>CP124719.1:111262500-116062500 GCA_031232105.1 Capsicum rhomboideum
AAAAAATTTCGCTTGGTCAAATGGGAGGTGGTAACAAAAATCAAGAAAGGAGGAGGAATGGGGATCAGGGATATGAAAATGCAAAATAGGAGCCTAATGATGAAATGACTATGGAAATTTGTTACCAGGGAAAATATGCTATGGAAAGAGGTAATCGGGGCAAAATATGAAATGGAGGATAGGTGGATAACAAAGATGGTGGTTACTCCATATGGATGCAACATTTGGAGATCCATTAGGAATCTCCGGCCACTAATCTTATCCAGGATTAGCTTCAAAGTAGGGAATGGTCAGAAAGTTTCATTTTGGGAGGACAAATGGATAGATCAGAGGCCCCTGAAACAGCTTTACCCGGACATTCACATCCTAAGACTACAACAACAGGCCACTGTAACTGAAATGTGGACAGGACGGGGATGGAATTTGCAGCTTAGAAGAAATTTAAATGATTGGGAGATGGAGAGTTCTACAATACAATGGAATCATTCAACAATTCAAGGGGCGAAGAGGACATAGCAGTATGGAAGATTGGTAGCAAAGGGGTTTCACCGTAAACTCTGCATACAGAGATCTCATCATCTCACAAACAAGAGAAGACGTCTGGCCATGGAAGATGATATGGGGGGTCAAAATCCCTTACAAAGTCAACTGTTTCTCATGGTTGTTGGCTAAGGAAGTAGTGCTAACACAGGAAAATATGAAGGAAAAGGGTTTCCAACTATGTTCTAGATGCTATTTATGTGGGGAACAAGCAGAGACAGTTAACCATCTCTTTTTACATTGCAAATGGGCAGATCAGCTTTGGAGGATATTCATCAGCCTAAGAAAGATTACTTGGGTAAAACCAAGGAACATTGAAGGTGTTTTAAAGTGTTGGATCAGAGTGGGAAATACTACAGAAATGGAGGAGAGATGGAAGATTGTCCCAGCATGTATATGGTGGACAATATGGAAATAAAGAAATCAAAGATGTTTTGAGGGCAAGCAGAACAATTTGCAGAATTTTAAGATGAATTGTTTAGCTCTTTATTATTTTTGGTGTGAACAGAAAGTGTTAGGACAGGCAGAAGATATTCTTGATGTTCTAGACTATTTGTAACAAAAAGTACAAATAGGAATTAGATAGTCTTGTAATACTTTGGAAGGGGGACTACTTATTTTTGATGTAGTATACCTATGGATATATAGATGAAAAAGTTACCTTTCTCAAAAAAAAAACACTCGCCTTGGGTGCACACTTATAAACTGGTGCATCAGGAGGTCGACGCAGGACATGACCAAACCATTTCAAGAGACCTCCTCGCGTTTTATTCTCGATGTGTTCTACTTGAAAAATCTCACAATGATGTTCTTCTCTAGCCTCTGGATCTACCGTCAATTACCCAACTTCTCCCTCCCCAGATCTATATGTTTCCCTTTCTATGTTGTTCTGTTTTGGTGGGAAAGCAAGTAATTTTTCCTAAAATTCCGCTTTCCTTCACTTAAAGTCATACTTCGTCTTGGTGAATATTCACTTTAGATTCCCTTGTCGGACCATAGTCTTGAACTCTGATCGAGCTACGAGCCAAGTAGATGCAGTCAGGGAGGAGAGGGTTGACTAGCTTTCCTTTTCAATTGATCTCCGGCTGATCAATGACACTATTGGTGCTAGTTGTAAGGACTCTTGGTCTCAAACCGGAAGAAAGAAAGAATAAGGAGTGATAGAATAGGAGTCAGAATTCTGAAAGTGCACAACCAAGAGTCTTTTCCAAGTGGTTATGGAGACTAAATGAAAAGATAAAGAGGAAACTTTAAAGAAAATAATCATCATTAAATATGAAAAAGTGGACTGTTGTTAACCCAGCCTTGTGAGGACACAATCTGGAAAAAATTGTCAGCTTTTGGGAAGAATTTTAGCTTCATGTGAGGCTGAAAATTGAGTGTGGAAAATATATAATATTCTGATCTTATTCTTGGGTGGAGATGCTAAATTGAAGGATTCACTTGTTTTATATTCGCTTGCAGCAAACAAAGATTGTAAACTGCATAGTGGCTGATTGTTGTGTAGATACTGGATATAATTTTCTCTTTAGGAGAAATTTTAATGGCTGGAGTTGGATGAAATAAGTGAATTGTTGAATTCATTGAAACTAAAGAAACTGGATGAGAACCACAGGAATAGAGATGGAATTGCTTAGCTGAAGAAAGTGGTGAATTCTCCATGAGAAGTTGCTACAACGTGTGGCTGAAGCAAAGCTGAAAACTGAGAAACTGATTGGATATGGAAAATGATTTAGCACACAAAAACCTCTCCAAAGATAGCTTGTTTGGTTGGGTGGCTGCAAAAAAATGCTTGCCTAAACACTAGACACTTTGCAAAGGAGGGGAACTTCAATATGTAGCAGATGCTTCTATTGTGAAAGAGAAGAGGAAACCACTAATCATCTACTTCTGCATTGTGACTGAACCTAGCAGGTTCGGTGATACCAAAGGATGTCAAAGGTCTAATGTCAAGCTGGCAGGGACAGAGCATTGAGAACAAGCGAAAGCAGATTTGGAGGACTATCCCATTGTGCATCATGTGGATTATTTGGTGGGAAAGAAATAAGAGAACACATAATAGAGAAATTGGCACATCTTTTTGATTTTTTGAACTCCATGATGTTAAAGAAGTCATGGCGTCATTGTAATGCTCTTTTTATAGTCTATCCCATATTTGATGTCTCATTCGTTTATTTCATTTTGTTCAGGTCCCTTCTGACATATCCGCTCAGGATAACCAGACTGAAGACCAGGTAATCTAACAAGTTTCAGATTTATTTAACTATGGAAATTACTCGATGAAAACTTTCTTAGAATGTTTATATTCGTCAAATGCTCTTCCATTTCATCATTCATTTGAAATATCCACTCTTACAGAAGAATTTGTCTGCTTTTAAGAATTTATGGAAATTTCATGTTTCTTTGGCAATTTGGCCTCCAATAGAATATAATTGATAAAAGATGCCCATATTTCTTTTTGGCATAATACATAAACGTGCCCTTTAACTTAGCCTCAGCTGGCATCTATGCCCTCCAACTTTCGATGTGCACAAGTAGGCACTTAAACTATCATAAAGCTGAACAAGTAGACACACACATCCTATGTGGAAAATCACGCGATTTGACATGTAGGATGCGTGCATGTCACGCTATTTGCCACGTAGGACGCGTGCATCTCACGTGATCTTACACGTAGGTCGCGTGTGTCTACTTGTTCAACTTTATGATAGTTTAAGTGCCTACTTGTGCACATCGAAAGTTGGAGGACATAGGTGCCAGCTGTGGCCAAGTTAAAGGGCACATTTATATATTATGCCTTTCTTTTTCGGGTTTCAAATGCTAGCATGGCTTGGCAAAAGTAAATTGTGCTGCTGCAACTAATCCATACTCTTTTTTTTCTTCAGGAAGAAGGTACTGGAACCTGCTCTGCCCCATCATCTTCAAAAATGATCAGCTTTGAATTTTCCAATGGTGACCCATTTGGTCCCAATGTTCCTGCATCAATAGATGATGATGACTATGTGGAATACCCACTTGATAATACGGCAGATTTTCCAAGTAATGTAGATGAAGAAGAAAGGGTAAGTATGTTGAATTTTACAGAATTGCATCGCTTTAGTATAGACTTCAGTATTCTTTCTCAGCTTTGATTTTGACTGGTGACAAAAATATCAGATGTTAATGAAAGCAGTACTCGAGTCTTTAAAGGACCTGGAGGTTAAACCTCCTGCTGAACAAGCGTCCTCAAATGCTGTCAAAGAACTTCCTCAACCTGAGCAGGATACTAGAGAGGAGTCGTCTACTGTAAAGCAGTGTACCCCCTCAAAAGATATTAGTGCTAGTCCCGTAGTTGTTAATGGGCACGATTCTGACGCCAAAGTCCAAGTTTCAGATACTAAAAAAGTATCAGTAACTACAGCTAATAGTTCTTCATCAGTGAAAGAAGTGGAATGCAATGAAGCTTCTCATCGGGAGACGTCTGTCATCAAGCAAAGTTCGTCTAGTGTTGACACAGTTGATGGTACTAAAGCCACTGTGACTGTTGTAAAGAACCCAACAAGTAATGTCATGGATGGTTTGTGGCGTCGCTGGGATCTCAACTTCTTCAAGAACAGATAATGGTTTGGAAGATTGATTGTTTACTAAGATAACTTGGAACGGCTTACGGGTAGAAGAAAAAATTATAGTGGTTATAGAAATTTGCTATTTGCTGGATGTACATTTTTGGGGGGAGTAAATATTTGTTCTGTCCGGAGTGGTGAGGAAATTGGGGCAGGTGGTTGTTGGAAATGAAGGATTCAGCTGTGTATTTACTACCCTGTGAAGAAATTAGGCCCATTGTTTGTTGTAAATTATGGACTGATCAGAATGTGTTATGTTTATGTACAGGTGATGTGCACAATTTTTCTTGACAAAATTGGAGTTGTTAGCCTTGTCAAGTTTCTCTACTTCATTCCTTTTTATAGTGTTTGTGTATTGTATGCAAAATGGAACAACTTTGAATCTTTCAACATGAAACATGGTTTTAGTTTTTGAGGTGTCTGAATTCCTGTCAATGACAATACTATTTGTTTGAAGTCCTATTTTCAATTGGACAAACTCACCATTATCTTCTAGCTGGTAAGCAATGTTTATCTGCTACAAACAGATAATTGAGAGTGATTTGCACAAATAGAGTACTTTCGTGCCACTGCTAAAATTTAGACTCTTTAGATTTAAAAAAAAAAGGGGGGGCAGCACAGTGTACTAAAGCTTACGCTATGCACAGGGTCTCGGGAAGGGCTCGATCACAAGAATCTATTCTGTGTAGCCTTACCTTGCATTTTTGTACGAGGCTGTTTTCAAGGCTTTAACACGTGACCTCCTGGTCACATGCAACAACTTTACCAACAACTTCACATGACTCTTTAGATTAGTTTAGGAAAAATAGCTTGCGGGTTGAAATTTGGAGTTCGCAGATCAAAATTTGGCTGCACGTCAGGTGGATTGGCTGAAGTTCGGATGGATGGGAAAAGGCTTGAACAAGCTTGGCCCGATCGTCAAAACTTTAGTATAAATTGTATCATAATTTTTGAACTAACTATTTTATAAATCCTATAGGATCATCAGGACTTTGGTACAAATTTTGTGTTACTTTGGAAAAAGTATTTTACATTTCTGGATGAATCAGCAGGACTTTGGTACGAATTTTGTCGGAACTTTGGAACAGATTTTTTTTTTTAAAAAAACTTAAATGTGGCCTTAAAGACCATTTTATTAAAAGGGAAAAGGCTCAAATATGTCATCGAACTATTGAAAATGGCTCATTTATGCCATCCATTAAAAGTTTGGCTCATTTATGCCATCGCCGTTACAAAAAAGGCTCATTCATGCCATTTTTTTTAACAGTGGTTTTTTAAAAAGGGAAAAGGCTCAAATATGCCATCAAACTATTGGAAATGGCTCATTTATGCCATCCGTTAAAAGTTTGGCTCATTTATGCCATCGCCGTTACAAAAAAAGGCTCATTCATGCTATTTTTTTTAACAGTCCGGTTTGATGGTTTTTTGCAAAACCATTTTGTACACGTGGCCAACAATAATTCGTTCACATCATTAATTAAATGAAAAAGACTCAAATATGCCATCGAACTTTGAAAAAAGGCTCATCTATGTCATCCGTTAAAAGTTTGGCTCATTCATGCCATTTTTTTTAACAGTCCAATTTGGGATTTTTTTGCAAAATCATTTTGTACACGTGGCCAACAATAATTCTTCCACATCATTAATTAAATCAACCAAAGAAATTTTAAAATTTCTAATAAGAAAATATCGATTTCTCCGGCCAAAATATTTTTATGCATTTTGTAACTCCTTTATAGGCACTGTAAAGAGTTCATCCATTTTCAATTTCTTTGGAATCGCCGAACACAATTCTGCAAATCTCAAGACCAATTCAAGTCCGAAACAGACATCAACTATTTCAAACCACGAATCAATTAGTTACCGAAACACAATTTTTTAAATTCTTAAAAAATTGTACTTGAAATAAAAATCAGAAAAATTCTATAATCGGTGATTTTTTTGTAACGGCGATGGCATAAATGAGCCAAACTTGTAACGGATGGCATAAATGAGCCAATTCCAATAGTTCGATGGCATATTTGAGCCTTTTCCCTTTTTAAAAAACCACCGTTAAAAAAATGGCATGAATGAGCCTTTTTTGTAACGGCGATGGCATAAATGAGCCAAACTTTTAACGGATGGCATAAATAAGCCATTTTCAATAGTTCGATGGCATATTTGAGCCTTTTCCCTTATTAAAATAGGCAAAATATGTACAAAAAGACACAGCGGCCCATCATTAGATCAAGGCCCAAGACCCGGTAATGGGCCCAAAATCGACAACAAAAATATCAGCTAAAACTACAGCTAAGAAAGAAAAGGAAAGCTATTGTCTAGAAGTTTCATCCACTCCAATCGTCACTCCTTTCTCTTGCTGTCCATGGAGTCGAAATGAATTCAGAAGATCGAATAATTTGGTAACAAAGTCCTCGTGGAATACTAAGTAGGCGTTTTGTCGTGAAAATAAAATATTTTGGAGTTGGAGTTGGAGTTGTGTTTGATCATGAAAATAAATAGTGTTCTTTTTGACTTTTTGTGAGAGAAGTAAAAGTGAAAAAAGTGAAAACAAGAAAAAGTTGTTTTTACTTTTTCGAAAATTTATTTCACTTTAGTGAAATACAATCCATGGCCAAACACCTCTGCATTTCACTTTTTTCACTAAAGTGAAATTTATTTTCGAAAAAAAGTAAAAAATATCCATGGCCAAACGGGCCCTAAGACTTGCACATAAATTTCACCATATGATTTCAAATTGATATTCAACCCCTCAATATCAATTCAAACCATTCTCATTGGTCAACAGACCTGTTTAGTTTTTTTTCAACAATCAAGCTAAAAAAAAATCAACAGTTGTGTTCTTCAAGCAAACTAATCCAAATGAAACATAAATAAGCAATGCAGGAGGAGTTGTCGCGAATATCTTTATTTGGTAATCTATATCTATGCCCCATAGTTGAACGCTGGATTACCATTTTACCTGTACACTAAATCAAATATCTAATTAATTAAATATTAAATATAAATATTTTAATTATTTTTTGGATTGTAAGTTATTTATTAGCAAGACAACCAAAGGATCATTAATTAAATTGTATAAATTAACCAAAAGGAAGTAAACTAACGTGTGTACCTTCTCCTTGGCGTTAAAATTACGTGATTCAACTTCCTAGCACTACTTGGGAATTAGGTGTTTTTAATGTCCACATGTCCTACTTTTTAATGGTGAAGAAGATAAAAGGAAAAAATTCCTCCTCTGCAAATGATTTAAATGTTGGTTTGGTAGGGTTGGTAGAAACAAAATAAAGGTGAATAGAAGTGATGTTATAGCTGGTAATATGTTTCCTGGGTGAAGGGCTTCTGTTAACCATAATTCTCTCTATAATAGTTTTTTTTTTTTTTTTTTGCCGTGGTTTTCGGGTACTTTGCACCCGACTAGCTATACCCACCAGGTCCTGCTGTTTCAGGGCGGCCTCCCGGTTAGTTCCACGGGGCCCTGGAGACACGGCCGGTTTGTAATGCCCCCAGTGGCCCTCAGGAGAAGAGTCTACACAAGCAGTTAACTATCAAGTAACATACATTCCTTTATAGGACCTTTACTATTATCTATGTGTATGCTTATAATTTGAAAGAAGAGAGGAAGGAGCTGTGGCAGTTCCTACAACAGACTAATAGAGGGATGCAGGTGCCATGGTTGATACTTGGAGATTTCAATATTGTTTTACAAAGGAATAATAGAATTGGAGGAAATAAACTTTAGCTGAAGTTACAAATTTCTAAGATTGCTTAGACGCTCGTGAGTTAGCTGAATTACCTTACTCTCGATGAACTTACACTTGGAGTGATAAGCAACAACAAAATAAGGTATATTCAGAGATTGATTGAATGTTTGGGAATGGAGAGTGGTTTGACAATATTCTAGATTTTCAGGTGAAATATTTACCAGAGGAGTGAGTGATCATTGCCCTGGTTTAGTAACACTATCAGAGGATGGGGTTTCTAGGAGGAGAGCTTCCAGATACTGTAACAAGTGGAGCTCTCATCCTCAGTTCCATAGGATTGTATAGAGGTGTGGAGTGAATATATTCAAGGATGCAAGATGTATAAGGTGATATGCAGGCTGAAAATGCTTAAGGCTAGGCTAAGGAAACTACATAATATAATGCACAGTTTAGCAATATTGTGCAGGAAGCAGCAGTGGATAGAGCTGAAATATTTAGAGTACAACAATTGCTGCACCTAAATCCTTTAGATGCTAATCTGCAACAGGAGGAGCATGAAGCAAGAGAGAAATTCAGAACATCCAATTATCTGGTAGAGTTACTGCTAATTGAGAAGAGTAAAGCTACCTGGATCAAGAAGGGAGATGATAATAATAGATATTTTTTCTCTATTATTAAGCAGAGGAAGCCGAACCTAGTTGTTAACTCATATCCAAGATGAAAACATGCAGTGTCATTATGATCCTGCAAGCATTGCTGTGGTATTTGTGAAATTTTTACCAACAATTGCTAGGGACCAATAGTGGGATGAAGTGCAGAGCTCAACCTGAAATTCTAAATTATGGATATACATTAACAGCAGGTCAGCAGTTGAGTTTAATTGTGGATTTCTCAATGGCTAATGTAAAGAAGGCCATGTTCAGTATAAATGTTAACAAAAGTCTAGGTCCAGATAGTTTTGGTAGTGATTTTTTCAAAGATACTTGGAATACAACTGGTGATAATGTGAGCTCAGCTATCTTGGAGTTTTTTAGAAATGGGAAATGCTGGAATAACTGAATGCTACTTTGATTACCTTGATTCCAAAGGTAACTGCTCCTATACAAGCAAGCCAATTTAGTCCTGTTTCATGTTGCAATACAATTTACAAATGCATCTCCAAAATGTTATGCAAGAGATTGAAAGTACTGCCTTCACTTGTGAATGACACCCAGACAACTTTTGTGGAAGGTAGATCCCTAATACATAATGTCTTAATTTGGAATGATCTGTTGAGACAGTACATCAGGAAGTCCACATCACCTAGATGTCTAATTAAGATTGACCTTACGAAGGCTTATGATACGGTCAGGAGGGAATTTGTAGAGGAGATGCTGAGGGGTTTGGGTTTCCATAAAATCTTATTAGCTGGGTGATGATTTATGTAACAACAACTAAGTTTTCTATTAAAGTCAATGTGGATAGTCATGAATATTTTGAAGGAAAATGAGGGTTTAAACTAGGTGATCCCATTTCACCCTTCCTATTTGTTTTGGTGATGGAGTATTTGTCATGGACAATGGGTAAAATGAGAATGCTACCAGATTTTAAGTACCATCCAATATGCAAGAAACTGTAATTAACCCATCTCATCTTTGCAGATGATCTTATAATTTTCTGCGAAGGAGATGTCTGTTCAGTTAAAAGAATGATGAAAGCTTTGAATCACTTCTCAGCTGTTATTGGGTTGGAGGCAAATATAAGCAAATCTAATATGTTTCTAGCTGGGGTAGATGTTAATACAAGAGGAGATCTGCTTGAGCTTACTGGTTTTTCAATTGGTACTTTCCCTTTAAGCAGAGGCGGATCCAGGATTTAGAGGTTCCGGGTGCCACCTCTCTTTCAACGTAAAAGTTACTATCCAAAAAGCTAATTTTTTATGGACGTCCGTCGGATTTTGGCTTGTTAGCACGAGATTTTTGATGTAAACTTAGTTGAAAACGTTGTCGACGAGCCAAATTTTGACGAACTCCATTGGAAATTAGCGATTTTTTGCTAGCCGTATAGCAATCTATAATACCCCAAATAAGAAAAATATTTTGTCGATTTTATCGACTTTAGGTTTCGATTTGATTATTCGTCTTTTCTTTCGATATAGACAAATTGATGAAACAAAAAATGTGATTATTACTACAACTTGGTGCAAAAAAGAGTTAAATCCAACTTATGAGTCAACGCGAAAATACTCCCTCCATTCCAAAATAAATGAATTGTTGAGATTTTTTTTATAGTTCAAAATAATTGAATTGTTCAAAGTTCAAGAGAATCGTTTGGACTTTTTTCCATATTTACCCTTTGTTTTAATGATGTTCTTAACTACTTTACATTTTTCTAGGAGAATAGGTTGAATAATCAAAAGGGTAATAGTTGAAAGTAGCCTTAAATTTATGTTCTTAACTATTTTTCTTAATAGGTGTGCATCACCTCAACAATTCATTTATTTTGGAATGGAGGGAGTACAAAATAGTTGTCAACAACCAACATATATTTCCAATCCCGTTGTTAAGCAACTTATAACATCAAGCCAAGCATCATTATTACAGAGAAAGGATAACTTCTAAATTTTACAAAGAAAGAATCTTCAATGTTATTCTGTACTTAAAATCTTATACAAACAACAATTAAGTCAAGAGGAAAAGGAAAAGAATCCAAAGAAAACAGAACAACAAAAATTGCTGTCAGCCAGATTCAAACTCAACCACATTGGGTGGAATCTCAAGCTCTTTGCCATTGGCACTACTGACTCAATTGTTAGTCAGGGTGGCACTTGAAAGATATATATGGTTTCTTCAATATATATACATATATACACAATGTTTCAACTGAAGTTTGCGGGTGCCATGACACCCCTCCTCCCTTAGTAGATCCACCCCTGCCTATAAGGTACCTGAGCTTACCACTATCACCAAAGAAATGGAGCAAAATTAATTGCCATTAGTTATGCTTAAAGATTACTGAAAGAATCAGAACTACTGTAACTAGGCATCTCTCTTATGTTGGGAGACTACAGGAATTGAATGTTGTCCCCTTTTCTATGCATAATTTCTGGGGGACTGCTTTTATACTGCCGAAGAGTATGATCAATAAGGTAGATAAAAAGTGTAGAACTTTTCTGTGGGGTGGTGATGCGAATAAGAAGAAAATAACATTAGTAACTATTAGTAGCCTGTGTTCAAAATAGTAAACTAGAAAGATAAAACTGAAAAACTGAAAAACTGAAAAACAGAAAAACAAAGAACTTAATTAAAATATCCGATTCCACAATTTTCTTGTGTGTACTTAAGGAATTTAATCCCCTCACTGTACCCGAGGTTTTGGATTACTTCCTCCCAGCATAAAACGGATATACCTATCGATGGAGTAGCGGTACCTCAAACTCCAACGACTTCATCGAACGCAAAGAACGGCAACAAATCACACATGACTCTATATTTGTTTGTTAGAAAATATGTAGAAGATGTTCAGAAATTTCAATGCTTAAAACTGAGGCTAGCTAGTCCTCTGAATTTATAGCCAACAAAAAGGTAGTATGAAGAGGTGCTTATTGTGCCTTATGGAAAAAGTCACAACTTATAGGAAAGGTCACAACCTATGGAAAAAGTCACAACCCATCGGAAAGGTCACAACCATTCAAAGTGAAAAGGTGCCTATTCAAATTGCATCCTTTCTCTTGGTGTCTTTTCAAAGAACACACCTATTCATTTTCCATTTACACCTCTTAAAAACCCAACAATCCCCCACATGAATGGGGAATGGCTATATGATGAAAAACATGCATGAAAAACTGTGTGATTCGTAAGTAAGGATTAATCGCATCTGGATAAGTAGGTTTCCCTTTGAACTTTTCGTAGTGAACATATGTCGGATATACTAGGTCAATCGGTAGATTTGATATCTTTGAACCGTCGAGCTATGGTGTATACCTAGACAACCATATGTCACACAATCAACCCTTGAACCGTCTTTGGTTCTCATTGTTTTGTTCGTTTCAGCCATGAACACTGCCGGTTCATAAGTGCATAGAGAATTGGCCTTACAGAATTCTCCTTGAAGCGGCTTACATTTCACACTTACATAGGTGATTCCTAAATGTGTCATCCCGTAGATACACTATTTGATATACCCCGTATCAAACTTAGAAACCATTAAAAAATCTTAACACTTTATCCTTGCTACTGAACATTGTCTCATCACGAGAATGGACCAAAAAATTATTTTTGACAATGTTGAACCGTCATCAATGACTTTGTTTGATCTCCTTGAACCTAGATCTTGGGATCTCCAGTCTTCTAGGTAGAGTTACCGCCACGATGACTTGTCCTCGGCCATAGTCCTACTCCCTTCGATGATCTTCAACCACTTCTCTAGTTAGCGCTTTTGTAATTTGATCCAACACATTATCTCTTGACTTTACATAGTCAATTGTGATAATTCCTCTAGAGAATAGTTGTCTAACGGTATTATGTCTTCGTCGAATATGACGAGATTTCCCGTTATACATAATATTTCCAGCTCGTCCTATTGCCGATTGACTGTCACAATGTATACATATAGGAGCAACTGGATTTGGCCATAAAGGAATATTTTCTAGAAAATTTCGTAGCCATTCTGCTTCTTCACCGGCCTTATCCAGAGCTATAAACTCAGATTCCATTGTAGAGCGAGCTATACATGTTTGTTTGGAAGATTTCCAAGGCACTGCTCCTCCACCAATAATGAACACATATCCACTTGTGGATTTTATTTCAGATGATCCGGTGATCCAATTTGCATCACTATATCCTTCAACCACCACAAGATATTTATTGTAGTGCAATGCATATTCTTGAGTGTATTTTAAATAACCCAACACTCGCTTCATCGCCATCCAATGAGTTAGATCGGGATTACTCGTGTACCGACTCAGTTTACTTATGGCGCAAGCTATATCAGGTCTGGTACAATTCATTATGTACATCAAACTTCCTAACACTCAAGCATAGTCCACTTGGGACTTGCTTTGACCTTTGTTCTTTGTAAGAGCAAGATTTACATCAATTGGAGTCTTTGTGACTTTGAATTCCAGATACTTGAATTTATCCAATACCACGTTGATGTAGTGAGTCTGAGACAAAGCTAGACCTTGAGGAGTTCTGTGAATTTTAATTCCTAAAATCAGATTTGCAACTCCTAAGTCTTTCATATCAAATTTGCTAGCAAGCATACACTTAGTAGCATTTATGTCGGAAATGTCTTTACTCATTATCAACATATCATCAACATACAAGCAAACAATGACAACGTGATTTGGAGTGTTCTTGATGTAAACACATTTATCACACTCATTGATTTTAAATCCATTTGCCAATATTGTTTGGTCAAATTTCGCATGCCATTGTTTGGGCGCTTGTTTTAGTCCATAAAGAGACTCAACAAGTTGACATACCTTCTTTTCTTTTCCTGGAACTACAAACCCTTTGGGTTGAACCATGTAGATCTCTTCCTCCAATTCTCCATTTAAGAAGGTTGTCTTCACATCCATTTGATGAATTTGAAGACCGTACACGGCGGCTAACGCTATCAATACTGGAATTGACGTAATTCTTGTTACCGGCGAGTACGTGTAGAAATAATCAAGACCTTCTCATTGTCTGAACCCCTTGACAACTAGTCTTGTCTTATATTTATCAGTAATGCCATCATCTTTCATTTTTCTTTTGAAGATCCATTTAGAACCCAATGGTTTGTTTCCTGGAGGAAGATCAACTAATTCCCACGTATGATTGTTCAATATGGATTCTATTTCACTATTGATTGCCTCTTTCCAATATTGTGCTTCCGAAGAAGACATAACTTCCTTAAAGGTTTGAGGCTCATTCTCTACTAAGAATGTCAAGAAATCGGGACCAAAGGAAGTAGATGCCTTTTGACGTTTGTTGCATCTTACACTTAGAATTTAGGATATATCGTAGACTGATGACTACACTTAAAGTAACGTCATTATACCAATACTTGTGGATTATTGACCTCAGTTGTGGCCACAACTTTTTAGCAATATATATTTCTCAACCATTCCACTTCTTTTAAGTCTATTTCTTCAAATATCCCAACTAATAGCACATTCACAAAAGTGAAAATCCTAGCTATTATCGATTTTTATTCTTATCATCAATTGGTTCTTTGATTTATAGACCAATGAACCTATACATTCAATAAATCGTCTTGTCTTTTCAAAGAGTTGTCTCTCAACAAACATATCTTATCATGAAGAGTCACAACTTTTCAAGTAACATCCATTCACGAAATTATAGAAAACTGCCTTTAATGAAAAGACATATGATAAACCATCAAAATGACTAGTTCAATCAACTAGACTTTATTAAAACGAAACTGGTAACGTGAGAAATTTCACTAACTACCATATCAATATCCATCAAAGACATATATCATGTGGTTGACATAATACACTAATGCCAATAAATCATAATTTTTCGATTCTATCGAAAATCAATATCCTTTACTATTGGTGGCATATTCTATAAAAAATACAATCAACATTTTTCGATTCTATTTTATTCTTTGGGTTTAAGAACTCATTTGGCCAAACACCCCCACACTTTGAAGTATTCAAATTGGACTTTATTCCTTTTCATTTTCATATGGAATAGATTGTGTTTTCTATGGGGTACTCGATTAAGTATTCGACTAACTATATTTCCCCCCACAAGTTCTAGCGTAAACAAGAACTTATCAACAAATACCATCATTATTAATGATTAATTAATCGTTATTTTGATGATCAATAAAGGCTAGTAACCTTTTACCAATGTTCAGGTCTATACAAATAATTGTATTTTAATAGACACATCTTTTCATGAAAAGCTTTCATGAAAGAACATAACTCCTTTGAACAAATATATGTTCAATTATCAGTTTGGTGGTTTCATAGACTAGTTCTATACTAGTAAAAACACTTAATGACCACCATATTAAATATATCTCAAAAATTTTTATGGGTTTGACATAATACAAAAATGTCATTGAATTTCATATCTTGTGCTTCCAAATAAAATTAGACACTAAGTCAAATATTGACTTTATCATAAGCCAAGAACCCCCACATTATAAAGTAACAAAAAAATATCTGCATATTAATATTCCAAACTTCTCAATCAAAACCTTTGTGGTTTCAATTGAAGCAGTTTGCACAAAGGGTGCACAGAAGTTCTGGACCAAGAAGGCAATCACATAGATAAAGTGAGAAATGAATTCCACCAAATGCACTGCTTCACACAAATCAGTGTCTTTTGGGTTTTTAAATTTTAATTTTTCATCATTCGACGGAAGACATCGTCATTTTCAAAAAATAAAATATTTGACCATTGTCACAATGACTAATATATGACAAATATACTTTTTCAACGAAGACACCCAAAATTGAGAAACTTCTCACAATGTTCCACTTTTCATCCTTTTTTTTTTTTCACTGCTTTTTCTTAGGCATTTTTCTTTTCTTCACAATGCTATAGAATTAACAGCAAACTACCCACTTCATCATCAATATGAATCTGGGTCCATTGAATCAATCACTACTAAAAAAAGGCAAAAAACCGACGGACAAAAAAGCGACGAACTGCGTCGCTCCAAAAAAGCGACGGAAAAAGCGACGCTGTCCGTCGTTTTTTAAATTTATTTTAAATTTTTATTTATTTTTTATTAAAATCGACGGAAAGCGTCTCAATGTCCGTCGCTTATTTTCTCGGATTATTGTGTGAAACAATTAATAAATAATTTATAGTTTTTTTTTAATAAAAGCGACGGATAGCGTCGCTATTAATTTTATTAAAAAAAATAATTAGAAAAGCGACGCTGTCCGTCGTTTTTTTAATTTAAATTAAATTTTTATTTATTTTTACAAACATCGACGGACAGCGTCGCTATTATTTTTTTAAAAAAGAAAATTAATTTTTAGCAAAAACGACGTTGTCCGTCGCTTTTTAAATTTATTTTTAATTTTTCTTTATTTTTTAATAAAAGCAACGGACCGAGTCGGTTTCGTTACAAAAAAAAAAGTTTATGAAAACGACACTGTCCGTCAGTTTTTTTAATTTTTATTTATTTTTATTAAAAGCGACGGACAGAGACGGTTTCGTTAAAAAAAATAAAAAATAAGTTTATGAAAACGACACTGTCCGTCGCTTTTTTATTTTATTTTTAATTTTTATTTATTTTTTACTAAAAGCGACGGACAGAGTCGGTTTCGTTAAAAAAATAATAATAATAAGTTTATGAAAACGACACTGTCCGTCGCTTTTTTAATTTATTTTTAATTTTTCTTTATTTTTTACTTAAAGCGACGGACAGAGTCGGTTTTGTTAAAAAAAATAAAAAATAAGTTTATGAAAACGACACTGTTCGTCGCTTTTTTAATTTATTTTTAATTTTTCTTTATTTTTTACTAAAAGCGACGGACAGAGTCGGTTTCGTTAAAAAATAAAAATAAAAATAAGTTTATGAAAACGACACTGTCCGTCGCTTTTTTAATTTATTTTTAATTTTTATTTATTTTTTACTACAAGAGACGGACAGAGTCGATTTCGTTAAAAAAATAAAAAATAAGTTTATGAAAACGAGTATATACTTATGTTTCAATAAAATAAATATATTGTCCATCGAGTATATATTTTTATACGTTTATATCTCGTGTAGTTATTTACATAATAGTCAAAAGCTAATTGAATGTATACAAGTATATTGAATACGTTCAGGGGCGGATCTATATAGGCCCGTGGGGGTGCCACGCCACCCGCAAGCTTCGGGTGAAACCCTATGTATATAGGTGTATATATATATATATATATATAAGATGTAGATAAATAATTAATGTGGCACCCAAAACTATCAAGAGGTGTTGTGATGCCATTGGCGATGACTGAAACTACCACCCAAGGGATGCAGGATCGAATCTTTCTGGCAACATTTTTATTAATAAAATCTAACTTGCAGCTTCAAATAGAGAGCAAATTCAGTTTCAGGGCAAGTTTTAATGATTATATTTTCTTTCTAATTCTAGTGCACTTGGTTTTAATTAATTTATTAATCTTTGAACTTTTTTTATTTTTTTCATAGTTATTAGCTACGAGTTTGACCCAAATAAATGTCCCAACTATTATACACATTCTTTTCCAAGTAAAAATTATTATTCTCAAAGAACCTCCTTTCTTGTTTCAATTCTTCCAACATACTGTTAACTAAAAAAAAAGTGGGAAGTTACGTTTTTTTCCTTCTTAATCTCATTTTATAAATTAAATTAGAATAACTTCATGTAATTTTTAACTGATTATATATGTCATATATATAAGATCATAGTAACCCCAATCATTAATTTTCATTTAGATAACAATAAAATTTATTTTCCTAATAAAATTGAAAATATTCTTATTTTTTAATTTCTTGGAATTGATTAAGAAAATTTTTACGTTGCCGCAACTGTGGAGATAACATTCTCATTTATAAACCGATAGAAAATGAAATGCGAAATAGCATTGGTGATCAAAATTTATATGATAGTTTAATTTGTTACATAAAGCATGATGTATTTACAAATTTAAGTAATGATGCCCTTATTGGTTGTTTTCAAAATATGAAAACTGTTCGAGGATAATTATAAATAAATGATGTATATTTATAGTATTAGCAATATTGTTGAAAATTTTATACTTTGTGTACCTTGTGAGGAATCGAAACCCAAGGTTGATGTAATGAACTAATTGATATGTCTGCTTGGCACCCAGAAGCTCCAAATCCTGTATCCGCCTCTGAATACATTGATATTATACGATCGAGGTAATAATATACTGTTGGATTTATAATAATGTAAGGTAAATAATCGATCATTAATTAGAGTATAAGGAATACGTTGTGTTATGGGGTAATGTACTCGTGCATGTGATCTATATGTATATTTCGGTTAGTGATGTATGTAGTAGTCAAAAGCTAACTAAATGGTTAAGTATTTTGAATACGTTGATATCATACGACCAAGGTAATAATATAATGTTGAACTTATAATAACGTAAGCTAAACTAACCGATAATTCATCAGAGTATATATGAAATACCTTATATTACGGGGTAATATACTCGTGTATGTGATGTATCTATATAGTATATATTTAGAACTTGTCCGTCGCTTTTTTAATTTATTTTTAATTTTTTTTCTTTATTTTTACTAAAAGCGACGGACAGAGTCGGTTTCGTTAAAAATAAATAAAAAATAAGTTTATGTAAACGACACTGTCCGTCGATTTTTGATATTTTTAATTTATTAATAAATAAATAATTTTTATATTTTAAAAAATTAATTCAATTTTTTTTTAAAAAAAATTTGACGGGCAGCGTCGATTTTGTCCATCGATTTTTTAGTCAACTTTTTAGTCTTCATCTAATTAGGACAAGACCCACACCCCTCTCTATCTCTTTCATTTATTTTTCATTTTCTCAAATATCAAAACTCTCTCTCTTTCACGCGAATCTAGTCCCGTAACGCCGTCGACGGACAGCAGCAGCCACCGCAACCGACGGACAGCAGCAACAGCAGCCGTGCGTGACAGCAGCAGCAGCCGCGCGGAGCAGCCACTGCCGCAGGACAGCCACCGGAGCCGCCGCCGACCAGCAGTAGCCGCCTCCGACCAGCTGCAGCATCTCTCTCCGCTCATCTCTGTCCACTCCTTCTCTCACCAATGACAACAACAACAACCAAGTAAAGGTAAGTTGATTTCTCTCTATTTTTTTATATTGAAGTCCCTAAATGTAGTGTTATGGTGGGATTATTTGCTGTAGAAGGCTTTGAAAGCCATAGGTTTTGTGATGATTATATGGTGTGAGAGGGGCATGCGATGCCTCTACTTATTTGCGAGAGGGACATGCGATGCCTCTACTTATTTGCTTTATTGAATTTATTGAATTGTTTATATACTAGAATTGAAAATTTGAAGTAGTGACTTGAAATGTGAAATTATTTTTTGAAAATGGTTAAGTGTAGTGACTTGAAATGTGAAATTATTTTTTGAAAATGGTTAAGTGTAGAGACTTGGGCATTTGAATTAGTTGCTTGAAAATGGTAATGGCTTGAAAATGTGTATTTGTTACTTGAAAATGGTTAAGTGTAGAGACTTGGGCATTTGAATTAGTTGCTTGAAAATGGTAGTGGCTTGAAATGTGAAATTGTTTTTTGAAAATGGTTAAGTGTAGTGACTTGAAATTGTGAACTTTTTTCTTGAAATGGTTAAGTGTAGTGACTTAAAATTGTGAACTTGTTTCTTGAAATGGTTAAGTGTAGTGACTTGAAATGTGAAATTGTTTTTTGAAAATGGTTAAGTGTAGTGACTTGAAATGTGAAATTGTTTCTTGAAATGGTTAAGTGTAGTGACTTGAAATGTGAAATTGTTTTTTGAAAATGGTTAAGTGTAGTGACTTGAAATGTGAAATTATTTTTTGAAAATGGTTAAGTGTAGAGACTTGGGCATTTGAATTAGTTGCTTGAAAATGGTAATGGCTTGAAAATGTGTATTTGTTACTTGAAAATGGTTAAGTGTAGAGACTTGGGCATTGAATTAGTTGCTTGAAAATGGTAGTGGCTTGAAATGTGAAATTGTTTTTTGAAAATGGTTAAGTGTAGTGACTTGAAATTGTGAACTTGTTTCTTGAAATGGTTAAGTGTAGTGACTTGAAATTGTGAACTTGTTTCTTCAAAATGGTCAAGTGTAGTGACTTGAAATGTGAAATTATTTTTTGAAAATGGTTAAGTGTAGTGACTTGAAATGTGAAATTATTTTTTGAAAATGGTTAAGTGTAGTGACTTGGAATGTGAAATTATTTTTTGAAAATGGTTAAGTGTAGTGACTTGAAATGTGAGCTTGTTTCTTGAAATGATTAAGTGTAGTGACTTGAAATGTGAAATTGTTTTTTGAAAATGGTTAAGTGTAGTGACTTGAAATGTGAACTTGTTTTTGAAAATGGTTAAGTGTAGTGACTTGAAATTGTGACTTCAATTATTTTTTGAAAATCATGCTGCATCGAGGCTAAAAGGTTGGCTTGAACGTATTAGGCGTAATGGAAATGTAAAAGAATGGCTTCTTAAAGAAGTATATGATGACATGCGTGTTATTTGGGATTCTCCTGAATACAAGGCAGTGTCTGAGAAAAATAAGCAAGCCAGAGCTAGTTTAAAAGGTGGCTCATTACACACCGGGGGTGCAAAGAGTGTCGGGACCATAATTCGGGAAATGGTAAGTAATAACGTTATATTCTAATTTACATGTTTGTATAAAGTTCAATAAATACTACTTGATTATGTTTATTTGTTTTTTCTTGCAGACAAAAGCTTTGGGTCGCGAACCGACTCAACTTGAGGTCTTCGAACGAACACATTTAAGGAAAAAGATGAAAGAGTCAGACCCGGATGTATGGGTTGAGCCAAGGGCTGAAAATGCCAATGTAAGTTTTAAAAATTTACTTACAAAGTAATTGTTCTTTTCTACGTTATGCTCCACCTTGCTTAGTAATAGTAAAATCTTCTAACATTTCTTTCTTAATATGCAGAATGATTATAAACGCTACTTGTCTGAGTTCGGTCCAACCGCACCTTCACGAAAAGAAGCTATTCAAATTTGGACTGAAAAAGTGGCGGGGGGAAAACAAAAAGGGGAGAGTCTATGGGATGGGCTCTCAGAATGAATTGGGACGCATCCGTTTAGGATTAGAAGGTATTGGTTCCTCAGGCCAGGCAGAGGCAATTAATGGTGTTCAACTTGCTGCTATGTCGCAGCAGATTACACAGCTTACACGTGCCTTGGCACAGTCCGTTGCTCAAAATGATATCACGTGCAAGACCGTCGAGGAACTTAAAAAACAAATGGCTAGCATGACTCGCCATCGTCGTCATCGTTCTCCATCACCCGATTCAAGTAGCGAAGAAGACACAGAGAGTGACGAGGAGTTAGTTGGGGCTACTCCTTAGTGTTATTGTTTTCGATGCTTCTAGACATTTTTTAGACATTCTGTAACTTAACTTTTAACTTTTTGAAAAGCTTTATGATTGTTTAAGTGTTTTAGATGTTGTTGGATTGACTGTTTAGTGTTTTGAATGTTGTTGGATTAATTGTTTAAGTGTTGTTGACTAGCATTATGTCTTATATGCGTAATGTGTGTTGCTTGGGGCTGAATTGCATTTTCATTTGACAGGAGGGATACAGAAAATGCAATTTTCTACATCCAAAAAATATGCAGAAAAGCGACGGACAGTGTCGCTTTTGTTCGTCACTTTTCTGGAATTTTTTTTAAAAATATTCCAGAAATGCGACGCTGTCCGTCGCTTTTTTTCTTCATTGTTCTTCATATGAAGAACAAAAAGCGACGGACAAAGTCGCAATTTTTGAATTTTTTTTTTAAAAAAAATTCTAAAAAACGACGCTGTCCGTCGCTTTTTGTTCAACATTTGTTCTTCACATGAAGAACAAAAAACGACGGACAGCGTCGCAATTTCTGAAAAAAAAATTAAATTTTTTTTCTAAAAAACAACGCTGTCCGTCGCATTTCCTGAAAAAAAATAAAAATAAAATTTCTTCGAAAAACGACGTTGTCCGTCGTAAAAAAAGCGACGCTGTCTGTCGTTTTTAAAAATCGTCGGGCCTTTTTACGACGCAAATGACTGCGTCGCTTTTCCGTCGATTTTGACCAAAAAACGACGTGGTCCGTCGCTTTTGACCGTCGATTTTTGGTCTTTTTTTAGTAGTGAATAGTGATTCACGTGCCACAAAGACATATATAATTATTTCTTTGTCGGAAATGAATTTGGTTAATGAAGATCAATTTCACCGGCTAACAAATTTCACGTTATACGTGTGATATCAAATTTTCTACAATACCTCATAACACTTGATGTTTGCCATGAATTTGGAAGAGAAGAATTTTCGTTGTAAGAGCCACGTCTAGTCATATGATATCATCATGAGGAATTACTCCTCATTTGACACATAATCCATTAACATGATAAACTCAAGCATAGATAATAGACAAGAATAACCAAGTGTAGGGAATTCTAGACACTTGTAAGAATCACCGTTGTCTTGTTAATTATCATTCCATGTAGATAAAATGAATGGAGTCAAACAGTGATGGAATTGATACGAAGAAAAATTCCAGTGACATCAGATATAACTTTGCCTCATTCTTGAAATGAACACAAAATAAAAAGTTATTAAATTCCTTAAGATTGTTAGTACCCTGTGTTCAAAATAGTAAGAGAAAATACATAAAAACACCCTTAAACTTGTCTGTCCAACTCACTTTAACACTTTAACTTTACGAGTATTTAAATACCCCCCTAAACAACTTTGAAGTGAATAAGTAGCACCCTAAAAATGCAATACCACTCTCACCATGGAAAGTGCATTACACTCGCTCTATATTATTACCATGTCAGCGCCACATCATTTTTACGTCAGAGCCACGTAAGTATCAAGCGCCACATCATTTTTATTATATTATATAATAAAAAATAAAAATAAAAATACCCTGCCCCACCCTTTCTTCTTCATACCCATCCACCCCAATCCACTTCTTCAATCCGCAAACCCCCCCCACCCCCACCCCGCACCCCACCCTCATCCCCCACCACCCCGCACCCCACCCTCATCCCCCACCACCCCGCATCCCCGAGCCTTTCTCCTTCTTCTAACCTCCATTAATATCTTCTTAGTCTTTGATTGATTAAATTTTGCTAATTGCCTCTTTGTTTTCCACCTCCACCAAATTTTTTAACTATCTCCCCTTGGACTAGACCTTTCAAAAAAAAAAAATTATCCTCTTTTTAATATTCTGACCTAAAAAATCTTAAGATATGTTAAAGTGGTTTTGTTTTGGACAAAAACTCAATTCTAATAAAAATAAAATTTTGATAATTTTATCCATTTTTTATTAATGATTTTACTTTCTTTAATTTATCTACTACATAAAAAGGAAAATTAGAAGAGAAAAATAACAAAGAAAGAAGACAAAGGTGTAGAAGTGGTGGGGGTTAGAAAAAGGAGGAAGGGGGTAGGGGTAGTGTGGACTGTGGAGGAGTTTTGCACGAGAAAAAAAAATGCAGGGGTGGGGGTTGAAGAAGAAAGGGCGTGGGCGATGGGGGGGGGGGGTTCTTTTTTCTTTTTTTCTTCTATATAGTACATTTTAGTGGGACCATTTTTAAAAAAAAATAAGAATTACGCGTTTTATATTTTTTTTTCTTTTGTTTTAGTGCCACGTCAGCCTTAGGGGTGAAATTTATTCACTTCAAAGTTGTTTAAGGGGGTATTTAAATACCCATAAAGTTAAAGTGCTAAAGTGAGTTGGACAGACAAGTTTAAGGGTGTTTTTATGTATTTTCCCAAATAGTAAACCAGAAAGATAAAACAGATAAAACTGAAAAACAGAAAAACAGAAAAACAAAGAACTTAATTAAAATATCCGAGTCCACAATTTTCTTGTGTGTACTTAAGGAATTTAATCCCCTCACTGTACCCGAGGTTTTGGATTACTTCCTCCCAGCATAAAATGGATATACCTATCGATGGAGTTGCGGTACCTCAAACTCCAACGACTTCATCGAACGCAAAGAACGACAACAAATCACACATGACTCTATATTTGTTTGTTAGAAAATATGTAGAAGATGTTCAGAAATTTCAATGCTTAAAACTAAGGCTAGCTAGTCTTCTGAATTTATAGCCAACAAAAAGGTAGTATGAAGAGGTGCTTATTGTGCCTTATGGGAAAAGTCACAACTTATAGGAAAGGTCACAACCTATGGAAAAAGTCACAACCCATCGGAAAGGTCACAACCATTCAAAGTGAAAAGGTGCCTATTCAAATTGCATCCTTTCTCTTGGTGTCTTTTCAAAGAACACACCTATTCATTTCCCATTCACACCTCTTAAAAACTCAACAGTAACTTGGGAGAAGGTATGCAAACCAAATATCAAGTATGGATTGTCAGGAATCAAAAAAATTTCAGAGGGACTATTGCATGTATAAATAGTGTTTTTCAGCAACTACAGGCAACTGTACGAGTTAGAGTGGAATTGTATAGGGAGATTAAGAGAGCTAGTAAATATAGTAGTCTAATACAGTGCATTTGTAATTAGTGCAATCTTTCCTTTGTTATGAGTTTTTTCTTGAGGTTCACCTCGCTTGGTAGGCAGTGATCAAGAAGGGGGTGCTCTTTCTCTGTACTGAATTGATTGGTGGTGTCGTAATATTTTACAGTTATTACCCAAAAAAAAAAAGATAAAAGGAAGAAAATGATATTTCCTTCATTTCTAAATAAGTGATCTTTTAGCATTTTCATTTTATTGCTAAATAAGTGATTGTTTTAGATAATCAAGAAGAAATTAATGATATCTTCCTATTTTATCCTTCTTTAAATGAAGAGTGTTTTATATGACCAAGAAACTAATAAAAATTACATTTATTTCAAGATATTTATTAAGTTTAAATTAGTAAAAACACATTTTATCTTTTAGAATGAACAATTCCTTTAAAGGATATGTCATCACCTATCTAGAGGGAGTAGTATATTATGAGAGGAGAGCAAGACTGCAAGAGTCCAAGTTTTGTAAAAAGCTAGAAAATCATTTCTCCTTTTTATAAGAATGATAATGAAATTTTCATTTGAGAGTTATTAAGGGAACTAGATTAAACCATCACAGATTCAGGTCCCATTTGGTTGAATATTGATATCATAAATCTTGGGGAAATCTTGAGTTATACCCATGGAATGTTTTTATTTTCTCTATCGGTAGCTGAAAAACCCTACCCTCAACAATGGCCAGGAGGACCAAAGATGAAAACCTACCCGAAGAAATGGTAAATGGCATACTCTATCGTCTGCCTGTAAAATCCATAGGTCGATGCAGGTGCGTATCAAAGCAGTGGTACAATTTTCTGTCTGACCCAAAATTCACTAAAGCTCACTTCAATCTCCACGCCCATAATCAAGAAAAGAAACTCATTTTGTCTCTTCTTCTTACGCTCTTTACACCATCACTCTTAACCATGACCCCTGTAATGGAATAATAATCAATGTCATTTAAAGAAACATTCATTTCCAGAAAGACAATGACTGGTTAAGTGTTGCTGGTTCATGCAATGACTTGGTGTTACTGGAGAATCAGGAACATGTTATATGTTTAATGAACCCCACAACCTTAGAGTATCACAGAATTTCAAACTCTCCTCTTGCTCTTCCTTATAGCGTGCATAGTCTTGGCTATGATTTAGCCAATGATGATTGTAAGGTGGTTTCTCTTTCTCGATATCTGCATGTTAATGATAATATCTTTGTTGATGTCTACTCAGAAAAATTGGGTCGATGGAGGAGACTTGAGAATTCACCTTATGATGATGTACTTACCGAGCGAGGAGGATCTTGTGTAGGGGTGTCTCAAGAGTAAGGCTAGTAAAGCCTTTGCTTTAGGCCCCAAAATTTTGAGGCCAAAAAAATTTTAATAGAAAATTTTATGATTTTAATGTCATTCAAAACGATACTTACGATTGCCAAAAAAAAAAAAAAAGTACAAAATTTAGATAAAATAAGAAAGAAAGAAGAACTATATACTTTCTTATCAAAAATATTTTAGAACTTTAAATTAAACAACTCAAATCTTCATATTAATAAAATAAAGTTTTTACAAAAACATCCAAGGTAATATATTGCAAACAATTAGCTAACATCTAATTAACTAGAATTAATCCTTACTTTTATAAGTAATAATATTAATTGTGAAGTTAAACGTTTAATGTCTTTTAAGAATAATACTCTAAAAACAAGTAGTATATAAGAATTATTTTTTTTAATTATTATTATTTTTGTATGTATGTGCGTATACTTAAGGTTTGTTATTAAAATTTGTCTTTATGCCACTAATTTATTGAGACGTCCCTGATCTTGTGTGATGTTGCTAAGTGGGGCTTTGCATTGGTTACTATTGATGAAAATGATTTGAATGGGTATAATCTTAGGACTCTTAGAGGATGTCCTTTTATGTTCGCTGCTATATGGCAAGACGAAATTGATGTTTAGATAATAACATAATATGGAGTTAAGGAGTCATGACCACTTTTAGGGTTATTATTCCGGATATAGAGTTTGGTTTGACCCGTATTTTTAATGCATGATGATGTTGTAATCGATGTGGATATGGAGATATTGATTGTCTACAATATGAAAGAGGGACAGTGGAGGGATTTGATGATTGATGGAGTGACTACTACGTATGATATGACTAAAACCTTCATGGAAAGTCTACTTCAAGTATTTCTCGAATACTCTCCCTTTTTCTTTATTAAAATGTTCTGTATATTAGATGACATTTTTATTTGTGCATTATATATTGCCAATTGCTAGAACGAAATATCAAATCCTTATAATTTATGTGTTAAATTTTATCACGGAACATGTTAATTATAAAATGATAATACAAACTTATAGGTACTTTTAATAATTTTTAAAACTTATAGGTATAAATCATATTTCTTGAAAAGGTGAAATATTTTCCCCAAAAACTATGACCAAATACATGAAAGAATTTCACCCAAAATGACTAGCCAAAAATATTTGGAAATCTATGGCCAAGTGCTAGCTTAAGACTTGCACATAAATTTCACCAAATGATTTCAAATTTGATACCCAACCTTTCAATACATCAATTTAAACCATTCTCATTGGTTACATTCAAGCTAGAAAACCATTTCTCACTTTTATATTGATGGTTATGAAATTTTCATTTGAGAGTTATTAAGGGAACTATATTAAACTATCATAAATTTGGTTGAATATTGATATCATAAATCGTGAGTTATACCCATGGAATCTTTTTTTTTTTTTTTTTCTGTATATGTAGTTGAAAAATCCTACCCTCCACAATGGTCAGAAGGAGCAAAGCTGAAAACCTGCTCGAAAAAAATGATAGAAGACATAATTTATTGTCTGTCTGTAAAATCCATAGGCCGTTGTAGGTGCGTATCAAAGCAATGGTACAACTTTCTCTCTGACTCAAAATTCATCAAAGCTCACTTCAATCTCCATGCCCATAAACAACAAGAACAACTTATTTTTGTCTCTTCTTCTTATGCTTTTTGCATCATCACTCTTAACCATGACCCCCAAAATGGAATAGTGATCGATGCCATTTCAAGAAAGATTCATTTCCAGGATGAAAATGACTGGTTAAGTGTTGCTGGTTCATGCAATGGCTTGGTGTTACTGGAGGATCGGGAACATGTTATGTTTTTAATGAACCCCACAACCTTAGAGTATCATACAATTCCAAACTCTCCTCTGACTCTTTCTTATTGCATGTATGGTCTAGGCCATGATTTTGTTAGTGATGATTATAAGGTGGTTTTTCTTTCTCGATATCAAAACCCGCATGTTAATGATAATATTTTTATTGATGTCTACTCAGTAAAATTGGGTCGATGGAAGAGACTTGAGAATTCACCGTATGATGATGTACTATCGAGCGAGGAGGATCTTGTGGGGTGTTGCTAAATAGGGCTTTGCATTGGTTGGAGGCTAAGAAATCTTCTCCGTATGTAGTTGTTGCTTTTGATGTAAGTAGCGAGAAATTCTTGGAGGTGCCAACACCTGCTACTATTGATAACTATGATTTGGATGGGTATAATCTTAGAACTCTTAGAGGATGTCTTTGTATGTTCTCTGCTATATGACCAGACGAAATTGATGTTTGGATAATGATAGAGTATCAAATTAAGGAGTTAGGGACCACTTTTATGGTTGTTGTTCCGGATATAGAGTTACCCCGTGTTTTCAATGCATGATGATGTTGTAATCGATGTGGATATGGAGAAATTGATTGTCTACAATATGAAAGAGGGATAGTGGAGGGATTTGATGGTTGATGGAGTGACTACTGCATATGATATGGCTAAAACCCTCATCGAAAGTCTCGTCTCTCCAACGTTTGGCAGGGGAACTAGGGGTTATTTTATTGCTTGGTGCTATATTCCAAAGATGATGTTGTACTCAAGTATTACAATAACATTTTCATGAAATCCTTATTCATTTTTAGTGTATATCATATAGTAATATTTATACGGTCTCTTATTGTGAAAGGTATTTCTTCGTCATAGAGTTTTGTTGTGATAATTCTTCCGTCCTGAAAAAATAATCAGTATATCAAAGGAAATGAAATAAATTTATTAAATTTGTGGCTTTCATTTAGGGCATACGGAGCTTTGAAAAGAAAACTTTCGGATGGTCCTGCTCTTCTTTGAAAAATGAGTTAATCTCACATTTTACTTATGTATAATTAGTGTGGCCACTTTTGTTATCGTTTTAAGCAATTATATGTAAGAGTGTCATCTGGCCGCTTTAAATACAGAAATAATACTTATGTTGTCTACCTGTTTGATTGTAGAATTGTCAAGATCTATGACTACAAAGATTAAAGATCAATGTTTATTGTTGGCTAAATTTACAGCTTAAGAAGCTGCTTTGCAGAATGCAGATACCTGCCAATTAGTGGTTCAACATATTTTTTTTCTTAATACTAGAAGGTAATAAAATCTTGAAGAAGCTCTTTTGAACTCATGAAGCAGAAATATGTTATTATTTTCGTGTTCGTTTATTTGCTACAATTGGATGGTTTGTCCTAATTGTCTTATTTTTCCTGTAAATTATTCAAAAGCTACTCTATTTTATTTGCATAGAAAAGCTGTGGTAGCAACTTTGACAAGTAACAGTTTAAGCAGTATTTTAAAGTCTGCGCCTTTAGCCAAATTCGTTTCTTTTAATGAATATTGCTGGTTTTCATATTTGTTGTTCTGAAGATGCTATCATATTACAACATATAGTCCGCAGGGACGATTAAGGGTACAAATTGGGATATGCATTTATCTGTTTCTTGTAATGCCACATAATACCATTTGACACTTGTTTCTTTCTTTCCTTGCACGTGAATTAATCTTCTTCTGCAGAATAAAATGTTTGTGAACAGAGTCAGAAACTCTTCAATAATGATATAATATGAATGCTATGATCAAAGGAGAGGTTTTGAAGTAGACTTGCATTTATGATTTGTATATTGTGAAGTATACAAAGGCAGTACTGTAGCACCTTCTTATCAGATCATTTTGTTAGTTGATATTCATATTTCAGTTGAGGTCTCAATGTTAGATGAATAGATGATTTTTATTTGAGTAACTATGTATGAACTATGCTTGCGTATTTCACAGGATGTTTTACATCAACTCTTCCCATATTGTGAAAGCAGATAATAGTAGTATCCTCTGTCCAAGAAACCTGTTGAGCAAATTTAGCCCTTATATATACCATAATTAGAAATTTTTTTTTTCATGATTTCTTCTACCCTCTTTGATGCCCAACATGTATAGGTGCAATAGCAAGCATCACCAATTCATTGGAATGCTTCTACCCATTTTGTATGTATCTGATATTTGCGAGTTGAAATACAGAGTTCTCATCCACAAAGTAGCAAGTGGTTGAGGAAAACAGTGACAGCAGATAGGTGGCACATATGGAGGCTAGGAAGCCTGTGACAGGCTATCTGTCAATGTTGTCCAAGCTCTGGGGGCTCTCCAGTAACAATTCCAATGGACGTTGAACGAACGTGACCCCTGGTTTAAGCAACGAGCAATGGAAGACCTTGCTTGGGATGCTAAATATCCAAAATCCAAGTACAAATGACATGATGAATGGTAAGCTTAAAATCTTCCTCCAATTATCAATACATGGGCATCCAATCATATGACACGTAATTTAACAACATTACGTAATATGTGAGAAATTCCAACATGCCCCCAGTTGATCCACCTGACGGAAGCAACGATATGACTACTAAAGCTAGTTCAATCAAACTTGAGGTGAGTATTTTTAAAGAATGTTGTCATGAGTACCTGACTTTTGGTCGAGCTGTGATAGGCACTCGATGCCTTAACTTGACCTAGCAAACCAAATTGACTATTCTACCCTTGATATACTTTTTATATTATGCAAATTAATGCAGTTATTGATGAGAGATAAAGTATGAACTACAAACATTAACTTGAGCACATATCATAAAAAATATCAAAATTTAAGACATAAAATAAGGTGTCAAAGTTTACACCTTCATAATGAAAAAAATCATTAATCCTCACTAAAGGTGTGTTCGGTATGATATTTTCCTATTTTCTCATGTTCGTTTGGCCAAAAGATTTGGAAAATATTTTCCCTAGGAAAACAAATTCCTTCAAACTAAGGAAAATGACTTCCTTAATTAAAGTAGGGAAAACAAGTTGTTACCAATCTCAAAATCACTCACCCCCTTTCAAAAAATTGCTTTAATTTATTTTTTTTTTGTTAGATTTCAAATAAATTTTCTTACCCCCTACCCCAGCCCCCACCCCTAACAGACCACTTCCCCCGCCCCCCCCCCCCCCCCCAAAAAAATTTTTTTTTTTTTTTTTAAATTTGTATTATAAAAAATATCAAAAAAAAATTCTTACACCATTCCCACCCCCACAACCCCTACCCCTACCAGCCCCACCACCCCACCCCTACCCTGACACCCCCACCCCTACCAGCCCTCCCCTAATTTTTTTTTTAAAAATTATTTTATAAAAACTTTCAAGTTTTTTTTACTACCCTCTCCCCCCCGCCCTACCCCTACCCCCCTCCCCCCCAAAAAAAAAAAAATTTAAAATTTGTTTTTACAAAAAAATTTTCTTTACCCCACCCCTACCACCCACCCACCCCGCCACCCCTCAATTTTTTTTCTTACCCCCTACCTACCCCTCACCCTCACCCTCTAACCCCCCCCCCCAAAAAAAAAAAAAAAGAAGAAGAAGAAATCTTAAAAAAAAATTAAATTTATTTTTTTTAAAATTTCAATTTTTTTTTCTTTACCCACCCCCAAAAAAAAAATTCAAAAATTTGTTTTTTAAAAAAATTCAAACTTTTTTCTTACCCCATTCTTTCTCATTGTTTTATGTTAAATATAAATGTTTTTAGAAAACATTTTCCTACTTGCGTAACGAACAGAAGAAAATAAGTAAGAAACAACCTATTTTCCTAGAAAATATTTTTCCTCCATGCCGAACACACCCCAAGTCTATGTTTAATGAAGCCTCTAAGCCATAAGAAAATTATCGGCCATCCTACACACCAGTGTATGTCAACTTCTTTCAACTGAATTTAGGATCACATTCAGCAGAATCATGAAAAGCAAATCAACAATAGAGTTCTCTAGCATACCATATATTTTTCTGAATTCTAAGATGTCTTTTATCTACATGGTAATTAGTTTTCAGAAATAAGCAATTTTTTTTTTCTTCTTAAAGTGTCTTTCTAATTACTGATTGAACTGATCTTTACATGAATAGGAATGTTTCGCCTCTAGTGTCAACAAACAATCTGCTCACACACACACATATATATACTCCATTCTGTTACGTTTGGCCAATTTTTGTTGAAGATATTTACATGCATTTACCATTAAACGTGTAGTAGAAAAAATCATTCTTCATGGCTTTATTATTTTAGATCCATAATTTCATAATAACGATAAGGTACAAATGTGCAAAGCACGTTTCAGAGACTAGTTTTTAAAAAAACAGGAACAAAATTTAAACATCATATCATACAAAGGACACCTACTGAAAAATATTGGAGATCAACACCGTATAAGCATCACAATCAATCAATCAACTACGTTTTATTCTAATGAAAGTTTTTATTCCTTGAAGCAATAAAAAAAGATTGTGTTCCAACAATAACTAGTCTATCAAAAATGTTGAACCATTTCTTTTTAATATTTATTATAAAATATAATTTGGCGCTGAACCATACGTTTGCTTTCTTCATCTATTTTTCTTTTGGTGCCAAAAGTGAATCACATACGTATAATGAGTGTAAAGACTCCACGAAGCATTTCTTAGATGTTGGACATTATGCTTTTCCCCATTTGGCTTTTGGTGCTGGTTTTTAATTTATAAAGAGTCTCATATCTTGTGGCAATACTAGTTTGCTTTCTTCCTGATCTCATACCTTGTTTAGTTCTTGTTGGCAAATTTTACTACTTCGACCTCCTGATGCACCGGTCTATAAGTGCGGTAAAGATTTCAAATTTGGATTGTCTGCAAATTGTAGTGGAAATATTACTTTGCTTTCTGAAGAATGATACTGTGGTTATATCTCTATAACACATCAATCTTCTGTAGAATCAGCAGAATATTTACATACTATAATGATGACCTCAGTTAAATAAAAGCAGTAGTATTACATTGGAAAGCAGGGAGATTGTTGTAAATTACAAAATAATATCTCTTAATGTCTTATGTTACAAGTTCTATACATAAATATTAAAATATAGAAAAAGAATGACCTATCATATACTTCAATATTTACAACATTATTGCCTTTCAATGGTATACGTATTGACCTGAAACAGTTGTTGAGATTTTTTTCATTCTTTTTCACCAGCAACCAACTTCATTGCAGTATCAACCAGTGAGTGCATTGTCACGCTGTGTCGGTTCATTCCAACTGTTCCTGAGAAAACATTAAAGCTCTCTAGCTCCGATGTTGTTTCTATGATGTACTCGAGCTCCATGTCGATTCCAAGGTTTCTCAACACTTGAATGTTTGTTTTTTTATCCCTCATCATCCAGATTGACAACTCTATGACAAACCTCCTAATTCTTGGAACCTTAATAAATGGATGTTGATGCTTCCTGAGGATCTCAACAAGTTTTGCAGCCAATTCAGCTTCTTGAATTTGCGCTCTTTGGAACATGATGCTCGACTCTTCTGGTGTCATAAACTTGAATATGTGTGCACCTAATCCCATCATCACTTCCTGTAACTTGTGTTCCTCTGTCATTATTGCTTTGAGCACCTGAAATGGTTAGAAATAAATGTTTATTTCCTGTTTGAAAAATTCAATTAACCTGCAATATACTAGGAAGCAGTGGCGGAGCCAGTATTTTCACTAAGGGGGTTTTACACGAAGAAATCAAGGAGATTCAACATCTGCTGTATATACATAAAAAATACTTTTGACCTTATATATATAGTGTAATTTTTCCCCTTGAGGTACCCTGGCTCCGGCCCTGCTAGGAAGTAGGAACTGAAAGAATAAGTTTTGTGGCACTTACAGTTGGTCCTGCAGCAGCAAGTTCCCTCAATTCTTCAAAGTAACCTGCTCCACTGTAGGCACACAAGTTTCTCAGGATTCTTGCTGCATTTATTCGAAGTAATGGAACTTCCAATGCTTCGACAAGCTTTCCAGTCACCTTCAGTTTCAATATCCTATGGCAGTTGTTCTTGCTTTCAAGTGCTAGCATAGCTAGTGCTTCTCCTGCTGCAGTTCTTACATGACCATGATCATTAGGCATGGTCTCCTTGAGGAATATATTGCACAACTCCTTAAGGACTCCACCGGTGCCTCCAATTCTCTCTGTTGCATCTTCCTCCAATGCTAAACTTTTCAAGATCTCTATTCCCAAGTGTTGTAAAGTAGGGTGTCTCTCTCCATATCTTAATATGTCTCTGATATTGCTAATGGTGAAAACTATTTCTGAAACATCTTTCCTTAGCTCTTTACCTGTGGCGCCTGCTGTGCTTGCCAGCATCTTCACGACCTGGAGAGACCGTTTTAGTGTCAATATTTGTGTTGGTGTTGCTGATTCGTCTCTTAGTAATCTCTCTCCTGCTTGTGTGAACTCTATAATTTTGGGCAGAAGACCTCTAGTATTGCCTATCTTTCCACAGTTGTCGTGGTCGCGAGCAAGTTTCTTCAGAATGAGGAGCCCCAAATGGTTGAATGTCCAAAATCCATAATTTTCATTGTCAAAGATGATTCTCTTTTCACAGATTTCATCACTTGCTCCAGTTGGAATCCTGCTGATTTGTAGAAGTGAAGATATGGACTCCATAGCACCAGGTATACCTGCAACACGAAGTGAATTTTGCTTTTTACCAGTAAGCTTCGATACGATCTCTGCTGCTGATAGCCTCAACTCTTCTTCTTGGATGTCTTTCCAATTCAGCATCTCAACCAATCTATCCATTACTATTATATTTGTTCCAATTTTCTGAAGGGTGTCATCACAAAACCGTGGACTCGAAGCAAATTTTCTTAGGATTTGAGCACCAATGAGCTGTTCATCTGGTGAGCTAGAGGCTAGGAGTTCCATAGCAAATGAAACCATGTCCATCTTAAGACCATCAAATATGCTCCCATTAACACTTCTTGTATAAGCATCATAAAAGAACCTCCTGACAGAAGTCATATCTGATGGGCCCAATTCACACTCTTTGTTCACCTCCTCCAATAATCTACAATAGTTGATCTTCCATTCCCAGTAGGCTTTTTCCAAGAGAAAAAGCAATGCTTCCGTGAATGCGAGGGAGTAGAATATAAGTAGGGCGCTTTTCCTGTTCCTCTTGTCGGTATCTCCCTTGGCTACTTCACCAAAGTTTTGGAAGACAAGCTTCATCAATGAAAGCACCAAACATGCTGTTGCAGATAAGATTTGGAGCCAGTACAGCATCTTACTAACATTTCTTGCTATGAACATCCATCGCGCATATGGAAGCAAAGGAACCTCTGAACTAGTCCACATTCGAGTTGGCATCTTCCGCTTGTCCCATTTCCCCTGAGTTCTCTGTTGTGAATTCCTTGCAAGTTCCCTGTTGCTTGCCTTTGTAACATCAGAAATAGGCTTGAAAATTGCTTTTGCTGCTTTGACAATGGTTCTTGTGCTGGATTTAATCGCCCGAAAGCTGCTGATTCCCACATCAGCAATAGACCATGTTGCTTGGTGTTGCCACTCAAGCTCATGACTCCTGCTAAAGATTCTTGTTCCTTCTATTAACAGAATAGTGGTTATGACCCAAAAATCTGTTGTGTCTAAAGTGATAGCAAAGCCACCAAGAAGGACAACTGTTGCCCATATGAAACCAAGTGTCCCTAGTCCAGTTGCTGCCTTTTCCAGCACTGCTAGCCTCAGAGCAAAAAGGGTAATCTTCTTCTCCGGTGCACGAACAGCTGGCCTTTTTGAAGAAACAGAATTTGATGTGCTGCTGTTCTTTGTCTCAATTTGAACTTGAGGTTCAAAGATTGTTGGACCACCACTTTCTGTTACACTCAACATCCCATTTAGGTCATTTATCTCTAAATGAACACTTCCTTCGCTCTCTATCGATGATCTACGATCCATTTTTCTCTTTTATAGAAGCAAGAATGATTGAAATTTTAGTGAAGATTGGTTAAGGAAAAAATATAGGTAGTAGCACTTAGGCCTTTATGACATGAAGGGATTGATGGTTGAGAACGTTGAGTTGTGTTGATAAAAAATAGTTTATATACATATATATATAGAGAGAGAGGGTGGGGGTGGGGGTGGGGAAACTGAGCTTAGAGTACACGTTTAAGTTGTGGAAATGAGGAGGAAAGACAAACGTTAAGTTGGGTTTCTTTCCGCTATTATTTCAAGGAAGTTAGTTTTTAAGTTAGTGCTGCTTAGTTTGTTTGCTTGTTTGGCTGCCCTGCTTTTAAGTTTGGCAACAGCGTTTTCCACTTATTTGGATAAACTGCCTACACCAAAATTTTAATACGTCACTAATGATATCCTCTCCGTTCACTTTTACTTATTCGCCATATCAAAAATGCATTTCCAATTTTACTTATCACTTTTAGCATATCAAGAGAAAAACATATATTTTCTTTCATGTTCTACCCTCGACGTTAATTACTTATTCCCAAATCATTTCCCAAGACCTAAGAGATCAATGAGTATGAGTATTATGGTAAAATATTTGTATTAATCATTGTTTCTTAAGGAGCATGCAAAGTCCAAAGTAGACAAGTAAAAGTGTAACGAAGGGGGGTAGAACCTATAGCAGTACAGGAAAGAGTAATATTAGAACAAGGTGTTAAAATAGATAAAAACCCCATGAACGGGGAGGCGCTACTAGCTAGCAAAGGATAGTTAGTTAAACACTCTTCGTCAAAAAATTATACTATATACTTCTTCTGTTTCTATTACTTGTCACCTTTTTAAGTTGCACCTCTTGAGAAAAACATTAACTAGAAAGTAATTTGACTAAATTACCCTTATTTATTACTTATCTTTATTTAATACTTTTTTTTTGCATTATATTAATATCTTCATATATTTATGACTAAGGGTAAAGATGGAAACAAACAACTAATATTAATATCTCTGTATATTTATGACTAAGGGTAAAGATGGAAACAAACAACTAATTATATCTTTATTTTTTAAAATGACAAATATTATGAAATATCTAATTTTAGTAAGGACGACAAGTATTTAGAAACGAAGGGAGTACTTCTGAACACCTAATTAAGAATATTTTGGAAGTTGGTCGGTCGAGAAGACAGTTTCCCCTTCACCCAAAAAAACTCATAAATAGCCAATTTTCAATTCTTGTAATTAAAAGTCGATATCTTGAAGTTTTACTTGTGAAATTTGAAACTTCAAGACAGTTGTTATTTTTCAATGGTAGGACCGAAAATGGCCAATAGGCTCTATTTCTACTCCATTCGCTCCTTCTTCAGCCTAATTAACTCTCACAAAAATAATACATGAAGGGGAAGTTACCAAAATCCCAATAATGGTTACTAATAATAGATAATACAAGAGTAGACAGACAAAAATAGTAGCTAGAAAGTAAAATTCAAAAAGCAACTTTGTCCTCCTAAATTTTGATAAAGTTATTTCTCCTTTATCTAACGAATTCTTTCTCCCTTTTTACCAGATTTTTCCTTATCAGAAGTTTTTATTGTGAAAGCAAAACTTTACAGATATGACAGTTTAATAAGAACAGTAGGACCTAAAATAGGAGAAGTTATTTATGAAGTCAATTGAAAAGTAGCTTGAGCCCATGATGATGTGGGAAGTGTCATTTTCTTGAAGAACAAGCAATTGTCAGATAGGAATTAGATTAGTTAGGGATTCATTAATGATGTAATAGATCATTCTCCTATAATCCAAACTGAATGTATTATGTTTGTTTTGAAGTATTGATGGCGTAAAAAGGCAGTCAGTGCACTAAGTTTTCGTTATGCGTCAGATCCAAGGAAAAGGCCGAACTATTTACCTCTATTATACCCAATCTTACCTTGCATTTTATAAGAGTTTAATACCACATCTTAAACGCAATATAAATTAATATACTTTAGGAAAAGTGATGTGATAGATAATTTCTATATTCCAATTATATACAATGGCAAAGATTTTCCACCTTAATTTCTTGATTACCCGTGCAAAGTTAATTCAAGTAACTTATAGATAGAGGAAAGGATATATGTAGTGTATTCACAAATTGGTTGTTATATACAATTGTGTGTTTTAGGCATGTCGATTAAAATACAAGCTTAATTCGTTCAAAGTCAAGACAGATTATCGCTAATGCATTTACCCAATTTGACTTAAAATAATTAACTTGGGTACTGTTTTGGTTATTTCTATGATCAATTGAGCATCATTTGATTAATTATGTGATTATTAGTGAAGAACTTAGATATGATAATGTGCAAAACAGGCAAATGAGCTGGTCCTGTGGCTTGCAAGACTGGACTACAAGAAGAAGTCTTCATGTGTCAAGTTACAGTTTTATAATTAATGAGTTCCTAATCCACTTTTCCTTTTCAATCACACACCTCCATTGCAGTATATCACAAACGATTTTTTTTTTTTTTTGGTACATAGGAAAAACTAAAAAAAGTCTACAATCTTCCAAAAGCAACACTGCATAGGTTTGCCAGAAGAAGAAACTTCCTATCCTTGAGCGTATTTCTCCATATTATCATATCTTTATTATGTTTGTGTCCTTCATTTACCAGAAAATCGACACATTGATTTGCCTCTCTCTAGATGTGTTTGAAAATTCTTTTTTTTTTTTGGGTCCTCTAAATGCATTTTTTTCTATTTAGAGAGAGGGGGCTTCAAGTTCTTAGAAAGAGTCGTACGAGACAGCTCACTTACGGCTCGGGAGCCGAGCCCCTAGTAGCCTTGTTGACATTCAATAAAAATCTGCAATCTTAAAAACATGCAAAAGTATGAAATGAAAAAAAATAAATTCTAAAGTTGTCTTTATTTATGTCCGAGGAAAGAAACAACTAAATTTTACATTTGTTGTCAATGGAGCTGCTTAATGAGTGAAATACCACAATTTAAAATCATAGTGTCACGAGTTTGAATTTCAGTAATTTTCAAACGTTACGGCCTAGTTTCAAGGGGGGGGGGAAATGAAGTTTTGGGTGATAATTGTAACGTACATAGACGTGGGGAGGTGGTCATGCCAAAAAGACTTAGAGGATAAGTGAATTATTCCACTTCATGGCTGCAGTTTCCATTTGTTTATGTGCCCATAACATATATATATTGCTTGCCGTCTAATAAACAAATGTATTTCTATTTTGGTCATTAAAATTGGTGCTTCTACGTGACCCAATAATTAGAATTTCATATATAAGCAAGGAACAAAAATGATCTGGACATTACTATGTAAGTCAATCATTCATCAATCGTATCGTACGTAGTAATGACTTTAGGATATTATTATCGATTGTAGTCGTCACCTAGTTTATAACAAGCCTGTTAATCGGGCCGGGCTGGGTCAACCAAGCTCTGGTTCGGTAATTTTTACCGGGCTCGTTCCGGGTCCGGTTCGGGCGTCTCTTACTGGGCCGGCCCATGTCGGGCCCAACAGTAACAATCCCCCAAACGGCCCATTTAATATTCCTGGACCGGTCTTAATGGGCCGGTTTACCGGGTCCCGACTAAAAAAAAAATTGAACTTTGATTGTTTTTTAATATACATTCAATAAATACTACTTAAAATACGACTTTAAAGAATATACATATGTATGTACATTCAATATATACTACTTTAAAGAATATACATACATATATCCATTCAATATATACTACTTTAAAGAATATACATACGTATGTACATTCAATATATACTACTTTAAAGAATATACATACGTATGTACATTCAATATATGCTACTTTAAAGAATATACATACGTATGTACATTCAATATATGCTACTTTAAAGAATATACATACGTATGTACATTCAATATTTACTACTTTAAAGAATAATATACTACTTTAAAGAATATACATACGTATGTACATTCAATATATGCTACTTTAAAGAATATACATACGTATGTACATTTAATATTTACTACTTTAAAGAATAATATATACTACTTTAAAGAATATACATACGTATGTACATTCAATATATGCTACTTTAAAGAATATACATACGTATGTACATTCAATATATACTACTTTAAAGAATATACTTACGTATGTACATTCAATATATACTACTTTAAAGAATATACTTACGTATGTACATTCAATATATACTACTTTAAAGAATATACATACGTATGTACATTCAATATATACTACTTTAAAGAATATACATACATATGTACATTCAATATATACTACTTTAAAGAATTTACATACGTATGTACATTCAATATATACTATTTTAAAGAATATACATACGTATGTACATTCAATATATACTATTTTAAAGAATATACATACGTATGTACATTCAATATATACTACTTTAAAGAATATACATACATATGTACATTCAATATATACTACTTTAAAGAATTTACATACATATGTACATTCAATGTATACTATTTTAAAGAATATACATACGTATGTACATTCAATATATACTATTTTAAAGAATATACATACGTATGTACATTCAATATATGCTACTTTAAAGAATATACATATGTATGTACATTCAATATATACTATTTTATAGAATATACATACGTATGTACATTAAATATATACTACTTTACAGAATATACATACATATGTACATTCAATATATACTACTTTAAAGAATATACATATGTATGTACATTCAATATATACTACTTTAAAGAATATACATACATATATACATTCAATATTTACTACTTTAAAGAATATACATACGTATGTACATTCAATATATGCTACTTTAAAGAATATACATATGTATGTACATTCAATATATACTATTTTATAGAATATACATTTAATATATTCAACAACATATGCTACTACTTAATAAAATGTACATACATACATACATACATACACACACACACACACACACACACACACACACACACACACACACATATATATATATATATATATTCATTATACTACTAATTAAAAGAATATATATACAATATATTCAACAGCATATACTAAAGTATTACTTAATATAATATACATGAAATATATTCAACAACATAAACTACTATTTAAAAGAATATGCATTCAATATTCAACAACATATACTTCTTAAAAGAATAATACTTTAATATATTTAAGTATTGACATATACTATTTAAAAGTTAAACTTACATAGAATTTGTATATGTCAATACTTGTTTAAGTAATATTTGCTAATATTATTTTTCAATATATATTTTTTTAAGTTTAAGTAAACTTTGATAATATTATATTAAAAGTATTGAATTCATACAAGATATTCAATTCAAATTTTAAATGGAAAAAATATGTAAAGAATAAATGAACTTAATATTTGATTGATTGCAAAATGTTTCAAAACTTACAAGTTACAAGGTTGCAATTACATTTCACTAATTTCACAAAGTTAAATTGAAAAATAAAAATTCAATTAATTAATTATAAATTCTACAAATTTTTCATCATTTTTTCCAATTCACCCCTGTTAACATTAACGGGAATTGGCTGTGGATTGTCAAAATCAATGGCACTAAAGCCATGCATTGGACTTGATTGTGCTGAATTCTCTCTTGAAGTCATTATTTCTTCAAGATCTTCTTCGTCTTCCGGCTCCACGAACATTCCTTGATTTCTTCGTTCTGCTCTAATCCAATCTCTAAGGCAAACTAAGACATTCATGGCATTGCCTCCCAATGAGTGTCGGTTGTCTCCAATCTGCTGCCGTCCTTGACTAAAAGCGCTCTATGATGCAACGGTTGACATTGGAACATTTAATATATCTCTAGCTAATCTTGAAAGTACAGGATATTGTCTTTCATTATTCTTCCGCCATTCCAGCGTGTTGATTCTACCTCTAGGATCCTTTGTAGGCTGCATAAGATAATACTTAAGCTCTTCCCGACTTACGGTTCTTTGCGATGAAGGCTGCAATCTATTCAAAACAGATAGATCAGAAACACAATAAGCAGGCATACTATCTGCCTGTCTTTTAGAAGATGATGGTTCCTCAGAAGGATGGGGAGCAGGGGTCGGTGTAATGTGTGACGGCAAAGCATTGTCAAGTAAATCAGCATAATGATTGTACAATGTGTTCATGTAATTATTCGCATCAAACATAGCCGTAAACAAAGAAGGTTCTTCATTAGCTTTTACTTCTAAAGCAGAATAAATAAGAGAAGTAAATTCGGACATAGTATTATATTTCATACATGGATTTATTACAGCACCAACTAAGTAAATAGGGGGAAGCGGAAAAAAATATTTTTTAAATTTATCAATCATTGCATCAATAGCATATTTGTAACCTGGTTTAGAATTATACTCGTTAAGCAATAAAGAAATATCGGCTAAATAAGCTAAAATATTACAAACAGTAGGATAATAAGCACCAGAAAATTCAACCGTAGCTAGATAAATTTTTTGCAAAAAATTAACAATATCATCAATTTCAGCCCAATCTGAATTTTGTAACATACTATCGGGAAAAACACTAGCAGATTGGTTAAAAGTCATAGTAATAGGAACTTTATAAATATTACGAGTATTTAAGAAATCATACGTAGAATTCCATCTAATATCTATTTCTTCAGGCATTAATCTCGGTCTAAGTCCATTTTCCTTACATTTTCTTTTAATTCGGTAAGCCTAATTTTTCTATTATTTCCTTAAATAAAGCCAATTGCAAGTCTAACTTTTTCAATGGCAGGCTCAAAAAAAGCAAGACCATCTTTTACAATTAAATTATATATATGGCAAGCACACTTAACATGAAATATTTCGGGTAACGGTGGAGAAAGTTCAATTTTTAACAAGTCAATAGCAGCGTTGTTGTTAGATGCATTATCAAAAGATATACATAAAACTTTACTGTCAATACCATAATATCTTGCAACTTTTGTAATAGATTCAGAAATAAATTTTGCAGTGTGTCTACGGTCTTCATCATACAAAAATGCTAAAATACGTTTTTGCATAACAAAATTATTATCTACCCAATGATAAGTAATTGTTAAATAGTCATTTTTATTAATAGCATGACCAAGATCAGAAGTTAAAGCAACTCTACATGAAAGATTTTTTAATAATGCAGATAAATAGTAAACATATTGTGCATGAAGTCTAAAAATATCGGACCGACAAGTACTTCTAGGAATACCCTCAAACATAGGATTATAAATTGCCTGAATATAATGAATAAAAACTTCAGAAGAAGCAAAAGAGAAAGGCAAACAACCCACAACTATCATTTTTGCTAATTCTTCACGATCCTTCATTTTATTATAATCCTTAACCAATCTAGCGGTTTTTGGGTTCAATCTAGTTTGACTTGGGCCCCCAACTGTCCCACCACCAATTACCTGAGCTAGCTCTATTGGGTGTTTATACTTCAAATGTCTCGTCAACTGACCCATACCTCCTTTATTACCCTCGGTCTTATGCTCATATTTTAACTGACAAAGATCGCATTCAACCTGAGTAGTTCTTTCTATTCGAGTATAAAAGTTACACACAATACTAGTTTTTTTACGAGATCTTACAGGGGGGCCGAGGAGGAAGATTAACCGATTCAGATTGAACATTAACATTACCAGATTCGGGTGTAACATCAACATCATCATCATTTTCATCTACATCAACAGGGTCTACTTCATTCTCTTCTTCTATACCATAATTTTCTTGGACCTCTAAATAATTCATATCGTGAGTACCTACACCTATTTCATTCTCAAAAGGTTCGCTAATTGGTACCGAAGGCACACGAGTATATCGAGTATTTGAACTACCTCTACCGGAATCAATTTGTTTCTTACTACCACTACCACTACCACTTCCGGGATAAAAATTTCTAACACTTTTACCGATTTTCCTTAATTTATCCATATTACAAGTTAAACTAACAATTATTCAAAAAAAACAAAAAAACAATACAAATAAAAATTCAACAAATAATACACTAATTAAAAATTAAAAGTAAGAGATGAGACGATAATACCAAATTGCCGAAGTATCCGAAAGTTGATCAATTGAGTACTTTTGGAAACTCCCACTTGATATTTTTAATTGCAAAATAATAAAATATAATTGAGCACTTTATGAGATAATTAGAAATTAGAATAATTGAGAGAGATTGAGATTTTGAGAGAATGAGATTGTAAGTTGTGGGAAAATAATTTTTGAAATGGGTATTTATAGGAAAATTTTTTAAAGTTAATTTTCTTTATTTTTTTTTAAAAAGTTGAATTTTTGCACAATTGGCCGTTGGGCCAACGATCCAATTGGCAGGTGGGCCGGACAACAACAACCCACTTTTTTTTTTTAATTACCGGGCCGGTGCACCGGTGGGCCTGGTCCGATTTTTTTACTGGGCCGGTCTACTGGTCCACGGACTTTGTCCGGCCCAGCCCCCTAAAACCCCCTAGCCCCCTACCTTACCGGGTCCGGGTACGTTTCGGTCCGTACTTGGGCCGGTCTAAACGGGCCGAAACTGGGCCGACCCTGCCCAGTTGCCACCTTTAGTTTATAATGACTCAACAAAGGAATTAGAACACACATAAAATGCAAATAAATTTTTATCGATTATAAATGAGTAAAATAAATTAGATATTGCAATTTGGTAATTAGAGTTCGTGGAGATGGGCGAAATTAAAATGAATGAACTAAACATTTAATTCGGAAAAATATGATACAATTTATCATACTGGGATGGGTGAGAAACTCTGCTTATCAATATTAGCTTTACATGTTCTCTAGTAAATTTGAAAGGTTGAATTTCATTTTTATTTTACTTTCTTTATTTGGTTAAATATCTACTTGTGGTAACTTAAATAGAAAAAATTCAAAGACATAATATGGCGATAAGTGAATTATTCCATCGCCTGATATGCTTGGTGATCTTTATTATTATTATTATTATTATTTTTGTGAAATTGCAAAAAATAAAAATAAATGAAACTTTTTTTATGTAGTGAAAAATTTGAATACTCATAGTACGTAATGCTCAACAAATATTGAATTGTGGAAGAGAAAAGACATCAAAACTACCTTAAATTATATTCGAAAAGTCGAAGACACACTTAGACTATTGAAGTAACCTAATACACACCTTTACTATTTGAAAGTGAATTTATTTCCACCCTAAAAGTTGGCATGGCACAAAAATTAAAAATAAATAAAAAGGAGGCACGTTTTTGGAATTTATTTATGTTTTCTCCTTCTTTTTTTTTAGATTTTCTCACCGTTTTATATTTTTCTTATTTCTTTATTGCATCTTCATCATCATTTTCCTCTCTCTTCTCCAACCCCGTTTTTAGATTTTCTCACCGTTTTATATTTTTCTTCTTTCTTTATTGCATCTTCATCATCATTTTCCTCTCTCTTCTCCAACCCCCACTGTGAACCACCATTTTAAACATTACATTCAGAGAAGACTTTATTTCCCCCACTTTCTTTCTCTTTAATATCATTCAAACCTTTATATGTATTTCATCATTAATAGTTCCATCTTCATTCTTTCTTTTCTAAAAAAAAATCATACACCCATGTCATTAAAAAAATGAGAAAAGCTAAAATAATCAACGAGACACAAGTTAAGGAAATATAACTTTTTGGATAGAAAATCGTTGTTTTATTGAAATATTACACATTTTTCAACAGTTTTTTATTGAAAATTTTTATTTTTCAAAAAACCTAATGTGACGGAGTAACCAATTCAATGATCTAAAAGCTAAAAATTTTATAGTAGTTGATTTAATTTCTCATACTATATGAAACTCTGATAAGAAAAAGGGGAAAATCTAAAAGAAAAGGGAAAATGAGGTATTAAGAAAAAGTAAAAATTGATGATAATCTTGTGGTGGTACAATGTAGATATTTGGTGGTGGGTGGTGAAGAAGAAAAAATTGGAGATTGTTAGAATACTATGTTTTGATGATTGACAAACTTCATTATTGCACCTGGTCCATACCCTTCTGATTGTGATTCATGTTTTTAATGATTGCCCAACCTGGTGGAAGGATCAGTTAAGTTAACTAGTGTCCCAGTATACAGTTTTATAGTTGCACAAATTTTGTCTTAAGCGCCAGCTGTTCAATACTCTCTGGCAGTGTCAGCACATTAGTGGGACGAATTTTCAGTGGTCCTGACCAGCATCAACCAATGAGGAAACTTCTCTTTCAATGCTCATCATATATATTCATCATTCTTGAGGAGAGAAGCTCAAGCTTTTGCACAAATCTGAAAAGAATTTTCTCAAGTAAAAGTCTCACCTCAACTTGAATTACAAGACTCAACAATTTAGAAACTCTTTGCTCAAAATGATTTATGTTTTGTTTCTAGGTTGATTGAGGTTTTGTTTTGGTCTTACAATTGTAAACTCACGTCTCATTTTAGAGATTTCAGTTAGTATTTTTCATTTAGGTTTTTGTTCAAATTGGGTTGTGTTCTAACTTGAGATAGTTAATGGAGTTCTCACAGTAGAATTATTATGAGGGTGTGTTGCAACAGAGTTATTGTAAGGTGGTATAAATTAGGAGGTTAATTCCTAAGTTATAATCGAAGGTTGCTTGGAGTTTACTGAAGTGTTAGTGAAATTCTATTTGGGTAGGTCGTGATTTTACTTCCTTGAGTAAGGAGGTTTCCACGTAAAATTTCTGTCTCTTTTACCTTACTACATTTTACTTTCCGTTTAAATTATTATCTGTTCTTGGAATTGCTAGGACATGATATTCTATCAGGTCCCCTGTGTTGTGATGGACTATCCTAACTCTTCAGAGATGGTGAAGAAGAAACCGATAGTGATAATGATAGTGGTGGTTGTTTTAATTTTGATGAGCATTAAAATCTATTGGAGGCGGTGTAATTTTGATCCGAATTTGGTGATGATTATCAAATTTATTTGGTGGTTCTTTATAACTTTGATAGTGGTAATGGCGGCGATGTGATTCCGATAATAGATTTGGTTAGATGTTGAATTTTGTGGTGGTTCTTTACATTTTTTGTGGTGCCAATGGTGATGGTATGTTTCCAATGGAGAGTTTGATCATGGGTGGTGAAATATATGAATTTAGTGATGGTGTGACAATAATAATGATTGTTCTATGGTGATTTTGATGGTGTATAGTGAAGAAGAAGCATCGGGTGACGTGGAGAGAAAAAAACTCAAAATCTGACATAACATCTGATATGGTAATTATTAAAGATAATGATCAGTGTAGTAGATAATAATCATGTGATAGTAGATAATGACCATGTGATAAGTGTGTAGTTAGATAATGATCAAGTCAATTAGATTTAGAGTCCATGTGTAAGTCTACAAGATGTGTACTCTATTTCTAATCAGCCTACAATATTATGTATAAATACATGTATGCACAGATCAATAAAACATCAAGTTTTCTCCATTCTTCTCTCAATTTTTGTACTGTGTATTTCTACATGGTATCAGAGCAACCTTAACCTTATGTTGCATATTACTCTAATCAGTTCACTTGTCCAAAAACAATGGTAAAAAATACTACTTTTTCCTCTACCCCCTTCTCACTTTCAATGGCTTCTCTGCATCACCTCATTGCTGTTTGTCCTATCAAACTTAAGCCCACAAACTATCTCATATGGAGGACCTAGGTTATGCAAGTCATGAAAGTAGCTGCATTGGTTAAGGAGGACAAACTTGACAAAGGAATAACATTTGCTGCAAGAAGAGTGAAGTTTTTGCATCAAAGGAAATTGAAAAATCATGTGAAGAGGATGACTAGGAAGAAAAGGATATCTTGTTGAGGACTTGGATATCAAGAACCATGACTGAAGAAAATATGTACCTTATTGTAGGATGTTCCATTGCAAAGGAAATATGGGAATGTTTGGAAGAAACATATCTGCAGGCAACAAAGGACAAAAAGTTTCAACTTAAGCAACAATTGCAAAACATTAAGTTAGGAACTAAGAAACTTGATGAGTATTAGAAAAAATTAAGGGAATTTATGATGGTCTTGCAGCCATACACAAACCCATTGTTGAAGATAGCAAGGTGATCAACTTTGCTAGAGGATTAGGTCTAAAATACAGGATTTTTAGAACTGTGATGTTGGGAAAACACCTTATCCTTCCCTGAATCAATTTGTCAATTCTCTCAGAGGATTTGACATGAGGGAGGAAGAGGAAGACTTATCTCAGCACAGCCATGAAATGGGCTTTACTGCACAAAGAGGCAGAGGTCGAGGGAATTACAATCAAAAGAGAGGAAACTTTAACTCCAGGGGAAGAGGTTTTAGACCTGTTGGACAATGAACCACTAGTCAGAATGGGAATGCTGCAAAGCCAACTAGGAAAGGCTCAACTATGCCTGTCAAATATGTGGAAGGAACAACCACACAACTATGAAATACTTCTATAGGTGGGACTACTCCTACCAGGCTGCAGAAGATCTCCCACGGGCATTAGTAGCTGTGAATTTGCAGAGTACCAGTACTGAGGATGAGACAATTTATGTGGACTCGGATGCACTACTGTCACGACCCAAAATAGGCATGTGATGGCACTTGTCAAACCCTTCGGGCAAGTAAAAATACGAATTAAGAAAGAAGAAGTGAAAGCAGAAGAGTATAATAATCCCATATATATATATATATATATATATATATATATATATATATATATATATATATATATATATATATATATATACACAAATGAGACACAAGTCTCAAGAATACATCTCAGGTCTGATTGTCACTAGTACAAGCCTCTAATATAGAATAGGATTAATAACAATCGTCTAGAGTATCTTAAATGCGAATAAAGCATAAGACATAAATAGAGAAATCCGAGAAGTTCTAGAGTCCATCAGCCACTACCCCGATCTCCGCAACACCGATACTGAAAGAAAAGCAATCTACGATCTACTGCTCGAACCAATACCTACACAGGGTGCAGAACTGAGTATGAAACAACATGTAATCAGCAAGCATCGTCGATAACCGACCTTAATCCAAAGCGATGGAGAGAACCACCACCCCAACTTCCCAAGATTTCCCAAATAATCTAAACCCGTAGTTACCGTACTTTATCCTATCAGGGTAACCCAACACAAAGGTCAATAGGCTTACCAAATACAGGATAGGCACATTGTCATGTCCTATTTTTCAATAAGGTTGAAACAAGCATGACTTATGGACTCTAAAAGAATTGATTTTGTACAGAGTCGCCACCTAATTTTTAAGGAAAATAAGGAAACCTATTTAATTATTGATATGTATGACTTGTGTTTTAATCTGCGAAAACCAGTTTAGATTCTAGTTAAGGGTTCAAATTATTCTGAAGAGAAGGTGTTAGGCATCCTTCAGAATCCACAAAAGGTGGTACCCGACTAGACTAAATTTATCAGGGAGGGAGGAGGTAAAAATTATATTTTTGAAAGGTATGAATATTTTAAAATATGTACTAAAATAATATAAAAAATGCATGTATAAAACACGGTGTTTCAAATGCATAAATAGAGTCTATTATTGTAAAATGTATGTATAAAAATACGTAAAAGTGTGTTGTATAAAATATATATAGAATATGTATGAGAAGGAAAAATGCCCTTCATATTTGAAAATCATTTTTTGTTTGTAATGTATGGAAAAAAAAGTAATTTTGCATTGTATTAAAGGAAAGATATTCTCCAATAATTTTAATTTAACAAAACTAATGAAAAAAAATTAATTATGGATAAGAAAAATAGAGTTATTTTAAAATTAAAGACTATAATATTATATAACGTAAAGAATGTGAATTTAATTAATTAGATACCTAAGTCAATTTAATTTTTGAATAAATATTAACGGCCTTGATTTTGCCTAAGTGCATGATAATGAGTACGTAAGTAAAGGATTTCCCCGCCCAACGCCCCAAAAGTAATGTTTCACTATAATTAACATTTGTACAATTGTAAGACTAAAAGTAAATACAAGTAGTGAGTTTGAGGGAATCTTCAAATTCCTTTTTAGCATCGTCCTTCGAAAGTGTCTTCGGGAACCTGTATACACACTTGATATAAATATTAGTAATGAATAAATAATAATCAAAATCAAATATGTGTACATGTATAAATAAAATAGATTTTTTTTTGTTATAAAGTGGGCTCGGATTAAGTTTTAGCTACGCCATGGCTACGAAGTGATTGCTCGAATTATCGGCCGTCCTAAATCGTTTGCCAAGATACAAATCGTAAAACTTTTGTTTTGTCGTGGTAATATAATGATTTCGTCATCGCCCAAATTTATTTTTTTGTTACGTATTTGTATACGTATGTTTGTCTTTTTATTTGTGGAGGCCTAAAAAACTGACGATTTTTTTTTCATTGGCCATGTATTGATACTTGATATAAAATAAGTAAACTTGAGAAAATAAAATCCGTCTTTTGTTATGGGAAGGCCTCAAAAATCCGACGGAGAGATATTGTCATTGGCCAAGTAATGTAGTATTTGCTCATTATTAATTTAATAAAATTTTAAGAAAAAAATGGTCCCAAAATTTCATTATAGCCAAATAAAGTAGCATAAAAATATTAGAACAACAAACAAGCATCGTTAGAGTGGTCAAAGAAATAGCACAAAAGTTAACCGCTAGAAGAAAGTCATAGCAAAATGTGTGATTTTGCTCAAAAGATAAGCAAGATTAGCGAGAAAAATAGGCCATTGGAGACATGAAAAACTAAGACAAAGATTATGATATCAGAAGCAATACAATAAGAAATAAGATTCAATAAAACACATGTATACATAAAAATGTAGTCATAGTCATGAAGTAGGGTTTGTTGGAGTCGATAAGTAGTCCACTGAAGAAGAAAGACAAGGAACATGAGAGGAGAGATAATTGTGAGCCTAAGAGTTAAAGAAAGAACTCTAAAAAGTGAGCAATAGTATTTTTCTTCTTTAAGGAAAAATGATGGAGAAAGAGGGGAGCATTAAGAGAATAAAATGGGAGGGAGAAATGAGAGAGGGTTATTGTGGTGGTGTTGGTGTTGGTTAGTGTCATGGAGAGAAGAGAAAAAAGAGAGGAAGAAAGGGGAGCAAAGGGAGATGAGAAGAGTGTGTGTGTGTGTCCTTTTGAATGAAAAGAGATGAGTTAGTATTTAAAAGAAAGAGGTAAGATCTTATCAAGCTTATTTCTTTTCCAAAAATGTCAAAAACAAATCCCTTGAATCTTGGGAAAGTGATAGAAAAAGTCAAAAGTTGAAAATAATGGAGAAGAAGAAGAAATTAAAATATAGTGAGTGTGTGTATGTGTGGATAAAGTCTTCAAAAAGCCTAAAATTAAGGGAGCAAAAATTTACTATTGTGTGTGAATAATAAAAGAAAAGAAAAGAAAAAGAGAGATGGTTTGTAGTCAAAATATGGTGGTTGAGAAAATCAAGGGATGTGTCTCTTTCCCCTTTTTAGAGGAATAAAAATAAAAAGTATGATTAGACAAGAAGATATTACACATCGTGTAATTTTATTTCGAATAATATACACAGTATGAGTTTTGAATATCGGTGAATTCACTTTATTTGATATGTGTGGACTGTGTATAAAAATATAGCTAATGTATATATAATTTTTTTTAAAATGAAAGTATAAATTTAAATGTAAAAATAAATGTATTGTGTAGTATCATGCTGCTCGTATTATGTATGTGCAGATGACTGTTAAGAATTAAAATGACAATAAATTGATAAAAATTCTAATATTTATGAAATTAAGGACAATGATCAATAAATTGTGAAAAGTTAAAATATGACAATAAATTTGGTAAAAATCCTAAAATAAGAATAATTATCAATAAATTGTAAAATGTGTAAAAGTTGTATTTTATGCTCTTTAACGGCCAGGAAGCCTGAAGACGTTAATGTTAAGCACGGAGAGCCAAAATTGGGTGTCAACACTCATTAATCTGGATGAGTCAACACTATTCCTTTTATAATCACCAAATAAGGGAATTCATTTACGAAGAAGACTCACTAATACGATATAACAGGCTTAATCAAATATAATTAACCAATAACATGGGATAAGACAGGGAGAGTATACATATATTAAAGTGTATAACATGCTACCCAAAAAGGTGCTACACAACTATCCCTCTGATTAAGCCATAGCCACAACCTACGTTTTCCAATTTCTCAACCGTTCAGCCAATACAAGATGATATAGTATAATGGAGTGAAATGAAATGAATGCTTAAACATAATATCACAAACAAGGATCTATCAAGGTAATACGATACAAGAGTAATTACTAACACAATATCAAACCATGCAAAGGGATGTGATACAATGCAATGCAATGCAAAGTAGTGATGAAAGGATAGTACTGTATAAGTCATTGCATGACTTTATATACACCTTCCAAGCCTCAACGCTTCAGACAGGACCCATGAGAGGTTCACAACCCATATACTTTCCATAATATCAATCCATCTCTCCAGCTAGTGTTCACGGATCAAGGTTACCACAATATCTCATAAAATATCTCAATCAACCTTACCGGCAAATGATCCCGCCCAAGGGTTTTATAAAATCATCATTTTCTATCGAATGGGGAAAATCTCAGTGGTATGAATCTCATGAACATGTATGAATAATATGAGGATATAATGTTCCAAACCAATTAGTATGAAGATACACATCAATTCAATACAAGTATAAGTGAGCTCAGAATCAACTCCATATGACAATGTTTCATGATGTAAGCTATCGTAGGGCACCACTGGTGTAAATAGTCATGCATGACATCAATAATATTATTTAAAGTCCCTCATTCGAGTATCAACAATATGATAAAGGAAATTTAATACACTAATCATGGTCTATGATAACAAGTCAAGCCTTACTCGGCGATACAATAATAAATATGGCAATTAAATGCACAATCCTAGACAACAATATCAACTCAAGCCCCCAATCCGGCATCACCACAATATATACTCTCAAAATCGATAATACTATGTACATAAGCCCCCACTCAGGCGCACGATAGTAGATAATTTCTCAAGTTAATAATAACATTCACATAAGCCCCCACACGGGCAACATGACATCAACCACAATCCCAATAACAATATATCACAAAACTACCAAAACCTAGCTTGTTCCATACGATAAGTCTTATCCACTATTACAATCCATTTATACTCTAATTATTTTCTAAAACTGAATTATTCAATCACTAACAATAATACATAATTATTATCTAAAGATCGCTAAGCCCCGATCATCACAATAAAGTCCACTAAACAAGGTTCAACTCTAAAATAGGCATCCAATAGCAATTATTCAAGATCACTAAGTTACCTATCTACATTATACTCTAAGGATATATACAAGTAGTCATACTAACTAATCAAGGCAATAATCTAACTACAATCCATCAAAGACTCCGGTACCCATAGTGATGCTTGCCATTTTGTATAAGTGGGACCCCTAATCCTCAATGAATCACGACATACAACAAACAAGCATACAATACATAAACAATTGGGAAAAGTCAACATACATCTCAACTTGCCTTAAATGAAGATCCGCAGGTCAAACCACCGTTCAAAGCCTCAACTGGAAGCTAGACTCCCTCGAATCAATACCAAACACATCCAATCTAACAAGATATGACATCTATAAGTCAAAACAAAGCTAATGATATCCATATTGATCCTATTTAAAACGGGTCCAAAATGGGTTCGAAAATAAAAGGGGTAAAATCAGAATTTTCTTTTAGAAATAAATTCCCCAAGATTATAGGAATCTACAGTTGAAAATCCACACGAAAACGAGTTAAAAAGGAAGTTCAAATTGAAGAAAAACCATTTTTAAGCTTTACCGACAAAAACCCATGTTTAAAATCAAGGATTTGAAGTTGTTTTGAAGATGAAATCAATGGGAAATGATAAATGCACGATTATAAAACCTACCCACGGAAGAAATCTCAAAAATTTCTTTGAAATCTCCTAAAACTAAGGTCTCTAGGGCTAAAAATGGAGAAAATGAGAATTGGGATTATTTAACTGTCCAGGTCTGTTGTCCTTTACAAACGTGGGCACTTGATCATGTTCGAGAGGTTGGCCCAACCCAAAAATTTGCAAACACGAGCCTAGGGCCTCGAACGCGAAGAAGAAGATTCTACCCTTCGCGAACGCGAAGAAGAAGATTCTACCCTTCGCGAACGCAAAGAGTAACAACCCGACTCGACCCGACCCAACCATCTTTTATTGTGAATGCGACCTATTCCTCCGCGATCGCAATGCATAAGGAACTCCTTTATCACGAACGTGAGGCTAAGCCCGCGAACGCGATGAAGGGAAGTGGTCTACGCCATAAACAGCTGAAATCAGCAAAGCCAAGTTTGAAATGTCTCCGAACGGACTCTCGAGATTCGTTCGGGACCCCACAAAAACAAACCATCTATGCTACTAGGCTATTTTCGACGTTGCGGACTCAATTGCAATGTTGGATTTTTGAAAAAGAATCGTTTACAATAAATTATCCCCCGGGACCTCTTTTAGGCTATTTTAACTAGTTTTCAAATGGAGTGTCGAAATACAAAATAAAGGTTTCGAATCCGAACCAACCACACTTCTAACCCAAAATTGATATTTTGGATCTAATGAAACTGTCAGAATCATCATCCGATACTTGAATCACGAAATATTGACTGAAGTCAAACTAATCCCATTTAAGGATGTCCAAAACTATAAATTTATTTAAACACCTCCGAACGCATTGAGAATCGTGCCAACCATCCCCACAACTGGTAAACAAGATAAATCAACTACGGGGTAGGGAAAAATGGTCGAAACATAGAAATTTCTAAATTTCAGTACGAGGGTCATTACAGTATGCATCACTAAGATTCACGTTCGTCCTCGAACGTACAAGCAAAAAAATACCAAAACAGGAAAAGGATAGAAAAATGCCCTCGAGAAACATCAAGCAAGCACTTCAACGCAGAGTCACAACCATAGAACTACTGGTCTTACTATAGAAACAAAAATCTATAACATAATGACTCACCAAGTCACAACACTAGTATCTGAGGCCAAATTCCCAATGAAGTCGAATTTCTATATTTTCGAAATTCCTCTGTACCTAAAAACTAAGTCAAACACAATAGATGTTCTAAATACACCAGGCTAACCTAAACCTGACCAAGGCACCACAAGACACTGGTTACAACCACAAGACGAAAAATCATTCTTGGGCCCACCAAAAGTCAAGGAACCCATAGCTCACATAACTACCCACCAAAAGACTGAATCAATCTACCTAAGGTTGATGCTATCATTATCAAAAAAAATCACACTATGGCCCTAGGCTAAAGCTACTTGGCCAAAAACAGCTATCAAAACTACACAAAACCTCAAAAGTCATAATTAGCACACCAGATCACTATTTCATAGACAAAATCCTACTGCTTAACCCTTGAGACAACCGAGATTCATCATAAAACTCTATATACCACAGACATAAACACAGAAAATGCATTAAATTCTTATGCAGTCCATTAGAATAACCCATGCAACCTCAATATCTAAAAGTCGTCAAACAATCCAAAGTTCTTAAATGAACAAGAAGTCTTTTCCAATTCTGCACACATAAGCAATCCATCACAATAGGGAATAATCAACCCATAGAATAAGTGTAGCAACCACTATATATCACTGACGGATGGCCAAATCACAAATCAAAACTCGGGAGGAATCACCGCTAGACTCAGCATAAGCTACCGACGAACCACACTATCATGATTTCAATTTTCTATCTCATGCCCATATCTAAACTCTGAACGTAACAAATTTTCCTTATGTACAAGAATCTTTATCTTTTTTCTTAACTCTCTACCTATTCAGTATTCTTCAACGCAAGGGTTATGGACTAATAAAGTATAACTTAGACCAACTCATTTCTCATTCAAAACTCCTTAACACAAAGTCCACGAAGAATAACACATACTCTAATCGAAGATTACGAACAAGAATATTCCACCAAGCCACTTAACTACAAGAGTAACAAATGCTACAAACTAGGTACCCCTTTTCATTCAAAAATCTTTCCAAATCAAAAGCAAAAATCCTCATGAGCTGAAACCCTTCAAATATGACCGAGGAGTGTCTCAATACCAAATAGTTTATTCACGTAAGCAAAGGTTAAACACTAAGAAAGTAACAAATCACAAGGCCTAACTGCCTAAAATCTTCTCTTATCCAACTAGGATCTTTTACTCGCAATCCTTTTGAATCAATCACACCACAAGTCTAGGATATCACACGGTCTACCACCGATAAGTACCACTAGGGATGCTATAATTCGAAATGCCAAAACCACAAGGTGAATCCATTCTATAATCTTAAAGTATACCAAAACCTAGAATTGATCCACCACTATTCCACAACTTAACCATCAAGAACATCACACCTAAATACACCAAAATACACAACACTCAAAGAGATCAAATCAAATCCAGCTATATACTCTGAACGAGTCCCAACGTAGGATCGGCACTACCGATCCACCACTAAGAAAACATCTATAGGTAGCAAATATCAATAACTCCAGCTAAAAGTCTCCAATCATATCAAGACTCAATGCCGAATAATAAACACATGGAGAATGTAGAACCATAGTCAAATACCACTTAAGGCATACCAGAAGTGCACCAAGAACCATACATATGGCTACTGTACCAGAAGCTTCTGCCTCGAGTCTATCCTGTGGAACATGATACCGGGATTCGTCATCTCCTGAAGCAACTGGTGAAGCATCTCTCTGTCTAACCTGTGGGCAATCCCTCTTATAGTGCCTAAGATCCCTGCATAAGAAGCAATCCCAATAAGTCGAGGCTCGCTGAACTAGGCCTAAAAAACCTAAACGACCACTCTGATCTAACCCTCTCCAAGTATAACCACGAAGATCCTAACCTCCATTATGCATATCATTATAATAATCAAATTCTTGGGCCCTCTGGCCCATAAGCCTCTTATATCTCCACACAAATTTCTCTAAAAACACTCGAGAAAACTAATCTCATAAAAGAGGAGGTGATCCAACTGGTCTACTCTCTACAAAGGTCCTCCACCACTGTCTAGTTGGCCCAAAGAACTGAAAGGAAGTGAAGTCTACTCCATTAGAATCTACCAAGCCCAACCTGTGCAACCTCTCACAACAACCAAGTAAGAACATATAAGCATTAAACCTAGGATCTCTATTGAATCGAGGAGGATATATCCTCATGAACTCTACATATATAATCTGTCCTTCCATGGACATAAAGGGTAAGGTCACTAGATGTGGAGCAATCCCTGGCAATATCTTATCAACACTAGGAGAACCAGTAGGATTCACAAATGCATCCGGAGTCTGAAGACTCAAAGTAGCATGCAAAAATCAAAATAGGAGCCACCCTCTTAAGGAAACCCAACACTCAAACCATACAATCCTCAAGTATAGGTATGGTCATAGGTGATGTCTGGACTGGCCTCAACTTCTCTAACTCACTAGACCTACCACCATTAGAAACCCTAGGACCCGAAGAGCAACTCTAACTTGATCTTTAGCTATTCTGGACATCTCAATCGACCTTGGCCTCGAACCCTGCTCCTACTACGCACTGAGGGCATAGGCTCTGAATCTCTAGTTAAGGAAGAATGCGTGCTAGCCATCTGTGAGAGAGTGAATAAGAGATTTTTGAGTTAAACAAATCTATGAACGCACGACAAAGAATGAAGAAATGGATTTATCCTAAAGTCATATAGCCTCTCGAAGATAGATAACGGACGTCTCCGCACCAATCTGCAAGACTCTACTCAACTCAGCTTGTACTAATGAGACCAATGAACCTAGAGCTCTAATACCATTTTATCACGACCCAAAATAGGTACATGATGGCACTTGTCAAACCCTCTAAAAAAGTAAGCCTAACCCATACCAAAATAATACGAATTAAGGAAGAAGAAGCAGAAGCAGAAGCGCATACTAATATATATATATATATATATATATATATACAAATGCGACACAAGTCTCAAGAATACATCTTGGGTATGGTTGTCACTAGTACAAACCTCTAATACAGAATAGGATTAATAACAATCGTCTAGAGTAGCTTAAATGCGAATAAAGCATAAGACATAAATAGAGAGATAAGAGAAGTTCTGAAATCCATCAGCCACTACCTCAATCTCCGCAACACCGATACTAAAAGAAAAGCAATCTACGATCTACTGCACGAACCAATACCTAAATAAGGTGTAGAAAAATAAGAAAAAAAAAAGCAAGGGTGAGTACAAAACCACGTGTACTCAGCAAGCATCATCGATAATCGACCCTAATCCAAACCGATGGCGAGAACCACCACCCCTACTTCCCAAGGTTTCCCAAATATTTTAAACTAGAAATTACCGTACTTTATCCTATCAGGGTAAACCAACACAATGGTCAATGGACTTACCAAATATAGGGTAGGCACATTAATCTGAATGAGTCAACACTATTCCTTTTATGATCACCAAATAAAGGAATTCATTTACGAAGAAGACTCACTAATACGATATAACAGGCTTAATCAAATATAATCAACCAATAATATGGGATAAGACAGGAAGAGTATACATATATAAAAGTGTATAACTGTAACACCCCGTACCTTTTCGACCCTACGTGCTTGTCTTAATAGGTATGGAATTATTTAGGAATTATTTAAACATGAGAAATTTGGTGGATCATGCATTAAATTTGTTGGGCTAAGTGAGTCTTGTGCTATTGGGCTCAATGGAGGCCTAAAATTACATAAAAGACATGGCCCAAAAAGGGAATATGACCCATTCTTCATGTTGACCAAATAAAACACAATTAATGTTGGATAAGGATGACTTGAGGGACTATATAAGTTGGAAAAATAAGATTTTTATTCATTATCAACACACGTGCCATTTCTAGAATATTCAAGATATTTCTCTCAACTCAAACCCTAAGGCAACTACACTTGTTTGGACAAGATCACTCTTTTACAAGAGTTGGTAAGTGTTTAATCTCATGGTTTAATATATTATATGCTTAATATGTTGTATACATCATGTTGGTTATGTTGGCAAATTGTTAGACAGTTCACTATGTGTAAAACAATGTGCTTTTGCTCAATCGGTGAAGGGTTTTGCCTTCTAAACTTGAAAGTGGACTTATGGTCTTGAAGGAAGTGAGTTTGATGGATTAAATATCAACATGTAAGATGTGTTTATGTCCTTAACTTTTTTTCTTTTTGTATATAACATTTGGAATTATTGTTGTGAAATTGGTCATGGAAGTAGTGGCGTATTGAAAGGAAAATGTGGTTTTGGTGATGTTTATGTGTGTTGTAAAACCATGACTGTTAGTGGGAATCTAAGTGATCAAAAATATGTAAATAAAATCTTACTTATGGCTTTGGACCATTTATTACACAAAAGGACCCAAAAGAGACCCTTTTTGGCCGATTTGGGCATCCGCCCTCGCAGACGAAGGCACCTGCGGGCGCAGATGACTTTGCAGGTGACTTTGGACACTGCCAAGAGGCACCTTCGACCGCACCTCAACCACCTTTGGGTGCAGGTGACTTCGCAGGTCAACCCAGAGTCTCGTTTTGTATGTTTTGTCTCTCTTTGCTCCCCGAAGACCCCTATACCTTTTTTGGATGTAATTATCAACTTATGATACCTTTTGAATGACTTTAAGGGGGAGTTTGAGGTGAATTGATGGCATAATTATGACGTAGTGTTAATGAGGAAGCGCAAAGGGTAAACTTGGTGTGAAATGCTATTGGTTTATGATGTCTTGGTCAATGTGTGGAATGTTATGGTATTGTTGGTGTGGTAATGCAGTGGATTGTATTGTAAAGGAAGAAATGACGCTATATAGCAGTTACGTAGTTCGTTATCATTTGGTGCACTTGTAATGTAGTTAGTTGTTAACGTGAGCTCCGTTATGAACTTGTGTTATACAGTAAAAGGTAAGGAAGGCGCTGGATTATTGTATTCACAGATAGGACTGTGTATTCATATTGGAAGATAAGGTATGTAGGGTTACTCTTTCCGTATCCTTCTGCAGCACATATTGTTCAAATTGTCATTGTACTTGTTCCATTTCGAAATGTCCAAAGGTATCTCATTTCAGATTGTCATATAGTATTACTCACAGGACCAATTGTGATTCACATGTCTCATGTTCATTGACCAACGATTCAAAGTTCCAATAATGTTATAATCTCCAATGTAACACTCTTATAATGAAAGAATGAAGTAATGTATAAATGTTTGAATATTCTTGAGTAACATCCCAAGGGCGATATAAAAGCCTAGCATGGGTTATCATAGTAACATCCCAGGGGCGATGTAAAAGCCTAATATGGGTTATCATAGTAACATCCCAGGGGCGATGTAAAAGCCTAGCATGAGTTATCATAGTAACATCCCAGGGGCGATGAGAAAGCCTAGCATGGGTTATCATAGTAACATCCCCGAGGCGACAGAAAGCCTAGCATGGGTTAATCACATCCCAGGGGTTAAAATACCTAGCATGGGTTAATCTCATCCCAGGGGCAACAGAAAAGCCTAACATGGGTAGAACGATAAAGATGAATGAACATAAAGGTATAGGAAGTAAAGAATGCAATGTACATGGTTCCAACAGAAACAGAACGATGACTTATCCATATTGACTATTCTCTTCTATTTGATTCCATTGAAGTACTTATATATCATGCAGTTTATATATAGCCTTACATACTCAGTACATTCTTCGTACTGACGTCCCTTGGGGGACTTACCTTACTTGCTGCAGGCGCAGGTGCTAGTAGACCTCCACAGTAGGTTGCAGTTCATTTGCAGATCATTGGTGAGCTCCAGTTGGTTCGGAGCTTTCCGAGTCACATGGGTACATTGACTTTGGTATTATGTAAATGTTGTATAAAGAGGGGACTTGTCCCGACTGTAGGGTGGTTATGTACATGTATCTGTTAGAGGCTTTGTAGACGTATGTGGGAAGATGAATGTCCATTTTGACTTGATGGACCTATCGGCCAAGTTTCATATATAGCACATATTTTCCATGACTTTCGCCATTGACATCTAGTTCCATGAGATAGAATGATATTCATTCAAAGACATGCACATGAATGTATATGAGTAAAGATTGGTTCTCTCGGGCCTCAACGGCTTTGGGTGCCAGTACGCCCTGTTGGAATTCAAGGCGTGATAATAACATACTACCCAAAAATGTGCTACACAACTATCTCCCCGATTAAGCCATAGCCACACCCTATATTTTCCAATCTCTCAACCACTCAGCTAATACAAGATGATATATTATAATGAAGTGAAATGAAATGAAATGAATACTCAAACACAATATCACAAATAAGGTTCTATCACGGTTATATGATACAAGAATAATTACTAATACAATATCAAACCATGCAAAGGGATGTGATGCAAAGTAGTGATGAAAGGATGGTACCGTATAAGTCATCACATGACTTTGTATACACCTTCCAAGCCTCAGCGCTTCAGAAAAGACCCATGGGGAAGGGGTTCACAACCCATATACTTTCCATAATATCAGTCCACCTCTCTAGCTAATGTTCATGGGTTAAGGTTACCATAATATCTCATAAAATATCTCAATCAACCTTATCGGTAAATGATCCCGGCCAAGAGTTTTATAAAATCATCATTTTTTTCGAATGGGAAAAATCTCAGTGGTATGAATCTCATGAACATGTAAAAGCCTAGCATGAGTTATCATAGTAACATCCCAGGGGCGATGAGAAAGCCTAGCATGGGTTATCATAGTAACATCCCCGAGGCGACAGAAAGCCTAGCATGGGTTAATCACATCCCAGGGGTTAAAATACCTAGCATGGGTTAATCTCATCCCAGGGGCAACAGAAAAGCCTAGCATGGGTAGAACGATAAAGATGAATGAACATAAAGGTGTAGGAAGTAAAGAATGCAATGTACATGGTTCCAACAGAAACAGAACGATGACTTATCCATATTGACTATTCTCTTCTATTTGATTCCATTGAAGTACTTATATATCATGCAGTTTATATATAGCCTTACATACTCAGTACATTCTTCGTACTGACATCCCTTGGGGGACTTACCTTACTTGCTGCAGGCGCAGGTGCTAGTAGACCTCCACAGTAAAGATTGGTTCTCTCGGGCCTCAACGGCTTTGGGTGCCAGTACGCCCTGTTGGAATTCAAGGCGTGATAATAACATACTACCCAAAAATGTGCTACACAACTATCTCCCCGATTAAGCCATAGCCACACCCTATATTTTCCAATCTCTCAACCACTCAGCCAATACAAGATGATATATTATAATGAAGTGAAATGAAATGAAATGAATGCTCAAACACAATATCACAAATAAGGTTCTATCACGGTTATATGATACAAGAATAATTACTAATACAATATCAAACCATGCAAAGGGATGTGATGCAAAGTAGTGATGAAAGGATGGTACCGTATAAGTCATCACATGACTTTGTATACACCTTCCAAGCCTCAGCGCTTCAGACAAGACCCATGGGGAAGGGGTTCACATCCCATATACTTTCCATAATATCAGTCCACCTCTCTAGCTAATGTTCATGGGTTAAGGTTACCATAATATCTCATAAAATATCTCAATCAACCTTATCGGTAAATGATCCCGGCCAAGAGTTTTATAAAATCATCATTTTTTTTCGAATGGGAAAAATCTCAGTGGTATGAATCTCATGAACATGTATGAATAATTTAAGGATATAATTCTTACAACCAATCAGTATGAAGATACGCATCAATTCATTAAAAGTATAAGTTAGCTCAAAATCAACTCCATATGGCAATGTTTTATGATGTAAGCCATCATAGGGCACCACTGGTGTAAATAGTCATGCATAACATCAATAATATTATTTAAAGTCTCTCATTCGAGTACCAATAATGTGATAAAGGAAATTTAATGCACTAATCATGGTCTGTGATAACAAGTCCAGCCTTACTCGGTAACACAATAATAAAAATGACAATTAAATGCACAATCATAGACAACAATATCAACTCAAGCCCCCAATCAGGCATCACTACAATATATACTCTCAAAATTGTAATAATATGTACATAAGCCCCCACTCGGACACACGATAGTAGACAATTTCTCAAGTAAATAATAACATTCACATAAGCCCCCACACGGCCAACACGAAATCAACCACAATCCTAATAATAATATATCACGAAACTACCCAAACCTAGCTTGTTCCATACGATAAGTCTCATCCACTATTACAATCCATTTATACTTTAAGTATTTCCTAAAACTCAATTATTCCATCACTAACAATAATACATAATTATTCTCTAAAGGTCGCTAAGCCTCGATCATCACAATAAAGTCCACTAAACAAGGTTCAACTCTAAAATAGGTATCCAATAGCAATTATTCAAGATCACTAAGTTACCTATCTACATTCTTCTCTAAGGATATATACAAGTAGTCATACTAACTAACTAAGGCAATAATATAACTACAATCATCAAAGACTCCGGTACCCACAGAGATGCTTGCCATTTTATAAAAGCGGACCCCCAATCCTAAATGAATCATGACATACAACAAACAAGCAAGGTACATCTCAACTTGCCTTAAATGAAGATCCGCAAGTCCAACCACTGTCCAAAGCCTCAACTGAAAGCTCGACTCCCTCGACTCAATACCAAAAACATCCAATCTAATAAGATATGACATCTATAAGTCAAAAGAAAGCTAATGATATCCATATTGACCCTATTTTAGACGGTTCCAAAACAGGCTAAAAAAATAGGTTAAAAAATGGAAGGGGTAAAACTAGAAAAAAAAATTAGAAATACATTCCCCAAGGTTATAGAAATCTATAGTTGAAAACCCCTGCAAAAATGAAGTTCAAATCGAAAGAAAAATCATTTTTAAGCTTTACTGGCAAAAACCCTTAAAACCCATGTTTAAAATCAAGGATTTGAAGTTGTTTTGAAGATGAAATTAATGGGAAATGATAAATACAAGATTAGGAAAATTACCCATAGAAGAAATCTCAAAAATCTCTTTTAAAATGCCTAAAACTGAGGTCTCTAAGTCTAAAAATAGAGGAAATGTGAATTAGGATTATTTAATTGTCCAAGTCTGTTGGCCTTCGCGAACTCGGGACCTTGGTCGGGTTTGCGAGGTTGTCCCAACCCGAACCTTCACGAATGTGACCCTAGGGCCTTGAACACGAATAAGAAGAATCAACCCTTCTTGAACGCGAGCCCCTGGCCATGAACGCGAAGAGTAACGACCCGATCCGACCCGATTACCCTTTATCATGAACACAACCTATTCCTCCACAATCGCGATGCGTAAGGAGATCCTTCATCACAAACACAAGACTAGGGCTGCGAACGTGATGAAGAGAAGTGGTCTGCACCAGAAATAGCTGAAACCAGCAAAGCGAAGTCTTGAATGTCTCCAAACGGACCCTCAAAATTCATTCGGGACCCCACAAAAATAAACCATATATGCTACTAGGCTAATTTTGATATTCCAGACTCAATGGTAATGTCAGATTTTTAAAAAAGAATCATTTACAATAAATTATCCCCCGGGACCCCTTTTAGGCTATTTTTACTAGTTTTCTAACAGAGGGTCGATATATAAAATAAAGGTTTCGAACCCCAAACAACCACGCTTCAACCCAAAATCAACATTTCGAACATCATTCGATGCTCGGATCACGAAATTTTGACCGAAGTCAAACTAATCCCTTTAAGGATGTCCAAAACCATTAATTTATTTAAAATACTTTTGAATGCATCAAAAATCGAGCCAACCATCCCCACAGCTCTTAAATAAGATAAAGCAACTACGAGAAAGGGCAAAATGGTCAAACCACAAAAATTTCTAAATTTAAATACGAGGGTCATTACAACTACTCATCTAACCAATTCAGCAGGTAACTTATCAAATCTTAAACCTTATACTGGAACAGATAGAATAGTTTTTGGGAATGGATTACATCTTAAAATCATACTTGTTGGAAATACCATAAAGTCAGGGTTGAAAATTAAAGAGATACTTGTAGTTCCTGATATCAATAAGAAATAGTTATCTGTTAGCAAACTAGCAAAGGATAATGCTTGTACTATTGAGTTTGATTAAGATGATTCTGTTGTTAAGGAAAATATGTCAAGAAGACCAATAGCCAAGGGTACTAGGAAGGAAGGACTCTATGCACTGGAAGATAACAACCTTTTTGCGTTGACAGCTACATAGGATTGGAGGAAGTCAGACATCATTTGGCAGAATAGATTAGGATATACTAGCTTGAAGTCTTCAAAGCTTTTGAGTAGCAATAAACACATTGATTTTGGGAGTTGGAATAAGTTGCGTACTATTTGTACTAGTTATCGGTTAGGAAAAAGTTGTAAACATTCTTTTGGTTTGAGAAATAAAATTGAGAATGAGCTTCTACACAAAATTCATTGTGATATTTGGTGACCAACACCTATTGAGTCATCTCAACACATGAAATACTATGTGGTGTTTGTATATGACTTTACAAGATACATTTGGCCTTATCCCCTAAGAAAGAAATCAAAATTCTATGAAGTTTTTATCAAATTCCAAAAGATGGTAGAAGAACAATTTTTCAAAGTTATAAAAGTTTTCCAGTGTGATAGTGGTGGTGAGTTTATTAAAACTAAATTAATTAGAAACTTAGAAAGTTGTGGCAATATTAGACATATCTCATGTCCCAACACTCCTGAGCAATATGGGATATCTGGGAGAAAACACAGTCACATAGTGGAAACTGGACTAACTTTGTTGTTTCATACCAAACTACCTCTTTTTATATGGGTTAAAGCTTTCCAAACTGTTGTGTTTATCATAAATAGATTGCCATCATCAGTCTGAAAGTGTTTGCATATAGGTGCTTACCATACTTGAAAGGCTCAACTAAGTTCTTACCAAAATCATATCCATGTGTTTTTATTGGCTATAGCAGTGTTCACAAGGGATATAAGTGTTACCATCCTCCAACTAGAAGGGTCTTCATATCAAGACATGTGGTGTTTGATAAACTCACACTACCTTATGTGTAGTCTGATCAACCTCTCTCAGATACTTCTACTCACTTAGCTATTTTTCTTAAGTTTTTCTCTAACTTGCAGGACAAAGATGATGAGGCAAGTCATGGTACAAATTGTACCATTTCAGGGGAAGTGTTTCCACCAGAACATCCTGATGATGATGCCCCTGATCTTAAAGCCATTTAAAGAATTCAGCCTACTGATTATGATTAGAGATGTCAAAATGAGCTTGGCTAGTGAGGCCGACCCAACCCAACCCTTTAATTAAGTAGGGTTGGGCTAAGTTTTTTCAACCCATTTAGGAACGAGGCATATAATCCCAGCCTCAGTTGGCCCGTCGGCCTCAGAGACCTAACCCGTTAGCCTCAGAGTCCATCCCATGGTCCGGGACTTTAAAAATAATTATTAAATATTTTTAAGTTGGTCTTTTATTTGTTAGGAATTATCATTTTGTCAACAAAAAAAAAGAAGAAAAATCCAAGTACCAAAGCCCAACCCAACCTTTAGAACATTTTCTTCTCCTAAGTACGCAACATTTCTTAAATAGAGACTTAGAATTTTTAATACATTTTCTCTTCTCATGGTTTAGTACTTTTTGCCTTTGCTTAATGCAATATTCTGTTCTTGAAATTTAGGCTCTCTTCTGTTATGATCTTACTGCTTTTATGTAGTTACTTTATGTATGCCTGTATTTATTATCTTAACCACAATAGAATTTCCCAATGGGATTTGTAGCTAATCATCCTTTCTCTGCTTATCACAGTAAATGCCATGAGCTAATTACAACTAAAGTTTTAGTAAGATGCGTATAACATGTTAAAACTAGTAGGTGACAAATTAAAGTGAATACATAATTGTTGGTGATTATTTAGTACTTATATTATTTTCGTTTATCATGTTTTAGGTTACTTTTAGTTTATTTGAAGGGCCAATTATCCCAACCCGTGGCCCACTTAGGGCTGGGTTGGGCTACTATTTTAAAGGCTTTTTAGTTAAAAGGGCTAGCCCATCCTAACCCATTTAACTCTATAGCCCGCTAGGGTTGGGTTGGGTTGGGTTGGGCCAACCCATTTTGACAGCTCTAATTATGATACTCAGTCTATTGACCATGATGCTAATGATGCAACAGCTCAGGCTGGTGTCTATGGTGCTAATATTGATGCTCCTCCTATCAGTGAGGAAATTAGAAATGAAGATCCTGATGTAGGCAGAGGTGTTGAAAAAAATAGTCCAAAAAGACCAAGTGAGATCACTGAGCATGAGGAAGAAGGGCATCACATGGTGACCAAACAAAAAGCAAAGAAGTTACCTGTAATACACACTTCTCTTGTAGCAACAAGAGAATCAACATACATGGAATCCAAGACAGTGAAATAAGCACGTGGGATTCCATACTGGTACTCAGCAATGCAGGCAGAGTTGGATGCACTACACAAAAATCAAACTTGGAGCTTAGTTCCCAAAACTACAAATATGAATATAGTTGGATTAATGTGGGTGTTCAAGACCAAACTGATGTCTGATGGCACTATAGACAGGCACAAAGCTAGATTAGTGGCTAAGGGATACTCTCAGCTTGAAGGAGTGTACTTTGAAGAAACTTTTAGTCCTTTGGTTAAGGCAACTACCATAATATTAGTGTTGTCAGTAACAATAAGCCAATACTGTCCTATGAGATAGCTAGATGTTAAAAATGTTTTCTTGCAGGGACATCTTCGAGAAGAAGTATATATGAGCTAGCTACTAAGTTTTACGGATCCTAAGTTTCCAAATCATGTCTATTTTTTGAAGAAAAAATCGTATGGGCTGAAACAAGCACCAAGAGCTTGGTTTGACAGATTCAGCCTACACTTACTGCACATTGGTTTCAAGTGTAGTACAACAGATCCATCATTATTCACTCTCTATTGTAAAAAAGGTACTGTCCTACTACTCTTGTATGTAGATGATATTATAGTTACATGGAATTCTTTTAAGTTCATTAAGAAGATCATCACAAATCTTGGCAAAGAGTTTGCAATGAAGGATCTTGGACCATTACACTTCTTCTTAGGAGTTGAGGTAAAGTATTTCACTAGAGGTATTCACCTTAACTAAAACAAATATGCTACTGAGTTACTTAATAAAACTGATATGGCACTTGCCAAGACAGTAGGCACACTACTAGCTCAGAAGCATGGATTACAAGAAGCAGTAGGAACCCCAATTAATGCCTTAGTATACAAAAGCATTGTAGGCAGTATCCAGTATGTTACATTGATCGGATTTGACCTCTCAAATGCTATTAACTTGGCAAGTTAGTTTATGCAAGCTCCAAATAGTTAACATCTTCAAGCTGTGAAGAGAATTTTAAGATATGTAAAAGGAACTGTTAATTATGGACTGAGACTTCTTTCAAGATCTCCTTTCAGATTATATGGCTTCTCTGATGCAGATTGGGGTGGATGTACCAAGACTAGAAGTTCAACAACAGGGTATAAAATCTACTTAGGAGCAAACTGCATATCTTGGGCCTCAAAGAATCAACATACAGTTGCAAGGTCTAGTGCTGAAGCCGAATATAGGGCCCTTGCATCAACTATAGCTAAGCTTACTTGGATAACGTATGTTCTGAAATACATTGGTGTGTATTTGAAGATAACTCGTACAATATTCCATGACAACCTCAGTGCACTATATATGATAGAAAATCCAGTCTTACATGCTAGAACTAAACATGTAGAGATGGACTATCACTTTGTTAGAGAAAAGGTGGCTAGTGGACAGTTTGTGACACAGTTTGTTAGATCAAAAGATCAACCAGCTAATATTCACACCAAGGCATTGACTAAGCAATCATTTGCAGGATTCAGGAACAAGCTAGAAGTGGATGTTTCACCTCTCACTAGTTTGAGGGAAAGTGTTGAAGATAATGATCAATGTAGTAGATAATGACCATGTGATTAATGTGTAGTTAGATAATGATCAAGTCAATTAGAGTTAGAGTCCATATGTAAGTTTACAAGATGTGTAGTACTACAAGTGTACAAAACCTAGGACTCTAACTCTAGTCAGCCTACAATATTATGTATAAATACATGTATGTACAGATCAATAAAACATCAAGCTTTCTCCATTATTCTCTCAACTTCTGTACTGCGAGAGTGTAATACATTTCCCATCATGTGACTGGTTATATATGTGTTAGGGTGGAAATAAATTCACTTTTAAGTAGTATAATTGTGCAATAGGTCACTTCAATAGTTTAGGTGTGTCTACGACTTTTCGGGTATAGTTTAAGGTGATTTTGATGTCTTTTCTCAATTATGAAATGCTATATTACTGTTGAAATCAAGAAAATGGTCTTCTTGACAATAATAAAGAAATGCAAGAAATATGTGAAAATGGGGGGCTAGACTATGATGCTCTCAACCTAGAAGTATGTTTACAAGATGATGAAGATGTTACAGAAGGAGCGGAAGATAGAGATCATGAATAAGATAGAGCTGGTGAAGGAAAAGATGAAGAGGACGATGAAGACAAAGATGAATCAGGACAATGATGACAAAGTGGTACCAGACAGTGAAGAAAATTGAATTGTTGATTATTTTTATTCAGATTTATCATTTTATTTTAGTCTACTGTATGTCTTTTGTGTCACACCCCAAGCCTGGGTGAGGTGTACTATCACCTTGTGAATGCGTATAATATAGGCTATGCATGTGAATCATGACATATGATATAATTTGTAATCAAGTGTGTTGATAATGCAATTGACAGACTCTGTTAAAGAAAACTGTACATATTCAATATTAGGGTCATTAGACCTAACTGAAACACACAAACTAATATGATAACTGAATACACATGAAATTAACACAGTGTCTATGAAGCCTCTACTAGAATATGAAAATTGTATAGCTTTATGATGTCGGGATGGAGCCCCGACCTACCCATGCTATCTATAAATTCAACAAAAGGGTACTGGACTCACCCTAACTCCTGGGAGAAGTGGAGCTCACCAACTAAATAGTTGAAGCATAACAAAATCCTATCGAGATGGTTCGCAAACCTGTGGTCTGAACTAGCATTATAAATGTAGCTCTCCCGGTAAAAGGGACATAAGTACATAACAACAATAATCATATGTAAGACAAATAGAATAACATATGATATGTACTAAAGCTCAAATGTAGGGAAGATAACACATGCCAAAACGGGGCATTTGAAAACTAGAAAAATCCTATAAATGACCATGTCATCAAATCTTACTGTTCTTGTTAGGTTATACACATATCTTTGGATCTATTCATTAGCACTTGGGCACATGTACATTATTACACTTGGGTTACTGTATATTACATATATTCAAGTGAGCAAGTGAACCTCAAGGGGTGTTGTTGACACAAAAATTGTTATACATTGTTGGTCCTTTTTGATTAATACTTGCACATGAAGTCAATCTCGAGGATCCATAACACATGAGGGTCAATCATGATGTTTTAAACACATGAGGATCAACCACGAAGGTGGGTCTACCACGGGACATAAACATATGAGAGTCGGAGTCACATCCTATTTTTCTCACGAAAGAGGGGTCAAGACATGTCACGACTCTTTCAGGATGTTTAAAAGAGAACAGTAATCACCTAACAAGTTAAGGTGCCTTAGGGCACCATATTACTAAACTAATTACAAATAACTCTGTTTATTAGTGTAAGCAATCAAAAATTGGGTAAGAGTTCAAATTACCTTGAAAGGAAGGTATTAAGCATTTTTTGAGGTCCATAAATGTGGGTTCTTGTTGGATTTATTACTCTGTGGGAGTAAGTGATAAAGCAAGGAAATTGTTGATTAATTAAGCTAAAATAGTCTAATGTGATTATGCATATGAATTTAATTTATTATTTAGACGAGTCTATAAATTATATTTGGGCTTGAAATGCGTTTATTAATTAGAAAAACTGTGTGATTTAGGCATGTAAGTCCATTTATTAGTGTTAAATAAGAAAAGTACGCTAAAGGAATTACTAAAAATAAAGGAAATAAGAGCAAACGTTTTATTTATCTTAAGTGAATGGTACCACTTTACAATTATAGTTATAAAAAGAAATACAAAGGCTTACAAGTTGAAAGAAATTACAACTCCTAAATTTACAAAGATTAACTATCCCAAAGACTAAAGGAAAGAAATAATTTGAAATGACGAATATATAAAGACTTATCCAAATTATGTTTAAAAAAAATACCAAATGTTGAAAATGATAGATCAATCCCGCCCAAAGTCTTAAAAGACTTTTATAGCTAAAGTCCAATGACCATTCGGGTTATGAGCGTATCATGTCTATCACCCTCTTTACTAGTTAATGATAGGAGGAAAAAATAAGTTATTTTATCCTAACAATATCACCTCATGCAACATAAATAATATTTTGCAACCAAAATATTGATTGATCGTATTATCCAACAAGCATAGACTATTATCTCCAATTATCCAATGTCTAGGTTATTATTTATTATTATTCCTAAAGGTGTTCTGGAATTAAAAAAAAAACAAACTTTCAAATCATGTCTTATATATTCCTGCCCGTCCCAACACTTAATATCCAAGATGCATTATTCGATGTTTGAACTAGTCAAAAAAAATTGTAGATTGCCTGATTAAATTGTGATTGTGTCATGCAGATGAAGAAAGACTAAACAATTAGCACATAAAGATTTTATGTAGGCCTCCGTGTTAAGACTTAAATTAAGTGGCGAAAGCACTTCAACTTATTTCATATAAGTTAATTTCTATAGGCAAGATATCTAGTGATGATTAATGACAATAAATCACATAGGTTAGATTCTGAAAGAAAAGCATAAATAACACATGAGCACATAACATATAACCCCCATCCCCGACAACAACCCCTCTTCACTGTTGTCAAGATTTTTACATTATTACAAACTAAAAAATTGAAAATAAGGGGAAAAATTAAGCTAAAAATGTAGCCCAGTGGACTATGATAACCTCCAAACTTAATGTTATTGGATCTTGTTTTCTTATTCCCTTGCTTATTTGATAGTCTTTAACTGGTTAGTAACTTATCTATGCAAATTTTCTTCTTATTTCGTACTTTCTTGTAATTTGGGTCTACTTTAGTATATAAATCATAGTTTGTTTGTTTTTTGCAAAATTTCCTCTTTATTAAATCAAAAGAAACAATTCTGTACACAAAGGATGGCCCTAACCCGGCCTATCCAAAAAAAGAAAACAATAGCCTAAAAAGTATAAATCATAGTTGGATTGTTTGAATTCCTTAAGAATTATGTGGAAAGCACTCGTGTATTTTGGCCCAATTATATGTATGCTTGATCCTTTTTGTGAATCTTTAATAGTAAGTGTGCCTATAGAATGTTAGTTTGGAATTCTATTTCACTTGAAATATACTTTAAGTCATATGAACAACCTTCTTGTAAGATATTATTAATTTGAAATCACTAATTGTCTAACTCTTATAACGACATAGAGATTCTCCAATGAATTGGAAGCAATAAGGATTTAGTTCTCAGTATGTTCAATGACCTTAGAATATTGATTCAAGCATAAAAGTGCTTGTGTAAATTCTACTGCTGGTTTGTTCTCATGTTTTGGATTTAACTTGAAAGGTTGATTTGACCTTAGTATTTAAAACTGGTCTGACCTTTTGTACTATGTATTGATTATTTAGAAATAGCATGCTTATAGTAAGCGTACCGTTGTTTGAGAATTTTCTTGTGTCTGATTGTCTAAGTTAGTACCTTGGGTATCCTGCTTAAATAAGTCTAAGTGATGGTATTCGATTTCTAGATCTCAATTTGAAGTTGTTGTGCATTTATATGTGTTAACATATAGATTCCATGTTTATAGGACTTTATACATATCATTTAGAATCTGTCTATTAGAGGTTTAAAATATTTAGAGTTATCATTACTTAAATATTTTCAAGTCTTGAGAAAGAAGAGAACTTGTATTTTATGACATGCATACTTTCTTTGCTATTCGAATGTCTTAACACAACAACTTGTACATCTAAATGGAAATGTCTTTGCATGTGTCAAAATTTGGTCCCCAAATCTGCACTTATGTTTGGTGTGTCTTGTTGAGTTGTTTCATCAATGTGTATATATAATATCTTATCATTAGATATCATGTCTATAGGATATAATGTGTGGGACTTGCATTTTGTTTTACTAAGGTTGGGTGAGCCTATCTTTAAGAGGATAAAATCTAAATTTATACTGTTAAGCGTAGTCAAATCTGGGCACTCTCTTGTTTTGTAAGATTGTTTTAGATCCATTTGTATTTGAAAGAATCTTGTTACAATGCTTATCCCACCCATAGAAGTCAATCCATCAGTTTCATGCACTTAGAAAGTAGTATTCTTAAAAGGGTGTTTAGGCTGGCTTATTTTTAAGTGCTTTTTGCTTTTACGCATTTTTTTTAAAGTTTTGGTGGTGTTTGGAAAAGCTAAAAAGTCCTTTTAAACACTCACTTTTAAGTCAAAAAAGTGTAAAAATAAGTCAAAAGCCAAAAGTAGAGTATTCTCAACTTTTGGCTTTTGACTTTTAGCTTATAAACTACTTTTAAAAGTCAATCCAAACACTCCTAAGAAGCCTAAATCATGAAAGAACCTGTGTATTTGTATGGTTTGATTTCAACATGCGAACCCTTGAACATCATGCCTATAGGACATATTATATCTTAGCTTGAATAATTTGTTAGGCTATTTGAAATCTATGTGAAGTAAGATTTATACTTATTTGAGTATCTCGTCTATTAGACTCACCGCCTCTCATTACATGTTGGTTTGTTAATGTAGGAAATTTGGGTCCACCCATAAGGGGTGCTTTTATGGCCCATTAGGATAATTATGTTAACCCTATTATTTTCCTATATAAGTACACATAAGGTGTATTATTCAATATATGAGACAATACAATATACAAAATATACTATACACAATATTTTTCCTCCTCCATGTTCTCTCTCCCAATTATTAGGGTTTAGGTTGTGATATAGGGAGTTACTCCAACACACCGTGACAACCACCGCCGACCAGTAATTCCAACCGCAGTTCAACCAAATCTTCCGCTTCCGCTACGCGAACAAAAAGTAAGTTCTCGTTTATGGTTTACGCATAATCTAATTAGTTAGATTATTATTGATGTGTATGTAAACCTTCATTGGTATCAAGAGTCAAAGGTTGGTTTTTTGGTTTTGATAGTATAGAACTACGTTTCTATTTTTTTCGTGCAATTGAGAATGATAAATTAATATTATGACGTTGATTAGAACAAATTCTAAATCAATATTTGAATTATTAAGAAAATCTGGAAAAAAATTTCGGATCTAATTTTTTTTTTCTTTGAGTGAAATCAGTTTTGCCAAAAAAAAAAAAGGAGAAGTCTTTTTTTACCCCGAACTAGATCTGAAAATAGAAAAAAAAATATTTTTTTCTTTTACACCAGATCTGAAAACGAAATATAAAAAGAAAAGAAGTTTTTTTCCTTTTTTATGCAGATCTGAAAATAAAAGTTTTTTTTTTATCCCCACCAAATCCGAAATGGATCATATTATTACATTAAAAAAATAAGGGGGAGCTTGGAGCTCCATTAATGAAGGTGAAAGAAGCTAAAATGGAGAAGAAGAAATTAGGGTTTCTTCTTTGCTTTGAGCATGGGCTCAATAATTCATTTTGAACCACATTCTTTTTTTTAAATTGGGCTAAGGCCAATATATACCAAAAGGGGTCTCTTCTTTCTTAACAGAATTTAAAAAGCACAAATTACATAATACCACACCTTAACTTACCATTATTACCTAAAATTTCAACCCCTTAAAATAATTATAAAAATCCCAAATTGTAATTTATATCCCCAAATCATCGGATACATCATTGAACAAGCAATAACAACAATTAGAACAATAGCAATAACCCACGGCAACAACAACATAGACAATCTCCATTAACACCATTCATCTACTTTATTTTTAAAACCCACCACCGCTCCCTCCTATTGGTCGTCACTTTCGGCCAAATTCAGACAAAATCAATCAACTCCAACAACAAAAATTAGAAAAACCCACGTCTTCACAAACCATGGCCACACCATAATTTTCCCTCATCAGTTGTTTTTCGCTTCTGAAAATTGCTCAAAATCAGAAAAGAAGAGGTCAAAACAGTGGATGTCTTTAAAAAAAAAAGGGTGTGACAACTATATATTGTACTAATTTTGTGTACAGATACATAAGAATGATGTATCTGGTGTATCAAAATTCTTTTTTGTGTTACTGATACATAAGACTTATGTATCGGAATGAGATATATGTTACTAATACATAAGAATTTGATTGAATAGTTATGTATCGGAAAGTGATATATCGGTACTTATGTATCATGTGGCTATGTATCGGCTCCAACTTATGTATCGCGACAAGCAATCGGTACTTATGTATCGTGTGGCTGTGTATCGGCTCCAACTTATGTATCGCGACAAGCAGAGAAATCGAAATTTTCTATAAATATGAAAACATTCAAAATTTTCTGTAATTAGGCAGCAAACAGTAGGAATTTATGTTGTTTACCCATTTAAAAGGGGAATGGGCTAAAGACCCACTTTTAAAAGAATTATTATTTTGTGTTGGACTTATGGCCTGATTAAAAATAATAATTTTTCTAAATAAATTTCAGACTAGAAAATTAGTCTTATGGACCTAAATATAAATTTAGTATTTATATTTCAAGAAGTCATAATTATTTTAGTATCCCAATTGCTTAAATTGATTGTTTGTTGAACATGTTCGCATGCGATGTTAATTAGTTAAACATTAAAATTATTTGTTACTTTGTGATGAACATGATTAAAATGTTAATTTGTTTAACATTATTTTTTTTGATAATGATGTGTTCAACACTTTAGCATGCATAATATGTTAATTAGTTTAACATTTTAACATCAGTTTAGCATGAAATAAATGTTAATTAGTTTGACATTAATTCTATGATAATATGTTCAACATACATGATATGTTAATTAGTTTAACATTTTAACATCAATTTAGCATAAAATAATATTGATTAGCTTAGCATTAATTTTTATGATGATGTGTTCAACATGCATGATATGTTAATTAGTTTAACATTTTAACATCAATTTAGCATGAAATAAATGTTAATTACTTTGACATTAATTTTTATGATGATGTGTTCAACATGCATGATATGTTAATTAGTTTAACATTTCAACATCAATTTAGCATAAAATAATGTTAACTAGTTTAGCATTAATTTTTATGATGACGTGTTTTACATGCAAAATATGTTAATAAGTTTAACATTAAAATTTTCATGTAATTTTTTTAGCATGTAATAAATGTTCATAAGTTGGACATTAATTTTATTTGCATGCTTATAAATACGTTAATTTGTTTGACTAGTGATTCATATGGGATCATAATAGACAAATGTGTTGTCCTAAATATGATTGAGACACTTCGCTAAGTAATTGATTAGGTTAATTTTCATAATGTTTTAATTTTTGGATGATGAGTGAGAACATAGTGAACTCTCGACTCCATGATTAATATATGTGTTTATTATCCTAATCAATTGGTGCATAGTGTCATAATATGTATGTATGGTGAACATAGTGCCTTGAGTTATTTTGTTTAATGATTCTCATTATTTTGCTTACTGCCACCTATGTACTTAACCGAGTGCCTACAAAATCAGTTGCAACCACTCTGTTGAGTAATGGGCTGGAAGACATCCCTACCTGAGTATACTACGAACTTAGGGTTGTGCTTCATATACACATGATTCCTCTCACAAATATGGCAAATTGGGACCGAGAGGAAAGAAAAGTATCTTTATAAGGTACTCAGATACCTCTAAGGGTTATGTGTTTATAGGTGAGCAAAATAGCGGGAGTGTAACTGACTTTGAATCACGAGATATCACATTCTTGGAGGATGAGTTTACTAAGAAGGTAGAGATAGGTCAAGACCTGTCCTTGTTTGAGATAAAGGATCAAGACATACAAGGATCGCTTCATTCGAGTGGGAGAATTTTAGCAGATAATGAATCAGTTTCTCACCAGCAACCTCCTTCATCATCGGATGTGAATTAGAGTAATCCTTCTACACTTAATGGAAGTGATCAAATGGATCTTGTTCCAAGTGGGAGAGAGATGGTCATTAATCTTGTTCCAAGTGGGAGCAGGATGAATGTTCTTGATCCGAGTAGGAACAATTTTGATCCAAATGGGAACAATAATGGATCACAAGCTAGACGTGGTTCTTATGAAAAGACTTCTCACTGATGATTTGACATTAAAGGTAGTGATCTATTTATGATGCTCCTACAAGATGAAAATGAGCCAAAGAATGTAAAAGAGGCCCTCTCATGCTCTTCGAAGGATAAATGGATAAAAGCAATGGAAGATGAATTGGGGGTCTATGAGAGTCAACAAAGTTTTGGAACTATTAACTTCCCGAGGGACGCAAAGCTATTGGGATCAAATGAGTTCTCAAAATTAAGCTCAAGGCTAATGGCATAGTTGAGAGATATAAAGCTCGACTGGTGGCGAAAGGGTATACACAGCAGAAAGGAATAGACTATGAAGAGACTTTCTCACCTGCTGTACGCTTTACCTCTGTTCGCTTAGTTCTAGCTAAGTTGCAGGTTTGGATCTTGAATTACATTAAATGGATGTGAATACTGCCTTTCTCAATAGAAGAATTAGATGAAGAAATTTATATGGAACAACCAGAATGTTTCATTGAAAAAGGTCACAAACAAAAGGTTTGTAGACTTTTGAAGAGTATTTATGGCCTGAAACAATCTTCAAGGCAGTGTTATATACGCTTTTTGAATGTTGTCATATCCAATGGTTTTACCATGATGGAGTTTATACCAAAAGATCAAGAAACAAACTTGTGATTATAACACTGTATGTAGATGACATACTTATAACTGGAAATGATAAGGAGTTCATAACCGAGATTAAGTCATTATCATCACAATTTGAGATGAAAGATATGGGTGAAGCTACATATAATCTTGAAGTTAAGATTTCAAGAGATCGTCCGAAGAAACTATTCTCTCCCAAGAAAATTACATTAGAAAAGTTCTTGAACAATTTAATATGCAAAATAGTAGCCCCGTGGATATTATTATCAGTAAAGGCCAATCCTTGGGCAATTCGATGTGTCCTAAAACTCCTGAAGAGTCAGAAAGAATGAGCCAAGAAAGTCTAATGTATTCTATGGTGTGTACTAGACCTGATATCTGTCAAGCAACTAGCTTGATAAGGAGATATCAAACCAACCCAGGTTTAGCACATTGACAAGCAGTAAAAAGAATCATGAGCTATCTGAAAGAAACTGTTGATAATGCACTTTGTTACCAAGGCAACAAAGAGCTGCAATTAGTTGCATATAGTGATACAAATCATGAAGAAGATATAGACGAGAGGACGTCTACCTTAGGATATGTTTTCTTACTTAGTGATGGTACCATATCATGGAGAAGTAATAAATAATCATGTGTATCACTATCTACGATGGAAGCCTAATACATGGCTCTCGTATCAGCAACACAAGAAGCTGTTTGGTTGAAAAGTTCTTGGAACGCATATTGGATGTTGCAGAAAAAGTTGAACCAGTGTTAGTCTACTGTTACAGTGAAGCTCCTATATCCTCTACCAAGGACCCCAAGTTTTATTTCAAAATCAAACACATAGATATCAAGTACAACTATGCGAGAGACATGGTTAGATGCAAGGTAGTGAACGTAAAGTATATGTCTACAAATGATATGTTAATAGATTCATTGACTAAGCCTTTGACTATAGATTCATTTATGAGACACACGAGGTCTCAAGGCTTGCATAGATTTTGAGATACTTCATATTGTCTTTTATTTTCCCATGAATGTTCTTTAATTATCAATAAATTTGATTTGCATACATACATATTTTAATTGTTGAATGTTATGAACATTCTTTATTTATTTTTTATAAGTAGTTGAGTAGACATGAGGTTAGCCTTCTCACACAGGTAACCGCCTTATTATCTTAGTGATAAGTGGAGATGAGACTAAATTTTAAGTAAAATTATCAAATGGATAATCTGAGAGCAATCAACTTAAAATCATGAATGTCGCATAAATAATGACATAAGCTCATTAAGGTGAAAAATGTTCACCTAGTCTACTTGGTAAGCTAGATGTGAGTTAAAATGATATTGTAGATCAAGGAACTCAAACTTAGATACATATTGTGTCTAAATATCATCTGTACAACATTGTTTAAGAGACAAAGACATACACTCTATGCGAAATAAGAAATTGATTTAGCACGTGTTTCATACCATATGTGCTAATGTCGACCAATTGGGTTTAACATAAGTCCATTCTCAGCTTATTATTTTGTGAGACCCAGAGCCTTTGTGATGGCTCAAGATATGTGCCCTTAGTGACTTTAATCGGATACTTGAGACTTAGTTTAATGTTTGCTATCTTAGTGCGTTTCCAAAAGATCATGAATACAGATTCGGTCTGGAGGAGCATATCTAGAAAAACAGTTACGCTAATATTAAGAGAATCATGAGAAGAGGAAGATCATTTATGAAATCTCATTGATTTGTATTCACTGATGCACCAGTTATAACTTATGAGTTATAATTGTGAATACAAGAAATAATGATATATGAGATCTTGAGATTATATCAAATATGATTCATATGATCTTGTGTACTGCATACTTTATGATCTACTTGCAGGTTTGTACTCAATAAGAGTCTATATACTTCTAAAAGATGTATAGCACTTAGCTCTCACAGTATGTTGGTCGCACGGTCTACTTCCCTATATGAATGATTGTGGAGATGAGATGAGAATATGTTCTCAGATTGGAAAAACATTTCCATTATGTGTGAGTAGGAGATAACGGAAATTCAGGCCCACTCATAAGGGGTGCTTTTATGGCCCATTAGGGTAATTTAGTCAACCCTATTATTTTCCTATATAAGTACACATAAGGTGTATTATTCAATATACAAGACAATACAATATACAAAATATACTATACACAGTATTTTCCCTCCTCCATATACTCTTTCCCAATTATTAGGGTTTAGGCTGTGATATAGAGGGTTACTCCAGCACACAACGACAACCATCACCGACCAGTAATCCTAAGCACGGTTCAACCAAGTCTTCTGCTACCACTATGTGAACAACAAGTAAGTTTTCGTTTATGGTTTACACATAATCTAATTAGTTAGATTATTATGTATGTAAACCTTCAATGAAGAAGTACTCACACTTATAGAATTTGTCTGTAACTCCTTTTAGCATGTACTAGTCATGATAATTCGAATTCTATTTGATAATCATGCTTATAGGATTCAATTTGAAACTCTTGAAAGTTGTTTGAGGTCGACCTGTTGCCTAAACAGTTAGCTTTTTGGACCTTAAAATATCCAAATATGCCCAAATTCTTTCATGTATAACTGAGCATTATCTATACGAGAAACAATAGCATGTCCAAGTCTTTTATGTTGTTCATATGCATTTCGTATGTGTGGTTGTGTTAATAGGGATCTGAACCCGAGTTTTCTTCAGGCTATTGCAAGAGTTGCCTGGGCTTAGGACTGGAAGGGGACATGAGGCAAGAAATTAATGGGATGGCCCCCCATAGTGGTTGGCTTTGCTTTTTATCACCCATAAGAAAAGTCTTTAAAGACTAGTCTTCCTTCTTTTTTATGTAGAAAACAAGGTTAGTAAGTGAAGGCTATTTTTATTACACTCTTTTTATGGGAACAAAAAAGCAAAGCCACTACTTTTGAGGGTTATTTGTGTAGTTCTCCCTTAAGTTTGAGCAGTAGTATCCAAGAACCCCCCAATTCCTGATATGGTCATGTAACTTTTTATATTCTAGAGGGATGCTCATTTGAAGTTGATCCTAGTAAAAATTTGTATGGAAACTTAATTAGTAGAGAAGCTTTCAGCTCAACTTTATGCTAGAGGTTTCCTATGACCTTAATTAACATCCATTGAATTTCTCACACTTAAGAATTGGACTTTACACCTAGGTAAAATAAAAACTCACCGGGTTCGGTCTAACTATAATGTAGAATGATTCAAATCTAAGCTTGAAAGTTTGAGGTGTTATAATATCCCCCTTGGGATCATTCATCCTCAAAAGATGTTCATGGACAAAATAAACACGTACTAACCATAACATAGTCCCATCCTTGAACAACCATTCATTATCATTGATATTATTCTGATAAGAAGTTTCATAACATTTCACAAAAGACACATTTAGGCACAAGTCATGAGAGGTATGGGACTTAGCACATATGGGACATATCAAGGGTTCATTTAAATATGGAGGGCATGACACAAGACATAAGGCCATGGTTCATACATAATGTAAGGTATGAGATCATGAACATTTTAACATAAAATGTGAATTTATATGATTTATAGACATAGAGTAGGATCATTACAGTAAACATCGTCTCCTCTCAGAGAGAATAGGTGAGAATATCTAGTTTTCATATCTTTATCAGCTTTTCACATAGCCTCTTCCATATTCTAATTTCTTTATAATACCTTCACTGAAGCTACTTCTTAAGTTCTCAACTTTTGAACTTAATGATCTAAGATTTCAATAGGGACTTTTTCATAAGTTAGACCATCTTTCACACTAACACTTTTAGTGGAGACAATAGGTGAGTGGTCTCCCACATACTTTTTTAGCATAGAAACATGAAATGCCAAATGAACGGAGGCTAAGTGTGTCGGCAACTCCAAATCATAAGCTACTTGCCAAATTTTATTCAAAATCTGACACGAACAAATGTGATGGGGAATAAGCTTCCCTATCTTATCAAACCACATAACACCCTTCATAGGTGAGACCTTTAGAAACACCCAATCACCAACACCAAATTCTAAGTCTCTACCTCTCAGATAAGAATATGACTTTTGGAGGCTCTGAATGGTCTTAAGTCATTCCTGAATGAGCTTAACTTTCTCCATAGACTACTGGACTAAGTTTGAACCTAATAATTCAGCTTCACCGTCTTCAAATCACCTAATTAGAGATCTATATCTCTACCTATATAAGGTTCAAAAGGCGCCATCTGATACTTGCGTAATAAATATTATTATAGCCGAACTTAATAATAGGTAGATGATCATCCTGGTTAATCTTAAAGTCTAGGACATAAGTTCTCAACATATCCTCAAGTGTATGAAAGGTGCATTCTACTTAACCATCAATCTGAGATTGTAATGTGGTACTAAGGTTCAGATTCATACCGAATCCTTTCTGAAAAGACTTTCAAAAGTAAGTAATGAACTGAGTGCCTCTATCTGAGATAATGGACACATGGATTACAAGTAATTTTATAATTTCTTGAATATACAATTAGCATAATTCTCCGTGGAATATGTCATCTTAACAAGAAATAGTGGCCGAACTTCGTGAGTCGATCAACAATTACCCAAATCGAATCATGCATTTGTAAAAAATAGGGTAAGCCTATTATGAAGTCCATATTAATCATTTTACCAATTCCAAATAGGAAGATCTATATTTTAAGCCAAACAACCGGGTCGTTGGTGCTCGACCTTAACCTGTTAACAATTTGAGCACTTAACCACAAAATCTACAATGTTTTTCTTCATATTATTCCACGAGCAGACCACTTTTAAGTCATAATACATCTTTATGAAACCTGGGTAAATAGAATACCTGAAATTATGCACTTTAGCCATAATCCTTACATGGAGTTCATCAAAATCTGAAACTCATAATTTGCCTTGGTACCATATAATACCATCTCCCTATTTTTTCTAAAGTTATGGTCTTATGTTTGTGGACTCCTTCTTTTAGCTAGAGCAAGATGGGCATGATTTTGCTTTTCCTTAACTTCTGCCACTAAGGACCATTCATCCTAATTCTAAAAAACTATACCACCATCAGAGTGTAAGCGGCAGACTCCTAAGTTTGAAAGTCGATGTATATCTTTCATGATTTCTTTCTTTCCTTTCTCAACATGATCTGTACTTCCTATGGACAGTCTTCTAAGGGTATCGGGGACCATATTTGCCTCTCTTGGGTGATAGAAGATATTTATATCATAATCCTTAGGAAACACAAGCCATTTTTTTTGCCTAAGGTTCAACTCTTTCTAAGTGAAAACATTTGGTAAACTCTTATGATCAGTAAAGACATCAACATGAACACCATAGAGATAGTGATGCTAGATTTTCAAACCAAACACTACTGCTGCCAATTCAAGATCATGAGTCGAGTAATTCTTCTCATGGTTCCTAAGTTTACTGGACGCATAAGCTACGACCTTACCATGCTACTTCAGAACACAACCTACACCAATTCTTAAGGCATCACAGTATATAACAAAACCATCGACTCCATCGGGTAGGGTCAATACTAGAGCAAATGTTAGTCTTATTTTCAATTCTTGAAAACTCCTCATATGCTTCAATCTATTGAAATTTAGCTTTGTTCTGAGTTAACCTTATTAATGGAGTAGAAATAGAGGAGAATTTAGAAATACACAGTACATAAGTCGAGAGAAGAATGGAGAAAGCTTGATATTTTATTGATCTGTGCATAGATGTATTTATATATAATATTGTAGGCTGATTAGAGTTAGAGTCCTAGGTTTTGTACACTTGTAGTACTACACATCTTGTAGACTTACATATGGACTCTAACTCTAATTGACTTGATTATTGTCTAACTACAAATTGATCACATGGTCATTATCTACTAAACTGATTATTATCTTCAACACTTCCCCTCAAGCTAGCGAGAGGTGAAACACCCACTCCTAGCTTGTTCCTGAATCCTGCAAACTACTCCTTAGTCAATGCCTTGGTATGAATATCAGCTAGCAGATCTTTAGATCTGACAAACTATGTAACAAACTGTCAACTAGCCACTTTTTCTCTAACAAAGTGATAGCCATCTCTACATATTTAGTTCTAGCATGTAGGACTGGATTTGATATCATATATAGTACACTAAGATTGTCATAGAATAGTGTAGGAGTTGTCTTTAATTACATACTAATGTCTTTCAGAACATATGTTATCTAATTAAGCTCAGCTGTGATGCAAGGGCCCTATATTTAGCTTCAACACTAGACCTTGCGACTGTGTGTTGCTTCTTTGAGGCCCAAGATATGTTGTTTACTCCTGAGTAGATTGTATACCCTATTGTGGACCTTCTAGTCTTGGTACAACCACCCCAATCTGCATCAGAGAAGCCATATAATCTAAAAGGAGATCTTGAAAGTATTCTCAGTCCATAATTGTCAGTTCATTTTACATATCCTAAAATTCTCTTTACAGCTTGAAGATGCTCACTGTTTGGAGCTTGCATAAACTGACTTTCCAGGTTAACAACATGTGGAAGTCAGGTCTAGTCAATGTAAGGTACTGGAGACTGCCTATAATACTTCTGTATAGTAGAGGTGGGCATAAATACCGAAAAACCAAAAAATCAAACCGAACTGAATTAATTCGATTTCTCGATTTTGGTTTTTTGGTTTTTCATTTTGTTTTTTTATAATTTTGATATTTTGGTTTGGTTTTCGGTTATAGGGTTCAGGTAATTCAGTTTTTCGATTAAACCAAAATTTAATATATAATTTTTTATACATATATAATGAAATTTATAATTTATTTATATACAACATCAACAAACCACTTAAATGAGTTAAATCTAATCCCAACACCAACAACCCACTTAAAACATAAACCTAATTACCTAAGTCCTAATTCAGTGAATTCATTACACACGAAAAAACTCACCAACACTCGAACAACGGCGATTCCAAACTCACCTACACTCGAACAATGGCCATTCCAAACTAACCAACACTCAAACAACGACACAACCAGTGGTGATTCCAAACTCACATCGAACGACGATTCTATTTCCAAATACCGTTTTATTTTTTTTATTTTTTCTCTTCTTCTTCCAAAATCGAAAAAACTGAATTCATAAACCGAAACCGAACCGAAATAAATCTGTTCCATTTTTGGTACACACATACCCATAATCAAAAATAAAAAAAAACAAAATAAATAAATCAAAAACGATCCGAATTAGCGAACGCCCACCCCTACTGTATACTGAGGCATCAATTAGGGTTCCTACAACTTCTTGTAATCCATACTTTTGAGCTAGTGATGTGCCTACTACCTTGGAAAGTTCCATATCAGTTTTATTAAGTAACTCAGTAGCATATTTGTTTTGGTTGAGGTGAATACCTCTAGTGAAACTCTTTACCTCAACTCCTAAGAAGAAGTGTAGTAGTCCAAGATCCTTCATTGCAAACTCTTTGCCAAGATTTATGATGGTCTTAATAATGAACTTAAAAGAATTCCTTGTAACTATAATATCATCTACATACAAGAGTAGTAGGACAGTATTTTTCTTACAATGGAGAGTGAATAATGATGGATCTATTGTACTATACTTGAAACCAATGTGCAGTAAGTGTAGGCTGAATCTGTCAAACCAAGCTCTTGGTGCTTGATTCAGCCTATACAGTGCTCCATTCATATAAAAAACATGATTTGGAAACTTAGGATCCGTAAAACCTAGTGGCTGGCTTATATAGACTTTTTCTTGAAGATGTCCATGCAAGAAAGCATTTTTAACATCTAACTTTCTCATAGGCCAGTGTAGGCTTACTGCTACCGATGACACTAATCTTATGGTAACTGCCTTAACCACAGGAGTGAAAGTTTCTTTAAAGTTCACTTCTTTAAGCTGAGAGTATCCCTTAGCCATTAATCTAGCTTTATGCCTGTCTACAGTGCCATTAGACTTCAATTTGGTATTGAACACCCGCCTTGATCCAACTATATTCATATTTGTAGTTCTGTGAACTAAGCTTCAAGTCTAATTTTTGTTTAGTACATTTAACTCTTCCTGCATTATTGAGTACCAGTGTGTAATCCCAAGTGCTTTTTTCACTATCTTGGGTTTCATGTATCCTGATTCTCTTGCTGCTACAAGAGAAGTTTGTATTACGATTAGCTTTTTTACCTTTTGTCTAGTTATAATATAATGCCTTTCTTCTTCATGCTCAGTGATTTCACTTGGTCTTATTGGACTATTTTGTTCAACACCTTTGCCTACATCAGGACCTTTGTATCTAATGTCCTTATTGATAGGAGGAGGATCAATATTAGCATTATAGATAGCAGGCTGAGTAGCTGCATCATCAATATCATAGTCAGTAGATTGAGTATCATAATCAGTAGGCTAAATATGTTGAATGGCTTCAGGATCAGGGATATCATCATTAAGAACATTTGGAGCTACATCATCAGAATATTCTGTTGGCAACACTTCCCCTGAAATGGTATAATTTGTACCATAACTTGCCTCATCATCTTTGTCCTACAAGTTAGAGAAAAACTCAAGAAAAGTAGCCAAGTGAGTAGAAGTATTTGAGACAGGTTGATCAGACTACACATGAGGTAGTGTGGGTTCATCAAACACCATATGTATTGATATAAAGACCCTTCTAGTTAGAGTATGGTAATACCTATATCTGTTGTGCAAACTTCTATAGCCAATAAAAACACATGGATATGATTTTGGTGAGAACTTAGTTGAGCCTTTCAAGTATGGTAAGCACCTATATCCAAACACTTTCAGACTGTTGTAGTCAGGGGATTTGCCATTTAGCTTTATAAAAGGAACTTCATTATTTAAAACTGATGATGGCAATCTATTTATGATAAACACAGTTGTTTGAAAAGCTTCAACCCATATAAAAAGATGTAGTTTGGCATGAAACAACAAAGTTAGTCTAGTTTCCACTATGTGTCTGTGTTTTCTCTCAAATATCCCATTTTGCTCAAGAGTGTTGGGACATGAGATATGTCTAATGATACCACAACTTTCCAAGTGTCTAATGAATTCAGTTTTAATAAACTCGCCATCAACATCACATTAGAAAACTTTGATGACTTTGGAAAGCTATCTTTCTACCATCTTTTAGAATTTGATAAAAATTTCATAGAATTTTGATTTCTTTCTGAAGGGATAAAGCCAAGTAATCTTGTACAGTCATCTATAAACACCACAAAGTATTTCATGTGTTGAGATGACTCAACAGGTGTTGGTCCCAAATATCACAATGAATTTTGTGTAGAATCTCATTCTCAATTTTATTTCTCACACCAAAAGAAAGTTTACAACTTTTTCCTAACTGACAACTATTACAGATAATAGGCAACTTATTCCAACTCTTAACATTAATGTGTTTATTGCTATTCATAAGTTTTAAATACTTCAAACTAGTATGTCCTAATCTATTGTGCCAAATATTATATGACTTCCTCCAATCATGTGTAGCTGTCAAGGCAAAAAGGTTGTTATCTTCCAGTGCATAGAGTCCATCCTTCCTAGTGACCTTGGCCATTGGTCTTCCTGGCATCTTTTCCTTAACAATAAAATCATCTTCATCAAACACAAGAGTACAAGCATTATCCTTTGCTCGTTTGCTAACAGATAACAATTTCTTATTGATATCAGGAACTATAAGAATCTCTTTAATTTTCAATCCTGACTTTGTAATATTTCTAACATGTGTGATTTTAAGATGTGATCTATTTCCAATAACTATTCTATCTGTTTAATTATAAGGTTTAAGATTTGATAAGTTACCTGCTGAATTGGTTAGATGAGTAGTCTCACTTGAGTCCATATATATTGTCTCATCCTCAACACTGTTACTCTGTAGATTCACAGTTACTAAAGCCTGTGGGAGATCTTCTGCAGTCTGGTAGGAGTAGTCCCACTTGTAAAAGTATTTCAAAGTTGTGTGGTTGTTCTACCACATATTTGACAGGCACTGCTTAAGTCTTTCCCAGTTAGCTTTGCAGTATTCCCATTTGGCTAGTGGTTCCTTGTCCAGTAGGTCTAAAACCTCTTCCCTTGGAGTTGAAGTTCCCTCTCTTTTGATTGTAATTCGTTCGACCTCTGCCTCTTTATGCAGTAAAGGCTGATCATGGTTGTACTGAGTTAAGTCTTCCTCTTTCTCCCTCATGTAAAATCATCTGAGAGAATTGATAAATTGATTTAGGGAAGGATAAGGTGTTTTTCCCAGCATCACAGTTTTGAAAGTCCTGTATTTTGGACCTAATCCTCTAGCAAAGTTGATCACCTTATTGTTTTCATCAACAGGTTTTTGTATGGATACAAGACCATCAAAAATTCCACTAAATTCTTTTTAATGCTCATTAAGTTTCTTAGTTCCTAACTTACTGTTTTGCAATTGTTTCTTAAGTTGAAACTCTTTGTCCTTTGTTGCTTGTAGGTAAGTTTCTTCCAAACATTCCCATATTTCTTTTGTTGTGGAATATCCTACAATAAGGTAAATGCTTTTTTCAGTCATGGTTTCTGAGATCCAAGTCCTCAACAAGACATCCTTCTCTGCCCAATCATCCTCCTCACTTGATTTTTTAATTTTCTTTGATGTAGAAGCTTCACTTTTCTATGCAGCAGATGTTATCCTTTGTTTAGTCTGTCCTTCTTAACCAATGCAGTCACTTTTATGATTTACATAACCTGGGTCCTCCATATGAGATAGTTAATAAGCTTAAGTTTGATAGGACAAGAAGCAGTGAGATGGTGCATAGAAGCAGCTGAAAGTGACAAGGGGGTAGAGGAAGAAGCAATATTTTTTGCCATTGTTTTTAGATAAGTTAACTGAATAGAGTAATATGCGATGTAAGGTTAAGGCTGCTCTGATTCAATGTAGAAATACACAGTACATAAGTCGAGAGAAGAATGAGAAAGCTTGATATTTTATTAATCCATGCATACATATATTTATACATAATATTGTAAGCTGATTAGAGTAAGAGTCTTAGGTTCTGAACACTTGTAGTACTACACATCTTGTAGACTTACACATGAACTCTAACTCTAATTGACTTGATAATTATCTAACTACACATTGATCACATGGTCATTATCTACTACCACATGGTCATTATCTACTACCACATGGTCATTATCTACTACACTGATCATTATCTTCAACAGAGAAAACTTCTACAAACCTTCTGTAGTAACCAATTAAAGTGAAGAAAATTTGATAGTAGTCGGGGTTAAGGGTCTGGGTCAATTCTTAACTACATCAAACTTTTTGGAATCAACCTCGATACCCTCACAAGAAACAATATGACCAAGAAATTCCACAGACTTCAACCAAAACTCATACTTAAAAAAATTCACATACAATTCACGATCCTTAAGTGTCTACAACATAATTTGGAGGTGATTAATATGTTCTTTCTTAATACGAGAATCAATCAGGAGATCATTAATAAAAATAATCACAAACATATCACGGTGCTTGAATACCCTATTCATAAGATCCATAAAAGCCACTGGTGCATTAGTTAAACAAAATTAAAGGACATTATTAGGAATTTGAAGTGACCATACCAAGTTCTGAAGGTCGTTTATGAAATATCACTCTCTCTCTAACTTTTGACTTATGGTAGTTGGATCTAAGGTCAATCTCAGAGAAGTACTTAGCACCCTAGAGTTGGTCAAACAAATTCTCAATTATAAAGAGTGGATAATTATTTTTTATGGTGAATTATTCAACTGACTATAATCAATGCTCATTCTTAAGGAACCATCCCTTTTAAGCATGAATAAAACTGGACCACCCTATGAAAAGATACTTTGTTTGATGAATCCCTTATTAAGGAGATCCTTTAACTATTCCTTTAACTCTTTCAATTTGGCTGATGTTATTTTATATGGCAGAATAGATATTGTTTGAGTGTCGGAAAGAATATTAATTCCAAAGTCTTTCCCTATCTGAGGGGACTCTGAGTAAGGTAGGGACTTCAGTATTAGAATCCCTAACCCATACTAAGTGATAGATGTTCCCCTTAGAAATAATCTTTCTAGCCTTAAGGTACGAGATAAATTTACTCTTGGGTACTACTGCACCCTCTTCCTATGTTAGAACTGGTTCATTAGGAAACTAGAATCTCACAACTTTGGTTTCACAATCAACTGAAGCATAACATGAGTATAATCAATTCATTCCCATAATGACATCAAATTCAATCATAACAAACTCAACTAGGTCAGCCATGGTGTCTCTGTGGTGAATGGTTACCACACAGTTCTATAGACTCATCTAGCTATGATAGACTCACTAACAGAATTAGAAATAACAAATGGCCCAAGAAGTTGTTCAGGACCTTCATAGCAATACAAGGGGCCAAAAAAAGATAAAATCGCTCTAGGGTCATGTAAAATATAGACATCACAAGAAAATACTTTTGGAGACATTTACAGTTCTTGACGACTGTCTAAATCATACAAGCAGTTTCCCCTTACTACCTATAGAGTGGTACATTTCTGTATAACACGCCCTACTAAAATGGTCGAGTTAGTAGACTGCGCTCTGTTTCTCTCATTGTTCAGCTTTGCTGACGGTATTCCCTTTTAAAATGGACTCACTGGCCACACCCATAGAATATGTCCCTTCCGTAACTATACTCTATTGGGTGTTTCTTACCACACTTGTTACAGGTAGGGTATTGAGGTATCCCTTATACAACACTACCCTACTATTGTGAACCTGGTTCCCTCGAATTATAGTTATCATGAAACCTCCGCTCATTCCTAGGCCTCTGAGATAGTGCATTGGATGAAGATGAAATAGGTCCTGATGATCTTTTTATGAAAGAAGGTTATGTTATTATTCTTCTGATAGCTAACCTCATTGCCAGCTGACCTGGCCATCTTATTTTGGCTCTCTTCCTTCTCCTTTTGTTTTGTCTCTTCAGTCTATCGTGCATAAACCATCAACCTGGATATGTATTTATCGTTATGTAGCCATATTTCAGCACAATCCTTCTTCAAGTGTCTTCCAACCCCAAACACAAACTTTCTCATTCTTGCCCTCATAATGGACACTATTTTTGGATCATATCGGGACAACTGTGTGAACTTGAGACTGTACTTCTTCCGATCATAGTATCTTGCTTAAGGTTCATGAACTTATCAGCCTTAACTTCTCGTAACTCTAAAGGTAAAATATTATCAATGAAAGCATACATAAAGTCTTCCCAAACTACGAGAGTTGCATCCTTCCTTAAGCCAACTTCCTCTATTCATACTAAGAACTGGTAATATCTTTCAACTGGTATAAAGCAAGCTCAACTCCTTTATTTTCACTAACAGGCATCATCTTAAGGATTTTTTGTATCTCATCAATGAAGTTCAGGGGTCCTCCTCAACCTTAGAACCTATGAAGAGTGGTGGATTCATTCGGAGAAACTCATAAATTCTATAATAGTCAGATGAGTCATAGTAGCAGGGTTGCATTTTGATAGTGTGAATGGGATGTAACAAGTTGAGTGAGCATCTGGATAACTCCCCTAATAGCTACATCTAAAGTGCTTGAAGGTTGGTGTGAATGACACAAGAGCTTCAATTAAACCTGATGTCACTTATAGAGAAACAACTTTAGTAGGTTGGCCAGAAGGGAGACCTCAATATGCACTTTATGAGTTGGAGGCAACTCAGTGACGTCTTTTTCATTAGTTGCCTCAGCACTGGTGGTAGACCTCTGGCTTGTTGTTGTCTTTCTCTTCAGAGGCATGTTTTGAAGTTACGCAATAATGCAAAAATTAGAATAAGTTTTCATAGAGTTTAACTCTATAGCGCAAATTAAAGTATAAAAGAATGATAGTATTTCCTAATATCTTTTAGCATCCTTGTTATAAGTTTGGTGTGATTCATACCTATGAAAAAACTCTACCAGACACGGCTTCATAGCTATCCTAGGATACTTAAACCTAATAATTTGATATCAAGTTTGTCACGCCTCGAGCCTACACCCTGGAATGGTCGGCACCCAAAGCCGTTGTTGTTCTGAGCGTACCTGTAACATGGAATAAATTATGGGCATACATTAAGAATAAGAGAAATATGATTTAAAAACATTCGAAAGATAAGTCTTAAAATGAAATACTGAAATTCATAAAAAAGGTGACACGAAGGTCAAACTTGAAAGTAAACATAATTGACTAATTGTCTATCTAAGAAACCTCTAACATGACTGAACTACTGATTACCGAGATAAAGCCCTCGGTATACCTTTATTAAACTAACATAAGCTATTGATTGCAACTAATCCTTCTAAAAGTAAGGAGGGCTCACTAAAAGCTGAAGATAAAGAATCTAGCATGCAGCCCGATCATGAGTCTAAGTACCTGAATCTGTATCATTAAAAAATGAAGCACCGAATGGCGTAAGTTCATGAAATGTACTATATGTAAAATGACAGAAAGAAATATGAAATACATGTATTAAAGGGAACAAAGACAACTAGCAAAAATAAAGATCATGGCATGGAAGAGTTATAAACTCAAATCAATGGACTATTCAATGTTAAGACTTTTTTATCCTCTTTCAGTTCATTATGAAAGTCTAATGATGTAATTGACATAAACCACTATGTAAGTGTATGGAGTCTAATCTCGACCCCATCATCTAAGTTATCTCATACGTTATCGGGTATGGGACATACATGTCATGATTTGCTAGCAAAGGATCCATAGTAAGACATTACCAGGGGCACATAAAGGAATCACCCAAACCAACGGTATGATCTATAACTAATGTTGGAAAACATAGTTTCAGGCATTCTTCATTTAGACTTACGCCTTCTCGGTTAACCATTTAGCTCCTTTAAGTTTATGTGATCATAATTTAGCCCTTGTGGTCATGTTCATAATTCAACACTTTGGCTCATATCCATAAGTTAGCCCTCTGGCTGATGTTCATAGATTATAATTTTAGTACATTTTTTGAGATTTTTGAGATCATGTCACTTAGGCATAGTTCATGAGTAAAAGGTTCATACATCATGTTATAATTCATACTTCAGAGATTTCTTCTCATAAGATCATAATGTTACATTCTTGAAATAGTTTTTTAGTTTTAGAAGTCATAAAGATCATATCATTATAAAGTCATAAAAGTTACGTTCTTGAGTGGATTTCATAAATTGAGAAAAACCATAGGAATCATGTTCTTTTTAAATTCATCAAGGAAATCTTTAAGATTGAGCATTTTAACATAAGGATAATTTTATTTCATTGAAATTCATAAATTCATGTATAGACCAATAAGAATCATATAGACATAGGAGTATTATAAGAAGAGAGTTGTTGCATATAGCTTTATTGGAATCTCACATGGAATCATGAAGGATTCAATTCAAAGCTTGAGGGTTTTACTCTAATCCTAGCTTATTCATGGAGGACAACTTGAGATAATACAGAAAAAATTCATAGGGAAAAACATAGTGAAGGACAGTCTTACATATCTTAAGTGCTCCAACTCTTGAAGGAGGATCTGCATTTTTCATTCTTGAAACTTAAGGAAGGGTTTTCTTGAAGAACCCTCAAATTCGTGGCAAGGAACCTTGTTAGACTCCATAATCATAGAGTAAAATCATGGGTTTTTATTTAAAAAAAAATGGGGGAAACTTACCTAGTCTTATGAGGGTGAAAATAGCCCTTAAGGGCTATTGGAGTCGACCAGAACGTGAGAAAGTGGGAAGAGAAACCAAAATCACATTTTTATAAAAATTTGGAAAAACTGATATACTATCCATATACATGATATACGGTCTGTATACCTGATGTAAGGATTGTAAAACTATTGTACAAACCAAAACATGAGTTGTACTATATCTTGTAGGGTTCCTAATGTACTTCCTACAAAGTATGGTCCATATTACGAACCATACAACCCCATTACTGACTGTAATATGGATCGTAAGTTCACTTATGGTTCGTATGTGGTCTGGTTCACTGTGACTATTTGACAGTACTTCATTAAAATGCCCATAACTTCTTACCTAAACTCAGATTTATAAATGGTCAGTGACGTTAAAAGTAGACTCAAATTCCTTTAATTTGGTAGGTAATAAGCCATGTAACACTTCATATTCCAGGAGGAATGCTCGTTTGAAGCTGAACCTAATAAAAACTTATACAAAAACTTAATCGATAAAGAAACTTTCAACTCAACTTTATACTATAAGTTCCCTATAATCTTAATTCACATATATTTCACTTTCCACACTTAAGAATTGTCCTTTAGACGTAGGTAAAATAAAAATTCACTGGGTTCAGGTCTAACTATATATACATCGAATACTTCTTCTTTATCATGCATTCTTATTGTAAGTTGTCAAGCTGCTAAACTGATCAATGTTTTTTCTATGGCCAGAAAGGGACACCTCAAAATAATTAGACTTTTGGTCTGGCTCAAAATCAATGATCACAAAATTCTCTGGAAAAATTAGCAACCCAATTTGAACTAACACATCTTCCACTATTCCTTTGGGCCTAACTACAGACCTGTCAACCAGCTATAAAATAATAGTTATGGGTTGGGGATTCCAACCTCATACTTCTAAACAGTGACAATAGTATTAAATTTATATTTTCTCCCAGATCGCAAAGTGTTTTAACATACCTCTGCTTTCCAATAGAGATCTCATCGTTGAAGCTTCATGGGTCCTTAACCTTCGTTGGTAGGCAATTTTGGATGTGAGATGAGCACTATTAAGTTAGTTATACTATTGTATATTCTGCCAGCTTCTTCTTATTGGCCACGATGTCTTTTACAAACCTTGCATGCTGGGGAATGCCCTGCGACATGTCAACAAGTGGTATGTTAATGCTTACCTATTTGAGCAGTTCAAAAAAATTTGCAAACACTATTTTTTATTTGTGTTTGATCAGCTTTTGTGGGAATGATGGTGGTAGTCTGACAAATGCAGGCTTTGGTTAGTGCACAACTTCCTTGACTAGTGCTTCATTCTTTTGTGCATTTTCATCTACCTCTGGTATGGTTTCACCTATGCCTTTATCACTTTTAGTCACGACTGCATTTATATTCTTTGAAGTTGGTTTTCCCTTTAGTGATTCATTCATCTGATCAATCTATTTTGCAAGGCCGTGTATGTTAGTCTAATGGTTTCCGTTGGTGGCTTCTTTGTGTGCATCCCTTCTACCAACCTACTTGTCTTTTTTTATTTCCTTAAGCTGATCCTGTGTCGAAGTGGGTTGATTTGGTTGATAGCTCTGCTCCTAAATTTGTAGTTTGTATGGTTTTTGCTAAGACATTACATCTCCCAAGAAGTTAGTAGATTGCATCCATTTTGGAGAATTGTTGTACCCAAACTTTGGGTTGTTGTGCTTCTGTCCTAATATCCCATGAATCATGTGGACTCAGGATTTGCTCTGCACATGCTAGCTACGTGCTTACCTCTACAATCCTCATAGAACAACATTGCTTGATGAACTTAAGCTTGTGATCACACTTGCCCGACAAACAAGTTGTTCAGCTTATTAAAATTATTATTAAAGGTGGTGATCTGAGCTTTTCTGACTTGTCATCCCATCAGCTTCCAGCATTCCTACTTCCTTTTTATAGCATATTTAATAGACTCATCGATCCACTTCGAATTGCAATAGGATGTTCAACAATGACACTAACTCATGATAAGTCTTTTCGAGAGATTGTCCCCTTGCAGCTGAATCAAGAAACAATTTAGAGTGAGTCACTCCATAAATGTGTGTGCTAATAACTTTTGATTTTGTCAGTGATGAGGGCAGTTGAGCAACAACATTTTGAATCTTTTATAAACTTGGGGTAAACTTTCTCCTTCCTTTTGTTTGAACCTCAAAATGTCACTTCTCAACGTGGCAGTCTTCCCAGATGAAAAGAATCGTGCAACGAATTTCTGGGCTAAGTTAGCCCATGAAGTGATTGAATTTGGAGGCTTAGCTTTTAGCCACCTTTTAGCTTCCTCTAATAACAAAAATGAGAACAAGGTGAGTCTTATATTCTTTCACAATGCTAAAAGTTATGTTACCAGCGAGTGAGACTGCTACTTCACGGATTGTAACTTGGGTTGGTGTTAAGGCTGCCATTAATGCCAATCTTAGATTTGCGAGAAACTTGCTACCTGCACTAACACATCTAAGATCTAGTTGTTAACACCTATAAAATAAAAATCAATAGATTTTTTTTAAAAATTTTCAATATTTTAAGTCCCCAGAACGACATCAAAAACTTGTTACCTCCTACGACACACACAAGTGTATGGTGTCACAAGTAGTGATTATAAACAATCGGATGTCAAATCTCATAGGGACTTAGCATTGACAATTCCTAAATTTGATCTATTGTAAGTGTTTGTTACAAGTGTTGTCCAGTTTCAAGAGAAGATTTTGGTTGTTTTAGTATACTACTACTGTCAAAGCAAGAACAATAAAATGGGATAATTGGAAGTGTTGTGAACAGAGTGATTAAGACCTAGGGTTATGGTGCTAGTGTACTCACATCGTCTTTTACAAATTTGTTAAGCATTATTAAGAGATCTACCGATTTGTTGAATCATATGGTTGCTATTATGGTCATGTGTTGTTGCCACTCCAACCTGCTACCCAAATTGGACTCCTAACTTCATTGTTGAGCGGGGATATGTGAACTAATTCAAATTCATTAAGTCACCTTCCTGTATTTGACCCAAGCAGGGCGATCTAGGTACGTCTTTGTCCTAGTCGTAAATCCATCAGTTGGCGCATCCCACTCCCCTTAATCCACATTCTATTTCTAGTCTCCATCTCTCGAGTCCTCTAGAAATTATCCATCTATTCTCATTGATGGCCAACCAATAAAATAATTATCACAAGATTAAGAAAACAAAAGGTAATGGTAGATTTTACAAAACAAACAATATATAATATGATGTTCATAATACGATCATGACCCTATTTAAAGGGTATTTAGCCACTCATTGTAACACCCCATACTTTTATAACCTCACTTGATACCTTGGATCATACCTACATAGGTGTTGAGATGCCATGCATATGTGTTTTATAGTGTCATTGGTGAAACATTTGATATCGGATTTAACATGTGCGATTAGATCTTCGTAGGAGGTGTGTTGTGATTTCGTGGAGCATTTTGGTAAGAACTCGCACACATTTTAACCTCATTTGGTGACTTTAAGTCATGTCTAATTGATGGTTAAGATCACTAAGTAAGTATTTTGTAGTGTTTTGATAAGGGATTGGACGATACGTAAACATTGGATAAGTGGCCGAAAATTTCAGCACTTTGCTGAAACTTGCGCCACTACCCTGTTTCAGGGGTGTGGAGCAAGCCACCAGCCTGCATAAACTTCAGAGAAGGCTAGATTCTTGCGCCATTACCCTGTTTCAGGGGGTGTGGCGCAAGGCACAACACTTATGCCCTTTCCGGCGTCGTTTCGTAACGCAATTCTACGATGATTTCTCGATGGTTTCTTTTGGATCTTTGGAGTTATTTGAGAATTGTTAAAGCTACAAACACTTCAATATACTCCTACATACTCCTACATGATCAAATCATGAAATGTGAATAGTGATCCAAAATGTTCAATGAAGCCAAGGGCGACTAGAATTCCAATTTTTGCGATCGAAAGGACGAATGAGAAATGTTTAAAAGAATATTGTCGTGACATTATGGAATTATGTAAACATGAGATATATGGTGAATAATACATGAAATTGGATGGGTTACATGGATATGAGTTATTGGGCCTAAAGATAGGCCCAAAATGGGATTAAAAGACTTGGCCCAAGAAGAAATGACCCATTCTTCCACTACTTGACCAATTAAACATATCATGTAATGCCAAGTGTGGCTAAGGATGACTTGGGGTCTATATAAAGGCCCCAAGATCAGATTTTATTGTCCAAAAACTCTCTTGCCTTTGTGATATTTTCTCACATATTTCTTTAAACTTCAAACCCTAAAGCAAATAAATCCTTTGGACTCTTTGGACAAGATCATCCTATTCCAAGCTTTGGTAAGTGTTTATTCTCATGGATTAACATATTATATGCATGGAATATTATGTATATTATGCTAGATGTATTGGCAAGGTGGTGAATAGTGTATTTTGCCTTTGGTGAAAGATGTGTCATCTTGGTAATTTGAACTTGAATTAGGCCTTGTGCCTTTGATGAAAAAGCATGGTATGGAAAAAATATGAACATGTATGGTGTTATTTTTGGCATTAAATTTGTTCTTGGCTAAAAGTGGAAATTATGGGATTTTGGTCGATATGTGTTATGAGTTGTATTAAGGTACTTTGATGGATTATTTGTGATGTGTTATGGATAAGAAAGTGTAAAGGAGACGTATTGTGGTGGAATGTATTGATTTTTATGTATCGGTCAATGTTGGGAATATTATGGAATTTTTGGAATAATAGTATGATCAATGGTTTTGTCAAGGGGGAAATGACATGTTTAAAGCCAAACATGTAATTCATTGACATGGTATGCATTTGTAAAGTAATTGGTGGTTAATGTGAATTTCGTTATGTATTTATGTTGTAGAGTGACACATAAAGAAGGAGCGGGATTATTTATACGCATCTAAGGTTGTATATTCACAGTGCGAATCCAAGGTATGTAAGGTTACTTTGTCCGTATCTTTCTACGGCCAATAGTGTTCACATTGACATTTCTCTAGTTCTATCCGAAATGTACTAAGGTATCCCATATGCACTTATCCATGGTCATTGTCATATATTTCCTACTCGTCGATCAATTGTGAATCTCATTTCTCATATTCATGGTTAATGTTCCAATATTCCAATAGTGCCTATACTTGTGTCTCTTGTTCATGGATTATTGTCCAATGGTTCCAATGGTATCATGGTGCTAGTAATGTTATATTTCTCATTGATATTTATTCACATGTCCTTCACTTATTGGTCAATGATTCAAAGTTTCCAACAATGTTATGTTCCAAAGTTCCAAAGTGATGTTATGACTATCAAAGTATCAATCTCAAAGTAATGAACAAAGTAATGCAAATGTGGTCAATGATCAAGTACGGGTGGCAAGTCTAGGGGCGTAAGCCTAGCTCGACTCGATCCCGAGGTTTGGATTTATGGGTGGCAAGTCTAGGGGCGTAAGCCTAGCTCGACTCGATCCCGATGCATTGATGTATGGGTGGCAAGTCTAGGGGCATAAGCCTAGCTCGACTCGATCCCAACACAATGATATGATATGAAAGACCCACTGATCAGTCGGGGCCCGGGCACATTGTAATATGTAATGACATGTGAGTATTGAGATAAAGAAAGTAATGAAAGTAATGAAAGCAATCCACATGGTTTCCAAAACGTAACATGGTGACTTATTCACATTGATTATTCATATGTTTTGAGTTCATTGACATATTCATTGAAATATTCATGTGTTGTACAATTTCATCTGAGCCTTGCATACTCAGTACTTATTTCGTACTGACCCCTCTCGGGGAATTTACCTTACTTGCTGCAGGCGCAGGTCCCAGTAGGCTTCCTCAGTAGATTGCCAGTGTTAGCGGTTCTTTGGTGAGCTCCAGCTAGTTCGGGGCTTCTCCGAGTCAGAGTGTATATATATATGTTTTGGTATTGTACATGCTGTGTAAAGCAGGGACTTGTCCCGACTTATGGTTCATTTTGGTCAATGCTCTTGTTAGAGGCTTTTGTAGACGGATGTGGGTGTAACAGTGTAAAAGACATATGTTGGTTCGACTGGATGGCCTCAATGGCCAAGTTTCACATGTATGTAAAAAGATATCCCATGTTTTCCTTTATTCATATTTCATGTTCTTATGCAATGGTGGTTATGATTATGCTATGCATATGATTGAACATAGGCACAGGTTGGTTCTCTCGGGCCTTATCGGCTACGGGTGCCAATCATGTCTCGATGGGATTCGGGGCGTGACAAAAGTGGTATCAGAGCAGTCGATCTAAGGATGTCTACAAAGCCGTGTCTGAGTAGAGTCTTACTTATAGATGTGTTGTGCACCACATTTATAAGTAGGAGGCTACGGGACATTTAGGATGTTGTTTCTTTCCTTCATTCTAGATCGTGCAATAGAGCCAATGTTGTCAATTGCATTGTATCTGATCTTGGTAATTGTTTTTCTTTGGTATAGTCAAAATGTCGAACACTAGAAGAGGAAGAGGAAAAGGTAAAAGTAAGCTGATAAATAGAATTGCTGGAGAGGGAACAAGTAGACCACCACCGGAACAAGTTAATCAAGGTGGGGCTGAAACTGAGTTTGCAACGCGAGCTTCTTCTACTTCTTCAGCTCCAGAAGAGCCGAGAAGAAGGGAAGTGCCCGTGGAACCACCGACGAATGCCATAGACCAGGATCTGAGGAATGCAGTTCAGATGTTAACACAGTTAGTGGCAGCCCAGAGTCAAGGACGAGCTGGTCCAATGACACATGATGATGATGCGGCTAGAGTAGCAAGTCGCAGAACACAGGATTTCCTCAAATTGGATCCTCCTATATTCACAGGGGCAGATCCAAAAGCAGATCCACAGGACTTCGTGGATCAAATTCAGAGGGCCTTGGAAGTTATGCATATGACAGGGGTAGAGACAGTGGAACTTGCTGCGTACAGGTTGAAAGGAGAGGCAATACTGTGGTATGAGGATTGGAAGAAATCCCGTGATATTGGTGCAGATCCACCTACTTGGGAAGAGTTTAAAGGGGCTTTTCTTGATCATTACTTGCCCTATGAGATCCGTGAGGCACGTACGGATCAATTCCTATTTCTCCGTCAAGGAAATTTGAGTGTCAGAGAATATAGCTTGCAATTTAATTCCTTGGCTCGATATGCGCCAAATGTTGTGGCTACGATGACAGACAGGGTCCATAGATACGTGGACAGACTAGAGCCATACTTGGTGAGAGATTGCACTATTGCGGCCTTGAATAGGGACATGGACATTGCTCGAATACAAGCCTTCGCCCAGAAGATGGAAGATCAAAGACAGAGACGAAGGGTACATGAATTTGATAGGGGACAGTCCAAAAGGGCTAGACCTATGGGACCACCTATGATGTCTCAAGGAGGATCTAGGCCTCGCATGTTTCCTAGACCACCTAGACCGTCGTTCTCTTATTCCACAGGGAGTGCTTATTCTCAGTCTCGAGGGTTTAGAGGTGGTTCAGCAGGGCAGAGTAGTGGGGTTCATGGCTCACAGGCAGCAGGTTTCCCTCGTCAGCAGTGTCCGCACTGCGGGCGTATGCACACAGGTCCATGTCGGACAGGGATGAATGTCTGCTTTTGGTGTGGTATGCCGGGACATATAGCGAGAGAATGTCCACAGCGGAGCATGGGTGGTATAGCACGACCAGCTGGGTCGGCTGTTGCGTCTTCAGCATCGGTTCCTTTACAGGGCCGAGGGGTACAGCCTATTGGTCGAGGTAGAGGTGCCAGAGGAGCAGCCAGTACTAGCGGGGTCCAGAATCGCACTTATGCTTTGGTGGACCACCAGAATTCAGAGGCTTCCCCTGATGTCGTCACAGGTACATTATCCATACTCTCACATAATGTATATGCACTGATTGATCCAGGTTCTACATTTTCCTATGTTACCCCATTAGTTCCTGTGAGATTAGCAAAGGCCCCAGAATTATTAAGTAAATCAATTGAAGTGTCTACACCGGTGGGTGAATATGTTGTTGCAAAGAGAGTATACCGTAACTGTGTGGTAACAGTGTGTGGTCATGATACGTTGGCCGATCTCATTGAATTGAACATGGTGGATTTTGATGTAATTATGGGAATGGATTGGTTGGCCTCTTGTTATGCTACGGTAGATTGCCGGGCCAAGAAGGTACAATTCTGTTTTCCACAGGAAAATGTTCTAGAATGGCAGGGTAATGTAGGGGCACCACGAGGGAGATTTATTTCTTATTTGAAAGCCAGAAAAATGATTGCCAAGGGGTGCATATGTCATTTAGTACGAGTGAAAGATAATGATGTGGAACCATTAACTCCACAGTCAGTACCGGTAGTCAATGAATTTCTTGATGTATTTCCAGAGGATCTTCCAGGCTTACCCCCAGAACGGGAAGTAGAATTTGTCATTGATGTGATTCCGGGCACTCAGCCCATTTCTATTCCTCCATATAGAATGGCTTCAGCGGAACTGCGTGAATTGAAGGAGCAATTGAAAAATTTACTGGATAAAGGCTTCATTAGGCCTAGTATGTCCCCATGGGGTTCACCGGTATTATTTGTACGAAAGAAAGATGGCACCTTAAGAATGTGCATCGACTACCGGCAGTTGAATAAAGTAACGATCAAGAACAAATATCCCCTCCCTCGAATTGATGATTTGTTTGATCAGTTACAGGGTGCCAAGTGTTTCTCAAAGATTGACTTGAGGTCCGGTTACCATCAGGTCAGAGTTAGAGAGGAGGATGTACCCAAGACAGCTTTTCGAACACGGTATGGCCATTATGAATTTTTAGTTATGTCATTTGGACTAACAAATGCACCGGCTGTGTTTATGGATTTGATGAACAGGGTGTTTAAGCCATTCCTAGACGTGTTCGTGACAGTATTTATAGATGACATCCTTGTTTATTCAGGATCACCAGAAGACCATGCTTATCACTTACGGCAAGTGTTGCAAATTCTCCGTGAGCGTAAGTTGTATGCAAAGTTCTCCAAATGTGAGTTTTGGTTGAAATCAGTCGCATTCTTGGGTCACATTGTATCAGATGAAGGCATACAGGTTGATACCCAAAAGATTGAAGCAGTGAAAAATTGGCCAAGACCTACGACACCCACAGAGATTCGCAGTTTTCTGGGTTTGGCAGGTTATTACCGGAGATTTGTAGAAGGGTTTTCTTCTATTGCGGCACCATTGACAAAGTTAACTCACAAGGCAATTAAGTTTCAATGGAATGATGCATGTGAAAGAGGATTTCAAAAATTGAAAGATAAGTTGACTTCCACACCAGTGTTAGTACTTCCTGAAGGCACAGAGGGCTATGTCGTGTATTGTGATGCTTCCGGGATTGATCTCGGATGTGTATTGATGCAGCATGGTCGGGTGATAGCATATGCCTCACGACAGTTACGGAAAAACTATCCCACACATGATCTTGAATTGGCAGCGGTAGTTTTTGCTTTAAAGATATGGAGTTATTATTTATATGGGGTTCATGTTGACATCTATACGGATCACAAAAGTTTACAATATATCTTTAAGCAAAAGGAACTCAACCTAAGGCAATGAAGATGGTTAGAGCTCTTGAAAGACTATGATGTCGATGTTTTATACCATCCAGGGAAGGTAAATGTAGTAGCAGATGCATTGAGCCGCAAGGCAACGGGAGTCACTAGTGATTAACTGACGGAAAAGAAGGAGATAATCAAAGACTTAAATCAGTTAGCGAGCTTGGGAGTTCGCCATATCGAATCCTCAGATGATAGGGTTATGGTGCAGAATGCAGCAGAATCCTCCCTGATAGCTGAAGTGAAAGAAAAGCAATTTGCAGATTCTATTTTATTACAGCTAAAGGAAAATGTGCAGCAGAATTTGACCAAGGCATTTGATATTACACCGGAAGGGGTACTTCAATGTCAAGGGAGATTATGTGTACCGAACATAGATGAGCTGAGAACACGAATAATGACAGAGGCGCACCATTCGCGCTACTCCATTCACCCGGGTGCTACTAAAATGTACCATGAATTGAAAGAAGTGTATTGGTGGAGCAACATGAAAAAGAACATTGCAGAATTTGTCGCGCAGTGCCCAAATTGTCAACAAGTGAAAGTGGAACATCAGAAACCAGGAGGTTACATGCAATATATCAATCTTTCAGTCTGGAAGTGGGATATGATTAATATGGATTTGATTACGGGTTTGCCTCGTACATTGCGGAAGTTTGATTCTATATGGGTCATAGTGGACCGACTTACTAAATCAGCGCATTTTCTACCGGTCAAGACGACCTATACAGCTGAGGATTATGCAAAGTTGTATGTGAAAGAGATAGTACGATTGCATGGTATTCCACTCTCTATCATATCAGACAGAGGAGCACAGTTCACATCACACTTTTGGAAATCTTTTCAGCGGAGTTTAGGTACTCAGGTGAATTTGAGTACGGCTTTCCATCCTCAAACTGATGGACAAGCAGAACGTACTATTCAAACACTTGAAGATATGCTACGAGCTTGTACGTTAGATTTTCAAGGTAGTTGGGATGACCATTTGCCTCTTATTGAATTTGCATATAACAATAGCTATCATTCAACTATTAAAATGGCACCTTATGAAGCCTTGTATGGAATGAAATGTAGATCACCAATCGGATGGTTTGAAGCAGGTGAAACTGCTTTACTTGGGCCAGATATCGGTCACCAAGCCATGGAGAAAGTTAAAGTTATCCAACAACGGTTACAAACGGCTCAAAGTCGTCACAAGTCATATGCCGATGTTAGAAGAAGAGGGCTTGAATTCGCCATAGGTGATTGGATATTTTTAAAGGTGTCACCGATGAAAGGGGTAATGCGGTTCGGAAAGAAAGGGAAATTGAGTCCCCGTTACATAGGCCCCTATGAAGTTATTAGAAGATTTGGGCAAGTCGCATATGAATTAGCCTTACCTCAAGAACTTTCCTCCGTCCATCCGGTCTTTCATGTGTCGATGCTTCGGAAATGCATAGGAGATCCATCTCGTATTGTTCCCATAGAGGATGTTCAAGTTACAGAGGATCTCACTTATGAAGAGGTGCCCATTGCTATCCTAGATCGACAAGTAAAGAGATTGAGAAATAAAGACATAGCATCCGTAAAAGTCCTTTGGAGAAACCAACACGTAGAGGAGATCACATGGGAAGCGGAAGAAAAGATGAAATCCAAGTATCCCCATCTATTTCCAATGGACCAAGAAGTTCACAGTGCGGAGGCGGAACAATAACAAGTAAGTATTTAAAAGCATTATGTGAATATGTATAGGAATGTTAAAGTAAAGATGCATTTGTTGTATATAAGACAATATTGTTAACATTCGAGGACGAATGTTTCTAAGGGGGGAAGAATGTAACACCCCGTACTTTTATAACCTCACTTGATACCTTGGATCATACCTACATAGGTTTTGAGATGCCATGCATATGTGTTTTATAGTGTCATTGGTGAAACATTTGATATCGGATTTAACATGTGCGATTAGATCTTCGTAGGAGGTGTGTTGTGATTTCGTGGAGAATTTGGGTAAGAACTCGCACACATTTTAACCTCATTTGGTGACTTTAAGTCATGTCTAATTGATGGTTAAGATCACTAAGTAAGTATTTTGTAGTGTTTTGATAAGGGATTGGACGATACGTAAACATTGGATAAGTGGCCGAAAATTTCAGCACTTTGCAGAAACTTGCGCCACTACCCTGTTTCAGGGGTGTGGCGCAAGCCACCAGCCTGTATAAACTTCATAGAAGGCTAGATTCTTGCGCTACTACCCTATTTCAGGGGGTGTGGCGCAAGGCACAACACTTATGCCCTTTCCGGCGTCGTTTCGTAACGCAATTCTACGACGATTTCTCGATGGTTTCTTTTGGATCTTTGGAGTTATTTGAGCATTGTTAAAGCTAAAAACACTTCAATATACTCCTACATACTCCTAAATGATCAAATCATGAAATGTGAATAGTGATCCAAAATGTTTAATGAAGCCAAGGGCGACTAGAATTCCAATTTTTGCGATCGAAAGGACGAATGAGAAATGTTTAAAAGAATATTGTCGTGACATTATGGAATTATGTAAACATGAGATATATGGTGAATAATACATGAAATTGGATGGGTTACATGGATATGAGTTATTGGGCCTAAAGATAGGCCCAAAATGGGATTAAAAGACTTGGCCCAAGAAGAAATGACCCATTCTTCCACTACTTGACCAATTAAACATATCATGTAATGCCAAGTGTGGCTAAGGATGACTTGGGGTCTATATAAAGGCCCCAAGATCAGATTTTATTGTCCAAAAACTCTCTTGCCTTTGTGATATTTTCTCACATATTTCTTTAAACTTCAAACCCTAAAGCAAATAAATCCTTTGGACTCTTTGGACAAGATCATCCTATTCCAAGCTTTGGTAAGTGTTTATTCTCATGGATTAACATATTATATGCATGGAATATTATGTATATTATGCTAGATGTATTGGCAAGGTGGTGAATAGTGTATTTTGCCTTTGGTGAAAGATGTATCATCTTGGTAATTTGAACTTGAATTAGGCCTTGTGCCTTTGATGAAAAGCATGGTATGGACAAAATATGAACATGTATGGTGTTATTTTTGGCATTAAATTTGTTCTTGGCTAAAAGTGGAAATTATGGGATTTTGGCCGATATGTGTTATGAGTTGTATTAAGGTACTTTGATGGATTATTTATGATGTGTTATGGATAAGAAAGTGTAAAGGAGACGTATTGTGGTGGAATGTATTGATTTTTATGTATTGGTCAATGTTGGGAATATTATGGAATTTTTGGAATAATAGTATGATCAATGGTTTTGTCAAGGGGGAAATGACATGTTTAAAGCCAAACATGTAATTCATTGACATGGTATGCATTTGTAAATTAATTGGTGGTTAATGTGAATTTCGTTATGTATTTATGTTGTAGAGTGACACATAAAGAAGGAACGGGATTATTTATACGCATCTAAGGTTGTATATTCACAGTGCGAATCCAAGGTATGTAAGGTTACTTTGTCCGTATCTTTCTACGGCCAATAGTGTTCACATTGACATTTCTCTAGTTCTATCCGAAATGTACTAAGGTATCCCATATGCACTTATCCATGGTCATTGTCATATATTTCCTACTCGTCGATCAATTGTGAATCTCATTTCTCATATTCATGGTTAATGTTCCAATATTCCAATAGTGCCTATACTTGTGTCTCTTGTTCATGGATTATTGTCCAATGGTTCCAATGGTATCATGGTGCTAGTAATGTTATATTTCTCATTGATATTTATTCACATGTCCTTCACTTATTGGTCAATGATTCAAAGTTTCCAACAATGTTATGTTCCAAAGTTCCAAAGTGATGTTATGACTATCAAAGTATCAATCTCAAAGTAATGAACAAAGTAATGCAAATGTGGTCAATGATCAAGTACGGGTGGTAAGTCTAGGGGCGTAAGCCTAGCTCGACTCGATCCCGAGGTTTGGATTTATGGGTGGCAAGTCTAGGGGCGTAAGCCTAGCTCGACTCGATCCCGATGCATTGATGTATGGGTGGCAAGTCTAGGGGTATAAGCCTAGCTCGACTCGATCCCAACACAATGATATGATATGAAAGACCCACTGATCAGTCGGGGCCCGGGCACATTGTGATATGTAATGACATGTGAGTATTGAGATAAAGAAAGTAATGAAAGTAATGAAAGCAATCCACATGGTTTCCAAAACGTAACATGGTGACTTATTCACATTGATTATTCATATGTTTTGAGTTCATTGACATATTCATTGAAATATTCATGTGTTGTACAATTTCATCTGAGCCTTGCATACTCAGTACTTATTTCGTACTGACCCCTCTCGGGAAATTTACCTTACTTGCTGCAGGCGCAGGTCCCAGTAGGCTTCCTCAGTAGATTGCCAGTGTTAGCGGTTCTTTGGTGAGCTCCATCTACTTCGGGGCTTCTCCGAGTCAGAGTGTATATATATATGTTTTGGTATTGTACATGCTGTGTAAAGCGGGGACTTGTCCCGACTTATGGTTCATTTTGGTCAATGCTCTTGTTAGAGGCTTTTGTAGACGGATGTGGGTGTAACAGTGTAAAAGACATATGTTGGTTCGACTGGATGGCCTCAACGGCCAAGTTTCACATGTATGTAAAAAGATGTCCCATGTTTTCCTTTATTCATCTTTCATGTTCTTATGCAATGGTGGTTATGATTATGTTATGCATATGATTGAACATAGGCACAGGTTGGTTCTCTCGGGCCTTATCAGCTACGGGTGCCAATCATGTCTCGATGGGATTCGGGGCGTGACAAACATAATGTCACGAACCGAGACTACCCCCTAGTAGTAACACGGTGCTTAGAACCACAAGTGATCCCAAGCTAACCCATGGTACTAGCATAATGCATGAACAGTTGAATACGAACATGAATAAGAACTAAAATGACTGAGCGGAAGCATAATCATGAGATAGATTATTTCAATACATTACTATTAAAAGTTTATAACACTGAAATCTGAAAGAAAAAAGAACTGAAACTACATATAATAACTCTAACTGACTGTCTATGAAGCCTCTACTAATACTGACTATAGGTAGTCGAGACATGACCCCCAGCTATCCCTAATCATTACATATGAATCAAAATAAAATACTAGAACAACAACTAACTTGAATCCTCGAATAAAGAGAACTCATCACCTGCTGGCTGGAAGCTGTGATCTACCTGACTATGATCCCGATAGTTAGCACCTGAATCGACATCACATGAAAAGTGTAGGAAGAAGAGGTATGCGATTAGTACTTTTGAAAGCTAGACCTATGGGACAGTACATGGTGTCCCAAGGAGAATTTGGGCCTCGGGATTTTAGTATACCACCGAGACCATCACTTTCTTATCCCACACCAGGCGCTCAACCCCAGTTCCAAGGGTTTAGAGACAGTCACATTGGGCAAAGTAGTGGAATGCAAGGTTTCCAACCAATGGGGTTAGAGCAAGGAAGTATGACCCAATCGGGGTTTCCTCGCCAGCCGTGTCCACACTATGGAAAGCTTCATTTAAAGGAATGCCGGTTTGGGACCAATATTTGCTTTTGGTGCGGTATGTCCGGGAACATGGTAAGAGATTGCCCAAGAAGGGGAACGGGCATTATTATGCGACCTACGGGATCAACCATTGCACCGTCATCATCGGTTCCTTTCTTAGGCCAGGATGTGCAACCTGTTGGTCGTGGTAACCGTACTCGAGGAGCAGCTAGTTTTAGTGGAACACAGGACCATACCTATGCTCCAGCGGGTCAGCAGAATGTGGAAGCCTATCCTGATGTAGCTACAAGTACATTATCTCCCTTTTTATAATGCATCTACATATGCATCGATTGATTCGGGTTCGACAGTATTATATGTTATTCCATTAACCGCTACGAAATTGAAATAACATCAGAATTATTAGTTAGACCATCTGGAGTATTTACACTTGTTGGTGAATCCACTATAGTGACGAGGTTATATCGTAACTATATAGAACCTATTGGTGAGCATACTACGGTGGATTGCCGAGCTAAGAAAGTCCATGAATGAAGATGTGACATTAGAGTGCCGAAAGGGTAAAGGTAGTTCCTATCGTAAGGTAAGGCAACTGATATCTAAGGGGAATCATCATTAAACCTAGTATGTTCCCTGGGATGCACCAGACTGATGTGTACGGAAGAAAGATGGCACTCTGAGAGTGTGCATGGATTATTGGCAATTGAATACGGTGACAATCGCGAATAAATAGTCCCTCCCCAAAAAAACTGAGGATTTATTTGACAAATTATAGGGTGTCAAATGTTTCTCACAGGTTAACTTGAGATCGGGGTATCATCAGGTAAGATTTGGAAAAAATGATAAGACGACAAGTCATTCTTGGGTATGTATTGACGCAGTATGGTAACGTAGTAGCTTATGCCTCAAGAGTTTGCGATATATATTTAGGTAGGAAGATCTAAACTAAAGATAGCAAAAGTGGTTGGAAATATTAAAAGATTATAATGTTGAGACATGACAACATTTGGGGAAAATCAAATGTGATCATCGGTTCATTAAGCCGCAATGCAATAGGAAATACTAAGGGTCAGTTTACGGCCAAATAAGGTATAGCCAATATAGATAGTTCGTTTTCATGAGACTCTAGATGAAAACAAATATTAGTGTATAATGCAGCAGGGTCTTCATGTGTAACTGAGAGAAAGGAAGACAACATGTAAATCCTAGTTCCTTTAAATTGAAAAAGACACATAGTATGCGGATTCTATGACAAACGCATTTGATCCTACGCAAGAGGGAACCAAAAGAACTATGGGTTGAAGGAGACGTATTGATAAGGTTACGTGCGAAGAACATTGCTGAACTTGTAACTCATGATTCAAATTGTCAACAAGTAAAATGGAAAGTATCGAAAGGATTCTAGATCGACAAGTAAAGAGGTTGAGGAATAAAAATGTAGCATCTGTAAAAGTCCGTCGGAGAAATCAACAAGTTGAGGATGTGATAAGCTGGAAAAATAATGAAATCGACGTACCCATATTTGTTTCATACAAAAGGAAAAATTCAACATGCGGAAGTGGACAAATAGCAAGTAAGTATCTATGAGTGTTAAGCGTCTATGTCTACGTATGCTAATATAGAGATGCATTTGTGGTAATTGAAGCGACATCGTTAACATTCGAGGACGAATGTTTCTAAGGGGGGGAAGAATGTAACACCCCGTACCTTCCTAACCCTATTTGACGACGTGGAACAATGTTTACTTACGTTTTGAGATGCCATGAGTATGTGTTTTATAGTGTCATGGGTGAAACATTTGATATCAGACCTAAAATGTGTGATTAACCTTGCGTAAGAGGTGTTTTGCGATTTTCATGGAGCATTTGTGGGGTTCAAAATGAGGCTAAGAGGACCCCTAAACAAAGTATTTTAAGGGTAAGAAGTAAGTTAAAGAATAGGATTTGAAGTATCTAACCAAACCCGCGAAGAAAAGTCGAAAAACGAAATTTTCAAACAAATTAAGTCTGGGGCGCGCTAGGGAGCGTGCCACGTTGGTTTGGGCTAAAATTTTTAGTCCAGAGGCAGCAGCTGGCGCGCCCAAGGGCGTGCCACGCCAGTTTTTTCACTTTTTCAAAGTTGGAATTTTTCTTAAGTCCCAAGGGTATCCGGGGACGTACCGAGCTAATTTTTGTCACGTTTCTTCTACAAAATACATGAAATGAGTAAAGTATTATATTGGTATGATAAAATTACTCGGAAATGAATTCGGCGTCAAAATGACGATTTTACCCTTTTGGTCAAAATAGGTCATACATGGCTAGAATTGCTTGTTTTTGGAAGTGAGGCTATGAGTATGAATCCCATGAGTGGGAATATTGTCGTAATGTGTATGAAATGGATGAAACATGAGAAATTATTGATTTTATTGGGTTAAGTGAATTGGGCTCAAAAAGGGCCCAAAATGAAAAAGAAAACATGGGCCAAGAATGGGTCAAATGACCCATTCTTCCATTGACTAAGCCACATATAGCATTTAATGCCAAGAGTGGATAAGCATGACTTCAAAGGTCTATAAAAGGGTCACAAAAATCAGATTTTTAATACAAAGAACACACATGCTTTTTCTCTCTTTTTCTAGACTTTTCAAGAAAGTTTCTTTGGGGGCTCTCAAACCCTAAGCCATCTTTGGATCAAGATCATCATATTCCAAGATTAGGTAAGTGTTTATTCTTATGGATTAACATATTATATGCATGGGAGAGTATGTATATCATGTTGGTTATGCTTGAAAGTGTTGAATATGGCACCTTGTGTTTTTGTGAAAGATGTGTCATCTATGGAATTTAAACTTGGAATATGCTTTGTGGTTTTGATAAAAGAGCATGATATGGATAAAATACCAACATGTATGGTGTGATTATGGTCCTAAACTTGTTATTTTCCCATAAGTGTAAATTATGGGATGTTGGCCGATTTGTTGTTGTGAGGTGTATTGAAGTGAATTGATGGAACCATTATGATGTTGTGGTGATGTAGAAGTGTAAAGTATGAATTTGGGGTGACATGCTAGTGGTTTATGATATTGGTCAATGTTGAGAATATTGTGGGATTATTGGTATGGTATTTTTGTAAATGGTATTGTGGGTGTGATAGGTTCACACATGGTATAATCAAGAGGAAATGACATGTTAAAACCAAACATATAACTCATTGTCGTTGTATGCAATTGTACGGTAGTTGGTGGTTAATGTAAACTCCATTATATATTTGTGTTGTAGAGTGAAACAAACATAAGGAAGGATCGGGACGATTGTATTCACGTATAGAATTGAGTGTTCATATTGAGACGATAAGGTATGTAAGGTTACTTTGTCCGTATTTTTCTGCAGCACATATTGTTCATGTTGTCATTGTCCTTGTTCCATTCCAAAATGTTAAAAGGTATCTCATTTCAAGTTGTCATATGTTATTATTCTCACGTATCACATAATTATGTACATGATTCCAAGTTCCAATAATATTATGTTCCAAAGCTCCCAATAATGTTACAACTTCAAAAGTATCAATCTCATGAACGCAAAAGATTGAAGTAATGCACTTATGTGTTTCCAAAAAGGTTATGTTCCCCCACTGTATCAATCTCATAAAAGTAAAAGGGAGAAGTAATTCAATGAAGTAGTGGAAGAAGTAATCCCCTCATGGTTACTTTATATATATTCCCTCATGGTTACTATATATATATTCCCTCATGGTTACTTTATAATTTTCCTTATGGTTCCTTTAACATTATTTTTTTATAAGTACTTTATAATTACTTTATCACTACTTTATGGTTCTTTGAGTGCGGGTGATAGCTTTGGGGGAAAAAGCCAAACTTGATGCCGAACTCGCTTCCTTGTTTTTCGGGTGGTAGCAGGGGGAAAGCTCAGTGGGGCAAAAGCCAAGCTTGACGCCGAACTTTATTATATTCACTGGATCAAGGGGGAAGCTCAGTGAGGTAAAAGCCAAACTTGATGCCGAACCTGCTTCCTTGTTTTCCGGGTGGTAGCAGGGGGGAAGCTCAGTGGGGCAAAAGCCTATCTTGATGCCGAACTTGAGACAGTTGCATATTGACAGATGCATTGCATATTGACGGTTGCATATTGACGAATGCATTACATATTGACGGTTGCATATTGACGGATACATTGCATATTGACGGTTTCATATTGACGGATGCATTGCATATTGACGGTTATACATTATTGACGGTTCTAACTGTTAACGGTAATGGGCATAAAGGCAAATGAAGTAATGAACATAAAGTACCTATTTCCACACATACTAAAATATGATTGATCCACATTGACTATTCTCTTGAAATCAAGTTCATTGAGGTGTTTAAGTTTCATGAAGTTTCTTATAGCCTTGCATACTCAGTACATTCTTCGTACTGACCCCTTTGGGGGACTTACTTTATCTGCTGCAGGCACAGGTGTTAGTAGACCTCCACAATAGGCTATGGGTTATCCTCGGATCATTGGTGAGCTCCCAGTTGGTTCGGGGCTTTCCGAGTCACATGTGTATATTGTTTTAGTTTTGTAATTATTGTATAAAGCAGGGACTTGTCCCGACTATAGGTTGTTGTATTTATGGATCGGTTAGAGGCTTTGTCGACATATTATGTGGGTTATGGATGTAAGAGACAAATGTCCGTTTTGACTTGATGGCTCCAACGGCCAAGTTTCCTAAATATATTTATATAGCGTATGTTTTCATGTTCATGTTTTCTGCATAGTTGCATAAGGTATCCTAAGATTCATACGAGGATATGCATACGAAGGTTCATAAGAAAAGATTGGTTCTCTCGGGCCATATCGGCTTCGGGTGCCAGTCCGGCCCGGATGGGATTTCGGGTCGTGACAATAACCCTCCATCTCTGAAGAATACAACTATTCATGACAATACTGTAATCTGACTGCAATAAGAAATTTCATAGCTCAAACCCAAACTTAGGAATTTATTATTATAATGAGATTTCATAGTCATAAGTATGTAATGATGCCAAAATTTATGGGAAAAGATATATTCATGGTTTATTCAAAGCAAGGGACTGAAAGGTAATGATTTCACCCTTTTCATGGAAACCCTAAACTTGGAGAATGAATTAAAAATGAGAAATTGAGTTAACTTTGGGACTCAATGGATGAAAGGGAACCCATTGATGAAATCCCACATACTTGAGAGTGAAAGCCTTGAAGAAATTTTTGAAATTGTAGCCTGAGATTGGAGAACCCTAGTTTGCCCTGAAGAGGAGGAAAATCGCCTATTTTTCTTGTTTCTGACTAAGTGTCAAATGAATGTTGAGTTAATGGGAAATTTTGGGCAATTGAGGCTTGTTATTCAGCCTTAGTATAGCTTAAACGACGTAGTTTAGGCGTTAAAAGAGTGGGAAAAGACCAAAAAAACCCTTTGAAAATGTTATAACAATGTAGAACAGTCCCTGCTGACAGTTCAGGTGATGGACCGTCAATCCCTTGACTGACCATCATTGTAACCATCACTAAATAACCAAATTTTGGTCTTACTGGTCAAGCCTGATGGCTTTACTTGATGGGTCGTCACTGGTGTGACGGTTCGTCACCCGAGCCGTCACACTCTGATAGACAGACACCCTTTGGTAAACTGAGCATAACTTTTTACTCTGATACCGGATTAAGGCGAAACTAGATGCGTTGGAAAAAAAGACTCAAAGACCTTTCATTTGGTTGATCTTGAGCTCAAAAAATACTTCAGAATGTAGGAGTTATGCTCGTTTGAAGTTGACTATAGAAATATTCCTTACAAAAACTCAATCGGTAAGGAAGGTTTCAACTTGGCAATGACCTAGAAGTTACTTATGGCCTTATGATCTTGGGAATATTTGTACGTTCAATTTCTAATAATTGCCTATACTTTTGTCTATTTTGTGAGCTACATTGCATATATATTCATTTAATTGAGCTTAACTTGTGTTCGTAAACTGATGGATATGATTAGTGTTTCAGGTTGAAGCTTTTACAAAGATCGAGCTTGATTTGGCATAACTAACGAGCTTATGGATGAGTGAATGTGTTATGATCAATGTTGGGAAGCAAAGATAAGCTTAAAGAGGAGTTTAAAGGCGACTACGAACATTGGGATACAAAGAAAGGTGGAGAGATTGCATTAGATTGGGAAATTGGAAGTTAAAACATGCCTCCGTGCCACGGAGCTACTGCTCCGCTATATCAAAGTGGCACTGAGATGGTCACAAACTGGTTGGCTAGAAATAGTAAGCCTCCGCGATTTCAAAGTACCACTGACTTGGGTATTTTCGGGTACAATTTGTCCTACACTATAAATAGGACACTTAGCTTCAACTCTAATTATTCTTAGACGACTTGGGATTGAAAAACACACGAGGGAGGCTTCAAATAGGGTTTTTATTCTTCTCTTTTTTATTACTTAATTCTTGTATGAACTACATTAATTTTGTAATCATGAATTAGATTATGAGTGGCTAAACATCCTCTTTCTAGGGTTGAAGCTACAACATGATTGCTTAAATATGGTTTATTAGTTTGGTTTATATGTTTATCATGTTATGTGATTATTCTTGCATTCTTATTTTACTATTCTAAAGCGTAATGAACTTTAGGATAAATCTAAGTCTTGAAAAGAATTGACCATAGGAGTGGAGAGATAGAATAAAGAATGTAGGGAGTATGGATCATGTCTTTAATCGTTAAATACTAATTATTAAAGGATGATTTGCGGTTAGGATAGATATATACCTAAATGCCCCACTTGGTTAATGAAACTGGAAGATAGCTTAATGCATCCTAATTTAAAGACTTACATCCCCACTCAACGATGTAGTTGTGAGATTAGTTTGGATAGATGACTTAGAGGTTGATCATTCCCAAGTTATAATATCAACCCGGTAAATCAATAATCACGATAAACACCAACATCGGCTAGAAACCATAGTTAAGCATGAACGTGAAGTAAATGCCTCAACCCTGGAACTCTCCATCTATTGTTTACAATCCTAATTTCATATCATTATTATTTTTGTTACTTAGTTATAAAAAACAAACTCAATCTCTTTTGATTACAAATCACACTTCCTTAATTTGAATAGTAATATTTGAATTGGATCATCTGCTAAACACCAAGTCCCTATGGGATCGATATTCGACTCGCAAGAGCCACTTTATTACTTGCACGACAACGTACACTTGCACGTGTAGCTGGAGGTAATAAGTTTTTGGCGCCATTGTCAGCGACTTGAAAATTAGCAACCTTCTAATTTTAGTTTTACTATTTTATTTTGATAAGTGCTGGCAACTTGGTCTTAGCTACTGAATTTATAGGTATAAGTTTGAATCTTAAGCAAACTAGAAAGGGAGAGGGAATTGGTTAAACCATATCTCGAACCTGAGCGACACTTGCACTAACTGAGGAGAGAAGTAACACTTCTCTATCCAATCCCATATGTTCAAGAGTATGAGATTATTCCTGGAGAAATAAATGATGAACAACCACCTCACAGGATAGTGTGCGATGTGGCAATCCCACTCACAACTAATATGACCTTCTGTATTCAAAAGACGGACGCAAGAGTCAGATTTGAGCTGAAACAAAATATGGTGCAATTTTTGCACACGAGCGGGCAGTTTACGGGCTTGTCACATGAGGATCCACAGGTCCATATTCAGAACTTCTTGGAGATCAATGACACATTCATTCCCACAGGAGTCTCCATGGATTATGTGAGGCTCACTCTTTTCCCATTCTCACTTTTGGGAGAAGCAAAGAAATGGTTGAAGGCAGAACCTTCAAACTCAATTACAACTTGGGACAATTTGGTAAAGAAGTTCCTCAACTGATTCTTTCCTTCGAGCAAAACTGCAACATTGAAGAGTGAGATCCTGAGTTTCAAGCAAAAGCCAGACGAGAATCTCTATCATGTATGGAAGAGATTCAAGTCTCTTCTCAAAGATTGCCCATATCACTAACAGATAAATGAGGTAATAGCTCATACTTTTGCTAAAGTTCTTGACCATAATACAAAAATTTTGTTAGATTCAGCAGAAGGTGGTCAAGCTTTGGAGAAAACTTATGATGAGTTGTACACCCTCTTAAATAGAATTGCACAAGGTAATCCAGAGTGGCATGGTGATATGTATAGAAATATGTTGAAAAAGCCTGTAGGTATGATTGACGTAGATAGTATCATAGTATTGGCTGCACAGTTTGCCACTTTTCAGAACCAAATGATGGCACAATTCAATAAGTTGAGTGTGGCTTAACCACAGGCCCAGGTTAATGCAGTGCAGCAGGTTCAGGCTTGGTGTGAAACTTTTGGTAATAGTGGTCATTATGCAGATTTATGTGGAGCAAATCCAGAGTCTGTGAATTTTGTAGGCAATGCGCAGAGAGGTAATCAAAACTATGGTAATGCCTACAACCGCAACTGGCAAAGTCAGTCCAATTACTCATGGGGAAATAATCAGGGTCAGTCCAATTACGCAAGGCACTCAGAATAACACTCAGGCCAGCAATATAGAGGAGACTTTGAAAAAGATACTGACCAACCAAGAACAAATGGATGTGGAAATCAAAAATCAGCAACTAGCTCAGAATAATCTAAAGATACAGATAGGTCAATTAGCTCAGGCACAAAACACAAGACCTCAAGGGTTTTTCCTAGTGATACAGATCAAAATCCAAAGCAGGTTATGGTAATCACCTTGAGAAGTAGTAAATATTTGATTGATGCACCTCAAAAGAAAACTCATGAGGTGCAAACAGAGTTGATCGCACCTGAGCAGTTAGAAAAGCAAGCTGAGTCCAAAGAATCTGACAAAGAAGGGAAGTCTGAGTACCCTAACAAGAAACCAGTTGAGCAACCTCAAAACAGACCACCACCACTATTCCCTTAAAAGCTGAAGAAAGCCAAAGAATATGCTTGCTTTAAGAAATTATTTGACACTTTCAGAGAACTTCATATTAACCTTTCTTTGTTAGATGTTTTGCAGGGAATGCCCAAGTATGCTAAGTACTTAAAAGACGTGGTGACAAATAAAAGAAGGCTTGGTGATGTTGAGACTGTAACACTCACGGAAGATTGCAGTTTTATGGTGATGAGCAAGATGCCCAAAAAGCTCAAGGACCTTGGGAGTTTCACCTTCCCTATACAAATTGGTGAAACTGATGTAGTTCATGCTTTGAGTGATTTAGGGGAAAGCATCAGCTTGATGCCCCTTTTGGTGTTTAATACTCTTGGGTTGGGGAAGCCAAGGCCTACATCAGTTGTGATCCAAATGGTGGACAGAACTAGAGTGGTCCCTGAAGAAATTATTGAGGATGTTCTCATTAAGGTCGGTACGTTCATTATTCCTGCTGATTTTATTGTTCTTGACTATGATGCAGAAGATAGGGTACTAATCATATTGGGATGTCCATTCTTGGGTACTGGTGGAACGTTGATAGATGTGAGAAAAAGCACGTTCAAGATGAGATTGAATGATGAAGAGGTAGTTTTCAAAGTGTACAAAGCACTCAACACACCCTCACACTATAGATATCTATGCATGATCACAGCAATGGAAGTGGATAAGTGTGGAGTGGAGGAGAGCAAACCTCCAATTACCTCATTGAACTCTCTCATAGAGTTACCCGAGTGGATAAATAAGCCTGAACCTGAAAAAATTGAATAAAATCCTGAAAAGGTAGATGTAAGAAAAGCTGCAAACCTTAAGTGTGAGCACTCAAGAGGTCAGAAAAGAAGGATAAGATTGGCTCCGAGTATGAGGAAAATGATGAGAGAATTTGGATGATAGTTGTGATTTGGATCGTGCCGCCATAATAAATCAGGAGCTGCTTGGGAGGCAACCCAAGTTAAGGTAGTGATTTTTATTTTTTTTTGTAGGTTTTCTTTAGTATCACCTTTGGTTTTGTTTTTGTTTATGTTGACAAGATGAAGAAAAGTCTGAGTACCGGAGATCTTAGCTAAGGAGCATGGAAAAAACTAAGTGTGGGGTCTTCCAATCCTCTTTGATGAATATGATGCTATTAGCTAGGCCTAGAGGCCTCAGGGAGTACTTCTATCCTTACTTTGATTTATACTTTGGGGACAAAGTGTGATCTTAAGTGTGGGGTGGAGAATAAATAGAGATGCTCTTGCCAGGTACTACATATGATTACTTGATGCAAGTTGGTTTTGAACTCTAAGGTATGTTGTGATGAGTTGAATGACCTCTGTCAGACACCTAGGCTTTTTTATCTGACTCTTTTGTAATTTTGGCTTAAAGTTGAATTTATGTGATTGTTTGGTTGAGAGTCTATACAGATCCTTCTTAAATTAAACATGTGCCATGTGTGTTGAGGCTCTTGTATATTCTATATGTGCATATTGATGTCTAGAACTTGCCCGATGTGTGTGCAAATCAAATTAAAGAATGTTGAGTTTAGGAGATGATATAGGCATTTCTTTGATAGCCATGTTTTATACCTACTTTGTCTACCCTATCTGCATAACCTTAGTTAGCCCCGTTGAGCCTTTAGCCTATAATTTGGTAGCCTGATATGTCGCTTATTCCCTTTCTTTCAATTGACCATAATTTGATCCAAACTCCAAGGCGCTTTAGTTGAAAAATCAAGATGCTGAGGAGTGGGAAAATGAGGAAGAAAAAAAATGAAAGTGAAGCCCCAAAATGGTAGATATTGATGTTGTGAAATAGTTTATATGTTGTGAGTTTGGGGTAATGTAATGGAAAGAAAAATTGATCAAAAGTGAATCATGTGTTAATAGCAAGTACTTCTTGCTAAAGATGTGTAAGCTAGCTTAAAGAGATAGGGCAAAACAAAGGAGAGATAGGAAGATAAAAGTGGTGTGAAATAGGTTAGTTGGAGATATGTTTAATGTAGAGTGTGATGTATTAAGGCGCTTAGGGAAGTTAGTCACTATTCTTGACCAAAATAGTTTCTGCCCGTCCCTTAGCCTACATTGCAACCCGTAAAGTCCTACTTGATCTTGAGCTTTGATATTCTGATATTAGTGGAGTACTACACTAAGAGAAAGCTTATGGTTCATCTCATGTGACATGTGAATTCTTTGTAAGAGTGAGCGGAATTTGATTCTCACACTTATTCTTGTGATAAATTGTATATTTATGAGTGATTATGGGTGACTCTCTTGTGGTGAGGGCACATGTTTAATGATAGAAATGTGACGTATATGATCTCTTTGTTGAGTAATATGAATGAGTTTCCCAACTTGGTAGAGTCAATTCTTGAGGCTAGGAATTCTTGAAGTAGTATTCATATGTTTCAATTGTAATATGACATGTCTAGTGTAGAACTTGCTATTCATGTAGTCGTTGTAGTCTAGCTTGAGTGTCTTAGCTCAAATAGAGATGTTAGAGTCTTCGTTGATTATGAGTAATGTAAAGAGTTGTTCGAGGACGAATAAGATTCTAAGTGTGGGGTGGTGATCTTAGGCATATTTATACGTCCAATTGCTAATTATTGCCTATATTTTTCTTTATTTTGTGAGCTACATTGCATAAATATTCAGTTAATTGAGCTTAACTTGTGTTCGTAAACTGATGGATATGATTAGTGTTTCAGGTTGACGCTTTTGCAAAGATCGAGCTTGATTTGGCGTAACTAAAGAGCTTGTGGATAAGTGAATGCGTTATGATCAATTTCGGGAAGCAAAGACGAGCTTAAAGAGGTGTTTAAAGGCGACTACGAACATTGAGACACAAAGAAAGGTGGAGAGATTGCACTATATTGGGAAATTAGAAGCTAAAACATGCCTCCGTGCCATGGAGCTACTGCTCCGCTATATCAAAGTGGCACTGAGATGGCCACAAACTGGTTGGCAAGAAACAGTAAGCCTCTGCGATATCAAAGTTTTACGGAGCTGAGGGTCCATGATTTTAAAGTGCCATAGACTTGGGTACTTTCGGGTACAATTTTTCCTACACTTTAAATAGGACACTTAGCTTCAATTCTGATTATTCTTGGATGACTTGGGATTGAAAAACACACGATGGAGGCTTCAAATAGGGTTTTTATTCTTCTCTTTTGCATTACTTAATTATTGTATGAACTACATTAATTTTGTAATTACGAATTAGATTATGAGTGTTTAAACATCCTCTTTCTAAGGTTAAGGCTACAACATGATTTCTTAAATATGGTTTATTAGTTTGGTTTATATGTTTATCAAGTTATGTGATTATTCTTGCGTTCTTGTTTTACTATTCTAAAGCGTCATGAACTTTAGGATAAATCTAAGTCTCAAAACGAATTGACCATAGGAGTGGAGAGACGGAGTGAAGAATGTAGGGAGTGTGGATCATGTCTTTAATCGTTAAATACTAATTACTAAAGGATGATTTACGGTTAGGATAGAGATATACCTAAACGCCCTACTTGGTTAATGAAACGGGAAGATAGTTTAATGCATCTGAATTTAAAGACTCACATCCCCGCTCAACGATGAGTTGTGAGATTAGTTTGGATAGATAGCTTAGAGGATGACCATTCCCAAGTTATAATATCAATCCCATAAATCAATAATCAAGATAAACACCAACACGGGCTAGAAACCATAGTTATGCATGAATGTGAAGTAAATGCCTCAACCCTGGAACTCTCCATCGATTGTTTACAATCCTAATTTCATACCGTTGTTATTTTTGTTACTTAGTTATAAAAAATAAACTCAATCTCTTTTGGTTACAAATCACACTTGTTTTATTTGAATAGTAATATTTGAATTGGATCGTCTGCTAAACACCTAGTCCCTATGGGATCGATATTCGGCTCGCAAGAGCCACTTTATTACTTGCACGACCACTCACACTTGCGTGTGCAGTTGGAAGCAACACCTTAATACTTGTATAAATCACTTTCTCATACTATCAAAACATGATGTTTGGTTCTACAAGTACTTGAAGCATGGCTTTAATCTTAGTTTGGATTTTCAGGGTGTTACACATAATTCGATTACAAAGCAATAGATATGAAAAATGATAAATTATGCTTAGTAAAATAGTATAAGAGAAAACTCTATGAGTTGAGATGAATTATGTGTTCTTTGTTTTTGCCAAAAGTCCCCTCTAAAAACGACCTCGGGGGGAGGGGGGGAGGGTGAGGTATTTATAGTATTTAAAATCACCTAGGAGATCCCTCCAAGTCGAACGAGGAAAAGGGACGAATTCCCCCTTACTCTGCTAACTTGCAGTGGGAGCCTCTTATGCTCGCCCTGGGATTGACTTCTTTAGGGTGTAAACTTTAGAGGAGGTGTATTTTTGACTCCCCCCTCGCTGTGGAAACTCGTCCTGTTTAGCTCCGCCGTCACTTTGAGATTCTATTTTGCAAAAATTGCTTGTTTATGATCCTTCGTCTTCCCGTTTCAACCTTTTCACCTAAAGTGCATAAAACATCTTATATAAGTGTCAAATCGTGAAATCAAGCATAAACTATAAAAATCAAGCAAAAATATCTTCAAAACAAGACTCAAATAAGAAGTAGGAGCTCCTAGGGAAGGAAAAAAAGAAAAAATATATGGGTAAAAAATAATAAAAATGAGTACTCCCTCTGTTTAAAAAATATGACCTACTTTCCTTTTTAGTCCGTTTAAAAAAGCATGACCCCTTTCCCTTTTTGGAAACACTTTAATTTTCACTTTCCACATGACATGTTTAAGACCACAAGATTCAAGGACATTTTGATACTTTGACATAACTTTAATTTAAGACCATAAGATTTAAAAGTGTTCTTTATTTTCTTAAATTCTGTATTAAGTTAAAATAGATCATTTTTTTAAAAACGGAGTGAGTATAGCTTATATACCGCATACAAGTCATCAAATGCCTCAAAGCTCAAAAACAAAACAAAAAGAATTAGTGGAGCTGGAGCGAGTGATTGACCAACTGTGTGTAAGGAAAAATGTTGACTCTCGTTTTGAGCTCCTCTAAACAAAAACGTCCCCTTTTCTAATCTAATATAAGGAAAAAGTAATTTATTACGTCAACCTACCAATTCACAACAAAACAAAAGAAAAAAAAAAGAAGAAAAGCCTAGTCAAATGGAAAAGCTTTTCTTCATAGTGTTAACATGGAGAACTCCATTACGTAATATTTATTATACTACTCCAATTTAATAAATCAATTTTTTTTAACAAAATAATTTTTTTGATTTTCCATCTTATATTTAATATTCACATTAAAATTCAATTAATTTCAATACACATTATATAAAATCTATTTAAAAGAAACATTTCATACTTAATAATTTTTTATTTTTTTTTTTTTATTTTTTTTTTTAATATTCAAGAGTCAAACACGAAACGTGGGAGGGTAGTCCATTCACAACACCATATCTTTGGTGGTTTTTTATTGAAAAAAATAGTTGGATGGCATATTAGCTGTATACTCTATAAATTCTTCGTAATCTTTCTAGTCTCTTTTCTGACCGATCACCTCTCTCACACCGTCACCCCATTTCCCCATTATCCCAAAACCCTAATCTTCCATTTCCGTAAACCTCTTCTTCTTCCTTTTCCCCCAATTTCGCTCATCTTTCACCCACCCATTAACCCAAAAGGTCGATCCGTCCCTTCAATTTCACCAATTTCCCCCAAAAAATTCAATCTTTTTCCTTAATTTTACCCATTTTTTCGTCGACCCGTTACCCTAAAGGTTCATTTTTTGCTTCGATTTAGCAAAAAGATTCATTTTTTTTTACCATATGGGTACCTTTAGGGTTCCATCGGAACCTTCAAAACCCCAAAATTCATCATCTACACAACTAACAACCACCACATCGACGTCTCGGATCGATACGATTAATGGGTCTCATGAATTTAAGGTTGAAGGTTACGCTTTATCGAAAGGTATGGGAATTGGGAAATATGTAACTTCGGAGATTTTCACGGTGGGTGGTCATTCTTGGGCTGTTTACTTTTATCCAGATGGTAAAAGTGCAGAGGATAATGGTACCTATGTTTCGCTTTTTATTGCTCTTGCTAGTGATGCTACCGATGTTCGAGCTTTGTTTGAGCTGTCTCTTATGGATCAGAGTGGTAATGAGAGGCATAAGGTGCATACCCACTTTGGTAGGGTGTTGGAGACCGGTCCCTACACGCTCAAATACCGCGGTAGCATGTGGTAATTTTTCTTGCACATTTGTGTTTCCTAATAATCCTAATTAAGTTGATTTTTGTTGTTGTTGACATTGTTGGTATACAGTTACATTAGATTCGTGTTTCGCGAAGTAAGTTATATGTTAAATGACAATTCATTAGTAACAAAGTGGGTTCATGAAAATAGATTGGATGTAGAGGATGCTCAAGTCCAAAGTACTTTAGATTGTGGCGTAGTTGAGTTATTCATTAATATGGATTATCTCGTGTCCTCGAATTATTTGATCCGGAAAGCATTTTTGTTATCTAATGGATTACATCATGAGCTGCATCACTACATTTTACATTTTTAAATTATGTGAATTGAGTGCTAATGTGCATAAGTTGAATGTTGAGGATAAGTGGCTTGTAAAATGTGGAAGGTTCGAAATATATAACATTGTGGAGAATCATAAGCTTCCTTTTGTTTCACTTAGATTTTTGGTGCAAAAGGGATCTTCTATGTTGTATATATAGTTGGATGAATCTTTTGGAGTTTAGATGTAAACCTTACTCCGGGACACAAAATCAAACTTGGTGGGATTTTTTTTTTAAGGTTTCCCACCTGGTGTCTGGTGGGCACATTAGGGCAGACTAAGCTAGAAGAGTCGTTTCATGAAGTCCCTATAGTGCGTTAAAAATGAAATCTCTTTACTTATCAAAAAGTTACTCAAGTTCTTGTTTTAACATGTAATGACTTTGATTCTTTATAGTTTTAAGCTCTCTCTTTTTGAGTTCTTTACCCTCACTCTACCCAAGCTTCTTATAACCAAAATGAGCTCATGTTTTCAAATCTTACCCTATTTAGCCCATTTTGTATATAATTTAGAATATTTTGGGAAAAAAGCTATAATTTCTAAATTTGTGATAATGATTTCCATTTTTTGATGCTTAGAAACTGATTAAGAGTGGTATATTCATGTTTATCATTGCAAATTTAAACCTTTTTGGGTGCATTAAAGTGAAAAATCGATTGATGGGGTTTTTAAAAGCGTGATAACTCACAAATGGATTTTGTGATTTGTTGAAATTTTTGACAAATTTATGATTGGGGTTCGTTGGGGATATCATTTGAAGTTGTGGATAAAATTTAAAGTTATTCGATGAAGATTTGAGCTATTTGGTGATGTTTTTGACTCATTTGGGAGGGAGTCAACTGGATATCGGGACAACGAAAAAATGGGTTTTTCGTTTCGGGAACGTGGAAATCACCCCAACTATCGAGGAAATCGGAGATTGTATGGAATAGTGTTTGCACGGGTTTGAAGAGAAAGGCAAAACCTGAAGAAGCTATTTTGATTCCTAATAAGCCTACTCCTAATTAAATCATAAAATTCGTCAGTTTAACCCAAGGCAATTGGATACATGGTCGATTGTCCATATGGGTTCTTAGAGTTCATGGTAGAGTTTTGCCATATCAACAATGGGAAAACACCCAACAATTAGCTTTTGCCATTCGTCTATTGGGAACCATGATTTTCCCTCAAGGCCCGAGCCTAACCATTGACACTCAACATTTTCATGGTGGCCCATGCTATCTTCCGTTGCATCGCTAGTCCTAAAACAACCAAGTACTTCCCTTTGGCGCCCGCCATCTTAGCAGATATATATCTTCCTTTGGGAAGGTGCAAAATGGGCATAGCTATTTTAAAGGTTGCAACTTACTATTGCAATGGTTGATTGTTAATCATTTAATCAATACGGGAGGAACGACAGAACTTCATACTCAAGATGGGAAAAATAACATTGAAAACTTGAAAGAAAGCAAAAAGGTCTAAAAGAGAGTGGATGAGGGATAACTAATCCCTTGATTAATTTTAGGATTAGATTATCCCATATTTGGTTGGCATAAAATGCATATCCCGGGATTGGAGTGTTATTTTTATCCTACTTTGAGGTTGAGATAGCTAATCCCAGGATAGCTAATCCCGAGATAATTAATCTCGGAATAACTCGTTTCCAACCAAACGACCCCTCAAGGTAAAAACTTCTTTTTTTACCACTCATGGGTATTCAACCATATGCACCTTTAAGGGTTCTAAGACGTTTGGGAGAAGGCAATATGTGCCCCAAATCGAAAATATAAGCATCTATATTGTTGATTATGGGGAAGATAAGATTCTGAAAGTTGGGGAGATGCTTCGAGAATGGAAGGAATGTATAGAATTAAAGTTCAAGACGGGTCCCTGTTATATCTTGTTATTTTTGATTTGGGCCTTTTGGGTGTGGTCTATGCAGTGTATATTGTTGCTCCTCTTCCTTTCAAAGAAAACCCACCCTTTCTGGTGAAACATGCCGCCTTGGGCATGTCCATAATTTAGGTCACCTTGTATTTCATTATCCCAATACGGCTTCCCAAACTGGACCCCTCCTAGATTCTGTGGGGGCAATATTAGGACCAGCCTCAATCACATTGTCCACTAGTCACCTTTAATGTGGTTTTGGCCTCTTATCAAAAAAGTAAAAGTGTGTGTCACTCTTAGGATTGTGCATTCTGTTTGGATTACTATTTATTTGAAAGTGTTCTTTAGTGCCCATTTGGATTGGCTTTTGGCTTCTGACTTATAAGCCAGAAGCCATAAGTTAGAAATTCTAACTTATGGCTTATTTTTAGCATTTTAGCTTAAAACTAAGTGCTTATAAACACTTTTTAAATTTACCCAAACACTTCAAAAGTGCTTAAAAGTCATTTTTGACTTAAAAGCACTTAAAATAAGCCAATCCAAACGGGCATTTAATCTTTACTTGCATACGCCTATAAATAACTTATTGCAACATGAATATTTTATTTGATAGAAAAACAAAAATGGATCAACATCATCTTTAACTTTTATTTCAAAGTTTTTCCTTGGTTGAGGGATGTCCACATGAGTACATTGAGGTCTTAAGACATGCTTGAGGGATAGTGCTCAACATTTGCGTCATTTTGACAGTAGAGTGATAGGCTGGTGGTGTAAATAATCCTACACTCCAACCATGATTGGGATCGAGTTATCAAGAAGCGGAGTAGGAAAAGAAACTATTGGTTTTCTGGGGAGGAGTTTTGGTTTGGGAGTGTGTGGCCGGGGTGTGTGTGTGTGTTTACGATATAAAACAACACTTTTTCTTCACAATACTGGAAGTAAAGCATGAAAGAACTTTCTCGTCGCAAAACTGTACGTTCTTTTGGACTAGCCATATCTATGATAGGGATATGTAGGGAACTCTTTTTATTAGCTTATTGTCATTTAGGAAGATTTTAGTTCTATGGTACATGTACTCTTGTATTACTTTTTCCGTCAGTGTATATGTTGACCCTTCCAGTTTCATGGTTGCCTTTGCAGGGGCTATAAACGCTTTTTCAGGAGAACATTATTGGAAACATCAGACTATCTTAAAGATGATTGTCTCTTGATCCAATGTACTGTTGGTGTTGTCAGATCATACAATGAAACACCGAAGACTTTCTCCCTGCCTGTGCCTCCATCGGACATTGGGCTTCATTTTGGACAGCTCCTAGAGAGTGGAGAGGGAGCTGATATAAAGTTTGAAGTTGAAGGTGAAGTCTTTGCTGCACACACGTTGGTTCTTGCTGCCCGCTCCCCTGTGCTTCGGGCACAACTCTTCGGTCCATTGAAGGAAGAGAACATACAAAGTATTAAAGTTGAAGAAATACAGGCTCCAGTATTCAAGGTTTGAGATCTCTTTCTTTCGCATGTTTGTTGACCCTTCTATTGCATTATTCTTTATGAAGGGAGGTATTTTGCCCATTGTTAGAGTATTCTAAGTGTTGTAAAACTAAATAATGCTGGTAAATGCACATGGTGTGGCCGTACAACTAATAGCTATTATAGTAAATATTATTGGAGGAGGAAGTTATATTGGTGCTGAAATTTGGATTTGGCTCAACAATAGTTAGGCACTGGAAAAATATACAAGGCATTAAAGTGTGTTGTATACTGCTGCTCCCAATGGAAAAAGCCATAAACAGTGGGTATATGATATTTGCATGCATTATTCTGAGACCATAATAATTATTGGATGTTAAATCTGTGCCAGTCTACTCCTTAAAAAGTACTGGTGAAGGTTTTTCTACCTTTGCAGTTAACTTTATCAAGGTCCCTCAGGGACGCTTTTACCATCATAACTCATGAAATTCTTTGTTAGGTTGCACAAGGCAAAGGACAAAATGATGATGTTGTATTAGGGTAACTTGGGGTCATATTCTACGTACAAGTTGGAATCATGCTAGCTATCCTTGATTTTTTTTTTTGATAGGAGAAAAGTAAACTTTACTAAGATAAGTTGGAATCCTATGACTATTAGTAGTCTTCTAGTCTTGTTTACTAAGATAAGTTGGAATTTTCGACTATTCGTGGTCTTATAGTCTGTCTTATTTCAACCGGGTTTATGTAATGGGAGTTGGGTTGAATTTTCTGAAACTAGTATATTGTTAGCATAGTAGTCGGAAGAGAGAGCGCCAACCTCTATCACGGGTTTAAGCGCAAAGTGAATTAAAATGTGGTCTTTAGACATAAAGGTGCTAAAGAAGGAATAATAACAAATACCATGTAATGGAAGGAAAAGTAACTACAAGCACAACAATAACCATTAGGACTAAAGAATTGAAATATGTTTAATTAAGAGAAATCGATGAAGTAAAATTATGTTATTCAAGTTAGAAACAATTTAAATTTCTGATTTAGGTAAGATGTTGTAATTTTTCTATTTTAGAGCTAGATTTCTGATCTCTTAATCACTAAGTATTCGTTCATATAGTTTTTTAACAATTGACATATCGATTTGCCAACTATGTATATTGTCTAGTACTGCCGTTGCGTGTCTTAGAATCTTAGCGCTGGTGTCGTCAAATATGATCAGCAACTAATGATACACTTATTTGCTGATCATATTTGCTGTTTAGTACTGCTAGATTCAAGATATATAACTCCTAGGCATTGAGTCGCATACCTTAGTGCCTTGCCTACACTGAAGCGCGACTTAAGCAAGCTGAAGCACCTCCCTGGGCTTCAAGGCTTAAGCGTGCCACCTAGCAGCAATGAGAGAGAGAAGGTCCTTTTTGCTGTTCCGTCCTAGCAGCAATAAGGTCCTTTTTGCTGTTCCATTCTCGCAGCAAGGTTAGAATCACAAATTGTTGGAGCTGGCGGGGAGAACATTATGTTATTTATTAGGGACCCGAACTTGAATGGCTCGAGCGCTCTTCAATGCTCAGACCAAAAAATATTTTTTTCCGTAGATAAACATAATTTGAGACCCCAAAGGAAGGGAGGCTGGCGAAATGAGTTCAAGCTCAAGTGTTTTAATTATATACATCGAGCTCAAGACTGGTTGATCTTATTGGTATTTGAGGCAAGCTTGGCTTGCAATACTGGAGTTGAGCTCAAACATCTACGATATTGGTTGATTCCTGTTATGTTCCCTAGTGATTTCTATGTTGGCCATGGCACTTTTGGCTCTAGTTATTTGGCTATGCAAAATATCTGCATATTGTTTTCCTCTTTAGAGTTCATCAGGTGTATTACTTTTCTCTGTTTATGCTTTGCTATGCTTACTTTGTATTACTATGCATTCAGATATCTCTGCAGATTTTGTCATCAAATAGCTCTCTCTTTATTAAACTTATATTTCTAGGTTCGATCATAGTGAACTTGGCATCTGTGATTTTTAATTTTAAAAAAAGATTTTTGGCATCTGATAGAATTTATCTTTTTCTTTTCTCTTTTTCAGGCGTTGCTCCACTTCATCTATTGGGATGCCCTCCCTGATTTACAAGAGCTTGTGGGTCTCGATACAAAATGGGCAGTCGCTTTAATGGCTCAGCATCTGCTTGCTGCAGCTGACCAGTATGGTCTTGAGAGATTGAGAGCACTTTGTGAGGCTAAACTTTGCGAGGATGTTACAATCAACACTGTTGCTACAACTTTAGCATTGGCGGATCAGCATCATTGTGTCCAACTGAAATCTGTGTGTCTTAAGTTCATCGCGATGCCTGAAAATTTGAAAGGTGACGTACTGGACGCCTATTAATTGGAGAACTCTTCTTTTATCAGTTTTATAATTGAGCCACCATTTAATCACAGTGAGAAAGTACTTTGAAGAGAAAATTGATTTCTTTGTCATCTCTTTATTTTGGCTTGATGTGAAAGGTTGTTTCAGCTTGGTTATTGTATGATTGATCTTGCTTGAATTTTGACCACACTTTTGTCCTCCACCAAGCAAAGGATTCCCAATATTTCCCTCTACTGAGAATTGTACTCATCTATTGGTGATTTTGTGCTTGCTAATATCTCTAATTCTTCAAACTGTAGTTTCTTTTTAGCTTGCAGCATCGGCGTTTTCCATTTTTCTGCAGCTGGACCTTGAAATTGTGCCGTGGAAAAAATGAATAATTTTTGAATGGGCTGTGAAAAGTTTTTTTCCCTGGTTGGACGCTTTGGTGTGAACATCTTGTTTACACTGCTGTCAGCACAAACTTTTGGCTAGTTGTTATCTGTCTGCACTTCACCTATTTGTCCTGTTAAATGATCTTTGGCTGATTTTGATTTGTTTAAGCTTTTATGCAACCAGACGGACTTGATGTGACTGTTAATTGAATCTCTTTTTTTAAAATTTGTTATCAGCTGTGATGCAATCGGAGGGATTTGATCACTTGAAGGAGAGTTGTCCTTCCGTCATCACAGAATTGCTCAAGTATGTTGCTGGGATGAATGAACATGCAATCATTTCTTATGTACATGGTGGGCACATTCTAGATGGGACTGATGTGAATGGAAGAAGAGTGAAGCAGAGGATATATTGAGTGCAAGCCACATGTTTGATGCTGCGTGGCAATTCATAATGAAATTGCCATAATTTTTTAGCAGTTCCAATTGGTAAAGTACTAGTTCTATTTCCAAAGTGCATATAGTCCAGGAATGCTATCGTTGATCACTCATATTGTTCTGTTTCTGAGCAAATGATCTTTAACCTAGGGTGGAAGAGGAGGAGGTACCTGCAATATGTGTAGTAGGTCCTCAAATAATTCTCATTTTAGGACAAAGTCTCAACAGTCATGTTTGGTCCGCACACCGGTTGATTCTGCTATAGTGTGATTTGTTTCTTTCCCTTTGTATACTAAGATTTTAATCTTGTCAAGTTAAAGCCTATTCGGCTGACTGGTCTTAGATTTTAATCTTGTCAAGTTAAAGCCTATTCGGCTGACTGGTCTTATTTTTCGTGTCATGTCTTGGTTCTCATATATTATGATTGATGATAGTGTTCTGGTTTTCATTTTTGTTCACCTGCTAGTTACCTTCTCTTTGTGCTCTCCTAATTTTATCACCTTCAGTTTCTTAAGAGTTTAAAGCCCTACACTTGTTTCTGATAAGGGGTCGTTTGGTACAAGGGATGGGATAAGTAGGCTATTCCATAGAATTTTTTTATACCACCTTCAATATTAGATAGTAATCCCATCATTTTAGTACAAATAATGAGATACAATAGTCGTATACTAAATGTGGAATAAAGTTAGTATCAAATTTCATTTAGTGGAATAAAGTTAATTTCAAATTTCATTTATTTCATGTGCCAAGCGACCCTTGGGCCTTGACATCCTTGTGATTGGCTCTTTCTTAAAGGGAGTTAAATGTTTGAATGGTTTCTCTATTTATAGTAATTGATCACCAAATTAAAGCACGCAATTTTATTGTCTTTCAAAAGTCTCATCTAAGTTTTCATGGTCTTTTGAATTTGCTTATAGCCTATTTGGTCAAGCTTTTAAAATTAGCTTATTGCTAAAAGTGTTTATTTCAAAAATACTTTTTAAATACACACTTTTGGTGAGAAACAGTTTTTGTTTGTTTGGCCAATAAATCTAAAAAGCATTTTCGAGCAACAATTAGTGTTTGGTCAAGCTTTTAAAAGTGCTTTTAAGTAGAGGTGGCAAAATCAAATTCAACCCGCCCAATCCAACCCAACTCGCCCAACCCGACCCAATCAATTCAAGTTTGGGTTGGTTATTGACCTGCCCATTTATTAGTTCAACTCATATCAACCCAACTCGTTTCAATCCATTAAAAATTGGGTTAATATGTAATCCGAATCGATTTTTGAGAAATCTTGTTAAATATTTTTAAAAGGCTTTTTTTTTATTTAATATGTTATATTTAGTCATAATAAAGAAAAAATAATTTTATTCGGTACTTGTTGTAAATGAGAGTAATTGTGGATGACTATAAGGTCCATAACACCTATGTGTAACTCCTCCTTTAAGTGTAGTAACTCCCCACACCTCCACCACCTCTTCTTTATTCTTCCATAATCCCATAACCTTCCCCACATTCTCTTGAGTTAAATGTCATGTTTATGACACCCCTTTAAATTCCTCAATGTAATGCTATAAATAGAGGACTTGGGGATGATGTTCTATACACTTGAAAGAAAGAAGAAAACTATCTTATAATATTTCTCGTCTTCTATATTGTTCTTATTGTTATTTATTTGCTATTCTTGTTCTTGATATTAACACACTTTATCAGCACGAAGTCTCAAGGTTGCAAGATATATATCTATGATCCAGTGCTAATTAATTATCACACCGTTGTTATACAGCTTATAAAATCTGCTTTACATTTTTTTTTTTTGATTATCCTCATTACAACCTAACCATAATACATAGTTATTATTTGTCTCATATAAGGCAGAACCATTTCATCTTTATACTACTCACTGTTTTATGCTAATTATGTGTTTGCTTATATGAATACAATTTTTCCTTAGCATGTTTCATGAAAAATAGTTTTTAAACATAAAATTAACTCACACGATTTATTTTTTTCCTTGTACATAACTATGGTAGTTTTATTTTTTTATTTTTACATTCTGTCATGAACAAGTTGGTTATATATTGTTTTTATTCTTAACTTATTTGTTAATATTTGTCTAATGTTAATAGCAGCCAATTAATAAATAATTTTGGAGTATGCATCAGTTTGATTTCATTTGCATTAATAATTGAATCTTGCTTCTTTAAATTTATAGAATCGTGATTTACCCCACTATGTTATACTTTGTATGTGTCTAACATTTCATCTAACTGCCAATTTAAAGTTTATATGAACTCTTTTCTAATCACTATTCTTGATGAAAAATAAAATGTATTGTTTTTGTGAAAAAAAAAGAGTCTACTTTTTGAGATTGTGTTATTGTATTTTTATCTAACTAAATTATTTTTTATGATAGTTTTCATCATGTCAAATTTATCAAAACTGGAGTTTGTGGCACTTGATATCTCCGAAAAAAATTACCTGTCATGGGTTCTCGACGCTGAAATCCACCTACCTGCTAAAGGTCTTGATGCTATCATTACCCAAGATAATGCAGCGTCGAGTCAGGACAAGGCCAAGTCTATGATTTTCCTTCGGTATCATCTGGATGAAGGATTGAAGGTTGAATACTTGACAGTGAAAGATCCACTTGAACTGTGAACTGATTTAAAGAGAAGGTATGATCACCTAAAGGCCATGGTATTGCCAAGAGCTCGTTACGAGTGGATGCACTTATGATTTCAAGATTTTAAAACCGTAGTTGAATATAATTCTGTTGTATTCAGGATTGCTTTCCAATTGAAATTATGTGGGAAAACTATTAATGATGAGGATATGATGGAAAAGACACTTACTACTTTTCATACCTCAAATGTGATATTGCAGCAGCAATATCGTGAAAAGGGCTTTCAGAAATATTCTGAATTAATCTCATGCCTTCTGGTGGCTGAACAACATAATACCCTTTTAATGAAAAATCATGAATCTCGTCTCACTGGAGCAGCTCCATTACCGGAAGCAAATGAGGTAGAAGCACATGAGCAGCCTGAAAGAAGGCAAAATTGGGGTCAAAATAATGTGCGTGGACGTGGCAATGGCAGGGACGGTATAATAATCATCGTGGTGGTGGTACCTATAAGAGGGAGAACCAAATGAGTTCTCAAAACAATCCTTCAAGAGGTGTTTGTCATCGTTGTGGCATGAAAGACCATTGGAAGAATGAATGCCGGGCACATGAGCATTTTGCTAGGCTTTATCAAAATTCTTTCAAAAGAAAAGAAAATAAGGGTGGTGCCTCTTCTAATGTCCGAATGGAGTCACACTTGACTTTTGAAAATGATGTTGAGGCAGGACCTTCACAAAAATATGATGATGATGCCGAGGCAAATTTGGCTTTGAAAGATGATGATTTTGATGGTCTTGATGATATTACTCATTTGGAAGATGAAGATTTTTTTGGAGATCAAAACTGAAGTTTGATCAATTTATTGGGAAAATAAATTATGTTATTTTATTTATGTGTTTTCTTTTTAAAAAAAAATTATTATCTAGTTTTCCCTTATGTTGTTTTTATTTTCAGAAAAAAAAGTATTTAAGTTTTCTTGCAAGGTTGATTAGATTTCACATCTCTCATGATGTATTTTTCTTTTATGAAGATAAGTAATATTTTTTCCATCTTCAATTGGATCCAAGATGAGTAATGGAGATATGTGTCTTCTTGATAGTACTACGACTCACACTATATTAAGAGAAACAAAATATTTCTCTAATTTGATTATGAAAAGGATCTATTTAGTACAATATCCGGTAGTACAAAATTAATTGAGGGCTCTGAAAGAGCAACCTTATTACTACCTGGGGGAACAATATTGGTCATTGATAATGCATTATATTGTAGTAAGTCTCAAAGAAACTTGTTAAGTTTCAAGGTTATTCGATAAAATGGCTATCATATTGAAACTACAAACGAAGGAAAGGTTGAATACCTTTATATTACTACAATAAAATCAGAAAAAAAAAATTGAGCATGAAAAATTACCCGCACTTTCTTCTGGGTTATACCATACAAGTATTGGTATGGTTGAATCACATGCCGTAGTAAATAAAAGGTTTACAGGTTCTAATGATTTTATCATTTGGCATGACCAGTTGGGTCATCACATGGGCATAATTTAAAGAATCAAAAGAATTTTCTTGTGTTGCTTGTTCTCAGGGAAAGTTGGTTATTAAACCATCAACAACTAAGGTTGGGGTTGAATCCCCTGCATTTCTGCAACGTATACAGGGTGATATATGTGGATCAATTCATCCTTCATGTGGACCTTTTAAATATTATATGGTCTTGATAGATGCATCTACAAGATGGTCACATGTGGACTTATTATCAACTCGTAATATGGTTTTTTCGAGATTGTTGGATCAAATAATAAGATTAAAAACGCAATTTCCAGATTATGCAATAAAGACTATCCGTCTTGATAATGCTGGTGAGTTTACATCTCAGTCCTTTAATGATTATTGTATGTCTACTAGGATAAAAGTTGAACATTCGGTTGCTCATGTTCATACTCAAAATGATCTAGCAGAATCATTGATTAAACATCTTCAATTGATAGCTAGACCAATGTTAATGAGGACAAAACTTCCTATTTCAATATGAGGGTATGCTATTTTGCATGCAGCAACACTTGTGCATATAAGGCCAACCAGTTATCATGAGTGCTCCCCATTACAATTGGCTTTTGGTCAAGAGCCAAATATTTCTCATCTTAGAATTTTTGGGTGTGCGGTATATGTTCCAATTGCTCCACCACAACGTACAAAGATGGGTCCTCAAAGAAGGTTGGAAATATATGTTGGGTATGAGTCTCAATCTATTATAAAATATTTGAAACCTATGACTGGAGATTTATTTACGACAAGGTTTGTTGATTGTCATTTTGATGAATCAGTATACCCAACATTAGGGGGAGAACATAAGCAGTTGGAAAAGAAGATAGATTGGAATGCATTATCATTATCTCATTTAGATCCTCGAACAAATTTATGTGAGCAAGAAGTTCAAAAGATAATTTATTTGCAAAATGTTGCAAATCAACTGTCAGATGCATTTACTAACCTTCCAAGGGTTACTAAATCTTATATTCCAGCTGCAAATGCTTCAGTTCGAGTTGATGTCCTGATAGAACAAAGTGTTAATGCAAATGAATCTAGGCCACGTTTGAAACGTGGTAGGCCAATTGGTTCCAAGGATAAAAATCCTCGAAAAAGAAAAGGAATAAAAGATCAAGATGATCATGATATGGTGGAAATTTCTCAAAAAGAGCCTCGAGACATAACAAATGATAAGACCATCAAGGAAATTCAAATATCTGAAAATAATGAGAATGAAGAGATCACAATAAATTATGTCTCAACGAGAAAAAGATGGAATCGAAATAATATTGTGGTTGAGAATATTTTTGCTTATAATGTTGCTGTTGAAATAATGAAACAAAGTGAGGATTTGGAATCAAAATCTGTCAATGAATATAGACAGAGAAATGATTGGCCAAAATGGAAGGATGCAATTCAAGCGGAATTGGCTTCACTTGAAAAATTGGTTCGAACACCTAAAGGTGTCAAGCCAGTGGGGTACAAATGGTTTTTTGTGCGAAAACGAAATGAAAAAGGTGAAGTCGTAAGATATAAAGCACGACTTGTGGCACAAGGTTTTTCGCAAAGGCCTGACATTGATTATGTGGAGACATATTCTCCTGTGGTGGATGGAATTACCTTCAGGTATATAATAAATCTGGCAGTTCATGAAAAGCTTGAAATGCGCCTATGGATGTCGTCACGGCCTATTTGTATGACTCATTGGAATATGATATTTTTATAAAAATCCAGAAGCAGTCAAAGTGCCTGAAGCATATAAAAATTCACAAGAAACTTGTTCAATAAAGCTTCAGAAATCCTTATACGGATTGAAACAATCAGGACGGATGTGGTACAATTGTCTTAGCGAATATTTGCTAAAGAAAGGGTACAAAAATAACCCTATTTGCCCTTGTGTTTTTATAAAAAGGTCTGGATCTGAATTTGCTATAACAGTTGTGCATGTTGATGACTTGAATATCATTGGCACTCCTAAAGAACTTTCAAAAGCCGTTGAGTGTTTGAAGAAAGAATTTGAAATAAAAGATCTGGGAAAGACAAAATATTTTCTTGGCCTACAGATTGAGCATTTGACAAATGGAATTTTTGTCCATCAATCAACATACACTGAAAAGGTTTTAAAGCAATTTTACATGGATAAATCACATCCATTGAGTACCCCAATGATCGTGAGATCGCTTGATATGTATAAAGATCCATTTCGACCTCAAGAAAATGATGAAGAGCTTCTTGGTGATGAAACTCCATATCTTAGTGCAATCGGGGCACTAATGTATCTTGTCAATAATACTCGACCGAATATTTGTTTTGCAGTAAGTTTATTGGCAAGATTCAGCTCTTCCCCAACAAAGAGACATTGGAATGGTGTCAAACATATATTAAGATATCTTCGGGGAACCATTGACTTGAGATTATTTTATTCTAATGAATCCAAGTTAGAAATGATTGGTTATGCAGATGCAGGATATTTGTCTGATCCACGTAAAGCTCGATCACAAACGAGCTATTTATTTACATATGGAGGCACACCTATATCATGTCGTTCAATGAAGCAAACATTAGCTTCAACTTCATCAAATCATGCAGAAATAATTACCATTCATGAAGTGAGCCGGGAGTGTGTTTGGTTGAGATCAATGACTCAACATATTCAGAAAATGTGTGGTTTTATCTTGAAAAAAGATATTTCAACTATATTGTATGAAGACAATGTTGCATGTATAGCTCAGTTGAAAGGAGGTTACATTAAAGGAGACAGAACAAAACACATTTCACCAAAATTCTTTTTCACTTATGATCTTGAGAAGAAAGGTGAAATAGATGTTCAACAAATTCGTTCGGTTGATAATTTGGCGGATCTGTTCACTAAAGCATTACCAACCTCAACATTTGAAAAGCTGGTATTCAAGATTGGAATGCGTCGTCTTCGAGAAATGAAATGATGTTTTTATCAGGAGGAGTAAAATACGCGTTGCACTCTTTTTTCCTTGGCCTAGGTTTTGTCCCAATGGATTTTCCTGGCAAGATTTTTAACGAGGCAGCAAATAATGCGTATTATCTCAATGGTCATCCAAGGGGGAGTGTTGTAAATGAGAGTAATTGTGGATGACCATAAGGTCCATAACACCTATGTGTAACTCCTCCTTTAAGTGTAGTAACTCTCACACCTCCACCACCTCTTCTTTATTCTTCCATAATCCGGCCATAACCTTCCCCACATTCTCTTGAGTTAAATGTCATGTTTATGACACCCCTTTAAGTTCCTCAATGTAATGCTACAAATAGAGGACTTGAGGATGATGGTGTATACACTTGAAAGAAGAAGAAAGCTATCTTATAATATTAATTTCTCTTGTCTTCTATAATGTTCTTATTGTTATTTATTTGTTATTCTTGTTCTTGATATTAACACAGTACTATAAATTTATAAAAGAACAAATAAAACAATTATAACTTTAGTAAGAATTGGGCGGGTTGGGTTATAACCCGTTACCTAACCCATTTGGACCCAACCCATTTTGACCCAAACAAATTCGGGTTGGGTTAGGTCTTGACCTGTTTGTTATCTTGACCCATTTTGACCCGTCCAAATTTAACCCAACCCGTCCAATTGCCACCCCCTACTTTTAAGTGTATTTTTTTAAAGTGTTTTTCAAATAAGTATTTTTAGAAAGGAGTTACTTTTTTTAGCTTATGGAAAGCAGCTTTTGCTAGTCTCTAGAATTACTTATTTTCTCTTAAAAACTTGATCAAACAACTTACCTTTTAGAAATAAGCACTTTTGAAAAAAAAAAATTAAGCACTTTTGTGAAAAAATAATCTTGGCCAAACAGGTTATTAGTTAGCTTGCGTGGTCCGTTTAATAGAAAATATAAAATATAATTTCTGATACATACTTAATGATTTGACATCTATAAATATTTAGAAAAATAATATTTCAAAATTAAAATCAATATTTAGATTTATTTAGGATTTAATTTATCCTAAATTCACTCAATTCTTGATTTGATCCACTTAAATTGGGTCGACTATACAAGAGATGCTCTCAATGACGTTAACTAAAAAAAAATACGTTGATTCTTTAATTTTTAACATTTTAAATAATAGAGATTCCCATAATAGCATATAACCAAATACCAAAGTAGAGGTGTACTTATAGTTCGAGTTCATATTTTGTCGGAAGAAAATAAAGTAATTATACTTCGAGTTCACATATAATCGGAAGAAAATAACTTACCGTTATTTGTCAATTTCTGGTGAGATAATAAATAGACTAGCCGGAGACAAAAATGCCACAATTTTTTAAAAAAATTTCCAAAATGGACAACTAAATTTGTGTTTAACCAAAACGGACAACTAAATTTGTGTTTAACCTAAACGGACAAATCATGCCATTCCTACGACAAACATTGAGTTTCACGGCCAAACAAAATGGCCGTTTGCAGGTACTTTATAAATATGTCGTGCATTTAGCCACGACTCAATATTTTTTTTTTTAATTTAAATTTGTCGTGCATTTAGAGGACGTTGTGGGAATACAACTTCCAACCAACCTCTGCCATATTTATGGCAAGTCGTGGTGACATGCACGATTAAAGCTATTTCGATTTAGTCATTTGATTTTGGTTTTTAAAAAATATGCACCGAACACTAAATCAAACTAATTCGGTTTCATTCAGGAATTTAAAACGATTTTTTGGTGCAAATAAGAAATAAATGAGGACCTAATTATCAAAGTCTAAGAGACTTAAAATCGTTTAGCAGGCAGCACTAGCTAGCAGCCTAGCACCCCAGCCCGTAGGCACTAGGCAGTTCTGCCAACGTCAACAAAGAACAAGGCAGCTCTAGCATTACTCATTTATGCAAAACTCAAAATGTCTTCTTATTTATTCCCTCCGTCCAACAATACTTATCTACTATTGAGTTGGTACATATGTTAAGAAACAATAAATAATAAGGATAATTTTATTATATTATCCTTTGAATATAATAAATTTAATATCTTGAAAAATGCATTGATTGATAAATAGTATTTAATAGCAAGGGTAAAAGGTAGAAATGAGTAAAATATCCTTTGGTTTTCCAAATTGAACAACTATTATTAGATATTTATTTTTAGTAACATGAACAAATATAGTTGGACAGAGGGAGTAGAAGACAAAAAAACACTACAAAACGTCCAAACACAACCCAAAACAATAGCTATGGCATCAGCAAGGCAGCTTAGCACTACTCAACTCTGCCAACAACATAAACCAAGAATTTAGTGAATGTCATCGGAGGTGAATGTTTGCGGAGATTTGAGAAGAAGAGTTTGAGAGTTGCGGTTTTGGAAATGAGAATAGTTTTTAGATTTATGTTTAGTAATAAATGTTAAGAAGAGCTGAAGGGTCGGGCATGAACTGGAAGCGTACGGGCTTGAGACAAGTTAAATGTAAATAAATGTGTAATTTAGAATATTATAAGAAATATTTTCAATAAAAGTTTGGTTATTCAGTGCACTGAAGAATCGTGATCCCTACACTAAACATCGAATCAAATAACTGAACTTCAAAAAAAAAGAATTAAAGAACCGAAGAACCAAAATCGAAGTTCGTTTCGATCCGACTTTTTGGTATTTATACCGGCCCTACTTAATGTCACGACCCAAAAGTGAGGTCATGATGGCACTTATCGTGGCCTAACCTTGATAAGTAAGCCAATCACTCGAAAAGGAAAGAAAGTCTTAACAAGTAATAATAATAATAAGATGAGACTTCTAGAACGAAGTCAGGCCAACACAAAACATAAATAAAACGGGAGTCTGAAGAAAAAAACATAAAACCACCCAAAATCTGGTGTCACAAGTGTAGAGCATCTAAACTACCATCCGAATACTGAATAATACATAATCTGTCTCTGAGTCATAAGTAAAGACAAATAAAGATAGATGAGATCTGAATCAATCCCGAACCCTGGAGCGCATCAGTACCTTGAAAACTCAGAAATCTCTGCACGAAGATCAGCCACCGCGAGTAGTACTCGAACCAGGATCTGCACCAAAAGGGTACAGTAGGGGTGAATACGGTCCACATGTACTTAGTAGGAATCATAGGCCGACTGAGCAAAGTAGATAATAATGTAAGTAAAGAAAACTATGAGCATGTCACCTGCAACAGAAAAGTTCTCAAACGGTAGCTCACACCGTCTCCACTAACAGTTCTAATATAATATTGAATTGAAACAACACAAATATACACGAAAAGTATACGAAAATAAAGCACAAATCACAAAAAACTAAAGGAATCATAAAAGATGCATATGCTATGCAATGTAATGATGATAATGGGATGAATGGTGAAAGTCATCGCATAACTTTCTGTATACACCTACTGAGCTCGTAGCTCCCGCAATAGGACCCATGGGGGTTCGCAACCCGTATATTATAACTTGTATCTCAAATCTCACCTCACCTCCCCGGCTCATGTTCACGGAAAGGGTTTTTATGAAAATGTCTCATTTTCTTTCAAAAACAGTGTTCCTTAATGGTACCAATATCTCATGAATGTATATGTATGGAATGAGGATGTAATGCTCACAATCAAATCAGTATGAAGATATCCAATCCATTTAATACGTATATAAGTGAGCCCAGAAATCAACTCAATAGGTCAATAATTCATGATCATCAACTCTAATTAGGCACCATCGGAATAAATATACATGTAAGACATCATTAATATCATATCAACCCCTAACTCGGGCATTTCTATCATGATAAAGACAACCAATGCTCAATAAGGCCTATAATAACAATTTAAGCCCCCGTACGGGTATCGTATCTAAGAATAAGGCATTTAAGTGCTCAAATAAGGCCAATGATGTCAAATAAAGCTCCCACTCGGAAAACACGCAATATCAAGTATCACAAGTGAACAACAATATATTATAAGCCCCCACTCGGGCACACAACAGTAATAATAATTTCGAAATATAAAACCCATAAACATTTTCCCCAACCCATAACCTACCTTGAAACGACGAAATAAGAGCCTAAAGTCCTTCAATATGGCGCTTCCCCCTTTCGAATGACCTCGGAATCAAATAGAACATACAAATATAGCATCTACCCATTAAAATGAAGCTATCGATACTCATATTGCCCATATTTAAATCGGATCCAAAATAGACTCAAAAAATGAGAGAGGTAAAACTAGAATTTTTCTTTAGAAACACATTCTCCAAGGTTATAGGAGTCTACAGTTGAAAACCCAGGCGAAAATAAGTTAAAAACGTGGTCCAAATCGAAGAAAAACCATTTTCAAGCTTTACCGGCAAACCCCCAAAATTCTATTTTGAAATCATGATTTTAAGGTGTTTTTGAAGATATAATTGATAGGAATAATGGAAAGATGATTCAGGAGTTTACCCAAGCAAGAATGGTGATAAAACCCTAAGAAATCGCCTCTTTCCGAAGCTTGGAGGTCAAAAAATGATGGAAAAATGCAAAAATGGGGCTTATATACTGTTCTATGAGCAGTACCTCGCGATCGTAGCGATCGTAGACCCCACCTTACGATCGCGAGGGTCAACGTTGACTGACCAGTAAAATGGCCTTCGCGGTCACGACCAAGGCTTTGCGTTCGCGAAGGTCCATGACTCGGACCCTCGCGTTCGTGACAGCCTTGTCGCGTTCGCGAAGAAGACTCGACCCGGACCCCATTTGTTCTTCGTGATCGCAGCTCCCTCCTTGTGATCGCAATGAAGGAAATTATCCTTCTCCACGTTCGCGGTCGGAGGCCCGTGTTTGCGAAGAAGGAAGTGCCCTGCACCAGATATCAGCAAAAGTGCTGATTTGCGTGGTTTCCAAAATCTCCGAGTAGACCCTCGGGATTCGTTCGGGACCCGAAAAAAATAAACCATATATGCTACCAGGCTATTTTTGAAGTTCCGGACTCAATGGAGATGTCGTATTTTTGAAAAAAGATCGTTTTCAATAAATTAACCCCCGAGACCCCTATTTCACTATTTTTCGAACGAAGGATTAAATTGCAAAATAAAGGTTCCGAACATGAACCACCCTCGCTACTAAATCAAATTCAACATTCTGGATCTAATCGAACTGTCCAAATCGTCATTCGGGATTCGAAACATCAAATGTTGACCGGAGTCAACTATATGACTTTTAAGGCGTCTAAAAACCTCAAACTAGCCCAAATCACTCCCGATCGCATCAAGAACCGTGCCAACAATCCCCACACCCCAAAACCAACATGTAATAACTACAAGAAAGGACAAAATGATCAAAACACGTAAAAAGTAAGTTTTCACAAATCAGATCCTTACACTTACTACCTCTATTAATTTCATCTTACTTCTAATGTGCTCTATATAAACTTTTTTCCATTTCTAATGTTGCTCCATTAAATGTCTTTGCAGCTTTCAGATTTTTTATGTCACTTTTCTAATTTTATGTGCCATTCTTTCTCTTTTGTCCAAATTTATAAGTCACAATTGTGATTTCGAGAATTACTAAAGATTTTCTTTTAACCGAAATTTATTTATATGTCTATTAAATACTTTAAATTATTTATTATTGTGGTTTATAATAGTACTAGTTCCAGGAGGCCCGTGCTAAGTCTGGGTCCAATCTCAAGATATAAAAATAATAATTTTAATTTAAAATATAATTTGTTAAATACTTTTTACTTTATAATTAATATAATTTAATGACATGTTAAACATGTCTTGTTAATAAATTTTCCTAATTATTAAAATTTTTAATCATTTAATTAGATAATTTTTAAGGAAAAAAATATATGTGAGGAAGAAATTATTATCAGAGAATTAGAATATATCAAAGGGCCACAAGTAATTCGATATTTTGTAAAATAACATGATTTAAAATATTTAAATAATTATGATTTGGCGAAGATCATACATAGAAAAATGTTGATATTTCTATGAATTATTGAGTATCTAATTGTTTACTTATAGATAGAAATAAATTTATTTTGATATTTATTGAGTTTTAATTTTGTTCTTTATTTCATGTAGCAAGAGTTTTTGCAGAATTCATTTTTTTCATCTTATAGAATCATCTAATGCAACAAAATATTTCAATGACTTCAAGTTTATATTATAATAGTTATAACCTTATTTTAGAGCTTTTACACAAATTAACTTCATAATAATCTATAAGGATACTAAATAATAATCAAACTACATTAATAGATTACTCCATTCGGTCCATTTACTTGTCATGTTTATGTTTTACACCCCTCTCCCCCTCCCCCCCCCAAAAAAAAAAAAAAAAAAAAGAATACCTTGTCCATCTCATTTTAATTATTGCTTTATCTTTCTTCATGCTTGCTAAGAAAAATCATAAATACAAGGTATTAAGTTACCCTATTTATTATATGTTTTTTGAGAATTGTACAATACTAATAAGAACTATAAGAGTGTTGTTGAAAATCATTGCAAACTTTAATTTTGAATTAAAAGTTATTTGGAATAATTTTTTTGAGCTACAGTGATCGTTAATTGAAAATAAATAGAGATTTAATTAAAGGTTAATTTGATAATTGGCAATAAGGGACCAATAACAAAAGTACAAGTAGGAATTGTTATAAATAATTATTAAGATGATTATTGTGGATGTCCATAACTTCTAGGTATAACTCCTCCTTTAAGTGTAGTAATTCCCCCACCTCCACTACCTCCTCATTGATCATCCACTACCTCATATTCTCCCCCACCTTCTCATGAGTTAATGTCATGTTTATGACACCTCTTAAAGTTTCTCCATGTAATACTATAAATAGGGGTCTTGAGTAAGATGTTGTAGACACTTGAAAGAAATCTATCTTATAATATTGTTCCTCTTATCTTCTATATTGTTCTTGTTGTTCTTTACTTACTATTCTTGTTCTTGATATTAAAACACATGATCTTAACAAAAAATAATAAGGGCAAAAATGAAAATATATTAGAAAAGACACCATTAATTGCCATGTGTGACAATCTTGCTTGACAAAAAAAAAGTGAAATACCCAAAATGTTATTGTGAGGACTACCAAAAATTAATATCCTCTCTTATATATAGTAGTAATTTATATAGTTTTCAAATATATAAATTTTATTTCAAAAAAAAGTTAAAGCTTCTAGGCCTAAATTCATAGTTAAAGTTTAGGAGCTTGTTTGGAAAGTGACCATGGGAATTGAATTTGGTGTAATTACATAGTTTGACATGTTTGGTTAGCCAGGTAATTACTTGGTCAACAAGTAATTGAGTGTAATTGGCAAGAGTTAATTACAATCTCCAATTCACAGGGGGAGCAGTGAATTGCTGATAATTACATGATGTAATTACAAGCTGGTTACTTTTTAATTTCTTCCTTTTATTTCTATTTTTATTTTTTTCATTTTAATTTATTTTTATTTCTACTTTTTAAATTCTTTTTTATTTTAATTATTCTAATATTTTTTATTTTATATTATTTATATTTCATTTCCTTCTCATTTTCCAACCTTTACTTCTTGCGATTCCATGCAATTGTTCGTATTATCTATTTTTTTATTTACTTTTTCATTTACCATAATTTTGTTAGTATTCTAATTTTTAAATTAAAGTAGAATTCATTGTTGAATAAGGTTATAGACTTACATTTTTCTTTTCTTTTGAATCATATTTATGCACGTTATGTTGAAATTTGACATAAGAGTATTATGTTAACTTTTTTGTTTTTAATTTTGAACTTATGTTACATTTTCAGTTCTAATTTTATTTATTTTATTAGTATTGACTTGATGTTTCACATTGCAAGCCATTCACTTTTTAGGTAGAATTGATAAATTATCTTTTTGTCAAATGTTTTAATAATTTTATGACATTATATTTATAATATTAATTTTTTTTGTCAAACATGCATTTCATGATGTTCTTAAAAATCATGTACTTTTAGTTTTTATGATTAATTTAATTAAAATATACTAATTTGAAAAATATAAATCAATTATTGTTTTATAATATTAGTTAAGAACATATGTTTATTAATTAATATATTTTTAAAGACAATATATATATATATATATATATCTTAAATATTTAATTTAATATCATTTATAAAGACCCATATTTTGTAAAGTTTTCGATAGAGAATAAAACTGAGCTCAGAACTGCATCTATCATTTGTTTATTCCTTATATTAATAGATACAGGATGAGAACAATTACAAAAAACTTATCCATGGCAATTACTAGATCTTATTCAGAAATTCAAATGTCTACAGTTATTTGAATTATTATCCTTGATAACTTATAGTACATGTAGTCTTAACACTTCCCTGCAAGATTGAGGATCCATTTTGGATGCCAATCTTGGACCGATTCAAAATGAACAACTGTTTTGATAAGGGATTTGTAAGAAAATCAGCATGCTGGTCTTTGGATAAAACATGCGACATAGGAAAATTTCCACGTTGAACTAAGTCACGTACAAAGTGAACATCAATTTCCAGATGTTTCGTCTTGGAGTGAAGTACTGGATTTTGACATGTATGTATACATGGTGGATATATTATCACAGTAGATTGTTGGCGTGGGAACTGAATGTCCAAGTTCAGCAAAAAGAGATTTAAACCATTGAACTTCCGCAGCGGCTGAAGCAACCGCTCTATATTCAGCTTCAATGCTTGAACGTGCCACTGACCTTTGTTTCTTCGAGCTCCAACTGATTGGAATTTTTCCAAAATATAATAAATAACCCGAAGTGGAAGTTCTATCTGATGGAGCACCTGCCCAATCCGCATAAGAAAAAGCATGGAAAACTGACTGAGTCTGAGGTGTAATGTTGATACCGAAATAGATTGTGGACTTAAGGTATCACAATAACCGTTTGAGAGCTTACCAATGAGAGTTGCCCGAGCAATGCATAAACTGATAAAGTTTATTGTTGGAAAAAACCACGTCAGGTCTAGTTAGACTTAGATATTGTAGCCCGCCAATCAACTGATGATACTCAGTAGGATTGATGGCCTTTCCACTAGGAGAGGACTTGATTAAATGAGAGCCTATTGCCATAGGTGTGGTGACCTCCTTAGCACCATCTGTGTGAGAAAGTTGAAGAAGCTTGCGAACATAATGGTGTTGAGAGAGAAAAATTCCTTGAGTTGTTTTCTGCACATCAATTCCAAGGAAAAGAGATAGCTTTGTTGGATCTTTTATGGAAAATTGAGTTCCCAGAGCATTGGATGAATTGAGAAATAAAACCTGAATTATTGTCTATCACAATTAAATCATCAACATATGTCAGAAAGTAGCAACATGTGAAACATAACCTAAAAATAAAAAGGGAGTGATCACTATGAGATGCTTGAAAGCCATATTTCAAAGTGAATGATCTCAATGCTTGGTACCAGACCAGGAGTGCCTGTTTAAGACCACAGATAGCCTTTACTAACTTGCAAACATGAGTAGGCATGGTAGGATCCACAAAATCGGGAGGCTGTTTCATGTAGACATCTTCCTGTAATGGACTATATAGGAAGGTATTGTTAACATCAAGCTGAAGCAGTGACCATGAATTAGTGAATGCTAATGTGAGAACAACTCGAATTGTAATCGATTTTACCACTTGACTGAAGGTGTCACAAAAATCAATTCCTGGTCTCTGATTGAACCCTTTTGCAACTAAACTGGCCTTGTACCACTGAACTAAGCCATCTGCATTTTTTTTAACCCCAAAAATCGACTTACTACTAACTAAATTTTGGCGAGGTTCATGAGGAACAAGGTCCCAAGTATTATTCGTGAGTAAAGCAGTAAAATCTTCTGACATCGCAGACTGCTACTGAGAATAAGAGAGAGCCTGAGTTACAGTTGTTGGTTCTAGTATTTCAGGCAACGGGTGTTTAGTGACTTGGTGAATGGTTTTGGGTTTGAAAATATTATTTTTTTGACCTGGTAATCATGGAATGTTGGTTATAGTTTGAGGAAGATGAAGGTGGAGGTTGAGAGTGAGAATAAACTATAATTTTGGAATCCAACCCGTCTTGTGAAGATATTATTGAGGGAGATGAATTAGGAACTGATGGGAGTAGATCAGGAGAAGGTTGCCGGACAGAAGTAGAATTAAAAGGAATTATGATATGTTGAGGATTAGTTGAAGGAATATCAATCCAAGTAGAAGAGGATAAGGACTCTGAACGTTTTTGAGATTGAAATGGAAAACTATTTTCAATAAATATGACATGGCGGGAGATAAAGAATTTATCAGATTTGAAATCATAGCAAATATACTCACTTTGGGTGAGTGAATATCCAAGGAATATGCAGCGGATAAATTTTAGATCAAATTTTGATTTGGCATATGGTCTGAGGCATGGGTAACACAGACACCCAAATACTTTCAAGGAATTATAATTAGGATACCTATCAAATAACTTTTGATATGGTAAGGAAAATTGAAGAAGAGGTGTGGGCAATCAGTTAATTAAATAAGCTGATGTTTGAAATGCAAACAACCAAAAGGATTTAGGAAGTGAAGCAGTATGTAATAAGGTGAGACCCGTTTCTACTAGGTGACAATGGCGGAGCTCAGCAGTCCAATAATGTTGGGGAGTATGTGGAGGTGTTTGAAGGTGATTAATGCCACAAGATTGGAAGTACTTTTTAAGAGCAATGTATTCACATCCGCCATCAGTGTATATGGACTAAATTTTAACATTAAAGGCGTTCTCAACCAATTTTTCAAATATTGGAAAAACAGTGTAAACCTTAGATTTTACCTTCAGTGGATATAATCATATATACTTGGTAAAATAATCCAAAAAATTATATACTAACGAAAGCCATTGATTGATTGCACTAGGACAGGACCCCATAAATCAGAATACAATAGTTCAAGAGGTCTAGAGCTTGAAAGAGTTGAAGAGCCAAAAGATAAACGTTGGCTTTTATTACACTTACACGGATGGCAAACAACCTCCTTTACAGAAGAAACAAGTAAATTGAATCTAGATAAAATAAAATTAAATAATTTGGAGTTTGGGTGTCCAAGACGTTGATGCCAGACAGTTGAGGAATGACGAAAATTGAAGCAAACGGGTGTCACTGAAGAGTTGAGTGTGTAAAGAGATTGTTCAATTTGTCCTTTGAACAGAATCTCCCCCGTGAATTGATCCTTGATAAGAAAACAGTCAGAAAAGAATTCAATTGACAATTCATTTGAATCACAAAATTGAGAAACAAAAATAATATTTGTTTGGGCAGATGGGACACAAAGAATGTTGGTTAGATGACATTTTTTGAATGGTAAAGACATAACACCAGAACCAACATGTGAAATCGATAAACCTGAATCATCTGTGAGATGTAACTCATCATTTCCATCATATGGAATATGGAGAGAGAGATTTTTCAAATCATTGGTGATGTGGTGAGAGGCGCCAGTATCAAGAAGCCACAGAGCATCTGAATTGGATTTGGTTGTTGAGTGATGAGCCTGTGGATTATTTTGAAAACAGATCCTTGAAATAGTCTTTAGCTCAGAAACACTTCTTAACATGGTGACCATATTTTTCACAAAACTGACTTTTTGATTGAGAGTTGGAATTTCGGTACTGGAATGACGATCCAGAAGACTGATGGCGTGTTGCATTATTGCCAAAAGATGAAGTGTTGTCTGGAAATTGGAAATCATTGTTAGCGGACTGAATATTAGTGGAAGGTTTATTGTAATTACCTTGCTTTGAGTGATAGGATAGCCTGCTAGGATTTCCCTTGCGAACATGATTTGCTGTCACAGGGGTTGGATCAAAGTTGGAATCGATCTGCTTGAGATATAATTCATGGGCAAGCAATTTATCCTGGAGTTCGTCAAATAAGATGACAGTATCTCGGGCATGGATTACTCTAGCAATATCACGAAATTCAGAACCAATTCCACCCAGGACATGAACAACAAGATCAACATCAGTTACAAAACTGCCACACAATGAAAGTTCTTCCGCAATTGATTTTACAATCTGAAGATATTCAGCAACTGGGCTAGAATCACGCTTGGTGCGCGAGAGTTTTTCTCAAAGAGAAAGAATTTGTGTAACCTATTTATTGGCAAACGCTATTTGAAGTTTATTCCATGCCTCCGCTGAGGTTTTTACGTCTGCAGTGGTGTTCATAACTGAAAAGGAAATCGAAGCAATGATAGCAACAAGAATTAATTGATCTTAACATTCCCAAAACTCATAATCTAGGTTGGAGACACTGCTTCCTTCTCTTTCTATAAGAGTAGGAGGAGGAGTAATCGTGCCAATGAAATAACCCATAAGGTTGTGTCCTCGAAGAAAAGGAGTGATCTGAGCATGCCATGTAGAGTAATTTTGAGTTGAAAGCTTCAACGGAAGTTGGGTACAATTGATTACAACCAGTGATTTGCCAGAAGTATGTGTCATATTGTTTGTTCAGGAAAAAGCCATTGATTTAGCAGAAGGAAAAAAAATATATGGATCAATGCCCTGATACTGTGTAAAGCTTTCGATAAAAGAATAAAACTGAGAACAGAACTGCATCTTTCATTTGTTTATTCCTCATATTAATAGATACAGGATGAGAACAGTTCAAAATTTCTTATCCATGGCAGTTACAAGATCTTATCCAGAAATTCAAATGTCTACAGTTATTTGAATTATTATCCTTGATAACTTGTAGTATATGTAGTTTTAACATATTTGTCTAATGTAAATTTTTAGTTTTTATAACTTTTATTTTAAAAATTTAATATAATTATGTAATTACACTTGCGCAATCAAACAGTACACATTGTGGCAAACAGTAAACTTGTAATTACATTATAATTACATTATGGCAAACAAACAGGCCATAGTAATTAATAGTCTGTGTAATTACTAGGCTGATAATTACCACCCTAGTAATTACATCAATTCTAATTACCAGACGACTTTCCAAACAGACTTTAGAAGTTTGAATTTCGAAATTTCAACTGTGCCACTTAGATTGGAATAGGAAGAGCTAATATTTATACCAAAAACACAGATTTGACATAAACACGGTCAATTTTTATTTTTTTTTAACAATTAACACAACATTTAATCCAAAATAAATAAAAATCATGAATCTGAATCAATTAATAGTGTGTTAATAAAAGATAAATAAATAAAAAACAAAAAAACAACAACAAAAAACTCACGAATCAGAATCTGTTCCATTCCAAAACACTTGTGCTGTGTTTAACAACTACTTAGCAAAAGCCCTTCTGCCAATTCCAGAACTCTTGCAAGATAAGGATCAAAGAAATTTTAATTTCTTGACAATAGCCAAAATTAGAAAATATTTCACTAAAATTAACTGCAGCCATCTATGTACATACCCTAAAACAAGCCTTAAATTGTTTGGTGCATAGGAGTCTTATTCAGGAATCAGATTCCAAATACATTGACTGACTATGTCTTTTTTTTTATTCGTGTACCATTGCATGAAGAAGGAATTAAAAAAAAAAAAAAAAATCTATAGAACAAGTTGTGGATCATGCACGACAAATTTATAAAGTAACTGCCCAAACAGCCATCTGGATCGGCCGTCAAACTCAATATTTGTCGTTGGGACACGATTTGTCCATTTTGGTTACACACAAAATTCAATTGTCCGTTTGAAATTTTCTTTCCAAATTGTGCCCTTTTGGCTTCGGACTCATAGATTGACAAACAAATTTGTTGTCTTTTAAAATATTGAGTTTTATCGAGTTTAAGTGTTCAGCTGGCAAAATAGTAATTAGAAGGGTCCAACTGACAAACGGAGCCAAGTACAAGGGTCTACTAGGTCATTTCTCCTTATTTATTCATCGGTTGATCTTTTATGGTAGGCAAGAAACATGGATAGACTTTAACGACATTCCAGTGAAAGTTGCATAAAAGTAGATTAATGAAAGTATTAACCATTTTGGAATGCCCGAAAAAAGGAAAGATTGTCATGTAAATTAAAATGGTTGAGTAATATTTTATTTACAAAATGTGGAGATCTTCAAATGGTACAAATCAACATCCCATTCATGAGTGATAATACCAAGTTGTCACTCCTAACATTCACTAGGAAGCTAGCTCCATAAAGACTCACAAAATACAAATAAAAAAGATCTGCTAGTTTCAGTTCCTTTCCCAATTGATACTATATCTTGTTGATCTCTTCAGTACTGGTTCCATTCTGCATTGCATTAGTTATTAGAGCTAAATGAGCTATCAATATATTACCAAATATTATAGAGCCTTCTATCAAGCAAAGCTTGAGCACGGCTGGCCTCGTAAACCATAATATATAGTTGATACTACTAAAAGATAACTATTTTCCTATTGAAATTTCCCACTGAAAATTGTTCAATGGCTATTCCCGCAGAAAATAGTAGTGGAAAAACTAGGAAGCTTCCTAGTGTTTCAGTGATAATATGTGGAACACCATGCGTTTTCCCAGTGAGCTGGTTTGGTGGGAAATGGGTGGGAAAATCATGTTTCATAGCATAAATTCCCATGGAGTGTGGTGGGAAAAACCTCTATTTCTAGTAGTGTGAAAATCATGTTCCTCCTTCGAGAAAGATACTACTGATTTGCCGGAGACGAGATGGTATGGCCTGTGGTTAAGTCGCACTTTCCTTATAGTTCCATTTCAATGTAAAATTCTAGTCAATATCTGATGTATAATTAATGTATGAAGAAAAACTCTACTATTTTACTTGGTTCCTAATGGTCAAAAACACACCTGAGTATCACTTTTTTTCTGAGTTTCATACCTGACCTATTAGGCATTTGCGTTTCCTATTTGGAAAAGCCATTACTTGGACATAATGCAAACTAAGTAATAGTCAAAAAAAGAACAAAAAAATATTCACTTCTACATCTTCAGTTCCATGATTAAAATTTCAACGAGAGTGTTACTCCCTGAACTCAATAAATTCCAAACACCATTTATATCCTTATAAAACATAACATTGGGAATTCTGGACCTGTCTCAGACTCTCAGTAAATAAAGTATAAGCAGTACACATCAAATAGTGAACATCAAGAGTTGATTGCTTATACGGTCTATCAACTGTGGTGTAACAAAGTCATTTTTGTGACAAGAAAGTCACTCAACTATTGGAAATGGTGTAACTAAGTCACTTTTCTTTAAATTGTAACAGAAAAGGCACTTACTAGTTACTATTGTTATATCACACCAAATATACTCTTAACCGGGAAGTGTATTTCATTTAACAATTTTATGACGTGGCACACAATGTTCCTGTTAGTCTATGTGCCTCAATTACATCAGTAGCTAGGAATGAAAAAATCTTACTTGTGTTGAATAACTTAGCATGATCTTAAGGCAGAATTCTGAGCATTCGTCACACATTTTCGATAGGAACTTCTAATTCTTGAGCAATGTCCAATATTTTGGTATCATGGGGCTGATGCCTGTACCAATAACGGACCAAACAGGCCAAGAAGCAAAAGTTAAGGGAGGCAAGAACTGATAAAATTGCATAGTACTTGTCTAGACGACTTGTGTTTATGTCTTGGTTAAACCAGGGCCTGAAAATGTAGATGCAGATCACACTGAAGAATTTTCCGAGGCCAAGGGAGATTCCGTTGAATCGTGGCCCATAACGATTCATTGAGTCACAAACTTGAGATTGAAAGAAAAGTTCAATTCCAGGTTTAACACATCCATCCATAAGGCCAAGAAAGACGAACTGAGGAATTAGCCAAGTAACACTCATATGCTTACTATGACCAAGCCTGTAAACTTCGACCCTCCAAGCTGTAAGACAACAAAGTACGACACATAACATTCCAATCCATAATATGTTAGGCACTGGATGTGGTTTGTCATTTTTGTAGATCAATGAACATATGATAGATACACTGAAACTTGTGAGGGTCATGACGATAACCAAAATGGCTATTGCGAATCTGTCATCTATTTGTTCAGCTTGTTTTAAGAAGAAGGTGCTCCCTGTAGCCTCTACAAGACTGTATACGACAAATGTTAGCCACATTGGGAGCATATTTAGTAAGTTTTTCACTTCTCTCACTTTTGCTACCCCAAAAAGCACTCTGCCTGTGATTGCTTGCTCTGGATCCGAAATCGCGGCCTTGTCTAACCATCTGCAATGTAGATAAAAGTGTCTCATTGAAAGTATCTACTTTAGGCTAGGGTGTAGTTGGTACGACTAAAGCAGGAAAATCCTTTTTTCAAGTCATTTTCTGCTAGAAAATATTGTGTTCAATCAAAAAGGTAAAATAATTTCATTCACTGCATGGGGGCCAAAGTCATTTTCCTTGAAACTGTCTTTTAACTTTCAATTTCATATTACTTATTTCGACTGATATTTAAACATTATCATTAATCTATTTTACTACTCAAAAGATATAACCAAAACACTCTGATTTGCTAATGAAGTGGATAATGTACATATATAGTACCTGAGGCATGCATTGTGAGGATGAATCTCTGCGTCACTAGTGTCATTCTGGAACAATTGATCAGGAGAAACAGCGTAATCGAAATGTCTTTTTGATGTCGCAGCTTTAACAACCTTTGTAACGTTACGAAGGGGACTAGGAATCGGTTCCTCGTCTGTATAATAACGACAGCCTGACAAGAACAACACAAGTGCCACCAGCATTGCAATGAAAGACATCATTGAGAGCTTCATCCACCCTTGTATTGATAGAAATACAATTGCCACAATCCTACCTATATTCCAGGGTAATATCCACCAAACTTTTCGACGTTTTTCTAGAAGTTGTTTATCCTCCTTTTCTTCAACAAGGTTTTGCAATTGAACATCAAGAAATGCTTTCAAAGGAACAACTCGCCCAGCTTTACCTAGAGTTAACAGCAACACTGCCACAATCAACATATAATCCCTTGAAGGGTGGGGCCCAAACAACAATACAATCGCCAGTGCCTGCAGAGAAGTAAATAATTATTGATTAATTATATGAGATTTTATGATTAACAAATGAAATGTAAGTGAAGGATATATGTGTTTCATTAATTGAATTGACAATATAATGTTGACTCCTAATCAGTAAGATTAATATGTGTGTTCTTTACTTTGTTCTATATTACTTCCCTTTCATTAATCAGAAACATGTTAGAATTTGAAACTAAAGAGAAGGAAAAAGATAATGTTTCAGCAGAAACTTTCTGCATACATACTTCATATCACTCTTACAAGACATATTCCACAAAATAAGGACTACCATTCATTTAAAAACTAAAAATAATAATTAAAAAGAAACTACTAAACAAAAGACTATCTAGAAAAATCTCATATTCTAACACTCCTCCTTGAGATTTTTCTTGGATACTCCCAGCTTAGCCCTTAAAATTTCAAATTTCCCCTTAAGAAGAGCCTTGGTCAAAATGTTTGCAATCTGCTGATCTGAGCTGCAATGAACAAGTTTAACCTTGCCATCCTTCTCTGCTTTCCTGATAGCATGAAACTTCACATTTATATGCTTGCCACGACCATGTTGCACTGGATTTTTGGCCATAGAAATTGCTGACTTGTTGTCAACCTTAATGACAGTAGCGTCAATGTGATTTTGCTCCAAATCACGTAGAATTTTTCTTAACCATAGAGCCTGATTAGTTGCACCAGCAACAACGATGTATTCTGCTTCTGCAGACGAATGATCTACCACCTGTTGCTTCTTTGAATTCCATGAGAACATTCTTGAACCAAGTGTAAAAACATATCCAGAAGTGCTTTTCATATCATCAACACTTTCTGCCCAATCACAAGCTGAATAACCCATCAATTGCCCTTGCTCTTTCCTTTTAAACCAAATACCATAATTAGTTGTTCCGTTGATATACCTCAACGTTCATTTAGCGATACCAAGATGAACTTAACTAGAAAAATGCATAAATCTTGACATAATACTTGCCACAGACATGAGATCAGGTCTTGTTGCTGTCAAATACAGCAAACTACCAATTAGACTTCTATAAACTGTTGGATCAACCCTATCACCTACTTCAAACTTCAAAATCTTTTCATTGTTAACCAGTGGGGTTGATACAGGCTTGCACCTCTCCATCTTGAAGTTTTTAAGAATATCCAATGTATATTTTCTCTGAGAAATAAAGATTCCATCAATAGCTTGATGAATCTCCATTCCCAGAAAGTAATTCATTTCACCCAAATCTGACATCTCAAACTTGGTCTCCATTTCTTACTTGAACTGATTCACCATAGTTTCATTACTTCCGATTACCAGCAGATCATCAACATAGAGTGACACCCCAAGCACATCTTGACCTTTAGCCTTTTTCACATATAAAGTGGCTTTATTTTCACTTCTATTGAAGCCACAATGTATGATATGATCATTAATCTTACTGTATCATGCTCGAGGAACCTGTTTTAATCCATAAAACGCCTTATGTAATCTGTAAACTTTATCCTCTATTCCTACAACTTGAAAGCCTTCCAGTTGGTCTACATAAATCTCCTCCTGCAACAGTCCATTTAAGAATGCCAACTTCACATCCAGATGATACAACTTCCAATTTAATTAAGTTGCCAAAGCAAATAGAAGTCGTATCGTATCGCGTCTTGCAACAGGTGCAAATGTGTATCCATAATCCAGACCTGAAACTTGCACGTAACCTTTCACAACAAGCCTTGCTTTATATTTATAAACTGAACTATCTGGATTACGTTTGGTTCTATAAACTCATTTCACTCCTATTATATTTCTATCTTTGGGTTTATCAACCAACTTACAAGTGTCATTCTTCTCTATCATAACAATCTCTTCCTTTATAGCTTCAATCCAAACTTCATGTCTTGACGCTTCTTGATAGGTATTGGGTTCCGATACAATTAAAACATTGTATCTTTCATATATATCAGAAAGGGACCTTGTTTTCAAAATTGGTAAATAACTGAGGATTGACCATCTGATTCTTCAGTTTTTTCTAAATTTTCAGAGCCAAATGCTTATGATTCAGGCAGTGGATGCAAGTTCTGATAACCTGTATTTTCTTTCTCCACTTGCTTCTTATCCTAGTTCCAATAAGCATGCTCATCCACTCCTACATCTCTTCTGATGGAAATACTTTTTGTTTGCAAAGTTGAAAACTCTATAGCCTTTAGCTTGTGATGAATAACCAATAAAGATCCCCATTTTACCTTTTGGTTCAAGTTTGCTTCTTTTAACTGAAGGAACATGAGAATATCATATCAAACTGAAAATCTTTAAGTGCTTGGTAGATGGTCTTGTTCCACTCCATGCCTCAATAGGAGTTTTACCATCCACAACTTCAGTTGGCAACCTATTTAGCAAATAAATTGAAGTAGAAATAGATTTTGCCCAAAAGCTTTGCGGTAGTTTCTTTTCAAGCAACATACATCTAGCCATTTCAACTACTGTCCTGATCTTCCTCTCTGAGACTCCATTCTTTTCTAGTGAATAACTTACTGTTAGCTTGTGATCGATCCCCACATCTTCACAATACTTATTGAACTCATTTGAAGTGTATTCACCATCATTGTCTGACCTCAAAGCTTTTAGCTTACAACCACTCTGTCTTTCAGTAAAAGCTTTAAATTTCTTGAAAACTGAAAATACTTGAGACTTGTCACTCAAAAAAATACACCAAGTCATCCTTGTTAAGTCATTAATAAAGAGCACAAAATATTTATTTTGGCCCAAGGATGATGTCTGCATAGGTCCACACACATCAGTGTGAACAAGTTCAAGTTTTTCAGTTGTCCTCCAGGTAGTACTTTTAGGAAATGCTTAGTACTTTTAGGAAATTCTTTTCTGTGAACCTTACCCATCTAACATGACCCACAAAATTCTTTAGACAGTGAGATCTCAGGTAAAGCCTTAGTCAAGCCCTTTTCATACATAGACTTTAAAGTAGCATAGTTAAAATGCCCATATCTTTTATGCCATAACCATGACTCGTCCAAACTTGCAAATCTGGCATTATCAAACTTTCCATCTACTGGAAAGATCTTATCCACCATTTCTACTTTATCAATCAAACTACCATCAGAATCAAAAACCAAACAATGCTTTCCCTTAAAAAAATAAGGAATAACCTTTAGACATCATTTGACCAACACTCAACAGGTTACATGCTAAAAAAAGAACATACAATATATCATGTATAAACTTTGTACCTTGTTTAGTTTTAAAGGCAATTGAACCCTTTCCATGTGCTTCTATTGTTGCACCATTTGCCATCCTAACTTTAGCTCTAAGTGACTTGTCAAGTGTATGAAACATGAGCTCATTATATGAGTCACATGTCATATGACTGTCTAGGAACTATTTGAATTTTTTGGTTGTGTTTTCTTCTTGAGTAGCCATAAACAAGCTTTCTTCCTTTTTCGACTTTTCTGTAAAATTTACTTGTTGAGCATGGTGTTGTTGTGGTTGATTCTACTTGGCCCTGCAATTCATCTCAATAAGACCCATTTTTCTACAAAATCTACACTGAATCGATGGTTTTCCTTTGAACCAACAGTCCTTTTCTTGATGATTGGTTCTTTTTTACAGTGGCTGTAAGGTGGAAACTTTCCTTTCTTTGAAAACTACTTCCATGGCTTTCCCTTTGGTACTTTATCTTCTTTCATATTTCTATTGTCCTTCACAGGTTGCTTGCCTTTATGCTTTGCTTGAAAGGCCACTTCTGCTACTTCTTCATCTTTTATACTTGATCTTGTTCTTGGGCATGCATCTTGTTGATCAGTTTTGCTACTGATAAAATCTTTAGATCACAAGATTCCTCTATTGATGAAATCTTGGACTCGAACCTTGCTGGTAAGCGTATCTTCATCTTCTCTACCACCTTTGAATCTGGAAAGGTTTCACTAAATAATCTTATCTTGTTTATAATTTCCAGAAGTTTGGCAGAGTACTCTTTCACAGTATATCCTTCTTTCATCCTTAGCATTTCAAATTCTCTTTTAAGAGTTAAGAGTTTGACAGTCTTCACTCTGTCACTTCTGTCGAACTCCTCTTTTAGCTTCTACCATTCTTCTTTAGGTGTTTCACAAGCCATTATTTTTGTGAAAATCACATCTGAAAGTGCTTAATGAAGACATTTGAGAACCTTTGATTTCTCAAACTTTTCATCTTCATAATTCTTCATTTGATTAATAGTTGGGTGGTCCAAATGGAGGGGGATGATTTTCATTTTCAATTGTTTCTCATAGACTAAGAGCTTTGAGATAAACCTCTATCTTTATCAACCATATGTGATAATTTTCTCCAGTAAATATAGGAGGGCCTGCACCTAAGAAGCTGTTGGATGCCATGTTACTGCTGGTCAGCTCCGCACCTTAGAAGAACTGAAGAAAAAAACTTATCTTTTAGACTTCACAGATCCCTCAAGAAGAAGGGCTCTTGATACCACTGTTTGAATTTGAAACTAAGATAAGGAAAAAGATAATGTTTCAACAGAAGTTTTCTTTATACATATTTCATATTGCAAAAAGCATACACACATATAGCTACATAAGCTTTCAAAAATCAATAGAGGGTCATACCTATCCAACCACTCTTACAAGACATATTTCACAAAATATGGACTACCATTCCTGTAAAAACTAAACATAATAATTAAAAAGAAACTACTAAACAAAAGACTATCTAGAAAAATCTCATATTCTAACAAAACATAGCAAGAACCAGTTCCATAATGGACTAATCTATGCAATATTGCATGCAGACAACACAATACATGAAGGAATAAACTAAGTGAAATAATACTGAACTACTTATGAGAGAATATGAGTTATTATCCATGAGGGACAAGGAGACAATTAAGTACATGCAAATCAGGTTCACTCATATTATAAATAAACTCAAGACAAAATAGACACGATAACAACGCGTGGTCAGCAGGCATGGTATTGAGGATTGAGGATACTGTAAGCATATCTAAAACATTGTCTGCAGACATGGTTTTACCACTCGATACTGTTTCAGAAATACAAATATGGTTGCTGATAAACTAGCTTCCCTGAGTCACACTTTCAACTCTATACAAATATTCACTCACCACAACACAACTTTAAGACAAGTTAGGGGGCTATTGAACATGGCTAGCTAGATGGAAATTTCCCTCTTTCAGAACTAAGAGAATGAAACCTGGGAATCTAGTCTTTTAACCGATATGAATTAATTCATACTGTATATTGGAAAAGATAGAAAAACTTCCAAAAATTCTCTCTAAAGGAAAGCACTGTTGACAGCAATAGAGCCGTTAGTGGGCATTTTGGCCATTGCCATGGCCATCCAAGCCTCACTGAATACGGCACACCTCAAAATTTTTCCAGCCATAGATAATATATGTGTGAACAAACAAATGGTACATATGTCGCGTGTGCTGAAATTTGACCACCGGAGCTCCTCAAAGGAAAGCCTACTATTTTCTTCACTCCGGATGAAGAAGAAGGGCTTGAAAATGTCTGCAAATTGACCATTATTGGCAAATTTTCATATGGCAGAGACACAAATAAAGAAGTTCGAAGAGAACTTGGGGTCAGATTCACTATGAGTGGTACGGAAAAAATTGGGCATTATAATTCTAAGCGTATTTGTCACGACCCAAAAAGTGAGGTCACTATGGAATCTACCTCAACCCAATCTTGGTATATAAGCCAATAGCCCAAAAGAAAGAAAATTCAAAAATAATAATAATGCAAGACAAAGACGGGACTTCTAGAATGAAGTCGGGCCATCACATATACAAAAATTAGCGGAAGTCTGAACAAAATACATAACATCCCCAACATTTGGTGTCATAAGTATAGAACATCTAATAATAACATCCGAAATACCAAAAATACAACTGTCTGTCTCCAAAAACAAATAAAGACATCAAAATAGATAAGAGGAGGTCTGGAGTCGACTCTGAAAGCCTAGAGCGGGCTAGCACCTCGAAATCACAAACTCAACAACACAAAATCAGCCTCCACGTGTTGTACTCGTGCTAGGATCTACACCGAAAAGGCACAGTAGGAGTGAGTACGGTCCACTTGTACTCAGTTGGTATCATAGGCCGACTAAGCAAAGCCGAAAATAATACAAGTAAAGAAATACTATGAACACGTCATCTGCAAATAGAAAAGTTCCCAAACGGTAGATCACACCGTCTCCACTAACATTCTAATTTATAAACGAAGTCAAATAGAAACATACATTCACAAAGATACATAGAAACTGATTACACGTCAAGTAACACACAAAGGAACACATAAATGCATATGCAAATGCAATGCAATGGATGATGAAGTGAATAGTTTGAAAGTTATAGCATGAATTTTGGTATACACATATCGAGCCTCACTGCTCCCAAAATAGGACCCATGGGGCGTTCGCAACCCATATACTATCTCAGAATCTCAACCTACCTCTCCGGCTCGTGTTCACGGATCAAGGTTTTCACAAAAATATCTTATTTCCTTTCAAAATAGTGTTCCTCAATAGTACCGGTATCTCATAAATATGTATGTATGAATGAGGATATAATGCTCACAATCAAATCAATATGAAGATAGAAAATACATTCAATACGTGTATAAGTGAGCCCAGAAATCAAATCAATATGTCAACATTTCATGATATCACTCCTAGTTTGGCACCATTAGAATAAATATGCATATAAGACATCATTAATAGCATATCAACCCATAACTCGGGAATTTCTATCATGATAAAGGCAAACAATGCTTAATAAGGCCTATAATATCTATTCAAGCCCCCGCTCAGGCATCACATTAAGAATAAAGGCATTTAAATGCACAAATAAGTCTAATGATGTCAAATAAAGCCCCGCACCGGCAACACATAATATATGATATTTCAAGTCAGCAACAACAAGAATACAAGCCCCTACTCGTGCATACAACAGTTATATTAAACTCAAAATACAATTCCATAATTATTTTTCCGAACCCATAGCATACTTTACTTATTTATTAAATACCCAGCCCATTCTGAAGAAAGTTAAGTCTTAACCTACCTCAAAACATTGAAATCCAAGCCTAAAGTCCTTCAACATGGAGCCTTTCCCTTTCGAACGATCTTAGAATCAACAAAAGCTTACAAATATAACATCCACGTGTTAAAAGAAGGTTAATGATACCCATATTGACCATATTTAAGTCGGGTCCAAAACAGGTTCCAAATATAGTTTCAAAAATGAAAGGGGTAAAACCAGAATTTTATTTTAGAAATACATTCCCCAAGGTTATAAGAGTCTACAGTTGAAAACTCATGCGAAAATGAGTTAAAAACGAGGTCCAAATTGAAGAAAAATATTTTTAAGCTTTACCGACAAAACCCCCCAAAATCCACTTCAAAATCAAGGTTAAATGGTGTTTTTGAAGACATAATCAATAGGAAATAATGAAGATATGAGTTTAGAGGTTATCAACATGAAAATGATGAAGAAACCTTAGAGAAATCGCCTTTCTCAAAGTTTGGAGGTCCAAAATTGAGAAAAATCGCAAAATTGAAGTATTTATACTGTTATGTGAATAGTACCTCGCGATCGCGAACCCCACCTCATGATTGTGAGGGTCAACAGTTACTGGCTATTAAGTTAGCCATCATGGTCGCGTAGCTGGGCCTTGCGATTGCAATGAGTCAACTCAACTCGATCTATCGATTAACCATCGCAATCTCGGTACCACCACCACGCAATCACGATGTAGGTTATCATCGAGGCCTGTGATTGCGACATGTGGACACGCGATCTCAATAAAGGGTCTGATGCACTAGAAAATGCTGCACCAACATATTTTCCAAGTGATGAAATGTCTCCGAACGGACCCTCGAAATTCGTTCGAGACCCTATTGAAACAAACCATATATACTTGTAGGCTATTTTTGATGTTTCAGACTCAATAGCAACGCCACTTTTCCAAAAAAGGATCGTTCGCAACAAATTAGCCCCCAAGACCCCTAAAAGTCTATTTAAACTAGTTTCCTAATAGAGGGTCAAAATGCAAACTAAAGGTTCCGAACCCCAACCAACCCCGCTACTAACCCAAATTTGACATTCCAAATCTAATGGAACTATTCAAATTGTCATTTGGCACTTAGAACATCAAATGTTGACCGAAGTAAACTATAGAACTTTTGAAGCCTCCAAATATCTCAAACTCTCCCAAAACCCTCTCGAAGGCATTGGGAATCGTGTCAACCATCCCTACACCCTAAAATCAGCATATAGCAACTACAAAGAAGGGAAAAATAGTCAAATCACACAGAAAGTAAAATTTCACAAATCAGGTCATTGCAATATTTATATAGATTTCTCTTATGAAGACATTTCAAAAAATATATACTTTTGAGACAAAGTTATGATTTTAGGTACTAAAAAGATAGACTAAGGATTTTAGTCCTGAAGAGAAAACAACCCTTGTTCCTATATGGATTCATCTACCGAGTCTTCCATGGCATTATTCCAATAGGTTAGACCTTATAGAATTGTTTAACCCATCTAAACCTTATTAACCATTGACAGTCTAGACCAAATTTTGCCAAAGTGAAAGTGGAAGTTAATCTTGCCATTCAGCTGAAATACTCTATTTGTGTGGGGATTAAAGGTGTTAATGGGGTGGAAAAAGCATCAAGTGATTGAATACGACTATGTCCCAGAATACTGATTTAATTACAAACATCAGTGTCACTCACATGAACAATGTCTAAGAAATAAAGATGGGTAAGGTACTGCTGACAACAAAATAAAAGACCTACAAGGTCACAATATTAAACTAAAAAGTACTACAAAGGTTGGAGATGGTAGTTAAAAAATCAATCAGGGAAAAAATTAACTAATACCAACAAGGAAAGCAACACTCAATAAAAGTTTCCTTTTTTCCTGCAAGTGAGGTTGCGATAGATACAACAGAAAATGCCACTTTTGAGGTGGGTCAATCAAACAAAAACTCTACTCTTGTTGAAGTCACTAAGTGGGACACAAGAAATTAATAGAAATTTATTTCTGAATAAGCTTAGAGCCAACAGGGGGAGAAAACCTAAGAAATGGATTGTGATAAACAATGACCACAACATTGATCCTGTCACACAAGTCTAAGCTGATCAAGGAATTCGTAAGCAATTAGAAGGAAAATTCGGAGTTGTTATTACTACATATTCCCCTGAACACGCCCCAGGAGTGACTCTCAATAATATGATGGATAGTTCCAATGATTCTACTTCAATACAGAATTAGTTTCAACAGTTGGAATTATTGGTTGATGCACAAGACATGGATGATAACAAGTCAGCTCATAATCAAAAACAAAAACAACACAAAGAACTGCCGATGTCCTCACCTATCTCTTCTCAGAAAAAGAACTTGAATATCAGTTCCCCACTCTTGACACTAAATAAGAGGCTCATATTTTCCAAAATTCAAGTTCTGAAGAGACTCAAGGGTGTTATGGTTACTCATGTCCCCCAAACTCCCATTTCTTCTACCAATTCTAGCACTTTATGCTATAAAATTAAAGTGGTGACATCCTTCCTACATACATTGAGATAGGTATTCATGATGATGCATAGTTACTGTGGTACTATGCTTTGTTTTAATGATTTGATAAACCTGTCGAGGGACCAGATGAGGTACTAGACACGCACCAGGTCGATCTCAGGGAAATAAGGGAATCAAGATCTCAAGGGACATAAGGAAATAAGTATTCAAGGGGGAATGCTTATAGAGATCTTACTTCAGAGGGACCAGATGAAGGGACCAGGTACGCGCACCAGTTCGATCCATATAAGTCAACTCTTAGAGCAGTCCACAGTTGTAAAGTTGCTACCAACTGTGATAGATCTACAGAAAAGCTGCTTGGGTCCTTTTCTCGACCAATGAGAAACACTCAAGATTTTCCCTCCTATTTGCTCCATATATATACATCATTATGTGAGAGGAAAACCTAAGGTTCGAAAGATTAAAAATATCCATATTCTCTCTGCAAAGCTTTAAGGTGTCCAATAAGACAAAGATTCAACAACCAAGGGACCAGTTTTCTATAGTTAAATATGTCTTTAGGTCTAGGTTGTTGAGTCTTTGTTTTTTGTTCTTTATTGTAGGCCTACTCCTCTTATGAGAAACTTGTGAAAGTATTTTATTTCTCCTCTTATCTTTGAGATTTGAGTGTGAGCTAAAGTTAGCCATAGTTATGTCAACTAGGGGTAGTTGATAAAAGAAGATCAACTATGGGTAGTTGATTAGTTGAGCTAGTGTCAGCTAGGTGTAGTTGACTGTTGACTGCAATAGGTGTATTATAGCATAGCTCAGTGTTGTCCTATTATAAAAGATGGGGTTAAGGAGTTAACCTTAGGATTACCACAGCCTGTAATCAACATCGCTCTTGTTTTGATGGATTTTTATTGGGGAAAAGCCTACGTGGTAGGTCGTGATTTTAATCCCTTGATCAAGGAGGTTTCCATGTAAAATATTGGGTGTAGTTTACTATTCTTGCTCTTGTTATTTGCGCTTCACTGCTAGTAGTTATACTTAGTCGAAGGACCTTGGTCCTTGACTGGTGGTGGACACATCTAAATCCATCAATTGGTATCAAAGCAGGTTCTTTATAAAAGGTTAACACCTAGAAATGATCTTGTCTAATGGCTACTCCATCAAAAAATGTAAGAAAAAATGAAGTTTTTCCCAAAAAAGGGAAATAAAAGAAGGTTCTCAAATAGAAATAATTGTTTCCACAAGTGCGGGAAGCCTGGACATTTTATCAAAGATTTTCCACTTCAAAAGATTGAATACAAATATTATATCTAGAATATTGTAGAGAAGGAAAAAAAGAAGGACCGGGTCACTGACTAATTCAAAAGAAGTGAAGGATTAGCAAAGGACACTTCTATAATGGTGGTTAAGGATAAGTCATCAAATTTTGACTCTCTATTTGCCTTTATGGCTGACTTAGATAATGAAGATGAAGATGAGATGACTTTTCTTGATGTCAAACAAAAATATTCAAGATTACTCTAGGAAAGAGTTGAGGGCCTTAACTAGAGTTCTGCTTGATGCATATTATAGGCTGGTCAAAGGGAAGGAATCTTTAACTGAGATTCTTGCTGATGCTGAAGTTGGAAAATCTAATTGGCCCAACAAAATAATTGAACTTGAATAAAAGGTTCTTTCCATCTCTATTGAAAATGAAAGTCTAAACGAAAAGCTGAAAGATCACTCTCACAATGGTCCTAAGGGAAAGGAAGAAGGAAGTGAGTTATAGTTTGAACTTGAAGTCTAACTAAATCATTCTAAACTGGATCTCATTAACTCTCTTGAAAGAAATAGAGAACTATAGAGGGACCTGGTCAGGATCAAGACTGATCTTGAATAGTTTCTTTATTTGACAGCCTCCTCAGAAGCTTTAGCGCATCCAACCAACATGAGGTATAATTCTGGAGAAGTTTTTTGTTATAAAATGTTCAGTGTACCCCACAAATCTTACAGTAAGTATGTGACAAACTTTGACAACTAGTTGTGCAATCATTGTAGTAGAAGTGGCCATCACTAGAATGTGTATCTTATTAAAGTGTCTGCTAATGAAAAGCTATAGAAATATGCTGAGTTAATAGGAAACTCAAGGGAACCCAGTCCCAGAGCTAAAAGAACCTGGCTGCCAATCTGGGCTAGAAGAAATCCTGTTCATCCTTTATCTCATCATAGGGAACTCAATTTGAAAAGAGTTCCCAAATCTAACAAATGATCCCTCTTGTAGGAAGGAGTAAGAGAAGGCAGTTAAAATGGCAAATGGATAGTGGCTTCTCATGGCTCATGAATAAAAGGATGAAGAAATTTTCTTTCGCTCTAGGGATCTCAAAAGGGAAGTGTTTCCTTTGGAAGTGAAAATAAAAGTTCTATATATATTTATGATAAGATAAATGGAGCTGAACATATAGAGGCAATGTTATCTAAAGATGTAGAGACTGTGGACAACTCTCAAAGACCTGATGCTTTTCATAGTCCCCATAAAACTGAACTTTCAAAAGTCAGCATCTGAGGAACAGACAATAGAGGGACTTGGTCCTGGTTGAGCAAAATAAGGCACGACACTTGGTTATTAGAACCTCAGATAAAGCTTTAGAGGGATAGGTAAATGGCCATAAACATTTGAGATGAGAACAATAATACTACAAAGAATAAAACCTAACTTGGTGGTCATGGATGGTTGTATGGAGTGGATTTTTTAGCAGGTACCTAAAGGAAGAAGTGTATATCAAGCAGCACATGGTTCTAAAGATGTTGATTATCCCCACTATGTGTTCAAACTAGAGAAAGCCTTGTATGGGTTGAAGCAAGCTTCAAAGGAGTTGGTTTAATACATCAATACATCATTAGATCTTTGCTCTCTTGATGGCTAGCATACTCGACATCATGTTTAAGAATGAGAGACAATTCTGATTTTGTTAAATATGAAACTATGTCGGGTACTTGGTAGGTAGAGAGACCACATGACTAATGACTCATTTCCTTGAATCTTCTGGGATCTTATAGAGGAATAGGTAGGAGGACCATGTAGCATACATTTATTAAGGTGCTGAGCAGGGAGTAGTTTGGAAAGAATCATTTAAATCTTGAATTAATAAAGATGAATTGATCCTCTCTTCATCAAAATCTCTCTCTAGTGGCTATGATTAGACTGCAGGTATCCAGGCAAGGGTTTGTTGACTATGTCATAGTTCTATACAGTAGTAGGTATGTACATAGGGCAAGAGGGGAGAAATCAAGAAGTGGAGATCATCTAAGCAACTCAAAGTATGTGCTCAAGAGTTCAGAAGAGGGACCATATTCCTCTTCACAAATTAGTACCACTACCTGCACTCATAAAAGCTTTGAAACTATCTCAAAATGCCACATAAATTTTCTTTCTTTCTTGCTCTTCTATAATGCAGTCATGTCATTTGAAACTCAATCGTCATCTCCTTTCCTTGACATGACACATTGATTCTTTTCTTCTTAAAGGCATAATCCCAAATATTTCTTTATTTTAACACCTCTTCTAAAAGACAACCAAAATTTCTCAAAACCCTTAGTTTGACAGTTCCTTCTAAAATCCCTACTCTCAAACCCCACTCTTCTCACTTAACTACTTTTTAAGAACTTCAGACCTTCCTTAGACTTACTAGTGATACTACTTCGAGCAAAGGTTTTGACGAAAATCATAATGTTCAAAATTAGGGTCAAGCCTTTCAACAAAGTCCAGTAGAGGTTGGTAAGAATGTACAAGAAGGGGAGGAAGTAAATGTCATGTAGGAGACTGCACACACTTAGGAACCTGGTTTCTCTACTGTGCCCAGACAAAGGAAAGGGGTAGAATCTAATATTGTGATGTCTGAAGGCTTTGATGAGCAGTTGTTTGAGGAATATTTTCCAGAGAAAAGGCGGAAGTCATCAAATATTCTGGCTATGGAAGAGCAGTTAGTAGCCCAATACTTGACATTACTGGCGAGATGTGATACTAGAATAGGTGACATTGGTGTTGGTGATGAATTTACTTCAGCCTTACAAAAAATCTAGGTCTCTAATCTAAGTGGTCCATTGTGAAAAAAATAAAGTCAAGATCCAAAAGAAAGAGGGATTCTGATGTTTCAGTTGACGAGAGACCTGGTGCTCATCAAGAGTCATCAAAGCTGAAAGTGCCTGCTTGGGAGTTCACTCATGAAGAAAGGCAAGAAACTTTGAAAAAGTAAAAAAGTGCTCCGTGGCAGGGAGTTTGATCCTGAAATTGCTAAATTGAATGAAAGCTTTCTACGAGCCCGATGGGGGACCAGGTTTCCTGATAACTCTCCATCATGAGAATAAACTTTTCAAATCTGAAGTTTCTCAATTGCAAACCAAAGTTGGTAACCTGACCCAAAAGTTTCTCCAAGTTCATGAAAATGCCAATGCCCTTATTAACTTGATACTCAGGACTCTGTTTGGCTCCTCTCGAATCAACCCTTATCTTGTCTTCCTGCCTAATGTTTGTTCCTATTCTCTATCTTTAGATCCTATGTAGCTAGTAGACAGTCCTCTCATTTTATATATGTTGTTTGTGGTATTAATTAATTGAACAATGTGCTTATATCTTGTTTATTGTCTGGATATCTCTATCTCCTAATTATTTCTTGTTGGTCATGTTAGTGTTACCCCAGTAGCCATACATTAACATGTGTTAATTATCTCTTTTACTTGATTTATTGTTTGTTCTTCTTAATGATGCCAAAAGGGGGAAGAATGGTTAAGGGGGAATAGGGGAACTGGTACATGTATAGATATAGGGAAAGCATGGTGACAGGGGGAATTGATATGATAGAGGTGATAATGGGAACTGTTACATGGGAAGTATGGTTTTTTATCATCAAAAAGGGGGAAATTGATGTACATATAGTTTTGATAAATGAAAAACCTCATGGAGGGACTTGGTACCGGAGATGCATGAGTAAGTGGTCAGCTGGTGTTTGATAGCACTACAACAGGGAACTAGAATTGGTTCATAAAGTCGAGTGTGTGCGAATATTTTATGGGCAAATCTGGTCCTTAAGAAAAACTTGATTTATGTGTTTGTCATTATCAAAATGAGGGAAATTGATGAAGCATAAAAGTTAAAGTACTATGCTTTATTTTGATGATTTGACAAACATGTTAAGGGACCAGATATGCTGCCTAAAGAACCTGGTCCATTTCTCAGAGTCAGTTATATGAGAATTTGGTTCGCGAGGGGAACTTACTTCATGTGTTTTCCATCATCAAAAAGAGGAAAATTGATGATGCATAGTTACTACGGTACTATACTTTGTTTTGATGATTTGACAAACTTACGGAGGGACCAGACGCGTTCCAGGCTAATCTCAGGGGAATAATGGAATCAAGATCTCAGGGGAAATAATAGAACAAGCATTCAAGGGGGAATGCTCATAGGGATCTTAGTTCATAGGGAACAGATAAAAGGACCAGACCGATCCATACGAGCCAACTCTCAGAATAGTCCACAACTGTAAAGATGTTGCCAACTGTGACAGAGCTGCAGAAAAGTTGCTTAGATCCTTTTCTTGACCAATAAAAAACACTCAAGGTTTCCCTCCTATTTTCTCCATAAATATAAATCATTATGTGGAAGGAAAACCTAAGTTTTGTAAGATAAAAAATAACTATATTCTCTCAGCAAAGCTTCAAGATGTTCAACAAGACAAAGCTTGAACAACCACGGGACCAGTTTGCTACAACTAAATATGTCTTTAGGTCTAGATTTTTAAGTCTTTGGTTTTTGCTCTTCATTGTAAACCTACTCTTCTTATGAGAAGCTTGTGTATGTGTTTTATTTCTCCTTTTATCTTTGAGATTTGAGTGTTGGCTAGATTTAGCCATAGTTATGTCAACTAGGGGTAGTTGATAGAAGAGGATCAATTAGGGGTAGTTGATTAGTTGGGCTAGTGTTAGCCGTGTAGTATTAGCTAGGTGTAGTTGACTGTTGGCTTCAATAGGTGTATTGTAGTATGGCTCAATGTTGTCCTATTGCAAGGGGATGGGTTTAAGGAGTTAACATTAGGATTATCAGAGTCTGTAATCAACACCGCTCTTGTTTTAGTGGATTTTGATTGGTGAAAAGCCTATGTGGTAGGCCGTGATTTTAATCCCTTGATTAAGGAGGTTTCCACAAAAAATATCGAGTAAGAGTTTACTGTTCTTGTTCTTGTTATTCGCACTTCACTACGTAGTCATACTTAGTCGAAGGACCTAGTTCCTTGACTGGTGGTGATATATCTAAAGCCATCAATTCATATATTGGGGTCCTAGTCAGTCTTAAGAGAATGGAAAATTAAACTTATTTATGTTAAGAACACTCCTCCTGCAATCGTGAATCAAGACACTCCTGCCCAGATACCAAGAGAAAGGGAAGATGATAGTGATTATGATACTAAAATGATCAAGAGCGAGGCGACAATAGATGAAATGATGAAGATGAAAATTATGAAGAATATAACTCCTCTAGGAGGAACTGATTATTCTCTTTGCACTAAGAACTTCTTGGACTGGGCAGGGACAAGATAATGCTCTTAAACAGATCTCTAATGGCATTCTGCCAAATCTGCTGGGATATTATAGAAATTGACATTATAACTTTTGTGCAAAGCTTCTTTAATGTTGCAAATCTTACCAATTTTTTTACAAGTTCTTGTTTGGTTTTGTTGCCTACAGTGAAGCACCCTTGATGTTTGATGGAACTCCGCTCCCTCTAATCCTGTTTTTGCTCTGGAAAACTAGATGTAGTGGTAAATTTGGTATTATAAAACCATTCATGACTAAGAGTTTTTTTTGCCAGATTTTCCAAAATATTTTGAATATTTTAAGACTACAATTTTTTAACTTTAAATTTGATTTATCTTGGATGGAACTAACTTGTCACCTATAGAAAAAATGGCTTTACGATTGTAGGATTGTTTTTTAGAATAAACCAGCCAACAACGCTTTCAAGATTAATAGTGATGGAAGTTACAAGAATGGTTCCAGTAGAAAGGTGGAGTTATCAGAGACTCAAAGGGAAGGATGGTCATGGCATACTCCATTCCATTAATTTGATGAAGTTTCCAGTAATAATGTCAGAAAAGAAATAAAATACTCCTTAAACTTGTCCGCTAAATTTAATTTAGCACTTTAACTTTACAGACATTTAAATACCCCCTAAACAACTTTGGAGTGAATTAAATATCACCCTAAAGCTGACGTGGATAAAATATTAAATATATATTAAAAAAAAAAGCACATATAATAGTCCAAAACTGAAAATGTGGGGTCATCTTCATTAATTTTGATTCATTACTTTTAAAAAAATTAATAAGTGGACCCCACCCTTTAGTTTTCAGCCATACCTTCCTATTCCCTTGTCTTCTTCAACCCCCACCACCCCCGTCTCCCCTTTCATCCCTTTCTTCTTCATTCTCTCACCATTTTTTAGTGGGTCAGTTCTTTTTTTTCCTTTAACAACCAACAAAAATTTCTTTTTACAGAATATCAAAGAAAGAAACCTATTAGAACACCCAAATCAATTTACCATTGAAATGAAATGCAAATCCAATTTTGTACGTTAAATGCTTAAACAACCCTTGAACTATGCTAGAAATTACTTGGTTAATTTTCTGGAATCCTATGTTAGTAGAGTTATATACTTGGATGTGAATATTATTGTTTTTGATGACATCTCTAAGCTATGGAGTAAAAGTTTCGAGACAAAGAATATTGAAGCTCCGAAATATTGTAATGCCAATTTCTAAAGAGTTATTTGCGGAGAATATCATTGGCGGAGTTATAATAGCAAGTTGGAGATGAGAGTAGAAGAGAAAGATGGTTGTTTTAATTTATGGTGAAAACATAGCCTATTTGTTTTGTTCATTGTGCAAGATAGATCACCAATGCAAATGAAAATTTGAACAATCTATTAAATAGCTCTTTAGAGAAATATACATATTTTTTGTGATGGAAATTTTGATGTTCTTGTTTTTTACAGGGGTGTAAAGGAGATGAAGTCATGTGGGGTTTTAAGAATTAATTAGTGTTAAAAAAAAAAGGAATAATAAAAAGGAAAAAAAGTGTGAAAAGAAATAGTGAAAATTTATTTTTTAAAAAATCAATTGCTGACGTGGCACACACGTTGCTGACATGAAGCTAACATACTGGCACACGCGTGTAATATAATACACCTCACTCTATGAATTTGATGTTATACTTTCAGGGTGGTATTTAATTCACTCTAAAGTCATTTTGAGGGTATTTAAATGTCCATAAAATTAAAATGCTAAAGTAAGTTGAGCGGACAAGTTTAAGAGGATTTTGTGTCTTTTCTCTAATAATGTAGCTAAAGCCGAAGCCCTCCTTTTTGGCATCCACTGATGCACTCAAAATGGTCTAACTGTCTTGGAATTGGAAACTGATTCCATGCTTCTAGGCATGGATATAAACGAGATGTCTGCAAGATCCCTTGGCAAGTAAACATAACGATCAGGGATATTAAAAGATCTTTGAATGACTCTTCTTGGCCTATCTAACATTGTTTTAGGTAAGCAAACAAGGTGGCGGCGGATAATCTTGCTACTATGAGCCACTCCTTCCAAGCCGACAAAATCTACACCAATTTTGAGGACATGGACTAGTGGAGATTTCCCAACTTTTGAGTTAGGAATAAAAAACCTAGCGAGATTAAGTTTAGTGATGTGGTACACAATGTTTAATTGATGCCTAATTTTTTGTGAAGCTAATTGTGATCATGAGATCACTACTCTCATCAACTGTAAAGAGCCCTCTGGCTATAATTTTTGCCTGACAACTTTATTTTGGAAAAAGAAAAACTATAGCACAATGGGCCTGTCCATTGTCTTAAGTTTCTTCGAAGAACTTAGTCATCAGATACCTCATGTACACGTATTCTCTTTTTGGATCTTAATGTACAAGGTAGGGGTCGCCTAATCCCCCGCCATGAGCATAGCTTCGATTTTATTTTATTTTTTTAAAAAGAACACAAACAGAAATTTTGCCAAAATATCATGAGCTGGAAGTGTTTAACTAATAGAAATATTAAAGGATGTGTTCAGATATGTCCAATCGAAATAGGCTGTAAATTGATTGGCAAGTTTTAGGGGCCATTAATATATATATTCAGCCAAAGTCCTAATTAACTGCCCTCTATCCAGCCTACGATGAAGATTCCGTATCCAACAATTCAACCTATACAAGGGACATCAAAGCCCCTTGACTAGGTTGGAGCTATAAAGCTTACCTTATTTATTATTATTAAAAAGGGAAAAGGCCTTTTCAGTTGATGCGCGGGAGCGCACTTCCATTTTCCCTTTATTAATAGCGGGCCCCATGGTTCCTATGCCACCACGTTTCCTGGACCTTTTCTTTTAGTGCTTCGACCCGATCGAAGCAATAGCTTCTAGCTAATTCAGTGGATAAGATATCTCTCCCTTCATTATTCATGCATGCATAGTTTAAGTACGTATGCATGCATAAATACAAATAGAGACTGTACCAATGCATTATTCTTTCAACAAAAAGAAGGGTGAAAAGAAAGAAGACTAACGAAGACATTAGCTGTGGTGGCTAAGATAATCACTTTGAAGAGACCCTTGCGGGAGGATTCGGCGAAATGTGCAACAAGGATGATGAGTACATAAGAGATCCCTTCGTGCATATTCACTATTTGAGCTGCCGTTGGTAGTGTGATACCCAAATGCTCTGTCAGATAAGTTAGAAGCCCATATTCTACTAAGCCATTGGAGAACACCAGTCCTATTTTCAATAAGTGCATTGGGGAAAAACAATCAGTACATAGTTATGGAGAAAATGAAGAGAATTATAAGTGTGTGAGGAAAAAAAATGTATGTAGTGATAATAAATAAATACATAAATAGTCCCCTCCCAGTTGTGAAGGCTATTGGTTTCAGGTAGAATGTTAAAATTAAAGGATTACTAAATATAAAAATATGATATTCTAAACCGACTAATTAAAAAGGAAAGTAAGATATATATATTGAAATGGAGAAAGTACTAGCTATGGAGGTCGAACTATGTTGTATATTTGGTCTATTGGTTTGATTCTATTTTGGATTAGTTCGACAATTATTTTTGTTCACAAATATAAGATTGTATTGACTAAACTTATAAGCTAATCAAATTAGTTTAAATATTTTTTAATTTATCTATGTGTTAGGCAAATGTCAAAGTGCTTATAAGCTAAAATCAACTCAAAATCATAGGCGATCATCCCAACTTATAATTTTTTAACTTATAGTAACAATTAAAAGTATGATAGTTTTAAGTAGGCAATTACACCCCTTCAGTTCAACCATATTTTATGCCCTTGAATTACGGCCACTTAAATAATACTATTAAAAAAAAAAAAACAGGCCAAAAAAGCATCAACAAGAGAAATACAAGGTCAAAGCTCGTTATGACAATCATTTGGTATAGCAATATTTTAGAATAATGACATAATTTTCTCCGAAATAGATTTTTCATGTTATATTTTATTTCTTTGTAACAACATTTTATTTATAACAATAGTAACATTCATTATAACAGTATTTTCTTTGTAAAATTACTCTTCTATAACAACCACACTCAAATATTGTGTAATAATATATTAAAAGAAATATATTATGTATACAATATAATATTAAAATATTTATGATAATCAATATTAATGTCATGTACATGGTAAATTTCATGTATGAATATATAAAAAAAAATTGCATTTAAATAGTGTTCATCAGTTATGGTTATAACTTCATGAGAAAAGCTACTAGTGTTTGCATTTTTTACTTTCATACCCTGTTGATTTTATTTTTTTGGTTAAATTGGTTAACAAATACATTCTTTTTTTTTTTGGTATACAAAATTATTAAACTAACTTTTCCGTACTTTTATTTTAGTAGCTACATGAAATCTAAATATCAAACATCAGGGTGTGTGTATATAAACGAGGTTTGACTGTATACACCCCTTTTAACAACAATACAAGCGATTAAAAATTATCACCAACTTAATCCCGAAGACAATGATGAATCAAGAATGTTCATCAACAGAGTTGAGAAAGAACTCTAGATTAATGAAAGTTATAGAGTGAGAAGTTTTAATTTAGAAAAATCGGAAAAGGGCCAAATTTACTCCTCAACTATTGAAAATGAATCAATTATATCCTCCGTTTGTAAATGGAATCAAATATATACCGTCGTTAAAATCATGGACCACTTATACCCCTAAAAACTAACAGTTTGTCATGTCATTTTTGACTCATTTTGATTTCATATACCACATGGTACCACTCATATTCTAGCAACTTTCTTATGTTTCTTTCTTCTTATTTTTCTCTTATACATTTTATTGATTACTCATTTTCTTGGTTGCATTTTTTGAGTACTTTTTACTTGAGCACACTTACAACTCAAATGACCTCCTTTATTTATAGATGATACTAGGAGGATTAGTGAAGATATTTACTACTTTCTTCTAGAATATTACTAATTACATAATTTTAAAATTATTACACTTGTACTTATTTCTAGAATTGTCCTTTTTAGAATTTTTCTAGGGAAAGATGCCAAATTTATCCCTCAACTATTAAAAATGGATCAATTATATACTCTATTTATAAATGGGACCAAATATACCCTCACCGTTAAAAAAATGGATCACTTACTCAGCAATAATAAATTCAAATTATGAGTGATTAATTATGTCCAACAATACTCAACAATTGATATCAAAATCTGGTGGATTAAGAAAGATAGAATTCAAGGAAGATCTAGCAAACTATTGTTAGAGAGGGTACAAGTTAAGAGGCACTAATCAATGATAAATTTTTCAAGCTCCCTCAACAACGTTGACAAGTTCAACGCAAGCAGCTATGGACCGTAAAGCACAATGACAAAATCTTATTTTCTCAGCCGAATATTATTGGAGGTGCAGAGACTACACCACCAACTGATGTAGAAGCAGCAAAAAGATGGGAGGACAAATCTAAAAATCAAGTATATACTCACTATAATAGTTGAAGATTAGTTCTTGCAATGAATAAGAATGCCAAAACACCCAAAGAAGCTTGGGACACGTTGACAGTAATTTTTATGAATAAGAATGGTGCAAGATTACAAAACCTTGAAAATGAGATTTTATCGATCTCACAGTGAAATATGACGATCAGTCAATACTTTTCAAAATTTAAATCTTTATGTGATGAAATATCAAAATAAAATTTGTATAATGCTATTACAGAGACAAAAAAAAAAAAAAGAGAATCATTATTCATGGTCTAAGATCAAAGTATAAAGGCATAGTTAAAGCTAAATACATATTGGCCATCGAACTAACTTTATATATTCTAAAAATAATGATCTATTGACAAATGATGAAGACTTGGGAAGCTATTATCAAGTCTCTCTATAAAAGATGAATATAAGACACTTTTCAGTAAAAAAACAAAGCTACCAAAAAAATACGAGAAGAGAATCTCGCGAACAAGAGGAGACCAAAAGTATCAGCATAAAAAACTCCATTGATCCGATAAGTAAGCAAACCAAAGTTTAATGATCGGGGAAGGGTGAAGTACTATAATTGAAGGGAAGAAAAGAAACTATACCAGAAATTGCTGGTACAAGAAAATTAAAGGTAACATAACTATTTCTAACAAAATAAGAAAGATAAAGAAGAAAATTGGATCTTGCCACCTCTTACTCAACCAAACTAGAAAAAGAACTAGGATTTACGAGTATAAGTGAGAAACTAGTCAATTATGAACGTAATTGAATTGTTGATTCAGGATGTTTGAATCATATGACTGGCGATGAGAAAAAGTTAATCAACATAAGCGAATGTACACAATAATAATTTATTTTATGGATAATTATGTTATTTCTAGCGTACCGAGGACCTTATTTCAAAAATATTATGATGCCTGGAGTTTTTACAAGGACTAACTAATAAAATGCCTAGGACCGGAAGTGATCTTAGAAATTAATCGCGTGTTTCGAAAAAAAAAATCTCAATATCATATTCATCTAGAAAAAAAATAAAATTGTGTTTTCACTATGGTCTTATAGAACGACAAATTAAGCGCTGGAGTGATCCAGTAGCCTGGAAGGGGCCTTCTATTTTATCTAGTTCACTTATAAGATTTAATTGTATGTAAAAAGTTTTATTTCCTTTACATTGACATGATCAATACTACTATCAAAATTGAAACAAGGAATCTAAAGAAGAAGATAGGTGATCAGGCAGTGGCTATTGCAAATAATTAAATAATGTCAATAAATCATATGGGCAAGATGGTGTTTGTGCCTCGTCAGAAGAGTTGACCAAAATAATCTATTATTTAAATCATTTCACTAAAGTAGTATATTTTTTGAAAACTTTACAAAACTAGTATAAACGTTGTTGGCAGTATAAAAAAATTTAACGGACCAGAAGGAACAGTAGATGACATTAAAGTAGGAAACGTTACTGAAAGTAACGTTTTTAGCTTAAAACGTTACCAACAGTAACGAGACTCTGTAACTCTGTCACATCGAATCTTTGTACAAATATAACGTTAAATTCGTCATTCTGAATTACGTTTTAAGACTAAAACGTTACTATGAGAGACGATACTATCATATCGAATCAGAACTCTGTCGCCACAGAATTTTTGTACGTTTGCCTTAAAACGTGATTCCTAATAATGATTTAATGTCATATTTCGTACAAAGATTCTGTGGCGACAGAGTTCTGATTCGATTTGATAGTATCGTCTCTCATAGTAACGTTTTAGTCTTAAAACGTAATTCAGAATGACGAATTTAACGTCATATTTGTACAAAGATTCGATGTGATAGAGTTGCAGAGTCTCGTTACTATCGGTAACGTTTTAAGCCAAAAATGTTACTATCAGTAACGTTTCCTGCTTTAACGCCGTCTACTGTTCCTTCTGGTCCGTTAATTTTTTTTAAAACCTAATACGTTACTGCCAACAACATTTATACTAGTTTTGTAAAGTTTTCAAAAAATATATTACTTTGGTGAAATGATTTAAATAATAGATTATTTTGGTCAAGAACTCGCCTCGTCAAAGCTTGAAACCAGTGTAACTTCAAAATGTTTACCATGCTTTGGGTATGAAAAGAGACTTACTATCCGTTTGGCCATAGATATCACAAGTAGTTTTTGGAAAAAAAATTGGCGAAATTTGTTTGGCCATAAATTTTTCATGTTTCGGCAAAAGTTTCAAGATCCCAAAAACTAGAAAAAAGCGGTTTTACCAAGATCTAGTTTTGGGGTTCTTTAAAAATTTACCCCAAACATTAATATTTTGTACTGCAGTTGATTACCTCAGAGGATGAGGGGATTAGGTACTTTGTGAAGGGTCTGAATTCTGGCATTCAGTTGGCTAATTTATCTGTGGCTGTGTCTGGTAAGTCCTTTTAGGATGTTGTTGAATTTGCCAAGAAGGCTGAAGCACTTCAGAAACAGGGAGAGGTAAAAGCAGAAGAGAAGAATGCCCAGATCTCGAGCCAATTTAGTGGCACCTTCTCAAAAGGGTGTGGTTCTTCTAAGCCCTATCATTCAGCTATGCTAGTATCTACAGGAGCCCGTCTGGGGTCAGTTATCGGCCTTCCCGAGCCGACAGCTATACACATTCGTCCTCTTCAATTCAGAGGCCTTCTTTGGGACCCAAATGTTTCGAGTGTAGGGGTTTAGGACACGTCAGGAGGAATTGTCCTAACTTTTTGGCTGCAAGTCAGTTGACTCAGCAACCAGCTTCTACCGCTCTAGTTTTGGCAGGTCATAGTGGTGGAGAAAATGGTAGGGGTAATCCACAAGGTGAGTGTGGTAGCCAGGCTAGGGGTGGTAACTAGGCCAACCGAGGTGGAGAACAAGGTAGTAGAAATAAATCTCAGGGCGAAAGAGGTGGAGGTCAGGGTGGTGATAAGGCACATATTTATGCAGTAACGACATGTCCCAAGACAGAAGCTTCTGACGTTGTGATCACAGGTACTATTCTTGTTTGTGACTATAAGGATTTTGTATTGTTTGATCCCCGTTCTACCTTCTCTTATGTGTCTGTCAAATTTGCTTTAAGTTGGGATTTATATTGTGAGTATCTTGATGCTCAAATGTATGTGTCTATGCCAATTGAAGTGTCTGTATGTGTTTATCAGGTCTATCGTGTGTGTCATGTAATGTTTATGGTTTTTAAGACCTTCGCAGACCTAGTTACTCTCCATAAACATCACATGACACACACGATACACCTGATTAACATATACATATACCCCAACTGGCATAGACACATATATTGAAATATCAAGATACTCACAGACTAAATCCCAACCCAAAGCAAATTTGTCAAACATATAAAAAGAGGTAGAACAGGGATCAAACAATATAGAAGCCATATAGTCACAAACAAGAATAGTACTTGTGATCACAACGTCAGAAGCTTTATATTGGAGAGGAGTTAGTTGTCTCCTTATCGTGCCATTCTTGACTGTTATACCAAAATCATTACTGTAGCGATGCCCGGGATGGACAAGTTAGAGTGGGAGGGTACTTTTAAGCCTAATCTTATAAGGGTTGTGTAGGGAGTTTTTAGCACATCTTTGGGAAGATAAATCTGTGGTCTCTCCTATAGTGTGAGTCCCAGTGGTACGTGAGTTTTTAAAAGTGTTTCCAGATGATCTTTCGGGTATGCCTCTAGACCTAGAAATTGATTTTTGTATAGATTTAGAGCAGGGACCTGCCCCATTTCTATTTTCCCTTATCGCATGGCACCCGCAGAGTTGAGGGAGTTGAAATCTCAGCTGTAAGAATTGTTAGAAAAGGGTTTGTTCGCCCAAGTATTTCTCGTTGGGGTACACCTGTGTTTTTCGTGAAAAAGAAAAATGGCAATATGAGAATGTACATAGATTACCGCCAGTTAAATAGGGTGACAATTCATAACAAATATCTCTTAACTAGAATAGATGACCTGTTTGACCAACTATAGGGAGCTTCAGTATTCTATAAGATTGATTTGAGGTTGGTCTATCATCAGCTCAAAATCAGGGAGGATGATATCCCAAAGACTGTGTTCCAAACTCCTTATAGGCACTACGAGTTCCTAGTTATGTCCTTCAATTTGACTAATGCCCTAGCTGCTTTCAAGAGCCTAATGAATGGAGTTTTTAAGTCGTTTTTGGACTCGTTTGTTATTTTGTTTATTGATGACTTATTGGTCTACTTTAAAAGTGAAGAAGAGCATGAAGCTCATTTGCATATAGTGTTGGGGTTGCTCAAGGAGAAGCAACTATATGCTAAGTTTTCTAAGTGTGAATTCTGGCTTTCTTCAGTGTCCTTCTTGGACATGGTTTCTAAGGAAGGAGTTATGGTAGACCCACAGAAGGTTGAAACGATTAAGAATTGGGCTAGACCAACAAATGTGACAAAAATTTAAAGTTTTATGGGGTTGGCTAGTTATTACTGTTGATTTGTTAAAGGATTTGTTGCTATTACTTTGTATATAACCCACCTTACTCAGCAGGAAGTCCCATCTGTGTGGGATGATAAGTGTGAGGAGAGCTTTCAAAAGCTCAAAACCTTATTGACCTCAGCCTCGATTCTCACGTTACCCATTGAGGGTAAAGATTTCATTGTATATTATGATGCCTCACGATTGGGTTTAGGTGTTGTTTTGATGCAAAATCGGAATGTGATTGCTTATTCCTTACGACAACTGAAGCCTTACGAGAAAAACTAACCTACGCATGATTTAGAATTGGCAGTTGTGGTGTTTATTTTAAAAATTTGGAGGTACTATCTCTATGGGGTGAGGTATGAGGTGTTCATAGACCACCTCAGCTTACAATACATATTCACTCTGAAGGATCTGAATCAAAGACTGAGAAGATGGATGGAGCTGATTAAAGACTATGGCATCTCAATTCTATATCACCTAGGTAAAGCTAATGTGGTGGCGGATGCACTGAGCCGGAAACCACTGACACTACTAAAAATACCTTAAAAAAGAGACCTCATAAATAGGTCGCAAAAAAGAGACCTCATGAGGTCGCTTTTCCACCCAATATTCTTTTTTATTTTTTTTAAAAAAAAACAGACCTTATGAGGTCGATGAAATAAGAAAAATATTCCACAAAATAATAATAGCGACCCCATGAGGTCGGAATTAAATTCGGGGAAAAAATAGCGACCTCATGAGGTCACTAAAAGTTTCAAAATATTTTAAATATATTACAAAATTATCTTTAGTCAAAGTAGTCAATGATTTTTTTTTTAAAAATAACCTAAAGGTCTTTTTAAAAAAAATTAAGATTACACCACTTATTTCCATATTTTTTTATCAGCCGTCGACTACCCTTCTCTCAAAACCCTAGCTCTCTATTTCCCCCTCTCTCACAATCGACGCTCCACCGGCAGCCCGCCTTCGCAGCACCTCTGCCAGCACAATTCGTCCTCCACAGCACCTCCACTGGCAGCACCCTCAAATCCGTCCAGGTAATTTTTTTATTTTCGAATTCTCTTTAACACATTTTTTCAGAAAATGGATTTGGGTTCGAATGTTCCTTTTTTTCTTGATATACAGATGGGGTTGGTCGAGTTTTGTGAATGATTAAAGAAAATGGTTTTCTTGGAAGTTTATTAGAAATTCTTGGTTTTGGAGTTGGAATTTCGATGGGTCTAATTGTGGATTATTTCTTCCTCATAAACTTTATGCCTAGATATGTTGGTAAAATGCACTGCTTTCAATTTTTTTTTTTTAATTTCTTGTTTCTCACTTGTGAGATTTTACTGGGCATGTTGTTGTATTTTATTTAGTATGATGAAGATATGAAATAAGCTTAAATGAATAAGTGAGGAACCCAACTTGTTTGGGACTTAGGCTTAGTAGTTGTTTACTTAGACCATAAATTGGTCCTTTTTCTCTAAACTACTCTTCTTAAATCCTCATCTTTATCAATTAGATTGGCCGTGATACAACTTGTTCCATTATTGGTCATGGGTTTCAAAGTTTGCAAATATACCAAGTCGGTAGTGCAAACCTTGAGATATTAGTGTTAAGGTTGGAGAAAAGTGTCAAGTCAATTGGTGATGTCATAAAAAACCACTAATTTACCCAACATTTTCTATTTCTTTGCATCCAAATTGAAAATTTAATAACTTGGTTAGGACAAAGAAAGTTATATTTTATAAAAGATAAGGACGTTACAGAACATCAATCTAGTTGGGGGGAATTATATCTATATAGGTAATAGTGGCTGACCTAAGTTGGGAGGCAACAGTTTGATCCTTATAATGAAGTTAAGATGCAATTTTCCTCGCCTCAATGGTTGAAACCTCTATTGTATCAAAGAATTAGCAGGTTCAAAGGACAGTTAACCTTGAACTTTTGTAAGTACTTTTCTTCCCTTGAGGCTGTTAGGCTAGAGTTGATAGATGGTGACCACATACATTGGAGGAGGGAAGGCAAACACACTGCATCCATCCTTTCTACCCAAATGGATCAAATGGTTAACCCTTCGCTCTTTGGCATAGGGATACCATTTGTTATGCTATAAAGATGGATTAAGTGCTATCCTTTTAGTAATAAAAAAAACCAAACAGTCAGTTGGTTCGAGGAAAAGGTTTTTGCTTTGTTAGAATCTCACATATGTTTAGACTTTAGCCTATGGGTAGCAATATCCTTATATGGTGTTAGGTAATACTCACCACTTGAGCAGTTTTTTGGGGATTGATTGAGACTCGTGGTTCATTTCCCTTATGCGATAGGCAGACCCATCCCTAATATTGGGCTTTCTGATATTTGACCACCTATTTTATATCACTTGATACTCTGGATGTCCGTACTTGGGCGTATGAGGAGTTGTTAGAATTCCACATTGGTTAAGTACATGGTCAGGGTATATTTTCTTTATAGAAGTATTGTGAATTGAGTTAAAATGAGGATATCCGAGACAAGTTGGGAGTGACTTTGGTGGGAGACAAGATGTAGGAAGCTAAAATGAGGAGATCCCAAATATACATGTATCGTTTAATTGTTTTTAACTGATTTGTATTCTCATACCATCTCATCACCTAATGATCCTCTTAATTAAACTTAAAGTAACCAAGTTTTGTGGTGCATGTAGGTTTTCTCCTATTATTTCTGATACAGTATGCTTTTCTCATTTCAAAAAAATAGAATTAAAAGATTTAGAACTGCAATTATATATAGCTGAACACTAATGCTAAGTTTCTCTTAAGTTGGCTCTCTGTAGTTAACTAAGTAACCACCAACAACTAAGTTGCGCGGACTCTTCACTTTTGATGCCGCACCTGTCTCGGATTCTCCAAAAATACACTACTTTTGGAGAATCCGACACGCACCCGCTGACATTTTTGAAGAGTCCGAGCAACATAGACCAACAACATAATGAATGTCAATATTTTACTTATGTTCAAAAGTCCATGCCTTCTGTTTTCACTTAAAACTTCTTCATTAGGCTAAGATGATAACTGCACTAATAAAATAAACTCACAAGTTCAATATTTTTACTTTTGTTTGTTTCATATATACTGGTTCAATATGTGCTTCTGATGGGAACTACACATCCTGATATTTTTCTTTGTTATTACATGCACTTGAATATGTCAACTAGCATTCTTGAATGAAGTGGAATTGTTGCTAAACTTGAATGAACAAACTAATGTTGAATATGTCAACCCGCATTCTTGAAGGTCTGACAGATTAGCCCGCCAGTGATGATGAGGATGAGGATCACGTGGCAAGCACACTATCACATTATTGAAGTTTAGTGTTGAATTAGATAACCTAAATTATGTACTTTATAGTGATTTGTAAGAATTATTAAGTGTTTGGTGAATGTATGAGAACTTTTAATTAGTTTGAAATAGAATTGTGCAAGACTTTTGTCTTTTCCATTCAATTTTGAAGTACTTAAAGTTGATTTTGATGTAGTGTGGATTGGAGGATATTTAGTATATGTATTTGTTGTAGGTTGATTGATTACTGATAGCTCTTTGAGGTTGATTTAGCTGATTAGATTGTATTTGTATAATATTGAATTGAATTAAAATAACAGGTGGCCAGTTGCAAAAGCAGCTGCCAGTTTTTGTTTTTTTTTCCCAGAAAAGAGACCTCATGAGGTCGCTTTTTTGCATTTTCATTTTCCGAAAAATTCACAAAAGCGACCTTATGAGGTTGCCATTAATAATAATAATTAGAAAAATAGCGACATCATGAGGTCTCCTTTTGTAAAAAGAAAATTAATTAAAAAATAAATATAGCGACCTCATGAGGTCTCTTTTTGTAGAATTCAGAAAATAATTCGGTGACCTCGTGAGGTCCCTTTTTGGCGACCTCATGAGGTCTCTTACAAAAAGCGACCTATGTTTTAGCTACCTGACATTGAGGTTGATTTTGAGGTCTCTTTTTCAGTAAAAGAGACCTCATGAGGTATCTTTTTTAGGTCTCTTTTAACAGTTTTTTTAGTAGTCATGAGCATGGGAAGTTTAGCATTGCTGGAGGTGTCTAGGCGCCTATGGGAAAGAGAGGTACAGTCTTTGGCAAATGGTTTTCTGCGATCGTAGGAGACTAGTGAAGGAAGAGTGTTGGCACATGTGAAGGTCAAGTCCATATTCTTTGATCAAATAAAAAATAGGCAGTTCGAGGATAAAACGTTAAACAACCTCAGATAAAAGGTGTTACAGGGTGAAGCAAGAGAGACCATTCTTAATAATAAGGGAGCATTGAGGATTCGAGGGTAGTTATATGTGCCTCGGGTAGTCAATTTGATCTCGACTATTCTAGAGGAGGCTCATAATTCTAAGTATTTTATACATCCGAGTGCCAACAATATATATAGGGACTTGAGACAACACTATTGGTGGCGAAGGATGAAATAAGATATTGTGGATTTTGTAATCAAGTGTCAAAACTGCCAACAGGTTAAGTATGAACACCGAAAGACGGGTGGTACATTTCAGAGAATGCCCATTTTGGAGTGGAAGTGGAAAAGGATAACGATGGATTTTGTAGATGGCCTTCTGAAATTATTGAGGAAGTGAGACTCTATATGGGTTATTTTATTCTGGTAAGAGTAGACTATAATACGACCATGTTGGCCAAGATTTATGTGAAAGAGATTATAAGGTTACATGGGGTGCCGGTTTTGATAATGTTAGACAGAGGTACTCAATTCACCTCTAATTTTTGGGAGAAATTCTAGTTAGAGTTGGGGTCCAGATTGGACCTAAGTACAGTCATCAATCCACAAATCGACGGTCAGTTGGAGTAAACTATCCAAGTGCTTGAGGACATGTTTCAGGCTTGTGTTATAGAATTTGGAGGTCAATGTGACCAATACTTACCGTTGTGTGAATTCGCCTACAATAATAGTTACCACTCTAGTATTGACATGGCTTCTTTTGAGGCCTTGTATGATAGGAGGTATAGGTCTCCAATTGGGTGGTTTGATGCATTTGAGGTGAGGCCTTAGGGTACTAACCTACTTAAGAATTCAATGGAGAAAGTGAGGTTCATTCAGGAAAAGCTCACAGCCGCCCAAAATCAGCAAAAAAGAGTAGCGGATAATAAAGTAAGGGATGTGAAGTTCGCAAAAGGAGAAAAGGTACTTCTAAAGGTGTCACCAATGAAGGGTGTAATGCTGTTTGGTAAAAAGGGCAAGTTGAGCCCAAGGTACATTGGACCCTTTGAAATTTTAAAGGAAGTGGGGTCAGTGGCGTACAGACTGGACTTACCCCCTAGTATGCATGGATTTCACCCAATATTCCACGTGTTTATGTTAAAATAGTATCATGGAGATAGTGATTACATCATTCACTAGGACCCCGAATTGTTTGATAAAGAGTTGTCTTATGAAGAGGAACTAATTGCTATATTAGCTAAGGGTGTGAGGAAGTTAAGGACCCAAGTCATCCCTTGTTTGAAGGTTCATGGAGGAACCATACCATTGAAGAGGCTACTTGGGAGACGGAGGCGGACATACTCAAGCGATATCCGCACTTATTCATTGATGAAGGTACTTTCTTAACCTAACTATGTGTTTTGGAGGCCAATTTTCATTTGGGGATGAAAAAGTGGTATCTAACGTAATGACCCAAATTTTCGTTATGCTGAAAGAGAGGGTAAAGTTTGCACTTAATCTTTCCTTAACCGAATTTTGAGAAATTCAAGGCTAGTCTAAGCTTGGATGATTTTTGATGTGTATTAGTAAAATGAAATCTGGTACCAATGTGGTAGTTGGTGGCAATGTTTGATGCAATAATGGGATACGTAACAAGTTTAGGAAGCCATAGAAACTTTCGGATCCTGAAATGGAGTTATAGAACTCCGATTATGAGTTTACTGTGGAGGGCTTGGTTCGCGATGTTATGATTCATGGTGTGTGTTGTAAAATAAGCAAAACTGAGGAGAGGTCCCAAGTGTATGCCTCAAACTGCTACAGCAGAAAAAGTAATTGATGCATCGGTACCATCGCAGCGGTAATGGGAACCGCAGCGGCAACCTCGGTGTAAAAGGAGCGAACCTCTACAACAGTAATTATCCGTTACAATAGTAACGCATAGTAAAATTACAATTTTAAAAAAAAACATAAAACGTTTCATTCCCCACTTTTTCAAAAATGCAAAGGAGCTCTGGGGAAGGCAATTTTCAGAAAGTTTTCAGAGTTTTTCATCTTTAGAGGTAAGTAATTACATTCTAGACTTGAGTTTACTTTGTTTAACCTTAAAAATCACTAAAAATAGATTAATGGTGGAAATTAGGGTTTAACCCTAGTTCTAGGAAATTGATAAAAAAATGGTGGGAATATGTATAAATTTAGTAGATAATGATCCTAGGATGTTAGAAAACACTAATGGGACTATAATTACTATTTTTCATGCTTATCCAAGTGAAATTCATGTGGTTTAAGAGATACGAAACCTTAAAATGATGATATAGGGTAAAATTATGACTAAAATCAATGGTTTTGATCCCTAGTAATTAAAAAGGGGATGAATTATTGAAATGGGTACATATTCTTGTTGTTTTCGATCAAGAATGGATTGTACGAGATCGAAAGGGCAAAAGTGTGGATTGAATGTGATTTTGAGCAAAGAAATTGAGGTAGGCTATGATTTTGTTGTAGCACTTAGACTTTCTTTGCTTTGTGCTTATTTGTAAACTGAACATCTATGATTGCCTTTAGCATGACTTGTGATTTATAGATTGTATTTCATTTCATATGCATTATGATGGTGTTGGATGATAAAAGGGTCGGGTACCACACCGGTATGGTTATAACATGATTGTGATAAAGGATCGGATACCACACCGATACAACATGATGTGTTGATGATGAGGAGAGGGGTAAGAGATAATGCGCACATCTTGCATACATTCACTCATTCATATGCATTGAGTACCTTTATAATGATTATATGTGATAACGAGTTGTTGTTGAAAGTAACTAAGTGTAAAATATTATGAAAGTGAACTTGTGAATTTTACTGATATGATGCCTTTAGTTGTTGATGTCTTGATTATGAGTTCTGTTATGATCGCTTTTATACTTCTCTAGGTTGCTTCCTTGTATATTGTGGAGTTAGTCGACCTATGATGCTTACCAGTACTTGTGGTTGTATTGATGCTATCTGTACACTTTTTTTTGTTGAGTGTAGAACATCTTCCAGAGGTTGACGCACGACCTCGGCTCTAGATAGTAGTCTAGACTTGATTTTAAGAGTGAGCACTATGACCGAGAAAACTTCGGATCTTCTTGTTGATATTGACGTCCCTTGTTTCGAGACTAAGGCGATTTCCATATTTCTTATGTTTTTGATATTTTCTTGTTGTTCCGAACTTAGTTTACTCTTAGATATTCTTGTACAGTGACTTCAGGCCCTGGGGATGTAATAAGTAGAGGTTTCTGCACTCTATTGTTAAAAATTGATGTTGGTTGACCAGTGGTTTGACTTTTTTAATAAACTTCCTTTTTTCATTTGAATTCAACTGAAAAATTAATATGAGTGAATAAAAAAGTAACACTCAAGACGGTACGGGTGATATTAGCATGGTTCTCCCTCCATAGGTTAGAGTGGGTGCCAATCATGACCAGCGATCACCACCAGGATCTTATAATATTATTTTATTTAGCAGTGTAAAGCATACAAGGACCTGGTCCTTAAGTTAGCTATGTACATCCTTTACAAAGTATTCAATATTAAGTACAAGTCTTTAAAAAAATATTGCTTAGTTCTGAGAATTCAATCCTTAGAACTAAACCACCTACTCTAAACAAGACAAAATCCTAAGCGGAAAAATCAATTGAGATTCCTTTTAATCATTTTTCCCTTTTTCCAAAACTGATAATTGTCACTTAAACCATCTCAACACTAAAAAATGTTCCCCCTCTCTTAAAAGTCTCCATCTCCTTAAACAATTCTCAACCAAATCTTTGATCTCTTTTATCCAAAGCTTCCAGAAATCTTTAGCAAATCATCTTCCAAATGCTCTTTCTCTTCTATAAAATCCACTTCCTTGCCATTCCATTCCTTAGTAGATTACTCTAACAATGAGTATTTCTCCTTATTCTCTGATGCAAATACTTGAGGGGAATCAAGGTCTCGTTCTTCATCACCTTCTCTTCCTTTTGCTCCTCCTAGATTACCAACTCCCATTGTATCCCCAAAATATTCATTTCCTCAAGTTCAAAAATCCATTTCCCTGAACTATTCTTGGAGTTCTGACAAAAGTAAATATTGTCACTCCTTCATCTAAAATCCCTAAATCTCTTTCCTCTGATAATGAAGAAGCTGATAGTGATGGGGATATTCTTGTTACTCCTAAATCCACTAAAGGAATGTCATCCACCATTTCAGGGTAAAAAAAGAGAGCTACTCACAAATCTAAGTCTAAGCCCAAATCCAAGTCCAAACCAAAATCCAAACCCTCATCATCCTTGCCACCTAGAATACCTAATACATAAAAAAGGATTGTAGAGGTGACAGAAGTGAAACAAGTAAAAAGGCTAGAATTGCTAGAGGCAAGAAAAAGATTATGGAAGATGATGATCCCATTGACCTTGAAGAAGAAGAAGAAGAAGAAGAAGAGGAAATTGCTCCCTCTCAGAAAGGGAAAGTCAACAAGAACTATGAAAAGTTATTGAGATTGAGACCAGTTGGTTACTATAATACTCAATCCATTCTGAGAGGAAGAATTCTTGATGATGAAGTACTTTCAAACCTTTTTGTTCAGCAGTTACTTGATAGGATTAGGTTTCAAGATTGGGAACACTTGTTTAAATTAGAAATGCACGTAATGTTTAAAAAGGAGATAATAGAGTTTTATGCTAATCTGAAAATATTAGAGGGATAGGTAGTGAGCTCTAATGTTGGTGGGGTAGAAATTGTCTTTGTCCCTGTCAAATTAGGAGAAATCCTAAATTTGCCTACAGAAGGGTTAAAAGAGTATGTCTAGAAGACAGATAAGGGGTATTTATTGATAAGAAAGTTTACTCAAGATAAGGAGAAAAGGACTCTTAGGACGGTGTATAAGGGAGAAATATCTCCAAGTCACAAGCTCCTATTTGAGGTTGTGAATAAGGAAATACTACCTAGGGGATGAAGGCATGAGGCTAGTTTCAAGGATTTTGGGATCATGAATGCCCTGTATATGGATGAGAAGGTGAACCTTCCTGCTCTTATAATCAAACACGTGAAGAAAGTCACATCTCCTAAGACTGGTCCTCATGGTCTAGCCTATGGATTTTTACTCACTATTATTTTTAAGAGATTTGGTGTGCCTTTGGGGAAGGGGGTAGCAACTACAAAAAGTGAAAAGACCACTAACTTAACCTTGGATAAATGTAACTACCTACCTGAGAAGCCTATTGGGAAGAAGAGCTCAAGCCCTATGACTCAAATGTTGGAGGATCTTGAAGCTGAATCTCATATTGAGAGAAGAGATTGCTGAGGTGAAGGCAGAACTGGAAGCCTCCCAAGGTGAATTTCACACCTTGAAGGACAACATGTTAGAGCATCAGAGAAAGTATATTAAGAGCATGAAGTCCCTCATGGAGCTCATTCCCAAATCCAAGCCTCCCTCTTCATCCTCTTAAACCCCTGTTGACTTTACTCATGATGTTTTATCCTTTTTGATCTCTTGGTTCTTGGATCTTTTGATAAATAATTCTTTTTGATTCGTAACTAATATTTGGATAATTTGTTTTGGGCCAATAGTTGGCTTAAATTATGCTTAGCCTGTCTTTTTTGTCTATATGATAACTCTTTGCCTGAGATATGGTAATGCTAAATAGTTAATATCATCAGTATTTCAAATGTGGTATTCCTCATGCTTGTGGCTCTGTTGCCTCAATGGTCATGAGTGGTTACTAATTACACTCTATCTTGTTCATGCATTCTCTTATTCTTGTATTTTTTTCAATGATGCCAAAAGGGGGAACACTGGTATCTATTGTGTAGTTCTTCTACTATTATGGTGATGAAATTTTATAGCAGGTGGAGATAGATCATGTACTGTTATGGTGATGACATTTTATATCAGGTGGAGAAGGATCATGTACTTTAATGGTGATGACATTTTATAGCAGGTGGAGATAGATCATGTGGTCACACTATTGTTATTAAAAAGGGGGGAGGGAGGATCAGGTGTTGTAGATACAAAATAGGTATAGGTTTGTCATCGCCTAACAACGTTTTTCAGCAGCAAGCTACGGTCTCAAAAAGGGGGAAATCGAAGACTTCTTGTAGTACAAGTTTTGATGATAGAAAAATTCTATTTTTAATATGAGTTTATTTGTGAAAGTTATCCTATTTATGGTATTAATTGTGCCCATGTTAGACAAGGAAAAGTTGTGTCCTTGATTAACAAGAAAAGGCTTTGAAGTCGGCTTCCCTACTAAAAGAGGGCACATAATATATCTATAAAAGGAGGAAAAACAAGACAGTTTTTGGATTACTCATTACCTACGCAAAGAAAGTACTATTCTCAATTAATAGGAGATCATAGCATACAAAGCAGACACACATCACGGGCAAAGTGAAGTTGAAGTTGTTATTCTTAATTACTGTTCTGTCATAGGTTGTGAGCAGTCCTTGTGTTTTTAGTTATTTTTTTATAATTATTTATTGAAGAAGAGTTGTGGTGAGTTCGTGTGATTTAGGTTGTGAGGCTTGTAACAAAAAGTAGGCTTAGCTTCTTGAGAGTGTTGTTACTAGAAACAACTATAGATAACTATTTGAGAGTAGGTGCCAGAGTTAGTTCTTTTGATTATTAAGTTGTAATCATAAAACTTGTTTGGTTTTAGTGGATTTGAGTTTGTGGTGATTACTCCTTAAGAAAGGAGGTTTTAATTTCCACGTAAATTAATTGTCAATTTATTCATTGCTCAACTAATATCTACTAAGAACTTGATCCCAAAGAAAAGTAGTTGACAATAGTTCTTTTCACAAAGAAGGAAAAAGTTGACGTTGAGGCAGAAAATGCAACACTAACATTGATGGTGAAGTAGCTAAAAGAAGAAATCATGGCAGAACAAAAAATTGTAACAACCAGAATTGATAAAATCCTAGCTCAGATGACCACTCCTACCTCCTCCGAACAACCTAGTCCCTAATCCCTATTAATTCTTATATGTCCAAATTTTTATAATTTCTAAGACCCTGTTATTGAGATTACGTTTGTCTAGTTTTGTAGAAAAAGTAACAGTCATAGACAGGTTAATATAACTATTAGTATGATGCATTTTTGTATGTTGATTGTTTCCTTGATTTATGTATTGTTTTTGTTTCTGACGTAGATGGTTTTATTGTGAAGCACTTGTGTTATTATTATGTTTGGATTAAACCTTAATTTATTTTTTGATGATATCAGAAAGAGAAAGATATGATAAAAATAACAATAATGATGACATGTTATTAAATTTATGGATAACTTTGATGAATAACAAAAAGAATTTACCTAGTTCTTGGAGATCACACATTGAAATTATTGATGAAAGAATTAGGTCCCTGAGAAAAATTATGATGACTTTTGTGCAACAATAATATGAAGACTTAGCTAAGAGCTTCAAATCTTACTAAATTATGATGATCAACATAAAGTAGGTTCTTGAAGAGATTCGAAGAGGGCTGGCATCTGAATGTACTTATGACCATAAGAAAGTGTTATGTTTTTGTTATGAGTTTGTCATAGCTAAAAAAGAGGAAATTATTGAGCTGAGAGTGTCATGAGCTAGAAATCTACATGTTTTAGGGAGAACAATTTGAGCCAGAGAGCTATGAACAAAGGTTAGCAATATGAAATTTTGGTGATTAACAAATAAGTAGCAAAACATAACAAACATATACAAGAACTAGGTCCTTCACATATCTCAACAAAGGACTGGTAGTGTTCATAAAAAGACACTACAAGTAACCAGTTCTTATTCATGTCTAATACAAAAAGAGATGTTCTCAAGAAGTAGTGAAGAAAAGGTGAAGAATTAAGTCCTTCACAATGGACTGGAAGAGACTTAGATGATCAAACCAAAGTAGATTTCAAGTGCGTAGAAGGATTCCTTTAAAAACTAAGATTGTAACCAATTCAATGAAGTAAGGAGCAAGAAGAATATAGAAACATTATCATATTTACCAATGAGGAAGAAACTTTGAAAAAATAGGAGAAAAGAAGTCAATCGCGTGAAGAAAATCAAGTCAAACAAGGATTAGAATCTTGAAAAATCTTGATTTGATTCAAATTAAATTGGGATGACAAGAAGTGATTACTTACTGATATATAAAGTATCTCATTTATACTGCTGAAGACATTCAAACAAGGAGAGAAAATAGCACACCTTAAGAAAATTTATCTGTATATCTTGTGCGAGAGAGAGTCAACTTGTAAAATTATAAGAACTTATTCCTATCAAGAAACATTTATAAGCAGTTCTTGCTGTCCAACTAATTTTATGTGAGTTTGTAACTTTTTTACTTTTCTTAGTTGATTTGTATTAGGGATTGTTTTGTATTGCAAGGGTACCAACAACTGGTAGAGTAGTTGAGGAAGTGTTAGGCCTACAATTGAAGCACATTGTAGAGAGGGAGGGGAGTATGTACTATATCGGTTAGCTCATTTGGTGTTATAATGATTAGCACCTAAAACTTGTAAAGGTTCAAATTTAATGGTTATTTGAGACAAAGATCATGGTTTTTTGACTCTAAAGAGGACTTTTCCTCCATAAAAATCTTGTGTTGATTTCTTTTCATTACGCTTTTTTCTTGTTTAAATTGTGAAGAGCATGGTTTTTCAAGATTTAATGGGCAACATAAAACAACAGTAACACTACCAGATTCAATAGAACTAGAGCAAAAGCTACAACATAAACTTGAAGAAAAAGGACAAAGAAGTAGGGAAGAATCAGAAAAAAAGATATGTGAAAATTAAAACATGAATCACATACATAAGCGATATCTTCAAAAGGAGAAAATACGAGCTCATCACAAACTAGAGTCCATGAAACCGTAAAAGAGTTATAAGAAGGAGACTGAGAAGCCCCACAATCTCAACTAAAAAGATAGACACAATCAAAACAACCAAACAACAAATATATAGAGGTGGTCAAGATCAAGAAGGCTACTACTTTTGAAGAAGCTTCAATAAATAGTGGGTGGAGAAAGTTAAATTAGGAAGAAATTCATATAATGTCTAGACATCAAGATGATTTTAAAGTTTTGAGAAGAATGACTGCAAAGAAAAGGTTAAGTTGGTGCTAAGGAGGGTTATTTAAAAAAGTCATCACCAACTTAATCTTCTAGATTGAAGAATCTAGAATGTTTATTCTAGCGACTAAGAAGAACTCTAGCTAGAATGAAAGTTTTAGTGTGAGAAGTCTAGAAATATTCTAGAAGGAACTACTCTAGAAATAAGTTGTAGTGTTCTAGAAATATGTAATTGATAATATTTTAGAAGAGAGTAACAAATACTCTCACTAGATTCTTTTATCAGCATCTATAAATTAAATATAGGTGGTCATTTGAATTATAAGTATGCATGGTTAAGTAAAGAGTTATTGCTCAAGGTAAGCAACAAATCAAAGAACACAACTAAGAAAGTGAGCAATTAAAAAAATGTGTGAGACCAAAGGTGAGAAATAAGAAGAGAGCAATAAATAGAGTTATTGGAGTTTGAATGCAAAAAAAAATTGAGTGTAAAGAATTATAAAACCTAAGTTAAAAATTATTTTACAATAATAAAATTCAAGCTATGAACAACCGACTATGCTCAAGTGATAATTTTAAATATATACTTATATCTCTTCAACTCAACCATAATGCCCAGAATATATACCCCTGTCATCAACAATGAACTAGAGCATAAGGATCGACCTTTGCCAAGTTCTCTGCTATTCCTAATATGTTCAAAGATTAAGGCAAAAGAAGAAAATTTAAGAGATCAAGGGTGTATTCAGTATGAAGAAAAAAATTTTTCATAAAAAATAATATCTTTTAGGAAAATAAATGAATTTTTTATTCATTTTTTTTATGTTTGGTATATAAGTAAAAGAATATTATTCTAAAAGCAATTGTATATAATCTAGATAAATATATGAAAGACTTGGTAGGGGCCGGGGTAATATTACTGTGGAGGGGTGGGGATGGAGGGCTAAGGAAGTGGTGAAAATGAGGTGTGTTGGAGTATGGAGGGAGAACACAATTAATGTGCAATGTTATTTGTGAAATTTGTTTTTCCTACATCCACTATGAAAGTCATTTTTCATATTTTTAAGGAACCAGTCGTTGGTAAAAATATTTTCAACAAATTTTAAGTAGGGAAAATTGGAAAACATTGAAGCATTGCTGCTCTTGAAATTGCAAACTTCATCATTTGGCATAACTATTATGAACGTTTCGATGATAATGATGATCATATTAATCTTTATATAATTTGAGGCTAGCATTTCCACTTAGAAATAAACAAATAAAACCCATGGCTATACCTAGCAATCCGAGTTGAAGCTAGATCTACTTTTACAAAATAAGAACATAAAAATTCTTATATGAAGGCAAGTAACTTTGTTTGACAGTTACATCCTTCTTGACCCTAAGAGTGATGATCAAGGTTTTTCTCACCGTAAATTAATGGAAAATTTGTGTTATAAAATATAATATTTTCACTTATTTCTCCTTGAACCAGCTCACTAACTCACTGGGAAAATGCATAGTGGGAAACACATTCTAATTGAAACACTTGGAAACTTTCAAATTTTTCCGAGTGAAAAAACTACTACTACTATTACTATTTTTTCTTTTCTCGTTAATTCAATCAAAATTTTTGTAAGAATGAATAACCATTGAACATATAATGAATTTTAAGTAGTGCATACATATGAAATTAACCAAAATTTAGTGTACTAATCGATAACAACAATTAAATATGAAAATTAATTACATATAAGTAGGATATTATATATCTCACTGATGTCATCACTCTAAAAACTATTAGTGTGTGGTTAAAACCCTAAACCCTAAAAGGGTTAAAATCACATTTAAATGCAAATTAATTTGAAGACATGGGAAATTAAACATAAAGGTAGCAAAACAGATGAAGAAAATATGGGACAAAGAGGGAGGGGAAACAATGATGAATCAAATTACTGATCGAGATGGAAATTAAGGGTACTGTGTTTGGTAGAAAATGTATTGATATAAAAATATAAGTACTAATTTTCTTGCATATTAAGTAATTATATTTTTCTAGGGGTTTAGTATGTAAAAAGAAAATTGGCACCCCAACGTAACCCCATCAAATTTGAGTACATATTGATCGATCCGTCTTAATTAATTCACCTGGGATGAAAAGAACTGCCCTGGAGAAGAAAACATATCTGCACCACCACTCAGTGACCTTGCTTAAACACATTATGCTTGGATTGTAAGCAATTTGTTTATTTTTATTTTTTTTGGAGTTAAAGACAAAAATTGTGAAATATCATAATTAACTAATTCTACTGTTATATTAATTAGATGAAAGGCAGCTTCCCAGAAATAACTATGGGCATGTGGGAGAAGTGTTAATAGAGAGAGATGGCATGTGGGAGAAGTGTGAAGAGAGTGACAAAGCTTTTCATTAACATTTGGACTTCCAGAAAATTCTTAATTATGTTCCAGAGAGCTAGTGAATTAAGAAAAAAATAGTATATGATATTAGTGAGGTAAGACCTAGATTATCTCACATTATAATGTAGTATATAAACTTCACTTCTTCATTCTTTAATTAGTTTGTTAAAGTTTTCTTGAGGGAAAGCGTCATATATAGATAGCCCATTTAAGTTATAATCAAAATGTTCAAATATTTGCAAGTTTATTTGTTTTAAATCAACTTCAGACTGTCAGATATACGCAAATGCGTAAAATTTAACATAAGAAGACAAAAAAAAAAGAGACAAATGCTTAGCATAAGAGTGTTAGAGTGGGTGAAAGTCCCATATTGATTAGGGAATGAACTGGTGGTTTACTTATATGGACTTGGACAATCCTCCCTTCGTGAGCTAGCTTTTAGGTTGAGTCCAAGATGTGTCATTACAAAGAGAAGATTTGAAAAGGTTGATTTTCTTGTCACTTATTGAATTAAATAAATTAGTTTGAGAAAGAGATCATATATAGTAAGTCTCGTTCTTTTGTAGTGATTGTATATAACAGTCTACAATAAGTTTTTGGGAGGTACGTACATATGGTCCTATATATGTCGGCACCCTTTTCTTTTTGTATTTACAAATTGATGAATGGAATAGGAAGCGGTATTAATTGCCAACCCAAACATTAAAGGCAAAACCGAAGATGAATAAAATTAAAGTATCAAACTGATAAATGCGTGGATAATATAGTTTTTTCCCTTAGGTACTAGTAACTCTATTTTTATAAATAACTTTGAAGGATATTTTAGCGGGAGAAGTGTCTATTAACGATTTCTTGCCAAGCACACCAATCTCTTTTACATACCTTTATGGCTTTATGTCACCAATCTCTTTTACATACCTTTATGTCAATCTTAGGTCGACCTCGAGCTGATCCCAAATCAGCTTTTGGGCCTTTTGCATCACACCCCCGAGGAGAAGGACAAATCACTACAAAAACGACTTCAAGTGGAATCCCATAAGTGGAGTCTAGAAAGGATGATGTGTATGCATCTTTAATTTATTTCTATCTTATGAAGGTAGAAAGACTGTTTTTGATAGATTTAAGGCTCAAGTAAAACATATCAAATTCAAGCATGGAAAGAAAATACAAAAACGAAGAAATCATGCTAAAGATAAAGGAAAAGAACAATAGCAAAACAACAAAGGAGATCACATAAATGAAGCAAAGAAAACAACAGGAAATAAAACCGAAGAATAAGATAAATATAGGGAAAACTAACCTACTAGCTACGTCTATCCTAATCCTAGCCCCTCATACGCTCCTATCTAGAGTTATGTACTCGATAAGCAGCAAATATGTCATACATATCATTGCCTAATCAGCTCTCTCTAATACCTCTCTTTATATATCTACTATAGTCAACCTGTTACACCTAGGCATGCATATGTACTTCTCCTATTTAAATGTCTGAACCATCTCAGTCTCGCCTCCCTTATCATAGATATATAATTGGATATGAACTTCATGTAAAGACGAAAGATATCCTTACCTTCTTCCTAAAGCTGAAGTAAGTAACAGACAGCAGTTTTACTGTCGACAAATCATCCAACATCTCTGAACATAATTTTCCAACAAGCGATCTCTCTAACTTCATGGTTCTTTTTGTGGCACTTCTCGATCATTGAAGGTAGAGGCATAGCCTAGTAACACAGCATCATGGTTTAGCCTAGCCCAGCTGACAAGCAGTTCACCGCTTTCACTTGGCAGAACCCATCACCACACAGGATCATTTGCATCTAAAAGTGCATTATGAAGAATATTGAAGAATTGTGTTATGTGCAGCTAGTGTTTCCATGATGATATTGAAGAATATTATGAACTCAGATTCTGCCATGGTGAGGGAGATCAGATCAGATGGAGCCTGGAGGGAGTACTCTATTTCTCCAAGTCAAAATTAGCCCTTATGGCGGGGTAGTTCGACGTACTTTTCAGCCAGCTAAGTAATCATTCAACCCAAGAATACAACCATTCAAGCAAACGCTAACAACTTCTTGAAAAATTTATTGCCCAGACATAGACATGCATGCATAGGTCGTTGGCGGCAAGTCGTCGGCCCGGCCCAATTGTTATTCCTTAGCGCGGGCCCAACCTTGTAAGTAAAACAAAATCATTTCAGCTATTTTCTTTAATGTGGATATTAATTAGTATAAACAACATAAATCCCACTACTATGGGAGTTAATTACTCCCTATCTTATGTCTTTTCAATATTACACAAAATTCTGGAAAATTGCTAGCCGGATAAATTACTTTTGTTCTGATACATTGTATTGTTGATACATAATGTATAATATCATATACATTTTAATATATCATGACCATAATTAATTCATGATACATAAGTTAGTAGGTTGGTTGTTAAGTATCATGACCATAATTAATTCAGGATACATATGTTAACTCATGATACATCATCTCACGCACAAGTTTCTTCGGATACATTACTTTCCGAATACATACATGTAATAAAATAAAAGATATGGGATATTATGTTAGATATAATAAGATTATTAGTGTTGTGATGGAATTTTTCCTATATATTCTCTTCCCATATATATTATTTTTAATGTTAATTTTATTTTTTTTAAAATGAAAAAGAATAATTAAGAGATTGTGACTTTAAATTTGAATAAGGGTAATCTGCACTTTATTCCCACATATATTACTTAATAAATTCTTATTCTCCTTCTGATATCTATCTGGAGAAGTAAATTTAACCATAGTAGTAGATAGTTTCCTATCACCTATACAATGTATGAGCTAAAACTACCGAACTAAACTAAATTCCATAGCTATGCATCCCATCCGCATGTGGGAGAGGGACCACAAAGGAAAAAATTTTACTCTCGTTTTTTCTTAAAATTTTCTACATTTACTCTTTTTTCTTGCTAATGTTTTTTTTCAAAATTGTCTTGCTTTTTTTTGTTCGTTTTAACACGAAATTTCTTTTTATAGGAATGATTGTTTGGCTATATTATTATATAGATAATGTTTTTTAGTACGAAGTGCCTTTTTCTAAGTTACAAGTTACTGTCTCTGTCACCGCATTCTATGACGCTGAAATTGATTCTTTTAGTCGGAGAGCCAAAGAATAAAGAGTTAATGGTTAAAATATACATTTAAACTAAGTACTTAATTTTTTGTGAATTTCACATTTTAATTATCAATTATTTCTGCTTCTTTTTTTATGAAGTATCATCATCTATTTATATTAAAATACACCTAGTTGAATGTCTAATACTGTATGGTGTATACTCTTTATTTTTGTTTAAAAAAATGTGCCGATTATGGCACTCTATGTGATCAATAAATATTTCCACGTATGCAGAATTAAAACAATTATTAATTTTAAACATAAGGGGGGGGGGGGGGGGGTTACTGTAATTTTTTTGGATAAAAATCTAAATCACTTTCATTTGTAAAAATCTAACTGGACATCTTCCTTCTCTGACAGTTGTCCGCCGTCCGCCGTCCTTAATTGTTAGACCCTCTACTTGATAGTCCGGGTGGCTCGGGTATGAATAAGGATTTACATGATGAATTTAGTCATGACCCAATGACTTCGATTAAGATCAAGTCTACTTGAGGCCAGTCTGCCTTCATGGGCATATGTCGGCAGGAACATGGCAAGACCTTGACAGTGGCGTGGCTAAGACATGCACAACAAGTCTTAGTTAAGGCATGAAAAGGGCTAGACAGGCAAACGTAAGGTAAGGCTATGATCAGGGGCGGATCCAGGATTTGAAGGATGTTGGTTCTCACTTCCTTCAGCATAAAATTGCTAGCAATCACAGAATATAAATGTATAGCCACTCAAACATATCAATAAAGAAGTAAATGATTAAACAAAGACTAATATTACCATCACCAAAAATAACTTCTAATCACAAGTCACAATGACCTACTAGTAATATTTTCATTACAAAAAAAGACTTCTAGTCTTAAGTCATAGCTGTGCTCGACGACTTTTCATATGTTGAAAACGATGAATAATAGCATCATTGCTTACAGTTGTGAATATCTTACGCTCAACATAGCAAACTAAACAACCATTCAAAAATTCATCACCAATACTATTACGAAGTTCATTTTTGATGTAGTTCATTGATGAGAAAGCTCGTTCCACAGAAGCAGTAGCAACAGGAAGAATGAGAGTCAACTTGATAAGCAAATAAACTAGTGGCCAAGTTTGATGCAAATCTGACTTAACCAACACTTTAGCAAGGTCACTAATTCCCTTCAAGTTGAAGAACCTCTTGTCAGAACCACGAGCATAAACTACAAAACTATCAAGCTGACAATTGAGATCATGAAGCTTGTCGGTGTCAAACTCATTTTTATAACATTCAGCTAACTTCATTATCCTGCTCTTATCAAAACTACCAAATGAATTAACTGGACTTAAACTAGCCATACCAAGAAGTAAGTCAGTACTTACAGCATTGAAACGATTATTAAGCTCCTGAAGATGCAAACCAATAACAACATAAAAAATTTCAACCCGCAAATGATGAGAATAAGTAATATCAAGAGCTCTACGCTTCGACTTCCCAGAAAAGTAGCTAGAATCCATCTCGGGGATCATCATATCATGCTTTCCACAAAATGAAGATACTTCATCCCTTAATGATTCAAATTCACTATCTCTCATAATTTGTAATCTTTGCTTTGTAAGAGCAAGCAATCCCATAGCATTGACAATATCTTGATCCATCCTTTGTAAGGAGGAGTTCAACTCATTTGTCATCATCAGAACTTTCCGCATCAAGTGCAACATAAAAGCAAAAGCAAATTCCTTAATCGCACTCGCAAGGGTTTTAGCAAGAAGTCTATCAGTATAATTTGGGCACACACGTCCAGTAAATTCAAGCACATGAATAACTGATGGAAATAGGACAATGAGGTTATCCAATGTTCTATAATGAGAACCCCATCGAGTATCACCTGGCCTCTGAAGCCCACGTTCTTGATTTAATCCTCGCCCTGTATGCACTTCACCTGATATGAGCAACTCCTCTAACTTTTCAGCTTGATGCTCTCGAAGCAAATCCCTGCGCTTAAAAGATGCTCCAACAATATTTAACACATTAGTAACTAAACAAAAAAAGTCATCTACATTTGAATCCTTCTTTGCAAGAGCTACAAGTGTTAACTGCAGTTGGTGAGCAAAACAATGAATGCAATATGCCGATGAAGTCTCATTCAAAATCAAAGTCTTAAGACCATTTAGCTCTCCCTGCATGTTGCTAGCTCCATCATAACCTTGCCCACGTATTTGAGATGGACTTAATGAGTGAGCTGACAGAAAAGAGTAGATTGCCTCCTTTAATGAATGAGCAGATGTATCACTAACATGAATAATACCAACAAATCGCTCTATCACTTCACCTTTTTTGTTAACATATCTCAGAACAAGTGCCATTTGCTCCTTGTGTGATACATCCTTTGATTCATCAACTAGTATCCCGAAATAATCCCCATCCAAGTCTGCAATGATAGCTTTGATTGTTTCTTTAGCACAAGAATCAACTATATCTTTTTGAATACTTGGAGAACACATCATTTCATTTCTTGGAGCATTTTCTAAAATAATACTTCCAACATCTCGATCAATATCTCCATACCATTGCAAAAGTTCAAGAAAGATACCTCGATTTGAAGAAGATCGACTCTCATCATGTCCACGAAATGATAACCCTAGTCTCAAGAGAAACTTTGTCACATCAACTGAAGCACTCAAGCGGCGTCGAGATTCACTTTTTTCTTTCTTGGATTGCTTGTCAAAGGATGTAAGTATTGACTGTGATTGATTCATTAAGTCAAGCATTCTGTTGAAACACTTGTTGTGAATACTATTTACATCTCCAACATGAGATCTAAATCTTTCAATAGCCTTGTTCCAAGCTTTAAAGCCAGTCTTTGTAAAAGCTGCATCACCCATATTTCCATGACTTTCACACTCATTTTTAAACAAATAGCAACACAAACAATATGCGGCATCTTTTGTTATGCTGTACTCCAACCACTTGCGACCCTTAAACCAATTAGAACAAAACTGACGCATTTCCTTTCCAAATTTGGTTTTGGGAAAAAGATGATCAGCAGGTTGACAAGGCTTCTTTAGTATATAATATCTTTTGACATCGTCACGTATACTAGGCCTGTATTTTGCGATAGGCTTTCTAATTCCTGGATCAGCTTCAAGAGATTCTAAATCAACATCTGAAATAAATGTTTCGCTCGGAATTTTTACAGCTACGAATGAACTGGCAGATGGATGAATAAAACTAGAACTTGAATGCTCAGGTTTCCCTCTTGTAACAAACTTATCCATCTAGAGCACAATCTGTATTTATTCAAAATTTAATTATCAAATCAAATAATTTAGTAAGAAAGAAAATTATCTTTTGCACTTTTTAACAAGTACTGAAGTATCTAAAAAAATATATTTTTAATCATAAAAATATTATATTCTTTCATAGACTCTAAATCAAATAACCAAACAAAATATCTATTTTTAAGAGTACTAACAATAAGCATTGAAAATTCTCAACCCTATTTTCCAAAATCATATTTTTCAATGTCTAACTTTAATCAAAAATCAAAATATCAAATATCAATACCTTATTTTTTTAATTTGTATTTAGATAAGAAACCTTGCTATAGTTGTTGATGAACTTGCTATAGTTGTTGATGAATTGAATTTCAAGGGTCTGCTGCTACGTTCTCTGAGAAATAAGGAGGAGAAGGGTTTTGATTTTTTTTGGAATTTTAAGAGAAGAAAAGAAAAGACAAGAATTCTATTAAACAAAGGAAGCTAAAAGTTTTTTTTTTTTTTTTTTATATATATATATAATGAAAAAACGATTTAGAAGTACAAAAAGTCAAAAATTGAAAAAGAAGGAAAAAGTAGTGTGTGTCAGGCTTCAACTTGACAACTTTCAATCATTTAAAAAAAATTAAAAAAGGTACGCTACCAGGGATCGAACCCGCGCCACAACAGTCTTGAGGATCTTAATTCCCAAGACAGAACCAAAGCACCTAACAACCTTTTTTGTCTATGGGTGCTTATCAGTATATTATAACCGTTTTACTATATTTTCTATATATATATACAGAATTTTTACCGGAGTCAGTGGGTGCTCAAGCACCCGGCACGGACTACGTGGGTCCTCCCCTGGCTATGATGTGGCATGATCATGACTAATACAAGTTTGTGGGCTATGTGTTGGGCAAGGTAAACGGCTAAGGAAAATGACCACCATTTAATGGCAAGTTGTGCGGGGCAGAACCTGCACACAAGGCAGGCACGTGGGAAAAGCAACAAGTTGGGCGCCAAAGTGGGTGTTTCCATATTTGAAGGTTGTGTGTGTGCGCCATCTCACATGTGTTGGCAGTTGGGCAGTTTCCTTACTTTTAGTCGTTTTGCTTAGTCAGTAACATCAATTGAACTTGTAATTCGTAATTTGTATTTGAAATGTCTAACAGTTGGGGTTGCCAACTATTTAAGGATAAGTCATGTGCCTGGCATGTGAGTGGGGCATGTGTCCTATACGTAGTGTCACGCCCCGAGTTCCAACGAGGTGGACTGGCACCCGAAGCCGATAAGGCCCGAGAGAACCAATCTTCGCTCATGTACTCTCATATGTCTGTTTACGTATGAATATCATTCTATCCCATGTAATTAAATATCAATGGCGGAAGTCATGGCAACATGTGCAATATATGAAACTTGGCCGTTAGGGCCATCACGTCAAAATGAACGTACATATCTTACATTCAGTTTCCCACATAAGTCTACAAAGCCTCTACAGATACATAACCATAACAAACCTAGAGTCGGGAAAACACCCCGCTTTATACTCATGTACAATATCAAACAAATGTGCATAATGACTCGAAAAGCCCCGAAGCAACTGGAGCTCACCAACGGTCCGCAAATGATCTGCAACCTACTGTGGAGGTCTACTAGCACCTGTGCCTGCAGCAAGTAAGGTAAGTCCCCCAAGAGGGGTCAGTACGAAGAAAGTACTGAGTATGCAAGGCTATAAGAAAAAGTATGCAACATAGGATCTCAAATGGGATCAATACATGTGAATAAAAATTATGGATCAATCATCGTTTTGCATGTGTGGAACCATGTTCATTACTTCCATTATTTTCATTACTTTCATTGCTTGATCATTCTTTCATATCTTTTGCTATTCGTGAAATAACATTCCTTCATATTTTCAATTACGTGAAATACTTCCTTTGGCTTTACGTTCATCTTTATTATCAGTCATCCACTTATTAGTGGGCCATAATATAATAACCGTCATCCACACTTGGTGGGCTATAATATAATAACCGTCATCCACTCATAGGTGGGCTATAATATAATAATCGAACATCACCTTATAGGTGGCTTATAATATAATACCGATCATCACCTTACAGGTGGCTTATAATATAATACCGTTCATCACCTTATAGGTGGCTTATAATATAATACTGTTCATCACCATATAGGTGACTTATAATATCATACCGATCATCACCTTATAGGTGGCTTATAATATAATACCGTTCATCACCTTATAGGTGGCTTATAATTTAATACCGTTCATCACCATATAGGTGACTTATAATATCATACCGATCATCACCTTATAGGTGGCTTATAATATAATACCGTTCATCACCTTATAGGTGGCTTATAATATAATACCGTTCATCACCTTATAGGTGGCTTATACCGTTCATCACCTTATATGTGGCTTATAATATAATACCGTTCATCACCTTATAGGTGGCTTACAATATAATAATAATAATAATATAGCATAATATTGGGATTGTTCCATCCGAGTTTATGCCCTTTTGATTTGATCCATACTCAATGAAACATAAAGTAACCATATAGTAACCATGTAAGCATTACTTCTTTGCATTGCTTCTTCTTTTTACTTTTGTTATGAGAGTGATACATTGGTGATTGGAACATAATTGGGAACACGTGTATACATTACTTCATTCCTTACTTTCATGAGATTGATACACTCACTCATGAGAGATTAATACATTCACTTATGAGAGATTAATACATTCACTTATGAGAGATTAATACTTTTATTTGTGAGAGATTGATACTTTTGATAATTGTAACATTATTGGAACTTGGAACATTAACCACAGACCATGAGTCATGTGAAACACAATTGATGTAGGAATAAGGAACATATGAATAATAATAATTAATAACCGGAAATGGGATACCTCTGAACATTTCAGAATGAACTAGTACAACATCAATGTGAATACTAGGAGCTGCAGAAGGATACGAAAAAAGTAACCTTACATACCTTATCTTCCCAATATGAATACACAAGCCAATATGTGAATATAACAATTCAGCTCCCTCCTTACGCTTCACTCTACAACACAAGTGCATAACGGAACCAACATTAACCACAAGTTACATTCCAAGTGTATAAGACGACCATGAGCTACATAATTGTCCTATAACATTATTTCACCCTTTACAATACCATTCATGGCATTATCATACCAAAAATACCATAACATTCTATACATTGATCAAGACATCATAACCAATAGCTTTTAATACCAAGTTCCTCCTTTACATGTTCTTACTAACACCACATCACAATGAATCCATCAAGTCACTCCAATCCATTTTATAACCAAAATTCCACAATTTACTCATAGAGAAAAATAAAAAGTTATGGACATAACCGCACCATACATGTTGATATATCATCCACACCATTCACTTTCATCAAAACATCAAGTCCTTTTTCAAGTTTAATTCACAAGGATGCACATCTTTTAGCAAAAAGGCCAAAGTGCACTACTCAACACTTGCAAGCATAACCAAAATGATCTACATACTCTCTCATTCTTATAATATGTTAAAGTACAAAAATAATCACTTACCCAATCTTGGAAGATGATGATCTTGCCCAAGAGTTAATTGTCTTAGGGTTTGGAAATAGAGAGAAAATTCTAGAAACGTCATGTGAGGTTTTGTGAATAAAAAATCTGATTTTGGCCTTATATAGCCTCCATTTAATGGTTATCTTTATCCACTTGGGTCAATAATTCATTATCCAAAGGGAGAATGGGTCATTTGACCCATTGGGCCATGTCTTTAATTCTAATTTCCACTTTGGGCTTTAAATTGAGCCCAATAACACATGTCAACTTAGCCCATTAAATTCAAGGTGTAATTCATCATATATCTCATGTTTGAATAATTCCATAAGTGTAACGTCAATATTTAACTCACGAGACTCATATTTGTAGCCTCAATTTCCAAATAAGCAATTCTCGCCACTTATGGCTTAATTGAACATAAAATTGCAAAAGTGTAATTTGGATGCCAACATCGTCCAAGCGTAGTCATACCAAGATGGAATAATTATATAATAACCCAAGATTCATCTTTATAGACTAATAATCGAAAAATAAATCGGGCGAAAAGCAACCCGGCACACTCCCGGACGCCCTAAGGATTTAAAAAAATTTTAGCTTTTGAAAGGTGTACAGGGGCGGTCTGGCATGCTTCCTGGCGTGCCCCATTGCTGCCTTTGGGCTGAAAATTTCAGCCCAGAGTGGCCTGGCCAAAATATTTTAAAAATTTTCTTTCTTCGACTTTTCGTTGCAGATTTGGTTAGATACTTCAAGTCCTAATCTTTAGATTGCCTCTTGTCTTTAAGAAAATTTATTTAGGAGTCATTAAGCATCATTTATCACTCCTAAAATGTTCCAAAAGTTTCCAACTCCTCATACGAGAGTCTAAACACATTGACTAGTACAATATCGAATGGTCCATCCATAACCACTACAACATACGTACTTAGTGCTCTCGAAGCTAAGGTTTATAACTACACCTTAGGTCACCAATCAATCAAGTTAGGGTTGGGAATGTACGGGGTGTTACACGTAGGCATAAGCAGGCCAATCACAAGGCAGAGTTGGTTGTGTTGGCTGATTATTAGAAAGTTGTTTCATGTGCTTTCTTTGTGATACGACCCCAAAAAGCTTGAAGACCTTAATGGTGATTGGGATCCATGTTAAAGTGTAACATCAATCCAATGAAGGCTCATGGAACACTTTCACCAAGTGTGAGGTGCTTCAAAGAGTCAGTGCACTTCTTCAGGCTATAAGCTCTTTGATTGAAAAGGTGGAGTTTTTGAAGACCATTGAAGACCCATATGTTGGGGTACTAATGATATGGGAGATAGCTTGGGTGGAAGAGAGTGAAAATCCACATGAGGAGATGATCAAGCTATGAAAGATAGCTTGTTTGGATGTATTTTGGCCATTTATGCAAAGGCCACTTTTGGGCTATGCTTGTAAAGGTAAAAACTGTAAATAGTTGCCTTAGTTTATTTCATTAGATTAGTTTATGATGAATGTTGAAAGTATTCTCATTTTGAGACTTGAGAGCTTGGTGAAGCTTCTTTTGAAACTTGTTTAGAAACGTGGGTTGCAAGGTGAATCGATTTTCCCTGTTAGTCTTTGTAAGAGTTAGATGCTTGTTTCGAATTAACCATTTGGGGTCTTAGGATTTAATATACACTTTGGTTGCGTATGATTTTCTTTGCTTGTGTCTATCTATCTATCCTTGATTCGGTGCTTGTATAGGTTTCTTAATTGGAGGTTTTAGTTTTAATATAGTTATTGTTGCCAATTAGTTCCTTGTGCTTAATCTTCTATTATTTATCTTTAATTTTGTTCTTAGAATTAGTATTTCAATTTCTGCACTTTGATATTGCATCACTTTGTGACACGAGTTGAATACAAAGTTGGGAAAGAGATTTCATGTATATATGCTTGTGTTGTTAATTTCGCTAGTCTAGGCAAACTAAGTTGTCTTGCCCCGAGTTCCACCGAGGCAGAATGGCACCCGAAGCCGATAAGGCCCGAGAGAACCAATCTTTGCTCATACCCGTTCATATGCATGTCACTCAATAAGCAGCACTATCACATGGATATATAAGATGTCAATAGCGGAAGTTATGGAAACATGTGATATATACATATAAGAAACTTGGTCGTTAGGGCCGTCACGTCAAAATGAACATACATTCTTTCATTCATCTCACCACGTCCGTCTACAAAGCCTCTAACAGAGGCATATACATAACCATCCTAAAGTCGGGACAAGTCCCCGCTTTATACAACATTACAGTACCAAAACAAATGTACATATGGGACCCAAAAAGCCCCGAACCAACTGGAGCTCACCAAAGATCGGTAAAAGATCCGCAGCCTACTATGGAGGTTTACTAGCACGTGTGCCTGCAGCAAGTAAGGTAAGTCCCACAAGGGACGTCAGTACGAAGAATGTACTGAGTATGTAAGGCTCATATGAAACTGTATGATACATAAATACTTCAATGAACTCAAATACAAATGAATAACCAATATGGATAAGTCACCATTCTGTACGTTGGTAACCCTGTGTATTGCTTTCATTATTTTCTTTGCTTCTTTACTTCTATGTTTGTTCATCATCACTTGTGTCACTATGTACCCGGGCCCCGACTGATCAGTGGGTCTTAACATAACATAACGTTATGTTGGGATCGGCTCGAGCTAGGCTTATGCCTCTAGAGCTACCACCCATAAATCAACACATTGGGCTTGGCTCGAGCTAGGTTATTACCTTAGAGCTGCCACCCATAAACTAATATATCAGGTTCAACTCGAGCTAGGTTCTTACCTCTAGAGCTACCCCCTGTCAGGTTCGGTCTGAGCTAGGCTTATGCCTCTAGGACTACCCCCTGATCCAATAATCTCGGGATCGGCTTGAGCTAGGATTTCGCCCCCAAAGATACCACCCATACTCAATCATTAACCACATATGCATTACTTCATTCTTTACTTTTGTGATTGATACAATGATAGTCATAACATTATTGGAAACATAACATTATTGGAACCATGGGATCTTTGGAACATTAGTCAATGAACATGAGACATGTGAACCATAATTGATCAATAAGTAGGAAACATGTGATAATAACAATTGGTAACTGGATATAGGATACCTTAGAACATTTCGGAATGGAATAATTAAAATGTCAATGTGACTACTATGTGCTGCAGAAGGATACGGATAGAATAATCTTACATACCTTATACTTCCAATATGAATACACAACCCTAAACGTGAACACAATAGTCCAGCTCCTTCCTTATGTTTCACTCTACAACACAAGTGCATAACGGATCTTACATTAACAATCAACTACCTTCCAAGTGTATAAGACGACAACGACTTACATGTTTGCCTTAAAATGTCATTTCCCCCTTTACAATACCATTTACGGCATTGTCATTCCAACAATACCACAACATGCCCAACATTGACCAAAATATCACAACCCAATAGCATTTCATACCAAGTTCATTCTTTACATTTCTTCATTAAAACGACGTCACAATTACTCCATCAAATCACCTCAATACACCTCATAACAACATATCGGCCAAAATCCCATAATTTACTCTTATAGAAAAATAACAAGTTTAGAAACATAATCACACCATACATGTTGATATTTCATCCATACCATTCACTTTCATCAAAACCACAAGTCACCTTTCAAGTTTAAATCCCATGGATGACACATCTTTTACCAAAAAGCAAAAATGCATTATTTACACTTTTAGACATAACCATCATGATATACATACTCTCCCATGCATATAATATATTAATCCATAAGAATAATCACTTACCCAAACTTTTAAAATGATGATCTTGCCTAAAGAAGTGTCTTAGGGTTATTAGGGTTTGAGAGAAAATATCTTGTAATTGTCTAGAAAGGCATGAGAGTTAGAATGAATAAAAAATCAGATTATTTGGCCTTTATATAGCCTCTTAATTCATCCTTATCCACTCCTTGGAATTAAATGCCATGTCTATATAGTCAACATTGAAGAATGGGTCATTTTGCCCTTTTGGGCCTTGACTTTTAATCCTCTTTGAGCCTTAAATTGAGTCCAATAACATATATCCACTTAGCCCACCAAATCCAATGTATAATCCACCATATATCTCATGTTTAAATAATTCCATAATTTCACGACAATATTCACTTACGAGATTCCCGTTCGTAGCCTCAATCGCAAAAATAGAAATTCTAGTCGCTCATGGCTTCATTGAACATATTTGGTAAATACTTGTGACGAAGAGTTAACCCCAAATAGGATGATAAAATTGCTCAAGAGTAATCATATTATGATGGAATAATGATACCATAACCCAAGAGTCCTTTTTATAGACTTAAAATCGTAGAAGAAATCGGGCAAAAAGTACCCCGGCACGACCCCGGGCGCCCCAAAGACTTGGCTGAAATTTCAGCTTTTGAAAGGTGTGCAGGGGTGTCCTGGAACGCCCTTGGGGATGCCCCCTTGCTGCCTGTGGCAATAAAAATTTGGGCCAAAGCGGCCTGGCACGCCCCTGGGCGCGCCTGGCCCAAAATTTTGAAAATTTTCCTTTCTTCAACTTTTCTTTGCGGATTTGGTTAGATACTTCAAGTTCCATTCTTTAGCTTACCTCTTATCTTTAATATCCTTTGCTTGGAGGTCCTTAAATCCTCACTTTATCACTCCTAAAATGTTTCAAACAATCGTAAGCTCCTCCTACAAAGGTCTAATCACATAAACTAGCACGATATCAAATGTTCCATCAATAACAATGCAAAATACGTACTTATTGCTCTCGAACCTAGGGTAAACATGGTTCAAGGTTATCAAGTAGGGTCGGGAAGGTACGTGGTGTTACATAAGTGTTGAGGAAAAAAAGTGAAGGTTGAAATCATAGGTGTGTGGCTTTCGAGTGGGGTCTAACCAGAAAAAGTTGACCTCATTACAACTGGTATCAGAACATTATGTTATTAGGTGCCTAGAACGATGGCTGGATAAAGTAACTACAACGAGTTACGAAAAAAAATTGTAAAGATGGAGGCCTTGATTGGCCTGACGAATGATGAGGACGAACTAGTTGATGTCTTGACTTAGATTCATGACATCAATACAAAAATTTTGAAATTTCGTGTTGTTGTTGATAGTCAATTGACTAGTTTGCTTAATTTTTGTGAAATTATAGGTGCACAAATAAAGCACCTGTTGAAGAAAAATGAAGATCTTGAAGCATAGGTTGTGGTCCTTCACCGGGTTGTCACAAATATGTCCCATTGCAGTGAAAAAACATGCCAAAATTAAGATTCCAGAACCCAAGCACTTTGATGGTTTTCGTGATGCTAAGAAACTGAAAAATATTTTATGGGATTTGGAGAACTATTTTTCTGCTACTCATGTTCCCGCAACTAACAAGTTGACCATGGCAGTCCGCTACTTCAGAAAAGAGTGAAAAGTTTCTGCTTAGCAATTTGGGTTGCTAGGGACCGATTAAAGCTGTTAAAGCAAGTTGGATCCATTTGTGACTATGTGAAGGTATTTTCATCTTTGATGCTAAATATTTAGACCATGTCTAATGAAGATAAGTTGCATAATTTCATTTCTGTAATACAAGGCTGAGGCAGAATGAAATGCGTCGGGAGAAAGTTCGAGATCTACCTTGTCCCATTGCAGCGGCAGATGCATTGATTGATTTTCATTCAACAGCGTTGCTTCTGATCTTATACTTCTTATAAAACTAAAAAAGAAAAAGTACAAGAAGGAAATAACGAAGGTAAAAGGAAAATGGATGTTGCTGCGTCTAACCAAAGCAAACAAACTGGTGAAAAAAATTGTTGGACTTGTCAAAAACCAGGATGTGATGCAAGAAACTGACCAAAACATGAGAAAATCTATGTTCTTCTTGTCGAAGATTAGAGAAGCAAGATAAAGGACAGGAAATTATTGCCTATATGAATCCACTGCGTTTGTTGAATACATTGTCTAGCGTAAATATGGTGGATATGGAGGACGATGAGGCTGTTGGGAAGGTTGCCTACATAAATACTGCCAATCAAAGAGGATTTCATAGAGACACACAAAAATCACCTATTTTTGTTCTCTTTCACTAATACAGACACTAGGTTCGTTTTGTAACCAAAAAGATCACTGTTATTCAAATAAAAACAAGTGTTACTAGAAAGACCATGGAATGTTATGATCATAATTAGTAAAATGGTTTACTTTGCAAGTTGCATGTAATCCATTAAAAGGTACGCAATATTCATTCTATCAAGTTTGTCTATCCCAAATGAGAATTATAGAAAAGTCTTAACACAATCAGATGATTATAAGGAGTAATGAGATATTGATCCCTATGAACAATGAGAAATTAATTTTATTGTCTCATAGCCACCAAGTCACACTTCTGTGAACGAGTGAGGAAGAAACAAAAGAGAGGGAAAATAGTGAGAGCTATGGGACCCATAATTCCAAATGTTCGGCTATTAAGAGTCTCACACAAGTATGACTTGACACGTGAGATTCAAAATAAAATTTCTCCGAGATGATGAGAGAAAGAACAGAACTTAATTTATAAATTTTATTTCTCTATTTTAGGTTTACTTATTACATTATTGATCAATTTAATTTTTTACATTAATTATACAATTATATTTTGATTTCTTATATGATTGCACGTTTATTTCTATACATTTTTACCTCTTGTTTTCTCATTTTCTTTGCCATTTATGTAAACGCTATGTTTCTCCAAGATAGGTTGTAGATCTTGACTCTGATTTTCCAAGTTGCCAAGTTATTGATCAATGTAAAGAGGAAAAAATATGATGGAAATATACCACGGAAGGGAATTTGATCTCATCAATGACGGGATATAATTTTGATTCTTCAATTTCAAATAATTTAAATATTAATCTCCTTAATCATATTTAATCATCATATTCTTTTAGTTAAATGTTATTAAGGACATCTCTTATATACTTAACCCATTTTAAATGGTCAGGTCAAGAATTAGGTCGGATTTAGAGTGGATTGCGTCCTAAATAAATTCAGGAAATTACGCCTAGTGTCCCTCAAAGTGTCTGGTCTTGAATTTTTATCCATTCAGATGTTCGGTCTTGAATTTTTGTTTCCCAAAGTGTATGGTCTTGAATTTTGTTCTCACTAAATAAATACGTTCTAATGTTTACCCATTAGGAAAAACTTGTGGTCAATTGAACAAATTTATTGTATTAAAATGTCTTGAACGTTTGCCTTATGGGTAAAAATTAGAACTTAAGAATGGTAGGCAACAACCCTAAGTTCTAACTATTGTTAGGCATAACTTCTAATCAATTGATCAAGTTCACTGTTTTAAAATGTCTTGAATGTTTGCCTTATGGGCAAAAGTTAGAACATTTGTCTTATGGGCAACATATCTAAGTTCTAATTTTTGCCTATAAGGAAGAACTTCTGGTCAATTGTGCATGTTTATTGTCTTGAAATGTCATGAAATCTTTCCTATGGACAAGAGTTAAAACGTCTGTCTTATGGACAAAATTTATTAAGTGGGCCAAAAGATCAAGACTACCCTTATGGAGGCCATTTGTAAGATTTTTTCATGGGAACAAAATATCAAGACCAGTCCATTTTAGGGCCATTTCTAAACTTAACACTAAAAATCTAAGTATTGACTTTAATTTTTATAATATTTTTTCCTAAAAAATTTAGTTGCTACATCATAAATAAGTATCGAAAATTGCATTTCCGATTAAAATGATCATGGAAGCTAACTAGGTAAAGTTGGATGTCCAGAAAAATTAACTAGGCAGAGTTGGATGATCATGACAAAGTTAGATGACTTTGAAAGGTAAAATAAAGTTGAATGACTTTATTGACCAATTACCGTAGGTTGAGTGATCATTAAGATATTCAACCCGCTTTAAGGAGCGATTTGTCAATAATTAAATTGTAATTATGATGCTAAATATGTAGGTTCACATATGTGTAATCTATTATCAAGCTTATTAAATTTGCAATATTTGTTTTAATGTTTCAGAATTAATAGAACCATAGCGATAAACAGAAGAACATGAATCAATTTGATCTATAGGATAAACGATATGTTATTGTATACTCAGAAAATAAAATCACAACAATAAGGCAATATTACTTCCAAGATGAACACTTAAATAACAATTTAGAATTTACTTATTGTGTTTTATCATCTAACTCTTACTTCAGTCCTTTCTTGACTTACTGATCTTGGGCATATCTATACGTCTAAGTGCCGCTTTTTACCCATATTTTAGCTTAAGTTTAAAGATTAACTCAATTATACTCCTATATATTTTGGATAAATGATGTTGAGGAACTAATATATGTGATGAGGCTATTTGGAAGATAAAATGCAGCTAGAATGGGCAAAAATTGATGAAGAACACAAAAGGCGGGATCAATGAATGTTAGACTTGAAAAGATCTAGTACCAACTATTTCCTCCACGAACCAGGTTCTTAACCAAATAGCTATAAACAATATGTAAACACACAAGCAATTTACGTGAAAAAACCTCCTAACTCAAAGAGTAACAATCACGGCCACATATTCACTAAAACTCAATCAATCAAGTTTTATGATTACAATTCAATAATCAAAGGAACTAAATAACACTACAAGAAATTAGGCCTACAACGATATTTTATAAATGTCGTATTAAGTGTTATAAGTGTCGCAAAATCACTTAGTGACATTTATTTTACACTTAATATAAATGTCATAAATCTGAGTGTCATAAATTTTCTGACATTTATATTAATGTCACTAAATGATTTATGATTTTTTTGAAATATCACATAAAAAATTTCAATATTTAGATTAATGTTGGCAAAATAGTTAATCACATTTATTTACTGAGTTTTATTAAATGTTATATGTTTTGAGTTTTAATCATTCATATAATTATGAAACACGGGTCATATAAACTAATTTTTAATTAAAATAAAAGAGTCAGCTCGACAAACTATAAGTTCTTTTGGAGGAAATTTTTTTCACCCTTTTAGTCTAGTGTTTATTAACAAAGTTGAAGTTATTTTGTTCAACACTGATTTTTGTAGGGAACTGTTTTTCAAGATGTCCTTCCTTGTCATAAAAAGTACACACCATACACATAGAGGAGTTGGTATGCAGAGCTTTGCAAGTTTCTGATTTAAATCTTAGCCCATGTTTAGAGGTGGATTGACTGTTTTGAATGTGAGAGAGTAAAGATGAGGATTTGGTCCACTTTTGATTGTGTTCCAGCTCAAGCTTAGCTTTATTCAGCTCTTTTAGCAGTGCACTATTTTTCCCAGAGATTTCTTGGAGATTGACATTAAGTTTTTTTACATCTTCTTCCAAGTTTTGCTGAACAATAATGGCTTTGTTCTTTCGTTTTTCTAAAAAGTTTTGAGGGAGTTTCTTAGGCATTCATTCTCTTCTTCAAGATTTTCATATTCTAATCTCAGAAATGCATAGTCATTCATCAAAAAAAATTTATCAGAACAAGCAGAGTAATATGCATCTATAAGAACAAATAAGAGAGATTCAAGTTTATTTTTTCAGTACTTTTGCATATTTGGTTTAAGATTAGAAAAATATACCTTAGTTTTTTCTTTTTCAGTGACATTGTCAGAGTCAGATCTAGCCATAAGAGCAAGAATGGTTTCTTTAGAATTCTTTTCTTTATTCTCATCCTCAGTGTCACTCATGGCCAGGAATGCTAAAGTATCTCCATCTTTTTCCTCCACCATGGCCAACAAGGATTGATTGTTGGGGTCGTCCTCATCAGACTCATATGTAAGCTCTCCCATGGAAACTAGGGCTTTTTACACAGCTATGTCAGTCTCTTGTGAAGTCATCTTCCTATATAAAGAAAGAGTGAACTCTCTCCTTTGATCTCTTGGTTTCTTAGTGATATCCTTCTTATGTTCTACAGCCCATAAAGGACAAAACTTAATAAAGTGATCAAGACTACCACACTTTTAACATAGTTGGGTATCCTTCTCTTGAATTTTTGGAGTTCTTATCTGAAAGTTTTGACCTCTCTTGAACATGCGTTGGAACTTCCTAGTTGTTAAAGCTAGGTTCTCTTCTTCAAAGTGAACAGTTTCAGTTGTTTTGAGAGATATAGTCTATTCTTTCCTTTTGGATCTAATGTCCTTCTCTTGATTCTTCTTAAGTTCATAAGTAGTCAGATTTCCAATGAGTTCATCCATTGTTAAGAGTGTCAATATCTCTGACCTATGTGATGGCTTTCACTTTGTTTTCTCAAGATTCAGGCAGCACACTCAACATTTTTCTAACTGCCTTTCCTGTTGGAATAAGTTGTCCAAATGATTAGATATCATTGAGAATTGTAGTGAACCCTAAATGCATGTCTCATATAGATTCACCTTCCTTCATTCTAAATAGGTCATACTGTTTATTCAAGTTATCAATCTTGGCCTTTTTGACAGCAGAAGTACCTTCATGGGCAGTTTAAAGAGTGTCCCAAATTTGCTTAGCATCTTGACAAGATGAGACCCTGTTGTATTCATCAGGTCCTAATTCATAGATTAAAATTTTCTTGGGTTTGGCATTGTTTTGAATGTGTCACGACCCAACTGGTCATAATTGGCACCCAGTCTAACCTATGGCGGGAGAACCATTCTAACCCCAATCCTTACTAGCTCAAATGTCACTTTGACATTCACATTCTATTAATCTAATCATTTTCATTCGAGTTCAAAAAGGGCTTCATTATATACATATATATATATATATATATAAGAGTAAACTGTCAAACCAACATCAACATCCATAAACTAATAGAGTGCGAAAACCTCCATTTATTACATCCCCGGGACCTGAAGTCAACATACAAGAACATCAAAAATAAGTCAAGTCTAAAATCTAAATGATTATCCAAACAAGGAATAAATAAGGAATGTCTTAGTACCAAAACAAGGAATATGAACAATGATAAAAAGATTCAAAGGTTGCCCGGTCATGGTGCTCACCCTTGAAACTGAGTCTGGAACCACTAGCTAAAGGCGAGGTCTTGTCTCAAATTCCAGAACATGCTCTGCACTCAACAAAAAGAAGAGCACATATAGCATCATTACAACAACACGTACTAGTAGGCATCATAAGTCAACTCAACCCGACACCATACGAATAAGTAAATCAAATAGATGTAAAGTAATCATCATAGAACTCATAATCAAAGACAATTAGGCAATCATGACATTTCACTTTAAGGGGGATTATAAACTCATACTTATGTAACTTTACACTTAGTCAAATTCAGCAACAAATTGCATCATAACATACGATTATAAAGGGTCATTCAATGCACATGAATGAATATATGAATGCAAGATGTGTGCATCATCTCTTTCTCTTCTCATTCTCATCAACATCATCATCATCTTATCAACATCACAATCATTACTAACCTAATGAACATCATGGGTTGTATATCAACATCATCACCATCATCATCAACTCAACAATATCAATATGTGTGATTATGCAATGCAGTCAATAATTATAAGTATTGCTCAAAAGACATCACAACATTCAATTCACATATAAGCACAGAGTCAAGCAAGTCTAATTGCTACAATAAATAGTAACTTACACCGATTCCTTGCTCAACAACACTTCTAGGCCACAAGTTTGCCTTTCCTTTTCCTTTCAACCTACTCTTGATCTATAACAACAAGATTATACACCTATTTTAATAAATTCATCCCTCTTTAACCATTAGGGATTAACACTAACCATTTTATTCACAGCATTGCCTTTAGTCATCATCTTAGGGTTTTTCTCCTCCTTAAACCTCATGAACCTTACATTAGTTAGCATGAACAACTAAAATTCTACTTCCATTAGTATTTTCTAACACCCTAAGATTATTATCTACTGATTTTACACTCATTCCCACCAATTAACATCAATTTTATGAATTAGGGTTAAACCCCCAAATTCCACCATATAAGTTTTCTAATAATTTCTATGGATTCTAAGAAGTAATACAAGTTTAAATTATAAGAAATCTACCTCCAAAGATGAAAACCTCAAGAATTCTACAGAAATCGCCCCTTGCTAAGCCCTTACCCATCTTTTGGAAAAGTGAGAATGAAAAACGTTTTTTGAGTTTTTAAAACTGTCAAAATACTGTGAGTTACTACTGTAGCGATTAAATTACCACTACAGCAGTTAGTGGCTTAATACTGGCTACCGCTGTAGTGGTAGCTTTTCCGCTGCAGCGGTTCCCTTTTTCACTGCAGTGGTCCCGAGGCAAAATCTCAAGGCCTCTCTTTAGTTATACTTATTTTACAACACACTCTTTAAAATATGACATCACGAACCAATCCTTCTATAGTAACTTCTATAATCAGAGTTCTACAACTCCATTTCGGGTGTCGGAAGTTGTTACAGCTTCTTAAATTCGTCATCTATCTAAATATTAAGTCAAATATCACCACCAATACTCATATTAATACCATATTTTCCTAAAGTAGTACACTCTCAAAATTTATCCAATACTAGACTAGCCCTGAATTTCTCAAAAATTGCTTAAGAAAGGACTAGGTGCAAATTTTTCCTCCTAATTCAGCGTAATGACGATTTGGATTGTTACATTAGATACCAATTTATCCCTCGTTCATCCCTAAATAAAAATTAGCCCCAAATGATATATCTAAGCAAGGGAAAGTACCTTGGTCAAGGAACAAGTGAGGATATTTTGTGCGCATGTCAGCCTCTGTCTCCCAAGTAGCTTTCTTAATAGTACGGTTCCTCCACTGAACCTTCACACATGGAATGACTCTAGTTCTCAATTTTCTCACGTCTTTATCCAATATAGGAATAGGTTCCTCTTCGTATGATAACTGTTTATCAAATAACTCGGGGTCCCAACAAATGATGCAGTTCCCATCCCCATGGTATTTCTTTAGCATAGATACGTGGAATATTGGGTGAATATCGTACATACTAAGAGGCAAGGCCATCTTGTACGCTACTAACCCTACTCCCTTTAAAACCTCAAAGGGTCCAATGTACATCGAACTCAATTTGTCCTTCTTACTAAAATGCATTACACTATTCATGGGTGACACTTTCAAGAGTACCTTCTCCCCCGTTTCAAATTTCACATCTCTCACTTTATTTTCTGTATACTTTTTTTATCAGCTCTGAGATGCTATGAGATTTTCCTTTGTAAACCTTACCTTCTCCATTGAATCCTTGAGCATGTCAGTGACCTAAGGCCTTAATTCAAATGCATCAAACTACCCAATTGGAGACCTGCACCTTCTACCATATAAGGCTACAAAAGGGGCCATATCAATACTAGAGTGGTAGTTATTGTTGTAGGCAAATTCATACAATGATAAGTATTGGTCCCACTGACCCCCAAAGTCCATAACATAAGCCTAAAGTATGTCCTCAAGCACTTGGATAGTTCGCTCCAACTGACCGTCGGTCTGTGTATGGAACGTTGTACTTAGGTCCAATCTAGACCCCAACTTCAACTAGAATTTCTCCCAAAAATTGGAGGTGAACTAGTACCTATGTCTGACACAATCAAAATTAGTACCCCATGCAACCTTACAATCTTCTTCACATAAATTTTGACCAACTTAGCTGCAGTATAATCTACTCTTACCGAAATGAAGTGAGCTGACTTGGTCAACCAGTCCACAATGACCTATAGAGAGTCGCACTTCCTCAATGTATTAGGAAGACCAACCACAAAGTCCATCGTTATATTTTCCCATTTCCATTTCGGAATGGGCATTCTCTGAAATGTACCACCAGGTTTTCTGTGTTCATATTTGACCTGCTGGAAGTTTTGACTCTTGGTTACAAAATCCACAATGTCACACTTCATTTTTCACTGCCTCAAGTCCCTATATGTCTTTTTGGCACCTGGACGTATAGAGTACTTGGAGTTGTGAGCCTCTGCTAGAATAGTTGAAATTAAATTACCTACCTGGGGTACATACAAGCATCCCTGAATTCTCAACACTCCATCATCATCAAGAACGGCTTCTCTAATCTCACCCAGCAATATTTTTTTCCTAAAGTTTCTCAACTTCTTGCATTCATACTGCCTGCTTTTGATTTGGTCGAAGAATGTGGACTTGATTTCCACATGTTCTAAAATACTCCCCTCACTAGGCTCCTACAATCTCATAAAACCGTTAGCGAAAGACTGTACCTATATTGCCAATGGGTGCCTTGACACTTCCATCCATGCTAAACTTTTCATGCTTACTGGTTTTCGGCTTAGTGTGTCTGCCACCATATTGTCCATACCTTACCCGGGTGATATAGGATTGAGATGTCATAGACTTTGATCAATTCCATCCACTTCTCTGCCTTAGATTCAGGTTTCTCTGAGTGAACACATGCTGCAAGCTATAGTGGTCTGTGAACACTTCACATTTTACTCCATAGAGATAGTGTCTCCAAATCTTCAAAGAAAACACCACAACTGTCAACTCTAAGTCATATGTGGGGTAGTTTTTCTCATAAGGCTTCAGTTGTCTTGAAGCGTAAGAAATCACGTTTTGATCCTGCATTAGAACAACACCTAAACCCAACCATGAGGCATCATAATATATAATGAAATTCTTACCCTCAATAGGCAACGTGAGAATTAGGGATGAGGTAAATAAAGTTTTGAGCTTTTGAAAGTTCTTTTCACACTTGTCATCCCACACAAATGGGACTTCCTTCTGAGTAAGGCAGGTCATATGCAAAGCAATGGTAGCAAACCCCTTAACAAATCGATGATAATAACTGGCCAGCCCCATAAAACTCTAATTTTTTATCACATTCATGGGCCTAGCCAATTCTTAACCGCTTCTACCTTCTGCGGGTTTACCATAACCCCTTCCTTAGACACCATATGCCCCAAGAAGGACACCAAAGACAACCAAAACTCACACTTGGAATATTTAGCATATAGTTGCTTCTCGTTAAGCAACCCCAATATTGTACGCAAATGAGTTTCATGTTCTTCTTCACTCTTGGATTAAACCAAAATGTCATCAATGAAAATAATAACGAATGAATCTAAAAATGACTTAAAAACCCCATTCATCAAACTCATAAAGGCAGCTGGGGCATTGGTCAAGTCAAAGAACATAACTAGAAACTCATAGTACCCATAACGGGTTTGAAAAACAGTCATTGGGATGTTCTACTCCCTAATCTTGAGCTGGTGGTAGACCGATCTCAAACCTATCTTGGAGAACACTACAGCTCCCTACAACTGGTCAAATAAGTCATCTATTCTAGGCAAGGGATATTTGTTATGAATGGTCACCTTATTCAACTAGCGGTAGTCTATGCACATCCTCCTGCTACCATCTTTCTTTTTCATAAATAACACATGCGCACCCCAAGAGGAAACACTTGGGCGAATAAAACCCTTTTTTAACAATTCCTGTAGCTGAGATTTCAACTCTCTCAACTCTGCTGGTGCTATACGATAGGGAGGGATAGAGATGGGTCAAGTTTTGGGCTTTAAATCTATATAAAAATCAACCTCTAGATTTGGAGGCATACCCGAAAAGTCATCAGGCTACACTTTAAAGAATTCACATACCACTGGGACTGACACTATAGGAGGAACTACAGATTTATCTTCCCAAAGTTGGGCTAAAAATGCCCTACACCCCCTCCTTACTAGTTTTTGGGCACGAAGAGCTGACACTATTCTCATAAGAGTAGGTTTAAAAGTACCCTCCCACTCTAAATTCTCCATTCTGGGCATCGGTATAGTGACGATTTAGGCATAACAATCAAGAATGGTACGTTAGGGAGACAACCAACTCATCCCCAAAATGATATCAAATTCCTCCATATCTAGAATCACTAAGTCTACCAAGGTCTTAAACCTCATAAACATCACAGATACACACAATACACCTGATCAACACATACAGACACCCCAACTGGCATAGACACATACATTGGAGTATTAAGATATTCACAGTCTAAGTCCAAGCCCAAGGCAAATATCACAGACACATAAGAAAAAGTGGAACCAGGATAAAACAATATAGAAGCCATACGATTACAGACAAAAATAGTACCTGTGATCACAACATTAGAATCTTCTGCTTCAGGATGAGCTGGAACAACATAAAAATAAGCCTTATCACCACCCTGACCGCCACATCTACCAACCTGAGCACCATTTCTACCAACTTGTCCTCCACCCCAGTTGGCTTGGGTTCCACCCCTTCCTGTAGCCTGGTCACCATGTCAGCCTTGTGGAAGACCCCTACCATTTTCTCCACCTCCATAACTTATTGGAACTAGAGAATTAGAAGTCGGCTGTTGAGTCAACAGACCTGCAGACAAGAAATTAGGACAATACCTTCTGATGTGGCCCAAACCCCCACACTTATGAAACCTAATGACCAAAGAAGGCCTTTGAACTGAAGAAGATAAAGGTCTGTAGTTGTCTGTTCATGAAGGCTGATAACTGACCCTAGACGGGCCTCCTACAGATAATAGCATGGCAGAATTATAAGGTCGAGAAGATTTAGGACCCTTCGAGAAAGTACCGTTGAACTGACCTAAGGTTTGGACTTTTTTCTTGTCTATTTTTACCTCTCCCTATTTCTCAAGTGCCTCGGCCTTTTTGGCAAACTCAATTATCTCCTGAAAAGACTTGCCAGACGCAGCCACAGATAAGGTAACCAACTGAATCCCAGAATTCATACCCTTCAAAAAGTACCTAATCCGCTTCTCCTCTGAGGTGATCAACTGTAGTGCATATCGAGACAAGGAATAAAACTCGGCCTCATAGGCTGCCACAGACATGTTACTCTGCTCTAACCTCAAGAACTCATTCTTCTTTTGATCACGATAGGTGTGGGGAACATATTTCTCAAGGAATACATTTTGAAATTATACCCAAGTGAGTAGAGGTAAGGCTGCCCTGCACTCTTGAAATGACCTCCACCATTGTTTGGCTTCTACTTGCAGCTGAAAAGAAACAATCCCCACACCTTTTAATAATACCCATCTTGTTCAAGTTTCATGACAATCTATCAAAAATTCGAATGCACCCTCAGAATCTGTACTCTAGAATACTGGGGGATTCATCTTCAGGAACTTTCAGAATAGTCCATGTCCATCATCAGCCATTACTGGCCCAATTACCTGTTGGGGATACACCCTTATTTCAGAACCTTCGTCCATCCTTGGTGCTGCAGCAGCAGCATGATGTAAGGATGGGGGCGAAAAAGTCGGAACAACTAGAGTGTGACCAGTGCCAGCCAAGCTACTCAGGAATCCCAACACTTCCTGAATTACTTTCGCAAACACAGGCACCGGGCCTGCACCATTCGGTGTTGGCGCCATATTTGTAATACCCCATACATTTTCGAACCTATGTTATTACCGTAACATTTATGGAATTAGTTAAATATGATATAGTTGGTATATTATTCATGCATGTTAATGGGCTAAGTTAATATTGTGCCATTGGGCTCAATTTAAGGCCCAATAATTAGGCAAAAGACATAGCCCAAAATGAAAAATGACCTATTCTCAATGTTGACCAAGTAAACACTTCAATTATTGACCCAAGTGTGGATAAGGATGGAAATAAGTGGATATATAATGTGGAAGATAAGATTTTTATTCATTTAAACACACATGCAAATATAGAAATTTCCACAAGATATTTCTCATCTTTCACAAACCCTAAGCTACTATCTCTTTGGACAAGATCACTCCTTTGCAAGCTTGGGTAAGTGTTTAATCTTATGGTTTAGTATATTATATGCTTAATATGGTGTATAAATCATGTTAGTTATGATGTTAAAGTGTTGGACAGTTCACTATGTGTAAAACAGTCTACTTTTGCTTAATCGGTGAAGGGTTTTGCCTTCTAAACTTGAAAGTGGACTTGTGGTCTTGAAGGAAGTGAACTTGATGGATTAAATATCAACATGTAATATGTGTTTATGTCCTTTACTTGCTTTCTCCTTGTGTATAACATTTGGAATTGTTGTTGAGAAATTGTGCATGGAATTGGTGATGTATTGAAAGAAAAATGTAGTTTTTGGTGGTGTTCATGTGCATGTTGAAACTATGGTTGTTCATTAGCATCAATTTGACCTAAAATATGAAAAGAGAAGCTTAATTATTACCATGGACTATTCATTATGAAAAAGGACCCGAAAATGACCCTTAAAGGCTGAAATGGGCACCCGCCCTCGCGGGTGGGGCACCTGAGGGCGCATATGCCAACGCAGGTGACCCTGGACCAGGACAATGGTCACCTGCGGATGTGCCTCACCCATATGCGGGCGAAGGTGGCTTCGCAATTCAGTCCAAAACCCCATTTCGATGGTTTTTGCATCTCTTTGACCCCCTAAGGCCCCTATACCCTTCTTGGATGCAATTATCAACTTATGGTACCTTTTGAATGACTTTAAAGGAGTATACCAAAGGTATTTTGGATCATATCCATTGTGTATTGTTGTTAATGTGTTATTGTGAAAGGTATTTAAGTGACTTGATGGAGAAAAGGGTAACGTAGTGTTGAAGGGGAAGTGTAAAGTATAACTTTGGTGTGAAATGCTATCGTTTTATGATGTCATGGTTAATGTGTAGTATGTTGTGGTGGTGTTGGTAAGGTAACGCATTGAATTATATTATGAAGGGTGAAATGAAGTTATATGGCAGTCACGTACTTCATTATCGTCTTATGCACTTGTAATGTAGTTAGTTGTTAACGTGAGCTCCGTGATGTACTTGTGTTGTAGAGTAACACGTAAGGAAGGAGCTAGATTGTTGTATTCACATATAGGATTGTGTATTCATATTGGGAAGATAAGGTATGTAAGGTTACTCTGTCTGTATCCTTCTGCAGCACATATTGTTCACATTGTCATTGTACTTGTTCCATTCCGAAATGTTCAAAGGTATCTCATTTCAGGTTGTCCTATATTGTTATTCACATGCTTATTATTCATTGACCAATTGTTATTCATGTATCACATAATTGTGGACATGGTTCCAAAGTTCCAATAAAGCTACGTTCCAAAGTTCCAATAATGTTATAACCATCAATGTATCAATCTCACAAAAGTAAAGGAATGAAATAATGCATAGTTATTTGATATTTGAGACCGGGTGGGAGCTCAAAGGGCCATAAGCCTAGCTAGATACAATCTCGATACTATTGGAACAGGGGGGAGCTCAATGGGGCAATAGCCTTGCTCGAGATGAATCTGCTTTATATTTTTTTAAGGGTGGGAGCTCAAAGGGGCAAAAGCCTAGCTAGAGACGATCCCAATGTTATGATAAGTTATGTTATGTTATATGAATGATTGTGATAATGATGATGAGCGTAAAAGCAAAGAAAGTAATGAATGTAATATACATGGCTTCACACATACAGAACAGTGGTTTATCAGTATTGATTACTCACTTGTTTTGATTCCATTGAAGTTCTTATGTATCATGCAGTTTCTTATAGCCTTACATACTTAGTACATTCTTCGTACTGACGTCCCTTGGGGACTTAACTTACTTGTTGTAGGCATAGGTTCTAGTAGACCTCCACAGTAGGCTACGGTTCATCTACGGATTATTGGTGAGCTCCAGTTCGGTTTGGGGCTTTTCGAGTCACATGTACATATTGGTTTTGATGTTGTGTAATAGTTGTATAACGTTGGGACTTGTCCCAACTATAGGCATGGTCATTTAACTATTAGAGGCTTTGTAGACGTTGTACAGTTGAATGAAGGAATGTCTTACCTTTTGACTTGATGGCCCTAACAATCAAGTTTCTTATGTATCACATGTTCTCCATGACTTCCTCCATTGGTGTCTTGTATTTACATGAGATAGCATGTTGTTCACTCAGGGACAGTCACATGAATGAAGATTAGTTCTCTCGGGCCTTAACGGCTTTGGGTGCCAATCTGCCCCGTTGAAATTCGAGGCGTGACAAAAGTGGTATCAGAGCGGGTTGTCCTAGGGTGTCTACAAAGCCGTGTCTGAGTAGAGTCTTGCTTATGGATTTGTTGCATGCCACATTTATAAGTAGGAGGCTATGGGACATTTAGGAGGTTATTTTTTTCTTCATTTCTTAGATCGTACAATAGACCCAAAGTTGTAGGTGGAATCATATCTGACCATTGTAATTGATTTTCCTTGTTATAGTAAAATGCCGATCACAAGACAAGGTAGGGTCAAAGGTAAGGAGGTAGACATGCTTGCCGGAGAAGAAACTAGTAAATCACCACCTGACTAAGCTAGCCCAGGTGGGGCTGAGACTGAATTTGCATCGCAGGCTGCGTCTACTTTTCCAGCTCCAAAAGAGCCAAGAAGGAGAGAAAAACCTGTCGAACCACCTGTTACTACTACTGAGCAGGATCTAAGAAATGTGGTGCAAATGTTGGCTCGTATAGTTGTTACACTGACTCAAGGACAAGTTGGTCCAACGACAAGTAATGACAGTGCGGGTAGGGCAGCTAGTCGAAGGACATAGGATTTTCTGAAATTAGATCCTCCCACGTTCACCGGGTCAGATCTGAATGTAAACCCACAGGACTTCGTAGACCAAATTGAAAGGGCTCTAGATGTTATGCATGTATCTGGCACAGACACAGTTGAGGTAGTAGCATATAAATTGAAAGGAGAGGCTATATTATGGTACGAAGATTGGAAACAATGCATGTATTGATGCACTTCTAGCTGGATAGGAGGAATTCAAAGCGGCATTCCTTTATCATTACCTTCTATACGAGGTATGAGAGGCTCGTGTGGACCAATTCTTAAATCTTCGCCAAGGGAATATGAGCGTCAGAGAGTATAGTCTTCAGTTTAACTCTTTGGCCAGGTATGGTCCAAGTGTGGTAGCTACTATGGCCGACAGAGTTCATCGGTACGTGGATAGACTGGATCCGTACTTGGTCTGGGATTGTACTATTGCTGCTTTGAATAGAGACATGGATATAGCCAGAATACAGGCTTTTGCGCAAAAGATGGAGGATCAGAGGCAAAGGAGAGGGGCGCAAGAATTTGAAAGAGGGCTAGACCTATGAGATAGTTCACGGCGTCCCAAGGAGAATTTAGGCCTCGGGTTTTTCCTAGACCGCCTAGACCATCATTTTCTTATCCTACAGCAGGTACTCCATCCCTACTTCGAGGGTTTAGAGGTAGCCATTTTGGGCAAAGTAGTGGGATTCGAGGTTCACAAATAATGAGATTTTCTCGTCAGCCGTGTAAGCACTGCAGAAAGTATCATTTAGGTGAATGTTGGGTTGGGACGAATGTTTGCTATTGGTGTGGAATGTCGGGGCACATGAGGAGGGAGTGTCCGCAGAAGGGCACATGTAGTATGACGCGACCTACGGGACCAGCCATTGCATTATCATCATCAGTTCCTTTCTTAGGCCGAGGTATGTAGCCTGTTGGGCATGGTAGAGGTGATGGAGGAGCAGCCAGTCCTAGTGTATTCCAGAATCGTACCTATGCTCTAATGGACCGGAAGAATTCGGAGACTTCTCCTAATATAATTACAGGTACATTATCCATATTTTTCCATAATGTATGCATTGATTGATCCGTGTTCTACCCTATCATATGTTACACCATTGTTTGCTAAAGAAAAAAAAAATTGAAAGAACACCAGAATTATTAGTTAAGCCATTTGAAGTATCTACACCAGTCGATGAATCTATTATAGCTAAAAGAATTTATCGTAATTGTATAGTCACTGTTTGCGGTCATGATACGTTGGTTGATCTTATTGAGCTGGAAATGATGGATTTTGATGTTATAATGGGTATGGATTGGTTGGCTTCTTGTTATGCCACGATAGATTGTCAAGCTAAGAAGGTACATTTCCATTTTCCACAAAAGACCGTCCTTGAATGGAGGGGTAATGTTGGAGCAATGAGGGGTAAATTTATTTCATATCTTAAGGAAAGGAAAACGATATCCAAGGGGATTCATAAGGCTTATTATGTCCCCTTGGGGTGCACCAGTATTATGTGTACGGAAGAAAGATGGCACGTGGAGAATGTGCATTGATTATCGGCAATTGAATAAGGTGACAATTAAGATAAATATTCCCTCCCCAAAATTTATGATTTATTTGAGCAATTACAAGGTGTCAAAGGTTTTTCAAAGTTCAACTTGAGATCGGGTTCTTATCAGGTAAGAGTTAGAGAAAAAGATATAGCTGAGGCAGCTTTTCGAACACGGTATGGTCATTATGAGTTTTTAATTATGTCATTTGGACTAACAAATGCACCAGCTGTCTTTATGGATTTGATGAATAGGGTGTTCAAGCCATTTTAAATGTGTTCGTGACCGTGTTTAGAGATGATATTTTGGTTTACTTAAGATCACAAGAGGACCATGCTAAACATTTACGGCAGGTGTTACAGATTCTTCGTGACCGTAAGATATATGCAAAGTTCTCTAAATGTGAATTTTGGTTAAACTCTGTAGCATTTTTAGGTCACATTGTATAGGATGAAGGAATAAGGATTGATACACAGAAGATAGGAGCTGTGAAGAATTGGCCAAGGCCTACGACGCCTACGGAAATTCGTAGCTTCCTTGGGTTGGCAGGTTATTATAGAAGATTTGTTGAAGGGTTTTCTTCTATCTCTGCACCTTTAGCAAAGCTAACCCACAAGGCAACTAAATTTCAGTGGAATGTACTTCCGAAAGGCACAGAAGGGTATGCGGTGTATTATGATGCTTCGGGGGTTGGTTTAGGATGTGTATTGGTGCAACACGGTAATGTAATAGTGTATGCCTCACGACAGTTACGGCCACATGAGAGGAAACTATCCCACACATGATCTTGAGTTAGTAGTCATGATATTTGCTTTAAAAATATGGCGCCACTAATTGTATGGGGTTCACGTTGATATATACATATACTAATCATAAAAGTTTGCACTACATCTTTAAGCAGAAGAACCTAAATTTGAGGCAGCGAGGTGGCTGGAACTCTTAAAGGACCATGATATCGATATTTTATACCATTCGGGAAAGGTAAATGCGGTAGCCGATGCATTAAGCCACAAAGCACTAAGAAGTACTGATGGCCAGTTCACGAAACACAAGGTATTATCAAGAATTTAAATCAACTAGCCAGCTTGGAGGTTCATCTTCTTGAAACTCCAAATGAAGGAATCATTGTGTAAAATACGGCAGAATCTTCATAAGTAGTTGAAGTTACAACAAAATTTGACGAAGGCATTTGATCTTACGTAAGAGGGAGTGTTTCAGTGCCAAAATAGATTGTGCGTACCCGATGTAGATGAACTAAGGAGACAGATTGTGACAGAGGAACATCATTCTCGGTATTCTATTCATTTGGGACTAACTAAATGTATCATGATTGGAAGAAATTGTATTGGTGGGGTAACATGGAAAAGAACATTGCCGAATTTGTAGCTCAGTGACCGAATCGACAACAAGTAAAGGTAAAGCATCAGAAACCTGGAGGTTATATGCAATGTATGAATTTTCCAGTTTGGAAATGGGACATGATTAACATGGATTTCATCACAAGTTTGACTCATACACTTTGGAAATATGAGTCCATAAGGGTGATAGTGGACAGGCTTATCAAATCAGTACACTTTTTACCTGTCAAGACCACCTACACAACCGAAGATTATGCGAGGTTGTATATTAAAGAGATAGTTCGAATGCACAGAATTCTAATTTTTATTATATCAGACAGGGGAGCTCAATTTACTGCACATTTTTGAAAATCTTTTCGGGAGAGTTTGGGAACCCAAGTGAATTTAAGTATAGCCTCTCATCCCCAAATAGATAGACAGGCAGAATGTACTATTTAAACACTTGCAGATATGCTACGAGCTTGCACATTGGACTTTAAAGGTAGTTGGGAAGATCATCTACCTCTTATTGAATTTGCCTACAATAACAACTATCATTCAAGTATCAAAATATCTCCTTACAAAGCTTTATATGGAAGAAAGTATAGATCACCACTTGGATGGTTTGAAGCGGGTGAAACTGCTCTACTTGGACCAGATCTTGTTCATCAAGTTATAAGGTGATACAACAGCGGCTACACACGGCCCAAAGTCGATACAAATCATATACTGATGTTAGAGGAAGAGGACTAGAATTTGCCATAGGTGTTTGGGTATCCTTGAAAGTGTCACCAATGGAAGGGGTAATGAGATTTGGGAAAAAAGGAAAGTTGAGTCCACGTTATGTAGTGCCATATGAAATTTTCCAAAGATTTGGGCAAGTTGCGTATGGATTGAAACTACCCAAGAACTCTCAACAGTTCATCCTGTGTTTCATGTTTTGATGCTTCGAAAGTGCATAGAAGATCCATCTCGTATTGCTCCCATTGAAGATGTGCAATTTAAGGAAGATCTCATATATGAAGGAATACCCATTGCTATTCTAGATTGACAAGTGATGGGGTTAAGGAATAAAGAAGTAGTTTTCGTAAAAGTACTTTGGAGGAATCAACAAGTAGAAGAAATCACATGGGAAGCCGAAGAAATGATGAAGTCTAAATACTCGTATTTGTTTCAAACCGAAGAGAAAATCCAAGACACTGAGTTGGAGCAATAACAAGTAAGAATATGTGAGCATTATAGGTACGTGATAATATGAAGACTGCAATTAGACTTGGATGTGTTTAGACTGGATAACGTTATTAACATTCGAGGACGAATGTTTCTAAGGGGGGAAGGATGTAACACCCCGTACATTTTCGAACCTATGTTAATACCGTAACAATTATGGAATTAGTTAAACATGAGATAGTTGGTATATTATTCATGCATGTTATTGGTCTAAGTTAATCTTGTGCCATTGGGCTCAATTTAAGGCCCAATAATTAGGCAAAAGACATGGCCCAAAATGGAAAATGACCTATTCTCAATGTTGACCAAGTAAAAACTTCAATTATTGACCCAAGTGTGGCTAAGGATGGCCATGAGGGGCTATATAATGTGGAAAATCAGATTTTTATTCATTTAGACACACATGCAAATCTAGAAATTTCCACAAGATATTTCTCATCTTTCACAAACCCTAAGCTAGTATCTCTTTGGACAAGATCACTCCTTTGCAAGCTTGGGTAAGTGTTTAATATTATGGTTTAATATATTATATGCTTAATATGGTGTATAAATCATGTTGGTTCTGTTGGCAAAGTGTTGGACAGTTCACTATGTGTAAAACAGTCTACTTTTGCTTAATCGGTGAACGGTTTTGCCTTCTAAACTTGAAAGTGGACTTGTGGTATTGAAGGAAGTGAACTTGATGGATTAAATATCAACATGTAAGATGTGTTTATGTCCTTGAATTCTTTCTCCTTGTGTATAACATTTGGAATTGTTGTTGTGAAATTGTGCATGGAATTGGTGATGTATTGAAAGGAAAATGTAGTTTTTAGTGGTGTTCATGTGCATGTTGAAACCATGGTTGTTCATTAGCATCAATTTGACCTAAAATATGAAAAGAGAAGCTTAATTATGACCATTTACCATTCATTACGAAAAAGGACCCGAAAATGACCCTTGGAGGCTGAAACGGGCACCCGCCCTCGCAGGTGGGGCACCTGCGGACACAGATGGAAACGCAGGTGACCCTGTACCAGGACAATGGTCACCTGCGTATGCACCTCACACATATGAGGGTGAAGGTGGCTTCGCAGGTTAGTCCAGAACCCCATTTCGATGTTTTTTGCATCTTTTTGACCCCCCAAGGCCCCTATACCCTTCTTGGATTCAATTATCAACTTATGGTACCTTTTGAATGACTTTAAATGAGTATCCCAGAGTTATTTTGGATCATATCCATTATGTATTGTTGTTAATGTGTTATTGTGAAAGGTATTTAAGTGACTTGATAGAGAAAAGGATAACATAGTGTTGAAGGGGACGTGTAAAGTATAACTTTGGTGTGAAATGCTATCATTTTATGATGTCATGGTTAATGTGTAGTATGTTGTGGTGTTGTTGGTATGGTAATGCAGTGAATTGTATTATGAAGGGTGAAATGACGTTATATGGCAGTCACGTACTTCATTATCGTCTTATGCACTTGTACTTTAGTTAGTTGTTAATGTGAGCTCCGTGATGTACTTGTGTTGTAGAGTAACGCGTAGTATTCACATATAGGATTGTGTATTCATATTGGGAAGATAAGGTATGTAAGGTTTTTCTGTCCGTATCCTTCTGCAGCACATATTGTTCATATTGTCATTGTACTTGTTCCATTCCAAAATGTTCAAAGGTATCTCATTTCAGGTTGTCCTATATTGTTATTCAAATGCTTATTATTCATTGACCAATTGTTATTCATGTGTCACATAATTGTGGACATGGTTCCAAAGTTCCAATAATGTTACGTTTCAAAGTTCCAATAATGTTATAAACACCAATGTATCAATCTCACAAAAGTAAAGGAATGAAGTAATGCATAGTTGTTTGATATTTGAGACCGGGTGGGAGCTCAAAGGGGCATAAGCCTAGCTATAGACGAATCCCGATATTATTGGATCAGGGGGGAGCTCAATGGGGCAATAGCCTAGCTCGAGACGAAACTGCTTTATATTTTTTTAAGGGTGGGAGCTCAAAGGGGCATAAGCCTAGCTAGAGACGATCCCAATGTTATGATATGTTATGTTATGTTATACGAATGATTGTGATAATGATGATGAGTGTAAAAGCAAAGAAAGTAATGAATGTAATATACATGGCTCCACACATACAGAACAGTGGTTTATCAGTATTGATTACTCACTTGTTTTGATTCCATTGAAGTACTTATCTATCATGCAGTTTCTTATAGCCTTACATACTCAGTACATTCTTCGTACTGACATCCCTTGGGGACTTACCTTACTTGCTGCAGGCACAGGTGTTAGTAGACCTCCACAGTAAGCTATGGTTCATCTACAAATTATTGGTGAGCTCCAGTTCGGTTCGGGGATTTCCGAGTAATCTGTACATATTGGTTTTGATGTTGTGTAACAGTTGTATAACGCGGGGACTTGTCCCTACTATAGGCATGTTCATGTATCTATTAGAGGCTTTGTAGACGTTGTACAGTTGAATGAAGAAATGTCTTACCTTTTGACTTGATGGCCCTGACGGCCAAGTTTCTTATTTATCACATGTTCTCCATGACTTCCGCCATTGGTATCTTGTATTTACATGAGATAGCATGTTGTTCACTCAGGGACAGTCACATGAATGTACATGAATGAAGATTGGTTCTCTCGGGCCTTAACGGCTTCGGGTGCCAGTCCGCCCCGTTGGAATTCGAGGCGTGACAATATTCTCTGGAGCTACCATCTCCTCCTCCTCAACTACCACTTTTTCATTCTGAGCATGGTCTGGGGCATCCTGTTGTGGGGGAGGGGATGGTGATCTCTGCCTTGTCGGTCCTCCGGTTGCCTGGGCTCCACCCCTAACAGGTGTTGCCCTTTGTCCTCCCCTCCTAGCTCTGCCCCTAACTCGAGATCTGTTCCGGACTGTGACCCTAGTTGCCGCTGCGGGTGCAGCTGCTCTGGTGGAATATTCACCATTTGCAAACAAGAGTGAATGAGTTAGATACAAATTTGGATCACCTGATACCAATTGGAATCAAGTAATAGCACGAAAGAAAGAAAGAAATGAATTCATTTCCTAAAGCCCTGTAGCCTCCCGAACAAAAGTACAGACGTCTCCGTACCGTTTCGCAGGACTCTACTAGACATGTTCTTGTTCGATGAGATCTACGAACCCAGTGCTCTGATACCACCTTTTTCACAACCCAACCGGTCATGATTGGCACCCAGCCTAACCTATGGCGGGAGAACCATTCTAAGCCCAATCCTTACTAGCTCAAGTGTCACTTTTACATTCACCATCTATTAATCTCATCTTTTTAGTCAAGTTCAAAAAGGGCTTCATTAAATTATTATTATTGTATATATATACTACCTTAAAAGCATGAACTCCCTAATTTTAAAGTGAAATTACTAAAATATCCTTACTATTAACCTAATTAAATATCCTATTTAATTGATTAGAGAAAAAAACTAACGCACATCAAAACCACCGCTTCAGTCATACACACCTTCCTAGCGTTGCCACTAAGTAGACATACACCAAATGAAAAATCGTTTCAGCATTAAGTTTGGCATTGTTCACTGGATGCGTAAGAACCTCTCAATTTTCATGTCTAACTGATCAAGTTTGTCTCTTTTTCTTCATCACTAGGTAATTTTTTTTTGTTGTTGATACTCAAACGGATTGTGTAACTTCACATATTGTATAGTGCTTGAACCAGTTCTAATTTAATAAAATATTTCAGACGGTGAAGATCCTCCAATTCTTGTTTGCGTTACTACTGTATTTTCGAGAGAACAACATGTCTTAATTATGTCTGTGAAAGAAATAAATATTTTTAAAATGTTTCTATTTTTGGTGATAATTGTGAATTATATTCAGGAAGAGTACTAGATTTTAATTTTCTTTTGAGAGTTTTGTTCTCTATTTTTTTTGTGTGTGTGGTAATTGTGAATTATATTTAGGAAGTGTGAACTAGATTTTAATTTATTTTTTTTGAGAGTTTTGTTCCTTGCGTTGATCGTGTAAAGAAATTTAACAGTAATAACATATATATTATAATCAATTAAACTAAAAAAAATTATACACTCAATATAGAACTTTGAATCATTTTTCTTTCAGTTGAGTGATTTAGGCTTTTCTAAATGAGTCACTTTTCTTCAAAAAGAAAAAAAAAAAATAAAGCAACAAATTGTCTTTTTTTCCCCTTACGATGACATAACATCCACTTTTCATTATTGTGTATTTTATACATTTGTAAGGGTGTTATATAAGTATAACACATTCTTGTCGTGATAGTTGAATTTTTTTTCCTTTGCATGAAAAGGGCAATATGAATTTTGAAAGGGAAAAAAATTGAAATATACATCCTTAGATTGTATATTGTAAGTCGTAGCAATACTTTTTAGATTGCAACTAATAACAAATTTAAAAAAAGAAAAGAAACACAATAAAAAGAATTTACAATAAATCCTTAATTTTCTCCTTCACCAAGTTCCTTAATTAAAGGATTGATAATAAATCCTTAATTTTCTCCCTAATGTTTTTTACTATTTATTTTTTTTTTACCGTGTAATCCCCCTCAAATTCTCCACCTAACAAAAATACGGTAAAAGGATTTATAAGAAATCCTTAATTTTCTCCCTCTTTCATTTCCTTAAATAATATTTTTTTTTATATTAATTAGTCCTTCCAAATTTTTTAATAGTGTTGTTTTTCATAAATTTCTCTCCCATATACTTTTCTTAACTCTTTCATTTTTTTTCTTTGATATTAATCCTCATAATTATTTTAGATTGTTTCTTTTTAATATAAATTTTATTCATAAATTAGATTTTAAAATATGTTTGTATATATTCATGATTTTTTTTATTTTTTTAATGAAATAGCAAATTAGTGAACAACTTCGCATTCATGATTCATACCAGTTTGTATGCAAATTTCTTACGTACAAACAATGTAAAAAATAAAATAAAGATAAAATCAGTTTATATACAAATTTCAGACACCTAAAAAATAAAAGTACACCTAAACTAGTTAAATTTATCATATTTTATACACAATCCATACATAAAATATGTTTGTATATATTCATGATTTTTTTAATTTTTTTAATGAAATAGTAAATTCAGTGAACAACTTCGCATTCATGATTCATACCAATTTGTATACAAATTTCTTACATACAAACAATGGGAAAAAAAAAACAATTTATATACAAATTTCAGACACCTAAAAAATAAAAACAAACTTAAACTAATTAAATGTACCATATTTATACACAATTTATACACTTAAATATATACAAATTTCTTACATATTAACATGTAAAAATAAGAGAAAAATTGAAGATACATCAATTTCTATATAAATTTCAGACCCAAAAATATAAAAATAAAAACACACCCAATAAGTTTTTCTCTTATTGTCTTTTAAAGATTTGACTTGAAATACAATTTTTGAAACATCACTTTTCTTAGACGAGCCTTGGATTACAACTTTTGGAACATCACTTCTCTTATACGAGGTGTCATTTTCTGTGTTGAAAATTGGCTTCACTGGAAATTGGGTAAAATAACCCAAATCAAAACTGAATATTGAGTGCAAAATGGAGCTACATCCATCTACAAATCTCGATTTCTTACATATGGGTGTAGAATCAAACTTGTTCTTACATATGATGGTAGAATCAAACTTCGAATTAGAAGTCATGATTTTTTTCATGTAAAAAATACCAATAGAAGTTCGATAAAAATCAATATGAAACAAGATATAAAATCGACGAAAAAATCAAAAAGTAAAAAACCACAAAATTCATAAAATCTTTATGAGATTGCAAACGCATGTATATTCTCAGAGAAGATTAAAAAGAGTATAAAAGGAGAGAAGTAAATAAGAGAGGAGTTGAAAGAAGAGAGATGGAGAAGAGTAAAAGAGGGGAGAAATCAGAAGATTTATTCTTTTTCCCACTTTTTACTCCTTTCAATAATTCATAATGTATAGGAATCAGTTTAGTAAATCTTTTTGCCCATTTTTTACTCTTTTATTAATTATCCGACACATTAACTTAGGAGAGATAAGGAATTTAAAGAAATTTTTTGCTTCTTCCCAACAGCAGAAAAACTGCTTTTGCTTCTTTTTAAAAACACTTTTGCAAGTTTACCAAACATCATTCTTTTCAAAAAAAGCACTTTTTTTTGAGAAAAAAACAATCCCAAACAGGCTATTAGTATTACATGAAATAGGAATATTAATACAAATCAATACTTGAAGAAATACATATGTAGACAAATATAACAACAACAACAGCATACAATTACAAAAAAAAATAAAATATGCTCCCGTTGCTGAGATGAACTCATATAGAACTCTTTCTGTTATTAGTTGAAGAAACTAATAAGGGACTAGGTCCTTAGTATCGTGGTGGATGCATACAAGCCAACAATCAGTATCAGAGCAAGTACTCTCTATACGATTAACACTTAGAGAGGATCCTGCGAAGATGACTGCTCCACCTAATCTAGAAGAAGGTCAGTCAACCACCAGACCTCCTTGATTTAATGGATAGTATTACGGGTGGTGGAAGACTCGGATGTACGACTTTATAATGGCTGAAGACAGTGAGCTATGGGATGTCATTATTGATGGACCACATGTTCCCATGAAGAAAGTTACTAAAGGAGAGACTACAATACTGGTTCCCAAGTCACGTAAGGAATATGAAAAAGCTGATCGGAAGAAGATTGAAAAAAATTTCAAAGTTAAGAAGCTGCTTGTGTGTGGAATAGGTCCTGATGAGTACAATAGAATTTTTGCATGTGAATCTGCAAAAGAGATTTGGGAATGTTTGAGAACTGCACATGAGGGAACAAGTCAGGTCAAGGAGTCCAAAGTGGACATGCTCACTACACAGTATAAGGCCTTCACTATGAAGAAAAGTGAGATGATTCAAGAGATGCATACCAGGTTCATTGCAATTACAAACGAGTTGCATTGTCTTGGAGAAGTTATCTTACCAAGTAAACAAGTGAGGAAGATACTTGGAGTTCTGCCAAAGTCATGGGAGAGTAAGTTCAATACAATCACGGAGGCTCGAGATCTCAAGACCCTTACCATGGATAAATTGATTGGCAACTTGAAAACTTATGAACTCAAAAGGCAACAGGATCAAGAGAAGAAGGAACCCAAGAAAGTGAAAATCTTGGCACTAAAAGAATCAAAACTTGACTTCAATAAAGAATATGAGGATGTGGCTTACTTATCTCAAAAATTCATAAGAGCTATGAAGAAGAATGGAAGATTTCAGAAGAAAGGGAATAATAGCAAATCTCCTAGTGCAAATGAGTGTTGTCATAAATACGGTAAACCAAGTCACTTTATGAAAGACTGGCCAATGCATAAAGTGGAGTACCAGGACTATGCCAAAGCTGGAAATGACAAAGGAAAACAGAATGACCGGGTCCCTGAAAAATTTAGGAGAAGAGCTGTTGTAGATTATGTTGCCAAACAAGCTCTTGCAGCATGGGAGGGACTCATCCAGTGATTCCGATAAATCTCAGCACCCTAAAGATGCTTCGATGATAGTGGTTGAAGTTGATGATGATGTGTTTGACTTAGTCTTTGCCTTCATGGCAAAGTCAGTTGATGATGAAGATAAGGAGGTAACCCTTCTTGACAATAAACAAAATCTCAATAACTATTCATTGAAGAAACTAAAAGATTTAACTAATGTCCTAATAGACTCCTTGTGTGATCTCATAAATGAGAAGTATCTCTGGGATGAGAACCTTGATGTTTTTTAGAGTGGAAAAATTGCTTAACTGTCCAAATCTACGAGTTAGGAGAAAAATTGTGTCAAATGTCATCTGAAAATGCTAATCTAAAAGAAAAGTTAGAGAAACCGTCTTTGAATGAGTCTAGGGGTAAGAATGAAGCAAGTCGTCTCCAACTTGAGCTTGAAGAAAAGTTTGAGAAAGTCTAAAGAAAACTTTGCAACCTCTCTAGAAAGAAACGCTCAACTAGAGAAGGACTTGGTCCGTATTCAAGAAGAGCTTGAGAAATCACTCAAGTGAACTGCCTCATCTCAGATCTTGGCTAACTTGACAAGTCAAAGGTCTAACACTGGGAAAGGTCTAGGGAGTAAGAAGGTCAATCCTCCATACAATTCCCACAATAAGTATGTGTTTGTGGCTAACAATCTACTGTGTACATATTGTGGTAGAAATGGTCATCTCAAGAAGGATTGTGAGGCTATAACAGGGGCTGAGCGGAGTTTTTAAAAATATATTGAGGATGAGGAACAAGTTAAGAAGGGACCAGATCATGTAAAAAAGTACCAGGTCCCTTTGTTAAAGCAAGGTCATCTAAGTTACCTGGATGGACCAAGAAAGTATTGATTACTCCCCTATCTCCTTTTTAAGAACTCAGACTTAAGTGGGTTCCCAAGTCTAACAAGTTATTCTAGGTGCAGGTGGGAGGAAGAGGAAACAGTCAGTGTTGGTTCATGGATAGTAGATGTTTCAAGCACATGACTGGAAGAATTGAAGACTTCCTCTCACTCAAGGCACTTTATGGAGGAGGTGTCTCATTTGAATACGAAAAAAGAGTTACATACAAGGTGTAGGCAAGATTGGAAAATCACCCAATCATGTTATTGAAGATGTGTATTTTGTGAATGGGATAAAGTATAGCTTACTCAGTGTATCACAAATTTGTGACAAAGAAAATGAAGTCAAGTTGTGTGAGATGGATGTATTGTGTCAAATCTCAAGTCTGGTGAAGTTTTTTTTTTACAGCCATAAACCTTTTTAAAAGTTTACCTAGAATAATTTTCCCATTTTATTTTGGAACTAGAAAGATTGTGTTAAGAGAGGTGGGCTATGGAAACACCACATCCTTTAGGGTTTATTTGGTATGAGGCATAAAAGATAATAATGTCGGAATAAAATGTAGGATTATTTTATCTGTATTTGGTTTGGGATATAAATTAGTCCGAAATTATTTATCCAATCATTTATACTATAATTATGAAATAATTTATCCCATATATATTTGATGGAATAACTTATCCCATGAGATATCCCACTCTATGGAATAACTTAATTTATCCTATCCCCATGCCAAACAACCCCTTAATGATATGCTTGAGAGAATATATAGTAGTACCAAGTAAGGTTTTTTATGATATTATCAGGGATAGGCATTGCATAATGAAAAACTTGAAAGAGGTAATTTGAGAGAAAAGATGAAGAATGATAAGGTGGAGCCTAATATTTTATGACCTTAAAATATGCTTAATTGATTTTATATGTTTGGGATCAAAATCAAGGAAACTAAGTCCATATTGGATAGGGTATGAAGGAATATGGATTGTACCCGGCGTGTTTTTACTTATAGCATACTTTTTTATTGAACTTTGCCCGACGTATTTACTTATAGTGTACTTTGAAATGATATTAATTCCTCATTATTGAATGAAGTTGGTAGGAAAACTGTGCAAATGAATAATCTCTCTGTTTTACATTGCATGGTCATGTTAATTTGATATATTACTTAAAAGAAAACTTTAATTAGAGATATATTGTACCAAATTAATCTTTACTAATAGTGTTTTGGAAGACACCAACTATTTTATAAAGTTAGTTAATACTAAGAATAAGAATAGTATGTGAAAGAATAATAATATTCTGTTGATTTGCTAAAATGGACAAGCACAGATTTTTAGTACAAAGGCCAAGTAAAATGAAAGAGAAGGAAGTACTATCTCCATCTATTTTATTTGTCAACATTGACTAGGTAGAATCCTTAAGAAATAATAAATGAAATGACAATTTAACTATAATACCTTTTGAATACAATTAATTCAATGTTTTAAAATAATAAGGATAAATTAGAAATTAAACGATAAATTATTTCTTGATTTTTTAAACTGCAGAAGTGAAAGTGGACATTTATTTTTATTAAAGTGGACAATGGAGTGAGTAGTGTTTAATTAAATGACTTGTGCTAGAAGGGTAAGAAGACAGATATAGCATGTTTGACCAAGCTTACTTTTTTCCAAGAATGTTTATTTATTCTAAAAGCTGCTTATTTTTTAAAATTGAGATATTTGGCTAAGTTTTTCAGAGAAAATAAGTGTTTCTGGTGAGTAGCAGAAATTATTTTTCATAAGCTAAAAAAAGCATTTTTTTCTTAAAAGCATTTTTGAAAAAAATAAACTTAAAAATATTTTTAGAAAGTTTGGTCAACCATTCATTACTACTCAAAACTATTTCTCACCAAAAAAAACTTTTTAAAAAAAACACGATTGGAAAAGCTCTTTTAAAATAAAATTTTACAAGTTTAACCAAACAGTCAATGTAAAGTTGCATATATTTTGAAATTTTTTAATGAAAATCAACTAGCCTGTACACAAGTCTTGGTAAGTGCTACTTTTAGAGGCCGTCGAAAAGAAAATATGGTTTATAGATTATAGTATGAGAAAGATGATGACTAATGCTTTTGTATGCTCTGACATGTTGCTAGAAGATGATACATCACCAATACTGTTACATATAATATTCTATTAAAATTGTATTTTCTTGAAAATCATATTTGAAGCAAAGTATACTCATCAATTTTCAATTTCGAAATTGAAATACTTATGACTCACGTGCTTATATTTTGACTCTGCTCCAAACTTTAAGATTCATTCAGCATTAAATTGATGCAACTTTCTGGCATCTTTTTCATAATTACGTTGGTTTGTTTCCACTTTGGTAGGTACTTTTTCTGTGAAAATAATTATGCATAATAAATCCCACAATTTTAGCAGTTCAAGAGATTAAGCCGGAAGGTGCTTTTCATATCTAGAGAATTATAGAAACATACTTATTTTTTATTTATTTATTGTGGGGTTGAAATACTTTAAATGAGAGAAGAGAGAAAAACTAGATGTCTTTTATTTATGAACATAATTATACCTCATAAAAAGTAAAAAGATCACATGTACATTCAATATATAACTTTGATTGTTCGTCTTCGAAGGTAAAGATGCTATATAGTCAATTAGCTTGAACTCGACAAACAAGTCAGTATATATATATATATATAAAAATAAATAAGTAAACTGTAAAACCGACATCAGTATCCATAAACTAATAGAGTGCAGAAACCTCTATTTATTATATCCCCGAAACCTCAAGTCACCGTACAAGAAAATCTAAAAGAAATCAAGTCTAAAAGCTAAATGATTATCCAAATAAGGAATGTCTTAGTCCCGAAACAAGGGACATAAACAATGATAAGAAGATCCAAAGGCTGCCCGGTCATGGTGCTCACCCTTGAAACTGAGTCTGGAACCACTAGCTAATGGCGAGGTCTTGTCTCAAACGCCGAAACACGCTCTGCACTCAACAAAAAGAAGAGCACAGGTAGCATCAGTACAACAACACGTATTGGTAGGCATCATAGGTCGACTCAAGCCGACAACATACAAATAAGTAAATCAAATAGATGCAAAGCAATCAACACAGAACTCATAATCAAAGACAATTAGGCAATCGTGAATTTCACTTTAAGGAGGAATATAAACTCATACTTAGTCAAATTCAGCAACAAATTGAATCACAACATACGATTATAAGGGGTCATTCAATGCACATGAATGAATATATGAATGCAAGATGTGCGCATCATCTTTTTCTCTTCTCATTCTCATCAACATCATCAGCATCTTATCAACATCACAATCATTACCAACCTCATGAACATCATGGGTTGTATATCGACATCATCACCGTCATCATCAACTCAAAAATATCAATATGTATGAATATGCAATGCAGTTAATAATCATAAGTAGTTCTTGAAAGACATCACAACATTCAATTCACATATAAGCATAGAGTCAAGAAAGTCTAATTGCTACAATAAACCGTAACTTACCTCGATTCCTTGCTCAACAACACTTCTAGGCCACAAGTCTGCCTTTCCTTTCCCTTTCAGCTTGCTCTAGATCTATAACAACAAGATTATAGACTCATTTTGATAAATTCATCCCTCTTTAATCATTAGGAATTAACACTAACCATTTTAATCACAACATTGCCTTCAATCATCATCTTAGGATTTTTTCCCTCCTTAAACCTCATGAACCCTACATTATTTAGCATGAACAACTAAAATTCTACTCTCATTAGTGTTTTCTAACACCCTAGGATCATTATCTATTGATTTTACACTCATTCCCACTAATTAACATCAATTCCATGAATTAGGGTTAAACCCTCAAATTTCACCATTAATAAGTTTTCTAATGATTTCTGTGGATTCTAAGAAGTAATTCAAATTTAGATTGTAAGAAACTTACCTTCAAAGATGAAAACCTCAAGAATTTTGCAGAAATCGCCCCTTATTAAGCCCTTACTCATTTTTTGGAAAAGTGAGAAAGAAAAACGTTTTTTGAGTTTTTAAAATTGTCAAAATACTGTGTGTTATCGTTGAAGCTGTTAAATTACTACTGCAATGGTTTGTGACTTAATACTGGCTACCGCTGCAGTGGTTCGCGACTTAATACTGGCTACCGCTGCAGCGGTGGCTTCTCCGTTGTAGTGATACTACTGCAACGGTCCCGAGGCATAATCTCGGGGTCTCTCTTCAGTTATGCTTATTTTACAACACACACTTTGAAATATGACATCGCGAACTAACCCTTTTATGGTAAATTCTATAATCGGTGTTCTACAACTCCGTTTTAGGTGCTGGAAGTTGCTTTGGCTTCTTAAATCTATTAAATATCAAGTAAAATATCACCATTAATACTCATATTAATACTAGATTTTCCTAAAGTAGTACACCTTCAAAATTCATCCAACACTAGACTAGCCTTGAATTTCTCAAAAATTGCTTAAGGAAGGACTAGGTGCAATTTTTTTCTCCTAATTCAGCTTAATGACGATTTGGGTCGTTACAAAATGGCAACCTTTTCAGCAGCATTCCATTTCTTCCCGTCTTTAGGTACTTGTGTATTACCATCCTCAAAGGGTTTTCATAGGAATGGTTGGTCTATCAAGAATAACATTCGATAAGTCAGGACTTTCTAATGAGATTATCCATCATCCCGTTCTTCTACCAATCATAGTATTTCCCATTAAATAGTGGAGGTCTTGTTTGTGAGTCACTTTCCTGAGAAGTTGGAGGAGAAGCCATAGGATCCTTTCAAGGTGTTAACCTTAAGTGGAAAGACCGGATCTGATACCAATTGAAAAGAACTAGTACCAACTGTTTCTTCCAGGAACCAGGTTCCTAAGCAGATAGCTATAAACAATATGTTAACACAAAAGCAGTTTACATGGAAAAACCTCTTAACTCAAGGAGTAACAACCATGACCACAAATCCACTAAAACTAAATCAACCAAGTTTTATGATTACAACTCAATAATCAAAGGAACTAACTCTAGTACCTAGACTCAAACAGTTAGCTAGAATTGTTCTTAGCACCAACTCTCTCAAGAAGCCAAACGTACTTCTTATTACAAGACTCACCAATTAAGTCACACCAACTACCACAACAGAATATCTATAACTAAATAACTAAACTATCACACAACTCACAAGAATCTCTAACTCTGCCAGTGATCAAGAAAACTCAACTCTGAATTGTTCTTTAGCGTTCAATGGATTTTTTCTTGCTATTCTCGTACTGCTTAAGAATAATACTTTCTCTGCGTATGCAATAGATGCTTGAAAATTGTTTAGGTCTTCTCCTTATATAGAATAAAGTTCCATGGGCCTTTGGGTATCCCATTCGTATATGGAGAAGAAAACCTCAAGGTTTTCCTTTGTTGACAAGGACACAATAGCTAGAAATATTTACCATAAATAAAATAAGTAGAATCCTTGTGTGATCCTACTTCCTAAAAATAGAATGTTTTCCATAAATAGAATTATATGACACATCTGCCTATTTGCCTATCATAAAAAATCATAGAAGTCAAGAACTCAATCCTTTTAGGATTCTTCAAGAGGCTTGTAAAGGTGTAAGAAGATGGATTCGTGCCATGGAGACATCCCAGTACGTTGTATAGTGCGCCACAGAGTAATGGTATGAGATCAGTTTATCAAGGAGGCCAAAAAACCCTGCAGCCTGGTGCATCCAAGGTGTGCCATGATGGTTGTCAGTCATGCCCAGGCTATGCCATAAAGCAAAATTGGTGCATTGCAAGGCATATGTAATGACCCTCCAGGTTATTTTCTCAATTTTCGTATATTTTTGATATTTCGAGCCTTCCCATAGAGGCTACAAGTCATTTATGACTTGACAGAACTGTCAGTTCAGTTTTTAAATAGTTCATTTGGGTTCTAGGCTCATTTCTCTGTTTAGGAGCTTGCATAGTTAAGGAATTAGTCCCGAACCAAAACTCCTAGTAAATGGACTCGGATGAGAATTCCGACAGCTCTGTTAGCTCCAAAACATGAATTTTAGACTAGGGAGACCCTTGGTATGGGTTCTGAGGCTTTCAGACTCATTTTGAGCTATTGGGTAGAATTTGGTTAAGACGAAACTATAGGTATGGGACCCATATTTAATAGAAACAACCTTCGTTGGAAATTTTGATGGTTTTATTGAGTTCAAAATGTCAAATTTGGTATGGTAATATAGTTTGTTTGTGTGTACGGGGTTCCAAACGAATCCCGACCACTCGGTCGAAGTCCGTTGGGACTTAGGCAAATTGCTGGTTTTCCAGCATCTAGTGCAACCACCTTTTGTTCTTTGCGTTCGCAAGGTATAGGTCATGTTCGTGAAGGTTCAAGTTCTTCACCTTTGCGATCATGAGCCTCACCTCTCTCATTGGCGATGTGGGTCAGCCCCGACCCGATAAACTACCTTCTTCGCGATCGCAGCTTGTTGCCCGCGTTAGCGATGGTCTGATTTCTTTGTCTTTACATTTGCGATCCAATGGTCACGTTCATGAAGGGTATTATTCTTGGTCTTCGCGTTCGCGACCCTTGGCCCTCGCGATCACGAAGGCCAATGCCCAGGCTATATAAAATCCCCTCTTCTCGATTTCTTCATTATTTTCTAACCCATTTTTGCCATTTTTAGCACTAGGAGCTCAAGAAACTAGTGGGAAATCATAAGTTAGAGTTAGGGATTGATGCGCCATGGTTACATGGAACTTTCGATGCTTAAAATAAGAAAAATATGCAATAACTTGGGTGTATTTGGTTGGTATGATGTGGTTTCTGTCCTACATTGCAGGAGAATAGGTTATGAAGCCAAAATGGAGATAAAGTGAAGAATATTACACCAAAACGGAGTAGCAGAAGATGAAAGAGTCTAGATGGAATCACAGAGGGGACCCATGGCATAGACTCACGTGCCGTGAGTCCACCCACGTGACGTGGGTGGCTGTCGTGAGTCACTCTCTGCAAGCCTGGACAAGACCCTGATTTCCATGGCAGCACTCACGTGGCGTGAGTCCACCTACGTGGTGTGAAAGTGTGGTGTGAGTCAACTTCTGAATATGTCTAATTGAGACCAATTTCCACGACACTTACCTACATTGCGTGACGTGGTTCCACGACACCAAGTCACGACACCGTGGAAGTTTGTCGACTCTGTTCTCCTGTTCTGATTAGGATAGGATTAGCTTTGTATCTATAAATACCCCTATATAGTCCTATGTGCGGGAGTTAGTCAGTACACTATTTTGAGAGATATTTTCTACTGTTTCTGAGTTCATAAACATATTCTTGGTTTTGTCGTTACAAACCCTAGCTTCGAGTTTTATTGATAATTGAGATTTCAGTTCTTCTTCATTATTGTGAGTTTACACTCATGTTTTCATCTTTGAATTCTTCTTGTGTTCTTGCAATTATGATTAGCTAAATTCATTAACTAGGGTTGTGTGAACCATGAGGAATTAACGAAATAGGTTAAGTGCAAAGTAACTCTGAACTGCTGTGAATGCATGTATTGGTATTTCCTTAGTTGTGATTGATCTTCTAACGGTTGCAAACGTTAGAAACTCGCCTGTATTCTAGACTTGCTCAAGAGAGAGGTATAGATTGGTAAAAGGAGATAACAACAGAGATTTGAAGCTATCAACCTTCATCTAATAACTTGAACCTTAGCGGGAATAGTTATCTGAGGTCCAGGACAAGGTTTAGTAGTGCAAAACTTGGAGACCGAGAGGAGAAGAGTGAAATTCATCTAACCAAGGTCGAGAGACGTTTAGATGAACATATCTTGTCAGATTTTGCATGCAACATAGCGGGACGGTTTTGTTAGCACAAGTAACAGGTGAAGTTAAGGAATCATTGGGGATCACAGTCCTAGTGTACCTCTCTTATTGTCTACAAACTCGATACAACCAGCAATAGTTACTGTCACTATTTACTCACAAAAACCCCCCAGTTTTACTTACTTTCCAATTATTCCATCTAGTATTCTAAACAAATTTGACCTATTTCCTGTGGGATCTACCCCAACCTAGTTGGGTTCTATATTTGACAGCGACCGCTTTATACTTCTTAGGAGGCATATTTTGGGCGACAACAAATTTTGGCGCCGTTGTCGGGGAATAAAGTTACGGAGTTTATTAGTACTGGTTGGAGTTGATTGGTTTTGCTTTTACATAATTTTAAGGGTACACGCCGGTGTATGCCCAATACTAGGAGTCAAGGCAATCCCCTGATTCCACTTGATCTTGAAATTGAAAGGACTCTGAGAGCTAATCGAAGAATGGTGAATACTGATGGAGTTCAGGATCCCGCAGCTGCGGGAGACATTCATCACCAACCAATTCAGCTAGTTGGTCATGAAACAGCGGATCAAACTACCGCTCGATTGACACGAGAAAAGAAAGCTAGGCAAGCTACTCTTAGACAAGCATAAAGAGAAAATCGAACGATGCAAGAAGCAGCACAGCGTCTGGCTGATGCTAAAGAGAGACAAAGAAGACTTAGAGCACAGCAGAGACCATATGTGCCTGTTTATGATGATCCTGAAGAAGAGGACATGGCTTATCTTGAACCGGTTGAGACTGGTGCCATCATTCCACCAGAATTACCTCCGGGCACAAAGTTTGACATTACCAGTGCCATGATTCATTTGCTAAATTTGAAAGGTGTGTTCGTTGGTCTTTCTTCAGATGATTCAAACATGCATATGATGAATTTTGTGGGGGTATGCACTTCCTATAATCTGCCTGGAGTTAACCAAGAGGCGATTCCGTTGAGATTGTTCCCATTCTCCCTAACAGGAGAAGCGACACTGTGGTTGGCAGAATTACCACGAGGTTCCATCACTACTTGGCAAGACTTGAGGAATCAATTTCTAGAAAGATTTTTCCCACCTTCTAAGATGTTGCAGTTGAAGGATGAGATCTACAATTTCAGACAACTACATTCTGAAGCACTTTATGAGACATGGCTCAGATTCAAGAAGAAGCTGCAGAATATGCCAAATCATAGGATGAGTGGTAGAAATTTACTTGAAATTTTCTACAGGGCTTTGAACACAAACACTAAGGTTGTAGCAGATACTATCACTGGTGGAGCATTCATGAGTCTGAGATGGGAGCAAGCTTCAGAGATATTAGATCGTATCACTAAGACCAACCGAGGATGGCATACTCGGGAAGCAGATACGTCTACTGGTATATATGATATTGGAGCTTCAGCTGCACAACGGGCATTGGACAAAACAGTGGCTCAAGAGGTCGCGCAACTAAGGATAGAAATTAGTTTCCTAGCTAAAAAAATTGCAGCCAAAGATGCTGAGAAGGTGCACGTTGTGGGTGCACAGGGTAAAACACCTAGACATGATGATAGTGAATCTGATGAGGAGGCTAAATACCTAAATTGCGAAGTGGCGGGTTTTCGAGCCAAGGGCCAAGGGTCTAATCAAGACTCTTGGAAGTCGAGGTAAGGGAATCAAGGTCGAAACTCCTATGGAGACAATTACAACAAATCAGGATATAGAGATAGAGAACGAGATCGTGATGGTGATTGGAGGCGAAAGGATGATTATAGAGAAAAGAATAGTCTTTACGTACCACCAGCTAGCCGCAATGATGAGTCTGAAAATTCAAGGATTAAATACCTTCTTAATAAACTGGTTACGAGGTCAGAGAGCCAAGAAAACTATCTAAAAGAGATCAAGATAGATATTTCGGGAATAAGTCAAAAAGTTGAATCTCACTTAACTGTCATCAAACAGTTGGAGCAACATTTCAGGCAGTTATCGGTGGCATTAAACCAGCGTCAACTAGGTACACTTCTGAGAAACACCATTCCAAACTCGAAAAATGATGCTCATTGTATGGCTATCACAACAAGAAGTGGAATGACTCTCATTGAGGCACCCAAACAAGTTGAGGGTGTTCATGAAGAGCAAACGAATACCACAAAAAAGGTAAAGGAAGTTCTAAAGGAAAGTCTTCCATTCCCAAAACTTCCTCCACTTTTCCCTCAACGTCTCAAGAAAAAGGTGGATGAAAACAAAATTGTTAGTGGAGAGATCATGAAAGAAGTTAACGAGCCAAAGACTGATGAAAATGAGGTGAATGCTTAAATCCAGAAAGAAACGGAATCCCCACAAATACTAAAGTGCATTCCTAAGCCGCCACCTGCATTCCCTCAGTGCCTGAAGAAGAAGAAGGAGGATGGAAAATTTCATAAGTTCATGTCCATATTGAAGCAACTTTCTAGAAGCATCCCTCTTGTTGAGGCATTGGAGCAGATGCCGGGATATGCAAAGTTCATGAAAGAGTTGGTCACAAAGAAGAGAACTGTTAGTTATGAATCTGTTGGTGATTTGCACCATTGTAGTGCTATTGCATCCCGTTCTCTTATGCAAAAGAAAGATGATCCCGGTACCTTCACAATTCCATGCACAATTAGGTCAGTTGACTTCCCCAGAGATTTGTGTGACCTAGGTGCAAGCATTAACTTGATGCCGCTGGCAGTATTTAAGAAATTAGGATTGGGAGCCCTCGAGCCAACAAAGATGTGGTTGTTGATGGCGGATCGTACGACCAAGAAGCCTGTATGCATATTATTTGATGTTTTGGTCAAGGTTGAAAACTTCATCTTTCCTTCTGACTTTGTTGTCTTGGACTATGAGGTCGATTTTGAGATGCCCATAATTTTGGGGAGACCATTTTTAGCCACCGACAGAGCATTGGAATATATGGAACGGGGTGAGCTGAAATTCAGGCTGAATAATAAGGAAGTCACGTTCAATGTTTGCAGAACTATGAAGCAACCAATGGACATGAAGGTGGTTGCGGAAATAAATATTTTAGATGACCCTGGAGGCAAACCCAAGGGATATCTTAATGAAGTCTGAGTAATCAAGACATCCGCGTCGTGCCGCGACGTTAAATCAGGCGCTGCTTGGGAGGCAACCCAAGGTGTCTTGCTATTTCTACATTTGCTTTAATTTTTGTTATTTTGATCGACAATAGACCCACGCACCTAGGGTGCCACAGGTATGTTCCTAACTCCCTTGTTTTATTTTAGTCTAATGCATTGGAGACAATGCATGCTTATTTGGTGGGGGCGGAGGTATTTGTGGGTATATGTCCTCTTGGGGGTTTTTTTGTCGTGTTTCTTTTCCCTCAAGTGCTATCATAGTAGAACCGACATGTTTAGGTGTTTGTTTATATTGTTATATGCTTATGTGTTTAATTAGGAGAAAAATAAGGAAACCTTAGTGCAGTCCAATTTTGAACGTATTATGCTTTTTGAATGTTAAGGATACCCCTCCTGAAAATTTTTATTTTATTTTGAAAGTATGTGTGTGTAGCATGTTTATGTGTGACAGTTGTTGGATCTTGTTATGGCACTAGGATTATAGACAAAATAACTGTAGCCAGCATTGCATGAATCGGATAGGTAGTAGTTGATAATGTAACTCTATGTTATGTGTGTGTGAGGTCATTACTTAGTCAACTTTGTGTGTACGATCCAGAATTTGCCCTGTTAGTCTTTCCTAGGTTAGAGGATAGTGGTTAGGAAGGATCATAGGCCATTTTTGAATAAGTTCACTTTTAGCCTAAACACTTGACCAAATGAATTAAATATCCCTTGATCCCGATTTTGAGCCTGAATTGACCAATTTCTTTCATTAGCCTATTCATCTTCCCATTTTAATTACAATGAACCTGTTTTGGCCCTGGTCCCTCCTTGGACACTGTGTACCTCAACTCAGGCAAAGAGAAAAAGGGGAGGGGTGTTAAAAGAAAAAGAGAAAACAGATTTGGGTGTGAAGAAAAAAAAAGTTGTGTTGTGAAGTTTGAGAAAAATCACACCCAAAATCAGAAAATAAAAGAAAGGAGAATAAGGAAGAATAAAGATAAGAATGGTTAGAAGTTGGAGCCAAAAATAGTGTAGTGTCAAGGAGGGTTGAGTCACCATATCCATATATATATCATACCCGTCCCCAAGCCTACATTACAAGCCGAGTACAGTCCTGTAGTGATCTTAGTCCAACTGTCCGAAAACTTAAGGCATAGAAAATAAGGGCAAGCCTATGGTATTTCATGCACACTGTTTGAACTTCTTTGTGAGAGAGAGTGTTTTGACCGAGTCCCTACTTTGAGATTCATTAGCATACTGTGAGTGCATGGGACATCTTTGATTGTGAGAGTACATGGGTTGCATTATTAGCTGCTATTTGTTCGAATAATGTCATTTGCATATATGCTTAGTTGTTTGTTCATAATCTGGTGTCATCACTTGATCCCTTCTGTGTCATGATAATATGCTGCATGTATACACACTATGGTTTTGATTTGCAAATAAGAGGGGTCGGAAAAGTTTTTTGTGCCAAAGGCAATAAGTTGACTGCCATAGGTCCCTTAGGTTTCTTTAGTTAAGCATCGTATATATCTATTTTTGTTTTATTCGCCTAAGGACATGCAAACGTTCTAAGTTGAGGGTGTTGATGTGCCATGGTTACATGGAACTTTCGATGCTTAAAACAAGTAAAATATGCAATAACTTGGGTGTATTTGGTTGGTATGATATGGTTTCTGTCCTACATTGCAGGAGAATAGGTTATGAAGGCAAAATGGAGATAAAGTGAAGAATATTGCACCAAAATAGAGTAGCAGAAGATGAAAGAGTCTAGATGGAATCACAGAGGGGACCCATGGCGTAGACTCACGTGCCGTGAGTCCACCCACGTGACGTGGGTGGCTGTCGTGAGTCACTCTCTGCAAGCCTGGACAAGACCCTGATTTCCATGGCAGCACTCACGTGGCGTGAGTCCACCTACGTGGTGTGAAAGTGTGGTGTGAGTCAACTTCTGAATATGTCTAATTGAGACCAATTTCCACGACACTTACCTACATTGCGTGACGTGGTTCCACGACACCAAGTCACGACACCGTGGAAGTTTGTCGACTCTGTTCTCCTGTTCTGATTAGGATAGGATTAGCTTTGTATCTATAAATACTACTATATAGTCCTATGTGCGGGAGTTAGTCAGTACACTATTTTGAGAGATATTTTCTACTGTTTCTGAGTTCATAAACATATTCTTAGTTTTGTCGTTACAAACCCTAGCTTCGAGTTTTATTGATAATTGAGATTTCAGTTCTTCTTCATTAGTGTGAGTTTACACTCATGTTTTCATCTTTGAATTCTTCTTGTGTTCTTGCAATTATGATTAGCTAAATTCATTAACTAGGGTTGTGTGAACCATGAGGAATTAACGAAATAGGTTAAGTGCAAAGTAACTCTGAACTGCTGTGAATGCATGTATTAGTATTTCCTTAGTTGTGATTGATCTTCTAACGGTTGCAAACGTTAGAAACTCGCCTGTATTCTAGACTTGCTCAAGAGAGAGGTATAGATTGGTAAAAGGAGATAACAACAGAGATTTGAAGCTATCAACCTTCATCTAATAACTTGAGCCTTAGAGGGAATAGTTATCTGAGGTCCAGGACAAGGGTTAGTAGTGCGACACTCGGAGACCGAGAGGAGAAGAGTGAAATTCATCTAACCAAGGTCGAGAGACGTTTAGATGAACATATCTTGTCAGATTTTGCATGCAACATAGCGGGACAATTTTGTTAGCACAAGTAACAGGTGAAGTTAAGGAATCATTGGGGATCACAGTCCTAGTGTACCTCTCTTATTGTCTACAAACTCGATACAACCAGCAATAGTTACTGTCACTATTTACTCACAAAAACCCCCCAGTTTTACTTACTTTCCAATTATTCCGTCTAGTACTCTAAACAACTTCAACCTATTCCCTGTGGGATCGACCCCAACCTAGTTGGGTTTTATATTTGACAGCAACCGCTTTATACTTCTTAGGATGCATATTTTGGGCGACATCAGGGATGAATATAGGGTTTTGAGGTGATCATTCTCCGTTAATTCCTTTGTAAGTTTTTGTCCCAAAATCTGTTTAATTCTTGGTTTTAGGTTTAGATTCCTTGGGCTTTGGGGGCTGATTTGAGCACCATTTGTACTCCATTTGTGCTTAACATTTGAACATGTAGTCCGTGTCCTTCGTGGGACCTTGTGACGGATTCAATTTTGGAATTTCATTTGCGGGCCCCAAGGGCCTATTTTTGACCCAATCTTGGGCATGGAGTTTTATATTGCAAAAAGTGTATTATTTTACTCATATTAACGTGTAGAGTATTATTTTGATAGCACGGCAATATTTTGGGATCATGGAGCAAGGACGAGCGATTCATGGGCGATTTAAGATTGCGGTTCGGCATCGAGGTAGGCTTCGATCTACTTCTCCCTATAAGATTGTGTATCGTATAGATTGCATGATAGGTAGGGATTATAGGATGGGTTTATGACTAGTATGTAATGACTTGACCTATTTAGGGGATTTTGAATAGAAATGTGACCCAAATCTTGGTGTAGGATACCCATTAGTCTCGTAGAATCGTATTACACCTAGTATATACTTGTTGCCCTTAGATTAACATAAGTGATCCCTTGGTGTAAATTGTATTGCGACACTTAGTGTATTGAATGATATTTCTCCGATTAGACCCTTATAGTGGCTTTTTGCCTTTATTTACCGTAGTTTCCCAAATTATAATATTATTATCCTGGTATATTTATGTTGTTGGGCCTGAGGTTGTGGTTACAAGACCATTTGGACACCATGCTAGTATTCTATCCTTTGAAAGGACGTAGCTCTAGTTTATAGATGTGTAGGTGTTGATGGTTGTATTGTTTGGATACTGTTGATAGCATGCATTCTTTTATGCGCATTTATGCTTATTTAGTGGTGCGATTCCAATCAAAACCTTAATTTTACAACTGTTTTCTAAAAAGGGATGTATTCCCACTTCTCACATTTAAAATGGATTTTTTTACCACGGGAATCGTACCACCTTATTTAATAAAATATGAGCTTTTGGAACTAAATGTGATAATTTGGAGAAATAGACCGAGATTGATTTTGTTCCATTATTAATTCACTCTTTTACCACTACTATTTACTTTGGTCGAGGGAGATTCCAACCCTATCTATATTATTATGCTGAATTAGTCCCGAACTCGATCTTGGATAATGGATTTACAGGTTTGTACTCTTTTAGTCTCGATTTTATTCTGAGCATTTATTATACACTTATTCAGTTCCTATTAAAGTCTGATATTTCTTACTATACTTATATATCTCTTCGAAACTAGATGGAGTAGATCTGTTATGATGGTTATTGGAAGTCCTAGTACGGATCTCCCAAGTCCCTTATGGATTCCTCTGTCCGGGGACCACCTATTGTAAGAGGTGATATTTGTAGGTCCTGTCTTGCGAGCCAACGAGCCGAAGAGGGTGTATATACTTGGTACGATTTGGCACTTAGTGGTTATGGTATTACTAGTTATGTTGCATTCATTCATTCATATGCATTGCCTATCACCAGTATGATTATTTGGCGCTTATATCTATCGGTCTTATGAGGGGACATATAGGTATAAGTTATGGTTACTATTTGTTGTGTGCTTGCTTGGACCTTTCGGGCTTATGGGGGTTCAGTCAGGTTATTGAGTGTCTGGGCTAGCCAGTTACTTTATTATTGTTTATTACGGTTAGTTCGTGATAGGATGGTTATGGACTGGTACTCGAGATTGTTCATACGTTTTGAAATTCTTCTCTCTGCTTTGGTAAAATACATTATTGTTAGATCATCTCATGATTAGTCTCATTTTGATTAGAGACCTCGATTATGCTAGTATTAGCTTTCCCTCTTAGTTATGTCCCTCGAGATGTTAAGTTGGCTCCCTCAAGATATTACTTTTGAGTTTAGCCTGTGACAGGTGTGTGTGTGTGTGTGTATATATATATATATATATATATATATATATATATATATATATATATATATATATATGGCATTACCGTATATCCCTCTCTTTCCCTATCTATTCATATTATATATGTATCATTTGGCATTTTATTACTACTATATATCTTTCTTTCACTCTTCAGCTGTATATTGGCTAGTGATATACGGTATTGCACTTTAGTTCCTGAATACTGTTAGAATATGATAGTTTATCCTTATTTCTCCATTAGCATTATTATGCTTAGTTTCTTGGATAGCTGCCTGTAGTTGTATTCTTGCTTTGTATGTTATTTATGTTTGCATTATCTTTGGAGCTCAGTCGGTCAATGCCTACTGAATACCACATGTTTGGTACCCATACTACACTTCTGCAGTCTGCAGATCATAGTACGAGTTCTCGCCGTTGATGTGTGAATCATATGAAGCAGCCATGGATCAGAGATTTGGGGTGAGCTCCTGACATTTGGAGTATTCCTGCTCCCCTTCATATTGTTAGTTTGATCTCTATTTTGTATTTCAGAGATGGCTTTGTATGTATATATATATAGAGAGAGAGAGACTCTGTATTTCACTTTGCTGACTTCACTAAGTTTTGGGGTTGTAATCTATATTAGTCTTTTTGTTAAATTCTTTTCCGTTGTTTCTTCATTTCTATTGGTAGTCCGTTACTAGCTGTTCCAGACTACAAGTTGACTTACCTACTAGTGGGTTATAGTAGGTGCCATAGTGACCTGAGAAATCAGGTCGTGATAAATTAGTATCAGAGTGTGGGTTCATGGTGTTGTTGGTACAAGAGCTAAGTGCCTAGTAGAGTCCTGCGGATCGATATGGAGACGTTTGTATCCTATCTTCGGTAGGCTATAGGGTATTCAAAGGAAATTCTATTTCTTGATTCCTGGTCGTGTGTTCGTACTTCTATGAACCTTTAAGTGCTCCTTTCACTCCACTCTTTCCCAGATGGATAGCATAAGGTATCTGATAGATGTGGACTAGACTTCTACGAGTGTTTCCAAAATTTCAGCTCAGCATTAGGCTAGGGAGTCAGAGACTGATATTAGGGATCTTTAGTGTTAGCCAGAGATGATACCCGACACATCGAATGGTTCTCAGGCCAGAGCTGGGTTGGTTGGTGTTCAGCAGGGTTCTTTATTGGTTTCAGAGTATGAGATTGGATTTCTCGAGTGGGCTAGCCAAATATCTATATTATATGCTACAGAGCATGAGATGGTGCAAAGATTTATTAGAGGATTAGCTTTACCACTCCATTTAGCATCGGACCATTTGATAGCAGCTAGGTCTTCTTTCTCTCAGGTCGTTGATCATACGAGGGCTACAGAGAAGGCTTGTATTGAGATATATGGATGTGGAGGTAAGAGGCCATGTCAACAGTACAGTGTTTATGATATTCCATCCGAAGGTAGGGATCCTTCCAGCAGAGGTCAACATCACTTGCAGCCTATAAGGCCCGTACAGGTAGCACCTCAGAGTATGGTGGCTTTCAGATAGGTCATAGTGGTCATAGTAGATAGAGTTCTGATCAGGCAATATGGGTTATTCGGTCTAGGTCTTTAGGCCATGGTGGTTGTTCTGGGTCAGCAGGTATAGTACACCAGAGAATCCCAAGGGCATGTTTTGATTGTGGTGAGATTGGTCATTGATATAGGGAGTGCCTCAGGCATGAGTTGGTCAGCCAATTAGGGATAGCTCGTGTTTCTCGCCAGGTTAGAGCTTCAGGGGTTTGTTACGACTATAAAGAGACTGGTCACTGGTACAGAGAGTGTCCTCGGCATGGGATTATTAGTCATTCAGCTCATCCAGATCAGTCTCATAGAGTTGTGGCTCCTTCAGTTAGAGGTAGCGCTTTTGGTATTTTAGTAGGTCGTTAGGATGCTCAATCTGAGGTCAGACGCGTTCAAATTCATACTTCTTCGGGCAGGTCAGGACTATGACTTCGGATTTCCACTGTGAGAGATGCGCCTTTGATTCCCTACCTTTAGTTTCTATTTGAGTTAAGTTGGGGTTTTCATACCCATCGATGATTATATGCCTTGGTATTTTACATTGATTGTTGTCAGCCTTTGTGTAGATTTTTATGCTTATTTGACTACCCCCGTAGATAATTTCTTTTAGTAGCGGATTGAGTGGATAGGTGTGATGATTTTCTTGGGGTGTAGCATTTGGGTTAAAGTTCTTTCCCTTTGACATATTGGCCTTGTTATGGCTGTAGAGTGGTAATGGTTGTTGCTTTTCATTTTTGATGCCACTTGCACTTTATACAATTATTATTATTGTCGTTGTTTTGTCGTCGATTGATTCTTACTTGATAAATGGCTAGACTAGCATTATCTAGTTAGTATCCCCTTACTTGCGATTCATATTCATTGGCTTAGACGACTAACCCAATTGGTTGGTTCTCCCTCTTTTAGTAAGGTGAGGTTGGTTGTTTTCCTTCTCTATAAGCAAAGTTAGATAGGTTCTTGAGAGGGAGCGAAGAAAGATTTGGCCTTCCATAGTCTTGTTGTGGTTCTGGAGGTGGTAATTCGGTTCTATTATCTATTCCTATCGTTGATAAGTTTGAGGTTTCTAGTTTGTTGGGTTCGTCTCCTAGTAGGAGTTTTAATCTTGGTATTGGTATTGAGTTGGGTACCCCGTTCTTTCTTTGATGTGATTCATGGTTCAGTTGAGTTAAGGTTAGTTTAAATGGGTGAATTTAGAAATTTATAATTTTGGTATTTATTCGGCCTAATATGGCTTCGTGAAATGCTTCTTCTTGGTGTTATGTTCTTGGGTATCAGTTGTTGGTTACCAAAGAGGGTGTCTATTGAGAATGAGTATTCATCGTCATGTATTGAGCATTGGTTTGACCTAATTCGGCTAAGATCCTGATTTTCTAAGTTGCTCGAGTTTTGGCTACCGTTAGTAATCCTTACAGCCTTGGTGAGTTCTGGGTTATGCCTTGATGTGTTATGTCTTCATTGGATGTGGATTTGATTACTCGTATCTTCAGCTTGTGGTTTTCCTTAGTTATGGTTATGTTCTTCGGCAACATTTCAGTTTTATTTTTTGCAGGAACCGTTGGGGGATATGCATGATTTCTAATAGTGAAGATTGATTTGAGTATTTGATCATAGTGAAGACTTGTAGGCTTAAGTTTTGGATTTTGACTCTTTTGAATGGCGGCCTGAAGGTTATGATAGATTTTGGAATATGAACGCTTCCTCGTCAGCAGAATCGGTTTGGATACCTAAGATCGAGTAGTTCAGCTTTGATGTAGAGATTACAGTTATGAGTTGAGTAACTTGGTTGTAGCCTCATTTTTGAAGTTTGATTCAGTTGGGACTTCGTCGACAGGTTGACTAGATCTACTCATTACATATTGGTTCAGTTTTCTTCAGTCCAGGGAGATTGTATTAGCTAAATGCTCAGAATGGTGGTCCGTCGTCACATGGGATTGGTTTCTATTGCTTTTGGCCTTGATTCTCAGTTTTCGTCAGAAACTTTATATGTCTACTCAGTAGGAGAAGTGTATTCTAGCTGGGCTTAGCATGGTTTCACCCACAGTCGGTGGAACATCCTGGAGCGAATCATTTAGTTTCGAGAGCTTGTGCTTCGGACTCATGACGATTGGTTTCGAGGGTCATTCGGACCAATTAGTGGCTTGGCAGAGATCGCAGACATTGGTCATCACCACTTGAGTATTCAAGTAGAGCATTAGGGTTTCATTTTAATGCTAGTTCGTGCAAATTTTGGAAGATCAACATCAGTATTTCGAGATTAGTATGAATAGATTATGTACAGGATTCGAATGATGTTGGGAAGATTTTGGATAGCTCAGAGTTTTCCTCAGGTTTGGAAAAGCAAGAAAATGTTAGATTTGGAGTTTGGAGTTGGCCGTATGGTTCATGCTTGGGTTGGCTTTAGCTTGGTCGAGTATCTGCTTGGTTGTTCTTGTTTTGGTGTGATGTCAGTGCGTGTGGTTTGGGTTTACATGCTTCAGTTGTGTTCAGTTCAGTTGAAGGCCAATTGGTTGTTGAGGTTGAGTTTTTGGTTGTCTGGGAAGTGAAGTTAGGATGTGAAAAAAAAGGGATACCTTTAGTAAAATCCCTTGAAAGCATTGGTTAGCCTTAGAATTTATCTAGAGAGTCTTTCTTGGGGCATGCGGGTTTCGAGCTTTCAGGGTCCTTCGATCCATTGACTTTCGCGGATGAAAGTACTTTTAATAGTGGATATTGTAATAACCCTTCAAGTCATTTCTCAATTTTTGTGCGTGTTTAGTGTTTCAAGCCTTCCTATAGCGGCTACAGGTCATTTATGACTTGCCAGAACTGTCAGTTCAATTTTCGGACAGTTCATTTGGGTTTTAAGCTCATTTTTCTGGTTTGGAGCTTTCGCAATTAAGGAATTGGTCTCAGACCAAAAATCCTAGTAAACAGACTCGAGTGAGAATTTTGACAGCGCCATTAGATACGGAATGTGGATTTTAGGCTTGGGGGACCCTTGGTTTGGGTTTTATGGCATTTGGGCTCATTTTGAGCTATTGGGTAGAATTTGGTTAAAATGAAACTATAAGTGTGGGACCCATATTTAATCGACACGACCTCCGTTGGATATTTTGATGGTTTCATTAAGTCTGGAATGTAGAATTTGGTATGGTAGAATAGTTTGTTTACATGCACGGGGTTTCGAACGAATCTCGAGCATCCGATCGGAGTTCATTGGGACTTAGGAAAATTGTTGGTTTCTAGCATCTGGTGCAGCCACCTTTTGTTCTTTGCGTTCGGGAGGTATAGGTCGCATTCACGAAGGGTCAAGTTCTTGACCTTCACAATTGCAAGCCTCACCTTTCGCGTTCGCGATGCGAGTCAGCCCCGACATAGTCAACTACCTTCTTCGCGATCGCAGCTTGTTGCCCGCGTTCGTGATGGTTCAATTCCTCTGCCTTTGCGTTCGCAACCCATTGGCCACATTCGCTAAAGGTATTATTACTGGTCATCGCATTCGCGACCCTTGGCCCTCGCGATCGCGAAGGTCAATGCCCTGGCTGTATAAAATTCCCTCTTCCCGATTTCTTCATCATTTTCTCGCCCATTTCCGCCATTTTTAGCCCTAGGACCTCAAGAAACTCATGGGGAATCACAAGTTGGATTTGGGGATGAGTAAAGGGTGTTGAGGTGATCATTCCCCGTTAATTCCTTTGTAAGTTTTCGCCCCAAATTCATTTAATTCTTGTTTTTAGGTTTAAATTCCTTGGGTTTGGGGGGCTGATTTGAGCCCCAATTTGTGCTATGTTTGAGCTTAAATTTTGAGCGTGCATTCTTTATCCTTCGAGGGACCTCGTGACGGATTCAATTTTGGAATTTCATTCCCATTTTTTATCCAATCTTGGACCAGGAGTTTTATATTGCAATATGGGTATCATTTTACTCCTATTAATGTGTAGAGTATTATTTTGATAGTGTGGCAATATTTTGGGATAGTGGAGCAAGGATGAGCTATTCATAGGTGATTCAAGATTGCAGTTTGGTATCAAGGTAGGCTTCGGTCTACTTTTCCCTATGAGATTGTGTATTATATAGATTGCATGATAGGTAGGAATTATAGAATGGGTTTATGACTAGTATGTAATGATTTGACCTATTTAGGGGATTTAGAATAGAAATGTAACCCGAATCTTGTTCTAGGATACCCTATTAGGGTCGTAGAATCCTATTATACCTAGTTATATACCTATTGCCCTTAGATTAACAAAAATGATCCCTTGGTATAAATTGTATTGCGACACTTAGTGTATTGAATGATATTTCACCGATTAGACCCTTCTAGTCACTTTATGCCCTTATTTACGTAGTTTTTCGAAGTATAATATTATTATCCTGGTATATTTATGTTGTTGGGACCGAGGTTGTGGTTACGAGACCAGTTGGACACCATGTTAGTAGTCTATCCTTTGAAAAGATGTGGCTCTAGTTTATAAACGTGTAGGCGCTGATGGTTGTATTGTTTGGATACTGGTGATAGCATGCATTCTTTTATGCGCATTTATGCTCATTTAGTGGTGTGATTCCAATCAAAACCTTGATTTTACTATTGTTTTCTAAAAAGGTATTTATTCCCACTTCTCACTTTTAAAACGGATTCTTTTACCACGGAAATCGTACCACCTTATTTAATGAAATATGAGCTTTTGAAACTAAATGTGATATTTTGGAAAAACAGATCGAGGTTGATTCCGATTCATTATTAATCCACTTTTTTACCACTACTATTTACTTTGGTCGAGGGAGTTTCTGACCCTTTCTACATTCTTATGTCGATTTAGTCTCGAAATTGATCTCGGGCAATGGATTTACAGGTTTACACTCCTTTAGTCTCGGTTCTATTTCGAGCATTTATTATACACTTATTCAGTTTCGATTAAAGTTCGACATTTCTTACTATACTTATATATCTCTCCGGTACTGGACGGAGTAGTCTGTTATGATGGTTATTAAAAGTCCTGGTTTGGGACCAGGCAGTACATACGGATCTCCCGAGTCCTCTATGGATTCCTCTGTCCAAGGACCACGTATTGGAAGAGGTGATATCTGTAGGTCCTACCTTGTGAGCCGACGAGCCAAATGAGGTGTATATACTTGGTACAGTTTGGCACTTAATGGTTATGTTGTATTCATTCATTCATATGCATTGCCTATCACCAGTATGATTGTTTGGCGCTTACATCTATCGGTCTTATGGGGGTTGTATAGGTATAAGCTATGGTTACTGTTTGTTGAGTGCTTGCTTGGACCTTCCGGGCTTATGGGGGCCTGGTTAGGTTATTGATTGTCTGGGCTAGCCAGTTACTTTATTGTTGGTTATTATGGTTAGTTTGTGACGGGATGGTTATGGACTGATACTCGATATTATTGGTACGTTTCGAAATTCTTCTCTCTACTTTGGTAATATACATTATTGTTAGATTATCTCATGATTAGTCTCATTTTGGTTAGAGACCTCGATTTTGCTAGTATTAGCTTTCCTTCTTGGTTATGACCCTCGAGATGTTAAGTTGGCTCCCTCGAGTTATTACCTTTGAGTTTAGTCTTATATATGTATATGTGTGTGTGTGTGTGTGTGTGTGTGTGTGTGGCATTACTGTATATCTCTCTCATTCCCTATCTATTCATATTGTATATGTATCCTTTGGCCTTGTATTACTACTATATATCTTTTTTTCACTCTTCAGTTGTATATTGGTTAGTGATAGACGGTATTGTACTTTAGTTCCTGAATACTATTAGAATAGGATAGTTTATCCTTATTGCTCCATTAGCATTATTATGTTTAGTTTCTTGGATAGCTGCTTGTAGTTATATTCCTGCTTTACATGTTATTTATGCTTGCATTATCTTTGGAACTCAGTCGATCGATGCCTACTGAGTACCACGTGTTTGGTACAGTTTGGCACTTAATGGTTATGGTATTAATGGTTATGTTTTATTCATTCATTCATATGCATTGCCTATCACCAGTATGATTGTTTGGCGCTTATATCTATCGGTCTTATGGGGGTTGTATAGGTATAAGCTATGGTTACTGTTTGTTGAGTTCTTGCTTGGACCTTCCGGGCTTATGGGGGCCCGGTTAGGTTATTGATTGCCCGGGCTAGTCGTTACTTTATTGTTGGTTATTATGGTTAGTTTGTGACGGGATGGTTATGAACTGATACTAGATATTGTTGGTACGTTTCAAAATTCTTCTCTCTACTTTAGTAATATACACTATTGTTAGATTATCTCATGATTAGTCTCATTTTGGTTAGAGACCTCAATTTTGCTAGTATTAGCTTTCCTTCTTGGTTATGACCCTCAAGATGTTAAGTTGGCTCCCTCGAGTTATTACCTTTGAGTTTAGTCTTATATATGTATATATGTGTGTGTGTGTATGGCATTACTGTATATATCTCTCTTTCCCTATCTATTCATATTGTATATGTATCCTTTGGCCTTGTATTACTAGTATATATCTTTTTTCACTCTTCAGTTGTATATTGTTTAGTGATAGACGGTATTGCACTTTAGTTCCTGAATACTGTTAGAATAGGATAGTTTATCCTTATTGCTCCATTAGCATTATTATGTTTAGTTTCTTGGATAGTTGTTTGTAGTTATATTCCTGCTTTACATGTTATTTATGTTTGCATTATCTCTGGAGCTCAGTCGGTCGATGCCTACTGAGTACCACGTGTTTGGTACTCATACTACACTTCAACAGCCTACAGATCATAGTACGACTTCTGATCAGCCACAGATCGGAGATTTGGAGTGAGCTCCTGACGTTCAGAGTATTCCTGTTCTCCCTCATATTGTTAGTTTGATCTCTATTTTGTATTTCAGAGACGGCTTTTTTTTTTGTGTGTGTGTGTGTCTGTATATATATATATATTGACTCTGTATTCCACTTTGTACTCCTATTGTATTAGAAGCTCTTGTACTGACTTCACCAGATTTTGGGATTGTAATCTATATTAGTCTCTTTGTTAAATTCCTTTCCGATGTTTTCTTCATTTTTATTGGTAGTCTGTTACTAGTTGCTCCGGACTACGGGTTGACTTACTTATTGGTGGGTTATAGTAGGTGTCATCATGACCTAAGAAATTGGGTCGTGACAGCATACCACAACAGGGGGTCTACCGACTGCAATTTTCGAGCCACATTTTAAATAGGACACTTAGGTAAAATTAAAAGACTATCATTACTCTTAGAGCATTAAGTACGAGGCAGGCTTCTACTTTAGGGTTCTTACTCTCCTTCTTCTTCACTCACTACTTTTTTATGAGCAATATCAAGTTAGTAAGTTTGTTTTCGAACATGAGCGGCTAAAACCCCTTATTCTAGGATTGCGGCTAAAAACTTGATTGTGTAGTATACACTTGAATCGACAAAGTTTGTTTCTTATATGGTTGTTCTTATATTCTTGTGCGTAGTATTTTATTGTCTGGCCAACATTAGAATAGATCCTTAATCCTGAAGTGAACGGACCAGGGTAACTGAGGGATAGAACGAAGAATATAAGGGGTAAGATCTTCTCCTAATTAACCTTAAGAGTTGATTTGCGGCTAAGACAGAAATATACCTAGATCCCCTTACTTGGTTGCAAAACGGAAAGATAAATGAATGCGTTCGAATTAGGTTCTCAGTTTCTCACATCCCCGCTTAACGATGTAGTTATGAGGCTAGTTCGAATAGACGATTAGAGGTTGACCATATCATAATCATAAAATCAACCCCGTAACCAACGGCTAAAGAAACAAACACGTCGAGTAAATTGAATGTTATACATGATTGTGAATCTTGCTGTAACCCTTAAATATCTCTCCGATAGTGATTACAACCTTTACTTACTCTATTGCATTAATTAGTAGTCGTAAATTTACAAAATACCAACAAAGGCATTTAGTTACTATTACACTTGTTTAATATTTCAGAAGTACTTGAACTAGGTCAATAATACCAACAAAGGCATTTAGTTACTATTACACTTGTTTAATATTTCAGAAGTACTTGAACTAGGTCAATTGCTAAGTCACAAGTCCCTGTGAGTTCAACATCCGGAACGTAAGAGCCACTATATAACTTGAGATACCGTGTACACTTGCATGTGCATTTAGACTAAACACTTACACAAGTGCATGCAATCAAGATGGGATTTGAATCTCCCCGTCCAACATAATTCAAAAGTCCTAACTAAAAAAAGGGATCGGGATTGCAACATATCTGGTGTTACATTCAACTTAACAATGGCTCAAAAAGAGGGATCCACAAGTTCCAGAGATAGGTAACAGAATGGGTGATGCATCTACATGTTAGGCAGTTCAGACATAAAACTCAAGCAAAGTTTACAGTCTAGGAAGATCAGTCTAGGAAGATCAGAAACATACGAGGTCCTTATTTCAATAAAGAATGTTACAGGTTACACGTTAAGATCATCAATGTCTTAGTCATAACATAAGTATAAAGTGTCTCCACAGTTTTCAGCAAAGAATAAAGGTAGAGGGGAAAAGAACAAAGAAACATGTAGATGTATGAGGTAAACTGATATCAGTAGTTCATGTCATCAGCTACCAACATCCATCTTCATCAGTACTTCCATTTTTGTCGAGTACAGAACAAGAGTTGCCCATGGAGGAGAATCCATGCTGAACCTCTTAAACTTCAGATGAGAAATATAATTAACGAGTTGTACGTAGATGTCTGAACCAACCAAAATTACACGGATTCTTCAATTTCACGTACCCGCTTCAATTACCAAGCAATCCTGAACTTGGGCTTGTCTGAGAAAATTATGGCTGACTGTCAAATTAGCTTGCATATGGTGTGTTATATGAGAACCATCCTTAGGGAATGTCAAAGTGGAAAGCTGAGTGTAACATGGCTGATCAGCGATCCCAAATTTAATACCATTGATTACCAGGTCCACCTGGCGCTGCAGCAACTTTTCTTGCCATGTACTGTTCAGGTTTTGGCTGCACCCCGCTTGAAACTTCAGTACTATCTTCACCCCTTTCATTTTTACAGCTGGGATGTCTTCTAGGGTATGATGTATTGGAAATGGGATATTGAGTTGGACCGCCAGGGTTCCTTGTAATTCTTCGCTGTTCAATGACTTCTGCTGCTGTCGCTGCTGCGCCACAGTTGTTGTAGCGCAACACTGAGCTAACCACCCTCCCAGGTCTTGCAGCACCACCTGCTGACAAATCCTACTGTTAATAACATACTAATAACACTAAGTTCTAAAGCAGACTAGTATCACTTAAATAGCAGTGTTTCTTTTTTATACAACTAGGGTGTGTGCACACTAGCACATCATGCATCAGTCTATCTATATCTGTCCATTTATAAGAATAGTAAGTCAAAAGAGAACAAAACTTGACGTAGAATTTCTCATCATTGCAACTGACTTCATCCTTGTGACACTTTAAAGAGTTAATTGAGAATGAGCTACAAAGGGAGTGGTGCACTAGTACAGTGACAAGGCAAGGAGACTGGTCCACATAGACAGTGTCAGCGCCTCATGGAGTTCAAATATGCAAGTATATTAGAGCTTTGTAAACTGTTTACTGTTGTTGTACTTTTGGGGGGGTTAGGGAGGAAGATGTACGGAAGAAGAATCATTGATAGATTTCATAGGTTCCTCTCTGTATTAGTTTTATACTTTTGCTTTCTAGATGTACATAAGTAACACCAACTTAGGGCTGGATCATTTTAACAAAATTCCTTTATTTACTGATCAAAAATAATAGAATGAACCAAAAAGAAGACGCTATATTTCTCAAATGGAGGATAAACTAAAACCAGAAGCCTTAATTATAACAGCAAAAAGAAATACATTGGAAGCCTTGAAAACCAGCTGTGGATTATGTTACTGAAGGAAATCCTAGATTCTTGTTCAGCGCTGTCCGCTGAAGCCAGTCATGAAAATTGATGTGTTTTACTCAATAACTCAAATACTTGATTTTTCCATTATAGGGGATTACCACTTTCATCACAAAATCATATGCAAGATGCTCACAAGAAGCAACTTCCAAGCAGTGTTTTAAAAGGCGGGGGCGTGAGGCGAGGCGTTTTACATAGCACGGGGCGAGGCGTAAGTCCCGAGACATGGGGCGTAAGTCCTAAGGATCTACGGGGCGTATATCTCATGTATCTTTATTTTTATAATTTGATTACTAAAAATATAAGTAACAACAAAATTTTCAATGATTCTACAAATAATTTCTTAAAATATATGACTATCATACTATGCAATTTACCTCCCTAAAAGAAATAATCAATAAACTATTAATATTAGAATTAAAACATAAACTCTTTCATGAATAAAAATAAAATACTTTCAAATAACAAAATAAAATATGATAATTTTGAAATATAGGACAAAAACATAATGATCAATGACAAGTGAATATATAAAATTTGAATATGTATTTTAAACAGAAATGTTAAGCCATATTCACCCTCATGACGTTCTCAATTAGTACATAAGCTAGTTAATTTTAATTTTCTTATTTCAACATATGAAAAAAACTACTAAGCATCATTTAATTGGTAGAGAATTATGAGTATCAATAGCTTTGACTAAGGAATTTGACACAATTTGTGTAAGAACTATTAGGCGAGTCCCGGGCGTTGGGCGTGTTCAGGGCGTATAGTCGGGCGCTTAGGACGTAAGCCTCATAGAACTAAGTCCCACACATGAGTCCCGAGGCGTTTTGCCAGTGCCCCGCCCCGGGGCGAGTCCTAGGGCGAGTCCGGACTCTGCCTTTTAAAACACTGCTTCCAAGGAAATATTTACTGAATAGCGCACCTTTTATTTTGTTTTTTGATAACAATGGTGATCGAACCAATTTGCACCCACTTTAACTAATTCATCAAGTACTTGTTATCTCTCGCCGAAAGGCAGCAATAACTCTCTGCTCACCAAGGCATAAACAAATCGGAAGAATCCACCCAGTGTCGCTTCAGCTGGGATTTAAATGTTAGTTCCCAAGGTTTTCTGTTTTAGGTAATACGATTGATAATGGCAACGCCGTTTTTTTCAGTCCAAAAAAAAGAAGTATGAGCAGTGGGATGGAAGACTCTTTAAAAATCGTAAACTATTTATATTTAAGAGATATTTTTTTCTTTTCTTATAGACCGTGTACTCTTTTAATCATATTCAAGAGACAATTCTCTCTCTCTCTGCCCCTCCCCCGAGGTGTCTTGATGCTTTTTCTAAATCCTGATGCAGTCAGTTTTTGCACCTCCTTGCTGTCATTTTTCGTTATCTTTTCCCTCATACCAAAAGAGAAGGGCAGTAGATCTACCAACACTTCATTAATTATCAGGCTGTCAGATTAGAAATCTCTACTAACACTCACGTCTTTCTGTTCATGCAAATGCACCGACTAGAAACTTTGAAGCAAATGTCTAAACCAATAACTAAGTCTTTCATAATAAAAAATGTCTGCAGACACCCCCCATCTCGACTTTATTTTCAATAACAAAGGAAAGATGGGTTGAGGCCAGAAGTCAAAAGGTCTTAAATAGTTCGACTAGGAAACTTGCACCTAAATCACCTCAAACATCTGACAACCCCCTAAATATAATGTGCTAACACTTTACACTTCTGCAACATCTATTACTTCAAAGGTATATTTTTCAAACAGTATAAAATTTATATCCAACATCTAACACAATTCAGTCCTTGAAACAATGTTAATTTCATGAAATTATACTAATATTACGCATTGTTAACTTACGAATAATATTACTCCAAGTGATACAATTGTAATTTGGGAGTAGGAGAAAAACAATAATATATACAAGTTCACAGTTAAAACAGTAAAAAAGTTGGAGAAACAAAATATGAGAAAGGTTTATAAATGCTAATATATCAAACATCTTGGATCATTCCAAAAGGAAAACTTGTCACCTGAGACAAGGGAATACTACTTCTGTTCTCACAATTTTGGCAAGACAGAAATTTTCACCTGTCTTTTCCAGGTTTTGCGCATGTAGATATCCAACAAATCATTTGCATATGCTAATTCATTAACAAATTCACAAGGAACTGCAGCATCCCAATATGTCTTTCGTAATAATGCAGATGGAAGAATATAATCATGAGTGCATACACCATCATCAATACGAAAAGGGAATGCTACTCATTCGAACATAGCTGGCAACAATCAAAAGAGAAAAATTGGATACTACTCTCAGCAAAACAAAGTCATTTGAATATTGATGGCAACAATCAAGAAAAACATTAAGTACTAATATCAGAAAACATACTTGCAGCATTTAAAATATGAAAAGAGATCAAATGTTGGACCCTACTAGAAGTGTTAGTAAACTAGTGAAATCAAACCTTGAACATTCTGGGGAACTTGGAGAGGCAGCCTTGTCATGGGGATCATTGAACTCCGGTCCACATGTGGGTTCTCAACATCTTTGATAGAGCATTTAGAAAGATCATTTGCAACTTCAACTGGATTTTGCACTGAATTGTCTGAATATAATACACAAGGCCTGCATCTAAAATTTATCAGTGGCTTAAGTTGTGCAGGAATTGAGAAATATCTGATAGCCAAAACTTGCAGGGCGTTAGTTTTATTGGAAAAAATAGGACAAGAATAAACAACGGTAAATGGAAAAAGGAATTTTATCAACCAGCATGACTGCCAGGGACTAACCTAGGTAGGGATGATGAGTGCTGCCTTTCAGGCGGAGCAGCAGTCCCTCCTTTGCCATAATGCTCTTCAAGATATGCAAATTGTTTCTTGAATTTGTCAACGGCACTGGGGAGAGACACGAGAAACTATCAGTAATCCTTTTTGGCTCCAGTCAAGCAGTGAAACCAAATTCTGTTTCTTAAAAGGAACAGTAAATAGCACCCTACTATGATAATTTTTATAAGTAATAATGAGCTTATTGATATAGGACTAAGTGTCACTGATATAGTGATATGTAACATAGCAGAATATTATGTTTAACACCAAATTTTGTCATTCACTCATGGCCCCACTCTAGAAGTTTTGTAATGCAGCTAGCTAAGCATGCATACACAATTAAGCCAGAAATGATAGTTTTCTCTTAGAGGAAGGTTCTCTAGTGGGCTAAAAGCAGCCTGAATGAGGCTTGATAATAGAACATATTTTACATAATAAGCTTGACATGACTGACCAAGGAGAGAACCAAGTACACTGTACACCAGTCATTCTTGGACATGCCTATGACAGTATCAAGTTTAACATCAAGTTTAACTTAAAGAGATAATGAGAGAACTTAAGTCAAAGCGTCATATTTCCCCCTCCGTTTGTAAGCTCCTAAAGTTGGCTACACCTTTCTCAAGCAAACTGTCAGATGAGCCATGATATTTTCTTTTATCAGGCAGATTAATCATAATATATGTGATTGGCAAAATAGGTTGATCAAGATACTACCACATCCAAGTATGGGAAGTTTATAGATCCAGTTGAACTACCTCCAATATAAAATAATAAGCATACCATCATATGGAATGGGGTTGGTTTCATTCCAAGACCTTCCTAGAGTACAAGAAATCTAGATTCACCCATTTCTACGTCAAAGAAAAGAAGATCAGAATCACTCCCATTAGTCCTACATTAAAAGAGTTCTTAAAGTATGACTAGCATGGGAATGAAGTTAAGAGTTCCTTTGAACTCTGAACTACCCCAAGGAGGAGAAACTAGGTTCCTAACGAGAAGTCTGTCCTGATTCACAATACATGTAAAGCAGTTTACCCCAGAACTACATTGATTAATTAACTTTTAAGCAAAGGAAAACATGGAGGTTCCCATTCAGACCAAATGGAAGAGTTCAGTACTACAATTAACTAAGAAAACAGCAGAAAGAAAATAGAAGAAAGAAAGAGAACAGTGGAGAAGACTTCATGTAAAGGACATGCGCTTAGATAGAAGTATTGAAACTTTTTCAACTCTATTCTAAGGAAAACACAAAATTGTGGCCATGCCACCCAAAGTTGCCATACTGGAACTTAAAATATATTATACGGATGTGCTCACACTGGCATGCCGAATGCACATGCAGCTAACAGGTAAGAATAAGGAGAAAACCATGCAATACACAAGTTCAAAGACAAGAACCTTGGGTACATGAAACCTGTCGGTTCTTGCCCCTCTAGGAACTCCTTCAACATTTTTGGGTGGTATTCAAGAATCTCTCTGTATATCAGCTCCCTCACATCCTCCTTTGTTATCCTTCGCCTTTCAAATTCAAACTCCATTTTTGTAACTGGTTGAGCAGAAGGTTCTCTTTCCACTTTGGCCAGATTCCTGAAATATGGATCTGCAAGAGCCTGAATTTTCAACAAGGAAAAAGGCCCAGTTAGGAGCTGGAGTCACAAATAATGCAACTATGTGTAAACAGATAGACATAGTGTATTAGTACCTCTTCTGCATTAGGACGATCCTTAGGGTCAAAAGCAAGCATCCTTTCTAGCAGACGAAGTGCAAGGGGATCTGCATGTGGAAATTTATGGGAGAAAGGTACAGGCTTTTTCTTACGCATACTGCTCAAATACCTCCGAGCCTTTTCATTTCTTATCTATAGGCAAATAAGCAACCATATGTTAGCCACAAACCTACCAGAGCAGAACATCTTGAGTTCCAGGAGAAAAGTAGGTACTTACCCTGGCAATTGATTCTGGAGATGGTGTGCCCAACAGATCGGTCATCAAGTCTAATTGGTGCACCACGTTTTTACCCGGAAAGAGAGGCTTCCCAGTTAATAGTTCTGCAAATATGCATCCAATGCTCCATATATCAATTGCTGGTGTGTACTGAGGACAAGTCACAATAAACTGGTCTTAGAATGTGCTGTTATCATAATGAAATGAAGAAAATTATAGCTAATTCACCAATAAATCAGAAAATTGTATATTCACACCTTAGAGAAAAATGATCCACACAATTCGGGAGCCCTATACCACCTCGTGGCAACATAATCCTACAGGAACAAATAATCAGGTGATGTTAGATGTCACATGTTCCACTAATCTCATTAATAGAACTATTTCCGAAGTTAAAAGTTTTGCTCAGAGCATTAAGAAGCATACAGTCCAAAATATCGCTGTTGGAGTATCATTGAAGGCCACTCTTGCAAGACCGAAGTCACAGATCTTAAGCTTGCAGTCGGCATTTGCTAATATATTTTTGGGTTTCAGGTCACGGTGAAAGACATTGGCTGCATAATATTTCAACATAGAGACATTGTTAGAATTAGAAAATTATGGCTATGTAGGTGTCTAAGTATATAAATATATCCTTTGGGGAGGAAAGTCATAGTAATGAAAGCACAATCTTGTAGCCAGCATATAACCTGTGTGTATATATTTTAGCCCTCGAAGAAGCTGATAAAGGAAAAATTGATAATGCTCCGGCGTCAGATCATCATTTGCTTTAATAACTTGATGCAAATCAGATTCCATGAGCTCAAAGACGACATAGATGTCCTTGAATTCCCTCCGAGAAGGAGGTAACAATATATGCTTAATTTCCACGATATCTGGATGCCGAAGAAGCCTAAGAAGCTTGATCTCACGAAGGATACGTGTAGCATCAGAGACATGTTCAAAGATATCATTTATCTTCTTGATTGCAACTTTTTCCCCTAGATGGGTATCATATGCAGAGCATACTACACCATAGCTACCTTTGCCAATCACTTCCTCTATCCTGTATCGGCTTCCTTCACCATATTCAGTAAAGAAATCTACATCTCCAGACCCCTGCATATTCATATTATAATTCACAAGATGAGTTATAAGGCCTATCAAAAATGGATCTTATTACTTAACTTCAAACGCTACACACAATATCTCTTAATAGGAATATGTTTTGAAGTGTGCAGCTATGCTATTCCAACCTGCACTAGCTATGGGCAGTTCAGTCATTCCTTCTGATCAAAACCATATAAGCTAAACTATTTGATTCACTCCACAGCCGTTACTCGATAGACTTGGATCATAGAATTAAACTTGCACAATACCACAGTACTACATTTATTAGGTCTAATATTCCAATTAGACTTAAACCTCACCACATATCAAAGCAAGAAAAGAAGATCCAGTCACCACTTATCTAGGTTCCTAAATCATACAACTCTCAACATTTCAATCCTCCAACCAAATGTCCTAAACCAGATAACCCATTGGCCAAATTTGAATTCATTGTCAATCAAAAGATCGCATTATTATGTGGATTTTCTAAAGCATATTAACAACCCACAATATCAAAAATCATTACTTCTAATTAAAGAAACAATAAATCCAAGTGTTGTAAACAACTAGGTTAGTACTATAACTGCTTCAAATACTAGTATCTAAGCTGACAAATTCAAAAGACCCTCACCTTTTTTCGCTGATCAGGCTGCATACTTCAGGTGGAAAGCATCAAAACCACAAACAACAGCTAGCAATAAGCAAAAGGGCAAGAATCTTATCACAAAAAAGTAGCTCAAGCAAGTTGACTTCCACCCTATGAGTCAAAAACTATACCAAGAACCCAAAAGTACCCTAAAAATTAATCAGATTCAAACAAAACCCAACAACAATCTTGCAGTCAAAACACCAAAAACAACCCCAAATCTTAGAAACAAGCAACAAGGGCAAAAATGGAAAATCTTGTACAAATTTCAAGATCCAATATTTGTTAAAAAAGAGTTTATGGCAAGCACTATATGACAACAAATTTGGGGTACACCAAAGTACTTTCTTAAATGCTCCACTAAATAAAAAAGTTCAAGAAACAAACAACAGTTGTACAACAATGCCAAGATTGGATAACTGAAAATAACTATGCAAAAGATTCAATTTTTAGAGAGAGAAATTGAGTAAAAATCAGATCTTGGAAACACCCAAGAAGAGAGAAAAGGGAAAGGAGATGGAATATATCACTGGGGAAAAAATGGTCTACTGTTCTGTTTGTATTGAGAGAGTAGGGAAATAGGAAAATTTGGATTGGAAAATTTCTATCCATAAAACTTTGGGGACCATATTAATAATTTTCATTTCTTTAGGGGGAGAAAAGACACAACTGCCCATTGAATATATATTCACTAGATTACCGTTATAAGTATTTATTTCCTAGATTTTGCAAACAACTAACTAGTGGTTGGGGAGCATTTTTGGATTAGGACTTCATAAATTGCTTGATATATAATTTAGTATTGATTTGGTAAAGTGGTTGGGTTTTTTTCTCTTGAACACCTGAGAGAAAATATAGTTACTCCTATTTTTAATAAAATATATTATATTCTTTTGGTTGCTAAATGGGGGCATCTTGTAATCTTTGATAAAAGACTAAAAGATGTCATAATTTGACTAAAACACTTGTAATTTGTGGCAATGGATTGAATTGATTAAGTCATGTGGTAATATGATCATTTGACTAACTTCTGCTTAGCACATTATTAGGAAAAAAGACCTAACATATTGAGAAAAAACTCCAAAATTTTACTTTTTAAGATCTTATTATTTGTCTATCCCTTTGATAATTTGAATGTGACGTTTTATATGACAAATTTCACTATTAATAATAATGGTTGATCCTTCGAAATAAATAACTCACCTTAGCTAGTAAAAATTGTGGTTTGTGTTGACGTACTCCAATGATTCGTTAAGAAAAATAGTAAAAGTGTAATTAAACTGTTCTAATTTCTAGGTAGAGGGAGATAGGGTGGGGGAGAGGTCTAAAAAGAAATTGTTTCGTACAATTTACTTTGTTATAATGTTGAATTTGAAAGTTCAAAATAAAATATCACATTAACTTTTGACTCAACAAATATCAAGATAATTTCAGTATAAAAATATCAATAAATCATTTATTTCTTAGATATTATAGATACCTATTCGATGTAATTTTCTTATCGTCTTAATTGCATTGGCCTTCTCTAACTTACCAAAAGAACCAAAAATATTCAATTAATACTTTGAAAATATACTTTACTGAAAATCATTATAAATTACACGAGTATCCACAATAAACTTGCGGAACTAATAAAGTAATGGTGCTTATAATTATGCAAACTACACCTCATATTGAAGCCATCTAAAATGTGAGAAATAGCAACGAAATGCGGGAAATCATCAGCAAGGCCTTTATACAATACTCCAACCTAGTGAAAATTTATTCTAACAATTGAATGAGGAATCATCAGTCCCCATTTAATTAGTTTATTTAACTCCAACCTAAGATTAAGATTCCACAAAATATGCCTATTTCATAAATCTCTTTTTAAATATGGAAAAAAGGAATATGGAAAACTCTACAAAACTATCTGGTTGGGACTTGGAATTTGCTTACATATATCACATTGGTCGGTTTGGGTTTGTATGTACCTCGTGAATCCCTATGAAAATGTACAAAGCTATTCCTCGATTGTGCACACTCATTTTATTTATTTTATTTCTTGGAATACTTGATATTGTTGGTTAAAAACACAAATATTTTCTTGTATCCACTATATGTTATCTATGACCAAAGGCATTCGATCCCCACACAAAAAATAATAAATTAGCCTTTTTGAATTGGCCTACTCATTACTCAAATAAAGTTATATACTCCTACAACATTATGAAAGAAATTAAAACAATCTCTTTCTTCTCTTCTTAAAAAAAATATCACCTAATCTTCCATCTTTTTTCATTTCGGATACCCACAAGGTTAAAAGGTAGTGGAGAAGGAAGTTGAATCTGAAAACGAAAGACAAAAAAACACGATAAAAATTATACATATAAAATTAATATTAATCAAATTTATTATTTTCCGATTCGTTCTTTTATTGATGGGGTTTTAAAATAAAATAAAAAAAATAACAAATAAATAACTAATTCTTGATGTCGAGAGAGATTGAGATTTCAAAAGTAATTTAGTGAGTAGTTATTGGTGTTAAAATCATCTCACTAACTGATACATTGTGAGATTTCATAAGTGATTTAGTGAGCGGTTATTGTGATGATAAACATTAGTAAGTAAGTAACAAATATTGTTACAAAATATTTATATAAAATTAGGCAAATGGGGTGTGGCAGGGGTGTGATAGCATTTAGGCTGACCCACTTGCATTAAGGTCGACGGACTTCAATGTGAATCAAGAAGATGCTTATGATGGAAGAAGAGCCCAAGAACGAGTCCAAGAATTATAGAGAAGCATGGGCTAAATGCTACACATATTTCATGATTTAAGTCCAAGCCCAAACGGAAGAGGATTGGCCTCATATGAATTTTGATTAAATTTGGAAACTTTTTTTTATTTCCTTAGGGGAGAATTTTTGATATTATTTTTACATGTTTTCCTAGTTTAAAGTTCTCTAGTTTAAAGTTTCCTAGATTCATTATTTCCATAAAAGTAGGATTCGAATCCTATGCTATTTGGATAGCTTTTTCCTATATATAGGGATAAATTGTTATTTTCAATTAGAACACGATGATTAATATTATTTGAGAGGTTTCTCTTCTTTACACGTTTGTGTGTGGTGACTTTGAATTTATCTTGCAACCTTATAAGAACGATTCTTTAAGAGGTAACAGTAATTCTTAACTTGATACCTTTGATTTCTATTAAAGTTAATTAAAGAAGGTGATTAGTCTTATACCAATTGTTGTCTTTAATTTCTTCAAAATAGGGGTCTAGATCACTTTTGATCTAAGTTCTTGAATTGACTCTATTAGTACCATATTAGTCTTAATCCGCTAATTTTGAATACTAAGATCAATTAGGGTCCTTAGCACTTTATCTCGAAATTGGAAATTTTATTCTCAAATTTAGCCTATCTTTAATCTCTTGTCTTTAATCTTAGTATTTTCACTTCCGCATTATTTTCTTGTTTATTCAAATAACCCGATTTAATTTTATCAGCGTGTGTAGTGGTGGAGGTGGGGGTTATAAATTATGGTGTTGGGGGTTCGGGTGGGATTGGATGTGTTGGAAGATAGGGAAGAGTGAAATATTTTTTTTAAGCAAAAGGCCTCGTGGGCCATTTATTATAGGAGAAAATCAAGTCTATGTACAAGGCCTGATTCGACAAGCCCAAAATCAAAAAATAAAAAGCAAAAGGCAAAAAAATCTACAACTATCAGCTATCTAAGAACAGTCCAGGACCCGAAAAGGGAAAGTGGACTATTCATCTTCTTCATTCGGCAATTGAGCTAATCGATCCACCAAAATGGAACTTCATCTACTTCCGCAGCTGAAACCAAGCTGAGAAACTCACATCTTCCATTTTCCATCAGTGTTGCTACACGTCCAGATCCATATATCATCGAGCTTGAGGGATTTTCACTTAGGACATTCAAACCTCTCACGAATGTCATGAAATAGCCTCAACAAAGACTCTTTCAACTCTATGTGGATAGATTTGGTAAGGAAATCGATGAACCTTAGAATTTATGCTTTTCTCTTTTATATCTGTCTCTGAATCGCTATACTGCCACTCCATTAAACTGTACTCCTAAATCCTTGTATGTTCCTGCGCTATCACCTTAATAAACCACCCTCTTGTTGTTTAGTTGAATGATTTTTCTATTTTTCTTGTCTCTTAGTACATTGAGCTTAAAAAGCTGATACCACTGCCTAATATGCAAGAAATATAGGTACCTCATCCAACCAACATCGTTCATTTGTTTGTCGATTGTATCACCCTGTATGCTTCCTTGAAATGTTCTTGTTATTTTGCTGGTTATACTCTTGCTATTTTTGTGATTTCTTCTCTTGTTCCTCTTAAACCTCTTAAATTGACGTGTGTGCCCCATTTTGTATCCTTGTTATTCTGAGATTTGGAACCAAATTTCTTTCTAAGCAAATAATCTCTCTTGCTTCTTCTGGTAGTTCCTGCACTATATTATAAATTAATCTTTGTGTACCTGCAAAATAAAAAACCTGGTTAGCTAAAAAATTTGTTAATTTATTGCCTTTTTTGAATGTGTACACAACTTGAATGTTGTTTGAATTCATCCTCAGGCTTTCAATTTTCCTTATTTCCCCAACTATGTATCTCTTAACCTCCATCCAGAATGTTTTTTAAGACAAGTGAGTCTGTCTCTAAAACGAGTGGTAACATCCTCTTATTCACACAGTACTCTAGTCCCAATCTCAAAGTTGTAACTTCTGCAATCAAATTAGAACCATCCTCCAGGACTTTAGTTTCTGCATAAACTAAGTCTCCAACTTCATTCCTGATACAAAAAGGCCCAGAACTAGCTCCAGGATTTTCTTTAAAAGTCCCATCCGAATTACATTTATAAGTACCTACTTTGGGAGGTCTCCAAAGCATAACTTTGCATCTGATACTGGGAGTATAATCCTCCAGAAATTTAGCCAAAACTGGCCAAGAGTTTGACATATTAACTAACCAAGGGTAGTTGTGTTTGGCTAAAAAAACAATATTCCTGCTTATGTCCATTCCCATCTTGTATTCAGGCATTTTCTCTTCATGAACAATTGAATTCCTTCTTTTCCAAACCTACCACAGAATAAGTAAAGGAATAGCTTTATAGATGATTTTAAGCTTAGGATTTACTTCAGCTTTTCACCACCTAAAAATTGTATCCTTGAGTTGTAAAAAAGGGCCAGTGACCCCAACAGCAGCTGCAAATTTTAACCACAATGTGTTAGCAAGTGCACATTTAATGAATAAGTGATCTATAGATTCCACATGTTCCTCTTCACAACAATAGCAGACTACATCATCTTTGATCTTCATCCTCATGGGAATTTTCCCAACAAGAATTCTCTTCTTCCACAGACTCCAAATAAAAAATGATACCTTAAAAGACAGCCCCTTCACCCACAACATCCTGAATACTTCTTAAAATTCACCTCTTTGTCCTGTTATATCCCAGACTGATTTTACTGTAAATATACCATTGTTATTAAGCATCCACCATGGCCTATCCCACTCCACAGAATCCTATTCTGCTAGCAGATTTTTTTGAATATGATTACTAACCTCCTCAGGAAATAATTGATTGATCAACTCTACATTCCAAGCTCCATGTTCCATCAACTGATTCACATCTTCCACTGGCTGCACAGAAACATTATTAACTGGTAAGTAGTAATGAAGGGCTCCTAATTGAGTTCAGTTGTCAAACTAAATATCAGCATGCCAACATTTTATTTCCCACCAAATCTCTTGATCAAAATTATTTCTAGCTTCAATCATGTACTTCCAAGTCTAAGAACATCCTCTCCACTCTACAGTTTGAGGCCCATGTCTCTTGTAGTATTTATTCCACATGAATATAGTCCATAAAGTCTTTTTTGTTCTAAAAACCCACCATAGCTTGGCAAACAAAGCTTTTGAAATATCAAAGTGAGATCTAAAACCTAACCCTCCTTCTTTTTTAGGTAAACAAATATCTAACCATGACACCTAGTGCTTGTTAGACTCCACTTCCTTAAAATTCCATAGAAATCTAGCAAAAATTATATGAAGATCATTTATCACACATTTAGGAAGATTTATTGAAGAGAAGAGATATATAGTAATACTATTCAATACATTGTTGATCAACACTGATTTGCCCCCAAATGATAGCATCTTCCCTTTCCATGCTTTCAGCTTATTGTGAACCTTCTTCATTAAATTTGCAAAATGCCCTTTTCTTTTTCTTTGCATGTCCAATGGGACATCCTAAATACATCAAAAGAAATTTGCCTCAAGGAAACCCAACACAATTCTCCACTTCCTGTATAATAGCATTATCAATCTTATGAAAAACATAGTAAGCACTCTTCTCTTTGTTAATCTTCTAACCAGATTATTTTTAATAATCTTCTAATGTCTACATGATGAGTTGTAACGATTTCTTTTCAGTTGAGACAAACAAAATAGTATCATAATCATAAGCTAAATGATTGATACTATTACTCCACTTTGGTAAATCAAAACCCTTACAATCATCATTATCAAATAATGCATTTAGGGTTCTGGATAACACATCAGCAGTCAGTATAAATAAAGCATGAACAGAGGATCTTCTTGTTTAACACCCCTGGTAGAATGAAAAAATCTAAAAGCCTATCTATTAACTAGTATAGAATACCAATTATTGGACACTAATCTCCAGATCTTATCCACCACCAGGCTGTCAAACTACATTTTCTCTAACACCTTAATTAGAAAACTCCAGTCAACCCTGTCATAGGCTTTAGCAATGTCTAGCTTTATTATAACATTTGTAGGCTTTCCCTTTTTCCTTATGTCTGTAATAATCTCCCATGCAACAATGACTGATTCCTAGAAATGAGTCCAGGCAGAAAAACCTCAAGCCTGTCATGTAAAACTCTTGAAAACACTTTATTAAGAAAATTACTCAGAGTTATTGGTCTCATATGTGAAAAGGACTGAATGATATATTTTTTAGGAATTAAAACCAAATTAGTATGAGTAATTGACTTTGATAGTGTACAACCATCAAAGAATGCAGCCACCACTGCTACAACAGTATCTCCCACTATGTCCCAATATTTATGATAAAAGTACCATGTAAACCGATCAGGACCACTAACACTTTCTCCATTTAATTCAAAGACCACTCTTTTAACCCTATCTTTAGTTGTAGAAGCATTCATTACAGAGTTCATGTCTATTGTTACTAACCTTGGTACATTTTTTAGTAAAGCTAATTCATCAGAAATCTATACACCTGAAAACTGCTTCTGATAAAATGCAAGTGCTTCTGCTGCAACCTCTTCAGTTCCTTCTGCCCTTTGACCATCTTCCTTGGTAATTCTGTTTATAGATAATCTCTTCCTTCTACCATTTACTAGACTATGAAAAAATCTAGTATTTCTGTCATCTTCAACAAACTATTGGATCCCTGCTTTCCGTCTTCAGAATTCCTCTTCATAGTGTAAGTATTTTTTAAATTCAGCCCGTGCTCTCTGAAGAATACTTCTGTTTGTTATATTTGGAGATTCTTCAAATAATTCTTCTTTCATCCTGGCAATTTCTTCTCTGATTATCAACTGTTTGAATATGTCCCCAAACCTCTCTCTACTCAAGAGGCAAGAGCTGTTTTGGTCTTCTTCATCTTCAACTTCATTAGCCACCCAACTTTCTTTGACAATCTCCTTAAAATCATCCTGTTCTGCCCTGAAATTTATAAATTTAAAAGGTCTTCTAACCATATTAGCCTGTCCCCCATAATGCAACAACATAGGAGCATGGTCAGACCCAGTTCTAGATAAGTGTTCCACTTTAATATTTCTCATCATGCCAATAAAAGCCTAGTTCACCACCATTCTATCAAGCCTTTTGAAAATGCATTCATTATCTGATCTACCATTCCACCAAGTGAAAGAGTTACCTTTAAAATTAATATCAAATAGATCACAGGAATTAATACAAAATGCAAAATTTTCATATTCTGTAGGATATACTGGGAGTCCTCCAATCTTCTCATCCTTATTTATAATTATATTAAAATCACCCCTATCGATCAAGGGCTATTTATATTATGAGATAAGGAATAGATATCATCCCACAAACTAATTCTTTCCAAAGCATCAAATTTTGTATACACCATTGTCACCATCATTGATTTTCCAAATTCCTGGAAGTTCAATTTCAAAGTTAATTATTGTTCTGAATCTAATATCACACCCACCTACACATGTCCTTGAATAAACACCCAAATCTTTCCATTTTGATTATAATTTAATACTACATTCCCAGCCTTCTCTTGTATTTGTGAATCTGTCTAGTATCTTGAAATGGTTCCATCAATGCTATAACAAAGAATTTATAAAATTTGTGTAATATTTGAATCCTATGAAATGAATTTTGAGTTCTACCAGATCTCACATTCCAAAAATAACTTTCATCTTCATTTAAAACTAGTTTTCCCTGTCCTTCTAGGATTCACTCTTGTTGGTTTATTTTTTGCTTTGCCTCTGGTTTTGTATCCCTTCACTGGTGATTATGGTAAAGTCCCTGCATTCTTAAACACCTACCATCTATTTGTTTGTTTTCCCCTTCCTCATTATATTCAACATTTGTCTCTTTTATTTCTGGATCTTGCTGGAATGTCTCAATCTCCTTTTATTGATGTGAAACTAACTCATGGAGTATCTTCAGTGTTGTTGTTTGTGCACAGGTATTGATAACATGAGGACTCAATCAAATTACTTTAACTAGTAGATCTGTCAATATAATCTCTTGTCTACAGTTTTCAGCTTCTGTTGGAGGTGGATAGGTCTGAACTTCATAGGATACTATTGTAGCTTCTCCTTGTTTAACACATGAACCATCAACAGTACTCAAAGGTTCATGATATGTTGCATTTGCCAATTCAATCAATAGCTCTTCCTTCTGTGCTCAGTGATATTGAGCATCATGTTTGCAGGTAATGTTACTTTCTTCTCTTGGCTTAACTCAATCACCTCCTCCTGTTTGGTCCCTGATAACTGATTTTTATCTTTTTGCAGGTCCTCCTGATGTGCCACTATAGATAGCTTCCTACCATTCATATCTTTTTCTATGTTATTAACTTGTGTGACCATGTAATCTACTGCCCTCTTGTTGTCTTGTTGTTGTTGTATTTCTGCATTTATTTGTGCACTCACATTCTCTTTGTATTCTCCATTATTCCTTGTCTACTCATCATCTTCAACAACTTCTGATAGGACTCCAAATGAATTACCCATTAATGCTCCCCTATCTAGTGAGTTCTCCATCTTTTCAGTCATCACTATTAAATGGTCTTTATCATACTTGAACCTCCTCCCAGTAGGATTTCATTGTCTTATTTGTCCTCTCCAACCACCATAGAACTAATTTATGTGCTTGCCCTTAGTCTGATCTTTTATTTCACCTTCTTCTTTCTCCACCTCTTCTGAATTTTTCCTTAATTCTGGATGTAGAGTCCTGCATTCATCTTCAATATGTCTTTGGTGTTTACAACTCTTGCAATATTTTGGTAAGAAGTCATATTTGATTTTGATTTTCTCCACCTTTGTATCTATCTTCTTACCCACAATCTCCATCTCTATAAAATTAGGTAATTTCTCTGCTAAATTACTTGAACGTTGACCCTTGCACAACTTGTCCTTGTCTTGTTGATTGTGTCCATGTCAAGGTGTATGGGGTTTTCCACTGCTGCTGCTAAAGAAAATAATGTTTCCTTTCCAAAAAACGTAGTTAATAAATTCGAAAATAAAATCCATGCCATTGCCTGAGTTGTTTCCTCCGTAACCTTAAATTTTGTATCATAGATTAGTGGCCTCATATGATATGCTCTTCCATCCTTGGCTACTATATAGTATGCATTTTTGGATAACATGTTCACGTAATCCTCAATGAGACTAAATCTCATTAATATGTGTCTGTTTTGCAACAACCCAATAGCACATCCACCCTTAATGTTACCTTGTTTCGGTATCAAAGTTCTCAATTCCTCCAACTCTAGCCAACCATAGGCAAATTTTCGTATTACTGCATATTGACGTTTCTGCTTTACATTCATCTTTTGAACTTCTTCCTCCGTCCATGTTACTCTGGGCACCTCATTAATGAATGATAATCCTTTACTAGGAATGCCCACCTCCTTCTCATTGTTAGCTATTTTCTTTCCATTCAACGTATCAACTTTTATCAAATCTGCATCTTTCACTTTCCCCTTTTGATTATCAACATCATTCTGATTATTGACCAAATTCGAGTCTTGTTCATTAAGCAAAGGCTTCTCCATAGGCAAATCCTTAGGCTCATTATGCAAACTAGAATAAGGGTTCAATTTTTCTCATCAATTTTTAAATATTGCAACAGCCTTGATTATATATACCAATTTATCAATTATTTAAGAAGATATATGATGCAAAGGAAAAAGAAATTGATTGATGTGTATGTATGGACTTTAATAACCATCACACTTCTAGGGTCGGTTTGCATGTGCCTAACATGGCTTTTTATAAGCAAAAGTGGAATCTTTTGACTTTATAAACAAATACTGCAATCAAACATTTTTATTGTAACATCGGTTATTTTGATAAATATAACATAATATGAAAGATCGATTTAATCATAAACATGACTATTTTAATAAAATTTTATCATAGAAAATGACTTTTATAAAATGTTTGACTGTACTACTGTGGTCATCTTACCTTAAAATGTTACATGACACATTGCCAATTTATTTAATTAATCTCATATTTTAATTACTTTGTTCCTAAATTTGCAATCAATATGTCGGTAATTCTACCCTTCAATTCTATCTAAGATCATAAAGAAATGAAATTTTCTGCGGTTGATATAAGAGATATATTTGTGAATTATTTTGGTTTTGTTCAATTATAAATTGTTATTTAAGCTTAATAAAAAATTGGGTCCAAAGTTCTGAATCCTCTGAAAATTTGATTTCAAAACCCTATATATATTTATAAGACTTTCAAGGCTTTTCACATATTTATCTATAATTTATACTGAAAAATGATAGATTCAACTAAATTCATTTACAAAACTTGGTGCGTCTCTATATATAGTTGGAATCACAATAGGTGAAAATAATCTTTTTCTATATTTAAAAAATGACATTTATCATGTCTATAGAATTATTAATAACATATACAAAGAAATGTAAAAAAAAGGACCTTTGTGAACTAGGTATGCGTCTTATCTTGCATTTCTGCAAGAGACTGTGTTCACGACTTGAATCCGTGGCCTTCTGATCATAAATAGCTTCCCTTCGTGTATAGAGATATATTGATGATAATTAAGTGCTTTTAATTTTTGTGGGCCTAATTAAGTTTCATGTTATAGTTGTCAACAAATTTAGGTTTTAGTTAGCATTATCAAAACTTCTTTGGACCAGTTTGTTTATTCCTAAAATTTGTCGTATCCCAATTTCCAGTTTATAATTTAAGTTCTTTTAAGATATTAAACAATATTAATAGTCAAAGAGAAATAAATTTCAAGATCTCTTTTTCTTTATTCTTGAGAGAATTATTTACTCGAAAATGTATTTCATAAAAATATTTAGTTGATAAAGTCTTAATCTTTATTCTAAAAGAACCTTTCAAGCTTTTCAAACAATAATGACCTTTTAGGCTAGCTAATCATGAATTGGAGCTTTTGGGCCCTTTAAAGAAAAAAACAAAATAGTGAAAATGGGATGCTTTCTGTTCCATGAATTAATACTATAATCAAAATGGTATGCAACGCAACTTATACAATTGTCAAGAAATCAAAATAATTCAATATATTATAATGCTACATTTTCTTAACCAAACTAACATTTTAAGTACTAATATTTAATACTCAATATTATTTGTTGATAAGATCCGACCTAGCCCTCAAGAAATGCTCCTGATGTACATCAAAAACTTGAAGGCAAAAACTTGAAGGGCTTCAAGAGAACGTGGAATCCAAGTTTCAAGTCACTTATTTTTTAGAAAAAAATTAATTATATGTTGAAGAACTTATCAAGGATAATATAGGCGTTATTAGGTGCCCTTTAACTTAACTAGTTGGTTAGCTAGATTTAGATAATAGAAGATTTACATTGTTTGGCAATTCTCTTGCATCTGTCTTTGTATCTCTTTTGGATTGATTCATTGTGGCTATTCAATGTATCAGTTTTTTTTTCCCCTTAGAATGTATTCTCGTAATTTAACGTCGTTCTTTAATTGCTAGATTATCGTTAGCTTTTTTTTCGAATATCTTTTGCCATCCTTTTTCTATTTCTAAATCTATCATTATTATTCTATCTTTTATCTGATTATTATTGTCTATTTATTGCTTCGGCATACTTTACCCTTTTTTTTTGTTTTTTCACCTGGTGTCTGATATCTCAATTGAAGGCGGATTAAATTCAGAATTGTGCCGGCAAATCCACAATGGGACTTGGGAGGTAAAGTGCTCTGTATCAAAGTTGACTCCAATTTCAGGCTCAAACCAGAGACATCTGATTAATAATGAAGAAACACTTACCACTCAACCACATTATATTGGTTAATTCATTTCATTTTCTCTACCCGCCACTGTGATACAGATCAGTAGAAGTAAATGTAGCACTTTAAACTTTATGTTTATTCAACATGACTATGATAAAAAGATAAAAACGGGTGATATACTTTCAAGTTAAAGTTAAATTATTTGATACTGAAATAAAAAAACTGAACGAAATAGTTTAATAAAAAAATATTTATTATAATTAAATTCAACTCATTTGAGATTGAAAGCTGATACGCTCATTTGTCATAATAAACTTCAAAAAGAGACAAATATAATAGCAATAAAAACAACCAAAAATTGAACTCATGATAAACTGATAGTGTTTTTTTAATTTAGTATTGTTGGACATTTATTTTTAACAACATGTATAAGTATTGTTGGACGGAGGGAGTATTATTAAATTAAAAATAAATACTTTCTCCGTTCGAATTTACTTGTCACATCTCGACGTGACACATCTATTAAAAAAATAATAATTGGTATAGTGACTTTACCATATTACTTCTATTAATTAATGTTTAATAAAGTGTATTAAAAAATAATTTGAATAATAAATAATCAATACTAAGAATAAAATATGATTTTTTTTTTTTAATCTTTTCTTGATTTATTAAAAATAATAAAGTAAAATGAAAATTAAATTAAAAAAAATAGTCACAAGTAAAATGTGAACCGATGGAGTGAAAAATAGTGGAGGTGGTGATGTAATAATGTGGAACAAGTGGGATTTGGACAGCAATTTGTGTTATGGATAACTCTATTTTTGTGGTCAATGTTTGAAAGTCCGGGTCTTCTCACGCGCTTTGAAACAGAATCAAGCTGGTCAAGAACTGGATCTTCCCAATTTTGTTGACATTCTCATTACGTGGCACGTGCTTAAATGTGACAGCTATCCAAATGTAAAGCTATCTACAGATGTACATATATATGGCCTATAATCCATTCTGGCATAATAATGATACATCACAGTGGCGGAGTCAGGATTTTCAACAAGGGAGTTCAGAAGTAGACGTACGAACTAACCGAAGGGGGTTCAACATCTATTATATATACATAAAATATAATTTTAACCATGTATAAGTAGCATAATTTTTCGTCGAAGGGGGTTCGGATGAACCCCCTGGAGAAAGGGTAGCTCCGCCACTGATCACAATCAACAACACAACAACATAATATGAGTGTGAGAACCCTCCACAAAAAAGACAAATTTAAGAGCACATTTTTTTTTTTTTTTTTTTAAAAAAAATGAAATTAACTATACTTTCTTTAGCAGGTAATAGAGACATTTTATAACCAAACAAATAGATAGAGAAAATAATTTTTATCAACTAAACAAAACTAGAGGTGGCAAAAATAAGTCCAACCCGCTTAACCTATTTGATGTTTTTGTTGGTTCAATCATAAGCATTTGTTGAGTTGACTCGACGGGTTGAACCTAAAATGACTTATTAAATAATTGGATTAAAATAAGTTAAAATAGTATAATTCATCGGATTAAAATAGTATAATTCGTCGAGTTAACATCTATCCCAACACAAACAAGTAAAGAATATTAGAAAACAAAACAAAAAAAATGTTCGTTTAACATTCAACACATATCCCAAATTTCTACATTATGTATTGATTTACAACATTAAAAAAAAGGAAAGTTTCTCAAAACTCTCAGATTTAGATCTTATTCATGTTGATGTTGATGCAATAAAATCAGGAACAAGCTGGCTAAAATTGGTTTTTGAATGAAATCATTTTTATCTTCTTTAGTGCTTAACAAGTGTGTATAAATGCATTAATTATCAATCTTCAGTTTTGGTTCATTAGTAGTATTGTCAAATGAAAGAATATCGCCCCTTTGTTTCAATTCTTCTTCTTCTTTTTCTTTTTTTTAAAAAAAAATACATGATGAGGCTAAAATTATAAAATATTATCTTTGCAAGGATTGATCGGCAATATGGACAAATTAACATAAATCAGAGAGGATTATAATCAAATTTATCTGATTAATCAAGGTAATAATATTGGAATTGAAATAACTAAATATCATGCGAAAGGTGACAAAATAAAACTTTAATCGATAATAAACATAAGAGGAGAGAAGTTGGGGCGGTTGGGTTATGATCCGTTAGGGCCGTTACTTAACTTGTTTTGATTCAACTCATTTTGACTCAAGTAAATTTTAATCGGGTTGGTCTTGACCCATTTTGATCTGTCAAGATTTGATCCAACCCGCTCAATTGCACCCTTAAACAAAACACTGCAAAGTTTTATTATAAAAGAATGGGAAATGTAGAGAGAAAATGGAGATCGCATTTTTTGACAACTAAAAAATAAAAACATATCTAATTAAGTATCTTTCGCATAAATTCTCAACTGTTAATACACTAAATCAAGAAATCGATATTTCAACTTTGCTATGTATGAAGAAAGAGAGATCATCTAATTATCTTTTGCATAAACCCTCAATTGTTGAAACCTTAATTTACCCAGCTTAATCTTCTATAAAATATGTCTAATAAACTATTGGGTTACATAATTGTCCTCTTGAAATGTATAAGGGCTTTCAAGAGTTTATAAAGTCTTGAATGCTCTCCCCGTTATCACAAAATGTTAACTTAGACATGTAAGATTTTTTCAAATGATATCAGGGTTAATTATTTCGCAAGTTTTTTCTCAAATTATAATTAAGTTCATATTAGATTTAGTTATGAGCCCCAACATTGTGTTACTCATCCTCGAGGACAGCTTATTCTTTTGGAGTTGACTTAACAAACTACGCTAGCCTCCCAATGAACCCAGCATAAATTCGATCCGAATAAAAAAAATAAAAGAAAATTTTATACTTTGATAAATCAGCCATGCCTACGATGTAGTTTAATTAATATTTGTCTATTATAAGCGTTTCCAAAATAAATTTACGAAATTTTTTGGGATATATTTTAAATTTAAATTAGTTAACAATAATGTGACATCTTTAATAGTATAGTTTAAACAAACATTATGATTCAACATGCATGGTGACAAAAATAAGTAGAAACTAGAAACATAGATAAGTTCAAAAGTGAAACTCCTTTCTTTAATTCTTTTTATTTGATAAAGGAATTCCTTTCTTCATTTGACACCACTCACATGGATTATATAATTTCTTTTTTCCTAATCAAATTTCTTTTGGAAAAGGAAGAAAAAGAATTTGTTATTAATCCCACGTCTTTAAACATTATGATGCTCACTTTTTGAGTTGACGTGCTCTTTCTGATAATTAATTCAAAATCTTTACTTGTTCTCAGTTCTCACGTTAATCTAATGATTACTTCCTAAAACTTTACAATCTAATTAATTAATTAGTCTCGTGCTAATCTAATACTAACTATTAGAGTACTCCCTAAAACTTTATGACTTTATTTTATAATTTGTGGAGATTAATGGAAGGACCATTAAGGCATATTAAGTGGTGAAGAAAATCCAATTAACAGCCACCACATTTTTTTTTTTAAAGAGTAAGGTTGTGATATAAGTGTTATTACTTTTGATATATCATTTTCATGTCTCTCTTTACATCAGTATTTGATTCGCATGGAAAAATTAAATATGAAATGAAAATGACAACAGCTAATTGTTATAGGATTTTGATTTTTTCTCTCTCTAGCTAGTGGCTACAATTAGTGTTGTAATTACTCCATATATTTTATTTTACTTGACCTGTATTAATTGAAAACTTTCTTTAAGAAATATTTTTAGGGGTTTATTTTAATAAATTAATCATATTAATTATGTTTTAAAAGTCTAAATTTAACTGCTATAACTTTATATAGTTATTTAATTATAAATATAATATTAGAAGAACTTAATAAATTTTTCTAGATTTGCTAAATAAATAAATAGAAAAGAATATAACTGTATTTTAAGGATTATTAAGTAAAATAAGACGAAGGAACTACAGAATAAATATCCTACCATCAAGAAAATTAAGTAGTTTTTTCTCCCTTCAAAATGTATATCCAATCACGCCGTTTTCGGTGTTCATTTTTTATTATTTAAAAAATTCCTTTGCTTGCTGTCATATGGCCGTTATTAGATTAATAAATTACTTCTACTTTCACGTGCTTTATTACTCTAGGACTCAAAATAATGGACTGACATGGCCCTGTATATGCCTTTTCATGAGTGATATCCACGTAAAGTCATTCATTTGGTATGAAAGGAATAAAATCTTGGGGAAATAAGTAATTTTTCCACATATTTTTTGAGTATTTGATACGTAAAAATGTTTTACTGATATATGACTTGTATGTTTGACGAGAAACTGTTTTGAACGGGAATATAAACCTCGCGAATCCCTCATTGATCCCAGCTAGCTATACAGGACATCGAGTGTGTACCGGTACATACATATGTATCATATGCATTCATCTCATCATCTTCATTTGACTTATACTGATATTTGATGTGAAAAGTGATTAAGCAGTTTGCTACTTTTACTCAGATTTGAGATGCATAAGAATTATTGCACCGTGTTACATCCTTATTGTTGTTGCTTTTGACTATTAGATTAGGTGTGGCTCTCCTGATTTGACATGTATTTGGATAGTGTCGGGCAGTAATATATTTAGGTGGTTCTCGCCATTGCTTTAAATTAGTATCAATTGACGATGATACTGAGTACATGTGAAATAGTACTCACGCTTGTCCATTTCTGCACCTTATGTGCAAGTACTGAGCCAATTGTTCTGGGCGCTGATCCAGTATCTGTGCTTTAGGTTATCACATTGAGATTCAGAGGTAGTTGCTGATTGGTCCTAGTGCCTATCGAATTTCTTCTATGTTCTTTCTTGTTGATTCATCATGTTGAGATACTTTAGAAACTATGTATTTAGTTTTTCATAAAGGTATGTACTTCGTAACTTCCATATTTTTGGTAGTGTTGTTGGTTCATTTTTATGAGTTGGTTTATGTGATTCAATTTTGAGACTTAATATTATTTTTCCTTTCGCGTATTTTCTTTGGATATTGTTGTATATTATTGGGTTGACTTACCTATCACGGGGGTGAGATAATCTAGATAATTGATTTTACAAGTACTAGTCGAGTCTAGTAAAGTCTTATCGATCGATATGGAGACGTTCATTATCTATATTTGAGAGGCTACTAGACTTTAGAAAACTCTTTTCTTCTTTCTTGTCTTGCGAAGTTGATTTCATCAGTTATTGGGATTCTTTGTTTCATTCTCTCACAGATGGTGAGAACTCGTGTGATCGTGGAGAGAGAGTAGGAGTCCATCCCAACATCTGTGTCTAGTGTCCATATTGTAACACACAGATGTGGCATGAGATGCAGTATGGGTCGAGCTGAGGTCTGGCTAGAGGCAGAACACATGTAGCAGCTCAAGTCACGTCTAGAGTAGAGTCTTTTGAGGTCAAGTTTGATATTGAGACCGATCAGGCTCCGATTGAACATGTGGGCCCAGTTTAGGGTCCACCTGGGTTTGTAGCTACTCTGGTACTTCAAGATATCCTTGTTTGTATAGTTAGTCTGCTGGAGGGTATGACACACAGTGGTGGTGTGTCTGATACTCTAGAGGGTTCTCAAACTAGAGTTGGGAATCAGCAGCCTATTCCAGTTTTTCAGGGTCCAGTAGCAAGCCAACAATGGTTGCAGCAGCTAGGTACAATTGTATGACTCTACCGGGTGTGGGAGCCAAAGGTATGACTCGACCAGTGATGTATGATGAGGAGCAGATGAGCTTTGAGAGGTTATAGAGTGTGGAGTTGGTGGAGTCCCACAAAGTTGACTATATAACACTTCAGATGCGTGGCTTTGCCAAGTAAAAGTGGCATTCTTATGTTGATTCTAGACCCGCAGGATCTTCGCCTATGACTTGGGAGTTATTCGCCTAAGCTTTTATAGATCGATTTGTTCCCTGTAGTTTGAGGGAGGAGATGAGGCATCAATTTGAGCATTTGACTCAGTGGGAGGTTTTTATGACTGAGTATAAGACCAGGTTCTATGGATTGTCTCACCATGCCTTAGCGATTTTGGTGGATGAGACTGACAGGATTTCCAAGCTTGTGAGGGGTTTGACTTTTTGAATCTGAGAGGCAGCTTTCCGGAAAGCTCAAACCAATGCTTCTTTTCAAAGAGTGGTCGAGGCGGCAAAAGAGGTCAAACTTATACGACTTGAGGATTTTGGAGACTCGAGAGACAAGAGGCCCCACACTTCTAGTCAGTTTAGTAGTACCTTATCTTGAAGTAGGGGTTCATTCAAGAGAGGTTTTCATCTTCAGTCTGGTAGAGTGGTTTATGTTACCAATTAAATATCTGAGGGTGGGTATTTTAGACGAGACTCCTTCAATTCAGGACATACTTCTCATGGTTCTTCTCAGAGGTTCTCAGGCCATGGTGACCATTCTGGTAATTCAGGGTTTTCTCGGCAGATGATGGTTCCTAGATCTTGTTATAAGTGTGGTAGCATGGGGCATCTCATGAAAGATTATTCCAGACTCAAGGGTGGTGGTTGATAGCAGGGTTTTCATGCTCTATTTAGGTCAACAACTACCACCAGCTAGGGGTCATGGCAAATCTTATACATGTAGAGGTACGCCACTGGCTAGACAAGGAGGTGGGAGAAGAGTTACTCAGGCATGTGGTGATAGAGCTCAGTCTTATGCTTTTCCAAGTAGACCCAAAACAGAGGCCTCCAATTCTATTATCACATGTATCGTCCCAGTCTACCATTGACATGCATCAATATTATTTGATTCTAGTACTATTTTTTTTGTGACTATATATTTTGCATTGGGTCTTGATATGATGAGTGAGTCTCTTTCTGTGCCTATTTGTATTTCTACCCCGGTGGATGATTCCTTAGTGGTTGATCAGATGCACCAATCCTGTGTCGTGACTCTTTTGGGCTATGATACTTGTATAGATTTGATTATTTTTGATATGGTAGATTTTGATATGATTTTGGACATGGATTGGATTTCTCCATATCACGCTGTTTTGGATTGTCATGCTAAGATAGTCTCTTTAGTCATTCCTGGTGCACCGAAGTTAGAGTCAATGGGTACCCAAGGTTCATACCCGAAGAAGGCGATTTCTTTCCTTAAGGCTTAATAGTTATTTGAGTTTGACTTATGTTCATGACACTAGTGCTGACACATCTCCTTTAGAGTCGGTGAGGGTGGTTAGAGAGTTTCAATATGTGTTACTTATAAATCTTCTGGGTATTCTATCAGATAAAGATATTAATTTTGGCATTGATTTCGCGCTGGGCACTAAGCCTATTTTCATTCTTCTTTAAAGGATGGCTTCGCCCGAGTTGAAGGATCAACTACATGATTTATTGAGTAAAAGATTCATTAGACCCAATGTTTCACCTTGGGGTACGCCTATGTTGTTTGTAAATAAGAAAGATGGGCCTATGCGGATGTGCATTAATTATCGGTAGTTGAATAAAGTGACCATTAAGAACAAGTCTCCTCTTTTGTGAATTAATGACTTATTTGATCATCTTCAGGATGCTTTGAAGATTGATTTAAGATCAGGGTACCATCAGTTGAAGATTAGGGCTTCATATATCCCTAAGACAACTTTTAGGACACGATATAGTCTTTATGAGTTTCTTATTATACCATTTGTGTTGACTAATGCCCCGAGAACATTTATGGAGTTGATGAATGGAGTTTTATGGCCTTCTCTTGATATTTTGTCATTGTATTCATTGATGATATTTTGGTGTGTTTGAAGAGTGATGAGTAGCATGCATAATATTTGAGAGTTGTACTTCAGAAGTTAAGAGATGAGCAATTATATGTTAAGTTTTTGAAGTGTGAGTTTTGGCATAGTTCTGTGGCATTCTTGGGACATGTAATGTCCAAGAAGGGTATTATGGTAGACTTGACCAAGGTTGAGGGATTAGTCTAGGCCTGCTTCACCTAATTAAATTTAGAGTTTTATTAGTTTGGCTAGCTCTTATAGGCGGTTTGTGGAGGGTTTCTCTATTATTATAGCTCCTATGACTAGATTGACTCAGAAGAATGTTTCTTCTAAGTGGTCCAACGAGTGTGAGGCCAACTTCTAAAAGCTTAAGGCTTTATTGAGTTCGGCACCTATCTTGACCTTAATTATGAAATGTGAAAGTTTTATGGTGTAGTGTGATGCTTCGGGAATTGGCATTGGTTGCGTTTTAATGTAGAGGGGGAAGGTTACAACCTCCCCATCGAGCAGTAAAAGACCCATGAGAAAAACTACCACACACATGACTTAGAGTTGGTGGCTGTAGTTTTTGCTTTGAAGTTGTGGAAGCACTACTTGTATGAAGTTCATTGTGAGGTGTTCACCTATCATCTCATCCTACAGGACTTATTCAAATAGAAGGATCTAAATTTGAGACAATGAAGGTGGTAAGAGTTGTTGAAGGACTATGACATGACTATTATTTATCACTTGGGCAGGACCAATGTAGTGGTGGATGCCTTGAGTAGGAAGGCGGTGAGTATGGGCAGCCTTGCCTTGTTGTTAGCATAAGAGTGCTTTTTGACTATGGATGTTCACATTTTTGCCGATAGTTCATGAGACTTGACATGTCCAAGCCTGGTAGAGTTCTTGCTTGTTTTAAGGCATGATTATTATTGATGGAGCAAATTAAGGATAACTATTTTGAGGATAGAAAGTTATGCATAATTTGGTACAAGGTGTTGAAAGGTGAAGCTAAGGAAGTAATTCTTGACCATGAGGGTGTGTTGAGGATCTAGGGTCAAATTTGTGTTCTTAGAGTTAATGACTTGACTAGATTGATCATGGAGGAGGACTACAGTTTGGTACAAAAGCACTAGACAAGGAGCATGGAAATCCATGACACAACATCCATACAGAATCGAGAGGGTAGGAGCTGTTGGAGAATGATCACCGGCACTTCTATAGAAACTCCAACTGACCTGCAACATGGCTATATCCTCGGAAGGAGATATAGTAAGTGTAGTATCAGTACAACCACACATATTAGCAGGTATCATCGGTGTACTAGGGTTAGAAACAAATAATAATAATAGCAAATAGGTAAGAAATCTTGACTTTATGTGAAGTTCCGGTTACTAAGCTCATTCAAGCAAGTATTTCTAGTTACACTTAGTCTCTCTATGACCTACCTATCATTTAACATTTTCGTATATCTTTGTCCTTTGATAATCCATTCTATCTTAAAATGTTAGTTCAAATCTTTATGTAACCCTGTTTTTAACCTAGTACCGATAGTCCTACAGATTTCACTATATCATTACTTCGGGACCACTGATGGTAGCCGGGTTTCTTATCACTTAACTGGCCTAGTATGTCTAATTATGTATATTCAGGTACCTATACTTACGTTACATTTCCTCAGGGCATTTTAATTATCATAATCAATAGATTTCCATCATCCAGACAGTCACAACGTATAGATATGAATGTACATCCAATGCATATGATGAATGTATGTATGCAAACATGCACAACTTCTCTTCTCCTTCTCAACTCATCATCATCAATATCAATATCATCAATATCATGAACATCATGATCTCAACATCATACTCAATATCATCAACTCATCATCATCAATGTCAATATTAATATCATCAACATCATGAACATCATGATCTCAACATCATACTCAATATCATCAACATCATGAATATCACGATGCCAACATGATACTCAATATCATCAACTCATCACCACAACCATCACAACCATCATCATCAACATGTATGAATATGTAATGCAGTCATAATCATAAGTAGTGCCCAAAAGCAACTACGTATATTTATTTACATATAGCACAGAGGCAACAAGTCTCATTTTCTCACATGTACTAATCCTCACGGTATCAAGTCACTTTTGACATTCCTACCCTATGTTTGGTCAGCTTGAGATTCATTTAATTACACACACACACACACACACACACACACACACACACACACACACACATATATATATATATAAATATACACATCTTTATGTCTATATTCACATAACTTCTACAAGTTCACAAGTATTCAATTTGATTGACAATGCCAACCCCCTAATTCTGACGCCTGCTCATACTTTAAATTCCTTTTTCGCACTCCTTACTAATTTTTACAATCCAAAACACTAACGCTTGACCCTTCAACTGCTACACTGGAATTCTATCCACCCATTTCAGGATACTTACCCTCCTACGTAACTTGCTATTAGTCTACCCTACAAGCTGTCCCGTTTACTTAATCAAACCTTACGACACTCAACTTAAGTAACTTAACTAACATAGTTATTACTTTGCACTTACGCCTCATTACCATTTCTTAATGCAAGTCACGGATTATCTGGATTACTATGAGCAACCTAATTAAACCTTAGTTTGCTTCTTTTTCTCCCTTTTTATCGTACTTACCCCACACCATACTTATAAAGCAATGGTATTCGTTCAACTAATTATAATAATCATAATATTCGACCAAATTCATGCCATGAATTTCACACTAGCTGAGTACAACAATATTAAAGCCTAACTGGATTTTTTTAAAAATCATTTTTGTCTATCCAAACACCGTGCTCAAAGGCCTAAGACATGAAATCTTTCGACATTACTATCAAATGTACATGCATATAGCTCGAGTCTATTATAATTTAACCATAACCTACCTCATAGATGAATAATGCTCCTACTGAGAGGAGGAAGTTGTATCACACGTGCTAAGCATTTTCTTACATAGGGTTCTCGCCGGGTGTGCCTCTAAACTGCCATCATGAAACGTTGCCTTTGAAACCTCATAACTATGGAAGTGAAGTTTATTCAGGGTGTTTTTGGTGAAAAAAGATGACCTATGAGGGTCAAAATAAAAGAGGATTTAAAGGAGTTTGAGCTGACCACTGCCGGGTTACCACTGCAGTGGTTGATTTACCGCTGCAACGATTAGTTTACGTTGAAGTGGTAGGTAGCAGGCTGGCCCATTTTTTTTAAAATTTGTGGCCCAATAATATTGGGCTCCGCTTTTTTCCCCACGAATAAAATTCTATTAGGTCTAGTAGGAGGATTTTATTAGTCCTAAAATTTTTCCAGAATGTTTTTCAGCATAAATTTTTTCCCCAAATGGCCACAGAGTGAGAATCAAGGGTTTTAGGCATGACTTTGCAAAATATTGCGGGCCTACGATAGTTCAAAGGAAGAACAATCTCTAATTCTCGCTAGCTCACTTTTCCTACTTTTGTTTAATCAATAATGAAACCAACGTAACTGGCCATCCTAAACATTAGTAGGTCCTTGCAATGTTCCATTTTACACGCCAAAACTTTCCATCACTACGAAAGGAGTTTTATGATAATATTTTACGAAATATGTTATCCAAAAATACCCGACCATCTCCCAATACCACAACGCACGAAAAGTTGGGATGAAACTGACACTCAAAGGATTTACCACTGTAGTGGTAAACTTACTACAGTAGTGGTTTACTGCAGTTCAAAATAGAGGGAAATATTTCATTTCCCCTATTTTCACTTCCCACTCTTAAAATTCCTATCAAACTCTCTGTGCAATCTCCTTCCGTTGTCAATTTTTAAGATAAATTTCTCATCCCTATGACTTTATTTACATACTTATCATTTTAGAAACTTTGTTAGAATAGAGATTTTTTGGATGGTTTTTGGTGCGACTTTTGAATTTTAATTTTGATGGTGTTTTTACACGAAATGATAAGCATGTTAGACTTTCTTACGTCTCCAACACTCCTACATCATTCTGGGCATAAGACTGACGTAGTTCATGGTGGATTTCTATCCATGGAGGGATGAAAAGTGAGGGGTCATTTTTCTCAATGAAATTGGATGATTTGAGTTTGATTTTGTGTGTTATACACTCCCATTTTAGTGTAAAAAAGTTCATACGAACTTTACCAAGCCTGATCTACCCTTAAATCTCGAAAATATAAAGAAAAATAAAAAATTCACCATGGGAAGGAAGGTTGATGGGTTGGGGATGATGGAACCGCTGCAACATTTAATTTACCGATGTAGCGGTACCTGGCAGTAATATCCAGAATTTTTTATTTTTTCTTGAACTTTTCGAATTCCTTCCCTCCCATAGTACCTCAATTTGGTTTCTAACTCTGTAATTGCAATGCATTGAAGGACTATCATAGACCACCAACCATGCTACAGAAGATTTCCTAATTCTACTAGCCATGATCGTTATGAGGAGGGGAGACACAATAGGGTTTCCTCGATGAGAGAGGTTTTGTAATGAAGGATATAGAAGATGAGGCTCCGGACTTTTGCAATAAGATGAAAAATTTCAGATGGGAGATGCTAACGGAGCACTTCCCTGAATGCAACCTAGAAATTATTCGAGAGTTCTATACCATCCTCTCGACCGTGGATTGGTCTGTGCCTCTCCCCACCATTTGTATTCAGGGAAAGAAAGTCCCGGTAGATGTTGCCACTATCAGTGATACCTTGGGTTCCCAAACCCCTTAAATGCTACCTTCGAAGCTAAGATCCTAGAGGTGGACTTAAAATGGGCAGCCAGGGTCTTGGTGACGGAGGGTCGGGCGAATGAGGTGAAGTGGTCAGGCCTCAAGGGGACCTAGAGTGCCAACTATTCAGCAGAGGCTAGAGTGCGGTTGCAACTGGTGTCCTGGAGGATTCGTCCTTTGGGAAATATTACTGATGTGGTTTTTCACTGGGCTATAGTGGTGGTGTGTGCTCTTGCAGGGATTGAGATGAATATGGAGGCATGGATTGTGGAAGAGTAGCGACACTTCTATGCGAGGGAGAGGTCGGCTAGGGATCTTTTCTTGCCTGTCTTAATTATTGAGCTGTGAAAGAGGGTGGATGTGCTTATGGAGGGTCATGATACCTTTGAAGAGTGCAACATTCCATTTAACCTATTAAGGGCTAGAGGTATACGAGGAAGAATCTAGAAGAAAAGGAAGATGGGGGAAGAAGGTGAGAGTAGCCGGGCTGGAGAAGGTGAGCAGTCTGGCACACCTTCCACTCAGGATCCCATATCTCTCAGTGGTTGGGAGGCCGACCTTGCTGCTATATGAGATTATTTATAAAGGACTCATTTTCCTCCACTAGGATTGGCTTCTTCAAGATCGACTTCCCCACTGGACCCAGCCAGAGCCTATGCGGAGCTTCTAAGGAAACTAAATAAAGAGAAAAATAAGTGCCGATCCCGAGACCGGATACCTGTGAGGATATGAAAGGCCATGAAGGTAATGTTCAAATGTACCACCCCATCAAGAAGCTCCCAAAGCTTACAAGAAAGGGCATTAAAGAATTCTTCTTTCTTAGCAGGATAGAGGAGGAGGGTTCGGACGCCTCGAGCCTTGGAGATAATGCCACCAGCTAGATATCCCCCTTTTATTTTACTATTGATTGGATTTGGGTTGCCCCCATATGGGGATTGTAACAACAATTTCTCTTTTTTATTTTCTTGCATTTTTACGACGTTTAACTATTATCCCTACTAATAATAAATCTTAGCTTTCATGCATTTTCGGGATTGATTTCTACATTTAATTATCACAAATACATGACTTCTTTGGCAACGATTGCAAAATCACAAAATAGATGGAGTCTTGACAGCTTACTGCCTGAAGCGACTACAACGATTAACTTACTGTTGCAGCGGTACCGCTACAATAGTAAAAGTTCCACTGCAGTGGTGATGTTATAGCGGTAAAACTATCGCTATAGTGGTACCTTCCAGTGGCTCTGCTTTTTTTTTTTCCTAACCAGTCCCAGGTATTCTAGGAGATATACTCATTTGAGTAATTGTTGAATTGGCTTTCGCGCATACTTGTGATTTTATGTGTTAGTAGATATTCTTTGTTTACTTGGAACAATGAACTTGTTGATTATTGACTGCGTTCATTTGGTTGCCATTAATTGTAAGTTCTGCTTTGATCGCTGTTACTTGCACCTGATTTGAATTGGGTGTTTGTGATTCACTTTCGAACACTACTTGTGATTATTGATTGGATCTTGCATTTATATTGATAATATTGATGATGATATTAAGATCATGATGAGATGATACATGATGATGATGTTGACATGAGAAAGAGATGATACGTACATCTTGCATAGATACATTCATTATATGTATTTGAATGTACATTTACATTTATATGTGCTTGATGGTTCCTTGAGTTTTAATGACCCAAAATATCGTTATGTTGAAAAATGTTCCAGCATAATTTTATGACTACTAAAATCCTCCTAAGGGGCCTAATGTAATTTAATTCGTGGGGAGAAACGAGGCCTAACATAATTGGACTGTAAAATTTAAAATGAATTGGGCCAGCCTACTGCCTACCGCTGCAGTGGTAAACTAACAGCTGCAGTGATAAAATCAACTACTGCAGCGGAACTCGGAAGTGGCCAGCCTGAATTCCCCTTAAAACCCCTTTTTATTTTAACCCTCTTAGGTCGTGCCTTTCTCCTAAAAACACCCTAAGTAGACCCCACCTCCTCATCCATGAGATTTCAAAGGCCACACTTTATGAGAGCGATTTTGAGGCACACTCGGTGGGAATCCAATATGGGAAAACGCTTAGTGCTTGCGGGATAAGTTTCTCCTTTCAATAGCAGCATGATTTGTCTGTGAGGTAGGTTATGATTTAAATTATAATAGACTTGGGCTAGATTCATATAAGATTGATAGTAATGTCAGGAATTTTATGCATTAGGCCTTCGAGCATGGTGTTTGTATAGTCAGAAATGATAAAAATCCGGTTAGACTTTAATAATGTTGTGAATGCTTGTGGTTATCTGTTGGTTTGATATTCATAGAAAGAAATAGGTCGAATCTTGTGAGAATTATAACTAGTTGAATGGACATCGTAGTTTATGAATATGATGGGGGTTAAGTATGGTAGAAAGGGAGATCAAGAAGTCAGCTAGGGTTTGATTGAATGTTCTCTACCCTAGATAAATGCAACTTGCATTAAGAAAGGTTAATGAAGCAAAAGTCTGGAGTATGGGAAACCAGTTAGACTAATTAAGTTTTAAGCGACCTAAGGGTGCAATGGAATGAATAGAACAACTTGGGGGACAACTTAGTGGTAAGGTATGTAGCAGAGTAGATGATTTAGTAAGGGTCGTAGAATAACAAGGGTAAGGTTAGTAAGGCCGAGTATGAGTATCCCAATTGAGGTATTAGGAAGAAAATTAAGGGCAACGCTAGGAACACGAATGTGGGTCTTAGATAGAGCGTTAGCTTGTCATCCTGGTAGAACCTTCATAGACTTGTAATAGTTCTGGGTGTATACACTTATGCACATGTACGAAAATAAGTTTGATGTCTCTATGTTGTATGTGAAGCAAAGAATTGTAATCTCCTTTGGGCAATTTGTGTGACTGTTGATTGCATATGTATTTTTGTACATGTTGATGATGATAATGGTGATATTGATATTGATCATGATGTTCATGATGTTGGTGAGATTGTGAAGAGAAAGAGATGATGCTTATATATTGCATACATACATTCATTCATGTGCATTTGAGTGTACAATTATATTTCTATGTTACTGATGGCTCCTTGAGTAGACCGACCTTATTGATAGTGGTGATTATGCAAGGTAGCAAAACAAGAATGCAAGGTATGTCCTTGATATGTATAATACTTATTCCACTAAGTAAATAGTCATATAGGTGAGGTATATCGTAGTGTCCCTTCCCGCAATGTTTTCGATATTATAAGCATCTCAGTTGTTGTGAATCTCATAGCGCATTATATTAGTTGAACGCAGGGGGAAAATTGGGTCAACCATGCAGTGCCTTCATAGTTCTAAGTTAGTGAGGTTCATAAGTTGTCTAAAGTGGGTTAGATATTACAAGAACTTGAATAATCAGTTAAAGTAGGGTTAAAGGATGTATATTGGAGTAGACTGTCAAAGGACAAAGATATACAAAAATGTTAAATGGCAGGTAGGTCACAAAAATGCTAAAAGTGTTATGTTAATAAATGAATAAATTGGGAATTAGTAACCGAAACCTTACTTGATGCTATGATTTCTTCCTATTTACTATTAATGTTATTTGTTTCTAACCTTGGTGGGCCACTGATGCCTACCAGTACGTGTGGTTGTGCTGATACTATACTTATTATATCTCCATCTGAGGATATAGCCATGGTGTAGGTCAGTTGATGTTTCTATAGCAGGAACAATGATCATTCTGCGGCAGTTCTTGTCTTCTCAATCTTATATGGATGTTGGGTCTTGGAGTTTCCTGTCCTTGTTTACTGCTCTTGTACCGGTTTAGGCTAGTTTCTGGGGATGTACTTTTGATTATCTTCTGCATTACTTTTACTTATCAAATGTATTGATCAGATAGTGTTATGAGTCAACTAAATTAAAAGAGTTTGAAATAAAAATTATTTTAACTTCCGCATTAAATAAACTATTGGGTGACAAGGGTTCTCCTATCTAGGGAAGGGTTAGGTAGGTGCCCGTACGATCCGTGATTTAGGTCATGTCATGAGTGGACCGAGTTATGTTGATGATATATCATGGTCCTTGTGTGGACTGGTTATTTGATAAGATACTATGGTTCTTTGAATGGATTGGGTATGTTGATGGATATGATTAGGCATTGTAGCAAAGTGTGAATATAAGATACGTATTGGATTATTTATAAATATTGTTCTCCTATGTATAGAGTTATAAACTTGATGTATATTGTAGTGTCCCTTCTTGAAAATTTGTTGAGTCTAGTAATTGTCTTGGTTGTTTCAATCCCGATGGTTAATGGTAGTATAATAGGGAGCGAGGATTGTCACGAAAGAGGATTAATGAGAGAGAGAGAAGTATATAGAGTTGTTGAAATAAGGTAAGTGCGTAAGAAATGTGGGTTAGATTAATTCATAAAATATAGTTAGATAGTCATGCTCTGAGGGTAAATTAATATTGCTGAAATAAAGAAAAGGCGGTAAGATTGGAAGTTGACGCAAGTTAAGTGTGCTAAGATATTAAGTCAGTGTGTATGTCTTGATTTCTTCTTGTTTGCTATATGGTTTTATATGTTTCTAACCCTAGTCGACCGATGATACCTACCAGTACATGTAGTTGTACTAATACTACACTTACTATATCTCCAATTAGGGATATAGCCATGTTGCAGGTCAGTTGGAGTTTCTATAGGTACAATGGTGATCATTCTCCAATAGCTCCTGCCCTCTTGATTCTGCATGAATGTTGTGTCAAGGATTTCCCTGCTCCTTGTCTAGTGCTCTTGTATCGATTTAGACTAGGTTTTGGGGATTCTCTTTCAGTTATATTCACATTGTATTTACTTATCAAATGTATTGAATCTAAGTTGTTTTATGAATCCACTGAATTAATTTGTTTTGAAATAAGAATAGGTTTAACTTTCGCATTGATGAACGGTTGAGTGGTAAGGGTTCTCCTATCTAGGATAAAAATGGGTAGGTTCCCCCATGATCAGTAAATTGGGTCATGAAATGATGGTAACATATTCATAACACATTATTGCAATGCAGCAAATACTTTAACCTGCATTATCGCGACCCAAATTACAGATTATGTGGGCACCTACCCAACTCTCCCCTAGATAGGAGAATCCTTACCACCCAACCATTCAATTATTGCGGAAGATATTATTAAACCTTTAGCATAAATTAATCCATGAATAAATAACCTTTCTTGTTCAAAACATATTTATTACATAAGAATATTGTGGAAGTAAATCAACAGTTTTCCCCAGAACCTAATCTAAACCGGTACAAGAGCACTAAAAAAATGGAGGAATTACATGAGACACATCATCCATGTATGAGTAGGATGATAGGAACTATTGAAGAATAATCACCGCTGTACCTATAGAAACTCCAACTGACCTACGACATGGCTATATCCCAAATAGATATATAGTAAGTGTAGTATTAGTACAACAACATGTATTGATAGGTATCATCGGTTGATCAGGGTTAAAAACATATAACAATATATAGAAAACAAGAAGAAATCATGACAGACACACAGACTTAATATTTGAGTACACTTAACTTGCTTCAACTTTCAATCTTACCGCCTTTCCTTTATTTAAGAAATATTAATTTATCCTCAGGGCATGACTATCTAACTATATTTTATGAATTAATCTAACCCATAATTCTTAGGCACTTACCTTATTATAATAACTCCATATACTTCTATCTCTCTCTCATTAATCCTCTTTCGTGACAATCCTTGCTCCCTATTATACAACCAAGACAATTTCTAGCCTCAACAATTGTGCAAGAAAGGACACTATAATAGACATCAAGTTTATAACTCTATACACAGGAGACCAATATTTATGCATAATTCAGGACGTACCTTATATTCATACTTTGCTACAATTTTCAATCACAACCTTCAACATAACTGATCCACTCAAGGAACCATAATATCTCATCAAATAATCGGTCCGCACAAGAAACCATCAACATCATATAATTATAAATGTACATTCAAATGCATATGATCAATGTATGTATGCAGGATGTACATACCATCTCCTTCTCATCTCAACATCATCATCATCATCTATCATTTTATTATGATCTCAATATCATCATCAATATCATCTCATCATCATTTCAATGTCATTCTCAACATTATCATCATTATGATCTAAATATCATCATCAATATCATCTCATCATCATCTTCAATATCATTCTCAACATCATCATCATCATGATCTCAATATCATTATTAATATCATCAATGTAAATGTAAGATACAGTCAATAATCACAAGTAGTACTCGAAAGAGAATCATAAACACCCAATTTAAATTAGGTGAAAGTAACATCGATCAAAGCAGAACTTACAATTAATGACAATCAAGTAAATGAAGTCGATAATCAACAAGTTCATCATTCCTAGTAAACAACGAATATCCACTAACACATGAAATCACAACTATGCCCTAAGGCCATTTCACCACTTACTCAAGTGAGCATTATCAAACTTAATCATCAATCACAAACTTTTTCCAAGACCAATCAATCAAGTATCCATTTTAGGAGTGCACATTCCATTAAGATTGATATCTGCACGCTAATTTCATTCACCAATATAACTCTCTTTTATTCCTATTAAAACTGATAAATTCATTTACTAACTAGTAACCCTTATACTCAAGTCATCACTAAGTTCAAGACACTATTCCCTTTAGCCGGTTATTCAACCACTCCACTCTATTCAACTTACAATTCTAGCTAGAGTCATCCATCTTTAGACATCTTACTTTCTTGCACTTAGCCAAACTTGACTTTAGGTTCTTAAGTTATATCATCACATCCTCTTATCACAATCAATCCTCCTAGCTATCTTCTAAGAAGAATATCTCATACTTCAAACACACACACTATCGAGTTCACCTTTTTTAAGGTATTAAAGACTAGTTCTATAGATTATAAGGTCACCTAATCCTTCTATTATTATTCATATTTATATATTAAACTCTATAAATTATCAAGTAAGTCATACAAATGGAAATACCCATCAAGGGATCCATACAAGCCATAATAACACACTATTATATTATTATTACATAAAATCTCCAGCCAACTACAGTTATTACATATAACTAATCTAAGTTTACTATATATCAAACCATAACCTACCTCGATCGAAGATATTGGGACAAACAAGTCGCACCAATGTTGATCTTTCCATTCCTTCATGCTTTCATAAGCCCAACAATCTAAAAATCAAATAATTATAAGATTAATTAATCAATTACTCTTTGAATAACTACTTTGGGAATTCAACCCACTAATTCTATCCTTTTTCATGGTCTAAATCATTACTTAAGGTCAATTAACCGTTAACTAGTTCTATCATACTCAACCCATCTCCATTAATGGGGTTTCAAAACTAAAGGTTTTATTTTTATAGAATTCAAGGTTCCCAAGAATTAAATTTCATGTTTTAGAATCATTAATTCATGCTAGGAATCATTAATTAAAAACTAGAAGTAATTCTAGGTGATATTACTCCAACCCATAGGTTTTCCCCCAAAACATCATGAACTTAGGGTTCAAATCCCTAAGAATTTCATCATTAATGATTGTTCTAATGATTCTAGGATGTTAAAGGATTGAAAGATGAAGAAGATGATGGAAAAACTTACCTCAAATAAGAATTTTCACCCAAGAAGTTGGAAAATCGCCCTCTAGGGATTTAGGACAAAGCTTTTGAGTTAAAAGCACCAAAAACATCAAAAATGTCAATAAATACTGCCCAGTTACCGCTGTGGCGGTTAACTTCTCAGGTCAGACAATGTTCAGTAAATTAACCCTAATAATTTACTCCGAAGACGGTTTAACAAACAGTTGGATTCATTTTAAAGAAGACTCAAAGATATTTCATTTGATGGGTATTAGGCCCCATAAATCTTTATATTCTAGGAGATATGCTTGTTTGAAGTTGATCCTAGTTTACACTTAGCTCAAAACTCAATCGGTCTGAACACTTCCAACTTAACTTTGTGCTAGGGGTATTGTATGACCTTAGTTCATGTCTAATGCACTCCCATACTAAAGAATTGGTACTATAACTTATGATGAAGGAAATTATTATGCTTTTACCATAGATACTTTCAGTAACAATAGAATGGGTCATTACATTAGATACCAATTTACTCACCGTTCATCCCTAAATGATTATTGGTGAAGAGTAGAATTTTTAGCACGATTCTTGAAATTCAGCATACACAATGGTTAAGAAATTAACTCAAACTCCCATCCAATTCTAAAATAAATTAGTAACACTTACCTAACTGGCGTTCCATAAGTAATTCCAACAGCCACCCAACTAGCCTACTCGCCATAGGCCACTAAGCTCTAGGCACAAAGCATTATCACTGTAACCCAAGGAATATGATTCATAATGAAATTTATGTAACGGGTCATCTACAATACCCAAAAAACCACATGATATTATGATACACAAACATTAGGGGTGACAATAGAAATAATGGGGAATGCAAAACTAAAACCTGTGGCGACTAACTTCTCAACCTGGATAGTGTTCAGTAAAATGACCATAACCTTTTACTTCAAAGGCAAATTAATAAACGATCAGATGCATTAGAAAGAAGACTCAAAGATCTTTCATTTAGTGGGTGTTGGGCCCTATAACTATTTATATTCTAGGAGGTATGCTCATTTAAAATTGACCTTATTTTACATTTACCTCAAAACTCAATCGGCAAGAACACTTCCAACTTAACTTTGTGTTAGGGGTATTGTATGACCTTAGTACATGTATAATGCACTCCCATACTAAAGAATTGGTACTATAACTTATGATGAAGGAAATTATTATGCTTTTACCACATATATTTTCAGTAATAACAAAATGGGTCATTATTGGTTTTCTCATATAATCATTGGTTGTGTAATTCTACCTTTATTTTGTTAATTTTCCAAGATTATACATCTCTCTTTTCATGATTTTTCTCCATAAAATTGATTTTTAAAATTCAAAATTATGAAATTGAAAATTGTTGATTTGAAGGTCGATTTTGAACGGGTTTTCATTGATTTTTGAGATTTAAGGTCCTTGTATCATGGGTAAATTTATTTGACAAAAGTTTTTCAAAATTTCTCATTTTAAACTGCGTTTGATAATGAGTTTTGGGGTTTTTTACATGGTAAAGTATAAAATTAGTTTTTCATCGATTTCAAGTCCAATTTCAACTCATTTTTAGTTGGATTTTCAGATTTAGAACCCTAAGAGTATGGGGAACATGATTCTTAAATAAAATCTTAATTTTATCTTTTTATTTTTGGAGGTGATTTTCAAAGTAATTTTATACCCGGAGCCAAAATACATTAATATATTTATTGTTGGACTCCTTTTTACTTATAGATGTTATATTTGACTAGTTTGGACGAGTTTGGTGATGGTTCATGGGAGTAGAACTTCTGATTGATGCTTTGGACTGTGTTTGGATTTGCGGATCTTCTTTAATGGCAAATTGAGATTTACTTTGACTCTTTTCTGCGATGTTTGTGTGTTGTATGCTTATTTACTTGTGTTTTGTGAATCACTTAGGGTTTGGGGGTCCCTCTTAGATGAAATGGTAAGCATTTTAATAAGTACTGGAGTCTATTGAGGGTCGATAGTTATATAATTGTTTATCTTGGTAATTATTGCTACTTGCAAATATGCTTAGAGTGGATTGTAGATAGGTAAATTATTGATCTTCAATAATTTGATAGTGGACACCTATTTAAGAGCTTGAATCATGTTTAGTGGATTTTGATATGACGATTGGGATTTAGCAATCATTGATAATTATGCTATTATAATTACTTGATGGAATGATTAGGACTTAGTAAATACTTAGAGTATGAATAGGTTGTTGTAGTTGATGTAATTATTGGAGCTAGTAGTATCTTAGGATATGACCGAGGATAACATAGATTAGTAGTTAAGAAAAGAATCTTGGCTTTGTTATGGATAAACGAATATAGATGACCCTTGGGGTATATTGTTAACTAGTGTAGTTCTCCTTTTAATAATTTAGTCTAATGGTGTCATCTTTGGGAAAGATGGACTTATTGTATGAACAAGCTAGATTTTGGTTAAGTTCGCTATACTTGCGTCATTTGGATTGTTTACTATTTTGTGATTGCTCGTGTGGGAGCTTATGTGAATATTACTGTTGACTTGAGAGATCATTATTATTGTGATTCCCGTGTGGGGGCTTGACTTGACATTATAGGTCTTATTTTGTATATTAATTGACTTTATTGTTGTTAAGACCCCCGTGTGGGGGCTTGAGTTGATATTATAGGACTTACTTTAGCATTATTTTCCTTTATCATTATTGTGATGCCTGAGAGAGGGGTTTGGATTAATATTATTGATATCTTACATGACTCTTTATTCTAGTGGTGCCATGTGATGGCTTATATCATGAATTATTAACATATTGAGTTGATTTTGAGCTCATTTTATATCATTATTGAATTGATTATTATCTTTATACTGATTTGGTTGTTATCATTTGGTCCTTATTTCATCCATACATGTTCATGAGATTGGTACCACTAAGAAACACTAATTTTGAGAGAAAATGAAATACTTTATGACTCTTGACCGAGGTTTTTGCTAGCAAGGTTGATGAAACATTTTATCAACCCCTTGGCTGAGGTTTTTGCCGGCAAGGTTGATGAAATACTTTATAAAACCCTTGAGGTTTCTACCGGCAAGGTTGATGAAATACTTTATAAAATTATTGACCAAAGTTTCTGCCAGCAAGGTTGATTGAGATATGAGATTGTGTTAGTATATGGGTTGCTCCCCTATGGTATCCTGTCCTTGAAGATTTTGCTTGGAATGTGTGTTTAGTATATGGGTCACACCCCTCCATGAGTACTGTCCTAGAAGCTTTAGCTTGGAAGGTGTATACGATGCCATGCGATGACTGCCATGCGATAACTTATATCATTATCATCCCATCATCATTAATCCATTGCATTGCATTTCATTCCTTTGTATGACTGATATTACGCCTGATTCTATTCGTTTATGTTGTATTACTGCAATTGAACCTTATTTGTGATATTGTGTATTCTATATTCATTTCACTATATTATATCATATCATATTATACCATATCTTGGTGATTTGAAGGTTGAGATACTATAAGACGTGGGATATGTCTATGGCTTGATCAGTGAGACTGTTGTGTCGTACCTATTGGTCACATGAAAAACACATAATTATACACTCTCACTATTTTATCTCAGATTTTTGGTTGAACATGATGATTGAGCATGATATATTGTGTTAGTGAGTCTCCCTCTTAAATGACTTTCCTTACTTGTTGATCATAAAAGGATTAGTGTTGACTCACATGGACTAATTTGTCTGCCTTATTTATTGATATTCCTATAACTGTTTGTGTTGGGTTACCCTACTAGGATGAGGTGGTGTACTTATCGATTGTAGGTTGTTTGGGTAAATTGGGTAGTTGAGGTGGTGGTTCTCACCATTACTTTGGATTAGAGTCAATTATCGATGATGCTTGCTGAGTACATGTTTTTCATGCTCACCCTTATTTTTTCTTTTCTTTTTCTTATTCTTCACCCCGTGCAGGTCTTGAACCGAGTACCAGAGAGTAGATTTGATTCTCTTAGTGTTGGCATTGCAGAGATTTATGTAGCGGCTGACAGGTTTCAGAGCTTACCCGAATCTCTCTTTATCTTATCTTATACATTGTCTGCATTTAAGATACTTTGGATTATTTGATTATGTTCTATATTAGAGGCTTGTACTAGTGACAACCAGATTAGGATATATCATTGTGATTGTACTTCTTTCTATATCAATTGGGATTATTTCTACCCTTTTTCTTCTTCTTTCACTTCTGATTTACTTTGATTATTGAGTTTGGGATGGAATAGACTTACTTGTATTGGAGGGAGTGACAAGTGCCATCACATACTCGATTTTGGGTTATGACATCACTCTTGAAGGGCAAGCTTAGCCTGAGGGTTATTGGTTGTTTCAAATTTTTTTGGTGCATTGGGGATGTGACTTATGAGTTGGCTGCTTCACCTGTGGTTTGCCCCCTTGCATCTTTGCGTTTCTTCTGCTTGATAGGACATTAGAAATTTGCCATTTCTTTAATGCAATCCTGAAGTAAGCTATACTTGCTCCTGGTGTTTCCTTACTAGAGCTGAGCTACTAAAGCCACTCTAAAAGTATATTCTGCAACCACACGCATTGCAGGAATCACTTGGTTCATTTTTCATCTGACTTTTACAAAAAAAGCTGCATTTCAAAGCTCATGCATAGTGTATTTGGTTTTCCTTATTTATATGTGTCAGGGATTGGTTCAGTACATTTACAGATGAAAATGCACATATAAACAAGGAAACCACTTATGCTCTAACACTTAAAAGATGAAGATTTATAAAGCAAAGTATGATGGATTGAGTAATAGTCACTAACCCATGGGAGGTAAGCTGCTGTGAAAGTAAAGAGACCCCAAAAGCTCATGTGGATAAATGGATTTTGCTTGCTCCATACATAAACCTACAAATAGAAGGAAGCAAATTGATGAAAAAGGAAAGGCTAAGACAGACCACAAAAGTTGAATCAAAAATAAAGTTCTACTACAGAGGAGCTAAGCATCATAAGCGTTAGTGAATTGCTTCCAAGTTTCTGCCTCGCCACGCCTGCTATGGGCTACCGCGATAGCGGAATAATTCCCACTATAGCGAGAGTCAAAGTTGGTAAATCTCACTACAGTGGGAGGATGTCTCTATAGTAGGATCGGGTTGCTATAGTAGGATATATCGCTGTTAATGTAGAAATTTCCCCCAAAATGGTTTATTATTCTAAACTCACTTTTGGGGAAGCGCTTAGGCGACTTGGGTAAAAGCTCCTCCCAAAAGTTTTTCCAGTAAGTTTTTACAAGGGCACCTAAGTCTTTTTCACTCTTTTAACATCAAAACTACATTATTTAAGCCTTCCTAAAGCTGATTACTAAGGTTACTATTATCCTAAGCCCTCATTACTCAGAAAAATAATTGACACATAGCTTTAACAAGAGAAAATAGGCGATTTTCCTTTCCCAAGGTGAAGTTAGGGTTTTCAACTTCAAGCTTCCAATTTCAAGGATTTCTTCAATGTTTTCATCTCCAGGCATATGGAATTTCATCAATGAGTATCCTTTTACCCATTAAGTCCTAAAGTTAACTCAAATCCTCAGTTTAATACCTCTGTCATAGCTTAGGGTTCATGAACCTTGATATTCCAGTTCCTTGATATCATTGAGTTATAAATCCATGTTTTAACATGAATTTCAGTATCATTACATGTTCAAGATTATAAACCCTAATTACATTATGAAATCCCTGATTTTTGGGATTGAGTTATTAAATTCCTTAATTTGTTCAGTTTATGGATTTGTCATAACAGTTGTATTCTTTAAAGATGGTGGGTTATGACACCCGATGATCTAGGATTTCATGTATATGTTTATGAATAGTATATACTCCAGCTTACATGTTTGAATGCTCTCAGATAATGTATTTATTTTCAGTCTTTAGAATATTACTATTATTGAGCATTTCAGTTATCAATGTCATTCAGTTGGGAGTAGTACTTAGAACTGAGTAGACGTAGGGATGGAGTCTCACCCGTCAGTTAGGCTGAGACCTTTAGTAAAAGTCCCTAAGTCCAAAAACTATAGCGCCACAGTAAGTTCTACAAGGTCACCCGTCAAACCAGGCTTGACACCTTAGTCCTTTTAGACATCAGTTTTAATGGATCCACGTCAGTCAGTGTTCGTACCCTTGGTAAGGCACTGAACAACCTTCCAGCTAGGGTTATAGGTTAGACCCCGGCTAGCTCAGATTGAGGTATGTCAGTTAACAATAGCTTCCATAGTCCACAGTCCATAGTTCATAGTTCAGATTTAGATACTTGCATGACCTTGTATTCAGTTGTTCAGCTTATCATACAATACATGTTTATTACTCGGTCTTGCATCAGTTTACCATGTCACATGCATCATGTTCAACCTATATCAATATTTTCCCACCTCATATACTCAGTACATTCAATATACTGATCATATACGTTCTTTTGCACTATATTGTCTTATAATATAGGTGTAGACGTTCAGCATCCATACCACGGTTTGTATGATTCCATACTATATCAGCAACAGTATTGGTGAGTTCTTATCAATCGAGGGACAATCATCAGTCTTTCTTTTCAATATTATTTAATTTCAGACAGTTTGAGTTAGTTGGGGGCTTGTCCCAACAAGTCACATAATGTAGAGTCTTTCAGACAGACAGTTAGATTTTCAGCATATGATTTATGTCAGACAGTCTTAGTTTTGATATCCAGTATGGATTCCACTTTTATTATGATTGTGTCATTTCAGTTTAGCTTCTGCATATTATTATATCAGTTATTTCAGTATTCTTAATGTCATACCAGGCCATGGGTTAGCTTCAGGTCACTTGTGACTTTAAGAATCGTGTTACGACTAGGGGGTAGTCTCGGATAGTGACATGCTTCCTCTCACTTTCACCTGCAAAATTTAGATGTTTGTTTTAGGAACCCATACTATCTTGGGTCCTTTTCATTGAAAAAAAAAGATGATTAAGATCTCTTTTGATACAGTTCGGCAAGACATTAGTTATTTTTCCTTTCCATAGATATGTTTCATTTCTTTTAATTGGATATTTGTTTTTCTTTCCATGACAATTTTTATGTCCTTATTCATTTGAATTATAGCAACAACGAAGATTACCCTTGTGTGACCAGTATTACCATAGTGTGTGCAGAGATCAGCTTTAGTCTTCTATTCTTCCTTAACAAATCCAAACATAACTTTTGCACTATGTGTTCTATCACTAAGTTGAGTTATAATCATTAAGGACTTGGTCCACCTGGTTTCCCTTCCAAGCTCATACTTGTTTCTTGCCAATTTCAGATTACTTCTCCTAGATTTCTTCCTTTTTAGGTATATGTCTTCTTTGAGTTTGTTAAGTTCATGTTCATACCAATTTGACTATCACTAATTTTTCCCCTTTACCAGTGATAGTTGATGCGAGGCTTAAACCACATTATTTTATCGTCTTTTGCCTCTCATTTGTTCTCTTTTTATTGTCATCTTGAGCTTAAATGATGTGATTTACACTTGTGTTTTATGATTTGCTTATATAGTAGTGTATTGTGATATTTGGAGCTTAAAAAAGAAGAAAAAGAGCACCAAGGAACCAAAAGAAACCAAGGAAGGATCAATGTCGTAACACATAGCAAAACGAGCAAAAAATGGCCAAGGAAAAGAGGGCTTGCGCCACTGTTGGCGCGGATTTGTAGAGCTGTACGGAATGCTTGCACCACTCCCCCAAAGCAAGGAGTGGCGCATGAAACACCACCAATCTAAATTTTCACTTGTACCTTGCACCACAACTCTGCTTTTGGGCTGTGGCGCGAGTCAGAACTTATCCTAACCCTATTGGGTTTGGTTTGTGATATTCGAAGGATTCCTAAACTTTATATAAAACCCCTCCCACATTTTTAAACATTAACAACTGATTTGGGGAAGCCAAATGCTAGGTCAAAGCTCAATAACAAGGTTTAGTTTTATTTTTTTATTTTATTTTCGATTTCTACCTTGTAAACTCATGAAATCTCTTCTTCAAAAGAGATCCATGAGTAGCTAAACCTCTTAATTTCTAGGGTTGTGGTTGAACATGAAAGTTGTCGCTTGAACATCATATTATCTATTTTGATTTCCATATGTTGAGTTATTTATTTCTTCTTGCTTTCAATTATTCGTTTGATTGATCACCTTACGGATATTATCTAGGTCTTGTTTGTTGGACTTGAAAAAGGGAACGACAAGTGTAAAAAGAGGAAATAGGGCTAGTTTGTGAACCTTATAGGGAAAGGGAATCGATTTATCACTGAGGATAGAAATATACCGTATGACCTAGCTTAGTTGATACAGATGATATCTTTATGCATTTCACTATTAACCGACAACCATAGAAATATAGGCATTAGGGATAGTTGAATAGGCTTAGAGTTGTTGGAAAAACGCTCAATATAGCTACAATTAACCTGCAACTAGTAACTTAGGAAATAAAATTAGACGAGTGATTGGGTAGCACAACTGAATTGTCAAAACACAGCAACCCTAGATCTTTTCTCAAATCTGAATTATAGCACAACTATTCCACGACTTGTCTCCAATTGCTTTTATTTACATTCAAAACATACAAATCACTCTTAATTATTGGTTACCAACTGAATAACTCATATAAGAATTCAAACTAGAAATCAATTCATCAAATCCCTATGGGTACGATATCTGGACTTACATCTTTTATTACTTGTATGACCACGTACACTTGCGCGTACGAAAGGACGCAACAAGTTTATTGCCAATTTCAGATTACTTCTCCTAGATTTCTTCCTTTCTAGGTATATGTCTTCTTCGAGTTTGTTAAGTTCATGTTCACACCAATTTGACCATCACTAATTTTTGTTTTCCCTTTACCAGTGACAATCAACTTCTAAATTTCAGATTTAAGAGACATAGTAGATGCATCAAATTGTTGGACCTATTCCCTTAAGAATTGTTTTCCTTTTCCAATCTTATTTTGATATTTTTAAGATTAAGATACTCATACTTCAGACTAGTGACAGAGGACAAAAGTTTTTCTCTCTTCTCATTTAAATCATCAAAGATATCTATGAGAGTTGTTATCAAGGAGGTCAATTTATTCTTGGAAATTAATTCAAGTTTTTCAAGTTTATCTTTCAAGTTAAGAATATATATCTATTTCTTTTCAATGTCTAATTCTGAGTCTGACTCTCAGTTTTCCATGGACATCAGGGCAATGTCATCTGTGGACTTATCATTTGAGTCAGAAGAACCTGTTCCAAGTAGCCAATATGGCTTTCATAGTTTCTTTCTTCTTCTTGTTTTTAGAATGTTCCATTATCTTATGCTCCTTACCAGCTTTTTCCTTTTTCCATTCCATTTCCCACATAGGACACTCCTTAATCTGGTGATCAATTTTTTCACACTTGAAACACCCTCCATAATGTTCTATTTTCCAAGCTTTTAACCTTCTTGTGGATGATTTCTTCGCATAACTTCCTCCTTTCTTAAAGAACTTCTTGAAATTCCTGATAATCAAAGGGGACATCCTTATCATCAAGATTTGATCCATCACTTTCAATGGCTTTGAGAGCCAATGCTTTGTCCCTGCTTCATTCTCCCTTCTTGAAACCATCCCTATTTATTTTATAGGTCTTCAGATTCCCAACCAGCTCATCTAAGGTCATGTTGGTTAGATCCTTGGATGCCCTGATTATAGTGACCTTGATCTCTTTTGAATTAGGAAGAGTCCTAAGCATATTATCAACTAGTTCCTCAGTAGTGTACACTTTCCTAGAGATACCAACTCATTCACAATGGTTGTGAATCTAGTAATCATGATAGGAGTGATTCACCATTCTTCATTTATAGGTTTCATACTCAACGCTGAGTATAAAGACTCTGAATTTCCTTACCTAAGTAGTTCCTTCATGAGCATTCACCAGAGTATCCCAAATCTACTTAGCTGTAGTGCAACCTAAGATACAGTTAAATTCGTTCGGTCCAAGTCCACACACAAGGATGCACTTGACTTTGGCAGTTTTTTCAATCATCTTGTAATCAACTTCATCATACTCGACTTTGGGTTTTGGCACATCATTGTCTTGAACATCAATTTTTGTTGGATACCTTGGATCATCAGTAATTCTGGTCCAAAGCTCACAATCCTTAGATTGAAGGAAATCCTCCACCCTTGCCTTCCACCATAAGTAGTACTGACTATTGAATACTGATGGTCTTTTGATATGATTTCCTTCGCGTGTCCTAGAGAGATGCTGGATTTGTTTTGATCTTTTCTTTGGTTATTAGACTCTATTAAGACAACCTGCTCTGATACCAGTTGTTTTTATTTCCCCCTAACTTACTAATGAAACAAATTAATTTATCTGTTTTTAGTGATAGATCAACCTAAGTGAAATAAAACATGTAAAGTAATGACACAATATTTTTATATAGAAGACCCTGGCTCACAAAGGGTAAAACAATACAATCTGCATTCCTACAAGATTTTACCCAAACTATACTAAATCAATGACCCTCAACAAACAATTTAGAATACAACTCTTGCAATCCTAGGAACTAACTCTAATTCCTACACAAATAAAAAATCACCCCTGATTTTTGAACCCTAGTTCGAGTTACCCCAAAGTTGAACTATTAACTTAATCTATGAAAGCAGTAAGTTATAACTCAAAACCTGACTTCAGAACTATAAGATATATTCCTATGGAACAAGTTCTTCAATCTGGTTCTTCGTATGAGAAGTACTTTGATCTTCAGTCAGAACTCTCTCAAATATGAACTCACTTAATTTGATTGTGTTCTAACTTTTGCTCTTAATGTAAGTGCATGGGTTTCATGTTGGAAGACCTTGTATACTTATAGCTCTTCATTTTTTTTCTAAGCAATGTAGACTTCTAACTCTACAAGAACTGCCATGCATCTTGAACTCTCTTTGTCTATCTTGTAATAGACTCTTTATCACATACAGACTCCTATCAGGTTCTTTTTTTGTGCCGACTTTGAGATCTTTTCTATTTAGGATTCCGACATTTTAGGGAATCCTTTTGTAAGTTGGACTCCACCTGATGGATCAATTAGTAACAAAGTGTTACATACACATGTTCCATCATTTTTTCAATCCTCGAAATCTTCCTAACTCCAGCAAGGTTGTACTATGGAAGCTTAATAAGTTAAATATCAATCTTCAAAAAAGCAACCAAAACTTATATGAGATCCCCACTCAAATCAATTGTACAAATCAATCATAAAACATATTTTAAACATATTGGAGTTATCAACTCGGTCATCCGAGGTCGTCTTGATCGAAAGTTAACCGTAGTCGTACTTGACTTTCTTAAAATTCAAAAATTCATTCAAAGGCTCAAATCACTCTCGAGCACTTGGTGATCCGTTCCAACCTTCCAACCAAATAAAAAATCACTTTTGGGAACTAACGAAATTATCAGAACTCAGAATAAACCTTGTTAACCCAAAATATTGACTTTGATTAAACTTTTCAAATTTTAATTCTTCAAAATTGAAAATCTCACCCAATCCTCATCCAATTATCTCGAGAATCACACCCATTCTCACAAGTTATATACAACATAATGAATCTACAAGAAGGTTCAAGTTAAGGAAATGAGTTCAAAAGAACAAAACAACCATGCGGATCATTATAATAATTTTCATTACTAGTTGAAGGGCATCTTTCAATGAATCAACTTGGGCCTGGCCTAGTTTAGCAGTAGAAATTGTTATTCCTAAAAGACACTTGAGGTGAATAGGAATAAACTTGCAGCTATCATAAATTACTAAAATAAACAATTCCCAAGAAACTATAAAAACAGTGCACAAAGATTAAGCCAGTACTTGTGAAGATTGCTATATGGTGGGAATGGATTATTCTTAAAGATAAAGTTGATATATTTATATATGTATAAAACACAAAACAAATAAAAATTAAATATCAAGGAAATTGAGGGGTTGTTCACAAAAAGATGGAGGATTGATGAGCCTAATGCCATAATTTTTGAGCTCATCCTCGAATTCTTTTTGGGAAGTGTCTAATTTCCATAGGTATAATATAATCATCACATCAAAATTAATAGGGTTTATTTCTAAGAAATTGAAAAAAATGTTAATATCACTATAACATTAAAAATTATTAGTTAAAAGTATTTGGGGGAAATTAGTAAATGTTTATGAAACGAAAGCAAATTAATCCCTTTTTCAGTAGATGAGATTAGGATAAAAGGTATTATCTCAACTCATCTTTTCTCTGGCTTGCTCTTCAAATTCAATTTTGGCCCGCAATAATGTAATCAGGATTTCATCTCCTAACTTCTTTTTTCTATGAAAGCAAGAGGTGGAAAGTTTTGTTAGAAATTCTGCCTTATTCCATGAGATCTAGAAGCACTTCTGCAACTTTCTCTCTTCCCTAGCTGTTTTTTTTTTTTTTTTTACATTTTTCAAGGGGCAATGATGGCCTTCCTTATAAGTTCTCACTCGATCGAAAGGATATAACACATAGAAAACCTTAGCTTTGCTGACTTTATGAGGTCTAACCTTCGCCATGACATCGGTGGCTTAGCACTTCGCGCTTCCCACAGGCATTTTTTATAGAGAGAGAGTAAGGGGGGTGGCACAGAAGATTGGCCTGCTCCAAAGAGATGAGTTTTTCGGTTCGTCCCCCTATGTGGTTGACTTTCTTACCTGTCTGCCTCCTTTCACTTGATGGAATATATCAATACCCGAGCTCTATCTTTGCTTTCATTCTTCACCGGTGCTCACCAGATGTATCACTCATCCCTCTCCCCACGGAGTGGTAAGGAGTCTTTTTGTGAATCACATATGTTGGTTGAGAATTGCTTGGGAATTCATTGATAATGACTAAATTCATTCTATTTCATATCCACCAATTCGTGGAAGAGACCAAGGAATAGTAAGATAGATTTAGGGTCGGGCTGGCAGGCTGGCCTAGAATTTTAATACTCAAAATTAAAAAATAAAATTGCATCGAATTCAAAGTTTAATATTTGGCCCCTAATGGGCGGGCTAGTGAAGTGAAGACCACACTTTTCCAATATTAGACATCTTTAATAATAGAAAAAGACATTCATTCAAGTGCTCAAATTCAACTTTCAATGACGAAACAATTCAATACCGTGCCTCTCTTTCTTTATCTCAAAAAAATTTGGTTTCTTTCTGCACTTTACACAACCAAGTAGAGTGAAATGTCTAAATAGTACACCATATTAAGCAACACACCACGAGAAAAGTTAAGAATGTCAAACCCAAAATACAAAAAAATTGCAATCAATGTGAGCGAATCTAGTGGAGATTACAATTTGGATTGATTCTGCAAGTCAGCTAATTTTATAATTTGGTCTCAAATTTACTTCCAAACACAAACCCCACTTGGATACCATTTTATATTATAAACATTTTCTTCGTTGAGTGTTATTTATTTTGTTGTTCTTGAGAGGGGGGCAATTGATACAAGTTTTATGGGGTTTTGAGACTGAGAGTGAATGTTGTTGTGAAATGACTGCTTCTTCTTACCATAAAAATATCAAGATTGTGGGATTAAACTCATTAACTTAACACTGAAGTTCTCATCAGCCTTCTTGATATGAAGATTTAATTTTTATCTTTTTCATATTCTCTACATATAAAGTACTAGCTTTATCTGTATTTTATTTCTTCTTCTTATAATAAAAGCTTGTCTTAACCTAATAAATGGCACAATGTTGAACCAAATTGGGGAATGGAAGTGGAAAATATAGTTTTGGTGTGATGATTTTGTAATTAAAATGAAAAGGACAGTCCATTAGTATTTAATAGATGAATACATGAGTTTCTACATAGAGCAAATTCTCTATGTTTGCAACTTAAATCTTTATTGACTAAGCTTGTAATTTCTTAAAGCTATTTGCTCATTTTTCATATTTATGACAGCTGCAAGCAGACTCCCTTAAACCTGTTGTGTCTTTTAGAAACTAGAATCTCTATGATAAAAGTAGATCAAGCCTCCGTCGATTAAATAAAAAATGCCCTTCGACCTGTAATGAGAGCTATGGTTGGAAGTGAAATTTTAAAGCACACTGATGCAGATATCAAAGTTTCTGTTGTATCTTATATCTATGAACTTTCTAGAATATGTGGCTCGTAGCAACCTTGTGATGGCAAAATAATGAAGGTTTCCAAGATATAGCATTATAGTAAGGTATGAGTTTATGAAGTTTTGAAATATTGAGGGTAAGGAAAACAAGTGAGGGAAAAGAAATGGGAAGAGTTGCCGAGAGAAATTTGATAAAGGTCTGAAAATTGTACAGAACCACGAAAGAAGTATTTATGGAATAAAGAAAAAGACTTAGATACCTCGATCGATGCAGAGCTACCTGACCAATGACTAAGCGATACATGGATAGAGTATAAAATGTGAAAATACATGAGAGTCTTCTCATAATACTGGTATTTTCATCTTTTTCCTACCAAAGTTCTGATTATAGTTTTTTACTTTCCCACTTCCCGGATACAACCAACAATATGTCCAAAAATCGAAGGGACTATTTGTTTGGGGTCAAAACTATTAGAACACATGACGACGTAAAAAGAAAGGTCATATGACATTATATTGTTAGAAAAGTTATGAAGTAAAATAGAAGGAAAAATGTACCTACTCCAAAGATGTTAGTCCGGCCTTGAGGAGATCTGGAATTGAAGATATGAAATATGAAATATGAGGTAGATAGCGTAAAATGGTCTTGATCCCCAAGAAGGAATGACCTGGAAGCATGAATCTTGGGGAATGCAAAAAGACTCATATCCAAGTGACGAGGCTAAAAGGACAGATATGAGGATAATGTCGTACAAGTAGACTGAGCGCAATAGGGTATATTGGCTGGCATCACTAACGACCTCACCACATATTAATCTGTCATTGGTGTTGTACTCTAGGGCCCGACTAGAGCTTTTCCATTAGTTGATGCTTCATCATTGAAACCTATATGTAGTTTATTTCCTACATTTGTAAGGGTATTCAAATTTCAAGCAATCTAAGAGCAATAATTTTATTTTCTTGTTCTCGATGTTTCCTATTTAGTGTAATACCACCTTTTCACATTGTTCAAGCATCAGAGCTCATATTTCTAGATTTATAGATTGAATATGACATTGAAGCCTAAAATCTTCATTCGAATTATTATTTATTTTCTCGTTCTTTACTTTATTTTTATCCAATAAAATAATAATATTCAATAACTAATAACTTAATCTAACAAGTTGAACCAAGACACATTTCTTTTACCTCATATAAATTCAACTAGCTATAACATTTTTTGGGTAAATAAAATAATGTTTCTCTAACCGTAGAAATTCTCAACATCTCACGTGTCCTTACAAAAACATACATATTTGTAACCAGACAAAAAATACTCTTGATAAACACTAACCAAATATAAGCTTAATGATGATCTTGAGGAATATTTGTTAAGTTACTTTGAAGGATGTTAAAGTCATTGCTTGAAAGAATACAAGCCTATGAAAACAATGGAAATGGATATATAGTTTGACCAAGTGGCATTAGCCACTAGTTCATTTCTCTTTTTCTCTTTTGTGTGTGCGCATTGGGAAAAAAGAACAACAAACTAGATATTATATCTTGGATACCTTCATTAGTCTATCGTCATAAGGTTGTTGTGGGACAGATATTTTAGACAGCTCGTAGATACGAGATACAACAGAAACTTTGAAATTTTCACCACTGTGTTTTAAAAGTTCACTTTCGACCACAACTTCTATTACTGATCAAAGGGCATCTTTTATTGGATCGGCAGGGACTTGACCTACCTTTATCAATAAAGATTCTACTTTCTAAAAGACATAAGAAGTGTAAGGGAGTCAACTAGAAGCTGTCATAAATTATGGAAAATGAGCAAAAGCTTCAAGAAATTAGAAACACAGTCAATAAATATTACGTCACAAACATGGAGAAATTTATCTGTGCTGAAATTCATTTATTTATCTATTAAATACTAATTGACTGTCCTTTTCATCTAAATTCCAAAATCATTACAGCAAAACTACATTTGTCACTTCCATTCCTTCAACTCCGTTTCAGCAATATGTGTCAATTATTAGGTCAAGAACAAAAAGCTTTAGTGGAAGGAAGGTTGATGATAGTCCAATCTTTTAACCCATCCTCGATATCTTTTCGAGAAGAAGAAGCAGTCATTTCACAACAACATTCACTCTTAGTCTCAAAACCCCATGAAACTTGTATCAATTACCCTCTTAAGAACCGCAAAATAAATAACACTCAACGAAGAAAATGTTGATTATATAAAATGGTATGCTAGTGGGGTTTGTGTTTGGAAGTAAATTCTACATCTGGTGTCGTAGTTACATTTACTTTAGAATTTTTTAACGCATCTTGAAAAGGAAAAAATCAACACATATGAATAACATATAAAATGTGATAACTCATTACATTGAAATTATCATTCTTCTAGATAAAATAATTACAATTTTATTTAGATAAACTGTAAATTGTAATGATATTGTTTTCACTTGGTGTTTAGTATTTTTTTATTGAATCCCTGACTAACTCGAATTCGCAGGGGCACCCCACCCCCTAATAATTTTTTTTTTTTCATACGTAAGGCTTTAATCTCAAATTCGAGACCTTTAGTTAAGAATGGATGGATCATATGCATTTGAACAAAATCCTTGTTGGTACTGATATTAACTTAATTTATGTTAATTGTGTCTTGAATTTTTTCCTTGTGTATTTTAAGAAACTCATAATCCCTATTGGTTTAGGAGACCCTTTGTCCTAATAGATTTGGAAAAGGAATATATTGTCCTTTTAGGATTGGGAGAACCTTTTCCTTATAGGTTTAGAACTATTTGTAGCCAATATATAACGGATGTAGTTGGAGATTCTAAAGCATTGTTCACTTTTTCTTTTCTTTCATAGTGGAAAAACTCTCTCTGTTTTTGCTTGGAGGATTAGGCCTAGCCCAACCTCGTTAAATCCTTGTGTTATTTTTTTTTCTCTATTTTCTTTGTTTATGATTGTGTGCTAGTTAACCCACAATATTTCTGCAACAATTGGTATCAAAGCAAGGTTGGGGTTTCTACACATAATCAAGGGTAAAGATGTCTCCATCATCTTCGACAAAGTATGAAATAGAGAAATTCGATGGGGGATCTAGTTTTAGTCTATGAAAGATTAAAATGAGATCGTCCTTGGTGTTACAAGGGTTATGGAAGGCAATTGAGGATATTTTTTCGGAAGAGTTGAAAGAATTGGAGAAAGAAGAACTAAAGGAGAGGGATTTGAGTACAACTTTCATGAGCGTTACAGATAACGTTCTTTGGGAAATTGCTGAAGAGGAATCTGCAGCAACAACATGGAAGAAGTTGGAAGATCCGTATTCTAGGAAATCGCTGACAAACCAACTCTACTTGAAAAAGAGGCTGTACAATTTTCGTATGAATGAAGGTACCCCAGTTAAAACTCACCTTAATAAGTTTAATTCAATTATAATGGGCTTGAATGTAGATAGCAAAATTGATAGTGAGGATCAGGCCTTGATCGTGTTATATTCTTTACAATCATCTTACAATACTTAAGTTGATACGTTGCTATATGGGAAAGACGATATCTCACTAAATGTTATTAGTAATGCACTAAAATCTAAAGAGTTGAAGAAGAGCTTTCTGGATACTAGAGCTGAGGGTTAAGGTATTGTGAGTAAGGGAAGAACACAACATAAAGACTTTAATGGGAAAAAGTCTAATGCCAGATCAAAGTCTAGAGCAAGGAATCAGAACTGCTATGAGTGTGGGGAGCAGAGTCACTAAAGAGGAGATTGTTCTAAACTAAAGGAGAAAAGAGGAAAGCAAAAAGCTGATTACTCAACAAATATTGTTGATGCTAGTAGTAATTCTAATGACAGTGACTATGTAGGGGAAGTTTGTGCTGTGAGTTCTGATCATAGGCACAATTCTTGGATTCTTGATTCTAGTGCAACTTTCCACATGTGTCCACATAAAAATTGGTTTGGAATTTACAGGCAGATGAGTGGGACTGTCTACCTAGGTGATGATAATCCTTTAGAGGTAGAGGGAATTGGTAACACCAAATTGAGAATGATGGCATTATCAAAAATATTAAGTGCTGGCATGTTCCTCCAATGAAGAGAAATTTAATTTCTTTTTCAACTTTGGATGATTAAGGGTATAAGTTTCACTTATAGAATTGAACACTTAAAATGTGTAAAGTCTCTATGGTACTAATAAAAGGAAAGCTTCATTCCAGATTGTATTATCTTCAAGTGAGTGTAGTTGAAGGGGAAGCAATTGTAGCTTCTGGAAAGAGTGATCTAAATCAGTCTCAATTGTAGCACTTGCGATTTAGTCATATGAGTGAAAAGAGATTGTCTTTGTTGAACAAGCAGAATTTGTTGGATGGTTACAAAAATCAAGCCTTGAATTTTTTTGAATTTTTGTGAGCATTGAGTATTTGGTAAGCAAACATGGGTGAAGTTCATCAAGAAACCAGATACTTTATGAATTTGATTGACGATTACGTAAGAATGGTATGGGTGTATTTTTTGAAAAAAAAAAAGATGAGACATTTCCGACATTTGTTAAATGGATGATGATGATTGAGAAGCAGACTGAAAGAAAAGTTAAGCGTCTTCGAAAAAACAATGGGTTGGAATTTTGTAACTTAGAGTTCAATTATTTCTTCCGCAGAGAGGGCATAGTGAGACACCACACTTGTATTAGAACACAATAATAAAGTGGTGCTGCAGAATGAATGAACAGAACACTTTGTGAACGAGCACGAAGTATGCTTTCACACTCATTTGTTTGCAATAATTTTTGGGCTGAAGCAATCAATACAACTTGTTATTTGTTCAATAGATCTCCATCTACAACATAGTGTCCTCCACGAGGGACGTTAGTACAAAAGAGTGCACTGAGTAAGTAAGGCATAAAGTAACCACATGTAAGGTAAGAGCTTAAATGAAATCAGGTACAAATATATAATGATATAGATAAGGATAAAAGACCACCTTTGCTTGCACTTCTGGGAACACATACATTACATTCTTTTCTTTACTTTTATCTTCTTTACTTTATAAACTGTGTAAGGCATATAATATAAATGACCAACTGATCAGTGGTAAAAGAGGATGACCCATGCTAGGTATTTTAACCCCTGGGATATGATCCTCATAAATACACAAATTGGGATTGACCCATGCTAGGTTTTAGTCTCACCCCTGGGATACCACCCGTAGTATATAGATCGGGATCGACCCATGCTAGGTGTGCCTTCCACCCCTGGGATACCACCCGCCAATAAATAGATTCACTTTACATCATTTCTTTAATTGTTGAGTAGATTCTTTTGGTAGTCATAACATTATTGAGTTTGGAACTATGGACCAGTAGCAAGAGACATGTGAATATGTATTTAAGGTAGTAACAATAACATAGGGAGAAAATGTAACATCAATGTATATTTAGGAGCTTAAATGACACAACGAACTTCAGTTGACTAAATGGAGAGTTTACTAAGATTGCTGCCGAAAGTACCATTCCCATACTAGTTCTTGGAATAATAAACAAGTAGATCTAATAATAAACACACATTGAAGTACTCTAACATACTTTGGAGTGGGAACAAGACCATTGGATAAATTGGAGACCGTACGCTGCCACTATCTATCATTTTACTAGGAAGAGCACTTAGAAAGCACATTTTGTAACACATGTATTAGATTTCATGCCAAAGAATATTGAATCAAATAGACTTATATACCTTGTAGTACAACACCGATATTACCCCAAATTAATCGCATGGCCTTCAGATTACTTATCTATAATAAAGTAAGTAGTAAAACTAGTATTAGTAGCTAATCAATGCATTTAGGCCACTTGACCTCACCCAAATAGTAGCTGGGCAGTAGCCCTTGAATAAATGGTGAATCACCACCCCCTCCGTTTCCACGTCAATACAACTCATACATAACCATCATATAGGGTTAGGACCTGCCTCCCAACACAATACCTCTAAAATAGCTATCAAACAGTCCCAAAAATTCTATTACACCATAGTAAAACGTGAACATATGGCTTACTATCATTTTCTGATTAATTCCCAATAAAATCACATCCATAATTACCTACCCAAATTTGTATTTAAGAAGAGATGATATGGGGCAGAACCCTTACATCAAATTCTGAAATTTATATCTCCTTAACTTGTAGTCCATCAAGGACTTGAATTATCCTCCTAACTTAAACCAAAGAAGAAGATAAATCTCTTAGAAGTTTAAAGAAAAGTGGGATTGCCAAAGCTTAGAGAAAGCTGTCCAATGCTTTGAATATGAAGAACATAATTCCAATAGTCTTCTTAGACTGAACTCTTAATTTAGTCACTTACCTTATCTTGGAAAGAAAGACAATCTCGAGAAACCTAATGGAATTATAGTGCTGCTATAGAATCTTAGAGAGAGCAAGAGAGAAATCTCTATAAAGCTGATTTTTTTTCCAAGTTAAAATAAACCAAATGATCTGATCCTACACCCTTTAAAAAGGACCTGGTTTGGCCGAATTTCTTGGATAATTTTGGGCCATATATTGTCAATTAGGTTCACCTACTTGGCCATAGGACTTGGGCCTTTGTGGACTTAAAATTGTTGGGCCTTGGCTACCCATTCTTCCACATTTTCTTCTAATCATTTTGAGCCAGAATTAATTCAAGTAGGTGGTGGTGTACTTGGACCAATAGTCTTGTCAAACGAGTCTTAGTAGGTGATGCACCTACTTAGTTCTTAGGTTTGGTCAATAAGTCAAAGTAGGTGATGTACCTACTTGTCACCTACTAGCTTAATTTAAGCCAAGCAAGAAGCTCACTTATTTTAATCCATATTCTATGTCTTAAGCCCTTTATATTAACTTAATACTTATATAAACTTGGCTACTTTAAACTTTGGGGTAGAATACCACCTTACTATATCACGTTTAAATACTTCTGTCGGGGTTAACTTAGCGTATACATGCTGAAATGTTTGGGACCGTTATGATATCCTTTAAATCCTCATTAAACCATCACTAATCACTTAATAAACTTGTTCCCTTACCTATACAATAAGGTTACATCAAGTTCTATATCAATAGAACAAGTACACGCAAAATACAGGGTGTTACATCCTCCCCCCCTAGGAACATTCGTCCTCGAATGTTAGCTTAATTAGCCAGTCTAAACAAGTTCAAGCCTAAGTTTAATCTTCCTATTGCCACATAGAATTTGTATATACTTACTTTTTAATGCTCCAATTCAGCATCTTGGACTTTCTCTTTGGATTGAAATAAATGAAGGTACTTGGATTTCATCGATTCCTCGGCTTCTCATATGATTTCTTCTACTTGCTGGATCCTCCAAAGTACTTTTACAGAAGCTACTTCTTTATTTCTTAATTAAGATCTAGAATAGCAATAGTTACTTCTTCATAAGTAAGATCTTCTGTAACTTGTAGATCTACAGTAGGAGTAATACGAAATGGATCTCCTATAAACTTTCGAAGCATTGGGACATGAACCATTGGATGTACTGTTGAAATTTCTTGGGGTAGATCTAACTCATATACAACTTGTACAAATCTTTGAATAATCTCATATGGCCCTATATAGCGTGTTCTTAGTTTTCCCTTTTAACCAAACCTCATTACCCTTTTCATTGGTGACACCATCAAGAATACCCAATCTCCTATAACTAACTTTAGCCCTCTTTTTATAGCATCATAATATGATTTATGTCAACTTTGACCTATTTCCATTTGCTATTGTATCACCCTAACTATTTTCATAGCCTGATGAATAAGATCTGACCCAAATAAGGTAGTTTCACCCGCTTTAAAACACCCAATTAGTGATCTACACTCTCTCCTATATAAATCTTCATAAGGTGCCATTTTTCAAACTCAATAAGTGGAAAATGATCATCCCAATTACCTTTGAAGTCGAATACACAAGAACACAACATATCCTCAAGTTTGGATTGTACTTTTTGCCTGACCATCCGTTTGAGGGTGAAAAGCTGTACTTAGAGTCACTTGGGTTCCCAAGATGTTCTGAAATGACTTCCAAAATTTTGTGGTAAATTTTTCTCCTCTATCGGATATAATAAAGTTGGGACTCCATGTAGCCAAACTATCTCTTTAATATACAACCTTGCATACTCTTCAACTGTGTAAGTGGTCTTAACCGGTAGAAAGTGTGCGAATTTGGTGAGTCTATCAATTATTACCCATATGGAATCATACTTTTGAGAGGATCGAGGAAAACTTGTTACAAAATTAATGTTGATCATGTCCCACTTCCAAATCGGGAGCTGTATACACTGCATATAACCTCCTGGCTTTTGATGCTCTACTTTAACTTATTAACAATTTGGACATTGGACTATAAACTCTGCAATGTTCTTCTTCATGTATCCCTACCAATACACTTCTTTCAAATCATGATACATTTTAGTTGGCCCTGGATGGACAAAATATCTTGAATAGTGTGCCTCTGTCATAATCCTCTTTCTTAGCCCATCTATATTAGGTACACACAATCTGTTTTAGCACTGAAGTACTCCCTCTTGCGTAAGCTCAAATGCATTTGTCACACCTTGTTGTACATTCTCCTTATCTATAATAGAATAGGATCTGCATACTCATTTTCTTTCACTACATTTACCAACGAGGATTCTTCCACATTTTGCATAATAACTCCTTCATCTGGAGATTCAAGAAGGCGAACTCCAAGCTAGATAAGATGTGTAGATCTTTAGTTTTCCCTTGTCTTTCCATGGACTGCCTATAAGTGCTTACCATTGTCTTATGACTTAAAGCATCAGCTACCACATTTGCTTTCCCCGGATAACACAAGATTTAATAGCTCAAGCCATCTTCGTTGCCTTAGATTTAAGTCCTTCTACTTAAAGATATATTGTTAACTCTTATGGTCAGTATATATATCGACATGGACCCCATATAAGTAATGGCACCCTATCTTTAAGGCAAATATAATCGTGGCTAGCTTAAGATCATGTGTTGGATAATTTTTCTCATATGGACACAACTATCTTGAGGCGTAGGGTATTACCTTACCATGATGCATCAATACATATCCTAGACCCACTCTTGAAGTATCACAATACACTTCATACCCCTCTGTACCTTCTGGAAGTACCAATACAGGTGTGGAAGTTAACTTATTCTTTAGCTCTTGAAAGCTTCTTTCACAGGCATCATTCCATTAAAACATGGTTGCTTTATGTGTTAGCTTGGTTATTGGTGTATAAATAGAATAAAATCCTTCGATGATCCTTCTATAATAACCTGCCAAGCCTAGGAAACTACGAACCTCCGTAGGCGTACATTCAGTAGAGGTTTTCATCTTTAGTCTGGTAAACTAGTTTATTTTACTAATCAAACATATGGGGGTGGGTATTCTTGATGAGACACTTTTAATTCAGGACATACATCTTGTGGTTCTTCTCAGAGGTTTTTAGTCCATAGTGACTATTCTAATAATTTGGGGTTTTCTCAGCAGACGATGGTCCCTAGATCTAGTTATAAGTGCTGTGGCATAGGGAATCTCAAGATGGTTTCTTCTAGACTCAAGGGTGGTGGTCAATAACAGGATTTTCAGGGTCTATTTAGGGTAGCAACTACCACCAGCTAGGGGTCGTGGCAGATCTTATGAAGGTAGCGGTACGCCACTGGCGGGACGAGGAGGTGGTAGAGGAGTTACTCAAACAAGTGGTTATAAAGCTCAGTCTTATACTTTTCCAAGTAGACCCAAGGCAAAGGCCTCTAATTCTGTTATCATATGTATTGTCCCAGTATTCCATTGACATGCTTTAGTATTATTTGAATCGAGTTGCACTTTTACTTGTGACTGCATATTTTACATTGGGTCTTGATATGATGTGACTTTCTATGCCTATTCGTGTTGCTACTCCAGTGGGTGATTTCTTATAGTGTATGGGGTGTACCGATCCCGTGTCGTGACTTTTTTGAGATATGATTCTTTGATAGATTTGATAATTTTAGATATGGTAGATTTTCATATGATTTTAGACATGGATTGGATTTCTCTATATTATACTATTTTGTATTATCATGCCAAGATAGTCTCTTTAGTCCTTCCTGGTGCATCGGGTTAGAGTCGATGAGTACCCAAGATACGTACCCCAAGAGTGTGATTTCTTTCCATAAGGCTCAACAGTTAGTTGATAAAGGGTGTCTTTTTTATTTGACTTATGTTCATGACACTAGTGTTGCCACATTTTCTTTAGAGTTAGTAAGGGTGGTTAGAGAGTTTAAAGATGTGTTATATATAAATCTTTTGGGTTTTCTATTGGATAAAGATATTGATTTTGGCATTAATTTTTAGCTGGGCGCTACGCTTATTTCTATTCCTCTTTATAGGATGGATCCAATAGAGTTAAATGATCATTTATATGATTTTTTGAGAAAATGATTCATTAGAACCAATGTTTCACCTTGGGGTAGGCCTATGTTGTTTGTAAAGAAGAAGATGGGTCTATGCAGATGAGCATTAATTACCGATAGTTAAACAAAGTGACCATTAAGAACAAGTATCCACTTCTGTGAATTAATGACTTATTTGATCATCTTCAGGATGTTTTGAAGATTGATTTGATATCAGAGTACTTTCAGTTGAAGATTGGGCTTTAGATATCCCTAAGACAACTTTTAGGACTCGGTATAGTCTTTATGAGTTTCTTAGAATGTCATTTGGGATAACTAATGCCCCATCGACAATTGTAGAGTTGATGAATAAAGTGTTTTGGCCTTATCTTGATTATTTTTGGATTGTGTTTATTGAAGATATTTTGGTGTGTTTGAAGAGTGAAGAGTAGCATGCACAATATTTGAGGGTTGTGCATCAGAAGTTAAGAGATGAGTTATATGTTAAGTTTTTGAAGTGTGGGGTTTGGCATAGTTCTGTGGCATTTTGTGGGCATGTAATGTCCAAGAAGGGTATTATGGTAGATCCGACCAAGGTTGAGACGGTTCGGGATTAGTCTAGGCCTACTTCACCTAATGAAATCTGGAGTTTTATTTGTTTGGCTGTCTATTAAAGGTAGTTTGGGGATGGTTTCTCAACTATTGTAGCTCCTATGACCAGATTGAGTCAGAATAATATTTCTTCTCAGTGGTCTAACAAATGTAAGATGAGCTTCTAAAAGCTCAAAGCTTTATTTAGTTCAACACCTATCTTGACCTTACCTATGAAATGTGAAAGTTTTATGGTGTAGCGTGATGGTTTGAGATTTGGAATTAGTTGTGTTTTGATGCAAAGGGGGAAGGTTACCCCTCTAGCAGTTGAAGACTCATGAGAAGAACTACCATACTTATGACGTAGAGTTTGAGGCTGTAGTTTTTGCCTTGAAGTTATGGAAGCACTACTTGTATGAAGTTCATTTTGAGGTGTTCACCTATCATCACAACCTACTATAACACTCCAAAAATACAAGCTAAGATTAGAACTATTCTTAAAGTACATATGGAGCCAAACATCATGTTTCAGTAGTATGAGAAGTGATTTAGACATGTATTAAGGCCACGAGAAACTCCTAACTTATAGCCAAGTTGAAACCTTCCTTACTAATTGATTTCTTGTGATGAATCTTTCTATAGTCAACTTCAAACGAGCAAAACTCCTAGATTCTACAGTGTTTTTGAGCTCAAGACCTACCAAATAAAAGGTCTTTGAGTTTTATTTCCAACACATCCAATTACTCATTGATCCAGTTCTGGAGCTAAGAGTCATGACTATTTTAGTGAAGCTGTTAGACCCTATGAGTTCAATGATTTCATTTTGATAGATCCCAAATGTTTTGATACAATTTTAAGGTTGATTAATGATTAGAAATGGTAATAGGACTATTAGAAAGTGTTTTGAGAATTTTAGAATGAGTTTTGGGGCCAAATGCAACCCCAAAGCAGTAGTACGAGCCGTGCCACAGAAGCGGGACACAACCCAAATTCCCAAACCAGTAGCGTGGCGCGTTGGAGGAGTGTCACACTAGAGGGGTTCTGCATTTGAGGAGTGCCACGCTAGTGGTACTCTGCGTTTCGACCGTGCCACGCTACTTGCCACAGAGACATTTTATTTTTCTTTAGGTTTTTCAAGGGTAAATTAGTCCTTTTGATCCTAAATGACCTTATAAAATATCCTAAATAGAATTCCCTTATTCTTTAACTCAAAATTCATCATTTACCCTCTCTCAAACTCTCAAGAACCCAAAAACAAGCGTTTCTCTAAAAATTCAACCTCAAGGGCTCCTAACTCAAAGTTTCCTTCAAGAAATCGTCCAGACCAGGTGTGTGGGATTTCATCAATGGGCTCCTTTCACCCATTGAGTCCCTAAGTGAACTAAAATACTCAATTTAATTCATCTTTCAGAGTTAGGGTTTCATGAAAAATATGGGTGTTGGTGTAATTTAGTTTCTCATCATGAAGAATCCATGAATATATGCCTCTCTTGAAATCTCAGAGTTATTATGAAGCAATTAGAGTAAACCCTCATTATGTCTATTGATATAAGGCGTATTTATATGCCCTATTGCCTACTTTGACCCATGTTTACCTTAATTTTGAGAGCAATACATACGTATTTTGTATTGTTTTGATGGAATATCTGATATTGTGCTAATAAATATGATTAGACACTTGTAGGTGGAATTTGCGACTAATTAGAGCATTTTTGCAGTGGAAAGTGAGGCTTGAAGGATTTACGCGCAAAGAATCTTGAAGATAAGAGAGAAGCCAAAGATTTGGACTTGAAGAATCAACCCGAATCCATGAAAAAAAGTCAAAGAAAGGAAGAGAATTGGAATTTAAAGGCTAGGCGCGCCCAAAGGCGTGCCGGGCCGCTTTGGACCAATATTTTTTTGGGTTGGACAGCATAGGGGCGCACCAAGGGGAGTGCGAGTGGCTAGAATCCCTCATTCTTGGGGTTGAGGCTACGAGTATGAATTCCTAGAGTTGAATATTATTGGTTTTTGCTGAAGTTTATCAATTATTGGTTATTCTTATATTCTTGATTTTACTATTTTAATGCTTGATCACCATTGAAATAAATCTACTGTCTTGAGAGGAGCTCTTGAGAGAAATTGAGAGATAGAACATGGAATATAAGGAGAATGATCTTTTCCAAGAGATTGATATGCAGTTAGGATCGAGAGGTACCTAATTCGCCACGCTTGTTCAAAAATGGGAAGATAGCTTAAAGGCGTTAGAATTGGTTAAATCTATCCCCGCTTAACAATGTAGTTAGGTTTCTAATTTATAATAGAAGGTTATAGTTTGGAGATGAATATGATCATATTATCAACCTCGTGATCAATAACCAAGATAAACGACTCAAATTGCTTAAACCAGTAATATTCATGTTCTAGAGATGATATGCTGAGTGCCTTGGCCCTGGGAATTTACTTTTTATTGACTTTTATATCATATTTTCAAAAACTAAAGTTACGGTAGCAAAAATAGTAGTTTATATTCCGCAATCATTTAATTTTTAGTAACAAATCTCTTGTCCTTTTTGCAACACTAGTTTTTAATTATTGTTTGACGTCTAAATTGACTTCTGTTGATGAAAGTCCCTTGGGTTCGATATCTGGTTCTTTTAAAGGAGCGGTTATATTACTTGAACAATCATGTGCACTTGCGTAAATAGCTGGGTCACAATAAGTTTTTGGCGCCATTGCCGGGGACTTTCAATTAAATAGATTTCCATTTTTGACGTTTTTACTTTAATTTTTAGCTAAGGGTTGATAACTTGATCTTAGCTGTTCTATTTTGCAGGTTTACTTCATCTGAACGCTGGCAAGGAATAAAGATTCTGTAACCTCACGATTCAGAACCTGAGAGATACTTTCATAGATTGAGGAGACAGGCTGCAGATTACCCAATCTCACAGTTTGAACTGGCTGACGAAGGCATACGGGGTGATACCGTAAGAATTGTGGATCGAGAGGAATACCTAAGGAATCCAGCAAATACAGTTGATCCTGTGGACCTAGTGGAAAATAGATGTGAGCTGGTAGTTATGGCAGTTAGGACAGTTCATGACGTGGCAATCCCACTCTCCACCAATGTTACTTCCAGTATTCAAAAACTGGCAGCTGGAGGTAGATTTGAGCTTAAACAGAACATGGTGCAACTCTTGCACTCAAGTGGACAGTTTATAGGTCTTGCTTATGAGGACCCGCAGAGGCATATCCAAAATTTTCTAGAAATTAGTGACACATATATTCCTACGGGTGTGTCTTCAAATTATATGAGACTAACTTTGTTCCCATTTTCTCTGTTGGGGGAAGCAAGAAGGTGGTTAGATGAAGAACCGGCAAATTCTATCACAACTTGGGATAATCTTGCTTGGAAATTCTTGATAAGGTTCTTTCCGTCCAGAAAGACAGCAGGGCTGAGGAGTGAGATATTGAGTTTCAGACAGAGAGATGATGAAAATTTATACCAAGCTTAGAACAGATTCAAATCCATGTTGAGGGATTATCCTCATCACCACCAAGAAAATGAAGTGTTGGTGCATACTTTTATTGAGGCTCTTGACCCCAACACTAAAATTCTACTTGATTCAGCTGCAGGTGGACAAGCTTTAGAGAAGACTTACGATGAATTATATACTTTGTTGAATCATATTTCACAGGGAAATCCAGGCATGGTGATAATTCTAGAATTTCCACAGAGAAGATTGCTGGAAAACTAGAGGTGGATGAGTCACGACAATATCTGCCCAAATTTTAGCCATGCAAAACATGATGAATAATCACTTCAGCAATTTAAATTTGGGGCAGCAACAAGCTCCCGTAAATGCAGTACAACAACATGGTGTTGTGCGGTGTGATGTATACGAGAACGGGGACCATACCAGCAAGTTGTGCGGTGAAAATCCGAATTCTGTGAACTTTGTGGGTAATGCCCAAAGAGGAGATGGAGCGCAAAATTATAAAAATACTTACAATGCTGGGTGGAAAAATCACCCGAACTTATCTTGGGGAAGTAATCAAAATCAGTATAGGCCTCAAGGATATGCACCACAATACAACCAACAGCAGGGTCAAGGTAATCAAATGGGTGCTAAGACCTACAATATGAGTATGGAAGATATGTTAAAGCAGATTATGGTGGAACAAACTAAGCTGGCAGCAGATGTGAGGAACAATCAGTTGGCTACTCAAAATCTGGAGAAGCAAATTGGTCAGTTAGCAAATGCATAGAATACAAGACCTCAAGGAGGTCTTCCAAGTGATACTGATCCTAACCCGAAGAAGGTGAGTGCTATTGTTACTCGTAGTGGTAAGCAGTTAGAGGATACAGTTCCACCAGCTAAAGAATTGGAGCCGAAAGAAGTTGTGGTTGAAAACAAACAAGTTGAGTCTGACAAAAGCTCCAAAGATGAGAAAGTGGTCCAAAGTGTAAAGTTGCCTCCTCCTTTTCCCCAGAAGTTCAAGAAAAAGAAGGAGGACAAATGCTTTGGTAAGTTCATTCAATTACTTAAACAAGTGCACATTAATTTTCCACTTGTGGATATCTTACAGGGTATTCCAAAGTATGCTAGATTGACTGAGTATGCCACAGTGGCACTTACTGAGGAGTGCATCTCTCACATTCAAAATCGTTTACCCATCAAGATGAAGGATCCCAAAAGCTTCACTATAAAAATTACTCTGGGAGATCGTGCTTGTGCTCGTGGGTTGTGCGATTTGGGGGAAAGTATTAATCTGATGCCCACTTTGGTTTTCAAGGAGTTGGGTTTGGGTCGTCTTAAACCTACTACTATAATTTTACAGCTTGCAGACCGATCCGTGACTAGACCGGATGGTATTGTTGAGGATGTTCTGGTTCAAGTGGGTTCGTTAGTCTTTCTGGTTGATTTTGTGGTGCTTAATTTTGAGCTTGACCCAGAAGTCCCATTTATTTTGGGGCATCTATTTCTGGCCATAGGAGGTGCGATCATTGATTTAGTAGCAAGGAAATTAACTATGCAAACTCATGATAAGGTTGAGCTCTTTGATGTATACAGAACTTTGAAGCTACCAAAAATTTATTAGAACTTGTCAGCTATTACGGCTATAGATTTGGCGACTGAAACCATCCACACTTTGTCGACAAATCCCTTGGAAAGAGTTTTGATGGGGCAAGATATTTTTGGTGATGCGGAAGCTAATGAAATGGTGAAGTTTCTTGATCTTATGGGTATTTATGCCAAAGAGGGTGGATGGGAACCTTTAAATCGTCCACTCGAACCTCCATCCAAGCCATTAATTGAGGAGGCCCCGAAGCTTGAATTGAAAAAACTTTTATCTCATCTTCAATATACTTTCTTAGGTGATAATGAGACCCTTCCCATTATTCTTGTAGCAAATTTATCAAGGGAACAAGTTGATGCAACATTGGTGATACTCAAATAAAGGAAGAAGGCTATGGGATGGCAAATGTCTGACATCCATGGTATTAATCCGAGTTTGTGTATGCATAAAATTTACATAGAGGAAGGGCATAAGTCGAGTGTGCAACACCAATGATGCTTGAATCCAATAATGAAAGAAGTGGTACGGAAAGAGGTAATTAAGTGGTTAGATTCGGACATTGTTTACCTTATCTTTGACAGTACATGGGTTAGTCCAGTACAGTGTGTCCCAAAAAAAGGTGGTATAACGGTAATCACGAATGACAATAATGAATTGATTCCTATAAGAACTGTGACTGAGTGGCGTATTTGCATGGATTATCGAAAACTAAATGATGCCACGAGGAAATATCATTATCCGATCCCTTTTATTGATCAAATGTTGGATCGGTTAGCCGGGCAGGAATATTATTGCTTTCTTGATGGATATTCCAGGTATAATCAAATTGCTATAGATCCTCAAGATCAAGATAAGACTACATTTACATGTCCTTACGACACTTATACTTTCAAGCATATGCCCTTTGGATTGTGCAATGCACCGGCTACTTTTCAGCGTTGCATGATGGCAATTTTCTATGACATGGTGTAAGAGTTAGTGGAGATTTTTATGGATGATTTTTTGGTCTTCGGTAACTCTTTCGAGGTATGTTTGCAAAACCTAGATAGAGTCCTTGCTCGGTGTGAAGAAACTAAGCTTGTTCTCAATTGGGAAAAATGTCATTTTCTTGTGACGAAAGGTATAGTTCTTGGACATAATGTGTCAAAGCAAGGTCTCGAAGTTGATAGAGCAAAGATTGAAGTTATCAAGAAGTTGCCTCCACCGGTATCGGTGAAAGGGGTACGTAGTTTCTTGGGACATGCTGGTTTTTACAGACGGTTCATTAAATTTTTTTCCAAGATTGCACGCCCCATGTGCACGCTCTTAGAGAAAGATGTTAAATTTGTGTTTTGTGAGTCATGTGTGAAGGTATTAGAGATCTTGAAGAAGAAGTTGGTAACATCACCTATCCTTATTGCTCAGGATTGGACTTTACCATTTGAGCTCATGTGTGATGCGAGTGATGTTGCAGTGGGTGCGGTTCTTGGGCAGTGGAAGAACAAGGTATTTCACTCTATGTATTATGCGAGTATGACCCTTGATACAGCCTAAGTGAATTACACAGTGAAGAAAAAGGAGATGTTAGCTTTGGTGTACGCCTTTGATAAATTTAGATCGTATTTGGTGGGGACTAGTGTCATTGTATACACGGATCATGCTGCCATACATTATTTGTTTAGTAAAAAAGATGCTAAGCCAAGACTGGTTCGATGGATTTTATTACTACAAGAGTTTGATTTGCAGATTAAAGACAGGAAGGGGTCGAAAAATCAAATTGCCGACCATCTTTCTAGACTTGAGAACTCGCCACATGTAGTAGATGATAGGCGTATCTGTGAAGAGTTTCCAGATGAGCAATTGTTAGTTTTGGGATTTGATGAGTTGCCATGGTATGCAGACATTGTGAATCTATTGGTGAGTGGGCTATTTCCTCCTGATTTGAGTCCTCAACAAAAGAAGAAGCTATCGTATGAGGTAAGTTATTATATTTGGGACGAGCCTTATTTATTCAAATAGAGGCCCGATTAAGTGGTGAGACGATGTATTCCGGATGCAGAGCTGAAGCATGTGTTGGAAAGTTGCCACGCATCAACTTATGGTGGTCATCATGGTGGTATACGTACAACCCGCAAAATTCTACAATCAGGTTTATTTTGGCCTTCTCTATTTAAAGATGCACATGAGTTTGTGAAAAGTTGTGACCAGTGCCAACGTATGGGGATGGTTTCAAGAAGACATGAGATGCCTTTAACTAACATCCTTAAAGTTGAAATTTTTGATGTGTGGGGGATAGATTTTATGGGCCCTTTTCCAAAGTCAAATGGGAATCAATACATAATTGTAGCAGTGGATTACGTGTCTAAGTGAGTAGAGGCTACTGCTCTTCCTACAAATGATTCTAAGGTTGTGGTAAAGTTCCTTCAAAAACACATCTTCACAAGGTTTGGATCTCCAAGAGCTATTATTAGCGATGGAGGTTCACACTTTATAAACTATTGGGTGAATAGTGTTTTTACTAAATATGGTATTAGACACAAGGTTTCAATAGTGTATCATCCCCAAACAAGTGGCCAAGTTGAAGTGTCTAATCACGAGATAAAACAAATCTTGTAAAAGACTGTGAATACTCAGAGAAAAGATTGGTCGCTTAATCTAGATGATGCTCTTTGGGCTTGTAGAACTTCATATAAAACACCTATAGGGACTTCTCCATATCATCTTGTCTTTGGGAAAGCATGTCACCTCCCGGTTGAGCTTGAGCACCGAGTATATTGGGCGGTAAAGAAATTGAACCTAGATTCGGAGTTGGCTCATCAAAGGAGATTATTGCAACTACATGAGTTGGAAGAGTTTCGTTTCCACGTGTATGAAAATGCAAAGATTTATAAGGAGAAAATAAAGCGATGGCACAACAAGCAAATTCTCCAACGCACTTTTGAACCAGGCCAATTAGTACTACTGTTCAATTCTAGACTTAGGTTGTTTCCGAGCAAGCTAAGATCTAAGTGGAGTGTTCCTTTTGAGGTAAGTCGCACAACTCCTCATTGTGTAGTGGAAATCATGTATAAAGGTGATGGTACTAAATTTCTTGTGAATGGCCAAAGATTGAAGCACTATTTTGGTGAAGATGAGAAGCGTAAGGAGGATATACTTCACCTTGATGATGAGTAAGCCAAGCTTGGTTGAGCCGCGACATTAAACAAAGCATTTGATGGGAGGCAACCCATGAATGTATTGTAATAGTTAGGAATTATAAAGTAAAAATACAAAAAAAAAAAGTCGAGCCACGACCAAAACTAAGGCGCTTGATGGGAGGCAACCCATCTCTTTTAAAATTTTTCTTTTCTAACTTAGTTCTAGGATTTATTGTTTATGCAGATGTACACGGAATGTTTTGCCAAGAAAATCCAAGAGGAAAAGGTAAATTGGAGGATTGATGATCTTTTGAAGGTTCCGGGAAGGTAAGAAATGCGTTGAGATGAAGTTTTTGAGTATTGGGACTTGAAAAAGCCCTGAGATATGTCAAAAAATGTAAAACACCACTCAGGTATGAATTAAAGTATAAGGCACACCAGGAAGCGTGCCAGGCTACCTTCGCCTAAAATTTTTGGGGCATGGGCAGTGAGCAGGCATGCTAGGCAGCGTGCCAGGCTGTTCCTGCCCAGTTTTTCCTTTAGCATGGCAATGGGGTAGTACGACACCTAGTATATTGGGCCGCTGCCCCTTGAATTTTTTTGAACTGAATTTTTAAAGAGAGGGAACCCATACCCTCCTACACTACCCGACCCACCCATCTATTACAATCCCCAATTCTTTTTTAATTCATCATAAAACCTATACCCTTACCCAATTTTCTGCCCACAAATTCAGTTGTCTCTTTTAATTTTCTCTTCTCCTTACACCACAAATCACGCCTCTCCCCTTCTCATCCTTAGATTGTGATTGCAAGACTCCTTAGAGCTACCAAGGTATGTTTTCTTTTAGCTTTCTCTCTCTAGATTGCTATGAGAATATTTAAAAAATTTAGGGATTACGCATTTTGAATTTTTGGTGCCTTGTATTTTCTTTGTGGTTTTACTTGATTATTGTGCTAGATTTGGAATTTATGGGGTGTCATGAATAAGAACTTGAAGTGCAAGTGAAAGTTTTCTAATTAATCACGTTTTTAGTTGAACAACTTGGAAGTGGGTTTAGCTTAAATGGTGGTAATTGAGAAAATTGATTGGTGGAATCACTTGAAGTAACCCATATATTGTTGAATTTGCATGGAACTTGTTTGAATTCTTGAGTAAAACAAGTAATACATTATAATGATATTCATGGGAATGTGGAACTTGTGTTGGGGATGATGAACTTGAATATGGGTTGGAATTCTTGATTGGGCATTATGTGAAAAGGGTAAGTCTAAGTACCCTTACACCCATAGATTTTGAATTGATGCTAATCAACTAAGTGTGGGGTGGCCCTTAAAGCCAACACACATTGATTTTTTTAGCTATCTTTTGAAGGGAAATTGACATACTTGTTGGAACTTTGTCACAAGTACCATGTCAGAATCTAACATGGCAGCTTCAAGTTCACACAAGCGAAGACTATCCGAAAATAATGTTCCAGTGGCTCCCCCTGTCCCTAAAGGGCAGAAAAGAAAATATGGGTTAAATGCTGTCTCTAGTGCCGACAAGAATTGGTACAAGAGTCACCTCGAGCCGGTATACTTTGCATATGAGTGTATTGACCGGGACAGTCTAGCTCGGACTTACCCTAAAATATTGGATCGAATTATGAAATTGGATATGGGTTTCATCTTTGTAAAACCAACTGATTGCAACCTTCATCTTGTGAGGAAATTATATGTGAATTGGAACCCAGATGCACCTATCATCTCGGTAGTTGTGCGAGGGTCAGATGTCATACTGGATTCTCTTGGGTTATTGGGAGTACCTACTCGCGCTAGTCCCCACGACCTGCATAAGCTGAATGTTCGGCCTCCCTATGTGCAGATTCGCCACACACTTTGTGGCCAATGTTGGACGACAAGGTGGCTTCGACACTATAAAAGAGGGTACCACATGAGTTTACCCTATGCTCATTTGAATAAAGAATTGCGAATTTTGTTGAAGATTATTTGTTGTTGCTTGATTTCGGGTAGCCACATGACGGAGGTCACTAGGGATTGAGTTTGTTTGGTTTCTGCTTTAATGACTGATGTCAACATTGATATGGGTTCCATGGTGCTGTCGGCTATACGCCGAGCTCGACTACAGGGAGGCCTTCGATATGCTTTTGGAGGCGTGTTGACCAAAATAATGAGAGCATTCGACGTGGATGAAGAAGCATTTGATTATCATCCTCCTTTGGTGATGACACCTGTTGATGTCACCCAAACTAAAGCACCTGATGCGCTAGGTCCCACTCTCACATTAGTAGAGCGTCACGCTCGCGATGATGGAATCTTAGCCCGTATATATAGTTTAGAGATGCTACGCCATAGGACTGGGGGTAGGCCCTCTACGGCAGATGAGCTGAGCTAGGTTGAGAGAGATTATCCTTTAAATGAGCCTGCCATGGCATTGTTGTGGATTGGGTTAGATTTTGTTAAGCCCGTGGATGATGATGTCCCCACAGATGATAATGACCGCCACCCCAAATTCGATGAGGACGAGGTAGAAGCGGGTGATATACCTTTAGCAGTATGTGGCCCGGAGGATGGTGACTTCCTGCATTGACCAGGGAGCTCCTTATACCCTACTCTTGACTTGTTTAATTTATGTAGCATTGGGGACGATGCTAATCTTTTAAGTGTGGGTGGGGTGTTATGGGATTCCTTTTATATTTTTATATATGTATATATGTGTTTTTAGTTCTTTTATTTTGGGTTCCTTAGCCTTTGTTTCGGTTCTTTTACTAAGGATAGTCCCTTTGAACCGTACAAAAGCACAAGAAGAGTTTTGAATTTTTTGTTAGATTGAGTCTTTAAGTCATAGTATGAGGAGCTTTGCTCTATGATGGATGGATGACGACCGTCTTAAGAGTAAATTAGTCATGTTATTGTTGGGTGTTCTTGCTTGCTATGTAATTACGAACACACATCCTGTATAATTGTGGAACATGCTAAGTTATACAATATCAAGTGTTGAGACATCTAATGCTCACTTAGTCTACTTGATAAGTTACTTAATGTTGAACTCGTGCATGACTTCGTATGAACTTTATGGTGAGCCTGCTTGAGTTAAACATGTGCCAGGTGTGAGTGAGGTTTTAGGGATATTCCATGTGCATATTGATGTCTAGAACTTGCCTGGTGTGTTTGCAAAGCAAAATAAAAAGTGTTGAGTTTAGGAGATGATATAGGCATTTCTTTGATAGCCATGTTTTATACCTACTTTATCTACCCTTTTTGCATAATCTTAGTTAGCCCCGTTGAGCCTTTAGCCTCTTCTTTGGTAGCATTATATGTAGCTTAGTCCTTTTCTTTTAATTAACCGTAATTTGATCCAAAACTCCTAAGCGCTTTAGTTGAGAAATTAAGATGTTAAGGAGTGTAAAAATTGAAGAAGGAAAAAGTGAAGTTGAAGTTCCAAGTAAATAGCTTTTGGTATGTGAAAAAGTTTATGTGTTGTTGGTAGGGAGTAATGTAATGAAAAGAAAAATTGACCAAAAGAAGTGAATTATATGCTAATAGCAAATACGCCCTGCCTAATACATGTAAGCTAGCTTAAATTGATGGAGCAAAAAAAGAAGAAGAGAGAATTGGGAAGACAAAAGTGGTGTAAAATAGGTTGGTTGGAGGTGATCTTAAAGTGAATTGTTGTGTATTAAAGCGCTTATGGAATATAGTCACTATTCTTAACCAAATAGTTCCTACCCGTCCTTTAGCCTACATGACAACCCTTAAAGTCCTACTTGATCTTGAGCTTTGACATTCTATTATTAGTGGAGTACTATACTAAGGGCAAGCTTAAGGTTCATCTTGTGTTGAATGTAAATTCTTTTCAAGAGTGAGAGAATTTTGATTCATGCACCCATTTAATCATTACTTTGAATGAATTGAGTGAGATATTGGGTGATTCTCTTTTGGTGAGGGCACATGTTTAGCAAAGTGTGGTGATCTATTGATAACGTGTCATGCATGAATTCGCAACTAGTAGAGTTGTTTTGTGAGGATAGGTCATTTCAATTTGCTATTCACTTGCTGGTGATATTAGAATGTTAGTTGCAAAATTTGATAAAGGTAGTTGTGTAGCTATGCTTGAATGCCTATTGTTTGTTGGTTGTCTAAAGTTGCCTTGGGTTGATTGTGGTTATTGTTCGAGGACGAACAAAGCTTTAAGTGTGAGGTGGTGATCTAAGGCGTATTTATACGCCCTATTGCCGACTTTGACCCATGTTTACCTTAGTTTTGAGAGCAATACATGCGTATTTTGTATTATTTTGATGAAATATTTGATATTGTGCCAATAAATGTGATTAGACCCTTGTAGGTGGAATTTGTGACTAATTGGAGCATTTTTGGAGTGGAAAGTGAGGCTTGAAGGATTTCAGCGCAAAGAATCTTAAAGATAAGAGACAAGCCAAAGATTTGGACTTGAAGAATCCACCCGAATCCACGAAGAAAAGTCGAAGAAAGGAAGAGAATTGGAATTTAAAGGCTAGGCGCGCCCAGGGATGTGCCGGGCCGCTTTGGACCAATATTTTGTTGGGATGGACAGCAGAGGGGCACGCAAAGGGGCGTGCCGGGCCGCTATTGCCCAAATTTTCAGAGGCAGAAATTTGGCTAAATGTCAGGCGCACCCAGGGGCGTGCCGGGCCGCTTTTTGGCAATTTTTGACTCTGAATTCTAGTCTATAAATAGGGCTCTTGGGTTATTGTATGGAGATTCCATCATTGTTAGACTAATTTGGGGCATTTTTGGAATTGGAATTAGGTTTCATACTTCTTCTTTTCATTTTTTATTTCTTTTTATGTTTTTTTTTTTATCAATTTATGATGTTAAATCAAGCTGTGTGCGGCTAGAATCCCTCATTCTTGGGGTTGAGGCTACGAGCATGAATTCCTAGAGTTGAATATTATTGGTTTTTGCTGAAGTTTATCAATTAGTGGTTATTCTTATATTCTTGATTTTACTATTTTAATGCTTGATCACCATTGTAATAAATCTATTGTCGTGAGAGGAGCTTGAGAGAGAAATTGAGAGATAGAACGTGAAATATATGGAGCATGATCTTTTCTAAGAGATTGATATGCAGTTAGGATAGAGAGGTACCTAATTCACCGCGCTTGTTCAAAAACGGGAAGATAGCTTAAAGGCGTTAGAATTGGTTAAATCTATCCCCGCTCAACGATGTAGTTAGGTTTCTAATTTCTAATAGATTGTTATAGTTTGGAGACGAATATGATCATATCATCAAACTCGTGATCAATAACCAAAATAATGACTCAAATTGCTTAAACCAGTAATATTCATGTTCTATAGATGATATGCTGAGTGCCTTGACCGTGGAAATTTACTTTTTATTGAATTTTATATCATATTTGCGAAAATTGAAGTTGCGGTAGCTAAAATAGTAGTTTATATTCCTCAATCATTTACTTTTTAGTAACAAATGCCTTGTCCTTTTTGCAACACTAGTTTTTAATTATTGTTTGACGTCTAAAATTGACTTTTGTTGACGAAAGTCCCTTGGGTTCGATATCCGATTCTTTTAAAGGAGCCGTTATATTACTTGAATGATCACGTTCACTTGCGTGTATTGCTGGGTCGCAACATTTATCAAGTTCTTGATTTTGAGACTGTTTTTATGAAATTCCATTTCCCGTTCATATCATAAAAATTGTCATGAGTAGTCGCATTCTTTAGATAAGATGGGTTATGAACACCCGATGACTTAGGACTTAATGCATTGATAGTTCAATATTCAGTCCTTAAGTTTTATATCTTTAGGATGCATTCAAATAAAGTTTCTCTCACTCAATCTCAGACATCAGAATCCGTAAACTCTGATATTATCAGTTTTGCAGACCCTCGTAGTGATTCCCAATAAAGTATATTCTAAAACAGTATTTTTCGATAATACATACTAGTAAACTATTAACATCTCCATGGGTCAAGAATTTGGATTTAAGTCCAGCCTTCTAGAGTCATTCTGAAGCTTAGCTCTCATATGTTATCTTATGCATTTTATTCTAGCTATTTCAGGTCTCCCAAAAACTTACAAGTCACGATGTTTAGAAATACATGACGCATATATATATATATATACACATGTATGTTCTCATAGCATGATTAGGAGCTTCAGCTCATCATAGAAAGATACATGACATGCATGACTTCAAGATCTTCTATCAATGCTTTTGATTTTTTTTCAAAAGTAAGTTCCCGATTAGTATGGTATTAGGAATGCCATCAATAATTGTGGATCTATTTTCTTATAAAAGCAAAGTTCACTAGTAGTATGGCAGTCATGTATGGCATCTATGATTATGGACCGGTTGATATCTTGATATGTCTTCTCATCAAGCTATCAATTATGTTCAGTTAGGAGTCCCAGAACTACGTGCTATCGTAGGTATGAAATTATGTTTTTCCCTAAGTGGGCCTATGAGTGATCACACCAAATCATGGTTATTTTACCTCTGGCAAGGTATTGAACACCCTCTCAACTTAGGTTACTGGTTGGATTCCATGTTTCTCACATGGTCTATGTCAGTTAATAGTATCTCCCGTGTTTCAGACTCATATCTTGCATTGACCTTGTATTAAGTACTATATTAATTAGTTACATATTTATTTACTTGGTCATTGCATTAGTTTACACTCCTCAGTCTCATGTTCAGTTTAGTCTTATATGTTTAGCATGTTCAGTTCCATATCCAATAGTGCATATCTCACATGCTTAGTACATTCAAAGTACTAACCGCATACTTTCTCTTGTGATATATTGTATCATAATATAGGTTTAGATGCTTATCATCTACCTCACGATTAGCACGATCCCGTTTCACCTCAACAACAGAGTTTGGTGAGTTCTCATCTTTCGAGGACAAGACTTCTGTTTACTTTCTTTATTTTAGTCATTCAGTTTTCAGATAGTTAGATTTAGCTGGGGGCTTGTCCCAGCAACTCGTCTTAGTAGAGGTTTTCAGATAGACTAACTAGCTTATTTAGCTTTATGGTTTATTAAATGATTTCCATTTTAACTTCAGTATTAACATTCATTTTAAACATTATTATATTATTAAGATTTTAGCATTCGCTTAGGGAATCTCATTTTTATACAGTATTCTTAATTTCATGCCAGACCATGGATTAGCTTGGGGTCACTTGTGACTCTAAGCACTGTGCTACGACTAGGGAGTAGTCTCGGGTCGTTACAAACTTGGTATCAGTGCATCAGGTTTAAAGTGTCCTAGGGCATCTGAAAGTCGCGTTAAGTAGATTTTTATTCATGGGAGTGAAGCGCGCCACACTTATGAATAAGAGGCTATGAAATGTTTTAGGAAAAGTTTCACTTATTTCATGATCGTTTCATGCGATGGAGTTTAACTCTATTCATCATTCCAACTCATGCCTTATGTGTTTCAGAATATGTCTCCTCAATAAGTGATTAGTCAAAAAAGTCATCAAAATGGTAACCCTTCCACACCAGTCGATCAGCCTGCAAGTGTTGACATTTCTAATATAGAGTTTCGTGATGCCTTCTAACTATTAGCTCAAGCTGTGACTACTCAATTAATTCAGCAGGTCACAGTGCCTACAAATCTTGTTGTTAAGAAAAGAAGAAGGAAGATCAAGAGGGTCATAATAAGGAATAGTAACTCTAACCATCACAACATCGAGGTTAGGGACCGATCTTCTTTTCCACGAAAGCCTTCAAGGCCAATGCTATCATTAGCTAGTACTTCATCTCTGGCACCCAGGCCTCATCATAGTTTGAAGGGGGGAGCATCTGGATTTTGTCCTCAGGGAAATGTTGTAAAGGGAAATTCCCACCCTACTTGTAACAAGTGTTACAAACGCTACATAAAAGAGTGTTTAGCAATCCGTGAAGGTTTTTTTGAATGTGGCAAACCTGGTCATTGACTAAGAGATTTTCCATTTGCCAAGCAAAGAAACAGGGATGCTCGCACTCAGGCTCATTCCACTACTTCAATGGCCCTCCAGATTGCCCAAATCAGTAGGGTACCTCTTCTTGTATAGGCTGTAGTCAACACTTAAATCAATCTCATTAATCTTCCAGCCATCTCAGTCAGGATGGTTCTCCTAAGGCCTAGTTGGTTATGCTTCCAGATTTGCTTATTTATGTATTTATAGTCCTTAAGACCTTATCCTCCCATAGTTATGAATAGTTAAAGTGTAGAGCGAAGTAGTATTGGTGGAGAGTAGTATTATGGCGGACTCTAGAAAGAGAGAGTTGTGAGGAGTATATCCTCCTAGGTTGGGCAGGTTATTGCAAGGGGAGGTGGAATACCATGAATGTAGTCCACTTCAGCCTTTAGAAGTAATAAGAAAGTTAAGACTGAGACTTGCAGACTTTGACATGAAGGGGAGATGATTGAGTATAGAACCAATCAGGTTGTGGAGATTCACATAGTATTGTTAACAGGTTCTAGGACAGGGCTTGGGAAAGGTAGAGACCCATTCTAATCATAGCCTCTTCAATTTACTTATGTCATCACAACACTTTACCTCTGTCTTGTGTCATTAGGATGTACGCATTTCATTTAGATGTATGTCGTGTCTATTCTCAGTTCCTAGAATTAGGAGTAATAGTCTCTCTTAGAAATCCAAATCATGCTCCATGAACCCATGAACACCAGTCTCATACCATACAACTCATGGCTCATGCACCCATAATTTCTCAGCATGCTCAGTCCCACGTACTTATAATATATTCTCGATGATTAATGAAATCACCCTACATCAGGTATACTCTTAGACCAAACTTCTTAAACAAGATCGTTCATTCTAAATTGTACTCCTCAGACCCTTGTTGAGTGTCAAGATTATAGAATTTTTTAAGTCATGTTTCGGCAGTATCTCTCTTACTCTAGATGAACCTAGTAGAGTCCTTTTATGACTTTAGTCTCCTGCGGTAGTGGGATTAGTGATAGCTGAGTGTTACGTTTGGATGCTTCGTGGATGTACCTTGTAGATGTTGGTGTTGGGTGGCTAGTATAACCATGATTAGAACTCAGGGTGGGTTGTGTAATGTTTGACCCTAGTGGGCATAGAAGTCAAATTCTCATAGTTAAGACTAGTGCATTCATTCTATAAGTGATACTTAGTGCTTCAGATTAGGCTCGAACATGATGAGATCATGCTAATAGAATTAGCCTTTGGTAGACTTGGGTAATGTACCTTTAAAAGAACTTGAAGTGAAGCTTGTAAGGTGTAGTGTCTCATAGGGAGAAGTGTAGCGGATAAGTGATGCTAGGTTAGAAATATTTAGTCATGAATACCTCAATTGAGTCCTACACTCTCAGTATGGATCAACCCATATAGCCAGTGGTGCAGTGCAGAGATCAGGAGGATAATACATTGTCTTCCTTTTTTTCCTTCTAGCCTTACTCTCTTAAGTCCATGTCAGTGCCTATTCCATGTGAGTTCTTATGTGCATTTGTGTTATGTGTAAATACGGTAGAGTCTTATTCCCAGCTTAATAATCAGTTCATCAAGAGGTATGGTATTCTTACTCTTGTTATAAATTTGTATGTTTGTGTACAGATATGTACGTGAGATGTTGCGAACTTCTACTATTAGAGAAACATTAATTTTCATTAAAAAACTAATTATTCAGTTTCAGAATGACAATAACCTGAACAGAGTAGAATAGATAAAGATTTATATAGTCGATACCTCAACTAATACGAAATTGAGGTGTAGAGGATTAGTTAATATTACAGTGAGATGCTGAAGTGTTGGTTGCTTCCATGTCAAGAGTGGGCAACACGTGTTGAATTTTTTCTTGTAGAAGCTCTCAAGTCGGGTAGCATGAATCTTGATGATTATGCTGAAATAGTTGCCTCAATATGCAATGAAATGCTAGAGGAAGAATGCATGTTGCGTCCTACTCATGACTATGCTTTTGTATGCAACTGTTCTGTGCTTTCTCTTAAGGTGTTGAATGAAACATTTTTAATATGATCTTTTTTACTAAATAATGCAGCTTCAGTGTCATATCATTTTTTACTACTCACTAATTATCAAAATATGTCATAGAGTCATTAAAAGGGTTCCTTATAAGTAAAAGAAACTATTGTGTTACTTCTCCTTTAATAAAAATGTGATTAATATTGTGTATCTTGTAAGAGTTGGTCCATATGTTGCTCTTATCTGTGAGACACTTCTAGAGGATGGGTCAACTTTAAATAATAATGGCATTACACCTCTTGGAAAATATTATAGCATCCCAGTCAAATGGAGTAGCTAAAGAATGCTCACTTTAGAAATGAGAGTCATAGAATAGTCAGCATAAGGCTAAAAAGAATGATAGTAGGACAAATAAGGATGCTCACCTGTGAGTTTGGTTCCAGAAGGTAATGTTCTGCAGACTCAAGATAAGGGAAATGATAATCACTTTTGTTTTCTACTTCTCCTTTCGTGCTTATGGATTTTAGATAAGATTACACTACTATCATTTAGGGATAAAAATCTCTCCAATAAACTTGCCAAGACAAAGTGCCACAAAAAGTTTGCCATGAGAAATGATAAGGTACTAATATAGCATTTTTGAAGTAAATTGTAACCCTTATTTACAAATCTACAAATTTTACCGAATTTTCTTGTATTCATTCAAAGGACTAAACTAACTATTACATGAAGAAATCTCTACAAAATTTGCAAATATGGAAACAAGGGTTACAGTTTACTTCCAAAAGAATTCTATATTAGTACCTCATCCTTTCTCATGGTAAGATTTCGCTGGCTCTTTCTCTTGGCAAGTTTGCTGGAGATATTTCATGCCCAATGAAAATATTAATCTCCTGTAAAACCCACAAGCACAAAGGGAGAAGCAAAAAAGAAAATTGATTGACATTTCTCTTATCTTGAGATTGTAGAGTATTACCTTCTAGAACAAATACTCCCAAGTGAGCATCCTTATCTGTTCTGCTATCTTTCTTCTTAGCCTTACGCCACCAATCCCATGACTCCTATTGCTAAAGCCAGTATTCTTCAGCTGCTCCATTTGATTGCGATGCTATAATGTTTTTTAAGAAGTGTCATGCCGTTATTATTTAAGTTTGCTCATCCTTTAGCAATGTCTCACAAATAACAATAGCAGATAGACTAGATTTTACAGGATACACAACATCAATCACATTTACATTAAAGGAAAGTAATCCAATAGTTATTTTACTTATAAGGAGCACTTGAGCAACTCAATAACATATGTTGATAATTAGTGAGTAATAAAAAAAGACATGACACTGAAGCTACATTATTTAGCAAAAAGGAGCGTATTAAAAATATTTTAGTCGACACCTCAAGAAAAAGCAAACAATAGCTGCATACAAAAAGACAGTTATGAATGAGCACTCTATTTGTTCTCCCTAAGACATTGCATTGCATATTGGGGCAACTATTTCAACATAATCATCAAGATTCATGCTTCTTGACTTGAGAGCTTCTACAACACAAAATTCAACACATGCTGCTCAATCTTGATACAGAAGTGACCAACACTTTAGAGTTCCACTGTGATATTAACTAATCTTTTGCACCTCAATCCCGTGTTAGCTGGGTTCAACTATATAATTTTGTATCTATTTCACTCTATTCAGGTTATCATCCTTCCAATACTAAATGATTAGTTTTTTAAGGAAATTAATATTTTTTTAACAATTGAAGTTCTCAACATCTCACGTATCCTTATTCAAACATATAAATTTGTAACCAGATTTAAAACACTCTTGAAGAACACTAACTAAACATAAGCTTAACTATGATCTTGATGAGCATTAGCTAAGTTATTCTGAAGGACGTTAAAATCATTGCTTGAAAATATAAAATCACACTCTATGTAGCAATCAAAACGGAAGGAAAAAATCAAGAAGCTTGCTACTGGAAGGAAAAGGTTGTTGAGTTACCTGATGATCCTGAGAACATCTGAATATCTCTTTACTTGAGAGCTTCTACAACACAAAATTCAACACATGCTGCTCAATCTTGATACAGAAGCGACTAACACTTTAGCGTTCCACTGTGATAAAAACTAATCATTTTCACCTCAGTCCCATATAAGCTGGGTTCAACTATATAATTTTGTATCTATTTCACTCTATTCAGGTTATCATCCTTCCAATACTAAATTATTAGTTTTTTAAGGAAATTAATACTTCTCTAACAATTGAAGTTCTCAACATCTCACGTATCCATATACAAACATATAAATTTGTAACCAGAGTAAAAACACTCTTGAAGAACACTAACTAAACATAAGCTTAACAATGATCCTGAGGAACATTAGCTAAGTTATTCTGAAGGACGTTAAAATTATTGCTTGAAAATATAAAATCACACTCTATGTAGCAACCAAAACAGAAGGGAAAAGTCAACAAACTTGCTATTGGAAGGAAAAAATTGTTGAGTTACCTGATGATCCTGAGAACATCTGGATATCTCTTGACTTGAGAGCTTCTACAACACAAAATTCAACACATGCTGCTCAATCTTGATACAAAAGAGACCAACACTTTAGTGTTCCACTGTGATATTGACTAATCTTTTGCACCTCAATCCCGTATTAGCTGGGTTCAACTATATAATTTTGTATCTATTTTACTCGATTCAGGTTATCGTCCTTCCAATACTAAATTATTAGTTTATTAAGAAAATTAATATTTCTCTAACAATTGAAGTTCTCAACATCTCACGTATCCTTATACAAACATATAAATTTGTAACCAGATTTAAAACACTCTTGAAGAACACTAACTAAACATAAGCTTAACTATGATCTTGATGAGCATTAGCTAAGTTATTCTGAAGGACGTTAAAATCATTGCTTGAAAGTATAAAATCACACTCTATGTAGCAATCAAAACGGAAGGGAAAAATCAAGAAACTTGCTATTGGAAGGAAAAAGTTGTTGAGTTACCTGATGATCCTGAGAACATATGGATATCTCTCTAACTAACCATTATATTTAAGGTCAAACAACATCACACGAGGCTTGATATCTGCCATAGTTTCAAGAACATTCACAGCCTTATGATAACAACGGCCTGAATGAGACGGCTCTTCAAATGTCTTTACAGTAAGTTAGAAAATTTCCTGATATTTTTCAATATAAGCGTGTGAAACAAAAGGTAATAGATATAATGTTTGAGAAAGTGGTATTAACTAATCTAGTTTTTCTCTCTGTCTCTCTCTCTCGTGTATGTGTGTGTATTAGGAATACAGACCCGTTTGACCATGAATATTCCAACTACAACTTGAAATTGTATTTGGAATTTAGAAAACACCCAAAATCCTATTTTCACTTTCGCTCTATTTTTCTTTTTCAAATTCACCCTAAATTTTATATTTTCATAAAAATAAGCTCATTTGAGTGAAAAATTCTCATGGCCAATTTGAATTGGCAAGCAATTGTTCTTTTGTATATACACCTCAATACATCTTCCTTGTATTCTTATGGTATGATCTACTTCTCAACCATAATGGTAAAATAACAAAAGTAAGGCCTATAAGGAAGAGAAAAGTCTCCATTTCTTCTAACACTGTCAACCCCCCACCCCTCTCTTTTTTCTTTTAAGTTATCTCACTCAGTAGTCGAATTTACACACAGAATTCCCACATAATTTAACTTATGTGAGTTTTGCAAAGTATAATTGAGTAAGCTCATAAAAAAAAAAAAAGGTCATCAGTAGATTGACCACCACGGTAAATATAATCAAATTATGATAAGTCGTCTAAACACTAAACTCTGATTAGTTTATTTAACCTGAGCAGTGTATCTGAAGAGTCCTATTGATGGCTTTTATAAATTATCCTATTGATGGCTTTTATAAATTATCTCATAGACCAAACACCAACAACACTAATTTCTCATGCTGAGAAATCCATATTCCTACAAGATACAGATGGAATCATTTGCGGCAGAGAAAACCCTCATAACCTTTATTTTCAAACCATCTCTACATGTCTTGATGAGACTCTTCAGCAGATTTTATTGCCACTTCATCATTGTACCTAATGGACCAGCCATGTGCAACCCCGGGAAAAATATTTACAAATGCATCAAACTGCACATACAAAAAAAGCCATAAACGTTCATTTCATTCTCGTTGGCTGTAATACACTATGGCAGTGTAATCCAAGTTTTATAAACCTCTGTGGAACCTGTAATTGTTGGTAAACCATGTAGCCATACAGCTCGAATACACCTCTTAGTCACTTATTATGACATGCTAAAAGTGTTAGGATATACTATTAACCATGTTGGTTTAAGTTATAGTATTATTTTTACATCCATGTAAAAACAATTTATTTCAATTACTTAATTTAATAAAGTCTTTATTTGAATAGATCATTATGTTGACATGTGTGTCCTTTACTTATAAAGTAGACGATTTTGTGCATGGAGTTATTTAACTCATTCATGGAATATCAAAATTATCGGTTCTTATAAGTTCTAAATAAATGTTCACAATCAAAGATGAAGTTGGACAAACATCTTGATGATTGTAGCACAAGATTAAAATATAATTTGATCTTAATTATGGGAGTGGTAATATTCCAACTTCTTGTGCTAGTACATTTCGTATGTATTAAACGGACCAAGTAGAGATGTTTGTTTATGTTCTGAATATTAATAAACAACTTCTCTAGTCTATTACATGTACTTATATTCTTAATCTTGATATAATTATTATGATCTATGTAGTTTGATTTATTATTTTAATCTATTAAAAGGTGAGACTCTATTGAGAGTCAATATATTCCTAATAGATTGGATAATGACAAATCACTTAGTGAAATAATAATTAGTTGATAGAACCATGTCTCGGACTTGAGATAGAAGACACCCCTATATGGTTGCTTATAAGTTTTCACGTGTGAACCCTGCAGGTGGATTTAGTATCCGTCACGTGAAATAAGTTGAGCATAGTAATATAGCATTGAGTTAGTCAATAAATTAAATTTTCAGAAAATTTTGATTTAATTGATTGGTGTCAGTAATTCTAACATGGGGAGTTAAATAAGATGTAATGGTAGATTTCGAAGTTAATATCGAGGAGTGCAATTACAGATTTTTAGTGGAATGATTTTTAATTTATTATGATATGGTAATTCATTCATTTGCAAATTAATATCATAATTGGAAGCCTCAGTTAATAAATCTGCGGTCCCTGCTATGCCTGATTAACTAATCGAATTTGAAAAGAAAAGGATTTTTATGGAAGAAGTGATATTATTTTACTAGTCTTCTATAAGGAATGAATGTGACTTAATACCAATAAATAAAGAGCTGAAAACGTTTTGTACTTAATGGGATTATTAAGGCTGAAAAACGTTTTGTACTTAATGGTGGTATTAAGGTGACATGAAAGCTGAAAACATTTGTCTCTTCCTTTACCTTCTTCAATGGAGTATTGGAATAAATAGAGGCTTGTTTTCAGAAATCGTTTATCATTCTTTTTCCTTAGAAAATCAAAGAACTTGTCCACACAAGTGTAAATTAGAAAAGGTTAATCAGGAAGTAGTAGAAGGCAGCAGACCTGGAGAACAAGGTGATAAACGAAATTTGTGAAAGCTTCAACAAGTAAGTATTTTCTGAATTTCGTTCTAAATTTACATTATCATGTTATTATGTAAGTGTATGATCCGTGACTTTATGCTTCCACTGCGTATATGAATTATACGTTCTAGTAAAAAGAAGTTACTTTGATGCTTGTATTGGTTCAAATGCTTATTAAAAGTATTTTTGAAACTTATAAGAGACGGCTTTGGCCAAAGTAAGCATGTGAGTACAACTGAAAGTTCATAAAGGAGTGAGCTTTTGTTCGTTCTTTTGTAAAGCAACATAAGCAGGTTATGATCACCAATGGGAAGTCTTTAAGGTAATATCTCCGAATGCAATTCGTGAAAAGCTTAAGCATCTAAAGTTTCCTACCTCGGGCTTAGCATTTAAGGCCATCTTGAATTGCTTGACAAGCTCAGGTGTAGGGGTGGGCGTTCGGTTCTTCGGTTCGGTTTTATCAAATTTCGGTTCGGTTCTTCGGTTTTCGGTTTTGGAAAAGTGTGCACCGAACACCGAACCAAACTAATTCGGTTCGGTTCGGTTTAATTCGGTGTTTTTAAATCGGTTTTTCGGTGCAAAATAAAAAATAAAATGTGAACCGAATCAAAATATAACACACTAAAAAATCTAAAACATTGTAAATAGACTATCAAGTGAGGACAACTTCAAATACATATCATTGTAGTGCTCTATTTTTCATATCACAATACGGTGGTAGTATTTGTGTCAAAATTTTTTAGGAATTACAATTAGAAATTAGGAGTATTTGTGTGAAATTTTTTAGGAATTACCATTAGAAATATAAGTATTTTAGGAATTAAAATTAAAAATTAGGAAAATGGAGTAATTGAGTATGGGTTTTGATGCTTGGTCTTGAAAAGTTTTGGGAAAACATGAGCTAAATGAAAATTAAAAAAAAAAAAAATTAATAAAAGTTCGGTTCTTCGGTGCACCGAAGAACCGTTACCCCTAAACCGAACACCGAACCGAAGAACCGAACTACCGAAAAAAATACCGAAACCGGACCGAAGAACCGAAGAACCAAAACCGAAGAACCGAACTAATTCGGTTCGGTACGGTTTTTCGGTTCTCCGGTTTTTATGCCCACCCCTACTCAGGTGGAGATCTTCGGTCAATCTCTGCCCCCAATATTGAGATTGGAACCTTGACAGCTGAACAGAACAACAAATTAGGGCCTTATGACTTTAAAGGAGAGGATAAAAATGCTAAATTATGAAAACTTAGCCCTGATATTGCATTGACGTATGAAATTATGCTCTAAATTAAGAAGTAGAAAGGAGCTGCTATGGAAAATACAATATATTTTAAATATCGAATCAGATAAATTTTATAACCAACCCCAACAACCCACCAACCTGCCCAAAATGAGAGATGCTCGATAAAGATGTCATACTTAAAAGTCGTATGTTGAAGAGGCAATCAAGGCCTATATGAAAATCATGCCTGAACTATCCTAATGTTGTGAACTCTTATTTAGTTACACTGAATTCTTTATATACAAACAAGAGAAACATGAGAAGAAAATATAGAGGATCTAGAAACAAAGTCATACCGTGCATATCATCTACAACAACAAATGAAGGATGTAATAGAACTGCAGCTTGAATATAAGCATATTTTGCTAGTTCCACGACCACCTTAGCTGGAATGAATTCAAAATAATTCTTTAGCAAATTAGATCAATAAAGAAGATACACTCTCCAAGACTGCTGATAAAATCCATGCCAAAGCAAGATAAAAAGTTCTTGTAACCGGAGCAAGAAGAATCACATCCCCAATAAAAGCCTGGGTATGTTGGCTAGATAGCCACTTTCCAAACTCAATTAGGAATTTAGTCACAAGTTTTAAAGTATTAGGCATATACCCACTATTATGACATCACCCCTACCTCACCTATCCTTATGTTTTTTCTATCCCAAAGTTTACAATAATACAAAGAAGCCCCTTCCCAATCATCATCCATTTAATACCCATTTAAAAAAAACAAAACAAAATCAAAAGCAAAAAAAATCCGATCAAAAACTCTCCAGCAGCTTCACTGCCAAAAGTCATTCCCACCAAAAAAAAAATCAGTTCACCCTCGATTTTTTGGTAAAATTCCGGTGTTATCTTTGTCAAATCTGGTGTTTGGAAGCCATTTTCATTTCAACCTTTCAATATTTCCCGCAATAGAGCTCGTTGCACCCCAAAATTTTGTTTTCAAGCTATTTTTTGCAAAAGCTTCATCTTTTCTAGTTTCTTCTACAATAGGTAAATCCTACAGCTTCTAAACTATTCCATTTATACTTGAGGCTCCATTATTGTAGCTGAGGTCGCGTTTGGTAAGCCATTACTTTGTTTGTTCTTATTTAGAACTATCATCAACCTTTTGGGAGTTAATAGACCTAGGAATCGACCAGTGTTTTTATTATGTCTCTAGTTGAAATGATTGTAGTTGGTGGTGATTTCATGGGTGAGTGGGAGGAGACTCCAAAATGTTGGAATTGGAAGTCTTAGTCCCAGTAGTCTGTATTCATTGCTCTACATCGTAATATTTCATATGATGATATGATTGAGAGTGTTTCATACGATGATTTGATTGATAGTGTAATTGAAATGGTGAATTATCTTGTGATTGTACGAACATTGTAATTAGTTATTTGATGAATGGAAGAGGAAAAGTACACCCCACATTCATAAAGAATGACAAACAAATGGCAATGTGCATGTTTGATGTTGGCGTAAACGGTTCTAGGCCTTTCCTAAGGATAAATTTTAAGGAGAGGTATGAAGGAGAAGCTTTGACATCAGACGGAACTCCACCTCAATCTAAAATCCATGATGATTCATTGGGAGATAAGTGGGTAGATGACTGGGTCGATGATGGAGCATCAGATGGAGATGGAGATGATTCTAAAAGTTCGGAAGAAGAGGGTTAATGTAGTGGTGTTGAGCGACAATCCCTCCACTCCTTCCCTAATGGAACTGGATTTGAGCTACTTCAAATATTTGATTATAAGGAACAGTTGAAATTACTTGTCACTGAAGCTTCGGTGAAAAAGTCCTTCTATTTCGAAACGCTTAAAAGTTGTTCAAATTTCTACGTCTTGAGGTGTAAGAGATGTAACTGTGGATGAATGTTGCATGCTAGAAAGTACGAGACCTCGAATAGGTTTTGCATCTATGATTACATAGGTCATCACACTTGTGGTGTTGAAAACGTTAGGAAAAAACACAAAAATATCTCATCAATTCTAATTGCCTCACTCTTGATCAAGGATTATATCAACAACAAGGGTTCAACCCCATAGAAAATAGCGAGGATCATCTTCATAGAGTTATAAAGCAAAGCAAGCTATTATAAGTACTGGTATGTAGGTGTATTGGCCAAAAACATGGCTAGGGGTACTCCGGCGCATGGATATGCTTGCTTGATGGGCTTTTCCCACATGGTAAAGGAAATGAATCCTGGTTCCACAAACACCATTAGGTTAATACCAAATATGGCAGGTTCATGTAGTACTTCATCAGATATGGATCTTGTATTCGGGGATATTACCACATGCGAAAAATAATTATTGTTGAGGGCACACATATGACTGGTAACTATGAAGGTGTGTTATTGAGTGTTGTTGCTCAGGATACAGAGAAGCACATATTTCCAATTGCTTTTTGCGTTGTCGACAAGGAATGCAATGATTCATGGACCTTCTTTTATGATAAGCTGCTGTCTATTGTTGTCGATGAACCAGAGTTGTGTATCATCTCCGACAGGCACGCGAGCATAGCCAATGGCTTTTCCAAGGTATATAGGCAGGCTCACCATGGACTTTGCATGGGGCATCTTGGGGAAAACCTCCGAAAGAATTTTCAATGTGGGGAATATCTATATTTGTACTACCATGCGGAAAGGACGTTTAGCTATAGGGAGTTTCCTGAACATTTTTTGGAGTTCAAGAGTAAATGCACTTGAAGCATCCGAGTGCCTTGAGGTTACCATTGGTTTTCCAAGGTGGAGCAGGGCTTACTTTCTCGGGAATAGGTTTGATATGATGACTACAAACATCACAGAGTTACTCAACACGGTGTTGACGTATGATAGGAAGTTTCTCATGGCTTCCATATTCAATTCCATAGACAAGAAGTTTTCTAAAAAATTCAGGGAGAGGCATTCAGAGATGCTAAAAGCCATTGATAAATTTGTTCCCAAGGTTGAAAAGATCATACGGGTAAATATGGACGCCGGGGATAAATTACATATAAGTAACATAAATGGGAATGCGTACGAGTACAACGTAATAAGAAGTGGTGTTACCGCCAAGGTCAATCTATTAGAATATAAATGTTCTTGTAGAAAGTTTGACTTGATGAAAATCCCCTGTGATCATGTTATGGAAGCCTTGAGGTTGAAGTTCGGAGATGATTACGAGAAAAACATTTATGAATATACTTCCCCCGTCTATCTTGGTGAGCATTATTTAAGTGCATATAGTGACACTCTCTATGTAGTTTCTCCGGAGGCAGAATGGGTTGTTCCCAAGCATTTAAAAGAAATTTAGATGCTACCACCCCATTACGTGCCCAAGCCCGGAAGGAAGAAAGTGAAACGTGTTCTTGGTGTCTTGGAACCGCCTAGGAAGCCAAGGAAAAGGAACAAGTTCTCATTATGCAAGTAAAGTGACCACAAGAGAACAACTTCCAGCTTGAATAGACGTTAATTCTTTTTATTTTTCATTTCAACGTACATTGTAATTTCTCAAAGGCAATGTAATTAAATTTTGCACATTACTACTAGTTTTTGTTTTTCTTTGTGTTTTAAATTCAAAATAAGTTGAAATCCCTCAAAGAATGATGGTAATTAAAATTTTCTAGTATAAAATAATAAAATTATACGAGTATAAAATTAAGTTATAACAATGTAATGCTAGTGAAAAATAAGAAAATCAAACTGCACAATTTGATTATAGTGTATTTGGTTTATAATCCAAACGATTGATGTACAGGTGTAAAAGGGCTTAAATTTACCAGTGGTAAAAAGTTGTATATGTCACGCCCCGAATCCCAACGAGGCGAACTGGCACCCGAAGCCATTGAGGCCCGAGAGAACCAATCTTTGCTCATGTACATTCATATGCATGTCTCTGTATGAATATCATTCTACCTCATATAACTATACAATACTAATGACGGAAGTCATGGGAACATCTGCTATATATGAAACTTGGCCATTAGGGCCATCAAGTCAAAATAGATATACATCTCTTACATTCATCTTCCCACATTTATCTACAAAGCCTCTAACAGATACATGGATAAAACCAACCTAAAGTCGGGACAAGTCCCCACTTTATACAACGTTTACAATATTAAAACAAATGTACATATGCATATCGAAAAGCCCCAAACCAACTGGAGCTCACCAATAATCTGCGGATATCTCATAGCCTACTGAGGAGGTCTACTAGCACCTGTTCCTGCAGCAAGTAAGGTAAGTCCCCCAAGGGACATCAATACGAAGAATGTACTGAGTATGTAAGGCTATAAAAAAACTGCATCATACGTAAGTGCTTCAACGGAATCAAATATAAGAGACTAGTCAATATGGATAAACCATCGTTCTGCATATGTGGAACCATGTACCTTATATTCATTATTTTCTTTTGCTTCTATTGTTTATCCCTCATCACTTATATCATATCGTACTCGGGCCCCAACTAATCGGTGGGTCTTAACATAACAAAATGTTATGTTGGGATCGGCTCGAGCTAGGCTTATGCCTCTAGATCTTCCACCCATAAATCAATATATCGGGCTTGGCTCGAGCTAGGTTATCACCTCTAGAGCTACCACCCATAAACCAATATATCAGGTTCGGCTCGAGCTAGGTTCTTACCTCTAGAGCTACCACCTGTCAGGATCGTCCCGAGCTAGGCTTATGCCTCTAGGACTACCCCCTGATCCAATAATCTCGGGATCGGCTCGATCTAGGCTTATGCCTCTAAAGCTACCACCCGTACACTTTCAACCAACACTATGCATTACATTATTCCATTACTTTTGAGAGATCGATACAATGATAGTCATAACATTATTGGAACTTGAGAACCATGTCCGCAACTATGTAACACATAAACAACAAATGACTAATGAATGAGGAACATGTGACTTAACAATAGATGACAACCTGAAATGATATACCTTAAACATTTCGGAGTGGAACAAGTACAATGGCAATGTGAACAATATGTGCTGCAAAAGGACATGGTAAGAGTAACCTTACATACCTTGTCTTCTCAATATGAATACACAATCCTATACGTGAATACAATATTCCATCTCCTTCCTTACAAGTGCAAAAGACGATAATAAGTTACATGATTGCCTTATAACGTCATTTTCCCTTCTACAATACCATTCACGGAATTGTCATACCAACAATACCACAACATGCCATACATTTATCAAAACATCACAAACCAATAGCATTTCACACCAAGTTCATCCTTTACGCTTCCTCATTAACATGACGTCACAATTACTCCATCAAGTCACCTCAATACACTTCATAACAACATATCAACAACAATCCCACAATTTACACTCATAGAAAAATAACAAGTTAAGGAACATAACCACACCATACATGTTGATATTTCATTCACACCATTCACTTTCATCAAAACCTCAAGTCTCCTTTCAAGTTTAAATCACATAGATGACACATCTTGTACAAAAAGCAAAAGTGCACTGCTTAAACTTTTATACATAACCATCATGATCTAAATACTCTCACATGCATATAATATATTAAACCATAAGATTAAACACTTACCCAAGCTTGAAAAATAATGATCTTGTCCAAAGAGATGACTTAGGGTTTGGAAGATATGAGAAATATCTTTAGAAAATGTCTAGAAAGGCATGTGTGTTAGAATGAATAAAAATATGATTTTTGGCCTTTATATAGCCCTCAAGTCATCCTTAGCCAATCCTTGGGCATTAAATGCCATATTTACTTGGTCAAATGGAAGAATGGGTCATTTGCCCCTTTTGGGCCATGTCTTTTACTCCATTTTGGGTCTTAAATTGAGCCCATTAACACATATTAACTTTTCAATGTGTAATACTCCAATTATCTCATGTTTAAATAATTTCATAAATGTTACAACAATATTCAACTCACGAGATTCATGTTCGTAGCCTCAATCTCAAAAATAAGAAATTCTAGCCACTCATGGCTTAAGTGAACATAATTTGATAAAATAATTGTGATGATGAATTAACCCCAAATTGGATGCAAATCTTGTTCAAGAGTAGTCCTAATACGATGGAATAATGATACCATAACCCAAGAGTCCTCTTTATAGACTAATAATCGTAGAAAAAATTTGGCAAAAAGCACCCCGGCACGCTCCCGGGCGCCCTAGGGACTTAGAAAAATTTCAGCATTTGAAAGGTGTGCAGGGGGGGGGGGGCTGGCACACTGCCTGGCGCACCCCCTTGATGCCTGTGCCAAACAAAATTTAGGCCAAAGCGGCCTGGCACGCCCCTGGGCGCGCCTGACCCCAAAAATTTGATTTTCTTCCTTTCTTCGACTTTTCTTTGCGGATTTGGTTAGATACTTCAAGTTCCACTCTTTAGCTTACCTCCTATCTTTAATATCCTTTGCTTGGAAGTCCTTCAAGCCTCACTTATCACTCCTAACATGCACCCAAAAGTCACAACTCCTCCTACAAGGGTCTCATCACATGTACTAGCACAATATCAAATGTTCCATCAATAACAATACAAAATACGTACTTATTGCTCTCGAACCTAGGGTAAACATGGTTCAAGGTTGTCAAGTAGGGTAAAAAATGTACGGGGTGTTACATTCTTCTCCCCTTAGAAACATTCATCCTCAAATGTTAACAACATCTTTTCAATTACAACAAATGCATCACTATATTAGCATATATATATACATATACACTTAATGTTCATAGATACTTACTTGTTATTGCTCCACTTCCGCACTTTGAACTTTTTCTTCCAGTTGAAACAGATGAGGGTACTTGGATTTCATCATTTCTTCAGCTTCCCATGTGATCTTCTCTACTTGTTGATTTCTCCAAAGGACCTTTACGGAAGCTATGTCTTTATTCCTCAACCTCTTTACCTGTCGATCTAGAATAGCAATGGGTATCTCTTCATAAGTGAGATCCTCCTTAACTTGGACATCTTCAATGAGAACAATACGAGATGGATCCCCTATGCACTTCCGAAGCATCGAGACATGAAACACTGGATGGACTTAGGAGAGTTCTTGGGGTAATTTCAATTCATATACAACTTGCCCAAATCTTCTGATAATTCCATATGGGCCTATATACCGTGGACTCATTTTCCCTTTCTTTCCAAATCTCATTACCCCTTTTATTGGCGACACCTTCAAGAATACCCAATCGCCTATGGAAAATTTGAACCGTCTTCTTCTAACATCAGCGTATGACTTGTGTCGACTTTGGGCTGTTTGTAGCCGCTGTTGGATCACTTTAACTTTCTCCATGGCTTGGTGAACAAGATCTGGCCCAAGTAAAGCAGTTTCACCCGCTTCAAACCATCCAATTGGTGATCTACACTTCCTTCCATATAAAGCTTCATACGGTGCCATCCCGATACTTGAATGATAGATATTGTTGTAGGCAAATTCAATAAGAGGTAAATGATCATCCCAACTACCTTTAAATTCCAATGTGCAAGCTCGTAGCATATCTTTAAGTGTTTGGATAGTCCACTGTGATTGTCCATCTGTCTGAGGATGAAAAGCTGTACTAAAATTCACCTGTGTACCCAAGCTCCTATGAAAGAATTTCCAAAAATGTGCGGTAAATTAAGATCCTCTGTCTGATATAATGGAGAGTGGAATCCCATGTAATCGTACTATCTCTTTAACATACAACCTTGCGTAATCTTCAGTGGTATAGGTGGTCTTGACTGGTAGGAAATGCGCTAACTTGGTAAGCCTGTCAACTATTACCCATATAGAATCAAATTTCCGCAGTGTATGAGGCAAACCTATGATGAAATCCATATTGATCATGTCCCATTTCAAAACTGGAAAATTGATACATTGCATATAACCTAAAGGTTTCTGATGCTCCACTTTGACTTGTTGACAATTTGGGTATTGAGCTACAAATTTTGCAATGTTCTTTTTCATATTTCCCCACCAATACATATCTTTCAAATCATGATACATTTTGGTAGATCCAGAATGAATAGAATACTGTGAATGATGTGCCTCTGTCATAATTCGTCTTCTCTGCTCATCTACATCCGGCACACATAATCTACCTTGGCATTGAAGTACTCCCTCTTGCGTAAGATCAAATGCCTTTGTCAACTCTTGCTGCACATTCTCTCTCAGCTCAATAAAATAGGATCCGCATGCTGTTTCTCCTTTACCTCAGCTATTAAGGAAGATTCTGCTGCATTTTGTACAATAACCCCTTCCTCCGGAGATTCAAGAAGACGAACCCCCTAGCTGGCTAGTTGATGTAGATCCTTGACCATATCTTGCTTTTCCCTCAACTGATCATTAGTGCTTCCTATTTCTTTGTGACTTAGTGCATCAGCTACCACATTTGCTTTTCCTGGATGATATTAAATATCAATATCATGGTCTTTTAAGAGCTCTAGCCACCTTCGTTGCCTCAAATTGAGTTCCTTATGCTTAAAGATATATTGCAAACTTTTGTGATCAGTATAGATATCAACATGAACCCCATACAAATAATGGCGCCATATCTTTAAAGCAAATACCACAGCTGCTAACTCAAGATCACGTGTGGGATAGTTTCTCTCATGTGGCCGCAACTGTCGTGAGGCATATGCTATTACCTTACCATGCTGCATCAATACACATTCGAGGCCAATCCCAGAAGCATCACAATATACTGCATACCCTTCTGTGCCTTCGGGAAGTACCAATACAGGTGTGGAAGTCAATTTATCTTTCAGCTCTTGGAAACTTTTCTCATATGCATCATTCCACTGAAACTTGATTGCCTTGTGTGTTAGCTTCATTAATGGTGCAACAATAGAAGAAAACCCTTCCACAAATCTCCTGTAATAACCTGCCAATCCTATTGCAAATCCCCCAAGGGTCCTCTTTTGGAAGGTTAGGCTCGGAAGGTGCATATAGGGAGTACTTTGGCCATAGTATTCATTCCATATCATTTTGTTGCATTTCATTGTACTTATTTTCTAGTTGATATTGTCATTGATATATCTCATACATGATGTATACATAGTTTTCTATTGATCTCGAGTTATGCACCCGACCTATTTCTCTAGCACCTTACCATATGGCTCCTGTCGAGCTAAAGAAGCTAAATATACATCTTTAGGATCTTTTGGGTAAGGGTTTTATTAGAACAAATGTATCTCCTCGGGGTTCTCTTATTCTGTTCATTAAGAAGAATGATGGTTCTATGTGTATGTGTATCGATTACAGGCAACTGAATAAGGTGTCAGTGAAGAATAAGTATCTTATGCTTCGTATCAGTGGTTTATTTGATGAGCTTGAGGGTTCGGCAGTGTTATCTAAGATTGATCTAAGTTTTGATTACCATCACTTTAAGATTCAGTGAAGGACATCCCTAAGACAACCTTCAGGACACGTTACAGCCATTACGAGTTCCCGGTGATGTCTTTTGGGTTGACCAATGCCAAACAACATTTATGGACTTGATAAATTATGTTGTCAGGCCTTACTTGGACTCTTTATTTATTGTGTTTAATGATGCTATCCTTATCTATTCAAGTATTAGGGAGGAGCACGACCAACATTTGAGGACTGTGCTCCACACTTTGAGAGATCATAGACTTTATGCCAAATTCTCAAAGTGCAAGTTCTGGCTTGGATTTGGAGCTTTCTTGGGGCACGTGGTGTCCAAAGAGGGTATTATTGTGGACCCCACAAAGATTAAGGCTATTCATAATTGGGCCAGGTCTACGTCTTCGATTGAGGTTCAAAGGTTTATTAGATTGGGAGGATACTACAGGCGGTTCGTCGAGAAATTTACTGCTATTGTAGCACCTACGACTAGATTGACTAGGAAAAAGGTTTTGTTTTAGTGGTTCGATGGTTGTGAGGCAAGCTTTCTTAAGCTCAAGGACTTGCTCACTTCAGCTCCAATATTGACTCTTTTAGTTGATGAAGAGGGGTAAATCATCTAGTGTTGTTTTTTGGGTGTGTTCTAATATAGCGGGCCGAGTTATTGCATATGTGTTGAGACAGCTGAAGTTCCACTAGTATAACTACCCCACTCAAGATTTGGAGTTGGCAGTGGTAACTTTCGTGCTTAAGATTTGGAGGCATTACTTATATGTTGTTCACTGTGAGATCTTCACTGACAACTATAGTTTTCATTATATTATGACTCAGAGGGAGCTTAACTTGACACAACGTAGGTGGATTGAGTTGCTGAAGGACTATGATATCTCTATTCTATACCATCCAGGCAAGGTAAATGCGGTAGCAGACGCCTTGAGCTGTAAGGCGGTGAGTATGGGTAACCTAGCCTTCATTTTAGTTTTTGAGAAACCGTTGGCCTTGGACATTCAGTCTATAGCCAACGTGATGGTTTGGCTTTGATATTTCAGAGGACTATGTAGAGGATTCTTGCTAGTGTTGAGGCCAGGTCTACCTTGTTAGAGCAGATTCGGGGCCAACAGTTTGAGGATCGCAGGTGTAACACCCCGAGAATCCAAGTTAAGATTAGTACCATTCTTAAAGTACCTGTATGATCAAAATCATGTTTTTGTAGTATGATAAGTGACTTAGACATGTACTAAGGCCACAAGTAACTACTAGCTCATAGCCAAATTGAAGCCTTCCTTATCGATTGAGTTCTTGTGAAGAATATGTTAATAGTCAACTTCAAACAATCATAAATCCTATAAAATAAAGAGTTTTAGGTATCAAGACCCACCAAATTAAAGTTCTTTGAGTCTTATTTCCAACACCACTGACCGTTCATTAATCCGTTACCGCAGTTTAAAGTTATGCTCAGTTTACCAAAGGGTGTTTTTCAGGCAGAGTGTGATGGTTTGGGTAACTAACAGTTACACCTGTGATAACCCATCAAGGAAAGACATTAGGCTTAAGTTGAAAGACCAAAATTTTGTAATTTTGTGTTTGTTTGAGTGATGCTTAGTCAAGGGTTTGACCGTTCGTCACCTGAACCGTCAGACGGAACTGTTATGCACAGCTATATCATTTTCAAGGTTTTTTTTTGGACTTTTCATACTCTTTTAACTCCAAAACTACGTCTATTAAGTTATTCCAAGGCTGTTTATTAAGTTTAATATTACCCTAAGCCCCTCACTCACTAAAAAACATCCCACACTTAGTCAGAAACAAGAAAAGAGGTGATTTTCTCCTAAAAAGCAAGAAGTAGGGTTTTTCACTTTCAGGATCCAATTTTAATAAATTCTTCAAGGGTTACATCTTCAATCATGTGGCCTTTCATCAATAGGTTTCCTTTCACCCATTGAGTCCCAAAGTTAACTTAAATCCTCTGTTTAGTTCCTTCTTCAAAACCTAGGGTTCATGAATATTGTTAATTCCTTAATAATTCAGTTCATTGTTAGCATTGAGATATAAACTCATGTTTTACCATGAATTTCAATATCATTTCATGTCTATATTATGTAATTCATGATTCTCAGACATGAGTAGTAAAATTCCTTATCTTATTCAGTTTATGGGTATTGTCATAGTAGTTGCATTTTTCATAGATGGCGGGTTATAAACACCTGCAGACCTGGGATTTCATGAATATATTTATGAATGTTCTATCCTTTGGATTTCTTGATTTGAATGCTTTCAGATAAAGTATTTATCTTCAATCCTTAGAATATTAATATTATTGAGCATTTCGGTTATTAGTTGCTATTTTAGTTGGGAATAGTACTTAGCACCGAGCAGACGCAGTGATGAAGGCTCACTCATTACTTAGGCTTAGACCTTTAGTAGAAGTCCCTAAGTCCCAAAACTACGGCACCACCATAGGTTTTAAAGGGTCACCCGTCAGACCAAGCTTGATACCTTAGTCCTTATGGACATCAGTTTAGTGGATCTATGTCAGGCAGTGTTTGTACCTCTGGCAAGTAACTGAACACATTTCTAGCTGGGGTTATAGGTTAAACCCCGGTTAGCTTAGATTTGGGTATGTCAGTTAACAGTAGGTCCCAAAGTCCAAGTTCTGATTTAGATAGTTGTATCACCTCATATTCAGTTATTCAACATATCATATGGCACATGTGTATTACTTGGTATTGCATCATTTTATCATGCTAAATGCATTATGTTCAACCTATGTCAGTTATTTCCCATCTTACATACTCATTACATTCAAAGTACTTATCATATTATATTATTTTATAATATAGGTTCTGACTTCAGCATTCGGATCACAATAGTACAATCTCCTACTACATTAACAATAGTACTTTGGTGAGTCCTTATCATTCGAGGGCTATTTATCAGTATCTTTCAATTTTGTCATTATAGTTTTCAGATAGCTAGAGTTAGCTGGGGGTTTGTCCTAGCAACTCATCTTAGTAGAGACTTTCAGACATATCGATGTTGAGCTTTGTGTTTTTAAACTCAGATAGTGTTGTTGGTATTGATTATTATTTCATCATTCAGTTCAGCTTCTACACAATATTTTTTCACTTATTTTAGTATTCATAGTGTCATGTAAGGCAATGGGTTAGCTTAGGGTCACCTGTGGCTCTTGGCACCGTGTTACGACAAGGAGGTAATTTCGGTTTGTGACAAACTTGGTATTAGAGCATTAGGTTTAAAGTGTCCTAGGGTGTCTGAAAGGCTCATTAAGTGGAGTCTTGTTCATGGTTGTGAAGCGCACCATACTTATGAGTGAGAGGCTATGAAACATTTTAGGAAAAGTTTCATTTCTTTCATGTTCGTATCGTGCAATAGAGTGTGAACTCTACTAAAATATTCTTATAGCTCGTTCTCTACACATATACAAAATATGCCTCCCAAGAGAACTAACGGAATGAGAAATTACAATGGTAATGGAAATGAAAATCAGCAAGCACCACTAACTCCAGCAACCACTCTGATAGAACAACTCTCCCATGTTGAGTTCAGAGATGATTTCATGGTGCTAGCTCAGGCCATGACCACCCACACTAACCAGTGGGCTATAGCACCAGTCAACCAGGTAGTTAATACAACAACAGTTCGAGTCCTAGAATTCACTACGTTGAATCCTCTTGAATTCTTTGGTTCTAAGGTAGAAGAGGACCCACAAAAATTTCTTGATTATATTCTAAAGGTTACTAAGATTATGAGGGTCACTTCGATTAAGAGTGCTGACTTGGCTAATTATTAGTTAAAAGGAGTGGCTCATACTTGGTGCTAGTTGTGGGAAAAAGATAGAGGTACCGATGCAGGTCTAGTAGAATGGGATGAGTTTGTTGCTGCTTTTATGGATCAATTCTTCCCACTCAATTTAAGGGAACCCAAGGTTCAGGAGTTCTTAAATCTGAGGCAAGGCAACATTAGTATTAATAAGTATTCTCTTAAGTTTACTCAGCTGGAAAAGTCTGCTCCAACAATAATTACTGACTCCAGGGCTCATATGATTAAGTTTATGACAAGTGTTTATGAGAATGTGGTTAAGAAGTATAGGAATGTGATGTTGGTCATTATAAAATTGTGGGTCATTTTGGCAATGTAGCCTATGAGTTAGCATTGCCTACAAACATAGCATCAGTACATCTAATTTTCCATATGTCTCAGTTGAAGAAGTGCATTGGTGATCCCGCATCAATTATGCCTTTAGATAGTATGGGTGTGATAGATAGTCTCTCTTATGAGGATGTCCCAGTTGAAATTCTTGATCGTCAAGTTCATAAGTTAAGGAAGAAGGAGGTCGCTTCAATAAAGCTTCTTTGGAATAATTAGTTTGAGGGAGCTACTTGGGAAGCAGAGGAGGATATGAAGACTAAATACCCCCATCTTTTCTCGAGCTTGACGTAATAGTTTCCCCTTTATTTAATTCTTTCCATTTCATGTCACCCATTTATTCTCATGTCATAGTATGCATTCATGAGTCCAGTTCAATTCATGTTTCATTTATAAACTCAGTTATCATGTCAGTACTCAGCTCTTAGAAATTCAGTGTTTGGATTATAACTCTTTTCCTAACTTTTCAGCTTAGTTAGTTTTCATTCGGGGATGAATAACCCCAAAGAGGAGATATTGTAAAACCCCGAGAATCCAAACTAAGATTAGAACCATACTTAAAGTACTTGTACAATCAAACATCATGTTTCGGTAGTATGAGAAGTATTTTTACATGTACTAAGGCCAGAAGTAACTCCTAGCTCATAGTCAAGTTGAAACCTTCCTTACCGATTGAGTTCTTATGAAGAATCATTCTATAGTCAACTTTAAACAATCATAACTCCTATCACATAAAGAATATAGGGCTTAAACCCACCAAATGAAAGGTCTTCGATTCTTCTTTCCAACACTGCCGACCGTTAATCAATTATATGAGTAAAAAGTTATGCTCAGTTTACCAGAGGGTGTTTATCTATCAGAGTGTGATGGCTCGAGTGACGAACCGTCACACCTATGATTAACCATCAAGGCAAGCCATCAAGCTTAACCACTATGACCAAAATTTGTTCATTTTGTGATGGTTCGAGTGATTATTAGTCAAAGGTTTGATGGTTTGTCACCCGAATCATCGTCGAAACTATTTTGCACTGTTATATAACTTTCAAAGGGGTTGTTTGGTATTTTCCCACTCTTTCAACATCAAAACTAGGTCGTTTAAGCAATTTCAAGGCTATTTGTTAAGTTTAATATTACCCTAAGCCTCTCACTCACTCAAAAACTTCCGTCACTTCGTCAGAAACAAGAAAAGAGGAGATTTTCTCCCAAAAAGCAAGAAGTAGGGTTTTTCACTTTTAAGCCCCAATTTCAAGAAATTCTTCAAGGCTACAATCATCAGGCATTTGAGATTTCAACAATGAGGTTCCTTTAACCCATCTAGTGTCAAAGTTAACTCAAATCCTGAGTTTAATTCCTTCCTTAGAGCCTAGGGTTCATAAATATTGTGAATTCTTTGAAAATTCAGTTCCTTGTTATCATTGAGATATAAACACATGTTTTACCATGAATTTCAGTATCATTACTTTTCTATAATTGCAATCCTTCGTTATATTATGTAATTTATGATTCTCGAACTTGAGTAATAAAATTCCTTATTTTATTCAGTTTATAGGGATTGTCCACTACTAGATAATGGGCTTACGGGAACAGACATGCTATTAACCATTTTAAAATCATTGCTAAAAATGGTATATTGCAATGGTTATGACCATTGCCAAAGGTTTTGGGTGCTATTGACATAGATTAATTATATGACCGTTGCCATTGGATTATAACCGTTGCGATGTACCCATCTATCATAATGGTTGTTTGAAATTTTTTATTGTTGTAACGGCTTACTAATTCCCAAAATTTTCCCTCAATAATATTTCTCATCCTCTAATAGTTACATATTTATTGTATTTTTCTTTATTTCTTAAAATTCCTTTTAGAAACCTGGTATATACATTTACATACTCATTTTGGCAACCTCACACACTCATCATACGTTCTCTCATCTCTCTAACCTCTCTCTAGGTTTCATCTCACTTCTCTCTTCTCTAACCGTAGCTTTGCTACAAATATGAGCCAATGTTCTCAGATTTGAGTTAATCTGAACTCGTGTTTGACTATTTGTAGCTAAAATCTGAAAACCCCTCTCATCTCTTTGAGGGTTTGTGTGATTTTATTTGGCATTTTGGTTCTTATAGTTGGAGCTAGAGCTGATTTTAGCTAAATCTCTCAGATTTTAGCTAAATCTGTTTGTGACTGGAGCTAGAACTGATAAATCTTGGAATTCTTCAACAAGTTTGATCATTTTAGGTATTTTTCTTTAATCTCTTATTTTCTCTTTACTTTTTGAGCTACAAGGTTAGTGAAATTGTAAAATTTTGTTGTTGCATGTGCTGTTGGGTTGTCACTTTGAGTGGATATTACTTTGTTTGTTTTAGGGTTAGCAAAATTGTTGGATTTTACTATTGGATTCTAATTGTTGTTGTGTGTTGTTGTTAGGTGTGGTTAAATTGTTGGATTTCTCTATTGCATGTACGATGTAGTAGCTGGTATGTGTTGGTGTTAATTTCTTGTTGTTAGGTGTGGTATAATTATTTGATTTTGCTGTTGTATGTGCTATTAAATTATCTACTGAGTATGGTCTTAATTTGTTGTTAGTAAAATCTTTTTTGGTAGCTTGCTCAGTGTGGAAATTGATGTTGGATTTGCTACTGTAGTAGCTATTGATAAATCTGGTAGTGTTTTTTTACCCTGCTTCTGTTTATTATTTGTTAATAGATTTGTGCGAATAAATTTGTGTTGGTAGCTTTGGTGAAATTGGTTACTGTAAACCAGGTTTCTATTGCCGTTGATCTTGAATTTTTGATGCTTGATTTACTAAGTTAGTGTAGTGTGGGTTAAAATTATATCCTTTTTTTTTTTTCTGTTAATAGTTTGTATGTCGCCTTTCTCGAGTGTTCATAAAATTAAATTAAAATGTATCAGCTTCTTTGTATGAAATGACCATTGTTTGTTCAATATAGTTAATTGCTAGTTATGTTTTCTTGAAGTGTCCAAACATTGGCTAAGTCGTTGGTTTACTTAGTTTGACATCTCTTTTATTTATGTTACTGGTTTTGGCTCGGTTGTTGGTTTATTTAGTGTGTTTTCTTTTTCATCTAAGTTAATGATTTTGAAAAAGTTGTTTGGTTTACTTAGGGTATCATCTCTTTCACCTACTTAGTGTGTCTACTGATGTGTGGAATCTATTTTATTGAAGTGTCTTCTACTGGTTTTGGCTATGCTTTGCTGAAGACTTAACTAAAAAATGGTCTTCTTTTAAAAGGGGACTGTTTGGTTCAGTAATCTCCCGTTTAAGTTTTTTAATTAAATTTTAAAAGACATCAATTTTTTCTTTTCAAGACTATTCCCTTCACTGACAATTTCTTCATTGAGTCGGTGTAATATCTTACACTATAATATATATTTATATGAGTATAGTTAGCTATATTTAATTGGTTGCTCAGTAAAAGTTAAAAGACATTATGACAAGCCAAGATGGATGTTATGCACTGTATACTCCCTTCTGAGCTATAATCTTTAGCACGACCAGTCTCAAATACTAGACTTGAACTGGAATTAGAGGATAATAACAAGAGGCCAGACATCGAGTTTGAATCGGAGATAAAGGATAATAACAAGAGGACAAATAATCCATATACAACCATTAAAACTCCCAGACCATAAACATGTACAATTGCCAGAACTCCTAGTAATAACCATAAATGAACACAAGAACTCCCAGTAATAACCATAAATGAATGTCGGAACTTTCAAACTATAATCATAGATAGATCCCATACTTAAACTGAAACTCATAAGTAGAAGACCGCAACTATAATAGATGATTTCATAAGAAGAAAATCATAACCATAAACTAATGTTGGACTTGAACCAGAACCCTTATATAAGCATAAAATAACTAGCAAAAATTCAAGGATTTTAAGTCAATGTCCAATCCATTTATTCATAATGCTAAATCTCGAGTGCTTAAATCAACTAAGGCCCGGTATGTTCCAATTACTAGGTCAAGGAGGTGCTTTCAAGGGTCAATTACAATCCTACCCTTAGAAAAGAAGCTAAAAAGGTGTATAATTAAGTCTTATAAAACCCAAACCAAAGGTAATAGGCTAAATTAGTAGTCATGAGTCCAACTAAGCCTAAAAGAACTTCATTCATGACATTCTATCTAAAAAGGTCAATGGGGCCCATACTGGATCCCAATAAACTAACCTACGACAATAACCTACCCAAATCTAGCATAAGGATTCCCAATCCCATCCGAAGGTACTATAAGCACTAATTCTTGTCGTAAAGGATGATAATACACTACCCTAAGGGTGAATGGGCCAAAACTCTACCAAATAAGGGTCCTAACCAGCTAAATAAGGCGTAAAATGCTAAAACAATAATCGGTCCTGAAATTTCCACCCAAAGCTGGCATAATACTACACTATTACCATAATTAAGCACAGTCTAGAATAAGGGTAAGCCTAGAAGACCTGGACGCCATTGAAAACTCATCAAAACCTTTATACAAGAACTTTTAACTTTTGAGAAGCCTCTGACCGCTTCAATACTAGAAAAATAATGATCTATGTATTAAGATGAGAATAATGATACCCATATTACACATTTACATTCCTAATAGAAATTGGACTAAAATTCCATGTGGGGAACACTTGTAAACTCTTGAAATTAAATCCGTCACAACGTTCCTCTTAGCTCAAGGATCATTTCCCACATAAATTTAGCTAAATCTGAACTTAAATAATCTCAAATGAGTCCCATACCACATGATGGAATCAGGAACTAAATAGGATAATCAATCAATAAAATACGTAGAAACTTATGAGAATACGACGAAAAAGTAGCGACCAATACACCCCCAAGCTAATCCAAATACCAGAATACAATTCTTTCACAATTTTGGAGCTAACACTTGTCTATAATAGTGGTTTACACTTAGAATAAAAGCTGGAAATGAGAAAGATATAATATATATATATATATATATATATATTTACCAGCTATGGCCGCTTTAGCGGCTAAATGAACGCTAAAATGGTCACCGCTAAAGAGGATAATGGTTGCTTAAGTGTACAACACTCAGCTATCCAAGCCCCACTAATGAGGTCTAGAATGCTTAAGAGCTTTCACTAAACCATTTCCAAGCCACTAAAGCGGTCTCTTGGCCACTAAAACGGCTACACCAGATAATTTGAAACAAGCCAAATTTGATAAGTCCCAACGGACTCTGACTGGATGCTCAGGATTGGTTAAAATCCTGTGAATGCAAATAAACATTGCTAACCTACCAAATTTTGCATTTCAGGCTTAACAAAGCCAGTAAAATTTACATCCAAGGTTGTTTTGACAAAAAGTGGGTCCCACACCCTAGGGGTAATTTTAGCCACAATCCACCCAATAGTTCAAAATAAGTTTGGAAGCCTCAGAACCCATACCAAGGGTATCTCTATCCTAAAATCAACATTTCAGAGCTTATGAGACTATAAAAATGGCATCCAAGGCCATTTACCCATGGTTTTAGCTCAATACCCATCTCTTAACTTCAAAAGCCCCAAAATAGAGAAATGACTCTAAAAACCAAACTAACTTCCCAGTAACTTAAATGCCAGTCTGAGCAAGTCATAAATGACTTGGGGTAGCTATATAAAAGGTCTAAATGCAAAAAAGGTATGAATACATAGAAAATGACCAGGAGGGTCATTATATTTTAGTGTAAGGGTTACTAGTTAGTAGGTGAATTTATCGGTTTCAAATGTGAATAAAAAATAGTTAGATTAGTGAATGAAATTGGATTATGCATTAAAGTATAGATATTAATCATGCTGGAATGTGCACTCCTAAAACGGATACTTGATTGATTGATCTTCGAACATGTTTGTGATTGATGATTGGATTGATAATGCTCTTTTGATTAACTGGTGAATTGACCTTCGGGCATACTTGTGACTTCATGTGTTAATGGATATTCATTTTTGTACTTGGAATAATGAATTTGTTTATTGTTAACTAGATTTACTTGGTTGTCATTTATTGTAACTTCTTCTTTGATCATTGTGACTTACATCTCACTTGAATTGGGTGATTGTGATTCTCTTTCGGGCACTACTTGTGATTATTGACTGCATGTTGCATTTATATTAATTATATTAATGATGATATTGATATCATGATAATGATTATTTTGAGATTGATATCAATGATAACGATGAGATGATATTGATAGTGATATTGAGGTCATGATGATGATGATATTGAGAATGATATTGATGATGATATTTAAATCATGAAGAAATGATAAGATGATGATGATGATGATGATGATATTGAGATGAGAATGGGATGATTTGTACATCTTAAATGTATGCACTCATCATATCTATTTGAATGAACATTTATATTTATATGTTATTGATGGTTCCTTCAGTGGACCGAGTTATGTTGATGATATGTCATGGTCTCTTGAGTGGACCAACTATTTGATAAGATATTATTGTTCCTTGAGTGGACCAGTTATGTTGATGGTTGAAATTGTACACTATAGCAAAGTGTGAATATAAGGTTCGTCCTGGATTATGTATACGTATTATTCTCATATCTATTTAGTTATATACGTGATGTATGTTGTAGTGTCCATTATGGTTTTGTTGTTGATGTTATTAATTGTCTTGATTGTTGTAATTCCGACAGTTAATGATAGTATAAGAAGGTGCGAGGGTTTTCACAAACGAGGATTAATGAGAGAGATCGAGAGAGAATTATACAGAGTTGTTGTAATAAGGTAAGTGCATAAAAATTATGGATTAGATTAATTCATGGAATATAGTTTGTTAGTCATGCCCTAAGGGTAAATTAATAGTGCATTAATAAAGGAAATGGAGTTATTAAACCTGTATGCTTGTCATATTTCATCTTGTTTGCTATATGTTGTTATATGTTTCTAACCCTGGTCGGCCGATAATACCTACTAGTATGTGTGGTTGTACTAATACAACAATTATTATATCTCTATTTGGGGATATAGCCATATTGTAGCTCAGTTGGAGTTTCCATAGGTAAACCCGTGATTATTCTTCAACATCTCCTATCATCCTACTCATACATGGATGTTGTGTCTCGAGTCCTTCCTCCATTTGTTTAGTGCCCTTGTACCGGTTTAGACTAGGGTATTGGGAATTTATCTTTTTAATTTCAAAAATATAATTGTGTAATGAAACCTGTTGAATAAGAAATCCTTCATTTATTTAAGAGACTAATTATATATAGAACTATTTATTATATCTTTCAAACTTAACTAAATAGTTGGGTGGTAAGGGTTCCTCTATCTGAAATAGAGTTGGAGAATCCAAAAGTCTACAGTTGCAGAATCCACTAATTAAGTGGACAAATGTAGGCATAAACCTATCTCGTAGGAGCATGCTCACAAGAGCACGCAATTTCGGTAGCTACAACTTGACAATTGTGGACAAGACTTCGCAAGAGAAGTGGAGAATCAATTCTACAAGCTTTGTAAGAGCGATTCCATCATTTTGGGCCAAGGGTTGCAGGTACAATTTCACCAGACACAAACAATCAACAAGAAGAAGAAGAAACAATCCAATCCTATAATTGACCCTCGAAACTAACTCAAAACCCCGTGAACACAAACCAAATATGCTACATGACAAAAAATGACACTTAGGACTCAATGGAATAGATCAAACACCGAACCCATATTATTATCAATGAACATTGACCAAAATCAATTCTAGACCTTAATCTCTCAGATCATTCACGGTCTAAAATAAAAACAATACAAAAATAATTAATCATTTACTCTTTAGATAACCTTTTTGTGGATTCAAACAAATTAACTCAACCTCTTTGGGGATTCAACCAAACTAACTATATCCTTATTCACGGTCTTTGATGTTACCAAGGGTCAATTTACTATTTATTAGGTACACAATGTTCAAATTATTCGAAATCGTGGATTCTACTCCAATTACCCCCTTTAAAGGCGTTTTTATGCAAACTATCTCCATTTTATTAAACTCAAGGTTTCAAATAACCATAATTCATTATCAATAACAATAATCTCATGATAGAAAGTGTTAATTTTAGCCTCTCACTCATAAGTGTGGCGCGTTTCACATCTATAAACAAGACTCTACTTAATATGCCTTCAGACACCCTAGGACACTTTAAACCAGATGCTCTAATACAAAGTTTGTCACGACCAGAGACTACCCCCAAGTTGTAACAGGGTGCCTAGAGCCACAAGTGACCCCAAGCTAACCCATGGCCTTACATGATCCTATTAATACTTAAATAACTGATAAAAACTCAACGCAAAAGCTAAACTAGTGATTAAATAATAATCAAAATAGATAACAATATCTGAGTTTAAAACCACAAAGTTGAACATCTAACTATATTTCTAAAAGCCTCTACTAAGACGATTTGTTGTGATAAGCCCCCAACTAATTTTAGCTATCTGAATACTGAAAGGACATAAATGAAAGATACTGATAAATAGCCCTCGAATGATAAGGACTCATAAAAATACTGTTGTTGATGTAGTAGGGGATTGTACTATGTGCAATCCAGATGCTGAATGCCAGAACCTATATTATAAAATAATATAATACGATCAATACTTTGACTGTACTGAGTATGTGAGATAGGGAATAACTGACATAGGCTGAACATTATGAATTTAAGAGGATAAACTGATGCAAGACTGATGCGCCATGGTTACATGGCATTTTCGATGCTTAAAATAAGGAAAATATGCAATAACTTGGGTATGTTTTATTGGTATGATGTGGTTTCTGTCCTACTTTGCAGGAAAATAGGTTTTTGAAGGCAAAAGGATCAAAAAGGAAGAATCAAGCCTGAGAACGAAGTACCGAAAGATGAAAGAACAAAAATCAGCACCGGAGTGGGAATCAAGACAGCACTCACGTGATGTGAGTGCCACTCAAGTGACGTGAGTGCCACTCACGTGACGTGAGTGGTGCCGTGAGTCACCTCCCCAGTGTGAAAATTGTGTCTGATTTCCACGCCAGGCATCCACGTGGCGTGGGTCCACCTACATGACGTGGAAAGGTGGCGTGACTCGACTTCTGAAGACGTCTAATTGAGCCCGATTCCCACGACATCAACCTACGTGGCATGACTTGGTTCCACAACACCAAGTCACGACACCGTGAAAGTTACCGACTCTGTTCTCCTATTTTGCTTAGGATAGGATTAGCTTTGTATCTATATATACCCCTGTATAGTCCTATGTGCGAGATTCATTCAGAGTTGGTCAACATACTATTTTGAGATTTATTTCATACTGTTTCAGACATGTTCTTGGTTTTGTAGTCACAAACCCTAATTTGAGTTTTATTGATAATTGAGATTTTGGTTTTTCTTCATTGTTATGAGATCATAATTATGCTTTCATCTTTGAATTCTTCTTGCGTTCTTACAATTATGATCAGCTAAACCCATCAACTAGGGTTGTGTGAACCATGAGGAATTAATGAAACCGGTTAAGTGCAAAGCAACTTTGTACTGCTGTGAATGCATGTATTATTGTTTCTTCGTTGTGATTGCTTTTCTAACAGTTGCAAACATTAGAAACTCTCATGTATTCTAGACTTGCTCGAGAGAGAGGTAGAGATTGGGAAAAGGAGATAACAATAGAGATTTGAAGCTATCAACCTTCATCTAATAACTGGAGCCTTAGCGGGAATGGTTATCTGAAATCTTGGACAGGGGTTAGTAGTGCGACACTCGGAGTCCGAGAGGAAAAGAGTGAAATTCGTCTAATGAAAGTCGAGAGACAGTTAGATGAACCTAACTTGTTAGATTTTACATGCAACGCAACAGGACAATCTTGTTAGCACAAGTAGCCGGTGGAGTTAAGGAATCATTGGAGATCACAGTCCTAGTGTATTTCTCTTATTGAATACAAACTCAATACAACCACCAATCGTCATTATTACTATTCATTAACAAACCCCCCCAGTTTTACTTACTTTCCAATTGTTCCATCCGGTATTCTACTCACACTTTGACTTATTCCCTGTGGGATCGACCCCAACCTAGTTGGGTTTTATATTTGATTCAGCAACCACATTATACTTTTCCGGAGTATATTTTGGGCGACATCAAAGACCAAGTAATAAACATGTCCTATATGATATGTTGAATAACTAAATATGAGGTCATGCAACTCTCTGAATTTAAACTTGGACTGTAGGAGCTACTGTTAATCGACATACCCCAATCTGAGCTAATCGAGGTCTATCCTATAACCATAGCTAGAAAGGTGTTCAGTACTTTGCCAGAGGTATGAACACTAACTGACGTGGATCCACTAAACTGATGTCCATAAGTACAAAGGTATCAAGCCTGGTTTGGTGGGTGACCCTTTAGAACCTAGGATGGCACCATTGTTTTGGGACTTAGGTTCTTCTACTAAAGGTGTCACCCTAACTAATGGGTGAACCTTTATGTCTACGTCCGCTCGGTGCTAAGTACTACTCCCAACTGAAATAGCAACTGATAACCGGAAGGCTCAATAATATTAATATTCTAAAGACTGAAGATAAATACTTTATCTGAATGTATTCAAATCATGAAAACCAAAGGATAGAATAATCATAAATTTATTCATAAAATCCTAGGTCATTGGGTGTTCTTAACCCGCTATCTCTGAAGAATGCAACTAATATTACCATACCCATAAACTGAATAAACTAAGGAATTTTGTTACCCAAGTCCGGGAATCATGAATTACATAATATAATGAGGGATTACAATTATAGACATGCAATGATACTGAAATTCAAGGTAAAACATGAGTTTTTATCTCAATGCTAACAAGGAACTTAATTATCAAGGAATTCATAATATTCATGAATCCTATGCTCTGAGGAAGGAGTTAAACTAAGGATTTGAGTTAACTATGAGACTATATGGGTGAAAGGAACCCCATTGATGAAATCCCACATACCTACAGATGGAACCCTTGAAGAATTTCTTGAAATGGAGACCTGAAAGTGAAAAATCCTACTTCTTGCTTTTTAGGAGAAAATCGTCCATCTTCTTGTTCCTAACTAAGTGTCGGATGTTTTTGAGTTAGTGAGAGGCTTAGGGTTATATTAAACTTAATGACCAGACTTGAAATAGCTTAAAATACATAATTTTGGTGTTAATAGAATATGAAAAGACCAAAAAATCCCTTCAAAAAAGAAATAATTGTGCATAACAGTTCCATCTGATGGTTCTGGTGACGAACCGTAAAACCCTTGACTAACTATCACTCGAACCGTCACAAAATGACCAAATTTTTGTCTTCCATGTTAAGCCTGATGGCTTTCCATGACGGGTTGTCACAAGTGTGATTGTTCATCAGCCGAGCCATCACACTCTGCTAAACAGACACTCTTTGGTAAACTAAGCATAACATTAAACTCCCATAACGGATTAACGAACAGTCAGTGGCATTGGAAAGAATACTTAAAGCCCTTCAATTTGGTGGGTCTTAATCCATAAAAATCTTTATTTTATAGGAGTTAGGATCGTTTGAAGTTGACTATTGAAGGATTCTTCACAATAACTCAATCGGTAAGGAAGGCTTAACTTGGCTATGAGCTACGACTTAATTATGGCCATAGTATATGTCTAAATCACTACTCATCCTGCCAAGACATATTTTTTATTGTACATGTACTTTAAGCATGGTTCTAATCTTAACTTGGATTCTCGGGGTGTTACACCTGCTATCCTCAAACTATCGGCCTTGAATTTACTCTAACAAGGTAGGACTAGCCTTAACACTAGAAAAAATCCTCCTGGGGTTTGAAATATCAAGAAAAACCATCATGTTGCCTAAGGACTGAATGTCCAAGGCCAACGGTTGCTTAGAAACTAAAATAAAGGCTAGGCTACCTATACTCTCCTTATTTCTACTCAAGGCGTCTGCTACCGCATTCGCCTTGCTCGGATGTTATAGAATAGAGATATCATTGTCCTTTAGCAACTCAATACACCTACATTGTCTTGAATTAAGCTCCCTCTAATTAATACTACACTTAATACTATGGTGGTCAGTGATAATCTTGCAGCGAACACCATACAAGTAATGCCTCTGAATCTTAAGCGCGAAAACTACAACCGCCAACTCTAAATCATTAGTGTGGTAGTTGCACTAGTGTACCTTTAGTTATCTAAATGCATATACAATAACTTGGCCCGCTGTATCAGAACACACCCAAGAAACAATACTAGAAGCATCGCAATTGATAATAAACTCCTCTTCCTCGACTAAAAAAGTTAATATAAGAGCTGAAGTGAGCAAGTCCATGAGCTTAAGAAAGCTCGCCTCACAACCATTGGACCATAAAAACAGAACCTCATTCCTAGTCAATCTAGTCATAGGTACTAAAATAACAGTAAATCTCTCGACGAACTGCCTGTAGTATCCTCCCAACCTAATAAACCTACAAACCTCAATCAGAGATGTAGACCTAGCCCAATCACAAGTAGCCTCAATATTTGATTGGTCCACCATAATACCCTTTTTGGACACCATGTGCCCTAAGAAAGCTACAGAATCAAGCCAGAACTTGGACTTTGAGAATTTTGGCATAAAGCCTATGATCTCTCAATGTGTGGAGCATAGTAATCAAATATAGCTCGTGCTCCTCCCTACTTCTTGAATAGATAAGGATATTATTGAAAAACATAATAATAAAAGAGTCCAAGTAAGGCCTGAAAACATCACCAGGAACTCGTAATAGCCGTAGGTAATCCCGAAGGCTGTCTTAGGGATGTCCTCCAGTTAATCCTCAAATAATGGTAATCAGACCTCCGATCAATCTAAGATAACACTATCGCACCCTGAAGCTGGTCAAATAAATCATTAATGTAAGGCATAGGATACTTATTCTTCATTGTCACCTTATTCAGCTACCTGTAATCAATACGCATACACCTAGAACCATCATTCTTTTTCATGAACAGAATCAGAGCACCCCAAGGATATACACTTTTCCTAATAAAACACTTACCCAGAAGATCCTGAGGCTTAATATTTAGCTTATTTAGCTCGGCAGGAGCCATACGATAAGGTGTTAGAGAAATAGGTCGGGTACACGACTTGAGGTTAATAGAAAACTATGTATACACCAATTATGAGATATATCAATGACAATATCAACCAAAAATTAAGTAAAATGCAATGAAATAAAATGATATGGAATGAATATAATGGCCAAAGTACTCCCTATATACACCTTCTAAGCCTAAGCTTCCAGAAGAGGACCCTTGGGGGATTCGCAACATATATACCAATCACAATCTCAATATTTGATCTTACCGGCACTTCACATGGTCAATTCATTTCACACTATCACATCAGTTATCGATCAAATCATTTGTCAAGGTTTTGTAAGGTGGTTCATTTTTCTCACAAAGAACAAGTAGTTATCAGTAGTACCAGTTTGATGAATAAAGAAATGAAGGAGTATAATGTTCATGGAAAAATCAATTAAGCACAAAAATCAGTTCACAATAAAATATATATGAACTAAAACCTCCCAAATCTCGCTGAATCATGACACAAGCCCATGCACGAGCAATACAATGATATAGTCAACTCAAAGTATTAACAAAGTCCAAAGAACCACCCATATGGGAATCAGAATAATAATAAGAATATTTTAAGATACTAATATGGTCAACACAAGCACCCCCACGAGCATCACAGTGGTAATAATCACCCAAATCAATAATAAGCTTAACATTAGCCCCTACATGGGCATCAAAATAACAATAATCAACGGTATAATGTAAAAATAAAGGATTCACCCAACCCATATAAATTTTTACAAGATAAGTTTCCTATCGAGCCAAGTCTGAAGGAAGTTAAGAAATAACCTACCTCAAAGCTAAAATGCAAGCTCAAAACACTCAACACAAAGCATTTGCCTCCCGAGTGGCCTCTAAACACTCCTAATATTTCAAAAATAGCTTCTACAGGTTATAAGTGTCCAATAATACTCATATTTAAATACTTTTGTTATGGTTACAAACACCCAACCTAAAGTTGTAATGAGCTGAAATGTTGTTATTTAAAAAACCATCTTGAAAAAACATTGCAATGAGGAAAAATTTTCTTTACGAACTTGATAAAAATTATTTTATGCAAACAAGTGGGACCCAACATTAATTATGCCAAAAAATTAAAATAATTGGGCTAGGACTACTACTCTCAGCTGCATGGTAGATTCACCACTATAGCAGTACAGTTGCAGTGGTAATCCAGTCGTTACAGTGGTACTAGGGAAGTATCCAACCTGAGTTTAACTAAAACCCCTACTGTCAGGTGAGCCTCCATATATCTTCCTTTTCCTCAAAAATGCCCAAAACAAACCTCACACCTAGATTAATGAGAATTAAAATGTCATGATTTATGAGGGCAATTTTGAGGCATACCTGATGGAATTTTAATATGAGAAGAGGGCAGTGCAAGTGGAACAACTCTCCACCATTTGTAGAAGCATAATACATCTATGAGATAGGTTATGGCTTAATTGTAGTAGATTTGAGCTAGATACATGTAATGATAGTAGTAATGTTGGGAGATTTCATGCCTTAGGCCTTTAGGCATGAAATTTGAGTGGTCGAAATGATAATAACTTAACTTGATTTAAATGAAATTGAATGCTTAAATAAATATGTTATCAAATTGTTTTACTCCTTAAATTTCCCACAAGTATACTTTTGCAAAAATTAGAGTTAGTTTATCTCAGATAGGCACTCTACCTATCTACCCGGATGGTTCTCAAACTAGAGAGGGTGCTCAGCTACCAAAACAGGAACAAATTCAGGGAATTCATACTCTCAAGGTATAACCAGATGGTATTATGGCCTCATAGATTGATGTTTTGCCTACCAGACTTATTGTTCCTCCCGTGGGGCCTAAACATAGTTAATAGTTTCATAAGATAGAGTCCTCCCAAGTCTAGTGGTGCTATCGAGGAGGATGTTTATGAGTTTTTGATCAGATCCCAGGAGAGGTAGAATAAAATTAATTTTAATAAGTCAAACTATGTTTATTATCTACTCTTTAGTTGGTTGGAGTGATCAAAGTATTGGTGGAAGACTTTTATGGATTGTAGGCCAGTTGGTTTCACTTCTTTGACTTACACTCAAATTTTAGAGATATTTCTCAGGTGGTATGTGCCCTTAAGTTTATTGGATTAACTAATGGGTGTGATTGATGCATTAGAGCAGGGATTTATGTCTGTTGTTGAGTATGAGGCTCATTTTCATTCTATTTCTATGCATTTCATGTCTAGTAGTTTGATAGAGGTGAGTGGATCAAAAAGTTTGTGAGGGGATTGACCACTTCTCTTCAGTTAGCTATAACTCAGCTAGTGAGTTTTTCCTTTCAAAGTATCGTAGAATATGCTTAGAGGGTTAAGGGTATTTGTCATAAGGCTTAGGGTGGTTGAGGTAAGTGGTTCCACAAGTAGGGTGGTTTTAATGGAAAATTATATCAAGGAAGGATTCTTCAGCAGAGGTTCTCATGGGTATCATAGCAGGCTGATTCAAGAAGCTTTGTAGGGTTCAAATAATGGGTTTTACGTTCTGAGACTACAGATGGTCAGAGGTCAGGTCAAACAGCCAAAGGTTCTTATTCTTGTTCTTCTAGTCATGAAGGGCAGTATAATTCTTTTAGACACTCGCATTGTAATTCTTCTAGCAGGGGATTTTATGTGTGTGATGAGTTTTGAAACATGGCAAGGGATTGTCCCAGATATTTTTCAGGTCCTCCATAACAAGGTTTATAGCTTCAGACTTACTTGGCACCAACTCTTCTGACTAGAGCAGCACACACACTAATAGAGGTAGTTCTTGGGGTACTTGTGGTGGAGCTTAGGAAGCTTGTGGTAGTGGATGAGGATTTTTTCAGTCGAGAGGTTGATGTGGGCAATGCTATGTATTTCTGCCAAGACACAAAGTTGAGGCCTCTGATGTCGTTAGCACAGGTTATGTCCTAGTTTTCTATCCTTTTACATTAGCGCTGTTTGATCTAGGGTGTACATTCTCTTATGTGACTGTATATTTTTCTTCTGGTATTGATTCTATGTGTGAGTCCCTTGCGGTACCCCTTGGTGTTCCTATCCCAGAAGAGGATTTCTTAGGGGTGGATCTGGTGTACCGATCCGGTGTGGTAGTAGTTTTAGGGCATAACACCTCGGTATATTTGATTACCCTTGATATAATTGATTTTGATGTAATATTAGATATGTACTGGTTATGTTCTTATCATGCGGTTTTGGATTGTCATGCCAAGACCATTGCCCTAGTTATTCCAGATGTACTGAGGTTAGAGCTGAAGGGTACTTCTAGTTTATGTCCAAAGGGGATTATATCCTTTCTTTGTGCTCGTTAGATAATAGAGAAGAGGTCTCTATCTTACTGGCTTATATGCGTGATATCAGTTTTTATTCTCCTACTTTGGAGTTTGTGAAAGTTGTTAGGGAGTTTATAGATGTGTTTCCTATGGACATGCCTAGTGTTCCTCCGGATAGGGACATTGATTTTTCTATTTACTTGGATTAGGGCGCTAAGCCCATTTTTGTTTCTCTTTATAGGATAGCCACTATGGAGAAGTAGGAGTAGAAGGTCCAGTTGCAAGATTTTTTGAGTAACAACTTAATTAGGTTGAGTGTTTCACCTTGGGGTGCTCCTGTCTTATTTGTTACGAAAAAGGATGAGGCCATACATATGTGTATTGATTATTGGTAGTTGAATAAAGTGAGCATCAAGAATAAGTATCCTCTTCTATGTATCAAAGATTTTTTTTTATCAGTTTTAGGGTGCGATTGTGTTCTCAATGATCAATTTGTATTTTGGATATTGTCTATTGAAGATCAGAGCTTCGGATGTTCTTAAGGCAGCTTTCGGGACATGATATGGCTATTATCAGTTCTTGATTACGTATTTTTTCCTTACTAACATCCCAGTAAAATATATGGAGTTGATGAATGAGGTGTTTCTGCCTTATTTTGTTGTGGCTATGGAGATAAATTACTTGTTATGTATCTTGACTGTATTTGTCTAACCTTCTAGCATGAATGATCGTCTAGTTAATTAGACACAATTTATGCAAAACATTAAGCATAAACAGACCACATGTTTTGTTTAATTAGTATTATAATTGTGTCTGTCAAACATTTGGTTATGGTGTTTGCCTTGTTGTGATAAGTTGTTGTCAAGTATGATGAGTAAATGTTTTTTTTTCTACAGCTATGTGTTGGAATCTTATAATGAAGATTGTGGTTGGATCCTGAAGGCATCTTGCTTGAAGAATTCAGTTATGTTTAGAATTCACAAATTCAACAATGAACATACATGTCCAATGAGTGAGAGGTTACTGAAAAATTTGCAAGCCACAGTTGCCTTTTTTAGTAACTTTACTGCCCCAAAGTTAATAAATCATAAGAGAAAACACACTCCATTAGACATAATTGAAGAGGTGAAAGCTGCTTATGGTGTGGATATTAATTAAATGAAGGCATGGCGTGCTAAGGATCTTTCTATAGAAATTCTAAGAGGTGGACCAACTAATGGATATAGACAATTACCGAGATACATTTATATGCTAAACACTGTGTATCCTATTTCACACATTAGGATGCATAAGTCAACTGAGAATCAATTCATGTATCTGTTTATAGCTTTACATTCAATGATCAGTGAATTTGAGTGTTGCAAACCAGTAATTTTGGTTGACGTGGCCCATTTGAGTGGACCGTACAAAGGTACTTTTGTATCTGCTAGCACTCTTGATGGCGCAGGTATGTCAACTGATATCAGTTTAGTGAACTTGTTTCTAAAAGTATCATAACATTATGTTATGAAGTAATGTATCTAGTACAAATACGTAACAATAGTTGCATATTGTATTTTTGCTGGTGTAGGTTGTATATTACCAATAGCTTATGGGGTTGTAGATTCGGAGAACGATTGTTCCTGGACATGGTTTTTTTAGCAACATAAAAGTGCGGTTGGAGAGCGTGAGAATATGTGTGCTGTATCGGATTGAAATGAAAGCATAATCAAAAGTGTAAGCATTTTGTATCCTAATGTCCCTCATTTTGCATGCATCTGGCATCTTTGGAGGAATGTTTGCAAATACTTTAGGAGGAGCCAAAACAGACTTAGTGACCTATACTATTCTATGGCCAAGGCTTACAGAAAAGAGGATTTTGATTATATTATGGCGAAGGTGGGTAAGGTGGATCATCGTGTAAAGGATTACCTATATGATGTCGGGTATGAAAAGTGGTCAAGGGCTCATGCACCAATAAATAGAGGTAGGATGATGACATCTAATATTGTTGAATGTATCAATGGTTGTTTGGTAGAGGCGCGGGAATTGCCTATATTAGGATTTATGGAAGAAGCAAGGATATTATTTGGGTTATGGAACTGCAAAAATAGAGAAAGAGCATCATATACAAAAACTACATTAGGACGAAGATTTGAAGAAATTCTACTTCTTAATGGTGCGAAATCTTCGCGCATGACGGTATGTTTGAAAAGTTATATATCAGTTTTTCTCTATGTATATTTCAGTACTATTCATTGTTTTATTAAGCAAGATTTTAGAGTTTTGTTTTTTCTAATTTATTTGTCAGGTTAAGGCTTCATCAAACTATGTGTATACTATTTAAGAATCTGGAAGAAGGTATATTGTGGACCTTGAAATAAAAACATGCAACTGTGGAAGGTTTCAACTTGATGAAATACCATGTCCTCATGCAATTGCAGTTTTGAAAAGTAAAAATATGGATGATATGAGTTTGTACTGCTCTGATTACTATAAGCGTTCCACAATAGTGAGGACTTATGAAGTTCCAATTAATCCGATGCCAGCTATGAAGGATTGGCATGTGCCTACATATATTTAGGATGAAGTGGTCAACCCACAAAAATACAGAAGACCACCTGGGAGGCCAAAGAAAGCAAGGCATAAGAAATCAAGTGAAACTCTATCATCAAGCATAAACTGTTGTGGAAGATGTGGCCGTGAAGGTCACAACAGACGCACATGTGATTTCTTCCCGAAGGAGAATTAGCATTAGAGATTTGTTTACTTTTTAGTTTTACTAGTGTTTAATCTTGTTCGAACAATTTTAATTTACTTATGCTCTTTGATTTTTAATGAAGCACTTTTTTCATTGCTTATTGATCATAATGTCATTTTAATGCTCCACATTAGTTACATATTGGTTTGTTGTAGTAGTTTCTAGTTCAATTTCCAGTGAAGTAGACCTAGATAATAGATATTGAGACAATACTTTTATAATCTTGTGATACATTACCAATATTATCAAAGCATGGCCCTATACATTACCAATACGTAAAGTTATTTGGTACATTCTAAGAAATTTATGTTATGATACATTACTTTAACTGATGTTATGATCTATGTTGCTAATTTTGTAATGTATCGTATGCTATTTATTGTTTGATGTATTGGAAAATAGTGTTAGGTCATGCTTATGACACCAGTATAAGCTGACGATACATTGTTATGATTTCCAATACATTATAATAAATTGCTATGGTTAATGATACATTATAAATCGACCATTATACATTACATTAATTTGTAGTATGAAATTAAAGTATGTCATGATACATTATTTTAACTAAGGTTATGATATATGTTAGTAATTTGCATAAGTTCATTTTCAATCGTATTTCCCTTTTTTTTATGTATTGAAAAATAACTGTAGTTCATGCTTACGATACCTTACTAGTATAAGGTATCGTAATGTATAGTATGGTGACCGATACATTAAAGTGATGATACATTAATATGGTGAGTGATACATTAAAACATAGAAAGTAACTTAATACAGTACATATATAAGTTATATGATACATTATAATAAATTTATATCATGATACATCACTTTAATGTATTGTATGAGATATGATAATTTATAGCATTTAACTTCAATGCATGTCCAGAAACAATATTGAAGGTTATGAAATATTACTTTTATAATCTTCAAATACATCAAGTTACTGATAAATTATTGCTTTTTAATTAGCTTTATGATGTTTATATGCAAATATGTCTGCTACAGTTTGTTGTATGATACATTACTGAATATTATAGTATAATTCGCTATAAATGTAACTGATGCAAGAAATAAAACTAATATGGATGGTGATAGAAATTGATCATAAATGTAACTGGTGCATTATGATGAGACAATCAAAAAGTAGAGTAGATGATGCTAAGACAATATCGACATCTATTGGTCTTACAAAATATTGTTCACATTAAAAAAGTCAGTAACTTTATAACTACTCAATTGAGACTATCGCTGATTCGCCCAATGGTGGAACATAATTTGACCTTGGCCTTGGTGGATCTTTATTATCACTAGCATAGTCCTTCTTAGCCTTTATAACTCCGTAGTTCCATAAAAGTGTTGCATATCTCTTTTGATGATATTCTGCATCAGAACCATATGAAGGGACAGACAGTCTATCACTAAGATATTCAGCAAAATCAACTATGAAAACTCCACAGTCCCTGAAAAGTAATGTATCTTGAGTTAGTAATAGTTGTTGAGTAAAATTATAATGTTGTACACATTGTAAATAGATAAATTATTGATATGTCACTTACAAACTACCACTCGATTGCTGGGCAATGCCTTCTGCATATTCAACCTCAGAAGGGTGTTGGTTCACAAACTGGATGCCTTCGACCATCTTATCCTTGTACGCTTCCAGAATTGACCAGTCCATACGTTCTGTTTTTTTCAAGAAATTTACTGTCAGACAGGTAAGTTTGCAACATCACAACCAACTTATGAATCTCAGGGGAGGGCTGTCTATGTCTCGATGACAAAAGTGAATCATAAACCCGTATGCGTCTTTCCTTGAGAATAATCACAGCCAACACCCAGTGAAACTCTTTATCGCAATTAATTGGGAACATATACATCATCCACAAAATGCCAAGGCAAACCCGCAGGGATGCTAAACCCTTTGATAATGTTGACCAGTGATTTCTCATTGCGGGTAACAATAGCCGACTGTGCATAGTCCTCCTGTGTAGAAATATTCTCATGAACAACATCTGGAAAATACCTCTAGTACGTCAAGTCTATATATGTTTTGAACAAGCAATTGGCGGTGGTGTATCTGTATTGATCATAAAGTTGTTGCTTTGACTTCTTACGCAGGTAGTAGAATATAACATCAATATGCTGCACCATTTATCAACATAAATTAGGAATCAATTCCCACAAATTGATGTTAAAAAAAGTATCAGCATAATGCAAAATATTTACATCAGAATTTCAAGATATAAATGCAACCCAAGCAAACATGTAACTAGTATTTAAACTATATTACCATTATTTCAATAGTTGATCATTATACATTTATATGTATTAGACCAACAATACTTACAAAATGATAAAACAACTACCAATTAGTAAAAATTTCTTTATAGTTACACCTCGTCGTTCCAGCAGGTGTTGGGTTGAGACATTATGTAAAACCAGTTTTTTGTTTCAGGATGTGCAACAACAAAATCCAATTTTTTGAAACCAAGTCCGGACGCTTTAGATCTGTAGTGATCGACCTTCAAATTCCTATATAAGTAGTTATGATAAATTTTGAGAGAGCATAAGTTCATTATCTTAAAATATTTACAAAACAAATTAGACATCTTACTTGTTGGCATGATACTTAAGCAACCCTTTCACAATCCATTCAGAGTATATCGAGATTAATTCGGTGGGACAATCTTCAAAAATTCGGAAACCATCAGAAGGATGTTTCTGTGGAAAATCTATAGTGTGACTATCCTTGCCTTTAGTACTGGAACCAAATTCATTCAAATACGGTGACTTTAATATCATAGTGGGTCTCCTAATCCTTTGAGCCGGTGTTTTTGTGTCTTCATTTATAACCATCTGAGCGTCTGGAAAATCCGGCAGAAACTGACTGTCACGGATGTAAAACTGACTTTCAGTCATTTCTTGGGAACTAACAACATTGAGTGGTTGTGCAATCATTGTAGTCGATAGCCCAAATATGAGTGAAACTATAGCTTCATGAACTGAGTCAGATAACTTGTCGATGCAATCCTCCTGAAGAAATAGACATTGTTACAAATACATTAAAAATATATCATCTCTACTTATATATCTGATACATTGCCTACACTGTTATGTATCTGAAATTATAATTAAAAAGAAAACATATATGTGAACCTTCTCTTCGATTTGGACTTCAGTGGTCTCTGTTGTTATGGGTTGGATATTGATACTATCTTGAACAACTGTTGGGTCTGACTGATCAGATTTTCGAGGGTGTTCAACATTGATCTTCCATCCAGTAGTTGATATACCATTTGATCAAAACTCTTATCATCAGTCTGGCAAACAAAGTACATTAAATTACAATGTTATAAGTAATGTATCAATAAATGTCATATTTTATAACCTTTTGAGCTGGATCCTTTGGAATTTCTTTTGGACTATGCAATTCAACGCCACCTTTTCTATTTTTTGTGTCATCCCCGTTTGGACTATCGGTGCCATCTTCAACCTGATAATAAATAATTGCAACGACAATATATGTTTTAATGATGTGAAAAATATTACACAAAAAGAAATTACCTTATGATCAACATTGTGCTTCTCTTTAAAAGCTTTCATCATCTCTTTATGTTGATCCTTCAGTAACGTCTCAATGTGATCAAATTTTTTGTCAACCTTGAAACGTTCAAAAAAAAAATTATTAGTTAATATGTCACCTCAGTAAATTTGAAATAGAAAACATGACACAGTACTGATATAGGACTCAACATAGGACTTTATTGCATTCATGTCCACTTTTAGTAAAAGTTGCTCTTGGCGCATGCTGGAAGACCCATCAACTAGCTTTTCATCATCACGTGACTGAGTTAGAACTGGTGATGTTTGTTCACCACGATCGACACTAGAGGGTGCAGCTTTAGCTTCTTCAATGATGGGGTCAACAGGAGTTTTTGATGTGCCAGTTGACACATTTACTTTCTGTGCAGATGATGGAGCTTTCTTCCTTACTTGCACACTCACTGTTTCGTTTGGCATAGTGACCTACCTTCTTTTCGGAGGAGGGGATACTAATGTATTAGAAGCATGCTTGGACTTGTTCCGTAGATCCGCAGGTGGCTTAGTAGTGAAATCATCAAAATCATTTGGTTCTGAGGCAGAAGCTGGTAGAGTAGGTTCTGAATAAATGTTTTCCTAAGGATCACCCGACGTGCTCGATAAAGACAACTTGAAGGGATCATATCTACCAACATGCAAGGTATTTGGCAAATCGAGATTACCCAATTCATAAACCGTAGGATGTAGGTTGGTGTACACAAACTGTATAAAAGATATAAACATCAAATAGAAGAAGTTAGAAATGATTACAATAACAACAACAAATATAACAACCATTTAATACCAATAAAGAATGTATGAAGACAGTAAATTTTGAAAATGATGTATTGGAATTGTAGTGTGATGTATCAGATATAATTTTTCTTGACTTAAAACAATCCAAGGTATCATGTTATGTATGATTGCTATTTATAATGTGTGATTTACTACATGATACATAAGTAGTAAAGTATCAAATACTTATACGGTTTGACATACATTTCAGTGATATAAACACTTAAAAGAAACTTCTATGTTGGTGCAAATTCCATAAAGATTATGCATGAAATTTACCTTGCTGAACATTCCCACCAAAAAATTCTCACATTTAGGCTTTGTTCCAACCACTGACCAATTTAATATCCTCGGTATAAGGTTACGTTTATGAACGTCCATCTCTTCGTCGACTTTAGAACAACACTCGTACATCCACACGTTCAGTACTTGCGGCATGCCTCCTAAATGATAGAATTGTTTTTCAATAAAGAAATCTTGTCTCAAAGAACTCATCAACTTGTCGAAGGCAACCTTGCCCTATGGAAAATTTTCATATCGGCCATCCGCAACCATCTTAAAATCTGCTAAGGTAGCTGGCGCATCACCTAATTGTGAAAACAAAAATGTATGTATAAAATACAATATGGACATCTGCAGCGCATCTTGATTATTGTAGAAATTTCCCATTTGGTAACGTTGAACCAATGTTTTTTTGGAAATTCCAGTTGTCTTCTTCGGGAAATACTTTCCCATCAACACAGATGGCTCTGATTCCGATAACTCAAAATCTTTAATTTTGCCGGTGTATTTCAAATTGGTGATGAGAGCAAATTCATAAAGCGTGAATACAAGCATTGTGCCTTTGACATATACATGTAGTTCAGAAGTATTATCATGTGCCAACTCAAGCATCAACAAGAATTTAGTTATTTTTCCTTGGAAATTAGATTTGGGCATATTGAGATATGTCCCAAAGCATGTCTGTTTAAACATCTCCACTACCTCTAAACCAACATAACTCTTAAAATCATCCCGAAAATTACGATTACATGAACTTCCAAACCTGAGAGGATGAGGTGGAATAACTTTTATAACATAGTTCATCCCCTGCATTCAAATACATTAAAAGAATGTAAGAATAATTAAGAGGTATTTATAAATATGATACATTACTTAACCAAAAATAACCTGAATATAATGAATGTATCAGGATGGCACAAACCATAAAGGTGTATAACATACTATGTATTAGTAACAGTGAGACCATTCACATATGTTTGATTTAATAGCCAGATACATCATTAGTATGTATCTGTGGAGAGTAGATCTGTCAGATACATAAAAATCATACGTTTGGTAAAAGGTCTCCTTAACATACTATGTATCTTGGATGGCGTAATTGAAACTTAGTTAGGTTACATCTATGTATCAGCTTCATTGACACCACTCACATATGTTTGATTTTACCGTCAGATACATACGTATGTATGTATCTGTAGAAAGTAGATCTGTCAGATACATAAAAATCATACCTTTGGTAAAGGGTCTCTTTTTGTAACTAGCTTTCTTTTCCTCTTTGCAGCTGCAACAACAGGCTTTTTACTGCTACTACAGGTAGCCTCCCGTAACTTTTTCATCATAATTGGGTCGTTTCGATGTTTGGATCTATTTTCACGAAAATCATTCTCTTCATAATCAAAATGAGCAGGAACAGATCCAACACCAACTTTAGTTGTAGTTGTAAGATCTATTTGAGTAAGACCAATACTAAACAATGGTCCTGCCTCCATTAATAATCTTAAAATTGTGATAGAACAGAAATTCGCAAATAGATTGGATTCAATTTCTGAAATACTAAACTTTAAAGAGAATGAAAACAAACTAACCTACAAATAAATTTGAAGAAGAAATTTAATAGAGGAGGTTGTAAGTTGAAGTTGTAACTTGACTGTTGATGTAGTGGTGGAGAACACGATTCAAATTCAAAATTAGTGAGTTGTGGTAACCGCCGGATACATTACCATGATTTTGGCCGAGTATGGCGGAGCAAAAGTCGGTATAAGGGATGGGGTAGTAATGTATCTGATTTTAGGTGATTTTTATGAGTTAGAAGGGATTTTTGTAATTAGTTTATTGAGATGGGATTTTAAGTAAAAATGGAAACTTAAGGTGTAGTTTGAGTAATTTTGGCAAAATTTTATGAAATCAATAGATTAATTTAAGGCTCACATTAGATAGAGAGAAAATGAAGGGAACCATAATAAAAAGGTGGATTGTAAAATTATGTCCCAACGCAAAGACAGAGAACGTGATGACAACTATATTAACCCAACATATAAGTAAGACAACCCTTTATCAAAAAAATTAGTAATGAATTGTATATGCTCAAGTAAAAGCATAAAAATATAATAAGTTCTAAAGTAATTATTTTCATAAACTCCTAGCAATAAGTAAGATAAGATCTCCAACGTTTACTGTCGAAAGTACAAGTCTCTACAAAATACAAAGTATAGCCATAATCTCTTCAATATTCAGAAATGAATGACATAATGAAGAGAAAGATTTAATAGAATCAGTAATTGTAGATCAACCAAGAAGCTACATCAAAATCTCAAAATACTCAATAGCTACAATGTTCACTTGTCACTCATACTCAACTCGAAACCTGTCCTACACATGGGACCAAAAGAAGAAAGGGCAAATGCTAAAATTCATGTGTACTCAGTAGAAACATGGGCTAACCCAAAAAGGAATTGATGGTGAGGATTGTCTCTTTACTGCCCTGTTCAATACTCTATAACATACACCACTGGTTTCTAAAAAAATAGAGACCAAGACTAAAATCTAATGTCAATTTTATTATATATTTAATCCAAATAGTCTGAATGTAACACCCTGTACATTTCCAAACCTATGAGATTACCTTAACATTTATGAAATTATCTAAACATGAGATGGTTGGTGTAATCCACATTAATTTTAGTGGGCTGAAGTAACATGTGCTAATAGGCTCAAATGAGGCCCAAATATTAAGCAAAAGACATGGCCCAAATGGAGAAATGACCCTTTCTACAAGATTGACCAAGTAAACACATTTAATGTTGGCTAAGGATGACTACAAAGGACTATATAAAGAACAAAAATCAGATTTTTATTCATTCATCACACATGCCAAATCTAGAATTTTCCAAAGATATTTCCTTTCTCTTTAAAACCCTAAGCTATCATTCCCTTGGACAAGATCATCCTCGTACAAGCTTTGGTAAGTGTTTAAACTTAGGGTTTAATATATTATATGCGTGATAGGGTGTATAAATCATGTTGTTTATGTTGACAAAGTGTTGAGCCGTCCACTATGTGTAAAACAGTCTACTTTTGCTTAATCGGTAAAGGGTTTTGCCTTCTAAACTTGAAAGTGGACTTGAGGTCTTGAAGGAAGTGAATTTGATGGATTAAATGTCAACATGCGTGATGTGGTTATGTCCCTAACTTTATTTATCATTGTGTATGACTTTTGGAATTATTGTTAAGGAATTGTGCATGGAATTGATGGTATATTGAAATGAAAACGTAGTTTGGTGATGTTCATGTGAGTTGTGAAACCATGACAATTTGTTGGCATCCAAGATAACTTAAAATATGAAAAGATAAGCTTAATTATGGCCATGGACCATTTATTACAAAAAGGGACCCAAAAGAGACCCATTATGGCAGAATCGGGCATCCGCCTTCGTGGATGGGGCACCTGCGGGCATAGATACCAACGCAGGTGCCCTTGGACAGGACCATATGGGAACCTACAGCCATATATCACCCACATATAGGCACAGGTGGATCCACAGACCATTCCAGAATTTCATTTTGTTTGTTTTTGCTTCTCTTTGACCCCCCCAAGAACCCTATACCCTTCTTGGATGCAATTATCAACTTATGGTACCCTTTGAATGGCTTTAAGGAGTCGTTCAGAGGCATGTTGGATTATATCAATTATGTTTTCTTGTTAATGTGTTATTGTGAAAGGTATTTAAGTGACTTGATGGAGTAAAAGTGCCGTTGTATTCAAGGGGAAGTGTAAAGTATAACTTTGGTGTGAAATGCTATCGCTTTATGATGTGTTGGTTAATGTGTGGAATGTTGTGGTGTTGTTTGTATGGTGATGCAGTCTATTGTATTGTGAAGGGTGAAATAACGTTATATGGCAGTCATGTAGCTCATTGTCGTCTTATGCACTCGTAATGTAGTTAGTTGTTAACGTGAGCTCCATTATGTACTTAAGTTGTAGAGTAAAACGTAAGGAAGGAGCTAGATTATTATATTCACATATAGGACTGTGTATTCATATTGGGAAGATAAGGTATGTAAGTTCACTCTTTCCGTACTCTTTGGCAGCTCCTATTGTTCACATCATTACCGTATTTGTTCCATTTTGAAATGTTCTAAAGTATCTTATTTCAGGTTGTCATATATTATGATTCACATGTCTCTTATTCGTTGACTGGTGTTCCAAAGTTCCAATAATGTTATAACCACCAATGTATCAATCTCACAAAAGTAAAGAAATGAAGTAATGCATAGTTGTTTACTGTTTGAGTACGGGTGGTAGTTCTAAGGGTCGAAAGCCTAGCTAAAGACGATCCCGAGAGTATTGGATCAGGGGCCAGCTTTAGGGGCCAAAGCCTAGCTCAAGCCGAACCTGACAGGGGGAAATCCAGAGGCGTGAAAACCCTGGTCGGAACGAACCTGATTTATTCACTTATGGGTGGCACTCTAAGGGGTATAAGCCTGGCTGGAATGATCCCAATGTTATGATATGATGTGACCCACTGATCAGTTGGGGCTTGGGCACGATATGATAAAAATGATGATGAATGAATGTAAAAGCAAAGAAAGTAATGAAAGCAATGTACATGGTTCCACACATACAGAACAGTGGTTTATCCGTAATGTTTATTCACTTGTATTTGATTTCGTTGAAGTTCTTATATTTCATGCAGTTGCTCATAGCCTTACATACTCACTACATTCTTTCGTACTGACGTCCCTTGGGGAACTTACCTTACTTGCTTCAGGTGCGAGTAGACCTCCAAGTAGTTTACAGGTCATCTGCGTATTATTGGTGAGCTCCAAATTGGTTCGGGGCTTCTCCGAGTCACTTGTGTACATTTGTTTTGGTATTATGTAAATGCTGTATAAAGAGGGGACTTTTCCCAACTTTAGGTTGGTTATGTATCTGTTAGAGGCTTTGTAGACGTACGTTGTAAGACAATAAAGGCATGTATGTCCATTTTGACATGGTGGCCCTAACGACCAAGTTTCATATATATATCATATATTCTCCATGACTTCCGCCATTAGTTTCTTGTATTTACATGAGATAGAATGTTGTTCACTCAGGGATATGCATATGAATGTACATGAATAAAGGTTGGTTCTCTCGGGCTTTAACGGCTTTGGGTGCCAATCTGCCTCAATGGGATTTAGGTGTGACAAAAGTTGTATCAGAGCAGGTTGTCCTAGGGTGTCTACAAAGCCGTGTCGGAGTAGAGTCTTGCTTATGGATGTGTTGCGCACGACATTTATTAATAGGAGGCTACGAGACATTTAGGAGTTATTTCTTTTCTTCATTTCTTATATCGTGCATTAGAGCCAATGTTGTAGGTGGAATCATATCTGACCATTGAAATTGGTTTTCTTTGTTATAGTAAAATGCTGATTACAAGATGAGGTAGGGGAAAAGGTAAGAAGGTAGACATGCTTGTCGGAGAAGGAACTAGTAAATCACCACCTGACCAACCTAGTCAAGGTGGGGCTAAAATTGAATTTGCATCACGGGCATCTTCTCCTCTCCCATTTCCAGGGGGGCCACAAAGGAGATAAGTATCCCCAGAACCACCTGTTAATGCTACTGAGCAGGATAAAAGAAATGCGGTGCAAATGTTGACTCGTATAGTTGCTGCAAAAACTCAAGGACATGTTGGTCCAAAAATAAGTAATGACAGTGCAGATAGGGCAACTAGTCGAAGGACACATGATTTTCTGAAATTAGACCCTCCCACGTTCACCGGGTCAGATCTGAATGCAGACCCACAAGATTTTATGGGCCAAATCCAAAGGGCACTAGATATTATGCATGTGACTAGTATAGAAACAGTGGAGCTTGCATCATATAGACTAAAAGGCGAGGCTATATTATGGTACGAAGATTAGAAATGACTTAGGCTGTAGGTGCACTTCCAGCTAGTTGGGAGGAATTCAAAACGACATTCCTTGACCATTATCTCCCATATGAGATTTGAGAGGCTCGTGCAGATCAGTTTTTAAATCTTCATCAAGGGAATATGAGTGTCAGATAGTACAGTCTTTAATTTAACTCTTTGGCTCGATATGTTCCTAATGTAGTAGCCACGATGGATGACAGAGTACATCGATATATGGACAGGAGCCATATTTGGTGAGGGACTGTACTATTGCTGCTTTGAAAAAGGATATGGATATAGCCAGAATACAAGCCTTTGCACAGAAAATGGAGGATCAGAGACAAATGAGAAGGGTGTAGGAATTTGAAAGAGGGACGTCAAAGAGGGCTAGACCTATGGGATAGTTAATGGCATCCCAAGGAGAATTTAGGCCTCGAGTTTTTCTTAGACCACCTAGACCATCATTTTCTTATCCTACAGCAGGTACTTCATCCCAATTTCAAGGGTTTAGAGGCAGTCAGGTTGGGCAAAGTAGTGGAATTCAGGGTTCGCAAAAAGTGGGATTTTCTCACCAGCCGTGTCAACACTGTGGGAAGTTTCATTTAGGTGCATGCCGGGTCGGAACAAATGTTTGTTTTCGGTGTGGTTTATCGGGGCACATAGTGAGAGACTGTCCATAGAGGGGCACGGGTAGTATGACCCAACCTATGGGATCAACCGTTGCATCATCATCATCAGGTGTATAGCCTGTTGGTTGTGGTAGACGTACTAGAGGAGCAGCCAGTCCTAGTGGAGTCCAAAATCGTACCTATGCCTTAGTAGATCGACAAAATTTGGACGCTTCTCCTGATATGGTTACATGTACATTATCTGTCTTTTCACATAATGTATATGCATTGATTGATCCGGGATCTACCCTATCACATGTTACTCCATTGATTGCTGAAAAATTCAAAAGAACACCAAAATTATTAGCTAAGCCATTTGAAGTATCTACACCGGTTGGTGAATCTATTGTAGCTAAAAGAGTATATCGTAATTGTATAGTGAGTGTTTGTGATCATGATACGATGGTTGATCTTATTGAGCTTGAAATGGTAGATTTTGATGTTATAATGGGTATGGATTGGTTTGCTTCTTGTTATGCCACGGTAGATTGCCGAGCTAAGAAGGTACATTTCCATTTTCCACAAAAGACCATCCTTGAATGAAGGGGTAATGTTGGAGCACCAAGAGGTAAATTTATTTCCTATCTTAAGGCAAGGAAAATGATATCCAAGGGGTACACATACCACCTAGTAAGAGTGCAAGATATCGATGTGACGTTACCAATTCTTCAATCGATTCCGGTGGTAAATGAATTCCTTGATGTATTTCCTGAAGATCTTTCAGGTTTGCCTCCAGAACGGGAAGTAGAGTTTGGTATTGATGTGATTCCAGACACTCAGCCTATATCTATTCCTCCGTATAGAATGGATCCGGCAGAGTTACGGGAATTAAAGGAGCAATTAAAAGACTTGCTGGAAAAGGGATTCATAAGGCCTAGTATGTCCACTTGGGGTGCACCAGTGTTATTTGTATGAAAGAAAGATGGGACATTTAGTATGTGTATTGATTATCAGCAGCTGAATAAGGTGACTGTTAAGAATAAATGTCCCCTCCCCAGAATTGATGATTTGTTTGACCAATTACAGGGTGTATGATGCTTCTCCAAGATTGACCTGAGATCGGGATATCATCAGGTAAGGGTTAGAGAAAAAGATATACCCAAGAGAGCTTTCTGAACATGGTATGGTCATTATGAATTTTTTGGTTATGTCATTTGGGCTAACAAATGCACCCGCAGTTTTTATGAATTTGATGAATAGGGTGTTCAAGCCATTTTTAGATGTGTTCGTGACAGTATTTATAGATGATATTCTGGTTCATTCAAGATCACTAGAGGACCATGCAAATCACTTACGACAGGTGTTACAAATTCTTCGTGACCGTAAGTTATACGCAAAGTTCTCTAAATGTGAATTTTGGTTAAAAATCTGTAGCATTTTTGGGTCATATTGTGTCACATGAAGGAATAAGGGTTGATACGCAAAAGATAGAAGAGGTGAAGAATTGGCCAAGACCTACGACGCCTACAAAGATTCGTAGTTTTCTTGGATTGGCAGGTTACTATAGAAGGTTTGTTGAAGGGTTTTCTTCCATTGCAGCGCCTTTAACAAACCTAACCCACAAAGCAACCAAGTTTCAGTGGAATGATGCATGTGAGAAGAGTTTCTAAGAGCTGAAGGATAAATTGATGACTACACCCGTATTGGTGCTTTCGGAAGGCACAAAAGGGTATGCAGTGTATTATGATACTTCGGGGGTTGGTTTAGGATGTGTATTGATATAGCACGGTAATGTAATAGCATATGCCTCACGACAGTTATGGCCACATGAGAGAAACTATCCCACACATGATCTTGAGCTAGCAGCTGTGATATTTACTTTAAATATATGGCGCCACTATTTGTATGGGGTTCATGTTGATATATTTACTGATCACAAGAGTTTGTAATATATCTTTAAGCAGAAGGATCTAAATTTGAGGCAGCGGAGGTGGCTGGAACTCCTAAAAGACTATGATATTGATATTTTATATCATCCAGGGAAAGCAAATGTGGTAGCCGATGCATTAAGTTGCAAAGTAATAGGAAGCACTCATGGACAGTTGACGGAAAATCAAGGTATAGTCGAGGACCTACATCAACTAGCCAACTTGGGGGTTCTTCTTCTTGAATATCCAGATGAGGGGGTTATTGTCCAGAATGTAGTGGAATCTTCCTTAATAGCTGAAGTAATGGGGAAACAGTATGCGGATCCTATTTTATTTCAACTGAAAGGGCATATACAACAAGGCTTGATGAAGGCATTTGATCTTACGCAAGAGGGAGTACTTCAATGACAAGGTAGATTGAGCTAAGGAAACAGATTATGACAGAGGCACATCATTCACGGTATTCTATTCATCCGGGAGCTACCAAAATGTATCATGATTTAAAATAAATGTATTGGTGGGGGAACATGAAGAAGAACATTGCAGAATTTGTAGCTCAATGTCTAAATTGTCAACAAGTAAAAGTAGAGCATCAGAAACCTGGAGGTTATATGCAATGTATAAATCTTCTAGTCTGGAAGTGGTACATGATTAACATGGATTTCATCACAGGTTTTCCTCGTACACTGCATAAATTTGATTCGATAAGGGTAATAGTTGACAGGCTTACCAAGTCAGCGCATTTTCTACCAATCAAGACCACTTATACAGCTGAAGATTATGCAAGGTTGTATGTTAAAGAGATAGTGCGACTACACAAAATTCCAATCTCTATTATATCAGACTGGGGAGCTCAATTTACTGCACACTTTTGGAAATCTTTTCAGAAGATTTTGGGAACCCAAGTGAGTTTGAGTACGACTTTTCATCCTCAAACAGATGGACAAGCAGAACGTACTATCCAACCACTTGAAGATATGCTACGAGCTTGCACGTTGGACTTTAAAGGTAGTTAGGATGATCATCTACCTCTTATTGAATTTGCCTACAATAATAGCCATCATTCAAGTATCAAAATGGCACCTTATGAAGCTTTATACGGAAGAAAGTGTAGATCACCAATTGGATGGTTTGAAGTGGGTGAAACTGCTTTACTTGGACCAGATCTTGTTCACTAACCTATGGAGAAAGTTAAGGTGATACAACAGTCGCTATAAACGGCCCAAAGTCAACACAAGTCATATGCTGATGTTAGGAGAAGGGGGCTCGAATTTTCCATAGGTGATTGGGTGTTCTTGGAAGTGTCACCAATGAAAGGGGTAATGAGATTTTGAAAGAAAGGAAAGTTGAGTCCACGTTATATAAGGGCATATAATATTACTCGAAGAATTGGTCAAGTTGCGTTTGAATTGGAGCTACCCAAGAACTCTCCACAGTTCATCCAGTGTTTCATGTTTCAGTGCTTCAAAAGTGCATAGGAGATCCATATCGTATTGCTCCCATTGAATATGTACAAGTTATGGAGGATCTCACCTATGAAGATATACCTATTGCTATTCTAGATCGACAAGTGAAGAGGTTGAGGAATAAAGAAGTAGCTTCCGTAAAGGTACTTTGGAGGAATCAGCAAGTAGAAGAAATCACATAGGAAGCCATGGAAATGATGAAGTCCAAGAACCCGCATTTATTTCAAATGGAAGAGAAAGTTCAAGATGCGGGATCGGATCAATAACAAGTAAGTATCTATAAGCATTATGTGTACTAGACTTGAATTTGTTTAAATTGGATAATGTTACTAACAATCGAGGACGAATATTTCTAAGGGGGGAGGGATGTAACACCCCGTACATTTCCGAACCTATGAGATTACCGTAACATTTATGGAAGTATTTAAACATGAGATGGTTGGTGTAATCCACATTAATTTTAGTGGGCTGAAGTAACATGTGCTAATGGGCTCAAATGAGGCCCAAATATTAAGCAAAAGACATGGCCCAAATGGAGAAATGACCCATTCTACAAGATTGACCAAGTAAGCACATTTAATGTTGGCTAAGTATGACTACAAAGGACTATATAAAGCACAAAAATCAGATTTTTATTCATTACATCACACATGCCAAATCTAGAATTTTCCAAAGATATTTCCTTTCTCTTTCAAACCCTAAGCTATCATTCCCTTGGTCAAGATCATCCTCTAGCAAGATATGGTAAGTGTTTACTATTATGGTTTAGTATATTATATTCATGATAGGGTGTATAAATCATGTTGGTTATGTTGACAAAGTGTTGAGCAGTCCACTATGTGTAAAACAGTCTACTTTTGCTTAATCGGTAAAGGGTTTTGCCTTTTAAACTTGAAAGTGGACTTGAGGTCTTGAAGAAAGTGAATTTTATGGATTAAATGTCAACATGTATGATGTGGTTATGTACCTAACTTTATTTCTCTTTGTGTATGACTTTTGGAATTGTTGATAAGGAATTGTGCATGGAATTGATGGTATATTAAAACGAAAACGTAGTTTGGTGATTTTCATGTGAGTTGTGAAACCATGACAATTCGTTGGCATCCAAGATAACTTAAAATATGAAAAGAGAGGATTAATTATGGTGATGGACCATTTATTACAAAAAGGGACCCAAAAGAGACCCATTTTGGCCGAACCGGGCATCCGCCTTCGCGGATGGGGCACCTGCGGGGGCAGATTCCAATGCAGGTAGACCTGGACCGGGCTAGATGGGAACCTGCGGCTGTATCTCACCCACCTGCGGGCACAGGTGTCTCCATGGACCATTCCGGAATGTCATTTTTTTTTTGCTTCTCTTTGACCCCCCCAAGGCCCCTATACCCTTCTTGGATGCAATTATCAACTTATGGTACCCTTTGAATGGCTTTAAGGAGTCGTTCAGAGGCATGTTGGATTATATAAATTATGGATTGTTGTTAATGTGTTATTGTGAAAGGTATTTAAGTGACTTGATGGAGTAAAAAAGTGACCTAGTGTTCCAGGGGAAGTGTAAAGTATAACTTTGGTGTGAAATGCTATCGCTTTATGATGTCTTGGTTAGTGTGTGGAATGTTGTGGTGTTGTTGGTGTGGTGATGTATTCTATTGTATTGTGAAGGGTGAAATGACGTTATATGACAGTCATGTAGCTCATTGATGTCTTATGCACTTGTAATGTAGTTAGTTGTTAACGTGAGCTCCGTTATGTACTTTTGTTGCAAAGTAAAATGTAAGGAAGGAGATGGATTTTTGTATTCACATATAGGACTGTGTATTCATATTGGGAAGATGAGGTATGTAAGGTCACTCTTTTCGTACTCTTTGGCAGCTCTTATTGTTCACATCGTTACCGTATTTGTTCCATTTTGAAATGTTTTAAAGTATCTTATTTCAGGTTGTCATATATTATGATTCACTTGTCTCTTATTCGTTGACAGATTTTCCAAAGTTCCAATAATGTTATAACCACCAATGTATCAATCTCACAAAAGTAAAGAAATGAAGTAATGCATAGTTGTTTTACTATTTGAGTACGGATGGTAGCTCAAAGGGGCGAAAGCCTAGCTAGAGACGGTCCCAAGAGTATTGGATCAGGGGGAAGCTTAAGGGACGAAAGCCTAGCTTAAGCCGAACCTGACAGGGGGCAATCCAGAGGTGAAAACCGTGGTCAAAACGAACTTGATTTATTGATTTTTGGGTGGCAATCTAAGGGGCATAAGCCTGGCTGGAACGAACCCAATGTTATGCAATGTTATGATATGTTGTGATCCACTAATCATTTGGGTCCCGGGCATGATATTATACAAATGATCAAGAATGAACGTAAATTCAAAAAAAGTAATGAAAGCAAAGTACATGGTTCCACACATACAGAACGGTGGTATATCCATAATGTTTATTCACTTGTATTTGATTTCATTGGAGTTCTTATATTTCATGCAGTTTCTCATATCCTTACATACTCAGTACATTCTTTCATACTGACGTCCCTTGGGGGACTTACGTTACTTGCTGGCAGGTACAGGTGCTAGTAGACCTCCACAGTAGGCTACGGGTCATCCGCGTACTATTGGTGAGCTCCAGATTGGTTCGGGGCTTCTCCGAGTCACTTGTGTACATTTTTTTTGGTATTATTTAAATGTTTTATAAAGCGGGGACTTGTCCCGACTTTAGGTTGGTTATGTATCTGTTTGAGGCTTTGTAGACGTGTGTTGTTAGACAATAAAGGCATGTATGTACATTTTCATTTGGTGGCCCAAACGACTAAGTTTCAAATATATATCATATGTTCTCCACGACTTCTGCCATTAGTATCTTGTATTTACATGAGATAGAATGTTGTTCACTCAGGGACATGCATATGAATGTACATGAATGAAGGTTGGTTCTCTCGGGCCTTAAAGGCTTCGGGTGTCAGTCCGCCTCAGTGGAATTTGAAGTGTGACACTGAAATCATATTCAAGCCAAAGTGACAGTAATAAATCCACTTTTACAAACACAAAATCACATATCACACCATATCGACATATTAGAAAAAAAAGTGAATTGATTTATAAATATGAGGTAAATGCCTCTTGTGGAGCTTGGGTTTGGGTTTAATTGCTATTGGTTTAAAATGCATTCACTCCTAAAGGCGTTACTATCAATAGTAGAGTCACTCCTATAAGTATCCTCTTCTGTGTATCAATGATTTATTTGATCAGTTTTAGGGTGCGAAGGTGTTTTCAATGATGAATTTGCATTTTGGATATCGTCTGTGGAATATCAGAGCTTCGGATGTTCTTAAGGCAGCTTTCCAGTAACGATATGGCTATTATATTTTCTTGATTACGTCGTTTTGTCTAACTAACGTCCCAGTAGAATATATGGAGTTGATGTTTGAGGTGTTTCTGCCTTACCTGGATTCTTTTATGATTTTGTTGATTGATGATATCATGAAGTATTCCAGGAGTGAGGTGGAGCATGTAAGGCATTTGAGGATCGCACTTTAGAGGTTGAGAGATGAGCAGTTGTATGTCATGTTCTCTAAGTGTCACTTTTGGTTGGATTTAGTGTCCTTCCATGGTCATGTGGTGACCAAGGATGGTATCATGGTCGATCCATCCAAGGTTTCGGCGGTCCATTATTGGGCTAGGCATACTTATCCTACCGAGATCCAGAGTTTTATTGGGTTAGCAGGCTAAAAATGATATAAAATTCAATGTAACAAGATTATACTAAATGGATAATTCAGACACTAAAATGAAAAGAAGACGACATATACAGATCAATTGAAGTTCAACAATAGGTTCAAATATTGACCCTTACTATTCGTGATCTCAAGTAAAAACATTACTTCGAATGAAAATAATTGAATTGCACTTGCACTTTTACATAGTTCCAAATTTCAATAGACAAAATACAACCATCACTATATGAATATTACTTTATGCAACCTCTATATTTATCTTGTGATCATCATTATTGAGAAATTCTTCTACGATTTTGAGGCATGGGTTTAACACACTTTTCTTCCATTCTTCGTCAACACCTTCTGTTCCAACTAATTTGAAAACCTTAGCAACATTTATATGATACAAAGACCACATTTTTTCATCTCTTAATCTTTTGATTTTCTCAATTTGGTTACAGATCAATGTGCAAGTATTAAGCTTGATTTCTTCAACTGCACATTGTAGAAGCATCTTCTTCTTTGATTCATCATTTTCATCTAATATTTTTTCTTCTCTAATAAAAATGTCCATTTCTGGAACACCAATGGACCGTCGAATACCTCTAGTGTAATTTGAATCTGGAACAAATATTTGGCATACTTCAGCCACTAGCCCTGCATGCAATATAAATTTAAGAATAATTTAATTTATTTGAACGTAGCTTTAAAAAAAATTAAAAAAATTTAACGTAACAGAAAATAAATTTTTTTGATGATTATCTTTCATCTGTTTAATATTTCACGGATATATAAAACAAATTTGAACTGACCTTTATGGATCATCTGATCAACCCTCATGCAAACAAAAAGGTACAAGACGGGTAAGGAAACATCTAACCAAATAAAGCAACTAACATACTTTGATTTGAACATGAATATAGGGTCTTCCACAAGCTTTTAGATGTATGAATTTGACCCTCCAACAATGATTGGAAGACATTCAGACTTCAAAACTTTTTCTATGCAGGCAATGGCTTGCAAACAGAATTCCTCAGCCGTAAAGTCAGAATTCGGATCGATTTCACCTTAACAAATATAAAAAAAGTTAAGGGTCAATCAATACGTAGATAAAATTTTATTATTCACTATAATGTGTATTTTACATGAACACATTGATAAATATTTTTCAAATTATATAAAACTCATAGCACTCAACTTGTTATTAGTCATCTAAGTAGGTCGAAAGGCTTGAGATCGTAGGTTCAAATATCCAATGGAGACAAAATAGTAGATAATTTCTTATTATACATTCATGTTTCTGTAGAAGTAATTGAATGTTCTCATGTCTGTAGGAAGTAACAAATACGTCGGTAGAATTAGTTGAGTGCATGCATGCTTACCTCTAGACACCACGATTAACAAAAGTATATTAAAAAGAATTATTTATTTTCTACTCAAATTTTTAAGCATTATAATTAGGTTTCACATACACCACTTTTGAAATAATTAATTTTTAAATTATAAAATTCATTTTCCACCGTAATCTATAATTATTACTATTAATTATTCAGGTAATCTTTGGTATAAATATAAAGTAGAAATAACTTTTTTACCTAGCAAATGGTGTGGTACACCTTGTTTCTCAATGTCTGAGATCTTTTTAGTGACAATGTCAAGTCCCTTATAGACTTGCATTTTATCAGAGTTGATGATTTCTCCTTGAAAATGAGTGGCTAGGTCAATAGAGAGACGAGATTTTCCAGTGCCTGTTGCTCCCATTACAAACACCACTTTCTTCTTATTCAACTTGTTATTGTTGATTAAAGTGTTCATTTTTCTACACATAAAATAAAAATAAACTATAAAGAATTGATAATAGTTATAATCTCATGAAAGCTACTCATGCATAAAGTGAAAGACTCAAAATTTAAATATCATGAATATGAATTGAAGAATTACAAACCTTGCTTGAGACAGGATATACTATGTAAAATATATTTTTCTTGAAAGTTGTTAAGATAGATAGAGCATTTGGCTTTTATAGTACAATATCAGTGTGGAATTATTAATTTGTATACTAAATTTAGAATAAGTAGATATCTTTAAGGATAAGAATGATTCTTTAAAATGTATAGATTTGTCAACTTGGATTTTGATGATAAGGCATAAATACTTTTAAGATGAAATTTCCAGATGCACATTATCGTGTGATCGTTTACAAGATTGAAGGAAAGATCGACTCCAAAAGACATGCAAAAAGAACAAATAATATTTATGAATGCATGTTTCAAGTAATGATGCTTCATATCTTGGAGTACATAACGTGTCACAAGTTTTTAAGCCAAATTCTATTAACGGGAAAAAAAAATACTATTTTAAATACAGGTAATTATATTAATCTATTTATAAAAAAAAAATTAATTTAACCATCAAATCAACTTTCCAACATCAAGATTGTATTAGCCAGGATAAATCCCCATAAATGATCCTTATCAACATATTGCAATATTTCATTAGCCAGGATAAATCCCCATAAATGGTCCTTATCAATAGACTGCATAATAATAAATTTCCTTTTTTTGTTTGTGCAACAATTTCAATTTGAAATTATGATTTTTTTATTTTAAAATCAATAAAAGTAGAATTTTTGCTAACATTTGTGGTCTTTTTGTACTCCCTTACGTTGACATTAATTTTGTCTAGCATAATTGGTTTATTTTTTACTATATAATAAAAATATAAAATTCTCCTCAAATGGGCATGTTGACTCTTGAATTGATAGTTCATATTTTGAAGCTAAAATTTTATGAAATCAATAAATTAATTTAAGGCTCACATTATATAGAGAGAAAATGAAGGGAACCATAATAAAAGGATGGATTGTAAAATTATGTCCCAACCCAAAAACTGAGAACGTGATGACAACTATATTAACCCAACATATAAGTAAGACAACCCTTTATCAAAAAAATTAGGAATGAATAGTATATGCTCAAGTAAAATCATGAAAATATAATAAGTTCTAAAGTAATTATTTTCATAAACTCCTAGCGATAAGTAAGACAAGATCTCCAACATTTACTGTCGCAAGTACAAGACTCTACCAAATACAAAGTATAGCCATAATCTCTTCAATATTCAGAAATGAATGACATAATGAAAAGAAAGATTTAATAGAATCAGTAATTGTAGATCAGCCAAGAAGCTACCTCAAAATCTCAAAATACTCAATAGCTACAATGTTCACTCGTCACTCATACTCAACTCGAAACCTGCCCTACACATGGGACCAAAAGAAGAAAGGGTAAATGCTAAAATTCATGTGTACTCAGTAGCAATATGGCCTAACCCAAAAAGGAATTGATGGTGAGGATTGGATCTTTAATGTCATATTCAATACTCTATAACATACACAACTGGTTTCTAAAAAAATAGAGACCAAGACTAAAATTTAATGTCAATTTTATTTTATATTAAATCCAAATAGTCTGAAATCATATTCAAGCTAAAGTGACAGTAATAAATCCAAATTTACAAACACAAAATCACATATCGCTCCATATCGACATATTAGAAAGAGAAGTGAATTGATTTATAAATATGAGGTAAATGCCTCTTGTGGAGCTTGGGTTTGGGTTTAATTGCTATTGATTGCTAATGCAGTCACTCCTAAGGGCCTTACCATCAATAGTAGAGTTACTCCTATAAGTATCCTCTTCTGTGTATCAATGATTTATTTGATCAGTTTTAGGGTGCGAAGGTGTTCTCAATGATCAATTTGTATTTTGGATATCGTCTGTTGAAGATCAGAGCTTCGGATTTTCTTAAGGAAGCTTTCAGGACACGATATGGCTATTATCTATTCTTGATTACGTCTTTTTGTGTAACTAACGTCCCACTGGAATATATGGAGTTGATGAATAAGGTGTTTCTTGATGAATGAGGTGTTTCTGCCTTACGTGGATTCTTTTATGATTTTGTTGATTGATGATATCATGAAGTATTCCAGGAGTGAGGTGGAGCATGTGAGGCATTTGAGGATCGCACTTTAGAGGTTGAGAGATGAGCAGTTGTATGTCATGTTCTCAAAGTTTCACTTTTGGTTGGATTTAGTGTCCTTCCATGGTCATGTGGTGACCAAGGATGGTATCATGGTCGATCCATCCAAGGTGTTGGCGGTCCGTTATTGGGCTAGGCATACTTATCCTACCGAGATCCAGAGTTTTATTGGGTTAGCAGGCTAAAAATGATATAAAATTCAATGTAACAAGATTATACTAAATGGATAATTCAGACACTAAAATAAAAAGAAGACGACATATACATATCAATTGAAGTTCAACAATAGGTTCAAATATTGACCCTCACTATTCGTGATCTCAAGTAAAAACATTACTTCGAATGAAAATAATTGAATTGCACTTGCACTTTTGCATAGTTCCAAATTTCAATAGACAAAATACAACCATCACTATATGAATATTACTTTATGCAACCTCTATATTTATCTTGTGATCATCATTATTGAGAAATTCTTCTACGATTTCGAGGCATGGGATTAACACACTTTTCTTCCATTCTTCGTCAACACCTTCTGTTCCAACTAATTTGAAAACCTTAGTAGCATTAATATGATGCAAAGACCACATTTTTTCATCTCTTAATCTTTTGATTTTCTCAATTTGGTTACAGATCAATGTACAAGTATTATGCTTGATTTCTTCAACTGCACATTGTAGAAGCATCTTCTTCTTTGATTCATCATTTCCATGTAATATTTTTTCTTCTCTAAAAAACATGTCCATTTCTGGAACACCAATGGACCATCGAATACCTCTAGTGTAATTTGAATCTGGAACAAATATTTGACGTACTTCATCCACTAGCCCTGCATGCAATATAAATTTAAGAATAATTTAATTTATTTGAACGTAGCTTTAAAAAAAATTAAAAAATTTAACATAACAGAAAATAATTTTTTTTGATGATTATCTTTCATCTGTGTAATATTTCACGGATATATAAAACAAATTTGAACTGACCTTTATGGATCATCTGATCAACCCTCATGCAAACAAAAGGGTATAAGATTGGTAAGGCAACATCTAACCAAATAAAGCAACTAACATACTTTGATTTGAACATGAATATAGGGTCTTCCACAAGCTTTTCGCTGTATGAATTTGACCCTCCAACAATGATTGAAAGACATTCAGACTTCAAAACTTTTTCTATGCAGGCAATGGCTTGCAAACAGAATTCCTCAGCCGTAAAGTCAGAATTCGGATCGATTTCACCTTAACAAATATCAAAAAAGTTAAGGGTCAATCAATACTTAGATAAATTTTATTATTCACTATAATGTGTATTTTACATGAACACATTGATAAATATTTTTCAAATTATATAAAACTCATAGCACTCAACTTGTTATAGTCATCTAAGTAGGTCGAAAGGCGTGAGATCGTAGGTTCAAATATCCAATGGAGACAAAATAGTAGATAATTTCTTATTATATATTCATGTTTCGGTAGAAGTAATTGAATGTTCTCATGTCTGTAAGAAGTAGCAAATACGTCGATAGAATTAATTGAGTGCATGCATGCTTACCTCTAGACACCACGATTAACAAAAGTATATTAAAAAGAATTATTTATTTTCTACCCAAATTTTCAGCAGTATAATTAGGTTTCACATACACCACTTTTGAAATAATTAATTTTTAAATTATAAAATTCATTTTCCACCGTAATCTATAATTATTACTATTTATTATTCGGGTAATCTTTGGTATATATATAAAGTAGAAATAACTTTTTTACCTAGCAAATTGTGTGGTAAACCTTGTTTCTCAATGTCTGAGATCTTTTTAGTGACAATGTCAAGTCCCTTATAGACTTGCATTTTATCAGAGTTGATGATTTCTCCTTGAAAATGAGTGGCTAGGTCAATAGAGAGACGAGATTTTCCAGTGCCTGTTGCTCCCATTACAAACACCACTTTCTTCTTATTCAACTTGTTATTGTTGATTAAAGTGTTCATTTTTCTACACATAAAATAAAAATAAACTATAAAGAATTGTTAATAGTTATAATCTCATGAAAGTTACTCTTGCATAAAGTGAAAGAATCAAAATTTAAATATCATGAATATGAAGTGAAGAATTACAAACCTTGCTTGAGACAGGATATACTATGTAAAATATATTTTTCTTGAAAGTTGTTAAGATAGATAGAGCATTTGGCTTTTATAGTACAATATCAGTGTGGAATTATTAATTTGTATACTAAATTTAGAATAAGTAGATATCTTTAAGGGTAAGAATGATTCTTTAAAATGTATAGATTTGTCAACTTGGATTTTGATGATTAGGCATAAATACTTTGAGGATGAAATTTCCAGATGCACATTATCCTGAGATCGTTTACAAGATTGAAGGAAAGATCGACTCCAAAAGACATGCAAAAAGAACAAATAATATTTGTGAATGCATGTTTCAAGTAATGATGCTTCAATTCTTGGAGTACATAACATGTAACAAGTTTTTAAGCCAAATTCTATTAACGGGGAAAAAAAATACTATTTTAAATACAAGTAATTATATTAATCTATTTAGTATCTATTTATAAAAAAAAATTAATTTAACCATCAAATCAACTTTCCAACATCAAGATTGTATTAGCCAGGATAAATCCCCATAAATGATCCTTATCAACATATTGCAATATTGCATTAGCCAGGATAAATCCCCATAAATGGTCCTTATCAATAGACTGCATAGTAATAAAATTCCTTTTTTTGTTTGTGCAACATTTTCAATTTGAAATTATGAATTTTTTATTTTAAAATCATTAAAAGTAGAATTTTTGCTAACATTTATGGTCTTTTTGTACTCCATTATATTGACATTAATTTTGTCTTACATATTTGGTATATTTTTTACTATATAATAAAAATATAAAATTCTCCTCAAATGGGCATGTTGACTCTTGAATTGATAGTACATATTTTGAAGCTAAAATTTTATGAAATCACTAAATTAATTTAAGGCTCACATTATATAGAGAGAAAATGAAGGGAACCATAGTAAAAAGATGAATTGTAAAATTATGTCCCAACCCAAAAACTGAGAACGTGATGACAACTGTATTAACCCAACATATAAGTAAGACAACCCTTTATCAAAAAAGTTAGGAACGACTAGAATATGCTCAAGTAAAAGCATGAAAAGATAATAAGTTCTAAAGTAATTATTTTCATAAACTCCTAGCGATAAGTAAGACAAGATCTCCAACATTTACTGTCGCAAGTACAAGACTCTACCAAATACAAAGTATAGCCATAATCTCTTCAATATTCAGAAATGAATGACATAATGAAAAGAAAGATTTAATAGAATAAGTAATTGTAGATCAGCCAAGAAGCTACCTCAAAATCTCAAAATACTCAATAGCTACAATGTTCACTCGTCACTCATACTCAACGCGAAACCTGCCCTACACATGGGACCAAAAGAAGAAAGGGTAAATGCTAAAATTCATGTGTACTCAGTAGCAACATGGGCTAACCCAAAAAGTAATTGATGGTGAGGATTGGCTCTTTAATGCCCTATTCAATACTCTATAACATACACCACTGGTTTTTAAAAAAATAGAGACCAAGACTAAAATCTAATGTCAATTTTATTATATATAAAATCCAAATAGTCTGAAATCATATTCAAGCTAAAGTGACAGTAATAAATCCACATTTACAAACACAAAATCACATATCACACCATATTGACATATTGAAAGAGAAGTGACTTGATTTATAAATATGAGGTAAATGCCTCTTGTGGAGCTTGGGTTTGGGTTTAATTGCTATTGGTTGCTAATGCAGTCACTCCTAAGGGCCTTACCATCAATAGTAGAGTCACAACTATAAGTATCCTCTTCTGTGTATCAATGATTTATTTGATCAGTTTTAGGTTGCGAAGGTGTTCTCAATGATCAATTTGCATTTTGGATATGGTCTGTTGAAGATCAGAGCTTCGGATGTTCTTAAAGCAGCTTTCAGGACATGATATGGCTATTATATATTCTTGATTATGTCTTTTTGTCTAACTAACGTCCCACTGGAATATATGGAGTTGATGAATGAGGTGTTTCTACCTTACCTGGATTCTTTTATGATTTTTTTGATTGATGATATCATGAAGTATTCTAGGAGTGAGGTGGAGCATGTGAGGCATTTGAGGATCGCACTTTAGAGGTTGAGAGATGAGCAGTTGTATGTCATGTTCTCAAAGTTTCACTTTTGGTTGGATTTAGTGTCCTTCCATGGTCATGTGGTGACCAAGGATGGTATCATGGTCGATCCATCCAAGGTGTCCGCGGTCCGTTATTGGGCTAGGCATACTTATCCTACCGAGATCCAGAGTTTTATTGGGTTAGCAGGCTGAAAATGATATAAAATTCAATGTAACAAGATTATACTAAATGGATAATTCAGACACTAAAATGAAAAGAAGACGACAAATACAGATCAATTGAAGTTCAACAATAGGTTCAAATATTGACCCTCACTATTCGTGATCTCAAGTAAAAACATTACTTCGAATGAAAATAATTGAATTGCACTTGCACTTTTACATAGTTCCAAATTTCAATAGACAAAATACAACCATCACTATATGAATATTACTTTATGCAACCTCTATATTTATCTTATGATCATCATTATTGAGAAATTCTTCTACGATTTCGAGGCATGGGTTTAACACACTTTTCTTCCATTCTTCGTCAACACCATCTGTTCCAACTAATTTGAAAACCTTAGTAGCATTAATATGATGCAAAGACCACATTTTTTCATCTCTTAATCTTTTGATTTTCTCAATTTGGTTACAGATCAATGTGCAAGTATTAAGCTTGATTTCTTCAACTGCACATTGTAGAAGCATCTTCTTCTTTGATTCATCATTTACATGTAATATTTTTTCTTCTCTAAAAAACATTTGCATTTCTGGAACACCAATGGACAGTCGAATACCTCTAGTGTAATTTGAATCTGGAACAAATATTTGGCGTACTTCATCCACTAGCCCTGCATGCAATATAAATTTAAGAATAATTTAATTTATTTGAACGTAGCTTTAAAAAAAATTAAAAAATTTAACGTAACAGAAAATAATTTTTTTTGATGATTATCTTTCATCTGTGTAATATTTCACGGATATATAAAACAATTTTGAACTGACCTTTATGGATCATTTGATCAACCCTCATGCAAACTATAGGGTACAAGACTGGTAAGGCGACATCTAACCAAATAAAGCAACTAACATACTTTGATTTAAACATGAATATAGGGTCTTCCACAAGCTTTTCGATGTATGAATTTGACCCTCCAACAATGATTGGAAGACATTCAAACTTCAAAACTTTTTCTATGCAGGCAATGTCTTGCAAACAGAATTTCTCAGCCATAAATTCAGAATCCGGATCGATTTCACCTTAACAAATATAAAAAAAGTTAAGGGTCAATCAATACTTTGAATTTTTTTTACTATTCCCTAAAATGTGTATTTTACATGAACACTTTGATAAATATTTTTCAAATTATATAAAACTCATAGCACTCAACTTGTTATTAGTCATCTAGGTAGGTCGAAAGGCGTGAGATCGTAGGTTCAAATATCCAATGGAGACAAAAACAGTAGATAATTTCTTATTATATATTCATGTTTTTGTAGAAGTAATTGAATGTTCTCATGTCTGTATGAAGTAGCAAATACCTCGGTAGAATTAGTTGAGTGCATGCATTCTTACCTCTAGACATCACGATTAACAAAAGTATATTAAAAATAATTATTTATTTTCTACTCAAATTTTTAAGCAGTATAATTAGGTTTCACATACGCCACTTTTGAAATAATTAATTTTTAAATTATAAAATTCATTTTCCACCGTAATCTATAATTATTACTATTAATTATTCGAGTAATCTTTGGTATAAATATAAAGTAGAAATAACTTTTTTACCTAGCAAATGGTGTGGTACACCTTGTTTCTCAATGTCTGAGATCTTGTTAGTGACAATGTCAAGTCCCTTATAGACTTGCATTTTATCAGAGATGATGATTTCTCCTTGAAAATGAGTGGCTAGGTCAATAGAGAGACGAGATTTTCCAGTGCCTGTTGCTCCCATTACAAACACCACTTCCTTCTTATTCAACTTGTTATTGTTGATTAAAGTGTTCATTTTTCTACACATAAAATAAAAATAAATTATAAAGAATTGATAATAGTTATAATCTCATGAAAGCTACTCATGCATAAAGTGAAAGATTCAAAATTTAAATATCATGAATATGAATTGAAGAATTACAAACCTTGCTTAAGACAGGATATACTATGTAAAATATATTTTTCTTGAAAGTTGTTAAGATAGATAGAGCATTTGGCTTTTATAGTACAATATGAGTGTGGAATTATTAATTGGTATACTAAATTTAGAATAAGTAGCTATCTTTAAGGATAAGAATGATTCTTTAAAATGTATAGATTTGTCAACTTGGATTTTGATGATTAGGCATAAATACTTTTAGGATGAAATTTCCAGATGCACATTATCGTGTGATCGTTTACAAGATTGAAGGAAAGATCGACTCCAAAAGACATTCAAAAAGAACAAATAATATTTGTGAATGCATGTTTCAAGTAATGATGCTTCAATTCTTGGAGTACATAACATGTCACAAGTTTTTAAGCCAAATTCTATTAACGGGGAAAAAATAAATTATTTTAAATACAAGTAATTATATTAATCTATTTAGTATCTATTTATAAAAAAAATTAATTTAACCATCAAATCAACTTTCCAACATCAAGATTGTATTAGCCAGGATAAATCCCCATAAATGATCCTTATCAGCATATTGCAATATTGCATTAGCCAGGATAAATCCCCATAAATGGTCCTTATCAATAGACTGCATAATAATAAATTTCCTTTTTTTGTTTGTGCAACATTTTCAATTTGAAATTATGATTTTTTAATTTTAAAATCATTAAAGGTAGAATTTTTGCTAACATTTATGGTCTTTTTGTACTCCATTACGTTGACATTAATTTTATCTTACATATTTGGTATATTTTTTACTATATAATAAAAATATAAAATTCTCCTCAAATGGGCATGTTGACTCGTGAATTGATAGTACATATTTTGAATCTAAAATTTTATGAAATCAATAAATTAATTTAAGGCTCACATTATATAGAGAGAAAATGAAGGGAACCATAATAAAAAGGTGGATTGTAAAATTATGTCCCAACCTAAAAACTGAGAACATGATGACAGCTATATTAACCCAACATATAAGTAAGGCAACCCTTTATCAAAATAATTAGGAATGAATAGTATATGCTCAAGTAAAAGCATGAAAATATAATAAGTTCTAAAGTAATTATTTTCATAAACTCCTAGCGATAAGTAAGACAAGATTTCCAACATTTACTGTCACAAGTACAAGACTCTACAAAATACAAAGTATAGCCAAAATCTCTTCAATATTCAGAAATGAATGACATAATGAAAAGAAAGATTTAATAGAATAAGTTATTGTAGATCAGCCAAGAAGCTACCTCAAAATCTCAAAATACTCAATAGCTACAATGTTCACTCGTCACTCATACTCAACTCGAAACCTGCCCTACACATGGGACCAAAAGAAGAAAGGGTAAATGCTAAAATTCATGTGTACTCAGTAGCAACATGGCCTAACCCAAAAAGGAATTGATGGTGAGGATTGGCTCTTTAATGCCCTATTCAATACTCTATAACATACACAACTGGTTTCTAAAAAAATAGAGACCAAGACTAAAATTTAATGTCAATTTTATTATATATTAAATCCAAATAGTCTGAAATCATATTCAAGCTAAAGTGACAGTAATAAATCCACATTTCCAAACACAAAATCACATATCGCACCATATCGACATATTAGAAAGAGAAGTGAATTGATTTATAAATATGAGGTAAATGCCTCTTGTGGAGCTTGGGTTTGGGTTTAATTGCTATTGGTTGCTAATGCAGTCACTCCTAAGGGCCTTACCATCAATAGTAGAGTCACTCCTATGGTCTGGAGGTTGCTATTGTGGTCAGGGGTAACTCCTATAGAGCTGGGCTAAGTGAGGGTTGCCCGCTCTTGTGAAGACTTGTAAGCATCATTGGAGAAGCTGTGATTATTTGTAGAGCATGTTGGCTCTTTGATGTAGGATGAGGATACTCCTACAAATGGGTATCATGGAAAGTGACAATAGCCTTTGCAGAGAATTCTTCAGACCGGCCACCAGATTTTTGCACCTGTGGAGATTGCTGAAAGTATCACTATTTCATCACTAAACTCATTATGATTTTTAATGATTTGAAGATCAACTTTCACTCCATTTTATATGAAATTTTTTATTTTAGTTTCTTATGTTATAGGTAACATGATTTATGAATAAAATTCTAATTTTGATTTTATGAGCCCAAGGTTGACTTTTGGGTTCACTTTTTATGATCTGGAATAGAAATATTGCAATATAGGTGTCTATGGTTAAATTTTCTTATTTAGAATACGTATTTGATGAAATTGGGCTCATTTGGAGGCCTTACAGAAAGGTAAAGCTTCAGTTTGATTTTTCATACTTCCTTTAAAATAAGTTGAGACTTTCTTTGATTCTTTTTTGAAGTGTTTATATTCTAGTTATTTGTATGTGGGATTTATAGTTACATGGAGGTCCTTTATAGATGAGATGATGAGTATCTATGTGGGTATCATTGTTATTTTAAGGGTTAAAAGTGATGGATTGATTTGTTTTGATTGTATACTCATACTCTAGAAAGCATGGTCGTTATGATTTGTGACTGAAAGTGACACATTGATGGTTAGAGTAGATAAATATTCTTCAGATTTTGTGAACTTTATTTGGGTAAATTAAGAAATAGTAGAAACTGTTGGGCTTTAACCTATGATTATGGTTTAACTATGGAATCCTTTGATAGGACTCTAACATTTAACTTCCTTTTTATTGTTATGATCATGCATACTCATTTCATGAACTTATAGATGAAGTATTTTGAAAGAAATTGCATCTCCTACAGAAGATTGTTCCCAATAGGATTATTGATTTAAAACTTGCATGCCCAATGGGAAACTATTCTGGGTAGGATTGTACTAATTTAGTATATTCATGGTTGATGGGAAATTATTTCGGGTAGGTTTCATTGATTCATGACTTGTATGTCCGATAGGGAACTTTTCATGAAGGGTATATGGACCTAGAAAGTCCTCCATGAGTCCCAGATAGCTAAACATGGTAGCAGGTGTGTACAAGTACATTCATATGTAACATCCACATTTATTACATGCTTCTCATTTTCTTGACTTGCATTTATAGCTTTATATTGATAGGAGATTCTGTGGTTTTCTATCTTTTTCATGTTTTAGTTATATTGTAGACAATTTGTGCTATGTTATACCCTTGTGGTTGTTGCTTTTGATTGTTAAAATAGGAATGACCTTCCTTATATGGATAGTTTATGTATAAAGTGTTGGGTAGTGGAAAAGTTAGGTGAGTCGCACAATCTCTTAGGACTAGTGTTTGCAACGATTCTGTTGAGTACATGTAAATTAGTAGTTACACTTATTTATTTTCTACACCTACTTGTAGGCGACAATCTGTTGTTCTCGAGGAATGATCCAGTACCTATGCTTGAGGCTATATCTTTCTAGATAAAAAGGTAGCTAACCTTTAGAGATCTAGCCTTAGTTGTTGTAACGACTCGTTCAGTCATAACTGAAAATATTTACAGTAAAAGCATAATAACATTTTTCATCATAAGTAATAAGAACAATTCTTTATTATGGGAGTGCATTAGACATGAATTAAGGTCATACAATACACCTAGCATAAAGTTAAGTTGGATTTGTTGTTAGTGATTGAATTTCGAGCTAAGATTAAACTAGGGTCAATTTAAAACAAGAAGAGACAGTATCCAAAATATACATATATACACAACAGTATCAGAAATACAAAAGACTATCATAGAAGTAGCAGGAGGAGGATCAAACCCGAACTCTAGAAAGCTCACCCTGTCTCTGAATCAGTATCAAGGCCCGAGGATAACGTCAGTGGTGGTAGCTCATACTCAGATCTGCATCAGAGAAAAGATGCAAAAGTGAAGTATGAGTACCAAAACGATAGGTACTCAGTCGGCATCATCGGCCAACTGAGCTCAAATATAGTAAAAGCATAAATAAAGTGCCAGAAAATAAGCTAAAGTCAACAGTAAAGGGGTAGAAATGTGAATAATAAGCTATGCTAGGCAAATGCGATAAAGGAAGTAAGTAACTCGAGAATGAAAGTATAGGCCTAGCTATAATCTAACTGGACACCAATAAATCCAGAAGCCAAACTTAAGAAGACAATTAACCGAATCGAGCCCCCATATGTCTGGTGGGTGCAAACAAGCGGAAATCTAAAGTAAAAATCATAAGTAACAGTGGTAAACTTATAACAAGCCAAGACGGATGATATGCAATGTATACTCCGTTCTAGGCTACAATCTTTAGCATGACAAGTCTTAAAAAACTTTCCAATCCCAGATCCATAATGAAAGTATATACCGAACTTGAACTGGAACCGGTGGATAATAAAAAGAGGTCAGACACCGAGCTCAAACCAGAGATAGAAGATAAAAACAAGAGGCCAAATGATCCATATACAACCATTGGGACTCCCAGACTAGAACCATGTACAACTGACAGAACTCCTAGTAATAACCATAGATGAACGCAAGAACTCCCAGTAATAACCATGAATAAACGCTAGAAATTTTGAACCATAATCATAGACAGATGCCGGACTCGAATCGAAACTCATAAGCAGCAGACCACATCAGTAACAGATGATTTCATAAGGAGCAAACCATAACCATAAAGTGATGCTGAACTCGTACAGGAACCCTTATATTAGCATGGAATAGCTAGAGGAAATCCAAGGGTTTCAAGTCAATCTTCAATCCATTTATTCGTAAAGCTCAATCTCGGGCAGTTAAATCCACTAAGGCCGGGCAAGTTCCAAATAGAAGTTGAAGGAAGTGGAGTCAAGGGTCAGTTACTATCCTACCTGGGGTAAAGAAGCTAAACAATTATGTAATTAAGTCTAAGAAAAACCAAACCCAAGGTAATAGGCTAAAGTAGTAGTCATGAGTCCAACTAAGTCTAGAGGAACTTCATTCACAACATTCTATCTAATAAAGTAATGGGGCCCACTATTGGATCCTAATAAACCAATCTAAGGCAAACACCTACCCAAATATAACATAAAGCTTCCCAATCCCATCCTAAGGTGCAATAAGCACTAATTCTAGTCCTAAAGGATGATAATACACTACCCTAAGGGAGAATGGGCCTAAATTCTACCAAAAAGGGGTCCTAACTGGCTAAATAAGGCGTAAAATTCTAAAACAATAACTGAGGCTTAAATACCTACCCTAAGCTAGGATAATACTACACTAATACCATAATTAAGCACATTATAGATTATGGGTAAGCCTAGCCTACCTAGTCGTCGTCGAAAGCTCACCAAATCCTCTATACCGAAGCTTTTCCGTTCTGGGAAGTCTCTGAGCGCTGCCATGTTAGAAAAACAATGATCTATGAATTAATATAAGAATAGCAATACCCATATTTTGTATTTACGCTCTGGGTCAGAAATCAGACTAAAAATTCCACGTGGGGCCTACTTGTGGAATCACGAAATAAAAATCGTCCAAGCGTCCCTCTCATCTCAAGAATATTTTTCCACATAAATTTAGCTAAATCCTAGCTCAAACACTCCCAAATAAGGCCCATACCAAATGAGGGAATCAAAAACTAAATAGGAGAACTAATTGAGAAGTTGAGCAAAAACTCACAAGAATACGATGTTAAAGTATCCAACAGTACTCCCCAAGCTAATCCCAATACCATAATATAATCCCCTCACAATTTTTGAGCTTTCATTGGTCTATAATGGTGGTTTACACTTAGAATAAAAGCTAGAAATGAGGAAGACAAAAATATATGCTACATAGATGGTCGCTTTAGCGGCTAATGGTCGCTTTAGTGACCAAGCCTCAGTTGGCCAAGCCCATCTAAAGTGGTCAAGAGCTTCTTAACCAACTGCCACTAAAGTATTGCCAAACAACTAAAGTGGCGAGCGCTAAAGTGTTCTCTTGGCCACTAAAGCTGTTGCACCAGATAATTTAGCACCAACCAAATTTGATAAGTCCCAACGAACTCAGACCGGGTGCTTGAGATTGGTTTGAAATCTTGTGAATGCAAAAAAACTATGCTAACCTACCAAATTTGGTATTCCAAACTCAAAACCACCATAAAAATTCCCATCCGAGGCAATTTCGATAAAAAGTGGGTCCCACACCTAAGGGGACGTTTTAGCCTAAATCCACCCATTAGTCCAAAAAAAGTATAAAAGAATTGGGACTTGGACAAAGGGTTTCCCTAGCCTAAAATTGACATTCCAAAGTCGATGAGACTGTCGGAATTAGTATTCGAGGTCATTTACCTAGGTTTTGACCCAAGATCCATTTCTTAACTTCAAAAGCTCCCAAACATGGATATGATTCTCAAAACAAAATGAACTACCCGGTATCCAAACTGTCAATCCCAGCAAATCATAAATGACCTGGGGCAGCTATAGGAAAGCTCTAAACATAGTAAAAGCAGAAAAACATATAAAATGACCTGGAGGGTAATTACATCTACTACTAAAAGCACTTTTATCCGTGAAAGTACAGGATTAAGAAGTATCTGAAGGTTCGAACAGGTAAGGATACTGGGTTCGAATCTTACGCTCGGTATCCCAGGTAACCTCCTTGATTCGATGGTGTCACCACTAAATCTTAACCACAAGAAAATCTCTGGCTAGAATAGACATAGGCTCCTCTATCAAGGTCAACCTCTCATTCAACTGAACCGAGTCCTATTAAAGCACGTGAGGCTCATCTAGATTATAATGCCACAACATAGATACATGAAAAACTGGATGAATGGAAGAAAAGGTTGGAGGCAAAGCTAACTCATAGGCTACCTCCCCAACAGTCTATAAGATCTTAAATGCCCCAATTCTCGAACCTCATCATGCCTTTCATGGGCGATACTCAAAGAAAGACTCAGTCAACAACCCTAAACCTCAAGGCATGAAGTCTACTGTCAACATAACTCTTTTGCCTGCTCCGAGCTTCCCATAGCCTATCCTGCATCACCCGAACCAGGTTCAAAAATTCATGAAGCAAATTTGTACAACAGGGCTAACCTTAGAAGTATCAAACCAAACAACCAGAGATCGATAATGCCTACAATACAATGCCTCGAATGGTGCCATCTAAATACTCGAATGGTAGTTTTTATTATAAGCAAACTCCACTAAAACTAAAAACTGGTCCCATTGACCTCCAATATCAAAAATACAAGCATGAAGCATAACCGCTAAAACCAGAATAGTTTGCTCTGACTGTCCATCAGTCTGGGGGTAAAAAGTGGTGCTAAGGTCAACCTATGTACCCAACTCCCCTAAAATTTCCCCCAGAAACAAGATGTGAACTGAGAACCTTGATCTAAAATAATATACACGGGCACCCATGAAGGCAAACCTCATCTTGAACATTGATATGGGCTAACCTCTTGGCACTGAATGAAGTGTGAATAGGGATGAAATGGGTAGACTTGGCCAATTGATCTATGATGACCCAAATGCTATCAGAACCATGAGAAGTGCGAGGTAAACCATCTACGAGATCCATGGTGACCCATGCCCATTTCCACACAGGAATGGGTAGCCTCTGAAGCAAACTATCAGGTCTCAGTTGCTTGGCATTCACATGATTACAACATAAGTATCGAGCCACAAACTTTGATAAATCTCTTTGCATGCCGCTCTACTAGTAATATTGACTCAAATCCCTGTACATCTTAGTTGTCATGGGGTGAATAGAATATCTAGAGCTATGAGCCTCTCAGTGTATCAATTTAATCAAATCTCCTACCTTCAAAACATAAATGTGACCGCCTAATCTTATAATGCCATCAGAATCTAAGCTACCCCACTTGGACTCACCCCATAACAGCTGATCTCGAATGCAACAAAGCCTGCTATCCTCAAACTGATGACCCCGAATCTACTCCAAAATGGTATATCTAGTCTCAACACTTGCAAGAATCCTCCCAGGCTCTGAAATATAAAGTTTTCTAAGAAATGAATGTCCAAGGCCAACAGTCGCTCAAAAACTTAAATAAAGGTCAAACTAGCAATACTCACTGCTTTTCAGCTCAAGGCATCCACGTCCACATTCGCCTTGCCCGGATGGTATAGAATAGAGATATAATAGTCCTTCAACAATTAAATCCATCTGCGCTGCCTCAAATTAAGATCCCTTTGGGACAAAATGTACTAAAAATTATGATGGAAAGTGAAGATCCCACAACAAATGCCATACAAGTAATGCATTCAAATCTTAAGTGCAAAAACTATCACTGCTAACTCCAAATCATGAGTGGGGTAGTTATACTTGTGCATCTTCAATTGACTCAACACATATGCAGTAACTCTGCCCCGCTACATTAGAATACACCCCAAACCAACACTAGAAACATAACAATAAATGCTACACCTCTCACCCTTAACTAGAGGAGTCAATATAGAAGCTGAAGTGAGCAAGTCCTTGAGCTTTAGAAAGCTCACCTCACAACCCTCAGACCACTGAAACAGAACCTCCTTCTTAGTCAAATTAGTCAGAGGGGCTACAATAGTAGCAAATCTCTCAGTGAACCATCGATAGTAGTGTACTAACCTAATGAAACTACAATCCTCAGTAGGAGATGTAGGCGTAGTCCAATCATGAATAGCTTAAATCTTTGTCGGGTCTACCATAATACCATTCTTGTATACCACGTGCCTATATAAAGCTACAAACTCAGGCCAGAACTCGCACAGTGAGAATTTGGCATCAAGCCTATGATCTCTCAAAGTATGGAGCATAGTCCTCAAATGTTGCTCGAGTTCCTCCCTACTACTCCTATAGACAAGGATATCATCAACAAAAAACAATCACGAAGGAGTCCAAATAGGGCCCAAAAATATGGATCATCTAGTCCATAATTGTTGTTGGGGCATTGGTTTACCCAAAAGACATCACTACGAAATCATAATGGTCGTAACAAGTCTTGAAGGCTATCTTAGGGATGTCCTCAGCCCTAATCCTCAGTTGACGGTAACCATACCTCAAATTAATCATAGAAAACACTATCGCACCTTGAAGTTGGTCAAATAAATCATCGATATGAGGCATAGGATACTTACTCTTCACTGTCACCTTATCCAACTTCCTATAATTGATACACATACATATAGAACAAGCCTTCTTCTTTACAAAAAAAATTGCATCACCCAAAGGCAATATTATCTGATGAAACCCTTACCCAGAAGATCCTAAAGCTTAATATTTAGATCCTTTAGCTTGGCAGGAGCCATACTATAAGAAGCCATTGAAATAGGTTAGGTGCCCAGCTCAAGGTCAATAGAAAACTTAATATCACATTCAGGAGGAAGGTCAGGTAGGTCGGTATGAAAAACTTAAGGAAAAGCATGAACAATAGGAACAAAGTCAAGGAAAGGACTCTCAATACTAATAACTCGAACATAAATAAGAAATGACCCATAACCCCTCGATACAAGTCTCCTAGACTAAATAAAAGAAATAATCTCCTTCAGCGCGTGGCTAAAAGAACCTTACAACACAATAGGGGGTATGCTAGGCATAACTAAGGTAACAATCTTGGCAAAACAATCCAAGACTGCATAAAAAGAGGGTTATCCAATCCATGCCCAATATAACATTGAATTCTACTATATCTAACATAATATGATCAGCCTGAGTGTCATACTCTAGAACAGTTACCAAAGATGATCTATATACCTGATCCATGACTAAAGAATCACCCATTAGAGTAGATCCATGAAATAGAACAGATTAAGGCTCTAAAAATAACCCCAACAGTGGTGCATAATAAGCAAAAATATATGTAAATATGGAGCTAGGATTAAATAAAATAGAAGTTGGCTGGTGGCATACTAAAATTATACTTGTGATCACAACATCTAAAGCTTCAGCCTCCGGCCTAACAGGAATAACATATAAATAGCCTTATTCGCCACTTAACTAGTTGTCTCCCTGACCACTCATCCTACCTGCCTGAAGACCATCTCTGAAACCCTTGGGACCACCCCTGCGACCTAGTGAACCACTCCTCGCTTGAGGCAATACTGATCTAATCGCCTGAACAGTCAGCATTGAAGGCAAAATCATCCCACAACGGGGACACTCTCTGGAAAAGTGGTCAATAACACAACACTCATAATATACCCTGGGAACTCTAACCTGGTGATAAGGTCATGCTGACTCAGAATGACCACCTCGGTTGGATGACCTTGACTAACCACCCCTCAATGGATGACTACTGCTCTGACCATCGAAACTACCATAACGGGGATGACCCCTATGTGAAATCTAAAGCGCTGCCTGAAAAACCCTACTAGGCTGACCCTAGTGCTGATAAGGTTGATACTGGTAGTACCTACCCTGAAATCCTTAGCCCCTGAACTGTGAGCCGCTGTGGCTCCCACTATAACTGCCCTGGTAATGGGGCCTCTTATGGATGCCCCCTTAGGACTCGTAATACATCTCTTCTATAGTGTAGGCGTGATCAGTAATATCAGTAAAAGACTTCGTTGAAGTCACCAACTCTGTAGCCCTACAGAGTGGTAGACTCAACCCTCTAACAAAACATCGAATCCTCTCGTACTCTGTAGGTCGAATCATAGAGGCATGATTATCTTGCTCCTAAAACCTCGCCTCACACTCAGCCACGATCATAGAACGCTGCCTTAATATAGAAAACTAATCCCTAAGGTGCTCACGCATGCTGAGAGGCATGTTTGTCTTAAACAAAGCCTTGGAGAACTCAGTCCAAGTCATAAGAGAAGATCTAGCTGGCCTAGAATCAATATAACCTCTCCACCACTGTGTCATTCCCTCTTGGGTGGAGTCAATTTTATAAATTAACCATTCATCTTTTTATCCTCCGGAGTCATAACTGGCTGGGCTACTGTCAGCTGTGGAACTACTGTTATTGGCAGAACCTCTGCTTTGGGAGCCACAGATACAGGTTGTGCCCCTATACAAAGTCCACCCTAAACTACTGTTTGAGCCCCATTAGTCGGCGAACCAAAAACTAACTCCAATAACCGTACAAATACATCCCAAAACACCAAAGAAGATATAAATCGAGGTGGGTCCTGGGCTGCTCCCTAGACCACCTACTGTTGTGGAAGCAGAATCTCTGGTGCTATCTCTGGCTTAGGAGCAATAATTGGATTTTGCAATAGCTCCCTAGCATGATCTCGAGCAAGGGTTGTAGTTCTATCCTTAATTTTACCTCAAGGTCGACCTTCTACCTCTAACTGGCACTCTAGCTGTAGGCCTGGGGTCCTGATCCCCAATGGATGTAACCCACGTCCTAGTCATCTATGAAATAGTAAAACAAATAACAATTTAGAAACCAATACAGACATAACACACAGAAGTAAATCGAAAAGGTAAGGTTTTCATTAGAATGTCCCATAGCCTCCTGAAGATAGGATGCAGACGTCTCCATACCGATTTGTGGGAATCTACTAAACACTGACTCTTACAAAACAATATCGGTGAATCTAGGCTCTGATACCAAGCTATCACGACCTAATTTCTCGATTCATAATGGCACCTACTTTAGCCAACCATTAGGTACGCCAAGCCATAGGTTAGAATGATAAGTAACGGGATAATGGGAGAAAGATAAAGGGAAACAAGAATGAAATCCACAAAGATAAATAATAAGCGGAAGCAAAGGAGACATACATATATACCATACTATACAAAAAAGAGAAGAGAATAATATACCAAAGAAATCCCTACTAAGACCTAGTAAGGTCAGTATAAGAGCCACTATAACAAAAATGAAGAGTATTAGAAAGTATCCAAAATATACATATATGCACAATAAACTTAGAAATACAAAAGACTATCACTAAAGCAGAAGGAGGAATTTCAACTTCGAACTTTAGAAAGCTCACTCCATCTCCGGATTAGTATCAAGGCCCGAGGATAACATCAGTGGTGGTAGCTCATACTCGGATCTGCATCAGGGAAAAGATGTAAAATTAAAGTATGAGTACAAAAACAATGTGTAGTTAGTAGGCATCAATGGATGATTGAGCACAAATATAGTAAAAGCATAAACAAAGTGCGAGAAAGTAAGCTAAAGTCAACAATAAAGGGGTAGAAATATAAATAATAAGCTATGATAGGAAAATGCAATAAAGGAAGTAACTCAAGAATGAAAGTAAAGGCCTAGGCATAACCTAACTGGATCCTCATATGACCAAAAGGCACACACAAGAAGACAATTAATCTAATCGAGCCCCCATAAGCCCGGTGAGTTCAAACAAGCAGAAATCTAAAGTAAAAATCATAAGTAATAGTAATAAACATATGACAAGCCAAGATGGATGTTATGAGCTGTATACTCCCTTCTCAGCTATAATCTTTAGCATGACCAGCCTCAAATACCAGACTTCAACTGGAATTAGTAGATAATAACAAGAGGCCAGAAACCGGGTTTGAATCAGAGATAGAGGATATTAATAAGAAGCCAAATAATCCATACACTACCATTAAAACTCCCAGACCACAAACATGTCTAACTTCTAGAACTACTAGTAATAACCATAAATGAACACGAGAACTCCCAGTAATAACCATAAATGAATGCCAGAACTTTCAAACTATAATCATAGATAGATCCTGTACTCAAACTGAAACTCATAAGTAGAAGACCGTAACTATAATAGATGATTTCATAAGAAGAAAATCATAACCACAAACTAATGTTGGACTCAAACCAGAACCCTTATATAAGCATAAAATAACTAGCAAAAATTCAGGGGTTTTAAGTCAATCTCCAATCCATTTATCCATAAAGCTCAATCTCGGGTGCTTAAATCAACTAAGGCCAGGCACATTCCAATTACTAGGTCAAAGAGGTGCTGTCAAGGGTCAATTACAATCCTACCCTTGGAAAAGAAGCTAAAAAGGTATGTAATTAAGTTTAAAAAAACCCAAACCCAAGGTAATAGGCTAAAGTAGCAGTCATGAGTCCAACTAAGCCTAAAAGAACTTCATTCACGTCATTCTATCGAAAAAGGTTAATGGGGCACATACTGGATCCCAATAAACTAACCTAAGGCAAGAACCTACCCAAATCTAGCATAAGGATTCCCAATCCCCTCCGAAGGTACTATAAGCACTAATTCTTATCGTAAAGGATGATAATACACTACTCTAAGGGTAAATGGGCCAAAACTCTACCAAATAAGGGTCCTAACCAGCTAAATAAGGCGTAAAATGCTAAAACAATAATCGGGCCTGGCCTGAAATACTCACCCAAAGCTGGCACAATACTGTACGAATACCATACTTAAGCACAGTCTAGAATAAGGGTAAGCCAAGCAGTCTTGGACGCCATTGAAAACTCGTCAAAACCTTTATACAAGAGATTTTAACTTTTGAGAGCCTCTGACCGCTCCCATACTAGAAAAATAATGATCTATGCATTAAGCTAAGAATAATGATACCCATATTCCACATTTACACTCCTAATAGAAATTGGACTAAAATTCCAAGTGGGGCACACTTATAAATTCTTGAAATTAAATCCGTCACAGCGTTCCTCTTAGCTCAAGGATTATTTCCCACATAAATTTAGCTAAATCTGAACTCAAATAATCTCAAATCAGTCCTATACCACATAAGGGAATCAAGAACTAAATAGGATAATCAATCGAGAAAATACGCAGAAACTTATGAGAATACGATGAAAAAGTACCAACCAATACACCCCCAAGCTAATCCAAATACCAGAATACAATTCTTTCACAATTTTGGAGCTAACACTTGTCTATAATGCTGGTTTACACTTAGAATAAAAGCTGGAAATGAGGAAGATGAAATATATATATATATATATATATATATATATATATACATATATATATTTACCAACTATGGCCACTTTAGCGGCTAAATGAACGCTAAAACGGTCATCGCTAAAGAGGATAATGGTTGCTTAAGTGTACCACACTCACCTAGTCAAGCCCCGCTAAAGAGGTCTAGAATGCTTAAGCAGCTTTCATTAAATGATTTCTAAGCCACTAAAGCGGTCTCTTGGCCACTAAAATGGCTACACCAGATAATTTTGAACAAGCCAAATTTGATAAGTCCCAACGGACTCCGACTGGATGCTCAGGATTGGTTTGAAATCCTGTGAATTCAAATGAACTATGCTACCCTACCAAATTTGGCATTTCAGCCTTAACAAAGCTATTAAAATTTCCATCCAAGGTTGTTTTGATAAAAAGTGGGTTCCACATCCTAGGGGTAATTTTAGCCACAATCCACCCAATAGTCCAAAATGAGTTCGGAAGCCTCAGAGCCCAGACCAAGGGTATATCTATCCTAAAATCAACATTTCAGAGCTTATGAGACTATCAAAAATGAAATCCAAGGTCGTTTACCCGTGGTTTAAGCTCAAGACCCATTTCTTAACTTCAAATGCCCCAAAATAGAGAAATGACTCTTAAAACCAAACTAACCACCCAGTAACTCAAATGCCCATCCCAGCAAGTCATAAATAACTTGGGGTAGCTATATAAAAGGTCTAAATGCAAAAAAGGTATGAATACATAGAAAATGACCAGGAGGGTCATTATATTTAAGTGTAAGGGTTACTAGTTAATAAGTAAATTTATCGGTTTAAAATGTGAATAAGAGATAGTTAGATTGGTGAATGAAATTGGATTATACATAAAAGTGTAGATATAAATCATGCTGGAATGTGAACTCCTAAAATTGATACTTGATTGATTGATCTTCGGACATGTTTGTGATTGATGATTGGATTGATAATGCTCTTTTGATTCAGTGGTGAATTGACCTTCGGGCATACTTGTGACTTCACGTGTTAATGGATATTCATTTTTTTATTTGGAATAATGAACTTGTTTATTGTTAACTGCATTTACTTAGTTGTCATTTATTGTAAGTTCTTCTTTGATCACTGTGACTTACATCTCACTTGAATTGGGTGATTGTGATTCTCATTCGGGCACTACTTGTGATTATTGACTGCATGTTGCATTTATATTAATTATATTAATGATGATATTGATATCGTGATAATGATGTTGTTGAGATTGATATCAATGATAACGATGAGATGATATTAATAGTGATATTGAGGTCATGATGATGATGATATTGAGAATGATATTGATGATGATATTTTAAACATGAAGAAATGATAAGATGATGATGATGATGATATTGAGATGAGAATGGGATGATTCGTACATCTTATATGTATGCACTCATCATATGTATTTGAATGTACATTTATATTTATATGTTGTTGATGGTTCCTTCAGTGGACCGAGTTATGTTGATGATATATCATGGTCTCTTGAGTGGACCGGTTAGTTGATGAGATATTATTGTTCCTTAAGTGGACCAGTTATGTTGATTGTTGAAATTGTACACTATAGGAAAGTGTGAATGTATGGTTCGTCCTGGATTATGTTTAAGTATTATTCTCCTATCTATTTAGTTATATAAGTGATGTATGTTGTAGCGCCCATTATGGTTATGTTGTTGATGTTATTAATTGTCTTGGTTGTTGCAATTCCTACAGTTAATGATAGTCTAAGAGGGTGCAAGGGTTGTCACAATGAGGATTAATGAGAGAGATTGACAGAGAAGCATACAGAGTTGTTGTAATAAGGTAAGTGCATAAAAATTATGGATTAGATTAATTCATGGAATATAGTTAGTTAGTCATGCCCTAAGGGTAAATTAATAGTGCTTTAATAAAGGAAATACAGTTATTAAACCTGTATGCTTGTTATATTTCATCTTGTTTGCTATATGTTGTTATATGTTTCTAACCCTGGTCGATCTGTAATACCTACTAGTATGTGTGGTTGTACTAATACAACACTTATTATATCTCTATTTGGCGATATAGCCATATTGCAGGTCAATTGGAGTTTCTATAGGTAAACCGGTGATTATTCTTCAGCATCTCCTGTCATCCTACTCATACATGGATGTTGTGTCTCGAGTCATTCCTCCATTTGTTTAGTGCCCTTGTAGCGATTTAAACTAGGTTCTGGGGAATTTATCTTTTAATTTCAACAATATAATTGTGTAATGAAACCTGTTGAATAAGAAATCCTTCATTTATTTAAGAGACTAATTATATATAGAACTATTTATTATATCTTTCAAACTTAACTAAATAATTGGGTGGTTAGGGTTCTCCTATCTAAAACAGAGTTGAATAATTCAAACGTCTACAATTGCAAAATCCACTAATTAAGTGGACAAATGTAGGCATAAACCTATCTTGTAGGAGCATGCTCACAAGAGCACGCAAGTTCTGTAGCTACGACTTGACAATTATGGACAAGACTTCGCAAGAGAAATGGAGACTCAACTGCACAAGCTTTGTAAGAGCGAGTACATCATTTTGGGCCAAGGGTTGCAGGTGCAATTTCACCTGACACAGACAATCAACAACAAGAAGAATAAACAGTCCAATCCCAGAATTAACCCTCGAAACTAACTCGAAACCCCGTGAACACAAACCAAATATGCTACATGACAAAAAATGACACTTAGGAATCAATAGAATAGATCAAACACCGAACCCAAATTATTATCAATGAACATTGACAAAAATCAATTCTAGACCTTAATATCTCAGATCGATCATGGTATAAAATAAAAACAATACAAAAATAATTAATCATTTACTCTTTAGATAACCTCTTTGGGGAGTCAAACAAACTAATTCTATCCTTATTCATGGTATAAGATGTTACCAAGGGTCAATTTACTATTTATTAGGTCCACAATATTCACATTATTCAAAATCATGGATTCTACTCCAATTGCCCCCTTTAAAGGAGTTTTTATGCAAACTATCTCCATTTTATTAAACTCAAGGTTTCAAACAACCACAATTCATTATCAATAACAATAATCACATGATAGAAAGTGTTAATTTACCACATAGAATCTATTGTTGATGATTTTACATCTACCCTAGGCTTTTCCCCATAATTTTATGAACCCAGAGATTCACCCATGTATCCAACCAAACAATTTTCCTTTATGATTCTAGGAAATTATAGTATTACATTGTATAAAGTTGGATGGAATTACGTACCTCAATAAGGAAATTACCCAAGACTAGGAGGAAGCCGCCTCTAAGCAGTTTAGAATGAAACTTTTTAGTTTGTAAGATAAAATTCAGAGAAAACTGACTTAAATGATATTTGATCAACACGTCATCCGCCATAGACACCTTTTTTCTACAACAGTATTGTTATGGTGAAATTTGACTCACTATTGCAGCCCACTGCTACTCCACTACTACTATGCTACTACAGGACATTGACTGCTATAAAAGTCTTAATATAGCTAGAATCCTACTGTTGTAGAGTGCCTTAAATAATAGCTTTGGGAAAAACAGAATCTACCCCCATTTCTCACCACAAATCAAGAGCTTAAGTCATCATAAAACTACCCTAATGCAGCTACTAAAATGAGATGCTATGAATTTATTTTTAGTTCCAATTTTTTTTATACGGAGGTCTAGATCACCCCTAACTATAACAACCCTCATGGGGATTTTTAGTTTTTGTGTTTGAATATTTTACCCCTACCCATACGTGTATTATAGCATTTATGAGTTGCGGGAGTGGGTGACACTGTTTCCAAAGTGTTTGGGAGTATTTTCTCTGAGTTTTTCATTTTGGATTATTTTCAAGTTGTTATAGTTGACTTTAGTCAATATTTCACGATCCGAGCATCATATAAAAGTTTTGTGAGTTCCTTCAACTTTTGAACGTCAAATTTGGGTTAGTAGTGTGGTTGTATCAGGCACCTAGGCTTTCGTTTTCATTTTGACCATTTGGTTAAAAAGGTGGTTATTATGTCCAAATGTAGCCTTTCGTCAACATTTGTTGAAAAAGACCACAGTTGGGAAATCCAACAATTCCACTGGGTCTGGAATACATTTTATGATCGTTTTGCACTATTGGTTCATGTCCATAGTATTTCGGAAAATTCCAAGGTTAAAAGCAAGTTTTGAAAATTATTGATTTTTTTGTATCTTCCTGTGCTATTTGTGTTGTAGGAGCGTTGTTAGTGCTAAGAAAGTATGTAGGAAAGTGCAATAAGTATTGTTAGTGCAAAGGAAGCTACAGTGACTTAATAATCAACTTGTCTTCTTGTTTTGGTCACTTCTTTCCTCCATTATTGGACCTTTACAACTCCATTTTGGGTGATTTTTTGTGCGTTTTCTTCATCTTGTAAAGGGGTAAGTTTCCAAAAATTAGAATTTTATTTATCACACTATTTTACCTCAAATTTTAGGCTAAATCAATGTTAAGGGTTTGAACTTAAAGAGTCTTATCTTACTCCATTTTAATCCAAACTTCAAATTCAAGACCCTTAATTTACGGGTATGATTTTTACATTAAGTTTACATAAACTCCATTGATTATTTCATTAGTTCACCTTCAAATCATGGATTTAAAAGTTTGAATTTTGAGGTTTTCCCGATAAAGTGAAATAATAGTATTTTGATGATTTCTAACTTTGTTTAAACTCCATTTTCGATGGGTTTTTAGATTGAATTCCTTAGACTATGGGTAAAGTGATTTTCTAAGCAAATTAAGTTTTACCATTATTTTTGGGGTTGATTTTGGGTTGGGTTGTTGGACCCGTAACAAAAGTATTTCAATATAGGTATCATCAGACATATATTCACATGTAGAAGTAATTTTGTAAGAAGGCTTCTTGTTGAGTGCTTTTAGCCTGTGTTTCGGCTTCAAGGTAGGTTATGGCTTAACTTTCTTCAGACTTGGTTGGATAGAAAATTTATCTAGTAAAACATTCTATGGGTCGGGTGAATCCTCAATTTTTACATTATTGGAGTTAATTCTTATTAATGTGATGCCCATGTGGGGGTTTATGTTAATTTTATTATTGATTTGGGTGCTAATTACCATTGTGATGTCCATACGGTGGCTTGTGTTGACCTTATTAGTGTCTTAAAATATTTTTAATATTATTGTGATTCTTGGGGTTTGGATTTTTGGGACTGTGTCAATACTTTTTGTTGATTATATTATTGTGCTGCCCGTACAGGGGCTTGCATAATGATCTACTTAGATTTGGGAGCTTTTTGGTTTATGTCACGACCAAAACACTCAGATCATGATGGCACCTACTTTAACCAGCAAGTGGGTAAGCCAAAACCGTAGCCCAAAACATCGAGTAATGGGCTATCAGGTGGAAGGGAGATAAATAGAGGTAAAATAGTAATATAAAGTAACTACAAGGGAAATATACACAAGCATGGTATACAAAAAGAGGTAAAAGGACAAAAATACACAATGTATCCCCCATGACCTGGTAAGGCCACTACAAAAGCCCTTATATACAAGGAGTACTAGACAGGTACAAGAATATACAAAGTAGTCTTTGAAGAAACACAATAGGATTACTACAAAAGCAGAAGGAGATGGATCAGCTTCGGACGATGAAAACTCACCCTAATCTACAATCAATAACTCAGCTCGAGGGCGTTGTCCAAGGCGATGACTCATACTAGGATCTGCATCATATCATTGATTTTTGGGACAGTGTCAATACTTTTAGTTGATTATATCATTGTGTTACCCCATGCGGAGGCTTGTGTCACGATCTTCTGAGGTTTGGGAGGTTTTTGGTTCATGTCCAGACACAAAAACTAAGGTCATGATGGCACCTACCTTAACCATCCAGTAGGTAAACGTATACGGATTGCTTATTGGTAGTTGAATAAAGTGACCATAAAGAATAGGTATCCTCTTTCATGTAATGATGATTTATTTGACCAGTTTCAGGGTGTGATGGTGTTCTCTACAATTGATTTGCAGTATGGATATCATCAGTTGAAGATCAGAGATTCAGATATTCTTATGGCAGCTTTCGGGACACGATATGGCTATTATGAGTTCTTGATTATGTCTTTTTGGCTAACTAACACCCAGTGGCGTTTATGAAGTTGATGAACAAGGTATATCTTACTTACCTCGATTCTTTTGTGATTATGTTCATTGATGATATCATGGTGTATTGCAAGAGTGAGGTGGAGCATGTGAGGCATTTGAGGATCGTACTTCAGAGGTTGAGAGATAAGTAGTATTATCTCAAGTTCTTAAAGTGTACCTTTTGGTTGGATTTAGTGTCCCTTCTAGGTCAATGGTGACCAAGGATGGTATCATGGTCGATTCGGCCAAGGTGGCAGAGGTCTATTACTGGGCTAGGCATTCTTATCCTACCGAGATCCGGAGTTTTATTGGGTTAGCAGGATAAAATGATATAAAATTAAATGTGACAAGATTATTCTAAAAGGATAATTTATACACTAGAATGACAAGAAGACAATATATATAAATCAATAGAAGTTCAACACTAAAGGTCCAAATATTGACCCTCACTATTCATGATCTTAAGTCAAAACATTACCTCCAATGAAAATAATTGAATTGTACTTTAAATAGTTCCAAATTGCAACAAAAAAAATTGAACCATCACCATATGAATATTACTTTATGCAACTTCTATATTGATCATGTGCTCATTATTATTGAGAAATTCTCTTACAATTTCGAGTCATGGTTTGGCATAACCCAATTTCTCAGGTCATAATGGTACCTACTTCAACATACTAGTAGGTAAACCAAGCCATAGCATGGAACATCAAGTAATGCACTACCAGGCGGAAGATTAAAAGAAAAAAGTAGGAAAACCAAAAAAGACAATAATATAAGCAGAAGCAAAGAAATATACATACTTAATATACCGCACAAAAGAAGGAAGAAGACAAAATATACAAAACAATCCTTCCCAAAACATGGTAATGTCAGTACAAGAGCCACTATGATCAAAATATGAGTACTAGACAGTATCCAAAATAAATATACACAGTAGTCTCGAAATTCAAAATACTATGACAAAAATAGATGGAGAAGGATCAGCCTTGAACTCTGGAAAGCTCACCCCATCTCCGGATCAGTAGCTGGGCCTGAGGATAAAATCAACACCAATAGTTCGTACTCAGATCTACATCAAGGAAAAGATGTAGAAGTGCAGTATAAGTAGCAAAGCAATGGATACTCAGTAGATGTGAGAGTGCATGCTAAGTTAATAGTAGTACGGGTAGAAATATAATCATCTAAAGTACTAAACATGTACAGAAGCGAAAGATAAATAACTCAAAGTATGAAATACAAACTAACTACAACCTAAATAGCCCCTATAAGCCAAAAGGCACACAAAAGAAGACAATTAACCCTACCGAGCCCCCACAAGCTAGCGGGTGCACACAAGTCGTAACTAAAGCAGAAAGCATAAATAATTCATAGCTGAACCGATCTTAGGTAACCATCCAATCCCAAATCCATGATAAAACTATCCAGATATGCACCGAACTTGAACCGGCACCAATGGGTAATAATGAAAGGGCAAACACCGGGTTTAAATTGGAAATAGTGGGTATTAACTAGAGGCCACATGAATCATGTACAACAGAACTCATTACCTCTATCAATAATCCTAAAACAACCATAAACAATACCAGAACAACTCAATTGTATCATAACCAGACATTGGACTCGAACCAAAACTCATAGTAACCATACCGTAACCAGAGAACCAGTGATACCAAAAGTAACGAATCTCAATTGTAAAACTGATACCAAAACCATATCGGAGCTCATACATAGACCATAACCGGTGTCACAACTCATAGAAACAGTAATAATAACACATATACCGGATGTGAATACATGTATATAGGAACTAGCCTAACTCGCTAATAAGGAGAAACTTAAGGTTTCCAAGCCTCTCTTAAGACCATAAGGTCACAAATACCAATCTCGGGTGAATAAGTTCACTAAGAAAAGGAGGGTCCTAAATACTAGGTCAAGAAAGGATAGTACCGATCAATTCCTACTCTACCCAGGAAAAAGGGGCGAAATGGGCCAGAAACCATATCTAAGTCAAACCCAACACAATGTAAACCCTTCTGTAATTACTGGGTTGCTCTTGTGGTTAGGGGTAAATCCTGGAGAGCTGGGCTAGGTGGGGGTTACCCACTCTTGTGAAGACTTTTCTTCATCGGCGGAGACACAACTGTGATCGTTTGTCGTGCATGTCAGCTCCTTAATGTAGGACAAGGCTTATCCTATAATGGGTAGCATGGGAAGTGACCTCTACATTTGTGGAGGGTTTTTAACACCGGAGACCAGATATTTCCTCTTGTGGAGATCACTGAAAGTAGCACTATGTCATCCTTAAACTCATTTATTATTCTAAACCTTGATTTTAGGAGCTTAGGAAGCATATCTTTTGGAGATTCAAAAGGTGATTTCAAGGATTCTCCTTTTTTATGATTCTTAATGATTTGAAGATCAACTTTGATTCCATTTTATATGAAATTTTATATTTTAGTTACTTATGTTATAGGTAATGTGATTTGCAAATAAAATTCTAATTTTGACTTTGTGAGTCTAGGGTTGACTTGGGCTGATATTTTTTGAGTTTGAATAGAAGTATAGTAATATAGGTTTCTATGGTTTTGTTCTCTTATGTAGAATACGATTTTGATAACATTGGGTTCGTTTGAATGCGTTACAGAAAGGTAAAGCTTCGGTTTGATTTTTTAGACTTCTTTTAAGACAAGATAAGACTTTATTTGACATTTTAAAAAATGTTTATGATTTATTTATTTACATGTGGGTGTAATAGGGACATGGAGGTCCTGTATAGATGAGATAATGAGCATATATGTGGGTACCATTGTTATTGGATGGGTTAAAAGTGATCGATTGATTTGTGTTGATTGTCTTTTCCTACTCTGGCAAGCATGATTGTTATGAGTTGTGATTGAGAGTGAATTATTTATAGTTACTATAGATAATTATACTTCAGTTTTGTTGAACTTTATTTGGGTAAATTGAGAAATAATAGAAGCAGTTGGGCATTTACATGTGATTATGGTTTGAGTATGGAATCCTTTCATAAGACTCTGACTTGTATGGGATCCTACTCTAGGATTCATGATCCTTTCATGTCCCTTGTTTTTTGGACTAAGATGATTCCTTCTTATTTTGATTTATTTGGGATATGTTAGTTATTTCTAGACTTAGTTGTTTTTTGATACTCTTATACGGTGACTTCATGTCCCGAGGGTGTAATAAATAGAGGTTTTCGCACTCTATTAGTGAATTAGGATTTTTATGGTTTGACACTTTTACTAAATTAATAAATAATGATGTTTTATAACTTGTTAAAGATGAAGTTAGTATAAAGTAGATATGAATGTAATACTTGGTTAACATGAGAGTTGAGTTAAGTATGGTTCTCCCGCCATAGTTTAGGGTGGGTGCCAATCATGACTATTTGGGACATGACAGAGATGGTATCAGAACATTGGGTTCGTAGTTCCCATTGTACAAGAACAATTCTAGTAGAGTCCTATGGAATGGTACAAAGACATCTGTACTTTTCTTCGGGATGCTACAGGGCTTTAGGAAAAGAATTTCCTTTCTTTCTTCTTATCATGCAATTACTTGATTCCAATTGGTATCTGACGATTCAAATGGGCATCTAATGCTTTCATTCTTGTTCGCAGATGGTGAATACTTGTAAAACCAGAGAAGCAGCAACAACACCTATGGCAGCACTTACCATAATGCCCACACCGGCCGCTGAGACTGCAGTCCTGGGCAGGCTTTGAGTTAGGGATAGAGTAAGAAGGGAAGGATGAAGGGTGGTGCCTGTTAGGGCGGGAGCACAGGCAGATGAAAGACTGGTAAACAAGGATCACTGACCCCTCCACCATCGCAAGATTCTCTAGGCCGTGCTCAGGAAGAAGAGAAGGTAGTCAAGGAAGAAGAAATAATAGCTCCAGAGAATGTGGTACCAGTATCAAATGAGGCAGTACAGGTGCCTTTGTCTGTAGAGGTGATTTAACAAGTGTTTTTTTTTTGATGGCTTGGCTAGAACTGGCTATACTCTAGTTGTTCCTACTTTTCCTCCACAACCTTACAACATTCCCCTGCTGTAGCACCAACAATGGATGCAAGCTATGAAATAGAAACGAATCCCCAATAGGTACTTTGTCACAACCCAATTTCTCAGGTCATGATGGCACCTACCATAATCCACCAGTAGGTAAGCCAACCCGTAGTCCAGAACAACTAGTAATGGACTACCAACATAAATAAAGGAAACAGCGGAATAAATACGATAACAAGGCTAATATAATACCAAAACCTGGTGGAGCTAGTACAAGAGCTTCTAATACATCAGGAGTATAAATAAAATATAGGAAAAGTATATGTATATAAGTCGTCTCTGACACAACATAGAGAACAGTCTAACAATAAGAGGGAGAGTAGGGATACTCCAAAACGTCGGGGAGCTCACCCCATATCTCCTATCCATAGCTGCTCCACGCGCGGTACACACACATCAATGACGATAACTCACACTATGACCTGCAGGCTGCAAAAGTGTAGTATGAGTACCAAACACATGGTACTCAGTAGGCAATGACCGACTGAGCTCCAAAAATAATGTAAGCATAAATTACATGAAGGCATGAAAGTGATAGAAGACAACTATCCATGAAACTAGGAATAACTATGATAATGGGACAGCAGGGATAACTGTCCTATCCTGACATCATTCAGGAACTAGAGTACAATACCTTATATCACTGGCCAATATACAAATGAAGAATAAAAGAGGGATATATATAATAGTAGTATAAGGCCATAGGATACATATACAATGTATATAAAGAAGGAAAGAGAGGGATATACGGTGATACCATACATATAAGTATACATATAGGTCTAATTCAAAGGTAACTACCTGAGGGAGTCAACCTAACATCTCAAGGTCCATAACCAAGTAAAGGAGCCAACACTAGCCTCATCAAACCTATACCCAAAGGGTGACAAATCCTGGGGTAAGCCAACCATAATATAATCTACCGAAGGATAAAGAAATCAGAAATGTACCTCTAATCTTAGGTACCAGTCCACAACCAACCTGCCACGAACTAACCATAATAAACCATAATAAAGTAATCGGCTAGTCCGGGCAAACAAGTACCTAACCAGGCCCCCATAAGCCTGGAAGGTTCACAAAAACACTTAGCAAACAGCAACCATAACCCGTACCTATACAACCTCCCATAGGACCGATAGATACAGGCGCCAAACAACTATACTGGTGATAGGCAATGCATATGAATGGATGAATGCAGCATAAATCAAATGGAAAGTACCGGACTCGAACCGATCTTTAAATATCATAATTTTGGACTCGAACCGGTATTCATATATCATACTTCCAGACTCAAATCGGTATTTATATCTCATACTTCTGGACTCGAACTGGTATTTATATATCATACTTCCGGACTCAAATCGATATTTATATCTCATACTTTCAGGCCTGAACTGGTATTTATATATCACAATCCCATAAATCCATTGCTCGAGATCATGCTTGGGACTAAATTGTGTACAAAGGGTCAGAATATCCCTCAACCGAAGTAAATAGTAGTGGTAAGATGAATCAATAAATAATGGATCGAAATCATCCTCGGTCGGAGTTCTAAAACATCATTTTCAATTCCAAAAGCTCAAAATCCAGTAAATAAGGTGGCACGATTCCCGTTATAAAATACCTCTTTAAAAAGTGAAAAGTGGGAATAAATCCCCTTTTTGGAAACAGTAGTAAAATCAAGGTTTTGGTCAGAATTATACCACTAAATTAGCATGAATGCACCAGATAGTATGCATGCCATCACCGGTATCCAGACAACATAACCATAAGCGCCTAAGCGTCTATAAATGATAATCTTTCCCTTTCTAAGGGCAGAATACTCACCCAAGTCCAACTAGACTCAAAATCACAGTCTCGAGCCCAATAACATGTAACCAATATAGTAAGGTCTCATGACCCGGGCACCCACAATAATCAGGGGCATAAGCCACCACAAGAATCTAATCGAAAAAAAAAACCTCTCGAATAGCTAAGTCAAATGGTAAGTCTCAAACCAAAGGATCCTCCATCATCAACTGTGGTTAACATGCTTATATTCAAGGGCAATAGGGCTCTATGGACATAACAAGTATTTATACTAGGGTTCGGGTCACATCTTCTACCCCAAATTCCATAACATAGGCTAAGTCATACTATTCTAGCCATGAACATATGATCCTATATTCTTTACCTAGCATGAATTCCATACTATACATAATCTCATAGAGAAGAGTAGACCGAGGCCTACCTCGATGTCGAACCGCAATTCTTGAAGTGTCCCTAAATCGTTCAACCTTGCTCCACGATCCCAGATCGTCATCATACTATGAAAATACTAACCAACACGTCATTACGAGTAAAATGATACCCATTTTATAATATACAACCCCGGGCCCAAAATTGGGTCAAGAATGGGCCCGTGGGGCCCGCTAACGGAATCCCAAAATTGAATCCGTCATGAGGTACCTCTAACAACAAGGAATATGTGCTCAAAATTTGAGCACCAATGGAGCGTAAATTGGGGCTCAAATCAGTCCCAAAAGATTAGGATTTCAAAGACCTAATTTCTAAGAATTAATAATGAAATGGGACGAAAATCAACGGGTAAAATTATGGATAATGACCAAAGAGTGATGAGCTAACTTACCTTAGCTTTAATGGGTGAATCCCCACTCTTTATCACTCCTCATGCCCTCAACAATGGGCAAAAGGGTTGAGAGAAATGAGAGAAATTTGGGTGAAGAAGGGATTTATCAGCCCTTAGGTGCCGCTAAAGCGGACACCTGGTCGCTTAAGTGCCTACCGCTAAAGTGGTACATGACCACTTAAGCAGCAAGCCACTTAAAGGCGGAGGCCACTAAATCGGCTCAGGGTCTCTTAAGCGGCAACCGCTAAAGCAGCCCTTTGACCGCTAAAGCGGTCAACCCAGATATCAGGCACCAGATTTTGCTAAGTCCAAAATGGACTTCAACCGGGTGTTCGGGATTTGTTAGGAACCCCATACATGCAAATGAACTATGCTAACCCACAAAATTTGACATTCTGGACTCAATGAAACAATCAAAATTTCCATCCAAGGTCGTTTCGATTAAATATGGGTCCCGCACCTATAGTTTTATTTTAACCAATTTCCAACCAATAGCCCAAAATGAATCTGAAAGTTGTGGGACCTGAACCAAGGGTCCCTCCAGCCTAAAATCAATGTTTTGGAGTTGATGGCACTATCAAAATTTCAATCTGAGGTCGTCTACTAGGAGTTTTGGTCCAAGACCAAATCCTTAACAACGAAGGTTCCAAAACAGAGAAATGAGTCTAAAACCCAAACGGACTGTTCGATAACCAAACCGACAGTTCCAACAAATCATAAATGACCTGTAGCCACTATAGGGAGGCTCGAAATATCGAAATGCATGAAAATTGAGAAAATGACCTGGAGGGTCATTACATACTTTGACTAGTGATGACTGATGATGAGCATGGGCTGTTTTGCAAGTTCATGAAGATGATGTACCCCAGTTTTCCAAGGTACAAAATCAGAGGAGGCTTTTGAGTTGTTAATAAATTATAATAAATGTCTGCACAAGATAGGTATTATTGAAAGATGTGGTGTGGAGTTTGTTTCTTTCCAGTTGTAGAACAAATAAAGCAATGCTAGAGGTCATTCATAGAGTGTGCGGCTTCCTTACCTTCACTTATTTGGGCTCAATTCCAGTAAGTATTCCTTGAGAAATATGTTCCTCGCAATTATTGTGATCAGAGAAAGGATGAGTTTTTGAGGTTGAAGTAGGGTAACATGTCCATGGCGGCTTATGTGGCCAAGTTTCATGCCCTATCTCATAATACACTACAGTTAATTACCTAAAAAGAAGACCGGATAAGGTACTTTTTGAAGGGTATAAATTTGGGGATTCAGTTTACTACTTTATCTAGGGCAGTGTATGGTAAGTCTTTTCAGGATGTTGATGAATTTGCCAACAAGGCTAACAAACTTAAGAAACAAGGAGAGGTAAAGGTAGAAGAGATAAAGGCTCGAAACTCAGGCCAATTTAGTTGTACTTTCTCAAAGGGTGTAGTTCTTCTAAGCCCTACCATTCAACTATGGCAGTATCAGCAGGGGCCCCATCTGGGGTCAGCTTTCAGCCTTCTTGAGCCGGCAGTTACATGCCTTCTTTCTCTTTAGGTCAAAGGCCTAACTTGTGACCTAAATAATTTGAGTGTTAGGGTTTAGGATATGTAAGGAGGAATTTTCCTAATTTTTAGTCAATGAGTCAGCTGGCACAACAACCAGCTTCTACTGCTCTAGTTTCAGCAAGTCGTGCTGGATGAAAAAATAGTAGAGGTAGTCCAGAGGGTGGGCGTGGTGGCTAGGCTAGAGGTGGTAACCAAGCAAATCAAGGTAGAGGACAAGAAGGTAGAAAATGAGCTTAGCGTGGTAGAGGGAGTGGCTAGATTGGTGATAAGGCACATATTTATGGAGTTTCGACTCAACCTGAGGTTGAAGCTTTCGATGTGGTGATCACAGGTACTGTATGGCTTTTTTTTTTTTGATCTCGATTCCACTTTCTATTATGTTTCTGTAAAATTTTCTATGGGGTGGGACTTAGACTGTGAATATCTTAATGCTCCTATGTATGTGTCCACAATAGTTGGGGTGTTTGTATATATTTATCGGGTATATAATGCATTTTCTATGATGTTTATGAGGTTTAAGACCTTGGAAGACTTAGTTATTCTAGACATGGAGGAGTTTAATGTTATTTTAGGGATGAGTGGGTTGTCCCCTTATCATGTTGTTCTTGATTTTTATGCCAAAACCGTTATTGTAGCAATGCCGATAGAGAGAAGTTAGAGTGGGAGGGTACCTTTAAGCCTAATCCAGTTAGGATTGTGTCAGTAATTTATGCCTAGAAATTAGAATAAAAAGGGTGTAGGGCATTCTTAGCCCATATTTGGGAAGATAAATCTATAGTCCTTCCTATAGCATCAGTTCCAGTGGTATGTGAATTCCAAGAAGTTTTTTCGAATGATCTTTCGGGTATGCCTCTAGATTGGGAAGTTGACTTTTATATAGACTTAAAGTCGGGGACTAGACCTATTTTTATCCTTCCATACCGTATGGAACCTACAGAGCTAAGAGAGTTGAAGTCCCAATTACAAGAGCTGTTGGAAAATGACTTTATTTGCCCAAGTTTCTCTCCTTGGGGTGCACCGGTGTTGTTCGTGAAAAAGAAAGATAGTAGTATGAGGATGTGTATAGATTGCCTCCAGTTGAATAAGGTGACCATTCGTAACAAATATCCTTTGGCTTGAATAAATTATTTTCTTGACCAGTTACAAGGATCTGTTGTGTTCTCTAAGATTGATTTGAGGATGGGTTATTATCTGCTAAAAATCAAGGTTGTGGACATCCTGAAGACTCCCTTCCAAACACGTTATGGACACTATGGATTTTTGGTTATGTCTTTTGGTTTTACCAATACCCTAGCTACTTTTATGAGTTGGATGAATAGAGTGCTTATGTCCTTTCTGGATTTGTTCGTTATTGTATTTATTAATGATATACTTAGAGTGAGGAAGAGCATGAAGCGCATTTGTGTGCTATGGTAAAGACATTGTAGGAAAAGAAATTGTATGCTAAGTACTATAAGTGTGAATTTTGGCTTTCTTCGGTGTCCTTCGTGGGATACCTGGTATCTAAAGAGGGTGTTATGGTGGACCCATAAAAGGTTGAGGTGGTCAAAAATTGGACCAGACCGACGAATGTGATAGAAATCCATAGTTTGGTAAGGTTGGCTAGTTACTACAGCCAGGTTGTTAAGGGGTTTGCTGCCATTGCTTCGCACATGGCCCGCTTGACTCAAAAAGAAGTTCTGTTTTAATGGGAAATAGAAGCGGGCATGCGTAAGCGGTATCCGTACTTGTGCATTGAATCGGGTACACTCTATTCAAGTTGTTATGGTTTTTTTAGGACAGTTATCGTTCAGAGATGAATAAGCAAAAAATTGGTATCTAATGTAACAACCCAAAATGTTGTTACACTGAATTAGGAGGTAGAAGTTGCACCTAGACTCCCCTTAGTTAAATATTGAGGAATTCAGGGCTAGTCTAGTTTTGGGTTATTTTTGAGGATGTTGTAGTTCAGTAAAATATGACATTGATGTGATTGGTAATAATGGGGTTTGATATGATAGCTGGATAGCCAATAAATATAGGAAGTCATAGTAACTTCAAGCACCCAAAATGGAGTTATAGAACTTCAGCAATAGCATTTAACGTGGAGGGGTTAGTTTGCGTTGTCAAAATTTGTGGTGTGTATTGTAAAATGAGGAAAAATGAATAGAGGCCCTTAGTTTCTACATCATACCACTACAGTGGAAAAAGTACAGCGGCGACCTCTAGTAAAAATGGCGTGAAAAGCTACAGCGGTAACGTATTGTAAAATTTCAGTTTTAAAACCGCGAAAACGTTTTCATTCCACACTTTTAAAAAAATGCCATAGAGCTTTGGGGAAAGGCGATTTTCATAGGGATTTTAAAGTTTTTCATCTTTACATGTAAGTAATTACTTCCTAGGCTTGAATTTACTTCGATTAACCTTAGAAAATCACTAGAAATGGATTAATGTTGGAAATTGAGGTTTAACCCTGGTTCACAGAAATTGATGAAGAGTGGTGGGAATGCGTATAATTTTAGTATATAATGATCCTAGAGTGTTAGAAAACACTAATGGGACTAGAATTAAGATAATTTATACTTATTCAAGTAGTGTTCATGAAGTTTAAATGATAAGAAAACCCTAAGATGATGAAATAGGGTAAGTTAAGGCTAAAATCAGTGACTTTTGATCCCTAGTGGTTAAAAATGGATGAATTATTGAAATGAATATATATTCTTGTTTTTATACATCAAGAATGAGATCAAAAGGTTAAAAGTATGGCTTAAGGGTAACTTTGAGCAAATGAGTTGAGGTAGGCTATGGTTATGTCGAAGCACTTAGACTTTCTTGGAATTTTCCTTGCTTGTGATTTAGTCATCTATGATTGCCTTCTAGCATGACTTGTGATTTAATGACTGCATTGCATTTCAATTGCATTGTGATTATATGTGGAGATTGTGGGTCGGGTACCACGCTGGATCAATATGATATGTTGTGATAATGGGTCAGGTACTATGCCGGTACATTTGATGTTGATGATGAGGGTGAAAATAGTAAGAGATGATGTGCACATCTTGCATACATGCACTCATATATATGCATTGAGTGCTATTTGATGATTATATATAATGATGAATTATTAACGAAAATGACTAAGTATGGAAGCCTGTGAAGTGAACTTGTGAGTTGTAATTATATGATGATACATGATATGTTCAGTTGATTGATATCATTGGTTATGTGTTTGTATGATCGCTCTTATATTTTATTGACTTTCTTACTTGTACATTGTTATGTTAGTCAACCTATTATGCTTACCAGTACTTGTTGATGTACAGATGCTACCTGTAATCTTCTTTTTGTTGAGTTCAGAACATATTCTAGTGGTTAACACGCGACCTTGGCTCTAGTTAGCGGTTCAGATCTGATTTTGAGGGTGATCTCCATGTCCGGGCAACCTTCTGATCTTCTTATGATGTTGATATCCCTTGTTTTAAGGACTAAGATGATTCCTTCCTATTTTGGTTTCTTTGGGATGTGTTAGTTATTTCTAGACTTAGTTGTTTTTAGATGTTCTTGTACGATGATTTCTAGTCCCGAAGATATAATATATAAAGGTTTCTGCACTCTATGAGTGACTTATTATTTTGATGGTTTGACACTTTTACTAAATTAATTATTTATTGAGTTTAGAACTTGTTAAAGATGAAGTTAGTATAAAGTGGATGCGAATGTAATACTTGGTTAAAATGAGAGTTGGGTTAAGTATGGTTCTCTCTCCACAGTTTAGGGTTGGTGTCAATCATGATTGTTTGGGTCGTGACACATTCACATGCAACATCTGAATTTATTACATCATTCTCATTTTCTTGACTTGCATTTTCACTGGAGTGGTTTTCTACTTTTTTCTAGTTTGAGTTATATTTTAAACTATTTGTTCTATGTTACATCCTTGTGGTTGTTGTTACTGACTGTTAAATTAGTTGTGACTTTCCTGATTTAGACACTCTATGTATAAAGTGTTGGGTAGTGGAAAAATTAGATGATTATCACAATGTCATTGGATTAGGGTTAGCAACGATTCTGTTGAGTACATGTAGATTAGTATTCACACATATTTATTTTCTGCACCTACGTGTAGGTGATAATCTGGTTGTTCTCAAGGAATGATCTAGTACCTATGGTTGAGGCTATCTCATCCGATACTAAAAGGTAGCTAACCTTCAGATAGCTGTCCACATGTACGAGTCATAGGTGCATCCAAATGTCTGTAGTTGTAGACTCCACTAATTATATGGACAAATGTAGGCACAAACATGTATTGTAGGAGATAGATCACATGCGCATGCAAGTTCCACAACCACGTCTCCACTATTATGGACAGGACTCTGTAGGAGTAGTAAAGGCCCAGCTGTACATGCTCCATAAGAGTGAGTCCTTTGGTATGGGCCAAGGGTTATAGATACAATTTTAACATAGACGAAAAATCAACAGCAATATGAAGAAACAACCTAATCTTTGAATTGACCCTCAAAACAAACTGATCCTGCAACCAGACTTTACTCCAAAAAGGGTATAGCAAGAGTAGTATCAGTACAAAACCACACGTACTAGTAAGCATCATCGGTCGATCTAAATTAAATCACACAAATATCACGTAAATATTCAGAAAGAAACATACAACTTGAGGGGTATTATCAGATTCATACATTTACCTATTATTACTGCTTGGATATTAACAACCCTTAATCACCAAGGATCTATCCCTCGCTAAATCAAGCCACTCCATAAATTATCTACGAGAACTACCATTACGACCCTCAAGGTTCCTTACCCTTAGCCCATCACAATTAATTCGCTTAGCCTTTTTCCACTGACCCGGTCACACTTGACACTCTAGTGTCCCTCGGCTTATTTAAGTCAGCCAGCACCATTCAGAAAATGGTAACACCTGCCTTTTCGGCCCAAAATACAATAACCGCTAGACTACCTAGCATAACACCACATATAATCGCAGACCAATTCAGTGAGGGTCAACATAGACAGCAGTTTAAGTATCATATCACTACCCACCTCGAACTCTCCAAAAAACATAGTCAATATTGACATATAATAGTACAACTCTCCTGAATCCCTACCATGCCACTATCTTTCAAGCTCATAATACTTAACCTTGTAACAAGCACAATATGAAATCTAGTCATATAGAATCAACAAGGATAATCAGTCAAGTCAATCAATACCAACAACAAGACCCCAAGTTAACAACCTTGACACAACTATCATAAAGATCATTTCCCATTTATGCAAGTAATAAACAACATAGAGCCATGTCACAACTTGTAAGCAACCCGGACCACTGAAGGATCATTAATAACAACAATAATAACAACAATATCATGCATTTCGGTTACACAAGAACCCACTTTAGCAATTAAGTATACAAATTTGGTTCACACAGGGAACCCACATATAATGAGAATAAGTAAGCCCGGTTCACTAAAGAAACCCACATATAATTAGAATAAGTAAGCTTGGTTCACTCAAGGAACCACTAAATCAAGAAACTCGTAATCCCCAGTTCACTCAAGGAATTGCCACACTCACATGTACTTTATACACAAATGCTAAGGGTCTTATGTGTGTGCCCACTAGTCATGACCTGCAGGGGACAAGTCCTTGTCCATGTACCCAGTCCCAAACATCAAGTGCCTACCAACCTTATATCACCAATCCCGTGGAGATGTCCAAATGTCGGTACATTCCACAATAATAACAGATATCACAATAATTACAATCACAATGATAAAGAACAACACTTGTAAAATCCAACAAACTTCATATAGGTTCATTGTATGCGATTAACATTTAGGATATCAAACAGTCATTTACTTTTCGAGAACAGGCATTGTACAAACAATACTACAAATTAGTTATCATACACATATAACACACATTGAGTTTCAACTATATTAAAATCACCACCTACATTTGCACACGTACCTAACTGATGGTATACCCCACTCCCAACTATCCTTCCTTCTATTTTACACATTACTAATTTCTTATTTCTCTGGTTACCACCATAGATTTTTCTGAATCCACAAACACTGATCACCTCTAATGAAATAAACATATAATTTAGGTTTCCCTAATTTTTGGGTACTACACCATTATTAACCAAAAAAGGATGAACAATAACAATGTAACACATAATTCCATGCATCAACTCAATAATATAACATAACAACAATTTCCCACCTAATTATTCGGGTTTTTATCCATTTTACCATCCAAACACCATGTCCAAAGGCCTAAGCATGCAATCTCCCATCAATCTACATCATGCTTATGCTCTCTAACCCAGGTCTAAACTACTCAGTTAAACCTCGCCAACCTGGATGCCAAGCAGCTGCAACAGAGGTATGAATGCAAGATGTTGGCTCCATGAAAGTGATTTCTGACGTGAAAATTAGCAGAAAACCATGGGTTTTACCCCATTAATACGGAAATCCCTCCTTTCTATTGCTCTCAGGTCATAAGGTAACCCTAGAAGGGTTTTTGAATGAACCTCATTCTTTTACAACTGAAAAGGAGAAAAGAGAATATAAAAATTTACAACTGGGGTTTCTGGTCTTGTCGTCCTGCTATAGCGGAAAAATTCCTGCTATACAGAATGACTTCAGCCCGACCAAAATTTTAAATTCTAAAATTTTTAGTCATGGTACCCCATACTAATTCGAGAAAGTATTTTCAAAATTTTTCATAACCCATGCCCAAAATGATGTGTCCTTTTATAACGATGGAACAAGTCGTTAAAATAGATAACAATTTATCCATCGTTCATCCCCGAACGATCACGATTAAGAAAATATACATGACTTTTAGCGGAACCTTAACGCCCTTATTATGACGATGCATTTGCAGACATTACATGGAATACTTAAATTTGGTTTCTTTAGACCTATAGAATTCTAAGCCGTGACCTTAATACCACTCCGCTCCATCTAGAATTCTTTCTTCCTTACAAATCGCACTAGACAAATAGAGCAACCATTTCTCGAGCACCCAAGGTATCCAGGGTCTCATCAATATACTAGAATGGAAGAATTTTAAACACCACGAATGAAAAGAATTTCGTACTTTAAGGGTCGAGATCCCGCTATAGCGGCAACGCTATAGTGGGTTAGGGATATTATAGTGGGGTGTAACAGTTTAAAGGGGTAGATAATTGGTTTCTCACCTATTTCTCTTCTTTTCATTCAAAAAATCCCCTTTCCCTCCTCAATCACTTTGCTCCCATCACCGGAATCAAGGTAATTATCAATACCCTTACTCCTTTTACTTCCTTACATGCATTCCTACTAGTTTTATGCTTGATTTCATAGGAATAGTATGAGTTTTGAGTAATTTTTGAACTTGGGTTTCAATTGGCTGAAATTTTGAAGCGCGGTCGCCTCCCTTACGTCTACAACGCTTCTATAGCATTCTGGACATAAGAATTTTGGGGTTCAAGGACAAAATGGTTTCAAAATAGTAGGGAATGTGAAAAGTTGTTCTTGGTTTGGTTTTGATGATATTGACATATTTTAGGGGTTATCATGCCAATATTTTTGCATAGACTTATGTTAGGATACTTTAGAAACACTGATCTGAAGTCGGAATGTTGAAAATGAGACTTTTCATCAAAAGGCACCATCGCTGCACCTCTTGACTACTTGAACAATAAAGGCCGCTATAGCGGCCCTGCTATAGCAAAGAGATTCCCGCTATAGTGACATCGTCGTAGCAGAATGTAGCCAATTATAGCGGGAGGCTACAACTCAAATACGGGGTACTTGGCCAAGGCATGGGAGATGGACATGAGGTGGCTGCGAAATACTCTGGTGGAGGAGGATTTCAGAGACCCGGCCTATTGGCCTACTACTGAGGGCATCACGAGCACCTACTTCTCACCCAACGCTAGGAGGTGGCTGAACCCAGTGTCCCAGATGATTCATCCATCCCAAAACCTCTTCAAAGTAACCTACCCTCGGGTTCTAGTGGTGGCTTGCACTATACAGTTGATCACACTGAATGTGGGGGCACAGATTGTAATGGAATGGAAGGACTTCAACCGGGGTAGTAAGAAAGCCCCCTACCTTCCCAGTCCTAGATTCCTAACAGTTGCTTGGAGGCCGACCTGGACGCGGTCAGGAGACTTATGGAGCACACCCCTTCCAGTTTCGCAGCCCCACCTCAATCTGCCTAGGACTATGCAGAGCTCCACAGAGAGATCAATGATGAGAAGAGGAGGAGGTGCTCCCAAAATCGCGTGCTCGCATGAATGTGGATGATCGTAAAGGTCATGTTCAGATGCACAGTCCCTGATTAGGAGCTTCCTTAGTTGAAGCCAGAGGATATGTGGGAGTTTTCTTTCCTTAGTGATACAGAGGTAGAGGACCCCTCCTCGAAAAGCTGAGATGGTGACAGGGCATCCAGCTAGGGCCCTCTGTGCATATTAGTCCCACTCCCCCCTTCTTTTTATACTTTTATAATTGATTTGGGTTGCCCCCGTTTAGGGCATGTACTAGACATTATTCCTCCCTTTACTTTACTTTACCGTACATGGATGCCAGATTTAATAATTTTTATATATTGAATGCATGCGTTATATTTCTATATGTGATTTCTATAATCATGTGATAGCTCGTAGCTCAAACATAATGATTAAAACAGGCCCGAAATGAAAATTAAAAATAGGGGAGAACAGGGCAAGGGTTCTGCCCCGTCCATCCTGCTATCACGGCTTGCATGTCTCTATGGAAACATTGCTATAGCAAAAAAATTCCCACTATAGCGGGATCTCCATAGTGGGGCAGTACCGCTATGGCGGCTTCAAATAACAGTAGCCTAGATTTTTACAAATTTATACAGGTTCCTTTATTCCCTTCCCTATTTTCACCATTACAACATGAAATCACATAATGGCCTTTAATATAATCCCAAGACCAAACCCAGCCATGCATAAACAACACTTAGCATCACATTGCTGAAAACCAGTCATGATTTACAACAAGAAAATTTTCATAACAACAAATCTCGCTATTTTGTACAATAGCCCTTTTTTCCATGGTCCCCAACAATTTCCGACTATGCTGAAATAAGAGTTTCCCCACAGTCATAGACCATCCTTCCCCTTATCATTTTTACCAATGACAAGCCCATGCCAACATGTAAAGAAATACAAATTCTAGGCAAATCACATAGTAATTAATTTTCTTAAACCATCGACACATAACCAAGTTATGACCTTTCGTCGACCACGAATTCCATATTTATTCAAATAATCACATTTTATCTATTCGCAGTCATTCAAGTAATACTAATACCATAAGCAATAATTTTAAGTTTCATCATTAAACAAGCCTTTTCTAGTATCCTTTATTCACCTCAAGGATAATCGTTAGCCGATTGCCCATGCATTATATAGCCTTTATGGCCAGATACCAATTGGAACCTTTTCGGTTCCAACTTCCCTTGCTTGTATCAATTCAACCGAAGTCAAAAGACATCCATTTTCCTTGCTAAGATACCAATTGGAATCCAGAGATACCAATTGGACTCAACCCATATAAGCAAGCACACAGACCGTACGAAAGGAAGAAAGAAGTGGAAAAATTTCCTAGAATGCCTCATAGCTTCCCGGTGATTAGATGTGGACGTTAATACACCAATTCACAGGACTTTACTTGACATTTGCTCTTGTACTGGGAGACCGGTAACCTAGGTTTTGATACCAAATTATCACGAACCAACTAACTAGATCGTACGAGCACCTTCTCTAATCCACCTAGATAGGAGAACCCTTACCACCCATTTCAAATGATATGCGGAAGTCAATAAAAAGATAAATAAATGCCTTTAATATTACAATAACAATTTAATAAAACTTTGATTACAACTGAAAACCTTTCAATAAAATTGTAACCCTTCCCTAGGAACTATTTTAAATAGGTACAAGAGCGGCTAACAGGGGGTATAAAAAAAGACACAGCTTCTACCAAGGAAGCAAATACAATAGCTGCTGGAGATCTCTACCATGTCAAGCCTGAAACACGTACTGATCCTGCAATCAGACTATATCCCAAAAAGGGTATAGCAAGAGTAGTATCAGTACAAAATCATATATACTGGTAAGCTTCATCGGTCGATCCAAATTAAATCACATAAATATATTCAGACAGAAACATACAACTTGAGGGGTATTATCTGATTCATACATTTAACCAATTATTACCGCTTGGATATTAACAGCCCTTAATCACATAGAATCCATCCCTCGCTAAATCAAGCCACTCCATAAATATCTACGAGAACTATCATTACGACCCTCAAGGTTCCTTACCCTTAGCCCATCACAATTAATGCCCTTAGCCTTGTTCCACCGACTCGGTCACACTTGACACTCTAGTATCCCTCGGCTTATTTAAGTCAGCCAGCTCCATTCATAAAATGGTAACACCTACCTTTCTCACCCAAAATACAATAACAGCTACACCTCCTAGCATAACACCACATATAATAGCTAACCAATCCAGTGAGGGTCAACATAGACAACAACTTAAGTATCATATCACTACCCACCTCAGACTCTCTGACAAGCATAGTCAATATAGATACATAATAGTACAACTCTCCTGAATCCCTACTATGCCACTATCTTTCAAGCTCATAATACTTAACCTTGTAACAAGCACAACATTAAGTCTAGTCATATAGAGTCAACAAGGATAATCAGTCAAGTCAATCAATACCAAAAACAAAACCCCAAGTTAACAACTTTGACACAACTATCATAAAGATCATTTCCCATTTATGCAAGTAATAAACAACATAGATCCATGTAACAACTTGTAAGCAACCCGGACCACTCAAGGATCCTTAACAACAACAGCAATAACAATAATATCATGCATCCCGGTTACACAAGAACCCACTTAAGCAATTAAGTATACAAATTCGGTTCACACAGGAAACCCACATATAATGAGAATAAGTAAGCACCGTTCACTTAAACAACCCACATATAATGAGAATAAGTAAGCCCGATTCACTCAAGGAACCACTAAATCATGAAACATGTAATCCTCGATTCACTCAAGGAACCGCTACACTCACCTATACCTTATACACAAATGCTAAGGGTCTTATATGTGCGCCCACTAGCCATGACCTGCAGGGGACAAGTCCTTTTCCATGTACCCAGTCCCAGACATCAAGTGCCTGCCAACTTTATGTCACCAATCCTGTGGAGATGTCAAAATACCGATACATTCCACAATAATGACAGATATCACAATAATCACAACCACAATGATAAATAACACACTTGTAAAATCCAACAAGCTTCATATAGGTTCATTACATGCTATTAAAATTTAGGATAGCAAACAGTCATTCACTTTTCTTGAACATACATTGTACAAACAATACTACAAATTTGTTATCATACACATATAACACAGATTGGGTTTCAACTACATTAAAATCACCACCTATGTTTGTACACGTACCTAACCGGTGGTATACACCACTCCTAATTGTCCATCCTTCTATTTTACGCATTACCAATTTTCCATTTCTCTGGTTACCACTATAGATTCTTCTGAATTTACCAACACTAATCACCTCTAATGAAATAATTATATAATTTAGGTTTTCCCAATTTCAGGATACTACACTATTATTAGCCAAACAAGGATGAACAATAGCAATGTAACACATAATTCCAGGCATCAACTCTGTAATGTAACATATCAATAATTTCCCACCCAATTATTCGGGTTTTTAGCTATTTTACCATCCAAACACCGTGTCTGAAGGCCTAAGCATGCAATCTCCCACAACCTGCATCATGCTTATACTCTCTAACCTAGGTCTAAACTATTCAGTTAAACCTAGACTACCTGGATGCCAAGCAACTACAATGGAGGCATTAACATGAGATTTCGGCTCTGTGAAGATGATTTCTAACGTTGAAATTAGTGGAAAACCATGGGTTTTACCCCATTAATGTGGAAATCCCTCCTTTCCATTACTCATAGTACATGAGGTAATCCTAGAAGGGTTTTTGAATGAACCCCGTCCTTTTGCATCTGAAGCGGCCTATCGGCCGCTTTGGCTGTACCGCTATAGTGGAAAAATTCTCGCTATAGTCGTGTCACCCCATACTAATTTGAGATTGTATTTTCAAATTTTTTCGTAAGATGTGCCCAAAATAAGGTGTCTTTTTATAATGAAGAAACATGTCGTTACATCATATGTACACGAGCGACCTCTATACTAAACTGTCAGAAAATGTAATGCATAACTCTCTACAAAGTAAATAAGATAGAACAAATTGTGTCAATCTCCGAACTCAGGGAACTTACCATGACTTTGAATCAACTAACTCTGTATGATTAAGGGGTGCATTGATAACTCGTATCAGGATCTGCATAAAAATATACAGAAGAGTAAGATGAGTACAAACTACTAGTACTTAGTAGACGTCATATGTCAACCGAGCTCAAGTAGTCATTGTATCAAATAAAGAATACTAAAATAATTGTGCACGCAGAAAAGTCCCAGCAGGTCAATAATAACAGTTAATAAAGAACATTTCAAAGTAGAACAATAATAAATGAATGATGTAATGAAATGTTATGCGATGAAATGCAATGGCCAATGTCTACTGATATACACCTCCTCCATAGTGGCATGATATAAGGTAGGATCCATAAAGGACTTGCAAGGTCCATATATCCTGTCTTGAACCTTTTTCTTTCAGTGAGCATCTTCTCTCTTAGTATAACCATCTAAACTTAAACCAGGGTCAAAATCAGTGTAAAAGTAGTTTTATTTCCATAATTTTGTACTAGTGATTCATAGGAATGTATGTATATTTACGATCATGATAATAAGATGAATGCAAATGCAACACGTATAAAAACATGAATTTCTCAACTCATGTCATAGGCTATGAGCCTCAATATCAATAAAGTTTCTTATCTTGACCGTAGACCACACTTCTTCTTTCATCTCATTTACTTTTCATATCATTTTTGTCATAGAATTTAACTAAACATATAATCAATAATTCGTGAAATAGCCTAAAATATACTATACAAGTCGATAATCTCACGTATTAAGTCATTCACCGGCATAAGCCTAATTTGGACATCACAATATCAATTTAACTCAATAATTACTTAATATGCTAATTCGCGTATCCAATAGCATGCTTTATATGATAAATTTCTACACAAAATAAGTTTGAAAAAGAGTAAGCCATAACCTACCTCGAAGTTGAACTACAGGCCACTAACGGTCACAAAATCACCTTCCTCTTTGAATGACCTCAAAATGCTGTCAATCTATCAAAAATATATTTTACGTATGAAAATAAGGCCATTGATATCCATATTTAAACACAAGAGGTTGGGTGAACTTTAGGTCAAAAATCAACCCTCAGAAATCAACAGCATATCTGAAATTTTATTTTGAAATCATCTTACCCATAGAATATGAATGTCATTGAAATTGGAGCAAGAACTGATCCTTAATTCATTAAAAATCAATTTAGGAATCTTGGGGTAAAAAACCATAATTTCAAACCATCAATCCTTAATTCAACTCGAAATCAAAGATAAATAGTTTGAAATCGTTAACTTAGATATTTGGAACTTACCCCCTTTCAAAGATGAAGAAAATGTATCAAAAATCACTCTAATCTGAGTTCTAGAGGTCCAACAATAGAGGAATAAAGCAACAAGTTGTGTAACTTTTCTAAATTAAGCATCTGAAGCACATTTAGAATGATTGTGCACCCTTAGAGCAATAACACTCAATGCTAATGCCTAGACCACTATGATAGCACCATGCCAGCTCTATAGTTATATGCGAGATAGCATCAAAGACACGCGATTGTGATGTGGCATCATCTTCCTACCTGCACGATACCACACCCTAAGCGCAAATTGTGTTGCCTATGTGGCTGTCCTTCTACTCGATTGTACACTAGCTACATTGATGGCACTGACCAGCCAATCCCTTCAGTACAATTATTCTCACACCAAATACCAAAAATTTCTGCTAAATTTAAAACTTGATTTGAATGCCTTATCCCCAAATCAACAAGAGCGTGAAATATTTATTGCAAAGAGTAAAAAAAAAAGCTCTTTTCTCTCTCATGCCTAACCTAGCCGTCATCATATGAACCCTATTTTTTTAAATTAAAAATGGCCAGCTAGGCCACTGGTCAACTTGATTCTAAGGTTGGCTAGTCACCTCTTGTAATTACCTTTGACAATTTTCCTTCTGTACCACAAAATACCTCCATCATGCTTAACCCTTTGCCTAGAGTTTAAACCCCAACCAAAGATCCCTCAACACAGTTGTGTCAGTATGCTAACTTGTTGAAACCCTTGAACATCAATGCTCCTAAAGATCAACCTAAACCAACTGTTGAGCCAATTTCAATCAAGAAGCTAAACTATATTAATGGTATTCCAAGAGTCATGTGGACTGAGGAAGAAGTGGATCAGATGAATACTATTGAAGAATTGCAATATGTAGTAATTAGGAAGTTCTCCTATGGATGACCGGAATTGAAAGATCTATGAGTGCAAATTCCTAAGTAACTCAATGTGAAAGGGGATTGTTAAATTGGATTTCTTGGAAATCAGCACATTCTCATGAGGTTTAACCTAATAGAGGACTTTGTTAACGTGATGCCAAAGGATGTATACTACATTGCTGCTAAGGATGGGTACTTGTATCAGATTCAACCTCTAATATATGATGTTAAATTCAAGGTTGAGGAGTAAATGACACAGACAATTGCGTGGATATCATTCCCCAATCTCAAGCCAACCGATTTTATGAAAGAATCATTATTTTCTTTAGCATCAACTATAGGAAAACCAATACATTTGGATTTGGCAACTGTGAACAAGATGAGACCTAGCTGTGCTAGGGTTAAGGTGCAGGTAGACCTCCTTGCATACCTACCTTAGTGTGTTGAGATGGAGATTGTTAATTCAAGCACTAAGGAATCAAGAATAGAACATGTGAATATCAAATATGATTTTCAACCTAAGTATTGTAAGAAATGTTTGTTACAAGGGCATAATGAGCAAGAATGTATGGTACTTCATCCTGAATTGAAGAAAGTACAACAAGAGAAGGCAAATAAGGACAATAATATTCAAAATGGGGAGGTGGAAGCTACTACATCGAGAGGTCAAGGATAAAGAAGAACCTTCCAAAAGAATCAGTGGAGTCCAACCCGGAGAAGGTTTAATATTGAAAAAATGATAAAGATGAGATTTATAGAGATGCTGATATATCTCCTAGAGCTATTAAATCTATTAAGTTTGCAAGGAAGGGGAAAATCAGGGTAATGAAGAGGCTTCATAGCCTGTCAGAGTTCAGCCAAAGAGAAAGGTAGTGTCTCAATAAGTTAAAAGATGATGAAAACAGTTATTTGGATATCAAATCTGTTAAGTCACAAAAGGCTTTTCAGAGAGTACAGATGTTACACAAGTTTCATAAATGTTCTTTCATAGCTCTACTAGAGCCTTTTCAACACATCAGATCCATCAACAAATAGAGGAGCAGATTACAGATGCCACTAGTGTTTCACAATAACAATGGAAAGATTTGGTTATTTGTTAACCATGATTTTAATGCTACAGTTGTTAGTGACACAGAACAATATTTATCCATGTTACTGAGTAACCAATCACTAGGTATTAGCTTCCTGGTGACTACTGTCTATGAAAAATATGATAGGAATCAAAGGTTAGAACTGTGGGATAGCATATACTCTATATCCAATGGCATTTCTAGACCTTGGATTTTAGGGGGTGATTTCAATGCTGTTCTAAATGGTGCAGAAAAGATTGGTGGGGTCCCAGTGGTTGATGCAGATGTAGAAGACTTCCAAAATTGTATTAAATCTTATGATTTATTACAAATACAGTATAAGGGTAGACCATTTAATTGGTGGAATGTAAGAGTAAAAGATGACTGTATTTTTTAGAGTCGTGACAGAGTTTTGTCTAATACTGAGTTTTAGGGGTTTTTTACACATGCAGAGATGGTTCTGACCATGCTTTTTCAAGTTTTTGAAATTTTGGACTGAACATGAAGATTTCAAAGAGGTGGTTAGAAGGAACTGGGACTTTGTTTGCACAGAAAACCCATTCTTGGATTTCAAAAGAAAGATAAGGCACATAAAGAAGGCTCTCACACTGTGGAGCAGACAAACATATAGGGATATATTTTAGCAGCTTCTCGTTAGAGATGAGATAGCCTAGATCAAAGAGAAGTTATTTGAAGATTGTCCAACTCAGGGAAATAGGGTAGTCATGCAAAGGGCTAAGGCTGAATACACTAGATATCTTCACTTGGAGGAGCGTTACTGGCAGCAGAAGGCTGGTATGATTAGTTTAAAAGTGGAGATATAAATATAAGGTTCTTTTATAAACTTATAAAAGAAAGGAGAAATAAGTTAAAGGTGACCAGAATATTAAATGAACAGGGTTGTTGGTTAGAAAAGAAAGATCAGATTGCTAATGAAGCCATTGCTTTTTATCAGAAGCAATTTAATCATGAGAGAGATGCTATTAATTTTTCACTCCTACAACATATTCCAGAGTTAGTCATTGTGAAGGATAATATAATATTAGGGGCAATTCCAGATGAAGTAGAGGTAAAGAAGGTTGTTTTTAGTTTAAATGGTGATAGTGCTTATGGTCCAGATGGACTTTCTGGGAGGTTCTACCAAACTTGTTGGGACATTGTAAACTCTGGTGTGATTAGAATAGTGTTAGATTTCTTTGTAGGAAACACACTTCCAAAGTCTATTACTCATACTAATTTAGTACTCATACCTAAGAAATATAATGTGCAGTCTTTTTTAGACTTGAGGCCTGTTAGTTTTAGTAACTTTGTGAATAAGATTCTTTCAAGAATTTTTCATGATAGACTGTAGAATATTTGACCTAGATTGATTTTTCCTAATCAATATGGTTTTGTTAAAGGGAGGAGCATTGTTGAAAATTTGTTGCTAACCCAAGAGTTGGTTTCTAATATAGGGAAAAGATGGAAGCCTTCTAATGTAGTCCTAAAGTTGGACATGGCTAAAGCCTATGATAAAGTTTCTTAGTTCTTTTTTATAAAAGTACTCAGAAAATGGGCTTTTCTAATAGGGTGGTGGATATGGTTTGGAGACTGGCCTCTAATAACTACTACTCAGTTTTGCTAAATGGTCAATCAGTTGGATTTTTTCACTCTACTAGGGGGGTGAAATAGGGGGATCCTTTATCGTTTACACTCTTTATTTTATCTACTGCAGTCATGATAAGGGCTCTTAACCAGCTATTTGAGGATGATTCTTATGTGGGATAGGGAATGCCTAAGTGGAACTCAAATCTTAACCACTTAGCATATACTGATGATACTATAATTTTTACCTCATCTAATGAATACTCTATTGGAAAGATTGTGCTGATTTTCCAGGAGTATGAGCAGGACTCAGGCCAAATGGTTAATAAAGACGAAAGCTTCTTTTATATGCACAAAAACACTTCTAGGAGTGTATTGAAATAGATGGAACAAAGTACATGGATGGTGTCACGACCCCATTTCTCAGATCATGATGGCACCTACCATAACCCACCAGTAAGTAAGCCAACCCATAGTCCAAAATAGCTAGTAATGGACTAATAAGAAAAGCAAAAACAAAATGAGAAAGAAGTTAAGAAGGAAGTAAACATATACCCAAAACCTGGTGAAGTCAGTACAAGAGCTTCAAACAAAATAGGAGTAAAAGTTAAGCATAATATATATAAAGAACTGTCTCTGAAATGCAAAATAAAGATTAGTCCAGCAACTGAGGGACAACAGTAACAACTCCGCAAGTCAGGAGCTCACCCCAAATCTTTGATCCATGGCAGCTTTGCACGATGAATACATTAATGACGAGAACTCGTACTATGATCTGTAGGGTGCAGAAGTGTAGGATGAGTACCAAACACGAGGTACTCAGTAGGCATCGGCCGACTAAGCTCCAAAGATAATGCAAGTATAAATAACATGTAAAGCAGGAATATACATTACAGACAACTATCTAGGAAACAAGACATAATAATAATAATGGAAAAGGAAAGATAAACTATCATACCCTATAAGTAATCCAAGATGAAGGTGCAATATCATAAATAACTAGTCAATATATGATAGTAGGATAAAAAAAGAGATATATAATATACAATAGTAGTAGGATACAATAGTAGTAGGAAAGAAGGAAATGATATGCAAATAATAGCTAGGGAAGAGTGGATATACAAATGTGCTATGCAGATAACCAAATATGAAAGCACTCCCCTGAGGGAAACTAGTCTAACATCACGAAGATCATAACCAGAAGCGTACCTCCAACCTCAGGGATCAATCCATAACCAGCCTTCCATGAACTATGCAATAATAACCCAGCAATAATGTAACAAGCTAGCCCGGACAAACACTAACCTAACTGGGCCCCCATAAGCCCCAAAGGTACAAGCAAACACTCAGCAAACAACACACATAACATATACCTATTCATCTCCCATAAGACCAATAGGTACAAAGGCCAAATAATTATACTAGTGATAGACAATGTACATGAATGAATACAATGTAAACTAATACTACCATGCCGACTGAGTTCCAAATAGTACAAAGTATATACACCTCTTTCGGCTCGCCGGCTCATAAGGGAGGACCTATGAATATAACCTCTTCCGTTATGTGGTCCTCAGATAGACGAATCCATAGGGGACTCAGGATATCCATATATACTGCTTGGTCCCAAACCAAGACTTCCAATAATCATCATAGCATATCTACTCCATCCAGTGCCGGAGAGAAATAAGAGTATTGTAAGTGGTCGAAATCTAACCGAGACTAAATAAGTATAAATTTGTAAATCCATTGCCTGAGATTGAATCTGGGACTAAAATGGTAAAATAATGTATAAAAAGGTCGAAATCTCCCTCAACCGGAGTAAGTTAGTAGTGAAGAAAGAGTGGATCAGAAATGGACCGGAATCAGCCTCGGTCTAAGTTTCCAAAGTAGTATGTTTAATTTAAAGTATCATAGTCCAATAATAAGGGTGGTACGACTTCCGTTTTAAAAAAATCAATTTTTAAAGTGAAAAAGTAGGAATAAATCCCTTTTTAGAAAACAGTAGTAAAACCAAGGTTCTAACTGAAATCGTACCACTAAGTAAGCGTAAATATGTCTAAATGTATGCATGCTATTACTAGTATCCAAATAATATAATGTAAGAGTCCAAGCGTCTAAGAACTAAACCACTTCCTTTCAAAAAATAGAATACTAACCTGGTGTCCAATTGGTATCGTAACCACAGCCTCGGGCCCAATAATATGTAAATTAACAAGATATCATCACCATAAAGCGGGGAACTATGATAAACAAGGGTATAAGGCTACTAGAAGGATGTAATTAGGGGATATCATCCAATTCACTAAGTAATACAGTAAGTTATATACTACAGGATCCTTCATGTCAATCTATGGTTAAACAAATCTATAATTAGGTGTGATAGGATCCTAGAACCATAATGGGTATTTTAGGCTATGATTTGAGTTACATTTCTAATCTAAATCCCCTAAATAAGTCAAATCATAATACAACTAGATATAAACCCATCTTATAATCCCTACCTAGCATGTGATCTATATAATACACAATCTCATAGAGAAGAGTAGACCGTAGCCTATCTCGTTGTTGAACCACAGTCTCAAACCATCCACGAATTACTCGTCTCTACCCCATGATCTTTGAAGGATGTTGAACTGTCAAAACTATAATCTACCTGTTAATACGAGTAAAACAAGACCTGTATTGCAATATAAAAGCTCACGGCAAAAATTAGGTCAAAAATAGGCCCATGAGGTCCGCAAATGAAATTTCAAAAATTGAATCCATCACAAAGTCTCTCGAAGGACAAGGAATGAGTGATCAAAATTTGAGCACGAACCAAGCACAAATCGGGGCCTAAATAAGCCCACAAAGTTAAGAAAATCAAAATTAATTTTTAGGAATTTACAAGGAAAAGAGTGGAATTTGATGGGAAAAAACAATGGGGAAATGATCAAGAGGTGTTGAACTAGCTTACCTTAGACTTAATGGATGATTTCCCACAATTTTCCATTCTTTAAGCTCCAACAATGGTGGAAAAAGGGTTAGAAAATGATGGATTTTTTGGGAAGACAACAATATATAGGGCTAGGGGTTACTCATTGAGATCACGAGGACCTCTGGCCGTGATCGCAAAGCACAGAGAAATTTTTCATCTCAAATGTGATGAACTAGCCGTGAACGTGATGAAAAACTGGAGAAAGCCATCAAGAGCGCGATGAAGCCTTTGCAAAAGCAAAGAAGAGACTGGACCAGGTCAAGCCAACCCTTCATTGCGAACGCGAGAGAGGGATCGTGAATGCAAAGGTCAAAGACTTGACCCTTTACGAATATGGCCTACTCCTCACAAACACTAAGAGTAAAATGGGCCAGCACCATATGCTGAAAAACCAGCAAAACGCCAAGTCCTAACAGACTCTGATTGAGTGCTCGGGATTCATTCGAAACCCCGTGCGTGCAAACGAACTATCCTACCATACTAAATTTGACATTTTGGACTCAACAAAATAATTGAAATTTTCATCTGAGGTCATTTCGATAAAAAGTGGGCCCTACACCTATTGTTCCATTTTTATAAAAATCTACCCAAAAACTCAAAATAAGTCCGAAAGTCTTGAAACCCGAACCAAGGATCCCTTTTGCCTAAAATCCACATTCTGGAGCTAGCAACACTGTCAGAATTCTCATTCGAGGTCGTCTACTAGGAGTTTTGATCCAAAACCAATTTCTCAACTTTAGAAGCTCCAAAATAGAGAAATAGGCTTAAAATCCAAACGAACTGTCCAAAATCCAAATCGGTGATTTTGACAAGTCATAAATGACTATAGCTACTATGGGAAAGCATAAAATGCCAAAAATAAGTGGGAATAAAAAAATGACCTAGAGGGTCATTATAGATGGCTAATGGCTCCTTTTCTCTAAAATACATTGGATGTCCTATCTCACGTTCAAAGAAGAAGAAGGAGCACTCTGTAGATCTGATGAATAGAGTTAGGGGTAAATTACAAGCATGAAAGGGTAGGATGTTATCTTATGGGGATAAAGAAATATTGCTGAAAAGTGTTCTACAGAGAATTCCCATCTATGTTCTCTCAGCAATTGTTCCTCCTAAAAGTGTCCTCAAATACTTACAAAAAAATTTGCAAAATTCTTTTGGAATAATAAAGAGATAGGAAAAAGCAAACACTGGTCTTCTTGGGACAAGATGTGTCTGCCTAAACATGAAGGGGGACTAGGGTTTAGATCCCTTTAGGATGTATCTCAAGCAATGTATGCTAAGTTGTGGTGGAGATTTTAGGACACAAAATAATTTATGGACTAACTTTCTATGGAATAAATACTATAAGAAGATAATCCCAACATTGGTTCAATGGAGAGGAGGATCTCAAGTGTGGAAAGCAATACTGGAAAATAGGGAAGCTATTGAACAGTTTTTATGGTGGGAGACAAGAAGTGGTACATCTGCCATATGGTTTGATAATTGGACTACTACTGGTCCATTATTCCTACATCAGTCAGAAGTGCAAACTTGCCATCCTTTGAGAGATGTTGGGGAAATTTTAAAGAAGGATGAATGAGACCAGGAATTATTGCAGGATGTAGTCCCAGAATATGTATTGGAACATGTCAGGACAAATATGGAGTTTTTACAGTATGAAAATATGATGGATATACCTTGGTGGACCAAGACTAGCACTAAAAAGTTCACTATTAAGAGTGCTTGGGAATTACTGAGGCAAAGAGCAGATACTAATAAAGATCTGAAGGCACTATGGAGCAAAGGGTTACCTTTTAAGTATTCCTTTCTTACTTGGAGGATATGTCTTGGTAAGGTCCTAGTAGCAGCTTTTATGCATGTGTGGAATCTAAATAATTCTTAGGATTATGATGTTGTAATATTCTAGAGAGGAAAACTATAGAACATCTTTTTCTTAAAAGTGAGGTGGTAGATAAAATATGGAATCATTACTGTGGAGCAGTAGGAATCATTGAGCAGAGATTAAATCTAAAATAAAGTGTGAGACTGTGGAGAACTACAGAAGGTAATGGTAAACTAAAATCTATTTTCAAAGTGGTTCCTATGCTTATTCTTTATTTTTTATGAAAGAGAAGAAATGCTATCTTGCATGGTGGTTCTTATCATGAGAGGAAGGTTTTTTCAGAAATTAATGATATTATTGTGAAATATATCAAAATCAGATTCAAAATAGAGATACAAGGAAGAAGTTGGGTTAATATTATTGATGCTTTACAAAGGTATAGGAGTATATCTTTGATTAGAGTGGTGAGATGGATTACCTTTTCTAATTTTTAGTTGAAAGGCAACACTGATGGTGCTTTAAAAGGAAATCCAGGTTCTAGTTCTATTGCATTTTGTATTAGAAATTCTGAAAGGGGCTTTGTGGTTGCAAAAGGTTCAAGAATTCAAGATACAATAAGTTTGGTGGCAGAAGCTACAACAATTAGAGAATGCCTTGTATATTGTAGGGATAATTCGGTTCAACAGATTATTATGGAGTCAGACTTATGGATTATGATCCAAATTCTTGAAGGGGAATAAGAGGTCCCATGGAGTGTGACAATGGAGGTCAACTCCATTAGAGCCTTGATGAGTGGAATATCAGTAAGAGTAGTACATTCTCTTCGGGAAGGTAATACTCTTGCTAATATTTTTACTAACTTAGTTTTTTGATTTTGCAGGTGATTTTCAATTCAATAATTTTGGAGAAGTTCCAGTAAAAGGCAGAAACATTATCAATCTAGATAAAATACTAATCCCAACAAATTATAAATGCTAATCCAAAGCTAAAGAAAAGGTCCAATGAGGGAAAAGAGAGAAAAATACAAAAACAACCTTGGCGGTTATTACATGTATTTGATAGTCTTATAAATCAACATGACAATGATCATCATCCTAGAAGAAAAGAAACATAAGGTCTATGTTAGTTCTGATATGAAAAGATAACCACCACGAAAGAAAAGTAATACAAAGTCTTATTCAGTTAGTAGGTTAGTGAGTCCTTTATATGTAATATGTCGAGGCTTAGTCAAAACATCCACTACAACCTAAAATGAATAAAAAAAGAAAAATAAAGTAGTAATAGACTAGGAGTCAGAAAGATTATTTAAAGGTTAGATGCAGATGGGAGATAGAAAAGTAGTAAGAAAAAAATTGTATAATTTCTTACTTGTCCATAGAAAGAAAAGTAAAACATTGATATTCTATGACTATATAACTAACACTATAATCTCAATGCACAAGAAGAGAAAACATAGGATACCTCGGAAAGCTTAAGGAATATGATAACTAAGCCTAAAGTAAAAAGGTAAATAGAAGAGAGAACAAAAAGAAGGTAAAAAAATCGGAACAGAAGTCTCTTTGAAAAAAGATCAACAATCTCATGAAAAAGCTATCAAGAACTAGAGAAAGTCTAAGGAGAAAAAGGACAAGAGGAAACGTAAGTTTAAATTTATTAATTGGATTAATAATAAGAATACATGGGTAAATCACAACAAGAACAAAGAATGAAACATATAAAGTGTGAACTAAGGGTATGTTGGAGATCAGTTTTTAAGGAGGAGTAAGGTAAGGAAGCAAACTTATACTCCCTCATGTTTGGAATATGTAGGCACAATTGGAGTTGGCCAGCTAACTCACAAGTTTTATGTATATTTAGGGGTTATTTTGGTTGGTGTGATAAGAGATGATAATTTCAATATAAAATATGAAATTATTTTATTTTTTATTTATTCTAGGTATTAGTTAGTTTCAGAATATATTTTACACTAAAATGATGGGATTATCTATCTCATCATATAGAGGGTAGGGTGAAATAGCTAATCTCATGGGATATCTCAACCTATTCCACTCCTAGATATTCTTATTATTTAATGTTGTTAACCAAACGATCACTTAGTATAACAAACGAATATATATTGATTCTATACATATATAAATGGCTAGCCTATGGATACGTATGTTGCATGTGCTTCTCATGTCAATTAGTATAAATTTCTTAAGAGGAATAGGTAATATCAAAACACTATCAGATTTGTGAAATTATAATTGAAAAGGAGGTATAAATTGAAATGTAAAATGAATCGCATGGTCGTTTTCTTCTTTTGAACATGTTTCCCTAAGGTAAATCTTATCATAGCTTTATTGTGCTTATTATGACTTACTAGAATGGATGGAATGGTTTCCAAGCTGTTGGATCCATTTAGAGGAAGATTTTCAGTTTTAGTTGTTAAGAAATTCGAAGATTTGACCAAAGTCAATATTTGGATTTAACAAGGTCAATTTTGAGTTTTGACGATTTCACTAGGTCTGAAGGGTGACTTATGACCTAGTTAGAGGTTTGACACATTTGTTGAAGTGGTCGGATGGGATTCAGAGGAGGTATTTATTTTGAAAGTTTAAAAAATTGAAATGGTTGACCAAAGTCAACATTTGAGAAAAATAAGCTTGGATTAGAATTTCAACAGCTTCATTAATTACAGAATGTGATTTTTGAGTTAGTTGGACTATTATTTTAGATTTCGAGGCATTCAAATGAGTTTAGGGTTATTGAGAGGAAGTTTAAAAATTTAGAAGCTAAGAGTTGATTTCTGTCATCATTCAGTCAAAACGACATCGTATGAGTGATTTGATGATTTCAACATGCCTGGCATACAGTTAATGATCAATTTTTCCTATTGATTTGAGTCCGGGAGGTCTCAGATTAGTTTTGGATACTTGATCAAAGTTTGAAATTTTATGTTGCTGAGCCTTAATAGTATCACCTGAAGCAAATAGTATTTAAATAGTTCTTTGATTGAACCATTAGATCCATATTGAAATTTTGAAACCACTGCAAAAGAATCGTTGCTTTTCGAGTTCGTATGAGGGAAATATGGTCATTTTAGCATGGACAGATGTTGCTAGTGTAGCCAGAATTACGATCGGAGGCTTTAGTCGTGACCTAGAAGAGCTGCCACTAAAGGCTTCATGAACGTGGACCTTTTGTCGTGAATGCGAAGGTCACCACTAAAAGTCCCTGTGATTTTATAAAAAAAGGCATATTTCAGAATTTTTGTATTCTCAGCATTTTGGGAGCTAGAGATAGGAAACTCCAATTGAGGAAATTTTTGATGTGTTTTTCTTGTACAAATGTTTTATACGTGTTTATACCCTTATTTTGTTCAGTTTTGAAGAATAACCCATTGTGTTTCATGCTTTGATTCGTAAAAGTTGAAATTTGAAACCTCAAAGATAAGAAATTGAGGATTATTGGTTTAAAGATCAATTTGTGATTGGATTTCGTTGATTTTTGAAAGATAAGGTCTTTGTGCTATGGGTAAACTAATATCAGTATCAAATCTTTGATTTGTCCATTGCTTATTCTTTTTTATCCGCACATGAGCATGGAAGTTGAGAATTTCAAGTCTAAGCATGTTACGACCTGATTTCTCAAGTCATGATGGCACATACTATAACCCACCAGTAGGTAAGCCAACCTATAGTCTGGAACAATAAGTAATGGACTATCAAGAGAAAAGAAGAAAGTAGCGGAAAGTGAATACAATAAAGAGACCAATATAGAGAAATAACCCCAAAACCTGATGAAGTCAGTACAAGAACTTCTAACAAAACAAAAGTACAAGGTAAGCATAATACATATATACGAAACTGTCTTCGAAATACAAAATAAAGACCAGTCCAACAACTGAGGGAGAGCAGGAACAACTTCAAACGTCAGGAGTTCACCCCAAATCTCTGATCCATGGCAGCTCCACACGATGCACAAGGCAGCGATGAGAACTCGTACTATGATCTGCAGGGTATAGAAGTGTAGTATGAGTACCAAATATGAGGTACTCAGTAGGCATTGGCCAACTAAGCTCTAAGATGATGCAAGTATAAATAGTATGCAAAGTAGAAATATATATAACAGTCAACTACCTAAGAAACAAAACCTAATAGCTAATGAATCAATAAGGATAAACTGTCATATTCTACCAGTAATCAGGAATGAAAGCGTGATACCATAAGTAGCCAGTCTATATATAATAGTAGAATGAAGAAAGGGATATACAATATACAATAGTAGTAGGAAAGAAGGAATGATATACAAATAGTAGTTAGAGAAGAATGGATATACGACCGTGCTATACAGATAGCCAAATATGAAGGTACTACCCTGAGAAAAACTAGTCTAACATCACGAGGATCATAACCAAATAGGGGGGCTAACTCTAGCATAATCAGGGTCTCTAACCGAAATTTGAATAATCAGAAAGTAATATAGCAATGATAAATCCTACCATAATAATGAGAAAAGGGATCAGAAACGTACCGACAACCGCAGGTACCAATTCATAACCAGCCTGCCACGAACTATACAATAATAACCAAACAATAATATAACCGGCTAACCCAGACAATCAATAACCTAATCGGGCCCCCATAAACCCGAAAGGCACAAGAAAACACTCAACAAACAACAACCATAACTTGTATCTATACAGCGCCTCATAAGACCGATAGATACAAGCACCAAACAATTATACAGGTGATAGAAAATGCATATGAAGGAATGAATGCAACGTAAACTGAGTGCCAAACCGTACCAAGTATATACACTTCTTTGGCTCGCCGGCTCGCAAGGAAGGACATATGAATATCACCCCTTCTGGTACGTGGTCCTCAGACAGAAAAATCCATAGGAGACTCGGAATATCCATATAGACTGCCTAATCCCGAACTAGGACTTTCAATAACCATCATAACCAATCTACTCCGTCCAGTATCGGAGAGAAATGAGAGTATAATAAGGTGTCCGAACTCAAACCGATGCTAAATAAGTATAAATCTGTAAATCTCTTGCCCGGGATCAAATTCAGGACTAAAATGATATAATAATGTAGAAAGGATCGGGAACTCCCTCGACCGAAGTGAATAAGCAGTGGTGAAAAGAGTGAATCAATAATAGACCAGAATCAACTTCGGTCTAATCTCCAAAGTAGCAAACTTAGTTTAAGATATTATAATTCAATAATAAGGGTGGTACGACTTTTATTTTAAAAGAATTAATTTTAAAAGTGAAAAAGTGAGAATAAATCCCTTTTTAAAAAACAGTAGAAAAGCCAAGGTTCTAACTGAAATCATACCACTAAATAAGCGTAAATACGTCTAAATGTAGGCATGCCATCACCAGTATCCAAACAATACAAATGTAAGCGTCCAAGCGTCTAATAACTAAACCACATCCTTTAAAAGAGAAGAATACTAACCTGGTGTCCAACTGGTATCATAACCACGGCCTCGGGCCCAACAATATATAAATTAACAGGATATTAGCACTATAATTTGGAAAACTATAGTAAACAGGGCCATAAAGCTACTAGAAGGATCTAATTGGGGGGATATCGTCCAATTCACTATGTAATATGGTAAGTCAAATACTAAAGGATCTTTCATGTCAATCTATGGTTAAACAAGTCTATAATCAGATGTAATGAAATCCTACAACCATAATTGGTATTCTAGGCTAAGGCTCGAGTTACATTTCTATTCTAAATCCCCTAAAGAGGTCAAGTCATGGTATACTAGGTATAGACCTATCCTATAATTCCTACCTAGTATGCGATCTATACAATACACAATCTCATAGAGAAGAGTAGACCGTAGCCGAACCGCAGTCCTGAATCATCCACGAACCACTCGTCTTTGCTCCACAATCTCGAAAATGATGTCACACTATCAAAATCATAATCTACACGTTAATACGAGTAAAACGATACCCATATGCAATAACAGATTTTGGGCCGAAAATCGGATCTAAAATGGACCCGTGGGACTCATACATGAAATTCCAAAATTGGACCCGTCATTAGGTCCCTCATGACTCAAGGAACATGTGCCCAAAATTTGAGCACAATCCAAGCTCGATAACCCACTTAAATCAGCCCCCACATAAGAGAAACTCAAGAACTTTAATGGAGCAATCAAGAGGGGAGAAGCTCGGAACTTACGAGATTCGGATAAGATGAGGACCATCTTGATATTCCCTGATCAACCTAGCCTTAAATCAACGTTTCCTAATTGATTTTGGAGCTCAAAGGCATCCCAAGAGGTTTGAAAATGGAGGAAAATATTTGGGGTCGAGGAGGGAGAAGCCTAAAAACGCTCTATCTCCTAGGCGCCCATTTTGTGGTCGGTTTTTCATTAAATTTATTTTTTAAATTTTTTTTCCGGGTTAGTTTATTTACTTTCCCGCAATTTTAAAATATAAAAACCGACCACTTGTGGTCGGTAATAACAAAAATAAATAAATTATTATTTAAAAATTCTTTTTAATTTTTTATACAAAATATATTTAAATTTTGTGAAAATTATTTTACAAAAACCGACCACTTGTGGTCGGTTTTAGATTTTAAAAAAAATAAAAAAATATTTTATAAAAAACCGACCACAAGTGGTCGGTTTAAGATTTAAAAAATATAAAATATTTTATAAAAAGCGACCACTTGTGGTCGGTTTTAGATTTAAAAAAATAAAAAATATTTTTATACAAAACCGACCACTTGTGGTCTGTTTTAGTTTCCCAAAAAATTAATATAAATAAAATAAATAAAAAAACGTAAATTGTTAAAGTATATTAAATATATTTTTTAAAATTTAGCAACCACGTGTGGACGGTTTATTTTTAAATAATAATAAAAATTAATTAATGTTAAAAAAACCTACCACAAGTGGTCGGTTTCAGTACAATGAATTAAGAAAAACCTACCACTTGTGGTTGGTTTTTATAAAAAATACTAAAAATAAATTAAGAAATATTAAATATATTAAATAAAATTAATAAATAACATAAAAAATAATCTTTATTTTTTACGTACGTTTCAATCAAATAAATATATTTTCCATCGAGTATATATATATATATGTATGTATGTATGTATGTATGTATGTATGTATATATGTATGTATGTATATATGTATGTATGTATATATGTATACGCATCTATTGCGTGTAGTTATTTACGTAGTAGTCAAAAGCTAATTGAATGTATACAAGTATATTGAATACGTTGATATCACACGATTGAGGTAATTATAATATATTGTTGGAGTTATAATAATGTAAGGTAAATAATCGATAATTCATTAGAGTATAAGGAATACGTTGTATTATGGGGTAATATACTCGTGCATGTGATCTATATGTATATTTCGTGTAGTGATGTATGTAGTAGTCAAAAGCTAACTGAATCTTTCTAAGTATATTGAATACGTTGATATCATACGACCAAGGTAATAATATAATGTTGAACTTATAATAACGTAAGCTAAACTAACCGATAATTCATCAGAGTATATATGAAATATGTTGTATTACGGGGTAATATACTCGTGTATGTGATGTATATATATAGTATGTATTTAGAACCTGATAGTCGATAGAGTGTGTGTGTATATATGTATATCTCGTGTATTGATATACGCAGTAGTCAAAAGCAATTTAAGTGAATCTATCCAAGTATTTTGAATAACACGTTGATATCACAAGATCGGTGTAATAATATATATATTGTTAAAGTTATAATAACGTAAGCTAAATTAACCGATAATTCATCAGAGTATATATATGAAATTCGTTGTATTACGGGGTAATATACTCGTGTATGTAATGTATACAGTACGTATTTTGAACCTGATAGTCGATAGAGTGTACGTGTGTATTTATACGTATATCTCATGTAGTGATGTACGTAGTAATCAAAAGCATGCTAAGTGAATCTATCCAAGTAGTTTGAATAATACGTTGATATCATACGATCCACGTACTAATATATATACTATTGAAGTTATAAAAATGTCAGCTAATTAATCGATAATTCATCAGAGTATATATACTCGTTTATGTAATGTATACAGTACATATGTTGAACCTCATCTAGTAACTAGATATGTATATATATACGTATATCTCGTGTAGTGATATATATACGTAGTAGTCAAAAGCAAGCTAACCGAATCTATCTAAGTACTTTGAATAACACGTTGATACCATACGATCGACGTAATAATATACTTTTGAAGCTATAATAAAGTGAGCTAATTAATGGATAATTCATCAGATTATAAATAAAATACGTTGTATTACGAGGTATATAATTCATATTCAAAAGCTAACTAACCAAAAATTCATCCTAATATACGAAATACATTGATATTATTATACAATTGAGGAAATATACTACTTGTGTATGACGATGAATTAATTAATTATCCGATTTATATACATCGTATTAATTTTTTTTGCATTTGTTATGAATATAATACGATTTATTCAGGAAATATTTATTTTATTTTATTAAACCAAGAAGCTCAGGGTTAAATCGATTATTAATTTCACTACTAAAAAAACTGTCAAAAGAGACCTAAAAAAAGAGACCTTATGAGGTCGTTTTTCCACTCAATATTTTTTTAAATTTCTTTTGTAAAGAAAAAGACCTCACGAGGTCGATTAAATGACAAAATAATCAGCGAAATAATAATAGTGACCTCATGAGGTCAAAATTAAATTTTGAAAAAAAAAGCCACCTCACGAGGTAACTAAACATTTGAAAAAAATTTAAAAATAAATTATAAAAATCGACCTCCTATTTTTAAAATCTTCATTTACCGCTTTGACTGAAAAAAGAGACCTTATTTAAAATAAAAAATTTAATAGTAAATCGGACCATTTTTTAACACAACTCTCAAAACCCTCTCTCAACTGCAACTCCACCTCCACCTCTACCGGCGCCGCCCCTGCCATCAGCCCCTCCTTCGTCCGCTACTCCACCTCCAGCAGTCCTCTTCCATATCTGTGAGGTACGTTTGCTTCTCTGTTTTTTCTAAAAAAAAATTGTTCGATGCTTTGACTCTCTGATTTGTATGCTCAGATCTGGTAGAACTCTACTTCGTTTACTGCCTATTTGTATGCTCAGATTTGCTTTGACTCTCTGATTTTTCTTGCAACGTAAACCAGTCCTTTGGATTTTTTTTCCGACTAGAACCAAGACAATACATTTCCTTAGAGAAACCTAAATTTATGCCAACAGATTCTCGTATTCACTGTTTTCCTAGTTGTAAGGACTAGAACAATGAAAAATTATTGTGAGCTGTGGATTTAGCCCATTCAGTTGGCCCTAGTGTCTCACAACATCTCTTCTGGTACTCACAATGCACTTCTGTTTGCTTCAATTTAGTACTAAAATTTATTACTTAAATTGATTTATACTCCTAGTATTATTTCAACAAAAAAAAACTATCTAAACATAATTATATCAAAGAAAATGATATGATAGAATTCAATTTTGCATTAATTCTGGTTGCATACAAAGACAAGTGCTCACATTATCCAAGAATATTGAAAGGAGTTGCTGCAAAATTGTAAGTACCCAAGTGGGGAAATAGACGAGACCATTTATTAAATTCTCATCCATCACGAACAAATGGTTTCTTTGCTTGTTAGATGTCTTGTTTGGATTTTGGTTGCAGAGAACTAGTTTTGCTCTTTTATTTTGTTCTTTTGGAGTTTGATCTATCTGTCCAACCCTTCATTAGCATGATCACTTGCTGGGTTCTTTGGTGTGAGAATGTTAATGCAGTGTTTAACAAATTGAAATTTTGTGATTTTTGTGTACATGGATCATGGTTGGATGTATAATAGAACTAATTTTGGTCGAGTGGGGATGAGGCCAGAATTTGTAAAAGGTGTCGATGGTTTTGTGAACTATGGAATGATACTAAAACCTTTTCAATTTAATGGCTTGATTAAGTGTCCTTGTGGCTTGAAAATGGTAGTGGCTAGAAAATGTGTATTAGTTATTTGAAAATGGTTAAGTGTAGAGACTTGAAATATGAATTAGTTACTTGTAAATGGTAGTGACTTGAAAATGTGAATTAGTTACTTGAAAATGGTTAAGTGTAGTAACTTGAAAATGTGAATTAGTTACTTGAAAATGGTTAAGTGTAGAGACTTGAAATGTGAATTAGTTACTTGAAAATGGTAATGACTTGAAAATGTGAATTAGTTACTTGAAAATGGTTAAGTGTAGAGACTTGAAATGTGAATTAGTTACTTGAAAATGGTTAATTGTAGAGACTTTAAATGTGAATTAGTTACTTGAAAATGGTTAGGTGTAGAGACTTTAAATGTGAATTAGTTACTTGAAAATGGTAATGACTTGAAAATGTGAATTAGTTACTTGAAAATAGTTAATGGTAGAGATTTGAAATGTTAATTAGTTACTTGAAAATGGTAGTGACTTGAAAATGTGAATTAGTTACTTGAAAATGGTTAAGTGTAGTAACTTGAAAATATGAATTAGTTACTTGAAAATGGTAGTGACTTGAAAATGTGAATTAGTTACTTGAAAATGGTTAAGTGTAGTAACTTGAAAATATGAATTAGTTACTTGAAAATGGTAGTGACTTGAAAATGTGAATTAGTTACTTGAAAATGGTAGTGACTTGAAAATGTGTATTAGTTATTTGAACATGGTTAAGTGTAGAGACTTGAAATGTGTTTTAGTTAATTAAAAATGGTTAAGTGTAGTAACTTGAAATGTGTATTAGTTATTTGAAAATGGTTAAGTGTAGAGACTTGAAATGTGAATTAGTTACTTGAAAATGGTAGTGACTTGAAAATGTGTATTAGTTATTTGAAAATGGTAGTGACTTGAAAATGTGAATTAGTTACTTGAAAATGTGTATTAGTTATTTGAACATGGTTAAGTGTAGAGACTTGAAATGTGTTTTAGTTAATTAAAAATGGTTAAGTGTAGTAACTTGAAATATGTATTAGTTATTTGAAAATGGTTAAGTGTAGAGACTTGAAATGTGAATTAGTTACTTGAAAATGGTAGTGACTTGAAAATGTGAATTTGATGCATGAAAATGGTTAAGTGTAGAGACTTGAAATGTGAATTAGTTACTTGAAAATGGTTAAGTGTAGAGACGTGAAATGTAAATTAGTTACTTGAAAATGGTAGTGACTTGAAAATGTGAATTAGTTACTTGAAAAAGGTTAATGGTAGAGACTTGAAATGTGAATTCGTTACTTGTAAATGGTTAAGTGTTGCAGGAGTAGATTAACAGTTTTCGTCAAGCTCCACAGATACTTCCTCCGTGTCCCGGTGATGCACCTCGAGTTGCGAGAGGCCTAAGCTCACTTGATGATTACACTACAGATGAGGAGGATGATTTTGATGATGATGATGAAGGTGAGGATGAGGATGTGGAGGATGATGAGGATGACTTTTAGTTTATTTTTGATTTGTAAACTTTGATGTTTATATGTTTTGATTTTGATATTTGGATGTTTTGATTTTGATATTTGAATGTTTAAAGAGATGTTTTAATGTTTCGAAATTGGTGGGTTGTATTGAGATGATTGAATGTTTTTGAATTGGTGGGTTGTGGAAATGCAGCATATATGCTGTAATTTTTAAAAAAAAAATTCCAGAAAAACCTACCACAAGTGGTCAGTTTTTCTGGAAACTTGTAAAAAAAGCGACCACAAGTGGTCGGTTTTTTTGGAAATTTGCAAAAATACCGACCACAAGTGGTCGGTTTATAAATAAAAAATATTATTTAAACATTTTTTTTTTTAAAATTTAAAAAATATTATTACATTTTTTAAACAAAAACCGACCACATGTGGTCGGTTTTGTAAAAAAATTAATTGTTTCTTTTCAAAAACCGACTACATGTGGTCGGTTTTCTAAAAATTATTAATTTTTTTTTTACAAAAACCGACCACAATATGTGGTCGGAAAAATTTTAATAATTTTTTTTAATATAAAAAGAATTTTAATAATTTTTTTTATTTAAAATATAATTAATATCAATTTATAAATAAATAAATATTTTTGGAAAAAGCGACCACATGTGGTCGCTTTTGGAAAAGCTTCCACTATTTTACCGACCACACATTGTGGGCGGTTTTTTGATCGCAAATACAGGAAAACCGACCACTTGTGGTCGCTTTTTGTGGTCGGTTTTCCTGTTTATTTCAGTAGTGAAACCAGCAATGTCCAATTTCTGTTTGGGTGCTCTGGGCCCATCCGAAACCCCATGGACGCAAACGAACTATGCTACTCCATCGAAAACGGCATTCCAGACTCAGCGGAATTGAAAAAATTTCTATCGGAGGTCGTTTTAATAAAATGTGGGTCCCAAACCTAATGTATCGTTTTAACCAACTTCTGACCAATAGCCCAAAATGAGTCCGAAAGCCTTGGGACTCGGACCAAGGGTCCTCCTAGTCTAAAATCCACGTTCCAGAGCTAACGGCGCAGTCAGAATTTTCATCCGAGGCCGTTTACTAGATGTTTTGGTCTGAGACCAATTTCTCAACTTCAAAAGCTCTAAAACAAGGAAAAGGGCTTAAAACCCAAACGAACTGTCCGAAAATTGAACCGACAGTCCCGGCAAGTTATAAATGACTTATAGCCGCTATGGGAAGGCACAAAATGCCGAAAATGCTCAAAAACCGAGAAAATAACTGGAACTCCATTTTTGATAAAATTTTATATTTGATGTAGTATCTTGGCAAAAAAACTTTATTGTGTTCAATATTTATAGCAGTCTAAATATATGATATTTGCATATAAACTGTTATGATTTACTTGTTAGTTGACACATATTCTAACCATGATTCAAACCACAACTAGATTATTCAAAAAAAATTTAAAAAATATAACATTTATATAAGAACTTCAATATCCAATTCAAAACAACAATTTTCTAATAAAAAATAGCAGTATTAAAAAATTATAATATTCTGATCATTATTCAAATCCCAATTAAAGTATTCAAGCCAAAATCACTTTGAGAAACTAATTTTCTCTTCATATTTTCAAACTCGAAGAAACTAAGCTGAAATTGTAACATTTTCAAATTCATTTTCAAACTTGCAACATTTTGACACATGTCTACTCTAATGAATACAAAGTTCGATTAAATTTTGACATACTGGATTAATAATTTTACTATATTTCAAAGTTAATAACTAATTTATCAATTATACCAAAAACATTACCAACTACTATACCGTTTATTCTAAAGTATTAACTATTAATCCAATAGACATTAAATTGTTGCTGAATGTTTAAACAATTGTTATAGTATCGCAAATCCGGATAACAAATTAAAGATTACTCATATGATCTTAGACATTTTTCTAAAAAAACTTCCATTACAATTATTGTTCACGATTTTTACAAATAATACAACTCCACAATATATATCTTATCCCTCGTTAGCAGATTGTTAGGTTACATGTTTGGGATACCTAGCATATGCAACGTGAGCCATATCCGCAAGAAACAATTGTTGAACGGAATTTGGTGGATGATGTATTATTACCAACTCTTCTTTCTGCATCCTTCTTAACTTTGCCAAGTGATCTGTGCAACTATTTCCTTGTCTCAAAGTATGAATTAGAGTAATTCCAAGTTCGGATATGAGATTCATGCATTCTTCTATAATAGCGCGATCAAGGTGACTTTCAGCCGTGTTGTTACCCCTACCGTTAGCAACATTATGGCAACACTTGAGTCTGTTTCGATGACAACTTTCTTCAGATTGTAATTCTTCGCTAGGGTCAAACCACCATGTATAGCCCATAACTCCGCATTAAGACTAGATGTCGCTTTAACGCAAAGTCTCCCGTAGAATCCGCCTAGCCAATTCCCCTTATCATCTCGTACAACTCCTCCAAACCCTGTTAATCCCGAATTAGGCATGAAACTGCCATCGGTGTTGATCTTAATATACCCCTCAGGGGGAAAATTCCAGGAACCGAAAATTGGTTTTTTGTTGATTGCGGGATTTTTCATGGATTGAATTTGACAATTCGAATATCGTGGTATCGGAAAATATCCAATTTGCCAGTAACGGGGATGAACATACTGTGTAGCTATAAAATTTTGTAGATTTTATAGACTCTAATAACTAAAACTATATATATTAGGGGAGAAGAATGACGAGTAAGTATGAGAAGAATTTTGTAGATTTTGTAGACTCTAATAACTCACATATTTATAAGTTATTTTAATCCTAATTCAAATAGGTTTGTGCTAGGAATAAAAGGAAAGTAAGAGTAATTCTAATCCTAGTTTATGTGGGATTCTGTTTACTATTTACTTAGGAAAGTGAAATAAAAGGAAACTAATTAAGCGCTATTCACTTTTACTTGTTCAGTATTCCAAAAATGTATTGTTACTTTTAGTTCTCACTTTTAACATATGAAGAAAAGATAATTATTTTTTTCTGTTTTGGCCCTCAAGATTAATTACTTATTCTTCAAATCACTTTTAAAGATTTAAGACTATACATCAATTAATATGAATATTGAGGTAAAATATTGGTATTAATCACCATTTCTTATGGGACCAAGTCTAAAGTTGACAAGTAAAAGTAAACGAAGAGAACAATTTATAAGAATGTTATTAGGATGTGATTTTGCATATATTTTATTTTAAATATAATAAATTAAACATTTACAATAGATGCATATATATATATATATATATATATATATATATATATATATATATATACACACGTTATTTTAATTTAATGCACTTATACGACGGTTCAAGAGGAGGGGGATTAAATTAATTTGCGCAAACCAAATTTTCACGAACTTCTACTTTCCTAATTTTTATTTTGTACGAATCTAATTCTTTATGTGTTTCTTGTTAAATAAACTGAAAAGGGTAAAGTGCGGAGCAAGTTTAGAGTCGAGTCATCAAAATCTCTTTCGATAAAAAATAGATGAAACAAGAATATGATTTGTTTATGGGTGATATTTTTTCACTCGGTAAAAAGGGGTGAAATCAACTATTGAATTTGGGAACTCTCGAAAACTATAGAGGAACTATTGAAGGCTTTTACTGATTTTATTGAAAAGTATAGTTTTGAAAAAGAAGGTAGAGAAATTAATGTTAAATTTGACCTATTGCATGGGATATAATTAAAATAAAATCCCTTTAAAAATGAGAGTCGGCATCTTTATTGAAGATGGTATACCATGTAATTTCAATTTCAAAATTGAATTAGAAAAACCTAATATTAATAGCAGATGGAATTTAAATACACAATTAAGTAACTCGCCAATATGCTATATATATATATATCGGATAAATTTCTCTTTCACTTTAACTTATTAAATTCAAAATTTAAACATTGCGAGCTTGAGATGAAAAAGTCGATTTATAAAAATGTACATCTAAATTTATTAATACTTGTTTTTTCTATATATATACGTATGATTGGACCGTTAATACTGAGTTCTATCGAACCCGCCAACCAATTGTCAGATCACCACTACTGGCATTCGCTACAAACTTAATTGGTCCACAGACCTATCTATCTTCCCTATGTGGGAGAGAATAGCATTCAAAAATTGAAGGCCATTACATGAACTTAAACTATACATAAGATATGACAGGATATATAATGATAAACAGTATGCTATTTAGTTTTACTTGCTGGTACACAGTGGCGTAGCCACACATAATAAAGGGTGGCCAGTTGAACACTCTTCATCGAAAAATTATATTATGTACAATATCAAAATCACACGAAGTATATAGGTCAAAAATTATTTTTCATAAGTATATACTAAATCTTGAACATCCTTAACGAAATTTCTGGCTACGACACTGCTGGTACACACACTTGACCCTTCATTTTGCCAAGAAACAAGAAAATGGATGAATTACCAGAATATACTATATGCTAGATTGATGTCTCTTCTTCATCAAAATGCTCAATCATGTTGTCATTCCAAAGAAGAAGAGTCACTGAGCACTTCCAGATGATATAAAGCCTTGTTCTCTGTTCTTGAATGTACCTACTACACCTTTGCCGTGACCTAAACTTACATTTTCTTGGCAATAATAGTATGTCCCTTGCCATGTTCATGGTACTAAATAAAATAATAGTAGCAAATAGAAACAACAATTATTTCTACGGTTCAATCCCAAACAAATTGGATGGATCGGAGTTGGAACTAACAAAAATCTAGTGTGATAGAAAAAAAAAACTTGAAAAGTTTGAACTCTTTGGCTAGTCAAGAAATAAATGGAGAAAATAACAATGATTCTTTCATAGCCAACATATATAGTGGGAAATTTTGAGAACACAAGAAGGAAAAAAAGAGAAATTTTGAGGTAGTGACAGATGTTGTTCGCTGATTGGGTGGTGTGTGCCAGGTTGTATGGGTCCTACTGATTTGGTAAGAAGATTATATTAAGCAGAATGAACAGCTTGTCTCCCTAGTTGTCTACTATTTCAGTACTGCACAAGCAAGCCCATATTTGTCACTTACAATGAGCAAGTGTTTTTCCATGTATACATCTTGTGGGGATATTCATACAAATAGGTATAGTTGGGAGATGGATAATAATGAAAGATTCTTTAAATTATTCTAAAGATAATATATTTACTATTAGGAAAATTAGATGATGAAAAGACCCCCAATAATATATACTATTATCGTCGTTGGTTATAAATGCATGAACTTTGATTCCTCGCAATATGAGAAGTACAATGTTTCCTTAGCCATCTACTTATTTTCCGTGTCCTTTGCTTGATAAGTAGATTTGAAAAGAAATTAAATTAATAAAAATATGTGATCTTTCTAACAATTTAAGTTTTTAGATGAGATGTTCATATATACACTTCCACATGGTATCTGAGCAAGCAAGATGAGCTCCGTCCAGGCTTCGAGTTTTACAGTCAACCAGTATCAAAAATAATTTTCAAGTGTTTGGCTCATGAAAAAAGAATCAGGTCCAGAAGTGTGGGATCGTGGTGAAGACAAATTAAATAAATAAAAGTGTAACATCCTTAATAACATTTGATTATGAACAGTCTATTTATACAAAAATTATAGAGAAAACAAAAGGAAAGATTATAGAAAAAACAAAAGGAAAGATTATAGAAAACTCCAAGGAGCTAGGAAAAATATAAACAAAAGGCTTAACTAATTAATACTCGACTTACAATTATATAGAATTAAAAAAAAAAAAAAAAAAAAAAACATAACGCCATTTACAAAATGATGAAAAAGAAATAGCAAAATTAAAAGCAAGAAAGCTATGAATTAATCTCAACTATCATATATAGTATAGATTCTAAGAGTATTTTTCCCAACATAATAGCATAGTTATACAAATCCTCATAATGTAAAACTTCCCCTTTTGTTGTTTCACCGTTCTTTTTAACTTTGAAAAATTCAGCAGCCTCCTCATATTTTTGCTCTAATATTAGCCCTTTGATCTCTCTAACCAAACTTTCACTAATTAAGCATATGCATGTAAGTACGCAAAATCTCCAAATGAGCTAGGCTTCTATTTATACATGAACAAATATATAAGTTAAAACAAATTATAGATAGATCCAACACGCAAGAAGGCATAGTGGGACATATATGGAGTAGTGAAAGTGGGACTAATAACCCATCATTTTCCTACTAAAGCCTATAGATATAATACGTGAAAAACTCTAAAAGTTATTCCATCTATCCTATTTTATGGGAAAGTGTTTGGTTGAGCACAAAGGTCACATTATAAAAGAAGACTCCTGACATATAAGTCAGGTACATGCAAATTACCAAAATAAATATCCTTTTAAGTGAGGGATAATGAGATTTCAATCGGTCTTTTCAATTTATTTTCCAAGTAAAAAATGATTGTTTTATCAATTCAGTCTATCATTAAGGGTAAAATTTGGACGCTAAGACTAAGAAGTCGTTTGTCCTTAGAATTGTTTTTCCTTTTCTTCAACAAACATATTTCAATACAATGTTTAGATATATATTTGATTGATTTTTTTTTTTTTTAAAAAAATAATGATTGAAGATGAATTTCAAATTTGAAAAATCTTTTCCACTCATAAAATTTCGAACATAACTTCAATTTTCAAATACTCTTTTTCAACTTAACTAATTCAAATACTATTTCTTTTTCAAAAATCACATTTTTTATGTGTTTCAAAAGGGAGAAAATGAGAGACAGGGCTAAGTAGTAGTATAAGTTATGAATTCTGAACTCATATTTTCAGATCTTGAATGTTGCTACTTCAACATACATTTTGGAAGTCCATTATGGTAGGGTCATAGTGCACCCTGAAATACCATTCATGTCATGTGCCCCTTTCTGTTTGAAAATTAATTTGTGGTTGTAGAGATGAAGGGTAATATTAATTATGTATAATAATCTTTGGCAGCCATTCATCATTGCCACCCGTGTACTGTTTTAAGCTAATTGATAACAGCAAAACTTTAGTTTCCATGTGGGAGATTAGCCCCACTTTCTGTCTTTTAGCAGCATGTAATATGTATATGCTTTCCTTTCCTACTTAGAAAAGGGATACATATATGGAACTCAAAAGCTAGCTAGTTTGATCAGAAGAGCCTCTGGAATGTCCCCATCCATGCAAAATTACCTTCACGTGACAACTTCGACATGCATGTAGTGCAGATTTATAATTAAAAATTGATGGATTTAATTTTTGAGATTCTTAACATGAACCTATCGTATTTTGAAAATAAGGATTCAATTATTCTAATCTCTTCTTTAGATGAATAATAAATTATTATATACCTTATTCTTGGAGTAGTAATTGTGGAATTGAAAAACAATACTAGTATCTTCCTGAACTTTTTTAAAGTAACAATTATTTTAGAGAAAACTTCTTTCTTTTTTTTAAGTAACAGATGAAAAGGACAAAGGGAGTACTAACAAATACTATTACAAAACCGCACTAAGCAGTTAATCATTTTGTTGTTTTCTTTTATTTGTTAGCACATGAGAGTTATAATCAACTGTACAAGATAATATTGAGTTCCAATTCATGAGCATTAACATAGATGTCCCACTAATATGCTAAAGAATGGCAGAGAAGTGTTAAACTCCTTATCTTGATGGCAACAGAAATCAAAGATAAGATCTTTCAAAACACATCAATAACCCTAAAGTGGACCTATGAAAATGAAATACTTATCTCAAACTAATGCATATGCTCAAAAGGCTAATTGATGGGACAAGAAAATTTGGTCATGTATAGTCTGTGATCAATAACACAGCTAAAGAAAGTTGTTTCAAATAGTGGGAATATTGTGGCTTTATTGAACTCAAAGAATTAAGATTTGCAGAATACCCTGTTTGAGTCTTCAATTGGGTAAATACAACACACGTCTTTTTCTTTTTGGGTAAAAGAGAGTGCTTATATTATATTAATAACATGCATCCAGCATCATTACAAGGTAACAAGTCGGCAAAGCCACTAGTATTGTTTGAGGGAACGGGATTGTAATTATAGGTACATCTAACAGTAGTGGTATCTGGCCTCTGTAGCCTAACAAAAATAGTTCCTTCTTTATTTGCTTCTGCTTTTTCGTACACAAACAAAGGTGAAACTGCCACTTGACAAAAACATTAAAGTTTCTAGTACGAGATCCCTCCTTAGCTAGTGCATCTGCCACTTGATTTTCTTCCCTAGTAATTATGCTGGATTGGTGTTGAATCCCCAATTGGAGAAGCAACTGCCTGCATTCAAAAATTAAATTGGTATAAGAAAGGAATACGCCACAAGTCTTAAAAATTGGTGAAGTATCCTCCTACTATGACAACAGTAAAATAAGTTTACAAGCCTTCAATTCTAGCCTCAAAGTTTTGAAAAATATAAAACGTCGCATTCCCAAAGTCTTACAAAACTTACACTTCAGTCCTAAAGTCTTGAAAAATATAAACAATTCCCCCCCCCCCCCCCCCCCCCAAAAAAAAAAATAATTAAAAACCCCAAATCAAAAATAAAAATTGATTTTCTTCCCTCCAAAAGCTCCCATTTTCTCCCCTTCAGATCTCTTTTCCGATGCGAATTTCAGGCTTAATTTTCCTCGGAAAGTCACTTCTCAATGACGGAAAGCTTCTCCAATTAAATCGTTATTATCCCTAACTCTCAGTCATTTTTATTTAATTCAGAATTTTTAAAAATAAAATTAATTTTCTTCCCTCCATAATAAGCTTCCTTTTTTTTTCTCCCTTTCAGAACCCTTTCTTGGTGAAAATTCTAGGCTTTTCCTCGGAAAATCACTCCCCAACGACGGAAAGCTTCTTCAGTTCAGTCACTGTTATCCAATTGATCGTTGTTATCTCCAATTAATTTCTTCATTGTTGTAAAAGCTCAACAACAATCATAGACTACCCTCTATGTTGACAGTGGACTATGGGCATGTATATCATAAATCGATCTATGTCAATTGTCAACAGATTTCTCCACCAATGATCATAGACTACCCTCTATGTTGATGGTGGAGTGTGGACTATGGACATGTATATCATAAATCGATCTATGTCAATTGTCAACAGATATTTTTCTACTCAACTAAATCATCTGTCAATAATCGATCATTTCGTATATATTGGCTAGACTACTATTTAGCTAAAAATAATTAATTATAATAAGGAAGTTATCACTATTTAAATATATATAACTAATCCTTTATTATATATATGAGAGAACCATCAATTGGACACGTGATTTAATCAGTTTGAGAACAAGTAATGGTCCTCAAAGCACTATTATTTTGCTAAAATACAATAAAAAAATAAATTAGAATATAATAGAGCACTTAACATTATTTAAACATGAAACTATTACTTTATTATATCATATGATCGAGAGCCCCCACCGATCAGTCACATGATCCAAAGAGTTTGAGAACAAGTAATGGTTCTCAAAGCACATCCTTGTTCTAAGATATATATAGTGCTCGGAGAACCATTGTTTATATGGTAATCACAAGTAATTGGTCATATGTTATTATATTAAGGACTACTAATTTGTGAGATATTATTATGTGAGGACTCATCAATTGATCACGTGATTCAATTAGTTTAAGAACAAGTAATGGTTATCAAAGCACGACTTTATATATTATAAGAAATTATAAGAAACTGCTTTGTACAGTCAGTACTTGTTCTCAAAGTCATAGAGTCATGTCACTAGTTGATGAAGACTCTCATATGATATAATAATGTACTATTATCATGTAAATAGTGTCAAGTCCTTAATTTTAATTTTATTTATTTATTTATTATTTATTTAGCCAAAAAGTAGCATAGCTATGCAGTTGAGTGAAACTCATATTTGTTGATAATTAACACGAGCCGATTTACGGTGGCGAACCCAGGATTTGAAGGTCGTGGGTGCTCATTTCCTTTAATATAAAGTTGTTACTGAAGAAGGGTTCTTTTCTAGAAGCAAGCTAATATTTTTATAGTTTAGTTAGTAAATGAATTGTACAAAAATAGGAAAGTGAAAACAATAAAGAAAAAATAAAGTAAAAAGTCTGCAGTGAAAAGGCAAAAAAATAAGCCAAAACGTATGAAGAAGTCCTTTTTTCAATAAAAATTAAAAAAAAAGTGTTTTTACTAGGGTTTGAACCTACGCGCTGAAGGCTTCTCCGCACCTTAACAACAACTTCATAACCAACACACCTGCAGACAGCTTTGGCCTATGGGTGCCCACGAATAAATATATCCTATATATATATATATATATATATATATGATGTAGTTATGTAATTGAGGTTTGATGTTTTCAATAGTTCATAAGGCTTTTGCTTTTCACCAATAATCTTTATTTGCTTTGGTTTATTATATAGATTATTAGGCAATTTTACTTTGGTCCATAATTCCTCATTGACTCTGATTTATTTTAAATTATTTGAGTTTATATTTTATAAAACTGGATGTATTATTTTTTCTGATAGAAAGTAAAAACACTGAAAGTAATAGCAACAGAACCTCTTCATTCATAGCAAAAAATAAAAGAAGTTTTCATCTATGAAATCCCAAAAGATTTCATTGCTTTCAGAAATAAAAATTTTGCAAAAAAAATAAAAATTTAAAAAACTAGTCCATCAGGGGGGGTAGGAGGAAGGGTGATCGATCATCAAGTTCTTCCCCAAGATTTTCAAAAATTACTTGCAGAAAATATGCAATCCCCTGGATGTGCATTTTCATTCATTGTCTGCCTTTCCAAGCATCCTGAACAGATGCTCCATGCCATATCTCAGGAGGAGTACATCTGGCGAAGGGTGCTTGTGGTGATGGCTAGTGGTCGAGCCTAAATCCTTCTCGTTATTTTCTTCTGCATCTTGGCATGGTGAACCATTAATTTTAAGGACTTTCTTCCTATGATTCTTTTCATTTTTTGTGATCCATATACAAACAATAGAGTGTGTCATTGACCAAAAATAATATAAAATAATACTAATAATCAACGACAAGTCTAGAAATAGACCAAATGAGTTGAGGCAATAAAAACAACAAGCATAACCAACCCAGCAGACCCACTTGTTAGAACCAGGTAAACATATTATCCGAGATGAATTTGGCAAGGAAGAAACTTTTGAAAAAAAAAAAACTTTTCTCAATTCAAGAGAAGGGTTCTAAAGGCAATGATCGCAAGCAATCTATATTCCCTATGTCTCAAAATAGTTGGCATTTTCCTTTTTTTTTTAAAGTCAAACAATATAAATTTTGATCAACATTTTAAGATGTATTTTTTAATCATATTGAAAAAATAAAAGTTGCAACTTATAGTACTTTTCCTATAGTTTTTGAATATCTAAATTTTAATTTTAAAATATTAAATTAATCTAATCTAATTTAACTTTGAAAATTAGTCAAATTGACTTTCAAAAAATAAAACATGCCAACTATTTTGAGACGGAAGGAGTACAAGTTTATCGATAAAATACTTGAAACGACGAAGTCTAAATCAATCTACAATTGGAGAGAATATATATATATATATATATATACAAGTGGTCGATTCTTAACCAATGATGCAGTTGAGTGAAACTTATATTTGTTGATAATTAACACGAGCCGATTTACGGTGGCGAACCCAGGATTTGAAGGTCGTGGGTGCTCATTTCCTTTAATATAAAGTTGTTAGTGAAGAAGGGTTCTTTTCTAGAAGCAAGCTAATATTTTTATAGTTTAGTTAGTAAATGAATTGTACAAAAATAGGAAAGTGAAAACAATAAAGAAAAAATAAAGTAAAAAGTCTGCAGTGAAAAGGCAAAAAAATAAGCCAAAACGTATGAAGAAGTCCTTTTTTCAATAAAAATTAAAAAAAAAGTGTTTTTACTAGGGTTTGAACCTACGCGCTGAAGGCTTCTCCGCACCTTAACAACAACTTCATAACCAACACACCTGCAGACAGCTTTGGCCTATGGGTGCCCACGAATAAATATATCCTATATATCCTATATATATATATATATATATATATATATATATGATGTAGTTATGTAATTGAGGTTTGATGTTTTCAATAGTTCGTTAGGCTTTTGCTTTTCACCAATAATCTTTATTTGCTTTGGTTTATTATATAGATTATTAGGCAATTTTACTTTGGTCCATAATTCCTCATTGACTCTGATTTATTTTAAATTATTTGAGTTTATATTTTATAAAACTGGATGTATTATTTTTTTTGATAGAAAGTAAAAACACTGAAAGTAATAGCAACAAAACCTCTTTATTCATAGCAAAAAATAAAAGAAGTTTTCATCTATGAAATCCCAAAAGATTTCATTGCTTTCAGAAATAAAACTTTTGCAAAAAAAAATAAAAATTTAAAAAACTAGTCTATCGGGGGGGGGGGGGTAGGAGTAAGGGTGATCAGATCATCAAGTTCTTCCCCAAGATTTTCAAAAATTACTCGCAGAAAATATGCAATCCCCTGGATGTGCATTTTCATTCGCTGTCTGCCTTTCCAAGCACCCTGAACAGACGCTCCATGTCATATCTCAGGAGGAGTACATCTGGCGAAGGGTGCTTGTGGTGATGGCTAGTGGTCGAGCCTGAATCCTTCTCGTCATTTTCTTCTGCATCTTGGCATGGTGAACCATTATTTTTAAGGACTTTCACTACTTAAAAAAACAGAAAAAGCGACCACAAGTTGTGGTCGTACAAAAACCGACCACATGTGGTCGCACAAAAACCGACCACATGTGATCGGTTTTTCATTAAATTTATTTTTAAATTTTTTTTAATGTCGGTTTTTATATTTTAAAATTGCGGTAAAGTAAATAAATTAACCCGTGAAAATATAATTCCTTAAAACCGACCACAAGTGGTTGGTAATAACAAAAGATAAATAAAATTATTATTTAAAAATTCTTTTTAATTTTTTATACAAAATATATTTAATTTTTGTGAAAATTATTTTACAAAAACCGACCACTTGTGGTCGGTTTAAGATTTAAAAAATGTAAAATATTTTATAAAAAGCGACCACTTGTGGTCGGTTTTAGATTTAAAAAAATAAAAAAACATTTTTATACAAAACCGACCACTTGTGGTCGGTTTTGGTTTCCCAAAAAATTAATATAAATAAAATAAATAAAAAACGTAAATTGTTAAAGTATATTAAATATATTTTTTAAAATTTAGCAACCACATGTGGTCGGTTTATTTTTAAATAATAATAAAAATTAATTAATGTTAAAAAAACCTACCACAAGTGGTCGGTTTCAGTACAATGAATTAAGAAAAACCTACCACTTGTGGTTGGTTTTATAAAAAATACTAAAAATAAATTAAGAAATATTAAATATATTAAATAAAATTAATAAATAACATAAAAAAAATCTTTAATTTTTACGTACGTTCAATCAAATAAATATATTTTCCATCGAGTATTTATATATATATATATATGTATGTATGTATGTATATATATATATATATATATGTATGTATGTATGTATATATATATATATATGTATGTATGTATGTATATATATATATATATATATATATATATATGTATGTATGTATGTATATATATATGTATACCATCTATTGCGTGTAGTTATTTACGTAGTAGTCAAAAGCTAATTGAATGTATACAAGTATATTGAATACGTTGATATCACACGATTGAGGTAATTATAATATATTGTTGGAGTTATAATAATGTAAGGTAAATAATCGATAATTCATTAGAGTATAAGGATAATATACTCGTGCATGTGATCTATATGTATATTTAGTGTAGTGATGTATGTAGTAGTCAAAAGCTAACTGAATCTTTCTAAGTATATTGAATACGTTGATATCATACGACCAAGGTAATAATATAATGTTGAACTTATAATAACGTAAGCTAAACTAACCGATAATTCATCAGAGTATATATGAAATATGTTGTATTACGGGGTAATATACTCGTGTATGTGATGTATATATATAGTATGTATTTAGAACCTGATAGTCGATAGAGTGTGCGTGTATATATGTATATCTCGTGTATTGATATACGCAGTAGTCAAAAGCAATTTAAGTGAATCCTCCAAGTATTTTGAATAACACGTTGATATCACAAGATCAGTGTAATAATATATATACTGTTAAAGTTATAATAACATAAGCTAAATTAACCGATAATTCATCAGAGTATATATGAAATTCGTTGTATTACGGGGTAATATACTCGTGTATGTAATGTATACAGTACGTATTTTGAACCTGATAGTCGATAGAGTGTACGTGTGTATTTATACGTATATCTCATGTAGTGATGTACGTAGTAATCAAAAGCAAGCTAAGTGAATATATCCAAGTAGTTTGAATAATACGTTGATATCATACGATCCACGTACTAATATATATACTATTGAAGTTATAAAAATGTCAGCTAATTAATCGATAATTCATCAGAGTATATATACTCGTTTATGTAATGTATACAGTACGTATGTTGAACCTCATCTAGTAACTAGATATGTATATATATACGTATATCTCGTGTAGTGATATATATACGTAGTAGTCAAAAGCAAGCTAACCGGATCTATCTAAGTATTTTGAACAACACGTTGCTATCATACGATCGACGTAATAATATACTTTTGAAGCTATAATAAAGTAAGCTAATTAATGGATAATTCATCAGATTATATATAAAATACGCTGTATTACGAGGTATATAATTCATATTCAAAAGCTAACTAACCAAAAATTCATCCTAATATACGAAATACATTGATATTATTATACAATTGAGGAAATATACTACTTGTGTATGACGATGAATTAATTAATTATCCGATTTATATACATCGTATTAATTTTTTTTGCATTTGTTATGAATATAATATGATTTATTCAGGAAATATTTATTTTATTTTATTAAACCAAGAAGCTCAGGGTTAAATCGATTATTAATTTATTTCGAATTTTGATTTAATTTGGCCGGTCTATTAAATTTGGGTCGTAATCAAAATCAAATTGGTCATAATTGCAATGCAATTGGCCAATTGATTTTTGATTTGGTCTATAATTTAAATGACAATGGCTAAATAATCTAATTGGTCATTTTTTAAATGGCCTAATGTTACCCTCTCCCTTTTTATTTTAATAACCTAATGTTTTGGACCCAATCCCTTAACAGGCCCAAAACAGCCGACCCGATCCAGCCCACACCCTTATATCCCCTTTTCTCCTTCACCCCAACACACCCCATAAACCCAACAATAGACCGCACCTCCCAAATCCCAAAACCCGAAAATCGTAAACCCCCCAAAACGGAAAACCCCAAAACCTGAAAACCCCAAATCGATTTCCTCTCAAGTTTGGCGTGGACAATCAAGTTGACTTCTATGTTGTTTCCTTTGTGAAGGATGCTAAGGTGGTCCATGAATTGAAAGATTACCTTAAAAGTAAAGTGTCCACTACCTATTATGTTTTTTTTTTGAGATATTAGATGTTCAATGGTCTCTTCCTGCATCCAACAAATGAAGCTCTTGAAAAGGTGGAAAAACGTTTTTCTTTAATGTATACCATTGTGACTGTTGTTATCTTCACTTCGTTTAAGAAAGTGTGCATTTTCTTTAATATGCACACTTTTTATTATTATCCAAGTAATACAATTTCGATCTGTGACAATGTACAATAAGTTTTGCTTGTCTGTTTCACCATCTTGTTTCAAATTTGTGTCCATGTGTACATTTTTTATTTAGGCGCCTGTAATCATACAAAATTTCTTATAGTAAATTATATAAATTTTGTTTTCGTGACCTGTGTTTCTGTAGTTAGGATAAACCACTGCTTTTTTTGTGACCTTGTCAAAGGTTTTCGTGGTTGCATTTGTTCTTCTTTTTTCTAAACTTGGAAGAGATATTTTGCAGGTTGTAATGCAGATATTCATGTTATTGTAAAGATTGAAAGTGCAGATTCCATCCCAAATCTCCACTCAATCTTAACTGCGTCGATTTCGTACAAATACACGAGACACGTACTATGAGAGGTGCGAAATTCCTCTAGAAACTCCAATTTCCTCACAAATCCAAAAATACAAAAATTCCCAAATCGGAATTTCAATTTTTTTTGTACGATTCCAGCTCATTCAAGGATTTCGACGAAGCTCTTAGTTCCGTTTTGCTGCTCTAAGAAAGGTAAACACCCCCCTTCTTTATTTTTTAGCTACCTTTAGGATTTCGTTTTCGTAGTGTAGATTTTCTTTCGTCGTGTAGGTATAGTTATTTTGTAGCTGTCGGAATCTCACATTAGGTGAGAATGCTGGGATTATTTGCTGTAGAAGGCTATGAAGGCCGTAGGATTTTTTGTTCAAAGTTATGGCTGATGTATCGATGCTCTGGTTGTTTCTTTTTGCTTCGAAGTTTTGGTTTCACTTGCATTTTGAAGTGTAGTTTTGTTACTTGAAAATGCTTAAGTGTAGTGACTTGAAAATGTGTATTTGTTACTTGAAAATGGTAGTGACTTGAAAATGTGTATTAGTTATTTGAAAATGGTTAAGTGTAGAGACTTGGTCATTTGAATTAGTTACTTGAAAATGGTAGTGACTTGAAAATGTGTATTAGTTATTTGAAAATGTTAGTGACTTGAAAATGTGTATTAGTTATTTGAAAATGGTTAAGTGTAGAGACTTGAAATGTGAATTAGTTACTTGAAAATGGTTAAGTGTAGAGACTTGAAATGTGAATTAGTTACTTGAAAATGGTTAAGTGTAGTAAGTTGTAATGTGAACTACTTACTTGAAAATGTGTATTTGTGACTTGAAAATGCTTAAGTGTAGTTACTTGAAAATGTGTATTTGTTACTTGAAAATGCTTAAGTGTAGTGACTTGAAAATGTGAATTAGTTACTTGAAAATGGTAGTGACTTGAAAATGTGTATTAGTTATTTGAAAATGGTTAAGTGTAGAGACTTGGTCATTTGAATTAGTTACTTGAAAATGGTAGTGACTTGAAAATGTGAATTAGTTACTTGAAAATGGTTAAGTGTAGTAAGTTGTAATGTGAACTACTTACTTGAAAATGTGTATTTGTGACTTGAAAATGCTCAAGTGTAGTTACTTGAAAATGTGTATTTGTTACTTGAAAATGCTTAAGTGTAGTGACTTGAAAATGTGAATTAGTTACTTGAAAATGGTAGTGACTTGAAAATGGTAGTGACGTGAAAATGTGTATTAGTTATTTGAAAATGGTTAAAGTGTAGAAACTTGGTCATTTGAATTAGTTACTTGAAAATGGTAGTGACTTGAAAATGTGAATTAGTTACTTGAAAATGGTTAAGTGTAGTAAGTTGTAATGTGAACTACTTACTTGAAAATGTGTATTAGTTATTTGAAAATGTTAGTGACTTGAAAATGTGTATTAGTTATTTGAAAATGGTTAAGTGTAGAGACTTGAAATGTGAATTAGTTACTTGAAAATGGTTAAGTGTAGAGACTTGAAATGTGAATTAGTTACTTGAAAATGGTAATGACTTGAAAATGTGAATTAGTTACTTGAAAATGGTTAAGTGTAGTAACTTGAAATGTGTATTAGTTACTTGAAAATGATTAAGTGTAGTAACTTGAAATATGTTTTAGTTAATTAAAAATGGTTAAGTGTAGTAACTTGAAAATGTGAATTAGTTACTTGAAAATGGTAGAGACTTGAAATGTGAACTAGTTACTTGAAAATGGTAGTGGCTTGAAAATGTGTATCAGTTATTTGAAAATGGTTAAGTGTAGAGACTTGAAATGTGAATTAGTTACTTGTAAATGGTAGTGACTTGAAAATGTGAATTAGTTACTTGAAAATGGTTAAGTGTAGTAACTTGAAAATGTGAATTAGTTACTTGAAAATGGTAGTGACTTGAAAATGTGAATTAGTTACTTGTAAATGGTAGTGACTTGAAAATGTGAATTAGTTACTTGTAAATGGTAGTGACTCGTCCCATCATTCATATAGTGCTCCTAAGCATGTGGGTCCACTACATGGCTCTACTGAGACTCAGCATGCCCCCATCGCTATGCCACCACCTTCACAGTACTACCAGACGATCGATGGTACGTATACTCAACTACCATCTCCTGTGCTACCTTCTGCTACCAGTCAGCCAGGGACTCATAGTTGTTCTACTGGATCGATTGGGCTGACCGATCTTCGTCTGAGAGACACCACCCCCAGTACTTCAGGTACACCCACGACAGCGCACTCAGGAGCACCGACTCCATATCCAGGACAGAGAGATGCTAGTCGGCGGGAGTACATTATACCATATGGAAAAGGGTATGATTTCAATATATAACAATTCTATTTATTTTTCAATTACTATTTAATGCTCTATGATATTAATGTTTGATCTTGTATTGCAGGTTTAAGCCGGATGATAGAATTGCCAAAATTGTCCACAAATGCATTCATCGCAACTACAAAGGTTATTGGACAAGTTGGCGAAAGGTTCCACAATTTTATCGAGAGAAAATGTTCGAAGAATTTCAGGTAAGTTAGAATTTCTCACCAAACTTTTTAATTTTTGGTTGATGCCTTTTTATTTAAATTAGTCTAGTGATACATATTTGATGCTTTTAATTGTTAGATCCTGTTTATTTTAGATGTTTAAGTACTTTAGGGAATTAAACTTCTTTAATATAGACTTGTAATAACTAATAATGAGTACTGTTATTTTTGTTGTAGAAGTATTTCTGGTATGATCCAGCGGACCATTATGTTGGGTTCAAAATCGAGAGGGCGTCATGCGGAAGCTTATAGTTGCAAACCATAGATGCGATAAATCGGATGACAAATAAAAACATACTAAAAAGTATATTATTAATATGGTTTGGTCAAACGACCTACATATTAAAAACTAATATCAAAAAGCATAAAAACTATTAGGAGAAAATCTCCCCCTAAACAAGACTCTTTAAAGACTACATTGTGGATGCTATTATGTTATGGTATGAGAAGAGAGATCTTCTATTTATAGAGGTGCAAAACCTTTCCTTTCATAAAGAGGTTAACTAATTATGGAAGAGATCTTTTCCTACTAGGAAACCTTTTCCACAAAAAAAACCTTTTTGAAGTAAAACACCAATTATGGTAAAATTCAAGTAAACTAGGAAATTCAGGACAAATCCTAACAAATCTCCCCTTGGCCTGAATTTTCTGGCAAGATTGATCTTCATCTTCTTCTTCACATAATCTTCATTTATCACCGCTGCTTGACATGCTTAAAAATGGAGCCTTTTTGGGTTAAAAGTATATGAGCCCTTTCGGGTTAAAAATATTGGAGCCCTTTGCAGGGTTAAAAGTGAGCTTTTATTTTCAAAGATGTAACAACAGGATTGTTGAAAATATGGTTGAAACTTGTTCTCCACATGTAGTTAGACAAAAAACTTCATTATTATCAAATTGGTTGCAGCTTGATTTGAAACCACTTTGAACCTGTTTTTAATCTCGTTTCACCAAACCATTGGACCTTTGAACCGTAGGCTTTGATACCACTTGTTGGGTTCGAAAACGAGAGGGCGTCATGCGGAAGCTTATAGTTGCAAACCATAGATGCAATAAATCGGATGACAAATAAAAACATACTAAACACTATATTATTAATATGGTTTGGTCAAACGACCTACATATTAAAAACTAATATCAAAAAGCATAGAAATTATTAGGAGAAAATCTCCCCCTAAACAAGACTCTTTAAAGACTACATTGTAGATGCTATTATGTTATGGTATAAGAAGAGTGATCTTCTATTTATAGAGGTGCAAAACCTTTCCTCTCATAAAAAGGTTAACTAATTATGGAAGAGATCTTTTCCTACTAGGAAATCTTTTTCACAAAGAAAATCTTTTTGAAGTAAAACACCAATTATGGTAAAATTCAAGTAAACTATGAAATTCAGGACAAATCCTAACACATTATGCTATAAGGAGGAATTTTTTTAGGAGAGCCAGACTTAGACTTACTGGTCTATTGAATTTGCAAGAAAAAAAAAAGAAAATGCCAAAGTTTATTGGGGCGGATATGTGGCAAGATTTCCTTCGCTAATGGAATAGCGAAGAATTTAAGAAGTTGAGTGAAAAAGGAAAGAAAGCCAGAGCGTCTACGAAGGGTGGCTCTCTACACACTGCGGGAGCTGTCAGTTAGATTGTTGTGGAGAGTAAAATGGTACGTAACTTTTATCAATTTAAATGATTATTTCTATTTCAAATATTTTTACTTTTTGAAGATTAATAATTTTTTTGTATGCAGAAAAAAAAGTTGGGTAGAAGGGTATCTCAGGGTGAGTTATTTGCGCATACTCACATAAAAAAGAAAAAGAACCCTACAGATGAAGATAGATGGGTTGAGCCACGTGCTAAAGAAACCCATGTAAGAACTATATTCATACTTATAAATTTTTATTACTAAATTTGATAATATTTAAGTTTGAATTGTTTAGTATGTTTTTATTACTAATGTTTCACTTTACTTTAAATATAGGACAACTATACACGGAGGATTAATGAGTTATATGCGACTCAATCTCCAGAAAGTCAGGGTAAACCACTACCTCAAGAAGTAGAGGAGAAGCACTGGCTAGATTGTGCGGGTCCACCTGTTAGGGGTAATCTCTACGGCTACTCGAGAAAATGTTTTACGGAGAACATTACCTCTTCGGATTGTGGATCCTCTTCTACCCCACTAGTTGATAGAGAAACCGTTATTTTGTTACAAAATACGGTTGCTCAACTCACTAGTCAATTGGCTGCAGAGGTTGAGAGGACGAGGAAGAGAGAGGAGGATATGGCTATGCAAATGAAAATGTTGCAGGAGCAGATTAACAGTTTTCATCAAGCTCCACAGATACTTCCTCCATGTCCCGGTGATGCACCTCGGGCTGCGAGAGGCCTAAGCTCACTTGATGATTACACTACATATGAGGAGGATGATTTTGATGATGATGATGAAGGTGAGGATGAGGATGAGGATGAGGAGGATGACTTTTAGTTTATTTTTGATTTGTAAACTTTGATGTTTATATGTTTTGATTTTGATATTTGGATGTTTTGATTTTGATATTTGAATGTTTAAAGAGATGTTTTAATGTTTCTAAATTGGTGGGTTGTATTGAGATGATTGAATGTTTTTGAATTGGTGGGCTGTGGAAATGTAGCATATATGCTGTAATTTTTTTTAAAAAATTTCCAGAAAAACCTACCACAAGTGGTTGGTTTTTCTGGAAATTTGCAAAAATACCGACCACAAGTGGTCGGTTTATAAATAAAAAATATTATTTAAACATTTTTTTTAAAATTAAAAAAATATTATTAAATTTTTTTAACAAAACTCGACCATTTTCTAAAAAAAATTAATTGTTTTTTTTCAAAAACCGACTACGTGTGGTTGGTTTTCTAAAAATTATTAAAATTTTTTTTACAAAAACCGACCACAATATGTGGTCGGAAAAATTTTAATAAATTTTTTTAATATAAAAAGAATTTTAATAAAAAAATTTATTTAAAATATAATTAATATCAATTTATAAATAAATAAATATTTTTTTCCAAAAGCGACCACCTTCCACTATTTTACCGACCACACGTTGTGGTCGGTTTTTTAATTTGGTCGCAAATACAAGAAAACCGACCACTTGTGGTGGCTTTTCGTGGTCGATTTTCCTGTTTATTTTAGTAGTGAATTTCTTCCTATGATTCTTTTCATTTTTTGTGATCCATATACAAACAATAGAGTGTGTCATTGACCAAAAATAATACAAAATAACACTAATAATCAACGACAAGTCTAGAAATAGACCAAATGAGTTGAGGCAATAAACACAACAAACATAACCAACCCAGCAAACCCACTTGTTAGAACCAGGTAAACATATTATCCGAGATGAATTTGGCAAGGAAGAAACTTTTGAAAAAAAAAAAAAACTTTTCTCAATTCAAGAGAAAGGTTCTAAAGGAAATGATCGCAAGCAAACTATATTCCCTATGTCTCAAAATAGTTGGCATTTTTTTTTTTTTTAAAGTCAAACAATATAAATTTTGACCAACATTTTAAGATGTATTTTTTAATCATATTGAAAAAAAAAGTTGCAACTTATAGTACTTTTCCTATAGTTTTTGAATATCTAAATTTTAATTTTAAAATATAAATTAATCTAATCTAATTTAACTTTGAAAATTAGTCAAATTGACTTTCAAAAAATAAAACATGCCAACTATTTTGAGACGGAAGGAGTACAAGTTTATCGATAAAATACTTGAAACGACGAAGTCTGAATCAATCTACAATTTGAGAGAAACTTGAGATTGAGCAACGACTGGAGAGAGCAAGAGAGACGAAGGTGAAAATGATGATCAACTGGAGAGAAAAATGATGATTGATTGAAAAGAGAAACGATGATCAACTGGAGAGAGAATCATAACTGCACGACTGAGGGAGAAAGAGATTTTTTTTATTTTTCACCCGGTGTACGGTACCCATATTGGAGCCCCAACTAATCCTGATCGCGCACTGCAGAGCCCATTCTGGGGGTGGCACACCCAACAAAATTTTCTCCATACCCAGGGTTCGAACCCGAGACCTCTGGTTAAGAATGGAGTAGTCTTACCACTACACCACAACCCATGTTGGTGAAAGGAAGAGACTTAAGTGTATTTTATGAAAAGAAAAAGGAATTTATGTATATATTAATAAATTTAAAAGTTTGCCCCAAACTTTTTAAAATTATATAAAAGAAAAATCCATGCATCATTTTCTGAAACTTAAAATACAAAATAAAGGGAAAAGGTAAAAGGATACTTTGCCATTGAAGTCGAAGAGTCCCTTTTTCCTATTCTTTTTTTGATAATAATAAGGATACTGTTGCATTACCAAAAACTTAAGGAAGCATTACACAAAGTTCGGGGGTGCCCCTAATGTGTTTTGGGTTATGGTTGACCCAGTAGTATCAATATTACAAGTCACAACTTTTCTAGGAAAAACAGTTCCTAAAAAGTCTGCTTCAAAGTCTTTTACCACAAACATTGGAGGAACTGTCAAAATTTGTGTTGCATCAAAAAGATCCTTGCTAGCCCCCTCATTTTCCATTAAGTCCGCTACTCTATTCTGCTCCCTAAGTATGTGCTCGAGAACTGGAGTTCCCAACTGCTGCATCAACAACCTGCATTCACAAATTAGGTTATCATAAGGTGCATGGCCATGTTGTATCATATGGATAACCTCCTCCGAGTCTGTGTTTATTTCTAGAGGGGTGAAGTTTCTTTCTTTGGCAATTCTTAGGTCTTCCATGATTGCAAGGAGCTCAACTTGATTGGAGGAGACATGTGTACAAGTTCTACTGAAGCCTAAGATTCAGTTTCCCATATGGTCCCTGAACACCCCCCCAATTCCACCTTTACTAGGTTGTTTTTTCTACAACTCCATCAGTGCTTAGCTTAAAACAACCTAAGTCAGGAGGTTCCTATTTTAGGTAGATAGTTGTGTGGTTTTTCTTTTATTTTGCACTCTTATCTACCAAAAAGTGAAATTCAGTTGTTTGAGCTATGGCATGATGTACAGGAATTGGAGTGTCCTGTTGTTAAAAAGATTATCATTTCTATGAAGCCAAATATTCCAAAGGCAGAAGGGAATTAGAGTTGACCAATCAATCTAATTGTTGAATTTTTTACCTTTGAGGGAATCCCAAGTGGTGAGCTAGTTGTTGGCATTCATAGAGGAGGAGTCGATATACTGGATAGTGTTGCTGAGGCTGGCCACTTCATGCCAAAAGCTAGTAGCTTTAGGGCATGAGAATAATATATTGGTGATATCTTCCTCAACTGTGTTACAGAAATGGCACATGGGGGTGACATTAAGGCCAATGTGGTGGAGGTATTTTCCAGTAGGGAGTCTGTGGTGATGGAAAAGCCAAATGAAAGTCTTAATTTTATTTGGAACATTGATGTTCCAGATCCACTGAATTTTTTTTGCTCCCTCTCCCTAATCCAAGTTGTGGTATTTAGCAATAGAGTGGTAGACACTCTTGAGTGAGAAAGCTCTATTGCTATTACTATCCCAAATGAGTTTATCTTCACAAATGTTATTGGAAGGGAAAAACAGTTTTGGATGATAGTTTTGAGCTCTTGAGAGATCTTAAAGGAGAGAGTACTCAGATTTCAGTTGCCCTCATTGTGGAGGTTGTTGAGTTTGTCTTCCTCTTTTTTGAGAGGCCTCTGAATGAGATGTCTAATGGAATCATGGTTTGAGATCCATTTATCCTCAAAAAAATTGACTCTACTGCTTATGTGGACAACCCACCTTTAGTTAGCTCTAGAGATTTCCCATCCCTCTCTTATGCACTTCCAAGTCCTAGAAGTTATTCTATGCTTAGGCTCTCTTCTATAGATTCTGCAGTACTTGTCAAACAAGAGTTTGACCCAACATTTTTAGATGTATTTTTTAATCATATTGAAAAAAGAAAAATTGCAATTTATAGTATTTTTCATATAGTTTTTGAATATCTAAATTTTCATTTTAAAATATTAAATTAATCTTTTTAATTTAGCTTTGAAAATTAGTTAAATTGACTCTAAAAAAAATGAAACATGTCAACTAAAAAAGAATCCAAGGAAGTAGCTAGGAGGTTTCTCATAACTAGCACTCCCTCCGTCCCAATTTATATGATGTAGTTTGATTAGACACGGAGTTTGAGAAATATGGAAAGATTTTTAAAATTTATGGTTTAAAATAAGTCATAGGTGTTTGTGTGGCTATAGCCTATAAATTATCTCACTAAGGGCAAAATTGACATTTTAATATTACTTAAATTGCTATTAAATATAGAAATGTATCATTCATTTTGGAGATGACTAAAAAAATATGTCATATAAGTTGGGAGAATTGAAAGTTTAATAATGCATAAGGAAGTATTACTGTTAATGGGACTAACTGAGATACAACAATCACAACATTCTCTTTTCAAGCTAAAAGGCAAAACAATCCACACAACTTTTGAAGGTATATTAACAGATTGTTGGTGAAACATTAGATTGTTTATGCATAGTAGTCTATTATTATATTTTTTTTAAAGAAATAAATCATTCGGTATTTGGACTCTCAACTAATCCTTATTCGAATTGGGGAGATCGGTAAGGGAATAAAGTTTGTAAAACTTACATAAATCCCAACAAGTTTACCCCTAATTATTCTCTATCCCTAGTCTTTGCTAAATTACAAATAATCCCTTATTTTACAATTTCCGGATACATAATTAGCATCCGGATACATAATTTTGAAGTTGAGATACATAATTTTGATTACTGAGATACATCAATTGCTGAAACTATTTGGTTGAGATATATAATATATTAACTAGACCAAAGGGAGATACATAATTAAAATTATGTATCCAAAAATTTATGGGTTTGTGGATGTATCCGACTGTTTTTTTTTTTAAAAAAAAGGATTTAAGTAATTAATAAAAAGGGTAGAGATTTTATGTAGTTTAGTAAAGATAAGTTGTGGTGTTATGTAATTGCTTCTTATCAATAAGTTTTCAATTTCAGGGTTCTAACTCAAAACATATGATTTAGAATAAAGAAATATCAATCATACTTGAGCAGTGTGCCTATCTTATACTGGATGTAAGGGAATCTGAGATTTTACTTTGCTTCTAATATCTAACCTGTTGGTCAATTGACTGTCGCTTCTAACGGTCAAAGATTTTGGGGGGGGAAATTGCAGCCCGTTTTCTACCTAGATATGAAGTATACATAGACAACACATGCACCTTCAAGAGTTGTGGAAAATATGAGTAGTTCTTGTGACACTTGTTAATATGCATAGGTTCATAACTATACAAGATGTTTCAATTAAAATGTTTTCATGCTGCACTAGACTTCACAAAAGATTGCTAGCAATAACGATATTATGATATATTGGTACACAGTTTGAGGTCTTCAGGATCTTAACTTGTTTTTGTATTAAAGAAAGAGAAAAAAGTCCCACATTGATTAATATTGATTAATGAGATGGGTGGTCTCTTTATAAGGCTTGGACAATCCTTCTCCCTTTGAGCTAGCTTTTGGGTGTGAGTTAGGTCCAAGACCTAATTTTACATGGTATCAGAGCAGGACCCATCTCATCCAATGTTGAGCTCCCAAATTAAAAATTGTCCATGCACTAGATGTCCGGTCCTTGGCATGAGGTGGGTGTTAAAGAAAGAGAAAAAAGTATTGGACAATCCTCCTCCCTTTAAGCTAGCTTTTTAGGCGTGAGTTAGGCCCAACAACTAATTTTTCAATTCAGCGCTACACTTAATTCATTGTGTCACGAACTATTTGATTTCAAATGCATTATGATCACTTTCCACCACAATGTTCACATCCCCAATATCTCCTTTCCCAACCTCAGTTCCTAAGAACCCTTGCTTCTTTGAATAACAATCATCCTTCTCTTTTTTCTCCTCCTCTCCTTTTTGGCTTTTTCTTACTCTTCTTTTAATGATTTCATTAGCCTCATTTCTTTGCCGTTAAGGGAGATCTGAATTTGAATGGTTCAAATCTGTAACACCCTGTACCTTCCCAACCCTACTTGATGATGTTGAATAATGTTTGCTTAGGTGTCGAGAGATATAAGTATGTATTTGGTAATGCTAATGATGAGAAAATTGAAATTTGGCCACATACATGCGATTAGACCTTCGTAGGAGGTGTTTTGTGATTTCGTGGGGAATTTGTGTAATACCCCGTACATATTCCAACCTCATTTGGTGACTTGGAGTCATGTTTAGTTGATGATAAAGATCACTAAGTAAGTATTTTGTAGTGTTTTGATAAGGTATTGGACGATATGCAAGTGTTGGAAAAAGTGGCCGAAAAATTCAGCAAAGTACCAAGACTTGCGCCACTCCCTATTTCAGGGGGTGTGGCGCAAGCCTCTGATTCAGAGGAGTATCATTTCTTGAGCCACAAGCTTGCTTTGCAGCTAGTGGCGCAAGGCACAAAGATTGTGCCCTTCCGTGCCCGTTTCGCAACGCAATGCTACGTCGATTTTTTTATGGTTTCTTTTGGTTCCTTGGAGTTATTTAAGCATTGTTAAAGCTTCAAATACCTCAATACACTCCTACATAATTCTACATGATCAAACCATGAAACACAAGTAGTTATCAAAAATGTTCAAGGAAGCCATGGGCGACTAGAATTTCTATTTTTGCGATTGAGACGACGAATGAGAATCTCGTAAGAGAATATTATCTTGACATTATGGAATTATTTAAACATGAGATATGTGGTGAATTATACATGAAATTTGGTGGGCTAAGTTGAGATATGTTATTGGGCCCAATTTAAAGCCCAAAATGAGCCAAAATAAGAGGCCCAAAAGGGTCAAATGACCCATTCTTGTGTTTGACAAGTAAACACAACATTGTTGACTAATTGGATGGATAGATATGAGCATGAGGGCCTATATAAAGCCACCACAAGTCAGATTTTTACTTCTTAAAACACACATGCCTTTTTGGAAATATTTCCAACATATTTCTCTCAAACTCTCAAACCCTAAGTCCTCTTCTTGGGCAAGAGCATCACCCTACAAGTATTGGTAAGTGTTTATTCTTGTGATTTAATATATTATGTACGTGAGAGGTTAAGTATATCATGGTGGTTATAGTGGCAAGGTGTTGAATAGTGAACTTTTGGCTTTTTGATAAAAGATGTGCATCCTTGTGAATTAAACTTGAAATATGACTTGTGGATTTGATGAAAAGGCATGGTATGGATGAAATACCAACATGTATGGTGTGATTATATTATTAAACTTGTTATTTTCATATAAGTGTAAATTATGGGATTTTGCCGATTTGTTGTTGTGAGGTGTATTGAAGTAATTTGATGGCATAATTGTGATGTGGTGGTGATGGAGAAGTGTAAAGTATGAACTTGGTGTGACATGATCTTGGTTATCATGTATTGGTCAATGTATGGAATATTGTGGGATTATTGGGATAATAAATTCATAAATGATATTTTGGTCAATGTTGGGCATGCTGTGGTAATATTGATATGACCATGCCGTAAATGGTATTATAGAGAAAGAAATGACATGTCTAAAGGCAAACATGTGACTCATTGATGTTATATGCATTTGTAAAGAAGTTGATGGTTAATGTGAATCCCGTTATATATTTGTGTTGTAGAGTGACACATAAAGAAGGAGCGGGACTATTGTATGCACCTCTAGGATTGTATATTCGTATTGGGAATACAAGGTATGTAAGGTTACTCTGTCCGTATCTTTCTGCGGCAAATAGCATTCACATTGACATTACACTTGTCCTATCCCGAAATGTGCTAAGGTATCCTATATGCGGTTACCAATTGTCAATATCACATGTTTCATACTCATTGATCAATTGTGAATCACATGTCTCATATTCTTGGTTAATGTTCCAAAAGCTCAATAAGGTTATGTTCCAATGTTCCAATAGTGATTATACTCATGTCTCTTGTTTATGGATTATTGTCCAATGGTTTCAATGGTGTTATGGTTCTAATAATGTTATGTTTCTCACAATGTTTATTTACATGTCTCTCACTCATTGGTGAATGATCCAAAGCTTCAAGTAAAGTATAACTATTAATGTATCAATTGTTCAAAAGTAAAGAAGTGAAGTAATGCATAACTGTTCAATTGGGGAGTGCAATCTAAGGGACATAAGTCCGGCTGGAACGCTCCCAATATTATTATTTGTGGGTGGCACTCTAAGGGGCATAAGCCTGGCTGGAACGATCCCACTAATATATCATTTATGGGTGGTACTCTAAGGGGCGAAGCCTGGCTGGAACGATCCCATTTGATATATCTCATTATTACCCGCTGATCAGTTGGGGCCCGGGTATCACAGATCAAAGGCAAAGATGAATAATCACGGAAGCAAAGATACAAAGAAAGTATTGAAAGCAAAATACATGGTTTCCACAGTGCAGAACAGTAACTCATCTACATTGTGACTTATCTATATTGGTTATGCATTTGAACTTGTGTTCTTGACATATTTTCATATCTTACAAGTTTCATATGGCCTTACATACTCAGTACATTCTTCGTACTGACCCCTCTTGGGGAATTTACCTTACTTGCTGCAGGCGCAGGTAATAGTAGGCCTCCACAGTAGGTTGCCAGTGTTGCAGATCTTTGGTGAACTCCAGTTAGTTCGGGGTTTCTCCGAGTCACAGTTGTACATATGTTTTGGTGTTGTACATGTTGTATAAAGCGGGGACTTGTCCCGACTTTTGGTTCATTTGGTCAATGCATTTGTTAGAGGCTTTTGTAGACGTATGTGGGTGTATGGATGTAAGGTGACACATGATGTCTTGACTTGATGGTCTCAACGGCCAAGTTTCACATATGTATATATACATATATATATCACATGTCCCATGAGTTTCGTTTTTAGTATTTTAAAGTCCTTACGTGGTAATGGTGTTTCTTATGACATGCATATGAAAGAATAGAAGCAAAGCTTGGTTCTCTCGGGCCTTGCCGGTTACGAGTGCCAATCACGCCTCGTGGGGATTCGGGGCGTGACAAAAGTGGTATCAGAGCAGGTCGTCCTAAGGGTGTCTACAAAGCCGTTTCTGAGTAGAGTCTTACTTATGGATGTGTTGTGCGCCACATTGATAAGCAGGAGGCTACGGGACATTTAGGAGTTGTTTCTTTTCTTCACTTCTAGATTGTGCAATAGAGCCAAAGTTGTAGGTGGACACATATGTACGTATTGACATTGGTTTTCTTTTGTATAGTCAAATGCTTAGTATCAGACAAGATAAAGACAAAGGTGAGCAGGTTGATATGCCTGCCGTAGTAGAAATGAGTAAATCACCACTTGACCAAGGTAGTCAAGGTGGAGCTGACATGGAATTTGTTATACGGGTTTCTCTTAGCCAAAAGGTAGAGAAATATCCACAGAACCACCTATAAATGCCACTGAACAGGATTTAGGAAATGTAGTATATATGTTGACTCAGATAGTTGTTGTGAAATGTCATTGGCGAGCTGGCCCAATGACGAGTGATGATGGTGCGGCTAGGGCAGCTAGTCGTCGAACACAACATTTTCTGAAATTAAACCCTCCCACGTCTACCGAGTCGGATATGAATGAAGAACCACATGACCTTATTGACCAAATCAAAAGGGATCTAGATGATATGCATGTGACTGTGTATTGATGTACTTCCAGCTAGTTGGGAGGAATTTAAAACGACATTCCTTGACCAGCACCTCTCATATAAGGTCCGAAAATCTTATGCGGATCAATTGCTAAAGCATTGCTAAAGAAATATGAGTGTCAGAAAGTACAATCTTCGATTTGATTCTGTGGCTAGGTATACTCCAAAAGTGGTAACCATTATGACCGATAGAATGCATCGATATATGGACAAATGGATTGTACCATTGTGATCTTGAAAAGAGATATTGATATAGTCAGAATACAGGCTTTTTGCACAGATAATGAAAGCTCAGAGGCAACAAAAAAGGATATGTCGGTTGGGGCTGAATGTTTGTTATTGATGTGGTATGTCGGGACACAAAATGAGGCTTCTCTTGAGGTAGCTACAGGTACCGTACACGTATTGATTGACCCATATTCGAAACTAGCATATGTTATTTTATTACTTGCTGCAAAATTCAAATGAACACCAGAATTACTAGTTATGTCACTTGAAGTCTATACATCAGTCGGTGAATCTATGATAGTTAAAAGAGTATATCTTAAGTGCATAGTAATTGCTTGTGGTCATGAGACACTGGGTGATCTTATTGAGCTGGAAATAGTGGAATTTTGATGTTATAAAGGGGATCGCGCCATAGTAGATGCTGAACTATGAAGTTATATTATGGATTTTCCCAAAAGAAGAAATGTGGGGACACTAAGAGGAAAAAGTTGTTCCCCATAGTAAAGCAAGTAAAAGGGTACTCTAAGGGATACACATGTCACTTGGTAAGAGTGAAAGATACTGATGTGAAGCCACCAACTCTTCAATCAGTTCTGGTGGTAAACGAATTCCTCGATGTATGAGCTGGTATTACTGTGATGTCAGGTACTTAGCCTATTTTTATTTCTTCATATAGTATGGCACCGACAAAGTTATGGGAATTGGAAAAAAAAAATTAGAAAACATTGAAAGACGTGATGAACAAGGGATTCATAAGACCTAGTATGTTCCCTTGGGGTGCACCAGTGTTAATTGTACAAAATAAAGACAATACGTTGAGAATGTGTGTCGATTATCAGCAACTGAATAAGATGACGATTACGAATAAATATTCCCTCCCCAGAGTTGATGATTTGTTTGATTAGTTATGGGGTTAGAAAATAAAATGGTGAAATGAATGATGAAATGATGAAACGAATGACGATGAAAAAATAAATGAAAATGATGATGATATACCCAAGACAACATTACAAACATGGTATGGTTATTATGAATTCCTAGTATGTCAATTGGGCTAGTGAATGCACCTATAGTTGTTATGGGTGAAATGAATAGGGTGTTCAAAACACTTTTCAGGGTGTGTGTTACCATGTTTGGTGATGGTATTCAAAATCACAAGAGGACCATGTATTGTATAGGATGAAGAGATGAAAGTTGTTACACAAAAGATAAAAATGGTGAACAATTGGCTAATTCCTACGATACTTACAGAGGTCTATCGTTTTCTTGGGTTGGTTGATTATTATAGGAGAATTGTTGAAGGATTTTATTCTATCCCTACACCCTTAGCAAAGCTTATATACAAGGCAATCAAGTTCCAGTAGAATGATGCATGTGAACTTGTAGAATGATGCATGTGAGAAGAGTTTCCAAGAGTTGAAAGATAAAGTAACTTCCACACCAGTTTTAAGTGCCTCCCGAAGGCATAAGAATGTTATGCAATGTATGGTAATGCTTCCGGGGTTGGCCTCGAATGTTTATTGATGTAGCATGATAAGGTAATAGCATATGCCTTACGGCAGTTGTGGCTACATAAGAAAACAAATTATTACCAAACACATGACCCTGTACTAGCAGCCGCGATATTGCTTTACAGTTATGGTGTCACTATTTGTAAGGGATTCATGCTGACATATATACTGTTCATAAGAAAATGTACTATATTTTAAGCCGAAGGACTTAAATCTGAGGTAGCGAAGGTGGCTTGAACTATTAAAAGATTAGAACAATGGTATCTTGTGTCATTTGGAAAAAAAAAAGCAATGGGATAGTTGATACATTAAGCTGCAAGGCAGTAGAAAGTATGAATGGCCAGCTCACAGAAAAGAAAGATATAGTCAAGAAATCTATATCAATGAAGCAATAGGGGTTTTTGTTTCTTGGAACTCCTGATGAAAGAATTATAGTGTCAGATATGGCGGAATTTTCATTGACACCTAAAATAAAGGAAAAAGCAATATGTAAGTTATAGTTTTAGTTCAATTGAAAAAGAATGTACAGCAAAGTTCAACAAAGGTATTTGAGTAAATACAAGAGGGAGTACTTTAACGCCAATGTAGATTGTGTGTACTGGGTATAGACGAGTTAAGAAAATGAATTTTGACAGAAGAACATCGTTCACGGTATTTTATTCATTCGAAAGCAACCAAAATATACCATGGTTTAGCAGAGATGTCTTAGTAAGGTTACATGAAAAGCACATTGTAGAACTTGTAGCTCAATGTCCAAGCGGTCACTGATTAACAGTATGGCATTGGAAATCTGTATGTTTTATGCCAGTGTGTTACCCTTCTAGTTTGGAAGTGGAACATGAATAATATGGATGTAACCACAGGGTTGCCTCGTACACTGCGAAGGTTGATTCCATATAGATAATAGTTAACAGACTTATTGAGTCAGCGTATTTCCTACCAGTTAGGACTATCGGTATAGCCGAACATTCTGCAAAGTTGTATGTTACAGAGATAGTACGATTACATGGGATTCCACTCACTATTATATCAAATAGGAGAACTCACTTTCTTGCACAGTGTTGGGAGTCTTTTCAGTAAAGCATGGGTACACAGGTGGATGTAAATATGGCTTGTCATCCTCAGATGGATGGACAAACAGAACACATTATACGAACATTTGAAGATATGTCACGAGTTTGTACATTGGACTTTAAAGATAGTTGGGATGAACATCTATGGCTTATTGAAATGGCTTACAATAAAAGTATCAAAAGGCACCTTACGAAGCCTTATGTGAAAGAAAATATAGATTATCCATTGGATGGGTTACAGCTGATGGAATTTGCTTTGCTCGGGTCAGATTTTGTTCATCAAGCTATAGAGAAAGTGAAGGTGATATAACAGCAGTTACAAATGGCCCAAAGTCGATACAAATCATATGCCGATATTAGAAGAAGGGAATTAAAGTGTGCCATAGGTGATTAGGTATTTTTGACAATGTGACCAATGAAAAGGAAAGAAATAATGAGAATCGGAAGGAAAGGGAAATTGTCCAAAGATTTGGGCAAATTGCGTATCTGTTAGCACTAGTCCAAGAACTCTTCACAGCTCATTCAGTATTTCATATTCGCTGCTTTGATAGTGCATAGGAGATTATCTCGTATTGCTCCCAGTGGAGATATACAAGTTATGAAAGACCTCACATGTGAAGAGGTACTGCTTACTACTCTAGATCGATAAGAGAAAGCAATAAGAAATAAAGAAGTAGCTTCCGTAAAGGCAATATTGGAGAAATTAGCACGTAGAAGAAATTACGAGGGAATCCAAAGAAATAATGGAATCTAAAGTACTTGTAATTGTTCCACATAAAAGAAAAGTTCAAGATAGAGAATTGGAGTCATAATAAGTAAGTCTTTACAAGTGTTATATGTGTATATGATAATGTGAAGGATTCACCTCGACTTAAGTTGTTACAATGAGACAATGTTACTAACATTCGAGGATGAATGTTTCTAAGGGGGGAAGAATGTAACACCCCGTACCTTTCCAACCCTACTTGATGACGTTGAATAATGTTTGATTAGGTGTCGAGATATATAAGTATGTATTTGGTAATGCTAATGATGAGAAAATTGAAATTTGGCCACATACATGCGATTAGACCTTCGTAGGAGGTGTTTTGTGATTTCGTGGGGAATTTGTGTAATACCCCATACATATTCCAACCTCATTTGGTGACTTGGAGTCATGTTTAGTTGATGATAAAGATCACTAAGTAAGTATTTTGTAGTGTTTTGATAAGGTATTGGACGATATGCAAGTGTTGGAAAAAGTGGCCGAAAAATTCAGCAAAGTACCAAGACTTGCGCCACTCCCTGTTTCAGGGGGTGTGGCGCAAGCCTCTGATTCAGAGGAGTGTCATTTACTGAGCCACAAGCTTGCTTTGCAGCTAGTGGCGCAAGGCACAAAGATTGTGCCCTTCCGTGCCCGTTTCGCAACGCAATGCTACGTCAATTCTTTTATGGTTTCTTTTGGTTCCTTGGAGTTATTTAAGCATTGTTAAAGCTTCAAATACCTCAATACACTCCTACATAATTCTACATGATCAAACCATGAAACACAAGTAGTTATCAAAAATGTTCAAGGAAGCCATGGGCGACTAGAATTTCTATTTTTACGAATGAGACGACGAATGAGAATCTCGTAAGAGAATATTATCGTGACATTATGGAATTATTTAAACATGAGATATGTGGTGAATTATACATGAAATTTGGTGGGCTAAGTTGAGATATGTTATTGGGCCCAATTTAAAGCCCAAAATGAGCCAAAATAAGAGGCCCAAAAGGGTCAAATGACCCATTCTTGTGTTTGACAAGTAAACACAACATTGTTGACTAATTGGATGGATAGATATGAGCATGAGGGCCTATATAAAGCCACCACAAGTCAGATTTTTATTTCTTAAAACACACATGCCTTTTTGGAAATATTTCCAACATATTTCTCTCAAACTCTCAAACCCTAAGTCCTCTTCTTGGGCAAGAGCATCACCCTACAAGTATTGGTAAGTGTTTATTCTTGTGATTTAATATATTATGTACATGAGAGGTTATGTATATCATGGTGGTTATAATGGCAAGGTGTTGAATAGTGAACTTTTGGCTTTTTGATAAAAGATGTGCATCCTTGTGAATTAAACTTGAAATATGACTTGTGGATTTGATGAAAAGGCATGGTATGGATGAAATACCAACATGTATGGTGTGATTATATTATTAAACTTGTTATTTTCATATAAGTGTAAATTATGGGATTTTGGCCGATTTGTTGTTGTGAGGTGTATTGAAGTAATTTGATGGCATAATTGTGATGTGGTGGTGATGGAGAAGTGTAAAGTATGAACTTGGTGTGACATGATCTTGGTTATCATGTATTGGTCAATGTATGGAATATTGTGGGATTATTGGGATAATAAATTCATAAATGATATTTTGGTCAATGTTGGGCATGCTGTGGTAATATTGATATGACCATGCCGTAAATGGTATTATAGAGAAAGAAATGACATGTTTAAAGGCAAACATGTGACTCATTGATGTTATATGCATTTGTAAAGAAGTTGATGGTTAATGTGAATCCCGTTATATATTTGTGTTGTAGAGTGACACATAAAGAAGGAGCGGGACTATTGTATGCACCTCTAGGATTGTATATTCGTATTGGGAATACAAGGTATGTAAGGTTACTCTGTCCGTATCTTTCTGCGGTAAATAGCATTCACATTGACATTACACTTGTCCTATCCCGAAATGTGCTAAGGTATCCTATATGCGGTTACCAATTGTCAATATCACATGTTTCATACTCATTGATCAATTGTGAATCACATGTCTCATATTCTTGGTTAATGTTCCAAAAGCTCAATAAGGTTATGTTCCAATGTTCCAATAGTGATTATACTCATGTCTCTTGTTCATGGATTATTGTCCAATGGTTTCAATGGTGTTATGGTTCTAATAATGTTATGTTTCTCACAATGTTTATTTACATGTCTCTCACTCATTGGTGAATGATCCAAAGCTTCAAGTAAAGTATAACTATTAATGTATCAATTGTTCAAAAGTAAAGAAGTGAAGTAATGCATAACTGTTCAATTGGGGAGTGCAATCTAAGGGACATAAGTCCGGCTGGAACGCTCCCAATATTATTATTTGTGGGTGGCACTCTAAGGGGCGTAAGCCTGGCTGGAACGATCCCACTAATATATCATTTATGGGTGGTACTCTAAGGGGCGAAGCCTGGCTGGAACGATCCCATTTGATATATTTCATTATTACCCGCTGATCAGTTGGGGCCCGGGTATCACAGATCAAAGGCAAAGATGAATAATCACGGAAGCAAAGATACAAAGAAAGTATTGAAAGCAAAATACATGGTTTCCACAGTGCAGAACAGTAACTCATCTACATTGTGACTTATCTATATTGGTTATGCATTTGAACTTGTGTTCTTGGCATATTTTCATATCTTAAAAGTTTCATATGGCCTTACATACTCAGTACATTCTTCGTTCTGACCCCTCTTGGGGAATTTACCTTACTTGCTGCAGGCGCAGGTAATAGTAGGCCTCCACAGTAGGTTGCCAGTGTTGCAGATCTTTGGTGAACTCCAGTTAGTTCGGGGCTTCTCCGAGTCACAGTTGTACATATGTTTTGGTGTTGTACATGTTGTATAAAGCGGGGACTTGTCCCGACTTTTGGTTCATTTGGTCAATGCATTTGTTAGAGGCTTTTGTAGACGTATGTGGGTGTATGGATGTAAGGTGACACATGATGTCTTGACTTGATGGTCTCAACGGCCAAGTTTCACATATGTATATATACATATATATATCACATGTCCCATGAGTTCCGTTTTTAGTATTTTAAAGTCCTTACGTGGTAATGGTGTTTCTTATGACATGCATATGAACGAATAGAAGCAAAGCTTGGTTCTCTCGGGCCTTGCCGGTTACGAGTGCCAATCACGCCTCGTGGGGATTCGGGGCGTGACAAAATATTTAGTCATTTACTTGCATTAAAATTTAAACACTTGTTTGGTTTGAATAGGTCTTAATCATTAAAATCTTGAACAAAACCTTAATTAACATTAAGAGATAGTTTTGTGTGAATAATTTCCACTACCATTCTATTCCCAATCACCATCAGCCGCCACTACTAACCATTTGTGTCGTCACCAACCACCACCACCATTGTCAACCACCATTACCATGGCAAGCCATCACCCCCAAACACCTCTGTCATTACAACCACCACTATCTTACAACCACACGTGGCCTTCTTCTGCTTTGAATAGTTGCATTCATACAGGAGCCACCTGAAGATCTTGCTCAAGTTTCCAATTAGGACCATGGATCTCTAGTAATTAAGCTACATTATTCGGAGCTCCTGATCAACTTCTTGAAGCATACTCGATTTCATTCCTATTACTCAAGTCTATTATCATAAATTCCAATTTTAACATAGGCCATTGTCATGTATAATTAATTCCTCAAAGATGCTTTTTTTCTTACAAAACCGCACTAAGCAGTTAACCATTTTGTTGCTTTCTTTTATTTGTTATCTGCATGAGAGTTAATCAACTATACAAGATTAATTATATTGAGTTCCACTTCATGAGCATGAACATAGATATCCCACTAATATTGCTAAAGAATGGCAAGATAAAGTATTAACTCCTTATCTTGATGGTAAGATAAATCAAAGATAAGATACTTTTAAACACATCAATAACCCTAAAGTGGATAAGATAATGTTTTTTCATGCTGCACTATACTTCACAAAATATTGCTAGTAATAACGATATTATGATATATCGGTACACAGTTTGAGGTCTTCAGGATCTTGGCTTGTATTAGGCACTACCCTTAATTCATTGTGTCATGAACTATTTGATTTCAAGTGCATTATGATCACTTTCCTCCACAATGTTCACATCCGCCATACCTCTTTTCCCGGCCTCAGTTCCTAAGAACCAACACCACCAACCATTTTTGTCATTACAACCACGACCTGTCTTTACAACCACACTTGGCCTTTTTCTGCTTTGAGTAGTTGCATCCATAACTGGAGCCACCTGAAGATGATCTTGCTCAAATTTCCAATTAGGACCATCGATCTCTAGTAACTAAGCTACATTCGGAGCTCCTGATCAACTTCTTGAAGCATACTCGGTTTCATTCCTATTACTCAAGTCTATTATCATAAATTCCAATTTTAACATAGGCCATCATCATGTATAATTAATTCCTCAAAGATCCTTTTTTTCTTACAAAACCGCACTAAGCAGTTAACCATTTTGTTGCTTTCTTTTATTTGTTAGCTGCATGAGAGTTAATCAACTATACAAGATTAATTATATTGAGTTCCAATTCATGAACATGAACATAGATGTCCCACTAATATTCTAAAGAATGGCAAGAAAGTATTAACTCCTTAGCTTGATGGTAAGATAAATCAAAGATAAGATACTTTTAAACACATCAATTACCCTAAAGTGGACCTATATGAAAGTGAAATACTTATCTCAAGCTTATGCATATGCTCAAAAGCTGATTGATGGGACAAGAAAAAAATTTGGCCATGTCCTTATGTAGTTTGTGATCAATAACTCAACTAAAGAAAGTAAACAACTTGTTTCAAATAGTGGGATGGGAATGTTGTGACTTTATTGAACTCAAAGAAGAGTTCAGAGCTAGGAAGTTTCCCATGTTTGAAAGTTTAATAATGCATAGGGAATTATTAATGCTTGATGTGACTAAGTAAGATATAACAGTCACAACACTCTCTTTTTAAGCTAAAAGACAAAACAATCCACACCACTTTTAAAGGCATTAACAGGTTGGTCCTTGTTGGTAAATAGACTGTTAATGCTAACGGGTTGGTCCTTGTTGGTGACTATAATAGACTGTTAATGCATAGTAGTCTATCATTATATTTTTTTTTAAAATCATTCAGTATTTGGAGTCTCAATTAATCCTGATTTGAGTTGGAGAGATGGTAAGGGGATAAAGTGCTTTCTATCAATAAGTTTCCCTTGTTTCAGGGCTCAAACTCGAAATATCTTGTTAAGAATAAAGAAATTCCTATCATACTTTAGCAGTGCCTATCTTTACACTAGATGCTAGGGAATCTGTGATTTTAATTTGCTTCTAATACCTAACCAGTCGGTCAATTGACTGTTGCTTCAGGCGATCAATAATTTTGAAAAGAAAAGAAAAACTATAGCCTGTTATTACTTACCTAGATATGAAGTATACATGGACAACACATAGGAAATTTGAGGAGTACTTGAGACACTTGCCTTTATACACTTAGGTTCGTAACTATGAAAACATTAAAATGTCTATTCAAGTTTATATGGCACGAGACTTCACAAAATTGATAAAAGGGGCAGGCCGGTGCACTAAAGCTCCCGCTATGCGCGGGATCCAGGGAAGAGCCAAGACCACAAATGTCCATTGTATGCAGCCTTCCTTACATTTCTACAAGAGGTTGTTTCCACATCTTGAACCCATGATATCCTGGTCACAAAATTGATATTAATAACAATTATTGATAGATTGGTGAATAGTTTGAGGGTCTCCAAGATCCTGACTTGTGATCATCTTACTACCCTTCTCTGTGTCATGACTTTTTCTTAATTCCAAGTGCATTATTACTTTCCACCCAAGTGTTCACATCTTCCAGACTTTCTCTCCCAGCCTCAGTTCCTAGTACTATAACATTTTCAATAACTACTTCTCATTATGTGTCGTTGTTCTTTAGTGATAACATTCATGAAGGCATAACTTCATTAAAGGACTTGGATGAAGCTTTGAAAGTCAAGGAGATGTAAGACTAGGTTAATGAACTTTAATGAGAGATCAACATGATTTTTATAGTGGAAGAAGATCTCAAGATTTGTGCAGAAGATTTGACCAAATGATACATGTCTAGGGGAGCCATTCTACACGCCTAATTACTTTTCTTTTTCCTAAAGGATTTGTTGTTCAAATTGGTACAAAATTTGACTTTCTAACCTTTTTGAGAGTTGATAGTAGGTAACTCTTTCGTTTGATATAAGGTATAAGGTATATATAATAATCCCAGAATAAAATGCATAATTATTTTATCATGTGTTTGGTTGGATGTATTAGTTAGTCTCGTAATTATTTATTCCCCCATTTATACCATAGTGATGAGATAAGTTATCCCATATATCCCATATACATGATGGGATAACTTATCCCTGGCTAGCTAATGCGGGATAACTTGTTCCCAATTAAATGACCCTATCTTTGTCCATTCAATAAGATTAGGGCCTAAAGTCAAATTTCATAGAGAGATCTTATTTGTTTTCTAGATGACATATATAAATTGACTAACAATAACAATAATAATATACCCAGTACAATTCTACAAGTTATGTTTGAAGAGATAGAATATACACAGACCTTAAGTAAGAACACAAATTTTCAAAGAAAAAATATAATATAAAGTTAGAACAATAAAACCTGACTCAAGAATTTGAGAACTTGATATAATGATATCGAAATAGTGTTGTGTCGAATTTGATAAGTTGATATAATGCTATCGAAATAATGTTGTGTTGCTTCAATATAATAAAAACTTATTGCAATGCTTGAAATTTTGAAGAAAACATCACAAAGTAAATTTTGATCTTTTTGTAAATAGACAATAGTAGATTTGGCAAAATGTAGAAGGTTTAACCATTTGGGAGATTTTAGAATATTCAATAATAAGAGAATAAAAATAGTGAAAAAGGGAATGTAAAAGGTAAATATAGAATTAATTGGGTAGGTCCATGTTAGTTGTTAGAATAAAAATGAGGCAAGAAAATAGGTAGCCGAAGGATACTATAATTGCCTAAAAGATATTCCCTTTCTCAATTATTACAATGATTCCCACATTAAAAGATCAAAAGTTATTATAGTTTTTATCTAAAAATTTCTTTTCAAATTTAACAATACATGAGTTTTTTTTTAAGGGAAAACAATACTTTAGTCCTTGTATTATTGCATTATTCCTATTTTAGTCCTCGTGATATTCGTCTAAGAGCATTTGACCTTCAATTAAATAATATGTGTGATTTTAGTCCTTCAACTAACGAACATCAAATAAAATAGCAATCTGTTAAATTGCAGAGGGCAAAACAGGTATTTATGTTTATAGTGTGGTTATCATCTAGAAAGAAAAGAAAAGAAAAGCTTGCTGGCAATAAAAATGGAGGGGAAAAGAAATTGGGGAGACCTTTTATGTGAAAAAATCGAGCCAATATTGAAGAAAAAGATATGGTGTGGGTCAATTAAGTCTATTTTTTTCATTGTATTCTCTTTAAATTGGTAAAAAGAAGTGGTTATCTTCAAGATCCATCTCTGGATAAATGTACAACCATTTTCTTTTTTTTTTTTTGCATATTTGATTCTTCTTTGTTGTGTAAACGTGTTTTTAATTAATCTCAATTTTTCCTATATGAGTGTCTTCCTTTCCAAATTTGTTAAAATTGGAATAAGAAAAAAGATCGGGGCTGTGGGGCAAGGTTGCACTGTCTGTAAGGGTCCACGCCAAGGCAGTCATAGTACTAACTTTCTACGCAAGATCCAAATTCAAAAGAAGAAGAAATAGAGATTAACCCTACTTGTAGATTGTCACACCCCGAATCTCAACGAGGCGTGATTGGCACCCGAAGCCGATAAGTCCCGAGAGAACCAAGCTTTACTTCTATATGATCATACGCATACCATAAGAAACCCATAAGCACATAATAGCTATAGATACTAACAATGGATTTCATGGAACATGACATATATATACATATACGAAACTGGGTCGTTGAGGCCACCAAAGCAAGTACGACATATCCCTTTTACCTTCATACACCCACATCCGTCTACAAAAGCCTCTAACGAGTGCATTGACCAAAATGAACTAAAGTCGGGACAAGTCCCCGCTTTATACAACATGTACATCACCAAAACATATATACACTCTAACTCGGAGAAGCCCCGAATAAACTGGAGCTCACCAATGAACCTCTAACAGCTGGCAGTCTACTGAGGAGGCCTACTGGGACCTGCGCCTGCAGCAAGTAAGGTAAATTCCCCAAGAGGGGTCAGTACGAAGAATGTACTGAGTATGTAAGGCTCAAATGAAACTGTGCAAGATATAAGAACTTTCAGGAGTTCAAGTACAAGTGAATAATTCATATACAATAAACCATGAGTCTATGAACATGTGGAAACAAGTAACTTTCTTTCTTTGCTTCCTTTGCATTTGCATTCATTTGTCATTAACCATTATCACGTGATACCCGGGCCCCGACTGATCAGTGGGTTACAATGAGATATATCAAATGGGATCGTTCCAGCCAGGCTTTTCCCCTTAGAGTGCCACCCATAAATGATATATTAGTGGGATCGTTCCAGCCAGGCTTATGCCCCTTAGAGTACCACCCACAAATAATAATATTGGGAGAGTTCCAGCGGACTTATGTCCCTTAGATTGCACTACCCAATTGAACAAGTATGCATTACTTCATACTAACAATGGATTTCATGGAACATGAAATATTTATACATATACGAAACTGGGCCGTTGAGGCCACCAAAGCAAGTGCGACATATCCCTTTTACCTTCATACACCCACATCCATCTACAAAAGCCTCTAACGAGTGCATTGACCAAAATGAACTAAATTCGGGACAAGTCCCCGCTTTATACAACATGTACATCACCAAAACATATATACACTCTGACTCGGAGAAGCCCCGAATAAACTGGAGCTCACCAATGAACCTCTAACAGCTGGCAGTCTACTGAGGAGGCCTACTGGGACCTGCGCCTGCAGCAAGTAAGGTAAATTCCCCAAGAGGGGTCAGTACGAAGAATGTACTGAGTATGTAAGGCTCAAATGAAACTGTGCAAGATATAAGAACTTTCAGGAGTTCAAGTACAAGTGAATAATTCATATACAATAAACCATGAGTCTATGAACATGTGAAAACAAGTAACTTGCTTTCTTTGCTTTCTTTGCATTTGCATTCATTTGTCATTAACCATTATCACGTGATACCTGGGCCCCGACTGATCAGTGGGTTACAATGAGATATATCAAATGGGATCGTTCTAGCCAGGCTTTGCCCCTTAGAGTGCCACCCATAAATGATATATTAGTGGGATCGTTCCAGCCAGGCTTATGCCCCTTAGAGTGCCACCCACAAATAATAATATTGGGAGCGTTCCAGCCGGACTTATGTCCCTTAGATTGCACTCCCCAATTGAACAAGTATGCATTACTTCATTCTTATTGTTACTTTACAATGAGAGTCATAACATCACTTTGACCTTTGGAACATTAACCAATGAGTAAGAGACATATGAGTAACATTGTTGGAAACATAATATCATTAAGAACATAACACCATTGGCACCATTGGAACAATAATCAATGAACCAAGGACATGAGTATAACCGCTATTGGAACATTGTAATATAACTTTGATGGGCTTTCGGAACATTATTCACGAATATGAGACATGGGGTTCACAAATGATCAATGAGTAGGAAATATATGACAATGACCATTGATAACCGTATATGGGATACCTTAGCACATTTCAGAATGGAACTAGTGAAATGCCAATATGAATACTATTTGCCGCAAGAAGATACGGACAAAGTAACCTTACATACCTGCACTTCCACGTATGAATACACAAGTCTATGTATGTATGACTATGGTCCAACTCCTTCTTTCCGTCTTAGTCTACAATACAAGGTCAGACCGGAACTTACATTAGCAACTAGTTATCATATAGGCGTACAAGACGTCAATGAACTCTCATGTCACCCCTTACACCCCTTACAAGACAATCCAATACATTTTCATATCCCAAACACCATAACGGTACATACATTAACCAAGAAATCATACATCGATAGCATTTCACACCACACGTGCCCTTTACGCTTTTTCCTTTATCATTCCGTCGCCATTTTGCCTTTATAACAACATATGAACAATCATCCATACTTAACATAGTCCAACACACCTTCATACGACACTTTAAAGTCATTAAAACGTTATCACAATGTGATAATTACATCCCAAAAGGGTATTGGGGCTTTCGGGGATCAAAGGGATACGAAAACAAACGAAACAAAAATCTGGGCTGACCTGCACGGCCACCTACACGCGCAGGTGGCGAGATGCGCGCACAGACGGCCTCTAGAAAATTCCAGGGGCTCCTGCGTTGGCACGTGCAGATGCCCTCGTCTGCGGGGGCGGATGCCCGTTTTGGTCCGAAACGTCATTTTTTGGGTCTTTTAATGCAATGAATGGTCCATGATCACAATCACACATATTTGAACATATTTGTGAGCATCTTAAACACACCAACATTCAACCATGGTCTTACAACACACATAACATCACCAAAACGACATTTTCCTTACATTACGCCATCATTTCCATGCTAACTTTTGCAATAACAATTCCAACCATTATACGCAAGAATTTAAACAAAGTAAGACCATAATAACATCTCCCGTGTCAATATTTACTCCACCAAGTTCACATCCGGCAAAACCACAAGTTCATAGTCAAGTTTACAAGACCAAAACCATCCTCCGATTTGAGCAAACAAGTAACATACACACATAGTGAACTTCTCACACTTCACCAACATAACCAACATGATTTATACATCATCTTACACATCTTATATACTGAACCATGAGAATAAATACTTACCAAAGCTTACCAAAGGGTGATCTTGGCCCAACAAGTAGTTGCCTTAGGGTTGAGAGAATGTTCAAGAAAATGAACAAAAGGCATGTGTGTAGCTAATGAATAAAAATCTGATTTTCCTCCTTATATAGGCCCTCATGTCTCCCTTATCTTTTCCCTTAGCATTTAATGCAATTTGATTTGGTCAAATGGACCAAATGTGGAAGAATGGGTCATAAAACACATATTGGGCCATGTCTTCTTGTTCTTTTGGGCTTCATTGTTGGGCCCAATATTACAAGACTTCTCATTGCCCATAATTCAATACAAAATTCATCAATTCTCTCATGTTTCATTATTTCCATAAATGTTACGGTCGTCAACTAGTTGTCGAAACATACGGGGTGTTACACAGATAAAATAGGAGACCATTAACAGATCGTTGAAGATTTCGCCATTCAAAATTAATTTTACCTAAAAACGAGTTAATAAATTAAAAAAATTGAATGAGAAAAAAATCATAAAACAATCCAAACTATAAATATTTGTTTTTTCTTGAAAGAGAATGACAGAAAGAAAATGACGAATAGAGAAGAAATAACATTGAAGAAGATAATGACAAAGAGAGATAGGGTTCTTTTTTCATTTTCTTTTTTATGTGTATGCAAAAAAGTCATTTGAATACCTGTTTTGTCCCTCTGCAATTTAATAAATTGTTATTTTATTTGATGCCCGTTAGTTAAAGAACTAAAATTACACGTATTGTTTAATTAAAGGCCAAATGCGCTTAACCAAATATCATGAGGACTAAAAAAAATAATGCAATAACACAAAGACTAAAAGTATTATTTTTTCTTTTTTTCAAAACAATATATATATATATATATATAGACAATATTTTTAAGAAAAAATGGGGGGTGGCCAAAAAAAGTTAGCTCGTTGAGAAAGATGAATTATTGCATATTGTATAACAATGTATATGGATGTATATACATCTCTCATACGTAGTTATAAATCATATATACACGATTATACACTATTTATATAATATAGATACATTACATATACAACCAACTATTTAGCTAGAAATTCTTTTAGGCGATGACATATTCACGTAAGAAGCTCTTGAAAGAATTTAGTTGGTTTCTTCTGCGCCTTCAAGTATAAGTAAAACTAGATGGCTTGTGCTCGTGGAGGGCAAGGGCATTTTTTACCATTGGGATGCAAATACAGGAAACACAATATAATGACCTATTCCGTCATTATTAAAAGTCACCATGTATGGGTATGGGTGACAAAGATTTTTGAAAAATACGGTCTCAAATTAGAATGGGACGACGCGGCAAAAAATTTCAGAATTTGAAGTTTCGGGTTGGATTAGCGTCATTCCGCTATAGTGAAAATTTTCCCGCTATAGCAGCGTCACCATAGCAGCCGACAGACGCTATGACGGGACCAGAAACTCTAATGCAATTTTAATATTTCCCTTTTCCCCTCTTCAGTTGTAAAATAGGGTTACCTCATGGCCTTGAGCAATGGAGAGGAGGGGATTCGCTTAAATGGTGTAAAACCCATGGTTTTTTTCATGGATTTTAAGTCAAAATTCACTTTCACAGAGTCAAAAGCTTATGTTCATACCTCTATAGCAGCTGTTTGGCATCTAGGTAGGCTAGGTTTAACTGAGTAGTTTGGACATGGGTTAGAAAGCATAAGCATGACGTAGATTGATGGGAGATTGCATGCTTAGACCTTCGGGCACGGTGTTGGGATGGTAAAAGAGAGAAAAATCTGACTAATTGGGTGGGAATTGGTTGTTGTTTTGCGATATTTAAATCGTCCATTAAGTAATGTGTTTACTCTATTGTTGTTCATCCTTGCATGATTAAAAATGGTGTTGTACCCAGAAATTGGGTTGAACCTATTAAATGCCTAAATTAGAAGTGGTTAGTGTTGGTGAATTTCGAAGAATCTATAGTGGTAACTAGAAGAATGGAAATTGGTAAGATGTTAATATTAGGATGAACGGTTGGGGGTGTATTATGGCACGAGTCATATGTGCAAACTGTAGGTGATGGTTTTACGTAATTGGAATCCAACTTGAGTTATATGTGTTTGCTAACTGTTCTTAGTTTTACTTTATGTAAGGCATGTTTAAAAGGAGTAGAGGCTTATTGAAATCCTGATTGTTAATCACTGTAATGAGTTGTTATGAAATCTTGTGGGTTGTGCAAGTGTATTTATTGAATACTCATTGTTGTTGTGATTATGGTGATATCTTAATTATTTGTGGAATGTACCGGTAGTTGGATATCTTCATGGGCTTATATATTCATTATTGTGGTATGTACTGGTATTTGGAAAACTTCACGAGATTAGTTGGTATAAGGTTGGTAAGAACTTGATGTCTGGGATTTTGTACATGGGCAAAAGCTCATCCCCTGCAGGTCATGGCTAGTGGGTGATCATAAGACCCTTAGCATATGTGTACAGGTATTGATTAGAGTGACGGTTTCTTGAGAAAATTGGGTTATTGTTTACTTGTCATATAATGTGTTATATTGGTTCCTGAGTGAACCGGGCTTATGTATTGATTGATTATATTAGTTCCTTTAGTGAACTAGTCTTATGTGTTGATGTGTCATATTAGTTCCTTGCGTGGATCGGGCTTATGTGATGACTTGTATATTGGTTTCTTGTATGAACCGGGACTTATGATTATGACTCTTTCCATTGTTGAAAGGGATCCTTGAGAGGTCTAGACTAAGGCTATAAAAAGAAGGGTATATGTAGACTGTATTGTTTACTTACTTATGTGAATGAGACAAAAATGTGGTATATTGTGGTTGAGTCTTTGTTGTTGACCTTGTTATTTGCCTATATTAATCACACTTGACTGGATTTCTAAGGTTGGTAGTGATGGGTTGACTTGAGATGTTGTCTATGTTAATTCTCACTGGATTAAACTTAGTAGTAACGGGGTAGATAAAGGTTAAGTATTATGAAATTGAAGTAAGGCTACCTGGTAGGTGTTCATGTTTGTAACTGTGGTATGTGTATGGTCGGTAGTCACTCGGGTTATTGCATTTGAGGCTGGAAAGGTGGGGTGTTGTTGTCTTGTTATTGTTTCGTATAGACTTAAATGAATCTAGATATGCCAGGGTGTTAATGCATAATCGAATTTGTGGAACAAGGCTATGTGTTACGTAAGGGTCTTAATAGATGAATTGTTAAGGGTAAGAAACCTTGGGGTTTAGTATTATTAAACTTATTTATAATTACGAAATAAGGTCTGACTAGGTGACATAGTGAGAAGCCGGTGATTATGGCTGACCATGATAAGGATAGCTGCTCATAAATTGGAAGGCTAGTAAAATCTAAAGGTGATAAGGAATTAAGGGACGAAGGGTCTTTTACTAATTAACTCTTCAGCTGCATGTTTCCTTTTGGATATTTATGTGATGTTTTTGTGATTTACTTCAGGTCGATCGATGATGCTTACCAGTATGTGTTGTTTTGTACTAATACTACTCTTGCTATACCCTTTTTGGGATAAGTATGGTTGCAGGATCAGTAGGTGTTTCATGCTTGACACGATAGAGATCTCCAACAGCTTCTGTTATTATTCCTACAATAGAAGCTGGGTCATGTGTACAGTTTGTATCTCCTCTTAGTAGCTCTTGTACCTGTTTAGTTTCGGTTGTATTTAAAGGTTTTGTAAACTAGTTGTAATAATTAACGCATTTTACTATTTTTTTTTATAGATTTTCGCATTTATTTTTAAATGGGTGGTAAGGATTCTCCTATCTAGGTGGATTAGAGTAGGTACCCGTATGATCCGAGTAGCTGGGTCGTGACAGTTGGTATCAAAGCCTAGGTTACCGGTCTCCTAGTATAAGAGCAAATGTCAAGTAGAGTCCTGTGGATTTGTGTGTTGACGTCCACATTTAATTTTGGGGTTGATTTGAGGCATTCTAGGAAATTGTTCCACTTCTTTCTCTCCTTTCGTGCGGTTTGTGTGCTTTCTTGTATGAGTCGAGGGTATCTCTGGATTCCAATTGGTATCTCAATAAGGTAAATGGATGTCGTTTGACTCCATTTGGAATGATACTAGCAAGGAAAATTGGAACTGGAAAGGTTCCAATTAGTATCTGGACATTGAGGCAGTGTAAAGTTATGGATAATCGGCTAATGCTTATCCATGAGGCAAAAAAAGGATAATAAAAAGGGCCTATTTAATGATGAAACTTGAGATTGATACTTATGTGTATTGGTATTCCTTAAATGACTGTGAATATGTAAAATGTGATTGTTTGAATTAATGTGGAGTTTGTGATTGGTGAAAGGTCATAACTTGGTTTTGTGTTGATGGTTAAAGGAATAAATTGCCATGTGATTTAATTGGAAATTATATGCTAAATAGAGATGGCAATGGGGTGGGTGAGGGGCGGGTTTTCTCTTAACCCGTGAATTTAATAACTGCCCCACCCCGCCCTGCATAACCTTTCAACCCGCATAAACCCGCCCCATATCCATACCCGGCCCAGCCCCACCCCGTGTTTTCTTTGAAAAATTTGTAAAACGTTGTTAACTGGTAAGGAAATCTTTTTTAAAAAATTGTTTGCCAGTTAAGGATTTAAGGGTCGGTGTTTTTGAGATTTCTATTTTTTTTAGGTCCTTTTATGCAACTACTACATAATGTATCTTAAAGACTTGGCTCCAAATTTATATACTGCATATGCCATTTACTATTTCCAAGTTTTTTATGTTAAACAAAAGATCTAGTGTATGAAAACACCATTAATTGATAAGTCTCCAAATTGATATACCGCGTAGGTCATTTACTATTTCCAAGTTTTTTATGTGAAACAAAAGATCTAGTGTATTAAAACACCATTAATTGATAAGTGAACAATGTAATCTGTGAACGTTGAGTAAATATTCTTCATTTTTTCAAGGAAATAGGGGAAAGAGGTGGCTGGCGGTGGAGGGTGGGGAGGAGGATAGGGCTAGGTGACCAAATTGTAGAAGTTTTGATTAATTTCATGTGAATGAATAGTATATATATATATATATATATATATATATTTATAATAAGCTTGACACTTTAGCTGCTGTAAATCCAAATGCATGGGCATTTTCACATTGGTAAAAGGTCTTGAAGTTGCATACAAAATTAAGGAAGATGGCAAGTACAACTCACCGCGTCAATTTCCTAAAATAAAAAAATGCAACTGCCCCGCAACCCGCAAAGAGTTAAAACAAATTATATAAAACCTGCACCGCACCGCTCTGCACCCCCACATAGGCTCAAACCTATACTTCCCCATTGCCATCCCTAATGCTAAAATACTAGGCATAGATTTATCAATTGTGAAATGATAAGGGGGAAAATGGTTTATGCCTGTGGTAACTCTTGTTGCAAACAATCGGTATTTGGTTAAGGACCGTGGGAAAAGGGCTATTGTTGCATAATAGCGGGATTCAATATAATGAAAAGTTTCTTGTTGTGATTCATAACTAATTTAGAGTAATGTGATGCCAAGTTGCTGTTTCATGCATTGTTGGGTTCATTCTTTGGATTATACTAAAGGCCATATTGCGATTTCATGCGTTATTGTTGGAAACAGGGAAGGGAAATTATAGAAAATATTAAAAATTTCTAGGCTGCTGTTGTTGGGGTCGTTTTAGAGGTCCTGACCCGCTATAGCGATCCCTCTATAGCAGGAATTTTTCCACTATAGCGGCATCGCCATAGCAGCGTGCAAGCCGCTATAGCGAGATGGGGGGAGACAGAATCCCTGCCCTATTTTCCCCTACTTTTTTTTTGTTTTTGGCCTATATTAATTGTTAATTTAAGCTACGAGCTACTGCATGAATAATAGAAATTGCTTATACATGGGTAAAAGCATGCATTTAATATAAAAAAATATTAAAACAAGAATACATGTACAAAAATCAAAGGAAAGGAAAGAGATAAATATTGTTTGTTACATGCCCCAAACGGGGGAAACCCAAATCAATAATAATGTATAAAAAGGGGGAAGACTGAACTGGCTTCCACCAGGGCACCTATCTAGATGCCTTGTCACTGTCACGATCTACCGGGGAGGGGCGTTCTCCCTCCGCTTCACTCAGGAAGGAGAACTTATGCATATCCACTGGCTCCAGCTGGGGAAGCTCCTGGTTCGGGACTGCGCATCTAAATATGACCTTCACGGTCTTCCACATCCGTACGAGCATGCGTCCCAGGAGCACCTCCTACTTTTTTTTTCCATTGAGCTCTCTGTGGAGCGCTACATAGTCTTGGGCAGTGGGAGGTAGGGCTGCAAAGCTAGAAGGGGCGTGGTCCATGTATCTCCTAACTGCAGCCAAGTCCGCCTCCAGGCATCTACTAGAAATTCATGGTTGGGGCTGGGAGGGAGAGGCATCATCATGATCATTATCATCGTCCTCATATGCGGCCAGGCTGATCTCAGCCTCACCCACCTTTCTATTTTTATTCCCCTTGGACGTGACCACCTTTACCTTGAAAGGGTGAAAGGGGATGTCCATCTCCAGCTCAGTGTCAACATCCTCCTCGAGCACTCCGATGCGCCTACACTGCAGACCAAATCGGGAAAGTAGGGACCCTTCTTGCTGCCCCGATAGAAGTCCTTCCACTCCATCACTATCTGATCCCCCACATTCAGCAGTATGCCCCATATAGCACAGGCCACCACCAGAGCCAGATGGTAGGTCATGTCGAAATTGTTGTTCGACAGACAAATCCTCTAGGACACTAGGTTCAGCCACCTCCTAGCATCAGTTGTGAAGTACGTGCTCCTGATCCCCTCAGTAGTGGGCTAGTAGATCTGGTCCCTCTTCTCATCCACAATCAGAGTGTCCCGCAGCCACTTCATATCCATCTCCCGAGCCTTAGTCATGTACCCAGCATTAGAGATGTTCGGCACCCCAAGCACCTTATTAAAAGTACCAATGTCTACAGGGACATCCACTCCCCTAATGTGGATGGTGGGGTTGGGGTCGTCCCAAAGCATGTGAGGGAGTTTGGTATAGAACTCTCTGATGTGCCATGGTTTTATGGCATTTTCGATGCTTAAAACAAGGAAAGTATGCAACAACTTGGGTATGTTTTGTGGGTATGATGTGTTTTCTATCCTATTTTACAGAGAAATAGGTTATGGAGGAAAATTGAAGATAAAGTGAAGAATATTGCACCAAAATGGAGTATCTGAAGATGAAAGAACCAGGTCTCGCACCAGAGGAGTGACCCACGGCAAGACCCACGTCACGTGAGTCCACCTACGTGGCGTGAGTCTGTGCCATAGGTTGACTCCTGCAGATGAGTGGAAGAGTATGATTTCCACGACAGGACTCACGTACCGTGAGTCCACCTACGTGGCGTGAGTCAACTTCTGAAGATGTCTAATTGTGCCTGATTTCCACGGAGCTAACCTACGTGACGTGGCTTGGTTCCACGATACCAAGTCACGATACCGTAGAAAATTGCCGACTTTAGTCTCCTACTTTGTTTAGGATAGGATTCGTCTTGTATCTATAAATACCCCTGTATTGTCCTATGTGCAGGAGTTACTCATTACATTATTTTGAGATAGATTTTCATTATTGTGAGTTGAAAAAAACACATTATTATTTTTGTAATCTTGGAAAATCGATTCTAGGGTTTTATTCATATTGAGATTTCAGAGCTTTCTTCTTTATTGTGAGTTTACAACTATGTTTTCATCTTAGAATTATTCTTGTGTTCTTGCAATCATGAACAACTAAACCCATCAACTAGGGTTGTGTGAACCATGAGGAATTAATGAAACGAGTTATGTGCAAAGCAATTCTAAATCGGTGTTTATGTATGTATTGTTATTACCTTCGTCATAATTGATCTTCTAATGGTTGCAAACGTTAAAAACTCACCTGTATTCTAGACTTGCTCGAGAGAGAGGTAGAGATTGGGGAAAAGGGAATAACAACAGAGATTTGAAGCTATCAACCTTCATCTAATAACTTGAGCCGTAACAGAGATAGTTAATCTGAGATCAAGAACAAGGGTTAGTAGTGCGACACTCGGAGATCGAGAGGAGAAAAGTGAAATTTATCTAACCAAGGTCGAGAGACAATTAGATAAACATATCTTCTTAGATTTTGCATGCAACACAGCGGGACAGTTTTGCCAGCACAAGTAACCGGTAGAGTTAAGGAATTATTGGGGATCACAGTCCTAGTGTATTTCTCATATTGAAAACAAATCCAAAGAATTAACACTTGTTACTATCACTATTTGCTTACAAATATTTCCCCCTTTTTACTGATTTGCCAATTAGTCGGACAAGAACTCAACCTAATTTTATCCTATTCCCTGTGGGATCGACTCCAACCTAGTTGGGCTCTATATTTGATATAGCGACCGCATTATACCTTTCTAGAGGTATATTTTGGGCGACATCAAATTTTGGCGCCGTTGCCGGGGAATACGGTTACGGAGTTGATTAGTGTACTTGTTGGAGTTGATTGGTTTTGTTTTTCTATATTTTTAAGGGTACACACCAGTGTATGCCAAATACGAGGAGTCAAGGCAATCCCCTGATTGCACTTGATCCTGAGATAGAAAGAACACTGAGATCTAATCGAAGAATGGTGAATACCGACGGAGTTCAGGATCCAACAGCCGCGGGAGACATTCATAACCAACCAATTCATCCAGTTGGTCATGAAACAGTGGATCAAACCATCGCTCGATTGACACGGGAAGAGCAAGCTAGGCAAGCTGCTCTTAGGCAAGCAGAAAGAGATAATCGAGCTATGCAAAAAGCAGCACAGCGTCTGGCTGATGTTGAAGAGTGAAAAAGAAGACTGAGAGCGCAACCGAGACCATATGTGCCACTTTTTGATGATCCAGAAGAAGAGGATGTGGCTTATTTCGAGCCGGTTGAGACTAGTGCCATTATTCCACCAGAGTTACCTCAGGGCACTAAGTTTGACATTACAAGTGCCATAATTCATCTGCTAAACTTGAAAGGTGTGTTTGTCGGTCTTCCTACAGATGATCCAAACCTGCACGTGATAAATTTTGTGGGGGTCTGTACTTCATATAATTGCCAGGAGTTGACCAAGAGGCTATTTGGTTGAGATTGTTTCCATTCTCTTTAACAGGAGAAGCAACGTTGTGGTTGGCTGAGTTACCACGAGGTTCCATCACTACTTGGCAAGAATTGAGAAATCAATTTCTGGAGAGGTTTTTCCCACCTTCCAAGATGTTGCAGCTGAAGGATGAGATTTACAACTTCAGACAACTACATTCTGAGGCACTGTACGAGACATGGTTAAGGTTTAAGAAGAAGTTGCAGAATGTTTCAAATCATAGGATGAGTGGTAGAAGTTTACTGGAAATCTTCTACAGGGCCTTGAATGCCAATACTAAGGCGGTGGCAGATACTATCACTGGCGGAGCATTTATGAGTCTGAGGTGGGAACGAGCTTTCGAGATTTTAGATCATATCACTAAGACCAACCGAGGGTGGCATACTCCGGAAGCAGATACATATGTTGGTACGTACGCTATTAGAGCATCAGTAGCACAATGGGCTTTGGATGAATCTGTAGCTCAAGAGGTTGCACAACTGAGGACAGAAATTAGTCTTCTGTCCAAACAGATTTTGGCTAGAGATGCTGAAAAGGTGCATGCCATCGGTGCACAAGGTAAAAAACCTAGACATGATGTTTATGAATCTGATGAAGAGGCTAAGTGTTTGAATCGAGAAGTGGCGGGTTTCCGAGCCAAGGGTCAAGGGTCTAAACAAGACTCCTAGAACTCGAGCTAAGGGAATCAAGGTCGAAACTATTATGGTGACAACTATAACAAGACAGGATATAGAGATAAAGACAGAGATCGTGATGGTGATTGGAGGCGAAAGGATGATTACAAGGAGAAAATTGGTGCTTATGTTCCACCAGGGAACCGTGATGCTGATTATGGAAGTTCACGAATGGAAACCCTTCTTAACAAATTGGTTAAAGGATCGGAAAACCAAGAAAACTGTTTGAAGGAAATCAGGGCGGACATTTCAGGAATAAGTCAAAAAATAGAATCTCACTCAACTGCAATAAAACAGTTGGACCAACAGTTCGGGCAGATATCGGTGGCATTAAACCAACGTCAACCAGGCACTCTTCCAAGCAACACCATCCAGAACCCAAAGAACGATAGTCATTGTTTGGCCATCACAACTAGAAGTGGGAAGAGTACGGTAGACCCACCTATTCCAAAAGATAATGGTAAGGAAGGTAGACCAGTGATGGTTGATAAAGATGTTGAGTCAGAAGTAGGGAAGTTAGCGGCAGACGACAAGGCAGCTCTAAACCCCAAAAGTATTGATAAAGAAGTTGAACCTGAAAAAAGGCAGGAAAGGGAGGATCCACAAGTTTTTAAAACCATCCCATGACCTCCTCATCCCTTTCCTCAAAGGTTGAAAAAGAAGGCTGAGGAGGGTAATTACCAGAAATTTATGTCAATATTGAAAGAGTTATCAGTAAATATCCCTCTTGTTGAGGCTTTGGAGCAGATGCCAGGTTACACAAAGTTCATGAAAGACTTGGTAACGAAGAAGAGAATGGTTAGTTTTGAGACGGCAGACAATTTGCACCATTGTAGTGCAGTTGCTTCCCGTTCCATTGTCGAGAAAAAGGAAGATCCAGGAGCCTTCACAATCCCTTGTACTATTAGGTCCTATGATTTTGCAAAAGCTCTGTGTGACTTGGGTGCTAGCATTAACTTGATGCCTCTAGCTGTTTTCAAGCAGTTAGGATTGGGAACACCAAAACCAACTTCTATGAGACTTCTTATGGCGGATAGGACTATGAAAAAGTCGGTTGGCATTTTGTATGATGTGTTGGTGAAGGTTGCATCTTTCATTTTTTCGGCGAACTTTGTGATCCTTGATTGTGAAGTTGATTTCGAGGTTCCCATCATCCTGGGAAGACCATTCCTTGCTACGGGCCGTGCTTTGGTTGACCTAGAAACTAGACAGATAAAGTTCAGGTTGAATGATGAACATGTTACTTTCAACGTCTGTCATTCTATGAAGGAACCAAGAGATATGCGGGTGATTTCCATGATAGATACAGTTGATGATAATGACATAGTCGTTCCTATTGAAGAAAGGTTAGGGGTAGAAGCTCTTGCAGCCGTGATTATGAATTTTGATAGTTATGGGATCGAGGAATATGACAAGATGGTTGGTGCGCTCGCAGGTAGGGGATCATTCACTTATGCCCCAAAGAAACTTGATCTTGATCTGAAGAATAGAGTAACACCACCAGCTCGTCCTTCTATCATAGAGCCCCCAATTTTGGAGCTGCAGGCTCTTCCATCCCATCTTCGTTACGTATTTTTGGGAACCAACAACATCTTGCCTGTGATTATGGCTGCTGAATTAGAAGAGTGGCAAGTAGAGGTTCTTGTTTTGGTATTAAGAAGATTCAAGAGGTCCATTAGATGGTCCGTTGTTGATATTATAGGGATTCCACCCAGTATTTGCACTCATAAAATTCAACTTGATCTTGAGTGCATACCGAGCATTGAGCACCAACGTCGTCTGAACCCACCTATGCAAGAAGTTGTGAAAAAGGAAATCATTAGTGGCTAGATGCAGGTGTGGTTTACCCCATTACTGATAGTAAATGGGTAAGCCCAGTTCAGTGTGTGCCAAAGAAGGGAGGAATCACTGTGGTTCCAAATGACAAGAATGAGTTAATCCCAATGAGGCCGGTCACCGGATGGAGAGTTTGCATGGATTATCGAAAGCTAAATTCTTGGACTGAGAAGAACCATTTTTCGATGTCGTTCATGGACCAGATGTTAGACCGCCTTGCTGGTAGAGGATGGTATTGTTTCCTCGATGATTATTCAGGTTATAATCAGATTTTCATTACTCCCGAAGACCAAGAGAAAACCATTTTTACTTGTCCATATGGGACATTTGCATTCAAAAAGTTGCCCTTTGGATTATGTAATGCACCAGGAACTTTTCAACGTTGTATGATGTCCATTTTTTCTGACATGGATTAAGTCAATTCACGTCACGTGGGTTGTGCCGTGAAACTCAGAGAAATTTTTAGAGTGGTTGAACCTGACCTATGCCAGTAACCCACATGATGTAGGTCAACACACGTCACGTGGATTGTGCCGTGGAAATCAGAGAAATTTTTGACACTTTCAGAACCTCATCCAACATATGGGATCCACGTGGCGTAGGACAACCCACATCACGTGGGTGGTGCCGTGGAAATCAGAAACTGCAAAAAAAATAAAAAAAATTAACCAAATACGACCCGACTCGACCCCACCTATATAGATATACCGGCCTACCAAATCCGACCCAATTTCAACGTAAAACCCTACCTTCTTAAATTTAAAATCCTAACATAAACCCTAGTTGACAAGATTCATCACAATTCTCACAAATATACTCCAAATCCATTAAATTCTACCATACCAAATCCAAAATTCTTGAACCCTAAACATCAAAACCCCAAAATCCAACCCACTCAGTCAGAAATCTGACCAACCCGACCCAAATCCGACCCCTCCAGACCCAATATGAACCCCACCCGACCTGACACTCCTCAAATATGACCCTAATACCTATTCCAAACCCAACACAATGCCGCCCAAATCAAACCCCAAACATGGAGATTTGGGTTCTTCGTTGAGAATCCGAACCAAAAATCCTGAATTTCCATCAAAGTTGTGTGATGAACCATCCAGGTCTGAGGAGGTGTTTGAGATTACATCTGATGATACTGCACTGGTACCGTGCACCACGAGGTTACAAACTCAGGCACAAGCTGCTGCCCGGGCCGCTCTTCAACCTACTCTGCAGCTTGTCACGCCGGTTGTTCCTGATCAATCTTCTGAGTCCGCCCCCCAGTCTTAAGAGGGAGAGGATGATTTGGCATCTGGCTTTGGGGATGATACTACAGGACAGGGTGATTCTGCGACAGAGGCTACAGCATCTCTTTAAGGCACTGGTGAGCAAAGTTCCCTAACTTCCTCACAGAGAAGGGAAAACCAACGATGGTGTGTTCAGGGCATGCGGGACTTTTATGACAGGATGCCAAGCTTACTAAGCGGGGCGTGTATAGAAGAAGTATTATGGAGGATCCCCGATATCGGCTAGAGGAGTTAAGACATTGCCCTATAGTTGGACTGTGTTTGATCAGTATGATGGCGGTGCCTCCTAGTCGCTATAGCCCAGAATTGGTCCGAGAGTTATATGCATCCTACGCTGCATCTGTCGAGTTGATCACACCTGTTGACCAGCGGTTTTGGGACCAACCACCATTGACTCACACTTTGGTTCGGGAGACCAGAGTCGATATATTTGAGTAGACCATCCACAAATTCTTATTTGGTGTTGACCGTCCATTGCTAGCTATGACTGCTGAGTTTGATCACCGTATGGAGACTATCAGAAATAGGATTAAAATGAGGGATGTTGATCATAAGTTAGAGTTACTGAGGTGGATTGCTGGTTATATAGTGGAGGATGGTGTTGATGCTAGTTGGGTGACTAGAAAGCTGGATATAAAGAAGTCCACACTCTATTTTGCTGGCAGGTTTTGGTGGTCGGTTGTTAGGCATCATTTGGGACCCGCTAACACTGATAATTCACTCACTTTGGATCGGGCCGTTGTGGTAGCTAGCATCATCCCCGGTTATGACATCAATATCGCCCGGTACATTATTAGGGAGATCCATGAGCTTGCCTTTAGAGACTTTGCCAGTATCCCTTTCCCCTATTTGATTCAGAGCCTGTGTGATAGGGCTGGTGTGGTTAAGCTACCTACCGTAGATCACTATATCGAGGTGACCCGCATAGTAGATATTGGGTTGATGCAGCAGCGGGGATCTCACCCCATTGTTCCACGAAGGTCTCAACCTTCTGGGTCATCAAGAGCAACCCTTTTTGAAGGGCCAGGAGATATCGAGGAGCCGGTGAGTACCCCAGCCCCAGTGAGTATACCTGAGTTAGTGCGTGCACCTGCTAAGGTTACTGGCCCGGTGATTGATGATGCATCTCTAGGCACTATCGTACGACCGCTCCCCTATGGTATGGTTTAGATTTCGAGGGACTTCCTGCAGCAGCTGGTTGATAGGCAGACACAGATATTTGAGAGGCAGGCCCACACAAAGGCCCAAATAGCTAAGTTGGTATCCCAGCTTAAGCCATGGGTTAGGACCACAGTAGAGGCTGCAGAGGCTAGAGTAGAGGCCCGTATGTCTTCGTCTGTTTATAGGTTTATGCGAGAGCTGCATGGAAGGATTGATTTCTTTGAGGTGCGGATGGCTACCCGGTTGAGTTCAGCACAGAGTCCTGATATGACAGGATTGACACAGGAGGTGGCTGTGATGAGAGAGGATCTTAGAGCTTCAGCATCGAGCAGCACTCCTGTCATTCCACCTATGCCCATTCCGGCTCTAATGCGGCCAGTTTTTGAGATGGATTTGTTTGCAGATGAGGAGCCTCCTTTTGATAGAGGCAAAAGACCATGCAGCCCGGAGGAGCAGTTTGATAGTGGTGATGATTTTGAGGGTGATCTCCGGAGAGCGGCTAAGGCCTCCAGGTTGGAGTTCCATACTAGTCAGATCGCTCAGGAGCAAAGGGCACGAGGTGCATCCTCTAGTCAGGCACCCCCTCCACCGGATGCACCTAGCAGAGAGCCCAGAGAGCATGTTGATGATCCTGCTACGGGGGGGCCTCTTCCTATGCCTAGGGTGCCGTAGGTATGTCTTCACTCCCTTACATTTATAATATTGATAGCTATGCACTAGGGGCAGTACACCATTATTTAGTTGGGGGTGGGGGTATACCAGCACTTAGGGGTTTTTATTGTCGTGTTTCTTTTCCCCCAAGTGTGCTATCATAGTAGAACCGGCATGTTTAGGTTGTTATTTATTTATTTTTTTTCTTGTTTAATTGGGGGGAAAATAGGGGAACCTTAGTGTAGTCCAGTTTTGAACAAGTTATGCTATTTGAATATTTAAAGGATACCCCTCCTGAAGATGTTGTTTTAAAATGTGTGTGTAGCATGTTAGTTTGTGACAGTTGTTGGATCTTGCTATCGTATTAGTATGATAGACAAAATAACTGTAGCTGGCATTGCATGAATTGGATAGATGGTAGTTGATAATGTAACCCTGTACTATGTGTGTGTGAGGTTATTACTTAGTTGACTTTGTGTGTACGATCCAGAACTTGCCCGGTTAGTCTTGTCTAGGTTAGATGATAGTGGTTAGGAAAGGATCATAGGCCGTTTTTGAATAAGTCCACTTTTGGCCTAAATGCCCGACCAAATGAAATAAATACCCCTTGATCCCGAATTTTGAGCCTTAATTGACCTATTTCTTTCATTAGCCTATTCACCTTCCTATTTTTATTACAATGAACCTGTCTTGGCCCTGGTCTCTCCTTGGACATTATGTACCTCAACTCAGGCAAATCACCTAAGTTGGGGGTGGCTATTATAGGGGTGCGTAGTTTGATTTGGGTACGAAAAAAAGGTTAGTAAAAAAGGGAAAACAAATTTGGGTGTGAAGGAAAAGAAAAGAAAAAAAAAAGTTGTGTTGTGAAAGTTTGAAGAAAATCACACCCAAAATCTGAAAATAAATAAAGGAGAATAAGGGAGAATAAAATGAGAATAGTTGGAAATTGAGGGGAAAAAAGGGTAGTGTAGTGTCAAGGAGGGTTGAGTCACCATATCCATATGTACCATACCCATCCCCAAGCCTACATTACAAGCTGATGAAATTCCTATAGTGATCCTAGTCCAACTGTTCGAAAAACTAAGGAATAGAAAATAAGGGCAAACCTATGGTATTTCATGCACACTGTTTGAACTTCTTTGTGAGAGAGAGTATTTTGACCCAGTCCCTACTTAGATATTCATGAGTATACTGTGAGTGTATGGGACTTCTTTGTTGTGAGAGTACATGGGTTGCATTGATAGCTGCTATTTATTCGGATAATGTCATTTGCATATATGCTAAGTTGTTTGTTCATAATCTGCCGCCATCACTTGATCCCTTCTATGTCATGATAATATGCTGCATGGATACACACTGTGATTTTGATTTGCAAGAAGGAGGGGTTACAAAAGTTTTGCCAAAAGCAACGAGTCGACTGCCTTAGGTCTCTTAGGTTTCTCTTAGTTAAGCATCGTATATGTTTATTTAGTTTTGTTCGCCTGAGGACATGCAAACGGTCTAAGTTGAGGGTGTTGATGTGCCATGGTTTTTTGGCATTTTGGATGCTTAAAACAAGGAAAGTATGCAACAACTTGGGTATGTTTTGTGGGTATGATGTGTTTTCTGTCCTATTTTATAGCGAAATAGGTTATGGAGGAAAAATGGAGATAAAGTGAAGAATATTGCACCAAAATGGAGTATCTGAAGATGAAAGAACCAGGTCTTGCACCAGAGGAGTGACCCACGGCAAGAGCCACGTCACGTGAGTCCACCTACGTGGCGTGAGTCTGTGCCATAGGTTGACTCCTGCAGATGAGTGGAAGAGTATGATTTCCACGACAGGACTCACGTGCCGTGAGTCCACCTACGTGGCGTGAGTCAACTTCTGAAGATGTCTAATTGTGCCTGATTTCCACGGAGCTAACCTACGTGACGTGGCTTGGTTCCACGATACCAAGTCACGATACCGTGGAAAATTGCCGACTTTAGTCTCCTACTTTGTTTAGGATAGGATTCGTCTTGTATCTATAAATACCCCTGTATTGTCCTATGTGCAGGAGTTACTCATTACATTATTTTGAGATAGATTTTCATTATTGTGAGTTGAAAAAAACACATTATTATTTTTGTAATCTTGGAAAATCGATTCTAGGGTTTTATTCATATTGAGATTTCAGAGCTTTCTTCTTTATTGTGAGTTTACAACTATGTTTTCATCTTAGAATTCTTCTTGTGTTCTTGCAATCATGAACAACTAAACCTATCAACTAGGGTTGTGTGAACCATGAGGAATGAACGAAATGGGTTAAGTGCAAAGCAATTCTGAACCGGTGTTTATGCATGTATTGTTATTGCCTTCATCATAATTGATCTTCTAATGGTTGCAAACGTTAGAAACTCGCCTGTATTCTAGACTTGCTCGAGAGAGAGGTAGAGATTGGGGAAAAGGGAATAACAACAGTGATTTGAAGCTATCAACCTTCATCTAATAACTTGAGCCGTAACAAGGATAGTTAATCTGAGATCAAGAACAAGGGTTAGTAGTGCGACACTCGGAGACCGAGAGGAGAAGAGCAAAATTTATCTAACCAAGGTCTAGAGACAATTATATGAACATATCTTGTTAGATTTTGCATGCAACACTGCGGGACAGTTTTGCCAGCACAAGTAACCGGTAGAGTTAAGGAATCATTAGGGATCACTGTCCTAGTGTATTTCTCATATTGAAAACAAATCCAAAGAATCAACACTTGTTACTATCACTACTTGCTTACAAATATTTCCCCTTTTTTACTGATTTGCCAATTACTCGGACAAGAACTCAACCTAATTTCATCCTATTTCCTGTGGGATCGACCCTAACCTAGTTGGGTTTTATATTTGATACAGTGACCGCATTATACCTTTCTAGAGGTATATTTTGGGCGACATCACTCTCTAACCCATTCTGAGACCCCAGACGGAGAAGCCTCCACCAGTGGCCCCTAACCAAAATTCTGGAGCTGGTTGTAGAATTCTAGTGCCTTAGTCGCCACCCCCTTCATTATGAAACCCCTCTCATAGCAGAAGCCCGTTCATAGGTACTTTAAAAATCTCTCCCGATAGTTTTCATTGGGGAACCTTACGAATGCGATGGAATCCTTTTGATTTTTTTCCATTAGGGTATAAATCTTCAAAATCATGGTAAGGAAACATGTTAGAACTCATAAAAGTGTCAAGAAATCGAATTTTAGAAAAAGGCCAAGTTTGGGCCTGACTAAGAGGGTACTACTTGCAGCCTTCCACCATAGCTGGATTTTTTTTGCTATATCGAGGTCTCCATAGCGGGACAAGGTCGCTATAGCAGCCTTCATTATCCTTGAGCTCCAAGGTGTATGTCAATGGTGCCCCTTGGAGAAAACTCTCATTTTTGGCATTCCAACCCCAGATCAATATTTACAAAGTATCCTAACACTAGTTTATGCAAAAAATTGGGCATGATAACTCATAAAACGTGCCCAAATCATCAAAACCAAACCAAGAGTAACCCTTTACATTCCCTACCTATTTCGGGCCTATTTTGGCCATGAACTTTGTAACTCTTACGCCTAGAATGTTATAGATGTGTTGTAAATGTAAGGGAAGTGTCCATGCTTCAACATTTCGGCCAAATCAGTCCCAATTTCAAAATTTCAAAAACAACCCTCAAAACCTATTCTATTCTACAAATTCAAGTGTAAAACAAGCATAAATATGAGTAATGAAGTAAAGAAGTAAAGTATATCGATGATTACCTTATTTTCAAAGATGGTAGAAAAGTGATTGGGGAGAGAAGGGAAAGTTTTTGAGTGAGAGAGGAAGAAATAGGCGAGAAACTCATTTCCCACCCCTTTAAACTGTTAACCCCCGCTATAGTGGGATGCAGTCTCTCAGAGTGTGGAAATTTTTTGTCTGTTATGTTTCGAACTCTTTTCGTTTTGATATATTGACGAGGCCCCGAATACCTTGGGTGCTCGGGAAATATTTTGTTCCAATTAGTGTAGTGCGATTCATAAGGAAGGAAGATTTCTTGATGAAGCGGGTAGTAATAAAATTTGGATTTGAAAATTTTAGTGCACCAGGGAAAACAAAAATTTGGTGTTCACTTAAGTCTGTAAATACGTTATCTTGGTAAGGGCGTTAAGGTTCAATTCAGACTTGTACCATTCTTTTCTTCTCGTGATCGTTTGTAGATGAATGATAGGTAAATTAGTATCTGTTGTAACGACCTGTTTCGCCGTTATTAAAAGTCACCTTGTTATGGGTAGGGGTTATGAAGATTTTTAAAAAATACGATCTAAAATTAGTATGGGACGACGACGCTAAAAATTTTAGAGTTTGAAGTTTTGGGTCCGGCTGACGTCATACCACTATAACGGGAATTTTCCTGCTATAGCAGGATGACAGGACCAGAAACTCTAGTGCAATTTTCATATTTCTCTTTCCTCTTCTTCAATTATAAAAAGGATAAGGTTTGCTCTAAAAAACCCTCCTAGGGTTACCTCAGCGCCTTGGAGCAATAGATAGGAGAGGATTCGCTCAAATGGGGTAAAACCTATGATTTTTTTCCACAAATTTCATCTCAGAATTCACTTTTACAGAGTCAAAAGCTCGCGTTCAGGCTTCCGTAGCAGTTGTTTGGTATCCAGGTAGGCTAGGTTTAACTGAGTAGCTTACACCAGGGTTAGAAAGCATAAATATGACGTAGATTGAAGGATGATTGCATGCTTAGGCCTTCGAGCACGATGTTGGGATGGTAAAGCGGAGAAAACCCAGATAATTTGGTGGGAATTCATTGTTATTTTGTGAGATCAAAATTGTTCATTAAGTAATGTGTTTACTTTGTTATTGTTCATCCTTGCATGATTAAAAATGGTGTTGTACTCAAAAATTGGGTTAAACTTATTAAATGCCTAAATTAGGGGTGGTTAGTGTTGGTAAATTTTGAAGAATCTATGGTGGTAACCAGAGGAATGGAAATTAGTAAAATATTATTGTTAGGATGAACAATTGGGGGTATATTATGGCACGGGTCATATGTGCAAACTGTAGGTGATGGTTTTACATAATTGGAATCCAACTTGAGTTATATGTGTTTGCTAACTGTTCTTGGTATTACTTGATGTAAGGCATGTTTAAAAAAAGTAAAGGCTTATTGAAATTCTGATTGTTAATCACTGTAATGAGTTGTTATGAAATCTTGTTGGTTGTGCAAGTGTATTTGTTGAATACTCATTATTGTTGTGATTATAGTAATATCTTAATTATTTGTGGAATGTACCGGTATTTGGATATCTTCACGGGCTTATATATTTATTATTGTGGGATGTATCGATATTTGAACATCTTCACGAGATTGGTTGGTATAAGGTTGGCATGCACTTGATATTTGGGATTTGGTACATGGACAAGAGCTCGTCCCCTGCAGGTTATGGCTAGTGGGCGACCATAAGACCCTTAGCATATGTGTATAGGTATTGGTGAGAGTGACGGTTTCTTAAGTGAATCGGGTTATTGTTCACTTGTCATATATTGTGTTACATTGGTGATCTGGGCTTATGTGTTGATCGGTTATATTGGTTCCTTAGGTGAACCAGGCTTATTTGTTGATCTGTTACATTGGTTCCATGAGTGAACTAGGCTTGTGTGTTTATCCGATATATTAGTTTCTTGTGTGGACTTATGTGTTATATTGGACCCTTACATGGATCGGGTTTATGTGATAACTTGTATATTGGTTTCTTGTATGAACCGGGACTTATAATTATGACTATTTCCATTGTTGAAAGGGATCCTTGAGAGGTCATACTAAGGCTATAAAAAGAAGGGTATATATTCTGTATTGTTTACTTACTTATGTGAATGAGACAAAAAGGTGGTATATTATGGTTGAGTAATAGTTGTTGACACTATTATTTACCTATATTAATCACGCTTGATTGGATTTCTGAGGTTGGTAGTGATGGAATGCCTTGAGCTATTGTCTATTATGACTTTCACTGGGTTAAACCCAATAGAAGGGTAGATAAAGGTTAAGAATTATGAAATTGAGGTTAGGCTACCTGGTACGTGTTCATATTTGTAACTATGACATGTGTATGGTCGGTGGTCATCGGGTTATTGTATTTTAGGCCGGGGGATGTGGGGTGTTACTGTCTTGTTATTATTTCACATAGACTTAAATGAATCTAGAGATGTTAGGGTGTTAATGCATAATCGCATTTGTGGAACAAGGTTACATTTTACGTAAGGATCTTAACTGACGAATTATTAACGGTAAGAAGCCTTGGGGTTGAGTATTACTGAACTTATTTGTAATTACAAAATAAGGTCTGACTAGGTGACGTAGTGAGAAGATGGTGATTAAGCCTGACCATGATAAGAATAGTTGCTCATAAATTATAAGGCTAGTAAAAGCTAAAGGTGATAAGGAATTAAGGGATGAAGGGTATTTCACTAATTAAATCTTAAGCTGCATATTTCCTTTTGGATATTTATGTGATTTAATTTGGGTCAACCCATAATGCTTACCAGTACGTGTTATTTTGTACTGATACTACTCATACTATACCTTTTTGGGGGTTAGTCTGGTTGCGGGATCAGTATGTGTGTCATGCTTGACACGGTAGAGATCTCCAACAACTTTTGTTATTGTTCCTACGATAGAAGCTGGGTCATGTGTGCAATTTGTATCTCCTCTTAGTAGCTCTTGTACCTGTTTAGACTAGTTTCTTGGGCAAAGTTTCAGTTGTATTTAAAGGTTTTGTAAATTGGTTGTAATAATTAAGGCATTTTATTATTTTTTATGGATTTCTGCATGTATTTTCAAATGGGTGGTACGGGTTCTCCTATCTAGGTGGATTAGAGTAGGTGACCGTACGATCCGGGTAGTTGGGTTGTGAAAGTTTGTACCAGAGCCTAGGTTATCGATTTCCCAGTACAAGAGTAAATGTAGAGTAAAGTCCTGCGGATTGGTGTGTTGGTATCCACATCTAATCTTAGGGGAGCTATGAGACATTCTATGAAATTGTTCCACTTCTTTCTCTCCTTTCGTGCGGTTTGTGTGCTTGCTTATATGAGTTGAGTCCAATTGGTATCTCCGAATTCCAATTTGTATCACAACAAGGTAAATGGATGTCGTTTGACTTCATTTGGAATGACACTAGCAAGGAAAATTAGAACTGGAAAGGTTCCAATTGGTATCTGGCCACTGAGGAAGTGTAAATATAACACCTGGGAAAATTTTGAATTAAGTTAACACCTTAAATGAGTACAACTCCGGATCTATAAAGAGAATTATGGTGCATTAGCAAATGATGTAGAATATATATATATCTATATATATGGTTGTTGTTGGTAAAAGAAAAGATTTTGGAGTATTATTAATTTAATTTGTGTGTGTTTTAGGTATGTTAAGTTGTGGAAGCCACTATGAGCATTCCTTAAGTAAAGGGAAAGTAAAGAGAAAGGTAAGGATCCTTTTCATTTGGAATTTTGTTCCTAGGGACGTGAGCAGCCAAGCAATAACAAAAGTACCCTCTGTTACTCCTTCTTAATCAGCGGATCTAAGGGGAAAAATTAGGGGATCACAAAGCATACAAAATTCTTACAAAGGAAAGGTGTACTACGGTCCTAAATTACTAGATAAGTACTATTAGTTTCATCCAAATGGTGAAAAATTCTATCAAGAACTCAAGTTGGGGTTAATTCCAAAAAGGTAATCTCTTCACTCCATACTCAAATTTAATTATAGAATATATGTTGGGGTGTAGTATAAGTTGTTGTTATCGTGTGACTTGAATTTTTTCACTACTTTTCGGAATGAGTTCATGAGAAAAAGGAAAAAAGGTGAAATTTTGATAAAAGTGAAGTTTTAGGAATTCCCACCAGTTGGGAGGATTTAATGTTGAATTCTATAAGTTGGAAACTAAAGAATTCATTTTGGATACTTATTAAGAAATTCGGTTAGTTTCAGGCATAAGTGGAGATTATCAAAATAAATTGTTAGATGAACCTATGGGTTATTGATGGATGTATATGTTATCTTTGTAGCTAATTGATTGCCTATTGGATAACAGAAACTAGTGGTTTGAAAGATAAAGGCTATATATCCGCGATTATTTGGGGCTCGGAATACTATTATAGCTAGTAAAGTACAAAGATATGTAAAGCTAAACCTTCCCTCGCTACTAAGGCACCACCCTATGTCATATGCTCCTTTTTTTATCAACGTTATATAATTCTCATGAAATATGAGGATACAATCTTTATTTGTCTTACATATTGTTCAGTCATTCTACCATCGAGCTTATAAGTATCCCCCTGGCTCTCTTTATGTCAAGTCTTTACAATATTCCATATTATCGTAAGTTTCTTTACTTGAAATTCTTAAGCCTCATGGTATATATGTCACACGTCATTAATGAAAGTAAATAGCCATAGCATAGTTGCACTCGTATGTATTAGCTAAATGATCATTATCGTAATTTACATGTCATAGGCCTTTGAGGCATTATTTGATAAATGTTAACGACAAGAGGGTACATAGCTCTTACTTGTCATATCCGCTCAACATGATTCTGTGCACAGGATCGAGACCAGACCATTATAGTGAGCCCGAACATTGAAGTGTACTCGCCTTTGTGGCAACGTTTGTATTTGGAGTCAGCTGGAATGTCATGCACTGATTTCCTCTGACTAGAGCCAACATATGTCATATATGGCCTGCGGATAGACCCTCATAGTGAGCCCTTGGGTGGCGTACCTTGTATCAGACTGTGATTACATTTATATGTACAAATCATAGCCATATGTATTTGGACAACGTATGCCTTATATGTGATTCAGATCGCCTTCGATAGGCCATCCTATGATTATTTGTACTATAGATAGTTTAAGTACATAACCTAGGCAAATTATAGGTTTTATATTATAATGAATGCTCTCCTAGACATTATATGACGAACTAATAAAGTTGGTGCATAGGTTACAGTTTCATATCGTATATGTAGTACTTGTGTGCTCATAATTCTTTCACTTTGGTACTTGATTCATATGAGCTTCAGCACTTGCCCAACTATTATTATGTCTGCTTTTCATACCAGTACATGTTGTATATGTACTAACGTCTCCATATTACCATATTCTATTAATGTAGGCTCAGATTAACAGGATAGCAGACGTCCACGTTAGGCTCTATTGCCATTTTTAGCTGATATTTTGGTGAGCTCTATCTCTCTCCGGAGTCAGTCTAGTATTTTTTATTATACATACAGGTCTCTAGTTGGGTATGCCGGGCCCTGTCCCAACTAGTTATTAATAGTATAGTGCATTAAACTGGCTAGAGGCTTCATGGACATCATACAGTATTATATTGTATAGGTTTTGTTAATATAACTCCCCCGTGTGTATATTCAGCTCATATTGGATATCCTGCTAATTATTATTCCATAATCTCGTAGATGTCATAGATTGCTTGTAAAGTAAGTGCATACGGTTCTTGTCCGTCCCTACTATTTTGGGGCATGACAAACTTGGTATCAGAGCTTAGGTTCAGTTATCCCAGGGAGTCTATGAAGCAGTGTCTAGTAAGACCTTCCTTATCAATGTGTTGCGCAGCACATTTATAATTAAGGGACTGTATACACATTTAGAAATTTGACCTTCATTTATAATCGAGATCGTGCAATAGAGCTAAATCATATAAAGTTACTTCTAACTCATATTCTGCTTAGTTGTGATACATCTACTACAGAAAAGGATAAAGCAGCCCAGCAGGCCATTATCAGCACCACTCAGGAGGCAACCACTACAGGGCAATCTCCCATATTGGTGGATCTGAATAAGACTCAAGAAAGTTTGATGGGTTATATGTTTCTAGGTCCTCAAATGCTCTGGATGGAAGGACCTGCAAGGGTTTCTGCACCTCCAGTGGTACCAATAGTAGTTCCTATCTCGCCACCAAGCGCTTCATACTTGAATCTCAAAGAAGAGATAGAGTTGCTCACACAATTGGTAGCCGCTCAGGCTCAGAGATGGAATGTGACTGTACCTGTTGCTTCTCAAGGAGGGGTAGTCGAATCTAAGATCAAAGATTTCCTCCGTATAAATTTGCCACTGTTCATAGGCTCCAATAAGACCCTCAGCAGTTCATTGATGATACTCACAAAATTTATAGGGTGATGCGGGTATCGGAGACAGATGCAGTTAAATTGGCCGCTTATCGATTAAAAGGTATTATTGTTGATTGGTATGATATGTGGGTAGCCTCAAGGAGTCAGGATAGTCTCCCAATGATCTGGACGGACTTTACGAGGGCCTTCATCGATTATTTCATGCCATTAAAGCTCAGAGAGGTAAGGGTAGATGAATTTCTGTCTCTAAAGCAGGGTAATCTTAGTGTCAAAGAGTATTGTTTGCGGTTTACGCAGTTGACCAGATTTTCTCTAGAGATGGTTAGCACACGGACATTACAGATTCATCACTTTGTGGGTGGCCTCGCGGGTCCTTTGAAAGACCTTATTCCTGCTTCAGCTATGAATAAAGATTTGGATGTATGGAGGATTATGGCACGTTCTCAACAATCAGAGGAGGATCAGCATAATCGTGAAGTAGATAGGGAGAGGAAGTAGAGTAAGAGTGCCAGGACGGCTTGCCAGTATCAGGCGAGCAGTAGAGGGCTACCTAGGCAGACCCAGTCAGCAGTATGCTCTGCATCCAAAGCTCCAGCTCTATTTTTGAGATGCAGATATGAGCAGGGTCAGACTTCTAGGGCACCAAAATCACGGCCTCAGAGAGGCACCAGTCAGGGATTACCATCTCGACCTACATGCAGACAGTGTGGTCGAGTACATAGGGGGTGTCAACATGGTTCAAATGCATGTTATTGGTGTGGTCTAGAGGGTCATATGCTACGAGATTATCCATAACTCAAAGATTGAGGTAAAGGTGATCGATCACAGCCTACAGGGTCTACATCAGCCTCATTGTCACTAGTACCTCCTTCTTCTTATGGTCCTCAGGCATCAGCAGGTAGAGGGTTTGGTAGGGGTAGAAGGTTTGGTTCGAGCGCTGGCCCAGATCGTATGTATGCACTAGCTGGTCGGCAAGATTCAGAAGCATCTCTAGATGTGGTCACATGTACTTTAGTTGTATTTTCACATGATGTATATGCCTTGATAGACCCAGGATCTACCCTGTCATATGTTACTCTATTTTTTCCTAAGAAATTCAGAATAGAGACAGAGTTGTTACGTGAACCATTTGCAGTATCAACTCCAGTAGGAGAGTCTATCATAGCTAGACGGGTCTATTATGATTGTGTGGTGACAGTACGTGGTCGTGCTACATTGGATAATCTGATTGAACTTGAAATGGTCGACTTTGATGTTATTATGGGTATGGATTGGTTATCCTCTTGTTATGCTACATTTGATTACCGAGCCAAGTTGGCCCGATTCTATTTCCCGAGAAAGCCAGTCCTGGAGTGGAAGGGTAATTCTATGATTCCTAGATGGAGGTTTATTTCCTATCTTAAGGCACGAAAGCTTATTGCAAAGGGGTGTTTGTATCACCTAGTCTAAGTGAAAGACCTTGAAGCCGAAAAACAGGCACCGACTCTCCAATCTGTACCAGTGGTGAACGAGTATCCAGATGTATTTCCTAATGAACTTTTTGGATTACCTCCCATCAGAGAGATCGACTCTGGTATTGATGTAGATCCCGATACTCAATCGATATCAATTCCACCTTATAAGATGGCGCCTGGAGAATTGAAAGAGTTAAAAGAGCAGTTAAAAACTTGCTTGATAAAGGCTTCATTCGGCCTAGTATATCACCTTGGGGTGTGCCAGTATTGTTTGTATGTAAGAAAGATGGCACGTTGCGAATGTGTATAGATTACAGGCAGCTGAACAAAGTGAAAATTAAGAATAAGTACCCTCTTCCCCGAAAAGATGACTTATTTGATCAATTGTAGGGACTAAATACTTTTCAAAGAACGATTTGAGGTTCAGTTATCACCAGCTAAAGATTCATGAAGTAAACATTCCCAAAACATCTTTTTGGATCAGATATGGGCACCTTGAGTTCCTTATCATGTTATTTAGACTGACGAATGCCCCAATAGCTTTTATGGATATGATAAATTGGGTTTTTATACCCTTTCTTGATATATATGTGATTGTATTTATATATGACATTTTGATATATTCACGTAATGAAATGAAGCATGTAGATCATTTGAAATCAGTATTACAGACACTCAAAGAGCACCAGTTATATGCTAAATTCTCTAAATGTGAATTCTGGTTGACCTCAATAGCTTTTCTTGGTCATGTGGTATCTGGAGAAGACATCAGAGTAGATTTTCAGAAAATAGAAGCTGTGAAGAATCGGCCTCGACCAAACACCCCTACAGAGGTGCGTAGTTTCTTGGGGCTATCCAATTACTACAAGAGATTTATGGAGGGTTTTCTCTCTATTTTTGCCCCCATTGACTATATTGACACAGAAAGTAGTTAAATACCAATGGTCAGATACTTGTGAAAGAAGTTTCCAAGAGATGAAACATAGATTGACTACAATGCTAGTATTAGCCTTACCAGAGGGAACAGAAGGGTATGTTGTGAATTGTAATGCTTCAGGTATTGGCTTGGGTTGCATTCTAATGTAGTATGGGAGAGTTATAGTGTACACTTCTCGACAATTAAAGAAGAATGAACAGAATTATCCCACTCATGACATAAAGCTGCAAGCACTGATTTTCGCACTAAAAATATGGCTCCACTATTTGTATGGAGTGCATGTTGACATTTTTACAGATCATAAGAGTCTTTAATATCTATTCAACAGAAAGAGCTTAATTTGAGGCAGATGAGGTGGACCAAGTTGCTGAAAGACTACGATGTCAATATTCTCTATCATTCAGGCAAAGATAACATTGTAGCAGATGCTCTTAGTCGATTATCCATGGTTAGCCTAGCACATTTATCACCTGTTCAATGTGAGGTAGTCAGAGATGTTCACAAATTATCCAACCTTGGAGTCCGTCTTATGGACTCTGAAGATGGTGGCATTTGTCTTACATATCGCTCCCTCATTCTACCATCAAGCTTATAAGTATCCATCTTGCTCTCTTTATGTCAAGTCTTTATAATATTCCATATTATCGTAAGTTTCTTTACTTGAAATTCTTAGGCTACATAGTATATATGTCACACGTCATGAATGAAAGTGAATAGCCATAGCGTAGTTGCACTTGTATGTATTAGCTAAATGATCATTACCGTAATTCATATGTCATAGGCCTCTGAGGTATTATTTGATAAATGTTAACAACATGAGGGTACATTGGTTTACTTGGCACAACTGCTCGACGTGATTCTGTACACAGGATCGAGACCGGACCATTATAGTGAGCCCGAATATTGGGGTGTACCCTTCTTTGTGGCATCATTTGTATTTGGAGTTAGCTGAAATGTCATGCACTGATTTTTCCTGACTCGAGACAATATATGGCATATATGGTCTGCGGAAATAATCCCAGAGTGAGCCTCTAGGGGGCATACCTTGTATCAGACTGCAATTACAGTTATACATATAAATCATAGCCATATGTATTTGGGCGACGTATGCCTTATATGTGATTCAGAATGCCTTTAATAGGCCATCCTATGATTATTTATACAATAGATAGTTTAAGTACATCACCTGGGCAAATTATAGATTTTATATTATAATGAACGCTCTTTTGGATATTATATGACGAACTAATAAAGTTGGTGCAGAGGTTACTCATATCGTATATGTAGTACTTGTGTGCTCATAATTCTTTCACTTTGGTACTTGATTCATATGAGCTTCCTCACTTTTCCAACTATTATTTTGCCTGCTTTTCATACTAGTACATATTGTATACCACATTGCCACGTTCTATTGATGCAAGCTCAGAGTCACAGGATAGCAGACGTCCACGTTAGGCTCTATTGCCATTTTCAGCTGATATTTTGGTGAGCTCCATCTCTATCCGAAGCCAGTCTATGTCTAGTATTTTTTATTATACGTATAGGTCTATAGTAGGGTATGGCTGGCCCTATCCCAACTAGTTATTAGTTATATAGTGTGTTAAACTGGCTAGAGGTTTCATAGACACCATACAGTATTGTATTGTACAGGTTTCGTAAATATAACTCCCTCGTGTGTATGTAAAGCTCATATTGGATATCCTGCTCATTATTATGCCATAATCTCGTATATGTCATAGATTGCTTGTAAAGTAAGTGCATACGGTTCTTGTCCATCCCTACCATTTTGGGGCGTGACAGTAAACTTATGGATAATCGGCTAATGGTTATCCATGAGGTGAATAAAGGATAATAAAAAGGGCTTATTTAATGATGAAACTTGCGATTAATACTTATGTGTATTGGTATTCCTTGAGTGACTGTGAATAAGTAAAATGTGATAATTTAAATTACTGTGGAGTTTGTGATTGGTGAAAGGTCAAAACTTGGTTATGTGTTGATGGTTAAAGGAATAAATTGCCATGTGATTTAATTGGAAACTGTATGCTAAAATGCAAGGCAAAGACTTATCAATTGTGAAATGATAAGGGGAAAATGGTTTATGATTGTGGGAACTCTTGTTACAATCAGTCGGTATTTGGTTAAGGACTATGGGAAAAGGGCTATTATTGCATAATAGCGGGATTTGTTGTAAATGAAAAGTTTCTTGTTGTGATTCATAACTGATTTAGAGTAATGTGATGCCAAGTTGTTGTTTCATGCATTGCTGGCTTTGGTCTTGAGACTATACTAAAGGCCCTATTGTTATTTTATGCGTTATTGCTGGAAATAGGTAAGGGAAATTGCAAAAAATATTTAAAATTTTTGGGATGCTGCTGTTAGGGCCGCCATAGCGATATTGACCCGCTATAGCAGGATTTTTTCCGCTATAACATCATCGCCATAGCGTCGTGCAAGCCACTACAGCTGGATGGGCAAAGACAGAATTCCTTCCCTGTTTTCCCCTATATTGTTTTTCATTTTTGGCCTGTATTAATTGTTAATTTAAGCTACGAACTACTGCAGGAATTATAAAAATTGCTTATATAAGGGTAAAAGAATGCATTCAATATAAAAAACTGTTAAAACTAGCATCCATGTGCAGAAATAAAAGAAAAGAAAATGGAGAAATATTGTTTGTTATATGCCCCTAACGGGGGCAACCCAAATCAATAATAATGTCTAAAAAAGAAGGGAGACTAAACTGGCATGCACAAAGGGGCCTAGCTGGATGCCCTGTCACCATCATAGGCTGCCGGGGTGGGGCTTTCTCCCTCCATATCACTCAGGAAGGAGAACTCCTGCATATCCTTCGGCTCTATCCGGGGAAGCTCCTGGTCAGGGACTGTACACCTAAACACGACCTTCATGGTCTTCCATATTCATGTGAGCATACGGACCTGAGAGCGCCTCCTCCTCTTCTTCTTCTTGAGCTCTCTGCGGAGCATTGCATAGTCTTGGGCAGTGGAAGTTGAGGCTGTGGACATAGAAGGGGCGTGCTCCATGTATTTCCTAACCGCAGCCAAGTCTGCCTCCAGGCGGCTTCTAGAAATTGGGGGCTGGGGATGGTAGGGAGGGGCATCATCATCATCCTCTTCGGCTTGGCTGCTCTCGGCCTCACCCACATTTCTCTTCTTTTTCCCCTTGGATGTGACCACCTTCACCTTGAGATATTGAAAGGGGATGTCCATCTCCAGCTCAATGTCAGCATCCTCCTCGGGCACCCCGACGCGCCTACACAGTGCAGAGACCAGACCAGGAAGGTAGGGGCCTTTCTTGCTGCCTCGGTAAAAGTCCTTCCACTCTATCACTATTTAAGCCCCCACATTCAACAGTATGCCCCGTATAGCATAGGCCACCACCAGAGCCCGAGAGTAGGTCACGTCGGAAGTGTTGTTCGATGGATGAATCCTCTGGGACACCATATTCAGCCACTTCCTAGCATTGGTTATGAAGTACATGCTCCTGATCCCCTCAATAGTGGGCCAGTAGATCTGGTCCCTTTTCTCCTCCATAATCAGAGTGTCCAGCAGCCACTTTATATCCATCTCCCGGACTTTATCCATCTACCTGAAATTGGAGATGTTCGTCACCCCAAGTGCCTCATTAATAGTACTAATGTCCACAGGTACATCCACTCCTCTGATGTGAATGGTGGGGTTAGGGTCGTCCCAAAACACGGGAGGGAGTATAGCATAGAACACCCTAACCCACCCCGAGACCCCAGATGGAGGAGCCCTCACTAGTGGCCCCCATCAAAACTTCTAGAGCATGTTATAGAATTCTGGTGCCTTAGGCGCCACCCCCTTCATCATGAAACCCCGCTCATATCAGAATCCCATCCGCCGGTACTCCAAAAATCTCTCCCGACAGTTTTTGTTGGGAAACCTCACGAAGGTGAGGGAATTCTCTTGATTTTCAGCTATTGGGGTATAAATCTACAAAATCATGGTAAGAAAATGTGTTAGAACTCATAAAAGTGTCAAGAAATTGAATTTCATAAAAATGCCAAGTCTGGGCCTTACTGGAAGGCTACTGAATGCAGCCTCCTGCTATAGCGGGTTATAACCCACTATGGCATTGTCGTTACAGCAGAATATTTTTTGCTATAGCGAGGTCTCTAAAGTGGGACAAGGCCACTATAGTAGTCTTCGTCGTCCCCGAGCTCCAAGGGGTGCGTCAATGGTGCCCCTTAGAGAAAACTCTTGTTTTTGCATTCCAACCCCAGATCAATATTCATAAAGTACCCTAACACTAGTTTATGAAACATTTAGGCATGATAACTCCTAAAATGGGCCCTAACCATCAAAACCAAACCAAGAGTAACCCTTCACATTCCCTACCTATTTCGGCTTATTTTGGCCATGAACTTTGTAACTCTTACGCTCAAAATGCTATAGAAGTGTTGTAAACGTAAGAGAAGTGTCCATGCTTCAACATTTCAGCCAAATCAATCCAAATTTTTAAATTTAAAAAACAACCCCTAAAACCTATTCTATTCTACAAATTCAAGCATAAAACAAGCGTAAATTTGAGTAATGAAGTAAAGAGGTAAAGTATATCAATGATTACCTTGTTTTCAATGATGAGAGCAAAGTGATCGGGGATGAAAGGGAAAGATTTTGAGTGAGAGAGGGAGAAATGGGCGAGAAACCCATTTCTCACCCCTTGAAGCTGTTAACCCCTGCTATAGCAGGAATATACCCCCTATAACGAGATCCAGTCACTCGAAATGCTGAAAAATTTCCGTCTGTTATATTTTCGTTCCAATATATTAACGAGGCCCAGGATACCTTGGGCGCTCGAAAAATATTTTTCTCTAATTAGTCTCGTGCGATTCGTAAGGAAGGATGATTCCTTGAAAAAAATATGTAGTAATAAAATTTGGTTTGAAAATTTTAGTGCACCGGGGAAAATAAAAATTCAATGTTCACATAAGTCTGTAAATACGTTAACATGGTAAGGGTGTTAAGATTCAATTTAGACTTGTACCATTCTTTCCTTTTTGTAATCGTTCAGGAACGAACGATGGATAAATTGGTATCTGTTGTAACGACATGTTTTGTCGTTATTAAAAGTCACCTCATTATGGGTACGGGTTACAGATATTTTTGAAAAATACGATCTCATATTAGTATGGACGTTGCGACTAAAAGATGTTTTGGGTTGGGCTGACCTCATCCCGCTATAGCAGCAATTTTCCCCCATAACAACTTTGCCATAGCGGTCGGTAGGCTGCTCTAGCAGGATTACGGGACCAGAAACTCTGGTGTGATTTTAATATTTCCCTTTCCTCCTCTTCAGTTGTAAAAAGAATGAGGTTTGCTCTAAAAAACCCTTCCTGGGTTACCTCATGACCTTGGAGCAATGGAGAGGAGGGGATTCGCTCAAATGGGGTAAAACCCATGTTTTTTATTCCACAAATTTCACGTCAGAATTCACTTACACAAAGTCAAAAACTCGCGTTTATGCCTCCATAGCAGCTGCTTGGCATCCAGGTAGGCTAAGTTTAACTGACTAGTTTACACCTGGGCTAGAAAGCATAAATATGACGTAGATTGACGGATGATTGCATGCATAGGCCTTCGAGCACGATGTTGGGATGGTAAAGCGGAGAAAACCCAGATAATTTGGTGGGAATTTGTTGTTATTTGTTGAGATCAAAATTTTCCATTAAGAAATGTGTTTACTTTGTTACTATTCATCTTTGCATGATTAAAAATGGTGTTGTACCTGTCATGCCCTATTTTTCACCAAAGTTAAAACAAGCACGACTTATGGACTCTAAAAGAATTAATTTTTGTACAGAGTCGCCACCTAATTTTTAAGGAAAATAAAGAAACCTATTTTTATTATTGACATGTATGACTTGTGTTTTAATCTGCGAAAACCAGTTTAGATTCTAGGTAAGGGTTCAAATTATTCCAAAAGAAAGGGGTTAGGCATCCTTCAGAATCCACAAATGTGGTACCCGACTAGACTAAATTTATTAAAGAGGGAGGAGGTAAAAATCATTTTTCTCAAAAAGGTATGAATAAGTTAAGTATGTACTAAAATAATGTAAAAATATATGTATAAAAAGGGTGCATTAAATGTATAAATAAAATCTAATGTTGCAAAATGTATGTATAAAATATATGAAGATATATAAGCAATATAAAAATGTATAAAATGAAAAGTTATAGAAAGCACTTTATGTAACAAAAGAAAATTATTTTTTGTCTTATATAGAAAGAAAAAGTATTTCAAATAATACTTTTTACTTGACAAAATCATGAGAAGAGAATATTAAATAAAGATTTATTTTAAGAGAAAAGACTACACAATATTTTTAATGCCAAAGATGTGAATTAACTAATTAAATACTTGAATCAATTTAATCTTTTATGTTAGTATTTACGGCCTAAGTTTTGCCTAAGTGCGTGTTCAGGATTACGTAAGTAAAGAATATCCCCGCCCAATACCCCAAAAATAAAGTTTCACTATAATTAACATTTGTACAATTGTAAGACTAAAAGTAAATACAAATAGTGAGTTTGAGGGAATCTTCAAATTCCTTTTTAGCATCGTCGTCTTTTGAAACTGTCTCCGAAAACTTGTATACACACTTGATATAAATATTAGTAATGAATAAATATTTATCAAAATAAAATATGTGTATATGTAAAAATAGATTTTTTGTTATAAAGTGGGCTCGGATTAAGTTTTAGATACGCCATGGCTACGAAGTGGTTGCTCGAATTTATCGGTCGTCCTAAATTGTCTTGCCAAGATACGAATCATAAAACCTTTGTGTTGTCGTGATAATACAATGATTTTGTCATCGCCCAAATTTATTTGTTTATTATTACGTATTTGTATACGTAATATCCCGTCTTTTTATTTGTGGAGGCCTCAAAAATCGACGGATATTTTTTCATTGCCAGATCATTTGGTATCTTGTTCGTATCAGTATAATATCAAGAGCAAAGAAGTCAGTCAAAATGCCCAAAAACAGTCCAAAAATGGCTAAAAATAGTGATGAAAACAGCACATGCTCGGAACGATAATACGTTGCCAGAAAAGTGCAAAATCAGTAGCAACCAAGAGTAAGCTCATAACAACAACAACAACTACAACAATCACAAAAACGCCATCAACAAACAGTGAGAACATCAAAAATCCACCAATACACAAAAATAATTAGTGAAAGATATTGCTAAACATACAAATATTTTGGCTTAAGTTAGCAACAGTAGGTAAAAGTAGAAGAGCCATAGAAGCCTTTAAGAAAAGTCCGGAATCCATGGGGGTCGCCGGAAAATGTACAACTCCGGCCAAATAATATCAAAAATAGTATTTAATGTATACATCAAGACGAAAGAGTGATGAGTAGTGGCGTTGCTTCGATGGCTCTCGCAGGAGCAACGCCGGAAAACATGCAACTCTGACCAGATCTGGCCTATTTTGGTGTAGGCCACCATTTTTAATAAGCAATAACAAATAAGAGGGATAGGAAAAGAGGGATGAAACAGCGGTGGTGGCTCGTTGGACCTCACCGATCATCACTTCCGGCGAAGCAGTCGCGGAGAGGAGAAAAAGTAGAGAAAGGGAAAGAGGAGGAGAGGAAAGGAGGTTGGCCGCGGATGGTGGTGCTAGCCGAAGCTCGCCGGTCATCACCTCCTGCGAGCCAGCGACGGAAAAGAGGAATAAGGGGAAAGAGGGAGAGAAGAGAGAGAGAGAGAATAGATTTGTGTTAAGGTGTGGTTTTTGTTTTTTTTTTGTCTTGTGTATGTGAAGTATGGGTATATGTAGTGTGTGTATATGTATGTGCAGTGTGTTTGTGTAAAAATTTCCTCTCCAAAAACAATTAACCCCTCCCCTCTATTTATAATAAAAATCAACCCCCCTTTTTACCCAAAAAATAAAGATTTCCTCCTCTCGTCCACTAAATACTACTTTAGTCTATTAGTTATTATCTAACGGATTTTTTATTCTTTTAACCAAAATAAAATGTTATTATCCAAAGGGTAAATGCCATGTGTAGTCATGTCACACATCACCTTTAATAAAGGTGACGTGACGAGTCACCTTTAATAAAGGTGACGTGATGAGTCACCTTTAATAAAGGTGACGTGATGAGTCACCTTTAATAAAGGTGACATGACAAGTCACCTTTAATAAAGGTGACGTGATGAGTCACCTTTAATAAAGGTGACATGACAAGTCACCTTTAATAAAGGTGACAAGACCTCGACTTGACCGGATTATTGCTCCGTGTATCAAAGTAATTAATCCAGCTTATCATTTGCGGATTGTAACTAACGTATAAAAATATGGGCATCGAAATATAATTACAAAAAATGTAAACAACAACAAAATATAATTATCTTGAAAAAATGTATTATTATGTAAATAGTTAAAAATGTAGTGTACTGCAAAGAATTGTTGTGTTATGTTGTGTACGTGTGCAGATGACTGTGAAAAATATAAAATGACAATAAATTGATAAAAATCCTAATATTTACGAAATTAAGGATAATTATCAATGAATTGTAAAAGTGTGTAAAAAAAATGTATTTTGTGCTCTTTAACAATCAGGGAGCCTGAAGACGTTAATTTTAAGCACGGAGAGCCAAAATTGGGTGTCAACAGTTTGCCCTTTTCGTATGAAGATAATGTAGTTGTCTTCAGACGAAAATGTTGACGTGTAGCCAATTTTGCTCGACAAATGTCATATCTGACCAAAATTTTGACCGAACTCTAAATTAGAGTTGCCTACATACCTCGAGTTGCTCGAGGATCAGGTCGGGTGTAGTTCAAAATATTATGCAAATGTCTCTTTGTCCTATTATTATGGGCGGACAACCCTGTGAAAATGATTATGGAGAGAAAGAATGTTTGGGAATGAAAACGTTTGCACATTTTCGGCGTCCTTCAAAATTGCCCCAGTATCAAGTTGTGAGATGCTGGGGATGCAAGATTGTATACTCGCTAGGGATAAAGAATGATCATATGGTTGTGATGACTGAACTCTGCATAGAGCTTCCTACATATCTCGCGTGTTACGAGAATCAGGTCAATGTAGTTCGAAATAGGGTAAATTTTGAGGCGGTTCTCAAAATTTTGCCCCAGTGTATGATTTGTGGTAATGCTAGCTTCTCTAAAAGGAAACTTCTTCTTCTTCTTTTTTTTTGTTTTTTTAAATGTCTTGTTGTTGTGAATTGTATTTTCGATTGAAAAGATGCATGACGTCTCCGATTGTCTACGGAGACTATGCGATGAATGATGTCTCTGATTGTCTACGGAGACTTGATGATGAACGACGTCTTCGATTGTTTACGAAGACTGTGTGAATGTTGTAAAATCCTCCGATTGTCTGTCGGGGACTTATGATGCATGATATCTCTAATTTTCTATGGAGACTGATGTTGATGTAAAGTCCTCTGATTGCCTTCGGGGACTTATGATGCATGATATCTCCAATTGTCTATGGAGACTGATGTTGATGTAAAGTCCTCCGATTGCCTTCGGGGATTTAATGTATGACATCTCCGATTATCTACGGAGACTGATGTTGATTGTTGCAAAGTCCTCCGATTGTTTACGGGGACTTAATGCATGCTGTCTACGATTGTTTACGGAGACTGATGTTGATTGTTGTAAAGTCCTCCGATTGTTTACGGGGACTTAATGCATGATATCTCTGATTGTCTACAGAGACTTGATGTTGATGTTAAGTCCTCCGATTGCCTTCGGGGATTTAATGTATGACATCTTCGATTGTCTACGGAGACTGATGTTAATTGTTGTAAAGTCCTCCAATTGTTTACGGGGACTTAATGCATGATATCTCTGATTGTCTACAGAGACTTGATGATGAGTGACATCTTCGATTGTCTACGAAGACTATGTGAATGTTGTAAAATCCTCCGATTGTCTGTCGGGGACTTATGACGATATCTCCGATTGTCTACGGAGACTTGATGTTGATTGTTGTGAAGTCCTCCAATTGTTTATGGGGACTTAATGCATGATATCTTCGTTGTTTACGGAGACTAAGGCCCTCAACTGTTGAGGTGGTTAAAATGTAAAGAGCTCTGGACTGGCGGAGCAAGTGAAATGTAATAGCCTCTCGACTGGCGTGGCTATTGGAATCTAAGGGCTCTCGACTGGCGGAGCAATTGAAATATAATAGTCTCTCGAATGGCGGGACTATTAAAATGTAGGGGCTCTCGACTGGCGGAGCAATTGAAATATAATAGTCTCTTGAATGGCGGGACTATTAAAATGTAGGGGCTCTCGACTGGCGGAGCAATTGAAATATAATAGTCTCTCGACTGGAGGGACTATTGAAATGTAAAAAGCTCTCGACTGGCGGAGCAATTAAAAGGTAATAGCCTCTCGACTGGCGGGGCTATTGAAATGTAAGGGGCTCTCGACTGGCGGAGCCATTAAAATGTAATAGCCTCTCGACTGGCGGGGCTATTGAAATAGAAGAGACACTCGACTAACGGAGCCATTAAATGTAATAGCCTTTTGACTGGCGGGGCTATTAAAATGTAAAAGGGCTCTCGACTGGCGGAGCCATTAAATGTAATAGCCTCTCGACTAGCGGGGCTATTGAAATGTAAAAAGCTCTCGACTGGCGGAGCAATTAAAAGGTAATAGCCTCTCGACTGGCGGGGCTATTGAAATGCGATGGGCTCTCGACTGGCGGAGCCATTAAATGTAATAGCCACTCGACTGGCGAGGCTATTAAAATGTAAAATACTCAAATTAGAAGGGGGACACTTAACAGAGAAGTGAACTATATGTATTTAAAGGTGAGTGATTGGGAAGGAAAGTCAACTGTCAGTATTTTAGAGGTGGGCTCCTTGAATGAAAAGTAAAAATGCCCGTATTTGAAAGTGGAAATCCTGAAAAGGGAAGAAAAGTTGTTTGTATCTGGAGGTGTGTGCTTTGAAAAAGAATGAAAATATTTTTTTATTTTCTTTGTAAAAATGCTAATATGTGAAAAGGACATAATCGTGTCTTGACTTGAGTTGGTACCAACAATTAATAGTGTGCATAAGAATTCCCCCATTTCCTTCCCAGCTAATCGAGATCGATTTTGAGGTAATTCCTATAGTTTCAAGTGGTACCTCAGACATACCTAAGTATCGACAAGATTTGTTTCATCTTGCTTCAAACAAAGATTTTGAACTATACCTAATCCTCATGTTTCACGTGCCCTCTCTAGAAAGAAAGTCCCATTCTCACACATATTTAAGTAGTTTTCTTTCTGAATTTGGGGATGTCTAGAGAAATACACTCACACTCAGAAAGAAATTCAGTGTATGCAATTGTGATACCATAGGCTTGGCCTTCATGTAAATATCCACTAATGTGAGAACACTTGGAATAGGATCATGTAGGACTTGTTATCGGCTTGTAATGTAGGCATGGGTACAGGTAGAATGATATTTGGTATGAAAGTAACTAATCCCTCAATGAGCATCGCACTGTATCTGTGCTTTTGATATTTATTGCGCTTTGACGCTTGATCTTCTTTCTCTTGCTTTGTTGTCCCTCATTTTGTGTTTGCTCCGACTTCTTTTGAATCTCTTGCTGGAGTCTTTTCCCTTTTCTTTTCAATAATTTTTTTTTGTTTGTTTGAAGACTCTCCGCCTTTGTTGGAGTTCTTTCTTTTTCTTTTTTCTTTTTTTTTGTGGGGATTTTTTGCTCCTTTTTCTTTGAAGTCGTCTTTTCGTTTTGTTCTTCTGGGACTTTTGTATTTTTTGCCTTTGGCATCTTTGATCTTGGATCTTCATCCGCAACTAACACGTATTTAGTGCGCTCAAGGAGGTTGGGCCAAGAGAGAGATAGTGCATGTAAGCACTCAAAAGGTATGGGCTAAGATGTGGTTGTCCAAAGAAAAGGCTTTAGGCTCAAAGGGGGAATGCTAAGGATTAATGTCATTTGGTGGGTTATGAAAGGTACAATCAGGTCAAAGAAGGCCTATGATCCTTTCCTAAACCAAGTATAGCTCAGAATTTTGCCTCAACAAACATTTAGGCCAAGTTCTAGATCAACAATGCAATGCAATAAATTAAGCTAAAGCTCACCACACAATGCACATGAAACTATGAGGTTGGCTTCGTTCTTGTCCTGGATGTATGCAGGAGAATTTTTCAAGTGTCACTCAGGTGTGATTAAGAGGTACCAAATGAATCTATGGTTTACTATGAAATCGATCCTCTCCATCATACCAATTTGTTCTTTCCCAGACACACTCCTAACTGTGTTGGTACCAACCAAGTAAGAACTTTGATTTCCTTTTCTATTTATTTATTTTTTTGAAAGAATGGGACCGAATCCAAATGAGGACTGCCTACGTATCTTGTGAAAACAAGAATCAGGTCTGTGTAGTTCAGGAAGATAAGGAATAGAATGTGTGTATGAAAATGGATTCATGTGTTGAAGAAATGCAAAATAAAGATATTTACTGAATATAAACATATATACAAATGTAATGCAAAGGTGTAGACAAACTCGGAGCGATGCCTCATAAGACCGATATTGACTGACATCTTTGACGAGAGAGTGACTCCTGATTGTTTGTGGGCAGAATCATTGGTGCGGTCTCTCAATTTGTTGCAGGGATCATTCGTTGTGGTGATCGTCTCCCATTTTATTTAGGGGATGACATGTTGCGGCCTTCCGATTGTCTTTGAGGACACTTTTTGTTTTGCTGCTTCCTGAGATGTCTTTATGCAAATTTTTTGTGACGTCCCCACCTGTTGGTCGGGATGATTTTTCTGTAGAAATATGAGAAATGAGTGAAAGTAGAGAAGTCAAGAAAATGATAGAATGGAGAGTGTAACCGTTTGGTCAAAGACTTCCCTAATTTGTCTGTCCCACTATGTGTTGATGTCTTGTGGAATTTGATGCCCCATGTCTAGTCCATGGATCGTTTATCCTGCAAGAATAAGGGAAGAGAAGGTTATAGTTATTCTCAGTTCAAAAGATTAAAAGGGATAGAGTTAGGCCCCGTAGCCAAGTGATGCGTTTGGAATAGGACACCAATGTGGTGCTCTTGTGAATTTCGGGGATGATGTTGTTCCTCCTGCGCTCAAAGTAAACTTCTTAGTTTTAAGAAGGGATGTTTGCTTCTATGAACTTGAAACTCATTTTTTCGTCTTGCTCTCTGATAAGTTCCCTTGTAAAGAAAGCAGGTTAATTTATGTTGAATATTTAGTTTTGGAAAAGTGGAAGTGATTCACTGTATTCTCCTGACCCACAGCGTGTAATGTAAAAGATCTCCTACTGGCGGAGCAACTATAATGTTGATGGTTACGATTGGTGGGGAAGCTAAAAGGTAAAAGTCCTCGACTGGCGGAGCAACTGAAAGGTAAAAGGGAAAGGTGTGAATAAAGACTTATGCCTCATGACTTTGAGATGAAAGTCAGATAGACATTGTGGTCAGGCTAACATTGATATTCTTGAATTTTGGATTTAAGGAGATTGACCGACGCTTTTGAGGATTTTTCAGAGCATCATTGGACCATTTCAAAAAATTTGCCCTAGTTTGTAGTCCTAGGGAAATTATTTTGAAACAGTAGAAAAACTGAACCCTTGTGTAGGGTTGCCTACGTATCTCATCAAGATAAATCGAGATAAGAATCAGGTCAGAACGTAGTTCGAGCAAACTTATGGATTTGTATATGGCATGTATGATTATCATGAAGTGATGTCTATCCTTGAAAAGGATGTGAAAGGCGACCGAGTTGAAACTGCTCATGAACATGAAGCGTTGAAATTACTCTGGTCAGACGACCGAGAGGATGGATGTCAAGTATAGACAGCGCTTTGACATTATTTCAATATGTTGACAAGATTGAAAAGGTAGGACATTGGAGAAGTTATGGCATTACTTCTCCACAGTTGGAAGGATTGTTATGGCTGAAAGGGTGTCGAACCCTTGCTTTTGAAAGTGAGGGTCGATCGTCATGAATTTAATGGTTTACGACGTTCGGAAGAAAAAAACTTGATATTCTCGAACCAAAATCAGGTGAGAATTTAGAGGTAGGCCAGCTAAGCACTAATGTCATTGAGCTTTTGAATTTGTGGGGGTTATTGATTTACGCTCTCAGAAGACATTTAAAGAGCGACTTTGAACTGTCTCAAAAAATTGCCCCAGTTTGAATACTAGAGAAATTATTCTGAAACAGTGAAGAGACTGAACCCTAATATAGGGCTGCCTACGTATCTTGTCATAGCAAGAATCAGGTCAAAACGTAGTTCAGACAGATACGCAGTCATTGGTGGTTTGTATGATTATTACGGATTGCTGATGGTATTGAAAAAAGAAGTGTGGTATGACTAAGAGTTCGGATTCAAAAATATGTTTCGCGAATGAAAAGAATGTACAAGAAATGTGTTAATAGTTCTTGGGAAAAAATGGCAGAGTCCAAAAGAATAATTGTAAGGATAAAAAATGGATGTGAAGTGATATGACGGTAAAGGATGATTGTAGGGACTGGAAATGAGTGTGAGGAATTAAAAATATTCTAAATTCAACACAAGTCAACCAAAATTATTAGGCATAGTGGACAATATTGAACATGCCGTGTAAAGTATATGTATAACTAAAGAATGTACAGTGAATGCAAAAAAGTATATATCTCATAAACATGTATCGAATAAAGAATGTGTAACAAATAAAGAATGAAAATTCGTCTAGCTGAAGTGACGATCAAAATCGTGTCTACAAACGACCTATGGATTCTAAGAGTAGATTCACCTAGGTTGGTAGAAGGTATTCGGACAATCGCAAGAGGGTGAGTGGTAAGCTAAATGCTCTTACTCTGAAACTAAGGAAACCAAAGAAGGTTTGGGGGAGTGTAAGACACCCCCCCCCGCGTGAACCACAGTGTGTGAAGTGTACGGCCAAAGACTCGATAGAATCGGGATTACTATTAAATAAAGTGAAAATAATGTGCAACAATTTTTAGAATATACAGATACAATGTTTACAAACAAATAATGAATCAAAAATTGATAAGACTGTAAAATTAATTTGTGCAAATAATGTAAAAAATTTATTAGCAAAACACAGATAATTCAGACCATGTGAAATAAGTGAAACAAATAAAGAATTAATAAGCTAAATAATTAACATATGAAAAATATAAAAGTACCTCCCTCAATTGAAAAATTGAGTCTATAATGGTTAGAACCTGCTTAACTCCCCAGCAGAGTCGTCATTCTGTCATGCCCTATTTTTCACCAAAGTTAAAACAAGCATGACTTATGGACTCTAAAAGAATTGATTTTTGTACAGAGTCGCCACCTAATTTTTAAGGAAAATAAAGAAACCTATTTTTATTATTGACATGTATGACTTGTGTTTTAATCCGCAAAAACCAGTTTAGATTCTAGGTAAGGGTTCAAATTATTCCAAAGGGAAGGGGTTAGGCATCCTTCAGAATCCACAAATGTGGTACCCGACTAGACTAAATTTATTAAAGAGGGAGGAGGTAAAAATCATTTTTCTCAAAAAGGTATGAATAAGTTAAGTATGTACTAAAATAATATAAAAATATATGTATAAAAAGGGTGCATTAAATGTATAAATAAAATCTAATGTTGCAAAATGTATGTATAAAATATATGAAGATATATAAGCAATATAAAAACGTATGAAATGAAAAGTTATAGAAAGCACTTTATGTAACAAAAGAAAATTATTTTTTGTCTTATATAGAAAGAAAAAGTATTTCAAATAATACTTTTTACTTGACAAAATCAAGAGAAGAAAATATTAAATAAAGATTTATTTTAAGAGAAAAGACTACACAATATTTTTAATGCCAAAGATGTGAATTAACTAATTAAATACTTGAATCAATTTAATCTTTTATGTTAGTATTTACGGCCTAAGTTTTGCCTAAGCGCGTGCTGAGGATTACGTAAGTAAAGAATATCCCCGCCCAACACCCCAAAATAAAGTTTCACTATAATTAACATTTGTACAATTGTAAGACTAAAAGTAAATACAAATAGTAAGTTTGAGGGAATCTTCAAATTCCTTTTTAGCATCGTCGTCTTTTGAAACTGTCTCCGAAAACCTGTATACACACTTGATATAAATATTAGTAATGAATAAATATTTATCAAAATAAAATATGTGTATATGTAAAAATAGATTTTTTGTTATAAAGTGGGCTCGGATTAAGTTTTAGATACGTCATGGCTACGAAGTGGTTGCTCGAATTTATCGGCCGTCCTAAATTACCTTGCCAAGATACGAATCATAAAACCATTGTGTTGTCGTGATAATATAATGATTTCGTCATCGCCCAAATTTATTTGTTTATTAGTACGTATTTGTATACGTAATATCCCGTCTTTTTATTTGTGGAGGGCTCAAAAATCGACGGATATTTTTTCATTGGCCAGATCATTTGGTATCTTTTTCGTATCAGTATAATATCAAGAGCAAAGAAGTCAGTCAAAATGCCCAAAAACAGTCCAAAAATGGCTAAAAATAGTGATGAAAACAGCACATGCTCGGAACGATAATACGTTGCCAGAAAAGTGCAAAATCAGTAGCAACCAAGAGCAAGCTCATAACAACAACAACAACTACAACAATCACAGAAACTCCATCAACAAACAGTGAGAACATCAAAAATCCACCAACACACAAAAATAATTAGTGAAAGATATTGCTAAACATACAAATATTTCGGCGTAAGTTAGCAACAGTAGGTAAAAGTAGAAGAGCCATAGAAGACTTTAAGAAAAGTCTGGAATCCATGGGGGTCGCCGGAAAATGTACAACTCCGGCCAAATAATATCAAAAATAGTATTTAATGTATACATCAAGACGAAAGAGTGATGAGTAGTGGCGTTGCTTCGACGGCTCTCGCCGGTGCAACGCTGGAAAACATGCAACTCCGACTAGATCTGGCCCATTTTGGTGTAGGCCACCATTTTTAATAAGCAATAGCAAATAAGAGGGAGAGAAAAAGAGGGATGAAACAGCGGTGGTGGCTCGTTGGAGCTCGCCGATCATCACTTCCGGCGAGGCAGTCGCGGAGAGGAGAAAAAGGAGAGAAAGGGAGAGAGGAGGAGAGGAAAGGAGGTTGGCCGCGGATGGTGGTGCTAGCCGAAGCTCGCCGGTCATCATCTCCGGTGAGCCAGCGACGGAAAAGAGGAATAAGGGGCAAGAGAGAGAGAGAGAGAATAGATTTGTGTTAAGGTGTTTTTTTGTTTTTTTTTTTGTCTTGTGTATGTGAAGTATGGGTATATGTAGTGTGTGTATATGTATGTGCAGTGTGTTTGTGTAAAAATTCCCTCTCCAAAAACAATTAACCCCTCCCCTCTATTTATAATAAAAATCAATCCCCCTTTTTACCCAAAAAATAAAGATTTCCTCCTCTCGTCCACTAAATACTACTTTAGTCTATTAGTTATTATCTAAGGGATTTTTTATTCTTTTAACTAAAATAAAATGTTATTATCCAAAGGGTAAATGTCATGTGTAGTCATGTCACACATCACCTTTAATAAAGGTGACGTGACGAGTCACCTTTAATAAAGGTGACATGACGAGTCACATTTAATAAAGGTGACATGACAAGTCACCTTTAATAAAGGTGACATGACAAGTCACCTTTAATAAAGGTGACAAGACCTCGACTTGACCGGATTATTGCTCCGTGTATCAAAGTAATTAATTCGGCTTATCGTTTGCGGATTGTAACTAACGTATAAAAATATGGGCATCGAAATATAATTACAAAAAATGTAAACAACAACAAAATATAATTATCTTGAAAAAATGTATTATTATGTAAATAGTTAAAAATGTAGTGTACTGCAAAGAATTATTGTGTTATGTTGTGTACGTGTGCAGATGACTGTGAAAAATTTAAAATGACAATAAATTGATAAAAATCCTAATATTTACGAAATTAAGGATAATTATCAATGAATTGTAAAAGTGTGTAAAAAAAATGTATTTTGTGCTCTTTAACGATCAGGGAGCTTGAAGACGTTAATTTTAAGTACGGAGAGCCAAAATTGGGTGTCAACAGTACCCAAAAATTGGGTTAAACTTATTAAATGCCTAAATTAGGGGTGGTTAGTGTTGGTAAATTTTGAAGAATCTATGGTGGTAACCAGAGGAATGGAAATTAGTAAAATATTATTGTTAGGATGAACGGTTGGGGGTATATTATGGCACGGGTCATATGTGCAAACTGTAGATGATGGTTTTACATAATTGGAATCTAACTTGAGTTATATGTGTTTGCTAACTGTTCTTGGTATTACTTGATGTAAGGCATGTTTAAAAAAAGTAAAGGCTTATTGAAATCCTGATTGTTAATCAATGTAATGAGTTGTTATGAAATCTTGTTGGTTGTGCAAGTGTATTTGTTGAATACTCATTATTGTTGTGATTATAGTGATATATTAATTATTTGTGGGTTGTACTGGTATTTGGGCATCTTCGCGGGCATATATATTCATTGCTGTGGGATGTACCGGTATTTGGACATCTTTATGGGATTTGTTGGTATAAGGTTGGCAGGCACTTGATGTTTGAGATTTGGTACATGGACAAGAGCTCGTCCCCTGCAGGTCATGGCTAGTGGGAGACCATAAAACCCTTAACATGTATGTACAAGTATTGGTGAGAGTGACGGTTCCTTGAGTGAACTGAGTTATTGTTTACTTGTCATATACTATGTTATATTGGTTCTCTGAGTGAATCGTGCTTATGTTTTGATCGGTTATATTGGTTCCTTGGGTGAACCGAGCTTATGTGTTGATCTGTTATATTGGTTCCTTGAGTGAACCAGGCTTGTGTGTTTATTCGATATATTATTTCCTTGTGTGGACCGAGTTTATGTATTTATGTGTTATATTGGTCCCTTGTATGGACCAAGTTTATGTAATGACTTGTATATTGGTTTCTCATATGAACCCATACTTATGATTATGATTATTTCCATTGTTGAAAGGGATCCTTGAGAGGTCCGGACTAAGGCTATAAAAAGAAAGGTATATGTTCTGTATCTTTTACTTACTTATGTGAATGAGACAAAAGGTGATATATTGTGGTTGAGTCATAATTGTTGACCCTGCTATTTGACTATATTAATTACACTTGACTGGATTTCTGAGGTTAGTACTGATGGGTTGACTTGATCTGCTGTCTATGTTAACTCTTATTGGATTAAACTCAGTAGCGAGGTAGATAAAGAGATAAAGGTTAAGTATTATGAAATTGAGGTAAGGCTACATGGTAGGTATTCAAGTTTGTAACTGTGGCATGTGTATGGTCGGTGGTCACTCGGGTTGTTGTATTTGTGGCCGGGAAGGTGGGGTGTTGCTGACTTGTTATTATTTTGCATAGACTTAAATGGTCTAGAGATGCTAAGGTGTTAACGCATAATTGGATTTGTGGAACAAGGTTACGTGTTACGTAAGGGTCTTAACAGACAAATTGTGAAGGGTAAGAAACCTTAGGGCTGAGTATTATTGAACTTATTTGTAATTAAGAAATAAGGTCTGACTGGGTGACGTAGTGAGAAGTCATTGATTAACGCTGACCATGATAAGGATAGCTGCTCATAAATTGGAAGGCGAGTAAAAGCTAAAGGTGATAAGGAATTAAGGGACAGAGGGTATTTGACTAATTAACTCTTAAGCTGCATGTTTCCTTTCGGATATTTATGTGATTTAATTCGGATTGACCGATGATGCTTACTAGTACATGTTGTTTTGTACTGATACTACTCTTGCTATACCCTTTTTGGGATATAGTCTTGTTGCAAAATCAGTAGGTGTTTCATGTTTTACAAGGTAGAGATCTCCAATAGCTTCTGTTATTGTTCCTGTGGTAGAAGCTGGGTCATGTGTATAGTTTGTATCTCCTCTTAGTAGCTCTTATACTTGTTTAGATTAGTTTCTTGGGCAAAGTATTTGTTGTATTTAAAGGTTTGGTAAGCTGGTTGTAATAATGAAGGCATTCTACTGTTTCTTATAGATTTTCGCATGTATTTTCAAATGGGTGGTAAGGGTTCTCCTATCTAGGTGTATTAGAGAAGGTGCCTGCACGATCCAGGTAGTTGGATCGTGACACATAATTAAACTAAATCTAGTAGGATGATATGCTTCATAGTAAGTTACATTTATTTGTGGAAGGTAATACAGGAAGCTTGCTAGAAAGTCAAAAACTGAGAGGATTGTAATGGTCTAGAATCTGGATTCTGGCAAGTGAGATCTGGAATTTGTTGAACTCTTTCATTACTTGAAAAGAAACTAAAGGAATAAACTAAAACTATTCAGCAGATAGCAAAGACAAGATTCAGAACTTCTGAAGTAAGAATACATCAAACCTCATCTTACTTATCTTTCCTCCATCGTTTTGTCTTTCTACTTCTCATCGAAGGTGTTGCATTAGTAATGTTTCCAACAGGTGTAACAATTGAATCATCTTCATTTATTATCTTAAAGCTATGCAAGGAAGTTGCTTCAGACCCCAAGGAATATTGTGTGGCAACAGATTGTTGAGTTATAAGGCTTTCTTTTAATTATTTTTTTAAAAAAAAAGAGTGATAAGGCTTTTATTTGAAGTAATAAGCTTTACAGAAGACTTCCCAAAGTCTTGACAAATAAGTAGCGTCAGTCTTCATTTTTTACTGCATTACTCAAGAATGTAAAATAACGTAGAAAACACAAAACATGATGTATTTGATTAAATAAAAAACACATAGCTACAACGGGCAACCCATATTGATCTTAACACACAAACCTATCTTTTAAAAGGACTAAGCAATACTGCCCAAAGGTGATTAAGTCTGTCAGACTCGATCTCTTGGCTTTGAATCATTAAAAGCTTAACAGTCGCTGAAAGGTAGTGTTTGCTATTCTTTTTCCTCTATCTCTAGTATCTACAAAAGCAACATATTTTAATACAACCTGTATAATGAAGGAATAACAAATCAAAGGTAAGTATTTCCTGAAAACCTCTCAAAGGCAAGAAATTTTATAACCTTTGTCTTCAAATTACACATTTTCAAGCACAAAACTACTTCATCGCTTCAGAGAATAGAATTGATCTTTTTCATCTAGAAATTTTACCTTGATGAATACTCAACACTCAAAATTCACTAATAAATAGTTCCCAATGAGGAGTGTGCAGAGTTCATTCAATAAGTAGGATACTTTACATATTATAGGAGGTCTTCCTGAGTTGAGATCTTAATATGACGACGTATTAATACGAAATAAATTCCAGAAAATCATATTGTAGTTAGAACCATCCCCTTTGTCACCCCTTTCCACCTTTAATACCAAGTTTCTATCTGATCCCACTTTATCAGGTGTGTTTAGTAATTTGTAGAGTCCCCTTAAAAGTGACAGTGATGGTAAAACTGTCATCCCCTACATGTTACTCCATCTTATCCAATTTTGCATTAAGAATTTGTCAAAAATCAATATTTGTGACTCTACAATTATCATGCAAAAGAAGAGGAAAGGTAAATAAATTATTAAATTAGATTCCTACTTAAAGAGAAGTCAAGGGAGAATCATGCATATATACAAGTAAAAAAAGTCAAGTAGAAGTAAAAGCAGAAATACAAGATTATCTCGCTAGCTTCACTGAAACAGAAGTCTAGTCAACTTCACATTCCCAACGAAAAGAAAGAGAAGCACGAAATACAAAATCTACAGAAGACGTACAACAAATCCATAACTTACCTTTTACACCCGAAGTATTGTCTATCTTTCTCCACGTTGAATAAATTGACTTTCAAAATCCTGTAAAATTCAAACTGTGCGATCATTATATTCCAACTGAACAAAGAACTAATTTTCGCTATTGTTATGTGTTGAGACTCCACAAGTGAAGTGACTATTACCTATAAGATGAAAATAAATTCATAGCACTAAGTTAAAAATGTTTTTTTACAAAAAAAATAAAATCAAAGAATACACCAAATCAGTATAGATAAAATAAAGGAACACATCTAATCAGTTAAAAGAATTAGTGTATGTGCAGCGCCTCTTCGATTTTTAGGAGATTCAATCTAAATCACCGATACATAGATCCATTTAGCAAGTTTCAAATAAAGTAAATTAGTTTCACTAATTATGTCAAGCCATAGCCAGTTATCCATCACATGCAAAACAGAACAACTCACCAAAAATTGGAGCAGATCAAACCCCAAAAATTACTCTGAAACATATGTAGATAAAAAAAAAAAGAATCAAGAAAATATCACTTTCCTGGCTATTTATAGAGAGGAAACCCAAAGCATAATAATAAATTATTCTTGTGGCAATATTTATTGTAATTGATAAAAGATCATTAGTCTTAAAAGATCATTAGTCTTACTTTTTCATGTTAACAATAAATTATTGTAAAGAAAAGTTATTGAACTTCTAGAATACTAACGGAGCAAGATAACATAATAGGATATATTTCAGAACAATTAGGATTTATATACTACCTTCAGTATCTGTTTCATCAAATAAAAGATTTAAAATAATTAAATAGTGATCTTCATGTTCATCACTGGAGTTGTTTAATACTCGATAATTGATCCCCATGTGGTTTAAGATAAAACTTATTTGAAGTAACATAAATATGAAAAATGACCCATTACATTACCTGTATGTCTTAAACATTGAAGCGATCAAAACTTCCAATCAACATAAAAATTCTTCTTACTTTTTCATGATTGATCACCCCCACTACAAAATGTCTTTGTTTGCATCAAATTCTTACTTGTAGATGGTTAAAACAGAAAAAAAAAAAAAAAAAAAAAAAAAAAAAAAAGAGTTAATCAAAAAGCTGGAGTTCTCCAATTAATATGTGATACAAAATAGGGCACAATGAAGCTAATAAAAAAACAGTTGGTCAAAGAAGTAGAACCAGCTTCACCAGAAGACCTGCTTAATCATCTTTTATTTACGTTCCATGTAAAATCATTATCAAAAAGTTGTCCATACGTACGGATACGAAACATATTTTTCTAAGGATCTTAACTATCATGCATTATCGTTGGTGTATATTTGAAAATAAGTTGGCCATTCACAACATGTACCAATCATTATCCTGATAACTAACATGAGCCAAGATTTAAAGGTATATAACAGAAAATTACTACATGGCAATAAGTAAATAAAAACCTTAAAAAGGAATGAGAAGTTGCACTCCAAATGAAACCCAAAAATTAAAATTAAAATGTTAAGTGAATTTCAAAGGTAGTTAAAAGATACAGAATCAATATTCTCTAGAAATCAAACTAGTTTAGGCTGTTATTTGTACTACAATGTGATGTAGTGTTCGTACACCAAAAAAATCACCCTTTTTGTTTTTGTTGTCCACTTTAAACAAATTTCAAATAAAATAAAATATCATCTTACTTTCTTGCACAAGTTACACACGTCTACATTCTACTTTTCGTAGTTCCTTCATTTTCCTCTATACAGTAGCATAATCTTCTAAAAATAGCAATTAAAAAATCAAGAATTTTTTCTTCTATCACCTTTTTTATTTGGCTTTTTATTAGCACTAATACTAACATCATTATTCTTCATCGCCATTATTCTTCTAAAGACGACTCTATCAAGAAAGTGTCATTTAGCCTAAGATAATGGGTATGTAGGAATAAATTTTTAAGCACTCCTAAAATCTAAGATAGTTAAAACTCTATATCTCATTTCAGCAGAGAGAATCGACTCACCAATTAACACGTGTATGAATTTTGCTAAACAAATTGAGAGTGGAGAAACCCAAACCTATGATTTTTCAACTTATATGGCAGAAGAAGAAAAACATTACAGATGATCGATGAAAAAATTGGAGAAATTCAACATTGGAGGAGTTATGCAGAGCGTCGACGCATAAGAAAGGCTAGAAACTCTACTCGCAGAATAATGCGAATTGATAGCCGACAACACACACACAGAGAGAAAGAGAGAGATTGATATGAAAATTAAGTAAGTGCCACAAATAAATAGTATAGTTGTCTCAAAAATTGAGGAGTTACCTCTCAATATGCGCTACTCATAGTCCGTAGATCACATGCACCAGTTTCTTTGTCGTCCTTCCCATTTAAGTTCTCAATTGTTTGGTCCGTCTGTAAAGTAAGAGATGAATTCCACTCTAAAAATCACCAATTTTAAACTTTTGGTAAAAGTCTCACTTCAGGAATGCGGAGAAGTAAACATTAAACAAACTTAAAAGAGAGGACCATGCAACATACCCACAATAACATAAAAGCAACAAAAATTGAAAGCAGTACCAAAATAATGGAACATAAAATCAACAAAACAGGACCAAAACCCAAAGAAAAAAAAAAGCAAAAGCTTACGGTGTTCAATAGATCCCACCCCGCAATAGAGTTTAACGAAAACTCCCGGAAGAAGATGATGAGGAAAAAAATAAGAGAAAAAAAGTGGAGTGAGAGAGGAAAAAGAGGATAGAAAGTTGAGATTGCAGAGGACGAAGTGAACCAAAGGAATGGTAAACCAAAAGAGAACTAAAAGAGCCACCACGTGGCAAACAAAAGAGCCACATGGATATGTGGGTGATGTATCAATATTTTTAACGTAATTTTTAGTGTAATTACAAATATATCCTTCTTTGTACTTCAAAGCTTCACTTATAATTTTACAAATATAAGAACACAAATCAATCAGCTCCAATAACAACCCTCAAATATTGACAACCCTATTGAAACAGCCCTATTGAAAAAACCTTTAATTTATATTGGTATCAGAACAAGAAGTTTCTAGGCCATAGTATATGAAAAGAACTAGATTAGCTAGATATTTAAAGGCTCTTAAGTCATTTTCTTAAAAAATTTAGAAAAAGAATCTAATAGACTAGGAGAACAATCAAATTATTACATAGAGAATTTTAAAGTAGAAATTTCCCAAAAATACCCACCAATCATAGAACTAGTCCATTATTATCAAAATCGAATTCGAATACTTAATAGACAAATAAACTTTAGACAAAAAGTAATAGATAACATAACAACCAGACTTAATTACTACCCATTAGGATAACTAAGTTATATGAAAAACTCTCATTTAGCCAAACAATTAAAGGCCTTAAGTAACCAGTTAGCAGTTAGAAAAGATAAAGTATTTTCCGTTAGCCTAAATTTAATTATATGAGAAGACCTATTAGAAATACTAGAGATTATAGAAATTCAATAAAAGATTTAAAGTTTTTATATCTAGAACTTCAAAGATTATACTATAATCCGGACATAGAAAACGGTATAATACACAACGGTAGAATTTCTTATTGTATATTAGAAATAAGAAAAAATCAGAAGAAATTAATAAACCATATTATTTCTAGACTATTATACACTAGCCCACTAAGTATACAAAACTATCACACTAGAATTTTAAGAATATTTAATACATGAGACAACACCCTTATTCTAAAGAAATCACATATCATCATATTACTATATACGACTTTCAACAAGACCTAAGACAAGCAATAATAGTTAAGGAATTGCTAGGGTATAATTAAACCAACGAATTAAAACAAATCGAACAAGAAATAAAAGGAATTAAGAATTATATTAAATATTTAAGAAATAGAGTTAAATCTTTTCCGTTAGGATAAATTTTATGAGACAAAATAGATTAATAAAAGAAATCAGTAATAGACAAGAAAGAATAGCAGATAGCCAAGATTATATTCAATTTTTAGAAAATATTTTAGAAGAACTCGATCCAAGATTAAAAATTTATATAGAACATCAAGATAACTTTTTAGTATTCCAAATCGCAAACTATAGACAATTCCTTCAGCTAGAAATTAAACGACTTACTCTTGAAATACTAAGACAAAATTACTTCCTTCAAAAATTAGTAGAAAAAATATATGCGAAGAAGCGATAATTATCATAGTTATATAAACCATTATAATAATCAAATACATAATACTCATTTCGAAGAAAAAAGACTAAAAAGGATAAGAGAACAACTAATTCAACATTTACAAGACTTTGATAACGCAACAAATAAGAACTTTAAAAATATATCTGTACAAGCACATCATAGAAGGTGTGGACACCGAAATAGAATTAAACTAAGAATCTCTAACGTAAATAGCAATATTGGAAGTACGAGAAGTTATAGGTTACTTTTTAAAGAATATTTAGACAATTGTCCGTTGGGATAAAAATATTAATGAAAACACACCCTTTTGCAAAAACTGTACAAGCTAATAATTTTATATATAATATTCAGGTAATAAGACTAGTTTACGCCACAAAGAAGTATAGAAATTTAAAACAATCTCTGATAAAACTAAAGACCTTAAATTTAGAAGCCTCAGACCAAATCGAAAGTAAAATCAGTTGGGAACTACAAAGTATAGAAAGTGATATAGAAGAGTATAAAAAGTGGTTAGAGTGGTATAAAACAAGACTAATCTGGATAGCACTAGGATAGAAAAGATAGACAAAGTAACTAATCTTAAGAAATTAGAATATCTAGACTTACAATTAATTCCAGAAAAGAAATATAAAAGATTAAAAGATAATTCACTAATTAGATGTAATTTTAGTAACGGAGACCATAGTTTACATAACGAAGATCCGCAGTTAAATAGTATAGTAGATTTGATACTAAATCTAGGTGATAGTATTCATAAAGACAATACACTAATACTCGAAATTCTTAGAGATATACAAGTTAAACAGATAAAAGTATTTAATCAAATAGAAGATAAACTAGATTTCTTAAAAATCCAATATTTAGAAATAGAAAAAAGACAGCTTACAAAAGAACCACAAGAAAGTATAAAAATACTTCATAAAGACTTAAAAGATTTAAGACAAACTTTAGAACAAATAAAATCATTCATCCTTTCATGAACGACCCATTATATAAAGAAATACTTAAAGAAGCAGAACAAATAACACCAAATTCAGAAGGTTTAAGTGATCATTCACCTCAAAGTAGGGCAGACCAAATAATAATTAAACAAAATAATACCATAATATTATTACTTCTAAAACTTAACCAAAACATAGAAAAATTACTCAAATAAAAGAATTTACAAGACAATCAAGAAATATTCAAACAACATTTAGAAGAATTAATTAAAATAAAATATCCATCGGTACCAGAAGACAGTTTTAACGAATTAATAGACCAGCTAAAAAAGACAGAACTAACTCCATTAAAAGAAAGAACACCAGTAGTTAGAAAAGTAAAACCATGGACTTTTTATCAGGTAGGAGATCAGTCCAAGAAAGACCACGATATAGTTACACCCAAAACAGATTAGGTAATAATATAATATCCAACCTAATGAACTCTGGAAGACAAAATGCTTCTCAACAGTTAGACGAAGTAATAGACATTGATAAAGATATTCAAATTTTTCAACAAAATAAATTAAATCTATTAAATCCAAAAGTACTATATAGTGCAGGTTTATTTTCACAAACCGCTCAGTTATATAGCACTATAGAGAAGAACAGATGTGTGTTACAGGAAACAATCAGGGTAACCTTACATTAATTAGTCCAGAATCCTCAGCAGAAATTAGAAGACGAAATATGAATTTAATGCACATGGGTTTAATTATAATAGGATTAAAAGGATTAACCAGAAAGAATTTAGGAACTAAAGTATTAATAACTATTTATGACGATAGATGGTCAGACTCTAAAAGATCCCTTATAGGACTAACCGAAGTAGACATGACTAATAACGGAGGAATATTTTACTGTAATCCAGACTTTATGATTAATTCATTCGAATTTGGAAAATATATAAAAATAGGCATTCAGACTAAAGGATTTGAAGACATGAATACCGGTAACAACCTTTTAGTATGTGTAGGATTTATAGGAAAATTAGCTAATAATAGTGGTACTAAGTTTAAATTAAAAGTCGAAGACGTTGTAGGACTAATGGGAAATAAAGGAATTAAATTAATGAAACCTTTAAAAATAGACTCAGAACGTTATGCCGGCTTATAATGGAACTTAGAACATAAAAGTAAACAAGAAACACTAAAACCTACAGATCATTTAATGTATACTAACAAAAAAGGAGAAACTTCAATTAGGTTTATAGATTATGAAAAGACAAATCAAAATGAAATAGAAGAAGAAGTTGATGAAAGAACAACACTTATGAATATAATAGAATTAGAAGAATTTGAAGTAGATAAAACAATACAAAAGGCTAGAGAAATATATACATCAGATAACAATAGACGTTTTAAATGTACTGGATGTAAGTTGGGACAATTAAACATTTTTTAAGTAGATGAACACTTTAGACTATGTACATTAAGAACAGATAATATAAGATATCGAGAAGTTTTCGATACGACAGAAGATACTATTTCCGAAACAGATAGAAGTATTAAAGAATTTATGGAATCAGCTTCAACAAGTTCAAGTCCTTTCCAAAGAACTAGTCAAATACATACGGTAGAAACTAATACAGGAAATGTACCGAGACATAGAGTTTATAGAACCAATCCAGAAACAGAATTAGAAAGTGTTAGACCAATAGGAAAAAGAATGTCAATAGAAGAACCTATTACCCTTCAAGAAGGTGGTAGTAAAGGAAAAATACTTAACATAGCAGCTCATGATCCACAAGCATGGAATAAGTCATAGATTTGTGGAAAGGTATAGTAGTAGCAGACTATATTAAAACCTATAATGAAACAGACTCAGAAACAATGCATAGATATATGGAAACCTTTTATAAGGTTTTTTCAATAGGGTTGTCAATATTTGAGGGTTGTTATTGGAGCTGATTGATTTGTGTTCTTATATTTTTGTAAAATCCTACTCGGTACTTCCTCCTCCTGGTATCTACTTATGCAGTTAGACTTATGTCTTCCTAGAATTCTAAGTATATTCCCCAGAAAATTAACTTTTTTTTTAATTTTTTTTATATCTATTCATAGTCATACCCTGTTCATCTCTTTTTCTTAAACTTATACTTAAGAACTGTTTCTTTAACCGCACCCCGGAACATGTTAATTTTTTAGCCTATCCATAGCCGACCCCTTTCATCTCTTTCTCTTAAACTTTTACTTAAAAAATCGCTTCCTTAACCGCACCCTGGAAAATACTGTCCTGTGGCTCTCTGGCCATAACGGACTTCAACATCCTGGGTATTACCGGTTAATCCATAGGGGTTTATTAAGCATTTAAGAGACTAACCATGTACTAAGGGTGGATATGGATCATCCTAGGAATTTACCGATTGATCCATGGGAGTTGCTTAAGCATTTAAGAAACTAACCATATACTAAGGGTATACATATGAAAGATTATATCAAATAAACATGATATTAACATATTTTTATATCAACATAAACATAAATCAAAACATATAAACATACTGTTCAGAGACATGGGGAAAATACCTAGTTCTAAGAAAGCCATAACCTACTTACATAATGTAGAGGAGAGAGGGTTCCCTTTCGGGAGTCCCCGAGGCGCTCCTGGCTGAACTGGAAAAGTAAAGAAACTTTGTACAAACACTCTTACTCACATAAACACTCTTTTTTGTTTTCTTTTTTATCACACTATTACAATATTAGTTGAATATTCGGATATTCAAACTTGCTAATGGTCGATTGCCTCAATCGATTCTTACTTCTTTCTGAATGAAATGAAGAGTATATATAGGCAGAGCACGGACTTCAAATTGTAATTCAATCTTGCAAAGGAATCTGAATTATTGAAGCTGTCGTTGTCTTGGGTCCCATGTTACAGTGCGTCTGTTGAATATTTCTGAAAATTATTAAGGTGGCTGTCGCTTTCTGTCTGCTTTTTCCTATGCACTTTTTGACTTTCTCGTTTCTTTTAGAAAATTAGCCGCCTCTATACTGTTTGGCTGATGTCATTGCTTACGTTTATTGAAACTGCTGAAGTCATTGCTGATGTCTTTTAACAAACTGTGTCTAAATTATGCAAAGCTTCTGAATCAAACTCATGCCTGAGTCATCACTTGCATTGGGGTCTTGTGCAAACTGTTCCATAGTCGGATCATAGTCTGAGTCTGAATTAGGAATATCTTCTGAATCTTCTCGTTTTGGACTTAGCTCTAGTTTTATCATGTCTTTTGTTTCTTCAGTAGCAGCATTAGGTGTAGCATCCTTTAATAGTCTCATTAAGGTTTGTCCAATAATATTTTTGATTGTCCTTGTATTAGTCTTACTTTGTCTTTTGATTTTTGTGGTTCTTGTCTTTGAACTTGAAGCTTCCAAATTAAAACTTGCATGGAGTCTTCTTACACTTTTTGGCAAAGTGTCAGCCATCAACGGGCTTGATGAGTCTTTACCGGTTGCCGTTTGAACCAGACTAGCTGTACCTTTACCTGATACAGTAGGTCTTTCTACATTCACTGGGGAATGTACACCCGTCTAATCCATTTTTTGTTGAGTTGGAGAACTCATTTGTGTCTGAAAATCAGTCTGTGTTGTGGAATCTTTAAAAGCTTTCAAAGTAGTTTGAGATTGATTTAATTCTAAATTTCGTATATATTCTTGTAACATCATATTTTGTCTGAGTAAATTATCCCGTTCTTTTTCTAAAAGTTCATTTTTATGATTAAGTCTTTTGAAACCTTCAGTCATTGAGCTACAGTGATCGCAAAAAATAATTTTATTTGAGTCTTTTTGAATATTATACTGAGGGAAATTTGTCTGATTTCTGAGTTCTGGGACTATAAAAAAGTTTGGTCCTAAATTTCCTCTAGCATAGTCTAAAGCTTCATTAAAATTATTAAAACCTTTATATAAAGGGTCTTTGAAACCTTTGATGGTCTGGATTACCTGTATCCATGTCTGATATATGCCTGGTGTCTTTCCCTGTATAATCACATAAAATTTAAACTTGTTAGTTAGGTTTTTGTCTGTAAAATATTGTGCTATGGCGTTCATAACAGCTAACAAATAGATGACATCCCTTGGAGTCTTATTGTATGAAATCCATAAGTTGTCTAATAAACATTTTTGATTTCGGTCAACCCGTGCTTCGGGCCTTGTCTTGAAACTGAAATTGGAGTCTGGATAATAAATTAAATTTTGTTTCCCAAAATGTATTCTTTCTATTGTCTGATCAGTAGATGTCTGAGAAGCAGTTAACATAGTCTGCGGCTGAAAATGAGTATTGCTTAATAAAGTCTTTAAATAATTGTCTGCATTGGAGTCTGAGGTGGAAGCCTTAGCTTTCCCTTTGTCTGTATTCATGCTGCAAAAGAAATTAGTTAGTAGTTCGTATCATTAACCGACTTAATTTATCAGCTAATCCATTTTCTTTACCTTTGATATGTTCAAATTTAATAGTATAAATGGAAGTAGCATCTATAAAATTTAACCATCTACGTTTACTACTATTCTTTTCAATTATTCTTTCATGAAATTTAACAATGGCTTCACAGTCTGTTCTAACTAATACTTCTGGTTTGTTTAAAATATATATCTTAAAACTATTTAATCCATAAATAACTGCTAGAATTTCCATGTCTATACTACTCATATTACCTCTTTCTTTATAAACTCCGCTTTGATAAGCGCAAATTATTTCTTCTTTCTTAGTACTATATTTGTTCTTTCTGCCTTTTAGGATAGCTCCCAATCCTTCTGCACTATCGTCTGTTTCTATAATTAAATAATTTGTTTCAAATGGTAAAGTAAGGTCTGGGATTAGTCTAACCATTTCTTTGAGTTTTTGGACTAATTTTATATCTTCCGTGTTGAAAGATTTTTGTCCTGTAGAATCGGTTTTACTATATAATGGCCCAGCTACCTTTCTTAAATCTTTGATAAATGGTCTTGCATAATTCAAAATTCCTAAGAATTTCTATAAATCTTTTGTTTTATCTAATTTGTCTGGGATATCTAAAATCTTTGTTGCTATGTGAGGCTGGAGCTTTACCTTACCTTCTCCTATGGTTATTCCTCAGAAGCTAATATATGGCTTACATAGTTCCATTTTCTTCTTGCTAATAATTAAACCGTTGTCTACAAATAATTGGAAAACTGTTTGTAAATGTTCTAAATGTTCTTTTATATTGTTACTGAATACTAGAATGTCATCTATGTAAACTAATATAAAATGTTTATATTTACCGAATATATTATCCATTTTTCGTTGGAAAATTGGAGGGGCTGTCGTTAGACCAAATGACATTACTAACCATTCAAAATGGCCTTCTGGACATGTAAAAGCAGTCCATTCTATGTTGTCTTTATGCATCTTAACTTGCCAATAACCTAATTTACAATTAAACTTACTAAACAGTGTTCTTCCTTGAATTCAATTTATTAAACCTGTTTTGTCTGGTATTTTATAAGCATCCATTACAGTATTGTCATTAAGTCTTTTATAATTTATTACCATTCTTGCTTTTCCTCTGACTATTTCACTATGATTACGTACCATAAAAGCTGCTGATCTATGTCTTCATCACTATCTATCCATTCTTGGTCTTCTATTAGTTCTGATAATATATTCTGTTTGCAGGTGCAATCCGTCCCTTTATCGCAAATGGTGTCTGGAGTTATTTGTTTGTTTCTGGAATCTTGTATTACTATTGAATTTCTCTGTACATTTCTTCCAAAGAATGAGGGTGTTATTGTAATATTCATTGTAAAAATTACTCCATCTCTAGTTATAAAACATCCTCAATTGTTTTTTACCATAAAGTTTAATCCTATTACAAAATGTGCTTTTATATCTAAATCTCGTGTTAACATATATCCTAATTTATACCTGGTTTTATAGCTAGCACACGTATTATTAAAACTTATTATAGCTATCATTAGGTTGGATATTATATTATTACCTGATCTGTTTTGGGTGTAACTATGTCGTGGTCTTTCTTGGACTGATCTCCTACCTGATAAAAAGTCCATGGTTTTACTTTTCTAACTACTGGTGTTCTTTCTTTTAATGGAGTTAGTTCTGTCTTTTTTAGCTGGTCTATTAATTCGTTAAAACTGTCTTCTGGTACCGGTGGATATTTTATTTTAATTAATTCTTCTAAATGTTGTTTGAATATTTCTTGATTGTCTTGTAAATTCTTTTATTTGAGTAATTTTTCTATGTTTTGGTTAAGTTTTAGAAGTAATAATATTATGGTATTATTTTGTTTAATTATTATTTGGTCTGCCCTACTTTGAGGTGAATGATCACTTAAACCTTCTGAATTTGGTGTTATTTGTTCAGCTTCTTTAAGTATTTCTTTATATAATGGGTCGTTCATGAAAGGATGAATGATTTTATTTGTTCTAAAGTTTGTCTTAAATCTTTTAAGTCTTTATGAAGTATTTTTATACTTTCTTGTGGTTCTTTTGTAAGCTGTCTTTTTTCTATTTCTAAATATTGGATTTTTAAGAAATCTAGTTTATCTTCTATTTGATTAAATACTTTTATCTGTTTAACTTGTATATCTCTAAGAATTTCGAGTATTAGTGTATTGTCTTTATGAATACTATCACCTAGATTTAGTATCAAATCTACTATACTATTTAACTGCGGATCTTCGTTATGTAAACTATGGTCTCCGTTACTAAAATTACATCTAATTAGTGAATTATCTTTTAATCTTTTATATTTCTTTTCTGGAATTAATTGTAAGTCTAGATATTCTAATTTCTTAAGATTAGTTACTTTGTCTATCTTTTCTATCCTAGTGCTATCCAGATTGGTCTTGTTTTATACCACTCTAACCACTTTTTATATTCTTCTATATCACTTTCTATACTTTGTAGTTCCCAACTGATTTTACTTTCGATTTGGTCTGAGGCTTCTAAATTTAAGGTCTTTAGTTTTATCAGAGATTGTTTTAAATTTCTATACTTCTTTGTGGCGTAAACTAGTCTTATTACCTGAATATTATATATAAAATTATTAGCTTGTACAGTTTTTGCAAAAGGGTGTGTTTTCATTAATATTTTTATCCCAACGAACAATTGTCTAAATATTCTTTAAAAAGTAACCTATAACTTCTCGTACTTCTAATATTGCTATTTACATTAGAGATTCTCAGTTTAATTCTATTTCGGTGTCCACACCTTCTATGATGTGCTTGTACAGATATATTTTTAAAGTTCTTATTTGTTGCGTTATCAAAGTCTTGTAAATGTTGAATTAGTTGTTCTCTTATCCTTTTTAGTCTTTTTTCTTCGAAATGAGTATTATGTATTTGATTATTATAATGGTTTATATAACTATGATAATTATCGCTTCTTCACATATATTTTTTCTACTAATTTTTGAAGGAAGTAATTTTGTCTTAGTATTTCAAGAGTAAGTCGTTTAATTTCTAGCTGAAGGAATTGTCTATAGTTTGCGATTTGGAATACTAAAAAGTTATCTTGATGTTCTATATAAATTTTTAATCTTGGATCGAGTTCTTCTAAAATATTTTCTAAAAATTGAATATAATCTTGGCTATCTGCTATTCTTTCTTGTCTATTACTGATTTCTTTTATTAATCTATTTTGTCTCATAAAATTTATCCTAACGGAAAAGATTTAACTCTATTTCTTAAATATTTAATATAATTCTTAATTCCTTTTATTTCTTGTTCGATTTGTTTTAATTCGTTGGTTTAATTATACCCTAGCAATTCCTTAACTATTATTGCTTGTCTTAGGTCTTGTTGAAAGTCGTATATAGTAATATGATGATATGTGATTTCTTTAGAATAAGGGTGTTGTCTCATGTATTAAATATTCTTAAAATTCTAGTGTGATAGTTTTGTATACTTAGTGGGCTAGTGTATAATAGTCTAGAAATAATATGGTTTATTAATTTCTTCTGATTTTTTCTTATTTCTAATATACAATAAGAAATTCTACCGTTGTGTATTATACCGTTTTCTATGTCCGGATTATAGTATAATCTTTGAAGTTCTAGATATAAAAACTTTAAATCTTTTATTGAATTTCTATAATCTCTAGTATTTCTAATAGGTCTTCTCATATAATTAAATTTAGGCTAACGGAAAATACTTTATCTTTTCTAACTGCTAACTGGTTACTTAAGGCCTTTAATTGTTTGGCTAAATGAGAGTTTTTCATATAACTTAGTTATCCTAATGGGTAGTAATTAAGTCTGGTTGTTATGTTATCTATTACTTTTTGTCTAAAGTTTATTTATCTATTAAGTATTCGAATTCGATTTTGATAATAATGGACTAGTTCTATGATTGGTGGGTATTTTTGGGAAATTTCTACTTTAAAATTCTCTATGTAATAATTTGATTGTTCTCCTAGTCTATTAGATTCTTTTTCTAAATTTTTTAAGAAAATGACTTAAGAGCCTTTAAATATCTAGCTAATCTAGTTCTTTTCATATACTATGGCCTAAAAACTTCTTGCTCTGATACCAATATAAATTAAAGGTTTTTTCAATAGGGTTGTTTCAATATGGTTGTCAATATTTGAGGGTTGTTATTGGAGCTGATTGATTTGTGTTCTTATATTTGTAAAATCCTACTTGGTACTTCCTCCTCCTGGTATCTACTTATGCAGTTAGACTTATGTCTTCCTAGAATTTTAAGTATATTCCCCAGAAAATTAACTTTTATTTTTATTTTTTTATATCTATTCATAGTCATACTCTATTCATCTCTTTTTCTTAAACTTATACTTAAGAACTGTTTCGTTAACCGCACCTCAGAACATGTTAATTTTTTAGCCTATCCATAGCCTACCCCTTTCATCTCTTTCTCTTAAACTTATACTTAAAAAATCGCTTCCTTAACCACACCCTGGAAAATTCTGTCCTGTGGCTCTCTGGCCATGACGGACTTCAACATCCTGGGTATTACCGGTTAATCCATAGGGGTTTATTAAGCATTTAAGAGACTAACCATGTACTAAGGGAGGATATGGATCATCCTAGAAATTTACCGATTGATCCATGGGAGTTGCTTAAGCATTTAAGAAACTAACCATATACTAAGGGTATACATATGAAAGATTATATTAAATAAACATGATATTAACATATTTTTATATCAACATAAACATAAATCAAAACATACAAACATACTGTTCAGAGACATGGGGAAAATACCTAGTTCTAAGAAAGCCATAACCTACTTACATAATGTAGAGGAGAGAGGGTTCCCTTTCGGGAGTCCCCGAGGCGCTCCTGGCTGAACTGGAAAAGTAAAGAAACTTTGTACAAACACTCTTACTCACATAAACACTCTTTTTTGTTTTCTTTTTTATCACACTATTACAATATTAGTTGAATATTTGGATATTCAAACTTGCTAATGGTCGATTGCCTCAATCGATTCTTACTTCTTTCTGAATGAAATGAAGAGTATATATAGGCAGAGCACGGACTTCAAATTGTAATTCAATCTTGCAAAGGAATCTGAATTATTGAAGTTGTCGTTGTCTTGGGTCCCATGTTACTGTGCGTCTGTTGAAAATTTTTGAAAATTATTAAAATGGCTGTCACTTTCATCTTTTTCTTTTTGAAATTTGAGGCTGCCTGTCGGTCAGAAATCGTCATTGCTTACGTCTGTAGTAGAGTCTAAAATAGCTGATGTCATTGCTGATTTCTTTAACAAACTGTGTCTAAATTGTGCAATGCATCTGAATCAAATTCCATGCCTGAGTCATCACATGCATTAGGGTCTTGTGCAAACTGTTCCATGGTTGGGTCATAATCTGAGTCGGTATTTGGAACATCCGAATCTTTGTTCTTGGGTTCTGGTTCTGGTTTAATCATGTCTTTAGTTTCTTCAGTAGCAACATTAGGTGTAACATCCTTTAATAGTCTCATTAAGGTTTTTCCAATAATATTTTCGATTGTCCTTGTATTAGTCTTACTTTGTCTTTTGATTTTTGTGGTTCTTGTCTTTGAACTTAAAGCTTCCAAATTAAAACTTGCAGGGAGTCTTCTTACACTTTTTGGCAAAGTGTCAGCCATCAACGGGCTTGATGAGTCTTTACCGGTTGTTGTTTGAACCGGACTAGCTGTACCTTTACCTGATACAGTAGGTCTTTCTACATTCACTGGGGAATGTACACCCGTCTAATCCATTTTTTGTTGAGTTGGAGAACTCATTGTGTCTGAAAATCAGTCTGTGTTGTGGAATCTTTAAAAGCTTTCAAAGTAGTTTGAGATTGATTTAATTCTAAATTTCGTATATATTCTTGTAACATCATATTTTGTCTGAGTAAATTATCCCGTTCTTTTTCTAAAAGTTCATTTTTATGATTAAGTCTTTCCTTCAGTCATTGAGCTACAGTGATCGCAAAAAATAATTTTATTTGAGTCTTTTTGAATATTATACTGAGGGAAATTTGTCTGATTTCTGAGTTCTGGGACTATAAAAAAGTTTGGTCCTAAATTTCCTCTAGCATAGTCTAAAGCTTCATTAAAATTATTAAAACCTTTATATAAAGGGTCTTTGAAACCTTTGATGGTCTGGATTACCTGTATCCATGTCTGATATATGCCTGGTGTCTTTCCCTGTATAATCACATAAAATTTAAACTTGTTAGTTAGGTTTTTGTCTGTAAAATATTGTGCTATGGCGTTCATAACAGCTAACAAATAGCTGATATCCCTTGGAGTCTTATTGTATGAAATCCATAAGTTGTCTAATAAACATTTTTGATTTCGGTCAACCCGTGCTTCGGGCCTTGTCTTGAAACTGAAATTGGAGTCTGGATAATAAATTAAATTTTGTTTCCCAAAATGTATTCTTTCTATTGTCTGATCAGTAGATGTCTGAGAAGCAGTTAACATAGTCTGCGGCTGAAAATGAGTATTGCTTAATAAAGTCTTTAAATAATTGTCTGCATTGGAGTCTGAGGTGGAAGCCTTAGCTTTCCCTTTGTCTGTATTCATGCTCCAAAAGAAATTAGTTAGTAGTTCGTATCATTAACCGACTTAATTTATCAGCTAATCCATTTTCTTTACCTTTGATATGTTCAAATTTAATAGTATAAGTGGAAGTAGCATCTATAAAATTTAACCATCTACGTTTACTACTATTCTTTTCAATTATTCTTTCATGAAATTTAACAATGGCTTCACAGTCTGTTCTAACTAATACTTCTGGTTTGTTTAAAATATATATCTTAAAACTATTTAATCCATAAATAACTGCTAGAATTTCCATGTCTATACTACTCATATTACCTCTTTCTTTATAAACTCCGCTTTGATAAGCGCAAATTATTTCTTCTTTCTTAGTACTATATTTGTTCTTTCTGCCTTTTAGGATAGCTCCCCATCCTTCTGCACTATCGTCTGTTTCTATAATTAAATAATTTGTTTCTAATGGTAAAGTAAGGTCTGGGATTAGTCTAACCATTTCTTTGAGTTTTTGGACTAATTTTATATCTTCCGTGTTGAAAGAGTTTTGTCCTGTAGAATCGGTTTTACTATATAATGGCCCAACTACCTTTCCTAAATCTTTGATAAATGGTCTTGCATAATTCAAAATTCCTAAGAATTTCTGTAAATCTTTTGTTTTATCTAATTTGTCTGGGATATCTAAAATCTTTGTTGCTATGTGAGGCTGGAGCTTTACCTTACCTTCTCCTATGGTTATTCCTAAGAAGTTAATATATGACTTACATAGTTCCATTTTCTTCTTGCTAATAATTAAACCGTTGTCTACAAATAATTGGAAAACTGTTTGTAAATGTTCTAAATGTTCTTTTATATTGTTACTGAATACTAGAATGTCATCTATGTAAACTAATATAAAATGTTTATATTTATCAAATATATTATCCATTTTTCGTTGGAAAATTGGAGGGGCTGTCTTTAGACCAAATGACATTACTAACCATTCAAAATGGCCTTCTGGACATGTAAAAGCAGTCCATTCTATGCTGTCTTTATGCATTTTAACTTGCCAATAACCTAATTTACAATTAAACTTACTAAACAGTGTTCTTCCTTGAATTCAATTTATTAAACCTGTTTTGTCTGGTATTTTATAAGCATCCATTACAGTATTGTCATTAAGTCTTTTATAATTTATTACCATTCTTGCTTTTCCTCTGACTATTTCGCTATGATTACGTACCATAAAAGCTGTTGATCTATGTCTTGATGTAGATCTCCTAATTACTCCTAAGTTTAGTAATTCTTTGATTTGTATTTCAAAGTTTTTTAGATCTTCATTAGTAGCCTCTATTGCTGCAGTTTTAACTAAATATTTTGGATTTATGATTTCTAGTTTACATTCTAACTGGTTTTCTTTCCAACGTTCTAAGGGCTTTTCTCCTAATATTTCTAACTTGTCTAATTTTTGTATTATTTTTTGTAAGTCGTCTTGGTTTTTAATGCTTCCTATATGTTTTAAATTTTTTCTAAAAGAATAATTTTCGAGATTTGTCTCTATTAAATTATAGTTCTTTTCTATGTCTTCATCACTATCTATCCATTCTTGGTCTTCTATTAGTTCTGATAATAGATTCTTTTTGCAGGTGCAATCCGTCCCTTTATCGCAAATGGTGTCTGGAGTTATTTGTTTATTTCTGGAATCTTGTATTACTTTTGTATTTCTCTGTACATTTCTCCCAAAGAATGAGGGTGTTATTTTAATATTCTTTGTAAAAATTACTCCATCTCTAGTTATAAAACATCCTCCATTGTTTTTTACCATAAAGTCTAATCCTATTACAAAATCTGCTTTTATATCTAAATCTCGTGTTAACATATATCCTAATTTATACCTGGTTTTATAGCTAGCATGTCACGCCCCGTATCCCGATGAGGCGTGATTGGCACCCGAAGCCGATATGGCCCGAGAGAACCAATCTTTACTCACGTTCGTTCATATGCATGTATCTTTATGAATATCATACTATCTCATGCAACTGATAAAAAGATAAGATGCCATACATATACATATAGAAAACTTGGCCGTTGGGGCCATCACGTCACACTGAACATACATATCTTACATCCATATACCCACATATGTCCACAAAAGCCTCTAACTGAATGCATTGACAAGACCATCTAGAAGTCGGGACAAGTTCCCGCTTTATACAACATTTACAACATCAAAACAACTGTACAACTATGACTCGGGAAGTCCCGGAGCAACTGGGGCTCACCAAAAGTCTGCAAAGACTGTCAACCTACAGTGGAGGTCTACTAGTGCCTGCACCTGCAACATGTAAGGTAGGTCCCCAAGAGGTGTCAGTACGAAGAATGTACTGAGTATGTAAGGCCATAAGAAAATTGCGTCAGTACATAAGGACTTCAATGGAAATAATTACCAGAGAAACTCTATATGTGGAACCATATACCTTTCTTTCATTATTATCATCCCCAATGATTCATACATAATAACAACAACCATGAAATCAATATAAGAAAATAGCAAATATGAGTAAACTCTCTTTCTGTATGTGGGATACCATGTACATTACGTTCTTATTTCCCTTGCCTTTACTTTACTTTACTGTTACATTGCTCATATACTGTTAGGGCCCTCATCATGCAGGTGTTCATTTCACCCCATGGATACATCATACAGGTGTGTTCTTTCACCCCATGGATAAAATATCGTCATCATGCAGGTATTCTTTTTACCCCATGGATAAGATCATATCATCATGCAGGTATTTGTACCCCATGGATAAAATAACATCATCATGCAGGTGTTTGCACCCCATGGATAACTTAACATCATCATTATACATTACTTATTCTTACTTCATTTCTTTACTTTTGAGATTGGTACTCTTACTTGTGAGAGATTGAGAGATTGATACAATGATAGTCACAACCTTACTTGAAGCTTTGGATCAATAATCAATGAGTGATAGACATGTAAATAAACATTGTGAGAAACATAATAGTATTCGAACCATAGTACCATTGGAACCATTGGGCAATAATCCTTGAACAAGAGACATAAGTATAATCACTATTGGGACATTGGAACATAACCTTATTGAACTTTTAGAACCTTAGCACTGACTATGAGATAAGATTCTCCATTGTGTAATGAGTAGGAAACATGTGACAATAACCATTGATAACCGGAAATAGGATACCTTGGTACATTTCGGAATAGGACAAGTGTAACGTCAATGTGAACATTACTAATGAATACTCTATTGGAATTTGGACTTATGTCATGATTGGAATAAGGCTATTCAACTAAACAAGCCCTCTTGACCTCATTACTCTTGTTGAGATAGAATTTACAACATATGACAGCTTAGGAACTTCAGTCAATGAATAAGAGAATAGCGAATTGGAAGTCATCTAGGAGTAGGACACTTGTGCATGACAACATGTCTACCTTAAGATACGCTAGAACCCCTTTAGAATGTAACACGTTTGGGATCTTAGGGTACAATACATGTGGATATCAACTGTTCACCAACCCGAGATGCAATACCTTACAACATTTGGAACTCTTGACATATTAACCAATGAACGTTAGTTAACCATTGGACATGAATCAATTGACCAATGAATAAGGAACATATGAGTAACTCTAGCCAACTCTTGGATACGGAATACCTTAGAGCATTTTGGAATGGAATGAGTACTAAACAATGTGAACACCACATGTTGCAGAAAGATATAGCAGAATAACCTTACATTATGTCTACCTTAAGATACGCTAGGAACCCTTTAGAATGTAACACATTTGGGATCTTAGGACGATACATGTGAATATCAACTGTTCACCAACCCGAGATGCAATACCTTACAACATTTGGAACTCTTGACATATTAACCAATGAACGTGAGTTAACCATTGGACATGAATCAATTGACCAATGAATAAGGAACATATGAGTACTCTAGCCAACTCTCGGATACGGAATACCTTAGAGCATTTCGGAATGGAATGAGTATTAAACAATGTGAACACCATATGTTGCAGAAAGATATAGCAGAATAACCTTACATACCTTTGCGTCTCACTATGAATACCCAAGATTATATGGAAATACAATAGTCCAGCTCTTTCCTTACGTCTCACTCTACATCACAAGTACATAACGAAGCTTATATTAGCAACCAACTACCTTACAAGTGCACAAGATGGCCATGAATCACATAGTTACTTTAGAACGTCATTTCGCCTTCTTACAATGTTATTTATCGCATCAACATGTCAACACTATCATACCATTCCACTCATTGACCAAGATTTCATACAACAATAGCATTTCGCATCACACTTACCCTTTATGCCTTCACATTATCATTCCGTCACATTTACGCCCATCAATTTGCCGCATAACAACATATAAACAATAATACATACTTAATACAGTCCAACATACCTCTATAAGACACTTTAAAGTCCTTAAAACGACACCACAAGTTGATAATTACATCCAAAAAGGGTATCGGGGCCTTCGGGGATCAACGGGAGACGAAAACACACAAAACGACATCTGGAGGCGACCTGCGCTGCCACCTGCGCCCGCAGGTGGCCAGGATGCGCACGCATATGCCCACTGGCAGCAGCCAGAGGCATCTGCATTGGCATCTGCGCCCGCAGGTGCCTCCGTCTGCGGGGGCAGATGCCCGTTTGGTCCGAAATGGCTTCTTTTTGGGTCTTTTAATGCCATGAATGGTCCATGATCATAAACAAACTTATTTTAACATATTTTTGATCATCTTAAACATCAACGAACAGCCATGGTTTTTCAACACACAAAAACATCATCAATACGACGTTTTTCCTTCACTTACACCACCAATTCCATGAACAAATTTGCTACAACAATTCCAAATGTTACACATAAAGGAAAACAAAGTAAAGACATAAACAAACCATACATATTGATATTCACTCCACCAAATCCACCTCCTTCAAGGCCACAAGTCTATTCTCAATTTTATACGACAAAACTCCTTGCCGATTTGAGCCAACATGTATTATTTCACAAATACTCAATACATCACCAACATAACCAACATGATATAAACCATATCCCATGCGTAATATATATAAAACCATAATAATATACACTTACCAAAGTTTTCCAAGGAGTGATCTAGGTCAAGGGATGAAGGCCTAGGGTTTGTGTGCTAAGAAAATGTTTGAGATAATTCTCAAAATGGCATGGGTGTTATATGAAATAAAAATCTGATTTTTGCCACTTATATAATCCCTTAATGGTCCTTCTTAACCACACACTTGGTCCAATCATACACATGGTGACTTGGTCTCACAAGAATGGGTCAAATACCTCTTTTGGGCCATGTCTTCCATGTAATTTTGGGCCTCATCTAGGCCCAATAGCACATGACTCCTTTAAGCCCAACAATTTAATGCATAATTCACCAATTCTCTCATGTTTAATATTTCCATAATTGTACATGTAGTCGTATAGGTTCGACAACATACAGGGTGTTACACCTCCCACGAGGGTCTAATCCCTTGTACTAGGCCCAATATCAATTACCTCATCAACAACATTACACAATACATACTTTTGGCTCTCGACACTTAAGTAACCATTGTTCAACGTCGTCAAGTAGGGTTGGGTAGGTACGGGGTGTTACATTCTTCCCCCCTTAGGAACATTCGTCCTCGAATGTTAACGACATTGTCTCAGGGACAACATATGCATCCTTACATTTGCATCACTATACATATGCCCTCATAGATACTTGCTTGTTCTTTCCTCACTCCTAATCTGAGAACTCTTTCTTTTTTTTTTTTTTTTTTTTTTTTTTTTGGAACACTTATGGGTACCTTGGTCTCATCACGTATATATCTAAACTTTCTGTATCTTTGGTTGTTACCTCTCCATAAGATCAACCATCATAACATGATCAACACTATCTACCATACCATTATGATAGGGTCTTTTAACTATACTATATTCACCGACAGGTGGAGATATTTCCATTGATTTAACTAATAACTCCAGTGCCCATTATATTCGCATTAGAGTAGCCGATGGAATAACATACGATAGAGTAGAGCTCAGATCAGTCAATACATATACATCATGTAACAATATGGTAATACACCTATATACCTGTATCATCATCAGGAGATGTTCCCTCATTCTGCCGGTCCACTAAAGCATAAATGTGATTCTGGACCCCACTAGTACTGGCTGCTCCTTCGGTACCTCTGCCACGACCAACAGACTGCACACCTCGATCTAAAGCAGGAACTGATGCTGATGATGCCACAGTGGACCCCGCGGGTTGTACTATACTACCCAAGCCTCGTCGTGGGCAGTCCCTCATTATGTGACCCGGTATACCACACCAATAACAAGCATTCGTTCCCCTCCGACATTTACCTACATGAAATCGTGTGCAAAACTGGCACAGTGGGCCAGAAGACCCTGCTGTCTGTGAATCTAGCATCCTACCACTCTGCCCAATATGACTGCCCCTAAATCCTCGGGAGTGAGATGGAGCGTCTGCTGTGGAATAAGAGAATGAGGGTCTAGGCGGTAACATTCGAGATCCAAATCCTACTGGGACACCATAGACTGCCCCATAGATCTTGCCCTTTTTGATGGCCCTTCCTCAGATTCTTGTGTCCCCCTTCTCTGTCTTTGATCTTCCATTTTCTGGGCGAATGCCTGAATTCTTGCTATATCCATGTCTTTGTTCAAGGCCGCAATGGTGCAATCCCTTACCAAATATGGTTCTAATCTGTCCACGTATCGATGGACCCTATCCGTTATTGTAGCCACCATATTCGGAGCATATCGAGCCAAGGAATTAAATTGCAAACTGTATTCTCGAACACTCATGTTCCCTTGGCATAAATTCAGAAACTGATCTTCACGTGCCTCCCGAAGTTCGTAAGGGAGGTAATGATCAAGGAATGCTATTTTAAATTCTTCCCACACCGCTGGGAGTGCATCGATACCCCTTGATCTTTTCCAGTCCTCATACCATAATATTGCTTCGCCTTTTAGTCTATAAGCCGCAAGTTCCACTATTTCAACCCCAGTCACGTGCATAACTTCTAGGGCTCTCTAGATTTGATCCACAAAGTCCTGTGGATCTACTTCTAAGTCTGACCCAGTGAATATAGGAGGGTCCAATTTTAGAAAGTCCTGTGTTCTGCGACTCGCCACTCTATCCTCATTATCTTCAGTTGTCGTCGGACCAACTCGTCCTTGACTTTGTGCTGCCACTAACTGTGTCAACATATGTACTGCATTTCTAAGATCTTGATCCGTGGCATTCATTGGTGGCTCTGCGAGTACTTCTCTACCGTTTGGCTCTTCTGGAGCTGGAAAGGTAGACGAAGACCGCGATGAAATTTCAGCATTTACTCCACCTTGACCAGCTTGGTCAGGTGGTAATCTGCTCATTCCTTCTCCAGCAGGCATATCATCCTACTTACCTTTACCTCTCCTTCTTCTAGTGTTCGACATTGTTACTATAGCAAAGAGAAACAATTACCATGGTCAGATACAATTGAACTTACAATACTGGCTCTATTGCACGATCTAGAATGAAGAAACGAAACCACATCCTAAATGTCCCGTAGCCTCCTACTTATAAATGTGGTGCACAAAGCACTGATAAGTAAGACTCTACTCCGACACGGCTTTTGTAGATACCCTTAGAACGAACTGCTCTGATACCACTTTGTCACGCCCCGTATCCCGATGAGGCGTGATTGGCACCCGAAGCTGATATGGCCCGAGAGAACCAATCTTTACTCACGTTCGTTCATATGCATGTATCTTTATGAATATCATACTATCTCATGCAACTGATAAAAAGATAAGATGCCATACATATACATATAGAAAATTTGGCCGTTGGGGCCATCACGTCACACTGAACATACATATCTTACATCCATATACCCACATATGTCCACAAAAGCGTCTAACTGAATGCATTGACAAGACCATCTAGAAGTCGGGACAAGTTCCCGCTTTATACAACATTTTCAGCCTCAAAACAACTGTACAACTATGACTCGGGAAGTCCCGAAGCAACTGGGGCTCACCAAAAGTCTGCAAAGACTGTCAACCTACAGTGGAGGTCTACTAGTGCCTGCACCTGCAACATGTAAGGTAGGTCCCCAAAAGGTGTTAGTACGAAGAATGTACTGAGTATGTAAGGCCATAAGAAAACTGCGTCAGTACATAAGGACTTCAATGGAAATAATTACCAGAGAAACTCTATATGTGGAACCATATACCTTTCTTTCATTATTATCATCCCCAATGATTCATACATAATAACAGCAACCATGAAATCAATATAAGAGAAATAGCAAATATGAGTAAACTCTCTTTCTGTATGTGGGATACCATGTACATTACGTTCTTATTTCCCTTGCCTTTACTTTACTTTACTGTTACATTGCTCATATACTGTTAGGGCCCTCATCATGCAGGTGTTCATTTCACCCCATGGATACATCATGCAGGTGTGTTCTTTCACCCCATGGATAAAATATCGTCATCATGCAGGTATTCTTTTTACCCCATGGATAAGATCATGTCATCATGCAAGTATTTGTACCCCATGGATAAAATAACATCATCATTATACATTACATATTCTTACTTCATTTCTTTACTTTTAAGATTGGTTCTCTCGGGCCATATCGGCTTCGGGTGCCAATCACGCCTCATCGGGATACGGGGCGTGACATAGCACACGTATTATTAAAACTTATTATAGCATCTTTGACATAATGTTTATAAATTTATATGTATTATGGGTCCCATCCATTTGCCCATATTTAGGGTTTTTTGAAATTATTTATAAGGTGTTTTGGTAAAATATTCTGATTTATTATACATTGGGTACACCCAGAGTCTACTATACCTAGAGTTTCTATTTCATAATCTTGTATTATTATTTTTGTCATTACTTTAATGACACTTAATTTTTTGTCTTCGTTACGTACTAATCCTTCAAGAGATTGATTTAATAATTCTGTTTCCTCTAGATCTTTTATAATAATTCCCTTTGATTCTTGGGAAATTCTCTTACCTTTTTCTAGATATTTTATTCTGTCTTCTAGTTCATTTATTTTGAATTCTAACTTAGTTATTCTATCTTCCACTATGTTGTCTGCTGTAGGTATGACAGTCTGTCTATTTTCTACGATTTGTATTGTCGTTTGTATTGCCTGTTTACATATAGATTTTTCTATACATGATATACATCCTTCTATATAACAGTTTTTGCACTTTGCTCGTCTGATCCTACTGGGATACCAATGACAAATATAACATTGCGTACTATCTACTCCTTTATGTCTTTCAAATTCATGTAAGCATTCTTCTTCTTTGATATTAACTAAAGAGAAACTGGCTATTGCTTCATTTAGATTTTCTAGTCCGTTATCATCTTCGGAGTTTGAAGAGTCTGGATCTTTATCATAATCTATGCTGACAATGGAATATATACTTTCTGTATCTGACATATGTTCGTCTACGTTTATTAAAGTTTCATTAAAATCTTCTATTAATTGTGAGTTTCTTGTTCTAGTATTATTTCTTTTAGGACAAGTGTTAGCTAAATGGTCTGGACTACCACATGTAAAACATTCTAGAGTATTTTTATAACTTCTATCATCCTTATATTTTCTTACATGTTTATTTTTATTTAAATAAGGTTTTCTAGCTGAAGATTTTCTTAGATAATAGTTTTTCTTTCGATAATCATTTCTTTTGTAGGGTTTTTTGTATTTTTTATTATATTTATTCTTCCTTTTATAATTTTCATCGTAGCTTTGGGTAGTATAAATCGTTTTACAGAAATTAGTCTCACCTTTCTTTAATTGTTTCTGTATTTGTATATTTGTACATTTTTCTTGTAATATATCCATTATATGTTGTATTTTATGTCCTATTGACCATCTGGCATTGGGATTCTGTACTACACCGTCTCTTTTATCCCATCTTTCTTCTATTTCTCTACCTAAGGCTCCTGGTAGTTTATTAAATAATTTTTTACCTAAACCTTGGTCAAAAGCATTACCACTTATACTTGAATAATAAAAGTAGTCTAACAGAAAAGGTTTTATATGATACCAACTACTTATGCTTAATTGTTCTAATTTTATTAAAGATTTTCTTTGTAAAACTAGCAATCCACTATTTGGATCTTCTCCTGTTACTAAACTATTTATTTTATTGGTAAAGTTATAAGGGTTAGCCCCCATATCGACTAATTCTTTAAATTCATGTGGAAATTCTCTTTTAAAACTTTCCCATTTTATAATAATTCCCTTTGATTCTTGGGAAATTCTCTTACCTTTTTCCAGATATTTTATTCTGTCTTCTAGTTCATTTATTTTGAATTCTAACTTAGTTATTCTATCTTCCACTATGTTGTCTGCTGTATATATATATATATATATATAATGTAATTTTTGCTTCTGCTTCTACACTGGGGCACACACAACGAGCTCCATAACAAGGCAGTGTCTCGCTCCCACCTTGCACCACGAGGCCCCGTCTAAGTTCCACATTTAATGGACATCAACTTATTTCCTTGTTCCATGCTAGCCCAACGAGCCTCCAAAGCCCATAACCTTACTTTCAACTTTGCTCCATGAGGACTTGCTTATTTCTTCACATTTATCATTTTTCTTGAGCATTTTAGCTACATATCAACATATCACATCAATTAGCTCTACAATACAAGAATAAGTAATAGCTGAGAGTATTTAACGTGTTTACTTTCAAAATAAGTCATAAACGTGGTTAAAACATGGCTAGTAGACATATAAATACGCCTAAGATTATAAATTTACAATATTTTTTCTTATAATTACTTATATATTTCCACGATCCTAAGTTGACTTCTTTTTTCTAACAATTGCTTATAAACATTTCAGATTAAAAATAAAAAAGACAGTAGAATATAAATTGGTAACTGTGGCAAGCATGAAACCATTCCCTTGTAAGTTGCTGATTTAGGCAATTTATCATTAATTAAGATTTAAGGATTACTGTATCAATTAATATTCCTATTTTAGTGGGATTTGGATTTGATAGGTGGATTTTCTCCTATCGAATTGTCATTATAATTATTCCATCTACTTTTATTTATCTACTATATTATAAGAAAATACATTTCTTAATTATTTATTTTAAAAAATTATAAGATTTTATTTATCTACTATATTATAAGAAAATACATTTCTTAATTATTTATTTTAAAAAATTAAAAGATATTAAGCAGTTTCTATTTTGTCCTAATTATTAATTATAATTATTTCTCAATTTAGATATTAATTAGTTTCTATTTTATCCTAATTATTAATTATAATTATTTCTCAATTTATTTTTAAAATATTAAATTTATTATGAATAAAATAATAAAATTATTACTACTATTATATTTAAGTGAAGGTGAATCAAGTCAATAGTGATAATATTAATGACATAATCTATAGACTATAATCGTTAATGCTGTCTTTGAAGCCTGTCCAGTCTCTATTTTTTTTTTTAATTCCGTTAGCTTTCTTTTTCCACATAATCCCATAAAATTAGAATAGATAAGCATGATGAGACGATGCAAATTGTAAAAGTCCAATTCCTTTTCCCGATTCGCTCCGATCACCGAAGACTTTTGCTAATTTTCCCAATTCTTCTAACTTTGAGGTTAGATATCCATACCCCCCGGTTTTTCAGTTCAATAGTTGATAATGACTTTACAGTTACAAATATTATTGTTAATTTATCAGATTAAATACGTGAAACTCGTTTATCTGTACTTTATTAGTACTATTTCATAGTCATTTGTATAATTTTTTTCTTTGCTGAAGGTAGGTGAATTCATAGGCGGAAGTTGAATGATTGTTATTCGTTTGGTGAATGCATTGAAATGTTAGGTTCTAAAGTCATAAAGAAAACATTAAGATGGAGATTAGCTTTTGAGAAGCAATTTGATGACGCCATTTTGCTAGCTAGTGGATTTAGAAGATCCTTTCTTGGAAGTGAAGCAGACAACACTTGGTCTCTAATCAATATGAGGTATATGCTTATTTGTAGCACATTCATTAATGATTATGTTGCTCGCTGTGGTGTTTGATGAATTACTGATAATCTAAAGTTACTAAAGTTTTTTTTTTTATTTTTTATTTGGGGATAATCGTGGTATGTCCGGGCCAACTTTCGTGCACCTCGACTAATTCCATGGGAATAAATCACCTAGTGTTTTTAGGATTTGAACCTGAGACCTTATGGTTCTTAACCTTGGGTGCAAGTTATTGAAGATTTATTTTGTCCCTGCACTCTGAATTTGTTTCCTCGCCATAATTCTAGATAGTTGTTGATTTGAAATTTATTTCGACAATCAAAAGAATAAATTAATATCACTCGAGTGCAATGCATATACTTGAAGTTTGTTTGTGTTGGAACCCTAATGACTTAAAGAAGCAATCATATTAAATCATGTAAACTAACTGTCAACACCATGGGAGAGATTTTTTCTTTTTAATGCTTCGTGATCAACTAAAAAAAATTGATCTTCACAATGAAGTTGTTTTCCAAAATAAATCTAAGTAATATGTCTGGAAGAAAGTAGCTGTTTAGTGTATTGCCGCAGTTTGATCGGAATATTGGCAACCAAAAACTTTTTTCAGATCTTGGAAAGTTTCATGCCACTGTTATCGTACACCTCTTTAAAGTCGAGTCACTTTGGTAATGGTTTCCAACAGTTACTTTAAATCAGGTTGTTTTGGAGGAAAATCAGTGTGTTCTTTAAAGCTACTGTGCAAGGTTTTCACTACGAGCTTTTCGTCCGATGACTTTTTACAATACCACCTTTTATTGATAGTAAAGTAACTATGTCCTTGCAGCAAGGACGTTGAAGGAGGAGCATTCCAATTGCGAAGACATATGAGAAGAGATTCATCATGTAATCCTTTATTTAATCAAGATCATAGGGTGGTTAGAACAAGCATTGGATCATTTTCTTTGTCAAATCGTTATTATAGCAGCCATGGACATTTAAAAGATATCAAAGACAAGGTATCTATTTTTTGTCAGTGTTTGTGGATCTTTCTGATATGTAGTGTGCTTTCCTTTTTCTGATCTTTAATATTGGTGACCTAACTTGTGTAAGGATTAAGACGTATGATAACTTCCTGAAGTCATCAGCTCTAATTCCTTGTTTTTTCTCTTTATAATTTGGCACCATATAATTAATTGTGCAGTTCTTAGGATCTGCCCCAGAAGTTGTCAAGATAGTAGAAGTTGGCCCAAGAGATGGACTGCAAAATGAGAAGACAATAATACCTACAGAAGTGAAGGTGGAGCTTATTAAATTACTTGTTTCTAGTGGACTACCAGTTGTTGAGGCTACTAGTTTTGTGTCTCCAAAGTGGGTACCACAGGTATATATTTTGCTTGTCCTAGGGGATTTTATCCTTATGTGTCTTGCATTTGTCAGCCTAATACTTGTCCTACAAAATGCGCTTCTTATTGCTAATTTTTTCTTTTCCAACTGTGTGAAACGAGAAGAATTTTCGTTTCAGTTCTTCTTTTGATGGTTAATTTTTCATCTTAAAGCATGAGTATGAGATTTTTCTTATGGCCATTAGTTACTCACTAGTTAGGACTGTTACTAACTACCAAAGCCCTTAAAGATTATTACTTTTGTGTTTTGTATATTTTGCAAGATTAATTTGACCGTGAAAAACATTGTTTATTGCCCCTTGAATGCCGTTGTTGTTCATTTTGGACTTTTGAGGACAAAACGTCTAGTTTCTCAAATATCTGGTTCCCTCAGGTAGAGATATATGGAAAGGTTTCCCGTTTCTAGGTTCAAGTGCTTGATGCTGTCTAACTTTTTGCTTTACAATCATGATGTTACAAAACGGCAAATGCTCAAATGAGTAGTGTATGTCTTGTAGCCCTGTATCAACTCATGCCATGAGATGGTTTTGAACAAGTATGAAAAGTAATGCTGATAAAATTTTTAATCGCACAGGGGACTAACCATGTTTACTGCTTTGTGTGTTCATCAAGTTCATTCTTCTATGTCTTGAAAAGGATGTTCATTCTTCTTGACATCTGCAAGTCATGTCAATTTCATTAAATTGCACCCAGATAGTGCAATCATATGTAGTATGACCCCAAAATATGTTTCTTAGCACTATACTAACCCAGAGAGTGAAATTAACCATCCGGTCTACTTCTTGTACATTTTCAATTTACACCAATAAGTTATGAGAGCTAAACATCTATGCTTTAGGTTACACCAGTTTCCTTTTTGCCTTCAAAGAATCTTTGATTTCTTAAAGGCAGACAAATTATGGATGCTGTTCTAGTTGCAAATGAAGCAGCGGGGTCAAGACTTAGACAGAAAAAAGCAGGAATTCTATGCAAACTAGACATAGAAAAGCATATGACCATGTGAATTGGGTGTATTTGCTAGGACTTTTGGAGAGGATGGGATTTGGACAAAACTGGATCCACTGGATAAAATTTTGTATATCTTCAGTGAGTTTTTCAGTACTGATTAATGGTGCTCCAACAGGTTTTTCTAAAGCACAAAAAGGCCTAAGACAAGGGGATGCTTTATCACCATTCTTGTTCTTATTAGCTATGGAGGGTCTTAACAATATGGTCAAGACAGCCAATGTAAATGGGTGGATAAAAGGATTTGATGTGGCTAGAGAAGGAAGGGAAAGTTTGGAGGTGACTGATCTGCAATATGCAGATGACACCCGTGGCTAGAGAAGGAAGGGGAAGTTTGGAGGTGACTCATCTGCAATATGCAGATGACACCCTCATTTTTTGTGGTGCCGAAGAAGAACAACTCAAATACCTGAGGGTGATTCTGGTCCTTTTGGAGGGATCTCTGGGCTATACATTAATTGGAGAAAGAGTTTTTTGTATCCAATTAACGAAGTGACAAACATGGAGGAATTAAATGCAATCTTGGGTGGTCAGGTGGGAGCACTCCAATATATGGTGGACCATTTGGAGGGATACAAATTCCAGGTATTTTGAGAACATAGAGAAGAATATGCAGCAGATCAAGTTGAATTGTATCTTGATGTTGTGTTTTTGGTGTAATCACATTTGGTATAATGATCCTGTCTCTATTATTGATGTGTTAGATTCATTATAGACATAGGATCATAGGATTCTGTAAATATGGTTGTAGTTCAACCAATGTACTGATCTGTTACTTACATATATATAAAAAGTTACCAGTTTCAAAAAAAAAAAAAGCTTTGATTTCATTCCTTCCACAAAGTCGACCATGTAGCCGTTGGTGTAGTGTTCCACAATATTTTGTTGCCTTTTGTAGTCTTCTTCTATTCCCAACTAAGTAGCAGGTCTTTATTAGATGATGGCATGCACCGCTAACTTCAACCATTCAAAAGCATGCACTCTATCTGATTTGATATTCTATCGTGGATGAAAGCGCTTCACGTCTTCATAATCTTCTTCAGTGTTACGAGCCTATAATCTTCAACTTCCGTCTACATGCAAGCTATAAGAGTTATAACCATTTGTGCTAGTGTATTGAGATTAATGGCAACACTTCTTGGTGACTTAATGATGTGACAGGCTTGTTCATGATTCTTATAGTGTATATTTGCATTAACGTGCTTCTTCTTAGCCTGTGATGAACTATATTACTGCAGCATATCTCTCAAGTAATATCTATTGAATCAATAGGAATTAAAATTCCAAAATGTCGTAGTTATTATTTAAAGTGTTAATGATATTGTTTCTCTGCCAAAACCAAATAGCAGCTAGCTGATGGGAAGGATGTAATTGAAGCAGTTAAGAACCTTACAGGGGTGCGCTTACCTGTTTTGACACCAAATCTTAAAGTAAGCTGATAGAAATGCAAAGAGTGAGAGTCTCCTTTATATGTCTTGTTAAATATGTCTACATTTTATGCTCACACTGGAGCCTGGATATTTGGGATCGCTCATAATTTTTCGTTGGCTCTTTTTCAGGGTTTTGAAGCAGCTGTTGCAGCTGGAGCCAAGGAAGTGGCAATCTTTGCTGCAGCATCCGAGTCCTTTTCTCGGTCTAACATAAATTGTAGCATTGAAGACAGTCTTGCTCGTTATCGTGATGTTGCTCTTGCAGCCAGAAAACATTCCATCCCTGTTCGCGGGTATGAGTTCTAGCATATCTACATATTCTGGGAATCCAGGTTTCACATTTCCAATTTTACCGAATTAACAATGTAAGGTCTTTAAGGAGAGTTAATTTTAAAACCATGTGCAGTGGAGACTTAAGGCTTGTTTAACTTCATTAGTCTCTTTCAGAATTTTGCTGAATCCATATAGCTTAATAATTGCTTACAATTCTTTCAGCAGAGCAGAATGGTTGCTAGTTTACATCATATACTAGCTTAATATTTTCCATACATTGGAGCAAGGTGGTTAAATTTTGCTATAGCTTCACATCGCATAAGAATCTCCCCATTCATAACCTTTAAGCATAAAATATTGACTATCGATCACTTCGAACTTTCCCTTTAACCATGATACAATTTCCAAAGATGAGGTTTACAATTATTCTGGATCTGAAGGCAACCGGTGGAGTGCTAACTGCTGACCATGTTATATTGTGGATAGTTATCTCCTCTTTTATTCCTTCCAGGAATCAATGCGGAACTGAAGATTTTGGTAAATAGAATATAAATACTAAACTCATGAGTGGTTGCGTACTTTATTCTGTCTAAAGATAACTTTCTTTTGGATGAACTGCAAAATGTTTCCATTAGCACGTATTACAATTTACCTATGGAAACCAAGTACCAGCTTATTGACTATAGCCCATGATTACAAAGTATTCAGAGTATATTCATGTCTAGGGATGTCTATGTTCACAGAAGAATCCAGATGAACTGGCTTTCAATGGATAGGGGCTGCATATTAGCTCACCGGCTGCTCTGCTAATCTCTTTGATTATATTTGAGCTTTTCATGCTTCTGTCATTTGATTCTATGTTGCTCGCACTCTTCAAAAATGTCAACGGCTGCGTGTCGGATTCTCGAAAAGTAGTGTAGTTTTGGAGAATCCAACACGGGTGCAGCATCGAAAGGATGAGTCTGCGCAACTTAGATTTGATTGTTACAGAAGTACATTCCTGTTACATGTTTGTATTTACTGATGCAAGTAAAGTGAAATCCCTTGTATTTGAAACAGCTAGAAATAGTAAAATTTACTGAATGGAGGTTCCTTCGTGAACATCCGTTAAAATTGGAAGGACAAAGGATTGAGAAAATCTTTTTTGGAAATGATGCTTCAGTGATTAACATTTGTGACAAAATTTGTTATTTTTGCTTTTCCTGATTATTTAAGCGCTACCTATATGCGCTAAAATTATTCCTTCCTTAGTGGCTAGACTTCGACATGGAAAAGTTTTTGGTTTGTGGTATTAAATATATCTTCAAATCAAGGTAGCTCTGTCATTTCAAGTACCAAACGAGCACTAGTAGCAAATCTGTTAAGAGTAACTGGCAGTAATTCTTAGGAATATATTATTTTGTTGTAAGAACGTTTATCTGGAGAAGTAAGTTTGCATCTCTTGAACTGAAAGAGTAGCTATCATTATTTTCTATCAGGTATATATCATGTGTTGTTGGCTGTCCCATAGAAGGAGCAGTGTCTCCATCAAAAGTTGCATTTGTGGCTAAAGAACTTGTCGATATGGGTTGCTTTGAAATTTCTCTTGGTGATACAATTGGAGTTGGTACTCCAGGTAATTCTAAGTTTTCTCTCCTTTCACCCTTTCCCATTTTGTACCTTTATTCTGCTAGAAGAATCTGTATCTTGTTCCTTTGGTAAAATTATAGCATGTTCCAGCAAATTACATTACTTGTCAGTAATTCTGATTCTTAATTGAAGGAGAATTTTATCTGCAGTTCACTCCTTTGTGAGACAAGCTAATGCTGTATTACTTTCAGCTACAGGCTACTGAACCAACATAGACAGCTCAACAATATATTTGTTTTATTTAGAGAAGTGCATTATGCTATGCTATTTGTTAATAGTAGCCCGTTTTATTAGAATTAGCTTGGTTTGTAGAATTGCTGGATTTTAGGTTCAATTTCCAATGACAGACAGTGGTGACTGCTTACAGTGTATTTAGGTTTCAATGCGAGTTTCTTCTGGCTTTAAGAGATAAAAAATAAAAATAAGAAAAAGTCTCTCAGGATAGTGTCAAGTAGGTTTTTAATGCGATGTTTTTTAGAGGAAAATAATTATCATAAAAAACAGAGAAAGAAATTAGTGTATATAATCCTTAAAATAATTGTGAAACTGTTTAATGATTGTATGGTCATGAGAACCTTGATAACATGATTGGAAAGACAATAATGCCCACCTTCAGAGGCGATTCTAGAATATTTAAAACATGGGTGCACCATTAAAAATAAAAGAAAAAACGTATTTAGTGGGAATTGATCTCTAGTCCTCAAGGTAAATACCCCAGTTTTTAACCAAGTGCACCATTTACTCTTCTTGTTGCATGGGTGCCAGCCGGTAATATTATACTACAACAACAACAACAACATACCCAGTGTACTCCCACAAAGTGGGGTTTGGGGAGGGTAAAGTGTACGCAGTCCATACCACTACCTCCGAAGAAGTAGAGAGGCTGTTTCCGATAGACCCCCGGCTCAGGACAGGAAAGCAGAACATAAAGGCGTAGTAAAACATGAATCAAGATGACATAACACACACCTAAGGAAAACAGAAAACATAGAGTAGTACTATACAAGATCTAACCGAAAACACCCAGTACCGCACGAACAAGGAACTCCAAGGTGCGTGCCAAGCAATGCGACTACTAGCCTGGCTACAACCAGGCAACCCTATCCACTATCTAGGCCCCACTCCAAAGAACTAGCCCTCTACCCTAATCTGCGTCCTCTACACCTTCCTATCTAGGGTCATGTCCTCTGTAAGCTGTAACTGCTCCATGTCATGTCTAATCACCTCCCTCCAATACTTCTTCGGCCTATCTCTACCTCTCCTGAAACCATCCATAGCCAACCTCTCACACCTCCGAACTGGGGCATCCGTGCTCCTCCTCATCACATGCCCAAACCATCTCAACCTCTCTTCCCGCATCTTGTCTTCCACCGAAACCACTCCCACCTTCTCCCGAATAGCCTCATTTCTAACCCTATCTCTCCTTGTAAGTCCACACATCCACCGCAACATCCTCATTTCCGCCACCTTCAACTTTTGTATGTGGGAGTTCTTGACTTGCCAACACTCCACTCCATACAGCATGGCCTGTCAGACTACCACTCTATAAAACTTGCCTTTAAGCTTAGGAGGCACCTTCTTATCACATAGAACTCCGGAGGCGAGCCTCCATTTCATCCACCCTGCCCCAATACGGTGTGTGACATCTTCGTCAATCTCTCCATTCCCCTGAATCAAAGACCCAAGATACTTAAAACTATCACCCTTTCGAATAGCCTGGGAATCCAGCTTCACTACCACTTCGTCTTCATGCGTCGAATCACTAAACTTGCACTCCAAGTATTCCGTCTTGGTCCTGCTCAACCTGAACCCTTTAGACTTCAGGGTTTTTCTCCAAACCTCTAATTTATTATTAACACCTCCCCGAGTCTCATCAATCAGAACTACTTCATCCGCAAATAACATACACCAAGGCACCTCTCCTTGAATACGCCGCGTCAAAACATCCATCACCAAGACGAATAAAAAAGGACTAAGAGTTGATCCTTGATGCAACCCTGTCAAAACCAAAAAGTGCTCTGAATCCCCTCCCACCGTCCTCACCCGAGTCTTCGCTCCATCGTACATGTCTCTAATCACTCTGATGTATGCCACGGGGAAACCTCTAGCCTCCAAGCACCTCCAAAGAACCTCCCTAGGGACTTTGTCGTACGCCTTCTCTAGATCTATGCATACCATGTGTAAGTCCCTCTTCCTCTCCCTATACTGCTTCACTAATCTCCTCACGAGGTGAATCGCTTCTGTCGTCGACCGACCTGGCATAAAACCAAATTGGTTCTCAGAAATAGACGCTATCTTCCTCAACCTCAGCTCGACCACCCTCTCCCAAACTTTCATAGTGTGACTCAACAACTTAATACCCCTATAGTTGTTGCAACTCTGGATGTCACCCTTGTTCTTGTATAGCGGGATCATCGTACTCCATCGCCAAGCTTTAGACATCTTCGTTGTCCTGAAAATTCCGTTAAATAACTGGGTCAGCCACCCTAAGCCTGGCCCGCCAACGCTCTTCCAAAAATCCACCGGGATCTCGTCAGGCCCAGTCGCCCTACCCCTACGCATTCTACGAATAGCCTCTTTGACCTCCTCCACCTTTATACGTCTACAATAACTGTAATCACGGCATCCCTCTGAGTGCTCCAAGTCCCCTAACACAACGTCGTTGTCCCCCTCGTCATTCAAGAGCCTATGGTAATATTATACTAATTTTAGAAAATATATGCATAAAATAACTAGTTTTACGGAGAGACCATAGGTTCACGTGCCCCATTTTTTTGTATGTAAATTTGCCCCTGCCCACCTTCTCTTTTTTCATTGTTATATTAGAAGACATAGGATATAACCTCAATGACTCAACTGTACACATATTAGACCTGCTAGTGAACTTTCAGGTGCACGTCTTCTACACTCCCTTAAGTATATAATCTTGAACTTGATAGCTTAATAAGGAGATAACACGATTTGAAGCGGCACAGAGTGCTGTGAATTTCACTCAGAATCCATCAAGTGAAAGTATTGGCCATCTGTGAATCTGTTATTCAACTTTTCTATATGCCGAAATTACTAAAAAGTGCAATGGTTGTTGATCAAATGGTTTTCCTAAAAATCAAAGAAAGACAGTTACTATATGTCAATTGTTTTTCTTGAGTTTTATCTGAAATTGATTTGATTGTCAAAAATGTCATTCATTCACTAAACCATCTTTTATTTGTTACATCTGCCCATATTTTTTGTCTCTGCTCTCCATTTGTTAGGTACTGTTATTCTAATGCTTGACGCTGTAACCCAAGTTGTTCCTCTAGAGATGCTTGCTGTTCATTTTCATGACACTTATGGACAAGCTCTTTCTAACATTCTTGTGTCATTGCAAGTAAGATCTCCTTTCTCTACTTGTATAAGAAGTTCTTCACATGTTGGCCTATTTTATCACATTATGAGAAATTTGTTTGTTGTATAGTTGATGCTGTATCCATCCAAAGCTAAAAGGTTTAGCGTGTTATTTTTTCTTGTGCAAGTTGGCATGCGAAAAAAATATAAAAAGAGGAAAAATGAAAAATAGCGAAGGTATCTACTATCGAGTACATCAAGGAAAGGTCAGGTAAGCTGGCAATTCATTGTAACATGAAGGTATGTCATTGCCAAGTGAATGGCGTCAAAGTAACGCCATGAGGGCATTAAGTGTAACACCGCAAATGGGATGGACTAACCAGTACCTGTACGTGTGGTTCTCGTGTGACAGCCTCCTTCCCAAGGAAAGGCGAATACAAAATACAAGACTGAAGGGAAGGCGAATACAAAATACAAGACTTTCTCTTGAATATCACCCTTGTTTTTGTACAAAAACAATATTGTACTCCAGCTCCATTCTTCTGGCATTTTAGCCGTCCTAAATTGACATTAAACAACCGATCAACCGCTCCATAGCTGCTTCGCTTGCAGTCTTCCAAAACTCCACCAGGATCTCGTTTGGCCCGATCGCTCTTTCTCTTCTCATCTTACGAATAGCCCCCTTAACCTCTGCAATCTTTATGCACTTACAATACACAAAATCTCTACGACTGTCGGAATGCTCCAACTTCCCAACACGATACCCTTGGATCCTTCTTCATTCAAGAGCTTATGGAAATACATCTGTCATCTCCATCTAATGTGTGTCTCTTCTACCAACACTTCTCCATTCCCGTCCTAGATGCACTTCACTTGGTCCAGGTCACGAGCCCTCCTCTCTCTCTCCTTGACGAGCCTATACAACTTGCTATCCCTTCCCTTGCCCTCGAGCTCTTCATACAAGTGCTCGAAAGCTGTTGTTTTAGCCGCTGTGGCCGCTAGCTTTGCTTCCTTCTTCGCCGTCTTATACGTCTCCCTGTTCCTCCTCGTGTAAGCTTTCCACTAACGCCGTGTAAGCGGTCTTCTTAACTTCCACTTTTCATTAGACCTCTCTATTCCACCACCAATCCCCTTTATACCCACCTTGGGTTACCCCTCAATACCCTTAACACCTCTCCAATTGCTTCTCTTGTGCAATCAACTGCGCTAAGCCACATATTATTTGCATCCCTGCTACTCCCCAAAGCCCCCATAGCCACCAACTTCTCTCCAATCTCCTGAGTTTTGGCCTCAGTCAGGCCTCCCCATCTAATCCTTGGCCGGTCAAATGCAGCCCTTTTCTTCTTCTTCTTCTTCCTCTTGATAGCTAAATCCATAACTACAAACTTATGTTGGGTTGTAAGATTTTTGCTCGGAACAACCTTGCAGTCCTTGCCTAAAGCTCTTATCACACTTCCTAAGGTGCAAGTAGTCTTTCTGAGTCTTACCAAACTCCGGTAGGGAGTGTAAAACAACATCAATTTGGACCTTAAAGCTTATCTTAATGTTGGAGATGATCTTGGGTGAAAAAACCCTTGTTGGAGTGGTGTGCAAGCTCGGGAAAATGAAGAAAATAAATTGAATCTCGATTTTGGGCTTTGCAAGGATTGAAAAGGCCTGCAAGATTTCCTCCATGCAGAAAAAGCTCTTCTGTTATCGCGTGCTATGCGTGCAAGGATGCACCTGGCTCACAAGACTTCCTGCAAGGAAAAAATAAAATTTCTTCTGCTATTAGGGGCTATTGTGCAAGCATGCACCATGTGCACAAGATCTTTCTTCATACACCATATTGTAAAATGATTATTGTTTCTGTAGGAATATACCCAAAAAAAATAAAATTCAGAATTTTACGAAACAAAAACTTGATCTGGTTAGGGTCTTTGGATGTGCATCTTGTTACTGTATCTGGGTAATTTGGCAAATCACTTAATTGATGGAAGTGGCATATACTTATTATGTATTCTTTATCACTTTGAACCCTAATGCATAAATAATGCTTTATTTACCAAAATGTTCATATCGACAGATGGGGATCAGCACAGTGGATTCATCTGTATCAGGACTTGGAGGTTGCCCATATGCCAAAGGTGCCTTTGGTAATGTGGCTACAGAGGATGTGGTTTACATGCTCAATGGACTAGGAGTGAAGACAAATGTGGATCTGAGAAAGCTTCTATTGGCTGGAGATTTCATCTGCAAACATTTGGGTCGCCCGTCTGGTTCTAAGGCTGCCATTGCCTTGGGCAGAACAACAGCTACTGCCTCAAAGCTTTAAGGGACATCTGATGCCTCTGAGGTGAAAATCACTTCAGACCAAGTTCAACAGACCAACTTATAGTACCATTACTGTCACTCGTACCGTACCATCATTGTCTTACGTTAAACATATCTGTGTCAATGTGTGTCCTAGTCAGTGGCATAACTACATAGATTGAAGGGTGGTCGGTTGAACACTCTTCACTGGAATATTTTTCCGTGTATATAGAAAATATACACCGTATGTTGGTTAAACAGTTAACTTTTTATAAATATATATGACATATACCGGGCTGCCCTTCTTTTTTTATAAATATATATCAAATCTTGAAGGGTCTTAAGCGAAATTCCTAGCTTCGCTAGCGGTCCTAGTGACTGATGGTAGAACCTTCATATTGGCATGCTGGGTTGGGTACTTTGGAGGACTTGGGAGAAAGTCAGACATGAAAAGAGATTATTTTGTTAGAACTAGAGAACTGCATGGGATGATCTTTTAAAGGCTGATGGTGGGAAGGAAACAAGTTCACTATTGAGAACCGCATGGAGGGTTGTAGACATGTATGATGCAAACTCACTACCTGTAAAAGGTTCATTTGTGTTGATACCTAGTGTAAATTAATTGAAAAATCAATTGCTTGTCGCGAGTCTGAATCTCTGTATGATATATTTTTTTTTTTATTGCCAACAGCAGGTCGAATATTATCTCTTAGTCGTCAACCTAGTGCCCGTGTTCTCATGCCTTTAGTGCAACTGGACTAAAACTTTAGATATAAGCATGTAGTATTCGTCATAATTGTTGGAAGAAGGCATTAGTGTATCCACAGTATAATAGTATTAAGACATGAGAATAAAGACCTGGGAAGGTCAAATTCTTGGGATTTAATCTTTCATGAGACATTTTAATGTTTTCATAATTATCTGAAAAACAGTACCTACACTGTTAGAGAGCAGAGAAAGAAGACACAAAATAAATGCTGGTAGATAGAAGACTTGTATTTTTGGCTATGGTGTTCTGAATGTTTAAGTACATTTACAACTCCAGGTATTTATTGACTTCACAGGGTTGTACTGAGGGTACGTAAGTTATTGGGGAATCTTGGCTCTATACTTTGCTGGAGTTAATCATGCAAATAGTTTGTCACTTCCTCGTTCCATTTTATGTGATATATTTTGCGTTTTAGTCTGTCCCAATAAAATTGATATATTTCTCTATCTGGAAATTATTTAAAATGGACAATCTCATACCTTTAATGACATGATTTGCTAAGATACATTTGACATCAATTATTACTAGGAGAAAAGAGCCGGGGGTCTGACGGAAACAGCCTTGCTACTTCGTATGAGGTAGTGGGATGGACTGCGTACACTTTACCCACCCCAAACCCCACTTTGTGGGAATACACTGGGTATGTTGTTGTTGTTGTATTACTAGGAGAAAAGAAAATGGGAAGTCATCTTATTGGTGGTAACTAGTAAGGCCGATCTTGATACTTTGCGTATATTTGTACCCGTTTGGACATGGAAATGTTTTCTTCATATTTTTCAAAAAATACTTTTTAATACTTCGTTTAGTTTTACATTTAAATGCTTCTTTGGTTAATTTTTAAAGAAGAGTTTTTCAAATTTTGAAATATTGATGAAGTGAAATTCTTTTTCCAGACACAAAACTTCAACTTTATTTTAAAGTGATATGTATGTCTAAACAGAACTTTAACTTTTAAATATTATTTTTTAATTTTCATTTTAAAAACTCTTGTTTTTTTTTTCAAGTTTTAATCAAATCTATGTACAAACACCTACATAGTTTATTAGTAGTTAATGTCCCGAAAGTACTTTTATTTTATGAAGTCCATATTCAGACAAATACATTCATGACGATGAAGGAAGATTGGGTGTCATTTGCTGATTGGATGCTCAAAAATTCCAATATGTTGGCTTTAATAAATGATGGCTTTTAATAATATTAGGTATAGTTACATCAATATTGAATTGAATCTCGTAATTTATATGAACTTTCTCATGAAGCACCATAGAAGTCTGTCAGCATCTATTCTGTGTTCTTGCCTTTGGAAAACTATGAGTTCGGATAGTTTTGGCTTAAATCATGTATATGTGTCTAAATTTTTTACTAAATAGATATTAATAATTGATTTCAAACCTAGTAAATAAAATGAGTTATGGTAGAATTCTGAATTCGAACCCATGAAATTAAAATCTTGAATCCGCCTCTGACAGTTAATACGAGTATGGTTCAACATCTTAGTGAAAATGGGTTTTTGCAATCTCAAACAAATGATATTAATTCCTGTAACTAATTCCTGGCATTGACCATGAGTGTTTGTGTGAAGATGATTTGAGTGCTCCAAATTGCATATATTAAGGAGTTTCTCATGTTGAAAATGTTTTTAATGGTGGAATCAACGTGCAAACTTGAAAGGCTAGGAAATTCCTTTAGCTCAATAATGAAAGTTAGGGTCGATCGGAGGAGGCCTTACCTCTTAGATGACCCAAGCAAGTCATTAAGCTATTGGATGGATCCTTACATAATGACAACCAGGGTTGACAAAGGAGTGTCCTTAAAAATGCAGTTGTTCTGGTCATAGAATTGCCAAATACACACTTTAAGCTATGTAATTTTCTTGAGAGTTGTCCAGAACTTATGATGCAGCTGAGAAGAAGTCCCTTCTTGCATCTCATAAGCTAGAATCTGGAAAATGGTCAACATAAGCAAGCTAGTATAATTTGATTTATTCCTTTGTTCACTAATTAACTGAAGAACTAATTAATTGTAGCAGTACCTGTGATTGAAAAAGTAGCCCCGAAAAACATTCAAAAGAAGAGTTTTTGCGTAAACATGAGAAGATGATCATAGTCAAACTTGAGGGGATGGGAACTCACTCATTTTGATCCCTTTATCGACTAAGCAAGATCGCATTGAAACTGAAAATACCAACGGAATACTCTTTACCCCCACTAATCAGCTACTGTGTAATAATGATCGACTCACAAGCTACTCAATTTTTTTCTTAACTACTCTAGATTCTATTCTAGATGCTATAGTCATGACTCAAATATCTGTAAGTTGTGCAGGCACTTACATCTATCCGGTTGGTGAGGGCTGACCAGTTTTACTCCAATCTATATATATATAAAAGAGGGTCATAGACCCGTGACGTGGCACAACCACAAAGGAGGATTTAATTTTTTTTCCTTTAATAATTAATGATTTGCTTAAGAGTCTTGACAGAACAAAATAAACCTCCCGCTAAGAAACACCCGTTCGGGCTCATCACTAAGCAACGCGTCGCTTCAAATAAAACCCTTCGCTTTCACTTTACCTTCCCCATCGGATAAATTTTGGCAAGAAATAAATAAATTAACCAACATATGAGAATAATGAACGTTGCCAACTTTCTCAGTCAGTTAAATTCTGCCTCAACCGGTGCGACAAACACGAACGTATTCCTTTAGCAGACATTGAAGTAGTACAAAACGCCGGTCAAAATCTCTGCAGCCCATCCAGTTACGCTTCCTAACACGTTTTCTTCAACACCTTCAGAAACAGAGATTGAAAATTTTCCTACACACACTTTGCACTGACACAGAACTCAGCCCAAATACAATTTGCTTCTTTCTACTTCACACTTTCTTAGCAGATTGTCACATCCCTATTTTTTACTTACCCCGCTAAGAAAAGGTAGTTTTAGAGAAAAATGGTTTTTCAATTAAAGTGACGTTTTGAAAAGAGATTATTTATTTTACAGAGTCGCCACCTGGAATTGAGTTTTGGTGTTCCAAGTCACCTTATTGAATCTCCAATCAAAAGGAAATGACTCTTTATTATTGGTCTACAAACTAGAAATCTGAGTAAAGAATTCTATTGACCGAGGGAAGGTGTTAGACACCCCTCGAGTCCCGTGGTTCTAGCATGATCACTTTAATGTCTTATGTCTGGCTTAAATTAATCTTTTGAATATAAATGCTTATGAGCCTAAAACTGCATATGTCCCACGTTTTGTATTATTTTATTCTAAACTTATTTGCACTTTCTATTTAATAATGTGTGACATATCGGTAGCAGTGCTTTCCAGTTTTACCACGATTATTACTTGATTAAACATAATGAAACTTTCGGCTAAAACAACCAAACTCGTTCTTGTCCAGTAAATGACTAAATCCGGAACTTAGTAAATCTAGGCCTAACAATTATGTACTGATTAATATCAAAGGAACCAATAAGTTAAAAATGTGAAATTAAACCAGGAGCACATGAACATCAAATGTTTCACTAAATAATGATCTAATACTCAATAGGTCAAACATTTACAATTTCACAAATTAATATTCGATAACAAATTATGTCTTCTAATATCGAAACAAATAAACAAACGAAACTTCTGTTAGGATTTGTCCTGAATTTCCTAGTGTACTTGAATTTTACCATAATTGGTGTTTTACTTCAAAAAGGGTTTTCTTTGTGGAAAAGGTTTCTTTGTAGGAAAAGATCTCTTCCATAATTAGTTAACCTCTTTCTTGGAGGAAAAGTTTTTGAACCTCTATAAATAGAAGACTCCTCTTCTCATATCATAAAACAATAGTATCCACAATGTAGTCATCAAAGAGTCTTGTTTAGGGGGAGATTTCTCCCAATAGATTCTTATGTTTTTCAATATTAGGTTTTCACATGTAGGTCAATTGGCCAAACCCTATCAATAATATGTTTTTAGTATTGTTTAAAAAAAATAATAAAATAAAATAAAATAAAATCTCCCAATAGATTCTTATGTTTTTTCAATATTAGGTTTTCACATGTAGGTCAATTGGCCAAACCCTATCAATAATATGTTTTTAGTATTGTTTACTTTGTCATTTGAATTATCGTCTCTATGGTTTGCAACTTTTAAGCTTCCGCATGACGCCCTCTCGATTTCGAACCCAACAAGTGGTATCAGAGCCTACGGTTCATAGGTCCAATGGTTGGTGAAACGAGATTAAAAACAGGTTCAAAGTGGTTTCAAATCAAGCTGTAACCAATTTGATGAGAATGAAGTTTTTTGTCTAACTACATGTGGAGAACAGGTCTCAATCATATTTTCAACAATCCTGTTGTTACATCTTTGAAAATAAAAGCTCACTTTTAACCCTACAAAGGGCTTCAATATTTTTAACCCGAAAGGGCTCATATACTTTTAGCCCAAAAAGGCTCCATTTTTAAGCATGTCAAGCAGCAGTGATAAATGAAGATTATGTGAAGAAGAAGATGAAGATCAATCTTGCTAGAAAATTCAGGCCAAGGGGAGATTTGTTAGGATTTGTCCTGAATTTCGTAGTTTACTTGAATTTTTACCATAATTGGTGTTTTACTTCAAAAAGGGTTTTCTTTGTGGAAAAGGTTTCTTCGTAGGAAAAGATCTCTTCCATAATTAGTTAACCTCTTTCTTGGAGGAAAGGTTTTTGAACCTCTATAAATAGAAGACCCCTCTTCTCATATCATAAAACAATAGTATCTACAATGTAGTCATCAAAGAGTCTTGTTTAGGGGGGAGATTTCTCCCAATAGATTCTTATGTTTTTTCAATATTAGGTTTTCACATGTAGGTCAATTGGCCAAACCCTATCAATAATATGTTTTTAGTATTGTTTACTTTGTCATCTGAATTATCGTCTCTATGGTTTGCAACTTTTAAGCTTCCGCATGACGCCCTCTCGATTTCGAACCCAACAACTTCATATGTCAATCTAACAATAAAAGACATGAGTATTTAATTATTCCCCACAAAAACATAAGGAGTGAACTCATTAAAATAAGCATTTGAATTAACTCGAGGCAACAAAACTGTACCTAACATTTTTTACATAATCAAGATTAAAATTATTTTTTGCACTAACTAATTACTTTGTGTTTCAAAACTTAGATCTTCCGATCTCCATGAACTCCAAATTATTAATAGTAGACTAAAATATTCCTAATTAATCCCAATGTTTATGTCCATTTCAGCAACAACAACGTCAACTCATTCCCATGACTCACTCTTTTAGTTACTTAAACTAAAACTAGTACTTAATAAATATAGTTTTGTTTCTGAAGTTCACCTAAGTAAAAAATAAACTGTTAAACAAGAATAACATTGGCATATACTCGATAATTTGCATGTGAAAATTATAACACATATACCAAACTTACTCCAAATGTAATAAAATCAAAATATGAACTTATTTCATTTAATAACGACGAAGTGTGGTAACCAAATCAGACATACTTGAAATCCAAGCAACTTTGTAATAATGGAATTAGATCTCATACTATCCTGACATTTAAAATTATAGTACAAAGAAAGATTGAGCGTTACCTTTTTTGTGAATACTAATTCGTAACGCGAAAGCCACTACAATTTATTGATTTTTAAAGTTAACAAATGGCTAACTTTCAAGAGCCACGAACTTGGAACCTCGAACAAAACCCCGAACTCCCAACTTGGTTTCTCATTCATCCTCTGTTTTTTTTTTCTTTGGGTGTTGAATATTTTTTGTCTTTTCTTTATTTTGTCTAGTATTGTTTTTGTGTTGTATCCTTTCTTTTTCTCTTCTCCTCTCTTTTGCTTTCTAGTCCTTGCATGTGTGTGTATGTTTTTGGTGTGTCGTATGTATGGATATATATATAGGGATGGGGTTTGATGAGTTGGTTACGTGAGGGAGTGGAGGAATGGGTAGTTTATGGGTGTGGGCAAGTTACAAGGAGGTTAAGGGATTAGTGGGTGTAGTTTAGGATGTAGTGGATAGGTTATGGGAAGCTTAAGATAAGATTGTATTTTAAATTAAAGACACAAATAAAATATAATGGTAAGAATATTAGCTAATTATTTTGAACTAATAAAAAATATATAGGAAAGTTAAATAGCTAGTCCTAAAAATATGATTAAGAAAATACTAATATCATTAGATTATTAAAAACTAAATTAAAATAAAACATATTAAAGAAAATCTTCTTTTCTTTTTTAAAAATAAAAATTTATCCTAAAATGTGACTCTGTTTTTGTAGTTTTCAAATCTTTTAAAATAAACTTACTAAAAATACGATAAAAATCAAAATATCTAATTTAGACTTAAAAAAATATATAAACACTAAAATGACGTAAAATCTTAGGTTTGGTAAACAATTAGGTGTTTATAGAATGCCCCTCTTTGCTTGGGAACATGAAGAGTTTTCAAGCAAAGAAGTAAACATGACTGATTTTTGACCTAACAATTTATTCAATAGTAGGAAAATAAATAATAGAAAAGAGGTGTGACCGAGCCCTGGCTTTGGGCAGCCTACATATCTCTGGTTATAAGAGAATCAGGTCACATGTAGTTCAAGTGGGTGTAGCTATGAGAGGATGAGTTGGAGAGTCGAGTGAGGTCCCGTCGAGGTTTTGGTCAGTAGCTCCTGTTATGACATCAGAAAAAATGAAACTAGAAAGAAAAATACAAGATCCTATCGACTTTACTTGTCTTGATTCTCTTCCTTCAGATCTTCCTTTTGGATCTTCGGTTATCGCTTCACCTTCTGTTGGTGGGTACTTTGATCTCAAATTTGATCTTGAAGTTAGGATTTGAGACTTGAACTTGAAACTTGGAATGAGTCGTTGACTCTCCTTCAAAGGACAGCTTGTAGAATATTCTTGTATTCTTGTATTCTTGATCAGAGGCTAAGAAGATGACTTTGGAGATGTTGAGCCGCTACATGTGTCAAAGCTGACTCTAACTGTCTTCAAGGTTGATCATTCTTCTCTACTCTAACTTGAGATGGAATTCCATTCTTGAACATCAAATCTGTGCTTTGCAGAAAAACCTACAAGCCATCAAAGACAAACAAAACAAAGATGAACAAAAATTTTCTGCCCCAGTTTGCACTAGGAAAATTTTGTGAATTATTAGTAAAGCTATAAACAAATTACTTAAATGAAAAGAAGAAAGTGATAGAAATCTAAGCTAGGTACGAAAATAAAATAAGATTTTTGTTCTCAATAATGCAACCAAGGGATGTTGTACCTTGTGAATGCATGGAAAAGAATTAGGATCTTTGCTTCCTAAAATACTATCAGGGGATGTCGTACCCTGTGAAGGCATGAAAGATAAAAATAGAAATTTTGTTTCTTAAAATGCAACCAGGAAATGTCGTACCCTGTAAAGACTTGAAGAAAGAAGAAAAAAAAAATTAAGAAATGGCAACAAGGGAATGTCGTTGAAGACTTAAAGAAGAAGAATAGGGGTTCTGTTACTTAAAATGACAATCAGGGGATGTCGTACCCTGTGAAGACTTGAAGAAAAAAATTAAGAAATGGCAACTAGGGGATGTTGTACCCTGTGAAGACCTAAAGAAGAATAGTAAGAAACGGCAATCAGGAAATGTCGTACCCTGGGTCGACTTAAAGGAGAAAAATAGGAAACTATTCTCTAAAATGACAACCAGGGGATGTCATACCCTGTGAGGACTTTAAAGAGGAAAATTAGGGAGGTCTTTTTCCAAAATAACAACCAGGAATTGTCATACCCTGTGAAAACTTAAAGAAGAAAAATAGGAATTTTTATTCCCTAAGCGCAACCAGGGGATGTTGCACCATGTGAAGGCATGAAAAGAAAAATAAGGGTTTTTGTTCCCTAAGCGCAACCAGGGGATGTTGTACCCTATGAAGGCATGAATAGAAAAATAGGGGTTTTTGTTCCCTAAGCGCAACCAGGAAATGTCGTACCCTGTGGAGGCATGAAAAGAAAAATAGGGGTTTTGTTCTCTAAGCGCAACCAGGGGATGTCGTACCCTGTAGAGGCATGAAAATAAAAATAGGGGTTTTATTCCGTAAGAGCAACCAGGGGATGTCGTACCCTGTGGAGGCATGAAAAAAAATAGGGGTTTTTGTTCCCTAAAGCGCAACTAGGGGATGTCGTACCCTATGAAGGCATGAAAAGAAAAATAGAAATTTTTGTTCCCTAAAGCGCAACCAGGGGATGTCGTACCTTGTGAAGGCATGAAAAGAAAAATAGGAGTTTTTATTCCCTAAAGCGCAACCAGGGGATGTCGTACCCTGTGAAGGCATGAAAAGAAAAATAGGAATTTTTGTTCCCTAAAGCGCAACCAGGGAATGTCGTACCCTGTGAAGGCATGAAAAAGAAAAATAAGAATTTTGTTCCCTAAAGCGCAACCAGGGGATGTTGTACCCTGTGAAGGCATGAAAAGAAAAATAGGAAATTTTGTTCCCTAAGCGCAACCAGGGAATGTCATACCCTGTGAAGGCATGAAAAGAAAAATAGAGATTTTTCTTTCCTAAAGCGCAACTAGGGGATGTCGTACCGTGTGAAGGCATAAAAAGAAAAATAGAAATTTTGTTCCCTAAAGCTCAACCAGGGGATGTCGTACCCTGTGAAGGCAAGTTATAATATTTTTGTTCTTTTTAGACAAAAAAAAAATGCCTCAGTATTATACCTTTCAAGGATATAAATACTTTTATTCGGTAAGACTGAGTCCTATTGTAGGACTGCCTACGTATCTTGCCATAGCAAGAAATAGGTCTAACGTAGTTCACAAAAACACAACTTTATTTTATTTTATTTTATTGTTATTATTTTATTTTTTTGAAAAAGGATATGCTTTGTAAAGAACACCGAAAAATGAAGAAAATGAAGTCGATTCATTTCTTGACTTCAATTGGTACCAATAATTAGTATTATGCATAGGAATCACCACTAATTACTTTCGGACAAAAATCGAGGTCAACTTAGAAGTAATCCCTATAGTTTCAAATGGTACTTCAAATATACCTAAGTTTTGGCAAGGTCTGTTCATCTTGCCTCAATCAAGGGTATAAATTATTTATATCCTCATGTTTCAAGTACCCTTACCACAAATAAAGTCCTATTTCACTCACAATAGAAGTTTTTAGATATTAGGACGTTCTGAAAGTCACTCACACTCAGAAAGATGTTCAATGCATGCAACTGATATACCATAAGCTTGGCCCTCATGTGGGTATCCAATAATGTGAGAACACTTAAAATGGGATCAAGTAGGACTTGTCATTGGCTTGTAATGTAGGCTTGGAGATGGGTAGGATATTCATTTAGGATAGAGTGACTATTCCCTCCTTAAGCATTGCACTTTGCTTTTGATTTTTGCATTTTCGCAGTTGATCTTCATTTGCTTCTTCTTCTCATTTTTCTTTGGCTTTTCTCCTCACTTTTTGCAGAGTCTTCCCTTCTTTTGGAGTTTTTTTTTTACTTTTTCTTTTGCCTTTGCATTTTTTTTAACCTTCACATTTTCACCTTTTTGTCTTGTCATCCAATTTAGTTGTTTGTTAGTGCGCTCAGGGAGGTGGAGCCAAAAGAGGGATTAACGCATTTCTGCACTTAAAAGAGATATAGGATAAGACGTGGCTATTAAAAAAAAAAGGCTTTAGGCTCAAAAGGGGAAGTCTAGGAATTAAGTTTTATTTGGTAGGCTTCAAAGGCACAATAGGGTTAAAGAAAGCCTACAATCCTTTCTCAAGTCAAGTGTTGCTCATAATTTCGCTTCAACAAACATTTAGGCCAAATTCTAGATCAAATAGTGATGTCATTGAGTTTTCAATCTAAAGCTCACCACACAATACACATGAAACACTGAGGTTAATTTATTTTTACCCTGACTTTGAGCGAGAAAAATTCTCAAGTGTAACTTAAGTACAATCAGAGGTACCAAAAGAATCTATAGTTTACAACAAAGTTGGTCAATCTATCATGCCAAATAATTTAACACTTGTTCTTTTTCACATCCATATTTCTAAGTATGTTGGTACCAACTAAGTCACGAACTTTTTTTTTTTTAGATGAGACCGAACCCAAAAGAAGAGTTGCCTACGTATCTTGTTGAAACAAGAATCAGGTCAAACGTAGTTCAGGAAATTTGAAATATGAAGTAAGAAAACTTTTTTTTTTTGAAATTCTAATAAGGACAATATTTTTTATTTCTGAAAAAGGATTAAAATATATTTTTCTTTTCGAATTGTTGAATAAGGATTATTTTTTTTTGAATAAGGACTAAAAAGTTTTTTTTAATTTTTTTTTTCAATAAGGATTTTTTATTGAATGAGGATCACCGAATTCGAGGAGGGTTGCCTACGTATGTCATTGAAATGAGAATTAGGTGTGCGTGGTTCGTCATACTCGCAAAAAAATTTATCTCTTTTTTTCAAGATTTTTTTTTGAATAAGAATCACCGAACCTAGGGAGGGCTGCCTACGTATCTCACTGAGATGAGAATCAGGTGTGCGTAGTTCATCCAGATTGGGGGCAAACTCGATAATTTAGAAAACTTTTTTTTTGAAAGCAAACATCACACCTCATTTGGATTTTGATAAAGAATGGGTATTAGAGGACAATTCTTACCCTCTCTTACGTTAATGGATTTATTCTAAAGCCGGTCAACATTCAAAACAGCCTAGCAGGTAATGCAACTAGTAGCACAAAAAATGGATAGTCTTAAAAGAGGATACTTTTTAGACAAACTCAGACCATTGTCCAGCCTCCACTAAGTCAAAATGCAAGTGATGCAGATAAAGCAGATCCTATTACGGATAATCATTGTCTGAGGCTTGTTCTACTAGGTTTAACATCCTGATGGAATAGGTGTCTAGACAGTCTGTAAAACGAACGGTCAACTCGAGTCGAACAGGGACAACTTACAGGTAGCAGTGCTTTCCAGCCTCACTATTGATCCTTTCCATCCTAAAACATGTGTGACTATAGAATCCTTCCCAGGAGCGTTGCCGCATCTCTAGTATCTCAATGCTCGAGAGCGTACACCGCATCTCCGAATGTAAAGTATCTTTCAGAAGACTCAGATAGATGCATGAGAGAAGATAGTTTATATTGCAATTCAAATAATATCAAAGCGGTAAACAAGTAGACAAATAGCACAATTAGGCCAACAAATACAATATCCAAAAATTAAATAAAACCAAACAAGTCACTATAAAAGCTCAAATTCTGGTTATCCTCAGCAGAGTCGCCATCTATCACACCCCTATTTTTTACCTACCCCTGCTAAGAAAAGATAGTTTTAGAGCAAAATGGGTTTTTCAAATTAAAGTGACGTTTGAAAAGGAATTATTTATTTTACATAGTCGCCACTGGAATTGAGTTTTGGTGTTCCAAGTCACCTTAATGAATCTCCAATCAAAAGGAAATGACTCTTTAAAGAATTCTGTTGACCGAGGGGAAGGTGTTAGGCACCCCTCGAGTCCCGTGGTTCTAGCACAGTCGCTTTAATGACTTATGTCTGGCTTAAATTAATCTTTTGAATATAAATGCTTATGATCCTAAAACTGCTATGTCCCACGTTTTGTATTATTTTATTCTAAACTTATTTACACTGTCTATTTAATAATGTGTGACATACTGGTAGCAGTGCTTTCCAGTCTTACCACGATTATTATTTGATTAAACATAATGAATCTTTCGGCTAAAACAACCAAACTCGTTCTTTTCCAGTAAATGACTAAATCCGGAACTTAGCAAATCTAGGCCTAACACGTTATTATGTACTGATTAATATCAAAGGAACCAATAAGTTAAAAATGTGAAATTAAACCAGGAGCACATGAACATCAAATGTTTCACTAAATAATGATCTAATACTCAATAGGTCAAACACTTAAAATTTAACAAATTAATATTCGATAACAAATTATGTCTTCTAATATCGAAACAAATAAACAAACGAAACTTCATATGTCAATCTAACAATAAAAGATATAAGTATTTAATTTTTCCCCACAAAAACATAAGGAGTGAACTCATTAAAATAAGCATTTGAATTAACTCGAGGCAACAAAACTGTACCTAACATTTTTTACATAATCAAGATTAAAATTATTTTTTGTACAAACTAATTACTTTGTGTTTCAAAACTTAGATCTTCCGATCTCCATGAACACCAAATTATTAATAGTAGAATAAAATATTCCTAATTAATCCCAATGTTTATGTCCATTTCAGCAACAACAACGTCAACTCATTCCCATGACTCACTCTTTTAATTACTTAAACTAAAACTAGTACTTAACAAATATAGTTTTGTTTCTGAAGTTCAACTAAGAAGTAAAATTAAACTGTTAAACAAGAATAACATTGGCATATACTCGATAATTTGCATGTGAAAATTATAACACATAAACCAAACTTACTCCAAATCTCATAAAATCAAAATATGAACTTATTTCATTTAATAACGACGAAGTGTGGTAACCAAATCAGACATACTTGAAATCCGAGCACCTTTGTAATATTGGAATTAGATCTCATACTATCCTGACATTTAAAATTATAGTACAAAGAAAGATTGAGCATTACCTTTTTTGTGAATACTAATTTGCAACGCGAAAGCCGCTACAATTTATTGATTTTCAAAGCTAACAAATGGCTAACTTTCAAGAGCCACGAAGTTGGAAACGCGAACAAAACCCTGAACTCCCAACTTGGTTTCTCATTCATCCTCTGTTTTCTTTTTTATTTCTTTGGGTGTTGAATATTTTTTGTCTTTTCTTTATTTTCTAGTATTATTTTTGTGTTGTATCCTTTCTTTTTCTCTTCTCCTCTCTCTTTGCTTTCTAGTCCGTGCATGTGTGTGTATGTTTTTGGTGTGTCGTATGTATGGATATATATATAGGGATGGGGTTTGATGAGTTGGTTACGTGAGGGAGTGGAGGAATGGGTAGTTTATGGGTGTGGGCAAGTTACAAGGAGGTTAAGGGATTAGTGGGTGTAGTTTAGGATGTAGTGGATAGGTTATGGGAAGCTTAAGATAAGATTGTATTTTAAATTAAAGACACAAATAAAATATAATGGTAAAAATATTAGCTAATTAGTTTGAATTAATAAAAAATATATAGGAAAGTTAAATAGCTAGTTCTAAAAATATGATTAAGAAAATACTAATATCATTAGATTATTAAAAACTAAATTAAAAGAAAACATATTAAAGAAAATCTTCTTTTCTTTTTTAAAAATAAAAATTTATCCTAAAATGTGACTCTATTTTTCTAGTTTTCAAATCTTTTAAAATAAACTTACTAAAAATACGATAAAATCAAAATATCTAATTTAGACTTAAAAGAAATATATAAACACTAAAATAGCGTAAAACCTTAGGTTTGGTAAAAAATTAGGTGTTTACACAGATGTTTTCCAAGTTGTTGCTTCCGAAATTTTCCATCACCCTGTATATCAGTTTCTGCATATACATTTTGAATTCACCTTCGAAAAATTCAAAATCACGATGGTACGCCCAGGTATGATGCTTTTACGTTCCCAAACACTTTTATTTATTTTTGAAAATCACTTTTATTTGTATATGTTCTTTTATACCTTTCCCTTCTAATCTGACCCTCGCTACTGTTAAAAACAGAAACTTTGTCGTTTACATTACACTACTCCTTTTAGCATATATGTTCTTGACAGATCTTTTCAAGGTTGCTGCTTTCAGAGTCTTCCTTCTCCCCTCACATCAAATTCGGCAGATAAGTTTGCAATTCATCTTCTCACAGTTCAAAATCACACCAGCTCCTCCAGGTATGATGCTTTGCAATTCTCAAACAATTTGCTTAATTCCTGATGTGTTATGCACCAGGTTACTGCCTATAAGTTTCACTTTCTTTTGCAAATACCTTTATCTTGAAAGTTGAAAAGAAAAGTCACAAAGCCAAAATAAGACTCACTGTGACGGCACTTCCCTTTCAAATTAAATGGTAACAGAGGGATAGTTCACTACAATGTGAGTGTCATGGTTGAAGCAACCTTATATTCTAAGGGCTAAAGGGCTTTCGTGGTTGGTCCCACTGAACCTGTGAGTCTGTTTATTTGGAGGAAATGATATCGTTATTCCTTTTTGTTCTGTGTTGGAAGGATTTGAAAGGCAATATAAGAGGTATCCTATATTGCAACTCCAATACAAGTTTAAAAACGGATGAAATCAAAGGTGCTTTTATGGAACTGCAACTCCAGTGCAAGTTCTACAATTTAAATGCTTAGTCAATCTTCTTTCTTGGTGTAATTTTTTTAATGTAAATAATTCCATTATGTTCTTGGATCTCATCATCTCCCTTAATTTTAATGAACCACTACTTTACCCGATAAAAAAAGGCAATATATATATATGAGGTATCCAACAACTCCAATTTTACCTCCTTGCGGACCAAGCACTTATCTCTGTTTCCTTACTGTCATTCATATATGTCTCCTCTTCTCACTAAAAACAAACTCAACATTGCATGAAATTCTTTAATAAGTTGTTCCTAGCGCTGAGGTAGTGAGTGTTTTGACGTTTTCCCAGTATTTGCCCTCTTAGTTGAACTAAGAGGTTGCCTTTGAGACATTAGGCTCAACCTTATTTGGGTGGAAACTTCAAATCAAATTGTTTGTTGTCCATGCTTGTATAGAATAAAAGATAAACTCAATTGTCATATTGATCATTGCTTGCTTAGATTATCTAAGTTAAATAAACTTGTGTTGCGAGCATTTTTTGTTGCATGTATTTGTTGGCTTCTTTGGTAGAATGTTGTACATGTTTGTTGATGTTTTTGTTTCATTATGTTGAAGTAAGGATATATTATTCAAGAGCTTGGTTTAATCATTAGACTACTAATGTCATGTAGAGTAAATATCTCAAACTTGTAAAATAAATAACTTGGATCTTTGTAGAGTTCTGAGCTCTTAAAAGATTCAATTTTTGTGGGATGTCCCAGAATGGACTTCTGAGTGTGTTTAGAAGTTACATTGGTTTCACATTACATTAGATCTTCAGTTATGGGATCTTCAAACTGTTAGTGACATCCAAAATTCAAAGATTGTGATGGATGGTAATCAAAATTCTTATCCTTAATAAGAATTTTGGGGTCAATGAATAATCTAAATTAATCAAACCCTAAAGAAATGAGTATCTCCTTCCAAACCATTAGAGTAAAACTCGCAAAGGATTCAAATTTTTGACCGTAGAAATAGAAACAAAAACAACGAAAAATGTCTTTTAGCTAGCAAATTAGGGTCATCGACAGTGGAGGATTTGAGGCCACATTGTTGATGAATAAGAGATCCTATTAGCATGTATGGATGTATATATGAAACAACACTCTCCTTGTGCTTGAAACAAGCAACATGATATTTATGTCTCTGCGTAATGAAGGGGGGAGATTTTTTGCTCTTTGTGTTTGTCTTTAACGAGCAAGTGGCAATCCGAATAACACATCAATTGATCCAAATGATTTATTCTTCTCACATTATTTCATCAAACTCTAAGAGATATGCTTTTGAATTTTAATTAACTTTATCAAGTACACAACTAATTCAATAAGACACATAACATTTGGAGTATGTATGTAGACACCTTGAATTTGATGAATATAATGTTTATACCACATTTTAAAAGTATAAATATAGGGAACGAAATAATAACCGAATGATCAAGTAAGCTTAATGATTTAGTTCACCACTGCGTAAAGCGCAGGTAATTTATCTAGTTTTAGTTATTAAGTGAAAATCATACGACAGAAAGACATAATTAACACAACACAGTCGAATAACGATAACGATAGAAATGTTGAATTACGAGAATATCTCTCAAAACTTGGAAGTCGTAGTACAAGAGCCTTTAAGATTTTACAAGTATGAAATGCTATACTACACTGGCTAAAATAAAAGACAAAAGTATAATGGCTAGAGGGAGGCTGGTGTTGTGGTTTAGCTAGGGAACTCGCTACTAAATCTCCTCAAGACTGCCACGGTCTCAAACAGCTCCTTGTTCTCCACTAGCACTTGGAATAGCCGGAAACATATTTCTAGACAAATAAACAAACCTTTCCTTACTTGACTTGTTAGATTTGCACCTGCACCTAAAAGGGAGCAGCAAGTGTAGTATGAGTACATTAACAATGCGTACCCAGTAAGTATCATAAATCGACTCTTCTCAAAGTAGTGACAATGTTTAGTTGCTAAAAACACTTGCGTTAATGTAAAAAAGACATAACAAGAATAATAACCAATAACAATGGCAAAATGAAATATTTCAGGTACAACAAATAATTTCAAGAATCACTATTTCAAGACAGTTAATTCAGTCAAATCAATCAAATAAAAGCTAATATGATGTGAGACGATGCAATACAACGACCATGTATATATGCAACCAACGAGGGAATCGTGATTACATGTCCCCGCATATCATAAAGCATATTTTAAACCTACCTAAATATCTTTTAGGTATAAGGAGTCCTAATACTCAAAATAGCCGAATGAGTCCTTACTACTTACTTACAAGTGCTATATATATATAGCATGAGGTTAAGCCAAGTTGCATCTTGAGAACTAGCCACTTGACATTTCTACAACAAAAATTATTAAGAAAATCTAATAAAAATCTAAATAAAATCTATCTATCTATCTATCTATCTATATATATATATAGTGGCATCTTGGGAACTAGCCACTTGGCATTTCTACAATAAAAATTATTAAGAAACTCTAATAAAAAGTTTGAATTAATAATGGTAAGAAAATATATACTTTTAAAATCAATCAATGAAATGATTTTCAAATGGTAAGATTAGACTAAATAAAGGAAGGAGTTTGTTTTGTTAAATCTGTTTGTATGTACATTTAGTGTACATTTTATTCAAATAATTGACGTAGTTCAAATTAAAATTTTAAAATTAAGTAATACTAATTTTGTAATAACCCGTATAGTGAAATTTGGATTTTTATGCAATTTGACCATTTTACCCCTATCCGTAGCTGTATTTTGATATTTGTGGTCTATAAAAGTGGGTGACATGGTCTACATGAGTGGGTAGCATGGTTCCCGAGGCAGTTGGTTGTGTGTTATGCGAGTTTTTTTATTTTGGAAAGTTTTGAAGTTGCTAGGATTGACTCTTGTTAACAGTTGGAGATTTAGACATTGTATGGGTATTCCATCAGTTTCGTTAGCTCTAAAATGTCATTTTTGGGTTAGTAGTGTTGTTGGTTCGAGTTTCGAGGCTTTCGGATCGATATTGAGTAGTTAGTTGGGAAGTTGGAGTTTTTAGCCTAGAGTTGACTTTGGTCAACATCTGTTGATACCTCTATTGGTAAATTCGATGATTGCATTGAGTTCAAAATGTCAATTTTAGCCTAGCAACATAGTTGGATTGTATTCACAAGGTTCAAAATGCATTTTGATGGTTAGATGGGGAGTTTTTAAATTTGTGCATTCAGCTGATGGTTATTGTCATCTGGTGCATGACTTTTCTTCATCGCGTTCACAACGTCTTTATCGCGATCGTGGAGAAGAGAATTCCTTAGTATCGTGATCACGAAGGTATGGTCGTGATCTTAAAAAAAATTGGTTCCAGTCCAGTCCGGGTCCATTTTGTTCTACGCGAACGCGATCGGATCGTTGTGAATGTGATAGACCCGGGTCAGGTAATGTCGCAATTGCGAGGTGGTGGCCACGATCGTGATTGTCACAACCTAATTTCTCAGGTCATGATGACACCTACCATAACTTACCAGTAGGTAAGCCAACTCATAGTCCGGAACAACCATTAACGGACTAATAAGAAAGACAGAAGCAAAACGAAATAACAATGAGGAAGAAAGCAAGAAGAAAGTAAATACATCCCCAAAACCTAGTGAAGTCAGTACATGAGCTTCTAATATAACAGGAGTACAAAGTGGAATACAAAGTAAATATATACAAAGCCGTCTCTGATATACTAAAATATAGAGATCAGTTTAATAATAAGAGAGAGAGCAGAAATAAATCCAAACGTCAGGAGCTCACCTCAAATCTCTGATCCATGGCTGGTCCGCACGGTGCACAAATCAACGGTGAGAACTCGTACTATATTCTACAGGATGCAAAAGTGTAGTATGAGTACCAAACACTGGGTACTCAGTTGGCATCGACCGACTGAGCTCCAAAGACATATAAATAATATGTAAAGTAGGAATATAAACTACAAATAGCTATCTACGAGACTAAGCATACCATTACTAATGAAGCGATAAGGGTAACCTATCATGAACTACCAATAATCTGGGACAAAGCATGATACCATAAGTAACCAACCAATATACAGTAGTAAAGTGAAGCAAGAGATATACCATATACAATAGTAGAGTGAAGAAATGTATATACAATGTCTAATAGTAGTAGGAGAGAAGGAAATGATATACAAATCATAGCTAGGGAAGAGTGTACATATATATATATATATCAACGCTACACCGGCAACCAAACCTGAAGATACTACTCTGAGGAAGCTAGTCTTAACATTTCAAGGATCATAAACAATGTGGGGGTAATCTCTAGCATAATCAGGGTCTCTAATTGTAATATGCATGATCATAAGATAGCCTACGATAATCAACTCTTATCGTAATAAAGAATAAGGGAACTCGGAGGCATACCTACAACCTCGGGTACCAATCCGTAACCATCCTGCCAAGAACTATATAATAATAACCAAACAGTAATGTAACCAGCTAGCTCGAAAAACCAATAACCCAACCAGGACCCCATAATATAGGAGAGGTACAAGCAAGCAATCATCAAACAATAACCATAACCTGTATCTATACAACCCCCCATAAGACCGATAGATACAAACACCAAATAATTATACTGGTGATAGGCAATGCATATAATAAATGAATGCATGGATAATCCAGTACCATCAACCAATCAAGTGCCATAACGTACTAAGTGTATACACTTCATCCAGCTCAGTAGCTTGCCAAGGTAGAACCTACGACGACCATCCTTCTCCGGTACTCTGACTCATCGGATGAAGGGGCCCATAGGGGACTCGAAATATCCGTATACACTGCCTGGTCCCAAACCAAAACTTCTAATAACCATCATAATAAATCTACTTCTTCCAATACCAGATATATATATAAAGTATAATAAGATCTCGGACTTGAACCGAGGATAAATGAGTATAACTCTAAAAATCCATTGCCCGAGATCGAATCCGAGACTAAAATGGTATAATCGTGTAGAAAGGGTCGAAATCTCCCTCGACCAAAGTGAGTAAATAGTGGTAAAATGAGTGGATCAATAATGGACCGGAATTAGCCTCGGTCTAATTTCTAAAGTAGTATGTCTAGTTTAAAATATCATAATCCAATAATAAGGGTGATACAACTTCCATTTTAAAAGAATCAATTTTAAAAGTGAAAAAGTGGGAATAAATCCCTTTTTAGAAGATAGTAGTAAAAAACAAGGTTTTAGTTGTAATCGTACCACTAAATTAGTGTAAATGAACCTAAATGTATGCTTGCCATCACTAGTATTCAAACAACACAATCATACACATCTAAGCATCTATAAACTAGAATCACGTCCTTCCAAAGGATAGAATACTACCTGGTGTCCAAATGGTATCATAACCATGGCCTAGGGCCCAATAATATATGCATCAATAAGATATCAGTACCATAAACCAAGATACTAAGATAAACGGGGCATAAAGCTACTGGAAGGATCTAATTCGGGGAATATCGTCCAATTCACTAAGTAATTTGGCAAGTGTGATACTAAGGGATCCTTCAGGTAAATATATGATTAAACAAGTCTATAATCAAGTGAAATAGGATCCTACAACCATAACGAGTATTTTAGGCTACTGTTCGGGTCACATTTCTATTCTAAATCCTCTAAATAGGTCAAGTCAAGATATAACTAGGTATAAACCTATCCTATAATCCCCACCTAGCATGAAATCTATACAATACAAAATCTCATAGAGAAAAGTAGACCTAAGTCTACCTCATAGTCGAACTGCAACCTCAAACCATCCACAAGTCGCTCATCTTTGCTCCATGATCCCGAAATAATGCCACACTATCAAAATCATAATCTATGCATTAATACAAGGAAAACAAGACCCATATTATGATTTAAAAGCTTGAGCCAAAAATTGGATTAAAAATAGGCCCATGGGGCCCGTAAACAAAATTCCAAATCCATTACACGGTCAACTTCCTTCTTCATGATAGCGGCTGGTTGTCCGCATTCGCGATGGTTCGATTCCATTGCCTTTACATTCACGACCCATTGCCCATATTCACAAAGGGTAATGTTCTCGGTCGTCGCATTCGCGACCTTTGGCACTCGCGTTCGCGAAGGCTAAATCCCTGGCAGTATATAATCCCCTTCTCCGTGATTTTTCTTCATTTTCCAAGTCCCAATCCGCCATTATTGAACCCTAAAGCTTGGAAAAGTGTGGGAATAATCCATTAAAGCTAAGGTAAGCTAATATAACACCTCTTGATCATTTCCCGTTGTTTTTTCCCGTCAATTCTGTCCTTTTCCTTGTTAAATCCTAGAAATTAGGTCTTTAATTTCTTAACTTTGTGGGCTGATTTGAGCCCCAATTGAGACTCCATTTGTGTCCATATTTTAAGCACGCATTTCTTTTCCTTCGAGCGACATCGTGACAGATTCAATTTTGGAATTTTATTATGGGTCCCATGGGCCCGTTCTTGACCCAAATTATGGCCCAAGCTATTATATTGCAATATGGGTATTGTTTTACTCGTACTAATACGTAGATTATTATTTTTATAGAGTGACGACATTTTGGAATCGTGGAGCAAAGACGAGCGATTCATGTACGATTTAAGATTGCGGTTCGACATCGAGGTAGGCTTTGGTCTACTTTTCTCTACGAGATTGTGCATTGTATAGATTGCATGCTAGGTAGGGATTATTGGATAGGTGTATACCTAGTAATACCATGACTTGAACTATTTAGGGAATTTAGAATAAAAATGTGACTCGAACCTTAGCCTAGAATACCCATTATGGTTGTAGAATCCTAGTGCACTTGGCTATAGACTTGTTTAGCCATAGATTGACATTAAGGATCCTTAGTATAATACTTACCGTATTACTTAGTGGATTGGACCAAATTTCCCCGATTAGATCCTTCTAGTAGCTTTGTGCCCATGTTTACCGTAGTTAACCAAATTATAATTCTTTGCTCGATTAATTTATATGTTGTTGGGCTCGAGGCCGTGGTTACGATACCATTTGGATACCAGATTAGTATTCTATCCTTAGAAAGAACGTGGTTATAGTTATGGAAGCTTAGATGCTTATGGTTATATGGCTTGGATACTGGTGATGGCATGCATACATTTAGGTGAATTTATGCTTATTTAGTGGTACTATTCTGGTTAAACCTTGATTTTACTATTGTTTTCTAAAAAGGGATTTATTCCCACTTTTTCACTTGTAAATTGATTTTCTTAAAAATGGAAGTCACACCACCCTTATTATTGGATTACAATTTTTAAACTAAACATATTACTTTGGGAAATTAGACCGAGGTTGATTCCAGTCCATTATTGATTCACTCCTTTTCATCACTACTTATTCACTTCGGTCGAGGGAGATTCTGATCTTTTCTACATTATTAAGCCGATTTAGTCCCAAACTTGATCTCAGGCAATGGATTTATAGAATTACACTCTTTTAGTCTTGGTTTGAGTCTGAGCACTTATTATACTCATATTTCTCTCCGGTACTGGATGGAGTAGATTGATTATAATGGTTATTAGAAGTCCTGGTTTGGGACCAGGCAGTGTATACGAATATCCCAAGTCCCCTATGGGCCCTTTCATTCGTGAGCCATAGTGACGGAGAAGGATAGTCACCGTAGGTTCTGCCTTTGTGAGATAATGGGCTGGAGGAGGTATATACATTTGTTATGTTATGGCCCTTGATTGGTTGATGATAATACTTGCATTTATTCATTCACATGCATCACCTATCACCTGTATAATTATTTACCGCTTATATCTATCAGTCTTATGGGGGGCTGTATAGGTATAAGCTATGGTTACTATTTATTGAGTGCTTGCTTGAACCTTTCGAGCTTATGGGGGCCCGATTAGGTTATTGTTTGTCCAGACTAGCCGGTTACTTTATTGTTGGTTATTATGGTTAGTTCATGGCAGGATGGTTATGGACTAGTACCCAAGATTGTCGGTACATTTCTGATTCCTTGTCTCTATTGCAGTAAGATACGTTATTATAAAGTTACCTCATGATTAGTCACACTTTGGTTATAGGCTTTGAGTATGCTTGTATTAGCTTTCTTACTTGGCTATGATCCTCGAGATGTTAGGTTGGCTCCCTCAGGTTATTACCTTTGAGTTTAGTCCTATATATATATGGTATTACCGTATATCCCTCTCTTTCCTTATCTATTCATATTGTATATGTATCCTTTGGCCTTGTATTACTACTATATATCCTTCTTTCACTTTTTAATTCTATATTGGCTAGTGATATATGGTAATGCACTTTAGTTCCTAAATACTGTTAGAATAAGATATTTTATACTTACTGCTCCATTAGCATTATTATGTTTAGTTCTTGGATAGTTTCCTATAGTTTATATTCCTGATTTACATGTTATTTATTCTTACATTAACTTTGAAGCTCAGTCGACCGATGCCTACTGAGTACTACATGTTTGGTACTCATACTACTCTTCTATAGCCTGTAGATCATAGTATGCATTCTCGTTGTTGACGTATGTATCGTACGGAGCAGCAATGGATCAGAGATTCGAGGTGAGCTCCTGATGTTTGAATTATTCCTGCCCTCCCTTTTATTGTTGACTGATCTCTATTTTGTGTTTCAGAGATAACTTGTATATGTATTTATTCTATATTTTACTTGTACTCCTGTTGTATTAGAAGCTCTTGTACTGACTTCACCAGGTTTTGGGGTTTCATCTTTATATTAGTCTCTTTATTAGACTCCTTTTCACTACTTTCTTTATATCTCTTGGTACTCTGTTACTAGCTATTTCAGACTATGGGTTGACTTACCTACTAGTGGAATTATTAGTCATTCAACTCATCCAGATTAGTATTATAGAGTTGTGGCACCTTCGGTTAGAGGTAGTGCACTTAGTGCCTCAGTTGGCCATTCAGATGCTTAGTCCAGGTTAGGACGCGTTCATATTCGTACTTCTTCGGGCTGGCCAGGACCATGACTTCGTATTCCATCGTATAGGTACAATTTTGATTTACTATCTTTTAGGTTCTATTTGAATTAAGTTGGGGTTTTCATACCCATTGGTAGTTATATGATTTGATATTGCTATATTGATTGATGTAAACCGTTGTGTAGATTTATGCATATTTGGCTACCCTCGTAGATATTTTCTTTTAGTAGTGGATTGAGTGGATCGGTGTGGTGATTTCGTTGGGGTGTAGCATTTGGGTTAAAGTCCCATTTCCTTTGGTATATTGGCCTTGTTATTGTTGTAGAGTGGTAATGGTTATTATTTTCATTTTGTTCCACCTGCACTTTATACTATTATTATTATTGTCATTGTTCTGACGTTGATTGATTCTTACTTGATAGATGGCTAGACTAACATTATCTAGTTAGTATCCCCTTCCTTGCAATTCTTATTTGTTGGCTTAGATGGTTAACTTGGTTGGTTGGTTCTCTCTTTTTTAGTGAGGTGAGGTTGGCTAGTTTCCTTCTCTGTTAGCAAAGTTAGATCAATTTTTGAGAGGGAGTGAAGAAAGGTTTGGCCTTCCATGGTTTTATTGTGATTCTAGCTTGGGTGATCCTTTTCTTTAGCCGCTTCTAAAGTTGGCAAACCGGGAATTTGTTATTCTGATTTTCTTGGTTCGTCTCCCGATTATAGTCTTGATTTTTAGTATTGGTATGGAGTTTGGTACTCCGTTCTTTCTGCGATGGGGTTTTGTAGAATGCTTCAGCTTGGTGGTATATGTTTGTGTATTAGTTGTCGGTGACCAAAGAGGGTGCCTTTGGAGAGTGAGTATTCGTTGCCATAGATTGAGTATTGCTTTGACCAGATTTAGGCTAAGATCATATTTTTTAGAGTTGCTCGAGTTTCGGATACCATTAGTACTCCTTGCAGCCTTGGTGAGTTCTTGGTTATGCCTTGGTGGTTATGCCCTCAGTAGATGTGGATTTGATTGCTCGTATCTTTGGCCTGTGGTTCTCCTCAGTTGTGCTTATGACCTTCGGCAACATTTCAGTTTTATTCCTTGCAAAAACCGTTGGATATATGCTTGATTTCTGATAGTGAGATTGATTTGGGTATTTGACCCTAGTGAAGGCTTGTTGACTCCAATTTTGGATTTTGATGCTTTTGGATGATGTATTGAAAGTTACGATAGATCGTGGTATATGGATGCGTACTCGTCAGCAGGATCTATTTGTGTGGTTGAGATCGAGTAGTTCAGCTTCAGTGTCGAGATTATAGCTATAGATTGCGTAACTTGATTATAGCCCCATTTCCATATTTGTTTCAGTTGAACATTCATTTATAGACTGACTAAGCCTACTCTGTACCTACTGATTCGATTCCCTTTAACCCAGATAGACTATGCTTGATAGATGCTCGGAAGATGGTCCGTTGGCACAGAGTATTGGTTTTTACTACTCTTAACTATGGTTCTCAGTATGTGTCAGAATTTTAAATGTCTTCTCAGCAGAAGAAGTGTGCTTAAGTTGGGCTTAACGTGGTTTCACCTAAAGTCGGTGAGGCATTCTGGAGTGGATTATTCAGCTTTGAAAGATTATTCTTGGGATTCATGATTATTGGTTTCGCGTATCATCTGGACCAGTTGTAGCTTGGTCTAGAGATCGCAGGCTTTGATCACCCCCATTTGAGTATCCAGGTAAAGTCATATGGGATTTGTTCTTATACTAGTCCTGTGAATTTTTGGTAGATCAGCTTCAGTTTTTCAAGGTTAGAGTGGTGTGATTATGCGGACAAGACTCAGATGATACTGGAGGGATCCTGTGTTATTTGGGGTAGGTAGCAGGTTTGGAAAGACAAGAGAATGTTAAAATTAGAGTTTGGAGTTGGCTGTGTGATTCATGCCCTGGTTATCCTTAGATTGGTTGAGTAGCTACTTAGTTGTGCTTGTTTTGGTATAATGATAGTATGCCATGGTTTGGGTTGCATGCTTCAGTCGAGCTTGATTCAGTTGGAGGCCAGTTGGTTGTTGAGGATGAGTATTTGGTTGTTTGGAAAGTGAAGTAAGAAGGTGAAGGAAAAAGGGTACCATTAGTGAAATCCCTTGGAAGCATTGTTTTACCTTGGAGATTATCTGGGGAGTCTTTCTCGAGGAATACGGACCCAGTACCTCATTCTTTTGAGCTATTAGGCTCTTTCTATCCATTGACTTTTGAGGACGAAAGTCCTTTTATTAATGAATATTGTAATGACCCTCCAGGTCATTTTTTTGATTTTCGTATGTTTTCAGCATTTCGAGCCTTCCCATAGCGGCTACAGGACATTTATGACTCGTCAGAACTATCGGTGTGGTTATTGGACAGTTCGTTTAGGTTTTAGGCTCATTTTCCTATTTTAGAGCTTTCGCTGTTAGGGAATTAGTCTTGGAACAAAAATTTAAGTAAACGGCCTCGGATGAGAATTCTGATAGAGCCATTAGCTCCAGAATGTTGATTTTAGGCTAGGGGACCCTTGGTCTGGGTCTCGAGCCTTCCGGACTATTTTTGGGCTATTGGTTGAATAGATAAAAAATGGAACTATAGGTGTGGGACCCATATTTAATTGAAATGACCTTTGTTGGAAATTTTGATGGTGGTGTTGAGTCGAGAATGTCGAATTTGGTATGGTAGTATAGTTCGTTAGAGCGCATGGAGTTCCGAACAGATCCCGAGCACCCAGTCGAAGTCCATTTGGACTTAGGGAAATTGATTGTTTTCCAGCAATCTGGTGTAGCCCTTTTGTTTTTCATGTTCTCGAGGGTCAGGTTGCATTCGCGAAGGTTCAAGTTCTTGATCTTCGCGATAGCGAGCCTTGCCTCTCGAGTTTGCCATGTGGGTCAGCCCTGACCTGGTCAGCATCCTTCTTCTTGATCACGACTAGTTGTCCGTGTTTGCGATGGTCCAATTCCTTTGCCTTTGCATTCGCAACCCTTTGGCAATGTTCGCAAAGAGTAATGTTTGCGGTCGTCGCATTCGTTACTTTCGCGAAGGCGAAATCCATGGCAGTATATAATCCCTTTCTTCGCGATTTTTCTTCATTTTCGAAGTCCCAATTAGCCATTATTGAACCCTAAAGCTTGGAATAGTGTGGGAAATTATGCATTGAAGCTAAGGTAAGCTAAGGTAACACCTCTTGATCATTTCTCATTGTTTTCCCCCATCAATTCCGTCCTTTTCCTTGTTAATTCCTAGAAATTAGGACTTTAATTCTTAACTTTGCGGGATTATTTGAGCCCCAATTGAGACTCCATTTGTTCCCAACTTTTGAGCATGCATTCCTTGTCCTTTGAGTGACATCATGATGGATTCAATTTTGGAATTTTGTTGTGGGTCTCACGGGCTTGTTCTTGACCCGAAATTCGGTCCAAGCTATTATATTACTATATGGGTCTTATTTTACTCGTATAAATGCGTAGATTATGATTTTGATAGAGTGATGTCATTTTGGGATCGTGGAGAAAAGACGAGCGATTCATGGATGGTTCATGATTGCGGTTCGGCATCGAGGTAGGATTTGGTCAACTTTTCTCTACGGGATTATGCATTGTATAGATTGCTTACTAGGTAGGGATTATCAGATAGGTTTATTACTAGTAATACCCTGACTTGACCTATTTAGGGAATTTAGAATAGAAATGTGACCCGAACCTTAGCCTAAAATAGCCGTTATGGCTGTAGAATCCTGGTACACTTGTCTATAGACTTGTTTAGCTATAGATTGACATTAAGGATCCTTAGTATAATACTTACCGTATTACTTAGGGGATTAGACCATATTTCCCCTATAAGATCCTTCTAGTAGCTTGATGCCCATGTTTACCGTAGTTTCCCAAATTATAATGCTTTACCCGGTTAATTTATATGTTGTTGGGACCGAGGTTGTGGCTACGATACCAGTTGGATTCCAGGTTAGTATTCTACCCTTAGAAAGGACATGGTTATAGTTATGGATACTTAGACGCTAACGGTTATATGGCTTGGATACTGGTGATGGCTTGCATACATTTAGGTGCATTTACGCTTATTTAGTGGTATGATTCCGATTAAACCTTGGTTTTACTTTTGTATTCTAAAAAGGGATTTTTCCCACTTTTCACTTGTAAATTGATTCTTTTAAAAATGGAAGTCGTACCACCCCTATTATTGGATTATGATTTTTAAACTAAACATATTACTTTGGAAAATTAGACCGAGGTTGATTCTGGTCCATTATTGATCCACTCCTTTTCATCACTACTTATTTACTTTGGTCGATGGAGATTTCGACCCTTTCTATATTTTTATGCTGATTTAGTCCCAAACTCGATCTCGGACAATGGATTTACTGATTTACACTCTTTTAGTCTCGGTTCGAGTCCGAGTACTTATTATACTCATATATCTCTTTGGTACTAGACGGAGTAGATTGATTATGATGGTTATTGGAAGTCCTGGTTAGGTCTCAAGTAGTGTATATATCCCGAGTTCCCTATGGGTCCCTTCATCCATGAGCCACAGTGCCGAAGAAGGATGGTCGTCGTAGATCCTGCCTTTGTGAGCTACTAGGCTGGAGGAGGTGTATACACTTGGTACGTTATGGCACTTGATTGATTGATGATACTGGATTATTCTTGCATTCATTTATTCATATGCATCGCCTATCACCAGTATAATTGTTTGCCTCTTATATGTATCAGTCTTATGGGGTGCTGTCTAGGTATAAGCTATGGTTACTGTTTTCTGAGTGCTTGCTTGAACCTTTCGGGCTTATGGGGGACAGATTAGGTTATTATTTGTCCGGACTAGCCGGTTACTTTATTGTTGGTTATTATGGTCAGTTTGTGGTAGGATGGTTATAGACTGGTACGAGTTCTCGTCGTTGATGTGTGCATCTTGCGGAGCAGCCATGGATTGGAGATTCGAGATGAGCTCCTGATGTTCGGAGTATTCCTGCTCTCCCTCTTATTGTTAGACTGATCTCTATTTTGTGTTTCAGAGATGGCTTGTATATGTATTTATTCTTTGTTGGCAAAATGATCTATGGACCCTTCTACTTATATGTGTTTGTATTATGGACCCTCCTACTCAACCTTTTACCAATTAAACCCTTAAACCCATCGAAGAACAATATTTTAAACCCCTCTGACCGTTGACCAAGCATATGTGGCAACTTAATAAGTGAGCTGGAAAAAAATGCGTGACTACATGCATTATACGCGCGTACACATACAACTTTTTATTAAAAATTATTAAAACAAATAAATAAATAAACAAAAAATACTAAAAAAAAAAGAAGTTTAACAGAAAGGTATTCATGATTTTGTACCCCCCACCCCCCACCCATTCTTCCCCATTTTCTTCTTTACCCCTTTCTTCTTCCCCCATCCACTCTAGTTTCTTTAACCTCAACCCCCACCCTCCATTCTTCCCCATTTTTACCACCTTTAAGAATTCAACTAATATTTGAGAAAAATAGTTAGAAAATCTTTTCCGAATAGCAATTATCAGATCAAAGAAAGAAATTACAAAAATAATAACCCCATTTGAATTCCATTCATATGCAACTAAAAAAATCTCAAATTTTAAATCTTCAAAAAAAAGATATAAATCTCTGAATCATTGAATTAGAGGGCAATTTTTGTCGAATTTGTTTGTTTGTAGTGGAGAAAATAGAAGAAGAGAAGTAGTAGAGAAAGAGGTTTAAAGAAAAGAAATGGGGAGGGGGGAGGGGATCTGAAGTAGATGAGTGAAAGGAGGGGCGGAGGATTCTACTTGTGGAGGGAGAACGGAGAAAGAAATAAAGAGAGAAAATGGAGGAAAGAATGAAGAGGGAGTATTCATGAAATAAGAAGAAGAAGGGGGGGGGGTAGGGGTGTTATTTTTTTTTTTTTTAAAAGTTTAATTTCTTATGTGTCATTAAAAAATAACGTGAAATTCCACGTGTACTTATTTGTATTACACGAACATTCATCAGAAGAAAAAAGTGTTTACGATGTTGTGTTTCGATGGGTTTAAGGGTTTAGTTGGTAAAGAGTTGAGTAGGAGGGTCCAAAATACAAACACATACAAGTATAAGGGTCCATTAGATCATTTTGCCTTCTGTATTTCACTTGTACTCCTGTTGTATTAGAAGCTCTTGTATTGACTTCACCAGGTTTTGGAATTTCAGCTTTATATTAGTGTCGTTAGTAGATTCCTTTCCACTACTTTCTTTATTTCTCTTGGTAGTCCGTTACTAGTTGTTCCGGACTACAGATTGGCTTACCTACTGGTGGGCTATAGTAGGTACCATCATGACCTGAGAAATCGAGTAGTGACATAAAAATGGAGGAGACAACAACATATAGGCCCAGGGATTACCCATTGCGATCGTGAGGGTACCTATTCACGAATGCGAGGCCCAAAGAAATAGCTCATCGCGATCACGGGGAAAAGGACCACGAACGCAAAGGCAAGCGGGATATACCATCGTGAACGCGACACCAAGGGTCGCGAATACAATGAGGAAAAATGATCGAGTCAGCTTGACCCCTTCATTAGAAACGCGATGGGAGGGCTCGCGAACGCGAAGGGAAAAATATGCCTACACCAGATGCTGAAGAACCAACAAAATGCCTAAGTCCTAACCGACTTCGACCGGGTGCTCTGAATTCATTCAGAATCCCGTGCGTGCAAACAAACTATGCTACCATACTAAATTCGACATTTCAAACTCAACGAGACCATTGAAATTTTCATCCGAGGTCATTTCGATAAAAAGTGGGCCCCACACCCATAGTTCTATTTTTCACCAAACCTAGCTTTAAATGAGTTTGGAAGCCTCGGGACCAGGACCAAGGGTCCCCCTAGTCTAAAATCCATGTTCCAGAGCTAACGGCGCTATCAGAATTCTTATCCGAGGTCGTTTACTAGAAGTTTTGGTCCGAGACCAATTTCTCAACTTCAAAAGCTTCAAAACAGGAAAATGAGCATAAAACCCAAACAAACTGCCCAAAAACCAAACCGACAGTTCTGGGAAGTCATAAATGACTTATAGCCATTGTGGGAAGGCATGAGACATCAAAAATGTACAAAAATAGAGAATAACCTGGAGGGTCATTACAGTAATGAACAAATCACCAGGACAATATTAAAATTTTATTTTAGTGTAAAACCCCATAACTCCTTTTTTGAAACTTGGAAACTCTATTTTACGAGATTCTAAAGGAGATTTTTTTGATTTCATCATTGGGTAAGTTTCAAAACCCATATATTTACATTTACTAATGATTAGTTCATTATTTTACCTTAAAATCTTGGTTTTTCAACTTAAAATTTTGGATTTTCATGATAAAGTTAAGAAATGGTATTTTGATGATTTCAAGATCAATTTCAACTCCATTTTCAATGAGATTTAAGATTTGAACTCTTTAAGTTATGAGTAAATTGATTTTTGATAAAATTCTAGTTTTTCCCTTATGGGCTCGGGGTTGACTTTTTGTACTCGGATTGAAAGTATAGCAATATGGGTGTCTTTAGTTTTGTATTCTCATGTAGAATCTATATTTGAATATATTGGGCTTATTCGGAGGCTCGAAAGGGTAAGCCTTTGGTTTAACTTTGCGGGTCTTCTTTTAAGGCACGTTGAGACTTTCTTTGACTCTTTTTCAAAGTATTTATGTGTTAGTTGCCTGTATTTGGAGTAATGGGGAATGGGGGTCCCGTATAGATGAGATGATGAGAATCTATCCAGGTATCAGTGTTATGTGAAGGAATAAAAATAATTAATTGACTTGTTTGGACTGTTGTTCCCTATTCTGCTAGTAAGGTCAATGTGATTTGTAGTTGAAAGTGACTTGTTAAACGTTCTAATTGATGATTGTACTCCTATTTGATTATTCGAGCCAATTTATAGTGATATTTGATGAAAACTGAGATTTTGAGTTTCTTAAGATATGAAAATAGATTCTAGGTGGCTGCGAAGGCTGAAAGAGGTAATTTTCGAGTAGATATTTGATTTGACTTGTGATATGAAATGCTTTGTATAAATTGTACTTATTGTTTATGGAATTGGAGTTGCACGCCTGCATATCGTACATTGCATTTCATTGGGATCGGAGTGCACACATGCATATTATATATTATTGGAAATCCTGCCCAGTACATGGACCTCACGAGTCCCCGATGGATCTTAGCTAGCTCTACATAGTAGTGGGTATGTACGCAACATATGCATTACATTTGTTCATTCATTTCTCTTACTCAGGATATATAAGGTGTATTAATTATTATGTGCTTATTGTTAAGAAATAGAGTGATTGGTTATCTAGTTCTAAATGTTAGTGAATCTTATTAACTTGTGGTGTGATACATATATGACTGTGGTGATTATTTCATTCTGTTAGACTAGGGTGGTTTGTACAGAGTGCAGGTCTATATGGTTTATTGGATGGTTGGTGTCATGACCCAATTTTTGAGTCATGATGTCACCTACTCTGACCCACCAGTAGGTAAGCCAAACCACAGCCCAGAATGACAAGTAATGGGCTAAGTGGCGAAAGGTAAAGTAAATACCGAAAATAAGCATACAATCAGGATTGTAAGCAAAATAAAGGTGAGTTCAATAATTTAAGTGTCAGGAGAGGAAGAGAGAGAACATAAGAATATCCCACGACCTAGTAAGGCCGGTACAAGAGCCACTAAACAAAAGAATCAGAGTACTAATAGTATCAATATACAGATAGTCTCAAATATAAAGACTGTCCAAAAATAGAGAAAGGAGAGGGGATCAACTCCAGCTCTGAAAGCTCACCCTATCTCCTGATCCTGTAAGCAGCTGGATAGGATATCAACGACGACAGCTAGTACTCGAATCTGCATTAGAAAAAGATGTAAATGTGTAGTATGAGTACCAAAACAATGGGTACTCTATCGACATTATTGGCCGACTAAGCTAAATCATAATAAAAGCATAATAGAATGCGAGTATGTAAACTAAGTCAAGAAATAAGGGCGAACCTGAAGAAATGCTCTAGCCGACAGATGATTAATAACAGAATAAATAATATTTAAAGGAAGCAACCTAACTACAATCTAACTGAACCCCCATAAGCCCAGAAGACGCAATCAAGAGAGGACTAACCCAAACGAGCCCCCATAAGCTCATTGAGTACACTCAAGGGAAACACAAGCTACAACAATAAATGTAAAGTCACCAATAACCGATACCATAACTGTGAGTTCCTTAATGCCATAAAATACCGAACTCGGATCCTCAATACCATAAGTGAACCATAAAGTAATGGAATCGAACCGGGTTCATAACCCCATAACCATATCATAGATGCCAGACTCGAACCGGTAAGATAGTAACATAATTAAATAGTAAATGACAGACTCGAACTAGTTTTTAAAGTAATTACACGATACCAAGTCTAGCAACAAGCTATAATGATGCCCAAACCCACCTAAGGCTCAAGGATATATGGATATGGAAGAGGGCCTACTAGGTTTACAAGGAGCTACTAAGGATATTTGATCTAAAAGAGGGCCGGTGGGGCCCGCTACTAAACCCCTAAGTCTATTCTTAGGCAAATTCTACCCTACACTAGACTAAGGCCTCTAAGTTCCCTCACAAGATATTAATTGTGTCAAAATGGACCCTAAGTTAACAGCTACATCCAAGAAAATGGTGACTAGGTCAATTACTACCTAAAATGACTTTCTAAACAGCTAATTATTTCAAATTCCACTATACATGTGACCCAACCGCAAATTCCAACCCAAACTAGCATAATACTATTCTAATATCATAATAAAGCTCAATCTATGAGGAAAGTAAGCGTAGCCTACCTAGACGCCGACAAATGCCCCTTGAGAAAGTCCACTAATTTGGAGATTTTCCCTTCCGAGAAGCCTCTACACGATGCCATGCTATCAACACAATGATCTACACATTAATACGAGAATAACAACACCCATATTACATATAAATGCTCTGGGTCTAAAATTGAGTTAAAAAATCATATTTGGGGCCTGTTTACATAATCATAACTTTGAAACTGTCAAAGCATCCCTCAAGGCTCAAGGATCATTTACCCTCAATAATGAGTGAAATCCGACCACAAACGAACCCACAATCAACTCGCAAGCAAACTAGGGATTCAGGTTCAAAATTTGAATTTAACTATGAAATTAATGAAAACTCATTGAAATAGAGTCGAGGAGGTGACCAAGATGACGTTTCCAACTCACCATGAACACCAATGTTCATAATCAACTCTCTACACACTCACTAGGGTTTTGGGTATTAAATTTGGAGAGAAAATGAATAAAAATGGGTAGATGAACATTTAATAAACCAGTGATGACCGCTTTAGCATTCACTTGGCCACTTAAGTGGTCACCGCTAAAGAGACGATCCATCACTTAAGCAGCTAGGCCTCAAAGGCTGGCGTCTTCTAAAGCGGTGTAGTGCTGCTAAAGCGCACCCCGCTAAAGCGCCAAGGCTTCAGCTTAAGCGGCTAGGCGGGGATCAGTGTTGGCCGCTAAAGCGGTGCCCAGGCCACTAAAGCGACCTCCGCTTAAGCATAAAAAGGCCCGCTTAAGTGGTTGCACCAGCTGATGCCTGCACCAGTACTTAGCAAGATTTTGCTAAGTTTCTAACGTACCCTCGGAATTCGTTCGAAACCCCGTGAACGCAAATGAATTATGCTAGCCTATCAAATTCAACATTTTAGACTCAACAGTGCAATCAAATTTCCTTGCGAGGTTGTTTCAATGAAATATGGGTCCCACACCCAATGGCAATTTTAACCAATTTCCACCCAATTGCCCAAACCGAGTCCGGAAGCCTTGGTACCCGAACCTAAGGTCCCCTAGCCTACAATTAATGCTCCGAATCTAACAGAACTGCTAGAATTGGAATACGAGGCCATTTACCTGCAGTTTTGGCCCGATACCCAATCCTCAATAGCGAGAACTTCAAAATAGAGAATTGGCTCTAAAAACCAAACGAACTGCCCGATAATCGAACTGTCAGCTCCAACAAGTCATAAATGATCTGGGGTAGCTATAGGAAAGCTCTAAACATCAAAATAGTGCAGAAATGCAAAAAATGACTTGGAGGGTTATTATAACATCCACTACTAAAGGACTTTCGTGTTAAGAGTCAAGATGTACCTGAAGGATCGAACAGGTGGGGATACTAGGCCCGCATCTTCCTCTCGATCTCCCAGGTAGCCTCCTTAACTGGATGGTGTCTCCACTTAACTTTAACCACTAGAATCTCTATAGAGCGCAACAGTCTGACATCCCCTGCTAATATAAGGACTGGCTCCTCCACGAAGGTCAGCCTCTCGTCTAAGTGAACCGAGTCCCACCAAAGTACATGTGACTCTTCTAGGATGTAACGCTACAACATGGATACATGAAAGACTGGGTGAACATCTGAAAAATTTTGGGGCAAGGCCAACTCATAAGCCAGCTCTCCAATGGTTAAAAGTAACTAAAATGGCCCAATATACCTAGGGCTAAGCTTGCCTCACCTCCTGAACCTCATCACACCCTTTATGGGCGATACTCGAAGGAAAAATCGGTCACCAACTTCAAACTTTAAGGCACAAAATCTACGATCAGCATAACTCTTCTGCCTACGCTGAGCTGCCCTCAACCTATCCTAATTTACCCAAACTCTGTCCAACGACTCCCCGAAGTAAATCAGTACCACAGGGTCTATCCTTAGAGGTCTCAAACCATCCTATCGAAGATCGACAATGCCTACCATACAACTCCTCAAATGGTGCCATCTCAATGGTCGAATGGTAGCTATTATTATAAGCAAACTCTACAAAGGCTAAGTGCTGCTCCCACTGACCTCCAAAGTCCATCACACAGGCGTAGAGCATATCCTCCAACACCTGAATAGTCTGCTCTGACTGACCGTCGGTCTGAGGATGAAAAGTGGTGCTAAGATCAACCTGAGTACCCAACTCCTCCTAGCAAGTCCTCCAGAAGCTAAAAGTGAACACTGAGCCTCTATCAGAAATAATGGACACGGGTACTCCATGGAGGCGAACTATCTCATGAATGTAGATATGGGCTAACCTCTCAGCACTGAAGAAAACCTGAATTGAATAAAATGAGCTGATTTGGTCAACCGATCCACAACGACCCAAATAATGTCCAAACCACGAGAAGTACGAGGCAGACCAGTCACAAAGTCCATAGTAATCCACTCCTATTTCCACTCAGGTATGGGTAGCCTCTGAAGTAAACCACCCGATCTCTGATGCTCGACCTTTACCTGCTGACAACATAGGCAACGAGCTATAAAATTTGCAACATCTCTCTTCATACCACTCCACCAGTAATACTGCCTTAAATCTCTATACATCTTAGCTGCACCAGGGTGAATAGAATATCTAGAGCTATGATCCTCTTACAATATCAACTGAATCAAGTCCCCAACTCTTAAAACGGAAATACGGCCATCAAATCTCAAAATACCCTCAAAGTCTAAGGTGGCTCGACTGGACTCACCCCTCAGAACTAGATCACGAATGCCATCGAGTCTACTATCCTCAAACTGGCGACTCTGAATCTACTCAAATAAGGTAGGCCTAGCCTCAGCGCTAGCAAGAATCCTTTTAGAGTCTGAAATATCAAGTATAACCATCAAGTTTGCTAAAGACTGAATGTCAAAGCCAACCTCCATTTTGTAGCTGAAAGAAAAGCCAAGCTACCCATACTCACCGCCTTCTGGCTCAACGTATTCTCTACCACGTTCGCCTTGCCCAGATGGTATAGAATGGAGATATTATAGTCCTTCAGCAACTCAATCTATCTGCACTGTCTATAATTAAGCTCCCTATGAGTCATAATGTAATGAAGACTATGGTGATCAGTTTAGATCTCACAGCATACACCATACAAGTAATGCCTCCAAATCTTAAGTGCAAAAACTAACACCGCCAACTCCAAATCATGAGTAGGGTAGTTGCGCTCATGAACCTTCAATTGCCTCGACGCATAAGAAATAACTCGACACTGCTGTATAAACACATAACCCAAACCCATACCATAAGCATCATAATAAACTGTAAATCCCTCACCCTCAATAGGAAGACGCAAAATAGGGGCGAAAGTAAGCAAGTCCTTGAGCTTCAAAAAGCTCGATTCACACTCAACAGACCACTGGAAAGGAACTTTCTTTCTAGTCAATCTAGTCATAGGTATCGTAATAAAAGCAAAACTCTCAACAAATCATCTGTAGTAACCAGCCAAGCAAATAAAACTATGAACCTCGGTCGGAGATGTAGGTCTAGCCCAATCACGAATAGCCTCAATCTTCATCGGATCCACCATAATCCCATCCTTAGACACCATATGCCCTAAGAATGTAACAGAATTAAGCCAAAACTCGCACTTTGAGAACTTGGCAAAAAGCCTATGATCTGTCAAAGTCTGGGGCTGAATTCTCAAATGCTACTCGTGTTCCTCCTTGCTCCTCGAATACACAAGGATATCATCAATGAAAATAATCAAGAAGGAGTCCAAATAAGGCTTGAAAACACGGTTCATCAAATCCATAAACGTTGCTAGGGCATTGGTCAACCCAAAGGACATCACCAGGAACTCATAATGTCCATAGCGAGTCTTGAAGTCTGTCTTAGGGATGTACGCATCCCGAATCCTCAACTGATGGTAATCGGATCCTAAGTTAATCTTAGAGAACACTGCCGCACCCTGAAGCTAGTCAAATAAATCATCAATACAAGACATAGGATACTTATTCTTCATTGTCACCCTATTCAGCTGCCTGTAGTCTATACACATACGTATAGAACCATCTTTTTCTTCACTAATAATATAGGAGAACCCCAAGGAGATACACTCGGCCGAATAAAACCCTTACCCAGAAGATCCTGAAGCTGAGAATTCAGCTCCTTAAGCTCGACAGGAGCTATACAGTAAGGTGTTGTAGAAATAGGTCATGTGCTCATCTTAAGATAAATAGCGAACTCAATATTATGCTCAGGAGGAAGGCCAGGCAGGTTGATAGGGAAAACATCTAGAAAGTCACGGACTATAGGAACAGAATCAAGTGGAGGATTCTCCGTACTAACATCACGAATATAAGCAAGATAAGACTTGCAACCCCTCGATATCAGTCTTCAAGCCCAAGTATAAGAAATAATCCCCATCGGTGTGTGGCTAAAATAACCTTGCCACACAACAGGGGGTATGCCAGGCATAATTAAGGTAACGGTCTTGGCGAAGCAATCCAAGACAGCATGATAAGGGGATAACCAGTCCATGCCCAGAATCACATCAAAGTCACATGACCTATAAACTTTATCCACTACTAAAGAATCACCCACGGGAGTAGATACATGTAGTGGTACAGATAAAGGCTCCCAAGATAACTCTAACTACGGTGCATAATAAACAAAAACATACGAATGAGTGGATCTCGGGTCAAATAAAGCAATAGCTGGCGATGACACACTGAGATCATACCTGTAATAATAGCATCTGAAGACTCTACCTCTGGCCTACCAGGTACAACATACAAATGACCTCACCTGCCACCTGGCTATACGTCAGGACCTCTGCTAGAACCCTGGGGACCACTCTTGCAACCCTGAGCACTACCTCTAATTGTAGGCGGCACAGATCTGATCGACTGAACACTGTGTGCTGCAGGCACAACCATCCCACGCCAGGGACACTCTCTGGAGTAATGACCAACTACCCCACACTCATAACAAGCTACAAATGCTTGGCCCTTCCTAGAAGATCCGACAAATTAGGAATAGCTACCACGACTAGAAGACCCAGAATGTGCACCCCTCAAAGATTGACCGCTGCTCTGGCCACTGTAATCACTATAATCGGACTGACCTCCTTCAGTAAGCTGAAGTGCTATATGAACGGGTCTACTAGACTAACCCTGGTGTTGATAAGACTGACACGAAGGGTACCTACCCTGAGAACCCCTACCTCTGAACTGTGAGCCGATCCGGCTCCCAGTGAAACTACCCTGGTGATGCGGCCTCTAATCACTGCCCTCTTGGGCCTCACGATGTATCTCCTCCATAGTCTGGGCATGATCATAAATATCAATAAAAGACCTGCCAGTAGAAACCAAACTCTGAGTAGCCATATGATGAGGAAGTCTCAGTCTCCTAACAAAGTACCGAACCCGCTCATACTTGGTAGGGAAGATCGCAGTGGCATATCTAGACAACTCATGGAACCATGACTAATACTCAACCACCAGCATAGAACCCTGCTGTAAGCCGGTGAATTGATCTCTCAGGCACTCACGAAGTCTACGAGGCATATACTTCACTAAGAAAGCCTCAAAGACTGAGTCCATTTCATGGTGGGGATCCAGTTGGCCTGGAATTAAGATAACCTCTCCACCAATGTCTTGCTGCCAAGTCTAACTAAAAAGTTGTGTAGTCTACCCCACGTGCCTCAACCAGGCCCAAATTACGGAGCTTATCCTCGCAAGCCGTCAAGAACTCAAATAAATCCTCGCCTTGAGCCCCAGAAAACCTAAGTGGAGTCAATTTTAGAAATCTGCCCAACATCTTCTGCTCCTCAACAGACATTGCAGGCTGGGTGGCGGCCGGCTGAACAACTATCGGTGCTGGAGGGATCTTGACTATGGGAACAACAACTACAGGCTGCGCCCCTACATCTGTACCACTCTGATCCATAGATTGTGCACCATCTGATTGTGCACTACAAACTAATCCCAATAACTGGATCACGGCATCTCTAAGTAATGACAAAGAAATAAATCTACGTGGAGCCTGGGCTACCCCTAGCCCACCAATAATTGGGGTGGCAGAACCTCTAGAGCTGCCTCTGGAGCGATAACATGATCTGGTGAAGGCTCTCTGTACGAACCCCTAGCTGGGGATACAGCTCTAGCCTGGTCGCGACCTCTGGGTCCACCACGACCTCTCACGAGTACCCTAGCTGCAGACCAGAGTCCTCATAACCATTCATCGTAGCTCATATTCTGGCCATCTGCGAAAGAGTGAAACAATGAGAACCTTAGAAACCAATACAGACTCGACACAGAAAATGAATAAAGAAAGTGAAATTCTCCTAAAAATGTACTATAGCCTCCTGAAGATAAGATACATACGTCATCGTTCTGATCCACGGGACTCTACTAGACATTTGCTCTTGTACCAACGATACCAGTGAACCTAGGCGCTCTAATACCAATTTGTCACGACCCAATTTCTAAGTCATGATGACACCTACTCTAACCCACCAGTGGGTAAGCAAAACCGCAGCCTGAAACGACAAGTAATGGGCTAAGTGACGAAAGGTAAAGTAAATACAGAAAATAAGCATACAATCAGGATTGTAAGCAAAATAAAGGTGGGTGCAATAATATAAGTGTTAGGAGAGAAAGAGAGAGAATATAAGAATATCCCATGACCTAGTAAGGCTGGTACAAGAGCCACTAAAGAAAAGAATCAGAGTACTAATAGTATCAATATACAGATAGTCTTGAATATAAATACTGTCCAAAAATAAAGAAAGGAAAGGGGATCAGTTTCAGCTCTGAAAGCTCACCCTATCTCCAGATCCCGTAGACAGCTAGATAGGATATAAACGACAGCAACTAGTACTTGGATCTGCATTAGAAAAAGATGCAGAATTGTAGTATGAGTACCAAAACAATGGGTACTCAGTAGACATCATTGACCGACTGAGTTAAATCATAATAAAAGCATAATAGAATGCTAGTATGTAAACTAAGTCAAGGAATAAGAGAAAACCTTCAGAAATACTCCAGCTGGCAGATGATCAATAACAAAATAAATAATATTTAAAAGAAGCAACCTAACTACAGTCTAACTGAACCCCCATAAGCCAAAAGACGCAATCAAGAGAGGACTAGCCTAAATTAGCCCCCATAAGCCCGTTGAGTACACTCAAGGGAAGAACCAACTATGGCAATAACTGTAAATTCACAGATAATCGATACCATAACTGTGAGTTCTTTAGTGCTATAAAATACCGACTCGAACCAGATCCACAATACCATAAGTGAACCATAAAGTACTAGACTCAAACCTAGTTCATAACCCCATAAACATATCATAGATGCCGGACTCGAACCGATAAGATAGTATCATAATTAAATAGTAAATGCCGGACTCGAACCGATCATTAAAGTAATTACACGATACCAAGTCAAGCCACAAGCTAGAATGATGCCCAAATCCACCTAAGGCTCAAGGATATAAGCATGGATATGAAAGAGGGCCTACTAGCTTCAAAGGAGCTACTAAGAATATATGACCTAAAAGAGGGCCAACGGGGCCCGCTACTAAACCCCAAAGTCTTTTCTAAGGAAAATTATACCCAACACTAGACTAAGGCCTCCAAGTTCCCTCACAAGATATTAATTGTGTCAAAATGGACCCTAAGTCAATAGTTACATCCAAGAAAATGGTGAATAGGTCAATTACTATCTAAAACGACTTTCTAATCAGCTAATTACACCAAATTCCACTAAATATGTGACCCAACCACAAATTCCAACCCAAACTAGCATAATACTATTCTAATATCATAATAAAGCTCAATCTATGAGGAAAGTAAGCCTAGCCTACCTTGACGCCGATGAATGCCCGAGGAAGTCCACTAATTAGGAGATTTTCTCTTTCGAGAAGCCTACACACGATGCCACGCTATCAACACAATGATCTACATATTAATACAAGAATAACAACACCCATATTGCATATAAATGCTCTGAGTCTAAAATCGAGTTAAAAAATCACATGTGGGGCCTGCTTATGAAATCATAACTTCAAAATAGTCGAAGCGTCCCTCAAGGCTCAAGGATCATTTACCCATAATAATGAGTGAAATCCAAGAACAAAGGAACCCACAATCAACCTGCAAGCAAACTAGGGATTCAGGTTCAAAATTGGAATTTAACTAAGAAATTAATGAAAACTCACGGAAATAAAATTGAGGAAGTGACCAAGATGACGTCTCCAACTCAACACGACCACCCAATGCTCACAATCAACTCTCTACACTCTCACTAGGGTTTTGGGTCTTAAAATTTGGAGAGAAAATGAATGAAAAATGGGTGGATGAACATTTAATACACCAGCGATGACCGATTTAGTGGTCACTTAACCTCTTAAGTGGTCACCGCTAAAGCGGTGATCCATCACTTAAGCGGCCAGGCCTCAAAGTCCTTCCTCCGCTAAAGCAGTCGGGTATCGCTAAAGTGCACCCCGCTAAAAAACCAAGGCCTCCGCTTAAGCAGCTAGGCGGGGATTAGTGTTGGCCGCTAAAATGGTGCCCAGGATGCTAAAGCCACCTCTGCTTAAGCGTCCAAAGGCCTACTTAAGCGGTTGCACCAGCACTTAGCAAGATTTTGCTAAGTTTCCAACAGACCCTCGGGATTCGTTTGGAACCCTCTAAACACAAATGAACTATGCTACCCTATCAAATTCGACATTCCAGACTCAGAAGCTCCATCAAAATTTCCATCCGAGGTCATTACAATAAAATATGGGTCCCACACCTAATGGTCATTTTAACCAATTTCCACCCAATAGCCCAAAACGAGTTTGGAAGCCTCGAGATCTAAACCAAAGGTCCCCTAGCCTAAAATAGACGTTATGGATCTAACAAAACTGTCAGAATAGGGATACGAGGCCGTTTACCTGTAGTTTAGGCTCGATACCCAATCCTTAATAGTGAGAACTTCAAAATATGGAATTGACTCTAAAAACCAAATGAACTGCTCGGTAACCGAACTGTTGGCTCCAGAAAGTCATAAATAACCTGGGGGAAATATAGGAAAGCTCTGAACATTGAAATAATCTGGAAATGCAGAAAATGACCTGGAGGGTCATTATAGTTGGTTTGGTGGTTCTCTTCATCACTTTGAATTAGGGTTGATCATCGAGGCTGTTTAGTACATATGGTTATATACTCACGCTTGTTATTTTTTACACCTTACTTGCATGTACTGAGATGGTGGTCTCCAGACGCTGATTGACTATGACTGTTGTTGGTGATTTATCCTTAAAACATTTTGAGGTAGCGGTTATTGATCCCAGTGATTCCTAAATTCTCCTCTATCTTAGTCTTATGTTTTTCTTTGCATGTTAGAAACTTTTGGACCATTTATTGTGTTTCTTCTCTGAGAGGCTTGTACTAGTGACTTTCAGACCTGGAATATTGATGTTGACTTTATTACCTTCCTCTTTTACCTTTTTATGAGTTATTTTGAGTTTTGACTTTATTTTTATTTCTTCTGCTTCTTAATTATTTTGGTTAATGTGTTGGGTTGGGTTTTGACTTACCTATTGGAATGGGTGTGGTAGGTGCCATCATGATTCTAGTTTTGGGTCGTGACTAATTTACTATAATCAAATTAATTAGATTAATTTGAGGTGAAAACCAGTTAATATTGACAGTTATTTAATAGTAAATATATTCTGAAATTCCTCATTGAATTTAGGTAATAATAGGAAGGATGATTTCTAAAATCAAGCCACTTAAATTACGATATACATAAATTTAAATAAATTAATCTATGATTTTAATTAACAATAACTGCCCTTTGAAATCAATGAAAATGCAACTATTCAATTAATTGATTTCATGCAATCTATTATGATCTTATTATAATTGTTTGAAATTAATATTTCTAAACAACGAAATTTTTTATGGGATAGTAATTTACTATAATCAAATTAATTATATTAAATTAAGTAATAGTAATTTACTATAATCAAATTAATTAGATTATATTGAGGTAAATTTCAGTTAATATTGACATCTATTTTAACAATAAATATATTTTGAAATCCATGATTGAATTTAGCTAATAATGTATTAGGATAATTCCTAAACCTTACAAGTGAGTTCTTGATTTAACTAGAGATAAGATGATGATTTGATGTTAGAATCTTGTAGAAATTCTTAGATTCATGTTGTAATATCATGACGAATACTTGCCTAGCCTTAGGAGTGTTGAAGAGAGATCTTGGGGTCTACCAAAGTGAGAAAGAAACTCAGAATCACGTTTTCTAAAAAATGATATACGGTTCATATATAATTATATACGCACCATATATATGGTGTACGGATGGTGAAACTGATGTACGAAGCATTATTTGGTCCATGCTACACTTTGGGAAGTTCCCGCATACTATCTAAGTAGGATGGTTTGTCCTATGGACCATCAAACCCCCTCACAGATCATGAACTGAACCGTGAGTTCACTTGTGGTCCGGTTCGACTATGTATGTTAGACAGTGCTTCACTAAAATGCTCATAACTTTTCCCCAGAATCAAATTGATGAACGGTAGGTGGTATTGAAAGATAGACTCAAATACCTCTAATTTTGTAGGTATTGGGCCACATTACTCTTTATATCTAGGAGGAATTTGAAGTTGACCTTAGTAGAAACCTCTATGAAAACTTAATCGATAGAGAAGCTTTCATCTCAACTTTGTGCTAGGGGTCTTTATGGCCTTAATTCACATCCAATACTTTTCCTACACTTAAGAATTAACCTTAACTCCTACGTACAATAAAAATTCATCAGGTTTGGTCTAACTACATAGTTAGAACAATTCAATTCTTATCCCGAAAGTTCAAGGTGTTACACATCGCATAGCATTGCATTGCACCATTTATTTATCCTTATTATGCTTTGAACTATTCTTTATTGACTGCTATTATTGAATTGTTTGGAATTTTCTATGTAGTTTTTATTCGATATGTTGACTACTCTTTTGATGCCTTTTAACCTAAATTTTAGGTTGTGACCACACCATTTTGGTAGATTTTCCAGTCTTGTTCTATTGTGGTTTCTCAATTTCTAGTGAGAACACTGAGCCTTGTATGTCTAGTTTTTTCACAAAGAATAATATTTTATTTTGATGTCTCCATCAAAATGATTTAATTCATTATTAAATGATAGTAAATATTCTTTGACTTTCCTTTCCATCATTATGTGATCATTGGTAACTACTTCGTGATACTTTTTTCTTGTTGAAAGATATTCCCCCTTCTCGTAAGACCATTATATTGCTTGAGTTTACACTAAAGTTTGACAATGCCTTATTATTAGAGAGTAAGTATGGTTTCACTTCAGAAAAATGGACTCAAAAAATAAACATAAAGATAAATGTTGCAAAAAACATAAGATGGAGATGACAATAAAACAAAATAGTAAAAGCCTATCCCATGGTCCCTCAAAATCCTAAAGCCTAAGCTCTAAGTCAAGCTCCTCGACCAATGATACATTTTTGGTACTCCTAATTGATGAACTAGTTGTTTCAATAGGCCTAGCGGCCAATGCATCATTCATGTTCAACTGGATCCCATTTAGAACCAATTACTTAAAATAGTGGGAAAATAAGTATGTCTGATTAAGCAGAGGAGTGATACGTGTAAGTGTAACAACATGAGTCACCGCACCATATGACATTGACCACAAGGAGGTCGTTGTACCCATTGATACGGTTGATTGTTAATAAATAACATATGTCCACGAGGAGGTTGTTTCACCTGCTACTGTGGTTGATTGAGAATATATGATATGTGATCATGAGGAGGTCGTTGAGTCACCTGCACCATTGCCTCTTGATGTTGTTGCAGTTGATTGTCAATGTATGGCGTATGATCGTAACGAGGTCTTTGAGTCACCTGCATCAAGGTATGGTGTGCCTGACTTGTAGAATAGTATCAATATCCTTAAAACAAAATTTTGGTTAAATATTATACATAAAAATATAATTCCTTATAAAATGATAGTAAATATTCTCTGACTTTCCTTTCCATCATTAAGTGATCATTGGTAACTGCTTCATGATACTTTTTTCTTGTTGAAAAATATTTTCCCTCTTCTCATAAGACCATTATATTGCTTGAGTTTATACTAAATTTGACAATGCCTTATTATTAGAGAATAAGTACGGTGTCACTTAATCAAAATGGACTCAAAACATAAATATAAAAATAAATGTTGCAAAAAACATAAGATAGAGATGACAATAAAACAAAATAGTAAAACTCTAGCCCATGGTCCCTTAAAATCCTAAAGCCTAAGCTCTAAGTCAGCTCCTCAACCAATGATACATTTCTGGTACTCCTAATTGATGAACTAGTTGTTTCAACAGGACTAGCGGCCAATGCATCATTCATGTTCAACTGGATCCCATTCGATTCAACTGGATCCCATTCGAAACCAGTTGATTAAAACAGTAGGAAAATAAGTATGTCTGATTAAGTAGAGGAGTGATACGTGTAGGTACAACAACACGAGTCACTGCACCATATGACATCGACCATGAAGAGGCCGTTGTACCCCTTAATACGGTTGATTGTTAATATACGACAGATGTACATGAGGAGGTTGTTGCACCTGCTGCTGCAGTTGATATGTCTATGAGAAGGTTGTTGCACCTGCTACTGTAGTTGTCTGAGAATATATAACATATGATCACGAGGAGGTCGTTGAGTCTCGTGCACCATTTCCTCCTAATGTTGTTGTGGTTGATTGTCAATATATGACATTTGATCGTAACGAGGTCTTTGAGTCACCTGCACCATCTTTTGCTGTAATGACCTATTTCGTCGTTATTAAAAGACACCTCGTTATGGGTACGGGTTACATAAATTTTTGAAAATTTGAAATTTTGATCCGGCTGACGTCATCCCACTATAGTGGGAATTTTCCCGTTATAGCATCATCACTATAGCCGATAGGCTGCTATAGCGGGACGACGAGATCAAAAACCCCAGGTGCATATTTTTATATTCTCTTTTCTCCTCTTCAGTTGCATAAGGATGAGGTTCATTAAAAAACCCTCTTAGGGTTACCTCATGGCCTAGGAGCAATGGAGAGGAGGAATTTCTGTATTAATGGGGTAAAACCCATGGTTTTTTGCTATATTCCATGTCAGAAATTGTCACGACCCAAAATAGGTACGTGATGGCACTTGTCGTACCCTCCAGATAAGTAAGCCTAACCCAACATAAAGAACACGAATATAAGGAAATCAAAAGCGAAAGCCGAAGAATAGAAGAAATTCCAAATATATATATGAGAACCAAGTGTCAAAGATACATCCCAGGTCTGATTGTCACTAGTACAAGCCTCTAGTACATATTAAGATTAATAAAAATCATCTTAAGTATCTTAAATGTGATGAAAAACATAATATAGAAAGAGGAGAGATCCGGGTAAGCTTGGTGTCTGCCAGCCACTACCTGATCTTTGCAACTCCAATGCTAAAGGAATGCAATCTATGATCTACTTCTCGAACCAATACCTGCACGGGGTGCAGGAAAACAAGAAAAAAAGAGAAAAACAAGGGTGAGTACGAAACCACATGTACTCAACAAGTATCGTCGATAACCGACCCTAATCCAAAGCGATGGCGAGAACCACCATCCCAACTTTCCAAGGTTTCCCAAACAATCTATAACCCACAATTATGGTACTTCATCCTATTAGGGCAACCCAGCACAATAGTCAATGAATTTACCAAATATAGGGTAGGCATATTAATCTAGGTTTGTCAACACTATTTATTTTATGATCAACAAATAAGGGAAGTCATTTATGAAAAAGACTCACTAATACGATAGATTAGGCTTAATCAAATCTAATCAACCAATAATATGGGATAAAAATAGGGAGAGTGTACATATATAAAAGTGTATCTCATACTACTAAAAGGGTGATACACAACTATCTCTCCGATCAAGCCACAACCATATCCCACGTCTCATAATTCCTCAACCTCCCAATCGATATAAGATGATATAAGATAATGTAATAAAGTGAAATGAATGCTCAAACACAATAGCACAAATAAGGTTCTATCATGGTAATATAATACAAGAGTAAATACACAATACCAAACCATACCGAGGAATGTCGATGTAATGCAATGTAGTGATGATGATGGGATAATGATGAATACTTAAAAATTATCGCATAACTTTCTGTATACACCTATCGAGCCTTACTGCTCCCAAAGTAGGACCCCTGGGGGGTTCGCAACCCATATGCTCTCCATAATCTCAATCCACCTCTTCGGCTAATGTTTACGAATCAAGGTTACCACTATATCTCATAAAATGTCTCAATCAACCTAGCAGGAAAATGATCTTGGCCAAGGGTTTTATAAAAATATCATTTTCTTTCGAATGGGGAAAATCTCAGTAGTATCAATCTCATGAACATGTATGAATGATATGAGGTTATAATGCTCACAACCAAATCAGTATGAAGATATGAATTAATTCAATACAAGTATACGTGATCTCAGAATCAACTCCATATGAAAATGTTCCATGATGTAAGCCATCATAGGGCTCCACTGGTATAAATAATCATGCATGACATCAATAACATCATTTAAAGTCCCTCATTCGAGTATCATCAATATGATAAAGTCAATTTAATGCACTAACATGGTCTATGATAACAAGTCAAGCCCTTACTCGGTGACACAATAATAAATATGGTAGTTAAATGCACAGTCATAGCCAATAATATCGACTTAAGCTCCCACTCGAGCATCACCACAATATATACTCCAAACCAGTAATAATATGCACATAAGCCCCCACTCGGGCACACGATAATAAATAATTTCTCAAGTCAATAATAATGTTCACATAAGCCCTCATACGGGCAACACAAAATTAACAACAGTCCCAATGATAGCGCAGCCGAGGGAAAAGAAACACGACAAAATATGTTGCATGCTTCTTTTATTTCAACTGCACTAAGTATTCTTATTCTACTCTAAGTAACACACAAAACAACAAAACAAAACAACAAAAAGTAAATAAAAACACCTAAACATGTTGGTTCTAACTATGATAGCACAACCAAGAGAAAATAAATAAGGCAATAAAAACCCTCGGCTGTGGTACACCCCCACCCCCAATATTGAAATCATGCAATGTCCCCATTGTACCAAATCATGGAAAATAAAGACTGGGATAAGGGATATACCTGGGGTGCACTAGGCGCCTGTCATACTCTGATCAGTAGGGGTCCAAGATGGGACCCTTCATCCTCTGCTCCTGTGGCCTCAGCTGTAGTCGGGGCACTCTCAACTGTATGGGCACCAGTGGCAGCTGGTACACTCAATGTCTCAAGAATGGGGGAAGTTTATGCAACCCCCTAAATATGCTCTACTAGCTCAACTGCCGGTGGTATCTCAACTCCCTCAGAAATCAGTGCCTCAGATGTCTTTGCAGAATCCTTTGATCTCTTCCTTTTTTTCTTCTTACCTTTATCATTATTATTCTTTTATCTCTCATCTCCTGACCTCTTTCTCCAGATCTACAAATCCTTCCCCGTCTACTCAATCTCTGAATCATTCCTCTCAGCTACTGGGACTCAGCTATAAAAATTAGGGACTAAAAAGTTTGCGTCAACAGCTAGCTGCTCCAATGACGGCATGGTAGGTGGTAGAGGAGGTACCATCAGAATGGTCCATTCAGTCAAAGTCTTAACTGCCTCCATCAGTACAATTAGTTCAGTAGTAAAGGAGCTCATGTCAGGAGACTGGACCGCATCAACCTTAGCTGAAATTCATCTCTCAAACCTATCAAAGCAGGTTATAACCTTCTGAACCGTAGCCTTTATTTCATCATCTACGTAGGGTTTAACTCCTACCTCTAGCTTTCTAATTCGGGCATCATGCAACACCTGTGTCCTCAGAATTTGCTCCAGCTGAGCACTCAGTATTAGTGTATAACTGGCTAGAGCATATTTATATGCACCCAATGGTGCTGAGGCTAGCTGAGATGTGTAGTAAGTCGCACCAGCTATAGATACTGGGACACCCCCAGCTATATCAGGAATCTCCATACCCCAAGAAGGAGCAGTTGGGTTCCTCGTATCCTTAATCAGCGTCATGTCTACAATTTTAGTTAGCTAGATAACTCTGTCCACCGCATCAACAGTTGGGAAATATGCACTCCTTATCAACTGAGTAACAAGATAGGGAAAGGGCAATGTCATGTGGCTCTGTATCACCCCATCCTAAATCTCCTCAGTGATGATCGATGGGATATTCAGTTCAACCCCTGAACCATTGCAGCAACTAAACATGCATTGGTTGTACCCAATGTATTATCATTGGTTGTGGGTGCGATTCGATGCCTGATAACTCACCACCAAGCCTTGGTGGCAAACTTCATCGCGTGCTTGTAAATTGTCACCTCGTTGATCTATGGGGCATTTCCTCCTGATTCTATAATATGGCCCACCAGCCACATATAGTGCATAACCTTGTCTCCCACCGGTAGTATTTTCACCCTTTTCAAGTCATTCATCCCAAAGTCATACTCCGAAGTCTCCTCAACTGGTACAAAAGCTTCTATAAACAAGGCCTATGAGATAGCCTTGACGGTGATATCAACCTCTGTATCCCAAAACCGGATGGTGTCAATTTGGGCTGCTTTTTCATGTCATTCTCCTTCCCCGAAGGAGTCATATTTTTTAGCATTACCGCATAGTTGGCATAAAATTCATGCACCAACTCCAACACATATTATCGTAGGGGTCTTTTCATTTACCCCAACTTGTACCTCTCAAAACCCTATGCTAGTTCTGGGACTCTCTGGAGTGACTCAACTAAAACCCGAGGATTTTCCTGAATGTTTCTCTTTTTGTTGCCCTGTCTGTCAGTGTGACCCCATTAATGTAATAGTCCCTTGAGTTTGGGACCATCCAGCATCTCGAATCTGTGTCCCTTTCAAGTGGGGCAGCAGCAGTAGCACCCTTAGAGGATTCAAGGTTGGATTCCTCCTCACCTACCGAGGAGATTATCTCCTCATTAGCACCCTCAATAGCAACCCCTTGGGTCTTTCCCTCTTCAGACTGGGGAAGGTTTATGGGGGTAGAAGCTTCTACCAAAGCCGTTGATGTGGTAGCCTTGGTCTTCTCCCTCTCATGTTCAAGGCGAGTGTTGTTCAGCTGAAGGGCTAGTAGAGTACTCCACCTCAGTCCCACTGGAACTATGAACTCACTCTTCAAGGTTAGACGTATGTCCTTTGGTGCCCTCTTTTTAGAGATGTCCTTTTGTAGCTTTATTTGTGCCTTTGGTTCCATTATACTTGGGAACCTATGAAATTTAAGAACGATCGTGATATATGGAAACAATCGTTCCTTAAAATTGTAGGTTCGATGCCCAACCTGATAATCTGTAGGAGTTTGATCATATGATGGGCACCACGATCATGACATCTTGGTATGATCGGTAGGATAACTCCTAACTTTACATCCTGCAAGACTTTTTTCAACTGTGCTTAGACGACTGAACCCACGATCATGGGATATTTCCATGATCATACAATTCTCTCATGGGTCCAGTCTGGAGTCCAGTTAAGCACCTTATTTTTCCTACAAAATCCCTGCACCAGTAACAAAAATTACCCTATAAAATATAAAGTACAAAATATGGGTTACCTCCTAAGAAGCATTTGATTTAACGTCGTGGCAAGACGTGGCTTAGTTGGTTACTCATACTTTACCAACTAGCCCATGGTTTGCCTCCCATGAAGCTCTTGATTTAACGTTATGGCACAACCCAACTCCTTTGACTACTCAGACTTCATCAAGGTTTAATTTCTTGGATAACCTCATCTCTTCTGTAATTTCCATATAGTGCTTCACACTCTGACCATTTGCCTTGAATGGTACACCCTCATCCCCTTTTAGCTCAATTGCACCATGCGGGAATACTCTTACAAAAGTAAATGGTCCAGACCATTTAGACCTCAGTTTTCCAGAAAACAAGCGAAGTCTCAAATTATATAGCAAGACCAAGTCTCCAGGGTGGAATTCTCTTCGTTCAATCTTTCGGTCATGGTACAGTTTCATCTTTTCTTTGTATAGGGATGAGCTTTCATAACTGCAGAGACGGAATTCATCCATCTCATTCATCTGCTCTAACCTCATTTTTGTCGTGTCACTCTATTTTATATTCAACCTCTTTAATACCCATAATGCCTTGTGTTCAAGTTTGACAGGCAAGTTGCAAGCCTTAAAGTACACAAGTTGATATGGAGAAAAACCTATAGGGGTATTGAATGCTATCTGGTAGGCCCATAATGCATCATCCAACCTTCTAGCCCAATCTATCCTATTGGCATTCAAATACTCGCCAAGATAGATTTGATCTCTCGATTGGAGACCTCAACCTGCCCACTCGACTGAGGATGGTAAGGTGTTGCCACCTTGTGTTTAACACCATATTTATCAAGCATTGTTTTAAAGAGACGATTGCAGAAGTGCGAGCCTCCATCACTAATGATAGCTCGAGGTGTACCAAATCTAGAGAAAATATTCTTCTTCAAAAAGGCTGTGATGCTCTTACCTTCATTGTTTGGAAGCACAATTACCTCCACCCATTTGGAAACATAGTCAACAGCCACCAAGATGTACTTTATTCCATGCTAACTCACAAAGGGTCCCATGAAGTTAATACCCCAAACATCAAATAACTCAAGCTCTAGAATAGTCATTATTAGAAGTTCATGTCTGCGTGAGATGTTCCCTTGCCTTTGACATTGGTCACAGGCCCTAGCATAATCATAGGCATATTTATAAATGATAGGCCAATAGTAACCATATTGAAAGATCTTATGCACAGTCCACACACCTCCATGATGATCCCCAACTGATAATGAGTGAAATGCCTTTAAGATACTCATCATCTCGACCTCAGGAACATACCTATGAATCACACTATTTGCACAAACCTAAAACATGTATGGCTTATCCCAAAAGAATCTTCTTCCCTCATGTATGAATCTCTTCATCTGTTAAAATGACATATCCTTTAAAACTAGATCACTTGCCAAATAATTGGAGAAGCCTGCAAACCAAGGGATTAAGTCTTCTGATACTGCCAATACTTGTTCATCTGGAAAAGTATCATCAATCTCAAGCCCATCCCTTAGTTTTAGCATGGCCTCCTCCTTGAGGCTTGATATGTGGCCAGCCACTTGATTCTCAGGCCCTTTTCGATTGTTGACTTCAAAGTTGAATTCCTGTAATAAAAGTACCCATCTAATCAACCTCATATTTGCATCTTTCTTTTCTATGAGGTATCTAAGAGCCTCATGGTCAGTATGCACAATCACTTTTATGCCAAGCAAATAAGATTGAACTGAGCAGGATTAAGTGTTTTACTATCATAATAGATGGGATGTAAGATCTTCTCTCGCCTTTGGCCTAGGACTACACCTAACACCACACCACTTGCATCGCACATAATCTCAAATGGCAAGGTATAATCTGGAGATACAATAATGGGGGCTAAAATCAACTTCTTTTTCAGACACTCAAAGGCTTTCAGACATGCATCATTATACACAAATTTCACCTCCTTCTCCAAAAGCTCACACAAAGGATTAGCAATTTTATAAAAGTATTTGATGAATCTTCAATAAAAATCTGCATGCCACAAACATCTATGAATGCCCTTCACAAAAATTGGTGGAGGTAACTTTTCAATCACCTCGATCTTTGCCTTGTCGACTTCAATCCCTTTCTTTGAAATCTGGTGACCAAGCACTATTCCTTTTTTCACCATGAAGTATCACTTCTCCCAATTCAATACGAAGTTACATTCCTACAATCTAGAAGTCATCCATGAAAACATCAATAGTGTCCTCCACCATGTCAGAAAAGATGGACATCATACAACGCTAAAAAGTTGCTGGAGCATTACATAGACCAAAAGGCATCCTCTTGAACGTGAACGTCCCATATGGACAAGTGAAAGTGGTCTTCTCTTGGTCCCCGAGAGTAAGAGAAATTTAATTGTACCCCAAATAACCATCAAGAAAATAATACCATCCTCTACCAGCATGACGGTCTAACATCTGATCCATGAAAGGCATAGGAAAATGATCCTTCTTGGTCCATGAATTTAGTTTTCTATAGTCCATGCAAACTCTCCATCTCGTGACCAGCCTCATAGGAATCCACTCATTTTTCTCATTTGGAACCATAGTTATTCCACCCTTATTTGGCACACATGGGACCTGGCTCACCTATTTGTTGTCATCAATTAGATAAACTACACCTACATCTAACCATTTAATGATCTCTTTCTTCACAACCTCTTGCATGGGTGGATTCAACCTACATTGGTGCTCAATGATGGGTATACAATCCGGTTCGAGTTGGATTTTATGTGTGCAAATTCCGAGTGGGATTCCAATAATGTCAGCAATAGACCATCTGATTGCCCATTTGAACCTATGCAAGATGAAAACTAAGGCCTTAACTTTCCACTCTAATAAATTAGCTACAATGATAACCGACAAAGTGTTGTTGCCCCAAAAAATGCATATCAAAATGAGAGGGTAGAGCTTTGAGCTCCAAAACTGAAGGCTCCTCAACAGAAGGTTTTGCTGGCAGAGTCACTCTATTCTTCAAATCAAGATCCAACTTCTTTGGTGCATAATTGGATGAACCCCAATGCATTGACCAATTCATCGTACTCGTCAATACCATCACTGTCAAAATTCATGATAAGTAATGCGAGGGCCTCAACCCCAAGTCTATCCTCAATAGGGGATAAAAAAACATACTCGTTGACTGTATCTATCACAGAAATCACACTCATGTTTTTCGGTTGCTTTTATAGACTAGCATATATTAAAAGTGATTTGTTCATTATTCAATATAAACTTTATCTGCCAAATCTCCATATGAACCAACGTATATCCAGAGGTAAAGAAAGGCCTTCCTAAGATAATGGGAACCTCAAAGTCAACCTCACAGTCAAGGATAACAAAATCAGTTGGAAATTTAAAGGAGGCAACCCTTACCAAGACATCACATAAGATACCCACCGGCTTTTTCATAGTGTGGTCCTCTATGAGGAGTCTTATCAAAGTAGTTTTGGGCGATCCCAACCCCAAATGTTTGTAAATTGCTAGCGACATCAAGTTAATGCTAGCTCCCAAATCATACAATGCCTTTGCAGAGTTGAAACACCCTATAGTGCACGGAATCGTGAATGCTCCTGGGTCTTCCTTCTTTTCAACCAACAATCTAGAGGTTATTACACTACAGTGATGAACATTATCCACAGGCTCAAAACTTATAGTCCTCTTCTTCGTTACTAAGTCCTTCATAAATTTAGCATAGCCTAATATTTATTCTAAAGTCTCCACAAGAGGGATGTTCACCGGCAACTCTTTCAACATCGAGATAAACTTTTGATATTTTTTCTCTTCGGATTTATTCTTCAACCTTTGTGGAAAAGGAGGAGGAGGCCATGGAATGGGCTTCAATAATTGTGTGACCTCCTTTCCCTTCCCTTTTTTACACTTAGCCTCTTTTTCAGCACTTATAGGTTTTTGAGATGCATCATCATCTACCACCAAATTTTCTGCTTTAGTCTCATCCACATCATCAATAAGTCCAGGCTCATCTTTCTTGTCATCAACATAGGCATAGGCAGATCAGTAGTAGTCTACCCACTTCTAGTCATAATGGTTAGGCAATAACAATTATTCTTGGGATTTTAGATGGTGTTACTCGGAAGAGTGCCTGGTTGACGCTGATTTAATGTGGCGAACATCTGCCCAAATTATTTCTCAAGATGTTTAATGGCGGTCACATGAGCCTCAACCTTTTGGCTCATCCTCAAAATGTCTTCCCTAATCTCCTTAAGATAATTTTTTTGGCTCTCAGACCCCTTAACAAGTTTTGCAAGTAAGGTTTCCATCCTTAAATTTCCAGAATCATCATCACAGTTTCCTGTTAGAACGTAAAGGCCACTCTTGTCCTTGTAATCATCTTTTCATTTCCAATTACCATCATGATCTCAATATCTATCTCTATGCCCCGACTTATTGTTATTGTATCCATAGTAGTTACCTTGATTCCCTTGCCTAGAGTTCCAATTATCTTGGTTAGACCCTTGTCCCTTGGCTCGAAAACCCGCCACCTCTCTGTCTAGATACTTAGCCTCTTCTTCAGAATTTGAATCTTCATACTTAGGTGCCTTACCTTGTGCACCTACCGCATTCACCTTTTCTGTCCTAGCTGCCACAAATTACTTAGCAAGCAACCCAATCTCATTCCTCAGCTGTGCAACCTCTTGAGCCACTGTCTCATCTAGTGCTCTCTATTCTGCTGACGCTCCAATTGCATAAGTTTATGTAGGTATGTCTGCCTCCCGAGTATGCCAACCTCGGTTGGTTTTAGTGATCTGATCAAGAATATCTGAAGCCTACTCCCAACGTAGACTCATGAATGCCCCACCTGTGATAGTATCTTATACAGCCTTAGTGTTATCATTTAAGGCTTTGTAGAAGATTTTGAGCAAGTTTCGACCAGTCATTCTATGGTTTAGAACACTCTACAACTTCTTCTTAAACCTTAACCAGGTCTCGTATAGTGCTTCTGAATGCAGCTATCTGAAATTATAAATCTCATCTTTCAATTGCAACATTCTGGAGGGTGGGAAAATTGGTCCAAGAACTGAGTCCTCAACTCCTGCCAAGTAGTGATAGATCCACGTGATAACTCAGCCAACCATAAAGTAGCTTCTCATGTTAGAGAGAATGGAAATAGCCTAAATTTAATTGCCTATTGACTTAATTCGGGCAGAATATACGACATGCAGATCCCCACGAAATTCATTATATGCATATTTTCATTGTCAGTAGGAAGGCCATAAAATACCCCCTTTATGTTCAGAAAGTGAATCATAGCACTCGTAATATCAAACTTAGTCCCTTGAGGCAATTCTTGTGTGGTGATAGCACCTGCCTCAATTGGCTCCACATAGTCTATATCCTCCTCTAGATCTTCATAAATATAAAGATACTATTGTAGCGGCTATTTCCCTCTGGGCCTTCTCTATCTCTCCCGATTGTCAAGTGTAGAAAGACGATATTCCTCATGTTGCCTTACTCTCTCGTTCTGGCAGGTAACCTCTTGTCTGGCATTCTCTTCAGCCATTAACTGTGCAGTGGTCTATTCTGTAGTTTTCTGGACGACGAGATGAAGTGGTGGTTGATTATGAATTTCATCACCACCATGAACACCTTCCAACAAGGCTGCTGGATCCTGAACTCCTTGGTTAACCATTTTTCAGTTGTTTCTCAAAGTGCTCTTAAGTTCCGTGTCAATTGGAATCAGGGGATTTCCTTGACTCCGAGTACTGGGCATACACCAGTGTGTGCCCTAAAAATAGCAGCAAATTAAAATCATAAAATGAAACCAACAACTTCAACAAACACAATCAATCAACTCCGTAATCGTATTCCTCGGCAACGGTGCAAAAAATTGATGTCACCCAAATTATACCTCCTAAAAAGTATAAAGTGGTCACTGAATCAAATATAAACCCAACAAGGTTGGGGTCGATCCCACAGGGACTAGGTCAAATTTCAATCTTGTATTTGTCTAAGTAACTGGAAAATAAGTAAAAGAGGGGGATTTTATAAAACAAGAGAACAGTAGTAACAAGTGTTGATTTGTTGGATTTATAATCAATATGAGAAAGGCACTATGATGTGATCCCCATGATTTCATAACTACATAGCTTGTTCGTCCTAGCAAACTATTTCAATTTGTTGCATGTAAAATCTAACAAGATAAGTTCATCTAAATGTCTATCGACCTTGGTTAGATGAATTTCATTCTTTTCCTCTTTGTCTCTGAGTGTCACACTACTAACCCTTGTTCTTGATCTCAGATTAACTATCCCTATTATGGCTCAAGTTATTAGATGAAGGTTGATAACTTCAAATCTCTATTGTTATTTCCTTTTCCTAATCTCTACCTCTTTCTTGAGCAAATGTAGAATATAGGTGAGTTCCTAACGTTTGCAACTGTTAGAATAGCAATCATAATGAAGGAAATACCAATGCATGCAAGCACACCAGACTAGAATTTCTCTGCACTTAATGTGTTTTGTTAATTCCTCATGGTTCCCACAACCCTAGTTGGGGTGTTTAGCTACTTATAATTGCAAGTACATAAGAAGAAATCATAGATGAAAACATGATTATGCACTTACAATAAAAATTAAACTCCAAAATCTCAACTTGAATTAAAATCCTAGAAATGATATTCGTAAAATTCCAAGAATATGCCTTAGAATTTCACAATATAGAGTTGTAAATTATGAAAGAGTGTAAACTCATACAAAAAACCCTATAGAATTATTTATAGACAAAATAAATCCTATCCTAAACAAAACAAGAAGACAGTATCGGCTATCATGGATAATAAAAAGGTACGATGGTGGGGTTTTTGATGCTCGTGGTTAACATTGGACTTGGAAACTTTTAGGTCTTATCTGTGATGGCTCTCAGTACGGGCTCGTGGTTTAATACTACGACCGTGACATGTGGTCATCTGATCGATCATTCACTGGAACTTCTGAAACTTGCAAAGCTGGTGTTCCTCCCCAAGACACCATGGTACGATCGTCATTCCAAATCACAGTCATGGGGGCTTTCATCTAATCTTTCTTATACTTGACTCCTGCAGATTAGAATTCTTAGTTGCTTCCCATAATCACTTGGTACGATCGTGACATAAAGCCACGATTGTGTTACACTTCCGCCTGATTGACTTATTAGAACCAACCCTTTGGTTCTTGGTACGACAATCATTATACGACCGTGGTAAGATCCTACAGTCGTGGATTGAATCATCTGATGTCATTAAGTCTCTTTTTCTAACACTTGTCTTCTCCAAATCCATTTAACCTGCAAACACTAGAAAACCCATCTTATCTAAATAAACATACCCTTGTATTTACAAATATTCCTTGTTTTAAGTATCTCAAGTCCAGTAAATTCACGATACATCAACACATACTGAAGGCTTTTGTGATTAGTAAGCACATCCATATGAACTCTATGAAAATAGTGCCTCTAAATCTTCAAGGCAAAAACTACTACTTCCAACTCAAGATCATGAGTCGAGTAACTCTTCTTATGAACCTTGATCTATCTAGAAGCATAAGCCATGAACTTACTATATTGCATCAATTCACACCGAATACCAACTTTAGAGGCATCACAATATACTACAAACCCATTTTTACCATTTAGCAGGGTCTAAACTGGAGAAAAAGTGAGTCGATTCTTCAACTCCTAAAAAATCTTCTCACAAGCATCAAACCACTGCTTGGCTTTCTTCTAATTCAATCTAGACATAGGAGAAGCAATGGATCAAAAACCTTCAATGAACCTCCTGTAGTTACTGACTAAGCCTAAGAAACTCCTAATGTCTGATGGAGAAATGAGTCTAGGCCAGTTCCTAACAACTTTAGCCTTTTGAGGATCAACCTGAATGCCCTCACTAGAAATGATATAACCAAGGAATGCTACTGATTTCAACCAAAATTCACACTTTCTGAACTTAACGAATAACTAGCTATCTTTTAGGGTCTACAAAACAATTCTCAAAGAGTCTGCATGTACATCCTCATTTAGAGAATAAATGAGGATGTCATCTATGAAGATAATGTAACACCCCAAAATTTTAGAACCTTCAGGAACCCACATATTTATATGAATTTAAGTTTTAAAAAAAATGACTCACGAAACCAACCCACGTGATGTGGAACCGACCTACGTGACGTGGATGGGTTTCCATGAAATCGTAGATCAGATCCTGCAAGTTGAAAAATCAATCTGATTTTCACGACATGGACCCACGACATGTGGACTATTCCATGACACATAGGTCAAGTCATGGACTGATTCTGAAAAAAAATTTGTAGGGTTATCCAAGGGGTATTTTGGTCATTTTACCATGATGAGATCCGACCTTTTCAACTTAAAACACCTCCCAAACCCCAGAAACGTATTTCTTTCCCCAAAAACATACTCAATCTCCTCTCTAAACACAAAGGGAAAAATCAACTAGGGTTCAAGCTTCAAGGTCCAAAATTCAAGCTTTCTTCAAGTTCTCTCCGTCAAAAGGCATGTTTGAATACTCCCTATTTCAATTACTATTAATTTGTAAATATTATTTACTTTGTATATTATGATGGTGATTTGAAACTAGGGTTGGAGATTTTGTTATTAAAGCTTGATATGAATTTCCCCCTTTTCTTTATGAATAACGATTCAATCTTTAATTGGGGTTTTTGAGACTGAATTGGCTAGTTGAAATTTATGAACTATTATTGATATATGTTTTAGCCATTATTTCTAGTCTCTTGAAAACTTTGAAACTTCATAAGGAATATAAATGGTTTTTCCCGTCCTTTATATCATTGAATGTATTATGTTATTCAAATGGTTTGAAAATTATTATGAATTTTTCATTTATGATTTTAACGGCGGGGTTTTGGAGTATAAAAGAATGTTTAATGATAATAATTTGGAATGATAAGAGTGACTTGCAAGTTCTTGGCATGATAATACCAACATGTTAATGCCTTAATGAAAGACTCCATAATTGAATATAATGAAAACATTTTAATTGGGCTAAAAGAGAAGTATGTAGTTTATCGAGAAGGTGTATTCCCTGTGACCAACACTGGAAACTGCATTTTTCCCCACGTTGGGAGATCTTGTCCTGAAATATGGATGACCACTGTATACATGCCTTGAGCAGTTGTATGCAGCTATGATTATGTTATAAGTTGGCCAACTTGTTATCTTAGTCCATGCGGCTAACATGGATTGAGGCCCCGCCAGTTGGGGAGTACTGGACCCATATTGCCTGTGGGTTACTTAATGTCGGTGTAACTACATAGTTCAGAAGTAAAGAATTTTAAATGATTGCTTTATTCTCTATTTTAAATGTTCTTTATTTCATATCTCTTTTATGACAGACTTATGTTGTAAAATTTTCCAAATATTAATTATTATTATACTATATAAATTATTTTGGATTCTCTTTCCTTGGGTTGCATGCCAGTACTCATAGTACTGACCATCCCCAGACGCTACATCTTTTCATGATGTAGGTTTCGAAGAAATTACTTTAGATTTTGCACCGCATTAGGATACGTTCAGAGTTACAGCTAGCCTGTGGTGAGCTATCCATCTTTCGAAAGGCATATGTCTTAGATTTATTTTTAGTTAAATTCAGACTATTTGGGTTTTCAGGTATTTTCGGGGCCATGTCCCGTCTAGAATTTCTATTCATAATGTTAGAGGCTTCGTAGACTCAAGTGGGCTATTGTTTTGATGTTCCATTCCAAGATTTTGAACTTTAGTTGTCTTTCAGTTAAATCTCTTATTTTATGGGTCTATTTTCCGCACTTTTATTATGAGTATGCTTATGATGTAATGCTAAAGGGCCTTCTTGGACCATCACTGGTTTGGGAAGCCCATCACGGCTAGGGCCTCATTTCGGGTCATGACAAACTTGGTATCAAAGCATGGTTCATGGTTCCAGGGTGTTTACGAAGCCGTGTCGAGTAGAGTCTTTTTTATGGGTGTGCAGCGCGCTACACTTATAAAGGGGAGGCTATAATACATTTAGGAATGTTTCCCTTTCTTCATGTTCTAAGTTCGTGTTAGAAAGTCTAGTTCTAAGAAAATACTTCTGACTCTTACTTTTCCACATTTCAGATCATGCCTCCACGAAGGACTAATGGCCAAGGAACTCCTGTAGGAACCTCTGTTCCCGCTGGGGGAAATGCTAAAGAGGTTCTTCCTACTCATGAGATGCGGACCCGTAATGGAGTTCATACCTCTGGCCCAACTACTCCTGTTAGGGTTTCACCTATCCCAACCAATCCTCCGCAAGCCCCTAGAACTGGCACCAATCATACCTAGGCTTCTCAGGGTGAAGTCTCAAATGTTGAGTTCAGGTAGACTATTTAGATGCTTGCTCAGATTGTTTCATCTCAGGCTCATCAGTCAGGTAGTAGTTGTTCTGCAATTGGTTCTACTGATGCTACCCGTGTGGGTCAGTTTAAGTGACTGAATCCACTGGCATTTACTGGGTCTAAAGTTGAGGAGTATCCTCAAGGGTTTGTGGATAAAATGGAAAAGATTTTTAGGGTGATGAATGCTAGTGCTACTGAAGAGGTGAAATTTGTAGCTTAGCAGTTGAAAGAGGTAACTTATTAGTGGTATGATGAATAGAAAGAATTTAAGGGTGAAAATGCTGAGCCTGCAGTTTGGGAGAATTTCTCTCAAGCCTTTCTTGATCACTACTTTCCTCAGGAATTGAGGAAAGCTAAGGCTGAGGAGTTTGTGAACTTGAAGCAGGGGTAGATGAGTGTCAAGGAATATTCTTTGCAGTTCACTCAGTTGTCTCGTTATTCTCCAAAATTGGTTTCTAATATGAGGTCTCGGATGAGGAAGTTTGCTTCGGGTCTTAATGATAGTTTGGTGCTAGAATGTAAGGGTGCGATTTTGAATAGCGATATGGATATATCTAAGTTGGTGGTGTTTATGCAGCAGGTAGAGGATGAAAATAAGAGACAGGCAAAGGTTGAGGATAGGTAGAGTAAGAGGGCTAGGTCGGCAGACCAGGAGACTAATCAGCAGTCTAGTGGTAGCGGTAAGTGGGGTAAGAGATGGCATAATAAGAAATCTTAGGGTAATGTTCAGTCTTCATCTAGTGTACCTGCCCCTAAGCCTTTAGGCGGCGACCAGCGATTTCAGCCTAACAATGGTTCCAAGGTGCAGGGCACTTAGTCTCAAGCCAGTGTGACTCAATCAACTCATTCTTATCCTCCTTGTCGCACTTATGGAAAGTTGCACCATGGGCCTTGTCATCTGGGAAAGGGTGTGTATTATGGTTGTGGCCAGGCTGGTCATTTACAGTGGGAATGCCCTTCAGCAAAGGGAACTTTTGGGGGTAGTAAATCCCAAGTTACCGATTCTTCAGCCCCAACAGCTAAAGGTACTACTTCGAGAATCGGCAGAGGCCGTAACCATTTGTATGCCCTAGCTACTCGTCAGGATTCAGAGGCATCACCAGATGTTGTCACGGGTATGTTACAAATTTTCTCTCGTGATGTTTATGTGTTACTTAATCCTGGCTCCACTTTATCTTATGTGACCCCTTATGTGGCTGTGAGTTTTAATTTTAGTCCTGAGAATATACCTGAACCCTTCTCAGTCTCTACTTCTATTGGTGAGTCTATTATTTCTAGACGGGTCTATAAAAATTGTGTGGTGTTTATCTTTCATCGGGACACTATGCTGGATTTGGTAGAACTTGATATGGTGGATTTTGATTTAATTCTGGGAATGGATTGGCTCCACTCTTGTTATGCTACCTTAGACTGTAGAACCCATAGAGTCACTTTTCATTTTCCTAATGAGCCAGCTATAGAGTGGGAAGGTGATTCTTTAGCACCAAAGGGAAAGTTTATTTCTTATCTTAGAGCCCAGAAATTGATATCTAAAGGTTGTTTGTACCATCTAGTTTGGGTCAAAGATTCTAGCATTGAAAGTCCCTCACTACGGTCAGTTTCGGTAGTCAATTAATTTCCCAATTTTTTTCTAGTTGATCTTCCCGGTATTCCTCCCGACAGGGAAATAGAATTTGGTAGTGATCTTTTCCCTGACACTCAACCTATTTCCATTCCTCCCTATAGAATGGCTCCAGTAGAGCTAAAAGAGTTAAAAGATCAGTTGAAAGATCTTCTTGATAAGGGTTTTATCCGCCCTAGTATCTTTTCTTGGGGTGATCCAGTACTCTTCGTGCGAAAAAAAGATGGGTCCCTTCGTATGTGCATAGACTATCGTCAATTGAATATGGTCACTATGAAAAATAAATACCCTCTTCCTAGGATTGATGATCTTTTCGACCAGCTTCAGGGTGCTAAGTGTTTCTCCAAAATAGATCTCTGTTCGGGTTACTATCAGTTGAAAGTTAGAGAAGCGGATATTCCCAAGACTGCTTTTCGAACACGTTATGGCCATTATGAGTTTCTAGTTAGGTCCTTTGGTTGGACTAATGAAGCTGCAGCTTTTATGGATCTTATGAATAGGGTGTTTAGACAGTTTTTGGACCTATTCATCATATTCTTCATTGATGATATTCTGGTATACTCTCGGAGTGAGGAGGAGCATGCCAATCACATCCGTATTGTACTTCAGACCCTTAAGGACCAAGAGTTGTATGCCAAATTTTGTAAGTGTGAATTCTGGCTTAATGCCATAACATTCCTTGGTCATGTTGTTTCTAGTGAAGAAATTAAAGTTGATCAAAAAAAGATTGTGGCAGTTAAGAGGCCTAGACCAACAACTCCGATCGATATTAGGAGTTTCCTGGGTCTGGCAGGGTATTATAGAAGGTTCGTGAAGAGTTTTCCCTCTATGGCTGCTCCAGTAACGAAGTTGACTCATAAAAAGGTGAAGTTTTTATGGTCTGATGCTTGTGAGGGTAGTTTTGAGAAGTTGAAAGGTCGTTTACCTCCGCCCCTATTTTGACACTTCCCGATGGTACTGAAGGATTTCTGGTGTATTGTGATGTGTCCTTGGTAGGACTTGGTTGTGTACTTATGCAACATGGGAAGGTTGTGGCTTATACTTCTAGTCAACTTAAAGTGCATGAGAAGAATTTTCCTACTCATGATCTTGAGTTAGCGGCTGTGGTTTTTGCACTTAAGATTTGGTGTCATTATTTTTATGGAGTGCATGTGGATATTTATTCAGATCACAAGAGTTTGCAGTAAATTTTCACGCAGAAGGAGTTGAATCTCAGGCAGAGAAGGTGGCTGGAATTACTAAAGGATTATGAAATAAGTTTGCACTATCATCCAGATAAAGCTAATGTTGTTGCTGATGCTCTTAGCAGGTTATCCATGGGGAGTCTTTCTCATGTTGAGAAATAAAAAAGAGGATTAGTGAAGGAAATTCATCGGCTTGCTAATTACTGTTGGATTCCAAAAATGGTGGGGTGATTGTTCATGAAGTGGCTAAGTCTTTATTAGGTGCTGAAGTTAAGGAGAAACAAGTTGATGACCCTATACTTATGCAAATCAAGAAAGATGTTGGGAAGCAAAAGGTTTTGGCTTTTGAGATTGAAGGAGATGGTATTTTGTGGTATCAAGAGAGATTGTGTGTTCCCGACGTCGATGGGCTACGAGAGAGAATCTTGACTGAAGCCTATGTCTCCAGGTATACTGTTCATCTCGGTTCTACTAAGATGTATCATGACTTGAAGGAGATGTAGTGGTGGAATAATATGAAAAGGGATGTTGCAAACTTTGTTGCTAAGTGTTTGAATTACCAACAAGTTAAGGTTGAGCACTTAAGGCCTGGAGGTACGTCTCAGGAGATAGCCATTCCTATGTGGAAGTGGGAGATGATAAATATGGATTTCATCACTGGCCTTCCGCATTCTCGGATCCAATACGATTCAATCTGGGTCATTGTGGATAGGATGACCAAGTTCGCTCATTATCTGCCTATGCGGACAAACTATTCGGGGGAGGATTATGCTATGTTTTACATTCACGAGACAGTTCGGCTTCATGGAGCTCCGGTGTCCATCATATCTGATAAAGGTACACAATTTTCTTCTCAATTTTGGAAATCCTTTCAGAAAGGTTTGGGTACACAGGTGAACCTTAGTATCGATTTCCATCCTCAAACGGACGGGCAAGCGGAGAGTACTATTCAGACCTTAGAAGATATGCTAAGGGTCTGTGTTATTGACTTTAAAGGTAATTGGGTGGATCACTAGCCTCTTATTGAGTTTGCTTATAATAATAGTTATCACTCTAGTAACCCAATGACTCCTTTTGAGGCTATTTATGGTAGGAGTTGTAGGTCACTGATTAGATAGTATGAAGTGGGTGAAACCCAAATGTTTGGGCTGGTTCTTTTTCACCAAGTGATTGAAAAAGTTAAGGTTATTCGCGAAAGTCTTAAAACTGCTCAAAGTTGCCAAAAGTCATATGCAAATGTAAAGCGAAGAGAGTTAGAGTTTGAGATTAGTGATTGGGTATTTTTGAAAGTTTCTCCTATGAATGGAGTAATGAGGTTTGGAAAGAAAGGTAAGCTCAGTCCTCGTTACATTGGCCCATATCAGATTTTGAGAAAGTTTGGTAATGTCTCTTATGAGTTGGACTTGCCCGCGAGTTTGGCATCGATTCATCCCGTGTTTCACGTGTCTATGCCTAAGAAGTGTGTGGGCGATCATTCTCTTGTGGTTCCCGTAGAGAGCATTAGTGTGGACGACTCTTTGTCTTATGAGAAAGGTCCTATAGAGATTTTGGATAGGTAAGTCCAAAAGTTTAGAACCAAGGAAATAGCTTCAGTTAAGGTATAGTGGAGGAATCAAAAGGTGGAGGCAGCTACTTTGGAAGCCGAGGAAGACATGAGGATTAGATATCCCTTCATGTTTCCTACCACGAGTGACGTCGTTTGAGGTACTAATGCTATACTCACCTTTTATCTTATAAGTTCATGTCCTTCAAGTTTCTTGCAATGTCTTTATTCAAGCTAAATGTTCCTTAATCATCATTTGAGGACGAATAATCCCAAGGGGGGATATTGTAACAACCCAAAATTTAAGAACCTTCAAGAACCCACATATTTATATGAATTTATGTTAAAAAAAATATGATTCACAGAACCAACCCACGTGACGTGGAACCGACCTACGTGACGTGGGAAGGTTTCCAAGGAACCGTGGATTCAAATCATGGATCAGATCCTGCAAGTTAAAAAATCAATCTGATTTCCATGCCATGGACCCATGACACGTGGACTGTTCCACGGCACGTAGGTCAAGTCGTGGACTGATTTTGAGAAAAAAAATTAGGGTTATCCTAGGGGTATTTTGGTCATTTTACCAAGATGAGATCCGACCTTTTCAGCTTAAAACACATCCCAAACCACAAAAACATATTTCTTTCCCCAAAAACATACTCTATCTCCTCTCTAAACACAAAAAGGAAAAATCAACTAGGGCTCAAACTTCAAGGTCCAAAAATTCAAGCTTTCTTCAAGTTCTCTCCATCAAAAGGTATGATTGAACACTCCGTATTTCTATTACTATTCTAAATTTGTGAATATTATTTACTTTGTATATTATGATGGTGATTTGAAACTAGGGTTGGGGATTTTATTAGTAAAGCTTGATATGAATTTTACCCTTTTCTTTATGAATAATGATTCAATCTTCAATTTGGATTTTTGAGACTGAATTGGGTATTTAAAATTTATGAATGATTATTGATATATGTTTTAGCCATTATTTCTAGTCTCTTGAAAGCTTTGAAACTTCATAAGGAATATAAATGGTTTTTCCTGTCCTTTCTATCATTGAATGTATTATGTTATTCAAATGGTTTGGAAATTATTATGAGGATTTCAATTATGATTTTAACTGTGGGATTTTGGAGTATAAAAGAATGTTTAATGATAAAAATTTGTCATGATAAGAGTGTCTTGCAAGTTCTTGGTATGACGATACCAACATGTTAATGCCTTAATGAAAGGCTCCATAATTGAATGTAATGAAAATATTTTAATTGGGCTTAAAGAGAAGTATGTAGTTCATCGAGAAGGTGTAGTCCCTGTGACCAACACTGGAAACTGCGTTTGCCGACATTGGGAGGTCTTTTCCTGAAATATGGATGACCACTGTATACTTGCCTTGAGCAGTCGTATGCAGCTATGATTATGTTATGATTTGGCCAACTATGTTATCTCAGTCCATGCGGCTAACATGGATAGAGACCCCGCCAGTTGGGGAGTACTGGACACATATTGCCCATGGGTTACTTAATGTTGGTGTAACTACATAGTTCAGAAGTAAGGAATTTCAAATGATTGCTTTATTCTATATTTTAAATGTTCTTTTCTTTGTTCCTCTTTTATGACAAACTTATATTGTGAATCTTTCCAAATTTTAATTATTATTATATTATATAAATTATTTTGGATTCCCTTTCCTCGGATTGCATGCCAGTACTCATCGTACTGACCGTCCCCGTATGCTACATCTTTTCATGATTTAGGTTCCGAAGAACTTACCCGAGATTCTGCACCGTATTAGGATACGTTCAGATTTGCAGCTAGCCTATGGTGAGCCATCCATCTCTTGGAAGGCAAATGTCTTAGATTTATTTTAAGTTGAATTCAGACTATTTGGTTTTTTTGGTATTTTTGAGGCCATGTCCTGGCTAGAATTTCAGTTCATAATGTTAGAGGCTTCGTAGACTCAAGTTGGTTATTGTTTTGATGTTATATTCCAAGATTTTGAACTTTAGTTGTCTTTCAGTAAAATCTCTTATTTTGTGGGTCTATTTTCCACACTTTTATTATGACTATGCTTATGATGTAATGCTAAGGGGTCTTCTTAGACCATAACTTGTTCGGGAAGCCCGTCACGGCTAGGGCCTCGATTCGGGTCGTGATAAACTTGGTATCAGAGCACGGTTCATGGTCCCAGGGTGTTTATGAAGCCGTATCAAGCAGAGTCCTTTTTATGGGTGTGTAGCGTGCTACACTTATAAAGGGGAGGCTACAAGACATTTAGGAATGTTTCTCTTTCTTTATGTTCTAAGTTTGTGCTAGAAAGTCTAGTTCTAAAATAATTCATCTGACTCCTACTTTTCCACGTTTCAGATCGTGCCTCCACAAAGAACTAACGGCCAAGGAACTCCTGCAGGAACCTCTGTTCCCACTGGGGGGAAATGCTGAAGAGGTTCTTCCTACTCATGGGATGCGAACCCATAATGAAGTTTGTTGCTCTGGCCCGACTGTTCCTGTTGGAATTCCACATGTCTCAACCAGTCCTCCGCGAGCCCCTAGAACCAGCACCAATCTCACCCAGGATTCTCAGGGTAAAGTCTCAAATGTTGAGTTCAGGCAGACTCTTCAGATGCTTGCCCAGATTGTGTCATCTTAGGCTCGTCAGTTAGGTAGTAGTGGTTCTACGATTGGTTCTTCTGATGCAACCTGTGTGGGTCAGTTTAAGCGACTGAATCCACCGACATTTACTGGGTCCAAAGTTGAGGAGGATCCTCAAGGGTTTGTGGATGAAATGGAAAAGAATTTTAGGGTGATGAATTCTACTGATACTGAAGGGGTAAAATTTGCAGCTTATCAGTTGAAAGAGGTAGCTTATCAGTGGTATGATGAATGGGAAGAATTTAGAGGTGAAGATGTTGAGCCTGTAGTTTGGGAGAATTTCTCTCAAGCCTTTTTTGATCACTACTTTCCTCAAGAATTGAGGAAAGCTAAGGATGAAGAGCTTGTGAACTTAAAGTAGGGGTAGATGAGTGTCAAGGAATATGCTTTGAAGTTCACTCAGTTGTCTTGTTATGCTCCAAAATTGGTCTCTAATATGAGGTCTTGGATGACGAAGTTTGCTTCGGGTCTTAATGATGGTTTGGTGCTGGAATGTAAGGGTGTGTTATTGAATAGCGACATGGATATATCCAAGTTGGTGATGTTTATACAGCAGTTAGAGGATCAAAAGAAGAGACAAACAGAGGTTGAGGATAGGCAGAGTAAGAGGGTTATGTCGGCAGACCACGAGACTAATCAACATTCTAGTGGTAACGGTAAGTGGGGTAAGAGATGGCATAATAAGAAATCTTGGGGTAATGTTCAGCCTTCAGCTAGTGCATTTTCCCCTAAGCCTTTAGGCGGCGACCAGTGATTTCAGCCTAGCAATGGTTCCAAGGTGCAGGGCACTCAGTCTCAGGCCAATGTGACTCAATCAAATCATTCTTATCCTCCTTGTCGCACTTGTGGAAAGTTGCATCGTGGGCCTTGTCATCTGGGCAAGGGAGTGTGTTATGGTTGTGGTCAGGCTGGTTATTTTTAGTGGGAATGCCTTTCGGCAAAGGGAACTTTTGGGGCCAGTAAATCCCAATTTACCCCTTCATCAGCATCAGCAGCTAAGGGTACTACTTCGGGAATCTGTGGAGGCCTTAATAGTTTGTATGCCCTATCTACTCATTAGGATTCAGTGGCATCACCAGATGTTGTCACAGGCATGTTACAAATTTTCTCCCATGATGTTTATGTGTTACTTGATCCTGGCTCCACTCTATCTTATGTGACCCCATATGTGGCTGTGAGTTTCGATTTTAGTCCCGAGAATATTCCTGAACCCTTCTCAGCCGCTACTCCTATTGGTGAGTCTATTATTTCTAGATGGGTCTATTAAAATTGTGTGGTGTCTATCTTTCATTGGGACATTATGGTGGATTTGGTAGAACTTGGTATGATGGATTTTGATTTAATTCTGGAAATGGATTGGCTCCACTCTTGTTATGCTCCCTTGGATTGTAGAACCTATAGAGTCACTTTTCGTTTTCCTAATGAGCCAGCTATAGAGTGGGAAGGTGATTCCTTAGCACTAAAGGGAAAGTTTATTTCTTATCTTAGAGCCTGGAAATTGATATCTAAGGGTTTTTTGTACCATCTAGTTCAGGTCAAATATTCTAGCAATGAAAGTCCCTCACTGCAGTCAGTTTCGGTAGTCAATGAATTTCCCAAAGTTTTTCCCAATGATCTTCCCGGTATTCCTCCCGAAAAGGAAATATAATTTGGTATTGATCTTTTCCCTGACACTCGACCTATTTCCATTCCTCCTTATAGAATGGCTCCAACAGAGCTAAAAGAGTTAAAAGATCAGTTGAAGGATCTTCTCGATAAAGGCTTTATCCGCCCTAGTGTCTCTCCTTGGGGTGCTCGAGTACTCTTCGTGCAAAAGAAAGATGGGTCCCTTCGTATGTGCATAGACTATCAAAAATTGAATAAGGTCACTATGAAAAATAAATACCCTCTTCCTAGGATTGATGATCTTTTCGACCAGCTTCAGGGTGCTAAGTGTTTCTCCAAAATAGATCTCCATTCAGGTTACCATCAGTTGAAAGTTAGAGAAGCGGATATTCCCAAGACTACTTTTCAAACCTGTTATGACCATTATAAGTTTCTAGTTATGTCCTTTGGTTTGACTAATGCACCTGCAACTTTTATGGATCTTATGTACATGGTATTTAGACAGTTTTTGGACATATTCGTCATAGTATTCATTGATGATACTCCAGTATACTCCCGGAGTTAGGAGGAGCATGCCAATCACATCCGTATTGTACTTTTGACCCTTAAGGACCAAGAGTTGTATGCCAAATTTTCTGTGTGAATTCTGGCTTAATGTCGTGACGTTCCTTGGTCAAGTTGTTTCTAGTGAAGGAATTAAAGTTGATCCCCAAAAGATTGAGGCAGTCAAGAATTGGCCTAGACCAACAAGTCCGACCGATATTAGGAGTTTCCTGGGTCTGACAAGGTATTATAGAAGGTTCGTGGAGAGTTTTTCCTCTATAGCTACTCCACTAACGAAGTTGACTCAGAAAAAGGTGAAGTTTTTATAGTCTGATGCTTGTGAGGGTAGTTTTGAGAAGTTGAAAGGTCGTTTAACCTCAGCCCTAGTTTTGACACTTCCCGATGGTACTGAAGGATTTATAGTGTATTGTGATACATCTCGGATGGGACTTGGTTGTGTACTTATGCAGTATGGGAAGGTTGTGGCTTATGCTTCTAGGCAACTTAAAGTGCATGAGAAGAATTATCCTACTCATGATCTTGAGTTGGCGGCTGTGGGTTTTGCATTTAAGATTTGGCGTCATTATTTTCTATGGAGTGCATGTGGTTATTTATTCAGATCACATGAGTTTGCAGTATATTTTCACGTAGAAGGAGTTAAATCTCAGGTAGAGAAGGTGGCTGGAATTACTAAAGGATTATGACATGAGTTTAGACTATTATCCAGGTAAAGCTAATGTTGTTGTTAATGCTTTTAGCAGGTTGTTCATGGGGAACCTTTCTCATGTTTAGGAATAAAAGAGAGGATTAGTGAAGGAAATTCATAGGCTTGCTAATTTTGGAGTCCGACTGTTGGATTAAGAAGATGGGGGAGTGATTGTTCATGAAGTGGCTAAGTCTTCATTAGGTGCTGAAGTTAAGGAGAAACAAGTTGATGATCCCATACTTATGTAAATCAAGAAAGATGTTGGGCAGCAAAAGTTTTTAGCTTTCGAGATTGGAGGAGATGGTTTTTTGCAATATCAAGGGAGATTGTGTGTTCTTGACGTCGATGGGCTATGAGAGAGAATCTTGACTGAAGCCTATGTCTCCAGGTATACTGTTCATCTCACTTATACTAAGATGTATTATGACTTGAAAGAGATGTACTGGTGGAATAATATGAAAAGGAATGTTGCGAACTTTGTTGCTAAGTGTTTGAATTGCCAATAAGTTAAGGTTGAGCACTTAAGGTCTGGTGGTATGTCTTAGGAGATAGCCATTCCCATGTGGAAGTGGGAGATGATAAATATGGATTTCATCACCGGCCTTCCGCATTCTTGGAACCAATACGATTCCATCTGGATCATTGAGGATAGGATGACCAAGTCCGCTCATTTTCTGCCTGTGCAGACAAACTATTCAAGAGAGGATTATGCTAAGTTGTACATTCAGGAGATAGTTTGGCTTCACGGAGCTCCGGTGTCCATCATATCCGACAGAGGTACACAATTTTCTTCTAAATTTTGAAAATTCTTTTCGAAAGGTTTGGGTACACAGGTGAACCTTAGTACTGCTTTCCATCCTCAAACGGACGGGCAAGCGGAGTGTACTATTCAGACCTTCGAAGATATGCTAAGGGCCTGTGTTATTGACTTTAAAGGTAGTTGGGTGGATCACTTGCCTAATATTGAGTTTGCTTATAATAATAGTTATCACTCTAGCATCTTAATGGCTCCTTTCGAGGCTCTTTATGGTAGGAGGTGTAGTTCACCGATTGGATGGTATGAAGTGGGTGAAACCCGATTGTTTGGGCCTGATCTTGTTCACCAAGCGATTGAGAAAGTTAAGGTTATTCGCGAAAGCCTTAAAACTTCTCAAAGTTGCCAAAAGTCATATGCAGATGTGAGGCGATGAGAGTTGGAGTTTGAGATTAGTGATTGGGTATTAATGAAAGTTTCCCCTATGAAGGGAGTATGTATGTTTGGAAAGAAAGGTAAGCTCAGTCCTCGTTACATTGGCCCGTATCAGATTTTGAGAAAGTTTGGTAATGTCTCTTATGAGTTTGACTTGCCCGCGAGTTTGGAATCGGGTCATCCCGTGTTTCACGTGTCTACGCCTAAAAAGTGTGTGGGTGATCATTCTCTTGTGGTTCCCATAGAGAACATTAGTGTGGACGACTCTTTGTCTTATGAGGAAGTTCCTATAGAGATTTTGGATAGGCAAGTTCAAAATTTTTGAACCAAGGAAATAGCTTCAGTTAAGGTCTTGTGGAGGAGGCTACTTGAGAAGCCGAGGAAGACATGAGGACTAGATATTCCTTCTTGTTTCCTACCCCGGGTGACGTCGTTTGAGGTACTAACGCTATACTCACCATTTATCTTATAAGTTCATGTCCTTCAAGTTTCTTGCAATGTCTTTATTCAAGCTAAATGTTCCCTAATGATCATTCGAGGAAGAATGATCCCAAGGAGGGGTATTTTAATACCCAAAAATTTTAGAACCTTCAAAAACCCGTATATTTATATGAATTTAAGATAAAAAAAATATGACTCACGGAACCAACCAACGTGACGTGGAATCGACCTACGTGACGTGGGTGGGTTTCCACTGAACCGTGGATTCAAATTGTGGATCAGATCCTGCAAGTTGAAAAATCAATCTGATTTCCACGACATGGACTCGTCTGAGAAAATTTTTGTAGGGTCATCCTAGGGGTCTTTTGGTTACTTTACCATGATGAGATTTGACCTTTTCATCTTAAAACACCTCCCAAACCCCAGAAATGTATTTCTTTCCCCAAAAACATACTCAATCTCCTCTCTAAACACAAAGAAAAATATCAACTAGGTTTTAAGCTTCAAGGTCCAAAAATTCAAGCTTTCTCCAAGTTCTCTCCGTCAAAAGGCATATTTGAACACTCCGTATTTCAATTACTATTCTAAATTTGTGAATATTATTTACTTTGTATATTATGATGGTGATTTGAAACTAGGGTTGGGGATTTTTTTATTAAAGTTGATATGAATTTTACCCTTTTCTTTATGAATAATGAATCAATCTTTAATTTGGATTTTTGAGACTGAATTGGCTATTTGAAATTTATGAACGATTATTGATATGTTTTTTTGCCATGATTTCTAGTATCTTGAAAGCTTTGAAACTTCATAAGGAATATAAATGGTTTTTCCTGTCCTTTATATCATTGAATGTATTATGTTATTCAAATGTTTTGAAAATTGCTATGAGGATTTCAATTATGATTTTAAAGGAGGGGTTTTGGAGTATAAAAGAATGTTTAATGATAATGATTTGGCATGATAAGAGTGACTTGCAAGTTCTTGGTATGACGATACCAACATGTTAATGTCTTAATGAAAGACTCCATAATTGAATGTAATGAAAATATTTTAATTGGGCTTAAAGAGAAGTATGTAGTTTACCAAGAAGGTGTAGTCCCTGTGACCAATATTAGAAACCGCATTTGCCGACGTTGGGAGGTCTTGTCCTGAAATATGGACTACTACTGTATACTTGCCTTGATCAGTTGTATGCAGCTATGATTATGTTATGATTCGGCCAACTATGTTATCTCAGTCCATGCGTCTAACATGGATTGAGGCCCCTCCAGTTGGGGAGTACTAGACCTATATTGCCCGTGGGTTACTTAATGTCGGTGTAACTACATAGTTCAAAAGTAAAGAATTTCAAATGATTGCTTTATTCTATATTTTAAATGTTCTTTATTTCGTACCTCTTTTATGACAGACTTATATTGTGAAACTTTCTGAATTTTAATTATTATTATATTATATAAATTGTTTTGGATTTCCTTCCTAGGGTTGCATGCCAGTACTGACCGTCCTTGGATGCTATATCTTTTCTTGATGTAGGTTCCGAAGCACTTACCTGAGATTCTGCAACGCATTAGGATACGTTTAGAGTTGCAGCTATCTTGTGGTGAGCCATCCATCTTTCAAAAGGCATATGTCTTAGATTTATTTTTAGTTGAATTTAGACTATTTGAGTTTTCTGGCATTTCCGGGGCCATGTCCCGGCTAGAATTTCTATTCATAATGTCAGAGGATTCGTACACTCAAGTTGGTTATTATTTTGATGTTACATTCCAAGATTTTGAACTTTAGTTGTCTTTCAGTTAAATCTCTTATTTTATGGGTCTTTTTTCTGCACTTTTATTAAGACTATGCTTATGATGTAATGATTAGGGGTCTTCTTGGACCATCACTGGTTCAGGAAGCCTGTCACGGCTAAGGCCTCAGTTCGGGTCATGACAGATAATAATGAACATTTCCAGATACTTTTTAAATGCTTTGTTCATTTAGTCCATAAAACCTACAGGAGAATTCAATAGTTTGAAAGACATAACAACAAATTCATAGTGACCATACCGAGTTTTGAAAGTTCTTTTCAAAATGTCACATTCTATAACCCTGAGCTAGTGATAGACGGATTTGAGCTCTATCTTTGAGAAACAACTAGCACCCTGAAGCTAGTTACAAGTCATCAATCCTAGGAATGGATACTTGTTCTTGATTGTGACTTTATTCCATTAACTATAATCAATGCACATTCTGAGCGAACCATCTTTCTTATGCACGAAGAGAATTGAAGCACCCTACGGAGGGATGTTGGGACTGTTGAAACCTTTGTCTAAGAGATTTTTTAAGTGATCTTTCAATTCCTTAAGCTCAGATAGATCCATTTTATAAGGAGGAATTAAGATAGGCCTGGTATCAGGAAAAGGTTTATCTCAAAGTCGATCTCCCGCTCGGGAGGGACTCCGAGCAGATCCTCAGGAAACACTTTTGGATACTCATTGACAACTGGAACTGACTAAAAGGTTGGGTTCTCAGAATTAAAATCCTTAACCCAAACTATATGATAAATGCAACCCTTAGAAATTATCTTTCTGGCCTTAAGCTAAGAGACAAACTGGCATATAGGCTCTGAGGTACTATCTTTCTATTCTAGGACTGGTTCATTTGGAATCTGAAACTTAATGACTCTAGTTCTATAGTTGACTGAGGCATAATAGGAGTGTAACTAGTCCATGCCAAGGATGACATCAAAATCAGTCATATCTAACTTTACTAGATCAACTATGGTGATTTTTTGGAAAACTGAGACTGGGCAATTTCTATATACCTGTTTGGATATGACTAACTTACCAACTAGAATAGAGATTGTGAAGGGTCCTGAGAGAGTTTCAGGACTGATACCAAAATTTACTACAACATAACAGGTGATGAAGGAAAGTGTGGCCCCTGGATCTAACAATGCATACACATCTATATGAAAGACTCATAATGTACTAGTGTCTACGTCTTGTGAGCTCGTCTGATCCTGGTGGGAAGACAAATCATAAAAGTGAATTTCTGACACTGGCCATTTCCTTAACTAGTAAAAGCACCCTGCTAAGTTGGGCTACCTGAAGGAGCTATTGAAGAAGTAGGCTGAGCCCTATTACCCCCATCTCCACGTCTAATGGAGGGGAAATTCCTCAGCTGTGGCCAGTATGACTGCATCTAAAACAACCTTCCTTGCCAAACATGGCACTCACCTAGATAGTTCTTACCACCCTTAGGACATGCTGGAAAAGTGCAAATGCCTGTAACACTACCCTGAGACTTAGAGCCTGATGCTTTATTCTTTTAATTATAATGATGTCTGGGTGATGGAGCACTAGCTGAAGAAGGTGTTGGATCTGAAGATCTCTATTGAAACTGAGAGCGATTCTCATTACTCGACTTCTACTGAGAGTAGTCAAAATTTCCTGTCCTTTCCCTCTTGTTCTCTTGCTCTCTCTCCTTTATCTTCTCTTTCTCTATCTGTTGGGCATGAGTCATAAGTTAGGAGATATTCATTTCTCCAACAAACATAGCAGTCTTGCACTCATTAACCACTAAGTTCGAAACACCAGAAACAAACTTGCTCATATAATCCATCGGCTCAACAACTATCTCTGGAGCATACCTGGAAATCTAGGTAAACTTTAGAGAATACTCCTTTATGGTCATGTTACCCTGCTTTAGGTTGATGAACTTCTCAACTGTATCTTCCCTCAACTCATGGGGAAAGAATCTGTCTAGAAAAGCTACTACGAACTCATCCCAATCAATTGGGGATGCATCCTCATGATGGCTGTCTCTCTACTGCTTGAACCATATTTAAACCACTCCTATCAATTGATAGGAGGCCAAGTCTGCACTCTCAACTGGTGTAATACCCATGATCTAAGTTATATTTTATACCTCATCTATAAAGTCCCGTGGATCCTCATCCACTTTCAAGCTATGGAACTATAAAGGGTTCATCCAAGTAAAGTCACAGACTCTACCAGTTGTTGCATTCCTATTTAAGTTCACGAGTCCAACTGCTTTCTGATTGACTTGATTGGTCATAGCTTGAGCCAGTATCTGAAAAGTAGCCCTGAACTCTGCATGGGTGACTTGTTTATTCAAGGGATCTGCAGGTGCTGGTAGGGCTAGCTGGTTTTTATTCTTATAATCATTGGCTTTTCTGGGAGGCATATTTTGTAAATGTGTAGAGCACGAATTAGAAGGGCAAATAGAGTTACACTCTATTGCATGATATGAACATGAAAGAAGTAATGTTTTCCTAAAATGTTTAGTAGCTCTCCTCATAAGTGTGCCGTACTTCACCCCCATGAAAAACACCCTACTTAACGTGGCTTTTAGACACCCTAGAACATCTTAAACCTGATATTCTGATACCAAGTTTGTCACGACCCGAGTCTATACCCTGGATGTAGCACAGTATTTGGAGGCATAAGTAACCCCATGTTGTAACACCCCAAAAGTACCTAAGATCATACCTCAAACTTAGAGTAGAAACCAGAAGAAAAAACCATAGAACGGAGCATACAATGAGTCGTGGTCAGTACCAACGACCCATTAGGTGATCCATTCTGAGTGACAAGCCAAAAAGTTTTGAAAGTTGATATTTTTTCCCAATGACAACGATCGGTGACAATGACCCATTGTGAGATAAAATGAATCGTCCTATCACCCATTCTGAGTAGCTCTAGATTAAGTCCTAAAACTTGATATTTGGCCTAAGTGACCACGAGTGGATACCACAACCCATTGTGAGATCCAACGAGTTGTGGGATGTAGTCATTGGTCACAAGGCAGTCTCAGCCAGAAACAAATGACTCATCAGGACGACTCGTGGTGACAACTAACGAGTCATTCTATGTGGTCATTGGGACAGATCCATAAACCCAACAAAAAGGGCACCAATAACCAAGAGTCTAACCAATGAATTTTTGGTCCATAGGATGAGGCATTTTATGGCTCGTCCGACGCGATCAATAATTTTTAAAAATGGTTTCCCAGGGGTATTTTTTTACATTTCGTAATTCCTAAACTTATTGTAACACCCCGAAAATCCAAGCTAAGATTAGAACCATGCTTCATGTACATGTAAAATCAAAAATCATGTTTTATTAGTATGAGAAGTGATTTACACATGTATTAAGGCCAGAAGTAACTCCTATCTCATAGCCAAGTTGAAACCTTCCTTACCGGTGGTTTTCTTGTGAGGAATCTTGCTAAAGTCACCTTCAAACGAGCATAACTCCTATATTCTAAAGTATTTTTTATCTCAAACCCACTAAATGATAGAAATTTGAATTATCTTTCCAACTCAATCAGATTCGCCTTAATCCGATACAGGAGATAAGAGTTATGGCCATTTTAGTGAAGCACTATTTAGCAGTGAGATAGTACGAACACTAACCACTACCGTGGTTAGAACCCACGACCATACCATGCTCCCGTCTGATCGAAACAGCCCCAAAAACCTGAAAGTTGGCATGTATGCCTTCCAACCATGAAAGGGTACCACAGCCATGGTTAGAAACCACAATTTTAGGTATGATCTTGACTTCTAAAGTTGATCCGATTGGAACCTACAACCTACGAACCAAGGAACAATCGTGAGTGTGTCCCATGATTGTACCATGGCTTGTTTGATCATTTTCAGAGGACCTCCAGTTCATCCTCCCAACCACGAGCACCACCCACGACCGTGGGTGGGACCCACGATCGTGAGATGGTCCGTACGATGCATTCTGTAGCTTTTTTAGTTATGAATTTAAAAGGGCACATCAGTATTTTCCCACACTTTTAACATCAAAACTACATTTTTTAATCTATTTCAAGAATAACTATTAAGTTTAAAATTACCCTAAGCCCTCATTACTCAGAGAAACAACCAACACTTAGCTTTAACACAAAGGAAGAGGCGATTTTCTTTCCCTAAAGCAGAGTTAGGATTTTACAACTTCAAGCTTCCAATTTCAAGGATTGCTTAAGGGTTTTCATCTTCAGGTATGTGGGATTTCATCAATGGGTATCCTTTCACCCATTGAGTCCCAAAGTTAACTCAATTCCTCAGTTTAAATTTCTTCCTCAAAGCTTAGGGTTCATGAATGTTGTGAAATTTCTTGATATTCCAGTTCTTTGATCTCATTGAGTTATAAACCCATGTTTTAACATGAATTTCAGTACCATTAAATGTTTAAAATTATAAACCCTAATTGTATTGTGAAACCCATGATTCTTTGGATTTGAGTTATTAAATTCCTTAATTAACTCAGTTTATGGAATTGTCACAATAGTTGCATTCTTTAGAGATAGTGGGTTATGAACACCCAATGACTTAGGATTTCATGCATATAATTATGAGTATTATATCCTCCAGTACTTAGCACCGAGTGGACGCAGGGATTAAGTCTCACCAGCCAGTTAGTCTGAGACCTTTAGTAGAAATCCCTAAGTCCCAGAAATATGGCGCCACCGTAGGTTCTAAAGGGTCACCCGTCAGACCAGGCTTGACAACTTAGTCCTTTTGGACATCCATTTAGTGGATCTACATCAGTCAGTGTTCGTACCCTTAGCAAGGTTCTGAACACCCTTTCAACTGAGGTTACAAGTTGGATCCCGATTAGCTCAGATTGGGGAATATTGGTTATCAGTAGATCCCACAGTCTATAGTTCATAGTTCAGATTTAGATACTTGCATGACCTTGTATTCAGTTGTTCGGCTTATCATACAGTACATGTTCATTACTTGGTCTTGTAGTAGTTTATCATGGCACATACATCATGTTCAGCTTATATTAGTTATTTCCCATCTCATATACTGAGTATATTCAAGTACTGATTGCATACTTTTCTTTGAGCTACATTGTCTTATAACATAGGTTCTGACGTTCAGCATCCAAATCATGCTTAGTACAATTCTGCACCATATCAGCAGCAGTATTAGATGAGTCCTCATCATTTGAGGACTAGTTATCAATATTTTATTTTATCTTATTTTAGTTTCAGACAGTTAGAGTTAGTTGGGGCTTATCCCAATAACTCATATGATTTAGAGGCTTTCAAATAAATAGTTAGATTCTCAGCATGTTGATTATGTCAAACAGTCTTAGTTTTGATATTCAGTACTGAGTTTTGACTCTTATTATAATTACGTCATTTCAGTTCAACTTCCGCTTAGTATTTATTAGTTTACTTTATTATTCTTAGTGTCATGCTAGGCCATGGGTTAGTTTGGGGTCACTTGTGACTCTAAGCACCGTGTTATAACTAGGGGGTAGTCTCAAGTTGTGACAAACTTGGTATCAGAGCATCAGGTTTAAAGCGTCCTACGGTGTCTTAAAGCCACATTGAGTAGAGTCTTGTTCATGGGTGTGAAGTGCGCCACACTTATGAGTGAGAGGCTATGAAATGTTTTAGGAAAAGTTTCACTTCTTTCATGTTCATATCATGCGATAGAGTGTGAACACCATTAAAACCCTTTTTTAACTCGTGCTCTACACGTTTATAGAATATGCCTCCCAAGAGAGCTAACAGAAAGAGGAATGGCAATGGCAACAGAAATAGAAATTAGCAAGAACCACCAGCTCTCACAAACCTTCTGAATAAACAAGTTTCCCATACCGAGTTCAGGGCTATTTTTACAGCGTTAGCCTAGGAATTCATCAATTTGAAGCAGAACAACATGAGTGTGAAAGAGCATTCTCTTAAGTTTACTCAATTGGCAAAATTTGCTCCAGCCATGGTTGCTGAGTCCAGGGCCCGCATAAGTAAGTTTGTGATAGGTGTTTCTGAGGATGTGGTTAAAGAGTGTAGGACTGCAATGTTGGCTAAAGAGATGGACATCTCCATGTTGATGGTTCATGCTCAACAGATTGAAGAAAAGAAAATCAAGAAGAAGGAAAAAGAGAGTAAGAGGGCCAAAATAGGTAGTTTCAACTTTTCTCAGCAGAAATCAGACAGAGGAAACCATTATCAAAACCATCAAATATCATAAGTTCTATCCCCATTATCTACTAGTGCTCCAGTGCCGAAGTTCAGGTAGGATAATAAGGAAGGCAGTGTTACTAGTGGTTGCACTAACCTAATTTGCAAGAAGTATGCTAAGAACCACAAGGGTGAGTGTATGGCTGGTAGTGATGCTTGTTTTGGGTGTGGTAAGCTAGGACAAAGTTTGAGGGAGTGTCCAGTAGCTTCACAGAGAGACAGAGACACTCGTCAGCAGAATCAGTCTAACTCTTCATCAGCTTCAACAGGTCACCCGACTCAGCAGGGTGCCTCATCTACTGCAGGTGGTGGACAGCGTCACGGTAGGTTCGATGTACATCAGTATCTATAGGATTAGGAGGGTTCTCATGATGTAGTCACTGGTATGTTACAGGTCTTTCATATCCATTTCTATGCATTACTAGATCTCGGAGCCACACTCTCCTTTGTAAGTCCCTATATAGCAATAGACTTTGGTTTTAGTCCCGAAACTCTTTTAGAATCATTCTCAATCTCTACTCCAGTTTGTGATTTAGTCATAGCTAGACGGGTATATAAAAATTGCCCAGTCATAGTTTCTCAAAGAGTCACCTAAGTTGATCTTGTAGAGTTAGACATGATAGATTTTGATGTCATTCTTGGCATGGATTGTCCCCCTCCACTAGAAGAAACTATTGATTGTAGAAAGAGAGTATTCCAATTTCAGTTTCTAGATGAACCAGTTCTACAATGGAAGTGTAGTACCTCAGCGCCTGTAGGTCGGTTCGTCTCTTATCTTAAGGCTAGAAAAATAATTTCCAAAGTGTGTATCTATCATCTTTTTTGGGTTAAGGATTCAAAGTCTGAGATCCCAACTCTCGAGTCAGTTCCAGTAGTTAATGAGTTCCCAAAAGTGTTTCCCGAAGATCTGCCTAAAGTTCCTCCCGAATGGGAAATTGACTTCGGAATAGATCTTTTTACAGATACCCAACCTATTTCAATTCGACCGTACAGAATAGCTCTAGCTGAGCTTAAGAAATTGAAGGATTAGTTGAAAGATCTTTTCGATAAAGGTTTTATCAGGTCGAGCATCACTCCATGGGGTTCTCCAATTCTTTTCATGTGCAAGAAGGACGGTTCTCTCAAAATGTGCATCGACTATCGTCAGTTGAACAAATTTATAGTCAAGAATAAGTATCTTATTCCCAAGATTGATGACTTGTTCGACTAGCTTTAGGGTGCCAATTGCTTCTATAATATAGACCACAGATCTGGCTATCATCCGCTCAGAGTCCGAGAATATGACATTTCAAAAACAACCTTTAGAACTCGATATGGCCACTTCAAATTTATTGTTATGTCATTTAGACTAATGAATGCTCCTGCATCTTCTAGGGACTTGATGAACAGGGGTGTTCAAGCAGTACTTGGACATGTTCATTATAGTCTTCATAGATGACATCCTCGTTTATTCTCTGAGTGAGGATGAACATGCAGACCATTTGAGGATTGTTTTGCAGACTCTCAAAGATTGCCAGTTATTCGCTAAGACCGAAGCAGTTAGAAATTGACCTAGACCTATTTCTCCATCAGATATCAGGAGTTTCTTGGGTTTGGCTGGTTACTACAGATGGTTCATTAAAATATTTTCCTCTATTTCTTCTCCCATGTCCAGATTGACTCAGAAGAAAGTCAAGTTTCAGTGGTCCAATTCTTGTGAGAAGAGTTTTCAGGAGTTGAAGACTAGACTTACCTCCGCTTTAGTTTTGACTCTTCCAGAGGGTTCAGATGGTTTTATGGTTTATTGTGATACCTCCAGAGTTGGTCTTGGTTATATGTTGATGCAGATGTCAAGGTTATATCATATGCCTCTAGACAACTCAAACCTCATGAGAAGAATTACCCGACTCATGATCTTGAGTTACCAACAATTGTTTTTGCCTTATAGATTTTGAGGCATTATCTTTATGGGGTTCATGTTGATGTGTTCACTGATCACAAGAGCCTTTAGTATATGTTCAGTCATAAAGATCTAAATCTTTGTCAGAGGAGATGGTTAGATTTGTTGAAGGACTATGATATGAGAGTCTTATACCATCCGGGTAAAGCCACTGTTTTGGCTAACGCTCTTAGTAGAATGTCTATGGGAAGTGTTGCTCATATTGAGGATGAGAAGAAAGAGTTAGTTCCCGAGGTTCACCAGCTTTCTAGATTAGGAGTTCGGTTGGTTGATTCAGCCAAAGGTAATATTTTGGTTCAGAATCTTCATTGATAGCTGAAGTGAAGAAAAAGCAAGATAGTGATCCTATTTTTCTTAAGTTAAAAAGAGCAGTCCAGAGTCAGAATGTTGAGGGCTTTTTCTAAGGGGAAGATAGTGTTCTTTATTATCATGGCAGGCTATGTGTTCCAGATATGGATGACTTGAGCTAGCTAATCCTAACAGAAGCTCACAGTTCTCGGTACTATATTAATCCAGGAGCCACTAAGATGTATCGTGACCTACAAGAAGTCTATTAGTGGAATGACATGAAGAAGGATATCGCGAAATTTATGGCTAAGCGTCCAAATTACTAGCAGGTTAAGGTTGAGCACCAGAGGCTTGGTGGTATACTTCAGTATATTAGTAGTCCTACTTGGAAGTGGGAAGTGGTGAATATGGACTTCATTACAGGATTGCCTCATACTCGCCAATAGCATGATTCTATTTAGTTTATTACAGACCGAATGACTAATTCAACAGCTAACACTTCAGACTCAACCGAGTATTATGCTAGACTCTATCTTCGGGAGTTAGTGAAGTTACATGGTGTTCCTTTGACCATCATTTCAGATAGGGGTAATCAGTTTACCTCTCAGTTCTGGAAGGCTTTTCAGAAGGGTCTTGGTACCCAAGTTCACATCAGTACAGCGTTTCACCCGCAGACAGATGGTCAGCCAAAGCAAACCATTTAGATTCTAGCGGATATGTTGAGGGAATGTATGATCGATTTCAAAGGTAGTTGCGATGATTATTTTCCTTTGATTGAATTTGCTTATAATAACAGTTATCATTCTAGTATTGAGATGGCCCCGTTCGAAGCACTTTTTGGTAGGAGGTGTAGATATACTATTGGATGGTTTGAGGTTGGTGAAGCTACTTTAATAGGGCCTGATTCAGTCCATGAGGCAATGGAGAAGGTTCAGTTGATTAGAGAAAGACTAAAAACAGCTCAGAGTCATCAGAAATCCTATTAAGATGTGAGTAGAAGGGAGGTTAAGTATGCTATTGATGATTTTGTCTACTTAAAAGTTTCACCCATGAAAGGGGTGAAGAGATTTGGTAAGAAAGAGAAACTCAATCCCCGCTATGTTGGTCCCTATAAGATTGTGGGTCATTTTGGAAATGTAGCCTATGAGTTAGAATTGCCCACATACTTAGCATCAGTGCATTCGGTTTTTCATGTGTCTCAGTTGAAGAAATGTATTGGTGATTGTTGCGACCTAGATAGACACGCAAGTGTACGTGGTCGTGCAAGTAATAAAGTGGCCCTTTCGAGCCGGATGTCGAACCCACAGGGACTTGTCGTTTAATTATTCACTAGACTAAACTAGTTCTTGATTGTTTATTTAAGCAGTGGAATATAGAGATATGATGGTTTTAAAGTGAAAAATAACTATGAACTAAACTAACATGATTAACTTGGGGTATAAACAATAGCAAGTTGAATTCCCAGGGTCAAGGCATCCCGAACGTCATCTCGAGTGTATGAATATTAATGGTTTAAGCAAATTGAGTTGTCTATCATGGTTATTGATCACGAGGTTGATAATATGATTATATTCGTATCCAAACTATAACCTTCTATTAGAAACTGGAAACCTAACTACATCGTTGAGCGGGGATAGATTTACCCAATTCTAACGCCTTTATGCTATCTTCCCGTATTTGAACAAGCGCGGTGAATTAGGTACCTCTCGTTCCTAACTGCATATCAATCTCTCAGAATCCCTTCCTTGAGTAAAGATAACGCTCCTTATATTCCACGTTCTATCTCTCAATTTCTCTTTCGAGCTCCTCTCAAGACAATAGATTTATTTCAATAGTAATTAAGCATTAAAATAGTAAAATCAAGAATATAAGAATAACCACTAATTGATAAGCTTCATCAAAAACAAATAATATTCAACTCACGAGATTTATGTTTGTAGCCTCAACCCCAAGAATAAACAATTTTAGCCACTCATAGCTTAATGTTGCGACCCAGCTATACACGCAAGTGTACGTGACCCAAGAATATTTGTTGATACTCATAGCTTAATTTCCGAGCAAGATCATCCCAAGTAGTGATAGAATTCACCGGCTCTGCATCTAACCACCTCCTTGCTTCCCCCAACAGAGAAAAGGGGAACAAAGTAAGTCTCACATAATCCGAAGACACACCCGTAGGAATATATGTGTCACTGATCTCCAAAAAATTTTTGATGTGCCTCTGTGGGTCCTCATGACCAAGACCTGTAAACTGTCCACTTGAGTGCAAGAGTTGCACCATGTTCTGTTTAAGCTCAAATCTGCCTCCAGCTGCCGGTTTTAGAATACTGGAGGTCACATTAGTAGCGAGTGGGATTGCCACATCACGAACTTTCCTAGCTGCCATCACTAAAGGCTCACATCTATCCACAACTGGGTCTTCAATTCTTACGGGATCACCCCGTATGCCTTCGTCAGCTAGTTCAAACTGTGGGATTGGGTAATCTGCAGCCTGTTTTCTCAATCTATGGAAGTATCTCTCAGGTTTAGACTGCGGGGTTACCAAATCTTTGTTCCTTGCCAGCGTTCAGATGAAGTAAGCCTGCAAAATAGGATAGCTAAGATCAAGTTGTCAACACTTAGCTGAAAATTAGAGTAAAAACGTCAATAATTGAAATCTATCTATTTGAGAGTCCCCGGCAACGGCGCCAAAAACTTGTTGTGACCTAGCTAGACACGCAAGTGTACGTGGTCGTACAAGTAATAAAGTGGCCCTTTCGAGCAGGATGTCGAACCCACAGGGACTTGTCGTTTAATTATTCACTAGACTAAACTAGTTCTTGATTGTTTATTAAGAAGTGGAATATAGAGATATGATGGTTTTAAATTGTAAAATAACTATGAACTAAACTAACATGAATAACTTGGGGTATAAACAATAGCAAGTTGAATTCCCAGGGTCAAGGCATCCCGAACGTCATCTCTAGCACATGAATATTAATGGTTTAAGCAAATTGAGTTGTCTATCGTGGTTATTGATCACGAGGTTGATAATATGATTATATTCGTTTCCAAACTATAACCTTCTATTAGAAACTAGAAACCTAACTACATCGTTGAGCGGGGATAGATTTAACCAATTCTAACGCCTTTAAGCTATTTTCCCGTATTTGAACAAGCGCGGTGGATTAAGTACCTCTCGGTCCTAACCGCATATCAATCTCTCAAAATCCCTTCCTTGAGTAAAGATCACGCTCCTTATATTTCACGTTCTATCTCTTAGTTTCTCTCTCGAGCTCACCTCAAGACAATAGATTTATTTCAATGGTAATTAAACATTAAAATAGTAAAATCAAGAATATAAGAATAACCACTAATTGATAAACTTCAGCAAAAACAAATAATATTCAACTCACGAGATTCATGTTCGTATCCTCAACCCCAATAATAAGCGATTTTAGCCACTCATAGCTTGCTCTAACAACATAAATTGATAAAAATTATAAAAAAGAAATAAAAATAAAAAAGAAGAAGAATTAACCCTAATTTGGATGCCAAAATTGCCCAAGAGTAGTACTACCAAGATGGAATATTTATCCCCCCTTTATATAATAACCCAAGAGCCCTATTTATAGGCTGGAATTCGGAGAAGAAATTTGGCAAAAAGCGGCCCGGTACGCTACAAAACGCGCCTGACACTTGGCCAAATTTCTACCTCTGAAAATTTGTGCAAAAGAGGCCCAACGCTCCCCAAATCACGCCCCTCTACTGTCCATACAAACAAAATATTGTTCCAAAGCAGCCCGGCACGCCAATTGGAGCGCCAGACCTAAAAATTCCGATTTTCATCATTTTTTCGACCTTTCTTCGTGGATTCGGGTGGATTCTTCAAGTCCAAATCTTTGGCTTGTCTCTTATCTTCAAGATCCTTTGCTCATAGCTACTCCAAGCCTTAATTTCCACTCCAAAAATGCTCCAAATAGTCGCAAATTTCACCTATAAGGGTCTAATCACATTTATTAGCACAATATCAAATATTCCATCAAAACAATACAAAATACATACTTATTGCTCTCAAAACTAAGGTAAACATGGTTCAAAGGTGGCAATAAGGCATATAAATTCGCTGTAGATCACCACCCCACACTTAAACCTTTGTTCATCCTTGAACAACAACCACAATCAACTCAAGGCGACTCTATAATTACTACTACAACTAAGACACTCAAGCTAGCACTACAACGACCACATGAATAGCAAGCTCTACATTTGGCATGTTATATTACAACTTGAAACACATGAATACTACTTCAAAACTTCCTAGACTCAAGAATTGACTCTACCAAGTTTGCCAACTCATGCACATTACTCAACAAAGTGATCATATAAGTCACCTATCTATCATCAAACATGTGCTCTCACCACAAGAGAGTCACCCACATTCACTCACAGATATGCAATTTATCACAATAATGGGTGTAAGAATCAAATTCTGCTCTCTCACAAAGAATTCACATGTCACATAAGATGAACCATAAGCTTGCCCTTAGTGTAGTACTCCAGTAGTATCAAAATGTCAAAGCTCAAGATCAAGTAGGACTTTAAGGGTTGTAATGTAGGCTAAGGGACGGGTAGGAACTATTTGGTCAAGAATAGTGACTATCTTCCCTATGCGCTTTAATACACTACAATTTACATTAAGATTACCTCCAACCAACCTATTTTACACCACTTTTGTCTTCCCAACTCTCTTTTGTTTTGCCCCCTCTCTTTAAGCTAGCTTACACATATTAGGCAAGGAGTATTTGTTATCAACACATGATTCACTTCTCTTGGTCAATTTTTTTTTTTCATTACATTACTCCCTACCAACAACACATAAACTTTTTCACACACTAAAAGCTATTTACTTGGGGCTTCAACTTCACTTTTTCCTCCTTCAATTTTTACACTCCTTAACATCTTAATTTCTCAACTAAAGCGCTTAAGAGTTTTGGATCAAATTATGGTTAATTGAAAGAAAAGGATTAAGCTACATATAAGGCTACCAAAGAATAGGCTAAAGGCTCAACGGGGCTAACTAAGATCATGCAAAAGGGTAGATAAAGTAGGTATAAAATATGGCTATCAAAGAAATGCCTACATCATCTCCTAAACTCAACACCCTTTATTTCGCTTTGTAAACACACCGGGCAAGTTCTAGACATCAATATGCACATGGAATATCATAAAAACCTCACTCTCACATGGCACATGTCTAAATCAAGATGGATCCCTATAGACTCTCAATCAAGCAATAGCAAGAATTCAACATTAAGCCAACATCACAAAAGAGTCAAACAAATGAGCCTAGGTGTCTCAACAATAGTCATTCAATTCACTACACATGCTTCAACATTCAAAACCAACTTGCATCATGCAATCATGCGTAGCATCTGATTAGAGCATCTCTAAAATTTTAAAATTACTCCTAAAAATAAAAAGGATACTGGGTTCAAAGGGCTTTCCCTCGGAAAAGAACAGAAAAGAAAAACCGAGGGGTGGATGAAGTGTGCTCCTAAATAAAACTAAAAATTACTAAAAGAAAATCTTTTTGTATTTTTCAAATTTTCAGCAAAATAAGCAAAAAAATAAATAACCAAAAGACTCCTATAGCACACTCCACCCTAACCAAATCGGAAGATTTCCCACCCCACACTTAAAATCATACTTTGTCCCCAAAGTATAACTCAAAGAATAAAGAAAGAGAAATACTCCCTGAGGCCTCTAGGCCTAGCTAGTAGCATCTTATCCATCAAAGAGGTCCGGAGGAGCCCCCACTTAGATTTTGCAATGCCCCTTAGCTTAGATTTTTGGGTACTCAGACTTCCCCTAATCTGCAAAACAAAACAAACAAAAACAAAAACAAAGGTGACACTACAAAAAAATTAAAAAAAAAATAAACTACATACTAAACGTTGGGGTACCTCCCACAAGCACCTAATTTAACATCGCGGCATGACCCATTAACTTTTTCCTCCACCTTGCGGATATAAATTTCACCCCCAACATCGCATCCATCTTTTTGCTTCGCTCATAGGGTGGTGATGCACCAATGAAGGGACCAAGTGATAGATGGTGCATGTTAAATCGCTTGGACCTGAGGTGAGGCATGTTGTTTTGTTGCTTGTCTGGTGCAAATTTAAGAATGTAGGATTCTTGTTCCTCATCCACACAATCCTCCACTAGTTCAGATGACTCAAAATACATGTCATCATCTAAACATAATGTAGAAAAATGCTTTGAATGAGATCCAATACGTCCCACTTTCCCGCTTACACTAGCTGCAACATGCTCACTTTTATACTCCCTCTCAACGTTAGCCTCAATCAAAGAATGATAGTCAAATTATTGATATTCTTCTTCTTTTTCCACAGAATGGCTAGTATCCACAACTATTAGTGATTGGACATTAGACATCTCAATCTTTTTCATCAACTGAACATTCAAGTCATGGATATCTAAGCCAAATTGAGCTATCTCTGAAATAAGTTCATCTCTCCCCTATTTAATTGGGTTGCCATAGTTGTGAGACCATCCCGGAGATACTCATGAATTTTTAATTGTTGTGCTTGCTCCATTACCCATTCCCGGCTTACTATGCCTTCTTCATCACAACTTTCTTCTACTAGTGCCTCCCTTTCTTCATCAATTCAAGGTTCCTCTTGAGTGTTGGATAAAACTGTAACTTTCTAATCAACACAAGTTTTAGCCCTAGCCTATAACTTTGTGACTTGGGAATGCATCTTCTCTATGGCTTCCCTTATTCTCTGCATGTCTCCCTTTGTTGTGACTGTATCTCCATTATTCGCTTCAGCATATCCATAAAGTAAGCCTCATGTTCTGCCTCATTAGCTCCATTATCCCTTCCAACATCACAAACAACAGACTGATCATAATAGGGGTTCAGGGGAGGGGAATAATAGTTTGGATAGTCACTTCCATGGCTATCCTGACAACCACACATCTGCATCTATTCCATTCAAAAGATTGGGCAGGTGTGCACAACCCTCTCTCTTGAACATCATGACAATTACCATCCAAGTGTGGTCCTCCACAAAAACAACAAGAATTATCATCATTCAATGACCATCTATCCCAGGCTGACATATCAATAAGAGTAGTCGAGATGGAATATTTATTGCTGACATATCAACAAGAGTAGTCCTACCAAGATGGAATATTTATCCCCCCTTGATACAATAACCCAAGAGCCCTATCTATAGGCTAGAATTCGGAAAAGAAATTTGGTAAAAAATGGCCCGGCACGCTACAAAACGCGCCTGACACTTAGCCAAATTTCTGCCTCTGAAAATTTGTGCAAAAGCGGCCTGGCACGCCCCAAACCGCTCCCCTCTACTGTCCATACAAACAAAATATTATTCCAAAGCGGCCTGGCACGCCGACCTAAAAATTCTGATTTTCAGCATTTTTTTGACCTTTCTTCGTGGATTCGGGTGGATTCTTCAAGTCCAAATCTTTGGCTTGTCTCTTATCTTCAAGATCCTTTGCTCATAGCTCCTCCAAGCCTTAATTTCCACTCCCAAAATGCACCAAATAGTCGAAAATTTCACCTACAAGGGTCTAATCACATTTATTAGCACAATATCAAATATTCCATCAAAACAATACAAAATACATACTTATTGCGCTCAAAACTAAGGTAAACATGGTTCAAAGGGGGCAATAAGGCATATAAATTTGCCTTAGATCAGTGATTCAACATCGGTTATGCCTTTAGACAGTGTGGGTGTGAAAGATAGCCTTTTTTATTAGGAGGTCCCAGTTGAGATCCTTGATCGTAAGGTTCTTAAGTTGAGGAATGAGGAGGTCGCTTCAATAAGGATCTTTGGAGAAATCAGCTTGTTGAGAGAGCTACTTGGGAAGCAAAGGCATATATGATGACCAAGTACCCTCATCTTTTCTCTTCGAACTCTGTTCCAGCTTGAGCTAATAGTTTCACCTTAATTAATTCTTTTCGTTTCGTGACACCCAGTTATTCTCATGTCATAACATGCATTCACAAGTTCAAATCAGTCTATGTTTCATTTATAGACTCAGTTATCATGTCAGTATTCAGCTCTTAGAAATTTTGTGTTGGGATTGTAGCTCTTTCCCTAACTTTTCAGCTTAGTTAGTTTTCATTCGGAGATGAATGACCCCAAGGGGGAGCTATTGTAACACCCCGAAAATCCAAGCTAAAATTAGAGCCATGCTTCAAGTACATGTAAAATAAAATATCATGTTTTGGTAGTATGAGAAGTGATTTAGACATATATTAAGGCCACAAGTAACTCCTAGATCATAGCCAAGTTGAAACCTTCCTTACCGGTGGTTTTCTTGTGAAGAATCTTGCTATAGTCAATTTCAAACGAGCATAACTCCTTATCGGTGGTTTTCCAATGCATCCAGATTCTCCTTAATCCAATATCGGAGATAAGATTTATAGCCATTTTAGTGAATCACTGTCTAGAAGTGAGATAGTACGAACACAAACCACGACCGTGGTTAGAACCCACGAGCGTACCATGCTCCCGTCTGATCGAAACAGCCCCAAAAACCTGAAAGTTGACATGTATACCTTCCAACCACGAAAGGGCACCACGACCATGGTTAGAAACCACGATCTTAGGTACGATTTTGACTTCTAAAATTGATCTGGTTGGAACCTATAACCTACGAACTAAGGCACGATAGTGAGTGGGTCCTACGATCATACCATGGCTCATCTGATCATGCCCAGAGGACCTATAGTTCATCCTCCCAACCACAAGCACCACCCACGACCATGGGCTGGACCCATGATCGTGGGATGGTCCATACGATGCATTCTGCAGCTTTTTCAGTTACGAATTTAAAAGGGTACATCAGTCTTTTCCCATACTTTTAACATAAAAAAAACTATGTCACTTAATCTATTTCAAGGATAATTATTAAGTTTAAAATTACCCCTCATTACTCAGAAAAACAATCGACACTTAGCTTTAACACAAAGAAAGAGGCGATTTTCTTTCCCCAAGGCAAAGTTAGGGTTTTACAACTTCAAGCTTTTAATTTAAAGGATTTCTTTAGGGTTTTCATCTTCAGGTATGTGGGATTTCATCAATGGGTCCTTTCACCCATTGAGTCCCAAAGTTAACTCAATTTCTCAGTTTAAATTCCTTCCTCAAAGCTTAGGGTTCATGAATGTTGTGAATTTTCTTGATATTCCAGTTTCTTGATCTCATTGAGTTATAAACCCATGTTTTAACATGAATTTTAGTACCATTACATGTTTAAAATTATAAACCCTAATTGTATTGTGAAATCCTTAATTCTTTGGACTTGAGTTATTAAATTCCATAATTCACTCACTTTATGGAATTGTCACAATAGTTGCATTCTTCAGAGATAGTGGGTTATGAACACTCGATGACCTAGGATTTTATGCATATACTTATGAGTACTATATCCTCCAGTTTACATGTTTTGAATGATCTCAGATAATGCATTTATTTTCAGTCTTCAGAATATTACTATTATTGAGCATTTCACTATTCAGTTGTTATTCAGTTGGGAGTAGTACTTAGCACCAAGCGCACGCAGGGATGAAGTTACATTAGAAAATTAGGCTCACTCCTTTAGTAGAATCCCCTAACTCCTAGAACTATGGCACAACCGTAGGTTCTAAAGGGTCACCCGTCATACCAGGTTTGACACCTTAGTCCTTTTGGACATTATTTAGTGGATCCACGTCAGTAAGTGTTCGTAACCTTGGCAAGTTACTGAACACCCTTCCAGCTGGGGTTATAGGTTGGACCCTGATTAGCTCAGATTAGGGTATGTCTGTTATCAATAGCTCCCACGGTCCATAGTTCATAGTTTAGATTCAGATACTTACATGACCTTATATTCAGTTGTTCAGCTTAGCATACAATACATATTTATTACTTGGTCTTATATCAGTTTACCATGTCACATGCATCATGTTTAGCTTATATTATTTATTTCCCACCTCATATACTTAGTACATTTAAAGTAATGATCGCATACTTTTCTTTGCACTATATTGTCTTATAATAGAGGTTCTGACGTTCAGAATCCAGATCGCTCCTAGTACGATTCTGCACCATATCAGCAGCAGTATTTAGTGAGTCCTCATCATTCGAGGACTAGTTATTAGTATTTCATTTTATCTTATTTCAGTTTCAAACAGTTAGAGTTAATTGGGGGCCTGTCCCAACAACTCATATGATTTAGAGTCTTTCAGACAGACAGTTAGATTTTCAGCATGTTGATAATGTTAGATAGTCTTAGTTTTGACATTCAGTATTAAGTTTTGACTCTTAGTATAATTATGTCATTTCAGTTCATCTTCCACTTAGTATTTATTAGTTTACTTTATTATTCTTAGTGTCATGCCAGGCCATGGGTTCGTTTGGGGTCACTTGTGACTCTAAGCACCGTGTTACGACTAGGGGGTAGTCTCTAGTCGTGACACTTATACTACATCATTTCAAAGCTTATTGGGAAGGGGTTAAATGGTACATAGACGCTTTCTTTCCATCATTACTTTTCCAAACACTTAGACAACAGAATTAAGAGAGCGATTAAACTCTCAAGTCAGAAACTAGGATTCCTCACCAGAAGCTCTAAGGATTCAAGTTCTTAGCAAGAACTCAACTTCCAGGTATGTGGGATTTCATCAATGGGTATCTTTTCACCCATTGAGTCCCGAATAACTCAGAATTTCTTAGTTTCCCTACGAATCAAAGTTTAGGGTTTTCATCCAGTTTATGATTTCCCAATTATTTTAGTTTCCTCGTAATTCCTATAGTATAATATATTTTTCCATGATTTGGTATCTTGAAAGATCTTATAATTCATGATTAAATATTTAGTTTGATAGTTCTGTAGTTTTGCATGAATTAGTCTTATTTTCAGAAAGCTTGGCGTGTTATAAACACACGATCCTAATATTCATTAATTTTAGCATGGACAACATTATTGGTTCAGTTTACATACTTACAAAATATTTTTAGTTATATAGACCTTCAATATTCCACCGGATAAAGTATATTCTGATTCAATTTTAGAATATCAATTTTATGAGCTATTAGTATACACCAGATTGAGAGTAGTACTTAGCACCAAGTTGGACTGGGGTTTACCATACCCAAGTCTAAGAACTACATGCCCCCATAGGTTATTTAGCCCTCCTATTTGGGCATCAGTTTAGTGATCACGTCGGTCATGCCTTTATACCCTGGCAAGGTATATTGGGTTCTTTCGATAGGGCGTATACATTAGACTCCATATTTAGCTCGTATGATTTTTATAGGTTATCAGACTGTCCCACATTTCAAATTTAGTGTTTGTACATGAATAAAAAGGAATTAAAATATATTGAAGGGGGAAAAATTAGTTCTAAAGGGGAAAAGGAATTTTTTTAAAAAAATGGTGGTCTTGATTCTTTTGTAGTAGCAAACATGCTAATGAAGCTGTGTGTATTTTCTTTGTGATACTGAATGAACAAGAATATTTTTTTATGACTTTTTCAGGTGAGTTATTCACAATTCATTGACAATGGATGAAGGGAAGTTTGAAATCCTGAGCAAAAATAATTTCACATGGACTTATACCATCATAAATCCAAATGAGAAGTATTTCAAGTGTAAATTTTATAATCGAAAGTGTAGTGGCTCAATCAATAGATTGAAACATCATTTAGAAGGTACTCACAAAGGAATGAAGTCTTGTCCTAAGGTTTCGGTTGATGTAGCGAAAAAATGTAAGAATGCATTACATGAGGCGCAACTAGCAAAAGCCACAAGAAATGCTACTCTAGATGAAATGTGAGCAGCTGCAACTAGAGAAAGTAACTTTTGTGGTGATTTTCTTTTCTCTTCATCTATTGACACTTTACCACTGAAGCCTAAAGGTCTGATAGATAATTTTGTTAATGCTCAAGCTAGGAAAGCCACTTTGAATTCGAAATGAAAAAAAGAGGAAATAAAATCAATTTGTCAGCTTATTGGTCGATTTTCATCTCAAGTGGGATTCCGTTCAATATTGTGAATGACCCATACTATTTTCCAATGTATGAAGGAGTAGAAAATTATGGGCCAGGTTTCATGCCACCCTCGATGCATGAATTGAGAACCAGTTTATTGAAAGAGGAGGTTTCCAGCATTAATAAGATGCTAGAAGAACATAAAAAATCATGGAAGCAGTATGGTTGTTCTATTATGTCAGATAGCTGGACAGAATGAAAAAGTAGATGTTTCATTAACTCACTCATTAATAGCCCTACAAATAATTTCTTTTTGAGTTCTACAGATGTTTTTTATTCAATAAAAAGTGGTGAAATGCTTGCTTCACATTTGAACAAAATTATAGATGAAATTAGAGAGGAAAATGTTGTCCAGATGATAACTAACAATGGCTCAAATTTTGTGACTACTGGAAAAAGGATAATGGATGCTCATCCTCATACTTTTAGACCTCATGTGCTGCACACTACATTGATCTCATGTTAGAAGACATAGGTAAGCTGAAAATCCATCAATCAACACTTACTAAGGCAAAAGAAGTGGTAAAGTATATTTACGGGCATACTTGGGTGTTGAATTTGATGAGATCTTTCATGAAGAATCATGAACTTCTTCACCCTGCTGTAACTCATTTTGCTATAGAATATCTCACCCTTCATAGTATCCAAAAATAGAAACAAGCTCTTCAATCTATGTTCACTTCTGAAGCATGGAATAATTCTTCTTAGGCTAAGAAGCATGATGGATTGAAAACAAGAGCTATAGTGTTATTTGATCAAAACTTTTGGCCCCATATTTCTTATTCTGTGAAGAGTGTTACTCCATTAGTGAGTGTTCTCATGGAAGTTGATTCTGAAGAGAAGCCTTGTATGGGATATATGTATTATTTGCTAAGTAAAGCTAAGGAAAACATAGCTTTAAATTGTGGGAATAATGAGAAAAAGTATGTTCTTATTTGGAAAAGAATAGATGATAGATGGAAGAGTCAACTTCATCGTTCACTTCATGTTGTAGGGTATTATTTGAATCCACGATTATGTTTTGAAGAAAACTTTTCTACTCAATGAAATATCAAAGAAGACTTACGTAAATGCTTGGAACGAATGTTGAGTTATCAAGAGAGACTTAAAGTAGATATTTAGTTAGAATCTTATGACCATTTGAGAGGGGATTTTGAAAGCCAAATTGCCATTGATTCAAGAAAATTAAGAACTCCTACTGATTGGTAGATGTGTTTTGGAGGTCGAACTCCTGAATTAACTAAGTTTGCTATTCGTGTCTTAAGTCTCATTTGCAGCTCCTCGGGTTGTGAAAGAAATTGGAGTACGTTTGAATTGGTAAGAACTAATTGCTTATTCTTGAGTTTCTACATTTGTTTTATGACGTATGATAATTAACTTATCCTTTTTTACTTTTTTTTTTAGATTTATACAAAAAAAAAAAAAAAAATTGGAGCAGATTAAATGTTTTGTTTATGTGAGCTATAATACTAGACTAAGAGAAAGGAGCATCAAAAGAAAAATGTGACATATTGATCCTATTTTAGTTGATGAAGTTGATTCAGATGATGAATGGATTACAGAAATAGAAGATCCAGTGCTTCCCGAAGAACCTTCACGGCTTGATGAAAAGAACTTATTTGATGTTGATGTTATTTAAATGGCACCTGTTACTCTATGTGAGGATTACCTTACTCATGAAATCAATGTCAGTAATGTGAAAGATACAAATGGATCAAGCAAAAGGTAAAGAGCAGCTGAAACTTCCAGTAAGTATAAAGTACATATTATTTTTTTGGTTATACAGATTCATGTAAGATAAAGGCATAGTATAGCATAGAGTCAAAATAAAAATAAAAGATGACACTATCCTAAAAAATTATATAATGATATAGGTATTGTAAACTTGTAGCTTATATATGTATCAGACTTGTAGCTTGCAATGTGATCTTATAAGCTCTAGTTGCCATAAATTATGTTTCTCTTTTTGCTCTTTTAGAGTAAACTTTTCTATTTTTTAATAATGAATATTAACTTTAGTTTTTTCTTCTAAGATCTAGGGAGAGAACAATCAATTCAAGTTCAAACAGAGGAAGGACTACAAGATGTTCAGATTGTCGATGAAGTTAGATCTACTACAATAGATTCTGAAAATTTGATTGACCATATGGATGATGATGAAGAACTCCTCTTTGATAGTGACTGAATATTGAAATCATAAATTCAGAGTTATCTATTTTATTCCCAAATGGGGTGGGGGTTGATTAATTATGCACTTTTTTTGGACAAACTTGTATTTTTGAGGACATATAATGGTTTATTTTTTTGTATGTAGTTTTTCTTATTTTTTTTGGTGATTTATCCTTTTTAAAAATATTTTCTAATTAAATTAATTTATAAAATATTTAAAATTAAAGTTCTATGAGGATTACGCCCCACCGCCTCGGGGCTTACGCCTCGCCCCATAACAGGTAAAACACCTCGCCTCACGCCTTCGCCTTTTAAAATACTGAATATCAGTTTTATGAGCTATCAGTATAAATCAGTTTAGGAGTAGTACTTATCATCGAGTTGGACTTGGGTTCAGTGCACCCAAGTCCCAGAACTACGTGCCCTCGTAGGCTATTTAGCCCTCCTAATTAGGCATCAATTTAGTGATCACACTATACATGCCTTTATACCCATGCAAGGTATATCAGGTCCTTTTGATGAGGCGTATACATTGGACTCCATATTTAGCTGACGTGGTTTATGTTGGTTAATAGGCTCTTCTACAGATTCAAATTTAGTATTTGTACATGACACTCAGTTCAATTTTATTTACTTTTAAACTATTACTTTTTAGATTTATCCTTTCATATCAGTTTATATGCATCTATAATAGGGTCATTGTACTATAGTTCAGCCTTTGCATTCAGTATTGCATTCAGCACAACATATCGGCATTTCCTAGCATGTTTAGTTTATTTTACAGTTGCATATCTCACATGCTCAGTATATTCAAAGTACTAATTGCATACTTTCTCTTTGTGTTGTATCGTCTTATGATATAGGTTTGGATGCTCAAGCTCAGCATCACGGTTAGTACATTTCAGTGCCACTTCAGCTACTGTCAGTGGTGAGTCCTCATCATCTGAGGACAAGGACTTTATCTCTTATTTTTAGTATATTAATTTCAGCTATTTAGAGTTAGCTGGGGACATGTCCCATCAACTCATCAATTAGTGGAGGCTTTCAGACATAGAGTCAGATATTCACCTTATTCAGTTGTATTAGTTCCTTGTTAACTTGGATTACCAATATAAGTATTTGATTATCATATTTCTAACGCATACTTGTTATACCAATTTAGCTTCCGCTCAGTTTACATTTATAGAATGCTTAGTGTTATGTCGGGCCATGGGTTAGCTTGGGGTCACTTGTGACTCTAACCACCGTGCTACGTCTAGGGTGTAGTCTCGGGTCATGACAAACTTGGTATTAGAGCATCATGTTTAAAGTGTCCTAGGGTGTCTGAAAGTCGTGTTAAGTAGAGTCTCATTCATGGGTGTGAAGCGCTCCACACATATAAGGGAGAGACTACAAAGCATTTTAGGAAAGTTTCACTTTTTTCATTCTCATATCATGTGATAGAGTGTAAACTCCAGTTATCCTTCTAACTCATGCTCTATGCATTTATAGAAAATTCCTCATAGAACAACTAACGAATGAAGGAATGGTAATGAAAATAAACAAGCCCCACTAGCTCCAGCATATCCCTTGAATGAACAAGTTACGCATGCCTAATTCAGGGCTGCATTTCAAGTGCTTGCTCAGGATATGAACAATAAGGTAAATCAGTAAGATATCACACCTACTAATCCAAATAGGAGTGTAACTATTATAAGAGTCTGGGACTTTACTCAGATAAATCCTCTGGAGTTTAATGGTTCAAATGTGGAGTAAGATCTACATGATTTCATTGATGAGGTTCAGAAGATCACTTAGATCATGGGCATTACTTTAGTATAGAGTGCTAATTTGGCCACCTATCAGTTGAAGGGAGTGGCTCAGACATGGTTCAAATAGTGGAAATATGGTTGACTTGTAGATGCATGCCCAGTAGATTGGGAAAAGTTTGTGACTACTGATGTGCCGGAGATTACAGTACATAAGACGCTTAAAACAAGGGATATTTGCAAGTTCAAGGGTACATTTTCTGGATTTAATGTGTTTGTTGAGTGTTTACAGGCCTTAAGGACTCAAAGAATAATAATGTGAAAACTGGAAAAAAGAGGCATCAGACGAGCCATGCCAGGATCATGGTTAATAAGACGCGCCATGCCACGATCGTGGGTTCAAACCACGATCGTGGGTAGGCTATCGTAAGTTGATTCAGAGATTCTATGCTCAGGAGCCTATCATAGGATTGGATTATACAATCATGGTATGATGTCACGATCGTACCTTGAAATCGTGACATGTGAGAGAAGTTCAACCTGCAGGAGTCAAATGTGGCATGGTCAGACGATAGATCCTACGATCGTATGTTGGTTGTACGATCGTACCTTGTGATCGTGGAAGGAAAATCAGATTTGAAGAAGTGCAGGAGTTTTAGAAGAATGATCAGACGACAGGCCAAGCAAGATCATGGGTTCAACCCACGATCGTATGTTCTTCTCGTCTGAGGAAGCCGACATCAGTTTCCTGTTTTGTTTAGGATAGGATTTGTTAAGTCTATAAATACTCTTTTAGGGTTATTTTTATGCATTAGACATTTTTATTATTGTATAGCATTATTTTGTGGGATTCCAAGGCACTTTCTTGGGATTTTATGAATATTGGTTTTTACGATTTTAATTAAAGTTGAGATTTTGGGTTTTATTCATTATTGTGAGTTTCAATTCATGTTTTCATCTATGAATTCTTGCATTGTTCATACGATTATGAGTAGCTAAACTCCACAACTAGGGTTGTGGGAACCATGAAAGATTAACAAAGTAGTGTTTGAAGTATAAGGTGATTATCGATGGGTATAAGGGCATGTATTAGTGATTCTTTTGAATTGGTTGATTTCTAACGAGTGCACGCATTGGAACTCATCCTATCTCTAACCTGGACTGTAGCAAGGGTATTTAGATAGGACTAGCGGATCAGCAACAAGACTTAGAGTTATCCTTATTTAATCAGCTTTGAGCCGTGATACGGGAAAGGTTGTACTGGGATCATTGGTAGGGGGAAACATAGCAATACTCATGACGTATTAACCTTTATTCTTGAGGATAGTCGTCTACAAGGGGCATACCATAGTCAGTTAGACGATACTTAACCTATCGATTCTGCATGCCAGATACCTTAAGAGATCACTGAAGTACGGAGAACCTATGGAGTTATGAAGTTATTGGGGAACACAGTCCTAGTGCTTTTCTCACCTTGATTACAACCCTAGAAAATATTCTCGTGATACTTATTTGCCAATTGCTCAGACAGACATAATTGATTATATTTTGACCTATTCCCTGTAGGATCAACTCTAACCTTGTTGGGTTCTATATTTGATTCAATGACCACTTTTTACTTTCTGGGAGGTGTAATTTGGGCGACATCAAATTTTGGCACCGTTGTTGGGGATTTACAGTGACGGATTGATTGATTTTTCTTATTGGAGTTGATTGGTTGTGGTTACTTCAGTTAATTTTTTGATTTTCTAAGGGAACACGCCGGTGTATGCCCAACACTCGGAGTCAAGGTAATCCCCTATTTCCACTTGACCAAGAAATTGAAAAAACTCTAAGGAATAATCAAAGAATAGTGAATAACGACAGAGTTCAAGATCCCACAGCTGTGGGTGACATTCATAATCAGCCACCACTTAATCCGGCTTGTCAGGAGACTGCGGAACAAATAACTGCTAGGTTGATAGCTGATGAGAATGCGAGACAAGCAGCTGCTAGATAAGCAGACAGAGACCATCGAGCAATGCAAGAGGTAGCGCAGTGTCTTGATACACTTAAAGAAAGATATAGAAGACCTAGAGTGCAACAACCACCACTAAAATATCCCCCAATCTATGAGGAACTAGAAGAAGATTTAGCCTATTTTGAGCCGGTAGGGACTGGTGTCATTATCTCACCCGAACTGCCTGAAGGAACTAAGTTTGATATTACGAGTGCTATGATTCACCTCTTGAACTTAAAAGGAGTGTTTACTGGCATCCCTACTAATGATGCGAACATGTACGTGATGAATTTCATGGGAATCTGAACTTCATACAATCTGCCTGGAGTGAGTCCAAAGGTAATTCGGTTGAGGCTATTTTCGTTCTCTCTTACAGGGGAGGCGACTTTGTGGTTGGCTGAATTACCATGAGGTTCTATTACCAATTGGCAAGAGTTGATAAATTAGTTTCTAGAATGATTCTTTCCACCTTCTAGTATGTTGTAATTGAAAGATGAGATATATAACTTCAGACAACTACATTCAGAGGCACTTTATGAAACATGGATGAGGTTCAAGAAGAAGTTGCAGAATGTTCCAAACCATAGGATGAGTGGTAGAAATCTACCTGAGATCTTCTAAATAGCTTTAAATGCAAATACTAAGGTTGTAGCAGACACCATCACTAAAGGCGCATTTATGAGTTTATGTTGGGAGCACGCATTGGAGATTCTAGATCGGATCACTAAAAAAATTGAGGTTGGCATACTCGGGAAGCAGGTAGACCCGCAGGTACATATGCTATTTGAGCTTTAACAGAACAAAGGTCTTTCGATAAATCTGTGGCTCAAGAGGTAGCACAACTGGGAACGGAAATTGGCTTTCAAGCCAAACAGATTGCAGCTGGAGGTGCGAAAAAAGTCAATGTGGTAGGTGCACATGGCAAAGCACCTAGGTATGAAAAACCTGATTCTGAAGAGGAGGCTAAGTACTTGGATAGAGAAGTGGCGGGTTTCCGAGCCAAGGTCCAAGGGTCTAATCAAGACAATTGGAACTCGAGGCAAGGGAATCAAGGTCAGAACAATTATGGAGACAACTATAACAAGTCCGGGTATAGAGACAGAGACAGAGACAGAGATCGTGATGGTGAATTGAGGCGAAAGACTTATTACAAGGACAAGAGTTGTTTGTATGTTCCACAGGGGAACTGTGATACTGAGTTCAAAAATTCAAGAAAGGAAGCCATGCTTGCAAAACTTGTTAAGGGGTCGAAAAGTGAAGAAAATTACCTTAAGGAGATTAGGGAAGACATTTCAGGGATAAGCTAAAAGGTGGAGTCTCATGCGACCGCCATCAAAAAACTGGAGCAACAATTTGGGTAGATGTTTACCGCATTGAATCAGCATTAATCAGGCACTCTTCCAAGTAACACCGTCCAAAATCCCAAAAACGACGATCATTGCTTAGTTATAACTACTCGAAGTGGTAAGACTACTGTTGATCCACCTATGCCAATAGTACTTGATAATGAGCCCGTAATACATGATGATGAGAATGAGAATGAACCTGAAAACTTGGTGGTTGAGGACAAGGCAGCTCAAGATCTTCGAGTTACTGAAAAGGAGGTTAAGTCTGATAAAGGAAAGGTGAAAGAGGACTCTCAAGTAGTAAAGCCTATTCCACGACCTCCTACTCCTTTTCCACAAAGATTGAAAAAGAAATCTGAGAGGGAAAGTATCAAAAATTTATTTCAATATTGAAGGAATTATCGGTGAATATCCCTCTTGTTGAGGCTTTAGAACAAATGTCAGGTTACGTGAAATTTATGAAAGATTTTGTGACAAAGAAGAGGATTGTCAGTTTTGAGTCTACTAATAACTTACATCATTATAGTGCAATCATTTCCCATTCCCTTTTTGATAAAAAGGAAGACCCAGGAGCATTCACGATTCATTGTACTATCGGGTCGTATAATTTTGCAAAGGCTTTGTGTGACTTGGGTGCTAGCATTAACTTGATGCCACTAGTAGTTTCCAAGCAGTTGGGACTAGAGTCACCTAAGTCGAGTTCTATGAGACTACTCATGGCGGATCGAACTGTGAAGAAGTCGGTGGGAATTTTGTATGATGTGTTGGTAAAGGTGGCATCTTTCATTTTTCTGACTGATTATGTGATTAAAGACTGTGAGGTGGATTTTGAGGTTCCCATCATCTTGGGAAGACCATTCCTTACGACTGGTCGTGCTTTAGTTGATTTGGAATCTTTACAGATGAAGTTCTGATTGAATGATGAGCATGTTACTTTTAATGTTTGCAAATCCATGAAGCAGTCGAAGGAGATGCTTGTGGTGTCGGTTATTGCTACTGTGGATGAGGAGGCACTTGTGGTTCCATTTGAAGAGCGACTGGGAGTTGAGGCACTTGCAGCAGTTATCATGAATTTTAAGAGTGATGGTATTGATGAATACGATGAGACAGTAAAAGAACTTGTTGGTAGGGGTTCCTACACTTATGAGCCAAAGAAGCTTGATCTTGATCTGAAGAATAGAGTGACCCCACTAGCTCATCTTTTTATTGAGGAGCCACCTATTTTGGAGCTTAAGGCTCTTCCTTCCCATCTCGTTTATGCATTATTGGGGGTCAATAACACTTTGCCGATTATCATTACAACAGACTTGTTAGATTGGCAAGTTGAGGCATTAGTTTCTGTGTTACAGAGATTTAAGCGGGCCATTGGTTGGTCCATTATTTATATCATTGGGATTCCACCCAAAATTTGCACGAATAAAATCCAGCTCGAGCCAGATTGTATACCTAGCATTGAGCATCAATGTCATCTCAACCCACCAATGCAAAAGGTTGTGAAGAAATAAATGATCAAGTGGTTAGATGCAGGAATGGTTTACCCTATTGCGGATAGCAAGTGGATGAGTCTTGTTTAATGTGTACCGAAGAAGGGTGGAATTATTATGTTTCTGAATGAGAAAAATGAGTTAATCCCAATGAGACCGGTGATCGGATGGAGAGTTTTTACGGATTACTAGAACTTAAACTCTTGGGCCGAGAAGGATCGTTTTTCTATGCCCTTTATCGACCAGATGTTAGACCGTCTTGCTGGTAGAGTATGGTATTATTTTCTTGATGGATATTCGGGGTACAATCAGATTTCCATCGCCCCCGAATACCAAGAGAAGACCACTTTCACTTATCCATACGGGACTTTCGCGTTCAAAAAGATGTCGTTTGGTATATGCAATGCACCGGCCACTTTTCAACGTTTCATGATGTCTATATTTTCTGACATGGTGGAAGATACTATTGAGGTATTTATGGATGATTTCTCTGTGGTAGGTGACTAATTTGAGGACTGCTTGGCCCACTTCGCCAATGTTTTGAAAAGATGTGAAGAATGCAATTTAGTGTTGAATTGGGAGAAGTGTCATTTTATAGTAAAAGAAGGCATAGTGCTGGGACACTGGATTTCGAAAAAGGGAATTGAAGTTGATAAGGTGAAGATTGAGGTAATTGTAAAGTTACCACCATCTATTTCTGTGAGAGGTATTCGTAGTTTTTTTGGCCATGCAGGATTCTATAGAAAGTTCATCAAGGACTTTTCTAAGATTGCAAATCTATTGTGCAAGCTCTTAGAGAAAGAGGTGAAGTTTGTGTTTAATGATGCATGCCTAAAGGCATTCGAGTGTTTAAAAGAGAAGTTGATTTCAGTTCCCATCATTGTGTCTCCGGATTGGACCTTACCATTTAAGGTTATGTGAGATGCTAGTGGGATGGCCTTGGGTGCAGTCCTTGGCCAAAGGCGAGAGAAAATTTTGCATCCTATTTACTGTGCTAGCAAAGCACTTAATCCAGCCCAGAAGAATTATACTATGACTGAGTAAGAGCTTTTTGTGGTGGTCTTTGCATTCTAGAAATTTTGGTCATACTTGATTGGTACGAAAGTGATTGTGCATACCGATCATGCAGCTCTGAGATATCTTATGACAAAGAAGGATGTTAAGCCAAGATTGATTAGATAGTGCTTCTGTTGCCAAAGAAGGATGTCAAGCCAAGATTGATTAGATGATGCTTCTATTGTAAGAGTTTGATTTTGAGGTGAAGGACCAAAAAGGGACAGAGAATTGGGTTGCCGACCATTTATCACGCCTTAAAGAGGAGGTCATGCTAAAACTGAGGGATGATCTTAAAATTGATGATACTTTTTTGAACGAGCAGAGCTTTCAAATTCTCTTGTCTCAATCTTGCAATCATGATACAATTTCATCTTCTCCTTGTACATTAAATTAAGAGCTCTATGGGAGGCAACCCATGGGATTGTTGGTGAAGTCTGAGTAACCGACATAGCCACGTCGTGCTGGGATGTTAAATCAAGCACTTTATGGGAGGCAACCCATGTTTTGTACTTTAAATTTATAGGGTAACGTGTGTTTTGGTGAAGGCAAACTATAGAAGAAAATTGGTGATGAACTGAAACTCCAAACTGAACCCACGAAAGGGATTGTACGATCGGAACTTAAACATACGATCGTGGGTTCAGTCGTCTGATGGGAGTTCTGCAAGATGACAAATTAAGGAGTCATCCCACGATTGGGTATCACGATCGTAACATGAATGCAGAATGGTGGTCTTAATCATCTGATGATACTCCTACAAACCATAAAAAAATTGGGGCATCAAACATACGACCTTTAGTCAGGATCGTAAGTACAACCCATGATCGTACTTTAGAGTTGTATATTCTCAGGTAAGTTTTCTATTTGCATCAACGTCTGAAAGGAATGTACGATTGTGGAATCCAACCACGATGGTACAATCCCTTAGTCTGAAAGGCCCAGCAGTTTTTAAAATCACGACCCGACCCAACCCAAATTTAAAACCTAAAGCTATAAATACATCTTGAAACCGTCCCTACGCCTCTTCTCAAGTTTTCAAAGCATTTTCTTAAGTAAAAATAGCAAACCCTACATATTTCAAAGGCTAAAAAAGACGGTTACCTTCGATTTCAAGTCGTATTTCATCATTTCATCCATTTTTCATCACTTCCACTTAACACAGTAAGTTTACATCGCTTGTTAACCTAAAATTTGTGGGTATTTTACTTCAAATATGTTGATGAATTGCTTAGATTAAAGTGGGGAGGAATGGAAATGGGTGTGTATGGTTTCAAAAACACAGGGGAAGTCTGAGTACCTGGTAGTGTTTATGTATTTTAAAATTCTAGTTAAAAGTGTGGTCAAAAAGGGTCAAATTATGGGTCCAAATGTTAAGTGGTCAAATCTAGTCGTGTTTGAGGTCCTACGACACAACCCATGATCGTGAGTTCTACCTACGATCGTAGGTTGGATCGTTGTAGGATACTAGTTGATGATCTTCAGGAATTCATCAGAAGAACACATCCCACGGTCGTAATATCAACATATGATCGTGGTATGTGATTGTCTTATATGACAATAATTTACTGGTTTTAGGGGTTTAAACTTCCAGTTTGATAGTATAATTGTACCATCATTGCACGATCGTGGGTTGTGATCGTCTGATGGATATACTACCCGTCAAATTTTACTAGACCAACCTACTATCAGAAGGTACCATCATACCTTCAATGCACGATCGTAGGATGGGTCGTCTATTTATAAAACTGAACCTGTACATATACTGAACTGTGCTCTAACATATTTTTCAAATATAGGTACCATGGTACCCAAATCCAAGGTTGTTTCCAACAAGGCTTTTTGAGAACAAATTTCACAAGAGAGGGCCCCACCAAGTACCTCAGAGAGTGGGTCAAGTGCGAGTGGGTGAAGGAGAAGTATGACATTATCTCCTCCGATGACCAAGTCACCCACAGTGAGACCAGGAACTAGAAAAAGGCCAAGGAGGCTACCACCTCCACGTCCATTATTGCAGCAGCCACTCCAGTCAATGTTCCCTAGTCTGAAGAGGGAATGCAAGACACCCAACAAGGCGGGAGTGAGGATGATGATAATGAGTCCCAATCTATAGAGATAGACTCGGCACCTTCAAACAATGACCCTCAGGCAGAAGCTAGTCAGAGGAGGTCTGGTCCACTACGTTGGCTTATTCCAAACTCTCACCAATACTATGTGGACTGGTTCGCTCTCAAGGATAATGGGAACCAATAGAGGAGCATCCAAGAGGAGCCACGTATATTGAATGAGTCTTTATTGAGGATGCCGGAGGTAGTGTAGGTTTTTCAATAGTACCAGTTGGGGTGGATGACAATACCACTCTGCCTTTATAGTAGAGAGCTTGTGAGGGATTTCTATGCAAACTATGCCGCAACCCTCAAGAATATGACTCCCTCTGGCAAGAAAAAGGATATGAAGAAGTATCCCCACTTGGACATGATAATGGTGCGGGAAAAGGAAGTTGATATTTCTGTTGAGGCTATTTCCAGGTCTTATTTGGAGAGGATTTTACACCACCTACTGAAACTTCAGAGTATGATTATCGGATGTCAGAATTCAAAAGGTTAAATAGTTTCCCACTAAGGATAAGATGATGCACTTCACTTGGCTAGCGGGACATATTGCTGAGGCTGGCGTAAATGCCTTTCGGGTAAATGGGTCATATATTATAAAAAAGAGTCTCAAGTTTGCCGCCAAGGCATGGTGGTCCATTGTGAGGCACCTGATAACACCCACAGTATATGATAATACGTTGGGTGGGACTAATGCCTGCCTGGTAGTCACATTTGTAGCAAGGTTGGAGCTAAACATTCCGTGCATTATCGAGCAAGAGATCAGAGACTGAGCCTTAGAGAGAAGCTCTACCCTTTTGTTCCTATGTTTGGTTACTCAGCTGATGCAAAATGCGGAGGTGCCACAAATTCCGCTAGTGGACAAATTTCTTCAGCCCACTAAGACTGTGGACCTGGTCATGATAAAAGACATGCGCAACCCAGCAGCCCCAGCTTGAGGTTTGGGGATCCCTAAGGTAGGTGGGGATGCCCTAAGTGGTGATATGTCATCATCTTTCGATGCAGGTGTTTTACATTCTTTCTCACCAGTAGGTTCTTAGCCTAGGACATTGGTTCCGACAGGCTACACATTGATTTCAGCCGCTTAGTTGGAGGAGATTTTTAGGAACCAAGTATTACATGATGCCCGAATCTAGAACGTAGAAGTAGGGGTAAATCCCCATGTTGATGATAAGATTAGGGCGACTGTGTGATTGGTGCAGACATGGATGGACAGTATGGAGGGTCGGAGCATGACCTAAATTGATGCAGTCCAGCCACCTGACATGGTTTCTATCCAAACAGAGTTGACCGAGTTGAAGAAAGTGGTCCAGGCCTTAGCTGATAGAGTTTATTTGTCACCTCCACCTCCGCCACCACCTATGCTTTCTACGGCATCTATTCAGGTGGATATTGCCTCACTTGTCACCCTGTTTTATACTCTTGCTATTCCACAGATTAAGCTAGATGATCATGAGAAGGAGGATGGAGGTGTTGAGCCTAGAAAGAGGCTGAGGGCGGATGTGTCTGGCTAGGGTACGAGGAGAGAGAGACCTAGAAATAAGAGAAGAAAGAAGGACAGAGTTACTGAGGACACCTCTATGGGAGTTATTCCAGAGGGTGAGACTACGGGAGGGGTTTCAGAGATGACCCCCATATCTGTTCTTTTGAGTGCCCCTACCACCATTGGGGCCCACGAGACTCTGAGTGCCACGGCCACAACCGAGGCCACTACTGTTGATGTTACTGTGAGAGACCTAGCCGCATCCCCACGTGACCCAAGTTCCACCGGTGACTAAAGCACCCCAGGTATGCCTTTTACCCTAGTTTTTATTATTTTTTATGTGGTTTTGTGAAATAGGGACATTGCATGATTGCAAGGTTGGGGGTGGGGGTTATACCACAGCCGAGGGTTTTTGTTGCCGTGTTTCTTTTCCCTCGGCTACGCTATCATAGTTAGAGCCATCATGTTTAGGTGTTTTTATGTTTTTATGTGTTATTGTGTTATGTTTAGTCATTGTAGTGTAACTTAGAGTAATAAAAGAGAACTTGGTACAGTCTGGATTTATAAAGCATGCTTACCTTTTTTGAATCAGATTTAAATAATACCCCTTCGAAAATACATTTTTGCGATGTAGTATGTGCATGGACTGTACTGAAACTGATGATAGGATCCAGATATGGCATTAGGATTGTAAATAGGACAACCTGACCGACCTTACATGAAATAAATAGGTAGCAACTTAGATTAAAGCCCTGAGCCATGAGTGAGTGCGATGTATTACCTAGTCGATGTATCTAGTTTCGGTAAAAGCTGTAGGATTAAAGGTTAGGAAAGGATCATAGGTGGTGTTTGATATAGCCCACTTTAGCCTAAATGACCTACCAAATATTGTTGTATCCCTTGAACCCGAACTTTGAGCCTTAGCCTATTTCTTGAAACTACCCATGACACCTTTATGTTTTACAATGAACCTTCTTTGGCCCTGGTCCCTCCTTGGACACTATGTACCTCAACTCAGGCAAATCGCCTAAGTTGAGAGTGGCTATTGTGTAGGGGTGCATAAAAAATGGGTATGAAGTTTGAGTAGTAAAAAGAAAGAAAAAGGATGTGGGTTCAAAAAAAAAAAAATATATATATATATATATATTAAATTGTTTGAAAATAAAGCTGCACCCGAGGTCCTACAAGAAAATGGAATAAATGGAGAAAAGGGAGGAAGTAAAGAAGAATAGGAGAAGTGGAGCCAACAATAGTGTAGTGCCAAGGAGGAATAAGTCACTGTACCCAAATGTACCACACCTGTCCCCGAGCCTACATTACAAGCTTAGAAAGACCTATAGTGATCCTAACCCGACAATCCGAAAGCCAAAGCATAGAAAATAAGGACAAGCCTATGGTATCAAACACACACAACCGGACTTATTTGTGAGAGTGAGAGATTTGATTTAGTCCCGGTGTTAGATTTCATTGCATATTTTGAGAGATTCGGGATTTCTTTGTGTGAGGGCATAAGGGTTGTAGTCTAGTTGTTGCTTGATTAGGAAGTGTATCGGTCAATGTGTTGGATTGCCTAGTTATAATGTACTGTCATATCCTGATCCCATTGTGTTTAGTAATTATATAGCATATACACTGCATTGGTTATTTTTGATAAGAACGAAGGGTGTGGAACACACGTAGTGGTTGGCATGCATGTTTTGAAAAAGTTGACTGCCATAGTGACCACTATTGTACTCTATGTTAAGCGTCTTATATTGTTTAGGATTTTTTTTCCCGCGGACATACAAACGTTTTACGTTGAGGGTGATGATGTGCCAGAGATTTACGACACTTAAGATGCTTAAAATAAGGGATATTTGCAAGTTTAAGGGTACATTTTGTGGATTTAATGTGTTTGTTTAGTGTTTGCAGGCCTTAAGGACTCAGAGAAGAATAACGTGAAAATTGGACAAAAAGAGGCATCAAACGAGCCATGCCACGATCGTTGGTTCAAACCAAGATCGTGGGTAGGGTATCGTAAGTTGATTCAGAGATGCCATACTCAGGATCCTATTAGACTATTGGATTATACGATCGTGGTATGATGTCACGATTGTACCATGAGATTGTGAAATATGAGAGAAGTTCAACCTGCAGGAGTCAAGTGTGGCATGGTCAGAAGATGGAACCCACGATCGTATGTTGGTTGTATGATCGTACCTTGTGATCGTGGGAGAAAGATCAGATTTGAGGAAGTGCAGGGGTTTTAGAAGAATAATCAGATGATAGTCCAAGCACGATCGTGGGTTCAACCCATGATCGTATGTTCTTCTCGTCCGAGGAGGCCAACATCAGTTTCCTGTTTTGTTTAGGATAGGATTTGTTAAGTTTATAAATACTTTTTTAGGGTTATTTTTAGGCATTAGACATTATTTTTATTCTATAGCACAATTTTGTGGGATTCCAAGGCACTTTCTTGGAATTTTATGAATATTGGTTATTACGATTTTAATTAAAGTTGAGATTTCAGGTTTTATTCATTATTGTGAGTTTCAATTCATGTTTTCATCTATGAATTCTTGCATTGTTCATATGATTATGAGTACCTAAACTCCACAACTAGGGTTGTGGGAACCATGACAGATTAACAACGTAGTGTTCGAAGTACAAAGTGATTATCGAAGGGTATAAGGGCATGTTTTGGTGATTCTTTTGAATTGGTTGCTTTCTAACGAGTGCTTGAATTTGAACTCATCCTATCTCTACCCTGGACTGTAGCAAGGGTATTCGAATAGGACTAGCGGATCAACAACAAGACTTGGAGTTATCATTATTTAATCAGCTTTGAGTCGTGATACGGGAAAGGCTGTATTGGGATCATTGGTAGGGTGCAACATAGCAACACCCATGATGTATTAACCTTTGTTCTTGAGGATAGTCGTCTACAAGGGGCGTACTATAGTCGGTTAGACGATACTTAACCTATCAATTCTGTATGCCGGATACCTTAAGAGATCACTGAAGTACGGAGAACCTATGGAGTTATGAAGTTATTGAGGAACACAGTCCTAGTGCTCTTCTTACCTTGATTACAACCCTAGCAAATATTCTCATGATACTATTGTTCATTTAATCTACAAAAGCCCCCTCTTTACTTATTATCCAATTGCTCAGATAGACATAATTGATTACATTTCAACCTATTCCCTGTGGGATTGACTCCAACTTTGTATGGTTCTATATTAGATTCAACGACCACTTTATACTTTTTGGAAGGTGTAATTTGGGTGACATCAATTACCTTTATGGAAAGATTCTTTCCCCGTGAGTTGAGGAAAGCTAAGGTTGAGGAGTTTGTCAACTTGGAGTAGGGCAGCATATTTGTAAAGGAATATTCTCTTAAGTTTAACCAGCTCTCCAGGTGTGCTTTAGAGATGGTTGCTAAGCCAAGGGCTCGAATGAGTAAGTTCATTTCAGGTGTCACAGTGTTAGTGTTCAAGGAGTGTAGGACTGTTATTCTTATTGGAGAAATGGACATCTCCAGACTAATGACTCAAGCACAGCAGATTGAGGAAGAAAAGATAAAAGAGAAAGAGAGAGAGACCAAGAAGGCTAGAATAGGTAACTTTGATTATTCCCAGCAAAGGTCGGCTTGTGGATATCACTCTTAGTTTCAGCATAGGTCTTCAGCTCCAGTACATTCTTTAGCTAGTGCACCATCCCCTATGCCCCGTCATGATCAAAAGAATAGAGCATCGGGCTCTTAAGTCTCAGGGCAGTGTCAAAGGCAGCCACACTTTTCTAGCATGTCCAAAGTATGGTAAGAAACATTGCGGTGAGTGCTATTTAGGCAAGGAAGGTTGTTTTGGATGTCGTCAGATGGGCCACAAGTTGAGAGAATGTCTTTTTATCGAGGATGGAAATAGGGGTGACAAGGCTCAGTCTACTACTTCAGCAGCCCTTTCAGGTCAACTAGCTCAATAGGGTGTTTCTTTAAATACGGGTGGTGTTTAGCGCTAAAACCACTTCTATGCCTTGTCTTCTCATCAGGATTATAACAGCACACCATAAGTATTCACTGGTATATTATGAGTTTTCCATATTGATGTTTATGCATTGTTAGATATATGAGACACACTTTTCTTCATGACTCCTTATATTGCAGCAGATTTTGGTGTCAATACCCTTTCATAACCCTTCTCAGTCTCTACTCTTATTGGTGACTCAGTTATTGCAAAATGGGTATACATAAATTGCCAAGTCTCAGTTTTTTAGAAAATCACCACAGTTGATCTAGTAGAATTAGAAATGACCAATTTTGATGTCATTCTTGGCATGGATTAGTTGCATTCTTGTTATGCCTCAGTGGACTGTAGAACCAGAGTTGTTAAGTTTCAGTTTCCAAATATACCAGTCTTAGAATGGAAGGGTAGTATTTCAGCGCCTATAGGTTGTTTTATCTCTTACCTAAGGCCAAAAAAATAATCTCTAAGGGTTACATCTACTATCTAGTTTGGTCAAGAATTCCAAGTTTGAAACCCCAACTCTTCAGTCAGTTCTAATTGTAAATGAGTTCCTAGAAGTGTTTTCTGAAGATCTTTTTGGAGTCCCTCCCAAGAAAGAGATAGACTTTAGAATAGACCTTCTTCCAGATACCCAGCCTATCTCAATTCCTCCTTACATAATGTCTCCAGCTGATCTTAAGAAACTAAATAAATAGTTAAAGGACCTCTTAGACAAAGGCTTCATCAAACCCAGCATCTCTCCATGGGGTAATCCAGTTCTCTTCGTGCATAAGAAAGATGTTCCCTTAGAATGTGCATCGATTACAGTCAGTTGAACAAAGTAACAATCAAGAATAAGTATTACCTTCCTAGGATTGATGACATGTTCAACCAGCTTTAGGGTGTCTATTTATTTTCATATATAGACCTCAGATTTGGCTATCATCAGCGTAGAGTCAGAGAATGGGACATTCCAAAGACAACTTACAAAGCTCGATATGGACACTATGAACTTGTTGTTATGTCTTCTGGACTAATGAATTCTCCTGCATCTTATATGGATTTGATGAACAGAGTGTTCAAGCAGTACTTCGACATGTTAATCATTATCTTCATAGATGACATCCTCATTTATTCTCGGAGTGAGGATGAACATACAGACCATTTGAGGATTGTTTTATAGACTCTCAAAATTCGTTTATTATTCTCTAAGTTCAGCAAGTGTGAATTTTGGTTAAAATCAGTAGCATTCCTTGGTCACATCATTTTCAGTGAGGGCATTCGGGTTGATCCTCAAAAGACTGAATCAATTAGGAACTGGCCTAGACCCATTTCTCCATCAGAAATAAGGAGTTTCTTGGATTTAGCCAGTTACTATAAATGGTTTGTTAAAGTATTTTAATCTATTGCTTCTTCTATGTCCATACTAACTCAGAAGAAAGTTAAATTTTAATGGTCTGATGCTTGCGAGAAGAGTTTTCAGGAATTAAAGACTCAGCTCACTTTTGCTCTAGTTTTGACTCTACAAAAGAGTCCACCTGGGTTTGTTGTTTACTGTTATGCCTCCAAATTTGGCCACGGGTGTGTTTTGATGCAGTATTGTAAGGTCATAGCTTATGCCTCTAGACAGCTTAAGGTTCATGAGAAGAATTACCCGACTCATGATCTTGAGTTGGTAGCTGTAGTTTTTGCCTTAAAATTTGGAGGCACTATCCTTATGGAATTCATGTGGATGTGTTCACTGATCATAAGAGCCTTCAATATGTGTTCAGTCAGAAAGATCTAAATCTTCATCAGAGAAGATGGCTAGAGTTGTTAAAGGATTATGACATGAGTGTTTTGTACCATCCGAATAAGGCCAATGTAGTGGTTGATGCTCTTAGATGGATTTCTATGGGTAGTGTCTCTCTTGTAGAGGATGGAAAGAAAGAGTTAAATTGTGATGTTCATAAACTTACTAAATTGGGAGTTTGTTTAATTGATTCAATCGAAGGTAGTGTCATGGTTCAGAATGGTTCAGAATCTTCTTTAGTAGCAAAGGTAAAGGTGAAGCAGGATAGCGATCCTATTTTGCTTAAGTTGAAAGAAGTAGTCCATAATCAGGTGTATGTTTTCTGCCAAGGGGGATATGGTGTACTTTGTTGTTAAGGCTGCTTGTGTTTTCTAGATGTCGATGATTTAAGATAGTGGATACTAATAAAAGCTTACAGTTCTTGGTATTCCATTCACCCAGGTGCCACTAAGATGTACCATGACCTATGGGAAGTCTATTAGTGGAATGGAATGAAGAAGGATATCGTAAAATTCATAGCTAAGTGTCTAAATTACCAGCAGGTTAAGGTTGAGTACCAGAGACCAAGTGGTATGATAAAATATTAGTATTCCTACTTGGAAGTGGGAAGAGGTAAATATGGACTTTATTATATGGTTACCTCATACGTGCTGACAACACGATTTGATATGGGCTATCATAGACTGGATGACTGAGATAGCATATTTCCTGCCAGTTAACACTACAGATTTAGCCGAGGATTATCCTAGACTCTATCTTAGAGAGTTAGTCAAGTTTCATAGAGTTCCCTTGACTATCATTTTGGATAGGGGTACTTCGAGTTTTAGAAGTCTTTTCAGAAGTGTCTAGGTACCTAAGTTCATCTTAGCACAACCTTTCACTCGCAGATAGATGGTCAGGCAGAGTGAACCATTTAGAAATTAGAGGATATTTTGAGAGCTTTCTTGATCGACTTTAAGTGTAGTTGGGATGATCACTTGCCTCACATTGAGTTTTTTTATAATAATAGTTACCACTCCAGTATTCAGATGGCTCCATTTGAGGGTCTTTATGGTAGGAGATGTAGATACCCTATTAGTTGGTTTGAGATTGGTAAAGCTAGTGGCCTGATTCAGTTCATCAGGCTATGGATAAAGTTAAGTTGATTAGAGAAAGGCTGAAGACAGCTCATAGTCGTCAGAAATCCTATGCTGATATGAGGAGAAGAGAGCTTTAGTTCATAGTTGATAATTGGATTTATTTGAAAATTTCACCCATGAAAGGGGTGATGAGATTTGGAAAGAAAGGGAAACTCAGTCCCAGATATGTTGGTCCTTATAGGATTTTTAGGCTAATTGTCAATGTGGCCTATGAGTTAGATTTGACTGTAGATTTAGCATCAGTACATCTAGTCTTCCATCCCAGTTGAAGAAATGCATTGGTGATCCATCCTTGATTGTGCCTTTATAGAGTGTGGGCGTGAAGGATTGCCTCTCTTACAAAGAGGTACCAGTTGAGATTCTTGACCCTCATGTTCATAAGTTAAGGAATAAGGAATTTGCTTTGGTGAAATTTATTTGGAGGAATCAACTAGTTGAGGGAGCTAATTGGGAAGCAGAAGCAGATATTATGACTAAGTACCTTCCCTTTTTCCCTTCTAATTCATTTCCAGCTTGAGGTAACAGTTTCCTTCTTAATATTCCATTCAGTTTCAAGTCTCAGTTGCTTTCATGTCCTAGTATGCATGGATTTTTCATGAAATCAGTTCAGCATATATATCAGTCAGAAATCAGTTGCTAAGCAAGAAAATCTCAGTTTTAAAATTTAGTGCTTTTGGGATTGCAGCTCTTTCCCTATCTTTTCGACTTAGTTAGTCTTCATTCAAGTACAAATGTTTCCAAGGGGGAGATATTGTAACACCCTAAAATTTCCTAAGAGAATATCTCAAACTTAGAGCAGAAAAAACTCATAGAACGACCCATACAATGAGTCATGGTCATTACCAATGACCCGTTAGGCGATCCATTATGAGTGGCAAGCCAAAAAGTTCTGAAACTTGATATTTTTCTCCCACTGATAACGACCGATGAATACAACCGTTGTGAGATAGAATGAGTGATCCTATCACCCGTTTTGAGTAACTCTAGATCAAGTCCTGAAACTTGACATTTGGCCTTAGTGACCATGAGTGGATACCACAACCCATTGGGAGATCCAACAAGTTGTGGGATGTATTCATTGGTCACTAGGAATTCTCATCTAGGAACCCAAAAAAAAGGGGCCCAGTGACCATGAGTTTAACCAACGACTCATTGGTCCATAGGATGAATCATTTTATGTCTCATTTGATGTGATGAAAAGTTTTTAAAAATCGTTTCCCAAGGGTATTTTCATACTTTTTGTTATTCCTAAACTTATATTATGTCGTTTCAAGGCTTATTGGCAAAGGGTTAAAGGGACTTATATGCTTTCTTTCCCTTATTACTTCTCCTAACACTTAGAAAATAGAATCAATAGAGGGATTAAACTCCTAAGTCAGAAACTAGGGTTCCTTAACAGAAGCTCCAAGGATTTAAGTTCTTAGAAAGAACTCACCTTCAAGGTATGTGGGATTTCATCAATGGGTATCCTTTTACCCATTGAGTCCCAAATAACTCAAAATATCTCAATTTCCCCACAAATCAAAGTTTAGGGTTTTCATCCTGTGTATGATTTCTTGATTGTTTTAGTTTCCTCATAATTCCTATAGTACAATTATTTATTTTTCCATGATTTTATATTTTGCAAGACCTAATAATTCATGATTAAATATTTAGTTTGGCAGTTCAGTAGTTTTACATAAATTAGTCTTATTTTTAAAAAGCTTGGCGTGTTATGAACACACTATCCAAATATTCATTGATTTTAGCATGGACAACATAATTAGTTTCAATTTATAGACTTACAACATAATTTTAGTTATACATACCTTCAATATACTTTCAGATAAAGTATATTATGATTCAATTTTAGTATATTAGTTTTATGGGCTATCAGTATAAACCAATTTAGGAGTAGTACTTAGCATCGAGTTGGACTAGGTTTTAGCATACCCAAGTCTAAGAACTACGTACCCCCATAGGTTATTTAGCCCTTCTAGTTGGGCTTTAGTTTAGTGATCATGCCAGCCATGCCTTTATACCCTGGCAAGGTATATCGGGTCCTCTTGATGGAGCGTATACATTGGGCTCCACGTTTAGCTCACATAGTTTATGTCGGTTAACAGGCTATCCCACAGATTACAACCTAGTATTTGTACATGACCCTCAGTTTAATTTTATTTGCTTGTAGACTATGACTTTTCAGATTTATTCTTTCATGTCAGTTTATATGGATCTATAATAAGGTCATTGTACTATAGTTCCACTTTTGTAATAAATATTGCATTTAGTACAGCATATCAGTATTCCCAACATGTTTAGTTTATTTTAAAGTTGCATATCTCATATGCTCAGTACATTCAAAGTACTCACATACTTTCTCTTTGCGTTGTATCATCTTATGATATAGGTTAAGACACTCAGCCTCAGCATCGTGGTTGGTATGTTTCTGTGCCACTTCAACTGTTGTCAGTGGTGAGTCCTCATCGTCTAAGGACAAGGACTTTATATCTTATATTTAGTATTTTAGTTTAAGATATTTAGAGTTGGCTGGGGACATGTCCCATCAACTCATAAGTTAGCAGAGGCTTTCATACATAGAGTCAGATATTTAGCTTGTTTAGTTTTAGTATTTCCTTGTTGACTTGGATTACCATTACCAGTATTTGATTAACATATTTTTGACTCATACTTGTTTTATGAGTTTAGCTTCCACTCAGTTTACACTTGTGACTCTAAGCACCGTGTTACATTCAGAGTGTAGTCTTGGGTCATGACACAAGCTAACCTATGGCATGGTATAACATTAAACATTCTGAAAATAAATAAGACTAAGTGGAAGCTTAACTAAATTAACTATAAGGTCTAAAACAACCTGATCAATCTCTACAAGTAAACTAAGTCTGAAAAATAACACCAAACTGAAAAAAGCTAAAATATCTGACTCTATGTCTGAAAGCCTCTACTACTGATGACTTGCTGGGACAGGTCCCCAACTAACTCTAAATGCTAAAACTTGAAATACAGAAAATAAACTAAATGAGCACTCGTCCTCGGATGATGAGGACTCACCACGGGTAGTCGTTGATGTGGCACTAGAACATACTAGTTATGATACTGAGACTGAGCATCCGAACCTATAACATAAATGATACAACATAAAGAAGCTATATGATTAGTACTTTGAATGTACTGAGCATGTTAGATATGCAAACTATAAAATAAGTTGAACATGCTGAAAATATTAATGTGTTATACTAAACGCAAACTGAGTGTAAAAACCTGATCTATAGTACAATGACCCAATAATGATATGCATGTATACTGACACGCAAGGATAATCTGAAGAGCCATAATATGATGCAAATAAAACTGAAGTGATAGTTATATACTAATATACTAAGTCTGAGCTTGTGGGAGAGTCTAATAATCAATATAAACCACATGAGCTAACGTGGAGTCCAATGTATATGCCCAATTGAAAGACCCAATACATCTTGTCAGGGTATAAAGGCATGACTGGCGTGATCACTAAACTTATGCCCAACTAGAGGGCTAAATGAAGCTATGGTGGTACATAGTTCTGGAACTTTGGCTAAAACTGTAATGACCTATTCCGTCATTACTAACTACGTCCAAAGGGCACGGGGAATGGGAATTTTGTTAATATCCTTAGAATAGATTCATAAAATGCTTAGTTAAATAAATTCAAAGTAGAAAATTTTAGGGTGGACTAACATCATTCTGCTATAGTGGGAATTATTCCACTATAGAGGTGTCATGGTAGCGGTATGTAGGTCGTTATAGTGGGACACCAAGAAATAGTACACCTAAGTTTTTAATTACGCTTTTTCTTTTAGTTGTAAACCAGAATAAGGCTTCATTCTAAAAAAAAACTTAGGGTTGCCTCAAGGCTCTAAAGCAATGGAGAAGAAGGGATACACTTGAATAGGGTAAAACCCAATATTTCCTTGCAGTTTTCATGATGGAAATCACTAGAACGAAGCAAGGATTACAAGTTCATGCCTTAGTAGCAGCTGCTTAGCACCCAGGTAGTCTAGGTTAACTAAGTAATAAGACTTGTGATAATGAATAACATTGATTAACAAGAGATTTCATATGTAGGCCTACGGGCAAGTTATTTGGATCAATAAAATAGTTAGATTAGGGCTATGTGAATGAGATGGATATTTTTGAAAGTGTATTGTGATATCATTGATGCTGTGTTGTTATTCCTTATGCATAATTAATTGATTAGGGAGTAAAAATGATTAATTATGGTTGTGTATTATGGTTAAAAGGCTAGATATTAGTATGATGGATGTGAATGCCTTATTCCTTGATTAATAGGTTGATGTCGTGATTCAGAGAGGACTTATAGTTAAGATAAAAGGTTGGGAAGTAAAAAAGTGTAGATTAGAGGGGTTGTGTGTGTATCACTAATATGGGTAGTCTGAAGGTTGTTCTAAGTAATATGTGCTACTTGATTTTATGTGTTATTTGGTTTTGGATGTTGTTGTTGATAAAAACAGGTAGGTGATTGTTGAATTATAGTTAAAGACTCAATTTGGTTTCTATGTGCCTGTTAACTACCTTTTTGACTACTTGTTGCAATGCATGTTGTTAAATGTTAACTTGTTGGATAATACTACAAGTTCTTTGATCACGAAATGAGACTATGTAAAAAGACTTCTTTTAAAATGCATGTGTGGTTGCGTTATCTCATACTGTGATTGTACATATTGTGGACATGGGTTGATATTATGAGATGAATCAATAAAGGTCATCGTCAGAGAATTGGTAGAACTCAATAAGTATAAAGGTGGAGACATTGGAATAAGGATGGTATAACACTTGGTTTGGGATAAGGGTAGTAGACACTAGTTATTTGGGTTATTTTATACATAGACTGAGCTCGTTCCCTGCAGGTCATGGATAGTGGGCAATTATAAGACCCGTAGCATGTGTGTACACGATATTGGTGAGTTTGACGGTTCCATGAATGGATCGGGTTATATTATTGTTATTATTTGGATCCATGAGTGATCCGAGATATTTATATACTTTAATTGAGTTAATAATGTTGAAGTTCAACAAAGAGGAAGTTGTGGCAGGTTTGAGTTAACTTGTTATGAGTCGTGGTAATTGACTTGGTCGAATATTTGTACTTGTACTATACTTTTATGGTTTACTTGATTAATTGTTAAGGAATGATTAAGTGAATGGTGGATTTCTTTATGAGGGTTGGGGTAGTTGAACTGATTTGAATACTAATTACTTGAAGATAATTTATCTATCTACTCGACTTGATTGTGTTAAGGTAACCTGTTGTTTATTTCCATAAGCTTGAGATGATGTTTTACCTGAATTGTGTGGTTACTAATGGCTTGGGAATTGTAGTAAAATAAATATTGTTGGGTTCATAAGTTGTGTAAGAAATAAAAGCATAGCTAAGAGCGTCAGGGAGTGTTGGGAGGTGTGCATTAGAGTTGAATAACGTATGGTGGATTGACTTATGGATTAGTGCAAACTGTTAGGAGGAGAGTGAGGTTTCAATGGTGAGAGTATAAAATTAGGAGGATGGTTAATGGAAGAATGAGTGTTTGATTTTATTTACTTTATTATGGAAGTGCATGTTTTATTTTGAATATTTATATTGTGTTTACGTGATTTAACTTGGTTCGAACGATGATGCTTACCAGTACATATAATTAGACTAATGCTACTCTTGCTATACCCTTTTTGAGGTATAGCCTGTTGCAGAATCAGTTCAGGTTTTATTGTTTGATGCGGATAGAGATCTTCAGCAGCCTCCGTCTTTTCATTCCTATGGTGGAAGCTAAGTCTTAGTTTTTCCTTGTCTTATAGTAGCTCTTGTACCTTTCTAGACTAGATCTTCGAGGTAGAGGATTTCTTTTGATGTATCTGAAGAATTGTAATAAGTTTTATGATATTTTAAAGAGTTTAATTATTTTCTTTAATGACTTCTGCATATTTCTAATGGAGTGGTAAGGGTTCTTCTTTCTAGGTGGATTTGAGTAGGTGCCCTCACAATTCGATTAGTTGGGTAGTGACAGTTGGTATCAGAACCTAGGTTACTGGTCTCACAAGTACAAGAGCAAATATCGAGTAAAGTCCTGCAGATTGGTGTATAGACATCCACATCAAATCTTTGGGAAGCTATGAAGCATTCTAGGAATTGTTTCCCTACTTTCCTTCCTCTCATTCAATCCTGGATGATTGTTTATATGAGTTCAGTCCAATTGGTATCTCTTGATTCCAACTAGTATCTCAATCAAGGCCAATGGAGGTCATCTGACACCATTTGGGATAACGCAAGTAAAAATAGAATTAGAATCTAGAAAGTTCCAATTGGTATCTAGCCATAAGGGCTGTGTTTAAATTATTAGATGATCAATTAGTGTACATTTGCTGGCTTTCCTCTCTTTCTAATATTAGTAACTATTTCTGGAGTTAAAAGAACATTCTCAATTTGACATCTTCCTTTCACAAAACCTGATTGATTAGGAGAGATAATAGTAGGCAGTAGCTCATCCAGTCTCCTATGAATCACCTTAGAGTTCACTTTGTTAATGAAATTACTTAGACTAATTGGTCTTATGTTTGAAAAAGTTTAAATGATTGACTTTTTAGGAAAAAGCACCATATTAGTATGTGTAATTGATTTAGGAATTGTATCCCCTCTAAAAAAAAGGCTTGTACGACTCTCACAACATCATTCTAAACAGTGCTCTAGCAGCATTGAAAAAAATCTCTAGTTAAACCATCCGGACCCCAGCACTGGATCCATCTAAAGAAAACACTGTATTTTTGACTTCTTCTATTCCAAGAATAACACATATTCTTCTGTCATCTTCTTCTCCCACTATTTTTGGAACATGTTGAAGCAGACTAAAATCTAATCCTTTTTCCTCTTTTGTAAATTGAGTCTAGAAAAAATTAATGGCCACTTCAACGATCTCTCTTTCTTCTTCTAACAAATCACCTTCTGAAGAAGTGATTCGGTTAATCTGCAACCTTTTTCTTCTGCCATTAACTAGATTGTTAAAAAATCTAGTGATTCTATCTCCCCTAACATGCCAAGAAATTCTGGCCTACTGTTTCCAGAATTCTTCCTTATAATGAAGATACTTCTTTAGCTCAGCTTGTACGCATTGAAGAACTTGTTTGTTAGTAGCTGAAGGATCAGCTTCAAACAATTGTTCTTTGATTTGAACAATTTCCTCTCTAAGGATCAACTACTTGAATATTTCTCCATATTTTTCCTTTCTCCATTGATAAAGAGTTTTCTTTACTGCTTAACTTTATACTTGAAAAGAAAAAAAAGATACCCCTCAAAATCTTCTTCTCAATGCTCCTCCACCACCTCCTTGAATTTTGCATGTTCCAACCAAAATTTCAAGAATTTGAAAGGCTTTATTACATCATGGACAATACCTCCCATAGTAATAAATAATGGGGCATGGTTAGATCCTGTGTCTTGGAAGATGCTCTACTTCAACATGGCCAAACAAATCCAAAAAAGCTTGATTTGCTACCATTTTATCTAACTTTTCAAAAATACAATCATCAGCAATCCTGCCATTCCACCAAGTGAAAGGGCTCCCCTTAAAGCCCACATCATGTAATTCAGATGAATTAATACAGAAAGCAAAGTCTTCTACATCTTGAAGTTGTACAGGGTTTTCCCCAATCTTTTCCTCTTCATTTAGAACAACATTAAAATCCTCACTCACTAGCCAAGGGTGGTAAATGTTATTGGATAATTGATAGATCGCATCCCAAAGTTTCACTCTTTCAGTAGCATCATAGTTATCATACATAAGAGTAATAAACACTTGAGTACTGACATCAGGGATCAACAATTTTAGAGTTTTTTGTTGCTGGCTATCCATTAGTAGCTCCAATTCTACACCTTCTTGAACAGAGTACCAGATATTACCACTGTAGTTGTAGCCAGATTTAGCCATACCAATTCTTTTTTGATACTCTTCAAAATATGTCTATGGTGTTAAAAAAGCTCCATTAAACCAACAATGTTGAAGTGATGGTGCCTATTTACATTTGTAACCTGTGAAAAGCCTTTTAGGTCCTAACAGACCTAATATTCTGTATAAAAAATTTTATCTTCATATATAACTATTAGATTTTGTACCATTAGTTATGTTCCTTGTAATCATCTTGTTGCCTTGGTGGCCATCATTATTACCTCCCGTCCTTCCTCTTCTTTTTTTTGGTGCTTCTTGGAGACAAATCTACTTTCCTTGATATTTGCTTTGCAAGTCCATTCTCTTCACCTTCATATAATTCTGGTTCATTTCTCAGCTTACAAACTTCATTGTCATTGTTTCTATTCATGTCTCCAACCTTATGAGAAACAACGTCACTAAGAAACTTATTTGGGAACTTATCCTTGATCATGTCAATTTGATTCTCTTCTGACTTTTCTTCCTACTTTTCATTTTGAACATTCTCTGAAAACATAATCCTACAATCAGTAGCTATAGGAATCCTTATTCAGATAAAACTAAAGGCCTTTCCTGATTCCTTAGTACCAGATCCCCTTCTTTCTCCACCACTTTCCCTATTTGTTGTATGATTTCCCCTTCCTCTACTTCTTCTAAAAGCTCATGTTCCGCTCTATCTCCCCATAGAGAGGAGGGTGATAGAGGAGATGTTTTATGTGCTCTCCTACATATTCTCTCCATTATCTGTTGTGCTTTGATTTTCCTTCATGTGATTAACCTTACTAACTTGTGTGTTGCTTTCTACAGTGTTCAAGTAGCCTGGATATTCATTTAAAATCACCTCCTCAAGTGTGGTAGAACTTTTATTTATGGATCTCAGATACTGCTGTAGGTTAGCTCATCAGACCTCACTTTCTTCATTTGTTGCTGCAGGTTATGCACACCACCATCACTGTTGATCTTCTTGCTTACTATTTCCTTACCATTTTCTTCCTTCTTCTCATTTGTAATAATTTTATTGTTGTTGCTTTCCTGCTTTCTCTTTGTAATATTATTTGATGTGAGCTTAGCATGTCCTTCATCCCTCTCATCCCCATCCATAACCTCCTCAGTAAGTGTTGCAAATTTGTTCTCGAGTTTCACCTCATGCCCTTTTGCATTACTGTTGCTGGAATTGCCTTCATGCATGCTCTTTGTGTTTTTAGTTTGCTAGTTGTCAGGATCCTCTACTACCTTGCCACTAGATAGAACCCTATACTTCCCTTTTTGTAATCTTCTACCAAGATGCAAATTTGTATGTTCTTCAGTCCTTGTCATTGCTGGCTCCATGCTTTCTCCTTGGTGATTAGGGTTAAGCTCTGGGTGTAGTATTCTATATTCCTTCATATCATGACCCTATAACTTGCATTCCAAATGGTATTTAGGAAGATAATCATATCTTACTTTAACAATTTCATATCTAATATCCCCAGTTATCTCATTCTCACTATCTATCATCACCTCTTTGGGTAAGTTAGCTGCTAGATCCACCAACACCTTTACCCGTGCATGATGTGCCATGGTTATATGGCACTTTCGATGCTTAAAACAAGGAAAATATGCAATAACTTGGGTGTATTTTGTTGGTATGATGTGGATTCTGTCTTACTTTGCAGGAAAACAGGTTTTAAAGGCAAAATGATCAAAAAGGAAGAATCAAGCCCGAGAACGAAGTGTCTGAAGATGAAAGAACAAGAATATGTACCAGAGAGTGACCCACGACACCACTCACGTGCCGTGAGTACCACTCACGACAGGACTCAAGCCACGTGAGTCCACCTACGAGGCGTGACTTGGTGGCGTGAGTCCACTTCAGAGATCCCAAAAGAAAGTTCTGATTTCCACGACACAAGTCACATGGCGTGACTGTCAGTCACATGACGTGGAAGCATACCGTGACTCGACTTATGAAGATGTCCAATTGAGCCTGGTTCCCACAACACCAACCTACGTGGCGTGATTTGGTTCCACGATACGGTTGAAGTTGCCGACTCTGTTCTCCTATTTTGCTTAGGATAGGATTAGCTTTGTATCTATAAATACCCCTGTATAGTCCTATGTGCGAGATTAATTCAGAGAGAGTCATTACATTATTTTGAGAGATATTTTATACTGTTTTTGAGATTATAACCATATTCTTGGTTTTGTAGTTACAAACCCTAATTCAAGTTTTATTGATAATTGAGGTTTCAGTTTTTCTTCATTATTGTGAGTGGGCAATTATGTTTTCATCTTTGAATTCTTCTTGTGTTCTTGCAATCATGGGCAGCTAAACCCATTAACTAGGGTTGTGTGAACCATGAGAAATTAACGACACAGGTTAAGTGCAAATCAATTCTTAACCGTTGTGACTGCATGTATTGTTGTCTTCTTCGTTGTGATTGATTTCTAATGGTTGTAAACGTTAGGAACCCTCCTGTATTCTAGACTTGCTCGAGAGAGAGGTAGAGATTGGGAAAAGGAGATAACAACAGAAATTTGAAGCTATCAACCTTCATCTAATAATCGGAGCCTTAGCGGGAATGGTTATCTGAGATCCAGGACAAGGGTTAGTAGTGCGACACTTGGAGACCGAGAGGAGAAGAGTGAAATTTGTCTAACCAAGGTTGAGAGACATTTAGATGAACATATCTTGTCAGATTTTGCATGCAACACAGTGGGAAAAAGTTTTGCTAGCACAAATAACCAGTGCAGTTAAGGAATCATTGGGGATCACAGTCCTAGTGTATCTCTCTTATTGTCTACAAACTCAATACTACCAGCAATTGTTACTGTCACTTTTTATTCACAAAACCCCCCCAGTTTTACTTCTTTTCCAATTACTCAAACAAGAACTCAACCTAATTCTGTCCTTCTTCCCTGTGGTATCGACCCCAACCTTAGTTGGGTTCTATATTTGACAGCGACCGCTTTATACTTTTACAGAGGTATATTTTGGGCGACATCAAATTTTGGCGCCGTTACAGGGGAAGATGGTTACGGAGTTGATTAGTTTGCCTATTGGAGTTGATTGGTTTTATTTTTCTGCACTACTTATAAGGGCATACACCGGTGTATGCCAAATACTAGGAGTCAAGGCAATCCCCTGATTCCACTTGATCTTGAAATTGAACAAAATCTGAGAGCTAAGCGAAGAATGGTAAATACAGATGGAGTCCAGGATCCCGCAGCTGCGGGAGAAATTAATCACCAACCAATTCAGCCGGTTGGTCATGAAATAGCAGACCAAACTACAGCTCGATTGACACGAGAAGAGCAGGCTAGGCAAGCTGCCCTTAGGCAAGCAGAAAGGGATAATCGAGCCATGCAAGAAGCAGCTCAGCGTCTGGCTGAGGCTGAAGAGCGACAGAGAAGACTTAGAGCACAGCAGAGACCATATGTGCCTGTTTATGATGATCCTGAAGAAGTGGATGTGGCTTATTTCGAGTCGGTGGGACTGGTGCCATTATTCCACCACAGTTACCTCCAGGCACTAAGTTTGACATTACAAGTGCCATGATTCATTTGCTGACCATAAAAGGTGTGTTCGTCGGTCTTCTTACAGATGATCCAAACCTGCACGTGATGAACTTTATGGGGGTCTGGACTTCTTATAACTTTCCTGGAGTTAACCAAGAGGCGATTCTGTTGAGGTTGTTTCCATTCTCTCTAACAGGAGAAGCGACTTTGTGGTTGGCCGAGTTACCACGAGGTTCCATCACTACTTGGCTAGAGTTGAGAAATCAATTTCTGGAAAGATTTTTCCCACCTTCTAAGATGCTGCAGTTGAAAGATGAGATTTATAATTTCAGATAGCTCCATGCTGAAGCACTTTATGAGACAATGCTGAGGTTCAAGAAGAAGTTGCAGAATGTGCCGAATCATAGATTGAGTGGTAGAAGTTTACTTGAAATTTTCTACAGGGCTTTGAACGCAAACACTAAGGTTGTTACAAATACTATCACTGGTAGAGCGTTCATGAGTCTAAGATGGGAGCAAGCTTCAGAAATATTAGATCGTATCACTAAGACCAACCGAGGATGGCATACTCGGAGGGCAGATACGCCTGCTGGTACATATGTTATTGGATCCTCAGTTGCACAACGGGCATTGGACAAAATTGTGGCTCAAGAGGTCACACAACTAAGGACAGAAATTGGTCTTCTGGCTAAACAGATAGCGGCCAGAGATGCTGAAAAGGTACATGCTTTAGGGGAACAAGGTAAATCATCTAGACATGAAGATTCTAAATCTGATGAAGAGGTGAAGTATCTGGATCGAGAAGTGAAGGGTTTTCGAGCCAAGGGCCAAGGGTCTAATCAAGACTCTTGGAACTCAAGGCAAGGGAATCAAGGTCGGAACTATTATGGAGACAACTACAACAAATCTGGATACAGAGATCGAGAAAGAGACCGTGATGGTGATTGGAGGCGAAAAGATGATTATAGAGAGAAGAAGGGCCTTTACGTACCACCAGGTAGCCGCGATGCTGAGTTGGGAAATTCAAGGATTGAAGACCTTCTGAATAAACTGGTCACGAGGTCAGAAAGCCAAGAAAACTATCTAAAAGAGACTAAGTCAGATATTTCGGGGATAAGTCAAAAGGTTGAGTCTCACTCAACAGCCATCAAACAGTTAGAGCAACAGTTCGGGCAGTTATTTGTGGCATTAAATCAGCGTCAACAAGGTACCCTTCCGAGCAACACCATCCCAAACCTAAAAAATGATGCTCATTGTATGGCTATCACAACGAGAAGTGGGAAGATGCTTAGTGAGGCACCCAACCAAGTTGAGGGTGTTCATGCTGCACCGAAAGAGCAACCAAATGCCACGACAAAGGTAAAGGAAGCTCTAAAGAAGTATGTTCCATTCCCAAGACCTCCTCCACCTTTCCCTCAACGTCTAAAGAAAAAGGTGGATGAGAATAAAATTGTTGGTGGGGAGATCATGAAAGAAGTTGAGGAGCCTCAGACTGATGAAAATAAGGTGAATACTGAAAATGAGAAAGAAAAAGAAGCCCCACAAGGGCTAACCCCCATTCCTAGGCCGCCACCTCCATTCTCTCAGCTATTGAAGAAAAAGAAGGAGGATGTAAAATTTCAAAAGTTCATGTCCATATTGAAGCAACTTTCTATAAACATTCCTCTAGTAGAGGCATTAGAGCAAATACCGGGATATGCGAAGTTCATGAAGGATTTGGTCACAAAGAAGAGAACTATTAGTTATGAGTCTGTGGATAATTTGCACCATTGTAGTGCAATTGCATCCCGTTCTCTTGTGCAAAAGAAAGATGATCCAGGTGTCTTCACAGTTCCATGCACAATTAGGTCAGTTCACTTCGCCAGAGCTCTATGTGACCTAGGTGCGAGCATTAACTTGATGCCACTGGCAGTATTCGAGAAGTTAGGCTTGGGAGCCCCCGGGCCAGCAAAGATGCGATTATTGATGGCGGATCATACGATCAAGAAACCTGTGGGCATAGTATATGATGTGTTGGTCAAGGTTGAAAAATTCATCTTCCCTGCTGACTTTGTGGTCTTGGACTGTGAGGTCGATTTTGAGATGCCCATAATTTTGGGAAGACCATTTTTAGCCACCGGCAGAGCATTGGTGGATATGGAGAGGGGTGAGCTGAAATTCAGACTGGATAATAAGGAAGTCACATTCAACATTTGCAGAACTATGAAGCAGCCAAAGAACATGAGGGTGGTTTCAGAAATAAATATTCTAGATGACCCTGGAGGCCAACACTGGGGATATCTTGATGAAGTCTGAGTAATCAAGATATCCACATCGTGCCGCGATGTTAAATCAGGCGCTTCATGGGAGGAAACCCATGGGCTAGTTGGTGAAGTCTGAGTATCCAAGTTAGCCGTGTCATGCCGCGACATTAAATCAAGCGTTGATTGGGAGGCAACCCAAGATATTGTTATGTGGAGATCTGATTATTGGAAGAGCAGTTAGCTAAAAGTCATAAGATTTACCTGAATTGGTTCAAATACTATTCATGCCACTATTCACGTCACATGAGTCCACGCATGACACGTGGATTGTGTCGTGAAAATCAGAGACATTTTTTAGATTTCAGAATCTGACCTACAGCAGAGGACCCACGTGACGTGAGTCCAACCCACGCCACGTGGGTAGTATCGTAGAAATCAGAGGAAAACTTTTGATCTCAGAACCTCACCTACGCCAGGACCCACGAGACGTGAGTCAAACCCACGTCTCGTGGGTTGTGCCGTGACAGTTAAAACCTACAGATGCCCCGAATCCGACCCGACCTAGTCCCATTTTTCCAAAATAAAATTAGGTTTCCCCCTCTTTACCCGATATAACACTCGAACCCACTCTATTAAAACACCAGTTTAAAGCATTCTAATTAAACCCTAATTTCCAATCTTTCTCTACTCCATCAACCAAAATCCAACCCTCCCATCACCTAAATCACAAAATTCAACCCAAAATCCGATCCCCTAATCATAATATACCCAAAATCTGAACCCTATTACCCACAAATTTTGAAAACCCGACCCCCACACCATAATCCGATCCAAACCCGACCCATATACCCAAAATTCAACCCAAACCTGTTACCATGCCTCCTAAATCAAACCCCAAAAGTGACCATCTTGATTCCTCATCCTGAATTCGCACCAAAAAATTGGATTTACCAACCCGTCTGCGTGATAAACCGACTAAGTCTGAGAAAAGTGGGTCCGTGGAGGAGTTTGACATTGGACATGATGATACTGCTTTAGTACCTCGGACCACGAGGTTACAGACGCGGGCTCGAGCCGCTGCCCAGGCAGACCTTTAGCCTGTCCCACCACATGTCGAGTCTGTTATTTCGAATGAGTCCTCTGAGTCCGCCCCCTAGTTTGAAGAGGGGGAGGATGCTTCTGAGTCAGGTTCTGCGTATGATGCTACGGTTCAGGGTACTTTTGCGGCGGCGGCTACAGTTTCTATTTTCGGTTCTGGTACCCAAAGTGCTTCGACTCCCGCGCAGAGTACGAAGGTTCAGCGATGGTGTGTGCAGGGCATGCGTGCTTTTTATAATAGAGATGCTGAGCTGACGGAGCAGGGTGTGTATCGGAGGGGTATTATGGAGGAGCCCCGATATCGGGTGGAGGAGTTGCAGACATTGCCTGATATTTGGCCTATTTTTTAGAGATATGGATTGAGTTGGATGGCGCATCCTTCGGGTCGTTATAGCTCGGAGTTAGTCCGAGAATTTTATGCTTTTTATGCTGCGTCGGTTGACTTGAGCGCTCCTGTTGGGCAGAGATATCTTTCGCAGCCATTATTGACTCACGTCCTGGTTCGTGGTACCAGCGTGGATATTTTAGAGCAGACCATTCACCACTTCTTATTTGGGGCTGACCGTCCACTTCCGGCCTCGACTGCTAAATTTGATCATAGGATGGATAATGTCAGAGACAGAGTTAGGATGCGAGATGTGGATCAGAAATTGGAGCTGCTTAAATGGATTGCGGGGTACATAGCCGAGGATGGTGTAGCAGCTAGTTGGGTGACTGGGAAGCTGGACATCAAAAATTCCACGCTTCATTTTACTGGCAGATTCTGGTGGTCCGTTGTTCGGCATCGGTTGGGTCCAACTAATGCTGACAACTCACTTACATTAGACCGGGTTGTGGTGGTAGCCAGCATCTTGGCTGGCTATGAGATTCATTTTGCTAGATACATCATTCGGGAGATCCATGAGCGGGCCTTTCGAGATCATACGAGTATACCCTTCCCATGCCTGATCCAGGGTTTGTGTGACAGGGTGGGTATAGCCAGGATACTTGCCCTCGACCATTATATAGAGGTGTCCCGCATTGCGGATATTGGAATGATGCAGCAGTGGGGTTCGCACCCCATTCTTCCACGTGGGTTACAGCCGTCTGAGTCATCGAGCGCAGCCCTAGATAAGACGAGCAGTGCTCCTATGCCTATTCCCGTACCGATTAGGGTACCTGAGACTATTCCTGTACAGACTGAGGGCGTTGGCCCTGTTGATGATGAGGTATCCAGTACTAGCACTCCACCACATCCTTCTGGTATGGTTTCAGTGTCGAGGAACATTCTGCAGCAGTTGATTGACAGACAGACGCAGATGTTTGAGCGACAGAACCACACTGAGACCCAGATGGCTAAGTTGGTATCCCAGCTTAAGCCTTGGGTTAGGACCACTGTCGAGGCTGCAGAGGCTAGGGTGGAGGCTAGGATGACTGCGGCGATGGATCAGTTTATGAGGGGGTTGCATGGGAGGATTGACATTTTTGAGGCACGGATGGCCTCCCGATTGAGTGCTGCACCAGGTCATGATATGACTGGATTGACCCAAATAGTAGCTACATTGAGAGAGGAGGTTCGGGCATTGGCATCGAGTAGCACTCCTATTATACCACCTATGCCTGCCCAGGCCTCCGTGCGACCAGCATTTGAGGTGGATTTATTCTCTGACGAGGAGCCTCCGATGGATAGAGGCAAGAGACCACGCAGTCCAGAGGATCAGGTCGATAGTGATGCTGAGTATGAGAGTGCTATTCGAAGGGCTGTTAAAGCCTCCCGGGTGGAGTATCATGCGAGCCAGGTTGAGGCGGAGCAGAGGACACAGGGTGCCTCTTCCAGCCAGGCACCCCTTCCTTCGGATGCACCTACTACTGAGTAGATTGATGATCCCGCTGCGGGCGGGCCCACTTTTGGTGCTTAGAGCGCCACAGGTATGTCTTCACTCCCTTGTATTTTTTTTGATATCTGTGCATTGAGGGCAGTGCACCATGTTTAGTTAGGGGTGGGGGTGTACCACCACTTGGGGGTTTTTGTTGCCGTGTTTCTTTTCCCCCGAGTGTGCTATCATAGTAGAACTGGCATGTTTAGGATGTTAGTTATATTATTATGTGTTTTTGTGTTTAATTAGGAGAAAAATAGGGGAACCTTAGTGCAGTCCGATTTTGAAAATTTATTAAGGATGCTTTGTGATTGTCTAAAGGATACCCCTCCTAAAATTTTTATTTTAAAATGGGTGTGTAGCATGTTAGTTTGTGACAGTTGTTGGATCTTGTTATGGCACTAGGATTATAGACAAAGTAACTGTAGCTAGCATCGCATAAACCGGATAGGTAGTACTTGGTAAGACAACCCTGTGCTATGTGTGTGTGAGGTCACTACTTGGTTAACTTTGTGTGTGCGATCCAGAACTTGCCCGGTTAGTCTTGCCTAGGTTAGAGGATGGTGGTTAGGAAAGGATCATAGGCCGTTTTTTAATAAGTCCACTTTTAGCCTAAACGCCCGACCAAATGAACAAGTATCCCTTGATCCCGACTTTGAGCCTAAATTGACCAATTTCTTGCATTAGCCTATTCACCTTCCCATTTTGACTTACAATGAACCTGTCTTGGCTTTGGTCCCTCCTTGGACACTGTGTACCTCAACTCAGGCAAATAGCCTAAGTTGGGGGTGGCTATTATAGGGGTGCGTAGATTGATGTGGGTATGACGAAGAGGTAAATAAAAGAAAAAGGGAAAACAGGTTTAGGTGTGAAGAAAAAAAATAAATAAAGTGAAAAGAAGAGAAATTGCAAAGAAAAAGAAAAAAAAAGTTATGTTGTGAAAGTAAAGAAAATCACACCCAAAATCTGAAAATAAAAGAAAGGAGAATAAGGGAGAAGAAAAATGAGAAAGGTTGGAAGTTGGGGCAAAAAAAAAAATAGTGCAGTGTCAAGGAGGGTTGAGTCACCACATCCATATGTACCATACCCGTCCCTAAGCCTACATTACAAGCGGATTAAAGTCCTATAGTGATCCTAGTCTAACTGTCCGAAAAACTAAGGCATAGAAAATAAGGGCAAGCCTATGGTATTTCATGCACACTGTTTGAACTTCCTTGTGAGAGTGAGTGTTTTGACCTCGTCCCTACCTTGATATTAATAAGTATACTGTGAGTAGATGGGACTTCTTTGACTGTGAGATTACATGGGTTGCATTATTAGCTGCTAGTTGTTCGAAAAATGTCGTTTGCATATATGCTTAGTTGTTTGTGCATAATCTGGTGTCATTACTTGATCCCTTCTATGTTATGATAATATGTTGCATGTATACACACGTTGGTGTTGATTTTCAAATAGGAGGGGTCAGAAAGGTTTTGTGCCAAAGGCAATGAGTAGACTGCCATAGGTCCCTTAGGTTTCTCTTGATCAAGCATCGTATATGTGTGTTTTTGTTTTGTTCGTCTGAGGACATACAAACGTTCTAAGTTGAGGGTGTTGATGTGCCATGGTTATATGGCACTTTCGATGCTTAAAACAAGGAAAATATGCAATAACTTGGGTGTATTTTGTTGGTATGATGTGGGTTCTGTCTTACTTTGCAGGAAAACAGGTTTTAAAGGCAAAATGATCAAAAAGGAAGAATCAAGCCCGAGAACGAAGTGTCTGAAGATGAAAGAACAAGAATATGTACTAGAGAGTGACCCACGACACCACTCACGTGCCGTGAGTACCACTCACGACAGGACTCACGCCACGTGAGTCCACCTACGAGGCGTGACTTGGTGGCTTGAGTCCACTTCAGAGATCCCAAGAGAAAGTTCTGATTTCCACGACACAAGTCACGTGGCGTGATGTGGAAGCATGTCGTGACTCGACTTTTGAAGATGTCCAATTGAGCCTGATTCCCACGACACCAACCTACGTGGCGTGATTTGGTTCCACGACACCAAGTCACGGTACCGTGGAAGTTGCCGACTCTGTTCTCCTATTTTGCTTAGGATAGGATTAGCTTTGTATCTATAAATACCCCTGTATATTCCTATGTGCGAGATTAATTCAGAGAGAGTCATTACATCGTTTTGAGAGCTATTTTATACTATTTTTGAGATTATAACCATATTCTTGGTTTTGTAGTTACAAACCCTAATTCGAGTTTTATTGATAATTGAGGTTTCACTTTTTCTTCATTATTGTGAGTGGGCAATTAGGTTTTCATATTTGAATTCTTCTTGTGTTCTTGCAATCATGGGCAGCTAAACCCATTAACTAGGGTTGTGTAAACCATGAGGAATTAACGACACAGGTTAAGTGCAAATCAATTCTGAACCATTGTGAATGCATGTATTGTTGTCTTCTTCGTTGTGATTGATTTTCTAGCGGATGCAAACGTTAGGAACCCGCCTGTATTCTAGAATTGCTCGAGAGAGAGGTAGAGATTGGGAAAAGGAGATAACAACAGAAATTTGAAGCTATCAACCTTCATCTAATAATCGGAGCCTTAGCGGGAATGGTTATCTGAGATCCAGGACAAGGGTTAGTAGTGCGACACTCAGAGACCGAGAAGAGAAGAGTGAAATTTGTCTAACCAAGGTCGAGAGACGTTTAGACGAACATATCTTGTCATATTTTGCATGCAACACAGTGGGAAAAAGTTTTGCTAGCACAAATAACTAGTGCAGTTAAGGAATCATTGGGGATCACAGTCCTAGTGTATCTCTCTTATTGTCTACAAACTCGATACGAACAGCAATTGTTACTGTCACTTTTTATTCACAAAAAAACCCCAGTTTTACTTCTTTGCCAATTACTCAAACAAGAACTCAACCTAATTCTGTCCTTCTTCCCTGTGGTATCGACCCCAACCTTAGTTGGGTTCTATATTTGACAGCGACCGCTTTATACTTTTACAGAGGTATATTTTGGGCGACATCAGTACACTGCTTGGACTACTCTTATTAATCGTGGCTAGGTCCAGTTGTAAAGGTTCTCCTATCGCTGCTACCAGAGAGAATAGCAAATCCTTTACAAAGAAGGTTTGGGAATGATATCCATGCCATGGCTTTGATCCTCTCCTCATCTATTTTAAATCTTGTATCATCTATCAAAGTTCATATTAAATATGAATATCCTTTAGTACACGTAATGTAGACCTCCATAGATGATAATCTGATTAAAATATGCCTATTCCAAAATAATCCAATTGTGCAATCCCTCTTTATTCCATACTGAAAAGGTATGACTTTCCTTAGTATCTCTAGATTTGGTCATCCATAAGAGAATTTGCCAATGACGGCAAACTGAAGGTTCTCTATTATATTTATATGATTAACTTCTGCCTCCGTCCATTTAATCCTTAGAAATCTATCAATAATTTGAACAGGCTTATGAGGAATGGTTCCAGTTGTTGCTGTTGTAACTTCGCCCTGCTTAATAGTCTCCACAAAATTCAACTTTAATTGTGTTCCTATTGTACAAGTGATAACCTCTTTCCCATTATCTGACTGTGTTACTGGTGGAAAATCAATAGAGTCGTCAACTCGAGGTAGCCCAGTCACATGCAGTGACCGACCGACGGCATGTGCGTGCATCGGCGTTAAGCGTTAGGGTTCATGGGAGGAGAGAGACGAGAGAAATCTCTGATGTACACCTAGTGGATATCATACAAGAAGTAGCATTATTCTAGCTTAAATCTCCCATGAGAATTTATACTTGTCTATATATAGGACGTCATTTAATTATTTTTTAATATTTAAAATTTTAAGCTCAATTATAATTTTGCTTATAAAATATTTTTTATTTGAACTATGTAAAAAGCTTTATGAATTTATATAGACTTCAAATTAATATTGAACCTTGAATTTGATCATTCTAAATTCAGGTTTAGATCTTTGAAAGCCAATAGTTAAAAATTAAAATCATACGTAGGTAAATTGTTGCTTTTTTGATGGCTTAAACTTTGAAATTCTTTAGTTCAATTTTTCAACGTACTTTCTATTTCTTGCAAACAAAACCTAATTAAAATTGTAACATATGTGATTCAAACATTGTTACATATAGTGACAACAACAATTTTGTTAGGTGAAAGAAAAAGTTTTTTTTCATCTATTCTAATTCATTTTCCCAAAACTCTACTCCATTTTCCAATATTATCTTAATATGCTACCTTATGTTTATGAAGCACTAAGGTTCTATAGAGATGTTTGTTTGATTTTGTGTTTTATTTATTTTTGCTTCCTTTTTTACCTTGGAGGTGGATTTCACTTTTGTTGAAGTAGTAAAAATTTTCATTTACATATCTGGCATATTAGTAGAGTTGGTTTTTTTTTAGGGAAAATATCACCATTTAGCATACATAAGCCCTTAAGTAGGCTCCATAGCAACACTTTAATATAATTCTTTTAGATAACAAAAATAGCAATACTTTGAGGAGACACATATTTACACCCTATACAACTGATTCAATTTAATCTTCCTCTTTTAATCTCTCCTACTTTCCAAATTTTTCTCCTAAATTTTAGTTTTCATATTCCTCTTTTATCTTCCTCACAAGTCTTCCTCTTTTATCTCCTAAATTCTTCGAAATTGAAACACCCATATTTTTTCTTCTTCTTCTTCACCATTAACACCCATGTACACATACATTCAAAAACGGACGCGAACCTCACCAAAAAATACGCTGGACACAACGCCATTTTTTTCTTCTTCATTATTGAACTTCCTCACGCCAAAAAACACAACAACACATACAAAGGAGATTTTTCTGAAAGTTCCATTAACACCATCCACCACCACCGCGAACTCCCTTTTTTCTCACCGGAAAAATGACCAAGCAAGCCCCTAAACTCATCTCTTTTACTTTTTATCTCTCATACTTTCATAAATTGTTTGCTCGTTTCATCATCTTCGTATCCTCCATTCAATTTTTTGTAGAACATATGAGATCAAAACATCGAAATGATCCAGTAAAAATGGCGGAAATACTTGAAGCAAAAGGAATGTAAAACTTGTTTATGTTTTTTGTATATGTATATGTATTTAATACAATTGTATTTGTATATGTATCCTAATACAATTAAATATATTTCTTAATATGTATATGTAACTTAATATGTAGAATTGTATATGTATTTAATTAGTACATTGTGTTTTGTATATGTATTTCACAGAATGATGACAATGCTTATGGGTCTATCTGTTGTATATGTATTTGATGTTAATAACGCCTGAATTTGCAGTTGTATATGTATTTCATAACAAATAAATGAATTTGTATATGTATTTCAAAAAATGATGACAGTGTTTAATGGGTCTATGTGTTGTATATGTATTTGAGGTCACAAAAACAGTTATGAGATACATATTTGAGAACATAAAAAATAGTTTTTATTTGGTAAATACATATCATATGCAAATGATACATGTATATCAAACGACACATGTTTATACAACTTGAATCATACAGATGATACTTATTTATATACAAATACAAATGAAAAATTTGACATACAAATACAAATAATTTATATAAAGTGTACTGTTTGATACAAAAAAAATAAAATATAAAAATACAAAAAAAAGAGAAAGAGAAAATATAAAATACAAAAAGGGTGAGAGATGTGAAAATATAAGATATAAAATACAAAAAGAAAAAAAGAAAAAGAGAGAGAAAGAGTGGTGAAAATATAAAATACAAAAAGGGAGAGAGATGTGAAATATAAAATATAAAATATGGAAGAAAAAAAAAGATAATGAGAATAGGAAAGAAAGAGAGGCTAGAGATAGAAGAGAGAGAAAGAGAGAAAATCTTATATTTTTTTAATTGGAAACTCATTAAAATGAGCTTCCTATTTGGAAATGGAATCTTCAATTAATTGGGTGAACGTATTTAAGGAAACTAAAATTCATTTTCCTTTTTAAACTCAAGTTGTTACCTAAAAATAAGGTAATTAGTTGTACTTGTATATGTACTTGATGCTGTTGTCACGACCCGATTTCTCAGGTCATGATGGCACCTACTATAACCCACCAGTAGGTAAGCCCATAATCTGGAACAGCTAGTAACGGACTATTGAGTGAAATGAACAAAGCAGCGGATAAGAATATAATAAAGTGACCAATATAAAGATGAAATCCAAAAACCTGGTGAAGTCACTACAAGGGCTTCTAATACAATAGGAGTACAAAATAAAATACAGAATAAATATATACAAAGTCGTCTCTGAAATACAAAATAGAGATCAGTCCAACAATAAGAGGGAGAGCAGGAACAACTCCGAACATCAGGAGCTCACCCCAAATCTCCCATCCATAGCTCCCCCGCACGATGCACACATCAATGGTGAGAACTCGTACTATAATCTGCAGGCTGCAGAAGTGTAGTATGAGTACCAAACACGTGGTACTCAGCATGCATCGACCAACTAAGCTCCATAAATAATGCAAGTATAAATAACATGTAAAGCAAGAATATAAACTACAGGTAGCTACTCAGGCAATGAAACATAATAAGGCTAATGAAGTCATAAGGATAAACTATCCTATTCTAACAGTAATCACGAAAGAAAGTGCAATACCGTATATCGCTAGTCAATACACAAATGAAGAGTGGAAGGAGGATATATAGTAGTAATATGAAGCCAAAAGGATATAAATATATATACACAATGAGAATAGATATGGAAGGAGAGGGATAAACGGTAATACCATATATATATATATATATAACTGAACTAAAAGATACTAACCTGAGGGAGCCAACCTAACATCTCAAGGATCGTAACAAAATATGGAAGCTAACGCTAGCATAATCAGGGTCTCTAACCGAAGTGTGACTAATCATGAGATAACCTAACAATAATGTATCTTACCATAATAGAGAAAGGGATCAGAAATGTACCGCCAACCACGGGTATCAGTCCACGACCATCCTGCCACAAATCATACCATAACAATAATAAAACCGGCTAGCCCGAACAACCAATAACCCCAATCGGGCCCCCATAAGCCCGCAGAGGCACAAATAACTAATCAACAAATAACAACCATAATTTGTATCCGTATATTCCCCCATAAGACCGATAGATACAAGCACCAAACAATTATACTGGTGATAGGCAATGCACGTAGAAGAATGAATGCAGAGTAAACCAATACTATCATATCAATGAAATACCATAATGTGCCAAGTATATACACCTCCTTCGGCTCGCAGGTTCGCAAGGCAGGACCTACAAATATCACCTCTTCCAGTATGTGGTCCCCAGCTAGAGGAATCCATAAGGGACTCGGGATGTCTGTATTTACTATCTGGTCTCGAACCACGACTTCCAATAACCATCATAAATAATCTACTTCATCCAGTACCGAAGAGATATATAAAATATAGTAAGAAATGTCTAACTTGACCCGAAACTGAATGAGTGTATATTTGTACATCCATTGCCCGAGTCAAATCCGAGACTAAAATAGTATAGTAATGTAGAAAGGGTCAAAATCTCCCTCTATCGATGTGAATAAGCAGTGGTAAAAGTGAGTTGATCAATAATGGACCGAAATCAGCCTAGGTCAAATTTCCAAAGTAGTACATTTAGTTCAAAATATCATAATCCAGTAATAAGGGTGATACGACTTCCGTTATAAAAGAATCTATTTTAAAAGTGAAAAAGTAGGAATAAATCCCTTTTTAGAAAACAGTAAGAAATCAAGGTTTTAGTTGTAATCGTAACACTAAATAAGTGTAAATGCGCCTAAATGTATGCATGACATCACCAGTATCCAAACAATACCATCGTATGGACCTAAGAGTCTATAATATAGAACCATATCCTTCTAAAGGATAGAGTACTAACCTTGTGTCCAACTGATATCGTAACCACTGCCTCTGGCCCAATAATATATAAATACAGGATATCAATACCATAATTTGGGAGACTATGATAAATAAGGGCATAAAGCTACTAGAAGGATCTACTCGGTGAAAATATCACCTGATTCACTAAGTAATAAGGTAAGTCTCATACTAAGGGATCCTTCATGTCAATCTATATCTAAACAGGTCTATGATCTGTGCAATAGGATCCTACTACCATATCGGGTATTCTAGGTTGAGGCTTGGGTTACATTTCTATTCTAAATCCCCTAAATAGGTCAAGTCAAGATATTACTAGATATAAACCTATCCTATAATCCCTATCAAACATGCGATATATACAATACATAATCTCAGAGAGAAGAGTAGACCGGAGCCTATCTCAAAATCGATACACAATCTCGAACTGTCCACGAATTGCTCGCATTTACTCCACAATCACACAACGACGTCACACTATTAAAATCATAACCTACGCATTAATACGAGTAAAACAAGACCCATGTTGCACTAAAAATACTTGGGCTGAAATTCGAGTCTAAAATGGGCCCGTGGGGCCCAAAATTGAAATCCCAAAATTGAATCCATCATGAGGTCCATCGAATGACAAGGAATGTGTGCTCAAAAGTTGAGCACAAATAGAGTACAAATCGGGGCTCAAATCAGCCCCGAGAGATGGTAAAAATAAGAGGGAAAATAAGAATTAAATGGAGGAATTAGGCCGAGAACTTACGAAGAAATTAATAGGAAATAGTCACCTCAATATCCCCTATACATCCCCAACTCTAATTTATGATTCCCCACAAGTTCTTGAGCTTCTAGTACTAAAAATGGCGAAAAATGGCGAGAAATGATGAAGAAATTGAGAAGAGGAGGTTTTATAATGCCAGAGATTTAGCCTTTGTGAACGCGGGGGCCAAGGGCTGCAAATAAGATGACCAAGAACAATACCCTTCGCGAACTCAGCCAATGGGTCAAGAATATGAAGGCAGAGGAATCGGACCATCGCGAATGCGGGAAACAAGCCACTATCGTGAAGAAGGTAGTTGATCGGGTTGGGTCTGACCCGCATCGCAAATGCGAGAGGAATCGGACCATCGCGAATTCGAGCAACAAGCCGCAATTATAAAGAAGGTAATTGATCGGGTTGGGGCTGACCCATGAAGAACGCGAGAGGTGAGGCTCGTGATCGCGAAGGTAAAGAACTTGACCCTTCATAAATGTGACTTGTACCTCGAGAACGCCAAGAACAAAAGGTGGTTGCACCAGATGCTGAAAAACCAGCAATTTCCCTAAGTCCTAATAGACACCGATCGGGTGCTCGAGATTCGTTCGAAACCCCGTGCGTGCAAACGAACTATTCTACCATACCAAATTCGATATTTTAGCCTCAACAAAACCATCAAAACTTTCATCCAAGATCATTTCGATTAAATGTCGGTCCCACACCTAGTTCCATTTTAACAAAATTCTGCCCAGTAGCCCAAAATGAGTTCGAAAGCCTCAGGACCCAGACCAAGGGCCCCCCTAGCTTAAAATCAACATTCCAAAGCTAACGGCACTGTCAAAATTCTCATCCGAGGCCATCTACTAGTAGTTTTGGTTCAAGACCAATTTTTTAACTTTAAAAGCTCCAAAACAGGAAAATGGGCTTAAAACCCAAATGAACTGTCCAAAAATCAAATCGAGAGTTCTGGCCAGTCATAAATGACCTGTAGCCTCTATGGAAAGGCTCAAAATACCAAAAATGCATGAAAATTGAGAAATGACCTGGAGGGTCATTACAATATCCACTGCTAAAAGGACTTTCATCCTAGAAAGTCAATGGCTAGAAAGAGCCTGAAAGCTTAAGAGGATGAGGTACTGGGCTCACATACCCTGAGAAAGACTCCCCAGATAACCTCTAAGACTAAATAATTCTTCCAAGGGATTTTTATAAAGGTATCCTTTTTTCCTTCACATCCTTACTTCACTTCCCAAATAACCAAAACTTATCCCCAACAACCAACTAACCTCCAACTGAACTGAGCTCAACTAAAGTAGGCCAACCCAAACCACAGCACAGTGACATCACGATGAAGCAAACACACTAAGTAGATGCTCTACCAGGCTAAAGTGAACCCAAAGGATGAATCACACAGCCAACTCCAAACTCCAAATCTAATATTTTCTTGTCTTTCCTAACCCAATGCCAACTCTGAACTGCACAAAAGCTCTCCAATATCATCCGAGTCCTACTCGCATAATCATATCATACTAACCTTGAAAGACTGAAGTTGATCTATTAAAATCCACACGAACTAGCATATGAATAATTCCCAATAAGGTCTACAAGAATACTCAAACGGTGATGACCAATGTCTGTGATCTCTGCCAAACCACTAACTGGTCTGAATGACCCTCAAAACCAATAGTCATGACTCCGAAGCACAAGCTCTCAAAACAAAATAATCCGCTCCAGAATGCCCTACCAACTGTGGGTGAAACTATGCTAAGTCAAACTCGAGTACACTTCTTTCGGTGAGTAGACATACAAAATTTCTGACAAAAATCAAGAACTAAGGCCAAAAGCTGTAGAAACCAATACCATATGCCAACGGACCTTTCTTCGAGCATCTATCCAGTACACTGCATCTTAATTAAAGGAAACTGAACTGGTAGGTAATGAACAGGCCTAGTCAACCTGCCGATGAAGGCTCAACTGAGTCAAAATCTTGAAAAGGGATTGCCACTAAGTTACACAATCCATAGCTATGATTTAAATACCAAAGCTGAACTACTCGATCGTAACTATCCAAATCGATTTTGTTGACAAGTAAGCATCCACATACTGAAATCTATCACAACTCCCAAACCGTTATTCAAATGAGTCAAAACCACAACTGGATTCAACAAAACTTCACTAGGGTCAAATACCCAAATCAACCTTGCTATCAGAAATCAAGCGTATACCTAACAATTTCCATAATGGCTGAAACTGAAATATTGACGAAGAACATAACCACAATTGAGCAAAACCACAAGTTGAAGATATGAGCAATTAAATCCACATCTATTGAGGGATAACCATCAAGGCATAACCAAGAACCCGCCAAGGCTACAAAGAGTGCTAATGTTAGCCAAATCTCGAGCAACTCAGAAGATATGATCTTAGCCTAAATCTGGTCAACCAATATTCAATCCATGGCAACAAATACTCACTCCCAAAAGACACTCGCTTTGGTTACTGACAGTTGAACCATAAACCACATCGCAAAAAAAATAGAGTACCCAACTCCACACCAATACCAAAAATCAAGACTATAACTGGGTGGCGAACCAGACAAATCGAAAGGGAAAACCTCAAGCTCTCCAACAATAGGAGCGAGCTATAGAAAATGATTGTCGAAGCTAGAATTACAACAAAACCATGGAAGGCCAAACCTTCCATCACTTTCATAATCCACTCAACAACCAACCTTGCTAACAGGAAAGGAAAACCAACCAACCAAGGTAACCGTCTAAGCCAAACGAACAAGAATCGTAAAGAAGGAGATTCTAACTAGATAACGTTAGCCTAGATATCTATCAAGTAAGAATCAATAACCTCCAAAGTAATAATAAAAATAATAACAACCCTAGCATAAAGTACTGTAGGAGGTACCAAAATGAAAAACCACAACCATTACCACTCAATAATCATAACAAAGCCAATATGCCAAAGGAAATGGGATTTTAACCCAAGTGCTACACCCCTAGGAAATTATCACACCGATCCACTCAATCCACTAATAAAAGAAATCATCTACGGGGTAGTAAAACATGTATAAATCTATATAAAAGTTTACAATAATCCATAAAGTAATATCAAGGCATGTAAACACCGATGGGTATGAAAACCCCAACTCAATTCAAATAGATAGTAAGTCAAATCACACCTATAAGATGGAATCCTAAGTCATAGTCCCTGACATGCCTGAAGAAGTATGAATTTGAATGCGTCCAAGCTAGGATTGAGCGTGCGAATGACCAACCAAAATACTAAGTGCACTACCTCTGCCCGAAGGTACCACATCACTATGAGACTGATTTGGTTGTCCTGACTGCTCAATAATCCCATGCCAGGGACACTCTCTGGACCAATGGCCAATCTCTATACAGTTAAAACATGCCCCTAGAACTCTCTGATGCACTACACATGCTGACCCAAATGGCCGCCATGGCCTGAAGACCTAGACAAACTACCACAAAATGTCTGACCAGAACTCTATCCACTGTGACCACCATGACCTATTGGAGAGTCATCAATAATCTAAGGTGCTACCTGTATGAACCTGATAGGTTGTAAGTGATGATGATCTCTGCTGGAAGGATCCCTATTTTAGGATAGAATACCACTAACACTGAACTGCTGACATGGCCTCTTACAGCCACCTCCATATGTATCAATACATGACATCTATGTAGTCCTCGCTTGATCAATAACCTGAAGGAAAGTAGACCCAGTTGCTATTAAATACTCTGATGCCAAGTAGAGTGGTAAAGCTAACCCTTTGATAAATCCCTATACCAACTCACCCTCTAAAGGAAATAACATAGGAGTATGTCTGGACCACTCGAGAAACCTAATCTCATACTCTAAAATTGATAAAGAGCCCTGCTGAACACCAACAAACCCAACTCTGGCCTAAGAACCACTCGATATACCAGAATTATCTCTGGTTGTAAAGTATCCACGAAAAGACTCAGAATCCCTAATAGAGAATCTCAAAGAACTGGGGTGGTCGTAAAATCTGTCAGAGAATGGGCTAGCCCCAACTCTGGCTGGTGCTGAAGATCTTGGACATCAATCTCTAACTTCCTAGCCCGACGCTGAGCTAAAAATCTCTTACATATACAGAAATCTCGTCTGCATCTATTGATAACCTCGTGTTATCCATCAGGGAAAGAGTAGAGTCAACGAAGTACTTAGAGGTTAATAGAAGTATACAGACACATGACAAGGAATCAAGGAATATAATTTCCTAGGAATTCCCTATAGTCTCCAAAGATAGAATACAGACATCTCCGTACCGATCCATAGGACTCCACCAGGTACTTAGCTCATGTACCAATAACACCGATTAACCTATGCTCTGAGACTAATTTGTCACGCCCTGATTTATCAGTTCATGATGACACCTACTATAACCCACTATTAGGTAAGCCAACCCATAGTCCAAAACAGCTAGTAACACACTATTAAGAAAAATGAAGAAAGCAGTGGATAAGAATCTAATAAGGAGACTAATATAAAGATGAAATCTTAAAACCTGGTGAAGTCAGTACAAGGGTTTCTAATACAATAGGAGTACAAAATAAAATACAGAATAAATATATAAAAAGCCATCTCTAAAATACAAAATATAGATCAGTCCAACAATAAGAGGGAGAGCAGGAATAACTAAGAGTTTTTGCCGCTAGTATCTCCATCGAGTCTGAGAAGATTCAAAAGTTTATGAAGGGGTTAGATGGTTCATATCAGTTGGCTATGGCTCAGATGGTTGTTTTAGGGGCTTTTTTCAGAGTATTAATGAGCATGCTAAGTTGACAGAGTCTATTATCTAGGCTACTCAGGGAGGTACCAAGAAAGTGCATCGTTAGGGTGAGTTCAGTACATGCCTCTCGAGGTAGAGATTTCTCTAGTAGAGGTTCCCGTGGTTATCATGGTAGGCCAGTTTAGGGTGCATTACAGGGATCAAGTAGTAGACTTTTAGGTTCTATGACTATGGGTAGCCAGACTTTGAGTCAGGGTGGTCGTTCTAGTTTAGCCGCACCTCCTCAGATTGAGTCAGGCAGTAGAGGGTGTTTCGTATGTGATGAGTTTGGCCACGTGGCCAAGGATTTTCCCTGGCATATTTTCAAACCTACTCATATATCTCTAGTGAGAGATAGTTCTTAGAGTGGTAGAGGTGTTGCTAGAGGTGCCCGTGGTAGAGGTAGGGGAGCTCGTAGTGGTGGTCATGGGGTTACTCAGTCTGGGAGTAGGCGTGGATAGTATTATGCTATACCTGGGAGACCTGAGGTAGAGGCTTCTGATGCAGTTATTACAGGTATCATCCCAGTTTGCTACAGGCCATGCTTCCGTGTTATTTAACCCTGGATCTATATTCTCCTATATGTCTGCATATTTTGCTTCTAGTTTGGATATTGTATGTGAGCCACTTGCTATGCCTCTTTATGTATCTACCCCCATAGGAGATTCCTTAGTAGTGGATCGGGTGTATCGATCTTATGTAATTACCTTTATGGGGCGTGAGACTTGGGTAGACTTGATTCACCTAGATATGGTTGACTTTGATGTTATCTTGGGTATGGATTGGTTAGCCCCTTATCATGCCATTTTGGATTGTTATGCCAAAACCGTGACCTTAGCTAGCCGGGTGTGCCAAGACTAGCTTGGAAGTGTGCACTTAATTCAGGTCTGAAGAGGGTTATATCATTTCTACGTGCTCGTCGCATGGTAGAAAGGGGTTGTTTGTCTTATTTTGCCCATGTTCAAGATACGAGTGTTACTTCGCCGTCTCCCATGGATTTTATCTAAGTGGTTCGTGAGTTCATGGATGTGTTTCCTACCAATTTGCTTGGTGTGCCTCTGAACCGTGATATTGACTTTGCTATTGATGTTGAGCCGGGAACCAAGCCCATTTCTATTCCTCCTTATAGGATGGCCCTGGCTTAGTTGAAGGAACAGTTGCAGGATTTGTTGAGTAAAGGCTTCATTAGACCTAGTATTTCTCCTTGAGGAGTGCCTGTCTTATTTGTGAAGAAGAAAGATAGTTCTATGCGTATGTGTATTGACTATCGATAATTAAACAAGGTGAAGATTAAGAACAAGAATCCTCTTCCTCACATTGATGATTTGTTTGACCATTTTCAGGTTGCTTTCGTATTTTCTAAGATTGATTTGAGATTAGGGTATTACTAGTTGAGGATTAGAGCTTTGAATGTTCTGAAGATGGCTTTTTGGACTCAATACGGTCACTATGAGTTCTTGGTCATGTCTTTTAGGTTGACCAATGCCCCAGCAGCATTCATGGAGTTGATGAACCGAGTGTTTAGACCGTATTTCGACACCTTTGAGATTGTATTCATAGATGATATCTTGGTTTATTCCAAGAATGAGGTGGCAGATCATGTGAGATACTTGAGGAATTTACTTCAGAGGTTGCGTGATGAGAAGTTGTATGCTAAGTTCTCTAAGTGTGAGTTTTGGTGGATTCTATCTTCTTTTTGGGTCATGTGGTGACCAAGGATGGTATTATGGTCTATTCGGCCAAGATTTTGGTGATTTATGATTGGGCCAGACCCACTAGTCCTACTAAGATTCAGAATTTTATTAGCTTGGCAGGTTACTATCAGCTTTTTGTTGAGGGTTTCTCTTTGATTGCGGCTCCTTTGACCAAGTTGACTCAGAAGAAGATTACCTTTCAGTAGCAGGTGAGAAGAGATTCCAAAAGCTCAAAGAGTCATTGACTTCAGCTCCTATCTTGACCTTGCCCAAGGAGGGCATGGGTTTTACCATATTCTATGATGCTTCGGGTGTTGGTTTGGGTACAGTGTTGATGCAGGAGGGTAAGGTGATTGCTTATGCCTCTCGTCAGTTGAAGTCTCATGAGAAGAATTACCCTACCCATGATTTGGAGTTGGTCGTTGTTGTTTTCGTGTTGAAGTTGTGGAGACACTACTTGTATGGGGTCCATTGTGAGATTTTCTCGGATCATCATAGTCTTCAGTATTGCTTCACCCAGAAAGAGCATAATATGAGACAGCATCATTTGCTTGAGTTGCTTAAGGATTATGACATCACTATTTTGTATCATTCGGGTAAGGCTAATATAGTAACGGATGCCTTGAGTCGAAAGTCGACTAGTATAGGGAGTTTGGATCATCTTTTGACTCAGGAGCGACCTTAAGCTTTGGAGGTTCAGTCTTTGGCTAACCAGATGTTTAGGCTTGATATTTTGACACCTGGATGTGCTTTAGCCTTCATTGGTGCTAGATCTTCCTTGATGGAGCAGATTTATGCTCACCAGCTTAATGATGATTGCTTGAGAGTGATTCGAGATAAGGTGTTGAGTGGTGAGGCTAAGGAAGCCTCTCTTGATTCTGATGGTGTATTGAGGATTGCTAGTTAAGTCTGTGTACCGAGAGTTGGTGGTTGGGTGAGATTGATTTTGGAAGAGGTGCATTATTCTAGATATTTCATTCACCCTGAAGTGACTAAGATATATTATAATTTGAGGCAGCTTTACTGGTGGATGGGTATGAAGAAGGATGTGGCAGATTTTGTAGCTCATTGCTTATGTTGTCAGCAGGTGAAGGCCGAGCATCAGAGACCAGGTGCTTTGCTTCAGAGATTACCCATTCTGGAGTGGAAATGGGAGCGGATGACCATGGACTTCGTAAGTGGATTACCTCATTCTTCGTGTGGTTCTGACAGTATTTGGGTCATCAAGGATTGATTGACCAAATCAGCCCATTCCATCCCTATTTAGACTTTCTTCAGTACCGAGAGGTTAGCTAGGATCTATGTGAGTGAGATTGTTCGTCTTCACTAGGTGCCTGCTTCTATTATTTCAGATAGAGGTTTGGTGTTCACTTTTAGATTTTGGAGGGCGTTTCAGGAGGAGTTGGGCACTCAGGTTGATCTCAGTACAACTTTTCACCCACAGACTGATGGTCAGTCGAAGTGAACTATTCAGGTTTTGGAGGATATGCTATGCGCTTATGTTTTGGACTTTGGAGGTCAGTGGGAACAGCATTTAGCCCTAGCGGAGTTCGCCTATAATAATAGCTACCATTCGAGTATTGAGATGGCACCTTTTAAGGCAATATATGGTAGGCATTGTCGATCTCCTATTGGTTGGTTTGAGACTTCTAAGATTAGACCCTGTGGTACTGACTTGCTTCGCGAGTCTTTGGATAGAGTTTGTGTGATTCAAGATAGGCTTTGAGCAGCCTAGAGTAGGCAAAAGAACTATGCAGATCATAGATTTTGTGCCTTAAAGTTTAGTATTGGTGACCGGGTTTTCCTTCGTATGTCGCCTATGAAGGGTATGCTGAGGTTCGAGAAGAGGGGCAAGCTTAGCCCGAGGTATATCGGACCTTTTGAGAATCTTCGTACTGTTGGGGAAGTTGCTTATGAGTTGGCCCTACCTCTAGATTTTTTAGCCGTTCATCCAGTTTTCCAGTTTCTATTCTCCAATGTTATATTCTGGATAAGTCTCACTTGCCTAGTTGGGATTCGGTTCAGCTGGATGAGAGGTTGACCTTCGTTGAGGAGCCAGTCTCCATTTTGGCTAGGGATGTTAGATGGTTGCGCTCTAGAGATATCCCTGTAGTTAAGGTACAGTGAAGACACCGTTCGATTGAGGAGGCTACTTGGAAGGTCAAGTCCGACATGCGTAGTACTTACCCTCAGTTATTCACCGACTCAGGTACTTCTTTACCTTTTTAGCTCGAGGACGAACTACAGTCTTAGTGGTGGATATTGTAACAACCTATTTTTGTGACTTTCCATTTTTATGTGTTTTGACCATTTTGCCCTTCCCTGTAGTTGCTTCATATTGATTTTAGGATTCGGGGATGGATGGCACGGTTTCCAATGCGATTGAGAAGTTTTGTGTAAGTTTATGGTTTTTAGAGGTTTGAAAAGCCTTATAGTTGACTTCAGTCAACATTTCTTGATCCGAGTGCCGGATGACAAAATGGACTGAGCCAGCAGATTTGAAACGTCGATTTTGGGTTAGTAGCATGGTTGGTTCAGTTTCGTGGCTTTTATATCTCATTTCAACCCTTGGTTCGGAAAATATGAAAATAGGGTCTCGGAATGACCTTTTTTTCAGAAATCCAACATCGCCATTGAGTCCAGAATGTCAAAATTAGCCTAGTAGCATATCTGGTTTATTTTTGTTGGCTCCCGAACAAATCCCGAGGGCCCATTCGGAGAATTGGAAAACTTGCTAAAAATCAGCCTTAGATGATATCTGTTGTAGCCGCTTTAGCGGTGACCGCTTAAGCGGCCAAGCGATCCATGTAGCCTACCGCTAAAGCGGGCACATGACCGCTTTAGAGGGTGTCGCTTTAGTGGAAGGCGACTACTTTAGCGGTCATAGCCGGTCAGCCCAGACCGCTTTAGCGGTCAAGTTTCGCTTTAGCAATGACCACTTTAGCGGTCACTTAGCCACTTTAGCGGTACCAGCTGGGCTGGTATATAAATCTAATTTTGTGATTTTTCTTTCATATTTGAGTATTGGAGCTTCGGGTTTGAGGGTTTTGGGGTGATTTCTTCACTTCTCAAGCTTGGGTAAGCTCCATAATCCTTTTTCCATCATTTTCCTCGATTAAATCTTCTAAACTTCCTTTAAATCGTGATTTTAAAATGGATTTTTGGGGGGTTTGCCCGAAAAGTTTAAAAAGGGGTTTTCATCAATTAAACACTCGTTTTAATCTGATTTCACTTGGGTTTTCTTCTATGGGTTTCTTTGATCATGGGTAAAGATTTTTTAAACAAAAATTCCAATCTTACCCCTTTGTTTTCAAAACCCAATTTTGATGTCCGTTTTGGACCCAGTTTAAATATAGGCAATATGGGTACTCTTTTAACTCATAGATACTATATTTGTGTGTTTTAGTTGATTCCAAGGCCGTTCGAAAGGGGAAAGCTCCGTGTTGAAGCACTTTAGGCCTGGATTTCGTCGTTTCGAGGTAGGTTATGGCTTAACTTCGTAATCAATATATAGGTAAAGCATGCTATGGGTTAGGGAGAATGGCTATGGGGTTTATATTTTGAGATTTTATTTATTGTTGTGTGTCCGTGTAAGGGCTTATTTCGTGTGGATATTGACTTGAGATATTTGATAATGCGCGTAGCCAGTATGGGGGCCTTATTTGACATCATCTGGCCTTATTTATGCATTTAGATATCTTATTTTTAGATATGATGCCCATACGGGGGCTCAAATTGTTATTATAGGTCTTATTAAGCATTGATTGCTTTATCATGATTGAAATACCCGAATTAAGGGTTGATATGATATTCATGATGTCTTACATGTATATTTATTCCAATAGTGCCCATTTATAGTTTATGAATCATGAATTATGGACATATTGAGTTGATTTCTGAGCTCACCTACATATATACATCGTATTGAATTGATTGGATATCTTCATACTGATCTGATTATGAGCATTATATCCTCATTCCATACATATACATTCATGAGATACTAGTACCATTGAGGAACACTGTTTTTGAAAGAAAATGAGTCATTTTCATAAAACTCTCTCCGTGAACACAAGCCGAAAAGGTGAGATGTGTTGAGATTGAGATTGAGATTGAGATATGAGATAAGTATATGGGTTGGAAACCCCCCATGGGTCCTATTATGGAGTTACGAACTCGGTAGGTATATACTGAAAGTCATGCGATGACTTTCACCATTCCACCCCATCATTATCATTGCATTCCATTCGCATATTCTATGGTTTCTTTGTTCTTAAATTTCCTTCCTTTCTTGTATTTTCTGTGTTTACTCGTGTTGTTTATCTTGTTATTATATTAGAATTGTTAGTGGAGATGGTGTGAGTTACCGTTTGGGAACTTTTCTGCTTACAGGTTTACGTGCTCATAGTCTACTATTATCTATATTATTTTCTACATTGCTCATTTGGCCTATGATACCTACTGAGTACAAGTGGACCCATACTCATTCCTACTGTACCCTTTCAGTGCAGATCCTAGTATGCATGCGGTTCGCGGTAGTTGGGTTCGTGCAGTGGTTATCAGACTTCGAGGTACTGGATAGTTGTAGAGTTTAGGACAAACCCAGGTCTCATCCTATCCCTATTATGTCTTTATTTTGATTCAGAGATAGATTGTATTCAGTACTTCCGGTTGTATTAGATGCTCTACACATTATGACACCACTTCTTGGGATTCCTTTATGTTATTATTTCAGACTTCCGCCATTATCGTAATTGTTTGTTCTGGTTTTGTTCGAGGAATCTCGCCTTATTATATTGTCGTTGTATTTTTCTTTAATCTATCATTTTGGATGATTCAACATACTTATCAAGGCTAAGCTGCGATAAGTGCCATCATGACCCATATTTTGGGTCGTGACACAATGCACGTGGAAGAATGAATACAGAGTAAACCAATACAATCATATTAATGATATAACATAATGTGCCAAGTATATACACCTCATTTGGCTCGCCGGCTTGCAAGGCAGGACCTATAGATATCACCTCTACTAGTATGTGGTACTCGGACAGAGGAATCCATAAGGGTCTCGGGATGTCCGTATATAGTGTGTAGTCCCAAACCAGGACATCATAAATAATCTACTCCGTCCAGTACCGGAGATATATATAAAGTATAGCAATAAATGCCGGACTTGAACCGGAACTGAATAAGTGTATATTTGTAAATCCATTGCCCGAGATCAAATTCGGGATTAAAACAGTATAGTAATGTAGAAAGGGTCAAAATCTCCCTCGACCGAAGTGAATAAGTAGTGGTAAAAGAGAGTTGATCAATAATAGACTAGAATCAGCCTCGGTCGAATTTCCAAAGTAGTACATTTAGTTCAAAATATCATAATTCAGTAATAAGGGTGGTAAGACTTCCGTTATAAAAGAATTAATTTCAAAAGTGAAAAAGTGGGAATAAATCCCATTTTAGAAAATAGTAGGAAATCAAGGTTTTAGTTGGAATCGTACCACTAAATAAGTGTAAATGCGCCTAAATGTATGCATGCCATCACCAGTATCCAAACAATACCATCGTAAACACCTAAGCGTCTATAATATAGAACTACACCCTTCCAAAGGATAGAGTACTAACCTAGTGTCCAACTTATTTTATAACCACGGCCTCGGGCCCAACAATATATAAATATAGGATATCAGCACCATAATTTGGGAAACTAAGGTAAACAAGGGCATAAAGCTACTAGAAGGATCTACTCGGGGAAAATATCACCCAATTCATAAGGTAAGTCTCATACTAAGGGATCCTTCATGTCAATCTATAGCTAAACAGGTCTATGATCCGGTGCAATAGGATCCTACAACCATATCGGGTATTGTAGGCTAAGGGTCGGGTTACATTTCTATTCTAAATCCCCTAAATAGGTCAAGTTAGGATATTACTTGGTATGAACCTATTCTATAATCCCTACCTAACATGCGATTCATAAAATATACAATCTCATAGAGAATACTTGGGCTAAGATTTGGGTCTAAAATGGGATCATGGGGCCCACAAATGAAATACTAAAATTGAATCCATCACAAGGTCCCTAGAAGGACAAGGAATGTGTGCTCAAAAGTTGAGCACAAATGGAGTACAAATCGGGGCTCAAATCAACCCCGAGATATGGCGAAAATAAGAGGGAAAACAAGAATTAAACGGAGGAATTAGGCCTAGAACTTAAGAAGATATTAATGGGAAATGGTCACCTCAACATCTCCTACACATCCCCAACTCCAATTTATGGTTCTCCATGAGTTCTTGAGCTCCTAGGACTAAAAAAGGTGAGAAATGATGTAGAAATCGGGAAGAGGAGGTTTTATACTGCAAGGGATTTGGCCTTTGAGAATGCGGGGACCAAGGGCCGCGAATGCGATGACCAAGAACAATACCCTTCGCGAACGAGGCCAATGGGTCGCAAACATGAAGGTAGAGGAATCGGACCATCGTGAACGCGAGTAATAAGCCGCGATCGCGAAGAAAGAAATTAGCCGGGTTGGGGCTGACCCGCATCGCTAACACGAGAGGTGAAGCTCACGATCGCGAAGAAAAAAAGTTGGTTGCACCAGATGCTGGAAAACCAGCAATTTTCCTAAGTCCCAACGGACTCCGATAGGGTGCTCAAAATTCAATCGGAACCCTGTGCGCAAAAATAAACTATGCTACTATACCAAATTTAACATTCCGAACTCAATGGAACCATTGAAACTTTTATCCGAGATCATTTTGATTAAATGTGGATCCCACACCTAGTTTTGTTTTAACCAAATTCTACCCAATACCCCAAAATGAGTCCAGAAGCTTCGGGACCCGGACCAAGCATCCCCCTAGCCTAAACTCAACATTTCAGAGCTAACGCCGCTGTCGGAATTCTCATCCGAGGCAATCTACTAGGAGTTTTGGTCCAGGACCAATTTCTTAACTTCAAAAGCTCCAAAATAGGAAAATGGGCTTAAAACCCAAATGAACTGTCCGAAACCAAACCAACAGTTTTGGAAAGTCATAAATGACTTGTACCCACTATGGGAAGGCTTGAAATGCCAACAAATGCATGAAAACTGAGAAAATGACCTGGAGGGTCATTACGGCTGTCTTGCGTATCAAACACATATACAAGTTGCTATTTCGGGTAATTAGTAAAAGGTTGTTTTGCGCCTCCTAACTAATGGGTCTATTTTGCTATTTCTGAACTCTTCCCTTTTTTTATCTATTGCTACATTATATTTATCCTTCTGTTACTCTTTTCCAGCACCTGATCAAGCCGCATCATTAACTATGATTTATTATTCCTTGTGTGATTGTATTCTACTAATAAATATTCTTTCCGTTTCAATATACTTGTCTTCCTTAGTAAAAATAGATATCCACAATATTTGTCATGTTTAGAAAAAACAAGACATAAGTGACTCTAGTCTTTCCATTTTACCTTTAGCATTCTTTTCATTTACTAAAGAGAGTTCACACTTTTCATTAATTAAAGAGAAATTAAGGAGAGATGATTAAAGAAATTAAATAAGGATATGATAGTAAAAATACATAATTTCTTAAGGGGCATTCAAATAAAAAATGTGACAAGTAGTTAGAAATGAACGGAGTAATATCTATTGACCTACGTGGTGAATAATAATGAATAAAATATAAATAATAAAATTAATATGTTAATTTCAGCATTTCCTATTTTATGACTCTATTTTTTAAAATATATAAAAATCTTATAATAATAATAATAAGGGATAAACGTGCAACACACGTTCCTATAGACTAGATTTGTTAATATTAGAGACTCATTGATTAATTGAGAAATCAATTTCGTCTCAACTTTCCACAATCACCCAAATGGAATTGAATTTTCCAAAGCCTAAGGCAAATCAACCACAAAATTCAAAGTAATCCTCTCCAACTTCCACTCTGGTAGATGCATCTGTTGTATCACTCCATCTAGCCTGTGATGCTCATACTTTACTTGCTGACAATTAAGACACTTGGCCACAAAATTCACAATATCCTTCTTCATTCCACACAACCAACAGTGTTGCTTTAGGTCATGGTACATTTTGGCTGCTCCTAGATGGATAGAATACCTCAAACTATGAGCCTACTCTAATATCAGTTTAATCAAGTCACCAACTGTCACAACCCAATTTCTCAGGGCATGATGGCACCTACTCTAACCCACTAGTAGGTAAGCCAACCCGTAGTCCGAAAAAACTAGTAATGAACTACCAAGATAAATAAAGAAAATTGTGGAATAAATATAATAAAAAGACTAAAATAATACCAAAACTTGGTGAAGCCATGATGTCTCCCAAATTACACCTCCCAAAAAGTATAAAGTGGTCGTTGAATCAAATATAGAACCCAACAAGGTTGGGTCGATCCCACAGGGAATAGGCCGAAATTCTATCACGTGTTTGTCTATGTAACTGACAAATAAGTAAAAGAGGGGGGTTTTGTGGAACAAAAGAGTAATAGTAAAAAGTGTTGATTTGTTGGATTTGTAATCAAGGTGAAAAAGGCACTAGGACTGTGTTCCCCAATAACATCATAACTCCATAGGTTCTCCGTACTTTAGTGGTCTCGTATGGTATCTGACATGCAGAATCAATAGGTTAGGTATCATCTAACAGACTATTTTACGCCCCTTGTAGATGACTATCCCCATGCACAAATGTTAATGTGTCATGGATGTTGCATTGTTGACACCTATCTATGATCCCAATATAGCATTTCTCGTTTACCGGCTCAAGGCTAATTAAATGAAGATAACTCCAAGTCTTGTTGTTGATTTTCTAGTCCTATTCGATTACCCTTGCTACAGTCCAGGGTAGAGATATGATGAGTCCCAATGTTGCACACCGTCAGAAAGCAACCAATTCCAAAGAAACAACAATACATGCCCAAAATACCTTCGAGAATCGCCTTGTACTTCGAATGCTACTTTGTTAATCTGTCATGGTTCCCACAACCCTAGTTTTGGTGTTTAGCTACTCATAATTGCAAGAACAAGTGAATATTTCATAGATGAAAGCATAAATCTGAACTTACAATAATAAGAAAACTCCAAGATTTCAACTTTAATTAAAACTGTAAAACCAATATCCGTGAAATTCCAAGAATATGCTTTAGAATCTCATAATATAATGTTGTAAAATATGACAGTGTGTACCGTACAAATAAAAATCCTGTAAGAGTATTTATAGACAAAAAAACCTATCTTTTTATAAATAGGAAATCTGGGTCGGCTGCCTCGGACGAGAAGGAGGCATGATCGTGGTTAGAACCCACGATCTTTCTTTGGTGCTCGTGGTTTAGCTCATACAGATCTGGGATTTATTCTTATGACCTACAGGAATGATCGTATATAGATTACATGATCATGATTTCCCCTCGTCTGATGATTCTGAAACTTAACTCTTGAAACATTGCATTTTGGTCCTCCCTCCCACGACCATTTGGTAAGATCGTACCTACAAAGTACAGTCATGGGTTGCTTTAGTCTGATTACACTTGACTCCTGTAGATTAAAATTTAGGCAGGCCTCTTACGATATCTTGGTACGGTTGTACAACCATCCTACGACCGTGTGATCCTTTCGTCTGGTTGGCTTCTGAAAAACAACCATCTGGTCCTTGGTACGACAATATTTGTACGATGGTGGTTAGATCTCACGATCGTACCTTTCTTCGTCTGATCATCTTTAAGTCAATTTTTCAGCACTTTCTTTCTCCGAGGCTATTTATCCTGCAAACACCAGAAAATCCATCATATCCATAGTTGTACGTGCAATTATTCACCGTTTTAAGCGTCTAAAGTGTCATAAGTCCATGGCACATCAACACCCTCAACTTAGAACGTTTGCATGTCCTCGGGCAAACAAAATAAACTAGACTCTCTTTGACACTTAACTTAGAGCAACAACAAGATCACCACGGCAGTCATTTTTATAAAACCATTTTTCAGCATGCAACCTAAATAGGTAAGTTTCACACTCTCGGATTTAGCAATCTAAACCAATGCAGTGTATATGCTAGACAAGTACTTTAACACAATGGGATCAGTACATGGCACCATATTGTAAGCAGACAACCTAACTTTCAGACCCGTACACTTACCCAAGCAAGCAGTACCTAAACTATAGCCCTTATCCCTCACATCACAGAAGTCCCACACTCAGTATATGCAATGTATAATAAACCTGGGATGGAATCAAATCTCTCACTCTCACAAGTAAGTCAGGTCGTGTGCATTTGATACTATAGGCTTGCCCTTATTTTCTACGCCTCAGCTTTCGGACGGTCTGACTAGAATCACTATAGGACTTTATGGGCTTGTAACGTAGTCTTATGGGTATGATAAATATGGGAAAAGTGACTAACCTTCCTTGACAATACACTACTTTTGGCTCCAATTTTATTATCTTCTCTTATTTTTCTCCTCCTTTTTCTCCATTTTATTTCTTTTCTTTTCGGACCCCAGGTGCGGTTTTATTTTTGCATCATACTTCTCTCACTTTTTTTTTTCTCTTCTTTTGTTTTCTTTCTTTTTCTTACAGCACCCGAATCCCCTTTTCTTAACTACAAAATTCTTCATCCCCTACAATAGTCACCCTCAACTTAGGCGATTTGCCTGAGTTGAGGTACACAATGTCCAGGGAGGGACCAAGGCCAAAACAGGTTCATTTGAAAAATTGGGAAGGTGAATAGGCTAATTAAGGAAAATGGTCAATTTCGGCTCAAAGTCGGGATCAAGGAATATTTATTTCTTTTGGTCGGGCATTTAGGATAAAGTGGACTTTTTCAATAGCGGCCTATGATCCTATCCTAATCTCCTACCCTACAGCTTTAGCAAAACTAACCGGGCAAGTTCTAGATCGCACACACATCGACTAGGTAAATACTCACTCACTCGCGGCTCAAGGCTTTTTTATAAGTTATGACCTACTTGTTTTCATGCTAAGTCAGCTAGGTTATCATACTAACAATTCTAATTCCTTATCAAGATCCTAACCATGGTTACATCTCATGCAAACACACAACACCACAAAAAAAACCATTTTACAGAGGGGTATCATTTTAACACAGCTTTTAAAACAGGTTTGCATGCTTCTTTTTATTCTGACTGCACCAAGTTTTCTTATTATACTCTAAATTACACAACAATATAACAAAAACACACAGAGAAAAACTAAAAACACCTAAACATGACCGTTCTAACTATGATAGCGCAGCCTAGGGAAAAGAAACACGGCAACAAAAACCCTTAGTTGTGGTACACCCCCCACCCCCAACTTTGAAATCATATAATGTCCCCATTACATGAAATCATAAATAAAATGTAAAACTAGGTGAAGGGACATACCTGTGGCGATTTAGGTGCCGGTCGAACTCTGGTTGGTGGGAGACCGAGATGGGACCCCTCTAGCATCAACTCTTGTGGCCTTGGCTGTGGACGGGGCACGCTTGATTATGTGGGCACTGGTGGGAGCCGGTGCACTCAGTGTCTCCACTGTGGGGGTGGTCTGTGTAACCCCCAAACTCTTCTCCATCACTACAACTGCTGGTGGTATCTCAACTTTCTCCGAAATCAGTGTCTCGGAGGTCTATGTATCTCTTTGTCTCTTACGTTTCTTCTTGCCACTACCTTCCCCTCATGATCTCTTCTGATGGGGCTGTAAATCCTCTCCCATCTCCTCTATATCTGATTCATCCCTCTCAGCTACTGGGACTCGAGAATATAAATTTGGGACTAAGGAGTCCACATCAGCAACTAACTGCTCTAATGATGGCATTGGAGGGGGAGAAGGTGCAATTGGAACGGTCCATGCCATGAGAATCTAGACTGCTTCTTTCAACGCAGCCATATCATCAGTAATGGCTCTCATATCTGGAGCCTAAATCAAGTCAACTTTAGCCAAAATTTGGCTCTCAAATCTGTCAAAATGGGTCTGCACCTCCCGCACTGCTGCCCTAATCTCATCCTTCACGTAGGGCTTAACCCCTACCTTTAACTTCTTAATCCTGGCGTCATGCAATACCTGTGTCCTCAAAATTTTCTCCAACTGAGCAGTCGATATCAATGTATAGCCTGTAGAAGCATGTGTGCATGCACCCAATGATGATGAGGATGGCTGAGAAGAGAAGGAAGTAGCACCGACTTCAAACGTCGGGATATCACTAGTGGGGGCACCACCTATAACCACTTGTGGTACCTCTGGGAAGGGACCTCAGACTGGAGCTATCGGGTTCCTAAAGTCTTTAATCATGGACAAATATGCAGTCTTTATGGGTTGAATAAATTTGTTGACTTCTATAATGGATGGCACATCTAAATCTTATAGCAGTTGGGTGATCAAGCTCGGGAAAGGTAAGGTCGTCCTGAACTCCAAGACCCTAGACCGAATCTCTTCATAATGATTCTCGGAATATTCAAATCAAGCTTCGCCAAAAAAGCTGCTACGAGGCCCATGTTAGTGGCACCCAATGTGTTGTCATTTGTTGTGGGTGCAATGCAGTACCTCACTATGGACCACCATGCCTTGGCAGTGAACTTGAGAGTGTTTATATAAATAGACGCCCGGTTGATCCATGGGGCATTCTCTCCTGCTTCCACAATATGGTCTGCCAACCACTTGTACTGCAATACCTTATCATTGACATACAACTTCTTCACCCTCTTTAACTCATTCATTCAGAAATTATATTCTGGGGTTTCCTCGAATAATACAAACTCATCGATTGCCTTGACGGAGATATAAACTTCATTTCCCCAAACCATCACAGTATCCAGTCGGGTGATTTTTCATGTCTTTGTCCTTCCCAGAGGGAGTCATGTTCTTCAGAGATGCGGCATAATTAGCAAAAAACTCCCTCATAGTTCTAGTTCATAGATATGGAGGGACCTAGTCATCTAGCCCAGGCTATATTTCTCAAACACTCGAACGACCTCTGGGACTTTCTGTAGTGACTCCAACAGCAGATGGTGCTCCTCTTGAATACTCATTTTTTGGTCTTCATTGTCCTTCAAGGACACCCCATCTATATAGTAGTCCCTGTAGTGTCTCACACTCTATTTTCTTGGATTTTTTCCTCTCGGAACTAGAGTTGTAGCTGCTCTCTCAGAAGACTCGGGGTTGGATTTTTCCTCCCTTGCCGAAGAGTTAATCTTATCCTCTGCAGCCTCAGTGTTAACCCTCTAATTCCTTCCCTCTTCAGACTGGAGAAGTTTAATGGGAGTAGCAGCTTCTACCAAGGCTGTAGATGTAGTGGCCTTGGTCTTCGCCTTTTTGAGTTCCTTTGCCTTACCCCTAGTGGTCCGGGGTAAGTGTTGTTCAGCCTAAGGGCTAGTAGAGTACTCCACCTCGGTCCAACTGGAGCTATCAAACTCACTCTTTGAGGTCGAAGGTGTGTCCTTGGGTGCCCTCTTCTTTGAGATGTCCTTCTGTAACCTTGATTGGGCCTTGGGTTCCATTGTACTTATATCGAAAAGAGTTAGAATGAATGTTTGAAAATTTAAAATATGTACAGGAAAGTTAACAGATGACCCAACATACGATTGTGCAATGAAGGCACGTTCGTGTCTTCCTGTCGTAGGAAGGGTGACCCAAAAGTACTGGGGGAAATGTTATCAGACGACTTTGTTCCTACGATTGTGCAATGAAAGTACGATTGTACCTTCGGATCGTAGGAACACTCCCAAAGTACTGGGAGGATGTCACATCAGATGAGTACCTACCACGATCGTACCTAGATAGGACGATCGTGGGATGTACTCATATGATGAGCACTTATAACCTTTCAACTGGGACCCCTATAATGATCCAACCTACGACCGTGTCGTACGACCGTATGTAGATACCACGATCGTAGGTTGTGTCGTGGAGTGCACTGACACTTAGCAAAAAATCAGATTTGACCTTGACCCTTATTGACCTTTTTGACCCTTTTTAAACTTAATTGGGGACTGATGTTTACCACAATTATGCACCAACGGGTACTCAGACTTCCCCTGTGCCTTCACTATCTCAAAACCACAACTAGAAACCGGTCTAACAAAATCAAAATAAAAAATCTATGCACTAATAATTAATTCCACTACTTAGTTCTAACAAGTGAAAAAATTGGTTCACATCACTTACAGTTTTGGTTTCGAGTTAGGTGAGAAAATGAGAATCTTTGCTTTGGATCACAGGTACTAATATAGATTCTTGCTTGTAGGATCGATGAGGGTACAATTCTTTGTTTAAAAGGATTTAGAAAAGAGAAAGAGGGAAATTGGGTTTAGGGTTTAGGATTATATACATTAAAACCTTAGGCGGGTCGAGTCGGGTCGGGTCGAGATTTTATTAAATAGATGGGCTTACTCAGACGACTCGATAGTACGATCATGTCTAGATACTATGATTATGTCTTCATTTCATAACAAGTGGATTAAATAAAACTTACCTAAGAAGCTACGAAGCTTAAGGATGATCATGACATGTAACCACGATCGCTCCTTAAAATCATAGGTTCGATGCCCATTTTGATGATTTGCAGGAGTTTGATCAGACGATAGGCACCACGATCGTGCCATTGAGGTAAGATCGTGATGACCCATCATAGGATCACTCCTAAATTTTCATCTGGCAGGACTTTGATCAACTGGTCTCAAACGACTGAACCCTCGATCGTGGGATCATCCCACGGTCGTACCATCCTCTCATGGGTTCAGTGCTGAATCCAGTTCTGTATCTCTTTTTTTCTGCAAAGATCCTGCACCAAGTAACACATAATTTACCCTATAAAATATAAAGTAAAAAACATGGGTTACCTTCCATGATGCGCATGATTTAACATCGCGGCACAACATGGCTATGTTGGTTACTCATACTTCACCAACAAGCCCATAGGTTGCCTCCTATGAAGCGCTTGATTTAACGTCACGGCACGACTCGAGTTGGCTTTATTTCTCAAGCCTCCTTCATATCCACTTCACAAATCAACCTTGAATCCTCTCCTTTACCCATGTAGTGTTTCACCCTTTGGCCATTGACTTTAAATTTCTGCCCATCCTTATTCTCAAGCTCAATTGCGCCATAGGGAAATATTGTAACCACTCGATATGGGCCATTCCACTTCGACCTTAACTTACCAGGAAATAGCTTCAGCCTTGAATAAAACAATAGTATCGCATTGCCTGCAGTGAACTCTCTTCTTTCAATCTTATGATCATGATACAATTTCATCTTTTCCTTATACAAGGACGGAATTCATCTATCTCATTCATCTATTCAAGCCTTAACTTCGCGACATCTTGTCATTCCAGATTCAGCCTTTTCAATGCCCACAATACCTTATGCTCAAGTTTAAAAGGCAAGTGGCATGTGTTTTCATACATAAGCTGATATGGAGATGCACCAATAGGGGTTTTAAATGTTGTCCGATATGCCCATAGTGCATCATCTAACTTTCTCACCCAATTGATCCTATTGGCATTTACAGTCTTGGCCAAAATAAACTTGATCTCCCAGTTGGAGACCTCAACTTGACCTCTTATTTGAGGATGGTAAGGTGTCACCACCCTATGTTTTACACTGTATTTCTCAAGCATGGACTTAAATAGACGATTGCAAAAATGGGAACCTCCATCGCTAATGATAACCCTAGGTATCCCGAATCTAGAGAAGTTTTTTTCAAGAATGCGGTGACACTCTTACCTTCGTTGTTAGGAAGTGCAACTGCCTCCACCACTTTGAAACATAATCGAAAGCTACAAATATATACTTCATTCATGAGAGCTCACAAAGGGGCCCATAAAATTGATACCCCATGCATTAAACAATTCAAGCTCGAGGATAGTGGTCATTGGAAATTCATGTCTCCATGAGATGTTCCCTTGACTTTGACATTGGTCACAAGCCTTTGCATAGTCATGGGCATCTTTGTGAACCATGGGCCAGTAATATCCTCATTGTAAGATTTTGTATGTAGTCCGCACACCTCCATAATGACCCCCAACTGGCGATGAGTGACATGCCTAGGATACTCATCATCTCTACCTCAGGAACACACCTCCGAATTACACCATCTGTACAAACACAAAATAAGTACGGCTAGTCCCAAAAGAATTTTCTCACCTTATACATGAACCTCTTTCATTGTTGGAATGACATATCTTCCAGAACTAGATCACTTGCCAAATAATTGGTGAAATCTACAAACCAAGGGATTAAGTTATGTGACGCTGCCAATACCTACTCGTCTGTAAAAGTATCATCAATTTCAATATCATCCCTCAGTTTTAGCATGGCCTCCTCCTCCAGGCGTGATAAGTGGTCGGCCACTTGATTTTCAGTCCCTTTTTGATCCTTAACTTCAAAGTCAAATTCTAGAAATAGAAGTACCCATCTAATCAACCTCGGCTTTACATCTTTCTTTGCCATGAGGTATCTAAGAGCTGCATGGTCGATATGCATAATCACTTTTGTACCAAGTAAATAAGATCAAAATTTCTGGAATGCAAATATGACAGCAAGCAACTCTTGTTCAGTTACAGTGTAATTCTTCTTAGCAAGATTAAGTGCTTTCCTAGCATAATAGATGGGATGTAAGATCTTCTCTCACCATTGGCCTAGGACTGCACCTAGCGCCACGCCACTAGCATCGCACATAACCTCAAAGGGAAAGGTCCAATTTGGAGATATAATAATGGGGGCCGAGATCAACTTCTCGTTCAAACACTCAAAGGCTTTTCAGACATGCATCATCAAACACAAATTTCACCTCCTTCTCCAAAAGTTGTAGGGTTAGCAATCTAAGAAAAGTCCTTGATGAATCTTCTATAAAAATCTGCATGCCCCAAAAAGCTACAAATATCCTTCACAGAAATTGGTGGAGGTAACTTTTCAATCACCTCAATCTTCCCCTTGTAGACTTCAATCCCCTTCTTTGAAATTCAGTGACCGAGCATTATTCCTTCTTTTACCATAAAGCGACACTTCTCCCAATTCAACACCAAGTTTCACTCCTCACATCTCCTCAGAACATTGGCAAGATGTGCCAAACAATCATCAAATAAGTAACCCATAACTTAGAAATCATCCATAAAAACCTCAATCGTGTCCTCCACCATATCAGAAAAGATAGACATCATACAACACTGAAACGTTGCGGGGGCATTACATCGACCAAAAGGCATCCTCTTGAATGCGAGTGTCCTATATGGACAAGTGAAAGTTGTCTTCTCTTTGTCCTCGGGTGCAATGGAAATCTGATTGTATCCCAAACAACCATCAAGAAAACAATATCATCCTCTACCCGTAAGACGGTCTAATATTTTGTCCATGAAAGGCATAGGAAAGTGATCCTTCTCGGTCTATGAATTCAGTTTTCTATAGTCCATGCAAACTCTCCATCCAGTGACTGGCCTCATAGGAATCAACTCATTTTTCTCCTTTGGAACCACAGTGATTCCACCCTTCTTTGTCACACATTAAACCGGGCTCACCCACTTACTGTCAGCAATAGGATAAACTACACCCGCATCTAACAACTTTATGATTTCTTTCTTTCTTGCATAGGTGTATTTAGTCAATGTTGATGGTCAATGCTACGTATAAAATCTGGCTCAAGCGGGATTTTATATGTGCAAATTTTGGGTGGGATTTCGATGATATTAGCAATAGACCATCCAATGGCTCGTTTGAATCTTTGCAAAATAGAAACTAAGGCCTCAACTTGCCACTCCAATAAGTCAGCTATAATGATAACTAGTAAAGTGTTGTTAGCCCCCAAAAATGCATAACAAATATGGGAAGGGAGAGCCTTAAGCTCCAGAATAGGCGGCTCCTCAATAGAAGGTCTAGCCGACGAGGTCACTCTATTCTTCAAATCAACATCGAGCTTCTTTGGTGCATAAGTGTATGAATCCCTACCAACCAGTGTGTTCACCATCTCATCATATTCGCCAATACCATCACTGTTAAAATTTATGATAACTACCTCAAGGGCCTCGACCCCAAGTCTCTCCTCTATAGGAGCTACCAACGCATCCTCATCGACTGTATCTATCACAAATATCACATGCATGTCCTTCAACAGCTTCATAGACTGGCATACATTAAAAGTGACTTGCTCATCATTCAATCTAAACTTCATCTATCCAGTCTCCATACCAACCAACACACGTCCAGTCGCGAGGAAAGGTCTTCCTAAAATAATGGAAACCTCAAAGTCAACCTCACAGTCAAGGATGACGAAATCAGCTAGAAATATAAATGATGCAACCGTTACCAAGACATCACATAAGAAACCTATCGGCTTTTTCACAGTTCGGTCCACCATAAGGAGTCTCATCGAAGTAGGTTTGGGATATACCAACCCCAACTATTTGTAAACTACTAGCGGCATCAAGTTAATGCTAGCTCCCAAATCGCACAATGCCTTTGCAAAGTTGAAACACCCTATAGTGAATGGAATCGTGAACGCTACTGGGTATTTCTTCTTTTTAACCAACGATCTAGAGACTATTGTGCTACAGTGATGCACATTATCCACGAGTTCAAAACTTACAGTTCTCTTCTTTGTCACCAAGTCTTTAATAAACTTTGCATAGCTCGGCATTTGCTCTAAAGCCTCAATAAGAGGGATGTTAACCGATAACTCTTTCAACATCGAAATAAACTTTTGATATTCTTTCTTCAGCTTTCTTTGTCAATCTTTGTGGAAAGGGAGGATGAGGTCGTTGGATGGGCTTCAATAATTGAGGGACCTCCTTCTCCTTCCCTTTGTCAGACTTAGCCTCTTTTTCAGCAACTAGAGGTTGTTGGGATGCATCATTATCTACCACCAAATTTTTTGCTTCAGCCTCTTTCATATCATCCACAAGTATAGGTGTATCTTTCTTGTCATCAGTCGCAGGCATGGGCGAATCAGTAGTAGTCTTCCCACTTCTAGTAGTAATGGCTAGGCAAAAGACATCATTCTTAGGGTTTTGGACGATGTTACTCGGAAGTGTGCCTAATTGACGCTGATTTAATGAAGTGGAAATCTGTCCAAATTATTGCTCCAGTTGTTTAATGGAGATCACATGAGACTCAACTTTTTGATTCATCCCTGAAATGTCTGTCCTAATCTCCTTAAGGCAGTTTTCTCGACTCTCGGACCCCTTCACAGGTTTTGCAAGTAAGGGTTACATCTTCAAACTACCAGACTTAGCATCACGATTCCCTAGTGGAACGTAAAGGCCATCCTTTTCCTTGTAGTCATCTTTCCATCTCCAATCACCATCACGATATCTATCTCTATCTCTATACCTCGATTTGTTGTAATTGTCTCTGTAGTAGTTCTGACCTTGATTCCCTTACCTAGAGTTCTAATTATCTTGATTAGACCCTTGGCCCTTGGCTTGGAAACCCTCCACTTCTCTATCATGAAATTTAGCTTCCTCCTCAAAATTCGAATCTTCGTACCTAGGTGCTTTGCCTTGTGCACCTACCACATTTACCTTTTCTGCCCCAACTGTTGCAAATTACTTAGAAAGTAATCCAATCTCAGTCCTCAGTTGTGTTACCTCTTGAGCCACCGATTCATCAAGTCTCTTTGCTCTGCTGATGCTCCAATTACATAAGTTCCAGCGAGCCTGTCTGCTTCCCGAGTATGCCAACCTCGGTTGGTTTTAGTGATCCGATCAAGGATATCGAAGGCTTTCTCCCAACATAGACTAATAAATGCCCCACCAGTAATAGTGTCTGCTACAACCTTAGTGTTTGCGTTTAAGGCTCTGTAGAAGATCTCGAGCAAGCTTCGACCAGTCATCCTGTGGTTTGGAACACTCTGTAACTTCTTCTTGAACCTCAACCAAGTTTTATACAATGCCCCTGAATGCAACTGTCTGCAGGTATATATCTCATCTTTTAATTGCAACATTCTGGAAGGCGGAAAGAATCAGTCTAAAATCTAAGTCCTCAACTCATTCCAGTTAGTAATAGACCCACGTGGTAGTTCAGCCAGCCATAAAATAGCTTCTTCTATCAGAGAGAATGGAAATAACCTTAGTCGAATAGCCTCCTAATTCTAGGTAGATTATATGAAGTGCATATCCCCACAAAATTCATTATATGCATGTTTTCATCATCAGTAAGAAGACCAGCAAATACCCCATTTAAGTTCAGCAAGAGAATCATAGCACTCGTAATATCAAACTTAGTTCCTTCAAGTAGTTCTGATGGAATGATGGCGCCAGTTTCCACTGGCTCCAAATAAGCCAAGTCTTCTTCCGGATATTCATACACCTGGAGATATGGTTGTACGGTTGTTGGATCCTGAGCCTTCTCTGTTTTTCCCTATTATCAAATACAGCAAGACAATTAGATGCATCTTGCATTGGTCACTCATCTCTGGTTGCTTGCCTAGTAGCTGCTTGCCTCGCATTCTCCTCAGCCATCAACCAAGCGGTAGTTTGTTCCATAGCTTCATGGCCAACTGGATGCATTGGTGGTTGATTATGAATCTTACCACCACCATGAGCATCTACCAGCACAGCTGTTGGATCTTGAACTCCATCGTTATTAACCATTATTCTATTATTTCTTAGAGTTCTCTCAAGTTCCGTATCAAATGGAATCAGGGGATTGCCTTGACTCCGAGTATCGGGCATACACCGGTGTGAGCCCTATAAATAGACAAATACGTGATAGAAGTTCGACCTATTTCCTGTGGGATTGACCCTAACCTTGTTGGTTCTATATTTGATTCAACGAACTCTTTATACTTTTTGGGAGTTGTAATTTGGGCGACATCAAATTTTGGCACCGTTGCCAGGAAGTACGGTTACGGAGTTTATTGATTATATTTGTTGAAGTTATTGGTTTCATTTGCTGATTTTATTTTTCTGCTATTTATAGAGTATTTATAAACAAAACAAAACCTATCCTATTACAAACAGGAAATCTGGGTCGGTTGACTCGGACTAGAAGGAGGTACGATCATGGTTAGAACCCACGATCGTCCTTTGGTGCTCGTGGGCTAGCTCATGCAGATCTGGCTTTCTTCCTACGACCTAAAGGAATGATTATATGTAGATTACACGATAATGATTTCCCCTCGTCTGATTATTCTCACACTTAACTACTGAAACATTGCATTCCTGTCCTCCCTCTCATGACCATTTGGTAGGATCGTGCCTACAAAGCACGGTCGTGGGTTGCCTTCGTCTGATTACACTTGACTCCTGCAGATTGAAATTTAGGCAGGCCTCCTACGATAGCTTGGTAAGATCGTACAATCATCCTACGACCGTGTGATCTTTTCATCTGGTTGGCTTCTAAGAACCAACCCTTTGGTCCTTGGTACGACAGCCTTAGATCTGACAGTCCTGCCTTCCTTCGTATGATCATCTTTAAGTCAATTTTCCAGCACTTTCTTTCTCCGAGGTTATTTATCATGCAAACACCAGAAAATCCATCATATCCACAGAGAAATACCCTTGTACATGCAATTATTCACCGTTTTAAGCGTCTAAAGTGTCGTAAGTCCACGGTACATCAAGCCAGCACAAGAGCTTCTAATGAAACAGGAGTACAAGTGAAATACAAGATAAATATATACATAAAGATGTCTCTGAATACAACATAGAGATCAGTCTAGTCAATATGAGGGAGAGCAGGAATACTCCGAATGCCAGGAGCTCACCCCAAATCTCTAATCCATAGCTGCTCCACACGATACACACATCAACGGGGAGAACTTGTACTATGATCTGTAGGCTGCAGAAGTTTAGTATGAGTACCAAACACATGGTACTCAGCAGGCATCGGCCAACAGAACTCCAAAGATAATGTAAGTATAAATAACAGGTAAAGCAGGAAAGTAAACTACAGGGAACTATCCAAAAACTAAACATAATAGTGCTAATGGAGCAATAAGGATAAACTATCCTATTCTAACAGTATACAGGGGCTAAAGTACAATACCGTATATCAATAACCAATATTCCAATAAAGAGTGAAAGAAGTATAGGTAGTAGTACTACAAGGCCAAAGGATACATATACAATATGAATAGATAAGGAAAGAGAGGGATATACGGTAATACCATATATATATGTATCTGTATATATAGGGCTAAACTCAAAGGTAATAACTTGAGGGAGCCTACCTAGTATCTCAAGGAATCCTAACCAAGTAGGAAAGCTAATACTAGAATTATCCTTGCCTCTAACCAAAGGGTGACCAAACATGAGGTAATCTAACAATAACGTATTTTACCATGATAAAGAAAAGGGAATAAGAAACATCCCGACAATCTTGGGTACCAATCCATAAACATCCAGCCATGAACTAGCCGTAATAATCAATAATAAAGTAACCGGCTAGCTCGGACAAACAATAACCTAACCGGGCCCCCATAAGCTCAGAAGGTTTAGTCAAACACTCACCAACCATAACCTGTACCTACACAACCCCCATAAGACCAATAGATATAGACGCAAAAAAACTATACTAGTGATAGGCAATGCATATGAATGAATGAAATGCCACATAAATCGGAAATACCATGTCCAATCCAAGTGCCATAACGTAACCAGTGTATGCACCTCTTCCAGCTTAGTAGCTCGTAAAGGCAGGACCTACGGGGACCATCCTTATCCAGCACTGCGTCTCACGGATGAAGGGCCCCCTAGGGGACTCGGGATATCCGTATACACTGCCTGGTCCCAAACCAAGACTTCCAGTAACCATCATAATCAATCTACTCCATCTAGTATCGGAGAGATATATAAATATAATAAGTGCATGGACTCGAACAGTGACTAAAGGAGTGTAAGTCTGTAAATCCATTGTCCGAGATCAAGTTCAGGACTAAATCATTGTAATAATATAGAAAGGGTCGAAATCTCCCTCGACCGAAGTAAATAGTAGTGGTAAAATGAGTGGATTAATAATGGACCGAAATCAATCTCGGTCTAATTTCAAAAATATCACTTTTAGTTTCAAAAGCTCATAATTCAATAAATAAGGTGGTACGATTCCGTTGTAAAAAAATCCATTTTAAAAGTGAAAAGTGGGAATAAATCCCTTTTTAAAAACATTAGTGAGATCAAGGTTTTGGTTGGAATCGTACCATTAAGTGAGCATGAATGCGCCTAAGAGTATGCATGCCATCACCAATATCCAAATAATACAACCATAAGCGTCTACACACTAGAATCACGTCCTTTATAAGTATAGAATACTCACCTGGAGTCCAACTGGTATCGTAACCACGTCATTGGACCCAACAACATATAATTAACATAATAACACCTCATAACTCAGGAAGCTACGGTAAATGAGGGCGTAACGTCACTAAAGGATCGAATTGGGGAAATATCGTCCAATTCACTAAGTAAAATGGTAAATCTTATACTAAAGGATCCTTAATATCAAACTATTGTTAACCTGCTTGTAATTAAGGGTAATAGGATTCTATGGCCACAATAGGTATTTTATACTAAGGTTCGAGTCACATTTCTATCCCAACTTTCCTAAATGGGCTAAGTCATGAAATACTAGTCATAAACAAATCCTATAATCCCTACCTAGCATGCAATCTACACTATACACCATCTCATAGAGAAAAGTAAACCGACGCCTACCTCGATGTCGAACCGCAAGTCTTGAATCATCCACAATTCGCTCGTCTTCTCTCCATAATCATGAAATTCCACCACTCTATCAAAATAAGACTCTACACATCATTACGAGTAAAACAAAACCCATATTGCTAAATAAAAGCTCATGTCAAAATTTGGGTCAAGAATATGCCCGTAGGATCCGCAAATGAAATCCAAAATAGAATTCGTCACGAGGTCCCTCGAAGGACAAGGAATGCATGCTCAAAAGTTTAGCACAAATGGAGCATAAATCGGGGCTCAAATCAGCCCCATAATTTTAGTAATTTAAGACCTAATTTATAGAAATTTACAAGGAAATGGATGGAATTTGAGGGGGAAAACAATGGAAAATGATCAAGAGGTGTTGGAATAGCTTACCTTAGCCTCAATGGACGATATCCCACTCTCTAAGCTCCAACACTGGTGAAAGGAGGCTAAAAAATGATGAAGAAATCGGCGAACGCGGCCAAATGGTTTGCAAACGCGAAGGCAAAGGGGTCAGAGGACCGCGAACGCGACACAAGGTGATCGCGATCGCGAAGATGAGAGGCAAATCGGGTCGAGCAACCTTCATCGTGAACGTGGAGAAGAAGGCTCGCGGATGCGATAGTTAATGTCTTCACCCTTCGCGAATGCGAAGGGTAAATGGACCCTGCACCAGAAGCTGGAATACCAACAAAAACTTAAGTCCTCACGGACTCCGATCGGGTGCTCGGGATTAGTTCGGAACCCCGTGAGTGCAAATGACATATGATACCATACCAAATTCAACTTTCCGAACTCAATGGAACCATCGAAACTTTCATCCGAGATTAGTTTGATTAAATATGGGTCCCACACCTAGTTTCGTTTTAACCAAATTCTATCCAATAGCCCAAAATGAGTTCGGAAGCCTTAGGACCTAAGCGAAGGGTCCTCCTAGCCTAAAATAAATGTTTTGGAGCTGATGGCACTGTCGGAATTTTCATCCGAGGTCGTTTACTAGGAGTTTTGGTCCAACACCAATACCCTAACAGCGAAAGCTCCAAAATAGAGAATTGAGCCTAAAATCCAAACGAACTGTCCGATAACCAAACCAACAGTTCGGCAAGTCATAAATGACCTGTAGCAACTATGGAAAGGCCCAAAATGCTAGAAATGTGTGGAAATTGAGAAAATAACCTGGAGGATCATTACAATATCCACTACTAAAAAGACTTTCATCTGCAAAAGTCAATGGATAGAAAGAGCCCGAAAGCTCGAAAAGATGAGGTACTGGGCCAGCATGCTCCGAGCAAGGTTCCCCAGATAACCTTTAAGGCAAACCAATATTTTTAAGGGATTTCACCAAGGTATCCCTTTTTCCTTCACATCCTTACTTCACTTTTCCAAATAACCAAAAACTCATTCTCAACAACCAACTGGCATCCATTGAGCCGAACACGACTAAAGCACGCAAACCCAAACCATAGCATACTAACATCACATTAAAACTAGCATATCCAAGCGGATACTCAACCAGGCTAAAGACCATCCAAGGCATGACTCATACAACCGACTCCAAATTCCAAATCTAACATTCTCTTGCCTTTAAAAGCCTGCTACCTACTCTGATCTACATAGAATGTCATTCGAGTCCAGTCCGAGCAATGACATCATACTAACCTCGTAAGACTGAAGTTTATCTACTAAAAATTCATAGTGGCAAGCATAAGAATAAGCCATAAGGTGCTACCTGGACACACAAACGGTGATGACCAATGTCTATGATCTCTGTCAAACCACTAACTAGCCCGAATGACCCTCGAAACCAATAGTCATGAGTTCGAAGCACAAGCTCTTGAAACAGAATGATCTGCTCCAGAATGCCTACCAACCGTGGGTAAAGCCATGCTAAGCCCAACTCGAGTACACTTCTTCCACTGAGTAGACAATTAAAATTTCTGATGACAACTGAGAAACCAAGGTCAAAAGCACTAGAAAATCAACACCATGTGCCGACGGACCAACCTCCAAGCATCTATCAAGTACGACCCATCCGAACTGAAGAAAACTGAACCTGTAGGTTAAAAGTAGGCTTAGTCAGCCTACAAATGAATGCTCAACTGAAGCAAATCTGGAAATGGGGAAGCAACAAAGTTATGCAATCCATAGCTGAAATCTTCAAACCAAAGTTGAACTACTCGATCTCAACTATCCAAATCAATCCCGCTGACAAGCAGTATCCATATTCCAAAAGCTATCATAACCTTCACACCACCATTCAAGAGAGTCAAAATCCCAAAATTGAAGCCCACAAGTCTTCACAGATATCAAATACTTAAGCCAATCTCACTATCAAAATTCCAGCATATATCCAACAATTTTCGCAAGGGCTGAAACTGAATATTGCCAAAAAACATAACCACAATTGAGGAAAACCATAAATTAAAGACACAAGCAATCAACTCCACACATGTTGAGGGGAAAAATGCATTAGGGCATAACCAAGAACTCACCAAGGCTGTAAGCAGTACTACTGATAGCCAAAACTTGAGAAACTCAGAAAATACCATCTTAGCCTGAATCTGGTCAAACTAATACTCAATCCACGGCGAAGAGTAATCACTCTCAAATGACACCCATTTTAGTTATCGATAACTACTGTACAACATATACCATCAGGCAGAAGCATCCCACAAAGTCATATTCGGCCAAACAAGTACCAAGATGAGAAATTTCTAAAATTACCTATTTACACCAACTTTAACTCGGCTGAACCATGAACCACATCGCAGGGAGAACGGAGTACCCAAATCCACACCAATACCAAAAATCAAGACCACTATCGGTAAACGTACCAGACAAACCAAAAGGGCAAACCCTAAAATCTCAAACACTGGGGCGGCTATAGAAAAGGGTTGCCAAAGCTAGAATTACCACCAAACCCAAAATGCAAGCCTTAGACTCCCTCTCAACAACCAATCTAACTTTGCTAACACAGAAAAAAAAAACCAACCTCCCCTCATTAAAAGAGAGAAAACTGACCAACCGAGTTAGCCGTCTAAGCCAACGAATAAGAATTGCGAGGAAGGGGGAACGCTAACTAGATAATGCTAGTCTAACCATCTATAAAGTAAGAATCAATCAATGTCAAAATAATGACAATAATAACATTAGTATGAGGTGTAGGTGGCATAAAAATGAAAATAATCACCATTACCACTCTACAACTATAATAAGGCCAATATGCCAAAGGAAATGGGATTGTAACTCAAATGTTACACCCCAAGGAAAACACGAAACTGATCCACTCAATCCACTACCAAAAGAAATTATCTACGGGGGTAGTCAAACATGCATAATCTACATAAAGGCAAACGTCAATCAATATAGTAATCAAGGCATATAATCATCGATGGGTATGAAAACCCTAACTTAACTCAATAGAGACTAAAGGTAGAAAATCAAAAGCGCACCTATCACGATCGAGATCCAAAGTCACAGTCCTGTCCTGCCCGAAAAAGTATGAATCTGAATGCGTCCAAACCCAGATTGAGCATCTGAATGACCAACTGAGGCACTAAGTGCACTACCTCTAACTGGAGGCGCCACAACTCTTTGAGACTGATCTGGCTGCACTGACTGCTCAATAACTCCATGTCGAGAACACTCTCTAGACCAATGTTCGATCTCTCTACAGTTGTAACAAACCCCTGAAGCTCTAGCCTGGTGACAAACACGATTTGTTCCCAATCGGCAGACCAACTCACGCCTGGGTCACTCCCTAGACCAATGACCAAACTCACTACAATCAAAACATGCCCCTAGGGCTCTCTGATGTACTATACCTGCTGACCCGCAATAGCCGTCACGACCTGAAGACCTAGACCAGATAACCCATGATGTCTGATCAGAACCCTGTCTAATATGACCACCATGAACTACCTAAGAATCACCCATAACCTGAGGCGCTATCTGTATGGACATGATAGGCTACGAGTGATGCTGACCTCTATAGGAAGGATCCCTACCTCTAGAAGGAATACCACTAATACTAAACTGCTAACATGGCTTCTTACCGCCACCTCTATATGTATCAATACGTGACATCTCTGTAGTCCTCGCGTGATCAACAACCTGAGAGAAAGAAGACCCAGTTGCTATTAAATGCTCCGATACCAAGTAGAGTGGCAAAGCTAACCCTTTGACAAATCCACGTACAATCTCATGCTATGAAGGATATAGTATAGGAGTATGTCTAGCCCACTCGTGAAACCCAATCTCATACTCTGAGACTGATAAAGAGCACTGCTGAACACCAACAAAACCAACTCCGGCCTTAGAATCACTCGATGTATCGGGTACCAACACTGGTTGTGGCATATCCAGGAAAAGACTTGGAACCCCTAACACTGAATCCTGAAAAGTTGAGGTAGTCACAAAACCTTTGGCTAACGCTAAAGATCCTCAATATCAATCTCTGGCTTCGTAGCCCAGCACTGAGCTAAAACTCTAGTAACACGTGTAAAAGTCTCGTCCGCATCTATCGACAACCTCGTGTTATCCACCAAGAAAAGAGTGGAATCAAAGAAAGTACTTAGAGGTTCATAGAAGTACAGACACACGACAAGGAATCAAGGGATAGAATTTCCTAAAAATGCCCTATAGCCTCCCGAAGATAGGATACAGACGTCTTCGTACCGATATGTAGGACTCTACTAGACACTTAGCTCTTGTACCAACACACTGGTAAACCTAGGCTCTGAAACCAATTTGTCACGACCTAATTTCTTAGGTCATGATGGCACCAACTCTAACCCACCAGTAGGTAAGCCAACCCATAGTCCGGAACAGCTAGTAATGTACTACCAAGAGAAATGAAGAAAACTACGGAATAAATATAATAAAAAGACTAATACAATCCCAAAACCTGGTGGAGCTAGTACAAGAACTTCTAATGCAACATGAGTATAAGTGAAATACAGGATAAATATATACATAAAGATGTCTCTGAATACAACATAGAGATCAGTCTAGTCAATAAGAGGGAGAACAGGAATACTCTGAATGCCAGGAGATCACCCCAAATCTCCAATCCATATCTACTCTACACAATACATACATCAATGGTGAGAACTCGTACTATGATCTGTAGACTGCAGAAGTGTAGTATGAGTACCACGTATCGGCCAACAGACCTCCAAAGATAATGTAAGCATAAATAGCAGGTAAAGAAGGAAAGTAAACTACAGGCACCTATCCAAGAAACTAAACATAATAGTGCTAATGGAGCAATAAGGATAAACTATCCTATTCTAATAATATAAAGGGGCTAAAGTGCAATACTGTATATCACTAACCAATATACTAATGAAGAGTGAAAGAAGGATATGTAGTAGTAATACAAGGCCAAAGGATATATATACAATATGAATAAATAAGGAAAGAGAGGGATATACGGTAATACCATATATATATGTATATGTATATATAGGGCTAAACTTAAAGGTAATAACCTGAGGGGCCTACCTAGTATCTCGAGGAATCCTAACCAAGTAGACAAGCTAATACTAGCATAATCCAAGCCTCTAACCAAAGGGTGACTAAACATGAGGTAATCTAACAATAACGTATTTTACCATGATAACAAAAAGGGAATAAGAAATGTATTGACAACCTCGGGTACCAATCCATAACCATCCTGCCACGACTAGCCATAATAATCAACAATAAAGTAATCGGCTAGCCCGGACAAATAACAACCTAATCGGGCCCCCATAAGCCCGAAAGTTTCAGTCAAACACTCAGAAAACAGCAACCATAACTTGTACCTATACAGCCCCCCATATGACCGATAGATACATGTGCCAAATAACTATACTGGTGATAGACAAAGCATATGAATGAATGAAATACAACATAAATCGAAAATACCATGTCCAATCCAAGTGCCATAACGTAACAAGGGTATACACCTTCTCCAGCTCAGTAGCTCATAAAGGCAGAACCTACGGCGACCATCCTTCTTCAGCACTGTGGCTCACAGATGAAGGGCCCTCTAGGGGACTCAGGATATCCGTATATACTGCCTGGTCCCGAACCAAGTCTTCCAGTAACCATCATAATCAATATACTCCATCCAGTACCAGAGAGATATATAAATATAATAAGTGCACAGACTCAAACCATGACTAAAGGAGTCTAAGTCTGTAAATCCATTGCCCGAGATAAAGTTCGGGACTAAATCTCTGTAAGAATATAGAAAGGGTCGAAATCTCCCTCAACCAAAGTAAATAGTAATGGTAAAATGAGTGGATTAATAATGGACCAAAATTAATCTCCATCTAATTTCCAAAATATCACTTTTAGTTTCAAAAGCTCATAATTCATTAAACAAGGTGGTACGATTCCATTGTAAAAGAATCCATTTTAAAAGTAAAAAGTGGGAATAAATCCTTTTTTTGAAAACAATAGTAAGATCAAGATTTTGGTTGGAATCGTACCACGAAGTGAGCATGAATGCGCCTAAGAATATGCATGCCATCACCAGTATCCAAATAATACAACCATAAGCGTCTAAGAGTCTACACACTAGAATCACGTCCTTTATAAAGTAGAATACTCACCTAGAGTCCAACTGGTATCGTAACTACGGCCTCTGGCCCAACAACATATATTAACATGATAACGCCTCAGAACTCGAGAAGCTACGGTAAATGAGGGTGTAAAGTCACTAAAGGATCTAATTGGGGAAATATCGTCCAATTCACTAAGTAAAATGGTAAATCTTATACTAAAGGATCCTTAATATCAAACTATGGTTAACATGCTTATAATTAAGGATAATATAATTCTATGGCCACAATGGGTATTTTATACTAAGGTTCGAGTCACATTTCTATCCCAACTTCCCTAAATGGGCTAAGTCATGATATACTAGTCATAAACAAATCCCATAATCCCTACCTAGCATGCAATCTACACTATAAACCATCTCATAGAGAAAAGTAGACCAAAGCTTACCTCGATGTCGAACCGCAAGTCTTGAATCGTCCATAATTCGCTCGTCTTCTCTCCACAATCATGAAATTCTGCCACGCTATCAAAATAATACTCTACACATTATTACGAGTAAAACAAGACCATATTGCTAAATAAAAGCTCGAGTCAAAATTTGGGTCAAAAATGTGCCCGCGGGGTCCGTAAACAAAATCCAAAATAGAATCCGTCACGATGTCCCTCCAAGGACAAGGAATTTATTCTCAAAAGTTGAGCACAAATGGAGCATAAATCGGGGCTCAAATCAGCCCCATAAGTTTAGGAATTTAAGACCTAATTTCTAGAAATTTACAAGAAAACGGATGGAATTTGATGGGAAAAACAATGGAAAATGATCAAGAGGAGTTGGATTAGCTTAACTTAGCCTCAATGGATGATCTCCCACTATTTCCCATGCTCCAAGCTCCATCAATGGTGAAAGGAGGCTAAAATATAATGAAGAAATTGAGGAAGAGAAATATATACTGCCCAAACATTTGGCCTTCGTGATCGCGGAGACCAAAGGTCGCGAACGCGAAGCCTGGTAAAGTTAACCTTTGTGAACATGGCCAAATGGTTTGCAAACGCGAAGGCAAAGGGGTCAGAGGACCATGAATGCGACACAAGGTGGTAGCGAACGCGAAGAGGAGAAGGAAATCGGGTCAGGCAACCTTCATCACGAACGCGGAGAAGATCCGTTTTAACCAAGTTCTACCCAATAGCCCAAAATGAGTCCGGAAGCCTTGGTACCCAAACCAAGGGTCCCCCTATCCTAAAATCAATGTTTCAGAGCTGATGGAGCTGTCGAAATTGTCATCCTAGGCCGTTTATTAGGTGTTTTGGTCTGAGACCAATTCCTTAACATCGAAAGCTCCAAAATAGATAATTAAGCCTAAAATCCAAACGAACTGTCCGATAAATGAACCGACAATTTCGGCAAGTCATAAATGACCTGTAGCCGCTATTGGAAGGCTCAAAATGCTAGAAATGCATGGAAATTAAGAAAATGACCTGGAGGGTCATTACACCAACCCTCGGTATACAAACCCGACCCCCACTCCATAAAACATCCTCTGGATCAAGAAATTCCACCTTAGCCTTGCCACTCAACACCTTATTCCAAATCACCCTCAACTTCTCATATCAAACTACCGAGCCAGAATCTGATCCCACAATATGGATCTAGCCTCAATACAAGCCAAAATATGCCTGGGCGCTGAGATATCAAGTTGAACAAGCTGGTTGGCTAAAGACTGGATGTCTAAGGCCAAAGGTCGCTCCTCCGCTGCAAGAAAAGCCAAACTCCCTATGCTCACCACGTTCTGGCTCAAAACATCTACTACCATATTTTCCTTACCCGAATGATAAGGAATTGTGAGATCATAATCCTTAAGCAACTTCAATCATCTACATTGTCTCATATTAAGGTCTAGCTGACAGAAGAAATAATGAAGGCTATGATGATCGGTGAAAATCTCACAATAAACTCCATACGAATAATGACTTCATAACTTCAACACGAACACTATCGCCTCTAACTTCAAGTCATAAGTGGGCTAGTTTACTCATAGGTCTTCAACTATCTGGAGGCATAAGTTAGCACTTTATCTCTTTGCATCAATACACCATCTAATCCAACTCTAGAAGCATCACAAAACACTATAAAACCCATGCCCTCTTTGGGCAAAGTCAAGATAGGAGTCGAAGTCAACAAGGTCTTGAGCTTTTGAAAGCTCTCCTCATACTCATCCGACTACTAAAAAGCAACATTCTTCTGAGTCGATCTGGTCAAAGAAGCTGTAATGATATAGAAGCCCTGCATAAACTATTGATAGTAGCCTGCTAATGCAACAAAACTCTAGATCTCGATAGGAGAAGTCGGCCTAGCCTAATCAAGAACCACCGCTACCTTGACCGGATCGACCATAGTAGCATATTTGGTCACCACATGCCCCAAGAAAGACACTTTAGCCAACCAAAACTCATCTTTTGAAAACTTGGCATATAATTGCTAATCTCTCAACCTCTAGAGCATGACCCTCAAATGCCTCACATGATCCGCCTCGCACTTAGAATACACCAAGATATCATCGATGACCACTATCACAAAAGAATCAAGAAAAGGTTGAAACACTTTGTTCATCAACTCCATGAATGTTGTCGGGGTGTTAGTCAACCCAAAATACATAACGACTCATAATGGCCGTAACATGTCTTGAAAGTCATCTTCGAAACACCCGAAGCCCTGATCTTCCACTGATGATACCCCGACCTCAAATCAATTTTTGAGAACACTATCGTTGTTGACATCTAATTTTTGCCCTCCACATTTCGAATTAATTCGTGAGCTTCTTTAATTCCAAACAATTTTAAGATAATTGTTTTATCGAAGTAAAATGATATCGAAATAATCTAAGGCTAATTTTTGATTTTTTAAGTGACTAAGTATATTCTATATTTAATTATGTAGAATTATACGAATTTCACTTAAGAAAATATTTTAAAAATTATTTTGAAGAAAATCAATGCTCAAATGTAAAATTCTACCATTTTAAAACAATTTATGAGATAATTATTTTAATAAAGTCAAAGTATTTTTCAAATTAATCAAAGGGTAATTTTGTGGAATAAATATATTCTAATTATGTTAATTTCACTCAAGAAAATGAAATTCATGGTTAATTTGAAAATGCTTTGATTTACCTCAAAATTGAATTAAAATTAAAAACCAATTATATAGTCAAAGCAGGAGTCTATCCTTAGCAATGTGCCATGCCCCGATTGTCATCATTGTATTTGTGTATGTCTGAGTGGGACCTTTCCTCGTGAATTTCCTTCTTCGAGACATGATTGGGGGGGCATGCGGGTTTTTTCTTCTTGTATTTGTGTTGATCTGAGCACCGCCCTAGCGAACTATTGGGTTGAGGGACCCAGCCCAGACAACTTTGGAGTTCCAATAGCTTCAGTAAAGCTCTTAAAATATGAGAAATATCAATCGGTGGAAAAGACTTTCTGTGATTGGTTCTTGAACCGATTCCATTTTAGGTTCCCAAGACAACAATGAATGGACTCTTTCTGGGGAGGTTGAGGGAAGGATAAAACAGCTAAGACAGGATATCATTGCTGTAAGCCTCCTTCACTGCATTAGATTAGCTCCCTATTGATCGTGTCCTCCGAGGGTTGGAGAAGCATTAAATACTCCTTTAGGAAAGAACTCCTTGCCATCTTTACATCTTACATGCGACATAAGTCGCATAAATCAAAGATGGGTTTGTTGATTTTTAAAAACAATTGCTTTAATTTTTCTAAAATTAGAAACTCATTGATTAATTGATAAATCAATTTCATCTCAACTTTATCCAATTAATCCAATTTTGGTCACTTTATTGGCATAATTGGTTAGAAGTGTAATTGGACCTCCCTCTTTATTTTCCTTGAAAATCCGCCACCCCAGGCCCATGTTCTTAGTCATACCCGGCCCAACACCCTCCAAATACACAGCCTTATAACTCCTCACGCGACCGCACAGTACTAATCAAACGCGCCCCTTTTCTTCAACGCTCCTATGCCAAACAACGAACAAACCCAGAGAACAACAACAATGTCAACATAAAACCGACCCTGACCTTGGACAAAAATCCTCTCAAACGACGATCTCAATCCCATTTCGTTCATCCATCGTACGTTCCTCACGTGATAGTCACACAGAATCGTACTTGGGAAGAGCCGAGAAGTTTCTAGAAGGCCTAGGTGGCGATTCACAATTGCTCCTTCGAAATTCCGGTGAAGAATTGAAAGTTCGGTGGAAGTCTCGTCGTCCCATTCGCTGCTCCAAAACAGGTATAGACTTCACCTTTTACATCTTCCCTCTTCCGAATTTGAGTATCACTTGTTGTAGGCTGGTCTTGTTTGAAGTTTGTTGTTTGATTTTGGTGAAGCTCCTGGATTTGAGAGTTGTAGCCTGATTATTGGTGTGTTGTGTGAAAAAGCTTCAAGCTTCAGTGTTTTAATCAGATTTGAGGTCAAATGTAGATTTGATGTTTTAAACAGATTTGAGTCAAATGTAGTTCACTCAATTCTTTTGATTGTGTATTTGGTGTGGGAGAGATATGTGAAGTCTCCACTTACGTGTTCTATGTTCTTTTAGCTTTGTTTTCTTCCCTGGATTAATGGGAGCGCCGATTAGAGCTCTTTATGAGTTTCTCACCAAAATGGTCATCTGTTTGTTTGTTTAAGCTGTTGGAGGTAATAACTGGCCTGATTTGGTTAAGCTATGTTATCGAAGTTGAAGGTCTGACGAATCTCTTTGGTCAAAGAGATTTGTTAAAACAGAAATTGATGAATTAAATCCCATGTTCTTTTTGAGAAAATCAGAACTATAGATAGGGCATTCATAATATGCTTTCATCTTTGAAAGTTCTTAGTTTGAAAGCTCCAAACGAGCATTGGTTTCTCACCTGAGGTTGCGATGATCCTTGCGACCGCATCATCGTGATGCGCTGTCGCATGACTTCACCAGTATCTCATGCCTTTTGACCGGTTTTGTTGTGTCTTGTTGCAATGGTTCTTGCGACATCTTTTTACCCCTCTCCTATTCGTGCTGATTTTACTTCAAATTTTATGCAGTACATTTTCTTCGTTGATAAAAATGGCTGTATATCAACCAAAAGTGCCTGAAGCTGAACCTACAGATTTGCTTACGGATGACTTCTTCCTGAGGGCGACGAGAAGTTGGGTGGGGAAGGGTGCCCTCCCTGGTGTACACCATCAAGGCCAATGTTCTTGCTGTTGGGCTGTGGCGGCGGCTGATGCTGTGACGGCTCTATACTACATAACTAATAATGTACTCATTCCGATGTCTGCGCAACATGTGGTTGATTGTTTGTATCATAATCAGCCGCCACCAAATATAAAACTTTGTCCAAATAACGGTTGTTATACTGGTCACTACTGAGATTATTTTCTTTTCGCCAAACTACACGGAGTATATAGCAATCGGATGTATCCCTATTGTGCAAATAGGGGACGATGCCATGACTTATCATATGCGGTAAGTGGTAGAACTGTGATATTTAATTGTTAGAAAGAATGTGATTTAATTTTCTTTATATGTGAATTGTTGCAGACTAGGTTTCACATTCAAGATGGTAGGCGTATTGATAAAAACATTGATCCAGATACCACAGATATAATCCATCAAAAAGTTGACATACAACCCATCTGTGCTACTCTTCCTCTTTATCCTAGCTTTTTTGAACATAAAGGAGAGGTATATTTCTGATCAATATATCATTAACCCTGAAAACACTTACTTCAATGTGTTCTTATTACTTTTTTAATGTGTATTTTTCTCATATTTTTTTTCAGCAAGTTTACAAAGGTCCGGAAAAGCATGAAATTGAGACAAAATGCCCGAAAGACTTGCTGTTGCATGCCGTGTTAATAGTTGGGCATGGAGTTGAGGATAATACAAGATATTTTTTAATTAAAAATTCTTGGGGGGATGGTTGGGGTCATAAGGGATATGCTAAGGTTGCATGCAAATTATTTACCGAATTCTGTTACCCGATTGGTGCAGATAATTTGAGTCTTTGAAGATTTGCATGCTATGGACAGTCTTTTATATTATGTTACTAGATCTTTTTTTTCACCATCGACTTTGTTAGTTGAAAGAGACATTCAAACCACTTTTATTTTGTTATGTTGTGGTTTCTTGTATTCTAAGTTGAATATAGATGTCAAATATGTTTTTGATTGAATTATGCATTTGTTATTTTTTGATTTTTGTATTGGGGCCTCGAGCATCCTCCCTGTATGCATTGGAATGGATAAAGGATGGGATATAAGATTTACTTTAAACTTTGTTTAGGATTAAAGTCAAACATGTTTGTGACTGGAGAAACCATGCATCTGCCATTCCCTTTTTTTTTTTTTTTTGTATTTGGCATGGAGTTTTCTCTATGTTGATGGATATGGGGGCTTGGGAAGTAGTGGGCGTGCAAACGGTATGTGGGATAGGATTGCTAGTTCTATTAGGACTCGTTTGGTACGAGGGATAAGTGATAATTACTTTTGAGATTAATTTTAGGATGGGTTTATTCCATATTTGGTTGGGATAAAATTCCGGGATAACTAACCCCAGGGATATAAGATGTACTTAAAACTTTGTTTAGGATTAAAGTCAAGCATGTTTGTGATTGGGAGAAACCTTGCATCTGCCATTCTTTGATTTTTGTACTTGGCATGGAGTTTTCTCTATGTTGATGGATATGGGGACTTGGGAGTAGTGGGCGTGCAAACGATACGTGGGATAGGATTGCTAGTTCTATTAGGGTTCGTTTGGTACAAGGAGATTTTTTTGGGAGATTTGTATAGATTTGGAGAGATTTTTCGAGGAGAGAGGTGAGAGTTTAGAGGGGAAATTCAGAAATTAGGGTTTGCAAATTAGGATTGGTTTCTTGGGATATCTTCTTGAGTCTTGGAGAAGAATTTCTGTCTCATAGAAGCCAAGAAGCTACAACAAGCAGAAATCACGGAAAAAAAAGTGTTCCGATTCCAGTGAGAATTGAAATTTCAGTGGAAGTCTCGTCGTCCCATTCGTTGCTCCAAAACACGTAAAGACTTCACCTTTTACATCTATCGTCTTCGAATTTGAGTATCACTTGTCGTGTGGGCTAGTCTTGTATGAAGTTTGTTGTTTGATGTTGGTGAGGCTCCTGGATTTGATAGTTGTAGCGTGATTATTGGTGTGTTGTGTGAAAAAGCTTCAAGCTTCAGTGATTTGTGTGATTGTTTGATGTTTCACGGGTGTAGTCCCATATCATGCTCGTCAAGAGTTAAAAAATGGTTTTTTGTGTGTGTTTTGAGGCCTTAGCAGTGTTTTAAACAGATTTGAGGTCAAATGTAGTCCACACACTTCTTTTGATTGTGTATTTGGTGTGGGAGAGATATGTGAAGTCTCCACTTACGTGTTCTATGTTCTTTTAGCCTTGTTTTCTTCCTTGGATTAATAGGAGCACTGATTAGAGCTCGTATATGAGTTTCTCAATAGGCTTCGAGTTCAAAATGGTCATCTGTTTGTTTAAGTTGTTGGAGGTAATAGCTGTCCTGATTTGTGTTTTTCTGTTTTGAGGAGTCACAAGCCCATAATATGACCTCAAAAATCAGTTAGAAAGAGCTGGACAAGTCATAAGACCATTTTGCAACCCCGCTCCACCCCATCCCACCCAAAACTGGGAAACTAGTGGGGGTATGTTAACCAGTACCCTCAGAGGCGAGCTCAATTGGCAAAGGTTGAGGGACTTGTGTCTTATATCACAAGTTCTAGCCCCGAGCCAAGCAAACTAAGTCAAGTGTTTAAGTAGAGAACGGTAGATGAGTGGGTCTAAAATCCTCGAGTAATAAAGGTTGTGGTTGGTCCAAACGGTTGGCTCCAGTTGGATTTCTCGGTCATTAAAGAAATTACTAGAATAGGTTTTTGTATGCATACCAATAGAGAGTCGATGGTTTATCTGCTCTCCAATTGATTGATCGAATCCCTTTCCTCACACTATTGAATGCAATGGGAATTATATTCGGCAAGGGGCAAATCACAAATTCGCCATTGGCTTCACACTTCAACCTTTTTGGGAAACCTTCCACATTGTACAGCAAATGAAAACAGCCTGCGAGTTGAGGTGCTCAAAATGTGTGTTTGGTCCGGGGAGGGGTCCATTGAAGTGTATAAAACTGGTGGACCAAAGGGCTTCCTTTCCCCATAAAGAAGCCAAACCCAGTTGTGTAGTAGCAAAATAGTCAAAACAGATCATCATATTGCAGATCCTGGTAGGTCCTAGCTTGAATAACATTCTGCTGCTCATTAGATTGAATATTGGGGCCAGAGGGAACCAAAACCAGCTGATTGTTTGGTATGACGTGTCTTTTCTTGTTAGGGGGTATATATTTATAGTATTGAAGGGGAAGAATAGAGTATAGGTAAGTACATTTACTACCTCACCTATTTTGATCCGTCCAATCTAGCAAATTGAACTGATTTGGTTAAATTTGTAGTCTAACTTGACCCATGGAAAGCTCTGTCAAAATATTTTAATCAATTTTTTATATATATGTTATACGTAGTCATAATAAAGGAAAAAAAGTGTTACTGTGTATTAGGTAATATAATTAATCGTATTATAAGAAAACAAAAAAAAATAATTAAAACTTAGTAAGAGTTGGACAGGTTGAGCTACAATTTATTATATACCCTGTTTTGACTCGGTCCATCTCAACTCAGGTAATTTTTAAACGAGCGAATGACCTACATATTGATCAACTCGGCCCATTTTGAATCATCCAAATTCATTTCAATCAGCTCATTTGATACGACTGGCTAATTACAAGTCTTTTGGTTTATAGAATAATGGAGCCTATGTGATTTGTTTATGGAATGGAATTGACAACCGGCTCATCACGATCTTGATCTTAATTCACGTTTTATGACTTTGCCATAAGACATTGTGTTTCAATTTGTTGCAATCTGAGCTTTTGAGAAGTCACTTTCTCTTGATTAATACTATCCTGTCTTAACTCTTGATGCTAAAGCCTAAATGTTAATTGCACACGTCATCGATCTCTATATTAGTACTAGTAGCTTGGCTTTGTTCATGTCTAGCATTGGCCTAATTAGGATGGTCCTTGGAATCTAGGCGTAATCGGCTGGCGTCCACCTTTAATTTGTACGTTATCTTTTTCTATTGATATTTTCACTTGATACCATCAGATCACTAATGCCGAGTTTTAGTTTTCCGTTTCCTACTCGATGAGTGTATCTTGCATTCAAACTCACTTTTACTTATTGTTGGGACACTTGAAGAATTTCCTTTTAAATTTTCTTCTCTAGTAAAGTATTGATTTTGGGTCAAATAAAGATAGGGAATTAAAAAAGTGGTAACTAGAAATGTAAGATCAAGGAAATTCGTTTATGAAAAGGTTCTATTTAGCATTTTCAATGGTGGGAATATACTTGTGATGTATTCGATCCCCTATTACTACTACTAGGGGTATGACCCGTGTCAGCACGGGCCCAATGCCAGCAAACGAATAGAATTATAAGTTGTAAAACATGAATATACAGAATATGTTAATTACTTGATAATATTTGTCAAGGAGCCAAGTGCTACAAGGCAATTTTATACATCTTATTTACATCGATAAGAAAATTCAGATGCATCCTCAGGTTGAGATCTTTAACCAAAAGATTGAAACCTGTTGCATAAAGTAGTGTGTGATTAGAAACAATAGTATTAAATGATTATCAATCAGGTATAGATAAGATCGTCTACTAAACATTGAATAAAATATATTTGAGATAGGTTATGCAATTTTGAAGTTCCTGCAAGGAAATAAAGAGGTTTGTGTTGTTTCAATGACCTTTAGTTCCTACACCTTGTGGATGAGGGTTCTGCCCCTGAAGGAGGAAGAAACACATAAATTACCAATTGTGAGAATGAGCTATAAACCAACAGGAATCAAATCAACACAATTTATTCCGTCTTAACATAGGAAAACAATATGCAAATTTAGCTTAAAAAACCCAGTAAAGTTGAGTTGATTTGTTTTCATGTCAATAATTTCAATATGAAGGATAATTTAGTCATTTCAACTATTAGTTGAGTATATCGTTTGGCTACGTGGCTTTTTGTTCTCCAGCCACCATTTCTTCTCCATTGGATCTTACCGTTCCGAGATTTTCCTTTATGTATGTGTTAACTTTTTCGTATTTTATTATCCCTTAGTGAAAATTCTTAACGAAGCTAGTGATGGAGACTGTATTACCTTTGTAAGGGGAATAATTTTTTATTTAGGAGCTGCACATTGTCATGCAAATTATAATACATTTAGCTACAAACTAAAAGCACTATACCACTCAAAAAACCACTAAATTATAATACATCTAGCTAGAAACTAAAAGCACTATACCACTCAGGGAAATACCAAGCATGATTATCTCAATTGCAAATTACCACTGCCAACATTAAAGGATCCAAATTTATCTATCTAGGATTACAGATTATAGCTTTCAGATCAATGCAATGACAATATCAGGAAGTTCTGAATAATGAAGTAGATACCATAACCCAAAGACAAGTCAAAGACTTCTATATGTACATCATTCTACGTAATAGACTTATCTATAATTTGTGCAATAGACCTAAATACATTCTCTAGTTGAAGTATTCATATTTAAATATTATTATAACATATATCAAGAAAACGTTTGTATCTTCAAACCCACATTACAGTTACATCCAAATTCATCATCAATCTAATCTTTCTTTCGATTAAAAAGCAGTATAGGGTGTGAATCAAATCTATCTATCTATCTCATGGCTGGTATTGCATATCCATTCTGCAAAAACCCCAATTATTCTCCTGAAGTTCATCCTCTTCATCAAAAATGGTCCGCTTGCCCCCAAAGGACAAGATAACCAACATACATAAAAAAATTATCTTAAGCTTTATCTCTCGCAATCTTAATGCTTTACTGAGACACACATTTAAAGCATCTATTTGATGCATAAAAACAGAATAGGCTCAAAAGCATTAACTGAACAACAAAAAATTGAAAATCAGTAGCAACAGATAGTCAAGTCCAGCCTCAAGTTACGGAAGGAACACAAGATAATTCAAATTATGACAAGTTAACATCAAAAGAGTAAATGATCTTTGTACACATAATATGTTCAAGTATTTTTTTTATTGCTTCAGTGAAATGAAAGTAGAACCCATTTGGAAGGAAATTATATTATTCTTTTTATCGTAAGTTGAAAGATGAAAAGATTTATTTGTTAGTGTGCTTTACATAGTAAAATATTGCAAATGTGAATCCTACATCAATTATTTAAGACCAAGTTTATCTAAACTTCATTTCTAGCATCCTCCACTACATTGTATATTCAAAAAACTCACTGTTTGTTTATCTCTATTTTGTTTCACTATAAAAAGGGTGAGAAGAAATTCCTCTATATTAGTACGTAGTTCAAACCAAAAGAACCTATCACAATATTGAAATCCATATATTTTGCACTAAAGAATGAGTTCATCTGACCCAACTTTCCAACTCATGAACAACTTCACAGCTACAGATCTAGATCTTGTAAAGCAGTGTAATCTATGTAGAAATTAAAAAATTGAATTGGGACTTCTGTTGTTCCCGGGTACCAATATCTGTATTTTAATTAACACGAACTTTAACTTTAAATTCAAGAGCAAGTTCAAGAACAATAAAGAAGTTCAACAACTTCAAACACAAGTTCAACAATAATGAACTATCAAAATGAAGTTTCTACAATTTTCTGGAAAATAGCAAAACCATAAGAAATAAGATGAAACAGAAAATTTTGAATCAAGTCCACCGAATTCACGGTGTGTCCTTAAGGAATTTATTCCCCTCAAGTACCCGAGGTTATGGAATCTTTCCTCCCAGGATAAAATGATTCTCCTCAGTAAAATGGTGGTACCTCAAATTCTACCGAACTTCGAACACACTCAATGGTTTGATTGATCACACTTGAGTTTTTGAAGAAAAAGAAGATGTTTTTCTTTCAATAATTTCGTGCCAATACCTGAGGAATAAGTCAGGTATTTATAGTCAAAGGTGTTGCTTCAGGAAGAGAAGCAATGGTTCATAAAAAGAGGCAACTTTCTGGAACGGGTGCCGACCTGCGGACCCACCTGCGCGCGCAGGTGGTCCATCTGCGGCCGCAGGTCAATTCCAGAGAGTTTGCTGCCTTCTGCAAAATGTCACCTGCATCCGTAGGTAACGACCTGCGCGCGCAGGTCATCTTTTCGCGTAAAACAGTGTGTGACATGCGTCCGCACATTTCATGCACGTCCGCAAATGGAGAAAAATCATTTCTTATCGGATTTTTGGATTAAACTATCAACAATTCTCAAGTTTTAAATAAACTTTGTCCAAAAAGATAGTCTCTCGATCGATCATTTGCCAAATCCAAATCCAAATCCAAAGCCAAAGCCGAAGCGAGCGAGCGACGACGACGGCGCGAGGCTTGTCTTGTTATTGCCTTGCTATCCACATGAAGGAATGCATTCTAATAAATACATAAGAAAGCTCCTTTCTCCCACATTGGTGGGAGAACTTGACTTCTTAAAAGTGAACTTCACATTTCACTTTCCCTCCATTTTTCTTCCCTCCATTTTTCCATTCATAATACACTTTAGAACCCAACAATCCCCCACATGAATGGGGAATGGCTATTTCAACAAAGAATAGACGGACAAGTGTGTGATCAATAAGCAAAGACTAATTGCATCTGGATAAGTAGGTTTCCCTTTGAACTTTCCGTAGTGAACTTGCATCGGATGCACTCGGTCAATCGGTAGATGTGATATCTTTGAACCGTCGAACTTTAATGTACACCTAGACAACACAAGTCACACAACCAGCCTTTTACCATTTATGGTTCTCATGGTTTTGTTCATTTCAGCCATGAACACAACCTGGTTTCATGAGAGCTTAGAGAATAGGCCTTTACTACCATTCTCATTGAAGCGGCTTCCACTTCACTCTCACATAGGTGATTCCTAAACGTTTCAATCCTATAGATCAAACTATTTGGTCAAATCTGCCAAACTTAGAAACCATTAAAAGACTATCAACCATAAGTCTTATCCTTGTTTCCTGAACATTGTCTTCATCATGAGAATGGGTTGAGTTATTGACAATGTTGAACCGTCAATCACAACTTTGTTTGATCTCCTTGAACCTAGCTCTTGGGATCTCCAGTCCGCTAGGTAGAGTTACCGCTGTGACGACTTGGCCTAGGCCGTAAACCCATTCCCTTCGATGATTTTTCAACTCCCTCTCTAGATAGGCCTTTTGTAAGTGGATCCGATATATTATCCTTTGACTTTAAATAGTCAATCGTGATAATTCCACTAGAGAGAAGTTCTCTAACGGTATTATGTCTTCGTCTTATATGACGAGATTTACCGTTATACATCATGCTCCCTGCCCTACCTATTGCCGCTTGACTATCACAGTGTATGCACACTGGTGCCAATGGTTTGGGCCAATAAGGAATATCTTCCAAGAAATTCCGGAGCCATTCAGCTTCTTCACCGGCTTTATCTAATGCGATAAATTCAGATTCCATAGTAGAGCGGGCAATACAAGTCTGTTTGGATGATTTCCAAGAGACTGCTCCTCCACCTAAAGTAAACACATATCCACTCGTGGATTTTACTTCATTTGATCCGGTGATCCAATTTGCATCATTATATCCTTCAATTACCGCAGGATATTTGTTATGCAAAGCATAATCTTGAGTATGTTTTAGATACCCCAAAACTCTTTTCATTGCCATCCAATGAGTTTGATTGGGATTACTCGTGTACCGACTTAGTTTACTAATAGCGCATGCTATATCCGGTCGTGTACAATTCATGATGTACATCAAACTTCCCAACACTCTTGCATACTCCAATTGTGAGTCACTTTCACCTTCATTCTTTTGAAGTGAAAGCTCACGTCTAATGGAGTCTTGGCAATATTGAAATCCAAATACTTGAACTTGTCAAGTACCTTTTCAATGTAATGAGACTGTGACAATGCCAACCCTTGTGGAGTTCTATGAATTCTTATTCCTAAGATCACATCCACAATTCCAAGGTCTTTCATATCAAACTTGCTCTCAAGCATTCGTTTCGTAGCATTTATGTCAGAAATGTCTCTACTGATGATCAACATGTCATCCACATACAAACAAACAATGACTTTGTGATTTGGAGTGTCTTTAATGTAAACACATTTATCACATTCATTTATTTTGAATCCGTTTGCCAACATGGTTTGGTCAAACTTTGCATGCCACTGTTTGGGTGCTTGTTTTAGTCCATAAAGTGACTTAACAAGTTTGCACACTTTCTTTTCTTTATCAGGAACCACAAAACCCTCGGGTTGTTCCATGTAAATTTCTTCCTCCAATTCTCCATTTAAGAATGTTGTTTTCACATCCATTTGATGGATTTCAAGACTAACATCCGAATGGACGTTATCCTTGTTACTGGCGAGTATGTGTCAAAATAATCAAGACCTTCTTTTTGTCTAAAGTCTTTTACTACAAGTCTTGCCTTGTATTTGTCAATAGTACCATCAGCTTTCATTTTCCTTTTGAAGATCCATTTAGAACCTAAAGGTTTATTGCCTGGAGGAAGATCAACCAACTCCCAAGTATGGTTGCTCAAGATTGAATCAATCTCACTATTGACAGCCTCTTTCCAAAAGGATGAGTCCGCAGACGACATCGCTTCTTTAAACGTTAGAGGATCATTTTCAAGAAGAAATGTAACAAAATCTGATCCAAAGGAAGTCGACGTTCTTTGACGGGTACTACGCCTTGGATTCTCTTCATTATGTTCATTCTCCCTTGGTTCATCCCTAGGTCGTTTAGACCCTTCACTAGACAGCTCTTGTCTTGTCTTATACGGATAAATGAGTTCAAAGAATTCAGCATTATCTGATTCCATTACCGTATTCTCATGGATATCCGGATGTTCGGATTTATGAACCAAAAATCGACATGCTTTACTATTTGTAGCATATCCGATGAAAACACCGTCCACGGTCTTTGGTCCTATTTTCACCCTTTTGGGTATAGGAACTTGGACTTTCGCTAGACACCCCCACACTTTGAAATATTTCAAGTTGGGCTTTCTTCTTTTCCATTTCTCATAAGGAATAGATTGTGTCTTTCTATGGGGCACTCGATTGAGTATTCGATTTGCTGTAAGGATAGCTTCCCCCCACAAGTTTTGCGGTAAACCTGAACTTATAAGTAAGGCATTCATCATTTCCTTCAATGTTCGATTTTTCCTTTCCGCAATACCATTTGATTGAGGTGAGTACGGGGCAGTAGTTTGATGGACAATTCCACTTTCCAAACATATCTCCGCAAAAGGAGATTCATATTCTCCACCCCTATCACTTCTTATCATTTTGATCTTTTTCTCCAACTGATTTTCAACTTCAGTTTTATATTGCCTAAATGCATCTATTGCCTCATCCTTACTATTCAGCAAATAGACATAACAAAATCTAGTGCAATCATCGATAAAAGTTATGAAATACTTTTTCCCACCACGAGATGGTATCGACTTCATATCACAAATATCGGTGTGAATTAAGTCTAAGGGATTGAAATTCCTTTCAACAGACTTAGACGAATGCTTAGCATACTTAGATTCAACACATGTTTGACACTTTGATTTACCGCACTCAAAGTTAGGCAAAACTTCCAAGTTAATCAGTTTTCGCAAGGTTTTATCATTGACATGTCCTAAACGTTCATGCCATAAATTGTTTGACTCAAGTAAGTAAGAAGAACCAGAACTTTTATTCATATCAATAGTCATTACATTGATCTTAAAAAGGCCCTCGGTGAGGTAAATTTTGCCTACATACACTTCATTCTTACTAATTACAACTTTGTCGGAAACAAATACACATTTGAAACCATTCTTAGTCAGAAGTGAAGTAGAAACCAAGTTCTTTCGCAACTCTGGAACATGAAGGACATTGTTTAGTGTCACCACCTTGCCTGATGTCATCTTCAAACAAACCTTGCCTGTTCCTTCAATCTTTGTCGTAGCGGAGTTGGCCATAAATATCTTCTCATCATCTTGAGCCGAAGCATATGATGCAAATAATTCTTTGTTGGCACACACGTGGTGGGTGGCACCTGAATCAATCCACCACTCACTAGGATTTCCAACAAGATTGCATTCCGAGAGCATAGCACACAGATTGTCCATTTCATCTTTGGATTCAGCCATGTTTGCTTGGTCCTTTTTCTTGCCCTTCTTCGGAGCTCGACAATCAACCGACTTGTGGCCAGCTTTGCCACAGTTAAAGCAATTTCCTTTGAATTTCTTCTTAGGAGGATTGCCTTGTTGTGTTTGTGCTTTCTTTCTTTTCTTTGATTTGTTGGGATCTTCTTCCACAATATTTGCTCAATTTATTGTAGAGTTCCTACGAGACCTCTTCTCAGCTGCCTTATCATCCTCTTCTATCCTCAACCTCACAATGAGATCTTCGACAGACATTTCCTTGCGTTTATGCTTCAAGTAGTTTTTGAAATCTTTCCACAAAGGTGGTAATTTCTCGATTATTGCTGCTACTTGGAAAGCATCATTCACCATCAAGCCTACATCAAAGGTTATGTGAATATCAAGAACAAACATAATTTGCTCAAAATCGGCATTATTTAAAGTTATACCTTCTGCAAGGAGGTCGTGAACAATGACTTGCAACTCTTGGACTTGGGTAACTACAGCTTTGCTGTCTACCATCTTAAAGTCCAAGAATTTGGCAATAATAAATTTCTTCATTCCAGCGTCCTCTGTTTTGTACTACTTTTCTAAAGCATCCCAGAGGTCCTTTGAGGTCTTCATCATGCTATACACATTGTATAGGTCATCTTGTAAGCCACTCAATATGTAATTCTTACATAAAAATCAGAGTGCTTCCAAGCTTCAGTTACCACAAAGCGATCCTTCTCCGGAGTATCCTCCGACAATACAGGAACACTTTCTGTTATGAACTTTTGCAGACTCAAGGTAGTCAGATAAAAGAACATCTTTTGCTGCCAACGTTTGAAATCCACACCAGAAAATTTTTTTGGTTTTTCCGCCGGTGCCATGGCATGAGCAGCATTTGTACGACTTGAAGTAGCAATGGTAGTTGCTGCAACATTCGTCGTTCCATCATTGACTTGAATTTCATCAGTCATTTTGCTGTCACAAAGAGACAACCAATTTAGTATTCTAAATACTAACAACAAAGTTTATAAACTTTAAACAACTTGTTTCTAGTTTAACGACGAAGTTTTTATACTCTTCAAATCGTTAACCGAATGATCTTTGACTAGTGATGAAGTTTTTATATCTTCAAATCACTATCAAGTTCAGATAGAGTAGAAAACCAAATGGTTTTAATCTCCAGAAACCAAAAATACAGATTATTTAAATTCCTTAAGATTGTTGTTCCCGGGTACCAATATCTGTATTTTAATTAACACGAACTTTAACTTTAAGTTCAAGAACAATAAAGAAGTTCAACAACTTTAAACACAAGTTCAACAATAATGAACTATCAAAATGAAGTTTCTACTATTTTCTGGAAAATAGCAAAACCATAAGAAATAGGATGAAACAGAAAATTTTGAATCAAGTCCACCGAATTCACGGTGTGTCCTTAAGGAATTTATTCCCCTCAAGTACCCGAGGTTATGGAATCTTTCCTCCCAGGATAAAATGATTCTCTTCAGTAGAATGGTGGTACCTCAAATTCTATCGAACTTCGAACACACTCAATGGTTTGATTGATCACACTTGAGTTTTTGAAGAAGAAAAAGATGTTTTTCTTTCAATAATTTCATGCCAATACCTGAGGAATAAGTCAGGTATTTATAGCCAAAGGTGTTGCTTCAAGAAGAGAAGCAATGGTTCATGAAAAGAGGCAACTTTCTGGAACGGGTGCCGACCTGCGGACCCACCTGCGCGCGCAGGTGGTCCATCTGCTGCCGCAGGTCAATTCCAGAGAGTTTGCTGCCTTCTGCAAAATGTCACCTGCGTCCGCAGGTGACGACCTGCGCGCGCAGGTCATCTTTTCGCGTAAAACAGTGTGTGACATGCGTCCGCACATTTCATGCACGTCCTCAAATGGAGAAAAATCATTTCTTATCGGATTTTTGGATTAAACTATCAACAATTCTCAAGTTTTAAATAAACTTTGTCCAAAAAGATAGTCTCTCGATCGATCATTTGCCAAATCCAAATCCAAATCCAAAGCCGAAGCCGAAGCGAACGACGACGACGACGCGAGGCTTGTCTTGTTATTGCCTCACTATCCACATGAAGGAATGCATTCTAATAAATACACAAGAAAGCTCCTTTCTCCCACCAATGTGGGAGAACTTGACTTCTTAAAAGTGAACTTCACATTTCACTTTTCCTCCATTTTTCTTTCCTCCATTTTTCCATTCACAATACACTTTAGAACCCAACAACTTCTTCTTCCATTAAAATCGAGAGTGGACAGAAATTTCAAGTGAGCAATCTAATCAAATTAGGTCTTCTTCTTCGGTTAGAATAGAAAACCCCAAGTAAAACCCCAAATAATATTGAAATATTTTATTATTCTATCTTTGGTAGATTTAAATCTCCTTAAGACTCAACATACAAATAGAAGAATCAGAAATATGACAATCATCATTAGCATGTATAGAACATACATGCTAGAACCCAAAAAAACATCGTCGACAACACCAGTACAAACAGAGAAGAAAGAATGAGTGTAACCCATAGATATCCTTGGCTTTTGTTTTTGCTATACTTTTTACATTACACTTTAGAGAAGAAAGAATAGATGAAGGCAAGCATAAAAGATACAGAGAATTTCAGGGCTGCATAAAAATTAAACTCTGAAAGGGTCTGGCTACGTGTCTATCAGATGCTTAGTAGCAAGACACCTATTATAACTCCGTACATATATATATTTTTTTGACAAACGTACTGTTATATTCCTCAGCAATTAGGGATTGCTAGCCACCCTTATAAGAAGTTACAAAGTAGTAAATCTAGCTTTACTAATCTCCTAGGAAATCAACCAACTCTTCTACTTCCTCTATACAATTTTCTTTGCACCAAAAAAATAAAGTCACTAAGTAGTTCCATTTGACATCATGAATAGACTTAGTCTTATCTTCAAAGCATCTTCCATTTCTCTCTTTCCAGATTGTCCACCATATGCAAGAAGGTATTATCCTCCACCACTTTTTATGGCTCTTGCTTCCCCCTCTTCTAATCCAACAGTTCATCAGGTCAGCTGTATGCTCAGGCATTGTCCATACAGTCTTTGTAAGGCTGAAGAACAGATTCCACAATTGGGCAGTGAAATTGTAATGCAAAGAAAGATGGTTATTTGTCTCTCCAGTTTCATTGCACAAAAAACATCTTGTCACCACTACTCTCCCCTTTGTTTGCAGAACTTCCTGGGTAAGACATGCCTTCTTTACTACTAGCCACGTGAAGTATTTCACCTTAGTAGGTGCTATGCTCTTCCATACATTCCTCCATATCCTCAGCCCTTCTTCTTGCATAACACTATTCTCCTTTTTGTATAATTTGTTCGCGAAAAATCTTCCATCCCCTGAGTGTTTTCATCTTAAAAGATCAGATTCCATTGAGTTACCGGAGAAAGTTTCTACTTCCTTTAGTAGACTAGCCACCCTCTCTACTTCCCAGTCATTGAGGTGTCTCCTAAAATTGAGATATCATCAATGGTTGGACCAACATTCAGCAATAGTAACTTCAGGATTACTGCACAGTACCATAAGGTCTGGATAAACCTCATGTAGAGGTGTTTGGCCTATCTAGGTATCTTTCCAAAATCTAGTTTTTAAACTATTACCCACTTTAATTCTAGAATTTTTCTGTAATTTTGGCCATAAGGTTCTGATTGCCCTCCAAACACACATCCCATAAGTACAGTTTACTTCCATAAAACACCACGGATTCACCTGGCCAAACTTATGAATGGTTGCTTCTTTCCAAAGAGATGTTTCTCCTTCACTAAATCTCCACAACCACTTCATCAGAAGACAACTGTTTTTGGATTTTCAAATTTTTGATTCCCAAACCTCCCTGGCTTTTGCTTAATTGAGTTACTTCCTATTTAACCAAATTGTAACCCTTCCCTTCCTTATTACCTTTCCACAAAAAGTCTCTTCTCAACCTATTTAATTTTTTTACCACGCTAGCAGGGATGGGGAATAAAGACATCACATACGTGGGAAGGGAGTCCAAAACTGAATTTATTAGTGTTATCCTTCCTCCTAAAGATAAGTATTGTGCTTTCCACTGGGCTAACCTCTTTTCTGTTTTTTCTACAATATCATCCCAGATCTCCACATCCTTAAACTTCCTGCCTAGAGGCATTCCTAAATATATAGTGGGAAGGGTGTCCACTCCACATCCAAGAACACTTGCTAGAGCATGTATATTGGGCACATCTTTGATGGGAAAGATGTTACTTTTCCTCCAGTTCACCTTTAAACCAGAATCCGCTTCAAAGACCACTAGCATGATTCTGACATACCTGACCTGCTCCACTACTGCTTCACAAAAAATAATGGTATCATCTGCAAAAAGCAGATGACATATCTCCAATTCACCTTCCCCAATCCTTAAACCTCTTAGCCAGTTGCTTTGGAGGGCTATTCTCACCATGCTACTGAACCCCTTCATAGCTAGTATGAATAAAAAGGGGGATAAAGGATCCCCTTGCCTAAGTCCCCTTTCAGAAGGAAAAAAACCAACAGGTTCTCCATTCACCAGAATAGAGAACCTGACAGTTTTAATACAAAAACTGATCCACTTCAACCATTTCTCCCCAAAACCCTTATAACTCAGTATATATTAATTAATTCTTAATTGATTGAAATGACCAAAATATCCTTATTCTTGAATTTTTTTACACTAAGCTAACAAGTCAAAACCATCTCTTCTATATAATATAAATTCATTTATATTCCTTCCACATGCCTCCGATGGCCGATGCATGTTGAAAAATATGTTTTATGAACACAAAATACACGAAGAAGAATACAAGATGAAGACTTGATAATATGAACACCGAACATCGAATTTGAGGCTTGAAACACGTGCGAAACGTTTTCCTAAAAATGATATTTGTTTCCTATCCTCTGTGAGATTGCTATGGGATTGTACACAAATATTTTTAATGGATATGACAAGCCTATGAAATTCTGCACTAAGAAAATAGTGAAGAGATTCTTCTGAAAAGCAAGAACTTATTGAACTTGATCTTTTGAAGAAGAAGGAGTATCTGGAGAATGTTGTAAAGAGCTTCTCTGTAAAAGTTACGTTAAAGGATAAGAGAAAGTTGAATTTAAATAGAATAGGTGGAAACCAAATAATGAAAGGACACAACCTTCCATTTAAAAAGGCACCTCTTCATTAAAAGACACTTTATTTAAAAAGTCACCTCTTACAATTATTAATTTAATATAAATAAAATTCAACAATCCACCACTTGTTTAAATATAAATTAGGACACAAAGATCAAGTCATGTTCACGCATAGAGTAATGTATCTTTCGATTTGAACAGTACCTTAGTGCAATGCCACAAGACGAAATTGAAAGTCCACGTAGCATAATCCCTTGAACTTGTTATTTCTTGTGATAACATCGGTGACACTACACACATAAACATTTCATTCATGCTTTGCACTCAACATGCTTAGCATTTTTATGGTCATGTGCTATCCAAAATTCATGAACATTTATGAGAGCAACTCCAACTCCCAATCAAAGCGGCGCCACCTCTATGTTCATATAGGTGAAGTTCTTTCAGTGTCTTTGTCATATTGAGCTACTTGTTCCTTGAACTGAACCTCATTAAGAGTATAGAACTCAACCCACTAATCTACGACAACCAGTACTAGTATATCTCTTACTTAAGTATTGAAACATCCATGTATCAACAATTTGTTTGTTACCCTTTGAACTCATAACTATTCATTTCACAGTGTCGGATAGGGTTGTCATTATTGGTGGACCTAATTAAGGAGTTTTAGTGTAATCAAACTTGAAGTTATATTCAACAGCTTCTTTTAAGAAACTTTGCAAATAGATTATCCTTTGAACCCATAACTATTCATTTTACAGTGTCGGTTAGGGTTGCCATTATTGGTGGACCTAATTAAGGAGTTTTAATGTAATCAAACTTGAAGTTATATTCAGAAACTTCCTTTTTAAGAAACTTCGTAGATAGATTAGTCAAATTCTTTTGACTTCACCAACGTGATAGAAATTATTTCATCTTGAATTAACTTTCTCACATAATCAAATCAATGACTTATGCATTTTGACTCCCATTTTATAATCTTTATATGCTCGAGTTATAGCGGCTTGACTATCACAAAATTGAGCTCATATTTTGCAAAATCAATGAATTTTTTGAAAAGATAGAAATTCCTCAACCACTCTACTTCTTTCCTTGTTAATATTAATGCAATTCTATTTCTTGGTTTCAAGAAATTATACCTTCTCCAAGGTAAACACTAGTCATGTGGTAAATTTATTTTCTCACATACTCGATATCCAACTTGTATCGATATATCCTTATAAACTAGTACGAAACTTAGAGTTTCTCAAATCTTTAGTTCTCTAAGGGTCTGTTTGGAAAGTCACCTGATAATTGGAATTGGTGTAATTACTAGGACAGTAATTATCAGCCTAGTAATTACACAGTCTAGTAATTACGATGACTTGTTTGTTTGCCACAATGTAATTACAGTATAATTACAAGTGTACTGTTTGGTTGCACAAGTGTAATTACACGGTATATTAAATTTCTAAAATAAAAAGTTAATTATCAAAAACCAAAGTGTATATTAGACAAATAAGGACCTTTATAAATGATATTAAATTAAATATTTAAGATATTTATATTGTCTTTTGAAAATAAATTAATTAATAAACATATGTTCTTAACTAGTATTATAAAAAATGATTAATTTATATTTTTCAAATTAGTATATTTTAATTAAATTAATTATAAAAACTAAAAGTACATGATTTTTTAAGAACATCATGAAATGCATGTTTGACAAAAAAAAGTAATATTATAAATATAATGTCATAAAATTATTAAAACGTTTGACAAAAAGATAATCTATCAACTCTAACTAAAAATGAATGGCTTGCAATGTGAAATACCAAGTCAATACTAGTAAAATAAATAAGTTGAAACTGAAAATATAACATAAGTTCAAAATTCAACACAAAAAAGTTAACATAATGCTCTTATGTCAAATTTCAACATAATGTACATAATTATGATTCAAAAGAAAAGGAAAATGTAAGTCTATAACTTTATTCAATAATGAATTATACTTTAATTTAAAAATTAGAATACTAAAAAAATTATGCTAAATGAAAAAAAAATTATAAAATAAATAAAAAATAGATATTACGAACAATTATATAGAATCACAAGAAGTAAAAGTTGAAAATGAGAAGGAAATAAAATATAAATAATATAAAATAAAAAATACATTTTTAAAAAAAATATTAGAATAATAAAAATAAAAAAGAATTAAAATAATAAAAATAAAAAATAAGTTAAAACGAAAAATATAAAAATAGAAATAAAAGAAAGAAATTTAAAAGTAAGCAGCTTGTAATTACACCATGTAATTACCAGCAATTCACAGCCCCCCGTGAATTGGAGAGTGTAATTACACCCAATTACACCAAATCCAATTACCAAGGTGACTTTCCAAACAGGCCCTAAAGAAAATCAAGAACTCGGCTACTGCCTCTTCCAATAGTGCTTGCTTAGACAAGTTAAGCCACAATTCTTTCATCATAATTAGTTAACTCGATCAAGGATCAAATAGGATATTTGCTTCTTTATGTTTAAGTGACTAAATTTGTTTAGAACTTTCTCAGTGTAATGAGATTAACTCAATCATTACCCTCATTATTTTATTTAGGGTCTGTTTGGAAAGTCACCTGGTAATTGGAATTGGTGTAATTACTAGGGTAGTAATTACCAGCCTAGTGATTACACAACCTAGTAATTACGTCGACCTGTTTGTTTGACACAGTGTAATTACAAGTGTACTGATTGGTTGCACAAGTGTAATTAAATAGTTATATTCAATTTTTAAAATAAAAGTTAATTATCAAAAACTAAAAATTTATATTAGACAAATAAGTGACTTTATAAATGATATTAAATTAAATATTATATATATATATATATATAGTCTTTTGAAATATATTAATTAATAAACATATGTTCTTATAAAAAATAATGGATTTAAACTAGTATATTTTAATTAAATTAATCATAAAAACAGAAAGTACATGATTTTTAAGAACATCATGAAATGCATGTTTGACAAAAGGATTAATATTATAAATATTATGTCATAAAATTATTAAAACATTTAACAAAAAGATAATCTATCAATTCTAACTAAAAAAATGAATGGCTTGCAATGTGAAATATCATGTCAATACTAGTAAAACAAATAAATTGAAAGTGAAAATATAACATGAGTTCAAAATTCAAAATAAATAAATAATACTCTTATGTCAAATTTCAACATACGTAAATATTATTCAAAAGAAAAGAAAAACATAAGTCTATAACCTTATTCAACAATGAATTCTACTTAATTTAAAATTAGAATATTAACTAAATTATGCTAAATGAAAAAAATAAACATAAAATTAAAAAAATAGATAATACGAAAAAATGTATGGGATCACAAGAAGTAAAGGTTGGGAAATGAAATATAAATAATTTAAAAAATATTTTTTAAAAAATATTAGAATAATAAATCTAGAAAGAATTTAAAATAGTAGAAATTTAAAATAAATTAAAACGAAAAAAAATAAAAATAGAAATAAAAGAAAGAAATTAAAAAGTAATCAGCTTGTAATTACACCATGTAATTACCACCAATTCACAACTCCCCCCTGTGAATTGGAGAGTGTAATTACCCCTTGTCAATTACACCCAATTACCTGCTGACCAAGTAATTACCTGGCCAATCAAACATGTCAGACAGTGTAATTACACCCAATTACACCAAATTCAATTACCAGGGTGGCTTTCCAAACAGACCCTTAATCGTGATACCAACCATAGTATCAGCTTGTCCAAGATCCTTCATTTTAAATGTGAAAAATAAAACTTTCTCGTTTCTATTATGACTTTTGTACCATTTGTTAAGATCAACATATCGATATTCTATCACACAAAATCACATATCCATCAAAATAGAGCGTAGGCGTCATGCTAAGTCTAATATTGACTTCTAATCATAAGCAAGAAAACCCCCACAATTTAAATATTTCAAGAGTCATAACTATCACACATATGGCAACTCGATTCACAATTAGGTGAACTACACAAAATTATTGCGCTTCATTTGAAACATCAAACGCATAAGGTTTTTAACCTTTAAATGACATCAAACAATAAATATCATTTATTCTCATGATCTCAAAATTATAAAAATATTTTTCAAGTATTAATATGACCCTTATAAATAAAATACTTCATATCATATCATAACTTGAAATAAACTCCACATATTTATGCAAGAATAATGAATTACAATAATGACATAAGAAAATATTATTCCTAAAATTATCAAGCATTTGAAGATCATCACAAGTATATTATTTACCCTAATATTTATGAAAATAGATTTCACAAAATCACAAAGGGTAAAATTCATAAATAATAAAGGAAAATTAACTCAAATAGCAGCCCATTTAACTTTTAAACTTAAAATAGCCATATTTTATTTTGATAACCTCATTATAACCAATTTTCTCATGTTGTTTACTTTTACTAGCCAAATTAATATTTTATTTTAATTTTAGATAAGGATAAATACAAATTCTTTAAACAAGGTAGTATATATCTCTCCATATCAATATTAATTCTCTCTCTATCTCAATTCCCTCTCCCTACCACCTACCACCACAACCCCCCCCCCCCCAACCAAAATTTCCTTCTCCTCTTTTCTTCTTTTTCCTATCTCAGAAAATCAAAACCCAGTTGTTCTTCAACAACGGTATTTTCACGAACACGTTTAAAGATCAAAATATTTGAAAAACAAGTTCAATAAATGGATAATTAGCTGAATCAATATAAATTATTCATAATTATCACAACTTTTTTTTTAAGACATGAGTTTCGCCTCCAAAACTGTAATGTCTCGAACTTTAATTTGTTAATTATGTAATCAACGTAAATATTAAAAAAAGATGAAAGATGGTGAAAATAAGTTATTTATACATTGTGCAATTAGTGTATAATCATTATATAATAGGTATATAATTAGTGTGTATATATTACACACTAATTATACATTGTGTAATATCATTATACAACATTTACATTATGTAATTAGTGTATAATTATTATATAATTAATGTGTATACTTTACATACTAATTATACATCAATATATACATTTATTATACATATATAAATTTTCTAAAATTTTTGGTGAAAATCTGATAGCGTTCAAGTTACCTTGGTGCTAGTGATCACTCTATACTTTGTCTAGAGCTGTCATTTCCCTGCTTCAAATTGTATTATCACGGTAATTTCTCAATCTGCCCTTGGTAGATACATGTAAGTTTGAAAATCTTGTTGAATGCTTCGATTCAATTTTGAGTTGTATATCTTAGTTTGCAGCAAGTATGCCAAACTGTATCACATTAGTTGAAGAATTTTGCAATAAAAGGAAAAAGGAACCATGTTCAATCAAGTCACCAATAACTATTGATGATACTAAATAAGCAAGTTACAGATGATAAATGAGAACATAACAATAGTTGACACTCAAAATGGAACTCTGAATTATGATTGCTTTACCCTTGAGCACTACATCATAATAAGGAACTATTCATGGAAATCTCTTAACAATAATCATTTCAAGTTGTATATTTTGTGAAGAAGAAAAAGACGATGAATTTGGACAAAGAGAACAAAAGAGGACAGTGGTCTTGCATGAATATCATTCATTTTTTTTACAAAGTACCTCATTATTCTTCTAGATCATTGTTGTATCTAGCCTACTTATCAAGACTAAGTGAACTCCAAAGTCTTCTCAATTAACTTATTACCATGTTAAAGCATCAGAAAGAGAAGAAGTAAAAAAGACGATGATAGATCAGTTGGTGACGAAACTTACAAATCACATATTATTATGAAGACTTGAGAATAAGTAGAAAAATCTATATTATAGCTAAGCAAAATCGATGTAGATGTTCTAATCGTGCTTAGCCATATATAACTTGAATTAGAATTTCCATATCACCCAATGGATGTCAAGATATAAAAATAATATGTATTTAAATTTACAGAAACTTGAAGAGAAAGGACCCAAATTGAATCATTCTCATTCTTTCTCTTCTAACAGTAACTCTTAACCCTTAGTCTCTTACTGGTGAAGCATACACGGATGATATCGCTACAAAAAGTTGATAGCTACTAGCTAGCTCGTATAAAATAATGAACAGCATATTCACGCATAGGAAAATAGCAAATTCATTTGATATCTCACTATTACATTCAGAGCGATAAGAAAGGGTATTTTGCTGAATTAAAACAATGGGAGTTAGGCTGAATCAAGATACTTTAGTAAAACAAATTTTACATGTCATCTCATCTTCGTTAAGTTCTACTCATATATGTACTAATTGGGGCAAAAAAAAGATAATTGGGCAAACTGACAAATGATAAATGTTGACATATTTTCACCTTGGTCGCAGTATAATCTAAAGATAGTTGGTTCTCCTTGAGTCTTCAATTTGTGGTGGCAGAGGGACATATACTTCCTGAGGTTTTAGCATGTAGCCACCTGGAAAACGTATGAAGAGAAGTGTACTCTATGATAGAAGATGCGTTGACAATCACATAAATGATTGTACTTAAAGAACTAATGTAGAGAGATTTAATGCCAAAAACAGATGGAATAGTAACCACGTTATGATATCACGCATTGAGCTCATTTCAAATAATCAATACCTTGCATCATCCATTACCTGTATTAAAGCTACGTCAACAAGCAGCTCATAGAAACTAAGTATATGAAAATTATGCTTTTCTCCTATAGGTATCAGTATGTAACAATTTCTGCACTATAAATTTGGTCTTTTTTAAGTGTAGAGTCAGTAAGTCGAAAGCCGACGAAGATGCTATGACAGTGTCGGCATCTTTGAAAAAAACGGCAAATATAATATTTTCAAACCAGTGTGTGCGAGATAGGAAGTCTGCACTCCAACTCTAAAGTATAGAGATTAACATGTATGAGCAATTTAGAAATCATTACTGACACTCAATGTACAAAATACACCAAAAATTATAGAAAGGAGTAGGAAAATAGTGCTATACAACAAAAGGAAAAAAAAGGTGAACAACTCACAAAAATGGGAATTGGGAATATAAGAGTCACCATAGGAAATTTGGAAATAAATTACAGAATCTTTGGCCGAAAACTAAGAAATCGCACAATCCATGAATGAGAGAGTCGGAACTTACCAGGATGGCCACATAATCAAGTAAATACCACCAAGAAACATTGAGATACAGTAGTAGCTATTATTTGGAATTTGAGGACAGCTACTATAAAATAAATTCACATCGGCCATGAAATTAGGAGCTTTCAAAAGTATGAAGAAAAATGGTTCGGAATTTGCATAACGATTGAAGAAAAATATTCCTAGAAATTCTGAATTGATGTTTCTGTAACAAAAGAGATAAGAAAATAGTCATTAAATTATTTTTCTGTAACAATTGAAAAAAAAAAAAAAAAAAAAAAAACCTCCAAAATGAATATCAAAGAAAGAACACAAAAAATCATAAAATCTAACAGAAACATAGCAAAAACACATAAAGATTGTGCCTTTTCCAAACTGAATATGAAAAGAAAAAAAAAGAGAAAGGGAAAGTAACATGAGAAAAACATACCGTAATAGGGGATGAGAAAGGAGGGAAATGCGTAGTGGGGTAGTGTGTATTTATTTGAACTCGGGACCATTTTGAGCCATAATAAATATAAAGTGACATAAATAAGCCACTCATTTAATTTGTAATCAAAATAAGCTACACGGAATAAAAAATTCTGTTTTACCATATTTTCTTAACGACCCGTTAACTGACGGGAATAGTGAATAATTGCAAAAAATAGAGTAAAAAATTCCGGGTTACAAAATGGAAAACGGAGTAAAAAGTTCCGTGTTTGTTTTTTAAAAAAAAATCAAAGTAAAACGGAACTATTTGTTCCGATTTTTAATTTTTTTGTTTTGTTAATAACCCAAAACAAATTGTTCCGGGTTAAGGATAAATGCTTTGGAACACGGAACAAATTCTTCCGTTTTATGCAATTTGACTTCAATAGATATATTCATGATTGAATATAGTAATATAGTACAATAGGCTTTAATTGTACAACTTTTTCTCTACAGTAGTACATTAGGTATATTTGATAAATTTTCTAAATTGTCATTAAATTTGTGTAAACATCCCACAAAAGTAACTTATATTTTTTTAGGACAATATTATCATTGAACTATATACATTTTTTCAAAATAATGTAAAACTAAAAAATAGTTAGAGGCATGTTTGGAAGGCCACAAGAGAATTAGAATTTGATGTAATTACATAGTTTGACATGACATGCAATATGAAATAGCAAGTCAATACTACTAAAGCAAATAAATTGAAACATAAATTCAACATTCAAAAAAAAAAAAAAAAAAAAATTATATCAAATTCCAACATAAAATAAAATAAGTTTCACCATAAGCTAAGTAAAAATATAACTCAAAAGAAAAAAAAACATAAGCCCATTGTTGGAATTTGATATAATTTTATGTTTTGTTTTTTTTGAATGTTGAATTTATGTTTCAATTTATTTGATTTAGTAGTATTGACTTGCTATTTCATATTGCATGTCATGTCAAAATATGTAATTACATCAAATTCCAATTCTCTTGTGGCCTTCCAAACATGCCTCTAACTATTTTTTAGTTTTACATTATTTTGGAAAAATGTATATAGTTCAATAATAATATTATCCTAAAAAAATATAAGCTACTTTAGTGGGATGTTTGCACAAGTTTAATAACAATTTATAAAATTTACCAAATATACCTAAAGTACTACTGTAGAGAAAAAGTTGTACAATAAGGCGTCGTTTGGTTGGGAACAACTTATCCCGAGATTAACTATCCCGGGATTAGTTATTTCGGGATAAGTTATCCCACCATGTATGTGGGATAACTTATCCCATCACTAAGGCAAAAGTGGTGGGATAAATAATCCCAATCCCTCACACCAAACAACGGATAAAATTATCCTATATTTTATCCCGGAATTATTTATCCCAATCCCTCACACCAAACGACCCCTTAAAAGCTTATTGCACTATATTACTATATTCAATCATGAATATATCTATTGAAGTCAAATTGCATAAAACGGAAGAATTTGTTCCGTGTTCCAAAGCATTTATCCTTAACCCGGAACAAATTGTTCCGGGTTATTAAAAAAAAATAAATTGAAAACCGGAATAAATAGTTCCGTTTTACTTTAATTTTTTTTTTAAAAAAAAAAACACGGAACTTTTTACTCCGTTTTCTATTTTGTAACCCGGAATTTTTTACTCCATTTTTTGCAATTATTCACTGTTCCCGTCAGTTAACGGGGCATTAAAAAAATATGGTAAAACGGAATTTTTTATTCCGTGTAGCCTATTTTGATTACAAATTAAATGAGTGGCTTATTTATGTCACTTTATACTTATTGTGGCTCAAAATGGTCGCGAGTTCGTATTTATTTGTGTCAAAAGACATAATTCTAGAAAAATCATGTAACTTGTGGAGGAAAAATAGCCCCGTAGATAGATATTTTGATATTTTTAAAGAACTTATAAAATTTTAAAATGAACTATAGATAAGAAATACCTAAAATACCCTTATAATAATAAATATAAATATAATAATGTATAATATAATATAGGAAAAAGGCATAAATATGTCATTAAACTATTAGAAATGACTCATCTATGCCATTCGTTAAAAGTTTGGTTCGTTTATGCCATTGCCGTTATTTTTAATGGTGGTTTTGCAAAACCATCTTTGCCACGTGGCCTCTTATTAGAGGTCCACGTCATTAATTAAAATCAACCAATATTAAATCAAAAATCAAATAAAAAATTTGACCCATTAAAAAGAATCGACCCACACTCAACCCATTAACATAATATCCGACCCCACACCCACACCTATTACAATTTTTTTGCTGAAAGCTCTTTGCTTTGAAGAAACAAAAGTACAATGTTGAATTGCCATTGAACTGTGGTTAATGCTGAAACCCCCTCACCCAGTTACCATGATGTTGTATTTCATGAAAAAAGCTAATTGAAATTACTAAAACCACAAGGTTGGGTAGCAAATGGTTCATTCTCAGAGCATTTGAGAATCTAAAATCAACTGATACAAAATGGGAAGGTTTGAGTATAGAAAAGCAATGGAACAGTACTCAGTGCAGATAATTAAGAAATGGTAGAGAAGGAAAATAGAAAAGAAGAAGTTATGCTAAGATAAAGAAGAGAATATTTTCATTGATGTCTCATTCCTCTGCAATTCGTACAATATATGGACTCCACTGCTCTTTGAATTCTAACTAGGATAGTACTGATAGAATAACTAATCTGATAATGACCTAAAGTGCTGCAATATTAAATACCTGGGGACCTAATTATAAATAATAAAACATAATAGCATTAATTAAGAAATGCTCAAAACAACTAACTGATCCATCAACTAACTCGTAAGTACTCTTTAGGATGCCTGAGGTACATCTCACTTCTGATTTGTATCATTTCTCCCTCCTTAAAATGCTTCCTTGACCTCAAGGAAGGAATTGAGGAAATTTGATCTTCAAAGTTGCATAATCTTCCATGTTGAGTGTTCACTAGACATGTCTTGCCACTGTATGAGCACCTGAGCTACTGCCTTATTCCCCTTTTTTATCATTCTCCTTTCAAGAATCTTCATTGGTTCCATATAAAAAGGACTGGCTATATCAACCACTGGAGTATGATTGAAAGAACTAGGTACCTCATAGCATGGTTTGAGCTGAAAAACATGAAATGTTGGATGCAGAGCCACATGATCAGGCAAGGATAGTTTATAAGTTACCACTCCCACCTTCTGCAACACTTGATAAGCGCCATAGTATTTAGCTGACAGCTTGTTGAAGGGCTGGTTTGACAGAGATATTTGCCTATAAGGTTGAATCTTCAAGTACACCCAATCTCCTACTTGAAATTGTCTATCACTTCTACCTCTGTTGACCAAGTCTACTATTCTTTATTGAGCTCTAGCTATGTGAAAACTTCAGCAGCTTAATCTTAAACTCTCTAGTAGCCAAGCTCATATTCACTTCTTCATGTACAACATCTCCAGCAAGATAAGGCAAGTGCACGGGGTTTTTTGACCATATAAAGCTTCATAGGGGCTTGTTTGAATGGAGGAATGGAATATTGTATCGTACAACCACTCTGCTAGAGGTAAATACATTATCCAGTCATGCTGGCTATCTAAATAATAGCACCTTAAATATGTTTCCAGTGTTCTGTTGACCACCTCAGTTTGGCCATCTGACTCAGGGTGGTATGATGTGGATGTGCTCAATGTAGCTCCTTGCATAGCAAATAATTCCTGCCAAAACCTGCTAACAAATATAGGATCCATGTTACTTACTACATTTTTTGGCTTCCTATACAACTTGAAAACCTGGTCCATGAACACTTGAGCTACCACAACAACAGTATAAGGGTGTGTGAGAGGAATAAAGTGGTTGTACTTAGTGAGTCTATCAACTACTACCATAATTGTGGTTTTTCCTCTTGACTTTGGCAACCCTTCAATAAAATCTAAACTAATGCTAGACCAAGCAGATATGGGCACTTGTAGAGGTTGAATCAACCCTGGGGAGGCTACATTACTAAACTTGCTCCTATGACAAGTAGCACACTATTTGATATGCATTACTACATCTTTCTTCATACCCTTCCAGTAAAATAGACCAACAATTCTTCTGTGAGTGTTATCCATGCTTGAAAGACCAGCTGCTGCAGAGTTAGCCAAATTTGTATAATTTCCTTCCTTAGTTGATGATCATTGCCTACTATCAGCTTGACATACCTTCTTAGATGCTGATGAATGAAAGTGTAACCCCTGACTACTTATCTTTGATCCTTGATCTTGTTTACCAAAGCAACTAAGTCTAGATCCTTGCCCCAACTATCTTTCACTCTCTGAAATAGAGTAGGATCTACTGGTGCCACTACCTGTTGGAAAATATTATGCACAGCGGAAGCATTCCAAAATCATACTGCTTATATGAATAATAGATAATATATAGTTTATGCTAGAACACATACAATATGCTAGATCACATAAACTCACTGAAATTTAATTCGATAAATACCTCTTGAAGCGTGAACATGTATCATCAAGGAAGTCTTTGTGAACGCGGATCATCAAGCAAGTCCGAATTCGATTCTGCAGTCTTCTGCAGTGATCCCAAATTAACAGTCGAACTCTCTCAATACTTGGGTGGGCAAGTATGGAATAGAAAACTTATTCACTTTCTAGGTTAGGAGAATCCCTACTTATAAAGATACTTTTCCTAGTCCAAAAAGGTGAACAAAAACCCGTTTGTTTTCTAACAAGAAAACAAATGCCTGTTTTCTTCCCTTACCCCTAGAAAATAGAATTCCGAGTTCTAGTTAAATATGGGCACTACAGGGACCATGGAATTAATTACTGAGGCTCCCTATTATGGAAATAATTCAAAATTCTAATTCTGATTTGAATAATTCTTACCATAATAAATACCAAATCATTCCACTAGAAATTCGTAATTGCACTCCTCTATTATATTGTGAAATTCCTCATTAAACACTTATGTAATTTCCCATGTTAAGATTACAGATACTAATCAATAAATTAAATTACTGACGAATTCAATCTAATGTTTATTTTTCTTTAGAGCACTGCTTAACTTATTTCATGTGTCGGATTCATAAAATCCACTTGCAAGATTTGACACAATGAAAACTTATAAGCTTCTCAAAAAGGCATATCATCAATCTCTATACCGAGACATGGATTCTATCAACTAACTTATTATTTCACCAATATATATTATTATCATCCAATCCACCAGGCATATTGACCCATCTCAGGATCTCGCCTTTTAATAAATCAAAATGATAATTAATAGATACAGCTCATAATAGTTATATCAAGATTGAGAATATAAGTACATTTAATAGTTTAGAGAATATGTTTTTGCCAGTCAGTCTAAAACATCTACCTCTGCTCGGTCCCGTTCAATACATACAAAATGCACTAGCACAAGAAGTCAGAACTACACCATTCCCATAATCAAGATAAATTATATTTAATCTTGCGCTACAATCATACCGATGGCTTGTCCAATTTCCATCCTAGATTGTGAACAAAAATCTTTATACTTATAAGAACTGATGATTTAATCCCCTGTGTATAAGCTAAAACTCTACACACTAAATCATCTACTATATAAGTAAATGGACACATAAACGAATACATGATCTATTAAATCTTTTATTAAAATTGATTTAATAATTATTCTATAATAAATATTATATCTAAACACATGGTCAATAGTATATATACCATGGTTAATAGTATATATCCCAACACTACCAACATAAAGATATCAACAGAAGGCAACCTCGACAAATCATTTGCTGCCTTATTCTCCCTTCCTTTGTTATATTCTATCACAACGTCATACTGCATAAGCTTGGCCACCCATTTCCTTTGAAACCCTGTGTGCAACTTCTAATCCAAAAGGTATTTAAGGGCTTTTGATCAGTTCTCACCACAAAGTGTCTATCCATCAAATATTGGTTCCACTTGGTCACAGCCATCACTAAGGCTAGTAATTCTTTATCATACACAGATAGAGTCATGTGTCTTCCTGACAATCCTTTACTCACAAAGGCAATAGGGTGCACTTCTTGCATCAACACAACTCTTGTGCCTAGGTCACATACATCATTTTCCACAACAAACATCAAAGAGCTATTTGGTAATGCTAACACTGGAGCAGTAGTTATGCAATCTTCAGCCTGTCAAATGCATATGATGCCTTGCTGGACCATTTTCTTTCATAAGAAAATCAGTCAATGGTTTGCTAATGATCCCATAAGATCTGATAAACCTTCTACAGTAACCTGAGTGCCCTAAGAAACCCCCGAGTTCCTTGACACTCTTGGGAATTGGCCAACTCTGTATTGCCTCTATCTTTCTGTGATCAGTGATACTCCTTCGAGATAAGTATTAAAAACACCCCTAAACTTGATGCGAATTATTACTTTAGTCCCCGAACTATTGACAGCCTTAAAAACACCCCTCTACTTGACTCAGTGAATTTAAAAACACCCCTCTTATGCCACGCGTGTGTATATGTAGAATTTTCTGCTGATGTGACATACAATAGATATATCTAGTAAAAAAAAATATTTAAAAAAATTAAATGCTAAGAATTTAGCAATTAAAGAAGAGAAGAAGAATTTTTTTTCTTCTCCCCTCCCCACTCGAAAAAAAATTGTCCTACCTCACTACCCCCCCCCCCCCCAAAAAAAAATAATTTATTTTTTAAATTTTGTGTTAGATATATATAAATGCTTTTAGAAAAATCTTTTCTACTTGCAAGAAATTCTTACTTATTTTCTTGTGTTCGATATGCAAGTATAAAAGATTTTTCTAAAAACATTTATATATATCGAACACAAACTAAAAATAATATTTTTTTTTGAGGGGGAGGAGGAAGGTGGGGATTGGGGTAGAGGGCAAGAATTTTTTTAAAATTTTATTTTAAAAATAATTTTAAAAATTAAAAAAAAAAAAATTTAGAGGGGGGGATTACTGGGTAGGGGATGGGATGGGGTAAGAAAAAAATTAATTCTTCTTCGCTTCTTTATTTGCTAAATTCTTAGCATTTAATTTTTTAAATATTTTATTTTGACTATATACATCAATGTGTATGCAGCAGAAAATTTCACATATACGCACATGTGGCATAAGAGAGGTGTTTTAAAATTTACTTAGTCAAGTATAGGGGTGTTTTTAAGGCTGTTAATAGTACGGGGACTAAAGCAATAATTCGCGCCAAGTTTAGGGGGGTTTTCAATACTTATCTCATACTCCTTCTGCTGATATAAAGTGACCAAGATATTGTCACGACCCAACCGGTCATGATTGGCACCCACCCTAACCTATGGCGGGAGAACCATACTAATCTCAAACTCTCACTAACTCAAGTGTTACTTTCACATTCACCTTATATTAATCCTCAATTTTAAACAAGTGCAAAAGAGTGTCCATTCAATAACTTAAACTGACTGTCAAACCGATATCAAAATCCAAAACTAATAGAGTGCGGAAACCTCTATTTATTACATCCCTGGGACCTGAATTCACCATACAAGAACAACTAAGAATGTCTAAATAGATAGCTAATAGAATATCCAAACAATGAAATAACAAAACAATGTCTTAGTCTCAAAATAAGGGACATGAATAGAGATAAGAAGATCCAAATGTTGCCCGAACATGGTGCTCACCCTTGAAATTGAGTCTGGAACTGCTAGCTAAAGTCGAGGTCTTGTCTCAAACTCCCGAACATGCTCTACACTCAACAAAAAAGAAGAGCACGGGTAACATCAGTACATCAACAAGTACTGGTAGGCATTATAGGCCTACTAAACCCGATACCATACAAATAGGTAAATCAAATAGATGCAAAGCGATCATCACAGAACTTATAATCAAAGACAGTCAATCAATTATGCAATCACTTTAGGGAGAATACAAGCTCATAATCATGTATATTTACACTTAGTCAAATTCGGCAACAAGTTTCATCACAACATAAGATCATAAATGAACATTCAAAGAATATGAATGAATGTATGAACGCAAGATGTGTGCATCATTTCTTTCTGTTCTCATTCTTATCAACATCATCGTCATCTCATCAATATCATAATCATCATCAACCTCATGAACATCATGAGTTGTATATCACCATCATCATCATCATTATTGCCAACTCAACAACATCAATATGTATGCATATGCAATGCAGTCAATAATCACAAGTAGTGCTCGAAAGCCATGACAACCATTCAATTCACATATAAGCACAGAATCAAGCAAGTTTAATTGCTACAATAAACTGTAACATACCTCATTTCCTTGCTTAAATTCACCTCTAGGCCACAAGCTTGTCTTTTCTTTCCCTTTCAACTTGTTCGTGATCTAAAACAACAAATGACACATTATTCAATCAATTCATCTCTTTTTAACTAGTAGGGGTGCAAAATTCACAACTTTTAATCATAATCTCCCCTAATTCACCATCTTAGGGATTTCTACCCCTTAAACCTCATGAACTCAATTTGAATTAGCGTGAACAATTACAATTCTACACTCATTAGTGCTTTCTAACCCATTAGGATCATTATCTACTGATTTTATACTCATTCCTACCAATTTTCATTAATTTCATAAACTAGAGTTAAACCCCAAATTCCACCGTGAATCATTTTCTAGTGATTTGTATAGATTATAAGAAGTAATTTCAAGTTTAGAATGTAATAACTTACCTCCAAAGATGAAAAACTCCTAAATTCTACAAAAATTGCCTTCCCCAGAGCTCTCTCACATTTTTCAGAAAGTGGGGAATGAAAAACATTTTTGGGTTTTTAAAACTGTCAAATTCTGTGTATTACCACTGCAGCGGTTTCTCGATGAAATATAGGCTACCGCTGCAGCGGTTACCTTTTTCTTTGCAGTAGTCCGAGGCAGAAACTCAGGATCTCTCTCCAGCCTTGTCCATTTCACAACACACTTCACGAAATATGACATTGCGAACCAATCCCTCTATGATAAATACTATAATTAGAGTTCTATAACTCCATTTCGAGTGCCAGAAGTTGCTACGCCTCCTAAACTCATTGATTATCTAAAACTTGAGTCAAACATCACCAACGATACTCACATTAGTACCAGATTTCTATAGACTAACACATTATAAAAAATCTTTCAACCCTAGACTAGTCCTGAATTTCTCAAAAATGGCTTAAGGAAGGACTAGGGGTCAATAATACCTCCTAATTTAGCGTAACGACGATTTGAGTCGTTACAAATATTCCACCTTACTGGCTCCAAAAGTGTATTTCGTCTTTCCTGGCATACAACTGATGTTTCTACAACAACTCAAAGGTCATCCACAAGTGTAGTAAATATTCCTCCAAGCTACTACTAAACACTAGGATGTCATCAAAGAAAACTAATATAAACTTCCTCAAATATGCCTTGAAAACATGATTCATCAAGATTTGGAAACTGGAAGGGGCATTAGTGAGTCCAAATGGCATGATCATGTATTCATAGTGCCCTGCATGAGTCTTGAAAGTTGTTTTCTAAATATCTCTGTCTGCCATCCTTATTTGGTGATAACCTGATCTAAGATCTATTTTAAAGTAGATCTTTGAACCACCTAACTCATCCAATAAATCCTCAATGATAGGGATGGGAAACTTGTCCTTTATAGTGCCTTGTTGAGAGCTCTATAATCTACACAAAAGTCTCCATAACCCATCATTTTTGCCTACAAGCACCACTGGAGATGCATATGGACTGCAGGTAAGTTGCATGATTTCCTGATTGAGCATTTCCTGAACCAACTTATCTATCACATCCTTCTGCTGTGATGAATACCTATAAGGCCTGGAGTTGATTGGATTAGCATTTTGCTGCAAGGTTATCCTGTGATCAACCTGTCAAATTGCTTATTGAGGTCTAAAATCAAGGGATGATTCTTTTATTCTTCATTCTTGGTCTCTACTTTATTTTTGCATAACTCTTATCATGAAGAGTTGATGCCCATTATAAGCTAGCTTTCCCAATTTCTTAGATTCAACAGTCTTCACCCTATTAGTTTGTCCCTTAAGCAAGCATTCTTGGCCCTGATACTGAAACTTTATTTCTAACTTCTGGAAATTAAAGTACAGATCACTAAGAGTTTTTAGTTACTGTACCCCTAGTATCATGTCATATAATCCTAGGGGCATGAGCAATGATTCATCACTAAAGGTTTCACCTCCTAGCAACCAGGCAAAACCACAAGGTTTCACCATCTGGATATTTCTCCCAACTTTTTAGCTTGTTCCACTTCCATAAAATTATGTGTACTTTCTAGATCTGCCAGGTTGTTGATAGGGCATTGATCACAGTACCCAGTGAATCTCAAGGCATGATATCCAGCTACCCCATTAAGAGCATTAAGGAAAATTTTGCAAATCTCTTACGTTCCTCTACTGCTTCTTCATATTCTGCTTCATTCTAAACCTGAGGTTCTTCATCTGATTTCTTCACTTCAATCACCTGATCATCATCAAGTTCTAATAAATGCAGCTGAGTTGAATTTGTACACTTGTGTCCTGGCACAAACTTTTCATCATAGAAAAAACACAACACCTTCAACCTCTTTTCATTCATTTCAGACTGTGAGAGCCTTCTGCTTCTGTTAAGATTAACAGGTGATGTCACCCAAATTACACCTCTCAGAAAGTATAAAGAGGTCATTGAATCAAATATAAAATCCAATAAGGCTGGGTCAATCCCACAGGGAATAGGTCGAAATCTAATCAATTATGTCTGTCTGAGCAATTGGCAAATAAGTAAAGAGGGGGGGTTTATAGACTAAACGAACAATAGTATCACGAGAATATTTGCTAGGGTTGGTTTTAGTGATCCAATCTAGAATCTTCGATTCTTGTTCCCAGTGTAAATTCATAAATGCACCTCCAGTGATGGTGTCTGCTACAGCCTTAGTATTTGCATTCAAAGCTCTGTAGAAGATCTCAAGTAAATTCCTACCACTCATCCTATGGTTTGGAACATTCTACAATTTCTTCTTGAACCTCAGCCATGTTTCGTAAAGAGCCTCTGAATGTAGCTGTCTGAATTTATAGATCTCATCTTTTAATTGCAACATCCTAGAAGGCGAAAAAAATTATTCCAGAAACTGATTTCTCAATTCTAGCCAATTGGTAATAGAACCTCGTGGTAATTTAGTCAACCATAAAGTCGCCTCCCCTGTAAGCGAGAATGGAAATAGCCTCAATCAAATTACCTGTTGGCTCACTCCAGGCAGATTGTATGAAGTGCAGATCCCCATGAAGTTCATCACATGTATGTTCGCATCATCCGTAGGGAGGCCAGCAAACACCCATTTTAAGTTCAAGAAGTGAATCATAGCACTCATAATATCAAACTTAGTTCCTTCAGGTATTTCGGGTGGGATAATGGCACCAGTCTCCACCGGCTCTAAATAAGCTAAATCTTCCTCTAGCTCCTCATAGATCAGGGGTTGTTGCACTCTAGGTCTTCTCTGTCTTTCCTCAAGTGCAGCAAGACGTTGTGTTGCCTCTTGCATTGCTCAATGATCTCTATCTGCTTGTATAAGAGTTATTTGTCTCTCATTCTCCACAGTCGTTAATCGAGAAGTGATTTGCGCAGCAGTTTCATGACCAGCCGAATGAATTGAAGGCTAGTTATGAATGTCACCACCGGGTGGGGGGTCCTGAACTCCGTCGGTATTCACCATTCTTCGATTATTCTTTAGAGTTCTTTCTATTTCCATAGCAAGTGGAATCAAGGAATTGCCTTGACTTCGAGTGTTGAGCACACACCGGAGTACACCCTATGAATAGTAGGAAAAACTAAAAATTACAATGAAACCAATTCTTCAACAAACACGATGAATCAACTCCGTAACCGTATTCCCTGGCAACGGTGCCAAAATTTAATATCGCTCAAATTACACCTCCCGAAAAATATAAAACGGTCGTTGAATCAAATATAGAACCCAATAAGGTTGGGGTCAATCCCACAGGGAATAGGTTGAAATCTAATCAATTATGTCTGTCTGAGCAATTGGCAAATAAGTAAAGAGGGGTTTTTTGTAGATTAAACGAACAATAGTAGCACGAGAATATTAGCTAGGGTTGTAATCAAGGTGAAAAAAGCACTAGGGTTGTGCTCCCCAATAACTTCATAGGGTTGTGCTCCCCAATAACTTCATAACTCCATAGGTTCTCCGTACTTCAGTGATCTCTTAAGGTATCTGGCATGCAGAATCGATAGGTTAAGTATCGTCTAACCGACTATGTTACGCCTCTTGTAGATGACTATCCTCAAGCACAAAGTTTAATGCATCATGAGTGTTGCTATGTTTCCCCCTGCCAATGATCCCAATACTGCCTTTCCGGTATCACGGCTGAAAGCTGATTAAATGAAGATAACTCCAAGTCTTGTTGTTGATCCACTAGCCCTATCTGAATAACCTTGCTACATTCCAGGGTAGATATAGGATGAGTTCCAATGCATGCACTCATTAGAAAGCAATCAATTCAAAAGAATCACCAATACATGCCATTATACCCTTCGATAATCACCTTGTACTTCGAACACTACTTTGTTAATCCATCATGGTTCCCACAACCCTAGTTATGGAGTTTAGCTACTCATAATCATATGAATAATTCAAGACATGAATTGAAACTCACAATAATGAATAAAACCCGAAATCTCAACTTTAATTAAAACAGAAAACTCAATATTTGTAAAATAATAAGAATGTGCCTTGGAATCCCACAATATAATGTTGTAGAATAATAATAATGCGTAACACATAAAAATAACCCTAAAAGAGTATTTATAGACTTAACAAATTCTATCCAAAACAAAACAAGAAACTGGTGTCGGTTGCCTGCGGACGAGAGGAACATACGATCGTGAGTTGTCCCCACGATCATGCTTGGCTTTTGTCTGATCATCATGCTATAACTCCTGCACTTCTTTAAAATTAATCTTCCTCCCATGATCACATGGTACGATCGTACCATCAATATACGATCGTGGCATCCATCGTCTGATCATGCTATATTTGACTCCTGAGGGTTGAACTTCTCCTACATGTCACGATCTCAAGGTACGATTGTGACATCATACCACGATCGTGCAATCCTATCATCTGATGTACTTCTGAGTATAGCATCTCTGGTTTAACCTACGATAGTCGAACCACGATCGTGCCATCAACATACAATCGTGGCATGTCACGTCTGATGCCTTTTTTCTCCAAATTTCAGCATTTTTCTTCTCCAAGTCCTCAAGGCCTGCAAACACTCAACAAACATATTAAATCCACAAAAAGTACCCATAGATTTACAAATATTTCTTGTTTCAAGTGTCTCAAGTGCCAAAAGTTCACGGCACATCAACAGGAGCATTCTTCTTGAATGTGCCCCATTCTTTTCTATTTCCTAAGCTCTTGAATGCTCCACCCTGAAAATTATTTTTAAAGTTGGATGCCCTACTATAAGCACTGCTCTTGATATATTGACCTCCTCTACTATGGTTAGCATTCTTTGTCAGCTTCAGTTGTGTCGTTATATGGGACTCATTCCTGGCTAACTTATAAGTATGATGCAAGGTGCCTATGGGATTTAATAACAAACCCAATCTCAGTTTTGAGTCCAATGATGAACCCACTAATGGCATGCTCAGGTGAGATGACCAACCTTGCCATTATCCTATCGAATTCCTCTTGGTATTCCTTGACAGTGCCTATATGCTTTACTAGCTTAAATTCAGCCATAGGATCCTTATATTCTCCCCCAAAACTGTCCATCAAAGTATATAGGTTCTTCCCAAGAGGGAAAAGGTAATTGACCCCTACTCTTCAGATGAGATAGATGCCATTCAATAGCTAAACTATCAAAATATAGTGCTGCAGTTTTTACTCATTCCCCATAAACAGTTTCATCATAAGAAAAGAATTGCACATCCTTATACATCTATGTTCTTAAGTGTGTACCATTAAATCTAGGTAACTCTACCTTGGTTAGATGAGTCATTGACCCCATAGGTAAAGTATCCCCTTGTTGACCTCCATTTCGATGAAATCCACCCCCTGCTTGATGGATCCCTCCTCCTCCTTAGATGTAAGATGGAAATGGTCCTGAGTGCATATGAAAAGGTTGATGAAAAGCTTGTCCTCCCAGGTAGTTTGGCCTTGGTGCAAACTGAGGAGGTCCTGGTGAAGAGTATTGTTGATAGATGCCTGGTCCTGCAGAGTAACCTTCCAGGTGTTTGAAGAAGGGGTGGGGAAGAAGTAGTGATCGAGGTTTCCTAAATTATGGGATTTTCAGAAGGTGTGTAGATCTCACCTCCTCCATCTGTGGTATTAGCTCTCTTTTCTTTGTCACTCCTTTGTGTAGCATCTATTGCCTCCCTTAAACTAGTAATAGACTTCTCATGTTGTTCTTTCATCTGATTCCGCCTCATAGTGAAGTTAGCCATTTCCAGTGTCATCTTCTCGAACATCTCTTTGATTTCCTTTAAATCTCCAGCCATTATCGTCACCCACAGAGCCTTAATAAAATGCTCTGATACCAAATGATACAAAGTAGGAAGGTTTGAGTGTAGAAAAGCAATGGAACAACACTCAGTGGAGATAATTAAGAAATGGTAGATAAGGAAAATAGAAAAGAAGAAGTTATGCTAAGATAAAGAAGAGAATATTTTCATTAATGTCTCATTCCTCTACAATTCGTACAATATATGAACTCCACTACTCCTTGGACTCTAGCTAGGATAGTACTGATAGAATAACTAATTCTGACAAGGACCTAAAGTGCTGCAATATTAAATACCTGGGGACCTAATTATAAATAACAAAACATAATAGCATTAATTAAGCAATGCTCAAAGTAACTAACTGATTCATCAACTAACTCTTAAGTACTCTTTAGGAAGCTTGAGGTACATCTCACTTCTGATTTGTATCATCAACCACAACCACTTGTGAATAAATTTCACCTTGTTGAATCTAATTAGTATCTACAAGTGTGGATTAGACGAAAAGATTGATCCTTTTAGCGATTCAACTATTCAAAGGGTAGAATTAGAGACAAATGCCATTATAACCCCTTCTCAATCAAAAAATTATAATTACGAAAAAAATTAAAACATTGTAATGGGTTTTGGTGTGGGTCGGGTATTATGTTAATGGGCTGGGTGTGGGTCGATTCTTTTTAATGGGTCAAATTTTTCATTTAATTTTTGATTTAATATTGGTTGATTTTAATTAATGGCGTGGACCTCTAATAAGAGGCCATGTGGCAAAGTTGGTTTTGCAAAACCACCGTTAAAAAGTAAGGGCATGAATGAGCCTGTTTTGTAACGGCAATGACATAAATGAGCCAAACTTTAATGGATGGCATAGATGATATATAAAGCTGGGTAATAGAATGTTGATGTGGCACCTCTATTTGGCCAGCATTTGTATTTATCTTTTTGTGATTTATTTGGCATTTTTCCTTATATTTTTGCTTATTTCTTCCTATCCAATTCAACGTACAAATGCCTGAAAAACATTATTACAGAGGCAGACATTTACTATCAGCTTAAAGGCTCATGAATTTTGCTATCAGTTACGAATTGTTTCTGTTACAATAAATCCCATAGCAAAAGTTGTCATCAGTTAGCTTATCAATCAGTTACTATACTTCCATTCTTTCCTTTTTACAATAGCATTTTATTATATTAACATGATTTACCAATATGGTTATCCATTATTATAATGGCCCTCCATGTTATTTGTCTCGTTTTTGTACTTTTTCTGTGTTTAGAGCATTTCTACAGCTATCCCAAGTCATTTATGACTTGTTGGGACTAACAATTTGGTTACCGGACAGTTTGTCTGGCTTTTAGAGCCATTTTCCTGTTTTAGAGCTTTTGAAGTTGAGAAATGGGTCTCGGGCCAAAAAGTTTAGGTAAACGACTTCAGATGCCAATTCTGACAGTCTCAACAACTTTGAAGTATCGATTTTAGGCTGGGGGATCCTTGATCCGGGTTCGGAGGCTTCCGAACTCATTTTGGGCTATTGTGAGGATTTTGGTTAAAAATTGATCCATGGGTGTGGACCCATTTTTTATTGAAACGACCTTGGATAGAAATTTTGATGGTTCCGTTGAGTTCGAAACATCAAATTTTGTAAGGTAGCATAATTCATTTGCGTGCACGGGATTTCAAATCAATTTCGAGCACCCGATCAGAGTTCATTTTTGAGTTCGTTTCGAGCATCATATCGTCGATAAAATTCGTAAGTTTCCGGTTAATTCTCGTGTAAACTCTCCGATTTAGTTTCTATTCTTTAAATTGTGTTGGGATTGATTAGAGGTTGTTTTGAGTTTGGATTTCTCCCATTTTTGGGGGCAAATGATCCTTAAGCTAAGAGGGACGCTGTGATGGTTTTGATTTCGTGATTCCGCAAGCGGACCTCACGTGAGATTTTTAGTCCAATTTCTGATCCAGAACATATATGCACAATATGGTTATTCATATTCTCATCTTAATGTATAGATCATTATTTTGATAAAGTGGCAGTGGTCAGAGGCTTCTCGGAAAGGGAAAGCTCCGGAGTAGAGGATTATTCGAGCTTACAGCAACGTCCAGGTAGGGTAGGCTTACTTTCCTTCTAGACTGAGCTTCATTATATTATTAGTGTAGTATTGTGCTAGCTATGGGTGAGTATTTATGGCTTGGTTATTATTTTAGCATTTATTGATTTATTTAGCTGATTAGGGTTCCTTTTCGGTAGAATTCAGCCCTGTATCCTTTATATTATTTCATGGTTATCCCTTAGGTCTAGACTTAGTATACTTAGTGTCTTGGGATGGGATTGAAAAGTCTTAGACTAGGTTTGGGTAGGTGCTTTCCTTAGGATGGGTTTTCGGGACTGGTAGCAGGCCCCGTTGACTATTTTTTTAGGTAGAATGCCTAAACTAGCTCCCTGTAGACCTAAGAGACCTTTATTCTATACCTTAGACTAAATATTGAGCCTTAGGAAGACTTATCTAGTTTAATAATCCATTTCAAGCCCTGTTACCCCGGGTAAAGTAACATTTGACCTTTAAAACCATATCCTTAGACTTAGTGGTTAAAACTCGTAACGCTTATAGACTCGATCGCCTGGCTTCGAAGTTAGGGACTATTTGGACTTATGGGAAGATATAACCTTGGATTATTGATACCTTTAGTTTATGTATCATTTCCGGTTCAAATCCGGCACCTAGCAGCTATATTATTACTTATTCGCTTTGGTTTGATTTCGGTACTTTTTACTATTACGGTATTGTTCTTGTAACACCCCAAAAATCCAAGCCAAGATTAAAACCATGTTTCAAGTACATGTAGAATCAAAATTCATGTTTTGATAGTATGAAAAGTGATTTATACATGTATTAAGGCCACAAGTTACTCCTAACTCATAGCCAAGTCAAAAACTTCTTTACCGATTGAGTTCTTGTGAAGAATCATTCTATAGTCAAATTCAAATGAGTATAACTCCTAGATTCTGAAGTATGTTTGAGCTCAATACCCACCAAATTATAGATATTTGAATTATCTTTCCAACTCATCCAGCTTCGCCTTAATCCGATATCATAGTAAAAAGTTATGCTCAGTTTACCAGAGGATGTTTGTCTGCCAAAATGTGACGGCTCGGGTGAAGAACCATCACACCTATGACGACCCGTCAGTCTTAAACAATAAGACCAATATTTGGTCATTTTGTGATGGTTTGAGTGACGGTTAGTCAAGGTATTGAAGGTTCGTTACCCGAACCGTCGGTCGAAACTGTTTTGCACTGTTATAGCATTTTCAAAGGAGTTGTTTGGTCTTTTTCCACTCTTTTAACACCAAAACTACGTTGTTTAACCTATCCTAAGGCTTCATTTGTTTTTATTAAGATTCAGACGTCTGAATCTGAATGCACACCTGAATGATTAAGATGTTGTCTCTAGATATGAAAACTAAATGATTAAGACTGTTTGTTTTTCAACATCTGAATGTCCAAAACTTATTTATTTGTATATATAATAAAAAAATATAATTCAAATAAAAAATTAATTGTATATTAGAAAAATATTTAATTTAATACAATAAAATTATTATTTGATTGAAAAAAGAAACATTTATGTTTGTTAGTGATAATGAAGATGGTTTGTAATGGTGGTGATGGTGGCAATGATTGATGTTAGTGACTAGTAATGTTGGTGGTGGTAATTAGGATGGTTGGTATTGTAATGACTTTTACGATGGTGGTGATTGATAGTGGTGGTGGTGGTTATGATGTGAAGTTGGTTGATGTTCGTAGTCGGAGGTGTTGATTGTGATGGCTGAATAATGAATGCATGATGGCTGACGATGTGTTGGTGGTAGTTGGAGACGTTGTTACCTGTGATGGTGGAGATGGTTGTTAGTAGAGATAGATTGTAGCGATGGTAGTGGTTAAAGTGATAGTAGAGGTGGCGACACCAGTGACAATGGTGGTGGTGGTGGCCGAAGAATGTGTGGAGGTTGATGATGTGTTAGTGGTAGTTAGCGATGGTGCTAATTGTGATAGATGAGTTGGTCGGTAGTAGATATTGGCCGGTAGTGATTGATGATGGTGGTGGCTTTGGCGGTGGCGATGGCGGTGGATATAATAGAATAATGGAGGTGGTAGGTGTGGTAGCGGCTGACAGTAGTGCTTGGTAGCGATATTGGCTGTCAATGATGGTTGTGATTGTGGAGGTGGTTGATGGTGGTGGTTGGTGGTAGTGGTTGGTGGTGGTTGACAATGGCGGTAGTGGCAAAGGTGGTTAGTGGTGGTGACTGGTGATTATGGATAGAGTGGTGGTGAATATTATCCAACACGAGAATACCTCTTAATGATATTAAGACTTGGTTCCAGATCTGAATGATTAAGACCTATTCAGACCTATTAAGAGCTAAAATCTTAATAAAAAACAAATGCACTTAATGGTCTGAAGTCTGAACCATTCAGATTCAGACTTCCATTAAGTGCAAACAAATGAGGCCTAAGGCTGAAATAAAAGACTAAAATACCCCAAATTCCCCATTAACTCAAAATTCAGTCAACACATAGAGAGAAAATAGAGAAAGAGGCAATTTTCTTCTCCCAAGGCAAAATTAGGATTCTTCAACTTCAAACTCCAAATTCAAAGGTTTCACCAAGGTTATCATATCCAGGTATGTGGAATTTCATAAATGGGTTTTCTTTCACCCATTGAGTCCCAAAGTTAACTCAAATCCTTAGTTAATTTCTTCCTCAGAGCCTAGGATTCATGAATGTTGTGAATTTCTTGATATTCCAGTTCCTCGATATCATTGAGTTATAAACCCATGTTTTACTATAAATTTCGATACCATGACATGCTAATAATTATAAACCCTCATTATATTGTGAAATCCATTATTGTTGGACTTGAGTTATGAAATTCCTTAATTTATTCAGTTTATGGAAATTGTCATAATAGTTGCATTCTTCAGAGATGGTGGGTTATGAACACCCGATGACCTAGGATTTCATGCATATAGTTCTGAGTACTCAGTCCTTTATGTTTACATTGGTGTAGTAAGCTTTTCATATGAAGTGTCAACTATTCAGTCTCAGATATCAGCATTATGAGTTTGTCAGATACTCAGTTAAATGAACCATACAGTTATCAGTTGTTATTTAGTTGGGAGTAGTACTTAGCACCGAGTGAACGCAGGGATAAAGGCTCACCCACCAGTTAGGCTGAGACCTTTAATAGAAGTCCCTAAGTTCCAGAACTATGGTGCCACCGTAGGTTCTAAAGGGTCACCCATCAGACCAGGCTTGACACCTTAGTCCTTTTGGACATCAGTTTAGTAGATCCACGTTAGTCAGTGTTCGTACCCTTGGCAAGGTACAGAACACCCTTTCAACTGAGGTTATAGGTTGGACCCTGGTTAGCTCAGATTGGGGTATGTCGGTTAATAGTAGCTCCCACAGTTTAGTCTCAGACCTCGCTTGACCTTGTATTCAGTTTATTCAGCATCTGATAGTGTCATATGTTTATTACTTGGTCATGGCATCAACTTATAGACTTCAGTCCCACGTTCAGGTCATCATGTCACTTTCAGCAGGCTCATCTTATATAGTGTAGTGCATATCTCACATGCTCAGTACATTCACAGTACTGACCGCATACTTTCTTTTGCGCAATATTGTCTTATAATATAGGTTCGTATGTTCATCATCCCGATCGCGGTTAGCTTGATCCAGCATCACTTCAACAACTGTAGTTTGGTGATTCCTCATCATTTGAGGACTAGTTATCAGTATTTCATTTGTTTTCTCATTCTTTAATTTTCAAACAGTTAGAGTTAGCTGGGGGTTTGGCCCAGCAACTCATCATATTTAGAGGCTTTCAGATAGACAGTAGACATTCAGTTTATGTTATGTTCAGTGATTTCCATTTTGTTTTAAACATCGACATTTGGTTTGATTATTCATGCATCATTCAGACTTTAGCTTCCGCACAGAGTTATTTAGTTTTATACATTATTCTTAGTGTCATGCTAGGTCATGGGTTATCTTGGGGTCACTTGTGACTCTAAGTACCGTGTTACAATTAGGGGGTAGTCTCGGGTCGTGACAGTTGTCTAGTTCCAGTTCAAGTCCGGCATTGATGATCTATTCACGACATTTTACTATTAAGATACCATACTCTAGTTCTGGTTCAAGTCCGATATTTATGACCCATTTAGATATCGATTTGGCATTGGAAACCCGGTAAGGACCGGTAAGACTTGGGTTATGATCAGGGAGGAGCATCAGGTACGCTTACTATGCATTGGCTCACATTACGCTTACTATTGTTGTTATTTTATCTCCATAATTAGTGTTACTCTTTGCTTGCACTCACCGGGCTTATGGGGGCTCGGTTGGGTTATTTTCTTCTTGTTTGTGCCTTCTGGGCTTATGGGGGCTGAGTTAGGTTATAGCTAGACTTATTTACTGCTTTCGAGTTACTTATCTTGCCTATATATATCGCATTCTCCCGACATGATCTAGTAATTTACTGCTTTTGAGTTACTTATCTTGCTTATATATATCGCATTCTCCCGACATGATCTAGTATTCCATTTCTACCCCTATTTATTGCCCTAAATTTACATATTTGTACTTTACTTACTCCTTTACTGTAACTTAGCTCGGTCGGCCTATGATGCCTACTGAGTATCCATTGCTTTGGTACTTATACTGCACTTCTACATTTTTCCCCTGATGCAGATCTGAGTACAAGCTACCGTCGTTGTCGATATCCTCGGGTTTGCTGTTGATTCAGAGATAGAGTGAGCTTTCAGAGTCCGAAACTGATCCTCCTCTTCCTGTTGTTTTTGGATAGTCTTTTGTATATTCTGAGACTATATTGTATATTTAGCACTGTCTAGTACTCTATTTTGGTTTAGTGGCTCTTGTACCGATCTTATCAGGTCATGGGGAGACTCTTTTTGTATATTTTATCCTTTTCCCCTTTGTATAGTATGTCCGCATTTATATCTCTCTCTACATTTTGCTATTTAGTGCTTTCTTTGAATGTCTATATTTTGTATTCTCTTATCTTCCGTCGGTTAACCAATTACTTGTAGTTCTGGGTTATGGTTTCAATTACCTATCGGTGGGTTAAAGTAGGTGTCATCATGACTCGAGAATTTGGGTCGTGACAATTATACATGCATTATAGCAATTTGTATTCCATGGCCTTTGGCAATGATCGAGTAACAGGCTAGGAATTCATTTATATTTTTTCACTTTATTTTGAACGTTTAGTCTCTGAATATTTTTATTAGTTTTTTCTCTTTTCCCTATAATTAATGTAATTAATTTGGAATAAATTTATTAGTAATAGGAATTAACCTTTTCTCTACCCACATACACTTATTCCTAAATTAATGTTTTCTTCTTTGTTATTTGAAGAGTTTAGCTTTATGTTATATCCCTAAGAGCTCATAGCCATCTTCAAACTAAATTTAGGTAAGAATTCTCTTTTCATTTCTCCTCTAATTTTCCTTTATCAGTTTGGCCTTTTAGAATTACATTGATTTTTCTTACCAACTTATTTGTGATTATAGTTTTCAGAATGTTTGAATAATTCATTGTGGAAACCTTTGCCGTTCTTTTTTGTATTTGATTGTCAATTATCTTATGTTATACATATACGTAAGTAAGACATTTTTGTTATAATAACTTTTCATTTCGTTATTGGATGATTGTTTTTCCCCCTAAAGGAGTGATAACAATTGATGTGCTTTTGCTAAATGCACGCTTTCACATTTTAATAACATCACTATAATCTATATATTTATAAAAGCTAGATTTGGGAGAAGTGATGTGACATGCCTCTAAAGTCAAGAATGATACGTCTATTTTTGGTTCCATCGTCTTCTTGATAATTATTTTGTGTGTTTATTGATATATATTTGGCCACCGTAAATATTCAAAAGAAAATTTACGGTATGGTTCCTTATTTCAATTTGTTATAGCCTCCTGCTTCATTTTTGAAATTATCATAACACAATTTATATGTAAAATTTTGGATGCACAAGTGATTTATCGTGGTTACGAAGTGATGACCAGCTAAAAATGTGTCTCTCGAAAATTGTTAGCATGCAAACTTTCGATAATAGCCTCTCTCACGATCACATGCATTAAGCATAAATTCACTGTCAATTCTCTTTTTCATAGTGTAATTTTTTACGTTCATATGTAGTATTTGATTGTTTTTGTGAATCATATATAAATTCACATTTTCAAAGAAGTTCCGTCATTACGTTTTCATTCTACAACCAATTTTATTGATGAATGATAATCATATTTTTCTCCTTTTATTTGTCCTTTTATATCTGTATTAATTCAATTATGTTTTACAAGTTGTGAGAAAAATAAAAATATAATGATAATATTCTGTTCATATTTCAAATAAATGTGACTTCTAATCTTCTTATTCATCACTTAAAGGTAAGAAGAATCATAATCTTGAAAATTACAATGGATGATAATCAAACTTTGTTAGGCATCTCATGAAAAAATTCGTCTTTCCATTCTATTCAAAGCATTATATATTTAAAAATCATGACGATTTTCAACAAATATTTGATAGGTCTTAAAAATCGTGGCTTTAGTACATCTATTTTTTGTTTTTTGTTTTTTCTTTTGTTTGGTTAATCGGGAGGTAGTTTAATAATTTTCTGTATTTTATGCTTACGGAGTTATGTCTTTTTTTAAAAAAAAATGATTTTTATTTATTTTAGTACCAAATCACACCTTTATAGAGAAGTTCGAGGCTAACAAACACGTGTTGTACTTTAATTCTATTTTAATATTCTTTTCTCTTCACATTTCTTTTGTTTTCAGTAACACTATCATATTTATACTTATTAATATGTTACAGTATTTTAATTGTTACTGTTGTTATTACCCTTTTCAGATGTTGAGGAAAGGATGAAAATTCATATTTATTTGCATGTATCTATTTTTATTTCATTTCATATCTATGGTTACATCAATATTTTTTTTAATTTCTTTTATCTTTTCTTTTTTACCTAATAATGAAAATCCTTTCTATGAATTTAAGATTTTCTTTAAGGTTAAGGGGATAAAAATATCGAGGAAATAAAAAATAATATTTATCATTCCAACTGAAAATTAAAAAAAAAATATGGTTGTGATCATTATCAAGCAATATGAATAAAATACATTTTAACTCATATATTACAAATTTTTCTCGGAGTTTTTCTTGCGGCCCAATATTTCTTTTACAAGTTTTAGTAGATCCTAAATGATTATATTTTACAATATTATAATATTAACATCATTCATACATAATTTGATTTATTTTCTTACGACCGCGCGAAGCACGGACAAATACACTAGCATAATAATAAAGGAGACTGTAGAAGAAGTGATGTGATACCTCCTAATTAGGGGTGTATAGACCAAACCGTCAAGTCAAACCGAACTGACGAACCAAACCAAACCCAGAAAAAAAACCAACTTATGGTTTGGTTTGATTGATTTGGCGTTCGAAAAAAAAATTGACCATTCTTGATTTGGTTTGGTATTAACAAAAATAAAGTCAAACCAAACCCAAACCAAACCGACATAATACATATATAATTTTAACTTTTTATACATAAAAATATTAATTATAATCTACTTTTTAAATCACTTTTATTAATTTTCAATATTTAGAAAGTAGATATATATTCAAATTTGGGCCTTTAAGTTGTAATATTTGTCCATTAGCAGGTAACTAAATGAAAAAATTATCTATTTGAGTAATTTTTATAAAATATTTACCCCTTTTAAATATACTTATTATTTATTACCTAGATATATCGTATTTAGAAAACATTTGCCATCTATAGCAACTGTACTATGTATTAGAAGTGAATTATGTATGTAATATAGTTGTATTAGAAGTGTATTAAAATGTATTATACTTGTTTTGGTAAAACAAATGCATTATGTATTAAAAACGAATTATGCATGCAATATAGATGTATTACACTATGTACTAAAGGTGAATTATGCATGCAATATAGATGTATTACTGTAATGACCCTCCAGGTCATTTTCTGCATTTCCGCACTATTTCGACGTTTAGAGCTTTCCTATAGCTGCCCCAAGTCATTTATGACTTGCTGGAGCCGACAGTTCGGTTACCGGACAGTTCATTTGGTTTTTAGAGTCAATTCCCTGTATTGAAGATTTCGCTGTTAAGGATTGGGTATCGGGCCTAAACTTCAGGTAAACGACCTTGTATGCCAATTCTGACAGTTCTGTTAGATCTGAAACGTCAATTTTAGGCTAGGGGGACCTTTGGTTCGGGTCCCGAGGCTTTCAGACTCATTTTGGGCCATTGGGTGGAAATTGGTTAAAACGGTCATTGGGGTATGGGACTCACATTTTATCGAAACGACCTCGGATGGAAATTTTGATGGACCCGTTGAGTCCGAAATGTCGAATTTGGTAGGGTAGCATAGTTCATTTGTGTTCACGAGGTTCCAAACAAATCTCGAGGGCCCGATGGAAACTTAGTAAAATTTTGCTAAGTGCTGGTGCTGAACTCAGCTGGTGTAACCGCTTAAGCGGACCTTTGGTCGCTTAAGCGGAGGTCCCTTTAGCGTCCTGGGCAACGCTTTAGCGGCCAGCTCAGGGCCCTGCCAAGCCGCTTAAGTGGAGGCCTCGGGGCTTTAGCGGAGGTCGCTTAAGCGACACTCGACCGCTTTAGAGGAGGCCGACCTTTGGGGCATGGCCGCTTAAGCGGTGGGTTGCCGCTTTAGCGACGACCGCTTAAGCGATCATCGTTGGTTCCATAAATGATCCTTCACTCGTTTTTAATTCATTTTCTCCAATTTCCAAGCCACCAAAACCCTAGAAAGAGTGTGAAAAGTGGTAATTGATCATTGAGTGTTCGTGGTGAGTTGGAGACGTTAATGGGGTCATTTCCTTTTCGTTATTTTCGTAAGTCTCCATTAAATTCTTGATTAATTCTCCTATTTTAAACTTAAATCCCTAATCCTTGGTGGGTTGATTTGAGGGTGTATTTGTCCTCGAATTTCACTCATTATTGAGGGTAAATGATCCTTGAGCCTTGAGGGATGTTTTGACGGTTTTAAAGTTATGATTCCGTAAGCAGACTCCACATGTGATACTTAGCTCAATTTTGGATCCGGGGAATTTATATGCAATATGAGCATTATTATTCTCGTATTAATGTGTAGATCATTGTTTTGATAGTGTGGCATCGTGCGGAGGCTTCTCGAAAGGGAAAATCTCCAATTTAGTAGACTTTCTTGGGCATTCGTCGGTGTCCAGGTAGGCTAGGCTTACTCTTCTCATAGATTGAGCTTTATTATGGTATTAGTATAGTACTATGCTAGAGTTGGGCTGGAATTTACAGTTTGGTTGCATGTTTAGTGAAATTGGGAATAGTTAGCCGATCATAGAGACGTTTTTAGGTTCGATTGACTTATTCCTCTCCTTCTTGAGTTAAATTGCCGCCTTAGGACTTGTTTAGACATAATTGACACCTTGTAGTGTAATGTGGAAGCCTTAGTCTAGTTTTGGGTAGAAATTGCCTTAGCATGGACTTTCAGGGTTAGTAGCGGGCTTCGACGGTCCTCGTTTAGGTAAATATCCTGACTAGCTCCTTGTAGGTTTAGGATGCCTTCTTTCGTAATTTTACCTACATTCTCGAACCTAAGGTTGATTTGGGTATCTTTCTAATTCTTGACTAGATTTATTACCTCGTATCTACTTTAAAGATCGGTTCAAGTCCGGCGTTTTCTATTCACTTATAGGACAAAATTACCGGTTCAAGTCCGAAATATATGATACTAAATTACCGGTTCGAGTCTGGCATATATGATACTAGAGTCCGGTTCGAGTCCGGTACTTTATAGTTCACTTGTGATATGACAGAACCGGTTCGAGTCCGGTGTTGCATGGTGCGAATGGATTCACGGTTATGGGACCAGTTGTTAGTTACTTTATATTATTTAGTATTTATGGCTCTCATCTTGATTGTATCCATCGGGCTTATGGGGGCTCGTTTGGGTTGATCTTCTCTTGTATGTGCCTTCTGGGCTTATAGGGGCCTAGTTAGGTTGTAGTTAGTTGTCTTCCTTTCGATATTTTTACCTTGTCATTTATTATCTGTCAGCTGGGGTGTTATTCAGCTTCGACCCCTTTATCCCTGACTTTAGTTTATATTCTCGCATCTTATTATAGTTTTATTATGATTTAGCTCAGCCGGCCGATGATGTCTACTGAGTACCTATTGTTTTGGTACTCATACTGCACTTCTGCATCTTTTTCTGATGCAGATCCGAGTACTAGCAGCCGTCATTGATGTTTATCCAGCTTGCTCTCAGGATTCGGAGATAGGGTGAGCTTTCAGAGCCGGAGCTGATCCCCTCTCCTTTCTTTACTTTTGGACAGTCTTTAGTTACCGAGACTTTCTGTATATTGATACTACTCAGTACTCTATTTTGCATTTAGTGGCTCTTGTACCGGCCTTACCAGGTCGTGGGATATTCTTTAGTTCTCTCCCTCTTGTGACATTTTTTTCTATTGCATTATTTTCTCTTGCCTACAATCTTATTGTATGCTTGGTTTCTGGTATTTATCTTATGTTCCGCCAATTAGCCCATCAGTTGTCGTTTCGGGCTACGGTTTGGCTTACCTACTGGCGGGTTAAAGTAGGTGCCATCACGACTCAGGAATTGAGTCGTGACAATTACATTATATACTAAAAGTGAATTATGCATGCAATATAGATGTATTATAAGTGTCTTAAACATATTATGCCTGTTTTGGTAAAAAATCTACACTATATATTAAAAGTGAATTATGCATGTATTAAAATTATATAGTTATAAATGGTAAATATTTTTTAAATGTGGTATATTTAGGTAAGTTTCCCTAACTAAATGACCAAAGCCCAATATTGGCTATGCCCAGGAGGATGAATCAACTTTTTGTTTTAGTTGAGTGTTGTCAGCAGAATATTTGATTTTCAATTAGACATTTTTTGAAGTATATTCAGTATTGATGTATATTGATGTATTGTTTAATTTATTAGGTGAGTGTCGTGCTCTTTGAGAATATATTTAGTAAAAATGTATTTGATCTTTTTAGTGAAAACATATTTGATTTTTTCTTCAACCACAATATAATTGTAAAAAAAAAAAAAACTGAAAAATCGATTAAAATCGAAACCGAAAAAATCGATTATATGTTGGTTTGATTTGGTTTATAGATTTAAAAAATCGACATGATTGGTTTGATTATTTTTTAATGAAAAATCAAACCAACCCGACTTATGTTTACCCCTACTCCTAATGACCTCTATTACCATTTTTCTTTTTTCACTTTTTTTTTTGGATTTTTCTCTTATCTTTTTTATTTATTTTATTTTGAAAAATCTCGTCTCCATAACTCATACCTCCTCAACTTATAATCTTAATAACAATTAATCCGATTTGATAGGTTGCCCGCAGAAAGGAAAGAGTTTATCGACCACATAACAATTCATTCTTGTGTATAGCGTGTGGGCCCATGTCTCCCAAACGATCATACAACCACAATGTTCATGTTTTATGTCCATAACTCTAAATAATTAACGCGTAAATTTATGAAACTTTATGATATTTCACCATATATTCTTCTGTAAATTAATTTTTTTTCTATTCAATTTGTCTATAATGGGTTAAGATTGTGAAATTGAAAACTTTTCATTTCAAACTTGTTGGGTTTTGGTGAAAGATGAATGGAAAATGGTGGAACAAAATGGGAACAAAGGGAGGTGAATAGTCACTTTATAGAAGGAAAAATAATTTCTCCCTCATTGGTGGGACAAAGAAACCTTTTGTCCTTTATATTAAGAAGTACTCCTTTGAATGGATAGTGAGCCAAGAAGAAACCAAGCCTCGCGCCGTCGTCGTCGTCGCTCGCTCGGCTTCGGATTTGGATTTGGATTTGGCAAATGATCAAGAAAGAGACTATCTTTTTAACGATGCAACATTCCAGAACCAATGCTATGTTTCAGAAACAGTACTTCGAAACAGTGCAACTTTTCGAAGCAGTACATACTTTCGAAACAATGCATATTTGGCTATAAATACCGGTGTTTTTCTTCATCAGGTAATCAGAAATTTTTTAAGGAGTGAAACGAAATTCTGTCAAACTGAAAACTCTCTTCTTCTAAAACATCAAAACAGTCAGTGTGATATTCTACTCCGTACTTGAGTTCGACGAAGTTCTACAATTTTCATTGCCGATATTGTAGAATAGAGTTCTATTTTATCCTGGGAAGAATTAATCCATACCTCGAGCAATAGTGAGGGGATTAGATTCTTTAAGAAGACACAGTATAACTGTGGACTTAGAACAAACAAATTTGTGTGCTATTAGTGTGTCAACGTTCTGCAGAAACTCCAGAAAACAACAAGCTTAAAGAATCTAATACGAAATGGCAGAACCTGTTGATACTGTTATGACTTCTGCTTCTGTGCAAACAAATACAGTTTCGTCAAACCGTGTTGTTCCTACACTGACAGCAAATGAAAAACCCAGAAAGTTTTCTGGTACTGACTTTAAGAGGTGGCAACAGAAGATGTTGTTCTATCTTACCACTCTCAGTTTGCAGAAATTTATTTCTGAGAAAGTTCCAACCTTCCCGGATGACACTTCGAAAAAGGACCGTTTCATAGTAATGGAGGCATGGAATCATTCTGATTTTCTGTGCAAAAATTACATTCTGAATGGGTTGGAAGATAGCTTGTTTAATGTCTATAGCGTATGCAAAACGTCTAAAGAATTATGGGACGCATTAGACAAGAAATACAAGACTGAAGATGCTGGACTAAAGAAATTTGTGGTGGCCAAAGTTTTGAAATATAAAATGGTTGACAGTAAAACTGTCATGTCTCAAGTCCAAGAATTGCAAGTAATAATCCATGATTTGCTTGCTGAAGGAATGGCTGTAAATGAAGCATTTCAAGTGGCAGCCTTTATCGAAAAATTGCATCCTTTGTGGAAGGATTTTAAGAATTACTTGAAACATAAACAAAAGGAAATGAAGTTGGAGGACCTGATTGTTCGCTTGCGGATTGAAGAAGACAACAAAGCTACTGAACAACAAAACTGACGTTGGTTGTTGGCAGCATAATAGTTTTGGTGGTTCATGAAAATGGGTATGTAATTCTATTGTTTCTTTTTTGTTGGCAGCATATTAGTTTTGATGGTTCATGAAAACGGGTATGTAATTTTATTGTTTCTTTGCTTAATTCATAAATTAGTCTTTTTCATGACATTTGTAAATGTGCAGAAAATATTGAAGATTACTTTGTATAAATTATTAATATAAAGAAAATTTACTACCCTAGGTAAATTGAAAAATATAAATATTGATTTGTTTGTATAAGTAAATTCATTAGAATATACGTACAGTCAGACCTCTCTATAATGTCACCTCATTATAACGGCATTTTACTATGGCGGCCTAATTTTCTTCAGAACTAATTTTTCATATTAAATTTTACTTCTCTATAACGGCATTTTACCTATAACAACAATGACGTTTATTATAGCGGTACACTCTTTATAAAATTACCTCTCTGTAACGGCATACTCAAAAATTATGTAATAATATTTTGTAAGAAATATATTGTATATAAAATAAAATACCAAAATATTTATGGTAATCATCATTAATGTCATGCACACAGTAAATTTCAAGTGCGGATATCTAATTTAAAGGAAAATAATGTATTTAAATAGTGTACATCAGTTATTTTCATAACTTCACGAGAAAAAGACTACTAATGCTTCCCTTTTTTTATATTCATGCTCTTTTAAATTTTACATACTTTTATTTATAACAACTAAATGAGATCTGAACGTCAAATGTCAGTATACATATATAACAACACCCCTTTATAGCATCCATGAAATTTTCGGGCAAACGTTGTCACTATAGAAAAGTTTGACTATATGCAGATTTGAAATTTGGTTTGTTTATATAAATGACTTCATTAGAACATATCTATATGGATTTGATCCTTTTATGTCATTGTTTCAAGATCTAACAAAAGAAGAAGAAAATCATGTTCTTTTGAAAGAACGACATATCAAAGATCGAAGATCAATTTTGAACCATGAGAATGACTACTGCTATGAAGTGTAAGTTATTTTTTTTTATACTCTTGTGATTTTAGAAAGGATAAAAAATACGGAGAAGTGTAAGTTCTTCTTTTCAACTCTTTTGATTTACAAAGGATGAGGAATATGTATTAAAATGATATGGGAAGTTATATAAAAAAATGAATTTATGATTTTTTTTTTCTATAAGTAAAGAATATATATAGTGTGATAACTGGAGAAGAATGAGGAGGCAAATTGCAAAATAAAAAAAGCAAATAATGAATTAAATGGAAAGAATTTTTAATTTTTTAAAAAAAGGTAGGAAAGGAAACGAAAAATATAAAAGTATTAATAAATAATAAAACATAAAAAAATAAAATGTAAAATGTAGATCTTTTAGGTTATGTGGCTTTTGGTTTTACTTTTCTTTATCACTTCTTTTTTTACCATTTTTTATTTGATATTTAAAACAAGAAAAATTATAAAAAGTTTATAATTTTAACTTTCAAAAAAGAAATTGTTCAAGATTTAAAAAAAAAAGAACCAAAAATTTAAATGGAAAGTTATTAAAAAGAATGATTTATTATTTTTCTCTTAAAAGTAAAGAATAAATTTTGGTGTGATAATTGGAGAAGAATGAGGAGGCAAAGAAGACAAATTACAAAATAAAAGAACCATATTGAATTAGATGGTAAGAAATAAAAAAGAAGAAGGATAAAGGGAAGAAAAAGGAAAGGAAAAGAAATTCTAAAAGTATTAAATAAATAATAAAATATAACGAAGAAAGAAATTAAATGTAAAAATATAGTCTTTTAAGTTAGGTTGCTAAAAAGAAAAATCTAAAAATTAAATAATAAAACATAACAAAGAAAGAAAATTAAATGTAAAAATATAGTCTTTTAAGTTAGGTTGCTTTTAGTTTTACTTTTTCTTTTAATTATTGCTTTTTTGATCTTTTCTATTTGATATTTAATTCAGAAAAAACTATAAAATACATAATTTTAACTTTCAAAAATATATACACACACTTATATATAAGAAATCTAAAAGAATTTACTGAACGAGAATTAAAATTATAATTTCATAATATAAAGGCAAAGTATTATAACTATGTAAGAAAGAAATTTATATAAAATAATATTTTATTATTTCTTCAAATAGTGTTAACTTTTTTTAAAGAGATAATTTTATATTTGATCTTTTTCATTTTTCTCTTTCCTTTTTATTTTGTTGTTACTTTTAATTTTCCTTTATTTTTTTATTCCAAGCAAGCCATAAATAATTCTAATTGCTTGACTATTAAAAAAGACGCCATAGAGCTAGCAAAAAGTTACAACTTTTTTTTCTTTAAAAAGTTACAACATTTTTTTCTTTTTTCATTTTGCATATTTATTTGTCCATTAAACTTTAAGTATTTATTTGCCCATTAAATTGTGAATATTAAACTACTCATTCAACTTTTGTTATTTTTTCTGCTTCTTCTTCTTTTTTGTTTTTATTTATTTTTACTTAGATCCAGTGATGTGACACTTCTATATAACTAGCAATTATATTTTTCTTTTTTTTCAATTTTTTTGAGATAAGTATTGAAAACATCCCTAAACTTAGCGTGAATTATTACTTAAGTCTCCGAACTATTGACAGTCTTAAAAACACTCATCTACTTGACTAACTGAATTTAAAAACACCACTCTTATGCCACGCTTGCGTATATGTGAAATTTTCTGCTGATGTGGCATACACATAGATATATATAGTCAAAAAAAAAATATTTAAAAAATTGAATGCTAAGAATTCAGCAATCAATATATATATATATATATATATATATATATATATATATAAAAGAGAAACATAGACAAGGTGATGTGGCACCTCTCTATGGCCTCCATTCCTATTTATCTTTTTTCTCATTTTTTTTAGTTTTTTATTTTATTTTTCTTCACCTATGTGCTATTAAAAATATCTAATTAATTTGATTCTTTGTCTTCCCCTTATCAATTAAACTCCCATATAGTATAATTAAGATTTTTAATTCGTCAATAAACGATTGAAGACAAAAGGTCAGAATGATGTGGTTACAAGTGAAGATATAGACAATTATGTATACTTATTACAATTATGTACGTTATTTCTGTTGCAATTTTTCACTATAAATTGCTATTTGTATTCATAGCTACAAATATTCCATGTCCATCTCTTTGATCCTTTATTCTCTTCCTTCTATTCTCATTCCAATTATATTGTATATTAATTTGTTATTTCTCTCTTTTACAAGATCTTTTTTCCACTTTCCAAAGAGTTGCACCACGAAGTAGTAGACTTTTGGAGATGCTTAGAAATTTCGACATAAAAGGGAAAAGAAATTGATGGATTACATTTCTCTGATGTACATGTATTTATGCATTTATTGGTGTTATGAATAATTGAATTGATTCTACCAAAATGTGTTTCTAATTTTTAATTTATATTGTATTTGTAAGATGTTTTCTGTGTGTGTTGGTTGCAGAGGCAGATACAGGATTTGAAAGTTTCGGGTGTCATACTACTTTGAAGAACAACATAACATAGACAAGGTTATTTTGGACTTTTTTCTTTTTATTTATCTATTTATTTTACTTTAAATATCCCAAAAAATTGTTTAGATTCAATTAATCAACTTTCCACCTCCCATTATTGTAAAGGCCTGTTTTTGTGACTTTCTATTTTTATGTGTTTTGAACATTTTTCCCTTCCCCGTAGTTGCTTCATGTTGATTTTGGGGTTCGGGGATGGTTGACACGGTTTCCAATGAGATCGGGTAAGTTTTGTACGAGTTTATGGTTTTTAGAGGTTTGAAAAGCCTCATAGTTGACTTCGGTCAATATTTCTTGATCCGAGTATCGGATGACAAAATGGACTACGCCAACAGTTCTAGAACGTCGATTTTGGGTTAGTAGCGTGGTTGGTTCAGTTTCGTGGCTTTTATATCTCATTTCGACCCTTGGTTCGGAAAACTTAAAAATAGGGTCCCGAAGGGTTAATTTGTTAAAAATGACCTTTTTTCATAAATCCGACGTCGCCATTGAGTCCAGAACGTCAAAATTAGCCTAGTAGAATATCTGGTTTATTTCTGTTGAATCCCAAACAAATCCCGAGGGCTCTTTCGAAGACTTGAAAAACTTGCTAAAAATCAGCCTTAGCTGATATCTGGTGCAGCCGCTTAAGCGGCCAAGCGATCCATGTAGCCTACCGCTAAAGTGTGCACATGACCTCTTTAGCAGTCATAAACGGTCAGCCCAGACCGTTTTAACTATCAGGTGCCGCTTTAGTGGTGACTTAGCCGCTTTAGCGGTACCTGTTGGACTGGTATATAAATCAAATTCCGTGATTTTTCTTCCATTTTTGAGTATTGGAGCTTCGGGTTTGAGGGTTTTGGGGCGATTTCTTCATTTCTCAAGCTTGGGTAAGCCCCGTAATCCTTTTTCCATCATTTTACCTCGATTAAATCTTCTAAACTTCCTTTAAATCGTGATTTTGAAATGGATTGTGGGGGGTTTTGCCCGAAAAGTTTTTTAAAAAGGATTGTTCATCAATTAAACACTCGTTTTAATCCAATTTCGCTTGGGTTTTCTTCTATGGATTCCTTTGATCATGGGTAATTGTTTTCAAAACAAAAATTCTGATTTTACCCCCTTCATTTTCAAAATCCATTTTTGAGGTCCGTTTTGGACCCAATTTAAATATGAGAAGTATGGGTATTATTGGCTCTCTTTTAATGCGTAGATACTATATTGTGTGTTTTAGTTGATTTCGAGGCCGTTCGAAAGGAAAAAGCTCTGTGTTGAAGCACTTTAGGCCTGAATTTCGTCATTTCGAGGTAGGTTATGGCTTAACTTCTTTCAGAATGAGCTGGGTAGTTAATATATAGGTAAAGCATGCTATGAGTTGGAGAAATTGGCTATGGGGTTTATATTTCGAGATTATATTTATTATTGTGTGCCCGTGTGGGGGCTTATTCTATGTGGATATTGACTTGAAATATTTGATATTGTGTGTAGCCTGTGTGGAGGCTTTATTTGAGATCATCTGGCCTTATCTTTGTATTTAGATGCCTTATTTTTAGATATGATGCCCGTGCGGGGGCTCAAATTGTTATTATAGGCCTTATTAAGCATTGATTGCTCTATCATGATTGAAATACCCGAGTTAGGGGTTGATATGATATTTATGATGTCTTACATGTACATTTATTCCAATGGTGCCCATTTATAGTTGATGAATCATGAATTATGGACATATTGAGTTGATTTCTGAGCTCACCTATATATATACATCGTATTGAATTGATTGGATATCTTCATACTGATCTGATTGTGAGCAGTATATCCTCATTCCATACATAGTCATTCATGAGATACTGGTACCATTGAGGAACACTATTTTTGAAAGAAAATAAGACATTTTCATAAAACCCTCTTTGTGAACCCGAGCCAGAAAGGTGAGATGTGTTGAGATTGAGATTGATATTGAGATATGAGATAAGTATATGGGTTGCGAACCCCCCATGGGTCCTATTGCAGAGCTGCGAACTCGGTAGGTATATACTGAAAGTCATGCGATGACTTTCACTGTTCCACCCCATCATTACCATTGCATTGCATTGCATTCCATTGGCATATTATGCGGTTTCTTTGTTCCTGACTTGCCATACTTTCTTGTAATTCTGTGTTTACTCGTGTTGTTTACCTCGTTATTATATTAGAACTGTTAGTGGAGACAGTGTGAGCTACCATTTGGAAACTTTTCTGCTTGCAGGTTTACGTGTTCATAGTCTATTTTTATCTATATTATTTTCTACTTTGCTCAGTCGGCCTATGATACCTACTGAGTATAAGTGGACCCGTACTCATTCCTACTGTGCCCTTTCGGTACAGATCCTAGTACGAGTGCGGTTCGCGGCAGTTGAGTTCGTGCAGTGGTTTGTCAGATTTCGAGGTACTGGATCGTTCTTGAGTTTAGGACAGACCCAGATCTCATCCTATCCCTATTGTGTCTTTATTTTGATTCAGAGACAAATTCTATTCAGTATTTCGGGTTGTATTAGATGCTCTACACATTATGACACCACTTCTTGGGATTCCTTTATGTTATTATTTCAGACTTTCGTCATTATCGTAATTTTTTGTCTGGTTTCGTTCGAGGAACCTCGCCTTATTTATATTGTCATTGTATTTTACTTTAATCTATCAATTTGGGTGGTTTGGCTTACTTATCAAGGCTTAATCGCGATAAGTGTCATCATGACCCGTATTTTGGGGCGTGACAATTATAATTACCCTCTTAATTAGATATCTTAATATGCATTCATGTATGCTCTTTCAGTATCCTTTCTATCACTTTATAACATGCACATGTATAGAACATTTCATGATTCATTTCTCTCACTATTTTTCCCTTTAAAATGTTACTCTATGCTTTGATCGTACGATATATAAAAAGAAGTGTAGCGTGTAGGAATGCAAATGGATCAATGGAAGCCGAGGAAAAAAGCTATTTCTCTAGGTATGTGGATTTTAATTTTTTTTTATTTTAGGTGCAAGTAAATGTTCATATTCGTCAGAGTTTACCAAGATTGCTTTCATAATTGTCTCTTGAGAAGCTTAGAACTTGAGCATGGATATTTCTATTCTAACTTTTGATCTTCCTTGATTGTCAAATTCAAAAGACAGAAGCTTCAATTCTACTTAGCAATATTCTTTATCTATTCATTTACTTTATTCATGTATTAATTGGCGATGTAGTCATATTTCCTTAATTTATTTAATATAATTTTTGAGTGATGTGAAACAATTATTGTTTATCATTCTTTGTTTCTTTCTTTTTAGGTTGTACGAGCAATTTGTTTTTCATATCATAGATAGAGTAGTTTGGGTTCTCTATTTCGTGAAATACCTTAATTGCTCTTCATATTAATTTTTGAAGTATTCTCTTTTTATTTTGTGATGAATTCATAGAAACTAACAGCTAGCTAGCTATTAAAAAAAATACAATTTAAAATAATTTTATTTGTCCAAAAATGGAGGATTACTCCATATATATTATTTATTGAAACTCAAGAATTTTAAAATTTGTACTGAAATAATGAAATATATTTTTATTTCTACTTTTGTAATGAAATAAAATGACCACAATGAAACTTGCTAAAATCCATATTAAAATGAATTGAAGTCTTAGATTTTAAAGAATGTTTATTGAATAACAAGGGCAAACTTCTTTTATTCATGTGAAAACTCAAGATTAAAGAATCTATAAATAACTTTGGTATAATATAAAATCGGATAATAGAGAAGTGATGTGGCACCTCTTACATAGAAGGAGTCCTACTATTCTTTTTCTTTTTATCCCATTTTTTAAATTGATGCTCTTTTCCAATCTATATATAATAATAAAGAAGAAATAAGACAAGGTGATGTGGCGCCTCTCTAGGCCTCCATCCATATTTATCTTTTTTCTCATTTTTTTGATTTTTTTCCTTCATTCTTTGCATTAATCAATTTGTTTAATAATTTAAAAAATTCTATCATACTTATTATATCTACTGATGTTTCATAGGTTACAAAAAAACCTCCATCTATTTGTATTCTCTACTTAAACAATATGTCTCTTCAACTTTCTTCTTTATGGCACAACTAATCTATAAATAATAACCATGAAGTTGTTGGATGTAGACTTCTTCTTTTTTTATAGATGTATCTTTTTCTTCTTTTTGATTTCTTTCCCTCATTTTTTCCATCAATCATGTATTTAATAACTAAAAGAGATGACATACGAAATGTGATATGACAATGTAGCTACTACTTTGATGAAGATCAAATACATATTCTTCATCAGAATTTCTTCTTGTATCATAATAGTCAAACACAAGTTCATCAAAATAAAAAGATGAGTTTGGTGGAGGTGTAGAAGATTCGTCAAAAAGAGATGGTTTGATTAATTTGGTACAAGTTTATCAAGGTGAAGGCAAAAAAAGAGTGATATGACACCTCCAATTATAATGCAAGTCACTATACATTAAGGGGTCGTTTGGTAGAGTGTATTAAAAGAAATAATGCATGCATTAGTCTTGTATATTATTAGTACCTTGTTTGGTATATTTTTTTTTTAGCATATGCATAACCAATACTTGCATTAGGTGTATATTACTAATACCTCAAAATCTATGGTATTAGTAATGCAATGGATCTAATGCATGCATCAGCATTGTTAAAGACACAATTATCCCTCAAAAAAATCTCCACATCTTTTCCACCATATTTATGGTGGATATTTTTTGTAAACAAATATTTTTTTTTTGAAATTATGAAATTCATGTTATTTTTAATACATCAAATCAAACACTGCATAAAAAAAATACAAATATTAGTAATGCTTGCAAGCATTACTAATACATTATATTTTGCATTATTCTTATACACCCTACCAAACGACCCCTAAGTGCAAACATTTTTTAGTTTACTCTCGAGAATTTCATTCTTCTTACAATTTCCTTGCTTATTCCTTTACAAATAAATGTACATAAATTTCACGGGTCTTGTAAGATGTTTAGATGGTAGGTAATTAGTTTTATTTAATTTTTTTATTTAGAAATATTAGTTGTTTCTCTTCTTTAAAGTCTATTTTTTTTTAATTAATTTGTATTTGATGATTTTGAATGTAGATCTATTACGAAGATTAGTAAAATTCCTCTACATTCCGTTTATCATAGCAGAGTTGGTAGGGTAAAAAGTCTATAGATATTTATCATTTTGATATTTTTCTCTTTTCATCCTTTATATGCTCCATGTCAATCAATTTTTCTCTTTTCATCCTTTATATGTTCCATGTCAATCAAAGGAAGGTGGAAACTCTTTCACTTCCCTCACGTTGGGTTACTTTTCCTGATTAAATACTCAAAATAGTTATGTAACATTCATTTTTTCATCAATCATTTAATCTTTTTTAGAAAATATTAGCTTTCATTATTTATAATAATTTTCTCCCGTTGATCTTTTCATTTTTTGGTGTTAAAAAATTATAAAATTTCACCTGCTCGGATGGTAAGCATCCTCCACTTCCAACTTTTAGGTTGCAGATTCAAATCATTAAGGAACAAAAAGGTGAAAGCTCTGAAGAAAAGGTGAAAGCTCTGAAGAAAAGGTGAAAAAAAAGTTTCTTTCTTATTAGACTAACACTAAATTTTTTTTCTTTTTTTTTTGTGGTAATTTAGTCTATCGGAAAATGAAAATTAGGATCAAATGTCAAAGCTAGCTTCTATGAAAAGTGATACGATACCTCTTCTGGCTAAGAAATATAATCTTTTTTTTTTTGGAGTTTCCCTATCTTTTTCCATTTATATTATATGTATAAAAAAAATTAAAAGTCACTCCTTATACTCTTTTTAATGTGTTTTTTTGTCGTAACCAATCGCATCTATTAATCACCAAAAGTATCATCAATACAGGACCATAGGTAGCACAACACTGTTGTATATTTCAAGTAAAATAGACTCTTCAGGCCTACAACAACTATAGCAACATCTTAGAAAACAAGCTTTAAAAAGACATTTTTTAACTCTCTTAATTGTTGCTGAAATTCTAACCTTCAGTGTCATTATAATTTTTGGTAAATATACAGGTAGAAGTCATGTCTAACTCCTCCATCATAAGGATGGAACCTTGAAAAGAAAAAACAATTTCGAGACTTTTCTTATTCTAAAAACTACTCATTTTAGTTTCAACCTTTCCGATATTTATTTTATGATTTCAATAACATTTTTTCAAATAATTTATAGAAAATTAAAGGAATTAAAATCAATTTATTTCATTCACTTTTATCTCTTAAATATTAATTATAGTAATACGTTACAACAATTCCAAACTCCAAAGTCACTTTCTTAATCTATTAATTACTCTTACTCTTCTTAATTTCCACTATATGTCGTATGAATTTAATATTGATTTGACTATTAATGGAAGAAAAACAGATTCTTTTTAATAATTATTATCATTGATCTTTAATGATCATTTTCTATTTGGACTCTTAACTAATTATTAAAGTCTATTTCTTTTGTCCATATTAGTAAGTTTCAAAAAATAACAAGAGTGAATTTGAATTAATCGCAAATATTATTTTCATATTTTATCCGTAAAATCATAATCAACGAATGTAGGAAGATGATTTTCTTATTTAGCAAAAAGTTATGAATTTGAACCTTGAAAATTGATGAAAACAGATCTCTAAAAAAAGGTTATGCTAAATAGTTTTCAGTAATTTCATGAGTTAATATCCCTTGACAATCTCTACTTAGTACAAGAAAGTTACTTGTGATGAAACTGTCACTAAAAGAGAATTTCAACGTGTTCAACCATTGAAAATTACTAAAAAAATATGTGAAAGAAGAAGAAGCACAATAAATATTAGACTACCCTTCACTAATTATCCAATTTAATGAGAATAAAAATAGAATTCGAACAAATGATTCAAAAATAAATATTACAAGATTTTCAACATAATTGCACATTTAAATAGGGTTAACGGATACACTATAAATTTTTGAGTTTTTTAAACTAATATATATATATATATATATATATAAAAGATTAAGAGAATCTAATTAAAAATTGACTTTAGTTTTTTTAATATATCATATAAAATAGAAAAAAATGAAAAAGAAGAAGAAGAAGAAGAAGAAGATAATTTATATTATTCCCCGTCTATCACCACCTTCAAATTAAAGAAAATGAAGAGATCAACAAGAGAAAATTATTATAAACATGAAAGCTAATATATTCTAAAAATACCTAAAGTGTGGAAAGTGAAAGAGGTTCCACCTTCTTTTGATTGACATGAAACATACAAAGGATGGAAGGAGGAAAATATCAAAATAATAAATATCTATAAACTTTTTACAATATCTATAGCAAATGAAAATTATTTAGTATGACCTTTTAGAGATTTATTCATCAATTTTTAAGGTTCAAATTCATAATTTCTAACTAAACATGAAAATCATTACATTCTTTGATTATGATTTTTACGGATAAGATATGAATATAATATTTATGATTAATTTAAATTTACTCTTATTATTTTTGATTAATAACTTGAGAATCAGTTCTGAAATCACAAGATAAAGATAATTATTGGCACACTATTTTCATGTTTATATAAGATTTCTTAAATTCTTTTATTTTATAAATCTCTTCCTAGCAAAATCATTTGGAAAGGAAAAAATTGGAAAACATTAATATTAAAGTTAAGATAAATTTGTGGATATTATCTTCATTTGGAAGCTCTAAAATTTCCAGAGAAGAATTAATTTCTATATATTACAACATCAATTATTATTAAAATTTCTTTTGTGTAAAAAACTTCATTAAGAAACATAATATAAATAAAATATGTATTTCTTAACGTAATTTGATTATGATAATCGCGCGAAGCGCGGACTTATTCACTAGTTTTATGGTGATATTTAAACAATCTACAAGCTACAACTGAAAAGTTTAAAAGCTACTTCATTAGATCGCTACATAATGAATTAGTTATAACTCATTAGATCTCTACATAATGGCATTTATAACTCCTCAAGAGTTAAAGGATATTCATTATTTATTATTTAAGCACGATCAATTTTAATTATTCTCTGATAATTAAAACAACTTAGAAATAGTGACATGATTTTGTAACGAGTTGTTTGTTGGAATATTAATATCGATGTTTTTCAGTATTATATATTTTTATGAGTTTGTGATTTTGTTTTTTATTTGATTACAAACTAGTTAAGTTATTCTTTGCTTTGTATTATTATTGATATGTTTTTGTTATTTTTCATATTTTAACTTGCACAAAATTTTAAAAAGAAATGAAGACTTTTAAAAGAAGATTATGTGTCTAACATATATGATCTTGTGTTAAATGGATCATAGCGAGGAACAATATGAAAGAAGATTTATTTTAGTAGTTCCTCATATAAAATTATTGAGTTTAGAGATATAAATTAATGTGTTCATTTTTTCCCACAAAATAATAAGAAAATTATATCGTACAAACTGAAACAGATGGAATAAGACTCTTAAATTTTAATTAAGTAATTTTTTATTTTTTTGGGGGGGTATGAACTGATTTATAAAACGAGTGCCTTGAAAAATATTTGTTATGATCGCGCGAAGCGCAGACATGTTAACTAGTTAAAGAAGAGAAGAAATTATTTTTTTCCTTACCACATCCCATCCCCTACCCAGTAGCCCCAAACCCCCCCTCCCAAAAAATGTTTTTTTAAAATTATTTTTACAACAAAATTAAAAAAAAAATCTTACCCCATCCCCATCCCCACCCCCTGCAAAAAAAAAAATTCCTATCCCACTACCCCCATCCCCTCAAAAAAAATTTATTTTTTAATTTTGTGTTAGATATATATAATTTTTTTTTACTATATATATCTATGTGTATGTCACATCAGCCAAAAATTCCACATATACGCGTGTGTGTCATAAGAGGGGTGTTTTTAAGTTCACTTAGTCAGGTAGAGGAGTGTTTTTAAGGCTGTCAATAATTTAGGGACTAAAGTAATAAATTGCATCAAGTTTAGGAGTGTTTTCAGTATTTATTTCTTCTTTTTTTTTGTATTTTCCATAATTTTTGTCTTTATGTATGAATTATAATGTTTGATTCTTACCTTCTGCAAGCTAAATATGACTCTTTGTTTTCTCTTATTTCATTTATGCACGTTAATTATGTGAAGAAACTTATCATTTTTTTTATTATGTATTAATTACACATTTATTTCAAATTGTAAGGTCACCCAAAATTCATTTGTGAGAATATATATAAATGACCAACCACTTTGTTTTCATTTATTTTCTTTTGCTTTCTTCCTTTCTACTCTAAGCACTTGGCCCTTTCATTTAGTGTCAAGGAGAACTATTCTTGAAAAGGTTCTACCTAGCGTAAATTCGAATATATTGGGTTTCAATGCAAATGTAGGACATTGAATAAGAAGTTTTAAAAAATTGTTCTTTTTTAGCGCACAAGCAACTATATTTTTGATCAAATTATCATACACAAAATTTTTAAGGACACTTTCACTCATTACCATGAAAATTTAGGTATACATTTTTTCGCTATCTATATAATAATTTTTTTTGTTTTTCTATTAATTTTATTGTTTCTAATATTATATTTCTATTTATAAAAATTGATGATTAATGATGAAAATGAACTTTTAATTCTTAAACATATTATGTTGGAAACAAAGAAATCTGCTATTTTTTTGTATCGTTATTGTTAATTAAATGGTGAAATTCAATGAGTGGACGACATAGATGACCATGGTACTCCCTAATATACTTCTTTTTTTTTTTTGAATGTTTTCGCCACATTGTTTTACTTTACGTTCTTACTATCTTTTTCTGCATTGTTACCCTTTGTTTTTCTCTTTGGATTTCATAATTAATAGTTTATGATAATCAAAAGTACTTTTTCATTTTTAATGATTTGTCATCTTTCCTTTCTGTTACTTATTGTAGTTTAAGAGTGATCTTGAAGGAGTTTATTTCTTATAAGTAAGGAAACATGCAGTAATATATAAAATTGGTTATCTTATAAAAATTTATTTATTTATTTCGCGCGCATACACACACATAATGACAGGGCTAGAAATTTTAGTGAAGAGTGTTCAAATTTTTTTCTCAATTGTTATAGGTGTGCAAAATTAAATATACATTTACAATAACTAACAGTTAACCTCTATTCACTTTATAATTTCCGACAAAGGATGTGCACTGGTCCACCATTTAGCCAATCTGGTTCCGCCCATATAGGGGCGTCAATGGTACGGTTCGAAAGGTTATTTCATAAAATTTATACCGTACCAATTTTTCGGTTATTTCATTTTATATAACCAAAATTAGACTTTTCAAAACCGTCCCATCATCTCAGTTTTTCTTCGGCATCAATACAGTTTGGTTAATTTTCGATAATTTTTTTTTGAAAAAGTATAAAAGGTAGAACTTGCTACCATGTATATTTGTGTATGACTTTGACAAAAACTCTCTAGACATTCTTATTGTTTAAAAGGTAATGAATCAAAAATATAAATTCATCTCACTATTTTACAATAGTGTAAAACAATAGACAAAAATATAATCTGGATCACACAAGCGAGAAGAAATCAATCAATATGAAACTCAAGAATCGGGTCTACTTAAATAATTATTCAATAAGAGAAATTTAAATCATAAGAGAGAAAATATCTAATAACTTGTAGCTAATTTGCTACCTAAGATCATTGAAGTACGTTGTAGCTTACTAGTTACTACTCGAGAATAGAAATACTAGATCTAATTTAGTTTTGATCGGAGTAGGATAATAAGTTTCAGTGTTCGAACTTTGAGTAATTATATTGCCGCTTGTAGTCGCTTTCATCACCCCTGATCTAAAGCAAAAAAGTTTAATATATTTATTATTTTTAAAGTTAATATATATATATTTTACACATATATTATTTGGTACGGTTCGGTTGCTTTTCGGTTAATTTTTATAATATAAAAAACCTACCCAATTATTCGGTACAGTTATAAATTTATATAAAAATCATCGGTTCTATTAAAAGAAACCTAAAAATTCGGTACGGAATGGTTCGGTTGATTGATTTGGTTTTTTTTAGAAACTAAGGTATTATTTGGTATTGTAATCCTATAAAAAAAAAAATAAGGCATTGTAAACCATTGTTACAAAAAGAAATTAATACATAATTAGTAAAAAAAAAATGTCACTCTTCCTAAAGCAGCAAATGTTGTAAATTCATTTTTTCCGTGAAAGCCTATTCAAAATTTTCCTTTCACTCCATATTTTAAGCAGAAATGTTAGTATACAACCGATTCAATTTATTGGTTTTTGGTTTATAAACATACTAAATTGATAGTCTGATTAAAAAAAAAATTACAAAATCCTTTAAAAACCATTAACTCAATAACCAAACCAGTAACATTTTTTTTTATTCCATTTATTGATTTAACCAGTTTTCATCTCGTCAACAAACTACCAACCTCCAATCTTATACTTCACCGTCACCTCCAATGTGCATCTCTTTCCTTCATCAATTTGCAGTTCAAATTCCTCAGCTAAAATTCCACAAAATGCTTCCATTAGAACATCTCTCCCTTGCTAATATCAAATTCTGCATCATTCTTTGCATGCCCATATCTGATGCTCAGCAATAAAATCTGCATCTGAACAATCAACGCACCCATCCCACGCTTATTTAACGCCCGTTAAACTTCAATTTTGAACAATCAAAGCTCCCATCACACGCTTACTTAATGCCCGTTAAACTTCAATTTCCACCAAGTGTTCCAATAATCCTGATCTATGAACTGACCATGTCAAACCTTCCTTCATTTTCACCTCCTGAAACAAGATATCCTCCAGAGTGTAGTAGAAATTTGGTAATTCTAATCGGGGAAAATCCTCGTGATGTGGGCTATCATGAGCTACTTTACCGAACAATTCAAACGGGCCATGGTAGTGTTTACCCGTTTGCAAACAGATGTGGGATCATAAGATCAAAAAAGTCTTTAACGTTTGAGAATAATTAGCTCAAAGACATTTTTTAAATTGTTCAATATGTATTGCGGAACGATAGACTAGACTTAGTTATTTGCAGACCACAAGCATCAAAACATGTGTACGCCAAACAAATAAGAAGATCAACAGATGCTAGCTCTCTAATAAAATACTGTCTCTAATTTTAATAAAAGAAAAGTTTTCTTCAGAGCAAGTTCCTCGTGACAATATGATAATTACGCATTCCTTAGAGTGCACGCCTGCAAAGTGGATACTCTACAGTCTTCTCAATCGTTGTTACAACCTCTGCTTGAAAAGTTTCTTCAATGCCACCTTCCTTGTCAATTGTAAAGGTAATATAGTAATGAAAGTTTCCGCATCCACCAGCATTTACCTTCAAAATCTCCTTGATGTTGCGTTCTACTCCATAGTGCTGCTTGATTGCCTCCGAAGCAAAACGCTTGAGCTTATTCACAAACTCAGGAGAACGATTAAAGCTGGTCATTGGATAGATTTCAGCATACATAGAACCCCCAGGGTATTGATCAAAATCGAATCCCTATCAAGATAAAGAAATGATAGTGGACTGCATCAGAGTCTCAATATATAAATTTTGAAGACTAATTCTGTATCCGAAATCTAAGAAATGTAGAAAAGGTAAAATGTATAATATGGTCACAAAAACAAAAGTTAACACTACAGAATGCATCTCTTCAAGAAACAGTTGTCATATAAACAACTTATGCAAGCGTGAAATCAGGTTCTTCTTTCATTGCAGATACTCAGCCCTACATTAAAATTTCAGATTGCAAATGTGAATCAAATGGCGGAGTAACTTAAGCCTAGTTTTACGGCGACGAGAAATGCCATCAGATAACTCATGCATGAAGAAATGGGGGTAGGTCAGTAGAAACTGCCCAGGGTATATTGATTTGGTGGATATCAGTAATGCTGGCGTAAAAGGGTTGACGTTATACCAGCAGAATCAAAGTCGAAGAAGCCAATATGTGATCGTTCTGTGAAGTGGTCCACAAAGCTTCTGAAGGTAAAGGTAATTTACATGGGAGATGGGGAAGAAATATACAGAACCTCAATAGCTATGGCAGATTTGTCAGGTTGAAATCCTGGTTAGGGAGTAGTCGGAAGTCTGTGATTATAATCATACCAGATGTCGATGAACTGCTGTAACTATGTCGCAAGAAAGCACAGAGGAGGAAGAGGCAAGGGGTCAAGCTGGATTTAAGTTTAAAGAGTAAGAACTTTCAGAAATTAATTCCTAGAAGCAAGTCTTAACGGACAGTGACACCTCTATTATATCCAATGAATCACCTATGCTCCCATGGTACATCCAGGGGTAAGTGAAATTCCAAGATGGGTTAAGAGGCACATGCTATGGGTCTTCAAGCAATTGGGGGTGCAAACAGAGGTCTTTGAGCAGAGACGAATTCTAGAAAATACTTTTAAATTTAAATAAAGGAGAACAGAGACGAATTCATAAAATCCAGTAGTCAAGCCCTACATTGTGAAGCAACAAAAAGAAGAAAAAGGTAGTAGAGTTGAAGAAACTTGAGTGCAATCTCAATATAGATGGCAGTGAGGGCACACGCAAGGAGAGGGGAAGGAAAAGCAAAGCAGAATCAGATATGAAGATCAAAATCTTAAGCTGGAATATTAGAGGAATCAACGAACCAGGTAAAAGGAGTACTTTAAAATGCTTGGTCGTCAATGGGAAGTGAACATACTCTTTTAGGAAGAAACAAAGCTATCAGTAGTTTCCAATTCCATAGCAAGACAACTAATCGAAAACAGATGGGCAGCCTGTGGGTATAGTGATTTTATGGGATAAAAAGGTATTGGAAACTTGAAGATAAGCAGCAGGGAGTGTTCTTGATTGAAGAATTAATAGCAGCTCACCCAACCGCTTAAACTGAAGATAGCCACCAGATATATAATATATATAATCCATGTATAATATGCATATCAACAGTGTATAATCTATGTATACCAGCAAGAAAAGTAGACAGTGAATCCGGCAGGCTATTTGTGTCAAGAGCCCAATTAAATTTCCTGTATGCTCGAGAGCATTCAAGGGGATTTCAGATGGTTTTTCTCTGGAGTTTATGGCCGAGAGGGAACAACTGTGGGGAGAGCTTGTTGATGTTAAAGGCTGATGAGATCATGTTCATCAAGTAGAGGAAGAATTAGAACAAAAAAGGCTTTGATCTTTTTATTTTATGATCTGGTAAATAAGTGGGCTTTGGCCAACCAAATTTTTTTCACTTTATTTGAAACTTTTAGAGTTGGAGTAGGCCATACTTTTTGCAAAGAATATTTAGATTACTTTCTTCTAAACATACAACTTGACTAACTTTAACTGAAACATACAATCCAATCTACTCTAAAAGAGTAATATCTTAAAATAGATAGTCACATAATGTCATAGATTAGATCTCATAGATGGGCTACTACATACTATTCCAAATATTTCACTTTATTTGAAATTTTTGAAGTTGAGTTATGTTTGGTTACAGTTTTGGCAAATAATATTTGGTTGTTTGAGTGAACTTTACCTTTAAAAAAATATGAAATATTATTTAAACATGATATATAGTTTAATGCCAGGTCGCTCAACTACCGAGGCCATTCACCTTGTGAGGAGGTTAGTGGAGCAGTATAGGGAGAGGAAGAAAGACTTGAACATGGTGTTCATCGATCTTGAGAGGGCGTACGACAAAGTCCTCAGAGAGGTTCTGTGGAGGTGCTTGGAGGCTAGAGGTGTGCCCGTGGCGTACACTAGGTCGATTCAGAATATGTACGAAGGAGCGAAGACTCGTGTGAGGACGGTAGGAGGAGATTCGAAGCACTTTCCTGTTTTGATAGGGTTGTATCAGGGATTGACTCTTAGTCCGTTTTTATTCGCCTTGGTGATGGATGTATTGACGCGGTGCATTCAAGGGGAGGTGCCTTGGTGTATGTTATTTGCTGATGATGTAGTGCTAATTGACGAGACCCGGAGAGGAGTTAATGATAAGTTGGAGGTTTGGAGACAGACCCTAGAGTGTAAAGGGTTTAGGCTGAGCAGGACCAAGACGGAGTACTTGGAATGTAAGTTCAGTGATTTGACACATGAGGCTGACGTGGTTGTGAAGCTGGATTCTCAGGCCATTCAAAAGAGAGATAGTTTCAAGTATCTTGGGTCTATGATTCAGGGGAATGGAGAGATTGACGAGGATGTCACGCACCGTATTGGTGCAGGGTGGTTGAAATGGAGGCTCGTTTCGGGAGTCTTGTGTGATAAGAAGGTGTCTCCTAAGCTTAAAGGTAAGTTTTACAAAGTGGCAGTCCGACCGGCTATGTTATATAGAGCGGAGTGTTGACCAGTTAAGAACTCCCATATTCAAAAGTTGAAGGTGGCGGAGATGAGGATGTTGAGATGGATGTGTGGACTTACTAGGAGAGATAAGGTTAGAAATGAGATTATTCGAGAGAAGGTAGGAGTGGCTTCGGTGGAAGACAAGATGCGGGAAGTGAGGTTGAGATGGTTCGGGCATGTGATGATGAGGTGCACGGATGCCCCAGTACGGAGGTGTAAGAGGCTGGCTAAGGATGGTTTCAGGCGGGGTAGAGGTAGGCCGAAGAAATATTAAAGGGAGGTGAGCTACAGCTTACGGAGGACATGACCCTTGATAAGAAGGTGTGGAGGACGCGAATTAGGGTAGAGGGTTAGTGGGTAGGAGTGAGTCGTTACTAGTAGGGAGGAGTTCTTTGTATGTGTATTGTAGTTTCTTGTTCGTGGTGTTTTGATGATATTTGTGATTTTCGGATAGTTAGTTTATAGTATCACTCGGTGGGTGTTGTTTCTTTTATTATCTAGTGGTGTATTATCCCATTTTGTTGTTTGTTTTTATGTTTTTTGTTTGTTATACTGTTATTTGTCCTGAGCCGGGTGTCTATTGGAAACAGGCTCTCTACCTCATCTGAGTTAGTGATATGGACTGCGTACACTTTACCCTTCCCAGACCCTACTTTCTGGGAATACACTGGGTAAGTTGTTGTTGATATATAATTTAATGGGGTCGTTTTTATTAAAATAAATTAGGGTAAAATTTGAAAAAGAAAATATATAATAAAAGTGGGAAAAGAGAGTGAAAAAAGCAAAAAGTGAAAAATTCTCGTGGCCAAACGGGTTCTAATATTTCATTATCACTCATCCAGAGGATGCAATGATTACAAAAATCAATCTCCACAGCTAACATCCTAATAGCTCAAAGAAACTGTAAACAAGCATCTTTGGTTCCTTTCCTTCAAACACTCCAAATTATACAATGAGGGATCATCTTCCAAATGCCTCTGATGGATTAATCAACTTTGAAATTTGGAACAAGGAAGTTATTGGCAGAATAGACACAACAACAACAACAACAACAACAACATACCTAGTGTATTCCCACCAAGTGGGGTCTAGGGAGGGTAAGTGTACACAGTCCATACCACTACCTCGGATGAGGTAGAGAGGCTGTTTCTGATAGACCCCCGGCTCAAGACTGGCAGAATAGACACAAAGAAGAAGAAATTATTGAGGGAGTTGACAGTTATTAATCAAGAGGCTGATATGAGGCAATTGAATTAGACAGAAAAAGATAGAAGAAAAGCAATTGGAAGAAGTAGCAAAAGCAGAAGAAAAAATCAAGATGTTTGTGGTTGAAGGAAAGTGACAGAAACACACAGTACTTCCAGAATATGGCCAACTCTCATAGAAGGAGTAACTCTATCGCTAAGCTGAAAATAGATGGGGAAATCTTAGAAACTAATAATCAGGATTGAAATCGGGGATGGAGAGAAAACCATTTTTTGGCAAGATAATCGGGTTTCGGACTTGGAAATTAGTTTGGAAAACCAAACCTCCCTCAAAGCTGGCTTGTTTCAGTTGACTGGCAGTTCCTGGGGCATGCCAACGGCATGCTTAACACAAGATAGTTTGATAAAGAGAGGAGTAATACCAATTAACAGATGCTATCTATCTACAATTTTTAAGTCTATAGATCACATTTTACGCACTGTACAAATGCTAAAGCTTTGTGGGATACGTTCAATTTTTTTGGGGTATTTGTTGGGTCATGCCATAGGCTTTATAGGAAGTTTTTGTTAACATGGAACGGCATCACAGTTGGCAAATCCATTAGAGGAACTTCAAAGATGATCCCTAAATGCACTATTGGGAGCATTTGGAAGGAAAGAAACAAGAGATACTTTAATGGAGTCACAACTGTTAGGATATACTATAAACCATGCGTTTTGATATAGTATTATTTATTGAACGATTGTTTATTTATTTATATTTATTCAATTTTCAATAAATTGTTACATTAAATAGATCATTGTCATATATGTGTCCTCAACTTATATAGTAGATGATTTGGTGTATAGAGTTTAAGCTTATACACAGAAGATCAAATCATCGGTTCTTATAAGTTAAAGTTATAGTTCACAATCGTAGATGAAAATTTGGACAAACCATCAGAATGATTGTAGCACGAGATTAAATGTAATTTATCTTGATTACGAGAATGGTATAGTTCTAACTTCTCGTGCTAGTGCATTTTGTATGTATTGAACAGGACCGAGTAGAGATAGTTGTTTAAGACTGACTGATAAAATATATTCTCTAAACTGTTAAATGTACTTATATTCTCAATCTTGATATAACTATTATGATCTGTATATATTATTTATCGTTTTGATTTATTAAAAGGTGAGATCCTGTGATGGGTCAATATACCTGGTAGATTGGATGATAATAATGTATATTGGTGAAATAATAAGTTAGTTGATGGAATCCATGTCTCGGTATAGAGATTGATGATACGCCTTTTATGAGAAGCTTATAAGTTTTCATGTGTAAACCCGGCCGGTGGATTCATGAATCCGACATATGAAATAAGTTAAGCATTGCTCTAAAGGAAATTAATCATTATATTAAATTCGCCAGTAATTTAATTTATTGATTAGTATCTGTAATCTTAACATGGGGAATTACATAAGTGTTTAATGGGGAATTTCGAAATATAAATAGAGGAGTGCAATTACGAATTTTTTGGTGGAATGATTTGTAATTTATTATGGTAAGAATAATTCAAATTAGTTTTTTGAATTATTTTCATAACAGGGAGCCTCAGTAATTAATTTTGTGGTCCCTACAGTGCACCTATTAAACTAGAACTTGGAATCCTATTTTCTAAGGGAAAAGGGAAACAGGCGTGTGTTTCTTGGAACAAGAAACAAGCGTACAAGAAACAAGTGCGTTGTTTTTTTCCTCCTCTTTGGACTAGGAGAGTATCTCTATAAATAGGGATTCCCCTAGCCTAGAAATTGGATTTTAGTTTTCTATTCAATTCTTGCCCACCCAAGTATTGAGAGAGTTCGACTGTAAATTTGAGAACACTGTAGAAGACAGCAGTATTGAAGACGGACCTGCTTCAAGATATCTGCTCACGCTTCAAGAGGTATTCCTTGATTACTTTTAAGCACACTTTGTGTGAACTACGTGTTTATGTGTGTTGTTTATAATTCATGTAAGCAGTATGATTTTGGAATGTTTCCGCTGCGTACTAGTTTCCAACAATTGGCATCACGAGCCCAGCGTACATCTTTATAGATAATGTAGACACCACGTGTTTGTGTGCGATAAACTTGAATCTGTTTCATGGTTTTTTGTCTTGTTAAAATCGTGTGAAGTTTCATAATATGCTAATAGGCATCGGTTTGTGACAAAGAAACAATATAGAAATATTGGTATTCAACCCAATCTTAAATTATTTATTATAATGGACGAAAGAGGTTGAATTTAGTTGACCGCGTGTCCGGCGTCAGAATAGCAGTGAAGGCATAATTGAATTGCTACTTCTTGTACTTGTAGTTTTAATGCCTTGATTCAAGAGAGTTTTTCCATATTATTTTTAATTAGAACACTGATGAGGATTGCTAGTTGTCTGCCACAACTGGAAAACATATCAAGTCCTCTTAAATTTTCTTTAAAAATATGCTTTATGTGAAAGTAATTTTTTGGTGTTGGGTTGATATTTTGTTTCACGTGAAGTGGCAGTAAAAACTTCTCAAACATATTATTTTTTAAAGGAATCTCTTGGTTTATATGAGTATTAATGAACCAATGTACTTGATTCCTGGAAAAAAAAATTTGCATTGCCATTTATTAAAAGGATTTTACATTATATGGGCAAAATTATCCATTCAGTGTTGTAAGAAATCTTTTTAATATGAAATTGGTATTTAAAAAAAAAAGATGTTATTTTGATGACGAGTTCATTCTCACAATTACCACAATTAAATAGTAAAGAAGTATTAAGTTTATGTGCTCGCTTAGACCTTCCTCCCTATTGGATGAATTTAATACAAGTCATTACGTATTTAATTACTAGTTTGATAATCTGTATTAACTCTCCTAAACTGAATAATATATGATTGAATCGATGTAACTAGGGTTTGATTTTCACTCGACTTAAACTAACAGTATACTCTCCATCTGAGTTAGATCTGTAAAAGTTCATGGAGTGAATAATCAGTCATTATATATGTGTATTGCATGAGTAGTTCTCCAATCCCAGCGATTGGCTATTTAAAATGCATGAATATATATATGAGATGGTATAATGAATGAACTGTATATCTTGGTGCCATTTTTCTGGAAAATAATTTTAGTATAAACTATGAAAAGAAAAATTCAATTGGTGATAAGGGTTCATTCCCATGATTACCAAGATTAAATAGTAATGAAGTATTACGTTTATGTGCTGGCTTAGACCTTCCTCCCTATCGGATGAATTTAATACAAGTCATTACGTATCTGATTGCTAGTTTGATAATCTGTATTAACTCTCCTAAACTGAGTAATATATGATTGAATCGATGTAACTAGGGTTTGATTTTCACTCGACTTAAACTAACAGTAGACTCTCCATCTGAGTTAGGACCGTAAAAATTCATGGAGTGAATAATCAGTCATTATATATACGTATTGCATGAGTAGTTCTCCAATCTCATCGATTGGCTATTTGAGATGCATGAATGTATATGTATATGATGAGTTTGAATTTAACTATTCAATGTTTATATGACTGTTTTGATGATCTATTGTAACGTTTTTCAATCTCAGATTCTATACGTCTACTTTTACCTCCCGTAGCACTATTTTGGGTCAAAATAAACTTGAGTGTCTTCTACTTTTAAACCGAAAGGTGGAAAGAAGAAGAAAAAGACTCACAGTGCTAAGAAAGCTGTAGCTCTAACTAGCGGCGTGAAAAAGCCTAATGGCAAGTGTTTTCATTGCAAAATGTCAGGCCATTGGAAGACACATTGCCCAGTTTTCCTAGCCAAGTAGAAAAACAAGCTAGCTTCACTTTCACTTGTCGTTGAAACGTGTTTAGCGGCTGTTTCTACCACATCATGGTGTGTAGATTCAGGAGCCACTGATCACATCTGCACTACTTTGCAGGGGTTTCAAGAAACGCGCAAGATGAATAGAGGTAAAGTTAGTGTTTTTCAAGCTGATGGTTCAGCAGCTCCAGTTTTAGCATTAGGAAATATTAGTATTTCGTTTGGTAGTGATAGAGTTTTAATTTTAAAAGACGCACTATATACACCTGCTGTTAGAAGAAATTTGATTTCAGTTTCTAGAGCTTTGAGATATGGTTATGATGTTAATTTTTCTGATAACGGTTGTGTTATTAGCTATAATAAACATTTTATCTCTGTTGGTACATTAATTGATGGTCTTTTTATTATTAATGTGTCTCCTGAACTGCAACAAACTATTGAACTGAATAATATTAACCTTTCAAGTAAAAGAAAACGTTCTTCTGAATATACTGAGACTTATTTATGGCATTTGCGTCTATGTCATATAAATCTAGACAGGATTTCTAGGTTGGTTCGAGATGGACCTTTAGGTTCATTAAAAGTGGAGGCAGTACCAATATGTGAATCCTGTTTAAAAGGAAAAATGACTAAGAGACCTTTTTCCTCAAAAGGAAATAGAGCAAATGATATATTAGAGTTAATTCATTCTGATTTGTGTGGCCCAATGAATATTCAAGCGAGAGGTGGTTATGAGTATTTCGTGACTTTCATTGATGATTACTCAAAATATGGATATATTTATTTGTTGCGCCGTAAGTTTGAGTGCTTTTAGAAATTCAAAGAGTTTAAGACAGAAACAGGGAAACGACATGAGAAATATATCAAGTCACTTTGATCTGATCGTGGTGGTGAATACCTCTCCAAGACTTTATTAGTTACTTATCGGAACAAGGAATTACGTCTCAAATGTCTGCACCTAGAACTCCTCAACAGAATGGTGTAACAGAAAGAAGAAATAGGACTCTTTTAGAACTGGCTAGATCTATGATGAGTTACTCGAATTTGCCTTATTCGTTTTGGGGTTATGCATTAGAAACTTCAAACTATATTCTGAACTTAGTTCCTTCTAAGTCGGTACCTGTGACACCCATAGAACTGTGGACTGGGCATAAACCTAGTCTGAAACATGTTCGGATTTGGGGATGTCCAGCACATGTGCTGAAAGGAAAGAGAGAAAAGTTGGAACCAAGATCAGAAGTATGTGTTTTTGTTCGGTACCGAGTAGAGATAGTTGTTTAAGACTGACTGATAAAATATATTCTCTAAACTGTTAAATGTACTTATATTCTCAATCTTGATATAACTATTATGATCTGTATATATTATTTATCGTTTTGATTTATTAAAAGGTGAGATCCTGTGATGGGTCAATATGCCTGGTAGATTGGATGATAATAATATATATTGGTGAAATAATAAGTTAGTTGATTGAATCCATGTCTCGGTATAGAGATTGATGATACGCCTTTTATGAGAAGCTTATAAGTTTTCATGTGTAAACCCGACCGGTGGATTCATGAATCCAACATATGAAATAAGTTAAGCATTGCTCTAAAAGAAATTAATCATTATATTAAATTCGTCAGTAATTTAATTAATTAATTAGTATCTGTAATCTTAACATGGGGAATTAAATAAGTGTTTAATGGGAAATTTCGAAATATGAATAGAGGAGTGCAATTACGAATTTTTTGGTGGAATGATTTGTAATTTATTATGGTAAGAATAATTCAATTAGTTTTTTGAATTATTTCCATAATAGGGAGCCTAAGTAACTAATTTTGTGGTCCCTACAGTGCCCATATTAAACTAGAACTTGGAATCCTATTTTCTAAGGGAAAAGGAAAACAGGCGTGTGTTTCTTGGAACAAGAAACAAGCGTGTTGTTTTTCCTCCTCTTTGGACTAGGAGAGTATCTCTATAAATAGGGATTCCCCTAGCCTAGAAATTGGATTTTAGTTTTCTATTCAATTCTTGCCCACCCAAGTATTGAGAGAGTTCGGCTGTGAATTTGGGATCACTGTAGAAGACCGCAGTATTGTAGACGGACCTGCTTCAAGATATCTGCTCACGCTTCAAGAGGTATTCCTTGATTACTTTTAAGCACACTTTGTGTAAACTACGTGTTTATGTGTGTTGTCTATAATTCATGTAAGCAATATGATTCTGGAATGCTTCCGTTGTGTACTATTTTCCAACAACAACATCTATCCAGTTTCTGAAGTCTAAATGTTTATTAGACCTTTTGCTTGGACCAAGGGCCTCTCAACAAAATTTGGGGCATAAAAACAAACTTTACAAAGAGGTCCTAAATTTTTTAAAATATCAATTTTTCTAACTATTTTAGATACAAAGTCATATTTTATAGCGGACATATTTAAGTTGAATAAATTCTAATAACTGCTTTAGCAAGAATATATACTTATGAAGTAAGAATATCAACAAAGACAGTTTTAATAAAAAGGGCAGCCCGATGCACTAAAGCTCCTGTTATGCGCAGGGTGGGAAGGGTCCAACCACAAGGGTCTATTGTATGCAGCCGTACAATGACGATTTTAATGAAAAATATAAACCTGGCTTAGGAATTTAATAAGTCGATATATCATATAATGATATCGAAATAGTGTTGGGTTACTCCAATATAATGATTGATTCTCGTAATGCTTGAAATTTTGAAGAATACACCAAAAAGCAAATTTTAATCTTTTCGTAAGCAAACAATAGTAGTTTTGCAGAAGGTTTGGTTAGACTTCATAATATTTAATAGTAAGAGAATAAAAAGGATAAATATAGGAAAATGTGTGGTCATATGCCTTGACCCATCCAATTCAGCCGCCTTGACTCAAAGCCCATTTGCTTTAGAATATGCAGAAGATACTCCCAATTGACATCAGCATATGCCTTTCCAATGTCTAATTTACACATGATTCAAGAATCTTCTGAAAAATCTTCACTTTTCAGTCTAGAATCCACACATTAACTAGATATAAGAACAATATCCATGATTTATCTTCGTTTGATAAATGTTATATGATGTCCGTTGAGCAGCTTGTGCATTACCCTCTTCACCCTCTATGCTAACAACTTGGCAATATCTTATAAACCCCACCAGTGAAACTTATTGATCTAAAACCCCTAAGCTCAGAATCCCCATTTTTTTTTTGGGAAGAAGGGCCATGTAGGTGGCATTGAGGCGCTTCTCAAACACTTGATGTTGAGGAAAGTGTTGTAGGGTACCCATGACATCAGTCTTGATCATTTCCCAAAAAACCTGGAAGGAGCTCATAGGACATCCATCAGGGATGAGCACTGTCACTTGCACATAATTTAATGTTGTTTAAGATCTCCTCCTTTAAAAGTGGAGGAGGTCAAAGAGGCTATTCGTAGGGGTAGGGCGACTGGGCCTGACGAGATCCCGGTGGATTTTTGGAAGAGCGCTAGCGGGCCAGGCTTAGGGTGGCTGACCCAGTTATTTAACCGAATTTTCAGGACAGCGAAGATGCCTGAAGCTTGGCGATGGAGTACGATGAACCCGCTATACAAGAACAAGGATGACATCCAGAGTTGCAACAACTATAGGGGTATTAAGTTGTTGAATCACACTATGAAGGTTTGGGAGAGGGTGGTCGAGCTGAGGTTGAGGAAGATAGCGTCTATTTTTGAGAACCAGTTTGGATTTATGCCAGGTCGGTCGACGACAGAAGCGATTCACCTCGTGAGGAGATTAGTGGAGCAGTATAGGGAGAGGAAGAGGGACTTACACATGGTATTCATAGATCTAGAGAAGGCGTACGACAAAGTCCCTAGGGAGGTTCTTAGAGGTGCTTGGAGGCTAGAGGTTTCCCCGTGGCATACATCAGAGTGATTAGAGACATGTACGATGGAGAGAAGACTCGGGTGAGGACGGTGGGAGGGGATTCAGAGCACTTTTCGATTTTGACAGGGTTGCATCATGGATCAACTCCTAGTCCTTTTTTATTCGCCTTGGTGATGGATGTTTTGACGCGGCGTATTCAAGGAGAGGTGCCTTGGTGTATGTTATTCGCGGATGATGTAGTTCTGATTGATGAGACTCGGGGAGGTGTTAATGATAAATTGGAGGTTTGGAGAAAAACCCTGGTGTCTAAAGGGTTCAGGTTGATCAGGACCAAGACGGAATACTTGGAAAGTTTAGTGATTCGACGCATGAGGACGGAGTGGTAGTGAAGCTGGATTCCCAGGCTATTCGAAAGGGAGATAGTTTTAAGTATCTTGGGTCTTTGATTCAGGGGAATGGGGAGATTGACGAGGATGTCTCACACCGTATTGGGGCAGGGTGGATGAAATGGAGGCTCGCCTCTGGAGTTCAATGTGATAAGAAGGTGTCTCCTATGCTTAAAGGCAAGTTTTATAGAGTGGTAGTCCGACCGGCCATGCTGTATGGAGCGGAGTGTTGGCAAGTCAAGAACTCTCACATACAAAAGTTGAAGGTGGCGGAAATGAGGATGTTGCGGTGGATGTGTGGACTTACAAGGAAGGATAGGGTTAGAAATGAGGTTATTCGGGAGAAGATGAGAGTGGTTTCGGTGGAAGACAAGATGCGGGAAGGGAGGTTGAGATGGTTTGGGCATGTGATGAGGAGGAGCACGGATGCCCCAGTTCGGAGGTGTGAGAAGATAGCTATGGATGGTTTCAGGAGAGGTAGAGGTAGGCCAAAGAAGTATTGGAGGGAGGTGATTAGACATGACATGGAACAGTTACAGCTTACAAAGGACATGACCCTAGATAGGAAGGTGTGGAGGACGCGGATTAGGGTAGAGGGCTAGTTCTTTGGAGTGGGGCCTAGATAGTGGATAGGGTTGCCTGGTTGTAGCCAGGCTAGTAGTCGCAGTGCTTGGCACGCACCTTGGAGTTCCTTGTTCGTGCAGTACTGGGTGTTTTCGGTTAGATCTTATATAGTACTACTCTATGTTTTCTGTTTTCCTTATGTGTGTGTTATGTCATCTTGATTCATGTTTTGCTACGCCTTTATGTCTGCTTTCCTGTCCTGAGCCGGGGGTCTATCGGAAACAACCTCTCCACTTCTTCGGAGGTAGTGGTATGGACTGCGTAACTTTACCCTCCCCAGACCCCACCTTGTGGGAATACACTGGATATGTTGTTGTTGTTAAGATCTCCTCCTGTTCAAATTGTCTATGTAACCAGACCTGCTCCTCATTATCAATGGAAACATAGCTAGGTAGATTGGAAGTTCTGTTTCATTATACCGTCTTTGGTAAAATTCTCAAAATAGCCCCTTTAACCTCTTTAGGATCAGGGATAGTGTTTCTTTCAATCTCTATAGAATCAATAGAGTCGCACCTCTTGTGAGTTGTGGCAATTCTGTGAAAGAATTTGGTGTTTTTACCACATTTTAGCTATTAGATTCTGGACCACTACTTCCATGCTATCTCCTCATTCCTAGCAAATTCTTCAAACTCCATGAAAAGATGAGCTTTTTGAAGTAATTCATCCTCTGATAGAGGCCTTTGTTCCTGAGTAGTTTCGAGGCATGAAATATGATAAAAAATATCATCTCTCCTCTGCCTCCAGTTGCTTTTGTTCTTTCTACCCCATTCCTTCAGTTTCTCCTTCAACAATCTCAATTTGGATGCCAGAATAAAAAATGGTGTACCACTAACCTGAAGGACTGCCACCACACTAGAACTTTATCTCTGAAACCCTCTATTCTAAAGCCACCATTGCTCAAACATGAAATAAGATTTCTTGAACTCCCAGTCCTCACAGATGAGTAGAATGGGGCTCTAGTCAGAGCCCAATTTAGGGAGAATAGATTGTTTGAACTATAGGAATATTTCGTCCCACTAGTGTGAATCTAAGTTACTCGGACTCTTCATATTCGGTGTTGCACCCGTGTCGGCACGACATGGGTGTAGGTGTGGGATCCGTACCTGATCTGGTCAGCTAATTTTGGATACTTTGACCAAAATCGACAGAGAAATTCCCGACTGATTCAATGAAAAGGAGAGACCGATTTTTAGTACTTAAAAGAAAATGGAATACCTTGTTTATAGAAATATCTATGCCGCTCCTTTCCCTTTAATCTCCTTGACTCCTTAGAGGAGAATCCTCTTGATAAATATTTTCTCCTTAAGTTCTCCACATGATATCTCATAATTTAGGCTTTAGAACTCTATTTTATAGATATTTGAATTATTTTTAGCCGAATCCCTGCACCCGTATCATACCTTGTCCCGTATCCCCGAATCTTAAAATTTAGGTCATGAAGGATCCGACCTCTAGATCCGCCGCACCCATATCGGACACCCGTACCCGAGTCCGAGCAACTTAGGTGTGAATCAGTGTTTTGAAAAACGTTTTCTGGGCCCGCCCCCGGGCTATTTCGGGGAGGGGCGCATATAAAACGTGCTGGAGTCTGGAGCGCAATTTAAAGGTGCAGTTCTCAAAAGCGTATATTTTTTTCAGCGAGGCGTATGCCTAGGCGTAAAACGCGCTCTGTGGTTGAGACTTGTACAGATTATAGATCTCACTAAAATGCGGGGTATTGTAGAGAATTTCCAAATCCCCATATTTATACTTTACCCACTTCGTTATATTTTAGGGAATTCCCAACCCACTGACCGATCATCTTTCCTAGGTTGTAGCAATTAAAAAAACCCTAACCTTTTGACTTCTAGTCTCTTACTCTTAGCATACGATCTCTCCTCCTCAATCCTCATGTTTGCAACTCTAAAAGCCAAGGTTATAGCTTCGTCCTCTTAGTCACTTGCTGCTTTTAGTTTTTGAAATTTTAAATTCTTTTTGTGTTTAAATTCTATTCATTTACTTTGTGTTTATTCATAACAAAGTAGATTTATTTTGTTTAGGAGTTTAAATTGGGAAAAGAATTGAAAAAATTACAAGAAATGGTGTAGTTGTGTTTTTTGTGCAAGATGAGTGCCAATTAAGCTCTTAATGATGATATATGTTAGTCCCTGACCATATATTTTTGTTTGCACTAAATTATCTTTACTGTTTAATAGTAGAAGTTTTCTTCTCTCATGTTTTGAAGTATTCTAAAGTTAATGTTGAGTTGGTTCAAAGTTTTCTTTCAAATGATGTTGCTTCTTGCTTATATTGTTTTGTTTTTAGACGTAACTTTACAGCTATAGCATTATTGTTAAGGTGTATCTTATGCATTACATCATATTTTTGTGTTATTAATTTACTCATGTATAAAATTAAAGATTTGTGGGATTAATACCCCGTGAGATCCATGGGATTTACGCCTCGCCTCACGCCTTTTAAAACACTGGTGTGAACTGTGAACATAGAAACCTATCAATTTTGGAGGCACTTCTATGTTATCTCCCCTCCTCTAAGTGAAAGATCTTCCGAATTAAAGAGGATCAACCAATTTCATGTCATTTATACATTCAGAGAATTCAACCATAGCACCTGTGATTTTATTATAGTCAGATCTCTCAGCAGTAAATTGGGTGATGTTGAAATCACCACAACTCACTCTAGGCCCTTCCTTAGTACTTCTTATAACAGCTAATTCCCACCATAACTCCCTTCTTTCAACTGTCTGAGAAACAGCGTAAAGAGTTGTCAGAAACCAAGTCAATCCTGACTAATGCCTACAACCTTACAAGTTAGCATTTGATTGCTCTCCTATCCAGTGTCTTTTATCCCACGTTCCTAGCATGCCTCCACTCCTCCCTATAGCGTCGATGTGACTCTCCCTCATCCATCCATTATGCCACAGTTGTTGTATCAGGTTAGTGTCTGATCTCTGCGGCTTAATTTCTATCAACACATTGAAATCTGCACTCCACTGTTGCACTACCCCTCTTACATTCTAAGATAATATTTTGCTCTTCATTTGATCAAAAGTTGTGTTGTTCTCCGTCGACTTCTTGGTTCTCCATCTTTGAATTTCATGTCAAAAGATAAGTTTCTGACTTCTTTTGGGATTGTCACCAATCCAATATCAAAATTGGACACCTCATCTTTTTGAGTATTGCCTCCCCTTCTTTGATCAATTTTCATAAATATTTCCAAGACTTTTTTTAATCGCCTTTAAAAGAAGCACCAAATTCATGGCTCAATTTGATTACATTCAAGTGAACCCACATACTGGCTCTATTCTCAATTTCAAAATCAGACATTCCTCGTCAATCTATAGTGGAATTAGGTTATATGAATCCACCGGCATGTTGGAGTTGTTGTCTATGTTGTGCCTCTCAATATCAGTAATTGCATGCAGCTCCATAACTCTCTTCTCTGTAACATCTTCATCAGGTTTAGCATCTTGTGTCTCTGCATATGCAGGTCTCTGTTGAGATTCTAGATCGCCAAGTCCCCAAGTTGAGGACCAAGGAGATTGCTTCGGTAAAAGTGTTTTGGAGGAATCAAAAGGTTGAGGAAGCTACCTAGGAAGCCGAGGAAGATATGAAAGCTAGATATCCCCATTTGTTGGCTCCTCAAGAGGGAAACATTGAAGGTGCTAGTCCTACCTCTGTGTATTTTCTTGTTCATAAATTCATTCCTTAGCTCAGTTGATGTCAAACTCTTAGTACCTCATGAATCGTGCTTATATCACCATACCTAGACTTGAAATTGAAATTTCTCTTGATGCCTTTGTTAAGTACGGATCATACGTGAGTTCGTGTATAATTTTGCAACCTCTTATCTTCTAAATGCTAAGCTTGATAAGTCCCTAGCCATCATTCGAGAACGAATGATCCCAAGGGAGAGATATTGTAATACCCCGAAAATTCAAAACTAAGATCCGAACCGTTCTTCGTACGTGCATAGGCCTAAACCCGATGATTTTTAATTGTACATAAGTGTTAAGATCAATTCTCTAGTGTAGTAAGAGCTTTGGATCCGAATTATGGTCATAAGAAACCTCTAGCGCAAAGTTAAGTTGAGAGACTTCCTACTGATTAAGTTTTCGTACAAGTTATTACTAGGGTCAACTTCAAACGATCACTCCTCCAAGAATATGAAGAGTTATGTGGCCCATTACCCACCAAATTAAAGGTCTTCAAGTCTTCCTTCCAACGTTACCGACTGTTCATTAATCCGAATCTGGAGTAAAAAGTTATGATTGTTCCACCAAAAGGTAACAGGTTGGCCAGCTCATTGGAAGCCTTGTGCGATCGATGAGCAGCCGCACATTGCATTGTGTGCTCCGCACACCCAGCACCAAACCCAGGAGAATTGGTCAGCAAGGTTACGGGAAGCCTCGTGTGGCCGCACATCGATCCATATAGGGCCCCGATGGGATTCTTTAGTTTTGTATTTAAGGGGCGTTTTGGTCATTCCCTATTATTAAAAACCGTCCCTCTTTAGCTTAAAATATCCCTAAGCGATTAAATTTAAGAATATATCGATTGAAATCCTCTCCTCCCTCCCTCAAACCCCAACTTTCAATTCTCAAGAAAAGTGCAAGGCTAGGGTTGTTCCTCTAAGGGCTACTTAGGGCCCCGATGGGATTCTTTAGTTTTGTATTTAAGGGGCATTTTGGTCATTCCCTATTATTAAAAACCGTCCCTCTTTAGCTTAAAATATCCCTAAGCGATTAAATTTAAGAATATATCGATTGAAATCCTCTCCTCCCTTCCTCAAACCCCAACTTTCAATTCTCAAGAAAAGTGCAAGGCTAGGGTTGTTCCTCTAAGGGCTACTCCCTAAAGCTCTTCATTACGGTAAATAGAACTACCCTAAGTCAATTGAATTTCAAATCATGGTCCTTTATATACGTATTTCATGTTTCAAGTAATGATTTAGGATTGAAAGTTATGTTCTTTGAAAAAGGGGGCGAAATAGTCTGGGAGACTTCTGTACTTGTGTCTGTTTGTCAACTGGACCCTCTTCTATGCAGACCTGATTTTCCTTTTGCTTTTCAAGAAGACCATCGCTTGTGCTATTACAGTACCCTCCAATAAAATTCAATGCCATGAGTACTTTTCGAATTTTCTTCTAAATTTTTTAGGTTTATAAATTTTAAAAAAATTGAGACCATTGTTTGTATTATTTGGGTTCAAAGAGAAAGTGCAGGTATGGGTTAAGGTGAAGGATGATGGTAGGTATTGAAAATTTTAAAACTCCATTGATAAGCTTAAGAAAGCTTGAAGAATAATAAAAGGGTCTTTTGAATTTGGGAAATTAATTCAAAATTGTGTGATGGTGGGTAAGACTGGCAACGGAACCGGAAATGCCCGTTCCGGACCGGTTCCGGTTCCGGTAGCCGTGTCCGGTAAACCCGGTTTGAGCCCGGTACCTACCGGTACACTGACCGGTGCGGAAAGGGGTATTTTAATCGGTTGTCCGGTCCGGTTCCGATCCGATGACCGGTTAACGGTAAGAAATTAAAAAAAAAAACTAAAAAACAATTTTAACTTATAAATTAAAATTTAAACTTGTTAAAACTTAATAAAATTTGAAAACTAATTTAAATTCAAACAAAAAAACAATTATTAATTTTTTTATTTTTTTTTGATTTTGAATTTAAATTAAAAGTAAAAAAAAATAATAATAATTGGGCGGAACTGGAATCCGGTCCGGCCCGTCATGGTCCGGTTAATACCGGACCGAATCGGACAAAGGGGATATTTCCGGGCTGCTCGGTCCGGTAGGCCCGGTTCCGGACCATCTCCGGTCACCGGTGACGGTTCGGAAAACACGGACCGCCCGGTCCGGCAGGCCCGGCCCGGTCCGGTCCGTTGCCAGTCTTAATGGTGGGTATTGAAAATTTTAACACTCCATTGATAAGCTTAAGAAAGCTTGAAGAATAATAAAGGGGTCTTTTGAATTTGGGAAATTAATTCAAAATTGTGATTGGGGTTCATTGGGGTTTGGTTTGTGAAGATGTAGTTGAAATTTCAAGTCAAATGGGAAGAATTCCAGCATGAATTTGATGCTCAATTTATGAGCAAATATAGAGCAATGACTGTTGGAAAGGCAAAAGTGGGCTATTTGTTTTAATTTTTTTAACATTAATTTCTTATGTGTCAATTAAAAATGACGTGGAATTCCATGTGTAGTTGGTTGTATTACACCCACACTGATGACTGACCAGATAAGAAAAAGGTTTAAAATATATTGTCTTATTGAGTTTAAGGGTAAAATTGGCAAAGGGGTGAATATGAGGGTTCAGATAACAAACAAGGACAAGTACATGGGTCTCTCAGGAAATTCCGCCGAAAAAGGGTGAAAAGTTAGATTTTTTTACTATTCTTTCCCCAAAGAAAAACCCTTTACTCACTTGTTATGATTTGTGTTTGGGTTGCTACATTAGTTCTTTAAATTTCTATTTTGGGTTGAGGATGATGATGTTTATTTCAAATTATACTTCATGATGGATTTCCTCCTTAGGGATTTCCTTGTTAGATACAAAATCTATAACCCATGTGAGATGAGCATAATTTTAAAGATGGCTTTTATTGTAATTTGGGTACTTTACCATTGTTTCACAATTGAGATTTTTAACAAGTACTTTGAATGGCCTTCAATAACTCTTACGAAGTATGGTTTTACTCATGAGATGTAAGAAGTAAGAACTCACAAAAACCTCTATGATGATGTTTAAAAAGATGAACAGTTAGACTTGCAAGTCTTGGTATGATGATATCAACAGTTTATGAACTCTTTCACGTTTAAATGGATGGTTGATGAGATAAAATATGAACTTTTGCTTGAAAGATGAATGATTGTGTTGGTTCACTACCCAAAACCACGTTTTGCCGACATTGGGATGGTTGTTCCATAAATCTGGACAACCTTAGATATTTCCTCTTTGAGGATTTATGCAAGCTCAGATGGCGTTTACCCAGCTAGATCCTGGTCCATGCTGCAAACATGGATTGGGCTCAGCCGGTCGGGTGTTGACCAAACACACATAGCCCGTGGTGTATTATTTATATGATGTCGATCAAACCATCAAGTTCAGAAGTACAGTAAAGGATGTTAAATCAATTATTTTTTTCAATTAATGTTTTATGTCCTCCTATTCAGTATAGTTTCAATTTCATGTATATGTTTTATGCTATGTTCCCCTCCCCAATTTTTCATACCAATTGACCGTCTTGAACGCTATATCATTTTAAGATGTAGGTTTCGAGACGTACACTTGTAGTTCTGTGCAGCAGTAGGATCACTCATGTCAGTTTTATGGTATAACCGAGGCGCAATTCATTTTATGGTGAGCCCTCCATCTTCCGAAAGGCGCAGTTCATTTTGATGTCAAACTTTATTTCAGTTTTATGGTATAACCGTGGCCCTGTCCCAGCATAGTTTTTTAACTCATGATGTTTAGATGCTTCAAAGACCTATGTTGATGTCTTTTCAGTTGTATTCAGTCATTTCGGAGTTTACATAATTATGGCTTTTTTATAAGACTGGTATTTATGAAATGGATTTCACTTCCGCAATTATATTCATGAATTGTTTTTAAAGTGCTACTTCCACAAATTTATAAATGAACGCTCATGATGTAAGCCAAGTGGTTCTCTTGGGCCAGTGATGGTCTCGGGTGTTGGTTACCTAAGTTACTCGAACTCTTCACGTTCGGTGTTGCACCAGTGTCGACACGGCATGGGTGTGGGTGTGGGATCCGTACCTGATCTGGTCAGCTAATTTTGGATACTTTGACCAAAATCGACAGAGAATTCCCAACTGAACGAGAGACCGAATTTTAGTACTTAAAAGAAAATGGAATACCTTGTTTATAGAAATATCTATGCCGCTCCTTTCCCTTTAATCTCCTTTGACTCCTTCAAGGATTCCCCTCTTGATAAATATTTTCTCCTTAAGTTCTCCACATGATATCTCATCATTTAGGCTTTAGAACTCTATTTTATAGATATTTGAATTATTTTTAGCCGAATCCCTGCACCCGTATCCTAAGTTACTCGGACTCGGCAATTTCGGCGTCGTACCCGTGTCGACACGACACTGACACAGGTAAGGGTGTGGGATCTGTGTCAGATTCGACCAAATGAGATCGGGTGTGTTGACCAACAATTCGGAGAAAAAATTGAAATTTTGAAGCTTTTTTCTTGGTCAATCTTCTTGTTCAGGTTGGTTGTTGCAGGTTTCTAAAATTTAAGAGCTCTAGAATTTCTATTTAGGAATAGAGAAGCCGAGAATTGGTGGTGTCATGGTGGACTACTAGACTTTACGTGTCATGATATTGTATTGCATTGGGAAAAACCTATGAAAAACTTCCTTGGGAAGAAGATAGAGAGAAAGAAGGAGAGAGACGCAGAGGAGCAAAGACGAAGAAGACGACCGAGTCACCAAGACTATTTTATTTTATTTTAATTGACCTTTAGTCCTTTACCAGCTGCCAGCCTGCCACGTTGATTATTTATTATTGAGGATAAATATTTTATTATTTTTGATAAAATGAGATAAACATCACATATATTAATTAGAGTTTATAAAATGAGGATAAACATTATAATTATCTAATTATAAATTAAAGAATAATAATATGCTTTGAAGGCACACATTTATTTATTGAAACTAATTTTAGCGTAGGTATGCTGAACATATTAATACTCCCATTCTTTTTTAGTTGTCATATATGCTAAAAATAGTTATTTCTAAATACTACTTGTCAATTTAAAAAATCAAGAGAGCATTAATTATTATTTTCCGACTTTGCCCTTAGCTGTAATTATTTTAAAATTAAGAGGCATGTAAAGTTACATGTAAGTTTTCCACAGTGTCTCATATTTATGCATATTTTTATAGCTATATTTATAGATTTTTTAGTTGTTTTTTTACAAGTCCCCGCACCCGTGTCCGTATCTAGATCCATATCCCCGAATCTTAAAAATTAGATCATGAAGGATCCAACATGCTGATCCGCACTCGTGTCGGACACCCGCACCCGAGTCCGAGCAACTTAGCCCGTATCCCCAAATCTTAAAATTTAGCTCATGAAGGATCCGACCTCTAGATCCGCACCCGTATCGGACACCCGTACCCGAGTCCGAGCAACTTAGTCGGTTACTTCCAGAGCCTAGTCTCGGGTCGTGACACACGAATCCAAAAGCATTTGAATCAGTATTGAGATGGGTACGCCCCAGCCGTAGGACACCAAGCCAACTCTAAGTTTTGCCCTATCTCTTCTAGCTCCCCTGATAACGTGGTATGCACTCTTTCATGATTGGAACTCAAAAAAGAATTGTATTGAGATGGGTACGCCCCAACCGTAGGACACCAACCCAACTCTAAGTTTTGCCCTATCTCTTCCAGCTTCCCTGATAACGTGGTATGCACTCTTTCATGATTGGAACTCAAAAAAGAATTGTATTTCATTCGTATAAAAACCTAGAACTCAAACCTGTTGAGCCCATTTTCTCACATCATTTCTTGTTGGGGTCTCATCACCAAAAGAAAGCTTCCTACTAGATACCAGTGTAAGAGGTCCTTTTCGTCATGGCTAATAGAGGCGGTCAAGACCGTTTGCTCAGTGGAGATGGCAGGTTCCTTCACGGTCCACAACTTCCTTATAGTTTCCTTCACCCTTCAAATATTGATATCTCAAAGCCTGTAGTTCGAGCAACCACTTGCATTAACTATCTCGTATTGATAAAGCTTTCAATGCGATTGACTAGGTCCAACCATCCCTCATTTGGCTTGTTTTCAGGAATAATGATGACTGCTCCAGACTGGTCGTTATTCATAATAACCGATAGGAATCTACCAAACTTGTTAAGCTGCAATGAGCAAAAAATGTTAATAGAGACATCCCTAGCTTTCCAAGTCTTGAAAGTCTTCCCCTTTACTTCTGATGTTTCCTTCATTCTTCTACATAGCCACCAGAGTGCATCTAGCACTTTCCACCCACTCATACCAAGTTCCAAGGAAGACTTAGTTTCTGAAATTTCATAAGACTTACTCCTTGGTCTAAATTAAATACGATTTTCTATGATTCGAAAAAAAGGTGTAGGATGAGAGAGATTCCGATGGTAGAAGACCACCGGAGGTGAGTTCCATGGCCCAGAAGGGACTTTTAGAAAAGAGTCTTGGGAGTAGTGCCTAGGAGCATTCTAAATTTTCTTAGAATCACTTAATTATTATATCTTCTGAGCACTTGTTTAGGCCTACTAGTTTCTTTTGCTTACAACTCAAGAAAAATGCAAAAAGAAAAGGTTCATATTCTGCTTTTTAATTTTTGAGGAGTTAATAAGAAGAAGCCAACAAATATGAAATAAGACTATAACTTTTGTATATTCTAGGCAACTTTATTTAAGCCTATTAGTTTCGTTCGCTTACAACTCAAGAAAAATGCACAAAGGAAGGGTTCACCTCTCAAATATTTAGGGAAGATACTAACAACAACAACATACCCAGTGAATTCCCACATTGTCGGGTCTGGGGAGGGTAAAGTGTACGCAGTCCATACCACTACTCCCGCAGAAGTAGAGAGGCTGTTTCCGATAGACCCCCGGCTCAGGACAAGAAAGCAGTATATAAAGACGTAAGTAAAACATGAAACAAGCATGACATAACACACCACAACAACGAAAACAGAAACAAGACACCCATATAGTAGTACTATACCAGGTCTAACCGAAAGCACCCAAACACCTCGAACCAAGACCTCCAAGGTATGGGCCAAGCACTACGCCTACTAGCCTGGCTACAGTCAAGCAACCCTATCCCCTAGCCAGGCCCCACACCAAGGAACTAGCCCTCTACTCTAATCCGCCACTTAGGGAAGATACCAACCAAAAATAAGACACAAGCTACCAAGACATTCAACAATTTACTTAATTTCTTTGTTAGTTTTGGGCAAAACCCCTACCAGGGAGTTAGACATTATATACTACGAACTTTGGGTAATTTTGTTTAACCAAATCTTCATAATGAATCTAGTGGTTACACTTTAGCTTTTCAAAACTAGGAAAATACAAAATGAGGATTCTAGTACTATTGCTTGCAGAATAGTATGTGCTAAGTATAATCTGACCATATATAAATAGCCTATGGAATTTATCTCAGAAAAAATATATAGTAGTGGTAAGAATAAGAATAACATACATTGCTCTCTTGGACCTGCCGGAAGTATTTGGTGAAAGTTTTGTCTTTGGACAAAGCCCAAATGTCATGGCGATTACTATTAAGAGGGGGAGGAATACCACTGGCAGCGGCCTCCATCTGCTGAGATAAACGGGTGTTGGGAAAGATCTCATCGAACTTCTTCTCCAAATCCTGGTCAACATAAAGGAATTTACGCTGCTGCGGCGGCGGCGATTCCTGCTTCTTCTCTGAGGTAGTTTTAATCTGATCCAAACAAGAGGAAAAAGTTGATGATGAATGTATTAGATTAGTTAGGAAAAGAGAAAGATAAAGGCCCAACAATAATATACATCGCTGCTAGTTTGATCATCCCGACCCTGAGCCTTCAAAATGTCCTTGACTGGAATAAAAGTTCCAATAACCCAGGTGGGGGTGGTAGCTCTAGTAATCAGAGGCACGGAGGGGCTGATAGGGGTTTTTCCCTCAGCCATCATGCATAGGCGTTCAAAGTTAGCCTTCCAAGCCTTATCCAAATAATCACGAATTGTTAATGGATTATACCTAGACATGCACATACGAGCGTAAGACCTAGCTTCCTTAGGATCACAACCATCTCGAAGGTAGGCTGATTCAAGAGAGTTAAACGTATCGCGCCACCATATGCTGCTCATACGAACCGGCATGTCGGTCGGAGGAGCTCCAATCGGTGAATTCTTAGTAGGGGTAGGCTCCTCGTCAATATCCATGGGCTCACCATCAGCTTCTAGATCCAAACCTTCAGGATTTTTGTCAACAGCCTTCCAATACGAACCAGCTTTAAGATTCAACATGTTGTTTTGCAGATAAACAGGCGAATTGCTTGCAGTATCAACCACTACCCTCTCCATTTTGATTTTTTGATGAGAAAAATTAATAAACGCTTAGTTCAATTTAGGGCTAAACTAGTCCGCCCAAATACCCCCAAATTTTAAACCCTTTCTTATTCTCAACTTTTTTTATTAAAAAAAAAAAAAAAAAAAAAAGAGAAATTTCATGCGGAATAAATTCTATCATCAAAATCTATATATATATAAAAGCAAAAACAAAAGCACCACAAGAAGTCAAATGACAGCACAAGAATAAGCCACCTAGTAATTTTAAGACAAAGCTTAATAATATTGTAATAAAAGATTTGAATTAAAGGATTGAAAATTTTTGAATTTTAAAATATTAAGCTTTTAGAAGAAAAAAAATTGAAAAAAGTAAGGATAAGAACGAATAACAAATTAATATTCTTTTAACAAATCAATAACAATAAATAAACAGTAATAATAGTAGTAGCAGTATATACGTAGTAGTTGTGGTAACAATAATAATAATAATAATAATAATAATAATAATAATTAACCAGTAGTAGTAGTACATACGTAATATTATTAGTATGAGGTGGTAATAATAATAATAATTAAATAAATAAACAATCTATCTCTATTATATTAAAAGTGTGAAGGTCCTTATAAATGTTGTTTGAACTTTTTACCCTTCATTAAAAGACTCTCTTTTAGACAAAACCATTTTTTCACTATTTTTCTCAAATTATTAATTAATTATTTGCTTGATTAAAAAATAAGATTAGTATAAGGTTCCACAAGGAAAAGAAATTCTATGGTAACTCAGATTTCTTTTACTAAAATTTAGGACTTTTTGTTTTGTTTTATACGGATCTCTCGTGCCCTTCCATAAAGCAGATTTAGAGCCTGTTTGGGATTGTTTTTTTTGAAAAAAAGCACTTTTTTTTAAAAGAAGGGTATTTGGTAAACTTGCAAAAGTGCTTTTAAAAAGAAGCAGAAGCAGTTTTTCTGCTGTTGGGAAGAAGCAGAAAATTTCTGCTTTTCAAAAAAAGCAGAAGCAGAAGCAGTAAATTATTTTTTTCATGACAAAAATATCCCTATCACTTATACACACATACACACACATATATAAAACAAAATATCCCTTATTAATTAATTAGCATATCTTATAAGTTTGATTTTAAAATTTTATACTTCATATTTACATCATAATTCTTTATTTCATTCTATGATTTATATATTATTATTTTATTTTTCACTCATTTTTTTTAAAAATAAAATCGAAAATATTATTGATGATGACGGTCGAAGAATATATAACTCTTTATTTTTTATTATTAATGATAATAAATGATAGACGAATCACGTTGCAAGATCAAATGATATTTTGACAGCACTTGTAAATATTTTTTCTCTAATATTTAATTTTAAATAAATAATTCATGAAAAGTGACATATTTGTTATCATGTAGTGTATATATATGATTATTTATTCTACTAGTATGGAGACATTGCGATAAAATTAGGGATGAAATCATTGAGAATTTTTGTGATGTATGAAGGACTTCTTATTTTTGTAGTGAATTTTTTCATATGTAGTGATTTAATTTATGGAATAATTTTAAATTCATTTTTGTTTGATTTTTTTAGTAATATTTAAATTATTTTAATAATATTATATTATTATTTAATATTTTTTAATGTATCTACGTATATATATATATATTGATTGAAAATTTTATGGTATGTACTTTTTAATTAAATAAAAATAAAATTTTTCTTTAAAAATATTATAATAGATATTTAAAATAAATTTTCTCTATAAAATGATTTTAGTAGTAAAAGTTTATTTATACATGTCCTTTTTGGTCATTTGTCTCTTAAAAGCACTTTTTGAAAAAGATTATCCAAACACAATTTGTTTATGAAAAGCACTTTTCAAATGAATTTACCAAACACAAATTGCTTTTTTTCAAAAGCACTTTTCTGAAAAGCTATTTTTAAAAAGTACTTCTCAAATAAGCAGTTTTCTAACAGCAATCCCAAACGGGCCCTTATTGTTGTCCTTTTGGTCATTAGTCTTCAATTATGGTTTGAATAGCATTCATTAAAAAACTTGATCATATGCGCATTGCTGGTTCTTGAGGATTATTATTTTAGGTTGTATCATTGTGTATTTATTATTTTTTTTGCTTAATTTATAATGCAAATTGTTTATTTATGCGCATTCTCTTCTTTTTTTTTAGTTGAAACGACGATTCTTCTGCATCTTTTATGTATATATTCAATATTTTTGTGGTGTTTTTTTTGTAAAGTAGATCAAGTCCAAAGTCCCGTCATCTAATAATTTTTGAAATTTTATGTAGAGATCTATTATAAACAACGGGAGGTAAGATCTGCATACACTTTATTCTTTTCAGAACCCCACTTTGTGAGATTATATTGAGTACGTTATTGTTGCAATTTTTTGTAGGGACGTATCTTTACATTTAATTTATGTTGCGATAACTATCATGCTTTTTATATTCAAGTGATTTTATTAAGCTTAACTCATTAAAGTGAGGTACACGCGCGAGGCGCGTACACTAAAACTAGTATATGTATAAAAGCAAAAGTAGAAGCACCAGAAGAAGCTAAGTGACAAGCTATTGAGAAACCATGTGGCAGCTTTAGGACAAAACTTAATAGTATTGTAATAAAAATTTTAAATTAAAGGATATTAAATATTTGAATTTGAAAATACTAAGATTTTTAGAAGAAGAAAAACATGAATTTCAATAGCTTAAAAACAGAAACTCATGGTTAAAGAGTTCTAAATAAACTTTTACTCTTTCATGAATTTATCTCTTTTAAGATTTAAATGTTATAAAATATATCTAAATATAATTTATTTAAATATTAAAAAATATAATAATAATAATAGTGATAATAATAAATAATAGTAGTAAAAGTAGTAGTAGTGATAGTACGTAGTATGTGTAGTAATAATAATAATAATTAAAAATAATAATAATAATAATAATAATAAGAATAATAATATATTTAAAACTAATCCCCTAACTTGCACCTAACTCCTCATTTCCCTCAACCCCACGTCTCTTACTCACACACAAACACGCTTTCAATACATATCTAATTTTCAAAAACTGATTTTGAATTTGAAGTAGTTAGATTGGAAGAAAATAGTAGTAATAGTAATAATAATAATAATAATAATTAAAAATTTTTTGTAATAATGGAGATAATAATAATGATGATGATAATAATAATAAATAATTTGTAAGACTGTAACTATGTAAATGCACGTTTTAAATTGATTTTTAACTTCTTTAATTGAAAAAAAAAAAAGAAGATGATTTTAAACACAATAAATTGAAAGATAAATGCAAAGAAACCTATTGGTAATAGGTCTTCCATGTTCCATCCAATAAGATAATTGCAGTTTCATTTTAATTTTGAATTTAAGTTTATCAACAAGTTAACTATTTCAGTTTTGAAATTTTAAACTGAGTATGTTATCTATATAAAGCTATCAATGTCATCATTCCACACAAATAATTTTCTGCTACTATTCATATTTTCTCTCTTCTTTTTTATTTTAGGTGAGTAGATATTGAAGGTAGATAGTTAACTCTTATCTCTTAGATATACACATTTATTTATTGCAGCTTTGATTTTATTACTCTACAGTTTTAGATATATATATTGTCTTTGTAAGGTTGATTTATTTTGCACTAATCAACAGCTATTTAAGGTATTTTGATGTGCAATCATTATTGATTATTTTTTTCATTTTGTTCTTTGTTAGAAATTGTGTACTTATGATATTTAGCTTAGCTTTTATCACTTGATACTTTGTGTAAATCGATGCTTAATTTAGTTCTATTATCTTATATTTATGTGTAATATTGTTAGTAATTTCTTTTAGAAAAAATATAACAAAAAAGTTAAGAATTTATTATTGATGTAGCTATTAGAATTTTTTAATGAGCGCTGGTGTTTGATACATTTGTAATGTGTTTATATCTCTAATGAAGACACACTCAAAAATACGAACAAAATGAATTTCTAACTTAGTTGCTATAGTTGTTGGTTACTGTTAGTATGTACGTGAAATGTATTTTATTTGATTGAATGTACTATCCTTTTTTTTTTTTTTTTGCAATAATCACTTATGTGGAATATATATTTATAGTTTAATAGTATATATGTAATTTGTCATAAAGTGTTTCTACTATGGATAAAGAGATTATAGGCAATGTTCATCAGATTTCTATGAGTAGCAATTAAGGTATGTTAGTCATGAATTATTATTATTTATTTTTTCTCGAAACATGAAACAACCTATTTAAAAGAATTTATTTCATTGTATATATTGATAGCTTCTTTGAATTTTATGAAAACTTTCACTTTGAAAGTTAAGGTAAACTTTCTCAAATTTGTAGGGGGTGAGGGTGGTGGGGGAGCTAGGGATAGGTAGGGTAAAGAAAAAAAAAATTAAAAATTAAAATAAAATTTAATTTTTTTTTATTGGTAGAGGTCGGGTTAGTGAAATTTAAAATTTAAATTAAGTACTTTTAATGTTTGAAATGGAATTGAAAGATATACATTTTTTTTAAATAGAGCAATTAGTTAGTTGTAATTTCACTATTACAATTAATTTTAATATTTCATAATAAATTTAAAATATGTTAATGTGATACAATAAAAATTGATTAATTTTATTATTTTAAAGTTAATAAGCTAATATTTTTGATGATTATTTATAAAAAATTGTTTCGCGCATCGCGCGGGTACCTATACTAGTTACCTATAATACCAATGATTTTTAAGTTTACCAAAAATTAGCTTCCAAAACTTACCTAAAAGTCTAATGTACTCATGTGTAATGACCAAATCAATACCCGAAAAGTTTTAGGACGTTCAAATTTTCTGAAGTATTTTCAAAGTTACAAGCTATAAATGTTGAAATGGTACAATTTGTGTTGTAAAATTTATTTATTATTATCAAGATTGATGATACAAGCCAAAATGCAAATTAAACAATTAAAATCTTTAAAGGCTGCTTGAATATGATAAAGCTTAACTCCAAATTACATTTATCATTAAGGGTGTGTTTGGTATGAAGGAAAATATATATTTTTTGGAAAAAATATTTTTCGTTTTTCATGTTTGATTGGCTTAAATGTGTTTGAAAAATGTTTTCAAGTATATTTATTTTCCTCAAATTTAAGGAAAATAACGGGATCGGAATCGGGAGTTCGATCTCGAGTCGAGGTCGAAAGGTCCTGGTTCGGGATCTCCGGTCGGGTGTCTTGTTTGGATATCGAGGTCGAGTCTAGAGTTGAGGTTGGATTCGGGTCCCTGTCCTCGATTTTTGGTCGGGATTGGGAGTCAGGTTTTAGGATTTTGAGTTGGCTCAAAGTCGAGTCACGAGTTGGGGTACACATTCGGACCGGGTCAAGAATCAATATCTTAGGTCATGTGTCGAGTCGGAATAGGGTTTCAGGATTTGGAGTTGGTCAAGAGTCGAGTCACGATCTGGGGTACGGATTTAGGTCCCATGTAGCCAAGAATCAATATCTCAGGTAGTGTGTCGAGTCGGGATCAGGAGTCGGTACCCAAGTCAAGACAGGGATCTAATGTCCTGGTTGAGAGTATATTTTTGGGATAATTATGGAATATAGCCACTCGGGCATATTATTTACAAAGAAACTAGCCGACCTTTATTAAAATTACAAGAAATGGCCATTTGGCCCTATCGCTGCTTTTTCTTCTTCCTTCTACTTCAGCCATTAATGGCTTTTTCTTCCTTCTTCTTCCTTTTTTCTTTTCTACTTTCAGTCTTCTTTCTTCTTCCATGATCAATCGGCCATTAAAGTTTTAAAGCTTGATTTGAAAAATCGATATACCGCAAATGTGAATTGTTTTGAGCGAATTATATACCAAAAGACTCGAAACATCAAGAGGAGCTCATATCTAAAATTTGAAACTGTTTAGAGGAGATTTTGAGTTGGACGGGATTGAATAGAAAGAAGTAAACTACTTGCAAAATAAAAGAACATTGTTTTTGTTTTGTAAAATTCCTGTCCATACTGAGTCACGAGACTATGTTTCAGCAAGACTTCCATTCACGTAATCTTACTAATTTAATAAAAATATACTACAAAGTACAGGTGTGAAGAAGACTTGAAAGCATCATGCACTTTGGAAGAAAACACACATATATATAATCCAAAAGGCTTGGCTAGAAAAGTTTAGCTAGCATAACCTCTTAACACTCAAAATTGCGAAGATATTATGAACTTCTTGATAGATTGAACGTAACCACGAGAAGTTGCTTCCTATTGTGACTTCCTGCTATTTAGTATGATTAATACCCCAATTCAAATGTCTTATTTTATAATAAGGAATAGGAAAAGCAAATAGAATTTCATTAATATTTTTTGTTGCTCTTTTTTTTAAAATCTTTTTTTCTTTTCTAATTATTTCACTTCTTTTATGAAAAAAAATGAATATTTATGTTGTTTTATTAGTTTTTGTTTATACTTTTATTTATTAAGGTGGGAACGCATGATAGTCAAATAAATATCGATATCGATACATTACATATATTTTTTGTTTATACTTTTATTTATTAAGGTGGGAACGCATGATAGTCAAATAAATATCGATATCGATACATTACATATACATTAAATAATTATTTTTAAAATATCGATACACGTTTATACACCATTTGTACAATATAGATACATTACATAACCATTTATGCAATATCAATATATATTTATACACATTTACATTATCGATACATCACATATACACTACATAACTATTTCTACATCATATATACATGTTCATACACCACTTATACAATATCGATATATACATATTTATACACCATTTATACAATATCGATACATTACATATATACACTACATATACACTACATAACTATTTATACAATATCGATGCATTACATATACACTACATAACTATTTATACAATATCGATGCATTACATATACACTACATAACTATTTATACAATATCGATACATTACACATACACTACATAACTATTTATACAATATCGATACATTACATATATATTGCATATACAATGTTTGATAAGTTATATATGAATTTTCCTTGGTGATTAATAAAATTATTAATTTTTTAAAAAATGGCCATTTAGCCACGGTTTTGATACCCTTTAGCCATCAAACCGTGGCTAAAACGCGAGTTTTACCGGCCAATTAGCCACGGTTTTCATATCATCTAACCACTGTCAAACCGTGGCTAACACGCGAGTTTCTTGCACTTTTTGGCTATTTTTTTGGTAATTGAAAACATGACTATATTTGTTGTAAACTAATTACTTTATTGTATATATTTGAAATTATCCCTATATTTTTTTGTACCTCATAAAATAAATTTATATATTTATCAATAATTATCTAATATCATGTTGATTGATAAGAGATAACGTGCAAAGCAAGTTCATAGAGACTAGTATATATTACTATTACTACTATATATAAGCGAGGATCTCAATTTTTGGTAGTCCTCATAATGACATTTTAGGTATTTTACTTTTTTTTGGTCAAGTAAAATTACCACACATGGCAATTGATGGTATCTTTTTCTAATATATTTTCATTTTTGCCCTTATTACTTTAAGACCATTCCCATTTGGATTTTTGTAATTGGTCCTTTCTTGCAACTTATTAAAATAAACATGACAAGTAAATGAATTAGTAAATGAATCGAATGGAGTAATCTATTAATGCAGTTTAATTATTATTTAAGATCCTTATATATCATTATGCAGTTAATTTGTATAAAGGCTCTAACTTAATGTTATAATTATTATAATATAAACTTGAGTCAATGAAATATTTTGATTGTGTTAGATGATTCTATAAGATGAAAAAAATGAATTCTGCAAAAACACTTGCCACATGAAATACTCTGAATATTCAAATCTTGAAATTGTGATTGCAGTTTATAAAACTCATCATTTTCACAGTTACAAACATCACCTTTACAAGTAGTACAAGTAGGGATATTGTCATGATTTTCACTATCTGAATAATCAAGCAAATCTACCTCAGCTTCGGAATCTGATTGGTAAGGGTTATAATCAGATTCTGATCCAGAAGTATATAACATGCCATAAATCTTATCAAAAACTGTATCATCTAATTCTAGAGCTTTAAGCTTTTCTAATTTACAATTCGGAGCAATATGACCGAATTTTCCACATCTATAGCATTTAACTTTGGATAAATCCCTACCAGACCTATCCTTCGTAAATATTTTAGACTTACGCGCACTCTTTCGTGCTTCTCGTTCTTCCTTTGATCTATATCTAGATCTACGTTTCCTATATGAATTATCAGGGTTGGGGTTTCTATGATACTTACCCTTTTTCTTCTTAGTTTGACTAGAAGGTTGGGCTACCCCAAATTGTTCGCAGAAATCTCCTAATTGAGATTTTTCTTTGAGCTTATCCATCTTAAGTTGTCTAGATAATTTCAATTCATTACACAAGTTTAATCCTTCTTGGTGTACATACTCCAATTAGTTTTCCATAAGTATAGTTACCGTACGGAATTTCACCGTAACTTCCTCTAAGAGTTTTTCTAACCCTTTCAGCAAATAAAGAAGGGAGGCCATCTATAAATTTGGCTTTCCCATGTTCATACTTATTTTCGGGCAGTTCCATGACCCGACTAAGGAATGTATCCTTATACCATCGAAACTCACCTAAAGTCCTACATCTAAGACCATTAAGGAGTGTCCTAGTAGTTTCGAAGTCACTGATAAATCTACCACTGAAATGTTCTAATATGGTCATAACTAAAGTATAGACCACATCTTCACGGCCACAAGGTAGTGTGTAACCTAGGTTATCAACAGCTGCTTCGGGATTAACAGCAGATATAACAGAGGCTTTATTTTCTATGGTCATGTAGTTATCCCACCAACCTCAAAGTTGACCAGTAAATCCAGCAATTATCATTTTGCAAATAACTTTATCAGTGTTTTTGACACTAGTAGCTTTACATATCGTAGAGTACATCATCATCCTGTGTACTAAAATGGTCATTTATCTATCAGTAAGACCAGAGGCGTATCCAGGATTTCAACACCATGGGGGCACCATCATCTTCAACACAACTTATCCACTTTTCTCACAATTTCTCTATAGATCTCTCTCTCTGTATAAGAGCCACCACAAGAAAATGAAATGTGTTCTACTTTTTTGATTTGGGGCTTTTGAAGTCTTGGACAAAAAAAGACAAAAAAAAAATAGAAACAATAAATCAATAAAAAAGAAAAGGAGAAAAAAGCAACCAAGAGTGTATGTACTTTTATTTAATATTGTATTATATTATAATATTATTATAATGTTAAGGACCAATTTAAAAAGCTGCACAATTCTAAAAGCATGGATATTTAAACATTATATTTACTTATAAATTAAATTTTTTTTAATTAAAAGTGACACTTTTGAGTTAAAAAAATAATGTGAATATAGGGAGTTGAACCAAAAATTACAGGTAAAAAGGTGCACCCCCTCTATGTGCACATTTATCAATGGACTAAAAAATATATTTGATCATGGGTTCACCCATTACAAAATCTTAAAAGTCAACAAGAAAATAGTAGTACTATACATAGATTAGGTAGGGGAGGATGGCTGCATGTGAACCCCCTTCCTACCATGTGCATACGCCCCTGAGTAAGACCATCTATATTCCATTCATAAATCTCATTGCCACTATAAGATGTATTAGTCTGATTCCAATCCCTTTCTTTTATTAGAACATCATGAGGAGTGGGTCTAGGATAATAATGAGTTTGCATCCTAGGCTTATCAACAAATTTGGGATGCCTAATATTACTGTTAAGCTTATTAAGCTCAGAAAGAGTTTCATACCTAGCTTCACGAATATTAGAAGTAGAGGCAACATTATCAGCAAATTGTGAAGATAAATCAGTCGGCTTAATAGTTAAACCAGTGAATTCTTTATCAAGAATTTCTTCTAAATCAGAAAAAGTTTTAATTTGAAAATTCTGAATATCAGGAGGTCTTTGAATACTAGAAGTAACAATCTGAGTAGAAGATGTTACGGAAGTGGAAACAACATCAGTCTTTCCCTTATTGTCACTGAGTTGTTTTATAAAAACTGTTAGATCGTCTAATTTTTTGTCTAGAGAACTCAAATGTTCTCCCAAAACTTTAACATATAAACCCATATAATTATTTTGGACAATTAATTTATTGATTTCTGAAATGGTTATTTCACCGACATCATTTTCAACAAATCTTTGAAAAGCGGTAAAAGTAATACCTGTATTATTAGGTAAAACAAATGAAGATTGTGGTGGATAAACTGATTTAACAATTTCTCCACTACCATCTTGATATGGTCTTTCAATCACCTTTACATACAAAGGTAAATAAGTGGTTATAAACCAAGGTACAAAATACATAATTTGATTATGCAACGCACAAGTCTCATAAAATTCTTGAGAAATATTATTTAAGTCATCTTTATTATAAGTATCGAGAAACCATGTTCTAAACTGGTTCCATCTATTATCAAAAAATTCTTTTTGAATATGTTTTCTTGTCGGTGATCCCAGACTAAAATTAATTTTGTGAGGAATCATTAAACACTATTAGGGTCAAAATCCATTTCGGATGCAGAAGGAATATCCTTATCTGAAATAGTATCATATGCTTGAACAATATTAGTTCGCGGATCAATTTTTAATTTATCTATCGGACTATGAGTCGAAGGAATAGTATGCAAAGATGCAATTTTATCAACTCTAGCTGGACCATAAATTGGTTCAACCGGAGCTATCATAGAAGGCACGAAAGACAATAATCTGTTGCAACCAGTAAAAGATTGTCTGTTATAAACAGTAGATTTGTCATCAAATTGAATGCAAATTTGACCATCAGGGGTCTGAGAAATATGAGAATACTCAGTATTGGTAACCTTTTCGGCTAATTGACTAGGTGGTATAACCGAATTTAAAACCCAAGTAGTTGGAAAATTTATTTCTTCCCACCTATAGGTCTTCTAGTCGTAATTATTGATTTTGCAAAATTTGTTTCAAACAAAATAGTTTGATTAGATGTATCATATAATTTACATTTAGGATTTAAAGTTGACAACAACTTATAATAAATTCTATAAGATAAACAAATAAGTTCAGATCCAGGTGCATAATTATAACCATGCGTCTTAACATTTAATGTCAATGCATCTAGAATGTTCATATCAGACAAAGACAGCTATAAATTAGGCTGTGTATTAAAATAAACTGGACCATAGGCCACGGTGGATTCTATCGATCCCATTAAAGACTACCGAAAATTCAAATTTCTCGCATCTCTAAGAGCTGCTAGAAATGTTTCGGGTAACCCTTTAAGAGTTAAAGGCTTAAATGCGATCTGAACCATGCCAATATGCAAAAAATTATATTTATTTTTATATAAATCAATATCTCATTTATTTAATAAACGAATAGTTTGTTCAGACGATTTAAACGCCAAAGAATTCTCAGTCGTTTTAATTAACTGAGTTGAAGAGTTTTTACCAAACCAGCCATAATCATAGATTGTTCTAATCGGAACCTTAGGGATAGTCCATTTATTTAATAAATCAAGATTTTGAGGTACATCCACCTCTTCTAACCTATCATTTTTTATGGAAGATTCTCCCAAATCCATAACTTTCCAAACTATCTATGTTGAATATTTCAAATCTATTACATATTAACCTTAAACATCATGACTCTGATACCGACTTTACAAGATCTGCTCAGGCAGGCGGTAGTCCGCGCGGCCAGTGTAGATCTAGCGAGTTTAATACCCTTATGCTGGGACATAAGAATCGGAATATATAGGAATTTTTATATAACCAATTTGGCTGCATGGAAGGATCTTCTTACCTTTTATCTAAGCAAGGGGTCTGTCAGAATTTAATACATATTCTTAATGAGCCCGTGTGTCTGGAGGTTCTAACCGAAAAAAGATCGCCCTTTTCAACATCTTTTACGGGCTATTAAAACGGCTTACCAGACGTAGTCACTAAGACAAACCCACTAAAAATAGTATTAGATCCGACTGTATCACCATCTCAAAACCAATCCATAACGTTATATAATAATTTCTTTATATTAACATAAAGCCAGATCTTTAAGATTAAAATATAAGAGAAGTTAGCTATTCAACATAGATATGGAATTTAGCCGGACATAGTCACGGCTGGGAGAAAAAGAAGGAGAGGAGGTATCACCTTAAGGACCCTGAAGCAAAGGGTTTGACCCGGCTGCAAGGGTCTAAGCCCGGTAAGCAAGGGCCATCCATTTTACCCTGTTCCTCCGCAGCTTCATATTCTTGGATTTTTAATTTGATTAAATCCAAAAGTTAAAAAATTACATACTCACAAATTAATAGAACTATCAATATTTTTCTATTTATAATCTTCGCCAAATCATAATTATGTACATATTTTAAATCATGTTATTTTAAAAAATATCGAATTACTTGTGGCCCTCGGATATATTCTAATTTGCTAATACTTTCTTCCTCACAAATATTTTTTCCCTTAAAATTATCTAATTATGTGATTAAATTTTTTAATAATTATGAAAACTTAATTAACAAGACATGTTTAATATGTCATTAGATATTAATTATACATTAAAATTACTATTTTTATATCTAGTTAAGCCTGGGCCTTGTAGAATTAGTGTGTGTGTGTATATATTATTAATTATAAAGTAAAATTACTATTTTTATATCGAGTTAAGCCCGGGCCTCATAGAATTAGTGTGTATACACACACACACGTGTATATATATATATATATATATACGTGTGTGTGTGTGTATTAGATGCTCGTCTACTTATGACACTATTTCTGGGATTTATGTATTTTGTTCAGCTTTTGCTATGTGTTATGTTATAGCCTGACTTCATTTTAGAAGTCTCGTTTTATGGGTTTCTTTCTTATTATTCGCTTGTTTATTACCGAATGGGTTTTTGTTTACTTACTAAGGCTAGTTTTGAGGTAAGTGCCATCATGACCTTAAATTTTGGGTCGTGACAAATTGGTATCAGAACGCTAGGTTCATCGGTCTCATAAATGAAAGAGCAGGATGTCTAGTAGAGTCTCGCAGATCGATACGTAGACGTCCGTATCTATCTTCGAGAGGCTATAAGACATCTTTAGGAAAAACTTCTCTAATTTGATTCCGTATAGTGCGGGTTATTCATACCCTATATTTTAAACTTGCTTTCTGTTCTTTTCCACGTAGATGGTGAGGACTAGGTCTAGAGATGCTAGTGATGCTGAGCTGGCACCCAATTTTGGAGCCTTAGTCTGGGGGCGAGGTAGGGGTCGTGGCCGACCCAGAGGTAGAGGACAGGTACGAGGAGCTACCTCAGCCAGAGGATGTGTTAGGGGGGCCTCTCCCGAGCCTAAGGTTTAGTATGCTGAGAATGACTATCAGACAATGGGTGAGGGGACAACTCAGGTCCCACAGAGTTCAGTTGACACCCTAGTAGTACAGGATCTATTGATTCGTCACTTGAGCCGTCTGGATGGTGTTCCCCAGGCTGGTGTTCCATTGAGTGTACCGAGTATTCCTCAAACTCCAGGAGGTTTTCAGCCTTCAGTACCGGCTTCTGCTTATGGTATTCTGACTTCAGGGGTACAACCATCTTTTGTGGTATAACCACGTGTTGATTCATTACCTACTAGGCTCATTGTTTGATGTGCCATGGTTACATAACACTTTCGATGCTTAAAACAAGGAAAATATGCAATAGCTTGGGTGTATTTGGTTGGTATGATGTGTTTTTTGTCCTACATTGCAGGAAAATAGGTTTTGAAGGCAAAATGATCAAAAGGAAGTATCGCACCCGAGAACGAAGTATCTGAAGATGAGAGATGAGATCTGCACCAGATAGGTGATTCACGACAGCACTCACGTGCTGTGAGGACCACTCACATGACGTGAGTTGCTGCCATGAGTCAACTTCCAGAGAATCAAAAGCTGCTTGATTTCCACGGCAGCACTCATGTGGCGTGAGTCCACCTACGTGGCGTGAAAGGGTGGCGTGAGTCAACTTCTGAAGATGTCTAATTGAGCCTGATTTCCACGACACTCACCTACATGGCGTGACTTGGTTCCACGACACCAAGTCACGATACCGTGGAGGTTGCCGACTCTATTCTCATGTTCTGATTAGGATAGGATTAGCTTTGTATCTATAAATACCCCTGTATAGTCCTATGTACGAGTTAGTCAGTTCATTGTTTTGAGAGATATTTTCTATTATTTCTGAGTTCATAAATATATTATTGGTTTTGTAGTCAAAAACCCTAGATTCGAGTTTTATTCATTATTGAGATTTCAGTTCTTCTTCATTATTGTGAGTGTGCAATTATGTTTTCATCTTTGAATTCTTCTTGTGTTCTTGCAATTATGAGTAACTAAACTCATCAACTAGGGTTGTGTGAACCATGAGGAATTAATGAAACATGTTAAGTGCAAAGCAATTCTAAACTGCTGTGAATGCATGTATTGCTATCTTCTTCATTGTGATTGATCTTCTAACGGTTGCAAACGTTAGAAACTCGCCTGTATTCTAGACTTGCTCGAGAGAGAGGTAGAGATTGGGAAAAGGAGATAACAATAAAGATTTGAAGCTATCAACCTTCATCTAATAACTTGAGCCTTAGCGGGAATGGTTATCTGAGATCCAGGACAAGGGATAGTAGTGCGACACTCGTAGACCAAGAGGAGAAGAGTGAAATTCATCTAACCAAGGTTGAGAGACGTTTAGACGAACATATCTTGTCAGATTTTGCATGCAACGCAGCGGGAAAAAGTTTTGTTAACACAAGTAACCGGTGGAGTTAAGGAATCATTGGGGATCACAATCCTAGTGTATTTCTCTTATTGTCTACAAACTCGATACAACCAGCAATCGTTACTGTTACTACTTATTCACAAAACCCCCCTGTTTTACTTACTTTACAATTATGCCATCTAGTATTCTAAACAACTTTGACCTATTCCTCATGGGATTGACCTCAACCTTGGTTGGGTTCTATATTTAATACAACGATCGCATTATACTTTTCTGGAGGTATATTTTGGGCGACGTCAAATTTTGGCGCCGTTGCCGGCGAATACGGTTACGGAGCTGATTAGTTTACTTATTGGAGTTAATTGGTTTTGTTTTTCTACATTTGTAAGGGCACACGCCGGTTTATGCCCAATAATAGGAGTCAAGGCGATCCCTTGAATCCACTTGATCTTGATATAGAAAGGACTCTGAGAACTAATTGAAGAATGGTGAATACCGATGGAGTTCAGGATCCCGCAGCCGCGGGAGACATTCATAACCAACCAATTTATCCAGTTGGTCATGAAACAGTGGATCAAACTACCGCTCGATTGACACGGGGAAGAGCAAGCTAGGCAAGCTTCTCTTAGACAAGCAGAAAGAGATAATTGAGCCATGCAAGAAGCAGCGCAGCGTCTGGCTGATTCTGAAGAGCGACAAAGAAGACTTAGAGTGCAGCAGAGACCATATGTGCCTGTTTATGATGATCCTGAAGAAGAGGATGTGGCTTATCTCGAACCGATTGAGACTGGTGCCATTATTCCACCAGAGTTACCTCAGGGCACTAAGTTTGACATTACAAGTGCCTTGATTCATTTGCTGAACATAAAAGGTGTGTTCGCCGGTCTTCCTACAGATGATCCAAACCTACACGTGATGAATTTTGTGGGGTCTGCACTTCTTACAACTTGCCTGGAGTTAACCAAGAGGCGATTCAGTTGAGATTATTTCCATTCTCTCTAACAGGAGAAGCGACTTTGTGGTTGGCCGAGTTACCACGAGGTTCCATCACTACTTGGCTAGAGTTGAGAAATCAATTTCTGGAGAGGTTTTTCCCACCTTCTAAGATGCTGCAGCTAAAGGATGAGATTTACAACTTCAGATAATTACATGCTGAGGCACTGTACGAGATATGGTTAAGGTTTAAAAAGAAGTTGCAGAATGTTCCGAATCATAGATTGAGTGGTAGAAGTTTACTTGAAATTTTCTACAGGGCTTTGAATGCAAATACTAAGGCTGTAGCAGATACTATCACTAGTGGAGCATTCATGAGTCTGAGATGGGAGCAAGCTTCAGAGATATTAGACCGTATCACTAAGATCAACCGAGGATGGCATACTCGGGAGGCAGATACGCCTGCTGGTACATATGCTATTGGAGATTCAGCTGCACAACGAGCAATGGATGAATCTGTGGCTCAAGAGGTCGCACAACTAAGGACAAAAATTGGTTTGCTAGCTAAACAAATTACAGCCAGAGATGCTGAGAAGGTGCATGCTGTAGGTGCACAAGGTAAAAAGCCTAGACATGATGATAGTGAGTCTGATGAAGAGGCTAAGTACCTAGATCGAGAAGTGGCGGGTTTTCGAGCTAAGGGCCAAGGGTCTAACCAAGACTCTTGGAACTCGAGGTAAGGGAATCAAGGTCAGAATTATTATGGAGACAATTACAACAAGTCGGGAAACAGAGATCGAGAACGAGACTGCGAAGGTAATTGGAGACGGAAGGATGTTTATAGAGAGAAGAAACGTACCACCAGGTAGCAGTAATGATGAGTCGGGAAATTCAAGGATTGAAGACCTGCTTAATAAACTGGTTACAAGGTCGGAAAGCCAAGAAAAGTGTCTAAAAGAGATCAAGGCAGATATTTCAGGAATACGTCAGAAAGTAGATTCCTATTCGATTTCCATCAAACAGCTGGAGCAATAATTTTGGCAGATATCTATAGCATTGAATCAGCGTCAACAAGGTACACTTCCTAGCAACACCATCCAAAACTCGAAAAATGATGCTCATTGTATGGCTATCACAACGAGAAGTGGGAAGATTCTTAGTGAGGCACCCAACTAAGTTGAGGGTGTTCATGCTACACCGGCGGAGCAAACGAAGGCCAAGGAAAAGGTAAAAAAAGTTCTAAAGAAATATGTTCCATTCCCAAGGCCCCTTCCACCTTTCCCTCAACGTCTCAAGAAAAAGGTGGATGAAGATAAAATTGTTAGTGGGGAAATCAGAAAAGAAGTTGCAAAGCCTCAGACTGATGAGGACAAGGTGAATGCTGAAAATGAGAAAGAAAAAGAAGCCCCACCAATGCTAACCCCCATTCCTAAACCGCCACCTCTATTCCCTCAGCGTTTGAAGAAAAAGAAGGAGGATGCAAAATTTCATAAGTTGATGTCCATATTGAAGCAACTTTCTATAAACATCCCATTGGTGGAGGCGCTGGAACAAATGCCGGGATATGCAAAGTTCATGAAAGATTTGGTGACAAAGAAGAGAACTGTCAGTTATGAGTCTGTTGATGATTTGCACCATTGTAGTGCAATTGCGTCCCGTTCTCTTGTGCAAAAGAAAGATGATCCCGGTGCCTTCACAATTCCATGCACAATTGGGTCAGTTCACTTCGCTAGAGCTTTGTGTGACCTAGGTGTGAGCATTAACTTGATGCCACTGGCAGTACTCGAGAAATTAGGCTTGGGAGTCCCCGAACCAACAAAGATGCGGTTATTGATGGCGGATCATACGATCAAGAAACCTGTGGGCATAGTACGTGACGTTTTGGTCAAGGTTGAAAAATTCATCTTTCCTGCTGACTTTGTGGTCTTGGACTGTGAGGTTGATTTTGAGATGCCCATAATTTTGGGGAGACCAATTTTAGCCACCGGCAGAGCATTGGTAGATATGGAGTGGGGTGAGCTGAAATTCAGACTGGATAATAATGAAGTCACGTTCAACATTTGCAGAACTATGTAGCAGCCAAAGGACATGAGGGTGGTTTTAGAAATAAATGTTTTAGATGACCCTGTAGGCCAACCCAAAGGATATCTTGATAAATTCTGAGTAATCAAGATACCCGCGTCGTGCCGTGACGTTAAATCAGGCGCTGCTTGGGAGGCAACCCAAGGTGTTTTGGTATTTCTACATTTGCTTTGATTTTTATTATTTTGATCGACATTCGACCCACTCACCTAGGGTGCCACAGGTATGTTCCTAACTCCCTTGTTTTATTTCGGTCTAATGCATTGGGGACAATGCATGCTTTTAAGTTGAGGGTGTCTGGAGGTACTTGTGGGTCTATATGTCCTCTTGGGGGTTTTTGTTGCCGTGTTTCTTTTACCCCGAGTGTGCTATTATAGTAGAACCGGCATGTTTAGGGTGTTATTTATAGTATTTATATGTTTCTTGTTGAATTAGGAGAAAAATAAGGGAACTGTAGTGTAGTCCAGTTTTGAGAAAAATTATGCTTTTTGAATGCTAAGGATACCCCTCCTTAAATTTTTTATTTTGAAGTATGTGTGTGTAGCATGTTCATGCGTGACAGCTGTTGGATCTTGTTATGGCACTAGGATTATAGACAAAATAACTGTAGCCAGCATTGCATGAATCGGATAGGTAGTTGTTGATAAGACAACCCTGTGCTATGTGTGTGTGAGGTCATTACTTAGTTAACTTTGTGTGTGCAATACAGAACTTGTCCGGTTAGTCTTGCCTAGGTTAAAGGATAGTGGTTAGGAAAGGATCATAGGCCGTTTCTGAATAAGTCCACTTTTAGCCTAAAATGCCAGACCAAATGAATAAGTATCCCTTGATCCCGATTTTGAGCCTTAATTGACCTATTTCTTTCATTAGCCTATTCACCTCCCCATTTTAATTGCAATGAACCTGTCTTGGCCCTGGTCCCTCCTTGGACACTGTTTACCTTAACTCAGGCAAATAGCCTAAGTTGAGGGTGACTATTATAGGGGTGCGTAGATTGATTTGGGTATAAAGAAGGGGTTAATAAAAGAAAAAGAGAAAACAGATTTGGGTGTGAAGAGAAAAAAAATAGAAAAAAAATAAAGTGAGAAAGAAAGAAAAAAATTGTGTTGTGAAGTTTGAGAAAAATCACACCCGAGATCTGAAAATAAAAGAAAGGAGAATAAGGGAGGATAAAAATGAGAATGGTTGGAAGTTGGAGCCAAAGTTAGTGTAGAGTCAAGGAGGGTTGAGTCACCATATCCATATGTACCATACCCGTCCCCAAGCCTACATTACAAGCCGAGTAAAGTCCTATAGTGATCCTAGTCAAACTGTCCGAAAAACTAAGGCATAGAAAATAAGGGCAAACCTATGGTATTTCATGTACACTGTTTGAACTTCTTTGTGAGAGATAGTGTTTTGACCGAGTCCCTAATTTGAGATTCATTAGCATACTGTGAGTGCATGGGACTTCTTTGATTGTGAGAGTACATGGGTTGCATTGTTAGCTGCTATTTGTTCGAATAATGTTATTTGCATATATGCTTAGTTATGTGTTCATAATCTGGTGCCATCACTTGATCCCTTTTGTGTCATGATAATATGCTACCTGTATACACACCGTGGTTTTGAGTTGCAAATAGGAGGGGTCGGAAAAGTTTTTGTGCCAAAGGCAATGAGTCAACTGCCATAGGTCCCTTAGGTTTCTCTTAGTTAAGCATCGTATAGGTCTATTTTTGTTTTGTTCGCTTGAGGACATGCAAACGTTCTAAGTTGAGGGTGTTGATGCGCCATGGTAACATGACACTTTCGATGCTTAAAACAAGGAAAACATGCAATAGCTTGGGTGTATTTGGTTGGTATGATGTGTTTTCTGTCCTACATTGCAGGAAAATAGGTTTTGAAGGCAAAATGATCAAAAGGAAGTATCGCGCCCGAGAACGAAGTATCTGAAGATGAGAGATGAGATCTGCACCAAATAGGTGATTCACGACAGCACTCACGTGACGTGAGTTGCTGCCGTGAGTCAACTTCCAGAGAATCAAAAGCTGCCTGATATCCACGGCAGCACTCACGTGGCATGAGTCCACCTACGTGGCATGAAAGAGTGGCGTGAGTCAACTTTTAAAGATGTCTAATTGAGCCTGATTTCCACGACACTCACCTACGTGGCGTGACTTGGTTCCACGACACCAAGTCACGATACCGTGGAAGTTGCCGACTCTGTTCTCCTGTTCTAATTAGGATAGGATTAGCTTTGTATCTATAAATACCCCTATATAGTCCTATGTACGGGAGTTAGTCAGTTCATTGTTTTGAGAGATACTTTCTATTGTTTCTGAGTTCATAAATATATTCTTGGTTTTGTAGTCAAAAACCCTAGATTCGAGTTTTATTCATTATTGAGATTTTAGTTCTTCTTCATTATTGTGAGTGTGCAATTATGTTTTCATCTTTGAATTCTTCTTGTGTTCTTACAATTATGAGTAACTAAACTCATCAACTAGGGTTGTGTGAACCATGAGGAATTAACGAAACAGGTTAAGTGCAAAGCAATTCTGAACTGCTGTGAATGCATGTATTGCTATCTTCTTCATTGTGATTGATCTTCTAAAGGTTGCAAATGTTAGAAACTCGCCTGTATTCTAGACTTGCTTGAGAGAGAGGTAGAGATTGGGAAAAGGAGATAACAACAGAGATTTGAAGCTATCAACCTTCATCTAATAACTTGAGCCTTAGCGGGAATGGTTATCTGAGATCCAGGACAAGGGATAGTAGTGCGATACTCGGAGACCGAGAGGAGAAAAGTGAAATTCATCTAACCAAGGTCGAGAGACGTTTAGACGAACATATCTTGTCAAATTTTGCATGCAACGCAGCGGGAAAAAGTTTTGTTAGCACAAGTAACCGGTGGAGTTAAGGAATCATTGGGGATCACAATCCTAGTGTATTTCTCTGATTGTCTACAAACTCGATACAACCAACAATCGTTACTGTTACTACTTATTCACAACCCCCCCCAGTTTTACTTACTTTCCAATTATTCCGTCTAGTATTCTAAACAACTTTGACCTATTCCTCGTGGGATCGACCTCAACCTTGGTTGGGTTCTATATTTGATACAACGACCGCATTATACTTTTCTGGAGGTATATTTTGGGTGACATCACTGTTCCTCCTGTTGCTTCAGCCCCTATAATGTCTTCTGATGATCAGAAGAGGTTTGAGAGGTTCATTCGCTTGGCTCCTCCCAAGTTTAGTGGTGCCATTGGAGCGTATGCCTATGAGTTTTTGCTCCCAACCTCGGATCCCTTGAGTCCCTGCTTATAGACTTATCAGTTGATTGACATGGCCAGACAGTGGTGGAGATCTCTTTCCAGCCGTGCCCAACCTCGGATCCCTTGAGTCCCTGCTTATAGACTTATCAGTTGATTGACATGGCCAGAGAGTGGTGGAGATCTCTTTCCAGCCGTAGACCATTGGGTTTTCCTGCTATGACATGGACCCAATTTTCTAAGGCTTTTCAGGAGAGGTTCGTGCCTTACAGTTTGAGGGATCAGATGAGAGATGAGTTATGATCACCTGGAGTAGGGCTCCATGACTATTGCTGAGTATAAGGCTCGCTTTTATACTTTATCCGTATTTTCCGCCGCAAGTATCTCCACTGAGTCAGAGAGGATTGGGAAGTTTGTCGAGGGATTGGATGATTCTTATCAGTTAGCTATAGCTCAGATGGTAGTGTTAGGGGCTTCTTTTCATAGTATTATTTAATCGATTAGTCAGACTACTCTGGGTGGCGCCAAGAAGGTGCACCGACAAGGTGAGTTTAGCAGGCATATATCTCGAGGTAGGGATTTCTCTAGCAGACGTTCTCATAGTTATCATGGTAGACCAGTTCAGGCAGCCTTGCAGAGTTTGAGTAAGAGGTCTGTAGTTTCTGTGGCCCCAGGTAGCCAGGGTTTAGGTCACGCGGGTAAAGGCTTCGGTTATGGTTCTTCATGACAGGGAGGTCATTCTGGTTCTTCTGGGCTTCTCAGCATGATGCTAGTAGAAGGGAGTGTTTTATGTATCATGAGATTAGACATTATACAAGGGACTGTCCTTGGCATGTATTGGGTTCTGCGCTACAAGGTTCTCAATTTCAGCTTTGCTCTACTCTTATTTCTGTGATTAGAGGTGGTTCATAGAGTGGCATGAGTGGTACTAGAGGTGCTTGAGGTATAGCTCAGGGATCTCGTGGTAGTGGATGCAGGGTTGCTCAGTTCGAGAGAGGATGTAGATAGCGTTATGCTATACCTGGGAGGCCCGAGGAGGAGACCTCGAATGCAGTTATTACAGGTATCATCCCAGTTTGCTACCGATCTTCTTCCGTGTTATTTTACCCTGGGTCTATATTCTTCTATATGTCTACATATTTTGCTACTGGTTTTGATGATTCATATGAGTCCCCTGCCATGCCCCTTATGTTTCTACCCCTGTAGGAGATTCTTTAGTGGTGTATCGGGTGTACCAATCATGTGTTGTGACCTTAGTGAGGCGTGAGACCTGGGTAGACTTGATTATCCTAGATATGGTCAATTTTGATGTTATCTTGGGTATGGATTGATTGGATCCCTATCATGCTATTTTGGATTGTTATGCTAAGACTGTGAGCTTAACTACTCCGGGTGTGCCAAGGTTAGCTTGGAAGGGTACTCTTAATTCGGGTCCGAAGGGAGTTATATCTTTTCTATGCACTCGTCGCATGGTAGAAAAGGGGTGTTTATTTTATTTGGCCTATGTTTATGATATTAATGTTTCCTCCCGCCTCCTTTGGAATCTGTTCGGGTTGTTCACGAGTTCATGGTTATGTTTCTTAGGGATTTACCTGGTATACCTACGGACCGTGATATTGATTTTGCTATTGATGTTGAGCCGGGCACCAAGCCCATATCCATTCCTTCCTAGAGGATGGCCCCGACTGAGTTGAAGGAATTGAAGGTGCAATTGTAGGATTTGTTGGGTAAGGGTTTTATTCGATCTAGTGTATCTCCTTGGGGTGCTCCTCTCTTGTTTATAAAGAAGAAAGATGGTTCTATGAGCATGTGTATCGACTATCGATAGTTGAACAAGGTGACAGTCAAGAATAAGTATTCTCTTCCACGCATTGATGATCTATTTGATCTGCTTCAGGGTGCTTTGGTGCTTTCCAAGATTGACTTGAGATCCGAGTATCACCAGTTGAGGATTAAAGCTTCGGATGTTCCAAAGATGGCTTTTCAAACTCAATACAGTCATTATGAGTTCTTGGTCATGTTATTTGGACTGACTAATGCCACATCAACGTTCATGAAGTTGATGAACCACATATTTCAATTGTATCTCGACTCTTTTATGATTATGCTTATAGATGACATCTTGGTTTATTCTAAGAATGAGACCGACAATGTGAGACACTTGAGGACTGTACTTCAGAGATTGCGTGATGACAAGCTATATGCTAAGTTCTCCCAGTGCAAAATCTAGTTGGATTCTATTTCTTTCTTGGGTTATGTGGTGACTAAGGATGGCATTATGGTTGATCCGGCCAAGATAACGACGATTCGTGATTGGGCTAGACCTACTTCTCCTACCAAGATACAGAGTTTTGTTGGTTTAGCAGGTTATTATCGATAATTTGTTAGGGTTTCTTTTCTATTATGACTCTTTTGACCAAGTTGACTCAGAAGAAGGTTGTATTTCAGTGGTTGGATGCTTGTGAGGAGAACTTCCAAAAGCTCAAGGAGTTGTTGACTTCGGCCCCTATCTTGACTTTGCCCAAGGAGGGAGTGGGATTTATCATGTTTTGTGATGCTTCTAGTGTTGGTTTGGGTGCAGTGTTGATGTAGGAGAGTAAGGTGATTGCCTATACTTCTCGTCAGTTGAAGCCCCATAAGAAGAATTACCCTACCCATTACTTAGAGTTGGCAGCAGTCGTCTTTGTGTTGAAGTTGTGGTGACATTACTTGTATGGGGTCCATTGTGAGATTTTCTTGGATCATCATAGCCTTCAATACTTCTTCTCCCAGTGGGATCTTAATATGAGACAGAGGCGTTGGCTTGAGTTGCTTAAGGACTATAATCTCACTATTCTTTATCATTCAGGCAAGACAAATATGGTTGCGGATACCTTGAGTCAGAAGTCGACCAGTATGAGGAGTCTTGCTCATCTCTTGACTCAGGAGCAACCTTTGTCTATGGAGGTTCAGTCCTTAGCTAACCAGTTGGTTAGGCTTGATATTTCGACACCCAAGCATGTGTTAGCCTTTGTTGAGGCTAGATCTTCTTTGATGGAGCAGATTTGAGCTCATCAGTTTGATGATAGATTGAGGGTGATTTGTGATAAGGTATTGAGTGGCGAGGCCAAGCGACATCTCTTGATTTTGATGGTGTTTTGATGATTAGTGGCCGAGTCTGTGTGTCGAGAGTTGGTGGATGGGTGAGATTGATCTTGGAGGAGGCTCATTGTTCTAGATATTTCATTCACCCAGGAGTGGCTAAAATGTATCATGACTTAAAGCAACATAATTGGTGGGGTGGTATGAAGAAGGATATTGTGGAGTTCGTGTCTAAGTGTTTGAATTTCCAGCAAGTGAAGTATGAACACCAATAACCGGGTGGTATGATGTAGAGGATGCCTATTCTCGAGTGGAAGTGGGAGCGGATCACTATGGATTTCATAGCTGGCTTACCCCCAACTTTAGGGAAGTTTGACTTTGTTTTGGTGATTGTGGATTTGTTGATCAAATCAACTTATTTCATTCCTGTGAGGACGAGTTATAATGTAGAGAAGTTGTCCAAGATCTACATTAGGGAGATTATTCAATTGCATGGTGTCCCTGTTTCCATTGTATCCGATAGAGGTACCATGTTTACCTCGGGTTTTTGGAGTACTATTTAGAGTAACTTGGGTACTCAGCTTGATTTGAGCACAACGTTTCATCCTCAGACCAACGGTCAGTCCGAGAGGACTATTCAGGTATTGGAGGACATGCTCTGAGCATGTGTCATGGACTTTAGAGGACATTGGGACAAATACTTTCCCCTAACGGAGTTCGCCTGCAACAACAATTATCATTCCAATATTTAGATGGCGCCTTTTGAGGCTTTATATGGGCGAGGTGTAGATCCCTCGTGGGATGGTTTGACTCGTTTGAGGTGAGATCTTGGGGTACAAATTTGTTGAGGGATTCGATGGATCGAGTGAGACTTATTCAGCAGAGGCTATAAGCTGCCCAGAGTAGGCAGAAGAGTTATACCGACCATCGAGCCTGCGATGTATCATATATGATTGGAGATTGAGTTCTATTGAAAGTTTTACCCATGAAGGGTGTGATACGATTCGGGAAGAAAGGGAAGCTCAGTCCGAGGTTCATTAGCCCTTTCGAGATCCTTGAGACGTATGGTGATGTGGCGTATAAGCTTGCTTTGCCTTCACATCTATCGGTTGTTCATCCTGTTCTTCATGTCTCCATGTTAAAGAGGTACCATCCTGATGATGCTCATGTGATACAATGGGATTTCATTGTGTTAGACCCTAATTTGTCCTTTGAGGAGGAACCTATTGCTATCCTAGACAAACAGACTAGGAAGCTGAGGTCTAAGAGTATTGAGTCGGTGAAGGTCCAGTTGAGACATCGTCTTGTTGAGAAGGCTTCTTGGGAGTTCGAGTCCGACGTGCTTCGTAAATACCCCCAGCTTTTCACCGCACTAGGTACCTTATTTGCTTTTAGTCGAGGACGAACTAGTGTTTTAGTGGTGGATAATGTAACAACCTGATATGTGAAATTTTCCTTTTTATGTGTTTTGACCATTTTGACCTTTACTGTAGTTATTACATGTTGATTATGAGGTGTGGGGATGGTTGGCACGGTTTTCGATGCATTCGAGAGTGATTTGGGAGATTTTGAGACTCTTAGAGGCTTTAAAATCCATTAGTTTGACTTCAGTCAACATTTTGTGTTTTGGGCGTCGGATGACAATTTGGAAAGTTCCATTAGATCCGGAACGTCAATTTTGGGTTAGTAGCACGAGTAGTTCGAGCTCGGAACCTTTATTTTGCATTTCTACCCTTCATTTAGAAACTAGTGAAAAATGCTTATATGAGGTCCTAGGGGTTAATTTGTTTAAAATGACTTATTTTTGAAAATCTGACATTGCCATTGAGTCCTAAACGTCGAAAATTGCCTAGTAGCATATATGATTTAGTTCTATGGGGTCCCGAACGAATCTCGAGGGTCCGTTCGGAGACATTTCAACTTGCCAAAAACTCAGCATTTGCTGATATCTGGTGCAGGTGCATTCCTTTGTGAACTGGGCCTCCGGCTGCGAACGTGGAGAAGGATATTATCCTTTATCGCGATCGCGAAGAGTCCTTGTCTCCGAGACGCGTTATCTCCTTCATCGCAAACTTGACAGGGCTTTCGCAAATGTGATGGTTTGGGCTGTTGGCCTTTGTGAACGCGATGACTAATTAATTGGCCTGTTCAGCGTTGACCCTCGCGAATTCGAAGGGTTGACTGCATTCACAAGGTACTGTTCACAAAATAGTATAAATACTCCATTTTTCGTGAATTCCACCATTTTTGGACCTAGGAGTTCGAGAAGAGGCGATTTTGAGGGTTTTATCCACCATTCTTGCATGCGTAAGCTTATAATCCATCCTTCCATAATTTCCTATTTATTATATCTTCGAAAATACCTTTTAATCATGATTTCAAACTAGAATTTGAGGGTTTTTGCCGGTAAACTCTTAAAATGGTTTTTCTTCGATTTGAGCCTCGTTTTTAACTCATTTTTGCGTGCGTTTTCAACGGTAGACTCCTATAACTTTGGAGAACATGTTTCTAAAATAAAATTCTAGTTTTACCTCTTTTGTTTTTGAACCCATTTTTCGAACCCGTTTTGAATCTGTCTTAAATATAGTTGATATGGGTATCATTGGCTTTATTTTAATGCATAGAGTCTATATTTGTATGTTTTAGCTCATTCTGAGACCGTTCTAAAGGGGAAGGTTCCTTGTTGAAGGTTCTAGGCTAGAATTTTCGTCGCTACGAGGTAGGTTATGACTTAACTTCTTTCAGATTGGGCTGAGTAGTTAATGAACTTGTAAAGCATGCTATGGGTTAGGGTGTTAGACGTGGAAACCGTATTTTGAGATTATTATATTTTATCATATTGCCCATGCGGGGGCTTGTATGCATATTATTTATTAACTTTAGAGGTGGTAAATGATGTGATTCCCGTGCGAGGGCTTTATTTGATGATTCAGGCCTTACTTGTGAATTATTTGCCGTAATTATTCTTGTGTTATCCGAGTGGGAGCTTGGATATATATTATAGGCCTTATTTGAGCATTTAATTGTCTTTACCACATGATTTATACTTGAATGACGATTTTAAATGAGTTTATTGCTATCTGTGATGACTATACATACCAGTGGTGGCCTATAATGGCTTATATCATGAATCATTGTCTTATGGAGTAGATTCTGAGCTCAGTCATACTTGTATTGAATTGATGTTTATCTTCATACCTATTGGTTATGAGCATTATATCCTCATATCATCTATACATGTTAATGAAACTTGAATACCACTGAGGCATTATGATTTCGAAAGAAAATGAAAATTCTTTTATAAAACCCTTAGCCGAGGTCATTATCGGTAAGGTGGATTGTGAGGTATTGGAAACCTAGGTTGAGGTCATTGCCGATATGGTTTGTTGAGATTATGAAAGTATATGAGTTGCGAACCCCTCCTCATGGGTCCTGTCTTGAAGCGCTGAGGCTTCAAACGTGTATACGTAAGTCCCTGTTTCCCACTATCATTGCATCATTTCATTGCATTTTCTGTGTTTCCTTATATGCACCCTTGATGTTTATTTAGATTCTTTTTATACTTTGTGTGTAGTAGTTTCTCTTTGATCTTATATTATGGAACTGTTAGTGGAGACGGTGTGAGCTACCTTTTGGGAATTTTCTGTTTGCAAGGATGTGCTCATAGTATATTTTACTTGTGTTATTTTCTACTTTGCTCAGTCGGCCTATGATACCTACTGAGTACAAGTGGACCATACTCACCCCTACTGTGCCTTTTAGGTGCAGATCCCAGTACCAGTGCGAGTCGAGGTAACTGATTTGTGCGGTAGCAGTTCATGACCTTTCGGAGTATATGATGAGATCCCCATTCGGATCCTTGTTCCAGTCTCCATCTATCCTTATCATGTCTTTATTAGTATTCAGAGACAGATTTTATATTTTTCACTTTCAGATTTTGTATTAGATGCTCTTCTACTTATGACACTATTTTTGGGGTTTATGTACTTTCTTTAGATTTTGCTATGTGTTATGTTATAGCCTGACTTTGTTCTAGATGTCTCGTTTTATGGGTTTCTTCCTAATTATTTACTTGTTTATTATCGGATAGATTTTGGCTTACTTACTAAGGTTAGTTCTGAGGTAAGTGCTATCACGATCTCAACTTTTGGGTCGTGACAATCTGCGTTTCACATGAGCCCTTATAAGAAGGGCTGATTTGTACAACAGTCAATATTCAAATCTTCACGACCTGCAGTAAATAATGGAAGGGGGAAAGAAGAAATCCTAAGTAAGAAGTAACATTTAAAATTTAAATAAAAGAAACTCTCAGTAGTCTTACAGTGAATCCATCCTTCAATGTGTCCTTTTATAAGTTGAATGATTTCTATCATTTATCATTATGTACAAAGTGAAACTTAAAGCAAAAAAACAGTAAACTACTTGTACATCAAGGAATGTAAATCCATAAAGCTCTCCATTCAAGCATCTATTATTTCTCATTCCACTAAACGAACGCAACAAAAAAAGTTTCCACGTCATAATCAGTTCCTTCGCAAATTTGTCGTATTCAGTTCCTTTACAAATTTACACCGCTCGGCTAATACAACATTCCAAATATAGAATGTACACATTAGAAAAAATTGTAGGACTTCTAGTATACCAAGAATTATCTTAAATACATTACATACTCCGGATGAAGTTTCTTATCGTATAAAATAAAATACTTCAAAAATCAACACTGAAGGAGAAACTTATTTGAATTATCATAGTTCTTGAGGAACTATTGACAATATTAGCTTTAAGTAGTAATATATCATATTTCAACTGTGGGATTGTTTGTGCCATTATCCATGGAGCTCAGATTAATCTGTTTAAGCTTATTGTATATTTGTAGAAAAAGGTACAATATATTTAAGTAAATGGAAGTGAATTAAAGCTGATTGGTTCAATTTTTTGTAGCATAATTTAAATGTATCTTATCATGAATGAAATCTAATTTAGCAGTCGTTAATTTTTCCAACTCAAAACTATATGATCTATTTCTCTTAGATGAATAAATGATCTTTTTCTAATGAACATTTCTCCTCCGTCTTTAATGATTTCATATATATCTAGATAAAAATCAAAGCTCTTTAACTCAAATTGCTTTGTCAGTAGATGGACTATAAGAAACGGATACCATGAAGAGCAATCTAAATGTTCCTCATATAACTGAACATCAAACTATGGAGACAGATAGACAATCTCAATTTAAGCAATTGGCATGCTATCACCTTTTGCCTTATTTTGTATTACTAATGTAGCCAGTAGATGCAAAGCTTCATCTATACCCATTTCTTCAACTACAACTATTTTAAAGTCACAAAACACCTCATAGAGTACTGTAGATCATATTTTCAAACTATTTATAGTTATATAACTACAAAATTCATTATTCTATTATGGCTATGGAGAGCAAGGCTCGCATAGAAACGACTTATTTCTTTGTTGAATAGTATAAAAGAGAAAAGCGGAACTACTGGAGGTTACCGCTACAGTGGAACTTTTATTGCTGCAGCGGTACCACTGTAGTGGCTCCAGGTAGTAAGTCCAGGGGTTCCCATATTTTTGTGAATTTTCAATTGTTGCAAAGCAACCCTGTTTCCGAAATGTTAAATGCTAGATAAGTCACAGAAATGCTGTAAGTTGGGTTAATGAATTCACAAGCGAGGATCTAGAAACCAGAACTATATTAAATGTTATGATTTCTCCCTATTTATTTTTAATGTTATTTGTTTCTAACCTTGGTCTATCGATGATGCCTACCAGTACGCGTGGTTATACTGTGCTACACTTACTATATCTTCACTCGTGGATATAACCATGGTGTAGGTCAGTTGGAGTTTCTACATCAGCGGCTGTGATCATTCAGCAGCAACTCCTGCCCTCTCTATTCTGTATGGATGCTGTGTCATGGACTTTCCTATCCCTTGTCTAGTGCTCTTGTACTAGTTTAGGCTAGGTTCTGGGGAGTCGCTTGTAGTTATTTTGTGCATTTATTTTGCTCTTGTACTAGTTTAGGCTAGGTTCTGGGGAGTCGCTTGTAGTTATTTTCTGCATTTATTTTATGTATCAGATGTATTAAAATGAGTTATGAAATGAATTGATTAAATAATCTTATTTGAACTGTTGATGTGTTATTAATAGGATAGACAAAATTCACTAAGTGAATATTGTAGTAACTTTCGTATTGATTAAATGGTGGGGTATTTAGGGTTCTCCAATATGGGGTAGGTGTAGGTAGGTGCCTAGCATGATCCGATAGGTTGGGTCGTGACATGTGGAAATGTCTCTATGAATGCTCTATAAAAAAAGCTCTATGAATGCATTTCCTTGAAATGTGTATTTGTTGATTGGGATCAGAGTTGCACACCTGCACATTATGCATTGCATTCAATATGGATCGGAATGACACTTTTGTCCATTAATATTAAATTGGAGTGTCACGCCTTCCCAATATGATATATGGATTGGAGTTGTACGACTACATAATATTATAAATGAATGGAGTGGTGTGCCTACCCGGTATATAGACTTCGTAAGTCCCCTGTAGGTCCCAACTATCTGAAAAAAGAATCGGATATATACACAAAATATATATTGCATTACAATTTATTCATTCACTATCATTTTCTTGGTGTTTGTTGTGTTTTGGTAATAAATATGTGCTTAAGTATTTTGAAATTGACTTGGTGATTGTCTATCACTATTTATAGCGGTGATCATCAAGAGTATTGAACATAGACTCTCTAGCAAATCGGGGAAGCACAACCGTTAGGCGGATAGCCAAAGTGGGAGCCTCAGTAGAGGGTGGAGCAATAAAAGCTCGGACAGTAGGTGGTGCTGGGAATGTGGTAGATTTATACTGAGAAGCTAGAAAATGAATAGCGGAATTGTTGGGATGTTGTTGGCGTGAAGTGAATCCCGATGCATGTTGTGGTGCGTCAATAACAGTAGGAAATTGAGTCTTCGACATTGGTGGAAAACTAGAGGTATATGCAGGGTCAATAGCGGGGAATGGAGGAGAAGGAAACCCACTGGCCCAGGCTCGGTGCATTTCTGTCATTTGTTGCCTTAGTTTCAAAAACTCTTCTTTAAGCCTTAAACCCTCATTCTCCCGACTCTTAGTCTGATCAATGATGTCAACCTCGATATCTTTGTTGGACATAACTGACTTTTCCTTGGACTTGGTATAATATGGATGACTAGCAAAAATGCCACAAACCAACCACCTTAAACTAACTGAATAATAGAAATAACAAATGCGTTAGAGTTCAAATTTTTTCAAAATCTCTCTTTTTTTGTTTTTGTTTTTGGAAAGGTCACCGAACCCGAGAAGGGCGCCTACATATCTTACCCCCGAGAGAGGAGAATCAGGTGTGTGTAGTTCATGAAGCTTCGACATAAGATAACCAATCAATACTTTTTTTTTGTAAGAATTTAGAGGAAAATAAACTATAAAGACACAAAAGAAGAAATCTTTTTTGTTTTGACTTTTTCTTCTTTTTTTTTCAAAAGAAATTTACGAAAATCTTTTTGAATTTTTCAACTTTGAATTTCATGTGAAAATGAGATCTAAAATTATCCAAGATTTTTTTTTGTATTTTTCATATGAAGAAACACGTGAAACAACTCATCTAAAAAGAAGAGTAAAGAAAATCTTTTTTCCTCTTATTTTTTTTTGAAAGAAATTGACAAAAATCTTTTTGGGTTTTTGATTTTGAATTTCATACAAAAATGAAACCTAAGATTATCAATGGATTTTTTTTTTGTATTTTTCTTTTAAAGACGAATGTGAAACACCTAGAGTGTGTTTGGTATGAAGGAAAACATTTTCTGGAAAATGTTTTCCAATTTTCTCATGTTTGGTTGGCTTAAATGTTTTTCAAATCAACTTATTTTCCTCAAATTGAAGGAAAATGACTTCCCTTCAAAAAGTAAGGAAAACATTTTCCAAAACTCTCTTTCAACCTCACACCTCACCTTTCCACACTAACCCAAGTCTCAATTACCGATTTCCAACACTAACATGGGATTCGACTCTCGATTCTCGACTCGGGAGTTAGGGTCGTGTCTCAAGACTGGAGTCGCGGTTAGGTTGCCGGATTGGGAGTCGGGTTCGGGTCTCGGGTCAGGAGTCGGGGTCAGGTCTCGGATCAGGAATCGTGGATGGGTCTCGGGTCGAGTGTCGGGCCCGAAAGTCAGGGTCGGGTCTCGAGGTCAATTCTCGGGGTCGGAAGTCAGGGTTGGGTGTAGGAGTCGGGAGTCGAAGTTGGGTCTCGGGTCGGGAGTTGGGGTAGTGTCTCTGGTCTGGTGTCGAGGTTGGGTCTCAGGTCTTGGGTCGGGTGTCAAGGTTGGGTCTCAGGTTGGGAGTCAAGGTCGGGTCTCGGGTTCGGTGTCAGAGTCAGGTCTCGAGTCGGGAGTCCGATCGGGTCAAGGGGTCGAGTCCCGGATCTGGATTCGGGGTCGGTCCCGGGTCTTGAGTTAGGTCTCGGGTCTCGGGTCTGGTCCCGAGTCTGGATTCGGGGTCGGGTCTTGGGTCGAGAGTCGGGATCGTGTCTCGAATTGAGAGTCGGGGTAGGGTCTCACATTGAGAATCGAAGGTGGGTCTCGGGTCGAGTGTCGGGGACGAAAGTCAGGATTGGGTCTCGGCGTCGGGAGTCAGGGTTGGGTGTTAGGGTCGGGAATCAGGGTCGGGTCTCGGGTAGGGAGTTGGGGTCGTGTCTCGAGTTCAGTGTTGGGGTTGGGTCCTGAGTCAGAAGTCTGATCCGAATTCGAGGTCGTTCCCGGGTCTCGTGTCGGGTGTCGGGGTTGGATCTCGGGTCAAAAGTTGGGGTCTGAAGTCGGGGTTGGTCTCGGGTCGGGTGTTGGGTCGGGTCCTGGGTCGAGAGTTGAGGTTCGATCTTGGGTCGGGTGTCGGGGTCAGGTCTAGGGTCGAGATTTGGGGTTCGGTTCCAGTCTCGAATTGGGAGTTGGGTCTCGGGTCGGGAGTTGAGATTCGATCTCGGGTCCGATCCAGGGTGTCGGGTCTGGAGTCGGATCTCGGGTTGGGAGTAGCGGTTTTGGGTCGAGAGTAGGGGTTGGGATCGGGGTTGAGGTCGGGTGTTGGGTCCCGAGTTAGGTTCGGGGTTGGGTCTCGAGTTGAGTGTCGGGGTCGGGTTCCGGGTCGGGTGTCAGGGTCGGATCCCGCTTGGATGTCAGGGTCGGGTCCCGAGTAGGGTGTCGGGGTCAGATCTCGGATCGAGTGTCGGGGTCGGGTCTCGAGTAGGGTGTCGGGGTCAGGTCCCCGGTCGGGTGTCGGGTTCTGGTCCCGATTCAGGGTGTTCATCTGTAGTTGGGGTCGAGTCCTGAGTCGGGGTAGGGTGTCATGGTTGGGTCACAAATCGGGATTCGGGGTCGTTCTCGGGTGCTCAAGTAGGGAGTAGGGTGTTGGGGTTGAGTCCTGGGTCGAGAGTCAGAGTTAGGTGTCGGGGTCAGGAGTTAGGTTCGAGGGTTGGGATCAATTTTCGGATCGAGTGTTGGGTTCGGGGTTGGGTCTCTATTGGGGTGTCGGGGTCGGATCCCAGATCGGTCATCTAAGTTGGTTCTCGGGTCAGAAACTATTTTCCTAAAAAGTAATTTCTACTCTCTAGCCAAACACTTAAAAATATTTTCTAGAAAATATTTTTCATTCACCTACCAAACACTAGAAAATATTTTTCGAAAAATGTTTTCCACTCACCAAGGAAACATGAGAAAATAAGTAAGAAACCAACTTGTTTTCCATGAAAATATTTTTTAGGAAAACATTTTCCTTCATACCAAACACACCCCTAATCTAAATGAAGAGTGAAGAAAATATTTTTGAATTCTTTAAATAAGATCACCGAATCCAAGAAGGGTTGCCTACGTATCTGACTCCTGAAAGAGGAGAATCAGGTGTGCATAGTTCATCCAGATTGAACAATTAAAGACTAAATAAAAGAGACCCCGACTTGAGACACGACTCATTTTGCTAAAAACAAGTGATGAAAAACGAAAATAAATTCTTTTTTGAGTTTTCGATTTGAAATTTCGTATAAAATGAAACCAAAATTACAAAAGAAAAATCTTTTTGTATTTTGCATACATAATTGTTCAAAAATAAAGCCCCAACATAAATAAAATATTTTTTTGAAATTTTCAACTTATAAAAACATGAAGACACTAAAAAGGAAAATCTTTTTTTTTTTTTTGCATTTTCATTATATAAAAATGTACAAAAAAAAAACACTTTTTTTTAAAAAATGTATGCTAATGAAATAAAGGAAAATTCTTTTTGATTTTTTTTTTTTGAAAAGCACAAGGACACTAAAAACACAAATCTTTTTGGATTTTTCTTAATATAAAAATGTATAAAGCTCCTACCAAATAAAAATCTTTTTGAAATTTTCAAGTTATAAAAGCATGCTAAAGGAAATAAAAGAAAATTCTTTTGATTTTATTTTGTTTTAGGAATGAGTGCAAATGGTAAAAATCTTTTTTGAATTTTTTTGATTTGCGAAAACAAAAGCCATAAAGAACTCCTAAAAACTACAAAACTCTTTTTTTTTTTTCTTGATTTTTTGATTTCTTTTTTTTTTCTTTTCACTACTCTTGCATAAACACAAACCCTGTTCCCTCACATTTAACATCCTCCTCTAAATCAGTCTGCCAAATGACCCTTTTACCCTCAAAGATTCAACAAGTAGCACATAGGGATGCTTTCGAATAAGTCTCCTACAATGGACCAAACAGGCCCCGCTAGGTCTCAACATGATGCAAATAAGAATGACCTAAAGGCCGACCTAGGCTGGGAGTCCACTAACAGGATAAGGCTATTCAGAGCGACACGTGATCGATACGCCACGCTCCTACGCCACCCTTCCTAAATTTGGAAGACTCAACAAAGTGTTCATGTACGCTTACAACGTACTCCGAGACTTGTTTCGAAAAAATGACTTTGGATATGCATATGATGACAGATATAAAGCGGTAACAGACAAAGGAAAAACAGTAAACAAGTAGCACGTAGGCATCCAACAACAATGATAAGAACGATAACACAACCAAAACATCTATTCACCTATAGTGTCAACTAAGTCGATATGACTCAATATTGAAGCTCGAATTCTAACAAAACATTCCACAACAGAGTCGCTAGAGCTGTCAGATCCCTTTTTACCCAAAAATTATTTCATGTAAGTTCAAAAGGGTTTTCAATTATTGAAAGTGACTAAAAAAATATGTTTCGACAAGGGTTTGATTAAAATTCAGAGTCGCCACTTGACATTGTGTTGGTGTGCCAGGTTACGATAAAAGTATCTTTCCAAAATAATTGACTCTTTAAAATACTGATCAACAGACATAGATTTCGATTAAAGAATTCTATTGATCGAGAGGAAGGTGTGAGGAATCCCTCGATCCCATGGTTTGAGAACGGTCGCTTCGTTGACTCATATCAGCTTACTTAACGCTATAAATGAAAACACACAATAAATAAACAGATAAAGAATTCAAAGCAAAGTAAATATTCAATCTGATTATATTGTCCAAAAGAAAAAGAAAATATAGAAATAAACCTACGCTACCTAAAACTAGCCTAATCTATACTTTACCCGACGTCCCTGGCTTTGTCTCGAACGACCTCCATACATGGTACCTTGGGGCATTCCACGGTGAATAAAAACATTTTTGATTCAAAACGATGAAGTAAAGAGCACACAAGCATATCAATAAAAACACAATGAAATATGAATCTCAAATTTGCACCCCTACCTCGGCCTAAACATGCTACTACTGAGTTGAACGAATCCAAAATAAATACGATAGCAAATTAAATAAAAACAACTATGAAATTATGAATTAGCCGATTGTTAATCCCTCCTAACATCAACAATTTAATCTACTTCAATTCCTAATCGGATTGCTCCAATCAAGTTAGAACTCTTTCAACCTAAAAACTTGAATTAACGAAAGAAACAAGTCAGAAAATATTTACCAAAGGCAACAGTTATAACTATTGAAATCATCCAAATAAATCCACATCAAACAAATATATTCAAGCCAATTCATACCATCATGAGTACAAAACAGATATATAACTAAAATTAAAGGGAAATAAGAGTCGAATTGGACCTCAAAATAAGCTTTTATTCAATAAATTTGGATTGATTGAAATGAGCGTGGATCAGATCCTCGACGTTCAAAGCAAACTCAACCAACGAAACTCCAAAAAAGAACAAAACTCAGCTACTTCAAATCCTTGTGTATCGGTGATGGAAGGTGATTTTTATGGGTGGTTGTTCCGAGGTATTCATCGGCCAGAGTTGGAGGAGATGGGAGTGTAGTGGTGGTGGGTGGTGTTTTCACGATGGAATTTCACTGAAAGTAGCTAGAGTTAGCTGGGATCGGAGCTTTTTGGGTCGGGTTGGAGCTCGCCGATGGTTGGTCGGCGGTGTTAACGGCTGGACAGTGATGATATAGTTGCTCTGGCAACACAAAATCACCGGAGATGAAGCTGGTCACCGAAAAATGTTAAGTAAAGGAGACAGAGGTTGTGTTCATGGAGAGGCGGCCATGGGTGCATTTATGGATGAAAATTTGATTGAGGAAGAAGATGCCAAGCTCCCAATTTTCTCTCTGGTTTCTTCTTTTCTCTATATCATTGTTTGTGTTCTTGTCTAATTCATGGAAACTGTGAGGAATTGGAATTTTTTGGGTTGCTGGAAGTTGAAGGTGATGATGTTCATAGTGAAGAAAATCCCAAAATTGTGCCCTCTTCTTTTCGCATCTGTCTTTGGTGTTGTTACTGTTGGTGTTTTTTGGTGTTGTTGATGGAGGTTTACTTTTGGTTTTCATGGAGGTTGGTAGTCATGATATCGCTATTTTTATTCATTCATGGTGGATTAACGGAGGAGCTCGAGCTCGTATCTGTGTGTATATTGTTCGCTGAAATCGTTAAGGTGGGTGATGGGGAAAAATGTGAGTGTATGGGGGTGGATTAGGGGTCATTTATTGGGTGTGTGATGGTGTAGAACAGTGTAGGTGGAACTTTTAATTGGGGACGAAGAAATAAATAATAAATAAAAGTGGATAAAAAACTACAAGTAAACGATTAAATATTCAAATTGTTATGGATAGGGATTGTAACACCCCGAACGTCTAAATTAAGATTCGAACCGTTATTCAAATGCATGTAGACCCAACTCTGATATTTTTAATTGTACATAGGTGTTAATACCAATTATTTAGTGTAATAGTAGCTTTGGTTATCAATTATGTTCATAAGGAACTTCTAGCTCAAAGTTAAGTTGAAAGTTTCTTTACTGATTAAGTTTTCATATAAGATTTTACTAGGATCAACTTCAAACGAACATAAATAATAGAATATGAGGAGTTTTTTTATCTCAAACCCACCAAATTAAAGGTCTCTGAGACTTCTTTCCAACACATTAAATCGTTCATTAATCCGATTCTGGAGCAGAAAGTTATGACCATTTTACTAAAACATGTCAAACCTATGCAAATTGGCGAATCACCTAATGGTTTGGTGATGCGCCAAATTGGATCACCGAAATGTCCCAAAAACCTTCACAAATTTTTCATTTTTTCCTAAAGCTATATTTTGGCGATGCGCCGGATGGTTTGGCGATGGCACCTCTAAATCGCCGAAATGACGGGGTTCATTAAATGGTCATTTTTTTTTTTGACTTTTTCCAATTTGTTTCTATTTCTCATCAGCCCCAAGTTGGTATTTTCTCATCTCCTCATCCTCCAACCCTAAGTTAAGTTACTCCCATGAAATTCTAAGCAATTTATAGTATTTCAATTATTCTTTTTTTGGATTATTAATGAAATCTTACACCATAACCTAGGATTTCAAGAACGTTCAACCAAGATTCCAAGAACTGAATTCTTGGAGATTCTTCCTCAGATTAGGGTTCCTCATTAACTTCTTGGAAAGCAATTAAGGTATGTAGGACTTCAATGGGGATTTCCTTTCATCCTCGTGTCCAAAGCTCCTCAGTTTTCAAGAATTTAATTTCATAGTTAGGGTTTATAAATCCACTTCCAAATTCAATTTTTATGATCCAATTGCATGATTTCTCAAAGTCTTTACTCATGATTATGGATTTTATGACTATTGTGTTTACTTTTTACACTTAGCAAGATTTCTTATTGCCCTTTTTGATTCTTGACATGATCTTGAATATTTTTGTCGAAGCTTATATTTTAGAGCATGATTTAAGAACTTTTATGTTATTATAATGAATATTCAAGAAGATAGATTAAACCCATAGAAGGGTGAAGTTTATGATAGTTTCAAGATATGATTTTCAATAAAGTTTCGATCTTTACAGTAGATAGGTAGTGATTTTAAATCATTATTGAGCATATGATTATCAAAATAGTTTTGGGAGTAGTATTTAGCACTGAGCGAATGAGGGTTCTAGATAGCCCAAGTTCCAGAACTACGTGCCACCATAGGATTATGTTTCACCGCAATGTCGGTTGATCATTTGGCCCTGAGAGGCTCAGATTAGTGGATCCACATATAGATAGATAGGTCCTATGCCTTGGTAAAGTATGGGGTAGCCCTTCCAACCGAGTTTGACGTTGGACATCATTATCTCAAGTGATGTATGTCGGTTATAAGAAACTCCCACCTATAAGATTATTCTGTATTTTTATACTTGACTTCATATGAATATGATATAATTTCAGATAACATGATTTCAGATATGCATCCTTTCAGATATATAGTTTCAGATACGATTAAGTTTCTGTTATTACAGATTTATGAATTCATTACTTTTTCTCTAAATGAGCTTTTACTTAGATTTAAGCTATTATGATTTTCTTTTGGTTTTTACCACCTAAAAGTATCTACTTTGTTTAACCATTTTTAATATGGTCATCTTAATGTTACCAGTTAGTATGATTTTAGATATGTATTTCGTCAGAAAGTTTTATTATGATTTAAGTTAAACTGTTTTATGTTATTTATTATTATTCCTACATACTCAGTACATTTAGTCGTACTGATTGCATACTCTTTGCCTACATTTTTTACGTGATGTAGATATTGGTGACCAAGCTCAGACTCGTGGCTAGTTGATATCAATTCATCTTGTAGTAGTGGTGAGTCCTCATCATTCGGGGACCTAGTTAGTTGATTTTTTTAATTTTACTTTTAGACATTGTATTATGATTAGCTTGGTGCCTTGTCCTAGTAGATTATGATATTCAGTCATTAGAGGTTTGTAGACATTAAAATGTGTTTTATATTGGCCCTTCGGGCTTGGTACATGTTCCTTCAGATTATTCAGACATGTTTTAGAATTTATCTTATGATTCATTACAACTTTTGCCTAAATATCTTATATGATACTTAGTATGCTATGCCAAGGGTTAGCTTGGAGTCACTTGTGGTTCCGGGCACCATGTCTCAACTAGGGGATAGTCTCGGGTCTTGACAATCTTGGTATCAGCGCTCTAGGTTTAAGAGTCCTAGGATGTTTGCAAAAACTGCATTCAGTAGAGTCCTTTATATGGTACACTCATAACGAGGAGGCTATAGAGCATTTAGGAAATACTTTTCCTTCTTTCATACTTCAAATCATGCAGTAGAGTTGTCCCCTAAGAAACTTATGCAGATTCGTACAATGCTAAAAATTCCTTCAACTATGCCTCATTTCGAGGTGATAAAGGTAGTAAAGCTTAGTTCTTACCAATATGGTGCTCTCAGATAGAACTAGCAAAAATTTTAGAAACTGCACAAAGGGCTTAAGAGGAGCCCACTATTGCGTTTTAGTCCATTGTCTTAAAAGTTAACGTCCTTATTTATGTGAATCGTGTTGTTGGGCCAAAATACATTCAGATTCTTCTCTAACACTTTGTTACAAATGACACTTATGAAAGGAGAAAATATATGTTTGGATTCTTGGTTAGTATTGTCACCCGGGAGATAGTATGATTTACGAGGTTATAATTTATAAGGAATAGAATGACCCCAGAATTAGAAGTATGAATCTAGTAGTGTAGTATCCATAGAATGACCCCAGAATTAGAAGTATGAATCTAGTAGTGTAGTATCCAGGAAGGTGGGGATAGTGATTATTAAAAGCATAGTATATAGATAGAGTTATGTCCATTAAGTTAATTAAGGTGATATGCCTTTAGGTGTTAACTAAGGAGTAGTAAGTGTGGGGGTAGATATCATGGTAGAATATAGAGAAGGAGTTATTGGTTAAGATGACTCAGATTATGCTTAAACTATGAAGGGAGTGTATAATGGTGTGTCATTTTGTTAGAAAAGTATAGGTCATTAATGAAAGTATACAGTGGTTTAGGATTGACAGATCTAGGCTGCACTTGTTGATTAAAAAAAAAAGAACTATTTGATGCTTATAGGGCTATGAATGCGGTATAGGCATATGGATGGACAAGTAGTAGAGGTGTGTGAAAGGAGGATATGCTAATGTACTGTGATTAGATAGACTGTAAGATTAGGATCGACTATTGTTATCATGAGGTTTTAGTAGGCTAGTGTTTCTCAATTTTTATCTAGTAGCTGCTAAGCCAGTATAGTATGTGAAGTTGTGTTGTGATGCATGTTTGGTGCTAGGCACTAAGTTTGAAATGTACATGATCATCAAGGTAAGAAAATTATAGTTTTGAGTTAGTGATGCTAGTTTTATGAAATGGATCTAGTAAGCTTGAAATAGCGTATGTAAGAATTTTAGTTCATTAATTTTCAATAAGTGTGATGGTGCAGGTATGATATAAATGTGATCGCTAAGTGAGACAACGAATGGTGACTAAGTCATTAGGTAAAGGAGATCCTTAAGCATTAGGAAGATAGATGTGAACCCAAGGTAATAGATTCGCCCTGACGACGAACCTTCTTGGTGCCTCCCTGAGTAGCCTGGATAATAGACTCAGTTATCTTGGCGTGCTCAGTAATACTCTGCAAAGAAGTCCCTGATACTACCATTTGGGCTGTAGCCAACTGATATGAACCATCTAACCCCTTCACAAACTTCCGAATCCTTTCAGACTTGGTGGAGATGTTAGCAGCTAAATATCTGGATAGAGCATAGAAACGTGCCTCATACTCGGAAATAGACATGGAGCCCTACTCCAAATGGTTGAACTCATCCCTCATCTGGTCTCTCAAGCTATACGGTACAAATCTCTCCAAAAGGCCTTAGAAAACTGAGTCCAAGTCATAGAAGGCGAACCCAAAGGCTTACAACTGGCAAGCGATCTCTACCAATCCCTGGCCACATCCGCCAACTGATAGGTAGTATAAGCAACTCCATGAGTATCAAGGATCCAAGATTATGTAACTTCTCCTGGCAATCAGTCAGAAACTCATAGGCATCCTCGCTAATAACATCACTGAACTTGGGTGGACCCAAGCGAATAAACCTCTCGAACCTCTTCTGATCATCAGAAAACATTACTGTACCCAAAGTAATCGGAGGAATAGTAAGTCTGGTAGGCAATAAATCCATACGTGGGGGTAACACAGATGATGGATTCACCCCTGAAGTAGGAATACCATAAGCAAACGTCGGAATACCACTCGAAGTCTGAGGAACACCTGGTACACTCAAAGGAACACCATCAAAGCGACTCAAAAGGAGAACTAACAAATCTTGAAGCACTGGGGTGTCAACTGAACCTTGTGGGACCGGACTTGAGCTAGCCCCGCATCCACTGTCTGGTGGGCACCTCAGGCCTACACAACCTCAGGCTCAGAAAAGGCCTCCTTAGCATTTCCTCTGACTGGGGCAGCTCCTCATGCCCGTCCTCTACCTCTAGGTTGTCCATGACCCCTGCCTCATTTTCGGACCGGAGCTCCCATATCGGGTGTTGGCACAACATCCCTAGTATCTCTGGACCTAGTCCTCACCATTTGCGCAGAAGAGAATGGAATACAAGTTTAGAACATTGGGTATGAACAACCCACACGATAAGGAATCAAATTAAAGAAATATTTCCTAAAGACATCTTATAGCCTCTCAAAGTTAAATACGGATGTCTACGTACTGATCCGGGAGACTCTACTGGACATCCTGCGCTTACACTTATGAGACCGGTGAACCTGGCGCTCTAATATCAATTTGTCACGACCCAACAACTAGGTCATGATGACACTTTTCTCGGTCCAACCTTGATCACTCAAGAGGGAAAGAAATTCTCAACGAGAACAATAATAATAAGGCGAGACTTCTATAAGGAAGTCATACCAACACACAACATAAATAAAGCAGAAGTCTAAAAGAAATAAATTAAAATCCCCAAAATATGGTGTCATAAGTGTAGAACATCTAATACATCATCCAAATACAGGAGAGGTACAATGTATGTCTTTGAAAACAAGTGAAGATATAATAAAGGTAAGCGGAGGTCCGAAAGTCAACTCTGGGCCCTAGAGCAACCTAGTACCTCGATCACAATATCTGAAAAGCACGATCAGCCACCGCGAGTCGTACTCGAACTAGGATCTGCATCGAAAGGGCACAATAGGGGTGAGTACAGTTCACTTGTACTCAATAAGTGTCATAGACGGACTGAGCAAAGCTGAAAATAACATAAGTAAAATAACACTATGAGCACGTCACCTGCAAGCAGAAAAGTTCCCAAACGGTAGCTCACACCGTCTGCACTAACAGTTCTAATAAAAATACTGAAACAAAACAACACAGATATATACGAAAAGTATACAGAAACTAAATACACGTCAAGATGAGTAAAAGAACTATGAAAGATGCATATGCAATGTAATGCAATGATGTTGGGATGAATAGTGAAAGTCATCGAATGACTTTATGTATACACCTACCGAGCTCGCAACTCCCAAGATAGGACCCATGGGGGGTTCAAAACCCATATACTATATCTCAAATCTCAAATCTCAACCCACCTCGCCAACTCGTGTTCACAGAGAAGGTTTTTATAAAAAATGTCTCATTTTCTTTCAAAATAGGAGGTTTTTTTTATAAAAAAATGTCGCATTTTCTTTCAAAACAGGAGTTTTTTTTTATAAAAAATGTCTCATTTTCTTTCAAAATAGTGTTCCTCAATGGTACCGATATCTCATGAATGTATATGTATGGAATGAGGATGTAATGCTCACAATCAAATCAGTACAAAGATATCCAATCCATTTAATAAGTATACAAGTGAGCCTAGAAATCAACTCCATATGTACACAATTCATGATATCAACTCTAGCTAGACACCATCAGAATAAATATGCAGGTAAGACATCATTAATATCATATCGACCCCTAACTCGGGCGTTTCTATCATGATAAAGTCAACCAATGCTTAATAAGGCTTATAATAGTTAATCAAGCCCCCACACGGGAATTATATCTAGAATAAAGGCATTTAAGTGCACAGATAAAACCAATAATGTCAAATAAAGCCCCCCACATGGGTCACACGCAATATCAAATTTCACAAGTCAACAACAACAGAATATAAGCCCCCACTCGGGCATACAACAGTAATAATAATCTCAAAATATAAACCCCATATTTATTTTCCCCAACTCATAGCATGCTTCACTTATTCATTAACTATGCAGCTGAATCTGAAAGAAATTAAGCCTTAACGTACCTCGAAACGATGAAATCCAAGCCTAAAATGCTTCAACAAGGACTTTTCCCCTTTTGAATGGCCTCGAAATCAACTAAAATGTACAAATATAGCATTTACACGTTAAAATAAAGCCAACAATACCCATATTGATCATATTTAAGATGAGTCCAAAACGGACTCAAAAAAATGAGTTAAAAAATAAGATGGGTAAAACTGGAATTTTATTTTAGAAACTTATTACCCAAGGTTATATGAGTCTAAATTTGAAAACCCACACAAAAATGAGTTAAAAACGAGGTCCAAATTGAAGAAAAATCAATTTTAAGCTTTACCTGGTAAAAACCTCAAAATCCTATTTCAAAATTATGATTAAAAGGTGTTTTCGAAGATGTAATCAATGGGAAATAATGGGTATATGATTTTAGAGGTTGAACACATGAAAAACGATGAAGAAACCCTCGAAAATGGCTTTTCTTGAAGCTTGGAGGTCCAAAACTGGAAGAAATTTACGAAAATGGGGTATTTATACTGTTCTGTGAATAGTACCTCGCGAACACTGTCAACCCTTAGCATTCGTGAGGGTCAACTTTTACCGGACAAAATTTTGGTCTTTGCGTTCACGGCTAAGGCTTTTTGTTCGCGAAGGCAGATGAATCAGGCCTTCGCGTTTGCAACAGCCTCGTCGCATTCGTGAAGAAGACTCGATCCGACCCCGAACCCCATTTGTTATTCGCGATCATATCTCCTTCATCGCGATCCCGATGAAGGAAACCATCCTTCTCCGCATTGAAGCCAAAGGCCCACGTTCGTGAAGAAGGAGGTGACCTACACCAGATATCAACAAATATGCTGATTTGCATGGTTTCTAAAGTCTGCAAACGGACCCTCGAGATTCGTTCGGATCTCCAAAGAAATAAATCATATATGATATCAGTCTATTTTTGATGTTTTGGACTCAATAGAGACATCATATTTTCAAAAAAAGATTATTTTCAATAAATTAACCTCGGGACCCCTTTTAGGCCAATTTTCAAATAAAGGGTCGAAATGCAAAATAGAGGTTCCGAATCTGAACCAACCTTGATACTAACCCACATTTGACATTCCCAACCTAATAGAACTGTCCAGATCACCATCCGACACTCTAAACAATAAATATTGACCGACGTCAACTATATGACTTTTAAAGCCTCTAAAATAAAAAACTCACCCAAATCATTCCCGATCGCATCGAGAACCATGACAACCATCCTCACACCTCAAAATGAACATGTATCAACTACTAGGAATGACAAAATAATCAAAACACATAAACAATAATATTTCACGAATCAGGTCCTTATATTTCGAGTGCCGAATGACGATTTAGACAGTTTCATTAGATCCAGAATGTTGAATTTGGGTTAGTAGTGGGGTTGGTTCGGATTTGAAACCTTTATTTTGCATTTCAACCCTCCGTTTGAAAAATAGTGAAATAGCCTAAAAAGGGATCCCGGGGGTTAATTTGTTTAAATGATCCCTTTTCAAAAATATGATGTTGCCATTGAGTCCAAAACATCGATAATGGCCCAGTAGAATATATGGTTTTTATCTGTGGGGTCCCAAACCAATCTCGAGGGTCCATTCAGATATATTTCAACTTGCCAAAACTCAGCTAATTGCTGATATTTGGTGCAGACCCCACCCTTCTTCGCGAATGCGGGCCTTAGCAGCGAACACAGAGAAGGAAGTAATCCTTCATCGCGAGCACAACAGACTGTCGTGAACGCGAGGGTCTACATCATGATCCTCCGAGAACGCAAAGCCTTGGCCGTAAACGTGAAGGCAGAAGAGTATAAATACCTCAAGTTCACGATTTTTCTCTATTTTTGGACCTCCAGCCTTCAGGAAAGGAGATTTTGCTAGGGTTTCTTCATCATTTTTGTATGGGTAACCTCTAAACTTATATTTCCATTTTTTCCATTGATTATGTCCTTGAAAATACTTTTTAATCTTGATTTCAAAATGGATTTTTGGGGTTTTGTCGGTAAAGCTTAAAGATGATTTTTCTTCGATTTGGACCTTGTTTTTAACTCATTTTTGCATGGGTTTTCATCTATAGACTCTTATAACCCTGGGGAATGTATTTCTAAAATAAAATTTTGGTTTTACCTCTTTCATTTTCGAACCCATTTTTTGAACCCGTTTTGGACCCGACTTGAATATTGTCAATATTAGTATCATTAGCTTTATTTTAACACGTAGGTTATATATTTGTATGTTTTATTTGATTTATAGACTGTTCATAAGGGGAAATCTTCGTGTTAAAGGACTTTAGGCTTGGATTTTGATGCTTCGAGGTAGGTTATGACTTAACTTTCTTCAGACTGGGCTGGGTGATTAATAAATGAGTAAAGCATGCTATGGGTTGGGGAAAATAACTATGGAAATTGTTCTCGAGCTATTATATATTGCATGATGCTCGTGTGGGGGCTTATATTCTTGTTGTTGTTGACTGGTGATATTATATATTGCATGTTGCCCGAGTGGGGGCTTTATTTGATATCGTTGGCCTTATTTGTGCATTTAAATGACTTATTTCTTAATGTGATGCCGTGCGGGGGATTGAATAGATATTATAGGTCTTATTAAGCATTGTTTTCCTTTATCATGATAGAAATACCTGAATTAGGGGTTTGATATAATGTCAATGATGTCCTACATGACTAATCTTCTGATGGTGCCAACTAAAAAATTGATATCTTGATTATTGATATATTGAGTTGATTCTGAGCTCACGTATACATGCATTGAATGGATTATTATATTCATACTAATTTGGTGGTGAGCATTGCATCCTTATTCATACATACATATTCATGAGTTATTGGTACCATTGATAAACATTGATGTGAAGAGAAATGTGACACTTTTATGAAAATCCTTGATCCGTGAACAATAGCAGAAGAAGTGATTGACACACTTTATAAAACCCTTGATTCGTGAACATTAGTCAGAGAGGGAAGTTGAGATTGGTGGTAGTATACGGGTTGCAAACCCCCTATGGGTCCTATCTTGGGAGCGCTGAGGCTCGGTAGGTGTATACATAAAGTCATGTGATGACTTTCAAATTATTCATCATGATCACATTTTCATTGCATTACATATGCATTTTTGTGTTGTTTTCATATACTTGGCGTGTATTTAGTTTCTGTATTTTTTGTGAGTGTACCTGTTCCTACTCGTTCCTCATTTATATATATCTGTATATATATATAAGAACTGTTAGCGGAGACAGTGTGAGCTACTGTTTGGGAACTTTTCTGTTTGCAGGTGATGTGCTCATAGTATTTCATTACTTGTATTATTTTCTACTTTTCCCAATCGGCCTATGATACCTACTGAGTATAAGTGGACCGTACTCACTTCTACTGTGTCTTTTTGGTATAGATCCTAGCATAAGTACAACATGAGGAGGCTGATTTCGTGCTGTTGAGTTTGTGATTTTGAGGTACTGGCCCACTCTAAGCTTTCAGAGTCGACTTTAGAATTGGGGTTTTATGTAATTTGTTCAGACTTACGCTAAATTTGCATATGTGTGACCTGACTTCATTCTAGAAGTCTCGTTTTGCCTTATTTATGATTATCTTTTGAATTTTCTTCCTTTTGGGCGATTGGCTTATCTATCAAGGTTGGATTGAGGTAGATGCCATCATGACCTCACTTTTTGGGTCGTGACAAATTGGTATCAAATCGCCAGATTCACCCTATCTTCGAGATGCTATAAGATGCCTTTAGGAAAAACTTCTCTAATTTGATTCTTTATCTTGTGGGTTCTTCATACCCAATGTTCTAAACTTGTATTCCATTCTTTTCTATGTAGATGGTGAGGACTCGATCCAGAGTTTCTAGGGATGCTGACCCGGCACCCAATATGGGAGCCCCTGTTCGAGGATGAGGCAGGTGTCGTGGACGACCCAGAGTTAAAGGACGGGCATGAGGAACTGCCCCAGCCAAAAGACGTGCTAGGGAGGCCTATCCTGAGCTTGAGGTTGTGTATACCAGGGATGACTATCAAACAAGGGGTGCGGAGCCAGCTCAGGTTCCACAGAGTTCAGTTGATACCCCAGTGCGCTAGGATTTGTTAATTCGCCTTTTGAGTCACTTGGATGGTGTTCCTTTATGTGTACTGGGTGTTCCGCAGACTTTGAGTAGTGTTCCACCATCTACTTCTGGTCTTCCTATTTCAGGGGTATAACTATCATCAATGGTACCCCCGCGTGAGGATTTATTGCCTGTCAGACTTACAATTTCTCTAGTTATTTCAGGTACAGTGATGTCTTCTGATGATCAGAAGGGGTTTGGGAGGTTTATTCGCTTGGCTCCTCCCAAGTTCAGTGGAGAGATTGGCGAGGATGCCTATGAGTTTCTGATTGACTGCCAGAAGAAGTTACATAATCTTAGATCCCTTGAGTCTCACCTTATCAGTTGACGGATGTGGCCAGGGATTGGTGGAGGTCTCTATCCAGTTGTAGACCTTTGGGTTTGCATGCTATGACTTGGGCCCAGTTTTTTGAGGACTTTTTGGAGAGGTTTGTGTCGTATAGGTTGAGAGATTATGAAACATAACTATATGCCTACGGAGTTGGAAATGGACGCGGCTTTGCAGTTAATTCAGCTTAGAGGAGATTTTTATAATGCGAAGAGAGCAAGGGGAATACGCAGGAGACATGTTCTTCTTCCATGGCCACGACTACATTAATAAGGAAAAGGAAGTTCCGGTCAATCTCCCAAACAATTTTTCTTTTATCATTAAATATAAAATCTTATTCGAACTTTCAATTTTTTTGGTGCGGAGAATTTATGCTATTCACTCTCCTATTGCAGTAGAATTAAATATCTCTGAGTTATTACATCCTTCTAATTTTCTTTGTCCATCCAAATCCAATGACCATGAAACAATGTTAACAGATTCATTCATAAGCAACTGGCATAGAAGGTCAAGAAGGAATAATGAACCGATAGTTGGAGCAAGTTCAATCAAAAAAAGAAGAATTATGTACAGAGGCGGATCCAGAATTTTAAACTTGTGGGTTCCCAATAAGGGTGCTTATGGGGCGGTTTGATTGAATTTTTCTGCTTAATAGTTCGGCTTATTTACTAGTGATTTTTGATTGTACTAAACCGCTAACCAAACCAATAAAATATCAGTCGATTTTATCAGTTATGTCAAATTAAAAGATAAAAGTACATATATGTTACTCTAGATTACAAATAAAACCTGTATTGAAAACCATCAAAATTATATATGAACTAGTATATCTCCACAAATATAATAAACTTATAGAGAAAGAACTGAAAACATTTTATACAAATCAAGAGTCCCCAAAATATATACGGAGGGTCATGAGTCATGACCACAAGTTTGATGTCTATTTTGATTTTTATAGTTAGAAAATTAACTCTATCTTTTAACATTTAATTAGTCAATAGACGAAAAACCAAGTGTCAAAGATTGTTATCTACAACTCTACGAACTATATAAGAGAAAATTAGAATGTCATGAAAAGTTATAGGAAACAAAAAATAGATACAAACATAAGAGAAACAAATAAAAGAAAAAAAATGTAGGAAAAGAACTTGAATAAGCAAGATGTGAGTTGGTGGATTGGAAGAGCAAGAAAAACCAAAACAATTTTTTAAATCTAAGTTTTTCTTGTTTCTCACTTTTTAGATTTGAAATATTGGGATTAGGTAAAAGTAATATTTTATTTCCTTTTTAATTGACTTTGTTACTTATGTTTTAAAAAGGAAAAAGGAAAAAAATGTGCTGCAGTTACAGTTTTTGAAATAAAAACGAGTTGGAATTCTAAAAGCATATTGCAGTCAGCAGGAATCGAACCTGTGCGCGGACATCTGGCCATGGAGCTTTAAGGGTCCATTGCGTGCCATTGAACCAGCGACCAATTTCGCTATGGGTTCCCAGCAGCAAATATTTATATCCGCATTACATTTTTCAATATAATTACAAGATCTACCGTAGCGGGTGGGGGTTCCCGGGAACCCCCACCCGCTACTGTAGATCCGCCCCTGATTATGTATCAGTAAATAAAAGTTAGTGAGTAACTTCATCTTTTAGTTTATTACACAAAGAAAAATGCAGTTTACTGCATTGCTTATTGGCTTTGAACAGCTCACATATTGGTTAGCCATACTTGAACTCATAGAGCTATTATGTATATTAAGGAACTACTGAAAATTATTTTTACTTTTAGGTACAATACTGCACGGGATCTCATAAAATTTGTTATTTTATTTCAGAAGAGGTGAACAAAGCTATGCATAAGAGACTTGTAGTGTAACTTGTTATAAAAAGCTATCTAGTTTCATCATTATACAAGTTAGATTAATCTATCAAGCTTCATCCATTTTCAATTTATGTATGTAGTGTTGAATGCACAATTGTTAGGAGGATTTGAAAAAACACTCGTCTATAAACCATATACAATAATACTACTCTTTCTTCCAGAAATAGATGGTTTTTTTGCTTAAGATGGTAATAAGTTTGATCGTGGCGGAGTTTAGTTTAATTTGAACAAAGTTATTTTTTCTTATACCCCTAAAGTCGTCCTAGATTTTAGTTTAGATTGGATATCCTAGGTCAGTATCCTTTCTCTTCTTCTTTTCTTTGTTGACTATTGAAGTTTTCTAAATAGTTGGAAGGCTTAACCTTTATACCGAGGTTTCAATAGTGTATTTGACCTTTCTCCTTTCATCTTTATTTTTGTGTCTTACAAAATAGATTCTTTTTGCACATGATAAAGCATTTGATGATCTTGTGCTTAAGTTAATCTCGCTACATTGTGGAACTTTTCAGAGTTTTGAAATATTTTTGTGGCTTCTAAAAAGGATAAAGGAAACAAATCAACAATATATAGGTTGCGACAAAAATCCTTTAAGGCAATCTAATCGGAACCAAGAAATCTACGCCAAATATTCAAAACAGAACATGCATGAGTAGAACAATAAAAGAAGAATGATCATGTAAGCTGTACAGTCCAACATGGATAAGGGCACTCCACTTTTCAAGAAAGTATGTCTCGTAGGTTTTTTGTATTTGTCAAAAATCCTATTATGTGTATTACTTACCCTTTTAATTTATCAATTGGTTCATTTCTTCTTTATCATATCATTTCATCTAATATAAAAAATAAACTAATTACCTATTTCTGTCAAGTAAATCTGTCCAAAAGATCATTGTTCCTATAAGTTCAACTATTTCTCGTTTTCAATAACTCATACCTGGTACCAAAAGCAAGAAAAGAAGGAATTATAAAACATGCACGATATTAGTGGGAGAATACTAATTTATGTCGAATACAAGTGAAAAAATAAAAGTTGTTTTCATTAAGATTATCCAGGGCCAAAGTACGTTTAATAGCTTCAGACAATGACTTATTTGGATATAATCAACGAAAGACACCTTAATTAATAGCATCACTATGAATTTGTGTGTCATAATAAATTATCTATATTAGTGTTTGAAACTCTAAGGTTGCAAGAAAATATTTGTTTTAACTTTATAAGAAAAGCTAAACCCTGCAAGAACAGGGAGAAGGTTTTTGCAGGAAATTTGATCTGATCTATTTCAAAAATGTCAACATGTGTCTGTCAAATTCTTTAAAAATAGTGTATTTGAAGAATCCAACACTAATATGACATCTACAGTGAAGAGTCGGCGCAACTTAAGATTTGATTCATTGCTAATAAAGATAAGGAAGAAGTTTGAAATCTTTGACTAATAATCGATATCAATCTAATTCATCCACCCTGGTAATTGGTTTTCACTTTCTTAAAGATAAAAGGAACTTTTCACTTGTAATATTACCTTGACTTTTCTAAAGCTTGTAGAGTTCCTGCCACTTAACTACCTTTTGCATCTTTCAGTAGCTTAATGAGACCATTATTTCCACTATCCGAACCTCATCAAGTGGAGATTTTCCACCTGCAAGAAAGGTTCCAATAGGAATTGAGTTGTCAAGAAATAAAATCATTATACTACGCTACATCTATAGCAAAAGGTTTTGTCCATCTTATTGGAAGCAAATGCCTTTTGAAAGTATTTTTTTTGTAGAAAAGTTACATAATATAGCAACATTTATCGAAAATCCTTGTTAGGACCTTTTACTTGTGAAGATTCTTAATTGAGAACTATTTCAAACATGAAAAATAAATTCAGTCATCCAAATAAATGATTCTTAAGGCAAGCATTTTGTAACACCCCGTACCTTCCCAACCCTACTTGACGACGTTGAATAATGTTTACTTAGGTGTCGAGAGCTATAAGTATGTATTTGGTAATGTTAATGATGAGAAAATTGAAATTTGGCCTCGTACATGTGATTAGCCCTTCGTAGGAGGTGTTTTGTGATTTTCGTGGAGCATTTGTGGGGTTCAAAGTGAGGCTAAGAGGACCTCCAAACAAAGGATATTAAGGGTAAGAAGTAAGTTAAAGAATAGGACTTGAAGTATCTAACCAAACCCGCAAAGAAAAGTCGAAAAACGAAATTTTCAAAAAATTAAGGGTGGGGCGCGCCAGAGGGCGTGCCAGGCCGCTCTGGGCCAAATTTTTTAGCCCAGAGGCAGCAAGCTGGCGCGCCCAAGGGCGTGCCAAGATGGTTTTTCCCACTTTTCAAAAGTTGGAAATTTTCTTAAGTCCCAAGGGTGCTCGGGGACGTACCGGGCCGATTTTTGCCACGTTTCTTCTACAACCATGAGCATATACATGAAATGAGTAAAGTATTATATTGGTATGATAAAATTACTCGAGAACGAATTTGACATCAAAATGACGGTTTTACCCTTATGGTCAAAATAGGCCATACGTGGCTAGAATCACTTGTTTTTGGGATTGAGGCTACGAATATGAATCACGTGAGTGGGAATATTATCGTGACACCTATGAAATGATTTAAACATGAGAAATTATTGATTTTATTGGGTTGAGTGAATTGGGCTCAATAAAAGGCCCAAAAATAGAAAGAAGACATGGGCCAAAATGGGTCAAATGACCCATTCTTCACCCTTTGACCCCTTATACATGGCATTTAATGCCAAGAAGATTTGAGGGCCTATAAATAAGTGGAAAAACTGATTTTTATTCAAAGGATTGCACTACACATTTCTAGAAATTTTCCAAAATTTCTCTCAACTCTCAAAGAACCCTAAGCCAACTTCTTGGAGCAAAATCATCAATTTTCAAGCTTAGGTAAGTAATTATTCTTATGGATTCATATATTATATGCATGGGAGAGTATGTAAAGCATGTTGGTTATTCTTGGAAGTGTTGAATATGACACTTTGGTTTTTTTTTTTTGTAAAGGATGTGTGATCCATGGAATTGTAACTTGAAATATGACTTGTGGGTTTGATGAAAGAGCATGGTATGGATGAAATAACAACATGTATGGTGTGATTATGTTATTAAACTTGTTATTTTCATATAAGTGTAAATTATGGGATTTTGGCCGATTTGTTGTTGTGTGGTGTATTGAAGTAATTTGATGGAATAATTGTGATGTTGTGGTGATGAAGAGTGGAAAGTATGAACTTGGTGTGACATGCTAATGGTTTATGATATTTTGGTCAATGTTGGGAATATTGTGGGATTATTGATATGATAATTTCATCAATGGTATTGTCAAGGGGGAAATGACATTTTAAAGGCAAACATGTAACTCATTGACGTTATGTGCATTTGTAAGGTAGTTGGTGGTTAATGTAAATCCTGTTATGTATTTGTGTTGTAGAGTGAAACCTAAGGAAGGAGCGGGACATTGTATGCACATCTAAGATTATATATTCATATTGAGAATACAAGGTATGTAAGGTTCCTCTTTCCGTATCCTTCTGCAGCATATAGTGTACACCTTGTTATGGTACTTACTCATTCCCGAAATGTCCTAAGGCATCTCATTTCATGTTTTCATCTAGTGTTAATCATATATACCTTATTCTTGATCTATTGTCATTCATGTATTACATAATTATGGACATGATTCCAAGTTCCAATAATGTTGTGTTCCAAAGCTTCTAATAATGTTACAATTCCAAAAGTATCAATCTCATGAACGTGAAGGCATAAAGTAAAACACCTATGTAATTTTCAATAATGATATAATCATCAAATGAACTTTTCCCAAGATTAAAGAAGTAGTGTTGTGAAGAGAAGTGATGTGTTCTTGGGTGGTATCCCATGGGGTTAAAACACCTCGCATGGGTCGATCCCAATATCTACGGGTGGTATCCCATGGGGTTAAAGTACCTCGCATGGGTCGATCCCGCTACTACGGGTGGTATCCCAGGGGCAAAGGAAAATCCTAGCATGGGTCGATCCCAAAAGCTGTTGATTACCCACTGATCAGCTTGGGGCCCGGGCATTATAAGAATGGAAGGATGAGTAGTGAATGAAGAAGTGAGTGATGGAAGAACGAACGAGCGTAAGAGTAAAAGAAGTAATCCTTCTAATGTACATATTTCCATGCATATAGAGTGATGACTTATCCATATTGATTCTTGAATTATATTTGATTTCATTGAAGTGTGAAGTATCATATAGCTTCTTATGGCCTTACATACTCAGTACATTCTTCGTACTGCCCCCTTTGGGGAAATTTACCTTACTTGCTGCAGGCACAGGTACTAGTAGACCTCCACAGTAGGTTGCGGATCTTTTGCCGATCTTTGGTGAGCTCCAGTTGATTCGGGGCTTTTCGGGTCTCTTGTGTACATTTGTTTTGGTACTGTAATGTTATGTAAAACGGGGACTTGTCCCGAATTTAAGATGGTTATGTGTGTACTCTTATTAGAGGCTTTTGTAGACCGATGTGGGTGTGAATGAAGAGATGTATGTCCACCTTGACTTGATGGCCTCGACGGCCAAGTTTCACTTATGTGTATATATACCTCATGTTCCATGATTTCCGTTATTGGCCTTTTATGCTCTTACGTGATAGAGGTGTTTCCTATGGCATGCATATGACTGAATAGAAGCAAAGCTTGGTTCTCTCGGACCTTATCGGCTTCGGGTGCCAATCACGCCTCAATGGGATTTGGGGCGTGACACATTTAATCACCATAAAAACATAAAATAAATCGATACGCTAAAGATCATGTCACAATATCCAAAAATGGTGAAGAATATGTTAGTCCTTTTTGACAAATATTTTTAATATCGTACGAATCCAAAAAAACATATGAGTAGAAACTTCTTAAGGAAGTACAATTTTTTATAGAGCATATCAATCACTATGTACTCAACCACTCGCTCTTCTCTTTCTTACTGTATACTCATTTTCTTTTTTTTTTTTCCAAAATTTATTAAGATACACACTGAAATACTTTAAGTACATTTCATGCTAATACTAAGTCGAAAAGGTAAACTAAGCAAGATCAATTGATATTGCATTTGAGAAAAAAATCAGTACAAAATCACAGGTACAACAGATGCCAAAAACAAAATAAGCGAAGCAGTGAAAACTAACATATAGCAAAAAGCTTTACATCAAATTTAAATTTCTATTACTTATTGATCGCTGCTACACTAGGATTATGGTCTATTATGGTATTTCTCTTTCTCCGTGCATTGCTGTCACGACCCAAAATAGAGTACGTGATGGCATCCATCACACCCTCCAGTACGGGTAAGCCTATCCCAATTCAAACACAATATTTAAAGTAAATCAGAAGCAGAAGAAAAAAAGAATAGAATAATCCCAAAATATAAAAGATGAAGTGATAATTCAAGATACATCCCAGGTCTGATTGTCACCAGTACAAGCCTCTAATACAGAATGATATCAATAATCTAAAGTATCTTAAATGCGAATAATGAATAAAATAAATAAAGAGAGATCCAGGTAAGCTTTGTGAAACTTCAACTACTACCTCGATCTCCTCAACGTCAACGCTGAGGGAAACTATCTACTATCTGCTACTCAAACTAATACCGGCACAGGGTGCAGAAGAAAATAAAAAGGAAAGAAAATGCAAGAGTGAGTGCGAAACACGATGTATACTCAGAAAACATCGTCGATAAATGACCCAAATCCAAAGTGATAGTGAGGGCCATCACCCCAACTATCCAAGGTTTCCCATTAATCTACAACCCGTAAATACGCCAATTCATCCCAACAGGGTATCCTAAAACAACAACCATAGAAATATCAATATACATGGTGGGCAAAATAATCCAGGTGAGTCAACACTGGTCACTCTATGATCAATAATTAAAGGAAGTCATTTATTAGGGAGACTCACGAAAACAACCTATCAGACTCAATTATCATGTTCAACTAATAAATCTGGGGTAGAATGCTGAAAGTGTATAATTATGTGTATAACATGCAATAGGTACGACACAACAGTCTCTCTAATCAAACCATAGCCATACCCCCGTCTCATAATATCTCAACCTTCAATTTACCTAAGAGATGGTATAATATGATGTAATGTAGTGAAATGAATATTCAATACACAATACCACAAACAAGGTTCGATCACACTAATTTAATACGAAAGTAAATAGTCAATAATCAAACGCAATGTAAAGAAAACTAAGTACATGGCAACAAACATGTAAGGAAAGAACAATGATGCAATGCAATGCAATGTTGGTAGGACAATGATGATATAATCCATTGCATGACTTTTGTATACACCTTCCTAGCCTCAACGCTTCAGATATGACCCTTGAGGGGTTCACAATCCATATACTTTCACTATCTCAATCTCAATCTTATATCTCAATCAACCTTGCCGGCAGATGACCTCGACCAAGGGTTTTCAAAATATCACAATCACCTTGCCGTCAATGACCTCGGCCAAGTGTTTTATAAAATGTCTCAATCAACCTTGCCAACAAGTGACCTCAACCAAGGGTTTTGTAAAAATACTTCTTTCTAAACCAATGTTTTTCGGTGGTACCATTAGCTCATGAATATGTATGGATGAAATGAGGATGTAATGCTCAAAACCAATTAGTATGAAGATAATAATCAATTCAATACAGGTATAAATGAGCTCAGAATCAACTTAATATGACAATAATTCATGATATAAGTCATTGCATAGAATCACTGGAATAAATAGTCATATAAGACATCAATAATGTCATTTCAAGTCCCTCTCTCAGGCATCACTATAATGACCGAGTCAAATAATGCTCAAATAAGGCCTTTAATATCTATTCAAGCCCCCACTCAAGCATCACAATAATAATAAGGCAACTAATGCACAAATAAATCCAATAATATTATTTCAAGCCCCCACTCGGGCATCACAATCATAATAATCTCTAAAGTCAGTAAAAATATTCACATAAGCCCTCACTCGGGCAACACGGAGATAGTGAACAATCCAAATAACATAATATAACGTAAACTACCCGAACCTAGCTTATTCAATATGATAAGTCTCATATTTTCCAAAGATGACATCATTAGACTAAATAACTAAAAGGCGAACTACTTTAGTTAACAATATGCTCTAATAAGAAATACTAAAACCCGATAATCACATCAACTATTACAAGTCTATTTATACTCTAAGCATTTTCTAAACCTCAATCAATCCATCAAATAATAATACTAATATAATTATCCTCTAAAAGGTCACTAAGCCCCGATCTTCACCATAAAGTCCACTAAACACGATTCAAGATCTAAAATAGGTATCCACTATCAATTATTCAAGGTCAATAAGCCAACTGTCTATAATCTATTCTAAGCATAATCACAAGTGGCTAGAATTACTAAGATAAACCATTATATAACTACAATCCATCAATTGACTCCAGTACCCGCGGAGATACTCGCCATTTCATCAAAGTTGGAGCCCCAATCCTAAGCAATTCAGAAAACACAAAAAAATAAGCATACAGCACATAATTACCTTAGAAAAAGTTAAGGTACATCTCAACTTGCCTTTAAAGAAGATCCGCAAAGCCCAAAATAGTCCAAAGCATCAAACGGAAGCTCTAATCCCTTGGATCATCTCCAAACATAACCAATCTAATCAAATATGACATCTACATGTCAAATGGAGTCCAACGATACCCAAATTGATATATTTTGGTTTCGGGTAAAAAATTACTTCAAAAGTCCGTTCTAAAAATACAAAGGTAAAATTGGGATTTCATTTAAGAATCATGTTCCCTATATCAAGAGAAGTCTAAATCTAAAAACCCAAGGAAAAAAGATTAGAAATCGGACGTGATATCAAAGAAAAACTCATTTAAAGTTTACCGTATAAAGACCCCAAAAAATCATGTTTAAAATCAAAGATTTGAAGTTGTTTTGAAGATTGAATTGATGAATAATGATAAAAATCAAGTTCAAAGCTTACCCAAACACCTTTGATGATAAACCCTCTTTAAAGTCGTCCTTCCTGAGGTTCTAGAATCCAAAAATGGTGGAAATCATGAAAAGGGAGAATTTATACTGTTTAGTGAATAGTACCTCAAGATCGCGATCTCCACCTCGTGAGCATGAGGGTCAACATTGACTAACACAAGGTAAGTCATCGCGATCATGGGAGGTGGGCCTCTTGACTGCGATGAGAAACCCAACCCAGTCCACTAAAAAAATCCTTCGCGATCGAGGTCCACCCGCCACGCGATCGCAATGAACAACTTGGTCAAGCCTTGTGATCACGAACCAGGCCTTGCGACCGCGATGAAGGATCAGGGGCTGCACTAGTGGAGAGCAAACCAACAATATTCTAAGTCTATAAACTCTCAAAACGGACCCTCGAGATTCGTTCGGGACCTCACAGAAATAAACCAACAATGCTACTAGGCTAATTTTGACATTTCGGACTCAATAGAATGATCAAATTTTTGAAAAGAGATCATTTACAATGAATTATCCCCCGAGAACCCCCTCAAGCAAAATCTTACTAGTTTTCAATTAAGAGGTCCAAATGCAAAATAAAGGTTCGGGGTCCAAACTAACCACGCTACTAACCCAAAATCGACATTCTGGATCTAATAAAACTTTCAGAACTTGAATATGAAGTTAAATAAAGTTCTCTCTAGCTGCACCACCGATGCCCCAAAACCCTTACACTTTTTCTACCAGAATCAGCCATTAATGGCAACTACGACCACTGGTCAACAATCAATGACAATGGTTGATCAACCCTTTCTAGCTGCACCACCCAAAATACCCATACCGGATACCCACATGTCCTCAAATACCTTAGATTATTTGAAGATTTTGAAACCTGACACTTTGAATAACTTATTATCATGCCCTAAAAGAGATTTCCAATGATCATAACTAAGCCTATTACATGTTACATGGAGAACCATAAATAAAATGGTCTGAATCAAAAGTTACAAAGATGAATGTGATAGAAAATCTGCAGCATGCTATTATTGGGAAATTTTCCTTTGGTTGGCCTGATTTAGATGAGTTATACACCTTGAACCCTGCATAATATAAAATTATAAGAGATGTCAAATTAGACACTTCCGGAGTTGGCATATTTTGATTAGATTATATTTGAAAGAAGATTTCATCAATATGACATCGAAGGCAGCTTTCTACATTAGGTCCAAAGATGGTGCATCCTATTAAATGAGGCCTTTGATATATGACTCAAGGTTCACAGCAGAAGAGGAAACTACAAGGGCTATGGCTTGGATTTCTTTCCCTAACTTGTTACCTACTTTTTTTTGTGAAGGAGGCTTTATTCTTTTTGGCTTCAGCAGTAGGGAATCCTATACACTTGGACATGGCAACAATCAATAAAACCAGACCTAGCTGTACCAAAGTAAAGGTTTTGGTTGACTTAATGGCTAATCTCCCGGACTAAGTTAGGATGGATATAGAGGATGAAAATACTGGTGCAATTAGGACTGTCAAGGTGAATATACAGTATAATTATCTTCCCAAATATTGCAATGAATGCAAACTTCAAAGGCATAATAGGTTTGAATGCAGAGTTATTCATCCTGAACTAAAATTGAGACAAGAGGAACAAGATCCTGTTGATATTGTGGGAAAGAACAATAAGAAGAATGGACAAGTGAAAGGGGAAAAACCACCACCATAACAACCTACTGTAGTTTCCCAAGAAGATTAACAAGTGGAAAAATTGTTGGGAATCTTGAAGACTGGAATCAAGTTACAAGCAGAAAAAGGAAAAAAATGGCAATCAGAGTTCACAGATAATGATTCACTGCTATCACAAAATAAACTTGCTACACTAGATAACATTCATAAGGAGGATGGACAGGAAAATAACAATTTTAAAGATGACAGTAACTATATGCATAGTCCTAATAAGGGTGCAAGGATCGACCAACAACCAGATATCAATAAGCAACAAAAAAATAACTCAACTTCACACTGTAATGTTCCAAAAGTGCAAGATGTAGAGGCCCCAAAAGCCTCTAAGGATGGGAACAAGGAAGGTGAACATAAACAAATTCTTGCAACGATTGATAATCATCAAGATTTTAGTGTTGAGCAAGTGAAGGATACCATGAATAGTAAATAGATACAACAATAACAGCAAGGTACCGAAAATGAAAATGGACAAAATCAAAATATTGCAGTCACAAAACATAATACAGAACAAGTACAAACAAAAAATTGGGTGTAGATAGCCTTCCAAAAGACATTAGATGTTGACAACTCTTCTAAAGGTACTAAGGGAAAGCAGGTTGATAAAGTAAGAAGAGCAGCTCCTGAAGGAATAGGGGATGCAATCAAAGAGGGGGAAGATCTACACAATGAGGGGAATAAGTTTGAAGACAGGGTTGCAGACACAGGGCAACAACGTAATGTAGTTTCTGAAAGTGCTTAGGAGAAAGATACAGGGCAACAAGTAGTGACTTCAGATAAAAAATAAGGGGCTGATAGAGCTTTAGTAATCTCTTCAGATGCTCTACCACTGGCATCATGATCATATACATCTCCCCTCAAGAATTTATAATACATTGTTTCACATAAGGTGGTGGAAAATTTCAGACTTGCAGCTAAAGAAAACATACCACTCATAGATGATAAGGAGGAGGAAGATAGTATTTCTAACCTAGAGCAAGTTTCCAGAGATGTAGATATTTCAAACTCCAAAGCTATAAGATCAAAAGGAAAGAGTTCTGAGGTTCCATAAACATTAAGAATGGGCCTTAGAAGGGGTGCTAAACCACCTATTAAATGATGTTAAAGACTCTTGTATGGAACATAAGGTCTATTAACACACAAAAGGCCTTTCATAGGGTTCAAATGTTACATAAACATCCTAAATTTTGTTTAGTTGCATTGATTGAACCATTCCAAGACTCAAGGCATATTCAAAAGTACAAAAGAAGGTTACGGATGAAGTCTACTACTTTTAATCAAAGTGTATAGATTTGTATCTTTATCAATGAAGGTATTTCTATAGAAATTATGTCTGACCCTCAACAACATATTTATATAAAGCTGGGAATACAAGATAGTAACAAAATCTTGATTGTTAATATAGTTTATGCCAAATTCTTTACACTGGAGAGTCTACAGTTGTGGGATAATATTTATAGCTTGTCTAATTATATGGCTTTACCATGGCTAGTTGGTGGAGATTTCAATGTCATCATGAATGAGAAGGAGAAATTGGAAGGACTGCCTGTGTATCCATCAAAATATGAGGACTTTGCTTTTTGCCTGAACTCCTATAAGTTAGAAGAGATAAATTATAAAGGTAGCCCTTAAACTTGGTGGAATGGTATAATTGATGATTAATTCATCTTTAAAAGGTTAGATAGAATGGTGGCTAATCAAATCTTTCAGGAAAGTTTTGGCTTTCTTGAAGTTGAGCATCTAGCCAGAACAGGGTCTGATCATGCTCCATTACTTTTATTATGTGGGGAACAGCACACCATGGTTCACAAGACTTTCAAGTTTTTGAAGTTCTGAATAGAGCATGAGAGTTTTCTTGATGTTGTTAAAGAAAACTAGGTGGCAGGTGATGAACTGGATGCTTTTATAAGTTTGAAGCAGAAGATGGAAAGAACTAAAGCTGCATTATCTAAGTGGAGTAGAGAATATTTGGTGATATATTCAAACAACTAGCTATTAGTGAGGAGGTAGTCAGAGTTAAGGAGGATCTGTTTGAAGAATTCCCTCATGCTGAAAATAGATCCATCCATCAAAGGGCACAAGACGAACTGAAAAAATATATTCATTATGAAGAGGAGTACTGGAGGCAGAAAGCTGGTATCAATTGGTTCTCTGAAGTTGACAGAAACACTAGGTTCTTTCACAACTTAGTAAATGGAATAAGGAAAGACTCAACATCAATAAAATTTTAAAAAATGGATTGTGGGTGGACAGAAAATAGTGAAGAAGTGGCAGTTGAAGCAATCAACTTTTTCCACAAGCAGTTCTCTTCTGACAGTTATCACTACTTCATCATGAGCCAGAAATGATTAATCAAGACAGTAATGATAAGTTGATTGCCAGTCCTAGTTTGGAGGAAATTAAAAGAGTGGTCTTTGAATTAAATGGGGAGAGTAGTAGTGGACCTGATGGGATTATGGATTGCTTCTATCAATCTTGTTGGGATATCATTGGTGAGGATGTACTAAAGGTTGTTGAGGCCTTTTTTGAGGGTCAACCCTTCCTAAGTCCATTACTCATACTAATTTGGTTCTAATTCCTTAAAAGAAGGGAGTGCAATCTTTCTCAGACCTTAGACTAATTAGTTTGAGTAATTTCTTGAATAAGATAATTTCAAGAGTTATTCATGATAGGTTGGAGAATCTGCTACCAAATCTAATTTCACAGAACTAATTAGGTTTTGTGAAGGATAGAAATATCATTCAAAATCTTCTACTAGCACAAAAGATCATAACTGATATCAGAAAGAGGGGTAAACCAGTTGTCACAACCCAATCGGTCATGATTGGCACCTACCCTAACCTATGGCGGGAGAATAATACTAGTATCATCTTTACTCACGTAAGTGTTACTCTCACATTCATATAATATAAATCCCCATGTATTGAATAAGTTTTGAAAGGTTTACATTTTAAAAAAATCATTGTCAAAACGACATCATCATCCATAAAGATAATAGAGTGCGGAAACCTCTATTTATTACAATCCCTGGGACCTAAAGTTACCAAAACATCTAGGAATTAATTAAGTCTGAAAATAACTGGAATGTCCAAAACATAAATAAGAGAATTGTATTAGTCTCAAAATGAAGGACATCAACATCACAAGAAGATATGAAGGTTGCCCGGACATGGTGCTCACCCTCAAAATTGGGTCTGAACTGCTAACTAGAATTGAGGTTGCATGTCAACCACTGGAAGATGTTCTGCACTCACCAAAAAGAAGAGTACATATTGCATCAGTACATCAACAAGTACTGTAATCATCATAGGCTGACTAACTCAATAATGTACAAGTAAGCAAACCAAACAAGTATAAAATATGATATTATTCAATGAAACATATCATGTATCATCACATAATTACAACTCACAAGTTACTTTCACAGGTTTTCACACTTAGTTTTTTCAATCAACAACTCATCATCATGTATAATCATCATAAAGGCACTCAATGCATATGTATGAGTGCATGTATGCAAGATGTGCACATCATATCTTTCCCTTCTCAACCTCATTATCAGCATCATATCATACCTGTATGGTACCTGACCCATTATCATTACATATCATATTTGTACCGGCGTGGTACCCGATCAATTATCTCAGCATATCATATTCGTACCGGTGTGGTACCCGATCCATCATCTCAACATATCATCATAATGCAAATGAAATGCAATACAGTCATTAAGTCAGAAGTCATGCTAGAAGGAAATTATAGATATCAAGTTTACAAACAAGCACAAAGCCAAGAAAGTCTAAGTGCTACAACAAAACCATAGCCTGCCTCAATTCCTTTGCTCAAAGTCACCTTTAAGCCACACTTTTGCCCTTTCTATCTCGTTCTTGATCTATAACAATAAGAATATATATTCATTTCAATAATTCATCCCTTTTTAACTATTAGAGATAAAAAAATCACTGATTTTAGCCATAAACTTACCCTATTTCATCATCTTAGGGCTATTTTTTTAAATCTCATGAATTTTACTTGAATTAGCATAAACAACCGTAATTCTAGTCCCATTAGTATTTTCTAACACCCTACAATCATTATATGCTGAAATTATACACTTTCCCACTTTTCATCAATTTCCATGAACTAGGCTTAAACCCCAATTTCCACCATTAATCCGTTTCTAGTGATTTTCTAAGGTTAAATGAAGTAAATTTAAGTCTAGAATGTAATTACTTACCTTTAAAGATGAAAACATCAAAATCCCCCTAAAAATCACCTTTCCAAGAGCTCTATTGTATTTTTTAAATAAGTGGGGAATGAAAACACTTTTTGATTTTTAAAACTGTAATTTTATTGCGCGTTAACTCTGTAGTGGATAATTATTGCTGCAACGGTTAAAGTTCTGCTGCAGTAGTTTGCGCCCTTTTTATGGAGGTTGCTGCTGGAGTTCTTGTTACCGTTGCAGTGGTTACTTTTTCTGCTGCAGTGGTCTGAGGCAAAAACTCGGGACCTCTCTTCAGTTTTCCTCACTTTACAACACATACCACGAATCACAACATCGCGAACCAACCCGTCCACGATAAAAGCTATAACTGGAGTTCTATAACTCCGTTTCAGGTGACAGAAGTTGCTACGGCCTCCTATACACATTGGCTATCCAAATATCATACCTATAACACTATTACTAGTAACATTAGTACCAAATTTTTTTCAACTGACACATCCTCAAGAATAAGCCAATCCTAGACTACCCTGAATTTCTTAAAATTTATCCAAAGGGAGTTTAGGCGCAAATTTTACCTCACATTTCAGCATAACGATGATTTGGGTCATTAAATTAGATACCAATTTACCACTCATTCATCCCTAAATGACAACTAGCCCCAAAACATAGCAAATGAAAGAGAATTACCAGAATTAATAAACAAGTGCAGATACCGCTTAAGCATATCCGTTTTTATCTCTCATATAGCCTCCTCAATGGTATGGTTCCTCCACTGAACCTTCATATAAGGAATGACTCATCTCCTCAACTTCCTTACATCTCTGGTTAGATATAAATTAGTTCTTCTTCATAGGATAATTCCTTATCAAATAGTTTCGAGTCCCAATGAATAATATAGTCACCTTCCCCATGGTACTTCTTTAACATGAACACATGGAACACGAGGTGAACCCCAGACATACTAGGAGGAAAGTCTAGCTTGTATGCTACCGACCCCATTTTCTTCAACACAAAGGGTCTAATGTACCTTGGGCTCAACTTGCCCTTCTTTCCTAATCACATCACACCCTTTATGGGTGACACCTTCAAGAGTACCTTCTCCCCCTTCTCAAACTCTATGTCTCTCACCTTTTTCTCTATATATTCTTTCTATCGGCTCTAAGCCGCTATGAGATTCTCCTGTATGAATCTCATATTTTCTATAGTCCTTGAGCATATCAGTGCCCTAAGGGCACACCTCAAATGCATCAAACCACCCAATTAGGGACCTACACCTCCTACCATATAAAGCCTCAAAAGGAGCCATATAAATACTAGAGTTGTAGCTATTATAATAGGAAAATTCACACAACGGTAAGTATTGGTCCTACTGACCCCTGAAGTCTATAACACAAGACTGAAGCATGTCTTCAAGCACTTGGATAGTCTGTTCCGATTGACCGTCGGTGTATGGGTGAAAAGCCATGCTCAAGTCCAATCTAGAACCTAACTCTGACTGAAACCTTTCCCAAAAATTAGAAGTGAACTAAGTACCACAATTGAAATCGGTACCCCATGTAGCCTTATAATATCCTTCACATAAATCCTGGTCAACTTGGCCATATTATAATCAATTCTTACTTGAATAAAGTGAGCCAACTTAGTTAGCCAGTCAACAATGACCCAAATGGAGTCACATTTCCTCAAGGTTTTTGGAAGACCAACTACAAAATCAATTGTTATCCTTTCCCACTTCTATTCGGAAATGGGCATTCTCTAAAAAGTACTACTAGGATTTCAATGTTCGTATTTGACCTGTTGGCAGTTTTGACACTTAACCACAAAATCTATAATGTATCGCTTCATCCTTCGCCACCAATAGTGTTGCCTCAAGTCTCTATACATCTTGTTGGCACCCGGATGTATAGAGTACCTGGAATTATGAGCCTCTACCAGAATTGTTGGAATTAAGTTATCTATTCGGGGTACACATAATCAACCTCAGATTCTCAAAGCTCCCTCGGTATCAAGAATGGACTCTCTTGCCTCCCTTTGTAACACTTTTTCTCTGAGGTTGCTCAATTTCTTATCCTCAAAATGCCTACTTTTAATTTAATAATAGAATGTGGACCTAGCCTCCACATGTACAAGTACCTTTCCTTCGCTAGTCTCCTGTAATCTCAGAAAACCATTAGCCAAAGACTGGATCTTTCTCTCCAATAGGCACCTAAACACCTCCAAAAATACTAAACTCCCATGCTCACTGGTTTCAGCTTAGTGCATCCTTCACCACATTGTCTTTACCTGGGTGATACAGGATTGAGATGTCATAGTCTTTAATCAACTCTATCCATCTCCTCTGTCTCAGATTCAAATCCTTCTGGGTGAACATGTGTTGTAAGTTGCAGTGGTCTGTGAACACCTCACACTTCACCCTGTAGAGATAGTGTCTCCAATTTTCAAAGTGAATAACACTACTGCTAACTCCAAATCATGCATGGGGTAGTTTTTCTCATAGGGCTTTAGCTGTCTCGAAGCATAAGCAATCACATTTTCATCATGTATCAACACAACACCTAAACCCAAATGTCAGGCATCACAAAATATAATAAAATATTTTCCCTCAACAGGCAAGGTTAGCATTGGAGCCGAAGTCAACAATGTTTTGAGCTTTTGGAAGCTCTCCTCACACTTGTCATCCCACTCAAATGGGACTTCTTTCTGAGTGAGGTGGGTCATGTGAGAAGCAAAGTCGGCAAACCCCTTAACAAACCGACAGTAGTAACTGGCCAACCCCACAAAACTATAGACTTCTGTTAAGTTTGTCGATCTGGCCCAATTCTTAACAGCCTCAACCTTCTATAGGTCCACCATAACCCCATCCTTTGAAACCATATGTCCCAAAAAGGACACCAAGGAGTGCCAGAATTCATGCTTTGAATATTTAGCATACAATTATTTCTCCTTCAACAACTTCAATATGGTACGCAAATGAGATTCATGCTCTTCTTAACTTTTAGAATAAACAAGTATATCATCAATGAACACAATAACAAACAAATCCAAAAAGGACTTAAACACTCCATTCATCAAGCTCATGAAAACAGTTGGGGCATTGGTCAAACTAAAAGACATAACCAGAAACTCGTAGTGTACATAATGAGTTTGAAATATATATATATAATTATGCCCGTGCTATGCAAGGCCCCAACATTGTAAAAATGTTATTGTGGAAAAAAGTTTTGCAAAAAAACGTTAAGCTATGCTCCCACAAAATTGAAAAAAGCATCAACCTACTTGAGATTACAATTTGTATTTAATGTAGAGAGCACATCAACCAAAATCAACTTCCAATTAAAGTCCAACTAAACCATGAAAGTAGAAATGATACTATCAGATCTAGCATAAGCCAAACAATGTAAAAAAAAAATGTAAGCTCAAAGAAGCTCATAGGAGTATTCTGTTTCTACAAACTGCAGTTCTAATCACTTGGATCTCACTAACTCAAGTAAGTGCCTGTGTAACAACCTGATATGAGAAATTTTCCTTTTTATGTGTTTTGACCATTTTTCCATTCCTCAAAGTTATTACATGTTAATTATGAGGTGTGGGGATGGTTGGCATGGTTCTCGATGCATTCAGGAGTGCTTTAGGAGAGTTTGAGACTCTTAGAGTCTGTAAAAGTCATTGGTTTGACTTCGGTCAATATTTTGTATTTCGAGCACCGGATGATGATTTAGACAGTTCCATTAGATCTGGAACGTCAATTTTGGGTTATTAGCATGGGTTGTTCAGGCTCAGAGCCTTTATTTTTCATTTCGACCCTTCATTCAGAAATTAGTGAAAAATGCCTAAATAGGGTCCCAGGGGTTAATTTGTTGAAAACGACTTATTTTTGAATATTCGACATTTTCATTAAGTCTGGAACGTTGAAAATAACCTAGTTTCATATATGATTTAGTTCTGTGGGGTCCCGAATGAATTCTGAGGATCCGTTTGGAGACATTTCAACTTGCCAAAAACTCAGCATTTGCTGATATCTGGTGCAGGTGCATTCCTTCTTACGAAAGCTGGCCTCCGACCACTAACGGGGAGAAGGATATTATCCTTCATCGTGAGCGCGAGGAGGGAGCCACAATAGTGAAGAGTCCTTGGGTTCGGGTTGGGTTATATCCTTCATCGAGAATGTGACAAGGCTGGCGCGAACGCGATGGACCGTGATAAGAGACGAAACACTCAAAAAAAGATAAGAAACCCTAAAATCTAAGAACACAAATTTAAAGATAGAAGATCGACACAAAATGGAAAAGAAATGATAACAATGGCTATATTAAAACCAATACCCTCAAATACAAAGTCCAAAAAGTACCAAATCTATAAAAGCAGGACACAAGTATGAGTTCTAATAGGCAACATGACTATACGAAAGTCAAAACCTCCTATTAAGAATCCAAACAAGCACCTATAATATCGAGACACCCTCAAGAGGAATGATCTCCTTAAGCAAGCAATCCCATCAACATTGTTTAGCAACCAAGGCCATAGCCTAACTCTCACAAGAGTTTCACACATATCAATTCATCATATCAAAAAATAGTCTATCTCTAAAATGAGCTATTCTCTCTTATTTATAGCCTACACTAGTAATTACAAAAATACCCTTAATGAAATAAGAGTCTTCTTTAGCATGGGGCTTGAATGTCAAGAATAGCCATTTTTGTATCCATAGCCTCTTTCTTCCCTTTTCACCTTTCTTCCTTATACTTCCACTTAAGCATGTTCTTGAGCTTCAGTTCTTCATTCCATGATATTGATGAAGTTCGGCTTGCATCATTCTCCCTTTCTTGAAAGGGATTTTTCCTCAAATCCAAACCTAGCAAAACCATAGAGAAAACAAGCAACAATAAGATCCTCATGGCAGGAGGGTTAGTGTTAGCAATAACAACTCTATCACTATGACAATGGTGCACACATTTAACATATAACCAAGCATCAAAATGAGCCACAAAGGGTTTATAACCCAACAAAACAAGAGATACTTGGCTACATAGAAAACATGGACAAATGGGTGAATGAAAAGAACCATGGTGTTTAGGCAACCACACATGTAAGTCCACAATGGTTGTATATTTAGACAAGCACAAATCCCCCTTTAAGTCAAGTAATACATGGTAGTCCACACAAGTTGGCAAACCTATCTCATTCAAGCCCATAAGATCAAGTAATAACACCAAGTAATAATCATATGAGAGAAAAGAAATGTTACTACTATACTTATCACCATGCAAGCCAACAACCTCACTTATACCAAGCTTGCCTTTACGACCAAGCATTACGTCATAATGACAACCATCAACGGGATCAAATGGAAAAAGATAACATAAAATAGGGTCAAAGAAACACCCATTTGCCCGATTATTACTCCTATCAACATATGATATACTCTTCACACAAGCATGAGTATCATCATATGCAAATAGATAGTAAAGAAAGGTGTCTCGCAAAACAACTTCATCCAAGGTGTCCTCATATGTAAGATCACTATTAGACTCAAAATCATTGATCATACCATCAATAATTAGGATACACAAAGATGAAGTAGTAGTGGAAAAGCAAATACCACCTTCCTCCTCATCACAATCCTTCCCCATAAGAGTACTCTCATCTTTCAAGAAGAGATTTCCATCCTTAGGAGGAATGTCTCCACACCATAATAGGTTATCATAAAGAGTATAGCCCTTAAGAACTATACTACTATCAAGGTTCACACCACTAGGCACTTTACTAGGAGTGATCTCATCATTTTCAAACAAGATATTATACTTAAAGAGAGAATGATCAATCCAAGAAGAAGACCTAAAACATGCAATTTCACTCTCAAAAAGACAATTATCATTGTTCGAAGCACTTTCAAGCACATGATCTCTATGAGCAAAACAAATAATAAGATCTTCAATAAAAGATATGCTCAAAGAGTCACTCCTACTCAATTGATCAACTTCATCAATATTACCACTAACTTGACGCTCAATAAGAACATCACAAGATCCCTCAAGTAGTGTACCACACGCAAAAGCTAGTTGATCAATATCAATATCACTTGATAATGAACTATCATTCAAAACACATGTATCAACACTAGGTGGACATAAATTGATCTTACTAGAAGAATCAATTCGGTCATCAATAGGATCAACTAGTGTATCCACATTCTCAACAAGCATATTATCAAAACATGACAAAGAATCACATAACAATGTACTATCATTCAAGTCACAAGTGTCAACACTAGGTGGACACAAATCGATCTCACAAGAAGAATTAATTCGGTCATCAATAGGATCAACTAGTGTATGACCACTCTCAACATCTACATTATCACAATGTGGCAAAGAATTATTAAGTTGACATAAAGATAAGCTATCACTCACACTTTGTTCATTTGAAATTTTAAAAGTGTCAAGTTTAGCTATTGTACCTTGAGGCTCACAAGAAAGATCCTCTTTGCCTTGTATTCCTCCATTTGTCATGTTTGTACCTATACAAGAGTCCTTACAAAGAGAAGGAATGCCTAAAGTTCCTTGATGAGTATTAGAAAAAGTAGGTGGAAAGTGAAGTTGCAATCGATTTATTCGAGTACTCAATCGATCCAACCGTCCTTCCATTCGAGTAGAGAGAGTGGTGAACAAGTTTAACAATTCACCCAAAGTGGGTTCTCCGATGGGAACTTGGCTTTCCTTTTCATGACCCGCCATTGGTACCTATTGAAGTCACTCAACCAAAGCGAGCAAACACATTAGGTTAGTTAAAAAAAAAGCTCACAATCACTCAAGAAATCACACCTTTGTTTGCCTCACAAATTGCTTTGGCTAATGATTGTATCTTGTTTAGTCCGATGAGTTGCAAGGGTCCAATCTCTACTTGAGGTCAAGAATGGATTTTTATTGACTCGAGAAAGAAAGTTCAAAAGCTAAGGACGAGAACCAAGAAGTTTTCAAGGAAAAATAAAGAAGAAAAGCTAAAAAAAAGTAACACGAAAAAAATCGAACTCAAAAACAAAGTAACAAAAATAGAAGGAATTACTTGTTGTTACTTAGTATGAAGGATCAAAGAAGAGTATTTGATATTTAAAACTAGTTAACAAGTGATTAAAGATGTTAATTACTTGTTAAATAGTTGAGGAATCGAAAGAGAAAGAGCACAAAAAAAAATCACGAAAGTTGGACACTTAGAAAAAATTTTAGGTCCAAAAAACTTTAGGGCCCCCCCAAAAAAACTAAGTGTCAAAAATCTGCAATTTTAGCTCTCTGAAACTGTCCAACACGCGCTGCTGACGTGACATTTTTTTTTTTTACAAATGGACCTACAAACACTTTGACTAACTTTGACCTCAAAATTTTTGGATCAAAGTGTACTTTTGCTACCTTTTTCTTCAAGAACAATATGAAGATGCTCAAGAACACAAGAAAAAAACTCCAATCTTCAAATGCTCATAACTTCTTCATTTTTGCTCCACATACAATGAAATTTTCGCCCACGTGTTCCTTTTAATGCCACAAACAAACCTCACTAATTTTTATCTTTCAAAACCAAGCCAAAAATAAACCCACTTTTCAAAATCCACAAAGTTTCGAAAGCTTAAAACCACCCTTTAATGGTATGTTCAATTCTACAACTCCGAATTGAATGAAATTTGAGATCTAGACTCACAAGACAATAGGGAATCAAGATCTAGTATCAAAAACAACAAATCAAAACATTTTTTCTTATTTTCTTTTTTGATTTTTGGATTTTTGAAGAAATCAAAATCCCAAGGGTAGATTTGTGGAAACAAACCTAAACCTAGGCTCTTGATACCAAATGATACGAGACGAAACAGGCGAAAAACGATAAGAAACCCTAAAATCTAAGAACACAAATTTAAAGATAGAAGATCGACACAAAATGGAAAAGAAATGAGAACAATGGCTATATTAAAACCAATTCCCTCAAATACAAAGTCCAAAAAGTATCAAATCTATAAAAGCAAGACACAAGTATGAGATCTAATAGGCAACAATGACTATACGAAAGTCAAAACCTACTATTAAGAATCCAAACAAGCACCTATACTATCGAGACACCCTCAAGAGGAATGATATCCTCAAGCAAGCAATCCCATCAACATTGTTTAGCAACCAAGGCCATAGCCTAACTCTCACAAGAGTTTCACACATATCAATTCATCATATCAAAAAATAGTCTATCTCTAAAATGAGCTATTCTCTCTTATTTATAGCCTACACTAGTAATTACAAAAATACCCTTAATGAAATAAGAGTCTTCTTTAGCATGGGGCTTGAATGTCAAGAATAACCACTTTTGCATCCATAGCCTCTTTCTTCCCTTTTCACCTTTCTTACTTGTACTTCTACTTAAGCATATTCTTGAGCTTCAATTCTTCATTCCATGATATTGATGAAGTTCGGCTTGCATCAAACCTGGTTGTCGGCCTTCGCCAAAGTGAAGCCCTGGCTGCGAACGTGTTACGACCTAATTTCTCAGGTCATGATGGCACCTACTCCAATCCACTAGTAGGTAAGCTAAGGCATAACCCAGAACGACAAGTAACAGGCTAACAGGCAAAAGATGAAAAAAAATAGGAAGTAAAACCAACAACAATAATAACATAAGCAGAAGCGAAGAAATATATAAACATAATATACCATATATAAGAAGGAAGAGGACAAAATATACAAAAGAATCCCTCCCAAGACCTGGTAAGGTTGGTACTAGAGCCACTAAACCAAAATAGAGTACTAGACAGAATCTAAAATATACATATATATACAGTAGTCTAGGAATACAAAAGACTAAACTGGAACAGATGGAGGAGGATTAGCCTCGGACTCTAGAAAGCTCACCCCATCTCCTGATCAATAGAAGGCTCGAGAATAGCGTCAATTTTGGTGACTCATACTTGGATCTACATCAGGGAAAAGATGCAGAAGTGCCGTATGAGTACCAAAGTAATGGGTACTAAGTAGTCATCATCGGCCGACTGAGCTCAAATATAGTAAAAGTATAAATATAATGCGAGAGTGTAAGTTAAGTCAACAGAAACAGGGGTAAAAATATAAATATCTGCTAAGCTAGGCAAATGCGATAAAGGAATAAATAAGGGCGATACAGGAAATAAATAACTTCACAATAAGAAAGAAAAGCTAAATATAACCTAACTGGGCCCCCATAAGCCCAGAAGGCACATAGAAGAAGACAATTAACCTTACCGAGCCTCCATAAGCTAGCGGGTGCACACAAAAAGTAACTAAAGTAGAAAACATAAGTAACTGTAGCTGAAATGATCTCAGGTAACCATATGATCCCAAATCCATAATAAGAACTATCCAGATATGCATCGGGCTTAAACTGGCACCAATGGGTAATAACGAGAGGCCAGACGCCGAGCTCGGACCAAAAATAATGGATAATAACGAGAGGCCATATGCTGGGTTTGAACAGGAAATAGTGGGTAATAACGAGAGGCCACATAAATCATGTACAACAAAAATCAGTACCACTGTCAACACTTCCAGAACAACCATAACCATCACCAGAACACCCCGATCGTATCATAACCAAATGCCAGGATCAAACCGGAACTCATGATATCCATACCTTAATGAAAAACTAATGATCCCATAAGAAGCCAATCTTAACTGTAAAAAATGATACCAAACCACACCGTAATCGATGCCAAAACCGTGCTAGAACTCATAATAAATAGTAGAAAGTCTATGTCGATCCCAAACCGGAACTCAAATACATTTATATAAATATACGCATAACCAGCTAAAGGAAAGAAATCCAAGATTTCTAAGCCTACACCCAGACCATAAGGTCATAAATATTGATCTCGGGCTGATAAGACCATTAAGGCAAGGCGGGTCCCCAATTACTAGGTCAAGGAAGAGCAGTCCAGGTCAAATACTACTCTACCCGGGCAAAAGACTAAAGGTAGGCCAAAAATGAAGTCTAGGTCAAACCCAACCCAAGGCAATGGCCTAAAATAGTATCCAAGAGTCTAACTAAGCCCAAAGAGTCTTCAAGCCTAGTATACTAGCTAAAAAGGATAGTGGGGCCTGCTATAAGGGCCCAATAACCAAACCTAGGTCGAAACCTAGCCGAGTCTAGTCTAAGGCTTCCCATCCCCACCTCAGGATACTAAAAGCACTAATACTAGCCCTAAAGGATGACACTACATTATACTAAGGCATAACGGGCCTGAAATCTACCAAAATGAGCCCCTAACCGGCTAAATAAGGCATGAAAAATACTAAATCAATAATCAGGCTAAAACTACCTGCCCAAATCTAGCATAATAATACACTAATACCATAAATAAGCTCAATCTAAAGATAGGGTAAGCCTAGCCTACCTGGACGCTACCGAACACTCGGTAAATCATCTTAACTGGAGATTTCCCCTTCCAAGAGGCCTTCGACTGCTGCCACGCTATAAAGATAACAGTTTATGCATCAAGATGAGAAAAATGATACCCATATTACGTATAAATTCTCTGGGTCAGAAATCGAATAAAAAATCCCATGCGGGGCACTCTTGTGAAATCACAAAATTAAAATTATGACAGCGTCCCACGCAGCTCAAGGATCTAAAGCCACAAAAAATTAGCTAAATCTGAGCTCAGATCAGTCCTCAAATCAGTCCCAATACCAACAAAAAAAATCAAGAATCTAAAATGAGAATTAGGCTAGACATTGGATGAAACTTATGGATATAACGAAGGTATAGGGCACAAAATGCATCTCCAAGCTTAAACCCAACTCAAACAGTAATTTCACATGCAAAAATAGAGCTTACACTAGTCTACAATGGAGGATTTTACACATAACCATGGCTGTAAATTGAAAGGGGACTATATATATAAAACCTCAGCGATGGCTGCTTTAGCAGCTAAATGACCACTAAAGCGGTCACCGCTAAAGCGCCCTAGGGCCACTAAATATACCCAGCCCAAACGAGCCAGGTCAGCTAAAGAGCTCAAGGGCCGCTTTAGCGGTTACAGCTAAGCGCCCAAGAGGCTGCTAAAGCTGCCAAGCTAAGGCTGGTCACCTCCGATAAAGTAGTCCAAGGCTACTAAAGCGGTACCCTGGCCTCTTAAGCAGCTGCACCAGATACTTGGAACCAATCAAGTTTAGCCAATCCTAATGGACTCCGACCGGGAGCTCGGGATTGGTTCGAAATCCCAAGCGCGCAAATAAACTATGCTACCCTACCAAATTCAACATTTTGGACTCAATGGCGCCATCAAAATTTCTATCCAAGGTCATTTCAATAAAAAGTGGAGCCCACACCCTAAGGAGTCATTTTAACCAAATTCCACCCCATACCCCAAAATGAGTTCGAAAACCTCGAGACCCAGACCATGGGTCCTTCTAGCCTAAAATCGATGTTTCGAAGCTATTGAGACTATTAGAAATGGCATCCAAGTCCATTTACCTGAGGTTCAGGTATGAGGCCTATTTATTAACTTTAGAAGCTCCTAAATAAGGAAATGACTCTAAAAACCAAACGAACTACCTGGTAACTGAACTGTTGGTCCCAATAAGTCATAAATGACCTTGGAAAGCTATAGGAAAGCTCTAAACATAGAAAATTCACAAAAATGAGAGAAATGACCTGGAGGGTCATTACAAAATACGATGGCCAATTAATTGTCCTTGTCAGCATTGACCCTCACGAATCGAAAGGGTCGATCGCGTTTGTGAGGTACTATTCACAGAACAGTATAAATACTCCATTTTTCATGAATTCCACCATTTTTAGACCTAGGAGATTTGGAAAGAAGCAATTTTGAGGGTTTTATCCATCATTCTTATGTGGGCAAGTTTCTAATCCACCCTCCTATCATTTTCTCTCTGTTATACCTTTGAAAACACCTTTTAATCATGATTTCAAACTAGAATTTGAGGGTTTTTGCCGGTAAACTCTTAAAATAGTTTTTCTTTGATTTGAGCCTCATTTTTAACTCATTTTTGCATGGGTTTTCAATGGTATACTCCGATAACTTTTGAGAACATGTTTCTAAAATAAAATTCCAGTTTTTCCTATTTCATTTTTGAATTCATTTTGGACCAGTCTTAAATATAGTTGATATAGGTATCATTGGCTTGAAAGGTGTATACATAAGTCCCACTATCATTGCATCATTTCATTGCTTTTTTTGTGTTTCCTTACATGTACCCTTGATGTGTATTTGGATTCCTTTTATACTTCGTGTGTAGTGGTTTCTCTTTGATCTTATATTATAGAACTGTTTGGGAAATTTTCTTTTTACAGGGACGTGCTCATAGTATATTTTACTTGTGTTATTTCTAATTTGCTCAGTCGGCTTATTATACCTACTGAGTACAAGTAGACGTACTCACCTCTACTATACCCTTTCGGTGCAGATCCCAGTGCGAGTACTAGCCGCGATAGCTAATTTGGGCAATAACAGTTGACCTTTCAGAGTATCTGGTGAGCTCCCCATTTGGAGCCTTGTTCCAGTCTCCATCCTTCCTTATTATGTCTTTATTAGTATTCAAAGATAGATTTTGTATTTTTTGCTTTCAGACTACGTATTAGAAGCTCTTCTACTTATGACACTATTTCTAGGGTTTATGTATTTTGTTTAGATTTTGCTATGTGTTATGATACAGCCTGACTTCATTTTAGAAGTCTCGTTTTATAGGTTTCTTTCTTATTATTCACTTGTTTATTACTGGGTGGGTTTTGGCTAACTTACTAAGGCTAGTTTTGAGGTAAGTTCCATCATGACCTCAAATTTTAGGTCGTGACAAAGTGGTATCATAGTGCTAGGTTCACTAATCTCATAAGTGAAAGAGCAGGATGTCTAGTATAGTCTCGCGGATCGGTCCGTAGACTTCTGTATCTATCTTCGAGAGGCTATAAGACATCTTTAGGAAAAAATTCTCTAATTTGATTCCTTATCATGCAGGTTAGTCATACCCTATATTCTAATCTTACATTCTGTTCTTTTCTGTGCATATAGTGAGGACTAGGTCCAGAGATACTAGGGATACTGAGCCGACACCTTATTTTGGAGCCCCAGTCAGGGGACGAGGTAGGGGTCGTGGCCGACCCATAGGTAAAGGACGGGCACGAGGAGCTACCCCAGCCAAAATATATGCAAGGTTGGCCTCTCCCTAGTCTAAGGTTGAGTATGCTGAGAATAACTACAGACAATAGGTGCGGGGCCAACTCAGGTCCTACAGAGTTCAGTGGACACCCCAGTACTAAATGATCTATCAATTCATCTCTTGAGCCGTCTGGATGGTGTTCCCAAGGTGGTGTTACATTGGGTATACCGGGTATTCCTCAGACTCTAAGAAGTATTGAACCGTTATTACTAGCTTCTACTTATGGTATTTAGACTTCAGGGGTACAACCATCTTCTGTGGTACCACTACATGTTGATTCATTACCTACTTGGCTTACTATTCCTCTTGTTGCTTCATCCCTTATGATGTCTTCTGATGATCAAAAGAGGTTTGAGAGATTTATTCGCTTGGCTCCTCCCAAGTTTAGTGGTGCCATTGGAGAGGATGCCTATGAGTTCTTGCTTGAATATCAGGAGAGGTTGCACAACCTCAGATCCCTTGAGTCCCATGAAGTTGATTATATGACTTATCAGTTGACTGACGTGGCCAGACAGTGGTGGAGATATCTTTCCAATTATAGACTATTAGGTTCGCCTGCTATGACATGGACTCAATTTATTGAGGCTTTTCTGGAAAGGTTTGTGCCTTACAGATTGAGGGATCTGATAAGAGATGAGTTTGATCACTTGGACTAGGGCTCCATGAATATTGCTGAGTATGAGGCACACTTTCATGCTTTATCCAAATTTTTCGCCACCAGTATCTCTACTAAGTCAGAGAGGATTAGGAAGTTTGTCGAGGGATTGGATGGTTCTTATCTGTTGTCTACAACTTAGATGGTAGTGTCAGGGGCTTCTTTTCAGAGTATTGTTGAGCATGCTAAGTTGATTGAGTCGATTAGTCAGATTACTCTGAGTGGCGCGAAGAAGGTGCACTGACAGGGTGAGTTTAGCGAACATATATTTTGAGATAGGGATTTCTCTAGTAGACATTCTCGTAGTTATCATGGTATACCAGTTCAACAGCCTTCCAGAGTTTGAGTAGTAGGTCTGTGATTTCTGTGGCTCCAGGTATCTAGGGTTTAGGTCACGCAGGTAAAGGCTCCAATTATGGTTCTTCAGGACAGGGAGGTCATTCTGGTTCTTCTGGGCCCCCTCAGTATGATGCTAGTAACAGGGAGTCTTTCGTGTGTCATGAGATTAGATATTATGCAAGGGACTGTCCTCGGTGTGTATTGGGTCCTGCCCATCAAGGTTCTCAGCTCCAGCTTTTCCATACTCCTATTTCTGCGGTTAGAGGTGGTTCACAGAGTGACATGAGTGGTAATAGAGGTGATTGAGGTGTAACTCAGGGAGCTCGTGGTGGTGGACACGGGGTTGCTCAGTCCTAGAGAGGACATGGACAGCGTTATCCTATACCTAGGAGACTCTATGAGTAGGCCTCTAATGCAGTTATTACAGGTATCATCCTAGTTTACTACCGATTTGCTTTCGTGTTATTTGACCCTGGGTCTACATTTTTGTATGTGTCTACATATTTTGCTACTAGTTTTGATTCTTTATATGAGTCCCTTGCCATTCCCTTTTATGTTTTACCCCTGTAGGAGATTCTTCAGTGGTGGATCGAGTGTACCAATCATGTGTTGTGACCTTAGCGGGGCGTGAGACCTAGGTAGACTTGATTATCCTAGATATGGTCAATTTTGATGTTATCTTGGGTATGGGTTGGTTATCTTCCTATCATTCTATTTTGGATTGTTATGCCAAGACCACACCTTAGCTACGCCGGGTGTGCCAAGGTTAGCTTGGAAGGGTACTCTTAATTTGGGTACGAAGGGAGTTATATCTTTTTTTACACGCTCGTCACATGGTAGAAAAGGGGTGTTTGTCTTATTTGGCCTATGTTCACGATACTAATGTTGCCTTCCCACCTTCTTTGGAATCTGTTCAAGTTGTTCGAGAGTTCATAGATGTGTTTCTTATGAATTTACCTGGTATGCCTCCGGACCGTGATATTGATTTTGCTATTGATGTTGAGCCATACACCAAGCTTATTTCCATTCCTCCCTATAGGATGGCCCCGACTGACTTGAAGGAATTGAAAGTGCAATTTAAGGATTTTTTGGGTTTTCATTCGACCGAGTGTATCTCCTTAGGGTGCTCCTGTCTTGTTTATGAAAAAGAAGGATGGTTCTATGCACATGTGTATCAACTATCGGTAGTTGAATAAGGTGACAGTTAAGAATAAGTATCTTGTTCCTCGCATTGATGATATATTTGACCAGCTTCAGGGTGTTTCGGTGTTTTCCAAGATTGACTTGAGATTTGGGTATCACCAGTTGAGGATTAAAGCTTCGGATGTTCCGAAGATGACTTTTCAGACTCTATATGGTCATTATGAGTTCTTGGTCATGTTATTTGGATTGACCAATGCCCTAGCAGCGTTCATGGAGTTGATGAACCGAGTATTTTGACACTTTTATGATTGTGTTTATAGATGACATCTTGGTTTATTCCAAGAATGAGGCCAACCATGTGAGACACTTGAGGACTGTACTTCAGAGATTGCGTGATGACAAGCTATATGCTAAGTCCTCCAAGTTCAAAATATAGTTGGATTCTATTTCTTTCTTGGGTTATGTAGTGACTAAGGATGGCATTATGGTTGATCCGGCCAAGATAACGGCGATTCGTTATTAGGCTATACCTACTTCTCCTACCAAGATTAAGAGTTTCATTGGTTTAACGAGTTATTAGCGGTGTTTTGTTGAGGGTTTCTCTTCTATTGCAACTCCTTTGACCAAGTTTTGTCAGAAGAAGGTTGTATTTCAATGGTTGGATGCTTGTGAGGAGAACTTCCAAAAGCTCAAGGAGTTGTTGACTTCGGCTCCTATCTTGACTTTGCCCAAGGAAGGCATGGGATTTATCGTGTTTTATGATGCTTTTGTTGTTGGTTTGGATGCAGTGTTGATGCAAGAGGGTAAGGTGATTACATATGCTTCTCGTCAGTTGAAGCCCCATAAGAAGAATTACCCTATCCATGACTTAGAGTTGGCAGCAGTCGTCTCTGTATTAAAATTATAGTGGCATTACTTGTATGGGTTCTATTATGAGATTTTCTCGGATCATCATAGCCTTCAGTACTTCTTCACCTAGCAGAATCTTAACATGAGACAATGGCGTTGGCTTGAGTTGCTTAAGGAATATGATCTCACTATTCTTTATCATTCAGGCAAGACAAACGTGGTTTCGGATGCCTTGAGTCAAAAGTCTACCAGTATGGGGAGTTTTTCTCATCTCTTGACTCAGAAGCAACCTTTGGCCGTGAAGGATCAGTCCTTAGCTAACCAGTTGGTTAGGCTTGATATTTCGATACCCGAGCATGTGTTAGCCTTTGTTAAGGCTAGATCTTCTTTGGTAGAGCAGATTCGAGCTCATCAGTTTGATGATAGATTGAGGGTGATTCGTGACAAGGTCTTGAGTGGCGAGGCCAAGCAGCATCTCTTGATTTTGAGGGTGTTTTGAGGATTAGTGGCCGTGTCTGTGTGCCGAGAGTTGGTGGATGGGTGAGATTGATCTTGGAGAAGGCTCATTGTTCTTGATATTCCATTAACCCAAAAGTGGCTAAAATATACCATGACTTAAAGCAAAATAATGTATAATGAACACCAGCGACCATGATGCGATTCAGGAAGAAAAGAAAGCTCAGTCCGAGGTTCATTAGCCCTTTTGAGATCCTTGAGAAGTATGGTGATGTGGCGTATAGGCTAGCTTTTCCTTCACATCTATCGGCTATTCATCCTGTTTTTTATGTCTTTATGTTGAAGAGGTTACGTCTTGATGATGCTCATGTGATTCGATGGAATTCCATTGTTTTAGACCCCAACAAACTAGGATTCTGAGGTCTAAGAGTATTGAGTCGGTGAAGGTCCAGTGGAGACATCATCCCATTGAGAAGGCTTCTTGGGAGGTCGAGTCTGACGTGCATCATAGATACCCCTAGCTTTTCACTGCTCCAGGTATCTTATTTACTTTTATTTCGAGGATGAACTAGTGTTATAGTGGTGGATAATGTAACAAACTGATATGTGAAATTTTCCTTGTTATGTGTTTTGACCATTTTGACCTTCCCCGTAGTTATTACATGTTGATTATGAGGTGTGGGGATGGTTGGCATGGTTCCTGATGAATTCGAGTGTGATTTGGGAGAGTTTGAGACTCTTAGAGGCTTTAAAAGCCATTAGTTTGACTTCGGTCAACATTTTGTGTTTTGAGCATTGGATGATAATTTGGACAGTTCCATTAGATCCAAAACTTCAATTTTGGGTTATTAGAGTGGGTAGTTTGAGCTCGGAGCCTTTATTTTGCATTTCGACCCTTCTTTCGAAAGCTAGTGAAAAATGCCTAAATGGGGTCCTAGAGCTGAATTTATTGAAAATGACTTATTTTCAAAAATCCAACATTTTCATTGAGTTTGAAACGTCTAAAATAACCTAGTAGCATATATGATTTAGTTTTATGGGGTCCCAAACGAATCTCGAGGGTCCGTTCGGAGATATTTCAACTTGCCAAAAACTCAGCATTTGATGATAGCTGGTGCAGGTGCATTCCTTAGCCAATGGGTCCTCTGGATGAGAACGCGGAGAAGGATATTATCCTTTATTATGATCACGAGGAGGGAGCCGCGATCGCGAAGAGTCCTTGGGTTAGGGCTGCGTTATCTCTTTCATCGCGAATGTGACAAGGCTGTCGCGAATGCGATGGTTTGGGCTGTTGGCCTTGCGAATGCGATGGCCAATTAATTGTCTTGGTCAGCATTGACCCTAGAAAATCCAAAGGGTTGACCACGTTCTCGAGGTACTGTTAACACAACAGTATAAATACTCCATTTTTCGCGAATTCCACCATTTTTGGACCTAGGAGATTCGAAAAGAGGTGATTTTGAGGGTTTTATCCACCATTCTTGCGTGGGTAAGATTATAATCCATCCTCTCATCATTACCTATTTATTATATCTTTAAAAACACCTTTTAATCATGATTTCAAACTAGAATTTGAGGGTTTTTGCCAGTAAACTCTTAAAATGGATTTTCTTCAATTAGAGCCTTGTTTTTAACTCATTTTTGAGTGGGTTTTCAATGGTAGACTCCTATAACTTTGAGGAACATGTTTCTAAAATAAAATTCTAGTTTTACCCCTTCTGTTTTTGAACCCATTTTTTAAATTCGTTTTGGACCCGTCTTAAATATAGTCGATATGGGTATCATTGGCTTCCTTTTAATGGTTAGATTCTATATTTATATATTTTAGCTCATTCTGAGACCGTTCGAAAGGGGAAGTCTCCATGTTGAAGGTTCTAGGCTTAGATTTTTATCGCTACGAGGTAGGTTGTGGCTTAACTTCTTTCAAACTGGGCTGAGCAGTTAATGAACTTGTAACGCATGCTATGGGTTAGGGTGTTAGACGTGGAAACTGTAATTTGAGATTACTATATTTTATCGTATTGCCCATGCGGGGGCTTGTATGCATATTATTTATTGACTTGAGAGGTGGTAAATGATGTGATGCCCGTGCGGGGGCTTTATTTGATGATTCAAGTCTTACTTGTGAATTGTTTGCCGTAATTATAGTTGTGTCACCCGAGTGGGGGCTTGGCAGGATATTATAGGCCTTATTTGAGAATTTTATTGTCTTTACTACATGATTGATACCAGAATGCCGATTTTAAATGAGTTTATTGATGTCTTATATGACTATACATACCAGTGGTGCCCTATAATGGCATATATCATGAATCATTGTCTTATGGAGTATATTCTGAGCTCATTCATACCTGTATTGAATTGATGTTTATTTTCATACCTATTGGTTATGAGCATTATATCCTCATATCATCTATACATGTTCATGAAACTTGAATACCACTGAGGTATTATGCTTTCGAAAGAAAATGGAAATTCTTTTATGAAACTCTTAGCCGAGGTCATTACCAACAAGGTGGATTGTGAGGTATTGGTAACCTAGGCCGAGGTTATTGCTGATAAGGTTTGTTGAGATTATGAAAGTATATGGGTTGCGAACCCCCAATGGGTCCTGTCCTGAAGCACTGAGGCTTGGAAGGTGTATACATAAGTCCCAGTGTCCCACTATCATTGCATCATTGCGTTGCATTTCATTGCATTTTCTATGTTTCCTTACATGTACCCTTGATATTTATTTAGATTTCTTTTATACTTCGTGTGTAGTGGTTTCTCTTTGATCTTATATTATAGAACTGTTAGTGAAGACGGTGTAAGCTACCATTTGAGAAATTTTCTATTTGCAAGGAAGTGCTCACAATATATTTTACTTGTGTTATTTTCTACTTTTCTCAGTCGGTCTATGATACCTACTGAGTACAAGTGGACCGTACTCACCTCTACTGTGGCCTTTCAGTGCAAATCCCAGTGCGAGTATGAGTCACGGTAACTGATATATGTGGTAGCAGTTCATGACCTTTTGGAGTATCTGGTAAGATCCCCGTTCGGAGCCTTGTTCTAGTCTCCATCTATCCTTATCATGTCTTTATTAGTATTCAGAGACATATTTTGTATTTTTTGCTTTCACACCATGAATTAGATGCTCTTCTACTTATGATACTATTTCTGGGATTTATGTATTTTCTTTAGATTTTGCTATGTGTTATGTTATTGTCTGGCTTCATTTTAGAAGTCTCATTTTATGGGTTTCTTTCTTATTATTCACTTGTTTATTACCGGATGAGTTTTGGCTTACTTACTAAGGCTAGTTCCGAGGTAAGTGCCATCTTGACCTCATCTTTTGGGTCGTGACAACCTAAGTTTCACATAAGTCCTTATAAGAAGGGCTGATTTGTACAACAATCAATATTCAAATCTTCATGACCTGCAGTAAAGAATGGAAGGGAGAAAGAAGAAATCCTACGTAATGAAGTAACATTTAAAATTTAAAGAAAAGAAATTCTCAGTAGTCTTTCTGTGAATCCGTCCTTCATTGTGTCCTTTTATAAGTTGAATAATTTCTATCATTTATTGTTATGTACAAAGTGAAACTTAAAGCAAAAAAACAGTAAACTACTTGTACATCAAGGAATGTAAATCCATAAAGCTCTCCATTCAAGCATCTATTATTTCTCTTTCCACTAAACGAATGCAACAAAAAAAGTTTCCACGTCGTAATCAATTCCTTCGCAAATTTGTTGTATTCAGTTCCTTTGCAAATTTGCACCGCCCGACTGATACAACATTCCAAATGCAAAATGTACACATTAGAAAAAATTGTAGGACTTCTAGTGTACCAAGAATTATCTTAAATACATTACATACTCAGGATCATGTTTCTTATCTTATAAAATAAAATACTTCAAAAATTAACACTGAAGGAGAAGGTTATTTGAATTATTGTAGTTCTTGAGGAACTTTTGACAATATCAGCTTTAAGTAGTAATATACCATATTTCAACTGTGGGATTGTTTTTGTGGCATTATCCATGGAGCTCAAATTAATCTGTTTAAGCTTCTTGTATATTTGTAGAAAAAAGGTACAATATATTTAAGTAAATGGAAGTGAATTGAAGCTGATTGGTTCAATTTTTTGTAGCATAATTTAAATGTATCTTATCATGAATGATATCTAATTCAGGAGTCGTTAATTTTTCTAACTCAAAATCATATGATCTATAGCTCTTAGATGAATAAATGATCTTTTTCATTTCTCCTTCGTCTTTAATGATTTCATATATATCTAGATAAAAAAATCAAAGCTCTTTAACTCAAATTGCTTTGTCAGTAGATGAAATATAAGAAGCAGTTACCATGAAGAGCAATCTAAATATTCCTCATATAACTGAACATCAAACTATGGAGACAGATAGACAATCTCAATTTAAGCAATTAGCACGTTATCACCTTTTGACTTATTTTGTAATACTCATGTAGTCAGCAGATGCAAAGCTCATCTATACCCATTTCTTAAATTACAACTATTTTAAAGTCACAAAACACCCCATAGAGTACTGTAATCATATTTTCAAACTAATTATAGTAATATAACTACAAAATTCATTATTCCTTTATGGCTATGGAGAGTAAGGCTTGCATAGAAATGACATATTCCTTTTTAGATCCCCCAAACAATTTTTCTTGTATCATTAAATATAAAATCTTATTCGAAATTTTAATTTTTTTGGTACGGAGAATTTACGCTACTCACTCTCCTATTGCAGTAGAATTAAATATCTCTGAGTTCTTGTTTTACATCTTTCAATTTTCTTTGTCCATCCAAATTCAATGACCATGAAACAATGTTAACAAATTCATTCATAAGCAACTGGTATAGAAGGTCACGAAGGAATAATGAACCGACAGTTGGAGCAAGTTCAATCGAAAAAAGAAGAATTATGTAGTAGTAAATAAAAGTTAGAGAATAACTTTATCTTTTAGTTTATTACACAAAGAAAAATGCAGTTTACTGCATTGCTTATTGGCTTTGAAACAATCAACAGACTTCGAGGTAAGTTCAGCTCACATATTGGTTAGCCATACTTGCACTCATAGACCTATTATGTATAATAAGGAACTACTAAAAATTATATTTACTTTTAGGTACAATACTGCACGGGATCTCATAAAATTTGTTATTTTATTTCAGAAGAGGTGAACAAAGTTATGCATAAGAGACTTGTAGTGTAACTTGTTATATAAAGCTATCTAGTTTCATCATCATACAAATTAGATTAATCTATCAAGCTTCATCCATTTTCAATTTATGTATGTAGTGTTGAATGCACAATTATTAGGAGGATTTGAGGAAACACAAGTGTTACAAAATAGATTCTTTTTGTATGTGATAAAACATTTGATGATCTTGTGCTTAAGTTAATCTCGCTACAACGTGGGACTTTTCAAAGTTTTAAAATATTTTTATGGCTTCTAAATAGGATAAAGGAAATAAATTAACAATATATAGGTTGCGACAAAAATCCTTTAAGGCAATCTGATCGGAACCAAGAAATCTACCCCAAATATTCAAAATAGAACATGCATGAGTAGAACAATAACAGAAGAATGATCATGTAAGCTGTACAACTCATATCCAACATGGATAAGGGCACTCCACTTTTCAAGAAAGTATGTCTCATAGGTTTTTAGGATTCGTCAAAAATCCTATTATGTGTATACTTACCTTTTTAATTTATCAATTGGTTCATTTATTCTTTATCATATCATTTCATCTAATATAAAAAATAAACTAATTACCTATTTCCGTCAAGTAAATCCGTCCAAAAGATCATTGTTCCTATAAGTTCAACTATTTCTCATTTTCAGTTAACTCATACCTGGTACCAAAAGCAAGAAAAGAAGGAATTATAAAATATGCATGATATCAGTGGGAGAATACTAATTTATGTCGAATACAAGTGATAAAATAAAAGTTGTTTTCATTAAGATTATCCAGGGCCAAAGTACGTTTAATAGCTTCAGTCAATGACTTATTTGGATATAATGAACGGAAGACACCTTAATTGAAGCATCACCATGGATTTGTGCTTCATAATAAATAATCTATATTAGAGTTTGAAACTCTAAAGTTGCAAAAAAATATCTATTTTAACTTTATAAGAAAAGCTAAACACTGCAAGAACTGGGAGAAGGTTTTTGCAGGGAATTTGATCTGATCTATATTGCCCAGACTCTTCAAAAATGTCAACATGTGTGTGTCAGATTCTTCAAAAGTAGTGTATTTTGAAAGAATCCAATACTGATAAGACATCTAAAGTGAAGAGTCGGCGTAACTTAGGATTTGATTCATTGCTAACAAAGATAAGGAAGAAGTTTGCAATATTTGACTAATAGTCGATATCAATCTAATTCATCCACCCTGGTAATTGGTTTTCACTTTCTTAAAGATAAAGGAACATTTCACTTTTACTATTACCTTGACTTTTCTAAACTTTGTAGAGTTCCTGCCACTTAACAACCTTTTGCATCTTTTAGTATCTTAATGAGACCATTATTTCCACTATCCCAACCTCATCAAGTGGAGATTTTCCACCTGCAAGAAAGGTTCCAGTAGGAATTGAGTTGTCAAGAAATAGAATCATTATACTACGCTACATCTATAGCAAAAGGTTTTGTCCATCACATTGGAAGCAAATGCCTTTTGAAAGTATTTTTTTTTTAGAAAATTTACATAATACAGCAACACTTATCGAAAATCCTTGTTCGGACCTTTTACTTGTGAAGATTCTTAATTGAGAACTATTTCAAACATGAAAAATAAATTCAATCATCAAAATAAATGATACTTAAGGCAAGTATTTAATCACCACAAAAACATAAATTAAATCCATACGCTAAAGATCATGTCACAAGATCCAAATATGGTGAAGATTAAGTTAGTTCTTTCTGACAAATATTTTTAATATCGTGCGAATCAAAAAAAGCAAATGAGCAGAAACTTCTTAAAGAAGTACAAGTTTTTATAGAGCATATCAATCACTATGTACTCAAAAAGTGAATCAGCTCAATTGTAATATCTCTTACTTTATAATCTTCGCAAAGAAATAAATTATTCAAAAAAAAAGATAATGCTACAAGTGGATTATTTACCAATGTACTCGACTACTCACTCTTCTCTTTCTTACTGTATACTCAGTTTCCTTTTTTCAAAATTTATTAAGATATAATCAGAAATACTTTAAGTATATTTCATGAAAATACTAAGTTGAAAAAGTAAACTAAGCAAGCTCAGTTGATATTGCAATTGAGAAAAAAATAAGTACAAAATCACAGGTACAACAGAGGCCAAAAACAAAATAAGCGAAGCTGTGAAAACTAACATATAGCTCCAAAATTCTATCACCAAGAAAGTCGGCATAACTCACCAGGTGCAACAACCCCCAAAACAAAGAGCAAATAGAAAAATAAAAATAAAAATAAAAGATAACGGCCAGAGAGATGACGAAACTAAAAAGAAAAGTTGTAACAGAGAATAATTCGAGCAAAAAGCTTTACATCAAATTTAAATTTCTATTACTTATTGATCGCTGCTACACTTGGATTATGGTCTGTTATGGTGAATCATTATGGTATTGCTCTTTCTTGGTACATTGCTGTCACGATCCAAAATAGAGTACGTGATGACATCCATCACACCCTCTGGTACGGGTAAGGCTATCCCAATTCAAACACAATATTTAAAGTAAATTAGAAGCGAAAGAAAAAAAGAATAGAATAATCCCAAAATATAAAAGATGAGGTGACAATTCAAGATACATCCCATGCCTGGTTGTCACTAGTACAAGCCTCTAATACAGAATGATATCAATAATCTAAAGTATCTTAAATATGAATAAGGAATTCTCTGGTTATTTCTGGTTGTGCTCCTATGTCATCTGGTATTATCATATTTTGGGTTAATCCTATTTTTACAACTTGTATAATAGGTTTTATTTCATTGAAAAGTATTTCTGCTGGGGCTGCATAAAATCTGATGTAAAAGAATGTTCCTTTGGTAATTCTTTGGTAGGTTGTAAATGCGGTATATAGTTCTGGTATTTTCTGGATTTCTTTTCCGTCTGTAGTATATACAGTTGATAAGAGTCCAAAGTCATAACATGTACGTACTAGATTTGCGTTTGTTCCTGGTTGTGCAATAAGCTTGTTATATCCTTGTAATTTTTGACAACAAGAGATATGATATTAGGAATGCCCTTTATAGATAATCTATACCCACATATATTAACAAAAACACATTGTTGGTTTACAACACCTTGTAAACAAAAAATAGGAGCAAAACGAGTACAAAACAAATTAATATCTCTTACTATTAGATCTAAATAACCACTATTTTGTGTTTGTATATATCTGTCTAGATTGAATTGTATTAGTGTTTCTCTTTCTCTTAGGTTAATTTGTTTTTTCATTCGTATATGAGTCTGTTTATATGTCATATTTTTGTTTTCGTAAGGTTTTAATGTATTTATATCGTGCTAATCCTCACTATCAAATAAACCCCCAGAATCCTCACTATTCTTTTTTTATTTTTTATTTTTATTTAATACTTTATCAAATATAGAACATCATTGTCGATATTATTCAGGCTCATATACGGAACCTCAAGCAAAATGGGAAATAAATAGAAAAGAACTATTTGCTTTATATAAATGTTTATTAGCATTTGAACCATATATTGTATATAATAAGTTTATAGTAAGAACAGACAATACACAGGTAAAATGGTGGCTAACAAGAAATTTAGAAAACTCAGTAACAACAAAGGAAATACGAAGGCTCGTATTAAATATACAAAATTTTACTTTTACAATAGAAGTTATTAGTACTAACAAAAACGTTGTTGCAGACTACTTATCAAGACAAAGCTACACAGACAGATCAAGATAGTCCAATGGACGAATTATTAAAAGCTATGACTACACTTTGTCTCAAAGTGGATAGTTTTGAGCTAGAACTGAAACAGCTAAAGAAGGAAAAAGCTATAAGTCAGCCGCATGACTCAAAATATGCTGATCTACGTCAATCGGAAGACGTTAAACATCCAGAACTAGAAGGAGACGTTGAGAAACTCCTAAAAACTCATAACAAAACTGTTTATACAGCTGCAGGAGCAGGAACTAGCACAGGAGCTAAAGCAGGACCAAACAATCCAGCTACCCCACCTACAAAAAGACCAAATACCAATTTAACCAGTCAGTTCACAAAACCATTTAAACAAAAATTCCAGTCAACAAATTATCCAAGTCCCCAGACTTCTACATATGCATCCAGTCTAAATAATACCAAAAATATTTATGACCATATATCCACAGCTTACATCAACAATATCCACAAAGCCCAAACACATCTAAATACCAATCCAAAATCCACAGCAACCACTGACCCTAAAAGAGACTATTTAACTCAAAAATTACAAGGATATAACAAGCTTATTGCACAACCAGGAACAAACGCAAATCTAGTACGTACATGTTATGACTTTGGACTCTTATCAACTGTATATACTACAGACGGAAAAGAAATCCAGAAAATACCAGAACTATATACCGCATTTACAACCTACCAAAGAATTACCAAAGGAACATTCTTTTACATCAGATTTTATGCAGCCCCAGCAGAAATACTTTTCAATGAAATAAAACCTATTATACAAGTTGTAAAAATAGGATTAACCCAAAATATGATAATACCAGATGACATAGGAGCACAACCAGAAATAACCAGAGAAGATATACCAGCATTTTATGCAAACAAACGGATAGTAGGACTACAATTTATTTTACAAGAACTAGAACATAACTATACTACTGGACAAGCACTATGGTGTTATCACTGTAGAAATCAACATATGATTTATGCAAATTCAAGAGAACTAAGACCAGGAGATATGGAAGAAATACGCCAATGGATACTCTCTTTACTTAAGCCAGAAGATACTCCAACTACAAAGGTACTCAAGAAGGATTTTATTTCTACAAATCTATTAACAAGATATTGCCAGCTCATAGGAAAGAAATATCCAGATCATCACTGTTCACAGTGTAATGGAGGAAATATTACTCATATACCAGAAGTACAGTTAGAATGAAGACCAACAGTACACCAGACGAGCTACGGACAAAACAAGATAGTAAAGACATACAAACGTCATCACAGATGTAAATTATTAAACCACTTTGTTATTTTAGTGGGAAACATATAAACCCCACGCGTTTTCTCTTTTCTTTATTTTTAGGAATAAGTCAAAAAGTGCACAGTAGCACTACTGTTTACTTTTTGAAAAATTTGTAAAAAGATGTAAAAAGTCGTAAAGTGCACAGTGACTAGCACTGTTCACGCGTTTTACTTTTCTTTTAACGCGTTTTCCACTGTTTGGACGCGTTTGATCTAATAGTAAGAGATATCAATATTATATTGAGACTAATTAGAGAAAGAGATAATTATTATAATTCCGCATTTAGATAAATGACCCAAGAAGATAAGATCATAGGACCACCCCCACAAATGGTATCAGAGCATAGGATAAAAAGAAATATAACTGATATAACTGATAACACTGATAACACAAAGAACAATATAGCTACTATAGAAAATAGAACAAATAAGCGTAGGAAAATAATAGAACATAGAGATAAAATAACAGTAGAAAATTACCATAAGAAAGAAGCAAAATTACTAAATACACCACTTGAATATGGAGATGACTTACCTTACGATGACCCGCGATATCAAAAAATTATGACACAAATTAATAGACAAGAAAAACTACAGAAACTCAGAAAAGAATTAAGTAAATTATATAATAACTATGAACTGACCAAAATAGATGTAATCTCTTATATAGAATATAAATACATTAAAACCTTACGAAAACAAAAATATGACATATAAACAGACTCATATACGAATGAAAAAACAAATTAACCTAAATGAATTAACAACAAAAATTCAGAAAAAATACAAATATAAAATTCAAAGAAAACAAAAGCTTAAAGAAATTACACAAATACTAAAAGTAATAAATAACCTAAATAAAGCAATGAATAAACTAGTGATAGCATTAGATAAACTTACCATAGCATTTAGACAAACCATCAATGGATAAACCAGAATCAAGTAGACCAAATTATATATATCCGGAAACGGAAAAAATACTACGAAAGGTAGAATTATTTAAAGAAATAATAGAGTTACAAGAAGAAATTCAATATAGGCAAGAAAGACTAACTTATAATATATTTGCAGGAATATGTAAACAATCACTAGAAGCACAAAAACATGAAATAACAAAATTAAAATTAAAACATTATGACTTAAAACAAAAGTATACAGATGAATAAGGAAGAATACCCCATAGATAACAAAACATTTAGTAGTACAGATGGAACACCGATAATAATAATTCATTCAAACTTAGGAAGACGATATAGGAAAATAGGTACAAAATTATACTTAATGCCAGACCCAATATCAGCTAAATTAGAAGATAGTATAACAGAAATGATACGATTACAAAAAGAGAATACAGAAATAGATCAAAAATTAGAAATTGAAAAAATAAGATTAGAAGCCAAAAAAGAAATCGAACAATTAAAATATAAACAACAAGTAATAAAAGAAGAACCTACACGTACACAAACAAAAACTGAACCACTCCCCGAACCAATTCCAGAATATTCAGACCCTGAAACATCCGAATCATCTACAAAAATACAAGAAATGGAAAAAGAATTAGCAATATTAAAACAAATATATGCACAAAAAGTACAAGAACGGTTAGCACGACAAAAAGAAAAAATAAAAAAAGAAAAAGAAAAAAAGTTAGCTTTAGAATTAGAAAAATTAAAAGAACAAATACACTTAGAAGACTCAGCTCCAGAAAACACAGAAGAACTTTCACATTTAAGTATTGATAACATTACAATAACCCATTCTGAAGAAATAAATGAACTAAATATAGATAATATAACCATAGGAGAAACAGAAAATTCCGAAATAGATCTAGAAAAGGAAAATGAAAATGAAGAAACTTATACCCAAATCATGAACCAAATAACAAGATTAGATATAAATACAACAAATGCTGAACCAAATATAAATCCAAATATAAATACAATTAAAAATGAACAACCTAGTACAAGTAGATCATATGATAAAAGAAGATATGAAAACCCTAGAACATCAAGACCATCTTATTACACAGTTACAGATGATAATAGATACGAAGCAATATGGCAAAGTAGATTAAATAAATGGACACCAAATAAACCCTCAGAATCCTCACTATTCTTAGATTTAGACTGTACCACAGATATAAATAAAACAATACAGGTATGGATAGGACAACTTGCTAAACAACTAGTCGATAATAAAATACCAGTAGCAGATACACCAGGATACATAGAAAGAACATTAATAGGAACAGTAAAACTATGGCTACATAATATAAACGCTGAAGGAAGAGCAACATTAAGAAGTAATAAAGATAGTAGTGGAACAATTACAACATCAAGTATAGCAATTTTAGATAAATATGAATATGGAATTAGAAATGAATTTGGTAGTATGACAACAGAGCTAGCAGAACAGGAAAAGGATAAGAATCTAAATAGACAATTAATGAACAAACTATCAATTTGCAATATGTGTTATATAGACGAATATACATGTGCTTTCAAAGACTATTATTATAGAAGCATATATAATCAAGAAGAAGCTATAGCAGTAAGACAAACATATTTTACAAAATTACCAGAACCATTTAGTACAAAAATAATAACCGATTGGGAAGCAGCTAGTTTGACAGATACATTAGGATCTAGAATCAAATATTTACAAACATGGTTTATAGGCTTATGTGATCAACATAAAGATAAACAAAAATTTGATAAAGTATTAAATAAAAACATGTCGTGTTGTACACAGAAAACAGCACCACAATTTGGTTGCAAAAATAAGAAAACTAAGTATAGATACAAAAAACGCTTTAAGAAATACAAACCCTTTAGAGCAAAATATAAAAATAAAAACCCACGAAAAAGATATTATATAAAAAATTATAAAAGGAAAAGACCATATCGACCTAAGAAAAAACTATCAGAATGTAAATGCTACAACTGTGGCAAATTAGGACACTTAGCTAAAGACTGTAAGACACCAAAAGATATAAAGAAAAAACAAATAACGACAATAAGCATAGAAGATAATATTTATACAGAATTACCTTACATAGATTATGAATTAGAAAGTAATGATAGTATTTATGAACTAAATGAAATGTCAGATAATGAAATATCAGATACAGAAATAAATGATTCAGACTATAATACTGATAAATTAAACATACAAAATATAGAAGAGGAAGAAGATAATACTTATGAGTGAAGTAGGAATAATTGAAAAAGAAAATTACCAAACCGAAGAGATAAATAACCAAAAAGTCATATTTGACTCAACCATATATAACCAAATTAGGAAACAAGAAATTACCTTAAAAATAGATAATGTATTAGACGTACCGATAGTAAAAAATTGGTTTCAAAGACCAAAAGAAGAATACTACATAATAAGTCAAAAGGAACATACAGTAGATTGTAAATATGCAAAAGGTAGAGCAATGGTACCCATAATATGTAAAAAAGAATTAAATAAAGAAATACAAGCATTAAAACCAAAACCTAAAAACGAAATAACTCATGTACACTTAGGAGCAATACAGATACTTATAAAAGCATGTTTTAAGGAAGGAATAGATACACCTATAGAATTATACCTAGCAGACGATAGAATAAAATACCCTATTGAAAAAAGCATAATAAGTGCAGTAAAAGGAAATCTAATATATCAAAAATTTAAATTTACAGTTAACCCAAATTATTCAGTAGCAATAAAGGATAAAAATATAGATAAATCATTAGTATTATATTGGAAATTATCAGGAATAGAATTAACCCCAGGTAGTAAAATATTTACCGCAAGATGCAAAAACCTATATATATTAACTACTAAACACATGGTACAAGCAACTAGTAAAATTGATAAAATCAAGATAGACTCCCCATTTGACAATATACTAACAGTAATAGATAATAATGATTACACTTATAACGAACCAAATACAAATCAAGAATTAGAAATAGTTCAAGAAAGGATAAATAAAAGACAAATAGATACTCCTTCATCTTCATCTAGGATGAGTACATCTAGGAGACTAGAATATGAACAACCCATCGAACTAATAGAAATACCGTTACATCCCTATTATATAACAGGAATACTAAACCAAAGAAAATACTTAATACTTATAAATACAGGAGAACAAGATAATTGGATAACCCAAGAATTAATAACAGAAAACGATATAATATTACAAGAACAAGAAATACCCGGTTTACCAAAAGAGTTAAAACAAACAAAAGAAATAACTATTCAAGAATTAATTATAGGAGGAATACCTATAAATATACAATTTACCATAGGAAAAATAAATCCAAACATTGTGTTAGGATTAACTTGGCTAGAACAAGTAAAACCATATAAAATCGAAGATACACGAATGATAATTCATTACCAAAACAAGAATGTAATCATAAGCAGAGCACGAACAACTATTTAAAACAACCACATGACTAAAGTATATATATTAGCAAAAATAATAGTAGAAGGATATAATAGCAGATATTATACACCAATGATAGATACAGGCTCAGAAGCAAATTTATGTAGATATAATTGTTTACCAGAATCAAAATGGAAACAAATAAAACAACCAACCGTATTAACAGGCTTTAATAACGAAGGAAGCATGGTAAAATATTACGCAAAAGATGTAAAATTACAAATATGGGATAAAATATTAACTATACACACAATGTATAATTATGAATTCACAACAAGAGATATGATATTAGGAATGCCCTTTATAGATAATCTATACCCACATATATTAACAAAAACACATTGTTGGTTTACAACACCTTGTAAACAAAAAATAGGAGCAAAACGAGTACAAAACAAACCAAGAAAAACAACACCATGGATAAAAGGACAAGAGAATATAACCCAAAAGCTAGAAACTCAACCAAGTACAGAAAAATCAATCGAAATAATAACCTTCAATATTAATATGTTAACACCAATTTATGACAAGTTAGAACACTTATATAGCGATAATCCCCTCAAAGGATGGGATAAACACAAAACAACAGTTACCATAGAACTAATAGATGAAAATAGTATTATACTACAAAAACCGTTGAAATATAACTTTGATGATCTCAAAGAATTCAGTCTACATATCAATGAATTACTTACTAACAAATATATCCAAACAAGCAATAGTAAACATACTAGTCCCGCTTTTATTGTCAATAAACATAGTGAACAAAAAAGAGGGAAAAGTAGGATGGTTATTGATTACAGAAACCTCAATGCCAAAACAAAAACCTATAATTACCCAATACCTAACAAAATACTAAAAATTAGACAAATCCAAGGATATAACTACTTTAGTAAATTTGACTGTAAATCAGGCTTTTATCATTTAAAACTAGAAGATAACTCTAAAAAGCTTACAGCATTCACAGTACCCCAAGGATTTTATGAATGGAATGTCTTACCTTTCGGATATAAAAATGCACCAGGTAGATTTCAACACTTTATGGATACACAATTTACACAATTAGAAAATTGTATTATATATATTGATGATATTCTATTATATTCAAGAACAGAAGAAGAACATATACAATTACTAAATAAATTTATAAACATTATAGATGCAGCAGGAATTAGTCTAAGTAAGAGTAAAGCAGAAATAATGAAAAATCAAATAGAATTCTTAGGCATACAAATAGATAAAGATGGAATAAAAATGCAAACACATATAGTACAAAAGATAATCAGATCAGAAGAAATTCTAGACACAAAGAAAAAGTTACAGTCCTTTTTAGGATTAGTAAATCAAGTAAGAGAATATATACCAAAATTAGCAGAACATCTAAAACCATTACATCAAAAGTTAAAGAAAAATGTTGAGTATCATTTTGATCAAACAGATAAAAAACACATACAAAAAATAAAAGACTTATGTCAACAGTTACCAAAATTATACTTTCCAGACACAACAAAAGAGTTTATATACATAGTAGAATCAGATGCAAGTAATCACAGTTATGGTGGAATTTTAAAATATAAATATCTAGATACAAATATAGAACATCATTGTCGATATTATTCAGGCTCATATACGGAACCTCAAGCAAAATGGGAAATAAATAGAAAAGAACTATTTGCTTTATATAAATGTTTATTAGCATTTGAACCATATATTGTATATAATAAATTTATAGTAAGAACAGACAATACACAGGTAAAATGGTGGCTAACAAGAAATTTAGAAAACTCAGTAACAACAAAGGAAATACGAAGGCTCGTATTAAATATACAAAATTTTACTTTTACAATAGAAGTTATTAGTACTAACAAAAACGTTGTTGCAGACTACTTATCAAGACAAAGCTACACAGACAGATCAAGATAGTCCAATGGACGAATTATTAAAAGCTATGACTACAATTTGTCTCAAAGTGGATAGTTTTGAGCTAGAACTGAAACAGCTAAAGAAGGAAAAAGCTATAAGTCAGCCGCATGACTCAAAATATGCTGATCTACGTCAATCGGAAGACGTTAAACATCCAGAACTAGAAGGAGACGTTGAGAAACTCCTAAAAACTCATAACAAAACTGTTTATACAGCTGCAGAAGCAGGAACTAGCACAGGAGCTAAAGCAGGACCAAACAATCCAGCTACCCCACCTACAAAAAGACCAAATACCAATTTAACCAGTCAGTTCACAAAACCATTTAAACAAAAATTCCAGTCAACAAATTATCCAAGTCCCCAGACTTCTACATATGCATCCAGTCTAAATAATACCAAAAATATTTATGACCATATATCCACAGCTTACATCAACAATATCCACAAAGCCCAAACACATCTAAATACCAATCCAAAATCCACAGCAACCACTGACCCTAAAAGAGACTATTTAACTCAAAAATTACAAGGATATAACAAGCTTATTGCACAACCAGGAACAAACGCAAATCTAGTACGTACATGTTATGACTTTGGACTCTTATCAACTGTATATACTACAGACGGAAAAGAAATCCAGAAAATACCAGAACTATATACCGCATTTACAACCTACCAAAGAATTACCAAAGGAACATTCTTTTACATCAGATTTTATGCAGCCCCAGCAGAAATACTTTTCAATGAAATAAAACCTATTATACAAGTTGTAAAAATAGGATTAACCCAAAATATGATAATACCAGATGACATAGGAGCACAACCAGAAATAACCAGAGAAGATATACCAGCATTTTATGCAAACAAACGGATAGTAGGACTACAATTTATTTTACAAGAACTAGAACATAACTATACTACTGGACAAGCACTATGGTGTTATCACTGTAGAAATCAACATATGATTTATGCAAATTCAAGAGAACTAAGACCAGGAGATATGGAAGAAATACGCCAATGGATACTCTCTTTACTTAAGCCAGAAGATACTCCAACTACAAAGGTACTCAAGAAGGATTTTATTTCTACAAATCTATTAACAAGATATTGCCAGCTCATAGGAAAGAAATATCCAGATCATCACTGTTCACAGTGTAATGGAGGAAATATTACTCATATACCAGAAGTACAGTTAGAATGAAGACCAACAGTACACCAGACGAGCTACGGACAAAACAAGATAGTAAAGACATACAAACGTCATCACAGATGTAAATTATTAAACCACTTTGTTATTTTAGTGGGAAACATATAAACCCCACGCGTTTTCTCTTTTCTTTCTTTTTAGGAATAAGTCAAAAAGTGCACAGTAGCACTACTGTTTACTTTTTGAAAAATTTGTAAAAAGATGTAAAAAGTCGTAAAGTGCACAGTGACTAGCACTGTTCACGCGTTTTACTTTTCTTTTAACGCGTTTTCCACTGTTTGGACGCATTTTAGAATGTAATATATATAGAGGCAGACGGATGAGGAGAAGGCAAGCAATCTTGCTTACCTAACTCTCATGTGTTGAGACTCACAATAAATAAAATCTTTTGAAGATATAAGTTTTCAGATATAGCTATGGAGGAATCCAACATAACAGCATCTACATCACATACTATTGAGGAAATAACAACGACGGTACACTCTTATTCAATTATGTGTAACTAATCTGTTAATTCCCAATAATCTCTAGTATATTATTATTATTTATCATGTAGTAATTTGATTATGTTATATTATCCTTATTAGTTTGCTATGATTAATAAGCTAAGAGTAAGTTAAGCCCAGACTAAGCTGACCAAAATGGTTGAACCCAGAAAAGGCGAGGAATGCCGTGAATAGGGTAGTAAACCAAGTGATGAAAGCATTGTTAGGGAAAACTGATTGGTGCTGAAACTCATAGTAATGACCAAACGGATAATTAAACATACTGAATTACTAGGTGATAAAGGTAATAATAAAAGTAGAGGTTAGAGGGAATAATGATTAAAAACACAAAATGAAAAAGATGACAGAACCTAAAGAAATTTCCATAAATATACCTCAATCCAGTGAAAATATAGAAAAATACGAAATTAAAACCCCCAAATATCTAATTAATGAAGACAACAGTTATAAAATATTACTCTTATATACACTCAGAAACTTAAACAAAGACTCAATACAAATAATATATAATCTATTACTAACTCATGAAATTATAGATCTAATGAAAGAAACATGGTTAGAAACCATCTTAGAAAATGATGATGAAGAAGATTTTAGAAATAATGATATATATCTTGATATAGACTCAGAAGGATATCTAGATTATTACTAATGGATCAAAATCATTTAGACAATTGGCAACGAACTATAGATGAACTAAGAGAAAGAGAAACACTAATACAATTCAATCTAGACAGATATATACAAACACAAAATAGTGGTTATTTAGATCTAATAGTAAGAGATATCAATATTATATTGAGACTAATTAGAGAAAGAGATAATTATTATAATTCCGCATTTAGATAAATGACCCAAGAAGATAAGATCATAGGACCACCCCCACAAATGGTATCAGAGCCGAGGTATGCGATTGCGGATCCTTACCGGAGTTCTGGCTCAGCCACCTGTTGGCCCCCTTCGGGTTAAAGGCCTTAACACGTGCGTCTCGTGCGGGAGTAAAACAATTTGGTAGCTCTGTTACCACTTTGGTATAGCCCGTCATTTTTTGGTATCAGATCCAGGCAAGCTTTGTGAAACTTTAGCCACTACCTCGATCTCCGCAACGTCAACGCTGAGGAAAATGATCTACTATTTGCAACTCAAACCAATACCTGCATAGGGGTGCAGAATAAAAAAAAAGAAAAGAAAAAGCAAGAGTGAGTGTGAAACACGACGTGTACTCAGAAAGCATCGTCGATAACCGACCCTAATCCAAAGTGATAGAGAGGACCACAACCTCAACTACCCAAGGTTTCCCATCAATCTACAACCCATAAATGCACCAATTCATCCTAACAGGGTATCCTAACACAACAGATATAGAAATATCAACATACAGGGTGAGCAAAATAATTCAGGTGAGTCAACACTGGTCACTCTATGGTCAATAATTAAAGGAAGTCATTTATGAGGGAGACTCACTAAAATAGCATATCAGACTCAATTATCATGTTCAACTAATAAATCTGGGGTAAAGTGATGAGTGTTTATAATTATGTGTATAACATGCTACCAATAGGTGCGACACAACAGTCTCTCTGATCAGGCCATAGCCATACCCCCATCTCATAATATCTCAACCTCCAAATTACCCAAGAGATGGTATAATATGATGTAATGTAGTGAAATGAATATTCAATACACAATACCACAAACAAGGTTCGATCACAATAATTTAATACGAAAGTAAATAGTCAATAATCAAACGCAATGTAAAGAAAACTAAGTACACGACAACAAACACGTAAGGAAAGTACAATGATGCAATGTAATGCAATTCCATACAATGCAATGCCATGCAATGCAATAATGGTAGGACAATGATGATATAAACCATCGCATGACTTTCATTTACACCTTCCAAGCCTCAGCGCTTTGGCTAGGACCCATGGGGAGTTCGCAATCCATATACTTCACAATCTCAATCTCAATCAACCTTGCCGGCAGATGACCTCGACCAAGGGTTTTCAAAATATCACAATCACCTTGTCGGCAATGACCTCGGCCAAGGGTTTTTTAAAATGTCTCAATCAACCTTGCCAACAAGTGACCTCGACCAAGGATTTTATAAGATTATTTCTTTCAAAATCAGTGTTTCTCGGTGGTACCAGTATCTCATGAATATGTATGGATGAAATGAGGATGTAATGCTCATAACCAATCAATATGAAGATAATAATCAATTCAATACATGTATAAATAAGCTTAGAATCAACTCAATATGACAATAATTCATGATATAAGTCATCCCATGACACCACTGGAATAAATAGTCATATAAGACATCAATAATATCATTTCAAGCCCCTCTCTCAGGCATCATTATAATGACAGAGGCAAATAATGCTCAAATAAGGCCAATAATATCAATTCAAGCCCCCACTCGGGCATCGCAATCATAATAATCTCTTAAGTTAGTAATAATATTCACATAAGCCCTCACTCGAGCAATACAAAAATATTGAACAATCCAAATAACATAATATAACGAGAACTACCCGAACCTAGCTTATTCCACATGATAAGTTCCATCTTTCCCAAAAATGACATCATTAGACTAAATAACTAAAAGGAGAACTATGCTAGTTAACAATATGCTCTAATAAGAAATACTAAAACCCGATAATCACATCAACTATTACAAGTCTATTTATACTCTAAGCATTTTCTAAACCTCAATCAATCCGTCAAATAACAATACTAATATAATTATCCTCTAAAAGGTCACTAAGCCTCGATCTTCACAATAAAGTTCATTAAACACAATTCAAGATCTAAAATAGGTATCCGCTATCAATTATTCAAGGTCAATAAGCCAACTATCTACAATCTATTCTAAGCATAATCACAAGTGGCTAGAATAACTCAGATAAACCATTATATAACTACAATCCATCAATTGACTCCGGTACCTGCAGAGATGCTCGCCATTTCATCAAAGCAGGACCCTCAATCCAAAGAAATTCACAAAACACAAGAAAATAAGCATACAACATATAATTACGTCAGAAAAAGTCAAGATACATTTCAACTTGCCTTTAAAGAAGTTCGCAAAGCCCAACATAGTCCAAAGCATCAACCGAAAGATCTACTCCCTTGGATAATCCCCAAACATGACCAATCTAATCAAATATGACATCTACAAGTCAAAAGGAGCTCGACAATACCCAAATCAATATATTTTGGTTCCGGGTCAAAAAATACTTCAAAAGTTGATTCTGAAAATACAAGGGTAAAATCGGAATTTCATTTAATTATCATGTTCCCTATATCAAGAGAAGTATAAATCTGAAAACCACCCAAGGAAAAAAGATTAGAAATCGGACTGGAAATTAAAGAAAAACTCATTTAAAGTTTACCATGTAAAGACCCCAAAATCATGTTTAAAATCAAAGATTTGAAGTTATTTTGAAGATAGAATTGATGAACAATGATAAAAATCAAGTTCAAAGCTTACCCAAACACCTTTGATGAAAAACCCTCTTTACAGTTGTCCTTCCCTAGGTTCTAGAATCCAAAAATAGTGAAAATCGTGAACGAGAGAATTTATAATGTTCAGTGAACAGTGTACCTCACAATTGCGGTCTCCACCTCGCAAGCGCAAGGGTCAACATTAACCAACACAAGGTAAGTCATCGCAATCATGGGAGGTAGGCCTCATGACCGCGATGAGAAACCCGACCTAGTCCACTAGAAATACCCTTCGCGATCGCGGTCAACCCCCAACGCGATCGCGATGAATAACTTGGTCAAGCCTCGTGATCACAAACCAGGCCTCGAGACCGCAATGAAGGATCCAGGGCTGCACCAGTTGAGAGCAAACCAACAACATTCTAAGTCTAAAAGCTCTCCAAATGGACCCTCGAGAATCGTTCGGGACCCCACAAAAATAAACCAACAATACTACTATGCTAATTTTGAAATTTCAGACTCAACGAAACCATCAAATTTTTGAAAAGAGATCATTTACAATGAATTATCCCCCAAGACCCCCCAAGCAAAATCTAACTAGTTTTCAATTAGGAGGTCCAAATGCAAAATAAAGGCTCAGGGCCAGAACTAACTACGCTACTAACCTAAAATCTACATTCTGGATCTAATGGAACTTTCAAAATTTGAATCTGAAGTTAAATAAATTCATCTCTAGCTGCACCACCCATGGCCCAAAACCCTTACGCTTTTTGTACCAAAATCAGCCACAAATGGCCACTGGTCAACAATCAACGACAATGGTTGATCAACCCTTTCTAGCCGCACCACCCAAAATACCCATACCGAATACCAACATGTCCTTAAATGCCCTGGATTATTTGAATATTTTGAAACCTGACACTTTGAATAACATCTCATCATGCCTTAAAAGAAATTTGCCTCCGATCACAGCTAAGCCTATTACATGTTACATGGAGAGACATACATAAAATGGTCTGAATTAGAAGTTGCAAAGATGAATGTGATAGAAAATTTACAGCATGCTATTGTTGGGAAATTTTCCTATGGTTGGCCTAATTTAGACGAGTTACGCACTTTGATCCCTGCACAATGCAAAATTATAGGAGTTGTCAAATTAGATACTTCCGGAGTCGGCATATTTTGATTAGATTATCTTGGAAAGAAGATTTCATCAATATGACATCGAAGACAACTTTCTACATTAAGTCCAAAGATGGTGTGTCCTATCAAATGAGGCCTTTGATATATGACTCAAGGTTCACAGCAGAAGAGGAAACTACAAGGGCTATGGTTTAGATTTCTTTCCCTAACTTGTTACCTATTTTTTTTTTGTGAAAGAGGCTTTATTCTCTTTAGCTTCAGCAGTAGGGAGTGAAGGAGGCTTTATTCTTTTTAGCTTCAGCAGTAGGGACTCCTATACACTTGGACATGGCAAAAAACAACAAAACCAGACCTAGTTGTGCCAAAGTAAAGGTTTTGGTTGACTTAATGGCTAATCTCCCGGACCAAGTTAGGATGGATATAGAGGATGAAAATACTGGTGCAATTAGGACTGTCAAGGTGAATATAAAATATGATTATATTCCCAAATATTGCAATGAATGCAAACTTTAGGGGGATAATAGATTTGAATGTAGAGTTATTCATCCTGAACTAATATTGAGACAAGGGGAAGAAGATCCTGTTGATATTATGAGTGAGAACAGTAAGAAGAATGGACAAGTGAAAGGGGCAAAACCACCACAACAACAAACTACTGGTAGTTTCCCAAGAAGATTAACAAGTGGAAAGATTGTTGGGAATCTTGAAGACTAGAATCAAGTTACAAGCAGAAAAAGAAAAACAAATGGCAATCAGAGTTCACAGGCTGTTAAGGACTCTAATTATTCACTGCTATCACAAAATAAATTTGCTACACTAGATAATATTCATGAGGAGGATGGACAGGAAAATAGTAATTCTAAAGATGACAGTAACAATATGGACAGTCCTAATAAGGGTGCAAGGATCAACTAACAACCAAATATCAGTAAGAAACAAAGAAGTAACTCAACTTCACACTGTAATGTTCCAAAAGTGCAAGATGTAGAGGCCCCAAAAGCTTCCAAGGATGGGAACAAGGAAGATGAACATCAGTAAATTCCTGCAAAGATTGATAATCATTAAGGTTTTAGTGTTGAGCAAATAAAGGATACCATGAATAGTAAATAGATACAACAGCAACAACAACAAGAAGCTACTGGAAATGATAATGGAGAAAATCAAATTATTACAGTCACAAAACATAATACAGAACAAGTACAAGCAAAGAGCTGGATGTAGACAACCTTTCAAAAAATAAAAAATATTGACAGCCCTTCTAAAGGTACTCAGGGAAAGCAGGTTGATGAATTAAGAAGAGCAACTCCTGAAGGATTAGGGGATGAAATCAAAGAGGGGGAAAATCTACACAATGAGGGGAATAAGTTTGAAAACAGGGTTGCAGACTGATGTGAGGCCAAAAGTGCATATATTTAGTCATTATTTACCTCGTATTTAGTATTTTTATTTATCCTTTTTGAGCATTGATTTTATGAATTATGCTTAATATTATATTTTATTATGTAGGATTAAATTGGTGTGAAGATGAAGAAATTTAGAGCAAAAACGAATTAAAAATGGAAGATTGCATAAGGAAATCAAGCAGGCAGCTTAATGGATTAAATTGAATATAATATTATACAAATATATATGCTGCAAAACAAATTGAATTGAAGTTGATGTGGCAGTTGCCACGTGGCAGCTATAAAATTGAATTGAAGTTGAGGCGGCATGGCCACCGACGCACCAGTTCCAAACGGACTGGGTTTTTGTTTTCCCAGTCCCTTTTGAACTCAGTTATTTTATTTAGGGGTTTTTCTTACACCTATAAATATTTCAACTTTTGATAATTATTAGGGATTGAAACCTTGGAGAGATAACTTGTAAACTTTTTATTTAGAGAAAGCTTGGAGCCGCCGTGGAGGCCGGAGAAAATTGGTTTATTCTTTTCTTCTCCATCTTTATTAATTTTTCTTTGATAATTCAAGATTCCGGATTTATTCTACTCAATTTGTAAGTTCATAATTACGATTTTGTCTATGATTTCTAATTGTGATTTTCAAGTCATGAGTAGCTAAATACCACAACTAGGATTGTGGGAACCGTGATGAATTAACGAAGTAGGTTAAAATACGTAGTAATTTTTGGAACGGTGTGAATGTATGTATTGTTATTTCCTTCGTTGTGATTGCTCTTCTAACGGTTGCAAACGTTAGAAACTCGCATGTATTCTAAACTTGCTCGAGAGAGAGGTAGAGATTAGGAAAAGGGAATAACAACAGAGATTTGAAGCTATCAACCTTCATCTAATAACTTGAACCTTAGCGTGAATAGTTATCTGAGATCCAGGACAAGGTTTAGTAGTGCGACACTTGGAGACCGAGAGGAGAAGAGTGAAATTTGTCTAACCAAGGTCGAGAAACATTTAGATGAACCTAACTTGTTAGATTTTGCATGCAACGCATTAGAATAGATCACTAGTACGTAGAACCTACAGATTTATGAAGTCATGGGGAACACAATCCTAGTTCATCATTCTCATTGACTTTCTTAGCATAAATTGATATTTGTTTACTTGTTACTTCAAACTAAAAATTGTTACTTGTTCTTTTAAATCTCCCCATTGAAAATAAACGACTAAAATTCTAAATAACCACATTGACCTAGATTCTAACCATATTTCTCGTGGGATCGACCTCCACCTAGTTAATTCTATATTTGATACAACGACCGTATTTGTAACACCCTTACCTTCCCAACCCTACTTGACGACGTTGAACAATGTTCACTTAGGTGTCGAGAGCCATACGTATGTAATTTGTAATAATTTTGATGAGATAATTGATATTGGCCCTCGTACACGTGATTAGACTTTCGTAGGAGGTGTTTTGTGACTTCGTGGAACATTTGTGGGGTTAAGAACGAGGCTTGAAGGACCTCTAAACAAAGGATATTAAAGGTAAGAAGTAAGTTAAAGAATAGAACTTGAAGTATCTAACCAAATCCGCGAAGAAAAGTTGAAGAAACGAAAATTTTAAAAAAATAGGGGTGGGGCGCACCCAGGGGTGTGCCAGGACGCTCTGGGCTAAAAATTTTAGCCCACAGGCAGCAAGGTGGCGCGCCCAAGGGCGTTCCAGGCTGCTTGTGCGCACCTTTCAAAAGTTGAAAATTTTTCTAAGTCCCAAGGGTGCCCGAGGACGTACCGGACCGCCTTTTTGCCACATTTCTTCTACAACCATGAGAATATACATGGAATAATTGAAGTATTATATTAGCATTCCATTTTGATAAGATTATTAGTGGACGATCCAAATGACGGTTTTACCCTTTCGATCAAAATAAGCCATACGTGGCTAGAATCACTTGTTTTTGGGATTGAGGCTACGAATATAAATTTTGTGAGTGGGAATATTGTCGTAATACGTATGAAATGATTTAAACATGAGAAATTATTGATTTTGTTGGATCAAGTGAATTGGGCTCAAAAGAGGCCCAAAATGAGGCAAAAGACATGGGCGTCAAATGACCCATTCTTCCTTTGACTAATCAATAATTGAGCAAAGTGGCTAAAGATGACTTCAAGGGTCTATAAAAGGAGGCAAAAATCAGATTTTAATCCACAATAACACACATGTTTTTCTATGCTTTTTCTAGAATTCTCAAGAAAACCCCTTTGGGCTCTTCAAACCCTAAGTCATTTTTGGAGCAAGATCATCATCTTTCAAGCTTAGGTAAGTGATTATTCTTATGGATTAATATATTATATGAATGGGAGAGTATGTAGATCATGTTGGTTGTGCTTGGAAGTGTTGAACATGGCACTTTGTGTTTTTGTAAAAGATGTGTCATCTATAGAATTTAAACTCCAAAGTTTCTAGAATGTTATGCTCTAAGGTTTTAATATTCTGAAGTTCCAACAATATTATAACTCCAAAGTTTCTAGAATGTTATGCTCTAAGGTTTTTATAATGTTATGACTATCATTATATCAATCTCTCACAAGTGTAAAGGTATCAATCTCATAAGAATGATGAAGAGGTAATGTGCGAGTTAATATATCCATCCCTCACTAGTAAAGGTGTCAATCTCTTGAAAGTAAAGAATAAGGAGAAGCATATATGTGTGGTTCCAATAGTAACACGATCCTCAATGTATCATAAAAGTATCAATCCCTCTCGGGTAAGAAATGAAGAAAGGTGTGTATATATTATCACTCCAAGTTTCGAGAATGTTATGTTCCAAGCTTGAATAAATAAATCTCTCCCAAGTATTATAACCCACCATAGAGTGGATGTATGTTAACCCACCATAGAGTGGATGTATGTTAACCCACCATAGAGTGGATGTATGTTAATAACCCACCAATAGAGTGGATATATGTTAACCCACCATAGAGTGGATGTATGTTTACCCACCAGTAGAGTGGATGTATGTTATTAACCCGCCAATAGAGTGGATGTATGTTATTAACCCACCAATAGAGTGGATGTATGTTATTAACCCACCAATAGAGTGGATGTATGTTATTAATCCACCAATAGAGTGGATGTACGTTATATCATTAACCCACCAATCGAGTGGATGTATGTTATGTTATTAACCCAAATCTCTTGAATAGAGGAATCTCTTGAGTAGAAGAATTTCTTGAGTAGAAAGAATCTCTTGAGTGAAGGAAAATTCTCTTGAATGAAGATGTGTATTAAAGATATTATATGAATAATAAGGATATAAATGAGTGATCGAAAATGACAATAACAGAAGCAATATACATGTTTCCTTACATAAGACGATGGTTTATCCACCTTGAATATTCTCTCATATTCTATTTCATATTCTATTTCATTGACATTCTTATGTATGATGTAGTTTCTATAGCCTTACATACTCAGTACATTTTTCGTACTGACCCCCTCGGGGGACTTACCTTACATGTTGCAGGTGTAGGCACCAGAGACCTCCACAGTAGGTTGACAGTAGTTGCAGATCTTTGGTGAGCCCCAGTTGGTTCGGGACTTTCCGAGTCACAGTTGTATATTGTTTTTGATGTTGTAAAGATAAAGCGGGGACTTGTCCCGACTTTAAGTTGGTCTTGTAGATGCATCTGTTAGAGGCTTTTGTAGACATATGTGGGTATATGAATATAAGATAAGTACGTTCAGTTTGGCGTGATGACCCCAACGACCAAGTTTTAATATATATATATATATATATATTTATGGCATATGTTTCCATGTCCATGACTTCCGCATATTTGCATAAGGTATAATAAGATTCATGCGAGGTTATGCATATGAATGTTCATGAGCAAAGATTGGTTCTCTCGGGCTATATCGGCTTCGGGTGCCAGTCCGACCCGAATGGGATTTTGGGTCGTGACAGCATTATACTTTTCTGAAGGTATATTTTGGGCGACATCACAGACACAGGGCAACAACGTAATGTAGTTTCTGAAAGTGCGTAGGAGAAAGATACAGGGGAACAAGTAGTGACTTCAGATCAATAAGAAGGGGCTGATAGAGCTTTAGTAATCTCTTTAGATGCTGTACCACTGGCATCATGTTCATAGACATCTCCCCTCAATAATTTATAAGACATTGTTCACACAAAGTGGTGGAAGATTTCAGACTTGCAGATAAAGGAAACATACCACTCATAGATGACAAGGAAGAGGAAGATAGTAGTTCTAACCTAGAACAAGTTTCCAAAGATGCAGATATTTCAAACTCCAAAGCTGGAAGATCAAAGGGAAAGAGTTTTGAGGTTTTATAAACATCAAGAATGGGCCTTAGAAGGGGTGCTAAACCACCTATTAAATGATGTTAAAGACTTTTGTATAGAACATAAGGTCTATTAACACATAACAGACCTTTCATAGGGTTCAAATGTTACATAAACATCATAAATTTGTTTAGTTGCATTGATTGAACCATTCCAAGACTCAAGGCATATTCAAAAGTACAAAAAAAGGTTGGGGATGAAGTCTGCTACTTTTAATCAAAGTGTAAAGATTTGGATCTTTATCAATGAAGGGATTTCTATAGAAATTATGTTTGACTCTCAAAAACAGATTTCTATGAAACTGGGAATACAAGATAGTAACAAAATCTTGATTGTTACTATAGTTTATGCCAAATGCTCTACACTGGAGAGGCTACAGTTGTGGGATAATATTTATAGCTTGTCTAATAATATGGCTTTACCATGGCTAGTTGGTGGAGATTTCAATGTCATCATGAATAAGGAGGAGAAATTGGGAGGATTGCCTGTGTATCCATCAGAATATGAGGACTTTGCTTTTTGTCTGAACTCCTGTGAGTTAGGAGAGATAAATTATAAAGGTAGCCCTTAAACTTGGTGGAATGGTAGAATTAATGATCAATGCATTTTTAAAAGGTTAAATAGAATAATGGCTAATCAAATCTTTCAGGAAAGTTTTGTCTTTCTGGAAGTTGTGTATCTAGCCAGAACAGGATCTGATCATGCTCTATTACTTTTATCATGTGGGGAACAACACACCATGGTTCACAAGACTTTTAAGTTTTTGAAGTTTTGGAGAGAGCATGAGAGCTTTCTTGATGTTGTTAAAGAAAACTAGGTAGCAGGTGATGAACTAGATGTTTTTATAAGTTGGAAGAAGAAGATGGAAAGAACTAAAGTTGCATTATCTAAGTGAAGTAGAGAATGTTTTGGTGATATATTCAAACAACTAGCTATTAGTGAGGAGGTAGTCAGAATTAAGGAGGATCTGTTTGAAGAATTCCTTCTGTTGAAAATAGATCCATCCTTCAAAGGGAACAAGATGAACTGAAAAAATATATTTATTATGAAGAGGAGTACTGGAGGCAGAAAATTGGTATCAATTGGTTCTCTGAAGGTGATAGAAACACTAGGTTCTTTCACACCTTAGTAAATGGAAGAAGGAAAGACTCAACATTAATAGAATTCAAAAAATGGATGGTGGGTGGGCAGAAAATAGTGAAGAAGTGGCAGTAGAAGCAATCGACTTTTTTCACAAGCAGTTCTCTTCTGACAGTTCATCATCAGACTTATCACCACTTCATCATGAGCAAAAAATAATTAATTAGGAAAGTAATGATAAGCTGATTGCCAGTCCTAGTTTGGAGGAAATTAAAAGAGTTGTCTTTGAATTAAATAGGGAGAGTAGTAGCGGACGTGATGGGATTACGGGTTTCTTCTATCAATCTTGTTGGGATATCATTGGTGAGGATGTACTGAAGGTTGTTGAGGCCTTTTTTGAGGGTCAAACCCTTCCTAAGTCTATTACTCAAACTAATTTGGTTCTAATTCCTAAAAAGAAGAGAGTGCAATCTTTCTCAGACCCTAGACTAATTGGAACCCACCCTAACCTATGGCAGGAGAACCATACTAGTCGCACTTTTACTCACGTAAGTGTTACTCTCACATTCATATTATATAAATTCCCATGTAGTAAATAAGTTTCGAAAGGTTTTCACTTAAATAAAATCATTGTCAAAACGACATCGTCATCCATAAAGTGAATAGAGTGCGGAAACCACTATTTATTACAATCCCTGGGACCTAAAGTCACCGTACAAGAACATCTAGGATGTAATTAAGTCTAAAAATAAATGGAATGTCCCAAATATAAGTAAGAGAATCATCTTAGTCCCAAAACAAAGGACATCAACATCACAAGAAGATCTGAAGGTTGCTCGGACATGGTGCTCACCCTCAAAATTATGTTCGAACTGCTAACTAGAGCCGAGGTCGCGTGTCAATCACTAGAAGATGTTCTCCACTCAGCAAAAAGAAGAGTGCATATAGCATCAGTACATCAACAAGTACTAGCAAGCATCATAGGCCGACTAACTCAATAATGTACAAGTAAGCAAGCCAAACAAGTATAAAAACGATCATAACATAACTCATAACCAATGATATCATTCAATAAAACACATCATGTATTATCACATAATTACAACTCACAAGTTTACTTTCAGATTCTTTCACACTTTGTCATTTTCATCAACAACTCATCATCATGTATAATTATCATAAAGACACTCAACGCATATGTATGAGTGCATGTATGTAAGATGTGCGCACCATATCTTACCCTTCCCAACCTCATTATCAACATCATATCATACCGGCGTGGTGCCCTGCCTATTATCACAACATATTATATTTGTACCGACATGGTACCCGATCCATCATCTCAGCATATCATATTCATACCGACGTGGTACCAGATCCATCATCTCAACATATCATCACAATGTGAATGAAATGCAATGCAGTCATTAAGTCAGAAGTCATGCTAGAAGGCAATCATAGATGTCAAGTTCACAAACAAGCACAAAGTCAAGAAAGTCTACTTTCAATAACAAAACCATAGTCTACCTCAATTCCATTGCTCAAAGTCAGCTTTAAGCCACACTTTTGCCCTTTAGATATTGTTCTTGATCTATAACAACATGAATATATATTTATTTCAATAATTCATCCCTTAATAACTATTAGGAATCAAAAATCACTGATTTTAGCCATAAACTTACCCTATTTCATCATCTTAGGGTTTCTATTTCTTAAATCTCATGGATTTTACTTGAATTTGCATAAGCAACCATAATTCAAGTCCCATTAGTATTTTATAACACCCTAGGATCATTATATACTGAAATTATACACATTCCCACCACTTTTCATCAATTTCCATGAATTAGGGTTAAACCTCAATTTCCACCATTAATCCATTTCTAGTGATTTTCTAAGGTTAAATGAAGTAAATTCAAGTCTAGAATGTAATTAATTACCTCCGAAGATGAAACTTTCAAAAACCCTCTAAAAATCGACTTTCCTAGAGCTCTATTGCGGTTTTTGAAAAAGTGGGGAATGAAGGCGTTTTTTGGTTTTTAAAACTATAATTTACTGCGCGTTACCGCTGTAGTGGATAATTTCCACTGCCAAGGTACCGCTGCAGTGATTAATGTTCCGGTGCAGTAGTTTGCGCCCTTTTTACGGAGGTTGCCGCTGCAGTTCTTGTTACCGCTGCAGCGATACCATTGCAGTGGTTACTTTTTTTGCTGCAACGGTCCGATGTAGAAACTCGGGACCTCTCTTAAATTTTTCTCACTTTACAACACATACGACTAATCGGAACATCGCGAACCAACCCCTCTATGACAAAAGCTATAACTAGAGTTCTACAACTCTGTTTAAGGTGCCGAAAGTTGCTACGGCCTCCTATACTCGCTAGCTATCCAACTATCATATAAAACCCCACTATTACCAATCATATTAATACCATAATTTGTTCAGATACCACATCCTCAAGAATAAGCCAATCCTAGACTACCCTAAATTTTTTAAAATTTACCCAAAGGGAGTTTAGGTGTAAATTTTACCTCATATTTCAGCATAATGATGATTTGGGTTGTTACATTAGATACCAACTTACCACTCATTCGTCCCCGAATGACAACTGTACTAAAAACATAACAAATGAAAAAGAAGTACCTGAATCAATAAACAAGTGCAGATACCGCTTATGCATGTCCGCTTCTGTCTCTCATGTAGCCTTCTCAATGGTACGGTTCCTCCACTAAACCTTCATACAAGGAATGACTCTTGTTCTCAACTTCCTTACATCTATGGTTAGGATAGAAATCAGTTCCGCTTCACAGGACAGTTCTTTATTAAATAGTTTTGGGTCCCAATAAATAATATAATCACCTTCCCCATGGTACTTCTTTAACATTGACACATGGAACATGGGGTGAACCCTGGACATACTAGGGGGTAAGGCTAAAGGGTCTAATGTACCTTGGGCTCAACTTTCCCTTCTTGCCGAATCACATCACACCCTTTATGGGTAACACCTTCAAGAGTTCCTTCTCCCCCTTCTCAAACTTTATGTCTCTTACCTTTTTGTCTACATATTATTTCTGTCGGCTCTAAGCCGCTATGAGTTTCTCCTGTATGAATCTTACTTTTTCCATAGAGTCCTTGAGCATATCAGTGCCCCAAGGTCTTACCTCAAATGAGTCAAGACACCCAATTTGGGACCGACACCTCCTACTATATAAGGCCTCAAAAGGAGCCATGTAAATACTAGAGTGGTGGCTATTATTATAGGAAAATTCGCACAACAATAAGTATTGGTACCACTAACCCCCAAAGTCTATAACACAAGCCCGAAGCATGTGTTCATGCACTTGGATAGTTCATCCAGATTGACTGTCATTCTATGGGTGAAAAACCATGCTCAGGTCCAATCTAGACCCAACTCTGACTGAAACTTTTCCCAAAAACTAGATGTGAACTAAGTACCCCTGTCTGACATAATTGACACCGGTACCCTATGTAGCCTTATAATTTCTTTCACATAAAATCTTGGCCAACTTGGCCATATTATAATCAACTCTTACCGTAATAAAGTGAGCCGACTTAGTCAACTAGTCAACAATGACCCAAATGGAGTCACATTTCCTCAAGGTTTATGGAAAACCAACTACAAAATCAATCGTTATCCTTTCCAATTTCCATTCCAAAATGGGCATTCTCTAAAAAGTACCACTAGGCTTTCGATGTTCGTATTTGACCTGTTGGCAAATTTGACACTTAACCACGAAATCTACAATGTTTTGCTTCATCCTTCGCCACCAATAGTGTTGCCTCAAGTATCTATACATCTTATTGGCACCCAAATGTATGGAGTATTGGAATTATGAGCCTCTGACAGAATGGTTGGAATCAAGTTATCTATCCGTGGTACACACAATCGACCTTAGATTCTCAAAGTTCCCTTAGCATCAAGAATGGCCTCTCTTGCCTCCCCTTGTAACACTTTTTCTCTGAGGTTGCTCAATTTCTTATCCTCAAACTGCCTGCTTTTAATTTGATCATAGAATGTGGACCTAACCTCCAATATGCTAGTACCTTTCCATCGCTAATCTTCTGCAATCTCAGAAAATTGTTAGCCAAAGCCTGTATCTCTCTCGCCAATGGGCGCCTAGACACCTCTAATAATGCTAAACTTCCCATGCTCACTGGTTTCTGTTAGTGCATCCGCCACCATATTGGCTCTACTTGGGTGATACAGGATTGAGATATCATAGTCTTTAATCAACTCCATCCATCTCCTCTATCTCAAATTTAAATCCTTCTGGGTGAACACGTGTTGTAAGCTGTGGTGGTCAGTGAACACCTTACACCTCACCCCGTAGAGATAGTGTCTGCAAGTTTTCAAAGCGAACACTATGGCTTCTAGCTCCAAGTCATGCTTGGGGAAGTTTTTCTCATAGGGATTTAGTTTTCTCGAAGCATAAGTAATCACATTTTCATCCTGCATCAACACAACACCTAAACCCAATGTGAGACATTACAAAATACAATAAAATCTTTACCCTCAACAGGTAGGGTTAGTATTGGAGCAAAAGTCAACAAAGTTTTGAGATTTTGGAAGCTCTCCTCATACTTGTCATCCCACTCAAATGAGACTTCTTTCTGAGACAGACGGGTCATGTGCGAAGCAATGGTAACAAACCCCTTAACAAACCAACAGTAGTAACTGGCCAACCCTACAAAACTATAAACTTCTGTCATGTTCGTCTATCTGGGCCAATTCTTAACAGCCTCAAACTTCTATGGGTCCACCATAACCCCATTCTTAGAAACCATGTATCCCAAAAAGGACACCAAAGAGAGCCAGAATTCATATTTAGAATATTTATCATATAATTGTTTCTCCTTCAACAACTTCAATACGGTACGCAAATGAGCTTTATGCTCTTCTTCACTATTAGAATAAACAAGTATATCATCGATGAAAACAATAACAAATGAATACAAAAAGGAATAAAACACTCCATTCATCAAGCTTATGAAAGTATCTGGGGCATTGGTCAAACCAAAAGAAATAACCACAAACTCATAGTGTACATAACGAGTTTGGAAAACAGTCTTTGGGATGTCCTCTGTCCTAATTTTTGGCTGATGATAATCCGACCTCAAATCAATCTTACAAAACACTGCATCTCCTTGTAACTGGTCAAATACGTCATCTATTTTAGGCAAGCGATATTTGGTACGAATGGTCACCTTATTCAACTGGCGGTAATCTATGTAGATCCTCATTCTACCATCTTCTTCTTTACAAATAACACCGGTGCACTCCAATGAGAGACACTTGGGATAACAAAGTCCTTTTCTAACAAATCTTGCAATTAGGACTTTAATTCTCTCAGATCTGCAGGTGCCATACGGTATGAAGGGATAGTAATGGGTCTGGTCCCAGACTCTAAGTCTATACAAAAGTCAACTTCCCAATTTGGAGGTATACCCAAAAGATCATCCGAAAACACTTCTAGGAATTCATATACTACTGGAACTGATATTATAGGAGGGACTACAGATTTATCTTCTCAAAGATGGGCTAAAAATGTCCTACACCCCTTCTTTACTAATTTCTGGGTATGAATTGCAGACACAACCCTCACAGGATTAGGCTTAAAGATACCCTCCCACTCTAACTTCTCTCTCTCGAGTATCGCTATAATGACAGTTTTGGCATAACAATCAAGGGCATCATGATAAGGGGATAATCAACTCATCCCTAAAATAACATCAAACTTATCCATGTCTAGAATGACCAAGTTTGCCAGGGTCTTAAACCCCATGAACATCACAAAACACACACGATATACCTGATCAACACACACAGACACCTCGACCAGTGTAGACACATACATAGGAGTATCAAGATATTTATAGTCCAAGTCTCAACCCATAGCAAATTTCACAGACACATAAGAGAAAGTGGAATCGAGATCAAACAATACAGAAGCCATACGAACACAGATAAGAAAAGTACCTGCGATCACTTAATCAGAAACTTTTGCCTCCAGATGAGTCAGAACTGCATAAAGATGTGCCTTATCACTACCCTGAGCTCCATTTCTACCAACTTGTTCTCTTCCTCGGTTGGCTTGGTTGCCACCCCTAGCTTGGACACCATACTCTCCTGGTGGATGGACCCTACCATTTCCTTTACCACAATGACCTTCCAGAACTAGAGAAGTAGAAGTTGGTTGCTAAGTCAACTGACCTGCAGACAAGAAGTTAGGACAATACCTTCTGAATAACTGACCTGCCAGCTTGAGAAGGCTGATAACTGACTCTAGACAGGCCCTGTACAGATACTGGCATAGCTAAATTATAAGGCTTAGAAGAACTATGACCTTTTGATAAGGTACCACTGAATTGGCCCGAGGTCCAAGCCTTCTTATCTTCTTCCTTTACCTCTCTCTATTTCTCAAGTGCTTCAGCCTTCTTGGCGAATTCAATAATATCCTAAAAGGACTTACCAGACACAACCAAAAATAAAGTAGCCAACTGAATCCCCAAATTTAGAACCTTCACAAAGTACCTAATCCACTCCTCTTTTGAGGTAATCAATTGTAATGTATAGCGGGAAAAGGCATGAAACTTGGCCTCATAGGCCGCCATAAACATGTTACCCTGCTCCAACCTCAGAAATTCATCCTTTTTCTGGTAATGATAAGTGAGGGGAACATATTTCTCAAGGAATGCATTCTGAAATTGAGTCCAAGTAAGTGGAGGTAAGGAAACCCTGAACTCTACAAATGACCTCCACCATTGCTTGGCTTCGTTCTACAGCTGAAAGGAAACAAACACCACACCATACTTTTCAACAATACCCATCTTGTGCAGATGTACATAACAATCTATTAAGACCTCAAAAGCATCCTCAAACTCTTACCTTGGAATACCGGGGGTTTCATCATCATAAACTTACAAAACAGCCCATGCTCGTCATCATTCATCACTGGTCTAAGTACCTGTTGGGGATACACCCCTGTTTCATAGCCTGCATCCATCCTTGGTGCTACAGTAATGGCATGTTGCAAAGCTATGGACGGAGCAGTCAGAATCACTGGAGTATAGTGATGTGTCGTGGTTTCATGGCACTTTCGATTCTTAAAACAAAGAAAATATGCAATAACTTGGGTATGTTTGGTTGGTATGATGTGTTTTCTATTCTATATTGTAGGACAATAGGTTTTTGGAGGCAAAATGGACAAAAATGAAGAATCATGCATGAGAACGAAGTATTTAAAAACGAAAGAGCCAAGTCCATGCCAGAAGAGTGACTCATGGAAGGACCCACGTCACGTGAGTCGACCTATGTGACATAAGCCGGTGCCATGGGTTGACTCCTGAAATTTTGTGAAGTGGCCTGATTTCCATGGCAGGGACTCACGCCACGTGAGTCAACCTACGACACGTAGGTTTGTACCGTGAGTCAAACTCCTAAAGATTGTCAAGAAGCCTGATTCTCACGGCAGGGACCCACGTGACGTGACTTGGTTCCACGACACCAAGTCACGGTACCATGGAAAAGTACCGACTCTGTTTTCCTATTTTGTTTAGGATAGAATTCATCTTGTATCTATAAATACCCCTATATTGTCCTATGTTTAGGGGTTGGTCATTACATTGTTTTGAATTATATTTTCATTATTTTGAGTTCATAAACACATTATTGATTTTGTAATCTTGGAACATCGATTCTAGGGTTTTTATTCATATAGAGATTTCAGAGTTTTCTTCTTTATTGTGAGTTTACAATTATGTTTTCATCTTTGAATTCTTCTTGTGTTCTTGCAATCATGAGTAGCTAAACCCATCAACTAGGGTTGTGTGAACCATGAGGAATTAATAAAATGGGTTAAGTGCAAAGTAATTCTGAACCGGTGCGAATGCATGTATTGATATTTCCTTCGTTAGGATTGATCTTCTAACGGCTGCAAACGTTAGAAACTCGCATGTATTCTAAACTTGCTCGAGAGAGAGGTAGAAATTAGGAAAAGGGAATGAAAATAGAGATTTGAAGCTATCAACCTTCATCTAATAACTTGAGTCATAACAGGGATAGCTATCTGAGATCTAGGACAAGAGTTAGTAGTGCGACACTCAGAGATTGAGAGGAGAAGAGTGAAATTTATCTAACCAAGGTTGAGAGATGTTTAAATGAACATATCTTGTTAGATTTTGCATGCAAAGTAGAGGGACAGTTTTGCCAGCACAAGTAACCGGTGGAGTTAAGGAATCATTAGGGATCACAGTCCTAGTGTATTTCTCATCTTGATTACAAATTCGAAAATCAATAATCGTTACTGTTACTACTTGCTTACAAACCCCACCCCCCTTTTTTACTTACTTGCCAATTACTCAGACTAGCATTCGACAGTCTTTCATCCTATTCCCTGTGGGATCGACCCCAACCTAGTTGGGTTCTATATTTGATACAACAACCGCATTATAATTTTCTGGAGGTATATTTTTGGCGACATCAAATTTTGGCGCCGTTGCCCGGGAATATGGTTACGGAGTTGATTAGTTTGCTTGTTAGAGTTGTTTAGTTTTATTTTTTTACACTTTTAAGGGCACATGCCGGTGTATGCCCTACACAAAGAGTCAAGGCAATCCCCTAATTCCTCTTGATACTGAGATAGAACGAACACTGAGAGCTAATCGAAGAATGGTGAATATCGACGTAGTTCAGGATCCCGCAGCCGCGGGAGATAGTCATAACTAACTAATTCAGCCAGTTGATCATAAAACTGCGGAACAAATTACTGCTCGATTAACAGCTGAGAAAAATGTGAGGCAAGCGGCTCTTAGACAAGTGGAAAGAAATCATAAAGCAATGCAAGATGCAACATTACGTCTTGCTGCACTTGAACAGAGACAAAGAAGGCCAAGGGCACAACCACCACCACAAAGACCATATGTGCCAATTTATAATGATCCCAAAGAAGAGGATGTAGCTTATTTTGAGTCGGTGGAAACTGGCGCCATTATTCCACCAGAGTTACCCCAGGGCACTAAGTTTGACATTACAGCCATGATCCACCTGCTAAACTTGAAAGGTGTGTTCGCCGATCTTCCTACAGATGATCCGACCATGCACGTGATGAATTTTGTGGGAGTATGCACTTCATATAATTTTCCTGGAGTTGACCAAGAGGCTATTCAATTGAGATTGTTTCCATTCTCTCTAACGGGAGAAGCGACTTTGTGGTTGGCCGAGTTACCACGAGGTTCCATCACTACTTAGCAAGAGTTGAGAAATCAATTTCTGAAGAAATTTTTTCCACCCTCCAAGATGCTACAATTAAAGGATGAGATTTACAACTTTAGACAACTCCATTCTGAAGCACTTTACGAGACATGGCTAAGGTGTAAGAAGAAACTGCAGAATGTTCCAAATTATAGGATGAGTGGTAGGAGTTTACTTGAAATATTTTACAGGGCTTTAAATGCCAATACCAAGGCCGTAGCAGATACTATCACTGGCGGAGCGTTTATGAGTCTGAGGTGGGAACAAGCTTCAGAAAATTTAGATCGTATCACTAAGACCAACCGAGGATGGCATACTCGGGAGGTAGATACACTTGCTGGGACGTACGCTATTAGAGCCTCAACAGTACAATGGGCTTTAGATGAATCTATAGCTCAAGAGGTCGCACAGTTGAGGACAGAAATTAGCCTGCTAGCCAAACAGATTGCGGCTGGAGGTGCTGAAAAGGTACATGCCGTAGGTGCACAAGGTAAAACACCTAGGCATGACGATTATGAATCTGATGAGGAGGCTAAGTACTTAGATCGAGAGGTGGCGGGTTTTCGAGCCAAGGGCCAAGGGTCTAATCAAGACTCTTAGAATTCAAGGTAAGGGAATCAAGGTCGGAACTACTATGGAGACAATTATAACAAGTCAGGATACAGAGACAGAGACCGGGATCGTGATGGTGATTGGAGGCGAAAGGATGATTACAAAGAGAAGAGTGGGCTTTATGTACCACCAGGGAACCGTAATGATGAGTCTGGAAATTCAAGGATTGAAGCCCTTCTTAATAAACTGGTTACGAGGTTAGAGAGCTAAGAGAACTGTCTAAAAGAGATTAGGTTAGACATTTCAGGAATAAGTCAAAAGGTTGAGTCTCACTCGACAGCCATCAAACAGTTGGAGCAACAGTTTGGGCAGATATCGGTGGCATTGAACCAGAGTCAACAAGGTACACTTCCGAGCAACACCATCCAGAACCTGAAAAATGATGCTTATTGTATGGCTATCACAACGAGAAGTGAGAAGACTCTCATTGAGGCACCCAAACAAGTTGAGGGTGTTCATGCTACACCGAAAGAGCAAATGAATGCCACGCAAAAGGTAAAGTAAGCTTTAAAGAAGTATGTTCCACTCCCAAAACTTCCTCCATGTTCCCTCAACGTCTAAAAAAAGGTGGATGAAAATAAAATTGTTAGTGGGAAGATCATGAAAAAAGTTGAAAAGCCTCAAACTGATGAAAATAAGGTGAATGCTGAAAACGAGAAAGAAAAGAAAGCCCCACAAATGCTAAACCCTATTCCTAAGCCACCACCTCTATTCCCTCAGCGCTTGAAGAAGAAAAAGGAGGATAGAAAATTTCATAAGTTCTTGTACATATTGAAGCAACTTTCTATAAACATTTCATTGGTGGAGGTACGGGAAAAAATGCCGGGATATGCAAAGTTCATGAAAGAGTTGGTCACAAAGAAGAGAACTGTCAGTTATGAGTCTATTGGTGATTTGCACCATTGTAATGCAATTGTATCCCGTTCTCTTGTGCAAAAGAAAGATGATCCGGTGCCTTCATAATTCCATGCACAATTGGGTCAGTTAACTTCTCCAGAGCTTTGTGTGACCTAGGCGCAAGTATTAACTTGATGCCGCTGGCAGTATTCGAGAAATTAGGCTTGGGAGCCCCCGAGCCAACAAAGATGCAGTTATTAATGGCGGATCATACGATTAAGAAGCCTGCGGGCATATTATTTAATATTTTGGTCAAGGTTGAAAACTTCATCTTCCCTGCTGACTTTATTGTCTTGGACTGTGAGGTCAATTTTGAGATGCCCACAATTTTGGGGAGACCATTTTTAGCCACCGACAGAGCATTGGTGGATATGTCGGTGGATATGGAGCAGGGTGAGCTAAAATTCAGGCTGAATAATAAGGAAGTCACGTTTAATGTTTGCAGAACTATGAAGCAACCAAAGGACATGAGGGTTGTTTCAAAAATAAATATTTTAGATGACCCTGGAGGCCAACCCAAGGGATATCATGATGAAGGATGAGTAATCAAGACACCCGCATCGTGCCGCGACGTTAAATCAAGCGCTACTTGGGAGGCAACCCAAGGTGTCTTACTATTCCTACATTTGCTTTATTTTTTGTTATTTTGATCGACATTAGACCCACGCATCTAATATGCCACAGGTATGTTCCTAACTCACTTGTTTTACTTTGGTCTAATGCATTGAGGACAATGCATGCATATTTGGTTGGGGCGGAGGTACTTGTGGGTCTATATGTCCTCTTAGGGTTTTTTGTTGTCGTGTTTCTTTTCCCTCAAGTGCTATCATAGTAGAACCGACATGTTTAGGTTGTTATTTATATTATTATGTGTTTTCATGTTTAATTAGGAGAAAAATAGGGGAACCTCAGTGCAGTCCAATTTTAAACGAACTTTGTATGATAATGATGCTTTTTGATTGTGTAAAGGACACCCCTCTTGAAAATCTTATTTTGAATTGTGTGTGTAGTATATTAGTTTATGACAGCTGTTGGATCTTGTTATGGCATTAGTATTATAGGCAATATGACTATAGCTAAACGATGCATGAACTGGATAGGTAGTAGTTGATAGTGTAACCTTGTGCTATGTGTGTGTGAGGTCATTACCGAGTTCACTTTGTGTGTGCGATCCAGAACTTGCCCGGTTAGTCTTGCCTAGGTTATAGGATAGTGGTTAGGAAAGGATAATAGGCCATTCTTGAATGAGTCTACTTTTAGCCTAAATGCCTGACCAAATGAAGTAAATATCCTTTGATCCCGATTTTGAGTCTTAATTGACCTATTTCTTTTAGCCTATTCACCTTCCCATTTTGACCTACAATGAACCTGTCTTAGCCCTGGTCCCTCCTTGGACATTGTGTACCTCTACTCAGGCAAATCCCCTAAGTTGAGGGTGACTATTATAGGAGTGCGTAGTTTGACTTGGGTATGAAGAAGGGGTTAGTAAAAAGAAAAAGAGAACAAATTTGGGTGTGAAAGAAAGAGAAAAAAAAAGTTGTGTTTTGAAAGTATGAAGGAAATCACTCCCTAAATCTGAAAATAAATGAAGGAAAATAAAAGGAGGATGGTTGGAAAGTGGAGCTAAAAATAGTGTAGTGCCAAAGAGGGTCGAGTCACCATATCCATATGTACCACACCCCTCCCCAAGCCTATATTACAAGTCGATGAAAGTCCTATAGTGATCCTAGTCCAACTGTTCGAAAAACTAAGGCATAGAAAATAAGGGCAAGCCCATGGTATTTCAGGCACACTGTTTGAACTTTTTTGTGAGATAGAGTGTTTTGACTTATTCCCTACTTTGATATTCATTAATATACTGTGAGTGTATGAGACTTCTTTGTTATGAGAGTACATGGGTTGCATTGTTAGCTACTATTTGTTCAGATAATGTCATTTGCGTACATGCTTAGTTGTTTGTTCATAATTTAATGCCATCACTAGATCCCTTCTGTGTTATGATAATATGCTGCATGTATACACACCGTGATTTTTATTTACAAATAGGAGGGGTCGGAAATATTTTGGTGCCAAAAGTGATAAGTCGACTTTCGTAGGTCTCTTAGGTTTCTCTTAGTTAAGCATCAATTGTGTTTATTTTGTTTTGTTTGCCTGAGGACATGCAAAAGTTCTAAGTTGAGGGTGTTGATGTGTTGTGGTTTTATGGCACTTTCAATGCTTAAAACAAAGAAAATATGTAATAACTTGGGTATGTTTGGTTGGTATGATATGTTTTCTGTTCTATATTGCAGGACAATAGGTTTTTCGAGGCAAAATGAACAAAAAGGAAGAATCATGCATGAGAACGAAGTATTTCAATACGAAAGAGCCAAGTCAATGCCAAAGGAGTGACTCACGGCAGGACCTACGTCACGTTTGTCGACCTACGTGACGTAGGTCAGTGCCGTGGGTCGACTCCTGAAAGTTTGTGAAGTGGCCTAATTTCCACGACAGGGACTCACGCCACGTGAGTCAACCTACGACCGTAGGTTTGTGCCATGAGTCAAACTCCTGAAGATTGTCAAGAAGCCTAATTCTCATGGCAGGGACCCACATGACGTGACTTGGTTCCACGATACCAAGTCACAGTACCATGAAAAAGTGTCGACTCTATTTTTCTATTTTGTTTAGGATAGAATTCATCTTGTATCTATAAATACCCCTATATTGTCCTATGTTTAGGGGTTGGTCATTACATTATTTTGAATTATATTTTCATTATTTTGAGTTCATAAACACATTATTGATTTTGTAATCTTGGAACATTGATTCTAGGATTTTTATTCATATTCAGATTTCAGAGTTTTCTTCTTTATTGTGAGTTTACAATTATGTTTTCATCTTTGAATTCTTCTTGTGTTCTTGCAATCATGAGTAGCTAAACCCATCAACTAGGGTTGTGTGAACCATGAGGAATTAACAAAATGGGTTAAGTGCAAAGAAATTCTGAATCTGTGCGAATGCATGTATTGATATTTCCTTCGTTGTGATTGATCTTCTAACGGTTGCAAATGTTAAAAACTCGCCTGTATTCTAAACTTGTTTGAGAGAGAGGTAAAGATTGGGAAAAAGGAATAACAACAGAGATTTGAAGCTATCAACCTTCATCTACTAACTTAAGCCATAACAGGAATAGTTATTTGAGATCCAGGATAGGAGTTAGTAGTTCGACACTCGGAGATCGAGAGGAGAAGAGTGAAATTTGTCTAACCTAGGTCGAGAGATGTTTAGATGAACATATCTTGTTAGATTTTGCATGCAACGCAGCTGGACAGTTTTGCCAGCACAAGTAACCGGTGGAGTTAAGGAATCATTGGGGATCACAGTCTTAATATATTTCTCATCTTGATTACGAATCCGAAAATCAACAATCATTACTATTACTACTTGCTTACAAAACCCCCCCTTTTTACTTACTTGCCAATTACTCAGACTAGCATTCGATAGACTTTCATCCTATTCCCTGTAGGATCGACCCCAACCTAGTTAGTTCTATATTTGATACAACAACCGCATTATACTTTTCTGGAGGTATATTTTGGGTGATATCATATAGCCAGTGTCAACCAAGCTACCCAAGAACCCCAACACTTGTTGAATCACCTCTACAGACAAGGGCACCTGAGCTGAACCATTTTGTTCTGGCACCACATTCTCTGGAGCTATCATCTCTTCTTCCTCAACTACCTCCTCTTCATCCTTAGCAAGGCCTGGAACATAGGGTAGGGGACAGTGATCTCTGTCTTTCCGGTCTTCCACTGCCTGTGCTCCACCCTTAAAGGGCGCTGCTCCCCATCCTCCCCTTCTTGCTTGGCCTCTATCTCGAGGCTTGCCCCAAACTGCAGCCCCCACGATTGGTGTGGGTGCTGCTGTTGCTGCTCTAGTAGAATGAGTATTCACTATCTGCAAATAAGAGTGAAAGGATTAGATACCAATTTGAATTGCCAGATACCAATTGGAATCAAGACATAACACAAAAGAAAGGAAAGAATTCATTCATAAAGTTCTATAGCCTCACAAAGAAAAGTACAAATGTCTCCATACCTTTATGCAGGACTCTACTAGACCTGTTCTTGTACGATGAGATCTATGAACCCAGTGCTCTGATCCATCTCTATTATGACCCAATCGGTCATGATTGACACTCACCCTAACCTTTGGCGGGAGAACCATACTAGTCTCACTTTTACTCATAAGTGTTACTCTCACATTCATATTATATAAATCCCCATGTATTAAATAAGTTCTGAAAGGTTTTCATTTAAATAAAAATCATTGTCAAAACAACATCATCATCCATAAAGCGAATAGAGTACGTAAACCTCTATTTATTACAACCCTCGGGACCTGAAGTCACCGTACAAGAACATCTAGGAAGTAACTAAGTCTGAAAATAACTGGAATGTCTAAAACATAAGTAAGAGAATTGTCTCAGTCCCAAAACAAAGGACATCAACATCACAAAAAGATCTGAAGGTTGCCCGAACATGGTGCTCACCCTCAAAATCGGGTCCGAACTGCTAACTAGAGCCGAGGTAGCGTGTCAATCGCTGGAAGATGTTCTGCAGTAAACAAAAAGAAGAGTACATATAACATTAGTAGAACAACAAGTACTGGTAAGCATCATAAGCCGACTAACTCAACAATGTACAAGTAAGCAAGCCAAACAAGTATAAAAGCGATCATAAAAGAACTCATAACCAATGATATCATTCAATGAAACACATCATGTATCATCACGTAATTACAACTCACAAGTTACTTTCACAGGTTTTCACACTTAGTTATTTTCATCAACTCCTCATCATCATGTATAATCATCATAAAGGCACTCAATGCATATGTATGAGTGCATGTATGCAAGATGTGCGCATCATCTCTTACCCTTGTCAACCTCATTATCAACATCATATCGTACCGGCATGGTACCCAACCCATTATCACGACATATCATATTTGTACCATCTTGGTACCCGATCCATCATCTCAACAAATCATATTCGTACCGGCGTGGTACCCGATCCATCATCTTAACATATTATCACAATGTGAATTAAATGCAATGTAGTCATTAAGTCAGAAGTCATGCTAGAAGGCAATCATAGATGTCAAGTTCACAAACAAACACAAAGTCAAAAAAGTCTAAGTGCTATAGTAAAATAATAGCTACCTCAAATTCCTTTGCTCAAAGTGACCTTTAAGCCACACTTTTGCCCTTTCGATCTAGTTCTTGATCTATAACAACAAGAATATATATTTATTTCAATAATTCATCCCTTTTTAACCACCAGGGATAAAAAATTACTGATTTTAGCTATAAACTTATCCTATTTCATCATCTTAGGGTTTCTATTTCTTAAATCTCATGGATTTTACTTGAATTAGCATAAATAACCATAATTCTAGTCCCATTAGTGTTTTCTAACACCCTAGGATCATTATCTACTAAAATTATACACATTCCTATCGATTTTCATAAATTTTCATGAACTAGGGTTAAACCCCAATTTCCACCATTAATCCATTTCTAGTGATTTTCTAAGGATAAACTAAGTAAATTCAAGTTTAGAATGTAATTACTTACCTACAAAGATAAAAAACTTCAAAAACCCTCTGAAATCGCATTTTCCAAAGCTCTATTGCTTTTTTCAAAAGAGTGGGGAATGAAAATATTTTTTGGTTTTTAAAACTATAATTTTACTACACGTTACAACTGCAACGGTACCGCTGCAGCGGTTAAAGTTCTTCTACAATGGTTCGCGCCCTTTTTACGGAGGTCACCATTGCGGTTCTTGTTACTGCTATAACAGTTACTTTTTCTGCTGCAGCGGTTCGAGGCAGAAACTTGGGAACTCTCTTCAGTGTTGCGCACTTTACAACACATACCACCAATCAAAACATCGCGAACCAACTCCTCCACGATAAACACTCTAGCCGAAGTTTTATAACTCTGTTTCAGGTGTCGGAATTTGCTACAACCTCCTATACTCATTGGCTATCCAACTATCACATCAAACTCCACTATTACCAATCACATTAATACCATATTTCGTTCAACTACCACATCCTTAAGAATAAGTCGATCCTAGACTACCCTGAATTTCTCAAAATTTACCCAAAGGGAGTTTAGGTGCAAATTTTACCTCATATTTCTGCGTAACAATGATTTGGGTCATTACACCAGCAAATGTGGTTATTAAGCTTGATATGGCCACAACTTATGATAGGGTTTACTGTAATTTTCTAATTAGAGTACTACCAAAGATGGGGTTCAGCAGAAGATTTGTTGATATGATATGGAGAATTGTTGCTAACAACTGGTACTCTATTTAATAAATGGCCAAGCACATAGTTTCTGTCATTCTACTAGAGCAGTATATCAAGGAGATCCACTATCTCCAGCTTTATTCATTCTTAGTGCAGAAGTGCTATCCAGGGCTTTGAATTCTTTATTTAATAAGGGTGATTTTCGAGGGTTTGGCATGCCTAAGTGGAGTTCTAACTTGAATCACTTAGCATATGCAGATGATACAATTATTTTTGTATCTGCTGATAAAACTTCTTTGGAGCTGATTATGAATACCTTGAAGGATTATGAAGAGCAATATGGGCAATTGATCAACAAAGAAAAGAGTTCTTTTTTTGTTCACAGGAACACTGCCAGTAATCTTATTCAACAAATAGAGGAGGTGATAGGTTTTAGCAAAGGTAATTTTCCTTTTTTATATTTGGGATTCCTATATTTCATTCCAAAAAAAGGAAAAGTTAGTACTCTGAATTAATCAAGAAGATAAAGAATAAAGTTCAGGCTTGGAAGGGGAAAATTCTATCATTTGGGGGAAAAGAAGTCTTGATTAATAATGTTCTGTAGAGTATTCCCATTTATCTATTATCAACTGTTAACCCCCCAAAAGTTCATAATTCATGATATTCACAAATTGTTTGCAAGGTTTCTTTGGAATAGTACAGAAGAGAGGAGAAGAAGGCACTGGGTCTCATGGGCAGATATTTGTTTACCTAAAGATGAGGGTGGTATAGGTTTTAGATTATTATTTGATGTCTCCAAAGATTTATTTGCAAAATCATGGTGGATTTTTAGAACAAAGAAGTCTCTTTTGACTAATTTCATGTGGAACAAATATTGCAAGAAGTATATCCCTAAAGAGGTAGAATGGAGGGGAGGGTCACAATTATGGAAGTATATGCTTGAAGCAAGGGATTTTTTGGATTAAGAAATTTGGTGGGAAGTCAAGTGTGGCCATTCAAATGTGTGGTTTGACAATTGGACAAAGTTGGGAGCTCTGTACTATGTAATACCCCTAAAGTTCATGTTGATCAAAACTATAAAGATGTTTAGCAACTCATGGCTCAAGGGGAATGGGATAATGGAAGACTACAACAATTGTTTCCACAAAATGTCATGGATAACATTCAAAGCAAGATAAATTGTCCAGCAGAGACTCAAGATTGGGACAAACCATGATAGATATTGACATGGTCAGGCAAGTTTTCTGTTGGGAGTGCTTGGGACATCCTTAGAAGATCAGAAGACAAGAAGGAATATTACTTCAAGATTTGGATAAAAGGGACCCCTTTTAAGGTCTTTTTTTTTTTTTTGCTTTGGAGGTTTTGGAGAAAGAGGCTGCCTATTGAGGAAGAACTGGTTAAAATGGGGGTGGTGGATGTTATGAATTGTTGTTGTTGTTGTAATGTAGGTACAACTAAAACTTATAATCACCTTTTTCTTACCTGCCCTTATTCTCTAAGAGTCTGGCAGAACTTCTTAGGAGCTACTGATCAGGCTATCCCTCTATTACAAATATAGGTGGTGATATAAAAATGGTGGGAGATGGATTGCTCTGTTAAAACTAAACCAGTTCTTAATACAATGCCAACTTTTATACTTTGTCACATATGGAAAAGGAGAAATGTATTAAAACATGGGGAAGCATAGTGATACAATAGTCTTATTCTAAAAATTACCAGGAGTTTATATTTCTTTGCAAAAACTAGGTATCCTTGGATGAGGTATTTACCTATGCAGTGGCCCAGCCTCTTTCAGTACCTAGAAGATTATGTTCCTATGATTAGTTCCAAGGTAATAAGGTGGGAAAAGCCTCAAAGTAAAACCTTTAAATGTAACTGTGATGGAGCCTCTAAAGGAAATCCTAGACCCAGTACCATTGGTTTTTGTGTTAGAGATTGGGAAGGGAATGTGAGGTATGTTGAAGCTAAAAAAATCAAGGAGGGAATTAGTCTAGTGGCTGAAGCTAAGGCTATTAAAGAGGCACTGCAATTCGCATTAACAATCACTTTGTCCAGTAATGGTTGAAACTAACTTTTTAATCATGAAGAAGGTCTTAGATGATATCTCGAAAGTCCCATGGAGAATCGCCTTGGAAGTCCAAAGTATTAAAGGGTTAACGGAGAATGGGAACATCACTGTGGAGTATGTATACAGGGAAGCCAATCAAGTTGCAGATTTTTTATCTAACCAAGCTGTTAATTTTACAGGTACTTTGATTTTTCACAGCATAAAAGATTTTCCAGCAGAAGGAAGGAGCCTAATAAGTCTAGACAAGACTAATATGGCTAACATCAGAATCAAGAAGTTTCAAAATCCAAATTTTAGCACTCATATCAACATAAACTGTCCAGAATTAGCTTAATAAGTGGAATAATCAGCATTATAACCCTAAAGGAGCTCAAAGGATTCATTCACAGAAACTATACCATTAGTTATCTCTACTGTGCATAAGATCAGTTTTTGTCGGATTGTATTGACGGGAAAACTTACTTGGAATCCAATTGGGGACTTTTTATCTATGACTCCTCACTTTAACAGTGGTATTAGCTTTGTTTTAAGGCTCAATCTGTTGAGTGAGGGTAATAGATGTTAGTTAACAAGAAGATGACAATGGAACACCTATCCTATACAATCTTTGCCGATACATAAGCCAACGGAGGTCATGAAATGGGACACATACCAGCAAGTAGTCGAAGAAGTCTTCTCCGGTCTCAATTACATGGCGTCAGTGAGACTTGATGATGTCTTAAGTGAATCGACCCAACTCTTGCTTGTTTCTAGCTCATAACCTGCTCCACTCCACCATGGATTCAACTTGCCTCCCTCTTCAGCTCGCTATCTGGAAGTATAGATCTACTCCTTTGATCCTCATCGGAGTGGGTAGTATCGAGAGAGGCAACCACTGTTCAAGAGGATTCTAGAATGGTATAGCTTTATAGATTTTCTTTTTCATTTGTCTTTTCATTTTCGTTACCTTTGTTTTGTTAGTTTCCTAATTTTGTTGGGCTGGATCGACAGATTGAGCCTATAACTTCATAGATTTTTAATTTATAATATGTGGCTCTGCCACACTTTGATTTTTTTAAAAAAAGTCAAACTAATCACTCTAGGCTATTCAAAACCACAAACTCATAGAAATCACTCCTGAATGCATTGGGAATCATGCAAACTATTCTCATAACTCATAAATGATATAAAGCAACTATGGAGAAGGAAAAATGATTAAAACACAGAAAATTATAAAAAATTACAATGAGGGTCATTACAATTGCGTTGGTAATGACAGATTTCTTTGGTTTGCATGCCTTGCTCCCAAATGCCAAATATTCAAAGCAGTTCAAAAAAAAATAAATGAAAGTGGAATTTCATGAGTATGGAGCATTAGCCAGATAGAGGGAAGACAGAAAAACAAAATCTGGCAACAAACTGCATCATTGTTTCTGGTGAAAACATTAAAATTTCAGTTAATAAAGTACCATACACACAAATAAAAAAAAGATTCGGCCAAAAATTGGATCAAGCCACCACTATTGAATCATTCAACTTTTCTAATATTTCAAACCCAATTGTGCGCCCTTTTTGCTTTCCAAACAAATAGTTCTTCTTTTTTTTCAGAATAAAATTTTCATCAATTTCCATAAGAATATAGTCAAAATTATCCTTAAGATTGTTGTAACTCTTACAGAAAATATCTTTTTCACGAACACTTGTATGTAATTCACATAACTTGAGGCGTGTCAGACACTGTCCTTAAGGATATTTCACCCGGTATAGGTGTATCCCCAGGATTCAACAAGCTCTTTTAATATAAACTAGGAGCTCGAATCTAACAAAGATTAGAAAAAAAGAAAACTAGCACGACATGATTTGGGAGGAAGAGTTTCTCATTTTGTATCTTCCAATAAGAATATAACAAGTAGTATATATATTGGTGAACAGGTGATCTTCTCATCATGGAATCCCATAGCCAAAGCTACGGTTAAAAGGAAAAGTCAACAATGATCCAAAGACAACTAATGAGAAGTAATGACAATAAAGAGCAAAATTATCTATTACAAACTACTAAAAGAAGAGTACGTAACTAATAAAGGTGACTAATGGTCAATCAATGGCTATTTAAGAGATGAAAATAAATGCCAGCCATTAATGCCAGCCATTAAGGCTATAGAGTCAATTGTCTTTCAAATGTATTTGTAAATAGAATAATTCTTTTTGAGATACTACCAAATATTTTTTCAACAATCCCCTGCGTATCTCAAAAAGAATAATAAGGAATAGAACAAATAAGAAGTTTTTCTGGGTTTTCCACATATGAGTAAAATGCGTCGAATCTAGCGTCTTGTAGACTATGAATTAGACCTGGATAAAATAAGATTAAACTTACAGAACAATTGGTGACGTTTAGAACTTCTATGAACCAAGAATTCTTTTGTAAGCCCATTGTCTTATTCTATCACATTATACTCGCACAATCTTTATCGTTATCACAGTTTTGAGCTAAGAGGACATGCGCGTGTCTTGGTATTCATGAATGCTCCAGAAATTTGTCACAATTTCATAGGAGCACCAGCACTCCACACTCATATAAGTCCAATTATCAAGTGTATTCTTCAGAGCAATACACCACCTATAAAGGATATGATTTGGATTAAGCGTATAACTCAACCCTCACTTTGCCTTGCAACACTGCAGTATAATCACATATCATAGGAGGGACATTATTTTATAGTGCTTACTTGATTAACTAATGACTTGTTATTACACATATGAACCTGATTCATGGGATCTCTAATCACATAGGTTGGGTTACCATCATTGTTAATCTTTTCAAATGACTTAAGTCTTACTCCTTTCGATGTTTATTTTAATTCGTGAATTGATCAGATTCACCCCTGACTACACATAGTTTATTTACATAAATAATTTCATCACATAGCTGCTGCTTTATCACATTATGTCTTAAACACATGCATCTAATTTTATCATAGAAAATGTTGATTTTATTCCAATTGAAATACTCACTAAGAGTTCTCTTAACCACTTAGTCTCATTACCAACCAACTCAACAACAACTAACTTTATTTAGTTGATTTTTATGTTATGGCACTGCCACTAATAATAATTCATAATCACTAGTGAATTTTGAGATTCACATTACATCATTGCACACTTCTAATACAATACAAAATCCATATGATCACCAACAAAAATATACAATATATTTCAACAGATTCAACAACAATTTTTTCACTATAAACGTTGCATTCAATTACATCAGTATTGATTATCATGAATCATGGCCCCACGGTCAAAATATTGCCTGAACAATTTTTGATATTATATAAAAATTGGAAAAAGATTTCACCTGATTTGAATGAGTTATACAGAGCAGATCATATCTGCTATCCCGAAAAAATTGATCAAATCTATTTCTTTCTAGAATTTTTCATCCCTTGGATTCATAAGTGGACTCCCGAATTGGGATATACGGAGGAACAAATACCCTGCTTATACAGGACCTTTTATAATAACTTCTGAGACAAATTAATGAAAATTGATCCCAAGACAAAAGTGTTACATGGACAAGAACTCTTGGATACAATCAAAGAAAAAATCCAAGAATACACTACAACATCTGAGAAAGGGATAGAAGACCCTTCAGTCAGGCATATTGCTAAACGAATCTCTTTTCAGGAAGGAAATAAAGAAGAAATGATTCATAATTATTTGGAGGAAGTTAAACGCAATTTGCTACACTCCCTCAACCAGATAGAAAAATCTGACACTTCCATGAAAAGTGAAAGTAGTAATGACAATGATATTGTCGAAGACTCTCAGCCAATACAACCGGAAGAGATACTTTGCGAAGAAGCTATTGATAATGCAGAAGACTTTGTCTGAAGAATGAAAGAATTGGATAAAATACAAGGAAAAAAGAATAATATAAGACAACGGAGATAAACCACCCGGGATCCACATAAACAGTGAAGCCGCCGAGGACCACATCACAGTAGATTTACTGTTTAGGGGACAGATAGGTCCCATTTTCACTGTACAGATGGGACCCTATATGGGACCCACTTTTACTTTTTACTGTGCATAAATTTTTTTTTCTATTTATACGCTTCATTTTTCAGTTTGGAGGCAAGAGTTTAAAAGTCGTTAGGTCCTCTCTCTCTCTCTTCTCTCTCTCTCCTCACTTTGTAAATTTTCTCTCTTGTAAAGTTTTTTATTTTGTTAATTAAAAAAAAAATAAAAAGTCCAACTTTGGACACCAATCTTTGGCATTGCATATACGGCCTAAAACCCTTTGCAGCCGGGTCCTTGAGGTAATTCTTTTTTTTTCCTCTTTTCTCCCAGCCGTGACTATGTCCGGCTAAATTTCATATCTATGTTGAATATCTAACTTCTATTTATATATTATCTTTAATGAATCTGGCTTTGTCAAAATATAATGAAATTATTATATAGCACTTTGGCTTGGTTATGAGATGGTGGCACAGTCGGATCTAGTACTATTCATATCGGCTTTGTCTTAGTGACTACGTCTGGTAAGCCGATTTCATAATCCCGTTAAGATGGTGAAAAGGGCGCTCTTTTCTGATTAGAACCTCCAGACACATGGGCTCAATAAGAATATGTATTAAATTCTGACAGGCCCTTTGCTCGGGTAAAAGGTAAGAAGATCCTTCCATACAGTCATCGGCTATATGAAAATTCCCTTATATTTCGATTCTTATGTCTCAGCATAAGTGTATTAAATTAGCTAGATCTATCTGGCCGCGCAGACTATCGCCCGCCTGAGCAGATCCTGTTAATCTGGTATTAGAGCTAATAGTCTGTATATTCAAATCTTGAAATTGTGACTGAAGTTTATAAAACTCGTCATTTTCATAGGAACAAATATCACCTTGGCAAGTATTACAAGTATTAATATCAGGATTTTCACTATCAGAAAAATCAAGCAAATCTACTTCTGCTTCGGATTTCGAATAATGAGGTTCATATTCGGATTCTGATCCAGAAGTGTATAACATGCCATAAATTTTATCATAAACATTATTATCTAGTTCTAAAGCTTTAAGCTTTTCTAACTTACAGTTAGGGGCTATGTGTCCTAACTTTCCGCACCTATAACACTTAACCTTAGACAGATCCCTATTAGACCTATCTTTCGTAAATCTTTTAAATTTACGAGCACTCTTACGCGCTTCACGCTCTTCTTTAGATATGTATCTAGATCTTTTTTGCTTATACGAACCATCTGGGTTAGGGTTTCTGTAATGTTTACCCCGTTTCTTCTTACTATGACTAGAAGGCTGAAATACCCCAAATTGAGCACAGAAATCTCCTAATTGAGATTTTTCTTTAAGCTTATCCATCTTAAGCTGTCTAGATAATTTTAACTCATTACACAAGTTTAATCCTTCTTGTGTACAGACGCCTATAAGCTTTCCATAAGTATAATTGTTATATGGGATTTCACCATAAGAACCTCGAAGAGTTTTCCTAACTCGTTCGGCAAACAAAAGAATGATGCCGTCTATAAACTTGGCTTTCCAATGATCGAACTTATTTTCGAGTAGTTCCATGACCCGGCTAAGAAAGGTGTCTTTATACCACCTAAACACACTTAAAGTCCTACATCTAAGATCATTAAGGAGGGTACGAGTAGTCTTGAAATCATTGGTAAATTTACCACTAAAATGTTCTAAAATTATCATAACTAAAGTAAAGACCGCATCCTTGCGGCCGCTAGGTAGCTTATGACCTAAATTATCAATACTTTCTTCAGGACTAACAGAGTTCATCACTGAAGCTTTTGATTCTAAGGTCATATAGTTGTCCCACCAACCTCTAAGTTGGCCGCTAAAACCTGCAATTATCATTTTGCAAATGGTTCTATCAGTATTTTTGGTATTTGCCTTACAAATGGTGGCGTACATCATCATCCTGTGTACTAAGATAGTCATCTACCTATTTGTCAAACCATCAATATTCCATTTGTAAATATCATTACCACTATAAGACGTATTAGTCTGATTCCAATCTCGTTCTTCTATCAAGACATCTTGGGGAGTCGTCCTAGGGTAATAATGTGTTTGCATTCTAGGCTTATCAGCATATTTGGGATACCTAATAGTACTACTAAGCTTATTAAGCTCAGACAGAGTCTCATTTTTAAAATTAGAAGTAGTAGCTATATTATCAGCAAATTGAGACGATAAATCAATTGGCTTAATATTTAAACCAGGAAACTTCTTATAAAGGAGTTCTTCCAAATCAGAGAAAGATTTTAATTTAAAATCCTGAATATCAGGAGGTCTATAGGATCAACAATTGAGTATATGATGTAGTTCCTAAAGTGGAGGCTACATCAGTCGTATCTTTATTGTTACTAAGTTGCTTTATTAAAACAGTTAAATCATCTAATTTTTTATCAAGAGAGTTAGTATGTTCGCCCAAAACTTTGACATATAACCCCACATAATTATTTTGTGAAATTAATTTATTAATTTCAAAAATATTGATAGTACCGACATCATTTTCAATAAATCTTTGAAAAGCGGTGAGAGTAATACCCATATTATTAGGTAATACAAAAGAAGATTGCGGTAGATAAATAGATTTAACAATTTCTTCACTGCCATCTTAATAAAATCTTTCTAACACATTAATATATAATGGCAAATAAGTGGTTACAAACCAAGGCACAAAATACATAATTTGATTATGCAATGTGCAAGTTTCATAAAACTCTTGTGAAATATTATTCATATCTTCTTTACTATAAGTGTCAAAAAACCATGTTTTAAACTGGTTCCATTTATTATCAAAAAATTCTTTTTGAATATGTTTTCTTGCCAGAGAACCTGGACTAAAATCAATTTTGTAAGGAATCATTTAACATCATTGGGGTTAAAATCCATTTCGGATGCAGAAGGAATATCCTTATCAGAAGCATTATCACAAGCTTGAACAATATTTGTTCGAGTATCTATTTTTAATTTTTCAACTTGACTATTAGTCGAGGAAATAGTATGCAAAGATGCAACACGATTAATTCTAGCTGGACCATAAATAAGTTCAACCAGAGCTATCATAGAAGGCACAGAAGGCAATAATCTTTTGCTACCAGTAAAGGACTGTCTGTTATAAACAAAAGATTTATCATCAAATTGAATACAAACTTGCCCATCAGGAGTTTGCGTAATATGAGAATACTCAGAGCTAGTAACTTTATCAGCTATTTGACTAGGTGATATCACAGAATTTAAAACCCAAGTAGCAGGAAAATCAATTTCTTCCCATCTAATTGGTCTTCTAGTCTTGATTTTGGATTTAACAAAATTAGTTTCAAACAAAATAGTTTGATTAGATGTAGCATATAATTTACATCTAGGATTTAAAGTAGAAAGTAATTTATAATAAATTCTATAGGATAAACATATAAGTTCAGATGCAGGTGCATAATTATAACCATGCGTCTTAACATTTAATGTTAAAGCATCTAGAATATTAACATCAGAAAGAGACAGCTGCAAATTAGGCTGCGTATTAAAATACACTGGACCATAGGCCACGGTAGATTCAATCGAACCCATTAAAGATTGTCGAAAATTAAAGTTTCTTGCATCTCTAAAAGCTGCTAGAAATGTTTCTGGTAACCCTTTAAGAGTTAAAAGTTTAAAAACAATTTGAATAATGCCTATATGCAGAAAATAATAACGATTTTTGTACAAATCAATATCTCATTTATTTAATAAACGAATAGTCTGTTCTGACGAATTTAAAGTCAAAGATTGCTCAGTTGTTTTTATTAACTGAGTAGAAGATAATTTATCAAACCAACCATAATCGTAAATAGTTCCTATCGGAGCTTTAGGAATTGTCCATTTATTCAATAAATCAAGATTTGAGGTATATCACCCTCTTCTAACCTATCATTTTTTACACTGGATTCTCCCAAATTCATTCTTATCCGAACTATCTATGTTGAATACTTCACATCTGTTATCTATACAATATTACAACAACATACAATAAAAAAAACTTTTGACTGTTTTATAGGATCATATAGTACAACCTAATTCACAAGACACCCCAACACTTTCAAATATTTCAAAATAGGGGGATAATTTTTTTTTTTTCATAGTTCATATGGTTCTCTAATTATGTATTGAACATACAAATTTGTATATTAAAACTATATCAAAAAACTTCATAGAGAAGAGATCATATAACCATTTGCATATCAAGTAAAAAATGTTTAACAATTAACCATCATTATTTTCTCACTGTACAAACCACAATACAATTGTTGGAAACTTACATAATATTTCTATTCATATCTCATAATGAATAAATGCAATTGTCAGTAAGGATCTATCAATTTAACATCAAGATATTTATAAAAAATAATTACTATAGTAATGACTCATTAATATAATCTTAAAATAATAAATTAAAATATAATTTTTTTTCTTTTTCAATGTATAATAATAAAAACTTTAAACTAATATTTTTAAGTCTAGCATGCCATCAACACATGAATCATTCAAGTAAACATAAGAACTAACATTTTCATCTATCACTTAAAAGATATTAAGCACAAACAAAATCATTGCTACAAACTCATCTCCTACAAAAATGTTACTTGTTAACACCTTATCAATCTCAAATTAAATTTTCACCAAACTTTTTTAAATGATCTCATAAACATCAAGTTGGTTTAAATATTATCTCTTCTATACCACCTCAATTATTTCTAATATTTTTACATGTGAGTTTGAGAAGAATTTTCCCTTTCAATGAACTTAGAGTAGTTCTTGAATCATCAAAAAAAATTAAATTCTTCTCCTTCAACTTGAGTGTAGAATACAAAATAATTTTAGTTAGCACAAATGTGCACACCAACACCAAAGTCTAACACTCAATCTCTCACATTGACCACCACAAGATTCGTTAGAGAAATAACCACAATTATTATATCATCCGCTTAATCAAATTATTTTGCTTAGTGGGATTCATTTCTCTGAATCTTCTTTTACATTTATTGAAGGGTATGTTTACTTGATTTAATACACATAAATCTATAAAATATGCACACATGATATCGTCACATACCTTATTAGCTTTAATAGCTAAAAAAACCGACCACATAGATATGTCCGCAGTGAGGAGACCAATAGACTCTTCCTTTCTTGTGTTCAACAAGAAAATAAAATCTATTCACCAAGCCACCACTATTGAATCCTTCAACTTTTCTAATATTTCAAACCCAATTGTGCGTCCTTTCTGCTTTTCAAACACAAGAGTTCTTTTTTTTTTTCCAGAATAAAATTTTCATCATTTTTCGTAAGAATATTGTCAAAATTATCCTTAAGATTGTTGTAAATCTTACAAAAAATACCTTCTTCACGAACACTTGTATAGAATTCACATAACTTGAGGCGTGTCAGACACTGTCCTTAAAGATATTTCACCCAGTATAGGTGCATTCCCTAGGATTCAACAAACTCTTCTAGTATAAACTAGAAGCCAAAATCTAACAAATATTAGAAAAAAAAGAAAAACCAGCACAACATGATTTGGGAGGAAGAGTTTCTCATTTTGTATCTTTCTATAAGAATATAACTAGTAGTATATATATTGGTGAAACAGGTGATCTTCTCATCATAGAATTCCATAACCAAAGATACGATTAAAAGGAAAAAATCAACAATGATCCAAAGACAACTAATGAGAAGTAATGACAATAAAGAGCAAAATTGTCTGTTACAAATTACCAAAAGAAGAGTACATTATAGTAACTAATAAAGATGATTAATGGTCAATCAGTGGCTATTTAAAAGATGAAAATAAATGTCAGCCATTAAGGCTATAGAGTCAATTGTCCTTCAAATGTATTTGTAAATAGAATAATTCTTTTTGAGATACTACAAAATATTTTTCCAACACTCACCAGGTGCAACAACCCCCAAAATAAAGACAAATAGAAAAAATACAAAAAACAAATAAAAGATAATGGCAAGAGAGATGAAGAAAGTAAGAAGAAAAGTTGTAACAGAGAATAATTCGAGCAATAAGCTTTACATCAAATTTAAATTTCTATTACCTATTGATCGCCGTTACACTTGGATTATGGTCTGTTATGGTAAATTATTATGGTATTGCTCATTCTCGGTACATTGCGTTGGTAATGACGGATTTCTTTGGTTTGCATGCCTTTCTCCCAAATGCCAAAAATTCAAATCAGTTCAAAAAAAATTGAAACTGGAATTTCATGAGTATGGAGCATTAGCCAGATAGAGGGAAAATAGAAGAACAAAATCTGGCAACAAATTCCATCATTGTTTCTGGTGAAAACTTCAAAATTTCAGATGATAAAGTACCACACATACAAATAAAAAAAAGATTTCGGCCAAAAATTAGAATAGCTACTAACCTGAAAATTAGAAATGAGGAGAAGATTAAAAGAGAAAGGAGGATGGTAAAGAACAATGGAGTAGCAGAGAGAAGATGAAGAAAGAATAATCGTGAAGCTTTGAAATGGCAGATATGAAATATAGGCTTAAGAAAAAAGAGCACTAAAGTGAATGGAGGGTTCTCGAGTATAGAAAAGAGTTTCTTTGTTAGCGTTAAATCACCTTTTTACCCTTGGTCATTCAATCGCTCATCTGAGGGTTCTAGAGTATAGAAAAGAGTTCCTTTGTTAGCTTGAAATTACCTTTTTACCCTTGGTCATCCAATTGCTCATCTTTCTACATATAAAAAAATATAATAAATAAAATAAAAATATAAATATAATAATATATAATATAGGAAAAAAGCTCAAATATGTCATTGAACTATTAGAAATGGCTCATTTAGGCCATCCGTTAAAATTTTGGCTCGTTTATGTTATCACAACTAAGGTTGTTACACCTCCCTTAAGCTAGCAATAGACTTCTCATGCCGTTTTCCATCTGATTCGCCTCATCGTGAAGTTAGTCATTTCCAGTGTCATTTTCTCGAACATCTCTTTGATTTCCTTTAGATCTCCAGTGATTATCATCACCCACAAAGCCTTAAGAAAGTGATCTGATACCAAATGATACAAAATGGAAAGGTTTGAGTGTAGAAAAGCAATGAAATAGTACTCAATACAGATAATTAAGAAATGGTAGAGATGGAAAATAGAAAAGAAGAAGTTATGCTAAGATAAAGAAGAGAATATTTTCATTGATGTTTATTCCTCTGCAATTATTACAATATATGGACTCCACTACTCCTTGGACTCTAGCTAGGATAGTACTGATAGAAGAACTAATTCAGACAAGGACCTAAAGTACTGCAATATTAAATACCTGGGGACCTAATTATAAATATCAAAACATAATAACATTAATTAAGCAATGCTCAAAGCAACTAACTGATACATCAACTAACTCTTAAGTACTCTTTAGGAAGCCTGAGTTATATCTCACTTCTGATTTGTATCATTTCTCCCTCCTTAAAATGCTTCTTTGACCTCAATAAAGGAATTCAAGAAATCTGATCTTCAAAGTTGAACAATCTTCCCATGTTGCTTGTTCACTAGGCATGTCTTGCCACTGTATGATCACCAGAGCTACTGCCTTATTCCCCCTTTTTATCATTTTCCTTTCAAGAATCTTCATTCCACACAAAAAGGACTGGCTATATCAACCATTGGAGGATGATTGAAAGAACTAGGTACCTCATAACATGGCTTGAGTTGAGAAACATGAAATATTGGATGTAGAGCCTGATGTTACCTAAATTACTCCTCTAAGAAAAGTATAACGTGATCGTTGATCAAATATAGAATCCAACAAATGTTGGAGTCGATCCCACAAGGAATAAGTCAAAATGTCAACCAATGTGTAGTTGAGGCAATCAATAACAATTTTCAGTAAAACAGGGATTTTTGTAAATAAGCAATTTAGTAGTAACAGTTGTTGATTTGTTGGATTTATAATCAGTATGAGAGAGACAATAAGACTGTGTTCCCCAATAACTTCATAACCCCGTAGGTTCTTCATACTTTACAATCTCTCCCAGTGTTCGGTATGCAGAATCGATAGGTTATGTATACTTAGAACAACTTTGTGCTCTTGTCTAAGCAATATCCTCAGGTAAGTTTTCTCTTCTCCTGAGCCTGCATTACTAACCCCTATCTTGAATCCCAGATCACTATCCCGAATTATCGGCTCAAGCTATTAAGTGGAGGTTGGTAGCTCCAAGTCTCTGTTGTTTATTTCCTTCTTCCCATCCATTACTCATTCTTTCGTCCAGAGTAAAGATAAGGCAAGTTCTAACATTGTACACTGCCAGAAAGCAATCAAACCTAAGGAAATAACAGTACATGCATGAACACCGATTAAGAATTACTTTGTACTATGAATCCTACTTCATTAATCCGTCATGGTTCCCACAACCCTAGTCGTGGTGTTTAGCTACTCATAATTGCAAGAACACAAGAAGAATTCTGATAAAAAAATATAATTATGAACTTACAATATTAATATGAAAAACTCCAACATCTCACTTTGAATTAAAACCCTAAAAATTGATGTTTGTAATTCCAAGACCAAGAATGTGCCTTAGAACCTTGAAATAATGTAATAGAACCTAAACAAATACAGAATAACAAATAAGAGTATTTATAGACAAAAATAAAACCTATTCTAAATGTAACAAGATTTCTGTGTCGGTCATCTTGGACGAAGGGAAGGTATGATTGTGGTTTTATTCCACGATCGTCCTTGGTGCTCGTGGTTTGCTCATGGAATTTGTCATATTCAGTTCTTCTCTGGTACGATCCTCAGTACGACTCTGTGTCTTCTACCTACGTCTGTATAATGTGGTCGTCTGATCATCCTACACTTCAACTTCGCAGACTTCAGCTCTGACCTTCATTCCCACGACCACTTGGTACGATAGTCATTTCTAGGTATGGTAGTGGGATCCAGTCGTCTGATCTTCTTCTCACTTAGGTTCTACATCCTTGCTTTCATGAAGTCCTTCCCATGAACTGGTTGTACGATCGTGACATCAATGCATGATAGTGGGAAGCTTTTGTCTGATCATCTCCTGAGAATCATCCTCTGTTTCCTCCTATGATTGTCTAGCACGACCATGGTCAGATTCCACGATCGTGAAATGAACTCGTCTTATGCATTATTTGTCCAAAATCTAGCGTTCCTCTTCTCCAAACTTATTTGACCTGCAAACACCCATTATATCCACATAGAAATACACTCGTACTTACAAATATTCACCTTTTTAAGCATCGAAAGTGTCTTAAATTCACGGTATATCAACACCCTCAACTTAGACCGTTTGTATGTCCTCAGGTAAATAAGACACAACTATACTATCTTAATGTTTAACCAAGAAAAAACTAAGATCACTATGGCAGTCATATTTTTACAAAAATCATTTCTAACACGTATTCCCAAAATTCAAGTCCATACCCTCCAATAGCCTTAAAACTCAACTTATATTGTGTAACCATTAACCATAACACAATGGGATCAATAAATGGCATCACATTATTAATAGAACAACCCAACACTTAGACTAATGACACTACTCGAATAAGCAGTAACCACAATACAACCCCTACGTCCTCACAACAAAGTGGTCCCTAACACTCAGAATATGCATTAAATGCCAACATTGGGACTGAATCAAATCTCTCACTCTGACAAAGAAGTCAGGCAGTGTGCATTTGATACCATAGGCTTGCCCTTATTTTCTACACCTTAGTTTTCAAACTGTCGGATTAGGATCACTATAGGACTTTTATTGGCTTGTAATGTAGGCTCGGGAATGGGTATGGTACATATGGATACTTTTATTGGCTTATAATGAAGTCTCGGGAATGGGTATGGTACATATGGGTACAATTACTTAATCCTCCTTGGAACTACACTCTTTTTGGCTCTACTTTTCCTACTTTCTTTTATTCTTCTCCCTTTTTCCACTTTTTCAGACTTCGGGTGTGGTTTTATTTTCACAGCTTACTCTTTTTCCTTTTCTCATTTTTCTCCTCTCTTTCTTTTTTAATTATTTCTTCACACCATACCACACCTGAATCCTTTTTCTTTTTACTAACGTTTTCTTCATACCTAATATTTTACGCACCCCTACGATAGCCACCCTCAACTTAGGCGATTTGTATGAGTTGAGGTACACAGTGTCCACGGAGGGACTAGGGCGAAAGCAGGTTCGTTGTAAATATCAGGAAGGTGAATGGGTTAGTTCCAAGAAAATTTCTACTTAGGCTCAAATTCGGGATCAAGGGATATTATATTCATTTGGTAGGGTTTTTAGTCTTTTAGTGGACTAATTGAAGAACGACCTATGATCTTTTCCTAACCTCCTATCCTACAACATCATCGAGACTAACTAGGGAGGTTCTAGATCGCACACACATGCCGACTCGGTAAACCTCACACTCATTTGGCTCAGAGCTATGTATTCAGTCACTACCTATTCGGTTCATACAAGCTAGGCTACGGTTATCACATTCATAATCCTAATTCCATTAAGAGATCCAACATTGGTCAGAGTCCAGATAAGCACACGACATAGCCCAAAAATTCAAAAATTTAGGAGGGGTATCATTTAAATGATTCAAAACAAATTTGCATGCTCATTTAATTTTGATTGCACCAAGTTCTCTTATTTTTCTTTCGATCACACACAAAACACAAGCACAACAATACATACACATAAATAAAACTCCTAAACATGCCAATTCTAACTAAGATAGTGCAACTGAGGGAAAAGAAACACGACAACAAGACCCCTCGGTTGTGGTACACCCCAACCCCCAACTTGGAAATTATGCAATATCCCTATTGTACGAAAACACAGATAATGTAAAACTAGGGAAAGGGACATACCTGGGCCCCACTATATGCCCATCGTACTCTAATTTAGTGGGATCATAAATGGGACCCCTCCTATCTCCTCAGCCCTCATGGCCTCGACTGTGGTCGGGGCAATTTCAGATAAGTTGGCACCAGTGGCGGCCGGTGCACTCAATGATGTCTCGGGGGCAGTCTCCGCACCCCCTCAACTCTGGAAAACTACCTTAGTTAGTGGGAATTCAACACCCTCTAGAACATGCAACTCGGAGGTCTGCTCAGTCTCCTTTGCTCTCTTCTTTTTTTTCTTCTCACTATTTTCTTTCTTCTTTTCTACCCCTTCTTCTCTCTTTATCTTCTTGTAGGGATGAAAATCATCCCTCATCTCCTCTACATCACTGTCATCACCCTCAACCATAGGGGGCCTAATATAAAAGTATGAGACTAGAGAGTCCACATCCACTACTAGATCGGACAAAGAAGGCATAAGTGGAGGTGGGGGTGGTACCACCAGAATAGTCTGCTCTGTAAGCTCCTTGACCGCTTTATTCAGTGCGGCCAAATCTGTAGTGATCGTGCTCACATTGTGAGTCTGTACCTCCTCTAACTTAGCCATCATCTGGCTCTCAAATCTATCAAAATAGGTTTGAACCACCCGCACAACTGCCTTTATCTTATCCGCAATGTAGGGCTTCACCCCTACCTCTAACTTCTGGATCCAGGCATCATGCATTAACTGGTTTTGCATGATCTAATCCAGCTGTGTAATAGGAATCAATATGTATCCGGTAGGCTCCAACTTTCGGTCACCCAGAGGTGTTGTGGCCTGCTGTAAAGAGGAAGAAATAGAATCGACATCCGAATCTCGGATCTCACTAGCTGGGGAACCCCCTGCTACCTTCGGTGGTAATCTAGTAGAGGACCCTGAGCTGGAGCCGTTGAGTTCCTCAAATCCTTTATCAAGGAAATATTAGCACTCTTCGTCAGCTGGATAAATCTATAAACCACAGGAATAAATGGCACCTGTGAATTCTGTATCAATTGTGTAATCAGGCAAGGAAATGGCAATGTGGTGCTGAACTGTAGCACTCTGTCCCAAATCTATTCCGCAATGATGCACAGAATGTTCAGCTCCAACTCCGCCATAAAAGCTGCATCCAGGCATACATTTGTGGCACCCAATATGTTGTCATTCACCGTAGGTGCTATGCGATGCCGAACAATCTAACACCAAGCCTTGGTCAAGAACTTCAAAGTATGCTTGTAGATTGTTGCCCCATTAATCCAAACTGCATTTTTACCCACTTTAGCAATGTGGTCCGCCAGCTACTTATAATGCATGACCTTGTCATTAATGGGAAACTTCTTCATCTTCTTCAAATCATTCATTCAAAAATCATATTCCAAAGTCTCCTCCACGGGATCAAAAGTCTCTCCGAACAAGGCTTTAGAGATAGCCTTGACGGAGATGTCAATCTCATGGTCTCGGACTCTCAACATATTTAATCGAGGCTGCATTCTCATGTCCTTGTCCTTGACCGAGGGAGTCATATTCTTTATCATCACTGCATAGTTGGTGTAAAACTCCCTCACAATTTCTGGACTATAGTTTCGAAGTGGCCTAGTCATCCATCCCAGCTCATATCTCTCAAACACCTAAACTACATCTGGGACTCTCTATAATGATTCAGGAAATAATCGGGGCTCTTCATGTATACTCTATTTTTTGTTACCCCAGTTGTTCAGTGGCACCCCATCAATATAATAAACCCAAACATTGGGCACCATCCACCTTCTTAGGTCAACACCACTCAGAGGCAAATTATCATCATGTCCCTCAGAGGACCCGGGGTTGGACTCTTCCTCCTTCTTATCATCACCAGGCTCACCCCCATCCTGGTTTGTGTTTTTCCCTTTCTCTTTAGACTGGGAAGGTTGATGGGGGTAGCTACAGGCACTAAGGCAGTGGATGTAGCTTGGTCCTTGTCCTTTTCTAACTCCTTGGCCTTGGCTATAGTGGTCCAAGGTCTATGTTGGTTGTTAGATGAACTAGCTGAATATTCAACCTCGGTACCACTTGAGCTTTCGGATTTACTCTCCTAAGCTGAAGGCACAACTTTTGGTGCCCATTTCATAGCAATCTTCTTGTATATATCCTTATTTTGCATATGCTTGAGTGATTTTGGGGTAATAGTACCTGTTCGGACAAGAGTTAGTCTAAAAATCGTGCAATGAAGGTACGATTGTAGAAAGTCTTCCTCAGAAGTATTGGGGGATTTTCACATCAGATGGGCCCAAATAATGATTGTACCATGAGATGAAGATAATGGGATATGATCGTCTGATGAATTTCCTACAAGTTGAAAACTGGAACCCTACAACAATCCAACCTACGATAGTTGATTGATACCATGATCGTAGGTTGTGTCATGGAGTGTGCACTAATACTTAGTCAATTTTTGAACAACTGATCTGACCCTAATTTACACTATTTGCCCAAATTTTGATCTAAAATGGTACTCAGACTTCCCCTTTTATTTAATCATTCGACTTCAACACCCACAAATGACCCAACAGACCCCATTGCAATGCTACTCAAATTAGAACTTATCATTTATCAATTTTTAACATGGGAAATGGTTAAGGCATAAGTATTGACTTACAACAATTTTTGCTAGGGAATTTGGGTGCTTAGACAGTGTCTGAGGTCGAACACTGAAGAGAGTTGCAAATCATGCAAATCTGAGGTGAAAAATTCCTAACTTTGACCTTTTAGATTGTTTGATTGTATGAGAAATGAGTTTGAATGCAAATGACGTTTAATCAGGTCTCAAAGGTATAGGGTTTAAGCATATTAAACCTAATTTGGGTTGGGTTGGATCGGGTCCTACTTAAATAAGTGGACCCAATAGACGAAACTTACCCACGATCATTATTTCTCACTACAATTATAGGTCCTACTCATACCAGGAGGATTTAAGAAAACTTACCTGGGAACCTACAAACCTTAATGTAACCACGACCATTCCTTAAAATCATAGGTTCGATATCCTGAATGTTGGTTTGCAGGAGTTTGATCAGATGATTTATACCACAACTGTGACATCTAAGTATGATCGTGATGAACAATCGTAAGATAACTCACAAATTTCATCCCTCTGGACTTTGTGGACACTTGTGCAGACGACTGAACCCACAATCGTGCTATCCTTTCGTGGGTTCAGTGCTGATTCCATTCTGAAGTTTCTTTTTCTGCATAATCCCTACATAAGTAACACACATTACCCTATAGAATAAAAAGTACAAAATCATAGGTTGCCTTCCAAGAAGCGCTTAATTTAACATCGCAGCACGACATGGCTAAGTTGGTTACTCAGACTTCACCAACTAACCCATGGATTACCTCCCATGAAGCGCCTGATTTAACGTTACGGCACGACTCAGGTGTGCTTGAATTATCAAGCACCATCTAGATCCATATCACATATAATTTTCAATTCATCAATGTCCCTGAGACAGTGTTTTACCCTTTGGTCATTCATCTTGAACTTCTAGCCTTCTTTATTCTCCAGCTCAATTGCACCATAGGGTAACAATGTCACTCTATATAGTCCTCTCCACTTTGACTTTAGCTTGCTCGGAAACAACTTTAGCTTAGACTCAAATAGCAATACCATATCGCCTGTGGTGAATTCTCTTTTCTCAATCTTGCAATCATGATATAATTTCATTCTCTCCTTGTACAAAGCTGATCGTTCATAGGCGCGGAGACGAAATTCTTTCATCTTATTTAATTATTCAAGTAGTTGCATCACTCCATTCTAGATTCAACCTTTTTAGTGCCCACAATGCCTTATGCTTCAATTCGACATGTAAGTGGCACACTTTACCATATATAAGCTGATATGAGGAGGCACCAATAAGGGTATTAAACGCTTTCCGGTATGCCCATAGTGCAGCGTATAGATTTTTAGCCCAATCAGTCCTATTGGCATTCACAGTCTTTGCCAAAATGGACTTGATCTCACAATTGGATACCTCAACTTACCCGCTTGTCTGAGGATGGTAAGGTGTTGCCACCTTATGTTTCACACCATATTTCTCAAGCAAAGCTTTGAATAGACGACTGCAAAAGTGCAAGCCTTCATCACTAATGATAACCCTTGGTGTCCCAAATTTGGAAAATATGTTTTTTCTCAAGAATGCTGTGACACTCTTCCCTTCATTGTTTGGAAGCGCAACTGCTCCACCCACTTTAAAACATAGTCAACAACTACGAAAATAAACTTCATACCATGCGAGCTAACAAAGGGGCCCATAAAGTCAATACCCCACACTTCAAACAACTCAAGCTCAAGAATAATGGTCATTGGAAGCTCTTGCCTTCGCGAGATGTTTCCTTGCCTTTGGAATTGGTCACAAGATCTTGCATAATCGTGTGCATCTTTGTAAATAGTGGGCCAATAGTATCCATATTTCATGATCTTATGCGCAGTCCGTGCACCACCATGATGAGCCCCAACTGGAGATGAGTGACATGCCTCTAAGATACTCATCATCTCAACTTTAGGAACACATTTTCGAACTACTCCATATGCACAACTTCGGAACTAGTATGGCTCATCCCAAAAGAACTTTCTCACATCATGCATAAACTTTTTACATTGCTGAAAGGACATGTCTTTAGGAACCACATCACTCGCCAAATAATTTCCAAAGTCTGCAAACCAAGGAATCAAATCTTGCGATGTGGTAAACCCCTGCTCATCCAGAAAAGTATCATCAATCTCAAGCTTGTGTTTTAGTTTTAGAATGGCCTCTTCTTCAAGGAGTGATAAGTGGTCAACACCTTGATTCTCAGTCTCCTTTCGGTCTTTGACCTCAAATTCAAATTCCTACAACAAATGTACCCAATGAATCAACCTTGGTTTCATATCCTTCTTTGCCATAAGGTACCTAAGAGTTGTGTGGTAAGTATGCATAATAACTTTCGTGCCAAGCAAATAAGATCAAAATTTCTCAAATGCGAATACCACAGCAAGCAACGCTTGTTCAGTCACAGTGTAATTTTTCTATGCAGGATTAAGTGTTTTGCTAGCATAGTAGATGAGATGTAAGATCTTCTCTCGCCTTTGGCCTAGGACTGCACCTAGGGCCATGCCACTAGCATCATACATAATTTCGAATGGCATAGACCAATCATGAGATACAATAATAGGGGCTGAAATCATCTTTTATTTTAGGCACTTAAATGCCTTCAGACATGCATCATCAAACACAAATTTCACCTCCTTCTCCAACAACTTGCATAAGGGATTTGGAATTTTAGAGAAGTCCTTAATGAATCTTTGATAGAAACCCGCATGCCCCAAAAAGCTACGAATACCCTTCACAGAAATTGGTGGAGACAACTTTTCAATTACCTCAATCTTTGCCTTGTCAACTTCAATCCCTTTCTTCGAAATCTTGTGTCCAAGCACTATTCATTCATTAACCATGAAGTGGCACTTCTCCCAGTTAAGGACCAAGTTAAAGTCCTCGCATCTCCTTAGAACATTGGCGAGATATGCCAAACAAGCTTTGAGTGAATCACTAACAATCGAGAAGTCATCCATAAACATCTCAATAGTGTCTCAACCATGTCAGAAAAAATAGCCATCATGCAACACTGAAAGGTTGCGGGTGCATTACAAAAACCAAAAGGCATCCTCTTGAATGCGAAAGTCCCATATGGACAAGTGAAAGTGGTCTTCTCTTGGTCTTCGGGAGCAATAGAAATCTGATTGTAACCCAAATAACCGTCAAGAAAATAATACCATCCTCTACCAGCAAGACGGTCTAACATATGATCCATGAAAGGCATCGGAAAGTGATCTTTTTTAGTCCATGCGTTCAATTTCCTATAGTCCATGTAAACACGCCACCCAGTTACTAGCCTCATAGGAATAAGCTCATTCTTCTCATTAGGAACCATATTGATTCCTCCTCCCCTAACAACCAGTTCCGTAGCTGGAGCTATCAGTACGGGGGCTGCTACTCGTTCTCCATTGGACCAAGTGTTCACTATCTACAGACAAAAGAATGAAGAGGCTTAGATACCAATTTGGATAGCCAGATACCACTTTGAATCAAGTTATAGCACGAAAGAGGAAAGAAATTTATAGTTTCCTAAAGTCTAGCCTCCCGAAGAAAATTACAAACGTCTCCATACCATTCTACAAGACTCTACTGGACTCATTTTAGTACAACAATATCGACAGACCTAGGCTTTGATACCAACTTTATCACGACCCAAACCCATAGCGAGTGACACCCACACCAACCCTCCGATAGGAGAACCAACTTACTCCAACATTAACCAATACTTAGCCAAAAGTAAACAACTAATCCAATTTCATAATCCCAAGTATTATCCAAGTAGAAATAAACATAAGTACAATAAAAATACGAAAACATTGTACTTAAGAAACTCCCTAGAACTCAAAAGTCATTTGCACCAAAACTACTAAAGAATGCCAAAAAGAGGATGCTACCCCAAAAACTAAGAATGTGCATAAGTCCAGAACAAACGACTTGAAAACATCAACAGAAGAATCCATGGTAGCCCGAAAGATGCAGCTCACCCTTGAATTTGAATCAACCACTAGAATCACAATTGAGGTCTCACAAAAGTCACTAGAAGATGCTTTGAACTCAACAAAAATGAGAGCAAGTGTAGTCATAAGAAAATAATAGTGTACTGGTAGAGCTATTTGGCCAACCCAAGATGAGATATGTGAACACAAAACTATAACTGAGTAAAACATGCCAACACATGTTCACTACTTAGCAACCTCTATTTAGTCTACAACGCTTAACTATATCCAAGAGCCTTATTAATAAGGCATTATGAGTTAAACAAGAGTAACAATTCAAGTCAAGTTAAGTCCACCAACAAGACTCCAAGTCAACAATACAAGACTTAATACCATAACCAAGTCAACAATACATGACTCAATACCATAACCAAGTCAAAAATACATGACTTTAACACTAATTCCACCGCAATTCACAACATGAGAATAATAACAATAATATGCCCTTTTTATTTATGCCATTGGCCCGAACCTCTCAAGGATCTAAATAATCTCAACAAAGAATTATTATGCAACCCGGTTCACTTCAAGAACCAACATAACAATTCAACACTTAAGCCGGTTCACTCAGGGAACCAAGATAATAATAAAGCACATAATCCCCGGTTCACTCATGGAACCATCACACTCACCTGTACTTTGTACATATACGCTAAGGGTCTTATGTTTACCCACTAATCATGACCTGCAGGGGATGAGCTCTGTCTATGTACCAAAACCTAGACATCAAGTGCCTGCCAACCTTATTCCATCAAATCCTATAAAGATGTCCAAATACCGTTACATGCCACAAATAACCAATAGAATATCACATCAATCACAGAAACAATGATAATCACCAACACTTGTAACAACCACAAGCTTTATATATAATTTCACTGAATGTGATTACACTTAGAATATCAAACAACCTTTTTTAACCCTTTTTCATTCCTTGACAACATTCATTGAACAAACAATACTAAGGAATAGTTATTATGTACACATAACACAAATTGGATTAAACTATATTAACCATCACCTACCTCAATCCAAGCTTGCACTACTCAATTAAGCCTGAGTCTTGCCTTTTCATGCAATTTCAGCTTGATTGTGGTCTAAAAACACGAACACAACATATAATAACCAAGTGACCTACCAGGTCAAGGCTTACATCCTAATCCCAAACCCCCAGGCCAGACTCATGATCATCCCACTCATTCTAGGGTTTTCCTACCATCAATTTATCTAAAAACTACCAATTTCATGGTTACTTTAGTAAATTAAAGACATGCAAAAGTAAATTAATGATTAATAACTAAAACCCAAGGGTTTTACACCTAATTTACCCCTTTGCACCAGAAAACCATCTAAAACAGGTTTTTACCCTCCCCAAAACACATAAACTAGTGATTCTAAGATTAATTAACTGAAATACTAGTTAAAGGGGACAATTTACTTGCCTTTATAATGAAAATGACGAAAAACTGATGAAAATTGCCTAATTTGCCTTTGCCCTTCCCCAAAACGTGTTTTAGAATAATGAAATGTTTTTGGAATTTTTTTTGAATAAACAGCGACTTACATTGCTATAGCGGCCCAATCCCACAATAGCGACATCACTATGGTGGGTTTGACTGTCGTTGACTACCGCTATAGTGAGAAATAATCCGCTATAGAGACAGTTGCTATAGCGACATGAATAATTCTATAGCAGCATAGCCAAGGCAGAAACTCAAAAATCTTCCCAGTTTTGCCTTTTTCACAACACACCCTCAAACTGCTACATTCTAAACTAACGTCTTTACATCGAGATCGATACCGAGAGTTCTACTTACCCGAATTCACATCTTACAAGTCCTACGGGTTCCTTATCATATTAGCTAACATAAAATCAAGCTAAACTTAATCATATTCCCCCAATTCATTCCCTAATTTCCCTAGATCGTACCTAGCTCAGATTTCGTCTAAGCCTAGCCTAGCTGGAAATTTCTAACTCCCAATCTGAGGAAGATCTTAACCCTAATTTGAAACATAGTCAATAGCCACCAAAATATACTTTATACCATATGAACTCACAAAGGGGCCCATGAAGTCAATACCCCATACATCAAACAACTCAAGCTCAAGGATAGAGGTCATTGAAAGCTCTTGCCTTCACGAGATATTTCCTTGTCTTTGGCATTGGTCACAAGCCCTTGTGTAGTCATGTGCGTCCTTATGAATGGTTGGCCAATAGTACCCAAATTGCAGGATCTTATGTGCAGTCTGCGCACCACTATAATGACCCCCAACTAGTGATGAATGGCATGCCTCTAAAATACTCATCATCTCAACCTCTGGAACACATCTCTGAATTAGTCCATCTACACAAATCCGAAACAAATGTGGCTCATCCCAAAAGAACTTCCTCACATCATGCATAAACTTCTTACATTGCTGAAACGATAGGTCTTCAGGACCACATCACTCACCAAATAATTTGAAAAGTCTGCAAACTATGGAATCAAATCTTTCGATGCGGCTAATACCTGCTCATCCAAAAAAGTATCATCAATCTCAAGTTCATCCTTCAGTTTTATCATGGCCTCTTCTTCGAGGCGTGATAAGTGGTCAGCCACTTGATTCTCAGTCCCCTTTTGGTCCTTGACCTCAAAGTCAAATTCCTGCAATAGTAGTACCCAACGAATCAACCTAGGTTTCACATCTTTCTTCGCCATCAGGTACCTAAGAGTTTCATGGTCAGTATGCACAATCACTTTTGTTCCAAGAAAATAAGATCAAAATTTCTCAAATACGAACACCATCGCAAGCAAATCTTGCTCGATCATAGCATAATTTTTCTGAGTAGGGTTGAGTGTTATCCTAGCATAGTAGATGGGATGTAAGATCTTTTCTTGCCTTTGTCCTAGGACTACACACCTAGAACCACATAACTAGAATCACACATAACCTCGAATGGCATGGACCAATCGGGCGACACAATAATAGGAGCTGAAATCAACTTTTATTTTAGGCACTCAAACGTCATCAGACATGCATCATCAAACACAACCTTTACCTCCTTCTCAAATAACTTGCACTAAGGATTTGCAATTTTGGAGAAGTTCTTGATTAATCTTAGATAAAATCCCACATGCCCCAAAAAGCTATGAATACCCTTCACAGAAATTGGTGGAGGTAATTTTTCAATCACCTCATTCTTTGCCTTGTCAACTTCAATCCCCATCTTTGAAATCTTGTGACCAAGCACTGTTCCTTATTTGACCATGAAATGGTAATTCTCCTAGTTTACCACTAAGTTACAATCCTCGCATATCCTCAAAACACTAGAAAGATGCTCCAAACAATCCTTAAATGAGTCCCCAAAAATTGAGAAGTCGTCCATAAATACCTCAATAATATCCTCAACCATGTCAAAAAAGATGGACATCATGCAATGTTGAAAGGTTGCTGGTGCATTACACATACCAAAAGGCATCCTCATGAACGCAAAAGTCCCATATGGACAAGTGAAAGTGGTTTTCTCTTGGTCTTCGAGAGCAATAGAAATCTGATTGTAACCTGAATAACCATCAAGAAAATAATATCATCCTCTGTCAGTAAGACGGTCTAACATCTGATCCATAAAAGACATCGAAAAGTGATCCTTCTCAATCCATGCATTCAACTTCCTATAGTCCATGCAAACATACCAACCGATGAATGGCCTTATAGGAATAAGCTCATTCTTTTCATTTGGAACCACAGTGATTTCACCCTTCTTAGGCACACATTAGACCGAGCTCACCCATTTGTTATCTACAATAGGATAAACCACCTCTGCGTCCAACCACTTGATGATATCTTTCTTCACTACCTCTTATATAGGCGGATTCAATCTTTGTTGATGCTCAATGCTAGGCATACAATCCGGCTCCAGTTATATTTTGTGTGTGTAAAGTCTAGGTGGAATCCTAATAATGTCAGTAATGGACCATCCAATGGCCCTCTTGAACTACTTCAAACTAGATACCAAAGCCTCAACTTGCCAGTCTACCAAATCAGCTGCAATAATATACGATAAAGTATTGTTGGCTCCCAAAAAACACATAATGAAGTTGAGATGGAAAAGATTTGAGCTCCAAGACTAGAGGTTCCTCAATAGACTGTCGAGCTAGTGGGGTCACTCTTTTCTTTAAATCAAGATCTAACTTCTTTGGTGCATAACTATATGAACCCCTACCATCAAGTATGCTCACCATCTCATCATAACTTTCAATATAATCACCCTCAAAATTCATAATTACTTCTGCAAGGGCCTCGACTCTAAGCCTCTCTTTAATAGGAGCTACCAAATCATCCTTGTCGACTATATCTATCACAGAGATCACACACATAACATTTGGCTGCTTTATGGACTGAACATACATTAAAGGTAACTTGTTCGTTATTCAACCAAAACTTTATCTGCCCAGTCTTTGTATCAACCAACGCACGCCTAGTCATAAGGAATGGTCTTCCCAAAATAATAGGAATCTCAAAGTCAACCTCACAGTCAAGGATGACAAAATCAGCCAGAAAGATCAAGGATGAAACCCTCACCAAAACATCACACAAGATTCCCACCGACTTCTTCACTGTATAGTCTTCCATGAGAAGTCTCATCGAGGTCGGTTTAGGCAACCCCAACCTCAACTATCTATAAACTGCTAGCGGTATCAAATTAATGCTAGCACCCAGATCACTCAAAACTTTTGCAAAGTTGAAACACCCAATAGTGTATGGAATTGTGAACGCTCCAGGGTTTTCCTTCTTCTTAACCAAAGATCTAGAGGCTATTGCACTGCAATGGTGCACATTGTCGATGAGCTCAAAACTCATTGTCTTCTTCTTAGTCACCAAATCCATCATAAACTTTGTGTAACCTGACATTTGTTCAATGGCCTCAACTAGAGGTATATTCACCGTCTACTCCATCAGTATAGAAATAAACTTTTGGTACTTTCCCTCTTCGGATTTCTTTTTCAGTCTTTGCAAAAAAAGAGAAAGAGGTCATGGAATGGGAGTCAATACCTTCAGGACCTCCTTGTCCTTCCCCTTTCTTGCCTTGGCCTAATGTTTATCAACTAGAGGTTTTTCATATGCATTCTCATCCACTACCAAGTCTTCAGATTCGATAACTTTCTCATCATCGATGATCACTGGTTCTACCTTATCATCAACAATCACGGGTGTAGGTGGATTTGTGGTCATCTTACCACTCCTTGTAGTGATAGGCAAGAAATGACCATTATTTTTCAGATTTTGGATGGTGTTACTTGGTAGTGTACCTTGTTTACGCTGATTCAATATAGCAAAAATTTGACCAAACTGTTGCTCAAGTTATTTTATGGTGGTATCATACAATTCATCTTTCTGATTCATTCCCAAAATATCTGCCTTAATCTCTGTAAGGTAGCCTTCCATTTTCTCTACCCCTTTCATAACCTTTGTAAGCATGTCTTCCATCCTCGAATTGCTCAAACCAGTATCATAATTACTAGGCAGAACATAAAGGCCACTTCTATCCTTATAGTCATCCTTTCTCCTCCAATCACTATCTCAATCCCTACTCCTATCTCTATGCCCAGACTTATTGTAATTGTTATCTTCGTAGAAATTCTGACCTTGATTCTCTTGCCTTAAGTTTCAATTATCTTTGTTAGACCCTTGGTTTGGAAATCCATCACCTCTCTATCTAAATATTCTGCCTCTTCTTAGGAATCCAAATCTTCATACCTAGGTGCCTTGCCTTGCACACCAACTGCATTCACCTTTTTCACTCCCACTGCAGCAAATTATTTCATGAGCAACCCAATCTCAGTCCTCAGTTGCGCTACCTCTTGAGCTACCGACTCATATAATGCTCTCTGCTCTACGGAAGCTCCAATTGCATAAGTGCCTGCTGGTCTGTCCGCATCTTCAGTATGCCAAACTCGATTGGTTTTCGTGAATTAATCTAAGATCTCAAAAATGTGCTCCCAATGCAAACTCATAAATGCTCAACCCATGATAGTGTCTGCTACAGCCTTGGTGTTTGAATTCAAGGCTCTGTAGAAGATCTCAAGCAAGTTTCTACTAGTTATCCTGTGGTTTGGAATACTCTGCAACTTCTTTTTGAACCTCAGCCACATCTCATATAGTGCCTATGAATGCAATTACCTAAAATTATAAATCTCATCTTTCAACTACAACATTCTGTAAGGTGGGAAAATCTGTCTAAGAACTAAGTCCTCAACTCATTCCAAGTAGTAATAGATACACTAGGTAATTTAGCCAATCACAATGTAGCTTCTCCTGTCAGAGAGAAAGGAAATAGCCTCAGTCGAATCTCCTCTTGACTCACTCCAGGAAAATTATAAGAAGTACAAATTCCCACAAAATTCATCACATGCATATTCACATCATTAGTAGGAAGGCTTGAGAAAACCCCCTTCAGGTTCAGCAAGTGGATCATGGCACTAGTAAGATCAAACTTAGTCTCTGGAGGAAATTTCGGTGGAATGATAGCACCTGTTTCAACCGACTCTAAATAATTCAAATCTTCTTACAGATCTTCATAGTAAGGGAGATAACATTGTAGAGTTTGTTTCCCCCTTTGCCTTCTCTGCCGTTCTTCCTCATCAACTGTAGCTAGACGGATTGCTTTATCTTGTCTAGCCATTTCTTCCCTAGCTGCCCGCTTGACAACTTCTTGTCTAGCATTCTTCTCAGCCATCAACCGAGATATGATCTGTTCTACAGTCTTTTAACTATAATGCTGGTGTATTGGATGATTCAAGATTGTTAGATCATCGTAAACACCCTCAAGAAGGGCTCCTTGATTATGAACTCCTTCGCTCACCATTCTTTGATTAGTTCTCAGAGTTCTCTCAAGTTCTGTATCAAGTGGAATAAGGGGATTGCCTTGAATTTGAGTGTTGGGCATACACCGGTGTGTGCCCAAAAAATGACAAAAAAAGTAAAATTAGGAAACAACAACCAACAACCCCCAACAAACAAAATCAGTCAATTTTGTAACCGTACTCCTCGACAATGGAGCCAAAATATGATGTTGCCCAAATTACACTTCTAAGCAAAGTATAACATAATCGGTGATCAAATATAAAATCCAACAAAGGTTGGGGTCGATCCCATAGGGAATAGGCTAAAATATCAATCAATGTGTAGGTGCGGCAATCAATAAAAAATTCTAGTAAAAGAGGAGGGTTTTGTAAATAAGCAATTTAGTAGTAACAACTGTTGATTTGTTGGATTTATAATTAGTATGAGAGAAGCACTCAGACTGTGTTCCCTAATAACCTCATAACTCTGTAGGTTTTTCGTACTTCGCAATCTCTCCCAGTGTTTGATATGCAGAATCGATAGGTTATGTATACTTAGAATAGCTTTATACTCTTGTCTAAGCAATACCCTCATGTAAGTTTTCTCTTCTATTGAGCCTGCATTACTAACCCCAATCTTGGATCCCAGATAGCTATCTCAGATTATCGGCTCAAGCTATTAAGTAGAGGTTGGTAGCTCCAAGTCTCTGTTGTTTATTCCCTTCTTCCCATACATTACTCATACTTTTATCCAGTGTAAAGATTAGGAGATTTCTAATGTTGTAAAACACTAGAAAGCAATCAAACCCAAGTAAATAACAATACATTCATGAACACTGGTTGAGAATTACTTTGTACTACGAATCCTACTTTGTTAATCCATCATAGTTCCCACAACCCTAATCTTGGTGTTTATATACTCATAAATGTAAGAACACAAGAAGAATTCTAAGAAGAAAACATAATTATGAACTTACAATATTAATATGAAAAACTCCAAGATCTCACTTTGAATTAAAATCCTAAAAATCGATATTTGTAATTCCAAGACCAAGAATGTGCCTTAGAACCTTATAATAATGTAATAGAACATAAAATAATACAAAATAATGAATAAGATTATGTATAGACAAAAATAAAACATATCCTAAATGTAACAGGATTTTTGTGTCGGCCATCTCAGATAAAGGAAAGGTACGATCGTGGTTTGATTTCATGATTGTCCTTGGTGCTCGTGGATAGCTCATGGACTTTGTCATCTTTAGGTCTTCTTTGGTACGATCCTCAGTACGACTCCATGTCTTCTACCTACGACCGTACAATATGGTCGTCTAATCATCCTATACTTCAACTCTTGCAAACTTTTACTCTGACCTTTATTCCCATGACCTCTTAGTACGACTGTCATTTTTAGGTACGGTCGTGGGATCCCCTTGTCTGATCTTTTCTCACTTAGGTTCTGCAGCCTTATTTTTAGGAAGTCCTTCCCACGATCTAGTTGTATGATTGTGACATCAATGCACGATTATGGAAAGCTTCTATCTGATCATCTCCTAAGAATCACCTCTGGTTCCTCCTACAATTGCCTAGCATGACCGTGATTAGATTTCATGGTCGTGAAATGAAGTTGTCTGATGCACTTTTTATCCAAAATCCAGCACTCCACTTCTCCAAACTTATTTGACCTGCAAACACCCAAAACCCATTATATCCACATCGAAAGACCCTCGTACTTGTAAATATTCACAGGTTTAAGCATAAAAAATGTCGTAAGTTCATGGCACATCAGAGCCATATGATCAGGCAAGGATAGTTTATAAGCTACCACTTCCACTTTCTGCAACACTTGATAAGGGTTATATTATTTAGCTGACAGCTTGTTGAAGGGCTGCTTTAACAGAGATATTTGCCTATAAAGTTGAATCTTTAAGTACACCCAATCTCCTACTTGAAACTTTCTATCACTCCAACCTCATTGGCAAAGTCTACCATTCTTTGTTAAGCTCTAGCTATGTGAAACTTCTGCAGCTGAATCTTAAACTCTCTAGTAGCCAAGCTCCTATCCACTTCTTTATATACAACATCTCCAGCAAGATAAGGCAAGGGTACATGGGTTTTTGACCATATAAAGATCATAGGGTCTTGTTTGAATGGAGGAATGGAATGTTGTATTGTACCACTACTTTTCTAGAGGTATATGCTGGCTATATGAATAATAACACCTTGAATATGTTTCCAGCGTTCTGTTGACCACCTCAGTTTGGGCATATGACTAAGGATGTTATGCTGTGAATGTGCTCAATGTAGTTTCTTGCATAACAAATAATTCCTGTCGAACCTGCTAACAAATATAGGATCCCTGTCACTTACTACATTTTCTGGCATCCCATGCAACTTGAAATTCTGGTCCATGAATACTTGAGCTACCACAACAGCATTATAAGGGTGTGTGAGAGGAATGAAGTGGTTATACTTAGTGAGTCTATCAACTACTACCATAATTGTAGTTGTTTCTCTTGACTTTGTCAACCCTTCAATGAAATCTAAACTAATGCTAGACCAAGCAGATATGGGCACTTATAGAGGTTGAATCAACCCTGGGGAGGCTGCATTATTAGACTTGCTTCTCTGATAGTAGCACACCATATGATATGCGTTACTGCATCTTTCTTCATGCCCTTCTAATAAAATAAACCAACTATTCTTCTGTGAGTGTTATCCATGTCTGAGTGATCAACTGCTACAGAGTTATGCCAAATTTGGATAATTTCCTTCCTTAGTTGATGATCATTGCCAACTACCAGCTTGCCATGCCTTCTTAGCTATTGATGAATGAAAGCATAACCCCTGACTACTTCTCTTTTATCTTTGATCTTGTTACCAAAGCAACTAATTTTAGATGTCCTTCACTATCTAAAATAGAGTAGAATCTACTGGTGCTACTACCAACATAAAAATCTCATTAGAAGGCATCCTTGACAAAGCATATGCTGCCTTATTCTCGCTTTCTTTCTTATATTCTATCACAAAGTCATACTACATAAGCTTGGCCACCCATTTCATTTGAAACCCTGTGTGCAACTTCTAATCCAAAAGATATTTAAGGGCCTTTTGATCAGTCCTCACCACAAAGTGTCTACCCATCAAATACTGGTTCCACTTGGTCATAGCTATCACAAAGGCTAGTAATTCTTTATTATACATAGATAGAGTCATGTGTCTTCCTAATAATCCTTTACTCACAAAGTGTAACGACCCATTCTATCATTATTGAAAATATTCATGGAAAAATCATAATAACCTCTGTCATTGTAAGTTATAGGACTAATTCTTTAGTATGGGATTACATTGGACATTTACTAAGGTCATACAATACCCCTAGCACAAAGTTAAGTTGAAAGTGTTCTTACCGATTGACTTTTGAGCTAAGTTTAAACTAGGGTCATTTTCAAATGAGCATCTCTCCTAGAATATAAGGAGTTATAGGTCTAAATACCCACCAAATGAAAGATCTTTGAGTCTTCTTTCCAATGCATCCAACCGTTCATTAATTCGCCTTCAGAGTAAAAACTTATGGCCGTTTTTAAAACACTATCCGAGCTGAGAAATTTATTGCTCGGCGGTACCGCTACAATGGTAATTTTACCACTGCAGCGGTAATTGGGCATTTATAACTCTGTTTTGATGGGTTTTGGGGTTTTAACTCAAAAACTTTGTCTGAAAACCCTAGGGGGGTGATTTTCAAACTCCTTGGGTGAAAATTCTTCGTTGTGGTAAGTTTCTTCCATCATCTTCTTCGTATTTTAATCCTTTAATATCCTAGAATAATAAGAACGATCTTCAATGGTGGAATTCTTGGGGATATGAACTCTAAGTTCATAATATTTTAGGAAAAACTTATGGGTTGGGGTAATATCACCTAGAATTACTTCTAGATTGTTAATTAATGATTCCTAGCATGAATTAGTGATTCTAAAACATAAAATTGATGGTTGGGGAACCCTAAATTCAATAAAAATAGAATATTTAGCCTTGAAACTCCATTAATGGAGATGGGTTGAATATGATAGAGATTGTTAATGGGTAATTGACCTTTGGGTAATGTTTTAGAGCATGAATAAGGGTAGAATTAGTGGGTTTGAATCCTTAAAGTATTTATTTGAAGAGTAATTATTAGATGATTGTTAGATAAAGTATAACTACTTGTTTGTTAGATGATTGAGCATTCTAAGGCCTTAAGAAAAGGAAGGAGCATCTGTGGTGTGGCTTGCTTGTTCCAAGATCATCGATAGAGGTAGATTATAGTTTAATGTGTAGTAGATTGAGAGTAATTACATGTAATAACTATAGTTGATGGGAGATTTCATGTTTAATCCTACGGGCACGGTGTTTGGATGGATACGTGAGATTAATGTAATAATAATATAATAGTATGATACTGTGTGTTGTGTGGATCCCTTGATAGGTGTTTGTGTATATATGACTAACTTGATGATTGATAGAGTTTAATATGTAAAGGTGTGTAATAATAGAAGAATTAGGTGAACTTCTAATCTATAAAGCTAGTCTTTACTACCTTAAAAGGGGTGAACCCGATATTGTGTATAGTTGAAGTATGAGATATCCTTGCTAGAAGATTGTTAGGAGGATTGATTGTGATAAGAGGAGGTGATGATATAACTTAAAAACCTAAAGTTAAGTTTGGCTAAATGCTATGAAGTAAGATGTGTAAAGGTGTATGATTCTAGCTAGAATTGTAAGTTGAACAGAACCTATTAGTTGAATCATCGACTAAAGGGGGATAATGCCTTGAACTTAGTGATGACTTGAGCATAGGGATTATTAGTTAGTAACTAAATTTACCTATTCCAATATGAATGAAAGAAAGTTAAATTGGTGAAAGAATTAAGAGGATGATTTAGAGTGTAGATATCATCTTAGTGGAATGTGAACTCCTAAAATAGATACTTGGTTGTTTGGTCTTCGTACATGTTTATGATTGATGATTAAGTTTGATAATGCTCAATTGAGCAAGTGGTGAATTGGCCTTCGAGCATACTTGTGATTTCCTCTATTAGTGAATAATTGGTGTATTTGTAATGATAAGCTTGTGATTATTGACTGTATATACTTAGTTGTCATTAATTGTAAGTTTTGTTTTGATCGTGGTTGCTTGCATCTGATTTCGATTCGGTGTTTGCAATTTGCTTTTAGGCATTACTTGTAATTATTGACTATATCTTGCATTTACATTGATTATAATTATGATGATATTGAGCTTATGATATTCATGATGCTGATGATATTAATGATGATGAGATGATGATGATGATGGGTTGGGTACCACGCCGGTACGAATATGATATGTTGCGATGGGTAGGGTGCCACGCCTATACAAAATGATATATTATGATAAAGGGTCAGGTACCATACCGATATGGATATGATATATTGTGATAAAAGGCCGGGTACCACGCAGGTACGTTATGATATTGTTGGTGATGAGTTGAGAAGGGGAACAGAAGTTGTGCATCTTGCATACCTACATTCATCATATGCATTTGAATGCACATTTATATTTATAGGTTATTGATGGTTCCTTGAGTGGACCGAGTTATGTTGATGATGTAGCATGGTTTCTTGTGTGGACTGGTTGTTTGATGAGATATTATGGTTCCTTGAGTGGACCAATTTTACTAATGGTTGAGATTGTCATTGCAGCAGAATGTGAATACGAGGTATGTTTTGGATTGTGTATAAATCTTATTCCCCCGTGTGTATAGTTATATATGTGAGGTTTATTGTAGTGTCTTTTCTTGTAAGGTTGTCGATATTATCTATTGTCTTGGTGGTTGCAATCCCAATGGTTAATGGTAGTATAATAAGGACCGAGGGTTGTCCAATAAGAAGATTAATGAGAAGGAGAAAGAGAGAAGTATATGGAGTTATTGTAATAAGGTAATGCATAAGAATTATGTGATTGATTAATACCTAAAATATAGTTAGTTAATCATGCCCTAAGGGCAAAGTAATACTGCTTAAACAAACAAAGGATGGTAGGATTTTGAAAGTCGAAGCAAGTTAAGTATGTTCAAATATTAACTTGTATGCTTGTCACGATCTCTTCTTGGTTGCTATATGTTGTTATATGTTTATAACCCCAGTCCGCCGATGATACCTACCAGTACGTGTGGTTTGTACTGATACTACACTTACTATATCTCCATTTGGGGATATAGCCATGGTGCAGGTCAGTAGGAGTTTCTCTAGGTACAATGGTGATTATTCTTCAGTAGGTCTTGTCATTCTACTCGTACATGGATGATGTGTCTTGGGTCATCTTTCCATTTGTTTAGTACTCTTGTACCTGTTTAGACTAGGTTCTGGGAAGTTATTTAGTAGAATTTCGTAATGTACTTTTTGTAAAGTTTTGTTTTGAACAGAAGGTTTATTCAATTATTTATACTTGAGGCTATTATGAATGTCTTCCTCAATGATTGAATGGTTGGGTGGTAAGGGTTCTCCTTTCTAGGATATAGTTGGTAGGTTACCGGCACAATTCGTGATTTGGGTCGTGATAAGATGGTATCAGATCCTAGATTACCGGTCTCCCAGTGCAAGAGAAAATATTGAGTATAGTCCTACAGATTAGTTTGTTGACGTCCACATCAAATCTGTAAAAAGCTACAAGGCATCTAGGAATCTATCTTAATTTTCTCTCTCCTATTGTGCCATCTCAGTGTTGTCTCCCCGAGTTAAGTCCAATTGGTATCTAGCAGATTCCAATTGGTATCTCAACCATCACAATTGGGATTGGTTGCTCCCAATTGGTATCTCACTAACGTTGAAAGGTTGGAACAGGATATTCCAACCAGTAGAGGTCAATAAGAAGCATAGGGGTTGAATTGTTATGTTGTGAAATTCTTTTGATATTATGTTAAAATACTTGTGCCTTAAATATTTTTGTTTGTGGTATAATAGAATACGTCCTGTATTACTTATATGGATAGTTATTATTTGCTCATACTATTACCTAGTTGTTGGATTGTCAAACTTTTTAAGTGCAAATGATTATTAAAAGTAATATGAGATGAGTGGTTGCAATAGAATATTTGGGAATCATAAAGGTTGGGTATGATTTTGAGGTACGTCTTCATTTCTGTGATTTGAGATATGTATTGATTTTCCATGATTTGAAGTATGCCTTGATTTCTATTTGGTCCTTGACGATATACTTGGATATCCATATATGGTCCGATCGTTGATGATAAAAATATCTAGGATCCTTGTGTGGTTTGGTTTTTACAATGATATTTGGGATCCTTATATGGCTAGATTAATGATAATGATATTTGGGATCCTTGTGTGGTTAGATTAATGATAATGATACTTGGGAATCCTTCTGTGGTCTGATCTTTGATGATTATATTTGAGGTTGAAGTGCTATTGGGTCATCATTTTGTGAATAATCTAGTTAATGAGTTGGCTTGTTAATGATGCCTTGATAAGTGATTGGTTGAACTGAGATGAATTTAGTTGTTTTACACAACCTTGGTGACTTAAACGTAAGGTGAATTGTGTAGTTGATGTCACTAATGTAAGGTAAATAGACTAGGTATATAAAATTGGTTGCTTCCTCTAATACGATAATGGGAGATGATAATAATGATTTTACTTGATATGGGTAAGTTGAACCTTAACTGTGTGATTGACAATTATGTAGCTTATTTGGCTAAGTGACTGGAATGATCTTATGAGGGTAAGGGCGTTGATGTCCTAAAGGTAGACTAACCAATACAAAAGCTATGGTGGCTATGAATGAATATAATGGATTAAGTTTCAAGTATGCGAATAAAGTGATAGTTGAATAATATTCATAGGCTTAGTGAGGAGGCAGGGCTACTTGACTGCCCTTGTAGTTGGCTGATTATGGATTGATAGTGTAAGTCCTTAGTGTATGGGAATAATTATCGGTGGATAGTATTCCTTGAATGTATTGTAGTTGAGTTGATAAGGTTGGTGATCTTTAGTTGCAGGGTCGATCGACAGAGTAGAATTATTAGATGAGTTTTGGCATATTCATATCCCTCTTGTTATTACATGATAACCTTTGGTTAGTATTTCCCTTTGAGTGGTTGAGGTATATTGTAGGGTCGAATAGACTAATATGAGTTGTGGTGGAGAATAAATGTGATAGTGAAAACCCATAGTGGTGTGGTTGGTGGTATTGTGATGTTATAGAATTGGTTAGGGAGTAAGTACCCCACTAAACCTTTTCCTAGTATAAGGATGACAGCCTCAGAGTAGTGTGGTTTTGGTTAAAAATCTGGTGTTGTGTGAATTAGTATTGAATAGTAGATCATGGTGTGTTGATTGGTGTTTTTAGTGGTTAATGTGCTAGAGGATGAATTCAGTAAGTTGTAGAAACTTCCAGTGCATAAAATGAGTAGGTAGAACTCCGTTTAGAGCGATTGTCGTGAAAGGGTTAGTTCGTAATATCGAATTCCCAAAAGTGTGTTGTGAAATGGCCTGAACTGTGACCAAGTCCTGAGTTACTCCCTCGGGCTGCTGTAATGTAAAATTCACCGCGACAGCTGTACATGGTTTCAACCCCCCTCCCTGCTATTTTCGAGAACTGTGCTAAAATCTCTCCTTTTCACCAATGATCGTTTGGGGACAAATGGTGGGTAAATTGGTATCTAATGTAATGACTTGTTCTATTGTTACTGAAGATATTCATGGCAAAATCATAATAACCTCTGTCATCATAAGTTATAGGACTAATTATTTAGTATGGGAGTGCATTGGACATGTACTAAGGTCATACAATACCCCTAGCACAAAGTTAAGTTGAAAGTGTTCTTACCGATTGAGTTTCGAGCTAAGTTTAAACTAGTGTCAACTTCAAACGAGCATATCTCCTAGAATATAAAGAGATATGGGTCCAAATATTCACCAAAATGAAATATCATTGAGTATTCTTTCCAACGCATCCAACCGTTTGTTAATCCGCCTTCTAAGCAAAAAGTTATGGTCATTTTACTGAACACTGTCCGAGCTGAGAAATTAACAGCCACAGTGGTACCGCTGCAATGGTAGTTTAACCACTGCATCTGTAATTGGGCAGTTTATAACTTCTGTTTCAAAAGGGTTTTGGGTTTTAACTCAAAAACTTCGTCCCAAAGCTCTCGGGGGAGATTTTCCAACTCCTTGGGTGAAAATTCTTTGTTGAGGTAAGTTCCTTTTGTCATCTTCTTCGTATTTTAATCCTTTAACATCCTAGAATCATTAGAACGATCTTTAATGGTGGAATTCTAGGGGATTTGAACCCTAAGTTCATAATATTTTGGGAAAAAACTATGGGTTGGGGTAATATCACCTAGAATTACTTCTAGATTGTTAATTAATGATTCCTAGCATGAATTAGTGATTCTAAAACATAAAATTGATAGTTGGGGAACCTTGAATTCAATAAAAATGGAATCTTTGTCCTTGAAACTCCATTAATGGAGATTGGTTGAATATGATAGAGCTTGTTAATGGGTAATTGACATTTATGTAATGTTTTAGAGCATGAATAAGGGTAGAATTAGTGGGTTTGAATTCGTAAAGTATTTATTTGAAGAGTAATTGATTATAACTACTTGTTTGTTAGATGATTGAGCATTCTAAGGCCTAAAGGAAGGGAAAGAGCATCTGTTTTGTGGCTTGCTTGTTCCAAGATCATCAATCTAGGTAGGTTATAGTTTAATGTGTAGTAGACTGAGATGAATTGTATATAATAACTGTAGTTGATGGGAGATTTCATGTCTAATCCTACGGGCTCGGTGTTTGGATGGATAAAACATGAGATTAATGTAATAATAATATAATAGTATGCTATTGTGTGTTGTGTGGATCCCTTGATGGGTGTTTATGTTTATATGACTAACTTGATGATTGATAGAGTTTAATATGTGAAGGTGTGTAATAATAGAAGAATTAGGTGACCTTCTAATCTATAGAGCTAGTCTTTACTACCTAAAAAGGGTGAACCCAATATTGTGTATAGTTGAAGTATGAGATATCCTTGATAGAAGATTGATTGGAGGATTGATTGTGATAAGAGGAGGTGATGATATAACTTAAGAACTTAAAGTTAAGTTTGGCTAAGTGCTATGAAGTAAGATGTGTAAAGGTGTATGATTTTAGCTAGAATTGTAAGTTGAATAGAACCTATTGGTTGAATCATCGACTAAAGGGGGATAATGCCTTGAACTTAGTGATAACTTGAGCATAGGGATTAGTAGTTAGTAACTGAATTTACCTGTTTCAATATGAATGAAAGAGAGTTAAATTGGTGAAAGAAATAAGAGGATGATTTAGAGTGTAGATATCAATCTTAGTGGTTTGTGAACTCCTAAAATTAAAACTTGATTGTTTGGTCTTCGAACATGTTTGTGATTGATGATTGAGTTTGGTAATGCTCAATTAAGCAAGTGGTGAATTGGCCTTCGAGCATACTTGTGGTTTTCTCTATTAGTGGATAATTGGTATACTTGTAATAATAAACTTGTGATATTGACCATATTTACTTGGTTGTCATTAATTTTAAGTTCTGTTTTGATCGTTATTTCTTGCATCTGATTTCGATTGGGTGTTTGCAATTTGCCTTCAGGCATTACTTGCAATTATTGACTGCATCTTGCATTTACATTGATGATGATTATGGTGATATTGAGCTCATGATATTCATGATGCTGATGATATGATGATGATGGGTCGGGTACTACGTCAGTACAAATATGATATATTGTGATGATGGGTCGGGTACCACGCTGGTACGAATATGATATGTTGTGATAAAAGATCAGGTACCACGCCGGTATGGATATGATATATTGTGATAAAGGGTCGGGTACCACGCCAGTACGTTATGATGTTGTTGGAGATGAGTTGAGAAGGGGAAGAGAAGTTGTGTATCTTGCATACCTACATTCATCACATGCATTTAAATGCACATTTATATTTATATGTTGTTGATGGTTCCATGAGTGGACCAAGTTAAGTTGATGATGTATCGTGGTTCCTTGTGTGGATCGATTGTTTGATGAGCTATTATGGTTCCTTGAGTGGACCGATTTCGTTAGTGGTTGTGATTGTCATTGCAGCTGAATGTGAATATGAGGTATGTTTTGGATTGTGTATAAATCTTATTCCCCCATATGTATAGTTATATACGTGAGGTATATTGTAGTGTCTTTTCTTGTAAGATTGTTTATATTATCTATTGTCTTGGTGGTTGCAATCCCAATGGTTAATGGTAGTATAATAAGGACTGAGAGTTGTCCAATAAGAAGATTAATGAGAAGGAGAAAGAGAGAGAGAATTTTATGGAGTTATTGTAATAAGGTAATGCGTAAGAATTGTTGGATTGATTGATCCCTAGAATATAGTTAGTTAATCACGCCCTAAGGGCAAAGTAATATTTCTTAAACAAACAAAGGATGGTAGGTTTTTGAAAGTTGAAGTAAGTTAAGTATGTTCAAATATTCAGTTGTATGCTTGTCATGATCTCTTCTTGTTTGCTATATGTTGTTATATGTGTCTAACCCTAGTCGGCAGATGATACCTACCAATACGTATGGTTTGTACTAATACTACACTTACTATATCTCCATTTGGGGATATAGCCATGTTACAGATTAGTTGGAGTTTCTATAGGTACAATGGTGATTATTCTTTAGCATCTCTTGTCATTCTACTCATACATGGATGTTGTGTCTTGGGTCATCTTTCCATTTGTTTAGTGCTCTTGTACCGATTTAGACTAGGTTCTGGGAAGTTGTTTAGTAGAATTCTGCACTGTACTTTTTGTAAAGTTTTGTTTTGAACAGAAGGTTTATTGAATTATATATACTTGAGGCTATTGTAAATGTCTTCCGCAATGATTGAATGATTGGGTGGTCAGGGGGGTTCTCCTATTTAGGATAGAGTTGGTAGGTGCTCGCTATGATCCGTGATTTGGGTCGTGGCACAAAGGCAATAGGGTTCCCTTCTTGCATCAACACAACTTCTATGCCTAGGTCACATGCATCAATTTGCACCACAAACATTATAGAGTTGTTTAGTAATGCTTACACTGGAGCAGTACTTAATGCAATCTTCAGCCCGTCAAGTGCATCTGATGCCTTACTGGACCATTTAAACCCTTCTTTCTTAAGAAAATCAGTCAATGGCGTGCTAATGATCCCATAAGATCTGATAAACCTTCTATAGTAACCTAAGAGCCCTATGAAACCCCTGAGTTCCTTGACATTCTTGGAAATTGGCCAACTCTGTACTGCCTCTATCTTTTTGTGATCAGTTGATACTCCTTCTGCTGATATAAAGTGACCAAGATATTCCACTTTACTGGCTCCAAAAGTGTATTTCCCCTTCCTGGCATACAACTGATGTTTCTCCAACAACTCAAAGGTGATCCTCAAGTATAGTAAATGTTCCTCCAAGCTACTACTAAACACTAGGAAGTCATCATAGAAAACTAATATAAACTTACTCAAATATGCCTTGAAAACATTAATAAGGCCAAATGGCATAACCATGTATTCATAGTGCCCTGCATGAGTCTTTAAAGTGGTTTTCTGAATATCTCCATCTGTCATCCGTATTTGGTGATAACCTGATCTAAGATCTATTTTAGAGTAGATCTTTGAACCACCTAAATCATCCAATAACTCCTCAATGATAGGGATGGGAAGCTTGTCCTTTACAGTGACCTTGTTGAGAGCTCTATAATCTACACAAGCCTCCATAACCCATCTTTTTTGCCTACAAGCACCACTGGAGATGCATATGGACTGCAACTAGGTTGCATGATTCTCTGATTGAGCATTTCTTGAACCAACTTATCTATCACATCCTTCTGTTGTGATGAATACCTATAAGGCTTGGAGTTGATTGGATTAGTATTTTGCTGCAAGGTTATCCTGTGATCAAAATAACCTCTTGTAGGAGGTAATCCAGCAGGCTTTATGTCACAACCCAAAACCATCGCGAGTGGCGCCTACACTAACCCTCTGGTGGGAGAACCAAGTAACTCCAACATTAACCAATACTTAGAAAAAGTAAACAACTAATCTAATTTCATAATCCCAAATATTATCCAAGTCAAAATAAACATAAGTACAATAAAAATACGAAAACATTGTACTTAAGAAACTCCCTAGTACTCGAAAGTCATTTGTACCAAAACTACTAAAGAATGCCAAAAAGGGAATGCAACCCTGAAAACTAAGAATGTGCATAAGTCCAGAACAAAGGACTTGAAAACATCAACAGAAGAATCCATGGTATCCCAAAAGATGCAGCTAACCCTTGAATTCGAATCAACCACTAGAATCACAACTGAGGTCTCGCAGTAGTCACTGGAATATACTTTGCACTCAACAAAAGTTAGAGCAAGTGTAGTTACAAGAAAACAACGGTGTACGGGTAGGGTTATTTGGCCAACCCAAGATAAGATATGTGAACACATAACTATAATTGAGTAAAACAAGCCAACATATGTTCACTACCTAGAACCTCTATTCAGTCTACAATGCTTAACTATATCCAAAAGCCTTATTAACAAGGCATTATGAGTTAAACAAGGGTAACAATTCAATTCAAGTTAAGTCCACCAACAAGACTCCAAGTCAACAATACAAGACTTAATACCATAACCAAGTCAACAATACATGACTCAATAGCATAACCAAGTCAATAATACATGACTCTAGCACTAATTCCACCTCAATTCACAACATGAGAATAATAACAACAATATGCCCTTTTTCATTAAGCCATTGGCCCGAACCTCTCAAGGATCTAAATAATCTCAAAAAACAATTATTATGCAACCCGATTCACACAGGAAGCCACTTTTAACCATTATCATATAAGTCTGGTTCACTTCAAGAACCAATATAACAATTCAACACTTAAGCCTGATCACTCAAGGAACCAAGATAATAATAAAATCCCTGGTTCACCCATGGAACCATCACACTCACTTGTACCTTGTACATACACTCTAAGGGTATTATTGTCACCCATTAGTCATGACCTACAGGGGACGAGCTCTGTCCATGTACTAAAACCTAGACATCAAGTGCCTGCCAACGTTATTCTACCAAATCCCGTGAAGATGTTCAAATACCGGTACATCCCTCAAATATCCAATAGAATATCACAGCAATAATAGAAACAATGATAATAACCAACATTTGTAACAATCACAAGCTTTACATAGAAGTTCATTGAATGTGATTACACTTAGAATATCAAACAAACCTTTTAAACCATTTTTCATTCATTAACAACATCCATTAAACAAGCAATGCTAAGGAACATTTATTATGCACACATAACACAAATTGGATTAAACTACATTAACCATCACCTACCTCAATCCAAGATTGCACCACTCAATTAAGCCTGAGCCTTGCCTTTCCATGCAATTTATACTTGATTGTGGTCTAAAAATATGAACACAACATATAATCAACCAAGTGACCTACCATGTCAAGGATTACATTCTAACCCCGAACCCACAGGCCATACTCATGATCACCCAACCCATTCTAGGGTTTTTCTACCATCAATTCACCTAAAAACTACCAATTTCATTGTTACTTTAGTAAATTAATGACATGCAAGAGTAAATTAATGATTAATAACTAAAACCCAAGGGTTTTACACCTAATTATCCCCTTGCACCAGAAAACCAGCTAAAACAAGCTTTAACCCTCCCTAAAACACATAAACTTGTGATTCTAAGGTTAATTAACCAAAATACTAGTTAAATGGGACAATTTACATACCTTTGCGATGAAAAACGATGAAAAACTTATGAAAATCACCAAATTCGCCTTTGCCTTTCCCCAAAACATGTTTTAGAATAATGAAACATTTTTGGGAAATTTTCTAAATAAACAACGACTTACGTTGCTATAGCGGCCCAATTCCGCTATAGAGGGAGTTGCCCTCTATAGCTGGTTTGACTGTCGTTGAACGCCGCTTTAGCGGGAATTATTCCATTATAGCGACAGTTGCTATAGCAATATGCACATTTCTATAGCGGCATAGGCAAGGCAGAAACTCTAGAATCTTCCCAGTTTTGCCTTTTTCACAACACACCCTCAAATCGCTATATTTCAAACTAACCCCGTCAAGTTGAGATCGATGTCGGGGTTCTACTTACCCGAATTCACTTTCAAAAAGTATTACAGGTTCCTTATCCTCTTAGCTAACATAAAATCAAGCTAAACTTAATCACATTCCCCCAATCCATTCCTGGATTGCCCTAGACCATACCTCACTCAGATTTTGTCCAAGCCTAGCCTAGTCAAAAATTTCTAACTCCTAATCCAAGGAAGATCTTAACCAGAATTTTGTACAAAAGACTTACCTGTAATGACTAAGTCATTACAACAGATACCAATTTGTCCATCGTTCATCCCCGAATGATCAAACAAGAAAAATGGACCAAGTTAAGAAAAGAAAGAGTACATGTATCCTCAAACAAGTGACGGTACTTATCTTGCACGTCCTTCTCGATTTTCCAACTGGCTTCTTCAAAAGGATGATGCTTCCATTGAACCTTTACCAAATAAATTTCCTTTGTCCTTAACTTCTAGATATCCCGATCTAAAATCACAATCGGTTCCTCCTCATAAGACAAGTTCTTATCTAACAATACCGAACCTCACTTAATGATATAGTCTCTATCCCCATGGTATCTTTTGAGCATAGATACATGGAACACCGGATGGACCTCCGACAAGCTTGGTGGCAATTCTAGTTGTACGCTACTGGACCCACATCCTCAAGAACCTCAAATGGACCGATATATCAATGGCTAAGATTGCCTTCTCATTGAACCTCATGACTCCCTTCATAAGAGACACCTTTAGCAAAACCTATTCACCAACTCGGAAAGATATGTCCCTCACCTTACGATCTGCATATTCCTTCTTCCTACTCTGAGCAGCCAATAATTTGGTTTGAATAAACCTTACCTTTTTCTGAGCTTCCTTTACCAAATCAGTTCCCAAAGGTTTCACATCACCAGTCTCAAACCACCCTATAGGTGACCTATACCTCCTTTCGTATAGTGCCTCAAATGGTGCCATATCAATGCTGGAGTGATAGCTGTTGTTCTATGATAATTCACACAACGACAGAAACTGATCCCATTGCCCACTAAAATCAATCACACAGGACCTCAACACGTCCTTAAGTACCTGAATCATCCTTTCTAACTGTCCATCAGTCTGAGGATGAAACGATGTGCTAAAAGTAAGCTTGGTGCCTAACTCTTCATCCAACATATCCCAAAACTTAGAAGTGTTGATCGTATCTCTATCTGAAATAATGGAATGTTGCACCCCATACAGCCTCACTATCTCCAAAACCTAGATCTTGGCTAATTTCTTAGAGTTGTAGTCCACTCTAACAGGAATGAAATGAGCCAATTTCGTCAGCCTGTCTACTATGACCCAAATTGAGTCATGCTTCCCCAAGGTCGTAGAAAGACCCACCATAAAATCCATAACAATATTCTCTCACTTCTATTTAGGTATAGGCATTCTCTGGAGTAAACCCATAGGCCTTTGATGTTCATACTTCACCTTCTAACAATTGTGATATTTTGATACATACTTCAATATGTCCCTTTTCATACCAGGCCATCAATAAAGCTACCTCAAGTCACGGTACATCTTGGTTGCACCTGAATAAATAGAATATCATGAATAATGAGCTTCAGCAAGTACATTATGAATTAATTCACTAGCTCGAGGAACACATACCCACTATCTAAACCATAACACCCCACACGTATCAAGAGCGGCGTCTGAAACCTCACCGCACACCACCTTGTTCCAGAGTTTATTTAACTTTCCAGACTCAAACTGTTTGGCCTTAATTTGATCAAGGAATGTTGACTTTACCTCCACACTAGCCAACACCCCACCCCTTTCTGAGACACCAAACTACATACTTTGAAATGCTAAAGTTTGAAACTCCCTAGTTAAGGGTCGCCTTGACACCCTCAAACAGACCAAACTGCCCATACTTACCGCTTTCCAGCTCAATGCGTCTGCTACCACATTGGACTTACCCAAATGATACTGGATGGTCACATCATAGTCTTTTAACAACTCCATCCATCTTCTCTATCTCAGATGCAAATCCCTCAACGTAAAAACATGCTGCAAACTGTAATGATCTGTGAATACCTCACACTTGACACCATAAAGATAGTGCCTCCAACTTTTGAGTGCAAAAACCACCGCTGCCAACTCCAAGTCATGAGTGGGGTAATTCCTTTCATGAGGCTTTAACTACCTCAAAGGATAAGCAATGTCATTCCTGCCCTGCATCAACAGAGCACCCAAACCCAAAAGTGAAGCATCACAGAAAACAATAAAATTCTTACCTTAAACCGGCAATGAAAGAATAGGAGTTGTTGTCAAATGTGTCTTGGGCTTTTGGAAGCTCTCCTCACACTTATCCGACCATAAAAATATCTCCTCCTTCTGGGTCAACCTTTTCAAGTGAGTAGCAATAGATGCAATATTCTTGACGAACCTACGGTAAAAACTTGCAAAACTCATAAAGCTCCTAACCTCAGTCACCAAGCTAGGTCAAACCTAATTCTTAACTTCCTCTATCTTCTGGGGATCTACCATCACCCCCTTTTCTGAAACCACATGCCCTAAGAAGGCAATCGAAGACAACCAAATCTCATATTTTGAGAACTTTTCATACAACTGCTTGTCCTTCAAAATTCCCAAAACAATGCAAAAATGACCTGCATGTAGGGGTGTGCATCGGTCGGTTCGGTTTTATGTATTATATGTTCAGTTTATCGGTTTTTGGTTGTTAAATATGCTAAACTAATAACCAAACCAATAAGATATTTTTTATCGATTTTCAATTTATTGGTTTTTAGTCCTTAACGATTTGGTTTTTGGTTTAAACGATAAGAAAATGCTCATAAAATAGAAATAGTAGCAACTAACATGAAAAGAAACTGAATCTTAGTTGCAGCAAAAATCCTACATAATTCATTTTAATTTACAAGAATCTTCAAGCTTGAACTGAATGTTAGTTCAGGAAATTGAATAGGTTTGTTGGCATATAGAACTTAAAGCTAAATTAAAAGAAATATATGATAAGTAATATATATATAATATTAGTAGGGGTAAAGTAGTAATTTAGTAGATTTTTATTGAGTTATCGATTTACCCAATAACCTAATAAGAAAAAACCAAAACTGAACTAAAAACCTAATAAATTTTTTTATAAAACCATTACAACACTGTTAACTCAATAACCCAATAACAATAAACCAAGAGCATATTCATCAGTTCGGTTTATTGGTCAGTATGGTTCTTGCACACCCCTACCTGCATGTTCCTCCTTACTCTTGGAGTAAATCAAAATGTCATCAATGAAAACTATAACAAAAGAATCCAAAAATGACTTGAATATACTATTCATCAAGCTCATAATGGTTGTCAGCGCATTGGTCATCCCAAAAGACATCGGTAGGAACTCATAATGCCCATACCGAGTCATGAAGTTATCTTGGGTATATCCTCAAGCTGAATTTTTAGCTGATGGTAACCCGACCTTAAGTCAATCCTGGAGAATACCGAATCACACCATAACTAGTCAAATAGATCATCTGTGCAAGGCAAAGGGTACTTATTCCTGATGGCAACTTTGTTTAACTGCCTATAATCAATGCACATCCTCATGTTACCATCTTTCTTTTTAACAAACAGCACTGGAGCACCCCAAGGCAAAGCACTTGGACAAATAAATCCTTTATCCAAAAGTTCCTATAACAGAGTTTTGAGTTCCCTTAACTCATTCGGAGCCATGCAATAAGGAGAAATAGAAATTGGGCAAGAACCTGCTGAATAACCTCGACAGACATAGATGGTAGAGTTATACCTCCAACTGGTGTCACTACCTCCTGTTCCACCATATCCTCATCTCCTGCCTCAACCTCCTTAAAATAATCTTGGGGTGGGGGAGGTGATACTGACCTTTGACGGTCCTGGTCAGCAGCTGCCTGAGCTCCACCCTTGGCGGGTGCAGCTCTCCCTCTTCCCTTCCCCTACCCCTTCCTCATCCTCTTTCCCTAACGGCTGGCTCCGTAGCTGGAGATGTTAGTATAGGGGCTTCTGCACGTGCTCCATTGGACCTAATGTTCACCATCTATGGACAAAAGAATGAAAAGGGTCAGATAGCAATTTGGATTGCCAGATACCAATTGGAATCAAGTTATAGCACGAAAGAGGAAAGAAAATTATAGTTTCCTAATATCCTATAGCCTCCCGAAGAAAAGTACAAATGTCACCGTACCATTCTTCCAGACTCTACTAGAATTATTTTTGTACAATGAGATCGATAAACCTAGGCATTGATATCAACTTTATCACAACCCAAATCCATCGCGAGTGGCATCCACACCAACCCTCCGGTGGGAAAACTAACTAACTCCAACATTAACCAACACTTAGCCAAAAGTAAATAACTAATCCAATTTTTATAATCCCAAATATTATCCAAGTCGAAATAAACATAAGTACAATAAAAATTCAGAAACATTGTACTTAAGAAACTCCCTAGAACTCAGAAGTCATTTGTACCAAAACTACTAAAGAATGCCAAAAAGGGAATGCAACCCTGAAAACTAAGAATGTGCATAAGTCCATAACAAAGGAATTGAAAACGTCAAAAAAAGAATCCATGGTAGCCCAAAAGATGCAGCTCACCCTTGAATTCGAATCAACCGCTGGAATCACAACTGAGGTCTTGCAGTAGTCACTGAAAGATGATTTGCACTCAACAAAAGTTAAAGCAAGTGTAGTCACAAGAAAATAACAGTGTACGAGTAGGGTTATTTGGCCAACCCAAGATGAGATATGTGAACACATAACTATAACTTAGTAAAACAAGCTAATACATGTTCACTACTTGGCAATCTCTATTCAGTCTACAATGCTTAACTATATCTAAGAGCCTAATTAACAAGGCATTATGAGTTAAACAAGAGTAACAACTCAAGCCAAGCTAAGTCCACCAACAAGACTCCAAGTCAACAATACAAGACTTAATACCATAACCAAGTCAACAATACATGACTCAATACCATAAACAAGTCAAAAATACATGACTCTAAGACTAATTCCACCTCAATTTACAACATGAGAATAATAACAATAATATACCTTTTTTCTTTATGCCATTGGCCCGGACCTCTCAAGGATCCAAATAATCTCAGCAAATAATTTTTATGCAAACTGGTTCATACAAGAAGCCACTTTTAACCATTATCATATAAGTACGGTCCACTTCAAGAACCAACATAACAATTCAACACTTAAGCCGGATCACTCAAGGAACCAAGATAATAATAAAACACATAATCCTCGGTTCACTCATGGAACCATCACACTCACCTGTACCTTGTACATGTCTTATGGTTACCCACTAGTCATGATCTGCAGGGGATGAGCTCAGTCCATGTACCAAAACATAGACATCAAGTGCCTGCCAACCTTATTCCACCAAATCCCGTAAAGATATCCAAATGCAGGTACATCCCACAAATAACCAATAGAATATCATAGCAATAACAGAAATAATTATAATAACCAACACTTGTAACAACCACAAGCTTTACATATAATTTCATTAAATGTGATTACACTTGGAATATCAAATAACCTTTTTTAACCCTTTTTCATTCCTTAACAACATGCATTGAACAAGCAATACTAAGGAACAGTTATTATTTATACATAACACAAATTGGATTAAACTACATTAACCATCACCTACCTCAATCCAAGCTTGCACCACTCAATTAAGCCTGAGCCTTGCCTTTCCCTGTAATTTCCACTTGATTGTGGTCTAAAAACATGAACAAAACATATAATCAACCAAGTGACCTACCATGTCATGGTTTACATCTTAATCCCGAACTCCCAGACCAGACTCATGATCATCCCACCCATTCTAGGGGTTTCCTACCACCAATTCATTAAAAAACTACCAACTTCATGATTACTTTAGTAAATTAAAGACATGCAAGAGTAAATTAAGGATTAATAACTAAAACCCAAGGGTTTTACACCTAATTTACCTTCGGGCACTAGAAAACTAGGTAAAACAAGCTTTAACCCTCCCAAAAACACATAAACTAGTGATTCTAAGATTATTAACCAAAATACTAGTTAAAGGGGACAATTTACTTACCTTTGCAATGACAAAGATGAAAAACTGATAAAAATTGCCTAGTTCGCCTTTGCCCTTCCCCAAAGTGTGTTTTAGAATAATGAAATATTTTTGGAAAGTTTTTTTGAATAAATAGAGACTTACGTCGCTATAGTGGCCCGATCCTGCTATAGCGACATCGTTATAGCAGGAGTCACCCACTATAGCGGGTTTAACTGTCATTAACCGCTGCTATAGTGGGAATTATTCTTCTATACCGACAGTCACTTTAGAGACATGAACGTTGATATAGCAGCATAGCCGAGGCAGAAACTTGAGAATCTTCTCTAATTTTCCTTTTTCACAACACACCCTCAAACCGTTATATTCTGAACTAACCTCTTTACATCGAGATAGATACCGAAAGTTCTACTTATCTGAATTCACATCTTAAAAGTCCTACAGGTTCCTTATTATCTTAGATAACATAAAATCAAGCTAAAATTAATCACATTCCCCTAATCCATTTCCTGATTTCCTTAGACCGTACCTCACTCAGATTTCATCCAAACCTAGCCTAGCCGAAAATTTCTAACTCCCAATTCGAGGAAGATCTTAACCCGAATTCGAAACATAGTCAAAAGCCACCAAAATAAACTTCATACCATTGAGCTCACAAAAGGTCCCATGAAGTCAATACCATATACATCAAACATCTCAAGCTCAAGGATAGAGGTCATTGGAAGCTCTTGCCTTCGCTAGATGTTTCCTTGTCTTTGGCATTGGTCCCAAGCCCTTGTGTAGTCATGTGCGTCCTGATGAATGGTGAGTCAATAGTACCCAAATTTCAAGATCTTATGCTTAGTCCGCGTACCACTATAATGACCCCCAACTAGTAACGAGTCACATACCTTTAAAATACTCATCATCTCAACCTCAGGAACACATCTCCGAATCAGTCCATCTACACAAATCCGGAACAAGTATGGCTCATCCCAAAAGATCTTCCTCACATCATGTATAAAATTCTTACATTGCTAAATTGATAGGTCTTCAAGAACACATCACTCACCAAATAATTGACAAAATCTGCAAATCATGGAATCAAATCTTTCGATGCGGCTAATACCTACTCATCCAAAAAAGTATCATCAATCTCAAGCTTGTCCTTCAGTTTTATCATGTCCCCTTCTTTAAGGCATGATAAGTGGTCAGCCACTTAATTCTCAGTCCCCTTTTGGTCCTTGACCTGACCTCAAAGCCAAATTCCTGCAATAGTAGTACCCAATTAATCAACCTAGGTTTCACATCTTTCTTCGCCATCAGGTACCTAAGAGCTTCATCGTGAGTATGCATAATCATTTTTGTGGCAAGCAAATAAGATCAAAATTTATTAAATGCGAACACCACCAAAAGTAACTCTTATTCGGTCACAGTATAATTTTTCTGAGCACGGTTGAGTGCTTTTCTAGCATAGTAGATGGGATGTAAGATCATCTCTAGCCTTTGCCCTAGGACTTCACCTAGCGCCACGCAACTAGCATCACATATAACCTCAAATGGCATGGACCAATCGGGTGACACAATAATAGGAGCTGAAATCAACTTCTCTTTCAGGTTATAATAGGAGATGGTATTCATCCCCAAAAATCTATGAATACCCTTCACAGAAATTGGTGGAGCCAATTTTTCAATCACCTTAATCTTTGCTTTGTCAACTTCAATCCCCTTCTTCAAAATCTTATGACCAAGCACTTTTCCTTCTTTAACCATGAAATGGCACTTCTCCCAGTTTAGCACCAAGTTACAATCCTCGTATCTCCTTAAAACACTAGAAAGATAGGCCAAACAATCCTCAAATAAGTCAACAACAACTGAGAAGTCATCCATAAATACCTCAATAGTATCCTCAACTATTTCAGAAAAGATGGACATCATGCAACACTGAAAGGTTATTGGTGTATTACACAGACCAAAAGGCATCCTTTTGAATGTGAAAGTCCCATTTGGACAAGTGAAAGTGGTCTTATCTTGGTCTTCGAGAGCAATAGAAATCTAATTGTAACCTGAATAACCGTCAAGAAAATAATACCATCCTCTGCCAGCAAGATGGTCTAACATCTGATCCATGAAAGGCATCAGAAAGTGATCCTTCTTAGTCCATGCCTTCAACATCCTATAATCCATGCAAACACACCAACCAATGACCGACCTCATAGGAATAAGCTCATTCTTTTCATTTGGAACCACAGTGATTCCACTCTTCTTAGGCACACACATTGGACCGGGATCACCCATTTGATGTCTGTAATAGGATAAACCACCCCCACATCCAACCACTTAATAATTTCCTTCTTCACTACCTCTTGCATAGGTGGATTCAATCTTCATTGATGCTCAAAGATAGGCATATAATCTAGCTCCAGTTGGATTTTGTGTGTGAAAATTCTAGGTGGAATCCCAATGATGTCAATAATGGACCATCTAATGGCCCTCTTGAATCGCTTCAAAACAGATACCAAAACCTCAACTTGCCAATCTACCAAATCAGCTACAATAATAACTAGCAAAGTATTATTATCTTCCAAAAATGCATAGCAAAAATGAGATGGAAGAGCCTTAAGCTCCAAGACTAGAGGATCCTCATAAAAGGCCTAGATGGCGAGGTCAATCTATTTTTCAAATCAAGATCTAACTTTTTTGGTGAAATATAGTATGAACCCCTACCACCAAGTGTGCTCACCATCTCATCATAACTCTCAATATGATCACCCTCCAAGGTCATAATCACAGCTGCAAGTGCTTCAACTCTGAGCAGAAGAGCTACTAATGCATCCTCGTCGATTGTATCAATCACATAAATCACACTCACATCCTTCGGATGCTTCATGGATTAGCATACATTGAAAGTCACATGATCATCATTCAATGGGAACTTCATCTACCCAAACTCCATATCAACCAAAGCACGCCTAGTCACAAGGAATGGTCTTCCCAAGATAATGGGAACCTCAAAGTCGACCTCACAGTTAACCATGACAAAATTAACTGGAAATATAAAGGATGCAACCTTCACTTAAACATCACACAAGATTCCCATGGGCCTTTTCACAGTGCGATCTGCCATGAGAAGTCTCATCGAAGTCGGTTTGGACGACCCCAACTGTCTATAAATTGCTAGAGGCATCAAATTAATGCTAACACCAAATCACACAAAGCCTTAGAAAAATTAGAAGACCCAATAGTACATGGAATCATGAACGCTCCAGGATCTTCCTTCTTCTCAACCAGAGATCGAGAGGCGATTGTACTATAATGGTGCACACTATCAACGGGCTCAAAACTCACCATCCTTTTCTTAGTCACCAACTCTGTCATAAACTTTGCGTAACCTAGAATTTGTTCAAGAGCCTCAACTAGAGGGATATTTATGAAAAACTCTTTTAACATAGAGATAAACTTTTGGTATTTTCCCTTTTCATATTTCTTCTTTAGTCTTTGCGTAAAAGGAAGAGGAGCTCATGGAATGAGAGTTAATACTTTTGGGACCTCCTTTTCCTTCCCTTTTCTCGCCTTGGCCTCATGTTCATTAACTAGAGGCTTTTCAGGTGCATTTTTATACACCACCAAGTCTTCAGATTCATCCACCTTTTCATCATTGATGATCACCGGTTCTACCTTGTTCTTAACAATCACATAGGTGGTTCAGCAATCATCTTACCACTCCTAGTAGTAATAGCCAAGCAATGACCATAATTTTTTGGATTTTAGATGGCATTGTTCAGAAGTATAACTTGTTTATGTTGATTCAATACGGTGTACATCTGACCAAACTATTGCTCAAGCTGCTTTATGGCGGTAGCATATGATTCAACCCTTTGGATCATTCCTAAAATATCTGCCCTAATCTCCTTAAGGCAATCTTCAGTCTTCTCTACTCCTTTCAAAACTTTTGCTAGCATGTCTTCCATCCTCAAATTGCTAGAATTAGCATCACGGTTCCCGGTGGAACATAGAGGCCATTTTTATCCTTATAATCATTTTTTTTCTCCAATCACCATCTTGTTCCCTACTCTTATTTCTATACCTAGACCTATTATAATTGTTATCTCTATAATAGTTCCAACCATGATTCTCTTTCCTAGAGTTCCAATTGTCTTAATTAGACCCTTGGCCCTTAGCTCAAAAATCTGCCACCTGATTGTCTAGATACTTAGCCTCCTCCTCAGAATCAAAATCAGACTCATCGTGCCTTGGTGCTTTACTTTGAGAACCAACTGCATTCACCTTTTCTGCCCCTGCTACTGCAAATTGCTTGGTAAGCAAACCAATCTCAGTCCTCAGTTGCATTACCTCAAGGGCTACTGACTCATATAGTGCTCTTTGCTCTACGGATGCTCCAATCATATAAGTACCTGCGGGTCTATCCATATCTCAAGTATGAAAATTCTGGTTGGTTTTCATGATCCGATCCAAAATCTCAGAAGCGTGCTCCTAACATAGACTCATGAATTCCCTACCTATGATAGTTTCTACTACAACCTTGGTGTTTAAATTCAAGGCTTTGTAGAAGATCTCAAGCAAGTTTTGGCCAATTATCATGTGATTTGGGACATTTTGCAACTTTTTCTTGAACCTTAACCAAGTCTCATATAACGCCTCCAAATATAGCTGCCTGAAGTTATAAATCACATCTTTCAATTGCAACATTCTGGAAGGTATAAAAAATTTGTCCAAAAACTGAGTCCTCAGCTCATTCCAATTAGTGATCGATCCACATTGTAATTCTGCACACCATAATGTAGCCTCTCCCGTCAGAGAGAAAGGAAATAATTGAGTATAATATCCTATTGTCTCACTCCAGGTAGATTATAGAAAGTGTAAATCCATACAAAATTCATCACATGCATGTTTGCATCATCAGTGGGAAGGCCTGAGTACAACTCCTTCAAGTTCAGCAAGTGGATTATAGCACTTGTGATGTCAAACTTAGTTCCTAGAGGCAATTTTGGTGGGATAATAGCACTTGTTTCAACTGGCTCCAAATAATCTAAATCTTCTTCTGCATCCTCATAGTGAGGGAGATACTATTGTTGAGGCTGTTGCCCCCTATACCTTCTCTACCTTTCATGCTCATCAAGTACGGCTAGACGATTTGCTTTGGCTAGTCTGGCCCTTTCTTCCCTAGCTGCCTGATGTCGCCTAAAATATACCTCCAAAAAAGTACAATGCGGTCGCTGAATCAAATATAGAACCCAACTAGGTTGGGGTCAATCCCACAGGGAATAAGTCGAAGTATGAGTAGAATACCAGATGGAATAATTGGAAAGTAAATAAAACTGGGGGGTTTTGCTAATGAATAGTAACAATGACGATCGCTGGTTGTATTGAGTTTGTAGACAATAAGAGAAATACACTAGGACTGTGATCCCCAATGATTCCTTAACTCCATCGGTTACTTGTGCTAACAAGATTGCCCCACTGCGCTGCATGCAAAATATAACAAGTTAGGTTCATCTAACTGTCTCTCAACCTTCATTAGACGAATTTCACTCTTTTCCTCTCGAACTCCGAGTGTCGCACTACTAACCCTTGTCCTGGATCTCAGATAACCATTCCCGCTAAGGCTCCGGTTATTAGATGAAGGTTGATAGCTTCAAATCTCTGTTGTTATCTCCTTTTCCCAATCTCTACCTTTTTCTCGAGCAAGTCTAAAATACAGGCGAGTTTCTAATGTTTGCAATAGTTAGAAAGGCAATCACAATGAAGGAAACAACAATACATGCACACACAGCAGTACAAAGTTGCTTTGCACTTAACCGATTTCATTAATTCCTCATGGTTCACACAACCCTAGTTAATGGGTTTAGCTACTCATAATTGTAAGAACGCAAGAAGAATTCAAAGAGGAAAGCATAATTATGAACTCACAATAATGAAGAAAAACCAAAATTTCAATTATCAATAAAACTCTAATTAGGATTTGTGACTACAAAACCAAGAATATGTCTCAAACAGTATGAAATAACTCTCAAAATAGTATATTGACCAACTCTGAATTAATTTCGCTCATAGGACTATATAGGGGTATTTATAGATACAAAGCTAATCTTATCCTAAGAAAAATAGGAGAACAGAGTCGGCAACTTTCACGGTGTCGTGACTTGGTATCGTGGAACCAAGTCACGCCACGTAGGTTGATGTCGTGGGAATCAGGCTTAATTAGACGTCTTCAGAATTTGAGTCACACCACCTTTCCACGTCACGTAGGTGGACCCACGCCACGTGGATGCCTGGCGTGGAAATCAGGCATAATTTTCTCACTGGGGAGGTGACTCACGTCACGTGAGTGCTATCTTGGTTCCCATTCCGGTGTTGATTTTTGTTCTTTCATCTTCCGGTACTTCGTTCTCGGGCTTGATTCTTTCTTTTTGATCCTTTTGCCTTCATAAACCTATTTTCCTGCAAAGTAGGACAGAAACCACATCATACCAACAAAATACACCCAAGTTATTGCATATTTTCCATGTTTTAAGCATCGAAAGTGTCATGTAACCATGACACATCAACACCCTCAACTTAGAACGTTTGCATGTCCTCAGGCGAACAAAATAAATGTACAAAAACACAATGCTTGACTAAGAGAAACCTAAGGGACTTATGGAAGTCTACTCATTGCTTTTGGCACAAAACCTTTTCGACCCCTCCTATTTTCAAAGAAAAACCAAAGTGTGTATATAAGCAGCATAGGATCATGACACATAAGGGATCAAGTGATGGCACCAAATTATGCACAAACAACTAAGCGTATATGCAATTTGAATTTCTCAAACAAATAGTAGCTAATTATGCAACCCATGTGCTCTCACAATCAAAGAAGTCCCATGCACTCACAGTATACTAATGAATATCAACATAGGGACGAGGTCAAAACACTCACGCTCGCAAAGAAGTCAAAACAGTGTGCATGAAATACCATAGGCTTGCCCTTATTTTCTACGGCTTCATTTTCGGACAGTTGGACTAGGATCACTATAGGACTTTACTTGTCTTGTATTGTAGGCTTATGGACGGGTATGGTACATATGGGTATGGTGACTCAACCCTCCTTGACACTACACTATTTTTGGCTTCAACTTTCAACTTTTCTCATTTTTATTCTCCCTTATTCTCCTTTCTTTTATTTTCAGATTTTGGGTGTGATTTTCTTCACTTTCAAAACATAAATTTTTTTCTATTCTTTCACCCCTTTTTTTTTTCTTCACACCCAAACCTGTTTTCCCTTTTTCTTTTTATTTACCATCTTCTTTGTACCCAACCCTATCCTCTAACTTAGGCAAGACTAATGGGAGAAGTTCTAGATCGCACACACACAGTTAACTAAGTAGTGACCTCATACACACATAGCACAGGGTTGTATTATCAACTTTCTACCTATCTGGTTCATGCAATGCTAGCTACAGTTATTTGCCTATAATCCTACTGCCATAACAAGATCCAACAACTGTCATAAACTAACATGCTACACACACACTTTGAAAACAAAAATTTTCAGGAGGGGTATCCTTTAGATAATCAAAAAGCACCAACTTCAAAATTGGACTGCACAAAGGTTCCCCTATTTTTCTCCTAATTACACACAAAAACACATAATAATATAAATATAAACCTAACATACCGGTTCTACTATGATAGCACTTGAGGGAAAAGAAACATGAGAACAAAAACCCCCAAGAGGACATATAGACCCACAAGTATCTCACACCCTCAACTTATAATCATGCATTATCCCCAATGCATTAGACCAAAATAAAACAAGGGAGTTATGAACATACCTGTGGCACCCTAGGTGCATGGGTCTAATGTCGATCAAAATCAAAAATCAAAACAAATATAGGAATAGTAAGACACCTTGGATTGCCTCCCAAGCAGCGCTTGATTTAACGTCGCGGCATGACGCAGGTATCTTGATTACTCAGACTTCATCAAGATATCCCCTGGGTTGGCCTTCAGGGTCATCGAAAATATCTATTTCCGAAAGCACCCTCATGTTCTTTGGCTGCTTCATACTTCTGCAAACATTGAATGTCACTTCCTTATTATCCAGCCTGAATTTCAGCTCACCCCGCTCCATATCTACCAATGCTCTGCCGATGGCTAAAAATGGTCTCCCCAAAATTATGGGCATATCAAAATCGACCTCACAATCCAAGACCACAAAGTCAGCAGGAAAGATGAAGTTTTCAACCTTGACCAAAACATCACATATTACGCCCACGGGCTTCTTGATCGTACGATCCGCCATCAATAACCGCATCTTTGTTGGCTTGAGGGCTCCCAAACCTAATTTCTCAAATACTGCCAGCGGCATCAAGTTAATGCTCGCACCTAGGTCATACAAAGCTCTGGCGAAGTGAATTGACCCAATTGTGCATGGAACTGTGAAGACACCAGGATCATCTTTCTTTTGCACAAGAGAACGGGATGCAATTGCACTACAATGGTGCAAATTATCAGCAGACTCATAATTAATAGTTCTCTTCTTTATGACCAAGTCTTTCATGAACTTCGCATAACCTGGCATATGCTCCAACGCCTCAACAAGAGGAATATTTATAGAAAGTTGCTTCAATATGGACATGAACTTCTGAAATTTCCCATTCTCCTTCTTCTTTTTCAATCGCTGAGGGAATGGAGGTGGAGGCCTAGGAATAGGGGTTAGCCCTTGGGGGGTTTCTTTTCCTTTCTCAGTTTCATCATTTACCTTGTTTTCTTCAGTTTGAGGTTTTTCCACCTCTTTCGTGATCTCCCCACTAACAATTTTATTTTCATCCACCTTTTTCTTGAGACATTGAGGGAAAGGTGGAGGAGGTCTTGGAAATGGAACATACTTCTGTAGGGCTTCCTTTACCTTTTTCGTGGCCTTAGTCTTCTCTTCCAGTGGATCATGAACACCCTCAACTTGTTTGGGTGCCTCACTAAGAATCTTCCCACTTCTCGTTGTGATATCCATACAATGAGCATCATTTTTTGGATTCTGGATGGTGTTGCTTGGAAGGGTGCCTGGCTGACGTTGATTCAGTGCCAATGATATCTGCCCGAACTGTTGCTCCAACTGTTTAATGGCAGTCGAATGGGAATCTACCTTCTGACTTATTCCTGAAATATCTGCCTTGATCTCTTTTAGACAATTTTCTTGGCTTTCTGACCTTGTAACCAGTTTATTAAGAAGGGCCTCCATCCTTGAATTTCCAGACTCCTCATCACGTCTTCCTGGTGGTACATAAAGGCCATTCTTTTCTCTATAATCCTCTTTCCGCCTCCAATCACCGTCACGGTCTCTTTCTCAATCTTTGTATCCCGATTTGTTATAGTTGTCTCCATAATAGTTCCGACCTTAATTTCCTTGCCTTGAGTTCCAAGATTCTTGATTAGACCCTTGGCCCTTGGCTCGAAAACCCGCCACTTCTTGATCTAGGTACTTCGCCTCTTCATTAGACTCACTATCATCATGTCTAGCTGATTTACTTTGTGCACCTATAGCATGCACCTTTTCTGCATCTTTGGCCACTATCTGTTTAGCCAGAAGACCAATTTCTGTCCTCAACTGAGCGACCTCTTGAGCCACAGATTTATCCAAAGCCCTTTGAGATGCTGAAGCTCCAATAGTATATGTGCCACCCGACGTATCTGCCTCCGAGTATGTCATCCTTGGTTGGTCTTAGTGACACGATCTAATATATCAGAAGCTTGGTCCCATCTCAGACTCATGAATGCTCCACCAGTGATAGAATCTGCTATCGCCTTTGTGTTGACATTCAAATCCCTGTAGAAGATTTCAAGTAAGTTCCTGCCACTCATCCTGTAATTTGGCATATTCTGCAGCTTCTTTATAAACCTCAGCCAAGTCTCGTAAAGTGCCTCAAAATGAAGCTGTCTGAAATTGTAGATCTCGTCTTTCAACTGCAGCATCTTGGACAGTGGGAAAAATCTTTCCAAAAATTGATTTCTCAATTCTTGCCAAGTAGTGATGGAACCTCGTGGCAGCTCAGCCAACCACAAAGTAGCCTCTCCTGTAAGAGAGAATGGGAACAACCTCAACCGAATCACCTCTTGGTCAACTCCAGGCAGATTGTACGATGTGCACCCACAAAATTCATTACATGCATGTTTGGATCATCAGTAGGAAGACCCGCAAACACACCCTTCAAGTTTAGTAGATGGATCATGGCACTAGTAATGTCAAACTTAGTGCCCGGAGGTAACTCTGGTGGAATGATGGCACCATTCTCTATTGGCTTAAAATATGCCACATATTCTTCTTTAGGATCATCATAAACAGGCACATGTGGTCTTGATTGTTCTCTCAGTCGTCTTTGTCGCTCTTCAGCATCAGCCAGAGGATGTGCTGCTTCCTGCATAGCTCGATTATCTATTTTCGCTTGTCTAAGAGCAGCTTGTCTAGCATGCTCTTCTCGTGTCAATCGAGCCGTAGTTTGGTCCGCTATTTCCTGACCAACCGAATGAATTGGCTGGTTGTAAATGTCTCCCGCAGCTACGAGATTCTGAACTTCTTCTGTATTCACCATTCTCTGATTAGCTCTCAGAGTCCTTTCGATTTCAAGATCAAGTGGAATCAGGGGATTGCCTTGACTCCTAGTATTAGGCATACACCGACGTTTGCCTCAAATGTATGTAAAAACACACCCAATCAGCTCCAACCAGTAATGTTCAACTCCGTAACCGTATTCCCCAGCAACGACGCCAAAATTTGATGTCGCCCAAAATATACCTCCAAAAAAGTACAATGCGGTCGCTGAATCAAATATAGAACCCAACTAGGTTGGGGTCGATCCCACAGGGAATAGGTCAAATTATGAGTAGAATACCGGATGGAATAATTGGAAAGTAAATAAAACTGGGGGGTTTTTCTAATGAATAGTAATAATGACGATTGCTGGTTGTATTGAGTTTGTAGACAATAAGAGAAATACACTAGGACTGTGATCCTCAATGATTCCTTAACTCCACAGGTTACTTATGCTAACAAGATTGCCCCACTGCGCTGCATGCAAAATCTAACAAGTTAGGTTCATCTAACTGTCTCTCGACCTTCATTAGACAAATTTCACTCTTTTCCTCTCGGACTCCGAGTGTCGCACTACTAACCCTTGTCCTGGATCTCAGATAACCATTCCTGCTAAGGCTCCGGTTATTAGATGAAGGTTGATAGCTTCAAATCTCTGTTGTTATCTCCTTTTCCCAATCTCTACCTCTCTCTCGAGCAAGTCTAGAATACAGGAGATTTTCTAACCTTTGCAACCGTTAGAAAGGCAATCACACCGAAGGAAACAACAATACATGCACACACAGTAGTACAAAGATGCTTTGCACTTAACCGATTTTGTTAATTCCTCATAGTTCACACAACCCTAGTTGATGGGTTTAACTGCTCATAATTGTAAGAACGCAAGAAGAATTCAAAGATGAAAGCATAAATATGAACTCACAATAATGAAGAAAAATCAAAATTTCAATTATCAATAAAACTCAAATTAGGGTTTGTGACTACAAAACCAAGAATATGTCTCAAACAGTATGAAATAACTCTCAAAATAGTATATTGACCAACTCTAAATTAATTTCACACATAGGACTATATAGGGGTATTTATAGATACAAAGCTAATGCTATCCTAAGAAAAATAGGAGAACAGAGTCGGCAACTTTCACGGTGTCGTGACTTAGTGTCGTGGAACCAAGTCACGCCACGTAGGTTGATGTCATGGGAATCAGGTTCAATTAGACGTCTTCAGAAGTCGAGTCACGTCACCTTTCCACGCCACGTAGGTGGACCCACGCCATGTGGATGCCTGGCGTGGAAATCAGGCATAATTTTCACACTGGGGAGGTGACTCACGGCACCACTCACGTCACGTGAGTGCTGTCTTAGTTCCCACTCCGATGCTAATTTTTGTTCTTTCATCTTCAGGTACTTTGTTCTCGGGCTTGACTCTTTCTTTTTGATCCTTTTCCCTTCAAAAACTTATTTTCCTGCAAAGTAGGACAGAAACCACATCACACCAACAAAATACACCCAAGTTATTGCATATTTTCCTTGTTTTAAGCATTGAAAGTGCCATGTAACCATGACACATCACTGCCTGCCTGAAAGCTTCTTGCCTAGCATTCTTTTCAGTCATCAATTAAGTAGTGGTCTTCTTTGCAGTCTCTTAAGCTTCAGATGATGCCCTGGTTGATTCCAAACTATTGTATTATCGACTCCCTCATAAAGGACTCCTTGATTATACACTCTTTCGTTCACCATTCTTCTATTATCTTTCAGAGTTCTCTCAAGTTTTGTATCAAGTGGAATCAGGGGATTGCCCTGACTTTGAGTATTAGGCATACATCGGTGTGCTCCCTAGAAGCTACAGAAAAGTAAAATTAGGAAATAGAAACCAACAGCCCAATAAACTAAATAAATCAACTCCGTAACCATATTCCCCAGCAACGGCACCAAAATTTGATGTCGCCCAAATTACACCTCTAAACAAAGCATAAAGTGATGTTTAATCAAATATAGAACCAAACTAGGTTAGGGTCAATCCCTCATGGAATAGGTTGAAATATCAATCAAGATGTCTCTCTAAGCAATCAATAACAATCTCCAGTAAAAGAGGGGGGGTTTGTAAATCAAGAATTCAATAGTAACAATTGCTTAGTTCTTTGGAATTGTAATTAATATGAGAAGGGCACTAGGACTGTGTTTCCCAATAACTTTATAACTCTGTAGGTTCTTCATACTAGTGATCTCTTGTGGTGCTCGGCATGCAGAATCGATAGGTTATGTTCATCTAACCGACTATGTTACAACCCCAGTAAATGACTATCCCCAATTATAAAGGTTCATGTATCACGGGTTTTGCATTACTAACCCCTATCTATGATCCCAATTTAGTCTTTCTCATTTACTGGTTCAAGCCTAATTAAATGGAGGTTGGTAGCTCCAAGTCTTGTTATTGATTCTCTTTTCCCATCCGATTACCCTTGCTAAAGTTTGTAGTAGAGATAAGGTGAGTCCTAACATTGTGCATCATCAGAAAGTAATCAATCCGAAGAGAATAACAATACATGCCTAAACACCCTTTGAGAATTATCTCGTACTACGAACACTACTTTGTTAATCTGTCATGGTTCCCACAACCCTAATTATGGTGTTTAGCTACTCATAATTACTAGAATACAAGAAGAATTCTGATGAGAAATCATAATGATGAACTTACAAGAATAAGATGAAAAACTCTGAAATCTCACTTCGAATTAAAACCCTAAAAATTGATGTTTGTAACTCCAAGGACAAAATACAATAAAGTAATAAGTCGTAATAATGTGTAAATTAGTACAAAAGACCCAATAGGAGTATTTATCAACAAAATAAAACCTTTCCTAAACATAACAAGATTTACTGAGTTGATGCCTCGAAAGGAAGGAAGGTACTAGACTTTGTCATCTTTCAGATCTTGGTTGGTATGGTTCTTAGTACAATCTTATGGCTCCTTGGTATGATCATGGAACTCTCTTGTAGGATCCACCACTTACTTACACTGCTTCTGTATTTTCCTCTCATGATCCTCAGTACGACCTCATTCTTTCAAGGTACGATCATGAGATCTCATCGTTTGATCCTCATGGCACTAAACATTTGAAACCCTTACTTTAGGATTTCCTTCCTACGATCAAGAGGTACGATTGTGACATTGAAGTACAATAATGGGAAGTCTTCGTCTGATCAACTACTGAATATTTCTTCTCAGGTATCATCCCACGACAACCATGGTATGACCGAGGTCAGATCCTACAGTCATAGAATGTCCTTGTCTGATGCCTCTAAGTCCAAAAATATGCACTTTTCTTCTATTAACCTGTTTGACCTGCAAATACCCTAAAACACATCATATCCACATAAAAATACCTTTGTTCATGCAAGTTTCCATAACTTTAAGCATCGAAAGTGTTGTAACTCCACGGCATATCATTGACCTAACATATGCATGAATCTAAGTTTATTTCCTTTCTAATAAGTATGGTGGTGCAAGTTTGAAGTGTATGTGACTTCCATATAAAGTAATTAGTTGCGGTGTAGTATCTTAGCAGGGAGTGCTAGTACGGGTTTTGTATTACAGATGTAGTTTTATGGGGAAGCTTTGTATCATGTGTATAGTGATACTTGGCCCATTAGGAAAAAAATCATGGTTCAGTTTAGAGTTTATGAGGAGATCCACAGACCTAAAAAGGCGGTCTTGATATAAGGGGGAGATGGTAGGACAAGGAACCAAGTCAGGTTTTGAGATTTTAGTAGTAATGCTGGTGAGTTCTAAAATAGAGCTAGGTGAAGCAAATACGCGACCCATTCTTGCCTCGGTATATTCCTCGTACTTCAGTCATTATGACACTCTACTCATGCCTTGCGTGTGAGAGCCATTATCATAACTCATATTCATGTACTTCATACAGTTGTAGGTCCATTCACAGTTCTTAGCAGGAGAAGTAATAGTTCACTCAGTAGTCTGAATCATACTCCATGAATCTATGAATTCCAGTCCCATGTCATGCATTTTATGACTCATGCACTCATGCTTTACAATATACTCAATTCCATGAACTCATGATACGTCTTTGGTGACTAGTGAAATCACAATACGCCATGTATACTCTCATATCAAATCCCTTGAACAAGTTTTGTTCATACTATACTTTACTCTCCAAGACTCAGTTGAGTGTCAAATTTATGAAAATCCTTAAGTCAAGATTTCACATTATCTCTCTTATTCCCAATCCTCATGTTTTAGTTCTTCAGTGACCCTCCTTATGTTATGTTGGTGATGTCGATGGCGGCTGAATAATAGGCTTTAAATAGTTTTATTGATATACTTCCAGTAGAAAATAACTTCTGGTGGTTAGTGTCTCCTTGATTAGAACTTCGAGTTGATTGTTTAGAGCGACAAGGAGTAATATTTTTTAGGGTGATAGCTCCTAGTGGATATAAAATTCAAATTCCCGTAATTAAGACTGGCATGTTTACCTTATGGATAGTACTCTGTACCTCTGAGTTAGGCTTGAACAGAGTAGTATCATGCAAGTAGACTTATTCTTTAGTAGCCTTGAATAGTGTGTCCTTAAGAGAACTTGAAGATGCAGCCAGTGAAGTGTAGTGTTTCGTAAAAAGAAGCATGTTTGAGAAGTGTTATTAAGCATGGAAGTTAGCAGTTATATTTCTTGAGGCATAGTAGCCCTATTCCTGCCCTTTGCCTGAGATGCCCATGTTATATAGTTGAAGACAAAAGGTGCCTCATGTTCAAGTCTATACCGCCAATGCTCTATGAAACTATTTCAGTAGACTAGGGTACTCAAACTATGGTAAAATCCCTTATTTGATGCATTACTCATCTCATTGCCTATGACTCCTTCCCCTATTAGTTATTAGAACTTGCAAAAAAGAGTGTTTGAAGTAACAAATTTCCTTCTAAATGACTCTAAAAAATTTCATGTCAATAGCTATCATTTTGCAATTCTACATGTACGTTTGTGACATGTATGCTTCATTTGAGTTCTAAACTCTTAAAACAAATCAGTTCCTTAAAGCCCAGCAAGTCAATTTAGAGGTCAAATGGGCAAATCCAGAAATTTTCCCTCTCTCCTTCTAGTCTTACTCTCCTGAGCTTCATGTCTATGCTTAGTCCCTGGGATTCTCATATGCAATCATGCTATGTGTATATTTATATGAGCATTTAACCCTATACAAACTAGTCCCGACTATGTCAGATAGTTAGTTCCAGTTAATCGATTTTATGTTGGTAACTTTATTATTTCCAGCCTATGTTCAGTCCTCAAATAAAAAGGGTAGTAGTTTTCCTCCTGCATTTACTCTTCTAAGAATCATGTCCTTACTAGTTATGTGCAATCTCCCGTATACTCATGTCCTTCATGTTCAGCAGAGTCAATATTCCTAGCTCTTGTCAGCCACTCCATGGTACATGTTTAGTTATTATAGTACAGTATCATCCTTTATGTATGTTAGTTTCATTAATTGATCCCATGATATTACCTCATGTTTCCATCTCAGTCCAGCCTTCATTCGAGGATGAATAACCCCAAGGAGGAGATATTGAAACACCCCAAAAATTCTAAGTTAAGATCTGAATCATTCTTTGAATGCGTATAAAATTGTTCCCGGTGATTTCTAATTTTACATAGGTGATAAGATCAATTATTTAGTGTGGGAATAGATTTGGATATGAATTAAGGTTGTAAGGAACCTCTAACACAAAGTTGAGTAGAAAGTTTCTTTGTCGATTGAGTTTTCGTATTAGATTTCACTAGGGTCAAATTCAAACAGGCATTACTCCTTTAATATGAAGAGTTATGTGACCCATTACCTACCAAATTAAAGGTTTTTGAGTTTTCTTTTCAACGCCACCGACCGTTTATCAAATTGAGTCTAGAATAAAAATTTATGGCCATTTTAGTGAGGCACTATTCTAGCTATGCATTGGGCAGCCTGAGGTAGAGCTGGTGAGAGGAAGCCACTGGTTAGCATCTGTGTTAGGCTGCGCAGTGCGGAGCACCCCTCCCATGCATAAAATCTACTTTTCTCTTATTAAATTAGGGGCAAACTAGTCCTTTTACCCCATGTAACTTTCCCAATCCATTTTTAATCCCCAAAATCATCCTAACCCTATTAGAATCATCTCAAAATCCCGCATTCCCCTTTTCTCCCAAAACTCAAGAACTCAAGAAGAATTTTTCAAATCCCAAGGCTCCGAAGCTCCCAACTTCAAGAATTCCTCTAAGAATTAAGCTTTTCACCAAGAAATCTTCTACTTTAGGGTATGTGGGTATTCAATAAGGGATTCCTTTCACACTTATGTCCAAAACCTAGTTTTAAATATGAATTTCAGTTCTGATTTTTATGAACTCATGATCTAGGATTCGCACCCAACTATGTGAAATTCTTGAATTTCAGTTCCTCATGTTATTTTATTATTATGGTTCCTATTCAAAGTTATTATGCATGATTTCCATGGTTGTAACTCAATTATATTAATACTTGAAGAATATGCAAGTTTTATAGACTTCAGCCTCGTTCAGAATGAATTATGCATGATTTGATGGATTTCTGTCTATATTAGTTTGACATGACATGTTTTCCCATGAAATTCAGTACCTTTACAAATATGTCATTTTATGGCTCCTCAGTATATTGATATTTAGTATTTTGGGACTTGTACCTTATGAATTATTACTCTATCTAGAATGTGGAAATTGTCATGAATAAATGTACTTTTCGAAGGTGGCGGGTTATGAACACCTGATGACTTAGCATCCCATAAACTATTAGTTCAGTCCTTCAGTTCCACAGATTTTTAGAATGATTTCAGGCAAAGCATGTATCATTCAGTTTTAGAACATCAGCATTATTGAGTTATTCAGTATATCAGTTTTAAATTTAGTTGGGAATAGTACTTAACATCGAGTGGACGCAGGGATGAAGTCTCACCCGTCAGTTAGGCTGAGACATTTAGTAGAAGTCCTTGAGTCCCAGAACTATGTTGCCACCGTAGATTCTAAAGGGTCACCCACCAGATTAGGCTAACACCTTAGTCCTTTTTAGACATCAATTTAGTGGATCCACGGCAGTCAGTGTTTGTACCCTTGGCAAGGTATAGAGCACCCTTCCAGTTAGGGTTACAGGTTGGGCCTTGTTTAGCTCAGATGGGGTATGTCGGTTAATAGTAGCTCCCACAATTCCAGACTCAGTATTTGTACATGATTCTCAGTTCAATTTTACTTGCTTTTATACTATGACTTTTTAGATTATTATTTTATATCAGTATATATTTATTTCTTATAGGGTCATTATACTACAGTTCATCTCTTTGTATTCATTTCGTATTCAGTATAGTTTTACAGCATGTTCAGCATTAGTTTTAAATCATATGAAATATTTATGCTTCTACAGCTTTCTAGTTTTCAGAAATATTTTAGCTCATGATTCAGAGATTTCACTATGTCTCACGGGTTTTCAATACAAACATGATTTAAATTCATATTTTAGTAAATCGTTTATATCCTCAGTTTTAAAGCATATTTTAAGTGTTTTTCATGATTAGTGCATATCTCACATGCTCAGTACATTCAAAGTACTAATTGTATATCTTTTCTGCCTACATTTTTCATGTGATGTAGATTTAAATGCTTACTATCAGGATCATAGTCAAGCAAATCACAGCTTTCAGCCAGCAGGTAATGAGTTCTCTTTATTCAAGGACTCAAGTTAGTTGTAGTTTCAGTATTGTATTTCTATTCATATTTATTGATTAGGGATAGTTGGGGGTCACTTCCCGGCAACCTATAGTTAGTATTAGTAGAGGCTTCATAGATAGTCAGTTAGAGTTATGGTATTTAGTTCCAGTTTCTCTTTCTTTCAGATTGCAGTTGTTGTAAAACTTTTAATAGAGATGTATTGAACCATATTATTTCATGATTAAGCTTCCGCTCAGTCATTTTAGCTCTTATACATAGTTATGTTCAGTTGCTCATGCACTATTCTAGTACTATGGGTTAGCTTGGGATCACTTATGGTTCTAAGTACCGTATTCCGACTAGGGGGTAGTCTCGGGTCTTGATAGTGAAGTAGCCCCTTGTTGACCTCCATTTTGATGAAATCCACCCCCTTCCTGATGGGTCCCTCCTTCTCCTTGAGTGTAAGATGGAAATGGTCCTGAGTGCATATGAAAAGGTTATTGAAAAGCTTGTCCTCCCAGGTAGTTTGGCCTTGGTTCAAACTGAGGAGGTCCTGGTGAAGAGTATTGCTGGTAGATGTCTGGTCCTGTAGAGTAACCTCCAGGTGTTTGAAGAATGGGTCGGGAAAAAGTAGTGACTGAGGCTTCCCAAATTATGGGATTTTTGAAAGGTGTGTAGAACTCACCTCCTCCATCTGTGGTAGTAGCTCCCTTCCCTTTGTCACTCCTTTGTGTAGAATCAATTACCTCCTGTCATAATCCAAAAGGAGTTCATGATGGCACCTACTTTGGACTAGCCTTAGTAGGTAAGCAAAATCCCATACAAGAAAGGACAATCGAAAATATGAAAGAAGACCCATAAATGCGAGACTTCTAGAACGGAGTCAAGCCATAATATGTAAATAACATAAACTTTGAATGAAATGCAATAAATCCCAAAATACTGGTGTCATAAGTGGAAAGAGCATCTAATACAAAGTCTGGAATCTGAAATACATAGTCTGTCTCCGAACATAAGTAAAGACATAATAAAATAAAAGGAGGTCTGAAATCAGCCCCAAACTCTAGAGTGCACCAGTACCTCGATAATCCAGCTACCATAACATGAGATCAGCCACCTCGAGTCATACTCGAACTGGTACACCGAAAAGTCATAGAAGAAAGAGTGAGTACGGTCCACTTGTACTCAGTAGGTACAATAGGCCAACTGAGCAAAGTAGAAAACTAAACAGTTAAAATACACTATGAGCATGTACCACCTGCAAACAGAAAAGTCCTAAATGGTAACTCACACCATCTCCACTAATAGTTCTACAATATACAGTCAAAAAGGAACATGTACACAAGAAATATATATAAGGAAACTAAGTACACATTGACGAGTACATAAAAGAAAACACAAAAGATGCAAATTCAATGCAATGCAATGATGGTGGGACTTTTGTATACACCTTTCAAGCCTCAATGCTTCAGGATAGGACTCATGGGGGTTTGCAACCCATATACCTTTATAATCTCAATCTCATGTCTCAATCAACCTTACCGACACATCCCTCGGTATGGGTGTTTTATAAAATGTCTCATTTTCTTACAAAATTAGTATTTCTCAATCAACCTTACCAGCACATCCCTCGATATAGGCATTTTATAAAGTATCTCATTTTCTTTCAAATAAGTGTTTCTCAGTGGTACCAACCTCATGAATAAGTATAGATGAAATGAGGATGTAATGCTCACAACTAAACAGTATGAAGATAATTATTAACTCAATACAGGTATGAATGAGCTCAGAATCAACTCAATATGCCAATAATTCATGATATTATCCCTTACTCGACACCACTAGAATGAATAGAAGTAATTAATGCGCAAATAAGACATATAATCTCAAATAAGCCCCCACACGGGCATCACAACAATAATATCTCTCAAATCAATAACAATATACAAATAAGCCCCCACATGAGCACACGATAATAATAATAATATTCTAAAAAATGTAACTTTCATGACTAATTCCCTATATTATAGCATGCTTTACGTGAATGGTTAACTACTCAGCCCAGGCTGAAGAAAGTTAAGCCATAACCTACCTCGAAGAGCCAAAAATCCAAGACTAGACCTTTCAACGCAGAGCCTTTATCTTTTGAACGGTCTCGGAACAAGATAAATCAATCAAAAATATAATCTACGCTTCAAAAGGAAGCTAACGATACCCATATAGACTACATTTAAAATGGGTCCAAAAATAGCTTGAAAATAGGTTTGAAATCAAAAAGGGTAAAACTGGAATTTTATTTTAGAAATATGTTCTCCATATAAATAAGCGTCTAAATCTGATAACACATGAAAAAATGAGTTGAAATTGATTTTCAAATCAATGAAAAACCATTTTAAGAGTTTACCGAAAAAATCTCCAATTTCTTGTTTTAAGAGTTTACCCAAAAAATCCCCAATTTCTAGTTTGAAAACAAGATTTAAATTTATTTTTGAAGATATAATCATTAGTAATCAACGGAAAAAAGAGTTTGGAGCTTACCCAAAGAAATTTCCCCTTCCTGAAGCTCCAAGGTCTAAAAATGGTGAAAATCACAAAAATGGAGTATTTATACTATTCTGTGAACACTACCTCACGAAGGCGGTCAACCCTTCGCGTTCGCCAAGGTCAACGATGACCAGGAAATTAAATTAGACTTCGCATTTGCGGTCAACCTCTTGAGTTCGGACGCATTCGCGATGAAACAAAATACCCAACTCGATCTCGATAAACCTTTGTGATCGCGGCCACCACCTCGCGATCACAATGAAGGAAATTTTCCTTCTCCGCGTTCATATCCAGGGGACCACATTCGCGAAGAAGAGTCCATGCACCAGAAAATCAGTTGTGCACCAGCTGAAACTATAGCCTCCGAGTTTCCAAACGGACTGTCGAAATTCTTTTGGGACCTCACAGAACAAAAACATATATGCTACTAGGATATTTTTCATTCCGGACTCAATGGTATCGTAGGATTTTTGAAAAGAGATTGTTTACGATAATTTAACCACAGGACCCCTTTTAGGCTTATTTCACTACTTTCCGAAAGAAGGGTCGAAATGCAAAATAAATGCTCCGAACCCAAACTAACCATGATACTAACCCAAAATCAACATTTTAGATCTAATAAAGCTGACCAAATTGCCATCCGGCGCTCGAAATATAAAATGTTGATCGAAGTCAAACCCATGGCGTTTAAAGCGTCTAAGAGTCTCAAACTCTCCCAAATCACTTTCGAATGTATCGAGGACCATGTAAACCATCCCCACAACTCACAAATTGTATGTAACAACTACGAGGAAGGGAAAACAGTCAAAATACATAAAAGAGAAAAAATCACAACTAAGGTTGTTACACCTCCCTTAAGCTAGCAATAGACTTCTCATGCCGTTCTTCCATCTGATTTGCCTCATAGTGAAGTTAGCTATTTCCAGTGTCATCTTCTCGAACATCTCTTTGATTTCCTTCAGATCTCTAGTGATTATCGTCACCCACAGAGCCTTAAGAAACTGTTGTGATACCAAATGATACAAAATGGGAAGGTCTGAGTGTAGAAAAGCAATGGAACGGTACTCAATGCAGATAATTAAGAAATGGTAGAGAAGGAAAATAGAAAAGAAGAAGTTATGCTAAGATAAAGAAGAGAATATTTTCATTGATGTCTCATTCCTCTGCAATTCGTACAATATATGGACTCCACTACTCCGTGGACTCTAGCTAGGATTGAACTGATAGAATAACTAATTCTGACAAGGACCTAAAGTACTGCAATATTAAAATACCTAGGGACCTAATTATAAATATCAAAACATAATAACATTAATTAAGCAATGCTCAAAGCAACTATCCGATTTATCAACTAACTCTTAAGTACTCTTTAGGAAGCCTGAGGTACATCTCACTTCTGATTTGTATCATCAACCACAACCATTTCTGAATAAATTTCACCTTGTTGAATCGTAATTAGTATCTACAAGAATGGATTAGACGGAAAGATTGATCCTTTCAGCGTTCAACTATTCAAAGGGTAGAATTAGAGCCAAATGCCATTATAATCCCTTCTCAATCAAAAAATTGTAATTACGAAAAAAAATCAAAACATTGTAATGTGTTTAGGTATGGGTCGGGTATTATGTTAATGGGCTGGGTGTGGGTCGGTTCTTTTTAATGGGTCAAATTTTTCATTTGATTTTTTATTTAATATTGGTTGATTTAATTAATGACATGGACCTTAACAAGAGGCCTCGTGACAAAGTTGGTTTTGCAAAACCACCGTTAAAAAGTAATGGCATGGATGAGCCTTTTTTGTAACGGCAATGACATAAACGAGTCAAACTTTTAACGGATGTCATAGATTAGCCATTTCTAATAGTTCAATGGCATATTTGAGTTTTTTCCCCTATAATATATAAAAGATCAATATATACATATATATAAAGTTGGGTAATAGAATGCTGATGTGGCACCTCTATTTGACCAACATTTGTATTTATATTTTTTGTGGTTTATTTGGCATTTTTTCTTATTTTTTTGCTTATTTCTTCCTATCCAATTCGACATGCAAATGCCAGAAAAACATTATTACCGAGGCAGACATTTACTATCAACTTAAAGGCTCATGAATTTTGTTTTCAGTTACAAATTGTTTCTATTACAATAAATCTCATTGCAAAAGTTGTCATCAGTTAGCTTATCAATCGGTTACTATACTTCCATTCTTTCCTTTTTACAATAGCATTTTAATATATTATAATGATTTACCAATATAGTTATCCATTATACATGCCTTATAGAAATTTGTATTCCATGGCCTTTGGCAGTGATCGGTAACAGGCTAGGAATTCATTTATATTTTTTTCTCTTTATAAGTAAATTCATTAGAATATATGTATGTTCATTTGAAATTTTAAGTTGTGTATACAAATGGATTTATTAGAACATATCTATATGGATTTGATCTTTTTATGTCAACAAAAATTATTTCAAGATCTAACAAAAGAAGAACAAAATCATACTTTTTGAAAGAACAATATACCAAAGATCGAAGATTAATTTTGAACCATGAGAATGGTTGCTACTATGAAGTGTAAGTTAATTTTTTTTATACTCTTGTGATTTAACAAAGAATAGAAAACACAGAGAAGTGTAATTTCTTCTTTTCAACTCTTTTGATTTACAAATGATGAGGAACATGTATTAAAATGATATGGGAAGTTATATAAAAATGTAAAGACTTATTTTGTGAAAACTAGCTTTTTACGTGTTTTGATCATTTTTTCCTTCCTCGTAGTTGCTAAGTGTTGATTTTGGGGTGTGGGGATGGTTGGCACGGTTCCTGATGCGATCGGGAATGATTTGGATGAGTTCGAGGTTTTTAGAGGCTTTAAAAGCCAAATAGTTAAATTCGGTCAATATTTGACATTTTAAGTCCCGGATGATGATTTGGAAAGTTCCATTAGATCAGGAATGTCGAATTTAGGTTAGTAGAGAGGTTGATTCAGATTCAGGACCTTTATTTTACATTTCGACCCTTCATTTGGAAAATTGCCTAAAAGGGGTCCCAGGGGTTAATTTATTGGGAACAATCCTTTTTCAAAAATTCGACGTTGCCATTGAGTTTGGAACATCAAAATTATCCTAGTAGCATATATGGTTTACTTCTGTCGAGTCCCGAACGAATCTCGAGGGTTCGTTCGGAGAATTCAAAGGCATGCAAAGTCAGCATAGTTGTTGATATTCGGTGCAGATCTTTCTTCATGAATGCCGGACCCTGACCACGAACACGAAGAAGGAAATTCCCCTTCATCGCTATCGCGAGGTGGTGGCCGCGATTGCCAAATGTAATCGGGTTGGGTCAGGTCCGTCCTTCTTCGCAAACGCAACGAGGCTGTCACGAACGCGAAGGCCTGAAGCATCAGCCTTCGTGAACGCGAAACCTTGGCTGAGAATGTGAAGGCCATTTTAATGAATGGTCAGCATTGACCCTCGCGAATGCCAAGGGTTGACCGCATTCTCGAGGCACTGTTTATAGAATAGTATAAATACCCTATTTTTGTTATTTTACTCCATATTTGGACCTCCAAGCTTCGGGAAAGGCAATTTTCGAGGGTTTCATCATCGATTTTCATGTGGGTAACTTATAAACTCATAATTCCATTATTTTCTATCAATTATATCTTCAGAAACACCTTTAAATCTTGATTTCAAAATGAAAATTTTGGGGGTTTTACTGGTAAAGTTTGAAAATGGTTTTTCGTTGATTTAGACCTAGTTTTAAGCTCGATTTTTCTTGGGTTTTCTAATGTGGACTCCTATAACCTTGGAGGATGTGTTTTTAAAATAAAATTCTGGTTTTACCCCTCTCATTTTTTAACTCATTTTCCAAGTTCGTTTCAAACCCATTTTAAATATGATCGATATGGGTATCGATAGCTTCCTTTTAACGCGTAGATGCTATATTTGTATGTTTTAGTTGATTCTGAGGTCGTTCTAAAGGGGAAATCTCCGTGTTGAAGGACTTTAGGCTTGGATTTAGTCGTTTCGAGGTAGGTTATGGCTTAACGTCTTTCAGATTGAGTTGGATAGTTAATAAATAAGCAAAGCATATTATAGGTTGGGGAAAATACCTATAGGGTTTACATTTTGAGATTATTATTATTGTTGTGTTCCTGAGTGGGGGCTTATATTTGGTGGTTGTTGAATTGTGATATCTGATATCGGGTGTTGCCCGAGTGAGGGCCTTATTTGACATCACTGGTCTTATTTGTGCATTTAAATGCCTTTATTCTAGATATGATGCCCATGCGGGGGCTTAAATTGTTATTATAGGCCTTATTGAGCATTGGTTGCCTTTATCATGATAGTAATGCTCGAGTTAAGGGATAATATGATATTAACGATATCTTACATGCATATTTCTTCTGATGGTGCCTAATTAGAGTTGATCATCATGAATTATGGACATATTGAGTTGATTTCTGGGATCACTTATATACGTATTGAATAGATTGAATATCTTCATACTGATTTGATTGTGAGCATTACATCCTTATTCCATACATATACATTCATTAGATGCTGGTACCATTAAGGAACACTATTTTGAAAGAAAATGAGACATTTTTATAAAAACTCTCTCCGTGAACATGAGCCAGAGAGGTGGGTTGAGATTTGAGATATGAGTTATTATATACGGGTTGTGAACCCCCATGTGTAATGACCCTCCCGGTCATTTCCCTCATTTTTGTGCGTTCTCGGCGTTTAGAGCTTTCCTATAACTGCTCCAAGTTATTTATGACTTGCTGGGACTGAAAATTTGGTTTCCTGGTAATTCATTTGCGAATTTTATTAATACCGAACGTGTTTGTCACGCCCCAAATCCCATGGAGGCAGACTGGCACCCGAAGCCGATATAGCCCGAGAGAACCAACGTTTGCTCATGTACATTCATATGCATATCCTCGTATGAATCTTATTATACCTCATGCAACTATGCGGAAGTCATGGACGTGGAAACATATGTCATATCTATATATATATATATGAAACTTGGCCGTTGGGGCCATCACGTCAAACTGAACGTACATATCTTACATTCACATACCCACATATGTCTACAAAAGCCTCTAACAGATGCATCAACAAGACCAACTTAAAGTCGGGACAAGTCCCCGCTTTATACTACATTTACAACATCAAAACAAATATACAACTATGACTCGGAAAGCCCTGAACCAACTGGAACTCACCAAAAATCTGCAAACGATCCACAGCCTACAGAGGAGGTCTACTAGCACCTGCACCTGCAGTAATTAAAGTAAGACCCCCAAGAGGGGTCAGTACGAAGAATGTACTGAGTATGTAAGGCCATAAGAAATTCATCATACATAATAACAACAACAATGGAGTCAATATAAGAGAAATAGTGTATGTGAATAAACTATCTTTCTGTATGTGGGGAACCATGTACATTACGTTCTTTACTTCTCTTGTCTTCATATTTATCCATCTTTATTGTTCTACGCATGCTAGGCTGTTCTGTCGCCCCTGGGATGAGATTAACCCATGCTAGGTACTTTGACCCCTGGGATGTCATATTAACCCATGCTAGGCTGTCGTGTCACCCCTGGGATGTTATTAACCCATGCTAGGTACTGTGACCCCTGGGATGTTATCGTAACCCATGCTAGGCTTTCGTATCACCCCTGGGATGTACTGTGATAACCCATGCTAGGCTTTTATGTCGCCCCTGGGATGTATCGGGATCGACCCATGCTAGGCTTTCATGTCGCCCCTGGGATACCACCCGTATTATTGGGATCGACCCATGCTAGGTATTTTAACCCCTGGGATACCACCCATGAATACTCATTACTTATACATTACTTCTTTCTCTTATTACTCGTTCTTCCATTACTATAATGATACATACTTCATCTTTTGAGAGATTGATACATTGAGGATCATGGCATCATTTGAAGCACACATATATATTACTTCACTCCTTTACTTCATGAAATTGATACTTTGTAGTTGTAACATTATTGGAAGCTTTGGAACATAACATTATTGGGGCTCATCAAGGATACATTACTTCATGTCTTTACTCTTGTAAGATTGATACCTCTACTTGTGAGGGATAGATACATTAGCTTGCACATTACTTCCTTCATTACTTATGTGAGATTGGTACTTTTACTTGTGAAAGATTGGTACAAAGATAATCATCATATTACTGGACTTTGGAACATGACATGATTGGAAATACTATTCAAGCATAAATAGATTCTCTTACATTATTACTCTCTTGAGATAGTTCTCTTGGAAATTACAACGTTATGACAACTTTGGAACTTCAGTCAATGAATAAGACATAAGTCAATCATAATTCGTCTAAGAATAGGACACATGTGAATAACAATATACGTCAACCTGAATCAATGTACTTTAAAACCTCTCGGAATAGAACAAGCCCAATGCCAATGTGAACAACATGTTGCAGAAGAATACGGAAAGAGTAACCTTACATACCTTATCTTCCCAATATGACTACACAAGCCAATATGTGAATACAATAATTCAGCTCCCTCCTCACGTTTCACTCTACAACACAATTACATAACGGAACCAACATTAACCACCAACTACCTTACATATGCATATAACGATAATGAGTTACATGTTTGCCTTTAAAATGTCATTTCCTTCTCTACAATACCATTCATGAAAGTATCCTACCAACAATCCCATAATATTCCATACATTGACCAATACATGATAAACTCATAGCATGTCACACCAAGTTCATACTTTCCACTCTCCATCAACACAACATCACAATGATTCCATCAAGTCACTTCAATACACCTCACAACAACATATCGGCCAAAATCCCATAATTTACACTTATAGAAAAATAACAAGTTTAATAATATAATCACACCATACATGTTGATATTTCATCCATACCATGCTCTTTTATCAAAACCACTAGTCATCTTTCAAGTTTAAATTCCATGGATGACACATCTTTTACAAAAACACGAAGTGCCATGTTCAACACTTCCAAGCATAACCAAGATGATCTAAATGATCTCCCATGCATATAATATATTAATCCATAAGAATAATTACTTACCTAAGCTTGCAAATGAGTGATCTTGTCTCCAAGAGTTGGTTGCCTTAGGGTTTGTGTTGAGAGAAAAATGTTGGAAATATTTCAAAAAGGGCATGTGTGTTATAATGAATAAAATCAGCCTTTTGTGCCTTTATGTAATCCTCATGGTCATCCTTAGCCACATGTAATCAATAATTGAGGTGTTTTACTTGGTCAAATGAAAGAATGGGTCATTTGACCCATTGGGCCTTGCATTTTGGTCTCTCTTTGGGCTTTAAATTGAGCTCAATAACCCATGTCATCTTAACCCACCAAATATAATGTATAATCCACCATATATCTCATGTTCAAATAATTCTATAAATATCTCGATAATATTCACTTAAGAGATTCCCGTTCGTAGTCTCAATCGCAAAATAGAAATTCTAGTCACTCATGGCTTATTTGAACATAATTTGTTAAAATACTTGTGACGAAGGATTAACCCCAACTCGGATGTTAAACGCGCTTAAAAATAGTTCTACTATGATGGAGTAATGATACCATGACTCAAAGGTCTCATATACATCATAATAGTCGAAGAAAAATTTTGGTAAAAACCACCCCGGCACGCCGCTTTGCGCGCTCCTTTGCTGCCTGTGGAAACAAAAATTTGGGTCAGAGCAGCCTGGCACGCCCTCTGCAGCGGCCCATGCTAAATTTTTGATTTTGACTTTTCTTTGCGGATTTGGTTGGATCTTTCAAGTCCCAACCTTTTGCTTACCTCTTAGCTTTAAGATTCTTTGCTTGTATGTCCCTTAAACCTCAATTTTTCACCCCACAAATGCTCCACAAAGTCACAAACGCCACCCCCTACAAAGATCTAACCACATGTACTAGGCCCAATATCAAATATTTCATCAATGACACTACAAAATACATACTTATGACTCTCGACACCTAAATAAACATTGTTCAAAGTTGTCAAGTAGGGTTGGGAAGGTACGGGGTGTTACAGTGTTGTGGAATATTTAAATTAGAATTTACCGAACGTGTTGTGGAATATTTAAATTAAAAACTTTTAGTTACGATACATTTATATGATTTTATAATTTATTAATATTTTAAGCGGAGATAGTGAATCTAGATATGTTAAAATATTATTATTATTATATAATAGAGGCTTTATTCGAAATAATTTTTTATTAATTATGATATATTCATAAATTTATATTTATTTTACCACGAACCTATGCAAAAATGTGGGATGAAATATTTTGGTGTTGCCACCTCAACTCCACGAGGAGGTGAAGTGGGTGGACAACAACTTGGTAAGGTGTCAAGATGCTGCCCACTTGCCATGTTTGTCATGACATAAAATATGGTGTGTTGGCAACTTTTGATATTAAACATATATGCTTCTACCATTTTTTCTTTTAAGCCTTTAATTGGCACTTTTAAGAATTAAACTTATATGTTCTTTGTAAATATACTTCGAACTTTACATACATAACATTGAGGGGAAAGTAGTAGAAAATATATTTTGGCACAATATTTGACCTCCAAATGAGAATCAATTATCTATATCAAGTTATTCAAGTTCGGATTCTAGTATAAGCTCGGACCTAGGAGGATTTTTCCTTACTCTTGGAGGTTCTTGACATGATGGATTTCTGTGGTCAAGTAGAGAGGACGAGTAGCTCATGGTCGATCTAAGGCTGCTGTCTGGCATCCAGGTATGCTAGGTTTACCCTATCTTTAGATTGAGCTTATGTATGGTGTTAGTATACTATTATGCTTGATTTGGGCAGGTAGTTATAGCTCAAGTATCGTTTGATATATTTTATACCTTATTTATCTGGTTAGACCCTGATTTGGTAGGTTTTAGGCCCGTTATCCCTTAATGTGGTGTAGTATTTATGAACTTAGGGCGTGGTATTAAGCTTGTAAATCTTGGATTTCTTCTTTTTAGCTAGTTATGCGTATATTTATATAAATGCATTTCAGTTCTGATTTGGGACCAGCATATACTTTATTTCTGTTATTTGTTATGAGTTTTAGTATAGCTTTGGCACCGGTTATGGTAAGGTTTGGATTTCAGTTTTACAGTTAAGTTTGGTTACTTATGGATCCACTGGATTCTAGTTATGTTATGGTTTCCTTGAGTTTTGGTTTGAGTCCGGCATTTGGTTATGATATGATCGGGGTGTTATAGTGTTGATTACGGTAAATATGGGAGTATTGACAGTGGTATTGAGTTTTGTTGTACATGATTTATGTAACCTCTCATTATTACCTACTATTTTTTATTCGAATTTGGCGTATGGCCTCTTGTTATTATCCACTATTACCGGTTCGAGCCCGGCGTATGGACTCTCGTTATTACCCATTGGTGTCGGTTCAAGTCTGGTGCACACCTGGATGGTTTTCTCATGGATTTGGAATCAGATGGTTACTTGGATTGGTTCAGTTATGGGTTATTTATGCTTATGCTTTTGCTTTAGTTACTTCTTGTGTGCACCCACTGGCTTATGGGGGCTTGGTAGGGTTAATTGTCTTCTTTTGTGTGCCTTCTGGGCTTATGGGGGCCCAGTTAGGTTATTGTTAGTTGTATTTCTTATCGTTGGGTTGTTTATTTCTTGTATTGACTCTATTTATTTCCTTTATCGCGCTTGCATAGTTCAGTAGCTATTTACTTTTCCACCCCTATCATTGCTAACTTAGCTTATACTCTCGCATTTTAGTTATGCTTTTACTATATTTGAGCTCAGTCGGCCGATGATGCCTACTGAGTACCTATTGTTTTGGTACTCATACTGCACTTCTTCATCTTTTCTCTGATCCAAACCCGAGTATGAGCAGTCAGCATTGACGTGATTCTCTGACCCAATACTGATCCAGAGCAAGGTGATCTTTCTGGATTTCGAGGCTGATCCCCCTCCATCTGTTCCAGTATAGTATTTTACCTTCGAGACTACTGTGTATATACTATGTATATTTTTTGATACTGTTTAGCACTCTTCTTTTTGTTAGTAGTGGCTCTAGTACCTACCTTATCAGGTCTTAGGTGGGATCATCTTGTATATTTTATCCTCTTCTTCCCCCATCTATGGTATATTATATATGCATGATTCTTCGCTTCCACTTATGTCTTTATTGTTGGTGTTGATTTATTCCTGTCATTTCTTGTTTTCCGTCTGTTAGCCTATTACTCATCGTTTTGGACTATGGCTTGGCTTTCCTACTGGTGGGATGGAGTAGGCGTCATCATGACTTGAGAAATCAGGTCGTGACAGCTTGGTATTAGAGCCTAGGTTTCACCGGTATTGTTGGTACAAGAGCCAATATTTAGTAGAGTCCTGTGGATCAGTACAGATATGTCTGTATCCTATCTTCGGGAGGCTACAGAACATTTTTAGGAAAAATCTCATCTTTCTGATTCACTTTTATGGGTTGGGTCTGTTTTGGTCTCTAAATCTTTATTTGTTTCACTCTTTCGCAGATGGATAGGATGCGGGGTGCGACAGCCGGGGATTAGGACCTCGAGCCCGCTGTTAGAGCTCTAGTTAGGGGCAGAGGTTGACCCCGAGGTTGAGGGAAAGCTAGGACAGCAGCCCCAGTTTGATATCATGCTAGGGAGCCATTGTCGGACCCTATTATAGCTCTTAAGCCTGAGACAGCTCCAGGTATTCCACTACCACAGCAGCAGGTGGGCCAGGGGGTAGCCCAGGTCCCACCCGAGTTTATATCTTCTTTGGTTCTTCAGGATGCATTGATACAGTTATTGGGGTTAGTTGGTGGACCGCCGATCGATGGAGCTCCGCCAGCAGCACTGGGTGGTATTGATTTAAGGGCACAGCCTGCAACTGCTGCTTCCAAAGTAGAGGTTCTGACAGCATCGGTAGTCCCACAACCGATAGTAGCCCAGCCAGTTATGTCCGTGGAGAAGCAGAAGATGCTGGGCTAATTTCTGAGATTGACTCCATCCAAGTTTGTCGGGACCCCAAGAGAGGATGCTTATGAGTTTTTGTCCAGTTGTGAGGAGAGATTGTGGAATTTGGCCTTATTTGAGTTGTGTGGAGTGGATTTTATTGCTTATCAGTTGGACACAGTAGCGAGGAGGTAGTGGAGAGGTTATCTTGATTCCAGGCCAGCTGGATCTCCACATGTGACTTGGACTCAATTCTTTGAGGTTTTCTTGGGGAAGTATATCGCAGCATGCGCGAGCATCTTTGAGATGAGTTTTTTGGATTGAGACGTGGTTCTATGTCTGTGGCCGAGTATAAGGTGAGATTTCAAGAGTTAGCCAGGCACGCCACTATGATTCTGCCTACGGAGTATGAGCAGATTCGATGTTTTGTTAGGGGTTTGAGATTACCACTTCATAGGGCTACATAGAGTTTGGTGACTTCAGGGAAGTCTTTTTCTGATATTGTGGAGCATGTATATTCTATAGAGGAGATGGATCAAAAGGCCCAAGGGGGCAGTGATAAGAGACCTTGTTATCAAGGCAGTTACAGTGGAAGCCATAGCGGCTCACAATCCAGAGGTCGAGAGTTTTAGGGTAGGTACCTCTAGTAGTAGCCTTATCAGTGTCAGGGTTAGCCTAGTATCCCAGTTCAGCAAGTGCTTCAGATATCGAATGGGGGTAAGCCTGGTTATAATGGTTATAGTGGTCAGAGCAGTAGTTAGCCTCAGAGGGGTGTTCAGTCGGGGTCGTCGAGTTGAGGCTGTCATTCCGGAGCAGCCGAACCTTTTAGACATAGCAGGGTGCCTGGGGCATGTTATTACAGTGGGATTATTGGTCACTTTGCCCGTGAGTGTCCCCGACGTGGGATGATTGAGCCTTCAGCTCAGACTGCACAACCCATCAGATCAGTGCCTCGGCCAGTTAGAGGTGGTGCTTAGGGTCGTAGGGGTAGTCCCTAGGGTTTGATAGGTGGTCCTCAGAGAGGTAGGATAGGTGGTCAGGTGGGAACCCAGTTCGGTAGCGGACAGGGCCATTTGTATGATGCACTGGGTAGGCCGGAGGTTGAGGCTTTGGATGTTGTGATCACAGGTATGATTTTCGTATGCCACAGCCAGTTTCTGCTTTGTTTGATCTCAGTTCCATAGTTTCATATTGTTTTGCTTATTATTCACCGCGGTTGGGTTTATGTTTGAAGTCTTTATCTGTGCCATTACATGTAGCTACCCCCGTGGATGATTCTTTAGTAGTGGATCGGGTATGTAGATTATCTTTGGTGACTGTTCGGGAATTTGATACTCAAATTGATCTAATTGTGTAAGATATGTTGGATTTTGATTTGATTCTGGGCATGGACTGGTTGTCTCCCTATCATGCGGTTTTGGATTGCTTCACCAAGACCGTTACGTTATCTATGCTTAGCATACCTCCGGTTGTGTGGCAGGGTTCTTTTAGCCATGCGACAATGGGGATTATTTCTTACATTTGAGCTAGTAGACTGATATCGAGGGGTTGTGAGTCATTCCTTGCTTATGTTCAGGATATTAGTATTGAGAGTCCTTCACTTGACTCTATTCCTGTTGTTTGTGAGTTTCCTGATGTTTTTACTACAGACCTACCTGGCCTTTCTCCTAAGCGAGACATAAAGGTATCTATTGACCTCAAGCCAGGCACCCGACCTATTTCTATGGCTCCTTAACACATGGCTCCTGTCGAGCTGAAGGAGCTAAATGGTCAGCTTCAGAATCTTTTGGGTAAGGGTTTTATCAGACCGAGTGTGTCACCTTGAGGTGCTCCAGTTCCGTTTGTGAAGAAAAGAGATGGCTCTATGTGTATGTGTATCAACTATAGGAAGCTAAATAAGGTGACCGTGAAGAATAAGTATCCTATGTCTAGTATCGATGACCTATTTGACCATCTGTAGGGTGCAGCCATATTTTTTAAGATTCATTTAAGATAGCCTTTAGGACTCGTTACGGCCATTATGAGTTCCTAGTGATGTATTTTGGGTTGACCAATGCCCCAGCAGCATTTATGGATTTGATGAACTGCATGTTCAGGCCTTATTTAGACTCCTTTGTGATAGTCTTCATTGATGACATTCTGGTTTATTCGAGGAGTAGGGAGGAGCACGAGCAGCATTTAAGAGTTGTGCTCCACACTTTGAGAGATCATAAGCTTTATGCCAAATCCTCAAAGTGCGAGTTATGGTTTGAGTCTGTAGCTTTCTTGGGGCATGTGGTGTCCAAGGATGGTATTATGGTGGACCCAGCAAAGATTGAGGCTATTTGTGGTTGGGCTAGGCCTATGTCGCTTACCGAGGTTCATAGTTTTATTAGGTTGGCAGGCTACTACAGGTAGTTCGTTGAGAGTTTTTCTTCTATTGCGGCCCCTATGATTAGATTAACCAAGAAGGAGGTTCAATTGAGTAGTCTGTGAGTTGTGAGGCGAGCTTTCTGAAGCTCAAGGACTTGCTCACTTCAACTCATATTCTGACTCTTCCAGTTGAGGGCGAGGTTACCATCTATTGTGATGCTTTTGGTATTGGTTTAGGGTGTGTTTTGATGCAGCGGGGCCGTGTTATTGAATATGCATCGAGGCTGCTAAAGGTGCATGGGCGCAACTACCCCACTCATGATTTGGAGTTGGCAGAGGTAGTATTTGCGCTTAAGATTTGGAGGCATTACCTGCATGGTGTTCGCTTCGAGATCTTTACTGACCACCATAGTATTTAGTATGTCATGACCCAAAGGGAGCTTAACTCAAGGCAGCGTAGATGGATTGAGTTGCTGAAGGACTATGATATCTCTATTCTATACCATCAGGGCAAGGCGAATGTGGTAGCGAATGCCTTTAGCCAAAAGGCAATCAGTATGGGTAGCTTGGCTTTCATTTTAGTTTCACAACGGTCGTTAGCTTTGGATATCCAGTCCTTAGCTAACTTGATGGTTCGTCTTGATATATTTGACCCTGGGAGGATTATTGCTAGTGTTGACGCTAGATCTACCATATTGTAGCAGATTTGGGGTCGTTAGTTTGAGGATAAGAAGCTTCGTAGCATTCAAGGGCAGGTGCTGAGAGGTGAGTCCAGGGGGGCTACCTTTTCTGAGATTTGATGGTCGTATTTGTGTTTCGAGGGTTGGAGATTTGATTAAGTTGATTCTTCGTGAGGCTCATAGCTCCAGGTACTCTATTCACCCCGAGACAGCTAAGATGTATAGGTATTTGAGGTTGCATTACTGGTGGTGTGGTATGAGAAGAGATATAGTAAAATTTATGGCTCGATGCCTTTGTTATTAGCAGGTAAAAGCCAAGCACCAGAGACCTAGTGTATTACTTTAGTGGCTACCCATTCTCGAGTAGAAATGGGAGCGAGTTAATATGTATTTCGTAGGTGGTTTACCTCGTACTTCTCGTGGGTTTGATAGCATTTGGGTCATTGTGGATCGATTGACCAAGTCTGCTCACTTCATTCCTATTCAGATCTCCTACAGTGCCGAGAGATTAGCATGTGTCTATATTCGAGATGTGGTTCGCCTATATGAGGTACCTATATCTATCATTTCAAACCGAGGCTCTCAGTTAATTTCTATCTTCTGGAGGATATTTCAGGAGGAGTTGGGTACCCAGGTTGACCTTAGCACCGCCTTTCACCCCCAGACTGATGGGTAGTCAGAGCAGACTATTCAGGTTTTGAAGGAATGCTCTGTGGTTGTGTTTTGGATTTTAGGGGTTAGTGGGACCAGTTTTTACCTTTGGCGGAGTTTGCATATAATAATAGCTATCATTTAAGTATTCAGATGGCTCCATTCGAGGCACGGTATGGTAGGCGATGTGGATCTCCGATTGGTTAGTTCGATACTTCTGAGGCTGGGCCTTGTGGTACAGATTTGCTTTGTGAGTCATTGGATCGGGTCCGGGTGATTCAAGATAAGTTTCGGACAACTCAGAGTCGACAGAAAAGTTATGCTGACCGTAGGCGTCGTGTATTAAGGTTTAGAGGTGGTGACAGGGTCTTTCTGCGAGTATCGCCCATAAAGGGCGTGGTGAGGTTCGGGAGGAGGGGAAAGCTCTGCCCCAGATATACTGGCCATTTGATATCATGCGGACAGTTGGGGAGGTAGTATATGAGTTGGCATTTCCTCCTGCCTTTTCAGCCATCCACTTGGTGTTTCATGTATCTATGATGCGGCAGTATATCCCAGATGAGTTGCACATGCTTCGGTGGGACTCGGTTCTGTTAGATGAGAGGTTGGCATTTGTAGAGGAGCCTGTGTCCATTTTTGGCCAGAGATGTCAGGGGGTTGTGCTCCAAGACATTCATGTAGTTAAGGTTCAGTGGTGTCACCGTTCAGTTGAGGAGGCTACCTGGGAGACCGAGTGTGATATGCGGACCCAGTATCCCTACTTGTTCGAGCTTCAGGTACTTCCTTATCCTTTACTTTCGCGGACGAAAGTCCTTTTAGTAGTGGATGTTGTAATGACCCTCTCGGTCATTTTCCTCATTTTAGTGCGTTCTTGGTGTTTAGAGCTTTCCTATAACTGCCCCAAGTTATTTATGACTTGTTGGGACTGAAAGTTCAGTTTCCAGGCAGTTCATTTGAGAATTTTATTAATACCGAACGTGTTGTGGAATATTTAAATTAAATTAGAATTCGATAGAGATATATTTGATTACCCTTCTAAAATATTTTAGATGGTTATGAAAAACTTTTAGTTACGATACATTTAAATGATTTTATAACTTATTAACATTTTAAGGGGAGATAGTGAATCTAGATATGTTAAAATATTATTATTATATAATAGAGGCTTTATTCAAAATAATTTTTTATTAATTATGATATATTCACAAAGTTATATTTATTTTACCTCGAGCCTATACAATAATGTGGGATGAAAATATTTTGGTGTTACCACCTCAACTCCATGTGGAGGTGAAGTGGCTGGACAACAACTTGGTAAGGTGTCAAGATGCTGCCACTTGCCATGTTTATCTTGGCATAAAATATGGTTTGTTCCCGACTTTTGATATTAAACATATATGTTTCTACCATGTTTTCTTTTAAACCTTTAATTGGCACTTTTAAGAATTAAACTTATATGTTCTTTGTAAATATACTTCCAACTTTACATGCATAACGTTGAGGGGAAACTAGTAGAAAATATATTTTGGCACAATATTTGATCTCCAAACGAGAACCAAATATCTATATCAAGTTATTCAAGTTCAGATTCTAGTATAAATCTCGGACCTAGGAGGATTTTTCCTTACTCTTGGAGGTTCTTGACATGACGGATTTCTGTGGTCAAGTAGAGGGGACGAGTAGATCATGGTCGATCTAAGGTTGTTGTTTGGCATCCAAGTAGGCTAGGTTTACCCTATCTTTAGATTGAGCTTATTTATGGTATTAGTATACTATTATGCTAGTTTTGGGCAGGTAGTTGTAGTCCGGGTATCGTTTGAAAAATTTTATGCCTTATTTATCCGGCTAGGGCCCCATTTTGGTAGATTTCAGGCTCTTTATCCCTTAATATGATGTAGTATTTATGAGCTTATGGTGTGGTATTAAGCTTGGAAACCTTGGATTTCTTACTTTTAGTTAGTTATGCCTATATTTATATAAATGCATTTCAGTTCCGATTCGGGACCAGCATATACTTTATTTCTGCTTTTTGCAATGAGTTTTGGCACAACTTTGGCACTGGTTATAGTAAAGTTTGGGTTTTAGTTTTACAGTTAAGTTTGGTTACTTAGGGATCCACTGGATTCTGGTTATTTTATGGTTTCTTTGAGTTTCGGTTCGAGTTCGGCATCTAGTTATGATATGATCAGTGTGTTCTGGTGTTGATTACGGTTGACCTGGGAGTATTGACAGTGGTACTGAGTTTTTTTGTACATGATTTATGTGTCCTCTCGTTATTACCCACTATTTTCGATTTGAATCCGACATATGGACTCTTGTTATTATCCACTATTTTTGGTTAATCCCGACGTTTGGGTTCTCATTATTACCCATTGGTGTCGGTTCAAGTCTGGTGCACACCAGGATGGTTTTCTCATGGATTTGGAATCAGATGGTTACTTGGATTGGTTCAGTTATGGGTTATTTATGTTTTTGATTTAGTTACTTCTTGTGTGCACCCACCGACTTATGGGCGCTTGGTAGGGTTAATTGTCTTCTTCTGTGTGCCTTCTGGGATTATGGGGCCCCAGCTAGGTTATCGTTAGTTGTATTTCTTACCGTTGGGCTATTTATTTCCTGTATTGACTCTATCTATTTCCTTTATCGCGCTTGCATAGTTCAGTAGCTATTTACTTTTCCACCCCTATCACTGCTGACTTAGCTTATACTCTCACATTTTAGTTATGATTTTACTATATTTGAGCTCAGTCGGCTAATGATGCCTACTGAGTACCCATTGTTTTGGTACTCATACTGCACTTTTTCATCTTTTCTATGATCCAAACCCGAGTACGAGCCGTCAGCATTGATGTGATTCTTTGACCCAATACTGATCCGGAGCAGAGTGAGCTTTCTGGATTCCGAAGCTGATCCCCCTCCATCTGTTCTAGTATAGTCGTTTGCCTTCGAGACTACTATGTATATATTATGTATATTTTTGGATACTGTCTAGTATTCTTCTTTTTGTTAGTAGTGGCTCTAGTACCGTCCTTACCAGGTCTTGGGTGGGATCATCTTGTATATTTTGTCCTCTTCTTTCCCCCTCTATGGTATATTTTATATGCATGCTTCTTCGCTTCCACTTATGTCTTTATTATTGGTGTTGATTTATTCCTGTCTTTCTTTGTTTTCCGCCTGTTAGCCTGTTACTTGTCGTTTCGGGCAATGGCTTGGCTTGCCTACTGGTGGAATGGAGTAGGTGTCATCATGACTTAAGAAATCGGGTCGTGACACCATGGGTCCTATTGCAGGAGCTGCGAGCTCTGTAGGTGTATACAGAAATTCATGCGATGACTTTCACTATTCATCCCACCATTACGATTACATTGCATTGCATATTCATCTTCCATGATTCATTTAGTTTTCCTTGCCTTGTGTTTAGTTTCCGTATAATTTTTATGTATATCTTTGTTGTTTCAATTTTGTATTATATTAGAACTGTTAGTGGAGACGGTGTGAGCTACCACTTGGGAATTTCTTATTGCAGGTGACGTGCTCATAGTTTTCCTTACTTATATTTTTGTCTGCCTTGCTCTATCAGCCTATGATCCCTACTGAGTACATGCGGACCATACTCTCCCCTACTGTGCCCTTTCAGTGCAGATCCTGGTTCGAGTACGACACACGGTGGCTAATCATGCTTTTCAAAGATTGTGTGTCACGACCTAAAAACTAGGTCATGATGGCACTTGTCGCGGCTTAGCCTTGACAAGTAAGCCGATCACCCAAACTGATAAAGTAAAATCGAAATCAACAATAACATAGCTAAGGTGAGACTTCTAGAACAAAGTCAGATCAATACAAGTATAAAAATAGCGGAAGCCTGAAATAAATATCATAAATCACCCAAAACCTGGTGTCATAACGTAAGAGCATCTACTACAATATCCGAAATTTGAAAATACACATCTGTCTCTGAAAACCAAGATAAAGACAAATAAGGATAGATGAGGTCCGAATCCGCCCCAAACTTTGGAGCGAATCAGTACCTCAAAGTCTAGAATCTCCGCACAAAGTCAACCGCCACGTGAGATACTCAAACTGGGATCTGCACCGAAAGAGCACAGTAGGGGTGAGTACGGTCCCATGTACTCACTAAGAATCATAGGCCGACTGAGCAAAATAGGCAATAATAAAAATAAAGAAAAACTATGAGCACGGCACCTGCAAACAGAAAAGTTCCCAAATGGTAGCTCACACCATCTCCATTAACAGTTCTAATATAATGCAGAAAAGAAAAAAACATAAATACACACGAAAGGTATACAAAAACTAAACACAAGTCAAGAAAGCTAAAGAAAATCACTGAAGATGCATATGCAATGCAATACAATGATGATGATGGGATGGAATAGTGAAAGTCATCGTACGACTTTCTGTATACACCTACCGAGCTAGCAGCTACCGCAATAAGACCCATGGGGGGTTTGCAACCCGTATACTATAACTCATATGTCAATCTCAACCCACCTCTCCGGATCATGTTCACAGAGAGGGTTTTTATTAAAATGTCTCATTTTCTACCAAAAATAATGTTCCTCAATAGTACCAGCATCTCATGAATGTATATATGGAGTGAGGATGTAATACTCAAAATCAAATCAGTATGAAGGTGTCCAATTGATTTAATACGCATATAAATGAGCTCAGAATCAACTCAATAGGTCCACAATTCATGATTATCAACTCTAATTAGGCACTATCGGAATAAATATGCATGTAGGACATCATTAATATCATATCAACCCCTAACTCGGGTTTGTCTATCATGATAAAGGCAATCAATGCTCAATAAGGCCTATAATAACAATTTAAGGCCCCACACGAGCATCATATCTAGAATAAAGGCATCTAAATGCAGAGATAAGGTCAAATGATGTCAATTAAATCCCCCACACGGGCAACACGCAATATCTGATATCTCAAGTCAACAACAACAGAATATAATCCCCCACACAGACACACAACAATAATAATAGTCTCTAAATATAAACCCCATAGTTATTTTCCCCGACCCATAGCATGTTTTACATAATTATTAACTACCCAACTCAATCTGAAAGAAGTTAAGCCATACCCTACCTCGAAACGACAAAATCCAAGCCTAAAGTACTTCAACATGAAGCTTTCACTTTTTGAACGTCCTCGGAATCAACTAAAACATACAAATATAACATCTACGCGTTAAAAGAAAGCTATCGATACCCATATCGACCATTTATAAAACGGATCAAAAACGAACTTGAAAAATGAGTTCGAAAACAAGAGGGGTAAAACCAGAATTTTATTTTAAAAATACATTTTCCAAGGTTAAAGAAATCTACAGTAGAAAATCCACGCAAAAACGAGCTTAAAACAGGGTTCAAATAGAAGAAAACCCATTTTTAAGCTTTACCGATAAAAAGCCCAAAAATCCATTTTGAAATCAAGATTAAAAAGTGTTTTCGAAGATATAATCAATTGGAAATAGTGGGATTATGAGTTTAGAAATTACCCATACGAAATTCAACATTGAAACCCTTAAAAATTGCCTTTTCTGAAGCTTGGAGGTCCAAAAATGGAGTAAAATCGCGAAAATAAGGCTTTTATATTGTTCTAGGAACAGTGCCTCACGAATGCGATCAACCTTTTGCGTTCTCGAGGGTCAACTTTGACCGGCCAAATAATTAGCCTTCGCATTCGCGAAGAGGGATCGGTTGCTGTTCGCGATTGCGGCCACCACCTCGCGATGGCGATGAAGGGTAATTTCCTTCTCCGTGTTCGTGGTCAGGGGCCCGCGTTCGCGAAGAAGGATCCATGCACCAGATATCAGCTATGCACCAACTGATTTGCATGGTTTTGAATTCTCTGAACGGACCCTCGGGATTCGTTCGAGATCCGACAGAAACAAACAATATATGCTACTAGGCTAATTTTGAAGTTCCAGACTCAATAGCGACGTTGGATTTTAGAAAAAGAATTTTTTTCAATAAATTAACCCCCGGGACCCCTTTTTCACTATTTTCCAAACCAAGGGTCAAAATACAAAATAAAGGTCCCTAACCCAAACCAACCACGCTACTAACCCAAATTCAATATTTCGGATCTGTTGGGGCAGTCCAAATCGTCATCCGGCACTCAAAACATAAAATATTGACCAAAGTCAACTATTGGCTCTTAAAGCCTCTAAACAACCTCAAAACTCATCCAACTCATTTCCGACAGCCTCGGGAACCATGCCAACCATCCCCAAACCCCAAAATAAACATGTAGCAACTACGGAGAAGGAGAGAATGGTCAACACACATAAAAATGGAAATTTACAAATTCAGGTTATAACAATATCCACAATTAAGACTCTAGTTCATCCTCAAACTAAAAAGAAAAAAATACCTGAATCAGTGAAAAGGTGAGGGTAACTACTACACATGTCCGACTTGACCTCCCAAGTAGCCTCCTCAATAGAACGATGTCTCCACTGAACCTTAACTATAGGAATATCCCTAGAACACAACTGTCTAACATCCCTGGCTAAAATGGAGACTTCCTACTTAACGAAGGTCAACCTCTCGTCCAACTTAACCAAATCCCATTGAAGCACGTGAGTCTCATACGGAATATAACGTCGGAGGAAAGATACATGAAAAACTGGATGAATGGCTAAAATTTCAGGATGTAAATCCAACTCATAAGCAACCTCCCCAACTGACTGAAGAATCTCAAAAGGCCCAATATACCTCGGGTAAATCTTGCCTCTCTTTTCGAACCTCATCACGCCCTTCACAGGCGACACACGAAAGAAACTCGATCACAATCCCAAACTTCAAGGCACGAAGTTTGTGGTCGGCATAGCTCTTTTGCCTACGCTGGGCTGCTCATAGCCTATCCTCGATCACCCAAACTCTATCCAAAGACTCACGAAGCAAGTCGGTACCACGGGGTCTAGCTTGGAAGTCTCAAACCAACCAATCGAAGATCTACAACGCCTCAAAAGGTGCCATCTCAATACTCAAATGGTAGTTGTTATTATAAGCAAACTCTGTCAAGGCTAAATGCTACTCCCACTGACCTCCAAAGTCCATAACACACGTGTAGAGTGTATCCTCCAAAACCTGTATGGTGCGCTCCTACTGACCGTTGGTCTGGCGGTGAAAAGTTGTGCTAAGGTCAACCTAAGTACCCAACTCCTCCTGAAATGTCCTCGAAAAGCTAGAAGTGAACACTGAACCTCTATCTGAAATAATAGACACGGGTACTCCATGAAGACGAACAATCTCTCGAACATAGATATGAGCCAACTTCTCACCACTGGATGAAATCTGAATAGGGATGAAATGGGCTGATATGGTCAATCGATCAATGATGATCAGCTCCCACTTCCACTCACTAAATCCATAGTGATCAGCTCTCACTTCCACTCCAGATTGGGTAATATCTGAAGCAAACCACCCCATCGCTGATGCTCGGCCTTCACCTACTGACAACACAAGCAAGGAGCTATAAAATTGGCTACATCCTTCTTTATACCACACTACCAGTAAAGCTGCATCGAATCACGATACATCTTAGTCATACCAGGATGAATGGAATATCTGTAACAATGCGCCTCCTCCAAAATCAGTCTCACCCATCCACTAACTCTCGACACACAAACACGACCACCAATCCACAACATACCATCAAAATCAAGAGATGCCTCTTTAGCCTCACCACTCAACACTTTATCTTGAATAGCCCTCAAACCATCATCATCAAACTGGTGAGCTCGAATCTGCTCCATCAAGGAAGATTTAGCATCAAAGAAGGCGAAAACACGACCTAGTGTCGAAATGTCAAGCCTAACCATCTAGTTAGCTAAAGACTGAACTTCTAAGCCTAAAGGTCGCTCCTGAGTCAATAGATAGGCCAAACTCCCCATACTAGTTGACTTCCAACTCAAGGCATCTGCAATCATATTAGTCTTTCCCGGATGATACATAATAGTGAGGTCATAATCCTTAAGCAACTCAAGCCAACGAAGTTGTCTCATATTAAGCTCTCTCTAGGTGAAGAAGTACTGAAGACTACGATGATTCGAGAAAATCTCACAATGGGCTCCATACAAGTAGTACCTCCACAACTTCAGCACAAACACAACCGCGGCCAACTCCAAATCATGGGTAGGATAATTCTTCTCATGAGTCTTCAGCTGACGAGATGCATAAGCAATCACCTTACCCTTCTGCATCAACATTGCACCCAATCTAACACCCAAAGAATCACAAAATATGGTAAATCCCACGCCCTCCTTAGGCAAGGTCAAGATATGAGCCGAATTCAACAACTCCTTGAGCTTTTGGAAGCTCTTCTCACATGCATCCGACCACTAAAAGGTAATCTTCTTCTGAGTCAACTTGGTCAAAGGAGCCGCAATAGAAGAGAAACCATCTACAAAATACCGATAATAACCCACCAAGCCAACAAAACTCTGAATCTTGGTAGGACTAGTGGGCTAAGCCCAATTACGAATCACCGTAATTAGAGCCGTCAAAATGGGCTTGGCCCTTGAGGCCAGCCCAACCCAACCCGCTATTAGAGTTGGGTTGGTTATGATTTTTGAGCCCATTTAAAAAGAGGGCTTATAAGCCCATCCCAAGTCAGCCCGCTAGCCCTTGAGGCTGGGCTGGGCTAGCTCGTGGGTCAAAATACTTTTAATTTAAATGAAGAGTGTGAAAAAAGAAGTATAAACTTAGAATAGTAACTACTGAATAAGTTTTAATATCTTACACAATACTTTATTTATTTAGCGTTAAATCCTAACCACCAAGTATAGATGTTTCATTCATGATTGCTATTCAATTTAAACTTAAAATTTAAAAGAAAATTATGAACAAAAAGAATTAAAAGCTATAAATAGTGATTACTAAATAAGTTCTAGCTAGTATCTTACACAATATTTTACTCATTTAGTGTTAAGTCCCTACTACTAAAATTCCTAACCACCAATATAAAAATTGCATTCACTATGAAATGTTCAAACACTTGTTGCTACTCGAAATTCATTGCATGACTTTACTCAAATTCAAAGCGATAATATTTTTAAGTGAATTTAAATATTATTAATTTTTGATATATATTTTTTTGATAATGTTTATCTAATTAAATCTTCATATGAATTTAGATGAAGGTGAGGTTAATTAAGACAACTTTATCGATGAATTCAAATGTGCTTGACTATGCATTGATGTTGAATATGTTATAAGTTATAGTAGAATTATGTACTTTCATATAATCATATGTTAGAAATGTTAACAAATTGTCATACCTATACATTCAAAGATAGATTGAATAAGAAAAAAGTTAACAAGAAAAAAAATCGGTAAAAATGAAGGGCTAGCCCGCCCAAGCCCGCGACCCCTTTAGGACTGGGTTAGGCCATATATTTTAAGGCCCTCTAAAATGAAGGGCCGTCTTGTCCTAGCCCATCAGATTCTTTGGCCCATGAGGCTTGGGGTGGGGTGGGTTGGGCCAGCCCATTTTCACAGCTCTAACCGCAATCTTGGCTGGATCAACCGTAATACCATCCTTGGTCACTTCATGACCCAAGAAAGAGATAGAATCCAACTAAAAATCACACTTGGAGAACTTATCATACAACTTCTGATCACGAAATATCTGAAGCACAGTCCTCAAGTGTCTCACATGATTGGCCTCATTCTTGGAGTAAACCAAGATATCATCTCTAAATACAATCACAAAGGAGTTGAGATACGGTCTAAACACCTGGTTCATAAACTCTGTGAACACTGTTGGGGCACTGGTCAACCCAAATGACATGACCAAAAACTCATAATGACCGTTTCGAGCCCAAAAAGTCATCTTCATAACATCCGAAGCTCTATTCCTCAACTGGTGATACCTGGATCTCAAATAAATCTTAGAAAACATGGAAGCACCCTGAAGATGGTCAAACAAATCATCAATGCAAGGAAGAAGATACTTGTTCTTAACCATCACTTTATTCAACTGTCGATAGTCAATACATATGCCCATAGAACCATTCTTCTTATTCACAAACAAAATAGGGGCAACCCAAGGAGACACACTAGGTCTAATGAATCCTGTACTCAACAAATCCTGTAACTGCTCCTTCAACTCAGTCGAAGTCATCCTATAAGGAGAGATAGAAATGAACTTGGTACTCATCTCAACATCTATAGCAAAATCAATATCACGATCCGGAGGCATACCAGGCAAATCCATAAGAAACACATCCATGAACTCGCGAGCAATACGAATAGAATCCATAGGAGGCGGTGAGGCAACAGTATCACGAACATAAGCCAAATAAGATAAATAACCCCTTTCTACCATGTGATGACCACGTAGAAAAGATATAACTCCCTTCAAACTCGAATTAAGAGTACCCTTCCAAGCTAACCTCGGCACACCCGGCATAGCTAAGGTCACGGTCTTGGCATAACAATATAAAAGAGCATGATAGGCAGCTAACCAATCTATACCCAAGATAACATCGAAGTCAACCATATCTAGGAGGATCAAGTCTACCCAAGTCTCACGCCTCGCAAAGGTAACCATGCAAGATCTGTACACCTGATCCACCACTAAAGAATCTCCTATGGGGGTAGATATATGAAGAGGCATAGCAAGGGACTCATATGCAGCATCAAAACTAGAAGAAAAATATGTAGACACATAAGAGAATGTACATACAGGTTCAAATAACACGGAAGTAGATCTGGAGCAAACTGGGACGATACCTGTAATGACTACATCAGAGGCCTCTGCCTCAGGTCTCCTAGGTATAGCATAACACTGTCCACGTCCCCTCTCGGACTGAGTAACCCCGCATCTACTACCACAAGCTCCCCTACCTCTACCTCGAGCACCTCTAGCACTACCTCTACCACTCTGTGAACTACCTCTGACTGCATATATAAGAGTAGTCAAAGTTGAAGCTGAGATCCCTACTGAGTAGGTCAAAACACACGTCTAGGGCAATCCTTGGCCATATGGACAAACTCATCACATATGAAACATTCTCTACACCCGACTCAATCAGAGGAGGTGATGATGAACCAGAATGACCATCCTAGTCTGAAGAACCAAACCTGGAACCTCCACTCTCATGGCCTAACACATGGCTACCAAAAGCAGTAGAACCTAAAGGTTTACCACCTGATCCCTGCAATGCAGCCTAGACCGGCCTACCATGAGAACCACGGGAACCTCTACTAGAGAAATCTCTACCTCGGGAGGCATGTCCACTAAACTCGCCCTGATGACGCATCTTTCTGGTGCCTCTCTGAGTAGCCTGGATAATAGACTCGGTCAACTTGGCTTGGTCAATAATACTCTGAAAAGAATCCCCTAAAACTACCATCTGGGGTGTAGCCAACTGATATAAACCATCTAACCCCTTCACAAACTTTTGAATCCTCTCACACTCGGTGGAAATGCTAGCGGCTGAATATCTTGACAAGGTGTGAAAATGTACCTCATACATGACAATAGACATGGAGCCCTTCTCTAAGTGATCAAACTCATCCCTAATCTAATCACTCAAACTATACGGAATAAACCTCTCCAAGAATGCCTCAGAAAACTGAGTCCAAGCCATAGCAAGCGAACCCAATTGCCTACAACTAGCAAGCGACCTCCACCAATAAGTGTGATGCCCTTGTCTGCGGGGGCGGATGCCCGTTTTGGTCCGAAATGGTCTTTTGGGGGTCTTTTTATGCAATGAATGGTCAATGATCATTACCAAACTTATTTTAACATATTTTGATCATCTTAAACATCAATGAACATCCATGGTTTTGCAACACACAAAAACATCACCAATACGACGTTTTCCCCTCACTTGCACCACCAATTCCATGAACAAATTTGCTACAACAATTCCAAGTGTTACACATAAAGGAGAACAAAGTAAAGACATAACCAAATAATACATATTGATATTCAATCCACCAAATCCACCTCCTTCAAGACCACAAGTCTATTCTCAATTTTATAAGACAAAACTCCTTGCCGATTTGAGCCAACATGTAGTATTTCACACATAGTGAATTCTCAATACATCACCAACATAACCAACATGTTTTACACCATATTCCATGCATATAATATATTAAACCATGAGAATAAATACTTACCAAAGCTTGGAAATGGATGATCTTGCCCTCAAATGGTTGCTTTAGGGTTTGGTTGAAGAGAGAAATGTTGTGGAAAATTCTAGACAATGCATGGGTGTCCAAATGATTAAAAAAAATCTGATTTCCATGCTTTATATAGGCCCTCAAGTCACTTCTTATCCAATTCTCAACATTAAATATCTTGTTTGAATGGGTCAAATGGAAGAATGGATCTTTTTTCTCCATTTGGGTCATGCATTTGGGCTTAAATTGAGCCCATTTGCATATATTAATTTGGCCCAACAATTTCATGTACAAATCCTCTAAATCTCATGCATGTTTAATTAATTCCATGTATATCACGGGAATCAATTTGGTTCGGAAATCTACGGGGTGTTACATTCTTCCCCCTTAGGAACATTCGTCCTCGAATGTTAACAACGTCGTCTCATGTGTAACAAATGCATATCTATACATATACTCATATATATACTTACTTAGTTGTTCTCCACTTCTGTTTGCTTGTTTCTCTATATGAAAATGAAAAAACCCATGCTTACATTCACTTGGGTCCCCAACCTCTTCTGAAAAGATTTCCACAAATGTGTTAACTTGGTAAGCCGATCAACTATTACTCTTATGGAATCACATCTGTTTTTAACTAAAAAGAATTTCCACATAGCCTATAACCTTCAGATTCCAAACACTTTATCTTTACTCGTTATCACTTCGATTACTGAAGTATAACTTTCGTAATATTCTTTTCAAGTAATCTTGTCAACAAGTCGCTTCCAAATCATGGTACATATTGATTACTCCCTACTAAATGGCATATCGTGAATGATGTACTTTACCATGATGCATGTCTTTAGTTCATATATATATATCCGATACATAAAATCTTCCTGACACTTCAATCCGTTGCCTATAATTAATGCACATTCTCGACGTGTCATCCCTCGTCGATACAATTTACACTGGTACACCCTAGGTAGACTAGTATTTTTCACATTAGTAGCTTTAACATTAGTATCATTCACTCTGACTAAGTGACTTATATACCCTTCTATTCAAGAAAATTCTTTGTGGAAAATGAAAATGTAATTTCTTTGCTCGGCAATCTATTGTGGCCTAACAAGAAGCCAACCAAGTCAGACCCATTGTAACATTAAAATCCATTATGTCCATCTCAATAAAATTAGTCAAGGTAACGTGATCACACATTCAATTGCGACATATTCTTTTAGCTATATAAATTCACCAACTGGTGTGGACACCTCATATGACTTGACTATTAATTCTAGTATTCCTTCAAATTTTTCCATAGTCAATGGTTAGGTAAAAATATAGATAATGTACCTGTCACTATGTCAAGGAGAGCCTCCAAATTCTGTTGATCTCGTAGGTTGTGTCATACTACCCGTGGCCTTTTGTGGGAATTCTCTCTTCACGTGTCCTGGATTTTTACACCAGAGACAAACGTCCGTGTCAAACCAGCATTCACCTGTATGATACTTTCCACAGCGCTGACACTGCTGACGAGAAGACCTCGCTTGACCCATACTTCCTTGTTCTCAATACCCTACTATCTGTGAACCCCGAGTCTCACTACTTTGTCCAGCTTGACTATTTCTAAACCTGCACAATTGAGATAGATTACCTGTCTCCTGATAAGAAACTGATGGTTTGGGCGGTCTAGAAAAATTTTGGGGCCTAAATCCTCTTTGGGACGCCATGAACTGTCCCATGGGTCTAGCCCGCTTTGATGGCCCTGCCTCAGATTCTTGTATCCTTCCTCTTTGCCTTTGATCCTCCATCTTTTGCGCGAAGGCTTGGATTCTGGCTATATCCATGTCTTTATTTAATGCAGCAATAGTACAGTCTCTTATCAAGTAGGGTTCCAATCTGTCTACATACCGATGAACTCTATCGGCCATAGTTGCTACCATATGAGGAGCGTATCTAGCCAACGAATTAAACCGAAGACTGTACTCCCTGACGCTCATATTTTCTTTACGAAGATTTAAAAACTGATCCGTACGAGCCTCGCGGACCTCATATGGAAGATAATGATCAAGGAATGCCACCTTGAATTCCTCCCAACTAGCTGGATTTGCACCGATACCTCTGGATCGTTTCCAATCTTCGTACCATAATATAGCCTCTCCTTTCAGTCTATATGCTGCAAGCTCCACTGTTTCTACACTAGTCACGTGCATAACATCTAGAGCCCTTTAAATTTGATCTACAAAGTCTTGCGGATCTTCATTAAGATCGGACCCGGAAAATGTGGGAGGATCCAATTTCAGGAAATACTGTGTCCGCCGACTAGCTATCCTAGCCGTTCCATCATCCCTGGTCACTAGACCAACTCGTCCTTGACTCTGGGAAACAACTATTTGAGTCAACATTTGCACTGCATTTTTCAAGTCCTGCAACTCCTGCCTAGTAACATTAACAGGCGATTCTGGGGATACTTCCCTCCTTAGTGGCCTCCCTGGAGAAGGGGGAGGAGAAGGTGCCCGTGATGTAAACTCAGTTTCAACCCTATATTGACTAGCTAGGTTAGGTGGGGATCTACTAATTCCTTCTCCCGCACGCATATCTACCTGCTTATCTTTGCCCATACCTTGTCTTGTAACCGGCATTTTACTATATCAAAGAAAACCAATTACAATGGTCAGATATAATCTGACCTATGGCAATGGCTCTATTGCACGATCTGGAAATGAAGAAATGAAACAACTCCTAAATGTCCCATAGCCTCCTGCTTATAAATGTGGCGTGCAACACATCCATAAGCAAGACTCTACTCAGACACGGCTTTGTAGACACCCTTAGAACAACACATCCACTTTTGTCACACCCCGAATCCCATTCGGGCCGGACTGGAACCCGAAGCCGATGAGGCTCGAGAGAACCAATCTTTGCTCATTTACTCTCATATGAATATTCGTGTATGAATATCATTTTACCTCCTGTAATTAAATATCAATGGCGGAAGTCATGGAAACATATGCAATATATGAAACTTGGCCGTTAGGGCCATCATGTCAAAATGAACGTATACATCTTACATTCAGCTTCCCACATATGTCTACAAAGCCTCTACAGATACATGACAATGAAAAACCTAGAGTCGGGACAAACACCCCGCTCTATACTCATATACCATCTCAAACCAATATGCATAATGACTCGGCAAAGCCCTGGATCAACTGGAGCTCACCAATAATCCACGAATGTCTCGTTGCCTACTGCGGAGATCTACTAACATCTGTGCCTGCAGCATGTAAGGTAAGTCCCCCAAGAGGGGTCAGTACGAAGAAAGTACTGAGTATGTAAGGCCATATGAAACTGTAATAACACGCAAGTACTTTCAAGAAATTTAGCGTAAGAGAATAATCAATATGGATAGATCTCCGTTCAGAATATGTGGAACCAGGTACATTTCTTCTATTATTTTCATTACTTGATCAATTACTCGAATCATCATCATTCTTATAATAACCTTCATACTTATACATTCATGCAAGGAATATACTCTCATTTCTTTTACAACTATCTTCGTCACTGTTCATCCAACTAGCTAGTAGTTCACAATACCTTATAGATCATCACCTTATGAATAAGTATATAATACCGGGCCTCCACCTTTGGTGGGATATAATATATAAATACATAATACCGAGCCTCCACCTTGGTGGGATATAATATATAAATACATAATACCGGGCCTCCACCTTGGTGGGATATAATATATAAATACATAATATCTGGCCTCCACCTTGGTGGGATATAATATATAAATACATAATACCGGGCCTCCACCTTGGTGGGATATAATATATAAATACATAATACCGGGCCTCCACCTTTGGTGGGATATACTATATAGATACATAATACCGGACCTCCACCTTTGGTGGGATATAATAATTATAGATACATAATACCGGGCCTCCACCTTAGTGGGATAATAGATATAAATACATAGCATAATATTGGGATTTATCCCCTCTTGAACTTATACCCTTTAGATTGATCCATACTCAATGTAACATAAAGTAACCATATGCACATTACTTCTTTACAATCTTATCTCCTTAACCTAGTTATGAGAGTGACACATTAGAGATCATGACATTAATTAAGCATACACTTATATACACCTCTCACTTCACTCTTTTACTTTATGAGATTGACATCTTCACCTATGAGAAATAGTTCTATTAACTTGCACATCACCTCCCTTCTTACTCTTATGAGATTGGTACTCTTACTTATGAACAATTGGCTCAAGGATAATCATCATACTATAGGACTTTGGAACAAGACATGATTGAAATAATGCTATTCAGACTAAACAAGCTCTCTTTACCTCATTACTCACATTGGGATAGTTCTCTGAGAACTTACAACATTATGACATCTTAGGAACTTCAGTCAATGAATAAGAGATAAGTGAATCATAATTCATCTAGGAGTAGGAAACTTATGAATAACAATATATGTCTACCTCAGTTAAAATACTATAGGACCCCTTTGGAATGTAACACTTTTGGAACCTTAGGATAATGATCACTAAATACGATACATGTGGATATCAACTGTTCACCAACCTGAGATGCAATACCTTAGAACATTTGAAACTCTTGACATATTAGCCAATGCACGTGAGTCAACCAATGGACATGAGTCATATGATTTACCATTTACCAATGAGTAAGGAACATATAAGTAACACTAATTTATAACCGGAAATGGGATACCTTTGAGCATTTCGAAATAGAATAAGTACTATGACAGTGTGAACACCATATGTTGCAGAAGGATATAGAAGAGTAGCCTTACATAACTTTACTTCCAAGTATGAGTACACAAGTCTATATATGAACACAACAGTCCAGCTTCTTCCTTATGTTTCACTCTACAATACAAGTACATATCGGAGCTTTCATTAGCAACTATTTACTATATAGGCGTAAAAGATAACAATGAACTATATGTATGTCGTATAATGTCATGTCACCCCCTCACAATGCAATTCACTGTATTCTCACATCAACCATACCATAACATCCTACACATTGACCAATATTTCATACAACCATAGCATTTCGCATCACACTTACCCTTTATGCCTTCTCATTTTCATTCCATCACATTTACGCTTATCAATTTGCCTCATACCAACATATGAACAACCATACACATTTAATATAGTCTAACATGCCTTCATACGACACTTTAAAGTCATTAAAACGACATCACGAGTTGCTAATTACATCCATAAAGGGTATCGGGGCCTTCAGGGATCAACTAGATACGAAAACATACGAAACTAAAATCTGGAGGGGACCTGCGCTGCCACCTGTGCACGCAGGTGGCTGAGGTGCGCGCGCAGATGGCCTCTAGAAAATTCTAGGGCCTTCTGCGTTGGTATCTGCATCCGCAGATGCCCTTGTCTGCGGGGGCGGATGCCCGTTTTGGTCCGAAATGGTCTTTTGGGGGTCTTTTTATGCAATGAATGGTCAATGATCATTACCAAACTTATTTTAACATATTTTGATCATCTTAAACATCAATGAACATCCATGGTTTTGCAACACACAAAAACATCACCAATACGACGTTTTCCCCTCACTTACACCACATATTCCATGAACAAATTTGCTACAACAATTCCAAGTGTTACACATAAAGGAGAACAAAGTAAAGACATAACCAAACCATACATATTGATATTCAATCCACCAAATCCACCTCCTTCAAGACCACAAGTCTATTCTCAATTTTATAAGACAAAACTCCTTGCCGATTTGAGCCAACATGTAGTATTCCACACATAGTGAATTCTCAATACATCACCAACATCACCAACATGTTTTACACCATATTCCATGAATATCATATATTAAACCATGAGAATAAATACTTACCAAAGCTTGGAAATGAATGATCTTGCCCTCAAATGGTTGCTATAGGGTTTGGTTGAAGAGAGAAATGTTGTGGAAAATTCTAGACAAAGCATGGGTGTCCAAATGATTAAAACAAAAAATCTGATTTCCATGCTTTATATAGGCCCTCAAGTCTCTTCTTATCCAATTCTCAACATTAAATATCTTGTTTGAATGGGTCAAATGGAAGAATGGATCTTTTTTCTCCATTTGGGTCATGCATTTGGGCTTAAATTGAGCCCATTTGCATATATTAATTTGGCCCAACAATTTCATGTACAAATCCTTTAAAATCTCATGCATGTTTAATTAATTCCATGTATATCACGGGAATCAATTTGGTTCGGAAATCTACGGGGTGTTACAAATAGTAAGTCTGACAGGCAATGAATCCACACATGGGGATACCAAAGATGATGGTTGTACCCCAGAAACAGGAATTCCATAAGCAAATTTTGGCACTGATGGTGGAACACAACTTAGAATATTAGGTAAGAACAACCTGCACGATAAGGAATCAAATTAGAGGAGCTTTTCCTATAGACATCTTATAGCATCTCGAAGATAGATATGGACATCTACGTACCGATCCGCGAAACTCTACTAGATAACCTGCTTTTACACTTATGAGACCGATGAAACCTGATGCTCTGATACCAATTAGTCACGAGCCAAAAATAAGGTCATGATTGCACTTGTCACGGCTTAGCCTTGACAAGTAAGTCGATCATCCAAACTGATAAAGTAAAACCAAAATTAATAATAACATAGCTAAGGCGAGACTTTTAGAATAAATTCAGACCAATACAAGTATAATAATAGCGGAAGTCTGAAATAAATATCATAAATCACCTAAAACCTGGTGTCATAACGAAAGAGCATCTAATACAATATCTGGAAACTGAAAATACACATCTATCTCTGAAAACCAAGATAAAGAAAAATAAGGATAGATGAGGTCCGAATCAGTCCCGAACATTGGAGCGAATCAGTACCTCAAAGTCTGGAATCTCCGCACAAAGTCAACCGCCACGTGAGATACTCGAAATGGGATCTGCACCAAAAGGCCACAGTAGGGGTAAGTACAATCCCATGTACTCAGTAGGAATCATAGACCGACTGAGAAAAATAGGCAATAATATAAGTAAAGAAAAACTATGAGCACGACACCTGCAAACAGAAAAGTTCCCAAATGGTAGCTCACACAGTCTCCACTAACAGTTCTAATATAATGTGGAAATGAAACAACATAAATACACGCGGAAGGTATACAAAAACTAAACACAAGTCAAGAAAGCTAAAGGAAATCATGGAAGATGCATATGCAATGCAATGCAATGATGATGGGATGGAATGGTGAAAGACATCGCACGACTTTCTGCATACACCTACTGAGCTTGTAGCTCCCGCAATAGGACCCATGGAGGGGTTCATAACTCGTATACTATAAATCATATCTCAATCTCAACCCACCTCTCCGGCTCGTGTTCATGGAGAGGGTTTTTATGAAAATGTCTCATATTCTTTCAAAAACAATGTTCCTCAATGGTACCAGCATCTCATGAATGTATATATGGAATGAGGATGTAATGCTCATAATCAAATCAGTATAAATATGTCTAATCGATTCAATACGCATATATGTGAGCAGAATCTACTCAATATGTCCACAATTCATGATTATCAACTCTAATTAGGCACCATCAGAACAAATATGCATGTAAGACATCATTAATATCATATCAACCTCTAACTCGGGTTTTTCTATCATGATAAAGGCAATCAACGCTTAATAAGGCCTATAATAACAATTTAAGCCCCTGCACGGGCATAATATCTAGAATAAAGGCATCTAAATGAACAAATAAGGCCAAATGATTTCAAGTAAAGCTCCCACACGGGTAAAACGCAATATCAGATATCTCAAGTCAACAACAACAAATTATAAGTCCCCACACAGGCACACAACAGTAATAATAGTCTCGAAATATAAACTCCATAGTTATTTTCCCCAACCCATAGCATGCTTTACTTATTTATTAACTACCCAGCTCAATCTGAAAGAAGTTAAGCCATAACCTACCTCGAAATGATGAAATCCGAGCCTAAAGTCCTTCAACATGGAGCATTCCCTTTTTGAATGGCCTCGAAATCAACTAAAACATACAAATATAGCATCTACGCATTAAAAGAAAGCTGTTGATACTCATATCGACCATTTTTAATACGAGTCAAAAACGGACTTGAAAAATGAGTTTGAAAATGAGAGGGGTAAAATCAGAATTTTATTTTAAAAATACATTCCCCAAGGTTAAAGGAACCTACAGTAGAAACCCACACGAAAACGAGCTTAAAACGGGGTTCAAATTAAAGAAAAACCATTTTTAAGCTTTACCGGCAAAAACTCCAAAAAATTATTTTGAAATCAAGATTAAAAAGTATTTTTGAAGAAATAATCAATGGGAAATAGTGAAATTATGAGTTTAGAAGTCACCCACATGAAATTCAACGTTGAAACCCTCAAAAATTGCCTTTTCTGAAGCTTGGAGGTCCAAAAATGGAGTAAAATTGCAAAAATGAGGCTTTTATATTTTTCTGTGAACAGTCGCGTTCCCGAGGGTCAACTTTGACCGGCTAAATAATTGGCCTTCACGTTTGCAGCCAAGGTTTCGCGTTCGCGAAGGCTGATGAACCAGGCCTTCGCGTTCGCGAAGAAGGGATCGGTTGCCCTTAGCGATTGCAGCCACCACCTCACGATCACGATGAAGGGTGATTTCCTTCTCCAGTTTCATGGCCAGGGGCCTACATTCGCGAAGAAGGATCCATGCTCCAGATATCATCTGTGCACCAGCTGATCTACATGGTTCCGAATTCTCCGAACGGATTCTCAGGATTCGTTTGGGATCCGAAACAAACCATATATGCTACTAGGCTAATTTTGAAGTTCTAGACTCAATGGCGAAGTCGGATTTTCGAAAAATGATTGTTTTCAATAAATTAACCCCCGGGACCCTTTTTTAACTATTTTCCAAATCAAGGGTCGAAATACAAATAAAGGTCCCGAACCCGAACGAACCATGCTACTAACTCAAATTCGACATTCTGGATCTGCTGGCGTAATACAAATCGTCATTCGAGACTCGAAACATGAAATGTTGACCAAAGTCAACTATTGGCTCTTAAAGCCTCAAAACTCATCTAACTCATTTCGACCACCTCGAAAATCGTGCCAACCAACCCCAAACCCCAAAATCAACATGTAGCAATTACGGGAAAGGGCAAAATGGTCAACACACATAAAAATAGAAATTTACAAATTCAGGTTATTACACTGTGATCGAGGTACTGGGTTTCTCTAGGGACCAGACTTGACTTCCGGACCTCCTCTGACCTTTACTATGTCTTTACTTATTTTCGGAGACAGACATTGTATTGTTCTTGTATTTCGGATGATGTATTAGATGCTCTACAGTTTTGACACCAGATTTTGGGAGGTTGTATGTTATTTCTTTCAGACTTACTTGTATCATGTCTCGTGTTGGTCTGACTTCACTCTAGGAGTCTCGCCTTAGTTTATTTTTCCCTTAATTGTTCGTATTTCTTTCCTTTTTTGGGTGATCGACTTACTTATCAAGGTTGGGCCGCCATAAGTGTCATCGTGACCTAGTTTTTGGGTCGTGACAAAAAAATGAATTTATGATTTTTCTTCTAAAAGTAACGAATATATTTAGTGTGATAACTGGAGAAGAATGAGGAGGCAAGTTGCAACATAAAAGGAAGCAAATACTGAATTGAATGGAGAGTATATTTTTTTTATAAAAAAAAAAAAGGTAGAAAGAGAAGAAAAAGGAAAGGAAAAGAAAAGTCTAAAAGTACTAAATAAATAATAAAACATAAAAAAATAAAATGTAAAAATATAGATCTTTTAGGTTATGTGGCTTTTAGTTTTACCTTTCTTTATCACTTCTTTTTTTATCATTTTTTATTTGATATTTAAAACAAGAAAAATTATAAAAAGTATATAATTTTAACTTTCAAAAAAAGAAATTGTTCAAGATTTAATAAAAGAAGAACTAAAAATTAATATGGGAAAGTTATTAAAAAGAATGATTTATGATTTTTCTCTTAAAAGTAAAGAATAAATTTAGTGTGATAATTGGAGAAGAATGAGGAGGCAAAGAAGACAAAATACAAAATAAAAGGAAGATATTGAATTAGATGGTAAGAAATAAAAAGAAAAGGGATGAAGGGAAGAAAAAGGAAAGGAAAAGAAAAATCTATAAATATTAAATAAATAATAAAACATAACAAAGAAAGAAAATTAAATGCAAAAATATAGTCTTTTAAGTTAGGTTGTTTTTAGTTTTACTTTTTCTTTTAATTGCTGCTCTTTTGATATTTTCTATTTGATATTTAATTCAGAAAAAAATATAAAATACATAATTTTTAACTTTCAAAAATATATACACACTTATATATAAGAAATATTAAAGAATTTACTGAATGAGAATTAAAAATATAATTTCATAATATAAAGGTAAAGTATTATAACTATGTAAGAAAGAAATTTATATGAAATAGTATTCTATTATTTCTTCAAATAGTGTTAACTTTTTTTAAAAGAGATAATTTTATATTTGATCTTTTTCATTTTTCTCTTTCCTTTTTATTTTGTTGTTACTTTTAATTTTTCTTTATTTGTTATTCCAAGCAAATCATAAATAATTCTAATTGCTTAATTATTTAAAAAGACGCCATAGAGCTAGCAAAAAGTTACAACATTTTTTTCTTTTTTCATTTTGCATATTTATTTGTGTGAATTATAATATTTGATTCTTACCTATTGCAAGCTAAATATGACTCTTTGTTTACTCTTATTTCATTTATGTAGGTTAATTATGTGAAGAAACTTATCATTTTTTTATTATGTATTTATTTCAAATTATAAGATCACCCAAAATTCATTTGTGAGAATATATAAAGTTTTTGTCTATATTTGTCTATTTTGTATTTGAAATGTTGGCAGACCTTTGAGTCTCCAAAATTTTTAGTATATTCAAAAAAAATTTGTTTTCATTCTTTCTTTTATTTAATATATTTAATGCACGAATGATTTTGACATTTTTTCTTTAGATGTTTACTATTGCGTGTATCGCCATGGCTAGGTCTTTTTATTTTTTTTAAAGGTTATGAGTTTTTTTAAAAAAAAATTAAGTTTTGTGAATATATTTATGTTTGATATTATAAACTTGTATGCTTAGATTATCTTCTTGGGGGAGGGGGCATTTAAAAGAAAAATTAAGTTTCAACAATATATATATATATATATATATATATATATATATATATATATATTTGCGCATTTTTATCTAACACACTACTCCCTCTAGTTCAAAATAAGTGAATTTTTGAGCTATTTTTCAATATTCAAAATAAGTGAATTGTTCATTCTTCAAGAGACATGTTAGAAATTTCTTCCAATTTTTCCCTTCATTTACACTTTCTAGGTTATGAGTTCCAAAAGACTTAATTGATTTTGTTTTAATGTGGCTGAAATTTCAAGAGTAGTTTGATAATATCTAAAAGGGTAAAAATGAAAAGTAAAGTATAATTTATGTTCTAATTTCTTTTCCTTAATAGGTGTGCATTGAGAGAAAAATTCACTTATTTTGGACTAAAGGGAGTAATGTTTATAATCAAATTCAATAGTTTTATTCAAACATATAATTGCTAGTTTATAAAATTGATTTCAACATTTTTCTTTAATATGTAGATGTTTATAACTACTTTTAATCAGTTAATCCAGGCATAATCTTATTTTATATTATGAAACAAACTTAAAGAAGGCTTTATATTTCATAAAATATACTTTGCGATTATTTTCAATATTCAAGTATCATGAAAAATAAAATTAAAAATCTAATAAGATTTTTATGATTGTACGAAGCGCGGCCAAATTTACTAGTATATATATATAAAGAAGAGGAACATAGGTCTGCTAATGTGGCACCTCTTAGATGCAAGAAAGTTTATTTATCTTTTTTCTCAATTTCTTTTAGGGTTTTAATCCTTATTTTGCATTTAAGAAATAACAGGAAATTAATTTTACTTCCTTTATTTTAAGAAGGTCAAAAGTCATGTCTTTTAGTAATAGTAATTGAGCCCAAAATATAAGTGAATCGGTAGGCAGTTGATATAGCACCTCTAAGATGAAAGAAAATCTATTTATTTTTTAATCAATTTTGTGAGGTTTTAATCTGTAAAGACCTGCTTGTGAAAAAACTATCTTTTTATGTGTTTTAATTATTTTGTCCTTCCACGTAGTTGCTACATGTTGATTTTTGGGTGTGGGGATGGTTAGCATGGTTCCCGATCCAATCGGGAATGTTTTGGATGAGTTTGAGGTTTTTATAAGCTTTAAAAGCGATATAGTTGACTTCGGTCAACATCTGATGTTTCAAATCTCAGATAGCAATTTAGACTGCACCAGCAGATCCAGAATGTTGAATTTGGGTTAGTATCAAGGTTGGTTCGGGGTTGGGACCTTTATTTTGCATTTCGACCCTTCGTTTGGAAACTAGTTTTAATAAACTTTTTGGGGTCCCGGGGGGTAATTTGTGGAAAACAATCCTATTTCAAAAATCCAACGTCGCCATTGAGTTCGGAACGTCGAAAATAGTCTAGTAGCATAGTTCGTTTGTATTCACGGGATTCCGAACGAATCCTGAGGGTTCAATCGGAAACTTGGCATTTTTGCTAAGTTACTGATGTAGCATTATCTGGTGCAGCCGCCTAAGTGACTTATTGGTTGCTAAAGTGAAAGCCGCTTAAGCGACCAACGGGTCGCTTTAGCGGAGGGCGCTTAAGCGACCCAAGGACCGCTTAAGCGAAGCCCGGTCATTGCGGCTTGGTCGCTTAAGCGACGTCCCAGCCTTTTAAGCGGTGGGCGCTTAAGCGACCATTTGGCTGCTTAAGCGACCAATGCTGGTATAGTATAAAAACTCCATTTTCACCATTTTTAGACCTTTGAACTTCGGGTGTGGGCGATTTTTGAGGATTTCTTCACCATTTGAGCTTGGGTAAGCTCCAAAACCCTATTTCCATTATTTTACATTGATTATATCATCAAAAACACTCTTTAATCATGATTTCAAAATGGAATTTTGGGGTTTTGCCGGTAAAGTTTTAAAATGGTTTTTCTTCAATTTGAAGCTAGTTTTTTCGTAGGTTTTCAACTATAGACTCCTATAACCTTGGGAAGTGTGTTTCTAAAATAAAATTTCGATTTTACCCCTCTCATTTTTAAATATGGTCAGTATGGGTATCGATAACTTCTTTTTAACATGTAGATGCTATATTTATAAGTTTTATTTGATTCCGAGGGCGTTCGAAAGGGAAAAGCTCCATGTTGAAAGACTTTAGGCTCGGATTTCATCGTTTCGAGGTAGGTTATGGCTTAACTTCTTTCGGATTGAGCTGGGTAGTCAATAAATAAGTAAAGCATGCTATGGGTTGGAGAAAATAACTATGGGGTTTAAATTTTGAGATTATTATTGTTGTTGTGTGCCCGAGTGGGGGGCTTATATTCGGTGGCTGATGACTTGTGATATCTGATATTGCGTGTTCCCGAGTGGGGCCCTTATTTGACATCATTGGCCTTATTTGTACATTTGAATGCCTGATTCTAGATATGATGCCCATGCAGGGGCTTAAATTGTTATTATAAGCCTTATTGAGCATTGATTGTCTTTATCATGATAGAAAAACCCGAGTTAGGGGTTAATATAGTATTAATGATGTCTTACATGGATATTTATTCCGATGGTGCCTAATTAGAGTTGATAATCATGAATTATGGATATATTGAGTTGATTCTGGGCCCACTTATGTGCGTATTGAATTGATTGGATATCTTCATACTGATTTAATTATGAGCATTACATCCTCATTCCATATATATATTCATGAGATGTTTGGTGTTAGGATAATATACATATCATGATATCTGCCAGATATCTGGACAGATTTCAGTTAGGATCATATCATGATAGCTGTAGCATAAATATTTAATATCTGTAAAGATTTATGTAAATAGCCTTTAATACTTAGATATAGAAGATATCCTTAGAGATGTAGCAGCTAGGAATAGCAGATATTCAGGGATCCATAGAACATCTTTAGGAATGTATAATGAGAATTCTTATCTATTTAATGCCAGAACTCTCTAACTTGAGAGATATTCAGCAAAACATTCAGTAAACTTAACATGGTATTAGATCCTTCTTTTCAGCTTTGATTCTTAGTGTCTAGAATCTATCAGAAATTTTTTTTTGAAAGTTTTTGGTCTGCTTACTGTCATTCCTTAGCATCTTGGAATTCTAGTCTTGGTTCTGCAAACTGCTTACTTTTAATCAACAGTCAGCCCTAAGTATCTTGGTATTTTAGTCTTGGTTATTCTAGTTATTTTAGATCATTGTGTTTCTGTCTTCCTTAGTCAGTCAAGAACATGGCGTCACATCAGTTTAAGTCCTTCCATGTTCGTTTCACTGGAAAAAATTACTCTGCCTGGGAATTTCAATTTCAACTATTTGTCACTGGAAAAGAATTATGGGGACATATAGATGGAAGTGATCCTGCTCCTACCAATCCTACAAAGCTCGCTGAATGGAAAATTAAAGATGCCCGGGCGATGACATGGATTTTAGGGTCCATTGACCCTCTTATTATTCTTAAGCTCAAGCCATACAAAATAGTAAAAGCCATGTGGGTTTATTTACAAAAGGTTTACAACCAAGACCATAGTGCAAGGCGCTTTCAGTTAGAGCATGAAATTGCTCTTTACTCTCAAGGAGGTCTCTCTGTTAAAGATTACTTCTCTGGATTTCAGAACTTATGGGTTGAATTCACTGATATCATTATTGCTAAAATACCTCCCGAATCTCTCTCTATAATTCAAGGAGTTCATGAGCAAAGTAAGCGAGATCAATTCTTGATGAAATTGCGATCTGATTTTGAAAGTGTTCGCTCCAACTTGATGAACCGTGATCCATCTCCCTCGTTGGATGTTTGTTTTAGGGAATTACTTCGTGAAGAGTAGCGTCTCTTCACACAAAATGCTTTCAATCAAGAAAAAGCAGTCACTGTTGCATTTACAGCTCAAGAAAAAGGAAAGGGCAAGGATATGGCAAGAACTCAATGCTACAGTTGCAAGGAATATGGTCATATTTCTAGCAATTGTGGTAAGAAGTTCTGTAATTATTGTAAATAGACATCATCAAAGAATGTCCTACACGTCCTCAAAATCGTAGGGCCAATGCTTTTCATGTTGGGGTAAATGATTCCACTCCAAATAACTCATCTTCAACAGGACAAGTTCTTACTCCTGAAGTGGTACAATAAATGATCGTGTCAGCATTTTCAGCTTTAGGGCTGCAAGGTAATGAAGTTATATCTAAATTTTGGCTTGTTCGTTTTGGTGCTTCCAATTATATAACCAACTCAACTGATATGCTCAAAAAACATTCGTGAGTATAATGGTCCATCAAAAATTCAAGTTCCCAATGGTAGTAATTTACCCATTACCAAGATTGGGGATATTACTGAAACTTTCAAGAATATTTTTGTTTTACCAAAGCTCTTCACTAGCCTTATTTCAATTGGTCAATTGGTAGATAACAATTGTGATATGAATTTTTCTCGCAATGGTTGTCTTGTACAGGATCAGGTGTCGGGGACAATAATCGCGAAGGGGCCTAAAGTTGGAAGGTTGTTTCCCATACACTTTTCTATTTCTCGTGTTCAAAATTTTGCATGTACTTCTGCCACTAGTAAGACTGAAGTTTGGCATAAGCGTCTAGGACATCCAAATTCTACTGTGTTGACTCATTTATCCAATTCTGGTTTATTAGGAAATAAGAATCAATTTTTAGCTGCTTCCTTTGATTGTTCTATTTGTAAATTAGGCAAAAGTAAGACTCTTCTTTTCCCTAATTTTGGTAGTCGTGATGCAAAATGTTTTGATGTCATTCATAGTGATGTTTGGGGAATTTCACCAGTTATTTCTCATGTTCAATTCAAGTATTTTGTGACATTTATAGATGATTATAGTCGGTTTACATGAGTGTATTTTCTCCGTTCCAAATCTGAGGTCTTTTCCATTTTCAAGAAATTTTTAGCATATATTGAGACTCAATTTTCTACCTGCATCAAAATATTAAGATCTAATTCTGGTGGAGAATATATGTCTCATGAATTCAATAATTTCTTGCTTGAAAAAGGAATTGTCTCACAACACTCTTGCCCATATATGTCGCAACAAAATGGGGTTCTGACCGTAAAAATTGTCATCTTTTAGATGTCACACGTACTTTATTGATTGAGTCCTCTGTTCCATCAAAATATTGGGTTAAAGATTTGTCTACTATTGTCTATTTGATTAATAGATTGCCATATAAAGTTTTAAATCTTAACTCTCCATATTATCGTCTTTATCACCAAAATCCCAGCTATCACAATTTTCACACATTTGGTTGTATTTGTTTTGTTCATCTGCCTCCTTCTCAACACAATAAACTTTTTGTTCAATCTACTAAATGTGCTTTTATGGGTTATAGTACTTCACAGAAAGGTTTTATTTGCTATGATCCAAGTTTTAATAAATTTCGTGTTTCTAAAAATGTTGTTTTCTTTGAGAATCAGTATTCTTTCCTTCTCATATTGAGTCATCTTCTGTTCCTCCTCTTCTTCCTACTTTTGAAGATCTGTCATCTTTTTCTATGCGGTTCAAACCTGAATTTATGTATGAACGACGTCGACCAACTTTACCCGATCCCAAAATTGATCCGCCACCTGAGACTGCTACTCAACCGGAGATTACTTCAAGCCCTTCTCCTCTTGAGCCTCCTCGGTGATCTACCAGAGTATCTCGTACTCCGAACTGGTATGGATTTTCTTCTACTTTATCGACCATCTCTATTCCAACAGGTTACTCACAAGCCTCCAAGCTTGAATGTTGGCAGAAAGCAATGAAGGAAGAACTTTTGGCACTTAAAGAAAATAACACATGGGACATTGTTCCTTGTCCTCCAAATGTTCATCCAATTGGATGTAAATGAGTTTATTCAATTAAACTTTATTAGGATGGAACTCTTGATTGGTACAAAGCTCGATTGGTGGTTCTTGGCAACAAATAGGGGTATGGTTTGGACTACGAGGAGACTTTTGCACCAGTAGCAAAAATGACTATGGTGTGAACTATTATTGCCATTGTTGCATCACAAAACTGGCCTCTTTATCAAATGGATGTCAAAAATGCTTTTCTACATAGTGATCTGAAAGAAGATATTTATATGAAAGCTCCACCTGGTTTGTTCTCATTACCTACATCAGATGTATCCAAGTTGAAGCGATCTTTGTATGGATTGAAAGAGCTTGGTTTGACAAGTTTCAGTCTACTTTACTTCATTTTTCTTTTGAGCAGAGCAAAGATGACTCATCTTTGTTTCTTCGAAAAACATCTTCTAGTTTTATTCTTCTTTTGGTAGATGTAGATGATATTATTATCACAGGAACTGATTCATCATTAATCACTAACCTCCAGCATCAGCTTAAGGATTCTTTTTATATGAAAGACCTTGGTACTCTTACATACTTCTTGGGATTAGAAGTTCATTATGATTCTTTAGGTGTGTTCTTAAACCAGCACAAATATACTCAGGATTTGATTGCTTTGGCTGGTCTTCAAGGATCTTTATATGTAGATACACCATTAGAATTGAATGTGAAGTATCATCGTGAGGAAAAAGATCTTCTTTATGATCAAACTTTGTTTCGGCAATTAGTTGGGAGCCTAAATTATCTTAATATTACCCAGCCTGATATCTTTTTGGCAGTTCAACAAGTTAGTCAATTTATGCAGGCTCCCCTTCATCTATATTTGGTGGTTGTTCGACGCATCATCCGATATTTTTTAGGAACAACTACTCGAGGTTTATTCTTTCCTAGTGGTTCTCCTATTCAACTTAATGTTTTTATTGATTCGGATTGGGCTGGATGTTCTGATACTCACCGCTTCATCACAGGTTGGTGTATGTTTCTTAGAGATTCCTTGATTTCATGAAAGAGTAGAAGCATGATCGTGTATCAAAATCTTCAATTGAGTCTGAATATCGAGCAATGTCTACTGCTTTCTCTGATATTGTCTGGCTTCATGGTCTACCTGCAGATATTGGATTTCCTCAACCTGATCCTACTCCTCTACATACTGAAAACACAAGTGTCATTCAGATTGCCACTAATCCAGTTTATCATGAAAGGACCAAACACATCGAAGTGGACTGTCATCTTATCCAAGAAGCTGTAGATAGAGGATTCATCACTCTTACACATATATCGAGTGATCTTCAAATAGATGATGTGTTCACAAAATCCATGACACCAAAATGCCATCAGTTTCAAGCAGGTAAATTGATGCATCTTGATTCACCAGCATCAATTTGAGGAGGGATGTTAGGATAATATACATATCATGATATCTACCAGATAACTGGACAGATTTCAGTTAGGATCATATCATGATAGTTGTAGCATAAATATGTAATATCTATAAAGATTTATGTAAATAACCTTTAATACTTAGATATAGAAGATATCCTTAGAGATGTAGCAGCTAGGAATAGCAGATATTTAGGGATACATAGCAGATTTTTAGGGACGTATACTGAGAATTCTTATCTATTTAATGACAGAACTCTCAAACTTGAGAGATATTCAACAAAACATTCAGCAAACTTAGCATTTGGTACTATTGAGGAACTTTGAGTTTGAAAGAAAATGAGACATTTTCATAAAAACCCTCTCCTGAACACGAGCTGGAGAGGTGGGTTGAGATTGAGATATGAGTTATAGTATACAAGTTTTGAACCCCCCATGGGTCCTATTGTAAGAGCTACGAGTCCGGTAGGTATACAGAAAGTCATGCAATGATTTTCCCCATTCATTCTATTATCATCATTCCAATGCATTGCATATGCATCTTGTATGATTCCTTTAGCTTTCCTTGACTTGTGTTTAGTTTTCGTATATTTTTCATGTATATCCATGTTGTTTTGATTCAGTATTATGTTAGAACTGTCAGTGGAGACGATGTGAACTACCACTTGGGAACTTTTCTGGTTGCAGGTGATGTACTCATAGTTTTCCTTACTAATATTATTGTCAACTTTGCTCAGTTGGCCTATGATTCCTACTGAGTACATATGGACCATACTCACCCCTACTGTGCCCTTTTGGTACAGATCCAGGTTCGAGTACGACAGGCGGAGGTTGAGATCGTGTTGTTGGTAGGTGATATTCGAGGTACTGGTTGATCTATGTCTTCAGAGTCGACCCCAGACCTCTCTTTGTCTATCTGGATGTCATTATTTTTGGTTTCTGAGACAGATTATGTACTTCAGATTCAGTTTGTATTATTAGATGCTCTACACTTATGACATTAGATAATGGGATGGTTTTGTAATTTTTTCAAATTTATGTCCTTTACTTATATATATGTATGGCTTGATTTCATTGTAGAAGTATCATTTCACATTCTTGTCTTATTTATTTTGCATTTCCTTCATTTGGGGTGATTGGCTTTCTTATCAAGTCTGGGCCGTGATAAATGTCATCATGACCTTATTTTTAGGTCATGACAAATTGGTACAGAGCGCCAGGTTCACCGGTCTCATAAGTGTAAGAGAAGGATGTCTAGTATAGTCTCGCGAATCGATACGTAGATGTTCGTATCTATCTTTGAGAGGCTATAAGATGTCTTTAGGAAAACTTCTCTAATTTGATTCCTTATCGTGCGAGTTGTTCTTACCTAATGTTATAAGTTGTGTTCAACTCTTTTCTGCGCAGATGGTGAGGACTGGATCTTGAGAGGCTAGGGAGGCTGAGCGAACGCTCGAGGATGGAGCCCAGGATAGAGGGCGAGCCAGGGGTTGTGGATGACCTAGAGATAGGGGTTGGGCACGAGAAAATGCCCCAGTCAGAAGACGTGCTAGGGAGACCTCTCCCGATCCTGAGGTTGAGTATGATTGAGATGACTACCAGACATGGGGTACGGGACCAGCTCAGTCCCCACCTAGTTCAGTAGCCACCCAGTGCTTCAGGGTCTTTTGGTTCGTCTTTTGAGCCGTTTGGAGGGTGTTTCCTTGAGTGTACCTAGTATCCCTTAGACTTTGAGTGATAATCCACCGTTAGTGCTGGCATATGGTTATAGTATTCCTGCTTCTGGGGTACAGCCATCATCTGTGGTACCTCCATGTATGGATTCATTACTTGTCAGACTTATTATTCCTCCGATTACTTTGGGTACAGCTATGTCTTCTGATGATCAGAATAGATTTGAGAGGTTTATCCGCTTGGGTTTGCCCAAGTTTATTGGAGCTATTGGCGAGGATGCCTATGATTTTTTGATTGATTGCTAGGAGAAGTTACATAATCTTGGATATCTTGAGTCTCATAGAGTTGCTTTTACTACCTATCAAGTGAAGGATGTGGCTAGGGATTGGTGGAGGTCACTTGCTAGTTGTAGGCCTTTGGGTTCACCTGCTTTCACTGGGACTCAGTTTTTCAAGGCATTCTTGGAGAGGCTTATACTGTATAGCTTGAGAGATCAGATAATGGATGAGTTTGATCACTTGGAGTAGGGCTCTATGAATATTCCCAAGTATGAGGCACGTTTTCACACCTTATCCAGATATTCAGCCGCTTGCATCTCCACCTAGTCAGAGAGGAGTCAAAAGTTTTTAAAGGGGTTAGACGGTTCATATCAGTTGGCTAGAGCTCAGATGGTAGTTTCAGAGGCTTCTTTTCAGAGTGTTATTGAGCATGACAAGTTACCCGAGTCTATTATCCAGGCTACTCAGGGAGGCACCAGGAAGGTGCGTTGTCAGGGCAAGTTTAGTGGAAATGCATCCCGAAATAGAGATTTCTCTAGTAGAGGTTCCCGTTGTTATCATGGTAGGCCGGTTCAGGCTGCATTGCAGGGATCTGGTGGTAGACCTTCAGGTTCTGCGGCTTACGATAGCCAGGTATCAGGTCAAGCGAGTGAGGGTGCTAGGTTCGGTTCTTCAGGACAGGGTGGTCATTTTGGTTTATTTGTACCTCGTCAGATTGAGTCGAGCTGTAAAAGATTTTTTGTATGTGATAAGTTTGTCCATGTTACCAAAGATTGCCCTCGACGTGTGTTTGGACCTACTCAGCAGGGATCTCAACTTCAACTTTGCCTTACTCCTATATCTGTAGTCAGAGATAGTTCACAGAGTGGTAGAGTCGAGGTAGAGTTAGGGGAGCTCTTGATAGTGGTCGCGTGGCTGCTCATTCCATAAGCAGACATGGATAGTGTTACACTATACCTGGGAAACTTGAGGCGGAGGCCACTGATGCAGTCATTACAGGTATCGTCCCGGTTTGCTCCAGGTCTGCTTCCGTGTTATTTGACCCTGGGTATATGTTCTCTTATATGTCTACATATTTTGCTTCTGGTTTTGATGTTCCATGTGAGCCCCTTGCTATGCCTCTTCATATATCTACCCTCGTAGGAGATTCTTTAGTGATGGATCGGGTGTACCAACCTTGTGTGGTTACCTTTGCGGGCCGCGAGACTTGGGTAGATTTGATCCTTCTATATATGGTTGACTTTGATGTTATCTTGGGTATGGATTGGCTATCTCCTTATGATACTATTTTGGATTGTTATGTTAAGATCATGACCTTAGCTATGCCGGGTTTGCCAAGATTAGCTTAGAAGGGTGTGCTTAATTTGGGTCTGAAGGGAGTTATATCTTTTCTACGTGCTCGTTTCTTGGTAGGAAGGGGGTGTTTGTCTTATTTGGCTTACGATCGTGATACTAGTGTTGCCTCACCGCCTCCTATGGATTATATTCGGGTTGTTCGCGAGTTCATGGATGTGTTTCCTACTGATTTGCCTAGTATGCCTCCGGATTGTGATATTGATTTTGCTATTGATGTGGAGTCGGGCACCAAGCCCATTTCCATTTCCCCTTATAGGATGGCCCCGGCTGAATTGAAGGAGTTGAAGAAGAAGTTACAGGATTTGTTGAGTAAGGGGCTTATTAGACCTAGTGTGTCTCCTTGGGGTGTGCCTGTCTTAATTCTGAAGAAGAAGGATGGTTCTCTACGTATGTGTATTGATTATCGGCAGTTGAATAAAGTGATGTTTAAGAACAAGTATCCTCTTCCTAGCATTGGTGATTTGTTTGATCAGCTTCAGGGCGCTTCCATGTTTTCTAATATTGACTTAAGATCTGGGTATCACCAATTGAGGATTAGGGCTTCGAACGTTCTAAATATGGCTTTTCAGACTTGATACGGTCATTATGAGTTCTGGGTCATGTCATTTGGATTGACCAATTCCCCAACAGCATTCATGGAGTTGATGAACCGGGTGTTTAGACTATATCTTGACTCCTTTGTGATTGTATTTATAGATGATATCTTGGTTTACTCCAAGAATGAGGTCGATCATGTGAGACATTTGAGGACTGTATATCAGAGGTTGCGTGATGAGAAGTTGTATGCTAAGTACTCAAAGTGTGAGTTTTGGTTGGATTCTATCTCTTTCTAGGGTCATGTGGTGACCATGGATGGTATTATGGTCGATTCGGCCAAGATTGCGGCGATCCGTGATTGGGCTAGGCCTAGTAGTCCTACTGAGATTCAGAGTTTTATTGGCTTGGTGGGTTATTATCGGTATTTTATTGAGGGTTTCTCTTCTATTGCTGCCTCTTTGACCAAGTTGACTCAGACGAATATTACCTTTCAGTGGTCAGAAACATGTGAGAAGAGCTTCTAAAAGCTCAAGGAGTTGTTGATTTTGGATCCTATCTTGACCTTGCCTAAGGAGGACATGGGTTTCACCATGTTTTTTTCTGCTTTGGGTGTTAGATTGGGTGCAGTATTGATGCAGGAAGGTAAGGTGATTGCTTATGTTTCTCGTCAGTTGAAGCCTCATGAGAGGAATTACCCTACCCATGATCTGGAGTTGGATGAGGTTGTGTTTGTGTTGAAGTTGTGGAGGCACTACTTGTATGGAGTCTATTGTGAGATTTTCTCAGATCATCATAGTCTTCAGTACTTCTTCACCCAGAGAGATCTTAATATGAGACAACGTCGTTAGCTTGAGTTGCTCAAGGATTATGACCTCACTATTCTGTATCATCCGGGAAAGGCTAATGTGGTTGTGGATGCCTTGAGTCGAAAGTCGACTAGTATGGGGAGTTTGGATTATCTCTTGACTCAGTACTGGCCTTTAATCTTAGAGGTTCAATCTTTAGATAACCAGATGGCTAGGCTTGATGTGTCGACACATGGACGTGTTTTAACCTTTGTTGATGCTATATCTTTCTTGATGGAGCAGATTCGAGCTCACCAGTTTGATAATGATGGTTTGAGGGCTATTCGAGATAAAGTGTTGAGTGGTGAGGCTAGGGAGGCATCTCTTGATTCTGATGGTGTGTTGAGGATTGGCGACCGATGTTTGTGTGTCGAGAGTTGGTGGATGGGTGAGATTGATTTTGGAAGAGGCACATTGTTCCAGATATTCCATTCATCCTGGAGCGACTAAGATGTATCGTAATTTGAGGCAGCTTTACTGGTGTTGTGGTATAAAGAAGGATGTAGCAGATTTTATAGCTTGTTGCTTGTGTTATCAGCAAATGAAGGCCGAGCATCAGAGACCGGATGGTTTACTTCAGAGATTACCCATTCTGGAGTGGAAGTGGGAGCGAATCACTATAGATTTCGTGAGTGGATTGCCTCATACTTCTCGTGGTTCTGACAGTATTTGAGTCATCATGGATCAATTGACCAAATCCGCCTATTTCATCCCTAGTCAGATTTTATCCAGTGCCGAGAGGTTAGCCCGTATCTATATTTGAGAGATTGTTCGTCTTCATAGAGTACCCATGTCTATTATTTCAGACAGAGGTTCAGTGTTCACTTTTAGCTTTAGGAGGACGTTTCAGGAGGAGTTGGGTACTCAGGTTGACCTTAGCAAAGCTTGCCACCCCAGACCAATGGTCAGTCGGAGCGAACTATTCAGGTTTTGGAAGATATGCTCCGCGCGTGTGTTATGGACTTCAGAGGTCAGTGAGAGCAGCATTTATCCTTGGTGGAGTTCTCTTATAATAACAGTTACCTTTCGAGCATTGATATGGTACCTTTTGAGGCGTTGTATGGTAGGCGTTGTAGATCTCCGATTGGTTGGTTTGAGACTTCCGAGGCTAAACCTCGTGTTACCGACTTGCTTCGCGAGTCTTTGGATAGAGTTTGGGTGATTCATGATAGGCTTCAGGTAGCCCAGAGTAGGCAAAAGAGCTATGTCGACCTCAGACTTCGTGCCTTGAAGTTTGGGATTGGTGATCTAGTTTCCCTTCGTGTGTCTCCCATGAAGGGCGTGATGAGGTTCGGGAAGAGGGGCAAGCTTAGCCCGAGGTACATTGGACCTTTTGAGATTCTTCGAACAGTTGGGGAGTTTTCTTATGAGTTGTCCTTACCTCTAGATTTTTCAGTCGTTCATCCAGTTTTTCATGTATCTATGCTCCGACGCTATATTTCAGATGAGTCTCATGCGCTTTGGTGGGATTCAGTTTAGTTGGATGAGAGGTTGACCTTTGTTGAGGAGTCACTCTCTATTTTAGCCAGGGATGTTAGACGGTTGTGTTCTAGAGATATTCCTATTGTTAAGGTTTAGTGGAGACACCGTACCATTGAGGAGGCTACTTGGGAGGTCGAGTCTGTCATGCGTTGTAGTTACCCCCATCTTTTCACCGATTTAGGTATTTCCTTGCCTTTTAATTTGAGGATGAACTAAAGTCTTAGTGGTGGATTGTGAAAACTAGTTTTTTACGTATTTTGACCATTTTGCCCTTCCTCGTAGTTGCTAGTTTCCGATGCGATCAAAAATGTTTTGAATGAGTTTGAGGTTTTTAGAGGCTTTAAAAGCCATATAGTTTGTATCTTTTGTGAAAGGACTGAGGAGACCTTTGATCATCTATTCTTTGCTTGTCCTATTACTGGTTCATTGTGGCAACGCTTATTGGTATGGCTGGGAATACGACATACTATTGGGTCATGGTCTGAAGAGATTGTTTGGGCGACCACTTGGGCAAAATAGAAAATCGGTGCAAGTGTTGTACTATATTGCGTTTTTGCTATGCTGATAGCTGAAGTGTGGAGGGAAAGAAACAGGCTTTGATTTCATGGAGGTGTGTATGATACTAACAGATTGTGCCGCGAAGTTGCAATACATATTCACATTAGAGGTGCTGAATTGAAGCAATGGCAAGGGGTTCTAGCAAACCTGAATACAACTCCCTGAAGGTTAATAAAGTTACTCGACAGTGGAAGCTGATTGCTGATTCGGATGCTTATAAACAACCTTTTTATGTAACTACTCTGTTTATTTCATTTTACTTCTAGTAGAGCAATGGTTGTTGTTGAGTTCGTGTAATCCTAGTATTGATAGGTAGAATCTTTTGTTAAAGTACTGAGAAACTAGAGGTCAGGCCTGTTTGGGTTTGTAACTATGCACTTTTTGGTATTAATAATACATTTATTTATCAAAAAAAAAAAAGTCATATAGTTGACTTCGATCAACATCTGGTGTTTCGAGTCTCGAATAGCAATTTGGACTGCTCTAGCAGATCTGCAATGTCAAATTTAGGTTAGTAGCGAGGTTGGTTCGGGTTTGGGACCTTTATTTTGTATTTTGACCCTTCGTTTGGAAACTAGTTTTAATAAACTTTTAGGGGTCCCGGGGGTTAATTTGTGGAAAACAATCTTTTTTTTGAAAATCTAACGTCTCCATTGAGTCCAAAACGTCAAAAATAGTCTAGTAGCATAGTTCGTTTGTATTCACGGGATTCCAAACGAATCCCGAGGATCCGATTGGAAATGCCAAGTTGCTGATGTAGCATCAGCTGGTGCAGCCGCCTAAGCGACCATTTGGTCTCTTTAGCCGAGGGCGCCTAAGCAACATGGGGACCGCTTAAGCGAAGCCCGGCCATTGTGGCTTGGTCGCTTAAGTAACGTCCCAGCCGCTTACGTGGTGGTCGCTTAAGCGGCAGATGCTGGTACAGTATAAAAACTCCATTTTCGCAATTTTCACCATTTTTGGACCTTTGAGCTTCGGGTTTGGGTGATTTTTGAGGATTTCTTCACCATTTGAGCTTGGGTAAGCTCCAAAACCCTATTTCCATTATTTTACATTGATTATATCATCAAAAATACTCTTTAATCACGATTTCAAAATGAAATTTCGGGGTTTTGCAGGTAAAGTTTTAAAATAGTTTTTCTTTAATTTGAACCTCGTTTTCACGTGGATTTTCAACTGTAGACTCCTATAACCTTGAGAAATGTGTTTTTAAAATAAAATTTCAATTTTACCCCTCTCGTTTTCGAACTCATTTTTCAAGTCCGTTTTGGACCCATTTTAAATATAGTCGATATGGGTATCGATAGCTTCCTTTTAACGCGTAGATTCTATATTTGTATGTTTAAGTTGATTCCAAGGACATATAAAAGGGGAAAGCTGCGTGTTGAAGGACTTTGGGCTCGGATTTCATCGTTTCGAGGTAGGTTATGGCTTAACTTCTTTCAGATTGAGTTGGGTAATTAATAAATAAGTAAAGCATGCTATGGGTTGGGAAAAATAACTATGGGGATTAAATTTTGAGATTATTATTGCTGTTGTGTGCCCGAGTGGGGGGCTTATATTCGATGGTTGATGACTTGTGATATCTGATATTGCGTGTGCCCGAGTGGGGGCCCTTATTTGACATCATTGGCCTAATTTGTGCATTTGAATTCCTGATTCTAGATATGATGCCCGTGCAAGGGCTTAAATTGTTATTATAGGCCTTATTGAGCATTGATTGTCTTTATCATGATAGAAAAACCTGAGTTAGGGGTTGATATGGTATTAATGATGTCTTACATGCATATTTATTCTGATGATACCTAATTAGAGTTGATAATCATGAATTGTGGACATATTGAGTTGATTTTGGGCTCACTTATATACTTGTTGAATTGATTAGATATCTCCATACTGATTTGATTGTGAGCATTACATCCTCATTCCATATATATAAATTCATGAGATGTTGGTACCATTGAGGAACATTGTTTTTAAAAGAAAATGAGACATTTTCATAAAAACCCTCTCCCTGAACACGAGCTGGAGAGGTGGGTTGAGATTGAGATATGAGTTATAGTATACGAGTTGCGAACCCCACATGGGTCCTATTACGGGAGCTGCGATCTCGGTAGGTGTATACAGAAAATTCATCTCATTATCATCATTGCATTGCATTGCATATGCATCTTGTATTATTCCTTTAGTTTTCCTTGACTTGTGTTTAGTTTTCGTATATTTTTCATGTATATCCGTGTTGTTTTGATTCAGTATTATGTTAGAACTGTTAGTGGAGACGGTGTGAGCTACCGTTTGAGAACTTTTCTGATTGCAGGTGATGTACTCATAGTTTTCTTTACTTATATCATTGTCTACTTTGTTCAGTCGGCCTATGATTCCTACTGAGTACATGTGGACCATACTCACCCTTATTGTGTCCTTTCGGTGCAGATTCGGGTCCGAGTACGACACGCAGAGGTTGAGATTGTGCTGTTGATTAGTGATATTTGAGGTTCCGGTTGCTCTATGTCTTCAGAGTCGACTCCAGACCTCTTCTTATCTATCTGGATGTCTTTATTTTCGGTTTTAGAGACAGATTATGTACTTCAGATTCAGTTTGTATTATTAGATGCTCTACACTTATGACATCAGATTTTGGGATGGTTTTGTATTTTGTCCGGATTTATGTCCTTTACTTATATATATATGTGTGGCTTGACTTCGTTCTAGAAGTCTCGTTTCACTTTCTTGTCTTATTTATTTCACATTTCCTTCATTTGGGGTGATTTACTTACTTATCAAGGCTGGACCGCGATAAGTGTCATAATGACCTTGTTTTTGGGGTCGTAACATAATTTTTATTTTGCATTTAAGAAATAACAGAAAATTTTATTTCATTTATTATGGAAAGTTCAAAACCATGTCTTTTAGTAATAGTAATTGAGCCAAGAAAATAAGTGAATCGGTAGGCAGTTACTTGACAAAATAAAAACTGAAAAGTCATCGATTTGAAGACTTTTCACTTCTCAAACCGTTCATATTCTATGATGACAATAAAGCTCCACTAAAGACCAACCACTTTGTTTTCATTTATTTTCTTTTGCTTTCTTCATTTTCTACTCTAAGCATGGCCTTTCATTTATACTCTAGGAGAACTATTCTCAAAAGGGTTCTACCTAGCGTAAATTCTAATATATCGGGCTCCAATACAAATGTAGGATATTGAATGAGAAACTAAAAAAAAAATTGTTCTTTTTTAGCACACAGGCACCTATATTTCTGATCAAATTAGCATACACAAAAAATTTAAGAGAAAAGACATAAAGACACCATTAAAGTTGTCCCGAATTTTTAAAAAGACACTTAAAGCTTGTGGAGGTCCTATTACCCCCTTATTCTTGTTCAAAGTGCATCTTTGACGCCATTATACATAATAACCCACTTTAATATTAGAAAGTGATAGACATGCGCAGACACGTGTCAAAATACCAAAAAAAATTGAAAAACATTTTTTTTATAGTAGACCCCACCCCAAAATAATAAACCCAACACCCACCCTTAACAACCCATCTCCATGCTCACAGAAATATCCCATCACCATTTCCTCCATTTGAATTTTTCCTTCTTTCTTCATTTATTTACTTTGTTCTTTTTTATGTTTTGATTTAGTAATAGTACTCGTTTTGTCCTCTTTTATTTCTTTTTTCTCAATTTTTTTGCTAGCTCCTTCTATTGTCGCCGGAGAAGATGACCGGTGAAGAGTGTAACCGGAGAAAGTGAGCAGAAAAATGGTGATAGCAACTTAGAGTTCATGACTCCTTCCTTTTTTCTTTTTTCTTTTTCTATTTATTTTCCCCCTCTTTTCTTTCTCCACAATTTTAGGTTGAAATAGTGATTGTTACCGGAAATGATGATCGGAAAGAGGTGATTTAGTCGTCGGAGTTTTTTTCAACATTCCATAGCTGAAATTTTTCCTCCTTGAAACGGACCAAAATCTCTTAATATTAATGGATTAATTCAGATCCGGCGAGAAGTCACCGGAAAAATACTTTCCGACCATCTCATAGAGGAGAGGAGAGAAAAGGAAAAGAAAAGTTTAAAAAAAAAATTAGTAAAAGAGATACTAAAAATAAATTATTAATGGTAATGTTTTTACTTCTCACTCTCTTTAAGCGAGTGTTTTACACTCGCTATGCCACATAGGACCGGAAGGTGTTATTTATTTCGCTTTGAACAAGTATTGGGGGGTAATAGAACCCCGGCAAACTTTAAGTGTCTTTTTAAAAATTTGGGACAACTTTAATGGTGTTTTTATGTCTTTTCTCAAAATTTAAGGACACTTTCACTCCTCATTACCTTGAAAATTTAGGTATACATTTTTTCGCTATCTATATAATAAAAAAATTTGTTTTTCTATTCATTTTTTTTGTTTCTAATATTATATTTATAATTATAAAAATTGATAATTAATGATGGAAATGAACTTTTAATTCTTAAACATATTACGTTGGAAACAAAGAGATCTGTTATGTTTTGTATTATTATTGTTAATTAAATGGTGAAATTCAATGACAAGACGACATAGATGACGATGGTACTCCCTAATATACTTTTTTTTGAATGTTTTCGCCACATTATTTTACTTTACGATCTTACTGTCTTTTTCTGCTTTGTTACCCTTTCATTATTTTACTTTACGATCTTACTGTCTTTTTCTGCTTTGTTACCCTTTGTTTTTCTCTTTGGATTTCATAATTAATAGTTTATGATAATCAAAAGTAATTTTTCATTTTTAATGCTTTCTCATCTTTCCTTTCTGTTATATAATGTAGTTTAAGAGTGATCTTGAAGGGGTTTATTTCTTATAAGTAAGGAAACATGGAGTAATATATGAAATTGGTTATCTTATAATAATTTATTTCTTTATTATATATATATAGGCGCGTGCATACATACACAATGACAGGGCCAGAAATTTAACGAAGGGTGTTCAAATTTTCTTCTCAGTTGGTATAGGCGTGCAAAATTAAATATACATTTATAGGTAACAGTTAACCTCTATTCACTTCATAATTTTTCGACAAAGGATGTGCACCAGTCCACTATTTGGCCAATATGGTTCCGCCCATATAGGGGCGTCAATGGTACGGTTCGGGAGGTTATTTCACAAAATTTATACCGTACCAATTTTTTAGTTATTTCATTTTGTATAACCAAAATTAGACTTTTCAAAACCGTCCCATCATCTCTTTTTTTCTTCGGCATCGATACAGTTCGGTTAATTTTTGGCAATTTTTTTTGAAAAAGTATAAAAAGTAGAACATGCTACCATTAATATTTGTGTATGACTTTGACAAAAACTCTCTAGACATTCTTATTGTTTAAAAAGTAATGAATCAAAAATATAGATTCATCTCACTATTTTACAGTAGTATAAAACAATGAGTCCGGGACCTAAAGGGCAATTTTTTCATCCAAAATTACGAATGGGCATATAAAAATTGAAAAAATCCAAATGGGACAAGGCGGATGAAGGCTCACGCCTTGTCCCTAAAAGGTTAACGACGTTAGTTAAGGGTAAAGTGCAAGGCGGGGAGACTGTTTTACCTTACAAGGCGGAATCAGTCACCCGCCTTATACTTTCACTGAAAAAGGTGGTGGTGGGGGTTGAAAATTTAATTGTATGTCAACTGACCCCCTAGGGAAGGAGAAGTATTAATTTCGAGGAGACTGCATGTTGACACCGAGGTATTAAGTGAGGAATTTATTTCAATTGCTGATAGTGTGGACTTACAAGGAGGGAACAGTTCCACGCCTTCATCCAACTCCACTTGAACGTCGTTATTGTTGTTCACAAGTTTTGTGAGTTGAGTGAGCGTACCTCCACAATCATTAAATCTACAAAATGGATAAACATCTCATTAACTATAAAAAAAAACTACTTAATTAAATAAAATGTGTTGTTTATTATCTATCAATTGCCTCCACCGAAGAAGGATATTGTGGACCACTTGAATTAAAATTTTCCAAATTCATAGACGCATTGCTAGGTCCTCCCATATCGAAATTATTCACAAGTCCGGGTGAGTTTTGATAGTGTGTTTCAAACCCACTGTCAAATTGTTTTTCCATTGCCCCTCTTGAAGAATTAATATTCAAATTCAAAGAATTTTGACTTACTCGAAGATCAAATTCACTATCCGTGGGTTCTTCAACGATAGGGGAATGTTCAACTGACGCATACATGTCAAGCGTCTGTAGATTAAGGGCCCATTTGGGATTGCTGGTAGAAAACTGCTTATTTGAGAAATACTTTTTAAAAATAGCTTTTCAGAAAAGTGCTTTTGAAAAAAAGCAATTTGTGTTTGGTAAATTCATTTGAAAAGTGCTTTTGTTAAACAGATTGTGTTTAGATAATCTTTTTCAAAAAGTGCTTTTGAGAGACAAATGACCAAAAAGGACATGTATAAATAAACTTTTACTACTAAAATCATTTTATAGAGAAAATTTATTTAAAATATCTGCTATATTATTTTTAATTAAAATTTTATTTTTATTTAATTAAAAAGTACATACCATAAAATTTTCAATCAATATTTATATACATAGATACATTAAAAAAGTATTAAATAATAATATAATATTACTAAAATAATTTAAATATTACTGAAAAGCATCAAACAAAAATAATTTAAAATTATTTCATAAATTAAATCACTACATATGAAAAAAATCACCATAAAAATAAGAAGTCCTTCATACATCACAAGAATTCTCAATGATTTCATCCCTAATTTTATCACGCAATGTCTCCATACTAGTAGAAGATCTGTCTTGTATTTTTGAAGGTATACCAGAAGGCCCATCTCCTTCTTCGATCTCTGTGATAATATCTTCGTTAGCATAATAGTTAAAGTCTTTATCAGTGGTAGAGCGTTGTCGTATGAAATTATGTATAGCCATAGTAGTTGTAACAAGATGAACTTGATTCGTCATTTATTATCATTAATAGTAAAAAATAAAGAGTTATATATTCTTCGATTATCATCATCAAAGATATTTTCGATTTTCTTTTTAAAAAATGAGTGAGAAATAAAATAATAATATATAAATTATAGAATGAAATAAAGAATTATGATGTAAATATGAAGTATAAAATTTTAAAACCAAACTTTAATCAAAATTATAAGATATGTTAATTAATTAATAAGGGATATTTTGTTATATATATATATGTGTATGTGTGTGTGTATAAGTGATAGGGATATTTTTGTCATAAAAAAAATAATTTTCTGCTTCTGCTTCTGCTTTTTTTGAAAAGCAAAAATTTTCTGCTTCTTCCCAACAGCAGAAAAACTGCTTCTGCTTCTTTTTAAAAGCATTTTACAAGTTTACCAAACACTCTTCTTTTCAAAAAAAGCAATCCCAAACAGGCTCTAAGACTATTACCAAAAATTTCAACGCTAAAAAGAAATAAAGATAAAGAATCATCATTCCAAATTGGAGTTTCCTCAAATATTGGTTGTCCGTTGGACGTAAAATAATTTGGATATCGACCAGAAATAACCACATCGTCTTTCGAATTAGTAATATACATTTTACTCCTAAACAACCTTTTCAAACCATCATATTTGAGAGATAAAAGGAAACGATTGAACCACTATAGGACGCCGACTATATCGCACCGAATCCCCATCATGCAAAACTTCACTACCCCAATGTAAATTTACTCTTACCTTATTATCATTCATCTTAAAGTAAGAAATGAATAAGGTTCAACAAATATTTTGAGTTATGCACTTAAACGAAATTTTTTAGGATTCCTGCAAATGAAAGGAACCTACACTTTTTATAGCACCATGCAAGCACGTGAAAATGAATAAAGTTGTTACAAGGCGTATAAGGGATCCCACCGTACAAGGCGAGAACCCATACTCGACTTACAAGTAAGTCCCATCGGCCAGGAAAAGGGAATTTATTCCCTCACTCTTTCCCTAGGGGAATTTATTCCCCTCATTCAATTTGTGTCAGTCAAAGGGTAAGGCGTGGGACTCTTTTTACCTTGTAAGGTAAAACAGTCTCCCCGCCTTGCACTTTACCATTAATTAACGTCGTTAACCTTTTAAAGACAAGGCGTGAGCCTTCATCCGCCTTGTCCCATTTGGAATTTTTTGATTTTTATATGCTTCTTCAAAATTTTGGATGAAAAAAGTTGCCCTTTAGGCTCCGGACTCGTAAAATAATAGATAAAATATAATCTGGATCACACGAGCGAGAAGAAATCAGTCAACATGAAACTCAAAAATCGGGTACTTAAATAATTATGCAATAAGAGAAATTTAAAACATAAGAGAAAAAATATCTAATAACTTGTAGCTAGCTTGCTACATAAGATTATTGAAGTACCTTGTAGCTTACTAGTTACTACTTACTACTTAATACTCAAGAATCGAAATGCTAGATCTAATTTAGTTTTGATCGGAGTAGGATAATAAGTTGTAGTGCTCGGACTTTGAGTAATTATATTGTTGCTTGTAGTCTCTTTCATCACCCCTGATCTAAAGCAAAAGGTTTAATATTTATTATTTTTAAACTTAATATATAAAATATATTTTACACATGTATTATTTGGTACGGTTCAGTTATTTTCCGATTAATTTTTATAATATAAAAAATCTCCCTAATTATTCAATACGATTATAAATTTATATAAAAATTATCGATTTTATTAAAAGAAACCTAAAAAACGGTTCGGTTGATTAATTCGGGTTTTTTTTTAGAAACTAAGGTATTATTTGGTATTGTAATCCTATAAAAAAATAAGGCATTGTAAACCATTGTTACAAAAAGAAATGAATACATAATTAGTAAAGAAAATGTTGTACATTCATTTTTTCCGTGAAAGCCTACTCAAAATTCTCCTGACACTCCATATTTTAAGCAGAAATGTTAGTATACTACCGATTCAATTTAGAGTTTAACTTATAAACACTGTCAGTGCAAATTGTTTTATACACAAGCAGGTAATTTTCACATGTTATAGCCAATTACCGTACTATTTTCTTATTTTTGTTTTACTTAAAATCTATTCACTAATTACTTTTTTTCTCTCTCCGCTCCTTAGTTTTAGGACTTCCTATGCTATTCCCGTACTCTCTACCTTAAGCTTTTCATCTCTGTCCAAAAAAATAATTTATTGTACTCATCTCTGTGTCAAATAATTCTAACAGTTATTCTATAAAAAATCAAGATTATACGTTGAAAAGTTGTATGCTATTAAATGGTGATAGTAATGCCTTTTTGAGGTAGATCCAGAATTTTAATTTTATGAATTTCTTTAATACTAATTTCATGAACCCGCAAATAAAATTTTAGATCCAGGACTGATTATTGCTTTAAAGGTTTATTCTGTTGGTTGCTTCCAATATTGATGCTGCTAATGGCCTCATTGGTGTTGAACAATGAATAAATGATTGAGTAAAAGTGAACGATCAATGGAAATAAGAAGATAGTTGGAATCCTTCCTATTTTTTATAACAACAATGCTAAAAATATTCTGGTAGAGTAGTATAGAGTCCAAGTTACCTTCTACAACTATTTTCCTTATTTATAATTTGAATATTAGAAAGTAAAGATAATTGAAACTTGCCAATAATAACCTTGAAGTACATGCTCGTGTAAAAAACAGTTTTCACCGTCGGTGTATACTAGTTAATGGTTTTTGATTTGTAAACATACTAAATTGATAGCCTGATAAAAAAAAATTTACATTTTTTTATTCCATTTATTGATTTAACCGGTTTTCATCTCATCAACAAACTACCAACCTCCAATCTCCTCCAATTTAACACATTCTTTTTAACAAATTCTCCTTTATACTTCACCGTCTCCTCCTATGTGCATCTCGTTCCTTCATCAATTTGCACTTCAAATTCCTCAGCTAAAATTCCACAAATTCTTCCATTTGAACATCTCTCCCTTGATAATGTCAAATTCTGCATCATTCTTTGCATGCCCATATCTGATGCTCAGCAATAAAATCTGCATCTGAACAATCAAAGCACCCATCCCATGCTTATTTAACGCCCGTAAACTTAAATTTTGAACAATCAAAGCTCCCATCACATGCTTAATTAACAACCGTAAACTTCAATTTCAACCAAAGTGTTCCAACAATCCTGGTCTATGAACTGACCATGTCAAACCTTCCTTCATTTTCACCTCCTGAAACAAGATATCCTCAAGAGTGTAGTAGAAATTTGGTAATTCTAATCAGGGAAAATCCTCGTGATGTGGGTTATCATGAGCTACTTTACCGAACAATTCAAACGGGCCATGGTAGTGTTTACCCGTTTGCAAACAGATGAGGGATCATAAGATCAAAAAAGTCTTTAACGTTTGAGAATAATTAGCTCAAAGACAACTTTTAAATTGTTCAATATGTATTGCGGAACGATAGACTAGACTTAGTTATTTACAGACCACAAGCATCAAAACATGTGTACGCCAAACAATTAAGAAGATCAACAGATGCTAGCTCTCTAATAAAATACCGTCTCTAATTTTAATAAAAGAAAAGTTTTCTTCAGAGCAAGCTCCTCATGACAATATGATAATTACGCATTCCTTAGAGCGCATGCCTGCAAAGTGGATACTCTACAGTCTTCTCAATCGTTGTTACAACCTCTGCTTGAAAAGTTTCTTCAATGCCACCTTCCTTGTCAACTGTAAAGGTAATATAGTAATGAAAGTTTCCACATCCACCAGCATTTACCTTCAAAATCTCCTTGATGTTGCGTTCTACTCCATAGTGCTGCTTGATTGCCTCTGAAGCAAAACAATTGAGCTTATTCACAAACTCAGGAGAACGATTAAAGCTGGTCATTGGATAGATTTCAGCATACATAGAACCCCCAGGGTATTGATCAAAATCGAATCCCTATCAAGATAAAGAAATGATATTGGACTGCATCAGAGTCTCAATATATAAATTTTGAAGACTAATTCTGTATCCGAAATCTAAGAAATGTAGAAAAGGTAAAATGTATAAGATGGTCACCAAAACAAAAGTTAACACTACAGAATGCATCTCTTCAAGAAACAGTTGTCATATAAACAACTTATGCAAGCGTGAAATCAGGTTCTTCTTTCATTGCAGATACTCAGCCCTACATTAAAATTTCAGATTGCAAATGTGAATCAAAAGGCGGAGTAACTTAAGCCTAGGTTTACGGCGACGAGAAATGCCATCAGATAACTCATGCATGAAGAAATGGGGGTAGGTCAGTAGAAACTGCCCAGGGTCTATTGATTTGGTGGATATCAGTAATGCTGGTGTAAAGGGTTGACGTTGTACCAGCAGAATCAAAGTCGAAGAAGCCACTATGTGATCGTTCTGTGAAGTGCTCCACAAAGCTTCCGAAGGTAAAGGTAATTTACATGGGAGATGGGGAAGAAAAATACAAAACTTCAATAGCTATGGCAGATTTGTCAGGTTGAAATCCTGGTTAGGGAGTAGTCGGAAGTCAGTGATTATAATCACACCAGATGTCGATGAACAACTCTATAACTGCTGTAACTATGTCGCAAGGAAGCACAGAGGAGGAAGAGGCAAGGGGTCAAGCTGAATTTAAGTTTAGAGTAAGAACTTTCAGAAATTAATTCCTAGAAGTTAGTCTTAACGGACAGTGACACCTCTATGATATCCAATGGATCACCTATGCTCCCATGGTACATCCAGGGGTAATTGAAATTCCAAGATGGGTTAAGAGGCACATGCTATGGGTTTTCAAGCAATTGGGGGTGCAAATAGAGGTCTTTGAGCACGAGATTCTTGAAATCTAAGTTGCACGGACTCGGGTACGGGTGTCCGATACGGGTGCGGGTCTAGAGGTCGGATCCTTCATGAGCTAAATTTTAAGATTCGGGGATACGGGACAACGTATGGATATGGGTGCAGGGATTCGGCTAAAAACAATTCAAATATCTATAAAATAGAGTTCTAAAGCCTAAATTATGAGATATAATGTGGAGAACTTAAGGAGAAAATATTTATCAAGAGGAGAATCCTCGAAGGAGTCAAGGAGATAAAAAGGAAAGGAGCGGCATAGATATATCTATAAACAAGGTATTCCATTTTCTTTTAAGTACCAAAAATCGGTCTCTCCTTTTCATTGAATCAGTCGGGAATTTCTCTGTCGATTTTGGTCAAAGTATCCAAAATTAGTTGACCAGATCAGGTACGGATCCCACACCCACACCCAAACCCATGTCGTGTCGACACGGGTGTGGCACCGAATGTAAAGAGTCCGAGCAACTTAGCTTTAAATAATAGAGAACAGAGACGAATTCATAAAATCCAGTAGTCAAGCCCTACATTGTGAAGCAACAAAAAGAAGAAAAAGGTAGTAGAGTTGAAGAAACTTGGGTGCAATCTCAATATAGATGGCAGTGGGGGAACAAGCAAGGAGAGGGGAAGGAAAAGCAAAGCAGAATCAGATATGAAGATCAAAATCTTAAGCTGGAATATTAGAGGAATCAACGAACCAGGTAAAAGTAGTACTTTAAAATGCTTAGTCGTCAATGGGAAGTGACCATACTCTTTTAGGAAGAAACAAAGCTATCAGTAGTTTCCAATTCCATATCAAGACAACTATTCGAAAACAGATGGGCAGCCTGTGGGTATAGTGATTTTATGGGAAAAAGGTATTGGAGACTTGAAGATAAGCAGCAGGGAGTGTTCTTGATTGAAGAATTAATAGCAGCTCACCCAACCGACTGAAGATAGACGCCAGATATAATATATATATATATATAATCCATGTATAATATGCATATCAAGAGTGTATAGTCTATGTATACCAGCAAGAAAAGTAGACAGTGAATCCGGCAGGCTATTTGTGTCAAGAGCCCAATTAAATTTCATGTATGCTCGAGAGCATTCAAGGGGATTTCAGATGGTTTTTCTCTGGTGTTTATGGCCGAGAGGGAACAACTGTGGGAAGAGCTTGTTGATGTTAGAGGCTGATGAGATCATGTTCACCAAGGAGAGGAGGAATTAGAACAGGAAAGGCTTTGTTCTTTTTATTTTATGATCAGGTAAATAAGTGGGCTTTGGCCAACCAAATATTTTTTCCACTTTATTTGAAATTTTGAGAGTTGGAGTTGTCTTTGGCCATACTTTTTGCAAAGAATATTTAGATTACTTTCTCCTAAACATACAACTTGACTAACTTTAACTGAAACATACAATCAAATCTACTCTAAAAGAGTAATATCTTAAAATAGATAGTCACATAATGTCATAGATTAGATCTCATATATGGGCTACTACATACTATTCCAAATATTTCACTTTATTTGAAATTTTTGAAGTTGGAGTTATGTTTGGCTACAGTTTTTGGCAAATAATATTTGGTTGTTTGAGTGAACTTTACCTAAAAAAAAATATTAAATATTATTTAAACATGAAATATAATTTAAGGGGGTCGTTTTTATTAAAATAAATTAGGGTAAAATTTGAAAAAGAAAAAAATACAATAAAAGTGGGAAAAGAGAGAGTGAAAAAAGTAAAAAGTGAAAGATTCTCGTGGCCAAACGGGTTCTAATACTTCATTATCACTCATCCAGAGGATGCAATGATTACAAAAATCAGTCTCCAAAGCTAACATCCTAATAGCTCAAAGAAACTGTAAACAAGCATCTTTGGTTCCTTTCCTTCAAACACTCCAAATTATACAATGGGGGATCATCTTCCAAATGCCTCTGATGGATTAATCAACTTTGAAATTTGGAACAAGGAAGTTTTTGGCAGAACAGACACAAAGAAGAAGAAATTATTGAGGGAGTTGACAGTTATTAATCAAGGGGCTGATATGAGGCAATTGAATTAGACAGAAAAAGATAGAAGAAAATCAATTGGAAGAAGTAGCAAAAGCAGAAGAAACATCTTGGAGACAAAAATCAAGATGTATGTGGTTGAAGGAGAGTGACAGAAACACACAGTACTTCCAGAATATGGCCAACTCTCAGAGAAGGAGTAACCCTATTGCAAAACTGAAAATAGATGGGGAAATCTTAGAAGCTAATAATCAGGATTAAAATTGGGGATGGAGAGAATACCATTTTTTGGCAAGATAATCGGGTTCCGGACTTGGAAATTAGTTTGGAAAAAGAAACCTCCCTCAAAGCTGGCTTGTTTCAGTTCACTGGCAGTTCCTGGGGCATGCTTAACACAAGATCGTTTGATGAAGAGAGCAGTAACACCAATTAACAGATGCAATCTATCTACAATTTTTAAGTCTATAGATCACATTTTTACGCACTGTATAGATGCTAAAGCTTTGTGGGATACGTTCAATTTTTTTTGGGTATTTGTTGGGTCAAGCCAAAGGCTTTACAGGAAGTTTTTGTTAACATGGAATGGCATCACAGTTGGCAAATCCATTAGAGGAACTTCAAAGATTATCCCTGAATGCACTATTGGGCTCATTTGGAAGGAAAAAAACAAGAGATACTTTAATGGAGTCACAACATCTATCCAGTTTCTGAAGTCTAAATGCTTATTAGACCTTTTGCTTGGACCCAGGGCCGCTCAACAAAATTTGGGGCATAAAAACAAACTTTACAAAGAGGTCCTAAATTTTTTTAAAATGTCAAATTTTCTAACTATTTTAGATACAAAGTCATATTTTATAGTGGACATATTTAAGTTGAATAAATTCTAATAACTGCTTTAGCAAGAATATATACTTATGAAGTAAGAATATCAACAATGAAAGTTTTAATAAAAAGGGCAGCCCGGTGCACTAAAGCTCCCGCTATGCGCAGGGTGGGAAGGGCCCAACCACAAGGGTCTATTGTATGCAGCCTTACAATGACGATTTTAATGAAAAATATAAACCTGGCTTAGGAATTTAATAAGTCGATATATAATATCATATAATGATATCGAAATAGTGTTGGGTTACTTCAATATAATGATTGATTCTCGTAATGCTTGAAATTTTGAAGAATACACCAAAAAGCAAATTTTAATCTTTTCGTAAGCAAACAATATTAGTTTTGCAGAAGGTTTGGTTAGACTTCATAATATTTAATAGTAAGAGAATAAAAAAGATAAATATAGGAAAATGTGGCGTCATATGCCTTGACTCAAAACCCATTTGCTTTAGAATATTCAGAAGATACTCCCAATTGACATCATCATATGCCTTTTCAATGTCTAATTTACACATGATTCCAGAATCTTCTGAAAAATCTTCACTTTTCAGTCTAGAATCCAAACATTAACTAGATATAAGAGCAACATCCATGATTTATCTTCGTTTGATAAATGTTATATGATGTCTGTTGAGCAGTTTGTCCATTATCCTCTTCACCCTCTATGCTAACAACTTGGCAATATCTTATAAACCCCATCAGTGAGACTTATTGGTCTAAAATCCCTAAGCTCAGAAGCCCCATTTTTTTGGGGAAGAAGGGCCACGTAGGTGGCATTGAGGCGCTTCTCAAACACTTGATGTTGAGGAAAGTGTTGTAGGGTACCTCTGACATCAGTCTTGATCATTTCCCAGAAAACCTGGAAGGAGCTCATAGGACATCCATCAGGGACGGGCACTGTCACTTGCACATAATTTAATGTTGTTTAAGATCTCCTCCTGTTCAAATTGCCTATGTAACCAGACCTGCTCCTCATTATCAATGGAAACACTGCTAGGTATATTGGAAGTTCTGTTTCACTATACCGTCTTTGGTAAAAAAAACTCAAAATAGCCCCTTTAACCTCTTTAGGATCAGGGATAGCGTTTCCTTCAATCTCTACAGAATCTTGTGAGTTGTGGCAATTCTGTGAAAGAATTTGGTGTTTTTACCACATTTTAGCTATTAGATCCTGGACCACTACTTCCATGCTATCTCCTCATTCCTAGCAAATTCTTCAAATTCCACGAAAAGATGAGCTTTTTGAAGTAATTCATCCTCTGATAGAGCCCTTTGTTCCTGAGTAGTTTCGAGGCATGAAATATGATACAAAATATCATCTCTCCTCTGCCTCCAGTTGCTTTTGTTCTCTCTACCCCATTCCTTCAGTATTTCCTTCAACAATCTCAATTTGGATGCCAGAATAATAGATGGTGTACCACTAACCTGAAGGACTGCCACCACACTAGAACTTTATCTCTGAAACCCTCTATTCCAAAGCCACCATTGCTCAAACATGAAATAAGATTCCTTGAACTCCCAGTCCCCACAGATGAGTAGAATGGGGCTCTAGTCAGAGCCCAATTTAGGGAGAATAGATTGTTTGAACTATAGGAATATTTCCTCCCACTAGTGTGAATCATTGTTTCGAAAAACATTTTTTGGGCCCGCCGCGGGCGAGTCTAGGGGCGGGGCGAATATAAAATGTGTTGGAGCCTATGTTGTTCGGACTCTTCAAAAATATCAACGGGTGCATGTCAGATTTTTCAAAAGTAGTGTATTTTTGTAGAATCCGACACGGGTGCGGCATCAAAAGTGAAGAATCCGTGCAACTTAGACTGGAGCGCAATTTGACGGCGTAGTTCTCAAAAGCATATTTTTTTTCAGCGGGGGCATATGCCTAGGCGAAAAACGCGCTTTGTAGTTGAGACTTGTGCAGATTACAGATCTCACTAAAATGAGGGGTATTATACAGAATTTCCAAATCCCCATATTTATACTTTACCCATTTCGTTATATTTAAGGGACTTCCCAACCCACTGACCGATCATCTTTCCTAGGTTGTAGCAATTAAAAAAACCCTAACCTTTTAACTTCTAGTCTCTTACTTTTAGCATACGATCTTTCCTCTTCAATCCTCATGTTTGCAACTCTAAAAGGCAAGGTTTATAGCTTCATCCTCTTAGTCACTTACTGCTTTTAGTTTTTGAAATTTTAAATTCTTTTTGTGTTTAAATTCTATTCATTACTTTGTGTTTATCATAACAAAGTAGATTTATTTTGTTTAGGAGTTTAAATTGGGAATAGAATTGAAAAAATTACAAGAAATGATGTACTTGTGTTTTTTGTGTAAGATGAGTGTCAATTAAGCTCTTAATGGTGATACATGTTAGTCCCTGACCATATATTTTTGTTTGCACTAAATTATCTTTACTGTTTAATAATAGAAGTTTTCTTCTCTCATGTTTTGAAGTATTCCAAAGTTAATTTTAAGTTGGTTCAAAGTTTTCTTTCAAATGATGTTGCTTCTTGCTTAAATTGTTTTGTTTTTAGACGTAACTTTACAGCTATAGCATTATTGTTAAGGTGTATCTTATGCATTACATCATATTTTTGTGTTATTAATTTACTCATGTATAAAATTAAAGATTTGTGGGATTAATGCCCTGTGAGATCCATGGGACTTACGCCTTGCCCCATAATGGGCAAAACCCCTCGCCTCACGCCTTTTAAAACACTGGTGTGAGCCTAAGTTGCGTGGACTCTTCACTTTCGATGTCGCACCAGTGTCGGATTCTCCAAAAATACACTACTTTTGGAGAATCTGACACGCACTCGCTGACATTTTTGGAGAGTCCAAGCAACATAGGTGTGATTCAGAGAAAGATCTATCAATTTTGGAGGCACTTCTATGTTGTCTCCCCTCCTCTAAGTGAAAGATCTTCCAAATAAAGGAGGATCAACCAATTTCATGTCATTTATACATTCAGAGAATTCAACCATAGCACCTGTGATTTTATTATAGTTAGATCTCTCAGCAGTAAATTGGGTGATGTTGAAATCACCACAACTCACTCAAGGCCCTTCCTTAGTACTTCTTATAACATCTAATTCCCACCACAACTCCCTTCTTTCAACTGTCCGAGAACCAACGTAAAGAGTTGTCAGAAACCAAGTCAATCCTGACTAATGCCTACAACCTTACAAGTTAGCATTTGATTGCTCTCCTATCCGGTGTCTTCTATCCCACGTTCCTAGAATGCCTCCACTCCTCCCTATAGCGTCGATGTGACTCTCCCTCATCCATCCATTATGCCACAGTTGTTGTATCAGGTTAGAGTCTGATCTCTTCGGCTTAATTTCTATCAACACATTGAAATCTGCACTCAACCGTTGCACTACCCCTCTTATTTCCATGTTTAACCCTAGTACATTCTAAGATAATATTTTGATCTTCATTTGATCAAAATTTGTGTGGTTCTCCGTCGACTTCTTGGTTCCCCATCTTTGAATTTCATGTCAAAAGATAAGTTTCTGAGTTCTTTTGGGATTGTCACCAATTGGACACCTCATCTTTTTGAGTACTGCCTCCCCTTCTTTGATCAATTTTCATAAATATTTCAACGACTGTTTTTTTAATCGCCTTTAAAAGAAGCACCAAATTCGTGGCTCAATTTGATTACATTCTCAATTTCAAAATCAGACACCCCTCTTCAATCTATAGTGGAATTAGGTTATATGAATCCACCGGCATGTTGGAGTTGTTATCTATGTTGTGCCTCTCAATATCAGTAATTGCATGCAGCTCCATAACTCTCCTCTATAACATCTTCATCGGGTTTAGCATCTTGTGTCTCTGCATATGCAAGAGGTCCCCGTTGAGATTCTAGATCGCCAAGTCCGAAAGTTGAGGACCAAGGAGATTGCTTCGGTAAAAGTGTTTTGGAGGAATCAAAAGGTTGAGGAAGCTACCTAGGAAGCCTAGGAAGATATGAAAGCTAGATATCCCCATATGTTGGCTCCTCAAGAGGGAAACATTGAAGGTGCTAGTCCTACCTCTGTGTATTTTCTTGTTCATAAATTCATTCCTTAGCTTATGTTGATGTCAAACTCTTAGTACCTCATGAATCGTGCTTATATCACCATACCTAGACTTGAAATTGAAATTTCTCTTGATGCCTTTGTTAGTACGGATCATACGTGAGTTCGTGTATAGTTTTGCAACCTCTATCTTCTAATTGCTAAGCTTCCATCATTCGAGAATGAATGATCCCAAGGGAGAGATATTGTAGCACCAAGCAAACTCTAAACTAAGATTTGAACCATTCTTCGTACGTGTAGAGGCCTGAACCCGATGATTTTTAATTGTACATAAGTGTTAAGATCAATTCTCTAGTGTGGTAAGAGCTTTGGATCCGAATTATGGTCATAAGAAACCTCTAGCGCAAAGTTGAGTTGAGAGACTTCCTACAGATTACGTTTTCGTATAAGTAATTACTACGGTCAACTTCAAATGATCACTCCTCCAAGAATATAAAGAGTTATGTGGCCCATTACCCACCAAATTAAAGGTCTTCGAGTATTCCTTCCAACGTCACCAATTGTTCATTAATCAGAATCTGGAGTAAAAAGTTATGATTGTTCCACCAAAAGGTAGCAGGTTGGCCGGCTCATTGGAAGCCTTGTGCGGTCGATGAGCGGCCGCACATTGCATTGTGTGCTTCGCACACCCAGCGCACAACAAAGAACGCAGGAGAATTGGTCAGCAAGGTTATGGGAAGCCTTGTGAGGCCGCACATCATTTTGTGCGGTCCGCACATCGCTCTGTATAGGGCCACGACAGGATTCTTCAGTTTTGTTATTTAAGGGGCGTTTTGGTCATTCCTTATTATTAAAAACCATCCCTCTTTAGCTTAAAATATCCCTAAGCGATTCAATTTCAGAATATATCGATTGAAATCCTCTCCTCCCTCCCTCAAACCCCAACTCTCGATTCTCAAGAAAAGTGCAAGGCTGGGATTGTTCCTCAAAGGGCTACTCCCTAAATCTCTTCATTACGGTAAGTAGAACTACCCTAAGTCAATTGAATTTCAAATCATGGTCCCTTATATACCTATTTCATGTTTTAAACCCTTTGACCATTGACCAAGCTTATGTGACACTAATATTGCTGAGATGGAAATGCGTGTTTGCATGCGTTTAAAAGCGAGTAAAACTATTATTTAGTATTTTAAAAAATTAAAATTCAGAAAAAACAATAATAAATTTAAAAAGGAAAAAAGTTTTAAAAAATTTCTTCTTCAATCATCCCCTCCACCCCACCCCCACCCAACTTTCTTGTTCTTTTTTTTTTTTTTTTTTGAATATGGTAACTTTGTATATTATATATATGATCAAAAACAAAACAGTACTACTGACCCCATATTTAAAGCAAAAAACCTCTACAAAACTGAAGCTTTCTTGTTCTTTATCTACGACCCACACCTACTCTCTTCTTCTTTTTCTTCTTCTTCTTAACGCCCCCCTCCCTTCGTTCTCTCCCCCCCCCCCCCCCGCCGCCCCCCGTCCCGTTCCGATCTTATTTCTCAAGTTCCACGTATACAATTCCACCGTACTTCTATGCAGACCTGATTTTCCCTTTGCTTTTCAAGAAGACCACTGCTTTTGCTATTACAGTACCCTCCAATAAAAATTCAATGCCACGAGTACTTTTCGAATTTTCTTCTAAATTTTTTAGTTTTTAAAATTTTAAAAAAAAATTGAGACCATTGTTTGTATTATTTGGGTTCAAAGAGAAAGTGCAGGTATGGGTTAAGGTGAAGGATGATGGTGGGTATTGTAAATTTAAAAACTACATTGATAAGCTTAAGAAAGCTTGAAGAATAATATATGGGTCTTTTGAATTTGGGAAATTAATTCAAAATTGTGATTGGGATTTGGCTTGTGAAGATGTAGTTGAAATTTCAAGTCAAATGGGGATGAATTCCGGCACGAATTTGATGCGCAATTTATGAGCAAATATAGAGCAATGACTGTTGGAAATGCAAAAGTGGGCTATTTGTTTTAATTTTTTTTAACATTTAATTTCCTATGTGTCAATTAAAAATGACGTGGAATTCCATGTGTAGTCGGTTGTATTACACGCACGCTGACCGGATAAGAAAAACGTTTAAAATACATTGTCTTATTGAGTTTAAGGGTACAATTGGCAAAGGGGTGAGTAGGAGGATTCTACTAACTTTAGGTAATTTTGTTTAACCGAATCTTCATAATGAATCTAGTGGTTACACTCTAGCTTTTCAAAACTAGGAAAATACAAAATGAGGATTCTAGTACTATTGCTTGCAGAATAGTATGTGCTAAGTATAATCTGACCATATATAAATAGCCTATGGAATTTATCTCAGAAAAAATATATAGTAGTGGTAAGAATAAGAATAACATACATTGCTCTCTTGGACCTGCCGGAAGTATTTGGTGAAAGTTTTGTCTTTGGACAAAGCCCAAATGTCATGGCGATTACTATTAAGAGGGGGAGGAATACCACTGGCAGCGGCCTCCATCTGCTGAGATAAACGGGTGTTGGGAAAGATCTCATCGAACTTCTTCTCCAAATCCTGGTCAACATAAAGGAATTTACGCTGCTGCTGCGGCGGCGATTCCTGCTTCTTCTCTGAGGTAGTTTTAATCTGATCCAAACAAGAGGAAAAAGTTGATGATGAATGTATTAGATTAGTTAGGAAAAGAGAAAGATAAAGGCCCAACAATAATATACATCGCTGCTAGTTTGATCATCCCGACCCTGAGCCTTCAAAATGTCCTTGACTGGAATAAAAGTTCCAATAACCCAGGTGGGGGTGGTAGCTCTAGTAATCAGAGGCACGGAGGGGCTGATAGGGGTTTTTCCCTCAGCCATCATGCATAGGCGTTCAAAGTTAGCCTTCCAAGCCTTATCCAAATAATCACGAATTGTTAATGGATTATACCTAGACATGCACATACGAGCGTAAGACCTAGCTTCCTTAGGATCACAACCATCTCGAAGGTAGGCTGATTCAAGAGAGTTAAACGTATCGCGCCACCATATGCTGCTCATACGAACCGGCATGTCGGTCGGAGGAGCTCCAATCGGTGAATTCTTAGTAGGGGTAGGCTCCTCGTCAATATCCATGGGCTCACCATCAGCTTCTAGATCCAAACCTTCAGGATTTTTGTCAACAGCCTTCCAATACGAACCAGCTTTAAGATTCAACATGTTGTTTTGCAGATAAACAGGCGAATTGCTTGCAGTATCAACCACTACCCTCTCCATTTTGATTTTTTGATGGGAAAAATTAATAAACGCTTAGGGGTCGTTTGGTAGAGTGTATTAGAAAAAAATAATGCATGCATTAGTTAATCTGTACTAGTAGTACATTGTTTGGTACATTTTTTATACTATGTATAACTAATGCTTGCATTAGTTATACACTCTATTGTGTATTGAGGTGTGTATTAGTAATACACACCATTTCCCATGTATTAGCAATACAAAGATTTTCCACACATGTATTAACTTGTTAAATGACATTATTATCCCTCCTAAAACCATCAGCAAGTGAAGCTCACAAAGAAGATGCAATGGTGTCTACTACTTTTCCTTCCATCAGAAGTAGGATGTGTCTGCTTACATAACATTTGGCAACAAATCAGTGAAAAGAGAGCAAGATAACAACAAAATTTACTTTCTACAAGTTTATTTCTAACATTTACCTCTTTTTTTTTTCTTCTTTTTCATAGTCAAACTAAACTTTTCAGGATGGAAATATTCAGAAGCATCTACTCGCAGGCGGATAAAGAATCAATATCCATGAAGAAGAAATAAAACGCTTAAAACTGGCTTCGTAGTGTTTGTTCCCACCAAGCTTAAGCAGTTGCAGCCATTGGAGCTGATTTTGGTGCTCTGTAACATGCCCTCTTTAAAGAAGAAGTGAAAATTGAGTTTCCTTTTCTAAAACAGTGGCTGCTGAAGGGTATTTTGGTAAACAAATATCTTTTTATAAAAACTTTTTAAATATATATTATTTTTAATACATCAAACCAAACACTGTATAAAAAATAATGTTTGCATAACTAATACCAGTATTACTAATACTTGCATTAATAATGCAAGCATTACTAATACACCTTATTCAGCATTATTCTTATACACTCTACCAAACGACCCCTTAGTTCAATTTAGGGCTAAACTAGTCCGCCCAAATACCCCCAAATTTTAAACCCTTTCTTATTCTCAACTTTTTTTATTAAAAAAAAAAAAAAGGAGAAATTTCATGCGGAATAAATTCTATCATCAAAATTACCTATAATACCAATGATTTTTAAGTTTACCAAAAATTAGCTTCCAAAACTTACCTAAAAGTCTAATGTACTCATGTGTAATGACCAAATCAATACCCGAAAAGTTTTAAGACGTTCAAATTTTCTGAAGTATTTTCAAAGTTACAAGCTATAAATGTTGAAATGGTACAATTTGTGTTGTAAAATTTATTTATTATTATCAAGATTGATGATACAAGCCAAAATGCAAATTAAACAATTAAAATCCTAAAAGGTTGCTTGAATATGATAAAAGCTTAACTCCAAATTATATTTACCATTAAGGGTGTGTTTGGTATGAAGGAAAAATATTTTCCGTTTTCCATATTTGGTTGGCTTAAATGTGTTTGAAAAATATTTTCAAATATATTTATTTTCCTCAAATTTAAGGAAAATAACGGGATCGGAATCGGGAGTTCGATCTCGAGTCGAGGTCGAAAGGTCTTGGGTCGGGATCTCCTGTCGGGTGTCTAGTTTGGGGATCGAGGTCAAGTCCAAAGTCGAGGTTGGATCCGGGGTCCATGGCCTCGGGTTTTGGTCAAGATTGGGAGTCAGGTTTTAGGGTTTGGAGTTGGCTCAAGGTCGAGTCATGAGTTGGGGTACAGATTCCGACCGGGTCAAGAATCAATATCTTAGGTCATGTGTCGAGTCAGGGTCAAAAATAGGGTTTTAGGATTTGGAGTTGAGTCAAGAGTCGAGCCACGAGCTGGGGTACGAAATTAGGTCCCATGTTGAGCCAAGAATCAATATCTCAGGTCATGTATCGAGTTGGGATCGAGAGTCGGTACCCAAGTCGAGACAGGGATCTAATGTCCGGGTCGAGAGTATATTTTTTGTACTTCATAAAATAAGTTCATATAATTCTTAATAATTATTTAATATTATGTTGATTGATAGGAGATAACTTGCAAAGCAAGTTCATAGAGACTAGTATAATTTAACATATATAGATAGATAGATGTCGATGTGGCACCTCTTAGATACAAAGAAATTTATTTAAGTAGATAATATCACATCACGTTAATAATATCCTTGGGCTGATTTAATCCAACAAACTAATAATATCATAGCTGATAGTTCGGCTTAATGAGTATGGCAGAGGGTAGCTCCTTTCGTGTAGCGTCTCATGAAGAATCGAGAAACAAGTGTTGAAGAGTGACAATGTTTAGAGACAATTCTCTATTTCTTTGAATTCCCCAAAAAACTTTCAAGGTACCAATTTTATCCCCTCTTAATTATTCCTGTTTTTGTTGTTTATATGTAATCTAACTCATTAGTATTTGTATCTTGATTCATGTGTGTATCATCTATGTGTGGTTGTGTTACTTGATTGAATTTAATTAAGCATGTTTTTCGGATTGTCTGAGAACATGGGTTGATGTTGAGTGTTTTAGTTTTAGCGTTTGGGCCAGCTTTTGTGCGTTTGATTAATTCCACCTGATACCTATCCCGTTCCAGATATTTGGATTTGAATCTCCTATCTTTCTTCTTAAATTTTTAGGGTTTTAATCCTTATTTTTCATTTAAGAAATAACAGGAAATTAATTTTACTTCCTTTATTTTGAAAAGTTCAAAAGTCATGTCTTTTAGTAATAGTAATTGACCACAGCAAACAAGTGAATCGGTAGGCAGTTGACATGGCACCTCTTAGATACAAGAAATTTTATTTATTTTTTTCTCAATTTTTTGACTTTTTAATCTTTATTTTACATTTTAAAAAAAAATTACTTCATTTATTATAAAAAGTTCAAAAGTCATGTCTTTGTCGTTTGGTACATCGAATTGGATAAGTAGGGATACCCATGAGATTATATTATACCACTCTCCACATGGGACAACAATCTCACTATTTTAGTACAAATGATGGGATAAAATAGCCTTGAGACTATGTTATACCTCATACCAAACATAGAATAAAGTTAATCCCAAACTTTATTCCGGGATTATTATTCTTATCCAGTGTATCATATGACCCCTTAGTAATAGTAATTGAGCCAAGAAAATAAGTGAATGGGTAAGCAGTTACTTGACAAAACAAAAACTGAAAAATTAGCTTCCAAAACTTACCAAAAGTCTATGTATTCATGTGTAATGACCAAATCAATAGCCAAAAAAAATTTAGGACGTCCAATAACCAAAGTATGTCTAATTTTTGTACTTTTAAATTTCTATTATTTGCATTTCATTCCAATTCAAAGTATAACTCTAAAAAAATAGCTATGCATAATCCAATATTAATTCACGAGAAACTTAAATATCTACAACAACATCAAATTTTCTAAAGTATTTTTGAAGTTACAAGTTATAAATGTAGAAATGGTACGGTTTGTGTTGTAAAATTTATTATTATTACCAAGATTGATGATACAAGCCAAAATATAAATTAAACAATTAAAATCCTAAATTACAATGACATGTTTAAGAAGGCTGCTTGAATATGATAAAGCTTAACTCCAAACAATATTTACCATTAAGGGTGTGTTTGTATGAAGGAAAGAAATTTTTTTTATCATGTTTGGTTGGCTTAAATGTGTTTGAAATATATTTTCAAATTACTTATTTTCCTCAAATTTAAAGAAAATAACGGGATCATAATCGGGAGTTCGATCTCGAGTCGAGGTCGAAATGTCCTGGGTTGGAATCTCCGGTCGGGTGTGGAGTTTGAGGATCGAGGTCGAGTTCATGTCGTGGTTGGATCCGGGTCCAGGGCCTCGAGTTTTGGTCAGGATTGGGATTCAGATTTTAGGGTTTGGAGTAGGCTCAAGATGCCAGGCCCTGTTACTTGAAGGGGAGCCTTGGAGTAACTGATAAAGTTTCTGCATGTGACCAGGAGGTCACGGGTTCAAGCCTTGGAAACAACCCCTTGCAGAAATGTAAGGTGAGGCTACGTACAATAGATCCTTATGGTCGGGCCCTTCCCCGGACCATGCGCATAGCGGGAGCTTAGTGCATCGGGTTGCCCTTTTTTTTTTAGTTGGCTCTAGAGTCGAGTCACGAGTCAAGGTACATATTCGGGTCCTGTCAAGAATCAATATCTTAGGTCATGTGCCGAGTCGATGTCGGGAGTAGGGTTTTAGGGTTTGGAGCAGGGGCGGAGCTATAACCATTGAGGGGTTGACCACCCTTTGTCGGAAAATTACGTTGTATATATATATATATGTCAAATGTCGTTTAAAAGGGATAAATAACAAAGTTTACACACCCTTGGTACAACTGAGAGTGGTAGCTCAATGGCCAAAGGGTGTTCAAACTTCCTGCCGCTCCCGGGGTCGAACCTGTTGCACGCATTTAATTTCTATTTTTTAAAAAAATTTAAATAAGACCAATATGTGTTGCTCAACTCCAAGAATGGGCCCTTATACCGTGAAATTTGTACCACAACCTAAGCCCACTGAATAATTTTACTTCATTTTCATTTATTAATATTATTGAAATATTATTACCAAACTAACTCCTTTACATTTTTCATTATTCTTAATTAGATGATTTTCTCATATAATATTGTTCTTAACTTCTTATTAAAGATTCCTTGAGTTATAAATGCAAGAACTTTAAGATTTAAATAAGAAAAATAAATTATTGCTATTTAATTTTTTGATTAAAACATTGATTTATAGGCATAACAAAATTAGCTATGAAGTATAAAAACACTTTTATACAATCTTTTTTGTGTTACAACTTTATTGTAAATAACTTATTTTAACTAGAGTATCTTGATATTTCAATAGAGATTTTTTTTGTAAATACCGAATATTTTTAGTTTTATACTAAATATGATAATGAATGATGAATTTTATTTCATTGTATATTTTGTAAACAAAAGAAATATCTAGTATTGTTCCTAACTAGACAATTATTAAAATATTTTAATCTATGAAAGCTTCTTGTGCATGATTGGAATAATTTATTCAAATTATGTTTTGATAGAAGATTTTCTTGTCAAATTTTATGCTAGTTCGGATTATGCAATTTTTAATTAGTTATATATAATTTAGCAAAATACAAGTATGTAGTCTGATTTAAATTTTTCGGTGGCATATATTCATCGATATTTTTGTTTGTCTTTTGAAGTCTGAACACTCTTAACAGAAATCCTGGCTCCGCCACTAGTTTGGAGTTGGGTCAAGAGTCGAGTGATCACAAGTTGGGGTACAAATTTGGGTCCCATGTCGAGCCAAAAATCAATATCTCAAGTCATGTGTCGAGTCGGGATCAGAAGTCGGTACCCCAATCGAGATAGGGATCTAATGTCAAGGTCGGGAGTATATTTTTTGTACCTCATAAAGCAAATTCATATAGTTATTAATAGTTATCTAATATGATATATATATATATATATATATATATATATATATATATGCCTGCTAATTTGGCACCTCTTAGCTGCAAGGAAGCTTATTTATGTTTTTTCTTAAATTTTTATGGATTTAATCCTTATTTTTCATTTAAGAAATAACAGGAAATTAATTTTACTTCATTTATTTTATGAAGTTCAAAAGTCATGTCTTTTAGTAATAGTAATTGAGCCCAAAAAACAAGTGAATTGGTAGGCAGTTGATGTGGCACCTCTTAGATGCAAGAAAATTTATTTATTTATCTTTTTTCTCAATTTTTTAAGGTTTTAATCTTTATTTTACATTTAAGATATAACAAAAACATTTACTTCATTTATTATAACAAGTTCAAAAGTCATGTCTTTTAAATAGTAATTGAGCCAAGAAAATAAGTGAATCGGTAAGCAGTTACTTGATAAAATAAAAACTGAAAAGTCATCAATTTTGAAGACTTTTCATTTCTCAAACCGTTCATTTCTAGGATGACAATAAAGCTCCACCAATGACCAACCACTTTGTTTTCATTTATTTTCTTTTGCTTTCTTCCTTTTCTACTCTAAGCACTTGGCCTTTTCATTTAGGTTTGTTTGGAAAGTCACCCTGATAATTGGATTTGGTGTAATTGGGTATAATTACATTGTCTGACTTGTTTAGTTGGTCAAATAATTACTTAGTCATCAGGTAATTGAGTGTAATTGACAGGGGTAATTACACTCTCCAATTCACAGGGAGAGCTGTGAATTACTGGTAATTACATGGTGTAATTACAAGCTGATTACTTTTTAATTTCTTCCTTTTATTTCTATTTTTATTTTTTCGGTTTAATTTATTTTTAGTTTCAATTATTTTAAATTCTTTTTATTTTATTATTCTAATATTTTTAAAAAATATATTTTTTTATTTTTTATTATTTACATTTCATTTCCTTCTCATTTCCAAACCTTTATTTCTTGTGATTCCATGCAATTTTTCATATTATCTATTTTTTTTATTTTTTTTTATGTTTAGTTTTTCATTTAGCATAATTTAGTTAGTATTCTGAGTTTTAAATTAAGTAAAATTCATTGTTGAATAAGGTTATAGACTTAGGTTTTCTTTTTCTTTTGAATCATATTTATGCACATTATGTTAAAATTTGACATAAGAGTATTATTTATTTTTTTGAATTTTGAACTTATGTTATATTTTCAGTTCCAATTTATTTGTTTTATACTAGTATTGATCACTTGATATTTCACATTGCAAGTCATTCATTTTTAGTTAGAATTGATAGATTACCTTTTTGTCAAATCTTTAAATAATTTTATGACATTATATTTATGATATTAATTTTTTTGTCAAACATGCATTTCATGATGTTCTTAAAAATCATGTACTTTAAGTTTTTATTATTGATTTAATTAAAATATACTAGTTTAAAAAATATAAATCAATTATTTTTTTATAAGATTATATGTTTATTAATTAATATGTTTTGAAAGATATAATATATATATATATATATATATATATATATATTAAATATTTAATTTAATATCACTTGTAAAGACCCTTATTTGTCTAATATAAATTTTTAGTTTTTGATAATTAACTTTTATTTTAAAAATTTGATATAGCCATGTAATTACACTTGTGCAACCAAACAGTACATTTATAATTACACTGTAATTACATTATAACAAACAAACAGGTCATCTTAATTACTTGACTATGTAATTACTAGGCTGATAATTACTACCCTAGTAATTACACCAATTCCAATTACCAGGTGACTTTCCAAACAGACCCTTAGTCTCTAGGAGCACTATCCCCGAAAGGGTCCTACCTAGCGTAAATTCAAATTTATCGGGTTCCAATGCAAATGTAGGACCCTGAATGAGAAACTTGTTAGGGTTTTTGCCCTGATTTTCTTACCAAATTTAAGTTTTAATTTTCTATTGAAGGAAAATAAAAGTACTACCATAATTACTTTTACTTTTTCTAAAAGGAAAATATAAAACTCTTCCATATTTGGCTAACCTCTTTATTGTAGGAAAGGTTTTGAAACTCTATAAATAGAAGACCTCTCTTCTCATACCACAACACAATAACATCCACAATGTAGTCCTCAAAAAGTCTTGTTTAGGAGGAGATTATTCTCCTAATAAGTTTTTATGTTTTTTGAATTAGTTTTTAATATATAGGCCAATTGGCCAAACCATATCAATAATATATTTTTTAGTATTGTTTTATTTGTCATCTCATTTATCTCTGACGTGGCTTGCAACTATAAGCTTCCGCATGACGCCCTCTCGATTTTCGAACCCAACAAGTGGTATCAGAGTCAACGATCCTATGGGTCTAATGATCCAATGGTTGAACGAGATTGAAGACAAGTTCAAGGCGGTTAAAATCAATTTGCAACCAATTTGATGATAATGAAGATATATGTCCAAAAACTATATGTGGATACAATTGTAAATCATATTTTCAAAATCCTGTTGCTACATTTTAAAAATAAAGCTCACTTTTAACCCTGCAAAGGGCTCCAATATTTTTAACCCGAAAGGGCTCATATATTTTTAACCCCAAAAACTCCATTTTTAAAGTATGCCAAGCAGCAGTGATGAAGATTATGTGAAGAACGAAGATTATGCATATGAAGAAGGCGGATCAAATTTTTGTCTAGAAAATCAAGCCAAAAAGGGGAGATTTGTTAGGGTTTTTGCCCTGATTTTCTTACCAAATTTAAGTTTTAATTTTTTATTGAAGAAAAATAAAAGTACTACCATAATTACTTTTACTTTTTCTAAAAGGAAAATATAAAACTCTTCCATATTTGGCTAACCTCTTTATTGTAGGAAAGGTTTTGAAACTCTATAAATAGAAGACCCCCCTTCTCATACCACAACACAATAACATCCACAATGTAGTCCTCAAAAGAGTCTTGTTTAGGAGGAGATTATTCTCCTAATAAGTTTTTATGTTTTTGAATTAATTTTTAATATGTAGGCCAATTGACCAAACCATATCAATAATATATTTTTTAGTATTGTTTTATTTGTCATCTCATTTATCTCTGACGTGGCTTGCAACTATAAGCTTCCGCATGACGCCCTCTCGATTTTCGAACCCAACAAAACTAAAAAAATTGTTCTATTTTAGCACACAAGCAACCATATTTCTGATCAAATTAACATACACAAAAATTTTAAGGACACTTTCACTCCTCATTACCATGAAAATTTAGGTATACATTTTTTCGCTATCTATACAATAAAAAAAATTGTTTTTCTATTAATTTTATTGTTTCTAATATTATATTTATATTACTAGGCAGTGATGGCCCGTGCAACGTTGAAAGATTTTTGCTAGCTAAAGGCTATATTAGTTATGTAGACATTACAAGTGTTTTTTTACTTTGTGGCTGCACTATTTTACATCAGATGTTTACATGGTATGCTATTTACATAATAGAGATGGTGGTGCAGTTTTTTGTTCTGCATTTTGACTTCATTACAGCTTCTTTGCAGCATTTGGCAAAAAATACCTGCACAGTTATAATGTGTTGATTGTTAGTGTTTGTGTTTTGGTAGGAAAGAAGAGCAGTAAACCAGGGAAAACAAAAAGTTGTGCAGACAAATATTGGACATTTTGAGGAGATTATAGAAGGCAAAATTGGTTGATGAGAAGACAATAATAATTGTTGGGCAACTACACAACTTGAACATATTATTGGACAATAGCACTGCATAGTATGATCAGTTTTAAGGGGAGGTTTGAGTAAACTGAATAACTGTTCAGCCACAAGCATTGCAACACTATAAACTTAAAGGTATTGCAGCATTACAAACAGTTCAAAAAGTCCGAAAATGCATAATCATATGTGATGTACGACCCAACACAACAAATTGCACGGAGAAGAAACCATCAATTATCAAATTGGAGCAAGACGTAATATCAAACAAAGAGAGAGAACTATCCAAGGTAGGCAAAATGATTCAAACAGTAGGCAAGAATATGTAGGCGGAGGCTATTATCAGGTAGTTTAAAATAGGGTGGTGATACTTATATGTAGTTCCTTTCTAATAACCTGATATTGCAGCAAATGTGATTTGACCATTTCAAAAAAGTAACCAACAAAAGTGGACCATATCAGCATCTAGAGCAGCTGAATACGCAGTAGCAAAAGTAACTTCGCAGCAAAAGACTGGTGCCAACAATATCCTAAAAAGATGGTAGATATTTCTCTGACAACAAAACAAAAAATAGTAATTTCTCAGAAATCTGGACTCAAAAAGAAGATAATAAATGGTTTTTATTTTGTGGCTTTGTCGAATCGTGATGTGTTCTGTTACCATCAATAAATAGATAAGAGATAATACTTGGGCGTGAAGTCTTACGCTGGATGGAATAAAAGTGTTCATTCAAAAAGTTATCAAATAACTAACACAATATTTTCATGAAAGATATCTCTAATATGTAAAAGATAGTGATCAGAGATCCTAGATAGGGTAATCAACTCACCTTCTTTAGAATGCCGCTTGTTAAACAAAGCGATACTAAACAATTTTAATTTTGTTGATTGTTTGTTTCTAACCAGAGAAGTGTTGACGAAAAAATAAATTAAATGAATATATGGAAAAGGGGAAAAACAGATGTAGGTTAATTTAGAAGAAGTTTGAATACCTTCCTGTCTTCCTTTGTGACAATATGTTTGAATTTGCGTTTGCTGCTTTCCACCGAGTCTATTGCAGTAATTGACAATGGCTGATTGCTTACGCTTTCTTTGTTGGTGAATGACAAGATGAACAACGTCCCTGAAAGCATATCCTGATTTTTGGAGAACAACCTCTTCATTTGGATATTGAATGTCTTCTCCAGCAATTTGTGTTGCCCGTTTGTGAGGGGAAACGATTGTTTCTGGAAGATTGAAAGCGCTAATTATGCATAAAAAATTGAATATAATATTAGCTTAGCTAAAACTGAAAAGACTAACGTCAAATTTTTAAGTCTCAAAGTTTAGAGAAAAATTCAAAGAGAGGGAGGGAATAGTGCAAATATGACAACCAAATATACTACTTACATATTACATGAATTATTAGATTTCATGAGAACTTTTGAATATAGTAGAAGACACAGGTTCTGGAAGAATAGAAGTGCTAATTATGTAGCAGAAATTGAATTAGCATCCAACTTAATAGTATTTTAACTTATCTAGAACTGAGAAGAGTAACACTAAACTTATATGGAAGAAAAATACATATACACTGAGAAACTAAGAATTAGTTAATACAACAGTTGTTCTTGTGTACGAACACTGTTACGGAACTTAGCTATAATTTTCTTCCACATCAAAGTGGAGCACAAATGTTGGTTAAATGTTTAAATCTGACCATCACTTGCAGAGCAGTTAATTAGCATATTCTAGCAAATTGAAGTTTCTGGAACCACCCTTTGCTCAATTTTTCAACTCGTCAACTTATTACTTATGAGGTGGTATGTTAGGAGCAGTTATCACCATGAACATCTATCAGATGTGTCATAAGCCTTTAGTAGTAATATAATTGAAATCTATCACTGTTAGACTCATATATTTTGAAAACAAGAACCAAGAGGCCAGAGTATACTGCGGTGAGCACATTGTTAAGCATTAAACAGTTGTAGAGTAATTTACCTTGACACAAGGTATGTCATAAGTTTCTGCCGCAGTGAGAGAAAATAGTTGTTCTCCAATTTTGTTTGAAATCATTGTCGTTGAATAACCAGTATCATCTCGAATGGTGACTTGAAATTGGCATCTGTTATAATGCAAATAACTTATTAGATGGAGAGAAATAAATAGTCTGAAATTGTAAATAGTGGTTTTGGTAAAATAAAAGACGTGTATGCATGGGTGTAAGATGTGTTGACGATGACGTCGTGTACAGTAGAAAGCTCTCTGAATAATTTCTTGAGAAGGGTTGCTTACAGTTAAAAGCATACTAAAATGCAGAACCGCTAATGCTCATTGCATAGTGACAATTCAGCTTGGATATGAAATATTCGACCCTTAGCAAGTGTGCCGAAGGGTAAATTTTAGCAACAGTCTAATTCATGTAGCAATTTCGTTCAGACCACAGGTTTTGGGACTAAAGAGAAATGAGAAATTTTCTGTTCTTCAATTGAATTGACATATATAACTCAAGTTAGTGAAAGCTTTGTAGTCTAAAGCAACTTTTAAATATGTTTTGGCCTAGTCAAAAAGCTTCAAATTACTAATCTTGAAATCAAGTTATTGCTTAAACCGCTTGATGTCCTATGAGAAAGAACCTTTTCATTAGCTTTTCTTAGTATATAAGTTTTAATCATTCACCTCAAGAAAAATATAGCAGAGTAATTGTTACAAACTGAAGTTATTAACATCAGCCAACAATAATGAAAAACATGCATAAAAGATTATCAGCTTCTATATCAAACTCTTAAGTCTTTACTGAAGCAATAAGGATTGATTGTACTCTACACCAGATCACTACAACAAATGAACATAAAATGAAGCATCTCTCTTTTGGTCTGAACCAGCTTTACAAGCTCTCGTTTCTGGAAATTTTGCTCTGAAATGATGGAAGATTGAATCATTCCTTCATTCTATTTCGGCTATTCCTTTTCCGGAGGTGATTTATTCATGACCTAGAGGAGATAAGAGCTTCGATTCGCAGGAAGGATATAGAAATTGGGCACTATCTATTTATAGTAGCTTCTAACTCTGAAACTAAACGCTCTGGAACATAGTATACGCCTAGAACTGGTGATGCAGATAATACCCGTTGAAAATGGAGCGAATCCAGATGCAATTTACCAAGTCAAAGCAAGGGGTTGAAAAAGCAGATTGCATCATTTTGTATAATTCAAGTGGTCTAACCTTTTTATCAGCATGTACTTTTTCTAAATTCAGATCAGTTTTATTATTTTTGTTCGACATTCCTGCAACACTTTTTTATTTCCTGAATGTGAAATATAAATAAATTACAAGTTTAATTTTTGTTCTTGTGATTTACTGTTGCATGTCAGTAAAACGAATTCACTGTGACACTATAATGTTATCCAGCTATAAGAGAAAAAGAGAAAACACAAAAAAGATCCGACGAAGAACTGAATGAAGAGAAAAGAGAAACATCAGCGGAAATAATTCGAAGAAACATATACCTGTAGTTCCAATATAGATAGAAATAGTGGAAAATCCTCAATTTAACACTGCATTTCAAAAATTCAGTCTAATTTACACGTAATGGTTTACTTAAATTATAGGAAGATGCATAATGAGAAAGGAACATACCCTGCAGTTCAGCAATCCTAAACCCTCAATCTGTGACCTGAGTACAATCAGGCAAAAATAAATCAAACAATATGTTAAACTTAACAAATATGGAAAAGATCTGAAAGATTTGGCGATGAAAGAACTAGAGGAATATACACACAAAAAAGGAAACTGAAAAACAAATAGAAAAGGAAGAAACAGATGAAAGAAACAGAGGATCGAGTTTAGCAGGAAACAAAGAAGAGAATCCCTAATGTCTGTCTACCAAGAACACCTAGAGTCATAACCAGCTGACACGTAATTCTTATGTTAATTAGATGAAAGACACGTAAATTATTTTATTGCTTGTTTTACTGACATAGGCACTATAAAGTCTAAAATACCCTCAGCTTTTTTAATAAAGGTCTAGAAATAGTGGGCTTTTTAATTAAGGGTGACAAAAAAATTTGAAAATTAAAAAAAGGTGACACAAGTTTTAATTATTGAGTAGAGGTGATAATTTTGTCATTAGTTTTAATGACATGCAGCAATTGTTGTAAGTTGCTGCAGCAACTTGCAGCAATTTCGATAGTTGCTGCAGCAACTTCGATTGTTGCTGCAGCAACTATCGTAGTTGTTGTAGCAACTTCAAAAGTTGCTGCAGCAACTTCCTAATGACTACTTAACAAAAATTTGACTTCAGCTGGTCAAACTTGTCACCTTTTTTTAATTCAACACTTTTTTGTCACCTCCTTCTCAATTCTCTCTAGAAACAGACATGTTGAAATAAGCTCTTTCTATAATAGTAGTAAAATAAAAATTAATGATTAATGATGGAAATGAACTTTTAGTTCTTAATTATATTACGTTGAAAACAAAGAGTTCTGATATGTTTTATATTGTTATTATTAATTAAATGGTGAAATTCAATGACAAACGACATAGATGACCATGGTACTCCCTGAATCTAATAATGTTTAACAATACTTTCTTTTTTTTGGTATGTTTTTGGCTTTTCGCCACATTGTTTTACTTTATGATCTTACTGTCTTGTTGTATGTTTTCGTCACGAAGATCGGACTAGTCACGATCTCCAATCTTTCAATCAAGGTACTCATTCATTTGTCTTGACTTTTAGTAAAAAAAATTCATAACCTCCATCAAATCCTTAAAAAATGTCTCAGTATCATTCTCCATGATTTTTTCCTTTTCTTGCATTTCTCCTTTTTCATTGACATTAGACGGTCCTTTATTATACTCCTCTTTCTTATTGGCTTGTTGGGATCTAGTTTTTTCAGTTTCAAATGCTCCAGTATTTTCATTTTCAGATGCTTCTGGTAAACGAAGTAGGTCCAGTAGCATTTTCAGCTTCTTCAGTAGCCACATTAATTAGGTCTATGGCTAGCATCATCTTCTTCATCACTATCAACATCAATAGGAAATCCCAAAGTGATGACATTAAAAAGTCCTGGACATTGATTCCTTTGAATTTCCTTAGCGGCATATGCATCTAGTGGTCCTTCTGAAAACTCTCTTGTTGCTCTATCCTTGTCAAAGATTTCCTCCAATCCTCAAACATTGGCCATTTTTTGGTATTCAATTTTTGGCGTTTGGTTCAATCTACAAAATAATCATTAAAAAAATACAAAGTAATGGAATATTATTCAGTTAACTAACTCACTCAGGAAAACACATACATAACTACATAACTAACTTAATGGACGACTAGAAGAATTCTTACATTGGGAGAGTATAACTTGTGCAATCTGCTATCTTGGAATTCAAGTTTATTGGGCACAACTTTTCACTATTCCAGCAAAGTTACATAAGGTTATTAATGTTGAAAAACAGGCATACGCAGCGGAAGCAAAAAAATAGGATCACTTGCATGTAATATAGATAACACATAATCACATATTTTAATCAAACATGAAATCAATACTTATCTCTTGAAGCGTGACCACGAATGCAAATCGAACCTTCAAGAACGAGCAAAAACCTTCCACGCGATCATCTTTCGGATCCATGGTCTTCTCCTGTGTGACCCGAATACTATCAGAATAAGCAAAATTCGTGTGGGTGAATTTCTCATGGAAGAACCTAGGAAAACCCATTGTCTCCTTGATGGAATGAGACCGCCTTATATAGATACAAGTTTTAGGGCTTTTAAATCATTTCCTAAACCTGCTAGGTCTTTCTTATCCACTAAAAATAAATTTTTATTTCTTTTCCACCAAGAAATAAATTTTATTTAATTCCTAATTATTCGGTCACAGTAAGGACCATAGATTTAATTAGCGAGGCTTCCAATTTGTAATGACCCTCTAGGTTAATTTTTCAATTTCAGCATTTCGAACCTTTCCATAGTGGCTACAGGTCATTTATGACTTGCTGGAACTGTCGGCTCGGTTATCGGACAGTTCATTTGGGTTTTAGACTCATTTTCCTATTCTGGAGCTTTCGTTGTTAAGAAATTGATCTCAAACCAAAACTCCTAGTAGATGACCTCAGATGAGAATTTTAATAGTGCCATCATCTCTGGAACGTTGGTTTTAGGCTAGGGGGACAGTTAGTTCAGGTCCTGAGGTTTTCGAACTTGTTTTGGGCTATTCTATAGATTTGATAAAAAGTAAAACTATGGGTGTGGGGGCCCACATTTAATCAAAATGACCTCCGATGGAAATTTTGATGGTTTCTTTGAGTTCAGAATATCGAATTTGGTATGGTAGCATAGTTCGTTTGCGCGCACGGGGTTCCGAACGAATCCCGAGCACCTAGTCAGAGTCCATTTTGGACTTAGTAAAAATCTGATGTCTGGTTTTTTGGTGTGACCACTTTAGCGGTCAAGGTCCGCTTAAGCGGTCGTCGCTTAAGTGGCCTTATGCCGCTTTAGCGGCCTTGGCTGCCCAGCCGAGGGTCGCTTTAGTGATCCCTGTTAGCTTAAGCCGATGTCACTTTAGCGACCAGGGAGTCACTTAAGCAACCCCCGCCCCTCCTAACCCGACCGCTTTAGTGGCCAAATGCCGCTTTAGCGGCCAAATAACCGCTTTAGCGGCACCTGGGATTGTTAAATCCCCCTTCTCACCCGATTTTCCCCTCATTTTTCTTAACCCATTTCCACCATTTTTGAGAGTTAGGGGCATGGGAAGTGTGGGTAATCATCCATTGAAGCAAAGGTAAGCTAGCTCAACGCTCCTTGGTCATTTCCTATTAGTTTTCCCCGTTAAATTCCATCATTTTCATTGTAAATGTTTAGAAATTAGGTCTTTAAATTCTTAACTTTAGGGGCTGATTTGAGCCCCGATTTACTCTCCGTTCGTGCTCAACTTTTGAGCACATATTCCTTGTCCTTCGAGGGACCTCGTGTCGGATTCAATTTTTGAATTTTATTTGTGGGCCCCACGGACTCGTTCTTGACCCAAATTTTAACCCGAGCCTTTATATAGAAATATGGGTCTTGTTTCACTCATAATGATGTGTGGTGTATTATTTTGATAGCGTGGCAGCATTTTGGGATTGTGAAGCAAGGACGAGCAATTCGTGGATGATTCAAGATTTGCGGTTCGACATCGAGGTAGGCTTCGGTCTACTCTTCTCTATGAGATTGTGTATAGTATAGATTGCATGCTAGGTAGGAATTGTAGGATGTGATTATACCTAGGATATCATGACTTAGTCTATTTAGGGAGTTTGGAATAGAAATATGATTCGAACCTTAGTATTGGATACCCGTTATGGCCCTAGAATCCTATTACCCTTAATTATAAGCATGTTAATCATAGTTGAGATTGAGAATCCATTAGTATAAGGTTTACCATTTGACTTAGTGATTTGGTGTTATTTTTTTGGATTAGATCTTTGTAGTGGCTTTACGCCCTTGGTTGCCGTAACTGCCCGAGTTATGAGGATTTATCATATTGGTTATATGTTGTTGGGCCCGAGCCCGTCGTTACGATACCTGTTGGACTCCAGGTGAGTATTCTATCCTTAAAGAGGATGTGATCCTATTTTATAGACACTTAGGCGCTTATGGTTGTATTGTTTGGATACTGGTGATGACATGCATACTTTTAGGCGCATTTATGCTCATTTTGTGGTACGAATCCAACCAAAACCTTCGTTTTACTACTATTTTCTAAAAAGGGATTTACTCTCACTTTTCACTTTAAAATGGACTCTTTTACCATGGTAATCGGATCACCTTATTTAATGAATTATGAACTTTTGGAACTAAAAATGTTGTTTTAGAAATTCGACAGAGGTTGATTCCGATCCATTATCGATCCACTCATTTTATAACTACTATTTACTTTGGTCGAGGTCAATTCTGACCCTTTCTGTATTATCACATCGATTTTGTCCCGAATTTGATTTCGGGCAATGAATTTACAGACTTACATTCTTTTAGTCACGGTTATAGTCTGTGCACTTATTATATTTATATATCTATCCGGTACTGGACGGAGTATTTTGATTATGATAGTTATTGGAAGTCCTAGTTCGGGATAAGGCAGTGTATACGCATATACCAAGTCCCCTAGGGGCCCCTTCGTCCGAGAGCCATCGTGCCGGAGAAGGACGACTGCCGTAGGTCCTGCCTTTGCGAGCTACTGAGCTGGAGGAGGTGTATACACTTGTTACATTATGGTACTTGGATCAGACTTGGTATTTATGGTTTATGATGCATTCATTCATGCATATGCATTGTTTATCACCAGTATAGTTGTTTGGCATCTGTATCTATCGGTCTTATAGGGGGTGTATAGGTACATGTTATGGTTGCTGTTTGCTGAGTGCTTATGTGAACCTTCTGGGCTTATGGGTGTCCGATAAGTATTTGTGTATCCGGGCTAGCCAGTTACTTTGTTATTGGTTATTATGGTTAGTCTGTGGCAGGATGAGTATGGGCTAGTACTCTAGATTGGAGGCACATTTCTGATTCCTTTCTCTTTTTCGGTGAGTTATATTATGTCTAGATTACCTCATGACTAGTCCCCCTTGGGTTAGATGCTTGATTATGCTAGTGTTAGCTCTCTTACTTGGCCATGTTCCTCGAGGTGTTAGGTAGGCTTATTGCCTTTGAGTTTAGTCCTACATGTATATATATATATCGATATGGCATTACCGTATATCCCTTTCTTTCCTTATCTATTCCTATTGTATATGCATTCTTTGGCCTTTTACACTACTATATATCCTTCTTCCACCCTTCGTTTGTATATTGACTAGTGATATATGATATTGCGCCTTAGACCCTGGTTACTGTTAGAATAGGATAGTTTATCGTTATGGCTACGTTGGCATTATCATGTCTCATTCTTGGATAGTTTCCTATAGTTTATATTCATGCCTTACATGCTATTTATGCTTGCATTATTTCTGGAGCTCAGTCGGCTGATGCCTACTGAGTACCACGTGTTTAGTACTCATACTACACTTCTGCTATCTGCAGATCATAGTACGAGTTATCGTCGTTAATGTGTGCATTGTGTGGAGCAGCTATGGATCGAAGATGTGGGGTGATCTCCTGACGTTCGGAGTTATTCCGTACTCTCTCTTATTGTTAGACTGATCTCTATGTTGTATTAAGAGACATCTTTATTTATATATTTATCTTGTATTAGAAGCTCTTGTACTGGCTCCACCAGATTTTGGGATTATATTAGCCTTCTTATTATATTTATTCCATAGCTTTCTTCCTTTCTCTTGGTAGTCTGCTACTAGCTGTTCCGGACTAGGGGTTGGCTTACCTACTGGTGGGTTAAAGTAGGTGCCATCATGACCTGAGAAATCGGGTCATGACAAATTGGTATCAAAGCCTAGGTTTATCGATGTTGTTGGTACAAAAGCTTGGTGTCTAGTAGAGTCCTACGGATCGGTACAGAGACGTCTGTATCCTATCTTCGGGAGGCTATAGGGTATTCTTAGGAAATTCTATTCTTGATTCCTTGTTGTGTGTCCGTACTTCTATGAACCTCTAAGTACTTCTTCTGACTCCACTCTCTCCCAGATGGATCGTATGAGGTTGTCGATAGATATGGATGAGACTTCTATGCTCGTTGCCATAGTTTTGGCTCAGCATTGGACCAGAGAGTTAAAGATTGATATTGAGGATCTTCAGCGTCAGCCAAAGATGATGCACGGTGCATCGAATGATTCTCACGCCAGAGTTGGGTTTATTGGTGTTCAGTAAGGTTCCTTATCGATTTTCGAGTATGAGATTGAGTTTCTCAAATGGGCCAGCCAGACATCTATGTTATATGCTACTGAGCATGAGATGGTGCAGAGATTTATCAGAGGATTGTCTTTACCACTCCGTTTGGTATTAGAGCATTTAATAGCAGCTGGTTCTTTTTTCTCTGAGGTTGTTGATCATGCGAGGGCTACAGAGAGGGCCTGTTTTGAGACATATGGAAGTAGAAGTAAGAGGCCATGTCCATAGTTCAGTGTTAGTAGTATTCCGTCTGGAGGTCAGGATATTCCCAGTAGAGGTTAGCATCATTTGTAGCCTATTAGGCCTATGCAGGTAGAACCTCAACTTGTGGGTAGATCTCAGGTAGATCGTGGTGGTATTAGTGGACAGAGTTCTGGTTAGGCAGTATGAATTATTCGGTCTAGGTTGTCAGGCCGTGGTGGCCATTTTGGATCAGCAGGTATAGTACATCAGAGAGTCCTAGGTGAATGTTTTGATTATGGTGAGATTGGTCTAGGGGGTGCCCCAGGCGTGAGTTGGTTAGCCAGTTGGGTCCAGTTCGTGTTTCTCTTCAGGTTAGAGCTTCAGGGGTTTGTTATGACTGTAGAGAGATCGGCCACTGGTTTAGAGAGTGTCCCCGACGTGGTTGTTGAGGTTGAGTTTTGGTTATTTGTAAAATGAAGTAAGGTAGTTGGTTGAAAAAAGGATACCTATAGCAAAATCCCTTGGAAACTTTATCTCTTCTTAGAGGCTATCTGGGGAGTCTTGCTTAAAGCATACGGGCCGAATACCTCTTTCCTTTGAGGTTTTGGGCTCTTTGTATCCATTGACTTTTGCGGACGAAAGTCATTTTAGTAGTGGATGTTGTAATGACCCTCCAGATGATTTTCTCTATTTTCATGCAATTTCGACATATCAAACCTTCACCATAGAGGCTACATGTCATTTATGACTTGCGGGAACTGTCGGCTCAATTATCGGACAGTTCTTTTGGGTTTTAGACTCATTTCCCTGTTCTAGAGCTTTAGCTACTAAGGAATTGGTCTCGAACCAAAACTCCTAGTAAATGAATTCAGAGGAGAATTCTGACAATGCCATCAGCTCTGAAACGTTGATTTTAGGCTAGGGGGACCATTGGTTCAGGTCCCGAGGCTTCCGAACTCAATTTGGGTTATTGAGTAGAGTTGATGAAAAATGGAACTATGGGTGTGAGGTCCATATTTTAATTGAAATAAGCTCGGATGGAAATATTAATGGTTCCATTAAGTCTAGAATGTCAAATTTGGTATGGTAGCATAGTTAGTTTGTGCGCACGGGGTTTCGAACTAATCCCGAGCACCCGATCAGAGTCCATTTTGGATTTAGTAAAAATCTGATGTCTGGTTTTCTGGTGTGACCACTTTAGCTGTCAAGGTTCGCTTAAGCGGCCTTGGCTGCCCAGCCGAGGGTCGCTTTAGCAATCCCTGTCAGCTTAAGCGAACATCGCTTTAGCGACCAGAGAGTCGCTTAAGCGAACCCTGCCCCTACTGACCAGACCGCTTTAGTGGCCAAATGCCGCTCTAGCGGCCAAATGACCGCTTTAGCGGCACCTGGGGTTGTTAAATCCCCCTTCTCACCCCATTTTCCCCTCATTTTTCTTAACCTATTTCCATCATTTTTTAGAGCTTGGGTCTTGGGAAGTGTGGGGAATCATCCATTGAAGTAAAGGTAAGCTAGCTCAATGCTCCTTGGTCGTTTCACATTATTTTTCCCCGTTAAATTCCATCATTTTCATTGTAAATTTTTAGAAATTAGGTCTTTAAATCCTTAACTTTAGGGGCTGATTTGAGCCCCAATTTATGCTCCGTTCGTGCTCAACTTTTGAGCACACATTCCTTGTCCTTTGAGGGACCTCGTGAAGAATTCAATTTTTGGATTTCATTTGCAGGCCCCACAAACTCGTTCTTGACCCGAGTCTTTATATTGGAATATGGTTCTTGTTTTACTCGTAATGATGTGTGGAGTATTATTTTTATAGCGTGGGGCATTTTGGGATTGTGGAGCAAGGAATAGCGATTCGTGGACGATTCAAGATTTGCGGTTCGACATCAGGAAGTAGTTGAAATTGTTGTGGGTTGATTTTAAATCGACTGATTTTTCCCAATGATAGATTGGGTGACGTTGTTCTTAAGGGAAAAATTGTCATATTTTTGTGTGCGTAACCCATGGTCAAAAAATATTAAAAATCACTATTGCAGGCCAAAAGTCGCGAATTGAAGCTTGGAGAATATGACTTTTTGGCGATGGGTTGAGATCCTCGGTGATGGACCACACATTTTGGCATATCACCGAAGTGCTCCCCTTATCGCTGAAAGTTACCTAATGGTGGGCTAACTAAGGTGCTATTCGGCAATGCATTAGCGATTTGGCGATGCTCTAGGAGAAATGTTGAATCCTTCGGCGTATCTCTAATTTCCCACTTACCTTCGCTGATTTGTACCCAAAATTTTGTATCCATTTCGGCGGTAGTCTCTAGCATCACCGATTTTATTAGTGATACATCAAAATATTTGGTGATGCATAACTAGTAATTATCAATTATGTTGTTCTGCTAACGCAGGCCAAGACCATTCCTACTCTTATATGAAGAAATGCCCCGTATGAATAGTGTATCTAAGAAATAGACCAAGTCACCTCCTCCCACCTCGAGAATGGCCAAGGGGTTGTGATTTGAGAAGGAGAAAAGCCCAAGAAGGTTAATAAGTGTAAGAGGGATGATGTAGGAAATTCTAAATACTAGATTGTTAAAGAAAGTAGCTTCAAGCATAGCTCAAACTCCGAGAGGTACAACCTTGATTCCTCGGAGGAGGGCAGCACCTCACTCATCTATACAACTCTTTGCGCTTCTAAAGTAGCTCCAAAATAAATAAATAGAGTAGAGCAATCCTCTACCACTGCATCTGCACCTTATATGCACACTCGTGGAGGCCAACATGTTTTGAATCGTGTCAAAGTGCAACACCAACGCACTATCATAGAGAAGCAGTGTCTGAGCTTGCATGGCCTCGAGGGAAAACATACTAGGATCTTTTCAGCACTTCAATATCATGATTTTTAGGTATTCATTAAACCACTCAAACCTTATATTGAGACTTGGTTTAGCAAGTTCTATGTTGCATATGGGTAGTTGTTGCCGAAAAAAAAGAAGAGAGTTCCTCCATTGACGAAGGATGTTGTGAGGTTAAGAGGGGATGATGTGATTCGTGTTGCAAAGACAATTAATGAGGTGTTGGGTTGTAAGAAGATAAATGAGCACTACTTTACATCTCTGCAGAAAGACCTAGAGGTGGATGTGCAATCTTGGTTAGCCCCATTGCTAAGTGATGTCATGAGTGGCTTAACCCGTTTTTACCAATTCATATGGTGGACATTCACTTAGAAGATCGGTATTGGTTGAGCTTCATTTGTAGCATCATCTCACCCTCCCAAAATCAGTCCATTTTAGTGACTCCTTGAGAGGTACTTGTTGACTCGATCATTGCTGAGGAGGCTCTAAATTTGGGATAGCTCATAATCATGAACATTGCCAGCCAAACTCAGTAAAAGCAGACCTCTTTGGCCTTTTCATGTTTGATCACTTAGTTATGTCACTGTACAAAAGTGTCATTCAACTAGAAAAGGGATTTTAAATACACCCCTGTCTCCACAGTTGATATTACGAGGATAGAGTTAGTTGATGAGGTTTGAATGAAGAAAGCCCGGGAGGAAGGTGCCTCGGCAGTTTACTTGAGTTTGTTTGATAGTGGTGCTAGATAGCCCACTCCTATTTCTGTTCCAGATTCCCAAACATGGGGTTATGAATTATTGAGGATTGATTGTGGTGTGGGCGGTGATTATTCACCTTTATATTAGATTACATGTTATGTTTTTTGCTAAATCTCTATTTTTTAATTTATAGATTGAGGTTACAAACTCAGTTTTCACTTGGATCTCTTGTGTTGCTTGGAAGAGAATATAAGAGTGATGAGATTTACCTAACAACACTTGAGTCACACTCATTTAAGTGGTGATGCTAGGACTAGATCCCCCATCTTGAGGCTAGTGGTTGTTTAGTAGTGCAGACACTTGGGGTTTTGAAAGAAACCCATGTGAAATTTGGTTGCGAATTAAGAAATCACTCCCGATTCCTAAAACGACGCATAATCATAACTAGCTATCTAATATTAGGTGTGTGGTCATCCACCCATGCATATAATCATTAACAAGACCACATAACCCCAAGTGCTTTAACTTATTGATTACGTTCTTACCTTATACAATTTAGGAAATTTGAAATTGAATCTATTAACTTGATACGAAATTTTTCGAAACAAAAAACCCCCATTTTACTTTATGGTTTAAATACTTATCATTGTGTGCCGACTTGTAGTTGCTTGTGACACTTGAGAGTGAAGCTATTGCTCTCATTCCCAGTGGATTCGTCCACGACTCCTAAGTTGAGTAAAATTATTCCTTGCAACCACGTACATTCATATTCAAGAGTATATTTGAGTGTTATCAATATCCAATGGAGACAAAAAGAGTCGAAAATTTCCTACTATACATTCATGTTTTTGTAGAAGTAATTAAAATTTCTCATGTGTGTGAGACGTAGCAAATACCTTGGTAGAATTAGTTGAGTGCATGCATGCTTACCTCTAGACACCACGATTAACAAAAGTATATTAAAAAGAAATATTTACTTTTTACTCAAATTTTTAAGAAGTATTATTAGGTTACACATACACCGCTTAGAAATAATTAATTTAAATAATAAAATTCATTTTCCACTGTAATCTATAATTATTATAAATAGTTATTCGGGTAACCTTTTATGTAAATATAGAGTGGAAATAACTTTTTTACCTAGCAAATTGTGTGGCACACCTTGTTTCTCAATGTATGAGATCTTGTTAGTGACAATGTCAAACCCTTATAGACTTGCATTTTATCAAAGTTGATGATTTCTTCTTGAAAATGAGAGGCTAGGTCAATAGAGAGACGAGATTTTCCGGTGCCTGTTTCTCCCATTATGAACCCCACTTTCTTCTTGTTCAACTTTCTATTGTTGATTAAAGTGTTCATTTTTCTACACATAAAAGAAAAATAAATCATAAAAGAATTGATAATAGTATATATTCTCATGAAAGCTACTCATGCATAAAGTGAAGATTCAAAATTTAAATATCATGAATATGAAGTGAAGAACTACAAACCTTGCTTGAGACAAGATATACTATGTAAAATATATTTTTCATGAAAGTAGTTAAGATAGATAGAGCATTTTGCTTTTATAGTACAATATGAGTGTCGAATTATTAATTGGTATACTAAATTTAGAAAAAGTAGATATCTTTTAGAATGAGAATGATTCTTTAAAATGTATAGATATGTCAACATGGAATTTGATGATTAGGCATAAATAACTTTAGGATAACATCTCTCGATGCACATTATCTTGAGATTGCTTACAAGATTGATGGAAAGATCGACTCCAAAAGACAAGCAAAAAGAACAAATATTTTTTTGTGAATGCATGTTTCAAGTGATGATGCTTCAATTCTTGGAGTACTTAATAACATGTCACAAGTCTTTAAGTAAAATTATATTAAAGGGAGAAAAAATATTATTTTAAGTACAAGTAATTATAGGTAATTATATTAATCTATGTAGTATCTAGTTATAAATCCCCATAAATGATCCTTATCAATAGACTGCATATAAACAAATTTTATATTTCTGTTTGTGCAACATTTTTCAATTTGAAATTAAGTATTTTTTATTTCGAATTCATTAAACTAACATTTATGGGTTTTTTGTACTCCATCACCTTGACATTAATTTTGTCTTACATATTTGGTTATTTTTTATTATATAATAAAAATATTAAATTCTCCTAAAATGGGCATGTTGACTCTTGAATTGATAGTACATATTTTGAACCTAAAATTTTATGAAATCAATAAACTTATTTAAGGCTCACATTATATATATAGAAAATGAAGGAAAACTATAATATAAAGAAGGATTGTAAAATTATGTCACAACCCAAAAATTGAGAACGTGATGACACCTATATTAACTCATCATATAAGTAAGACAATCTATTATCAAAATATTAAGAATGAATAGTATATGCTCAAGTAAAAGCATGAAAATACAATAAGTTCTAAAATAATTAATTTTATAAACTCCTAGAGAAAAGTAAGAAAGGATCTGCAACATTTGCTGTAACAAGTACAAGACTTTACAATATACAAAGTATAACCATAATCTCTTCAATTGCTGGAATGAATGTCATAAACTTACTCATACGAGCCCTGGAGTCAGAAACCATTGCCAAAGCATATTTTTCCACATGAATAAACTTAAGAGAATACTTGTTCACACTCTTGTTGCCTTGCCTCAGATTTAAGAATTCCTGAACCTTGGGTTCCCTTAACTCGAGTGGGAAGAATCAATCCAGAAAAGTAGCAACAAACTCGTCCTATCCTACTGGAACTGCATTTGTACCTCTATCCTTTTCCCACTACTAGCACCAAGTATGAGCCACTCCCTTTAGCTAATAAGTGGCCAAGTCAGCACTCTCAACCTAAGTGACCCCCATAATCTTAGTAACCTTCAGAATATCATCAAGAAATTTTTGTGGGTCCTCTTCTATCTTAGAACCAAAGAATTCAGGAGGATTCATCCGAGTGAAGTCTCGGACCCTAGCTGCCTGGTTGACTGGTGCTACAGCCCTCTGGTTAGTCTAGGTGGTCATGGCTAGTGTTAGTACCTTGAAATCAGCCCTGAACTCAAATTGGGAGACTCTTTCTATCAGAGGGTCTGCTGGAGCAGGTGGTGCTTGCTAATTTCCATTTCCATTGCCATTGTCATTTCCCCTTCTGTTAGTTCTCTTGGAAGGCATATTCTGTAAATGTGTAGAGAATGAGTTAGAAGAAGATTTTAGTATTAAGAAGAAGATTTTAGTCGAGTTCACACTATCGCATGATATGAACATCAAAGAAGTGAAACTTTTCCTAAAATATTTCATAGCGTCTCTCTCATAAGTGTGGCGCTTAACATCCATAAACAAGACTCTACTTAATGCGCCTTTCAGACACCCTAAGATACTTTAAACCAGATGCTCTAATACAAAGTTTTTCACGACCAGAGACTACTCCCTAGTTGTAACATGGTGCCTAGAGCTTCAAGTGACCCCAAGCTAACCCATGGCCTTACCTGACCCTATTAATACTGAAATAACTGATAAGAACACTGTGCAAAAGCTTAACTGAATGATTAAATAATAATCAAAACCAACAACAATATTTCAGTTTAAAACCACAAAGCTGAACATCTAACTATATTTCTAAAAGCCTCTACTAAGACGATTTGCTGTGACAAGCCCCCAACTAATTTTAGAAGTCTGAAAACTGAAAGGACATAAATGAAATATACTGATAAATAGCCCTTGAATGATGAGGACTCATAAAACCACTGTTGCTGGTGTAGTAGAAGATTGTACTATGTGCGATCCAGGTGCTGAATGGCAGAATCTATATTATAAAATAATATAATACGATCAATACTTTGAATGTACTGAGTATGTGAGATAGGAAATAGTCGGCATAGGATGAACATTATGCATTTAAAATGATAAACTGATGCAAGACGAAGTAATAAACATGTGTTATATGATATGCTGAATAACTAAATATGAGGTCATGCAACTATCTGAATTTAAACTTGGAATGTGGGAGCTACTATTAACCGACCTATCTCAATTTGAGCTAATTGGGGTCTAACTTGTAACCACAGCTTGAAAGGTGTTCAGTACCTTGCCAGAGGTACGAACTCTGATTGGCATGGATCAACTAAACTGATGTCCATAAGTACAAAGGCATCAAACCTGGTCTAACAGATGACCCTTTATAACCTATGATGGAGCCGTAGTTTTGGGACTACTAAAGGTCTCATCCTAACTAACGGGTGATCCTTCATCCCTATGTACGCTCGGTGCTAAGCATTCCTCCCAACTTAAATAGCAACTGATAACAGGAATGCTCAATGATGTTAATATTCTAAAGAAGGAAGATAAGTACTTTATCTGAATGCATTCAAATCATGAAAACCAAAGGATAGAATAATCATAAATGTATGCATAAAATCCCAGGTTATTGGGTGTTCTTAACCGCTATCTCTGAAGAATGCAACTACTATGACAATACCCATAAACTGAATAAGGAATTTTGTTACTCAAGTTTGAGAATCATGAATTACATAATATAATGAGGTATTACAATTATAGACATGCAATGATATCGAAATTCGTGGTAAAACATGGGCTTATATCTCAATGCTAACAAGGAATTTAATTATCAAGGAATTCACAATATTCATGAACCCTAGGCCCTGAGGAAGGAATTAAACTGAGGATTTGAGCTAACTATGAGACTATAGAGGTGAAAGGAACCCCATTGATGAAATCCCACATAACTAAAGATGGAACCCTTGAAGGATTTCTTCAAATTGAGACCTGAAAGTGAAAAACCCTACTTCTTGCTTTTTAGGAGAAAATCGCCTATCTTTTTATTCCTAACTAAGTGTAAGATGTTTTTGAGTTAGTGAGAGGCTTAGGGTAATATTAAAATTAATAACCATACATGAAATAGCTTAAAAGACATAGTTTTGGTGCTAATAGAATATGAAAAGATGTAAAATTCCCTTTGAAAGTAAAATAATTATTTTATAACAGTTTTGTCTAAAGGTTCGGGTGACGAACCGTAAAACCCTTGACTAACTATCACTCAAACCGTCACAAAATGACCAAATTTTTGTCTTACATGTTAAGACTGATTGCTTGCCTTGACGGGTTGTCACAAGTGTGACTATTCATCACTTGAGCCATCACACTCTGCTAGACAGACACTCTTTGGTAAACTGAGCATAACATTAAATTTCGATAACTGATTAACGAACGGTCAGTGGAATTGGAAAGAAGAATTGAAAAACTTAAATTTGGTGTGTCTTGAGCCATAAAACTCTTTATTGTATATCAGGTAGAATCTTTTGAAGTTTACTATTGAAGGATTCTTCACAAGAACTCAATCGGTAAGAAAGGCTTCCACTTGGCTATGAGCTAAGAGTTAATCGTGGCCATAGTACATGTCTAAATCACTTCTCATACTACCAAGACATTATTTTTATTGAACATGTACTTTAAGCATGGTTCTAATCTTAACATGGATTCTCGGGGTGTTACACCTGCTATCCTCAAACTGTCGGCCTTGAATCTGCTCTAACAAGGTAGACCTGGCCTCAACACTACCAGAAATCCTCATGGGGTTTGAAATATCAAAAAAAAAACATCATATTGGCTAAGGACTGAATGTCCAAGGCCAATGATCGCTCAGAAACTAAAATGAAGGCTAGGCTACCGATACTTTCCTCCTTTCTGCTCAAGGCGTCTGCTACCGCATTCGCCTTGCCCGGATGTTATAGAATAGAGATATCATAGTCCTTTACCAACTCAATCCACCTATGTTGTCTCAAATTAATCTCCCTCTAAGTCATAATATACTGAATACTGTGGTAGTCAGTAATGATCTTGCAGCGAACACCATACAAGTAACGCCTCCAAATCTTAAGCGTGAAAACTACCACGACCAACTCTAAATCATTAGTGGGGTAGTTGCACTAGTGTAACTTCAGTTATCTGAATGCATATGTAATGACTCAGCCTGCTGTATCAGAACACACCTAAAAATCAACACTAGAATCATCACAATAGATAATAAACCCCTCTTCCTCAACTAAAAGAGTCAATACAGGAGCTTAAGTGAGCAAGTTCATTAGCTTAAGAAAGCTCGCCTCACAACTATTGAACCACAAAACCAGAACCTAATTCCAATTCAATCTAGTCATCGACACTACAATAGTAGTAAATCTCTCAACGAACTACTTGTAGTATCCTCCCAACCTAATAAACCTGCAAACCTCAATCAGAGACATAGACCTAGCCCAATCACGAGTAGCCTCAATCTTTGATTGCTCCACCATAATACCCTCTTTGGACACCATGAGCCCTAAGAAAGCTACAGAATCAAGCCAGAACTTGCACTTTGAAAATTTTGGCATAAAGCCTATGATCTCACAAAGTGTGGAGCATAGTCCTCAAATACTGCTCGTGCTCCTCCATACTCCTCGAATAGATAAGGATATCATTGAAAAACACAATAATGAAAGAGCCCAAGTAAGGCCTAAAAACACGGTTTATCAAGTCTATAAATATTATTGGCGCATTGGTCAACCCAAAAGACCTCACTAGGAACTCGTAATGGCTGTAGAGAGTCCTGAAGGCTGTCTTAGGGATGTCCTCCACTTAATCCTCAAATAATGGTAATCAGACCTCTGATCATTTTAAGATAAAACTGTCGCACCCTGAAGCTGGTCAAATAAATCACTGATGCAAGGCATAGGATACTTATTCTTCACTGTCACCTTATTTAGCTACCTGTAATCAATACACATACACCTAGAACCATCATTCTTTTTCAAGAACAAAACAAGATTACCCTAAGGTTGTACACTTGGCCTAATATAACACTTACCCAGAAGATCTTGAAGCTGAATATTAGCTCCTTTAGCTCGGCAGGAGCCATACTGTAAGGTGCTGGAGAAATAGGTCAGGTGCACGACTTGAGGTTAATAGATAACTATGTATTCACCATGTATGAGATATATCAATGAGAGCAGCAACCAAAAAATAAGTAAAATGCAATGAAATAAAATGATATGGAATGAATATCATGGCCAAAGTACTCCCGGTATACACCTTCTGAGCCTAAGCTTCCAGAAGAGTACCCTTGGGGGATTTGCAACATATGTACAAATCACAATCTCAATATTTGATCTTTCCGGCACTTCACATGGTCAATTCATTTCACAATATCACACCAGTTATCGAGAAAATCATCTGTCAAGGTTTTGTAAGGTGGTTCATTTTTTTCACAAAGAACTAGTGGTTATTAGTAGTACCACTCTGATGAATAAAGAAATGAAGGAGTATAATGTTCATGGAAAAATCAATTAAGCACAAAAATCAGCTCACAATAGAATTTATATGAACTAAAATCCCAAATCTCACTGAATCATGACGCAAGCCCATGCATGGGTAATACAATGATATAGTCAACTCAAAGTATTGACAAAGTCCAAACAAGCACCCATATGGGAATCAGAATAATAATAAGAATATTTTAAGATATAAATATGGTCAACACAAGCATCCCCACGAGCATCACAGTGGTAATAAGCACCCAAATCAATAACAAGATTAACACTAGCCCCTACATGGTCATCACAATAACAATAATCAATGACAATAATGTAAGAATCAAGGATTCACATAAGTTTCCTATCGAGCCAAGTCAGAAGGAATTTAAGCAATAACCTACCTCAAAGCTAAAATGCAAGATCAAAACACTCAACACAAAGCTTTTCTCTCTCGAGTGGCGTCTAAACACTACCAATCTTTCAAAAATAGCTTCTACAGGTTATAAGAGTCCAATAATAATTATATTGAAATACTTTTGTTATGGGTACAAACACCCAACTTGAAATTGGAATGACCTGAAATGTTGTTATTTAAAAAATCATCCTGAAAAAACTTTGCAACAAGGAAAAATTCTCTTTGCGAACTTGATAAAAATTATTTTATGGAAACAAGTGGGGCCCAACATTAATTGGACCAAAAAATTAAAATAATTGGGCTAGGACTACTACCCTCCGCTGTAGGGTAAATTTACCACTATAGCAGTACAGTTACAACAGTATTCCAGTCATTGTTGTGGTACTAGGGTAGTATCCAACCTGAGTTTAATTATCACCCCTCATATCATCTGATCCTCCTTATGTCTTCCTTTTCCTCCAAAACACCCAAAACAAACCTCACACCTAGAATAATGAGATTTCGGAGGTCATGCTTAATGAGGGCAATTTTGAGGCATAGCTGATGGAATTTCGATATGATAAGAGGGGAGGTGCAAGTGGAATAACTCTCCACCATTTGTAGTAGCATAATTCATCTATGAGATAGGTTATGGCTTAATTTTAGTAGATTTGAGCTAGATATATGTAATAATAGTAGTATTGTCGAGAGATTTCATACCTTGAAGAGAAACCCAAGTTCTTGCTTTAGAGAGGAAGAATAGCTTGTTTCTGATATATTCTAAGTGTTAAGAGTGAATGACGAGAATTAATTGACTAATTCCCTTTGATCCCACTTAGAGTACTCCCAAGTGATGTAGTATAGAGGTTAAAAGAGCGGGAAAAGACCAGATTACCTTTTAAAAATCATAACTGAAAAGCTGGTGTGGACAATAGATGAACCAACCAACGGTTCATTGGTTCTTCCAACTAGTCATTGGTTCTGATTGTTTGTTGTGGTGGTTCATGAGGGTTCTTTAGACCTTATCAAATAACCCTTCCAACAGCCCATTGGTTCTTCCAATTGGTTGTTGGTTCCATTCATTGGTTCTTTGGTGGTTTTGTTCACTTTCATGACTTTTGGGCTTCTATGCAGACGATCATATAAGACGGCTCGTCATTGGGTCGTCGTATCTGACTGCTTGACAGTACTTCACTAAAATGACCATAACTTCTTATTTCGGAATAGGATTAATGAGCGGTTGCAAGTGTTGACAAGAAGACTCAAAGACCTTTAATTTGGTGGATCTTGAGCTAAAAAACTCTTCATATTTTAGGAGTTATGCTCGTTAGAAATTGACCCTAGTAAAATATTATACAAAAGCTTGATCGGTGAAGAAGCTTTCAACTTAACTTTGAGCTAGAAGTTCCTTATAACCTTAATTCATATCCGAAGCTCTCCTCATACTAATAAATGATTGGGTTTAGTTCTATACACATCTAAAGAATGGTTTTGATCTTAGCTTAGGAATCCGGGGTGTTACAGTCATAAATCACTAACCTAAACTATTTCCATGAAACTATAAAGACAGTACATAAAGGTTAAGCCAGTACTTGTGAAGATTTCTCTATAGTGGGAATGGATTATTCTTACAGATAAAGCTGATACTTTATATGTAGAGAACACAAAACAAATAAAAGCTAAATCTATACATCAAGGAAATTTAGGAGTTCTTCAAAAAAAGGAGGATTGATGAGCCTAATTCCATAATTTTTGAGCTTATCCTCGAATTCTTTTTGGAAAGTGTCCAATTTCCATAAGTATGAGAAGAAGAAGTAAATACAAATATGATCAGAACTAATAGGTTTTACTTCTAAGCAATTAAACACAAATGTTAATATCACTATAACATTAAAATTATTAGTCAAAAGTATTTGGGAGAACTTAGTAAATGTTTATGCAAACTGCAATGAAAGCAATTTTTTTTAGTTTAATACTCAAAATTAAGAAACAATATTGCATCGAATTCAAAGTTTGAGCGTTGACACTAAATGGGCGGGCTAGTAAAGTGAAGACAGTACTTTTCCAATATTAGACATCTTCAATAATAGAAAAAGGCATTCACTCAAGTGTTCAAATTCAACTTTCAGTGACAAAATAATTCAACAACCTGCCTCTATTTCTTTAACTCAAAAAGATCCTTTCATGAACTATTGAAAAAACATTTGGTGTCTTTCTTCCTTTGCACAGCCAATTAGATTGCAATGTAAAAATAGTATACCAAATTAAGCTACACAATGCGAGAAAAGGACAAACACCCGGAAAAATTAAAGTTAAGAATGTCAAACCCACAATTAAAAAAAAAATTGCAATCAATGTGAGTGAATCTAGTGGAGATTACAATTTGGAGTGATTCTGCAAGTCAGTAAATTTTATAATTTGGTCTCAAATTTACTTTCAAACACACAAACCCCATTTGTATACTCTCATATACAATCAACATTTGATGTGTCAGAGTTTGCGTTTTGTTCTTTGGGTGATATGTATTTCGTGGTTCTTGAGAGGGAAATTGATAGAAGTTTCTTTGGGTTTTTAGACTAAGAGTGAATGTTGCAGTGAAACAACTTCTTATTCTTACCAGAAAGAAATCGAGGATGAGCTAAAAGATTGTGGGATTAGACTCATTAACTTAACAGTGAACAGCTCATCGGCCTTCTTGATATGAAGATTCAATTTTTATATGTAGAGAAAATAAAGAAGATAAAAATTGAATCTTCATATCAAGAAGGCTGATGAGCTCTTCATATCATGAAAAAATACTAGCTTTATCTGTGTTTTATTTCTTCTTTTTAAAATAGAAGCTTGCCTTAACCTAATAATTGGCACAGTGTTGAATCAAAATTGGGGGAATGAAAGTGAAAAATGTAGTTTTGGTGTGATGATTTTGTAATTGAAATGAAAAGGACAGTCCATTAGTATTTAATAGATGAATACATGAGTTTCACAGTAGAGCAATTTCTCGATGTTTGCAACTTAAATCTTTATTGACTGAGCTTGTAATTTCTTAAAGTTGTTTGCTCATTTTTCATATTTATGGCAGCTGCAAGTAGACTACCTTAAATCTCATGTGTCTTTTAGAAAATAGAATCTCTATGATAAAGGTAGGTCAAGCCTCTGTCGATTCAATAAAAATGCCCTTCGACCAGTAATGAGAGCTATGGTTGGAAGTGAAATTTTAAAGCACATTGATGCAGATATCAAAGTTTCTGTTGTATCTTATATCTATGAACTTTCTAGAATATGTGCCTGGTAGAATCCTTATGATGACGAGTTGAACCAAGACACATTTTCTTTACCTCATACAAATTCAACTATAATATTTTTTGGGTAAACAAAATAATGTTTCTCTAACAGTAGAAATTCTCAACATCTCACGTATCCTTACACAAACATACCAATTTGTAACCCGACCAAAAATAATCTTGACGAACACTAACCAAATATAAGCTTAATGATGATCTTTAGGAATATTTGTTGGTACTTTGAAGGACGTTAAATTCATTGCTTGGAAGAATACAAGCCTATGAAAATAATGGTAATGGATATATAGTTTGAGCAAATGGCATTAGCCACTAATTAATTTCTCTCTCTCTTTTGTCTGTGCGCATTAGGAAAATAGAACAACAAACTAGAATGTTATATCTTGGATACCTTCATTAGTCCATCGGCATAAGGTTGTTATGGGGCAGATATTCTAGAATGCTCGTACATACAAGATACGACAGAAACTTTGAAATTTTCATCATGTGCTTTAAAAGTTCACTTTAGACCATTATTTCTATTATTGATCAAAGGGCATCTTTTATTGGATCGGCAGGGACTTAAACTACCTTTATCAACAAAGATTCTACTTTTTAGAAGACATAAGAGGTGTAAGAGAGTCAACTTGAAGCTTCCATAAATTATGGAAAAGAGCAAAAAGCTTCAAGAAACTAGAAACCAGTGAATAAAGATTAAGTCACAAACATAGAGAAATTTCTCTATGATGGAATTCATTTATTCATCTATTAAATACGAAATGGTTGTCCTTTTCATTTTAATTCCAAAATCATTACACCAAAACTATATTTGTCACTTCCACTCCTTCAACTCAAATGCAAGACTATGTCAATTATTAGGTCAAGAACAAAAAGCTTTAGTCGAAGGAAGGTTGATGATGGTCCCACAATCTTTTGACCCATCCTCGATTTATTTCTAAGAAGAAGAAGCAGTCATTTCACAACAACATTCACTCTCAGTCTTAAAACCCCATGAAACTTGTATCAATTGCCCTCTCAAGAACCACAAAATAAATAACACTCAACCAAGAAAACGTTGATTATATGAAATTGTATGCAAGTGGGGTTTGTGTTTGGAAGTAAATTTGGGACCAAATTGCAAAATTTGACTGACATGCAGAACCACTCTATATTGTAATCTACACTAGATTCACTCACATTGATGGAGTTTTTCTCTAATTTTGGGTCTAAAATTAGTATCTTTTTCAGGGTGTTTGTGCTATTTTAAAACATGTTGCTTAGTGTGGTATGATTCTTTGGCATTGCACTCTTCGTGGTTGTGTAAAGTGCAGAAAGACAACAAATTTTTATTTCAAAAATTCAAGAAAGGATCTTTTTGACTTTTGAGACAAAAAATAGAGCCACATTATTGGACTATTTTGTCCTCAGAATGTTGAACTTGAGTACCATTTGTGGGCAAAGCTCAAATTTTGGTTTCTCTGCAATTTTTTTTCTCTTTTTTATTTAAAATTTAGTTTCGAGTATTAAATTGAAAATTTTAATTTCATTGCATCACACTTACTAAGTTCTCTCAATACTTTTGTCTCATAATTTTTAATCTTACGATGATATTAACATTTGTTTTCAACTACTAAGAAGTAAATTCTATTATATCTGGTGTCATATTTATATCTATTTTAGAACTTTTTTAACGCATTTTGAAAAGGAAAAAATCAACACATCTGAATAACATATTAAACTGATAACTCATTACATTAAAATTATCATTATTCTAGATAAAATAATTCCAATGAAATTTAGATAAACTGTAAATTGTAATGATATTGTTTTCACTTGTTGTTCAATATATTTTTATTGAATCCCTGACTAACTGGAATTCGCAGGGGTACTTCCTAAAAGGATTTTTTACATACCTAAGGCCCAAATCCGAGACCTGCAGTTAAGAATGGATGGATCATATACATCTTCGCACAATCCTTGTTGGTACTGATATTAACTAAATTTACTTAGATAATTCTATTATTTAAATTTTCTATATATGCTGGTGTGATTGTGATTTTTTCTTCATCTAAGGTGATATGTTCGATTTATGACGTGGTAGCTTTGTTTGATCTCACCCCAGTAAATTTATCCAATTGATTTTTACTTTCTCATGAATATTCGACATTATGTTGGATTTATCTACAGTGAATGAAAGTTGCTCTTTCTACCAATAAGGTTGTAGTGGAGTGAAAGTTAGTATTCTTTTATTCTTAATTAGAAGTGTCAGGCTCAAGTCCCGGGCATGAGTCAACTTTGCTAGAAAGTGGACCTCCAATTTGGGACTTTCCTTTATCCAACTTTAGTTTTGCCCCAATAAGAATACCGAACACCAAGTGAGAAAAAAAAAACTTATTTTTCTTGTACCTGTGAAAATAAGACACTTCCCAACAAGAATTTGAGGATGAGATCAAAGATTATGGGATTAGGCTCATCGATCCTCCATAATTCAGTGAAGAATCCCTCAGTCTCTTTGATGTAAAGATTTAGTTTTTATTTATTTTGTGTTCTCTACATATAAGGTATCAGCTTTATCTGTATTTTATTTCCTCTTTTTATGTACTATCAATTTAGATTCATTTAATGGTGATATCGGTAAAACTTTTGAAGGAGATGATTGTTTGTCTATTAGATAAATTTGGTGACTAGTTTTCAGGAACAAATTTTCCTTAAATGAACGGGTGTCACGTGATACCGCTTCGTTGAAATATTTCATTATATACATACATATATGAGCACACTCTTACACACGAAATGACTTATATAGGATAAAAATGACACTAGTTTATAGTGAGCCTTGGATGGATTAGTATTTAGGTGCCTCCTTTGTTCGGTCGAGGCCGAGTGTTCTATCCTCATGTAGTGTAGTATTTCAAAAATTTTGTGCCTTTTGGCAGTAGAGGAGATAGTAGTCAAGGGGTATTGAATCCTTGACCTTTTATATGCAAAAATTAATTAAATCCAAAAGTTCTAACTAATGGGTCCTCTTGTATGAAATATCATCATCTCTCATATTTGCATCATCATAGGAGAATTTGAATAGATAATAATTCCATGAATAACCTTAAGGGATTGGTTAAATAACCTCAAATTAAAATTTTAAAAATTAAAAAATTAATGTGTAACGACCCAAATCATCATTACGATGAAAGAGGGGGTAAAATTTGCACTCGTACCTCCCTTAGTCCATTTTTGAGAAATTCAGGGCTAGTCTAGGATTGGACAATTTTAGAGGGTGTGTAAATAAAATAGAACCTGATAATAACGTTATTGTTGGTGGTGGTGTTTGATGCAATAGCTAGATGAACAACGAGTTTAGAAAGCTGTAGCAATTTTTGGCAACTGAAACGGAGTTGTAGAATTTCGGTTGTAGAGTAAACCATGGAGGGGTTGGTTCGCGATGACAAAATTCGTGGTGTGTTGTAAAATAAGTAAAACTGAGGAGATGTCCCGAGTTTCTACCTCATACCACTACAGTGGTAATAGGTACCGCAGAGGTGGACCTTTATTTAAAGGTGTGAACAGCTGCAGTGGTAACATGCAGAATTTGACAATTTTATAAACCAGAAAATATTTTTATTCCCCATTTTTTCAAAAAAAACAATGGAGCTTGGGGGAAGGTGATTTTCAGATTGTTTTTGAGGATTTTCATCTTTGGAGGTAAGTTATTAAATTCTAGACGTGAAATTACTTCTTATAACCTTAGAAAATCATTAGAAACAAATTCATGGTAGAAAATTGGGATTTAACCCTAGTTCATAGAAATTGATGAAAAGTAGTGGGAATGTGTATAAATTCAATAAAGAATGATCCTAGGATGTTAGAAAACACTAATGAGAGTAAGATTATGGTTGTTCATGCTAATTCTAGTAGAATCCATGAAGTTTAAGAGATAAAAAAACCTTAATACGATGCAATAGGGTGAGTTTACGACTAAAGTAAATGGTTTTGATCCCTAGTAGTTAAAACAGGAGTGAAATATTGAAATGGGTATATGCTCTTGTTGTTATAGATCAAGAACGAGTTGAACAAGAATGAAAGGGCAAAAGTGTGGCTTAAAGGTGACTTGAGAAACGAATTGAGATAGGTTATGGTTTTGTTGTAGCACTTAGATTTTCTAAGCTTTGTGCTTGTTTGTAAACTAAACATCTATGATTGCCTTATAGCATGACTTGTGATTTATTGACTGCATTCTATTACTTATTCATTGTGATGATATTAGGTGATGGAGGATAGGGTACCACACCGCTACAAATATGACATGTTGTGATAGAGGATAGGGTACCATACCGGTACAATATGATGTTGTTGATGAGGATGAGAAGAGTAAGAGATGATGTGCACATCTTGTATACGTGCGCTCATTCATATGCATTGTCTTTCTTTATGATGATTATATGTGGTGATGAGTTGTTGATGAAAGTGACTAAGTATAAAAGCCTGTGAAAGTAAACTTGTGAATTATATCTATATGATGTATTTAGTTGTTGATATCTTTGATTATGAGTTCTGTTATGATCGCTTTTATACTTGTCTGGCTTGCTTACTTGTACAATGTTGAGTTAGTCGGCCTATGATACCTACCAGTACTTGTTGATGTACTGATGCTACTTGTACTCTTTTTTTGTCGAGTGAAGAACATATTCCAGCGGCTTATACGTGACCTCAACTCTAGTTAGCGGTTCAGACTTGATTTTGAGGGTGAGCATTATGATCGGGCAACCTTCAAATATTCCTATTGATGTTGATGTATGATGTCGTCCAAATTATACCTCCAAAAAAGTATAAAGCGGTTGTTGAATCAAATATAGAATCCAACAAGGTTGGGATCGATCCCACAAGGAATAGGTCAAAATTCTAAGTGTTTGTCTAAGTAACTGGCATATAAGTAAAAGAGGGGGTTTTGTGAACCAAAAGAACAATAGTAATAGTCGTTGGTTGTTGGATTTGTAATCAATATGAGAAAAGCACTAGGATTGTGATCCCCATGATTTCATAACTACACAGGTTGCTCGTGCTAGCAAACTATCCTGATGTGTTGTATGCAAAATCTAATAAGATAGGCTCATCTAGACATCTCTCGACCTTGACTAGATGAGTTTAGCTACTCATAATTGCAACAACACAAGAAGAATTCATAGATGAAAACATGAATATGAACTTACACTAAGAATTAAACTCCAAAATCTCAACTTGAATTAAAACCCTGGAAATGATATTCTTAAATTCCAAGAATATGTCTTAGAATCTCATAATATAATGTTGTAAAATATGAATGAGTGTCCAACTCCTACTAAAAACACTATAAGAGTATTTATATACAAAATAAAACCTACCCTATTACAAACAGGAAATCTAGGTCGGCTGGCTCGAACGAGAGGAAGGTACTATCATGGTTAGAACCCAAGATCGTCCTTTAGTGCTCGTGGTTTAGCTCTTACATGTCTGGGCCTTCTTCCTACGACCTCCAGGTATGATCGTATGTAGTTTCCACGATTGTGATTGGCCCTTATCTGATGATACTCCCACTTAAATCCTGTAGCTTTGTTTTTAGGTCCTTTTTCCCGTGACCAAATGGTATGATCGTACCATCAAGGTACAGTTGTGAGAGCTCTCGTCTGATTAACCCTTGAGGACCCCTGCTCTGCTTCAATTCATGATAGTATTAGTACGACCATGGTTAGATCCCAAGGTTGTGTCTTCATTTTTCTGATCCTTCTTTAGGTCCCATTTTCCACACATTCCTTCTCCGAGCCTATTTATCTTGCAAACACCAGAAAACCCATCATATCCACAGAAAAATACCCTTGTACGTACAAATATTCATCATTTTGAGCGTCTTAAGTGTCTTAAATCCATGGCTTATTAACACCTTTAACTTAGAACATTGCATGTCCTCAGGCAAACAAAACACAATAAATTAAATATGGCGCTTAACCTAGAGAAAACCAAGAATACTACAGTAGTCCAAGTTTCACAAAATCCAAGTTAATGCACGCATTTACCCAAAACACCGTAAAATACCCTCCAATGATGTTTAAAACCAACAAGTGCAGTGTGTATACAAACTAAGTACCATAGCACAACAGGATCAAGACATGACAATTACATTAGCGGCAGATGACCCAACACTTAGACAAATGACACTTCCTAATCAAGCAGCAACCCAAATTCTAGCCCTTACACCCTTACAACAAAGAAGTCCCAACACTCAATATATGAAATGTAAAGAACAAATTGGGATGGAATTAAATCTCTCACTCTCATAAAAAATTTTGGTCATGTGCGGTTGGTACCATAGGCTTGTCCTTATTTTCTATACCTTAGCTTTTCGACATTCAGATTAGGATCATTATAGGACTTTATTGGCTTGTAATGTCAGCTCGGGGTAGGTATGGTATATTTGGGTAAAGTTCCTAACCCTCCTTAACACTTACACTAGTTGTGGCTTCCACTCTTATCTGCCTTCTTTTATTTTTCTCCCTTTTTCAACTTTCTTACTTGGGTCCCAGGTACGGTTTTATTTCAGTTCATTTTTTTCTTCTCTTTTGTTTTCTTTTCATTTTTTTCTTTTCTTGCATACCACACCCAGGTCTCCTTTTCTTTTCACTGCATATTGTGCACACCCAACTTTTTATGCACCCTTACAGTAGCCACTCTCAACTTAGGCAATTTGCCTGAGTTGAGGCACATGGTGTCCAAGGAGGGGTCAGGGCCAAGGAAGGTTCATTTTAAAATTCGGGATAGTGAAATAGAGTAGTTCAAGGAAAAGGTCAAATTAGGCTCAACATTAGGCTCAAGGGATAACATGTTCATTTGGCAAGCTATTTAGGCTATAGTGGACTATTTCAAGAATGGCCTATGATCCTTTCCTAACCTTCTATCCTACATCTTTAAGTGAGACTACCAGTAGTTCTAGACCGTACACACATGTCGACTAGGTACATCCTCACACACTCTCGGCTCAGGGCTATCATTTCAACAACTACCTAATCAGTTCATGCACAGTCTGGCCAAGTTATCACACCACTAATACTCATGTCATGTCAAGATCCAAATAGTGGTTATAGCACCAGTAAGCACACAACTTAGCATAAAAACAAAATAGAATTTTCAGAGGGATATCATTTTAAACCAAAATTTTGCATCCTTCTTTTATTTCGACTGCACTAAGTTTTCTTAATTTACCCTAAGTTACACATACGATAAAAACTAACACAAAACAACACATAAACATAAATAAACACCTAAACATACCGGTTCTAACTATGATTGAACAGCAGTGGTAAACCCCCACCCCCAACTTGGAAATCATGCAATGTCCCCATTGTAAAAAATCATGAAAAGTAAAAACATGGGATAAGGGACATACCTAGGGTGTACTAGATGCCTATTGTACTCTGGTTGGTTGAGGTCTGAGATGGGACCCCTCCATCTTCTGCTCCTCCCATGGCCTCGGATGTGATCCGGGACTCTCAGCTACGTGGGCACCGGTGGCGGCAGGTGCAATTAGTGTATCAACTACGGGGGCAGTCTATACAACCCCAAACTCTGATCCACCACCACAACTATCGGTGGTACCTCAACTCCATCCAGTATCACTACCTCATAAATCTGTGCATCTCTCGATATCTTACTCTTCTTCTTCTTCTTCTTCCCCTTCTTTTAGGTTTTATCACTTCTCCTCCTCTTTTAAGGCTTCAAATCTTTGCCTATCTCCTCACTATCTATCTCATCAATGTATAGTGATGGAGTCTAGAAATTAAGGAGTAAAGTGTCCACGTCAGTATCTAACTACTCTAATGATATCATAGTAGGTGGAGGAGGAGGTGCAACTAGAACGGTCCTCTCAGTAAGTATATGAACCTCTTCTTTTAATACGGTCACATCATCTGTAATGGCTCTCATATCTGAAGCCTGTATCAAGTCAACCTTAGCCAAAATTCGGCTCTCAAACCTATCAAAGTGAGTCTACACCTCCTGCATTGTGGCCTTAATTTCATCCTCCACATAGGGCTTAACCCTTACATCCAACTTTTTAAGCAGGGCATTATGCAATACCTGCCTCTTCAAAATATGCTCTAGTTAAGCACTCGATATCAAAGTATATCTAGTAAGAGCATGTATGTATGCACCCAATGGTGTTGTAGCCGACTGTGAGGAGAATGAAGTAGCACCAACTTCAAATGCTAGCATCTCACTAATGAGGGTACCTCCTGCAACCTCTGGTGGTGCCTCTGAAAAGGGACCTCGAACTAGAGGTGCTGGTTTCCTAAAATCTTTGATCATCACCAAATCTACAGTCTTTGTTGGTTGAATAAATTTATTGATTGTCGGAATAGATGGAACCTCCAAATTTTGTAGTAGCTGAGTGATCAAGCTCAGGAAAGGCAGGGTTGTGCTGAACTCCAAGACCTTATACGGAATCTCTTTCACAATGATTTGTGGAATATTCAAATCAAGCTCTTCTAGGAAAACTGCTACGAGGCCCGCATTTGTGGCACCCAATTTATTGTCATTTGTCGTGGGTGCGATGTGGTGCCTCACAATGAACCACCATGCCTTGACAGTGAACTTAAGAGTATTTTTATAAATAGTCGCCCCATTGATCCATAAGGCATTTTCACCTGCTTAGGTAATATGGTCTGCCAACCACCTGTAGTGCAAAGCTTTGTCGTCTATAGATAAATTTTTTACCCTCTTCAAACCGGTCATCCAGAAATCATATTTTGGAGTCTCCTCGATTAGTACAAACACTTCTCCAAACAAGACAGTAGAGATTGCCTTGATAGAGATATCCACTTTCTTACCCCAAACCATCTCGGTGTCCAACCGAGGATGTTTCTTCATATCTTTATCTCTATCGGAAGGAGTCATGTTCTTGAGAGTTGTGACATAATTAGCAAAAAAAACTCCTACACCAGCTCCTGCCCATAGATCCTAAGGGGCCTAGTCATCCAGCTCAGACTGTACTTTTCAAATATGCGGACTACCTCCGAGACCTTCTATAGTAACTTACGTAATAGATGGGGCTCCTCTTGGATACTTCTTTTCTGGTTTTCATTATCCTTCAATGACACCCCATCTAAATAGTAATCTCTGGAATGTGTCACACTCCATCTTCTCGAGTCTGGCCCTCTCGAAACTAGAGTTGCACCTGCTCCTTCAGAGGATTATGTCTCTTCAGACTGGGGAAGGTTAATGGGTGTAGCAGCTTTTACCAAGGCCATGGATATGGTAGCCTTGGCCTTATCGATCTTCTTAGCCTTGCCCCTCATGGTCTGAGAAAAATGTTGTTCAGCTGAGGGGTTGGTGGAGTACTCAACCTCAGTCCTACTTGAGCTTTCGACTCACTTTCAGAGGTCAGATGTGTGTCCTTGGGTTCCTTTTTCTTAGAGATGTCTTTCTTCAGCTTAGTATGTGCCTTTGGTGCCATTGAACGTGTAGATGGAAACTTGTTAGTACTAATTTCAAAAAAGTGTACAGTTGCAGTAAATATCTTAAACGACCTTACCTATGATCGTGCAATGAAGGCACGATCATGCCTTCCTGTCATAGGAAGGGTTCCCCGAAAAGTACTAGGGGATATTTCATCTGACGACTGGTGTCTATGATCGTGCAATAAACGTACGATCATGCGTTCTAATCATAGAAACACTCTTAAAGTACTAGGAGTATGTCATATCAAATGAGTACATACCAGGATCATATCTAGATAGGACGATCGTGGGATGTGCTTATATGATGAGCACTTACAAACCTACAATTGGGACCCCACAAAGAACCAACCTACGACTGTATGTACATACTACGATCGTAGGTTATGTCATCGATTGTACTGACACTTAACAACAAATCAAACATTACACAATGATCCTACTTGACCCAATCTGACCCTCATTGACCACAATTACAACAATATTAGGTACTCAAGACTTCCCCAGTGCGTTCAATGACTCAAAACTCATACGCAAACCTTATTCTAACACACCTACAACTAACATCTACTTAACAATTACTACTTTAATGAATTTTCCAATATGTTAAGATTTAGTTTGAATACTTACAAAAAAATCGTATTTAGTTTGGATGTGAAATCGAGTGAAGTAGCTTCGGATCACAGGTACGACACTTGATTTTTGCTCTTAGAATTTATTAGGAGGCAATGATTTGTTATTTGCAATGATTGGAAAAAATTGGAAATGATGAGGGTAATCAGATCGAGTTGCTAAGGGTTTAACTATTTTAAAACCCTAGTTGGGTTGGGTCGAATCAGTTCTGCATTCTTTAAGTGGATTTCTTAGATGGGAGCCTCATACCATCGTGTCATCAAACCATGATCGCGACACAATATCATAGGATGAGGATTAAAGGAAGCTTACCTGGGAACCTACAAAATTTAAGGACGATCGTGGTATGTAGTCACGATTGTTCCTTAAAATCATAGGTTTGATGTCTAACCAGATGATCTGCAAGAGTTTGATCAAATGATGGGCACCACAATTGTGACATCTTGGTACGATCCTGGTGACCTATTATAGTACAACTCTTAAATTTACATCCTGTAGGACTTTGATCATATGAGCTCAGATAACTGAACCCAAGATCGTATGATCTTCCCACGATCATACAATCCTCTCGTGGGTTCGTTCTTGTGTTCAGTTCAACATTTCCTTTTTCCAGCACGATCCCTACATCAATAGCAAACATTACCTTATAATATCTATAGTACAAAACATGGGTTTCCTTCCAAGAAGCACTTGATTTAACGTAGCGGCACGACATGGCTATGTTGGTTACTTAGACTTCACCAACAAGAACATAGGTTGCCTCCCATGAAATGCTTGATTTAACATTGCAGTACGACCTAGATCCTTTGACTACTTAGACTTTATCAAGGTTAACTTTCTCACATGACCGCATCTCTTCTGTAGTTCTTATATAGTGCTTCACATGCTGATCATTTACCTTGAATGGTACACCCTCATCTCAGTTTATCTCAATTGCACCATGCAGAAATACCCTTACCACAGTGAATGGTCCAGACCATTTGGACCATAGTTTTCCAGGAACCAAGCGAAGACACGAATTATATAGCAAGACCAAGTCTCCTGGGTAGAATTCTCTTCGTTCGATCTTTTGGTCATGGTATGATTTCTTCTTTTCTTTATATAGGGCTGAGCTCTCATAGCCGCAGAGACACAATTCATCCATCTCATTCATCTGCTGGAATCTCATTTTTGTCGCATCGCTGCATTCTAGATTCAGTCTCTTCAATACCTACAATGCCTTATGTTCGAGTTCTATAGGCAAGTGGAAAGTTTTACCGTACATAAGATGATATAGAGAGGCACCTATAGGGGTCTTGAAAGCTATCTGGTATGCCCACAATAGATCATCCAATCTTCTAGCCCAATCTGTCATTTTGGCATTCACAATCTTTGCCAAGATAGACTTAATCTCTCGATTTGAGACCTCAACCTGCCCACTCATCTGAGGATGGTAAGGTGTTGCCACCTTGTGTTTAACACCATATTTATGAAGCGAGGTCTTAAAGAGACGAGTTCAGAGGTGTGAACCACCATCACTAATGATAGCTTAAGGGGTACCAAATCTTAGATGATATTCTTTTTCAAAAAGGCGGTGATGCTCTTACCTTCATTGTTTGGAAGCAATTGCATCCACCCATTTAGAGACATAGTCTACAACCACCAAGATGTATTTCATTCCATGTGAGTTCACAAAAGGGCCCATAAAGTCCATACCCCAAACATCAAATAACTCAAGCTCAAGAATAGCCGTCATTGGAAGTTCATGTCTGCGTAAGATGATCCTATGCCTTTGACATTGATCACAATCCCTAGTATAGTCATGGGAATCTTTATAAATGGTGGGCCAATAGTAACCATATTGCAAGATCTTGTGCACAGTCCATGTACCTTCATGATGGCCCCTAACTGGTGACGAGTGACATGTCTCTAAGATACTCATCATCTCAATCTCAAGAATGCACCTCTGAATCACACCATCTGCACAAACTCGAAACAAGTATGGCTCATCCCAAAAGAAATTCCTCACCTCATGAATGAACTTCTTTCACTGCTGAAATGACATATCTTTGGGAACAAGATCACTAGCCAAATAATTGACAATATCTACAAACCAGGGGATTAAGTCTTGTGATGCTTCCAACACTTGTTCGTCTGGAAAAGTATCATCAATTTCAAGCTCATCCCTTAGTTTTAGCATGGCCTCATCCTTAAGGAGTGATAAATGGTCGACCACTTGAATCTCAATCTCTTTTCAATCCTTGACCTCAAAGTCAAATTCTTGTAACAGAAGTAACCATCTAATCAACCTCGACTTTGCATCTTTTTTCCATAAAGTATCTAAGAACTGCATGGTCGGTGTGCACAATCACTTTTGTGCCAAGTAAATAAGACTAAAATTTCTCGAAAGCAAACACAACAGTGAGAAACTATTGTTCAGTTATGGTGTAACTCTTTTGAGTCGAATTTAGTGCTTTGCTAGCATAATAGATAGGATGTATGATCTTAGCCTAGGACTGCACCTAGCGCCACACCACTAGCATTGTACATAACCTCAAATGTCAAGGTCCAATCTGGAGATACAATAATGGGGGCTGAAATTAACTTCTCCTTCAGACATTCAAAGGCTTTCAGACATGCATCATCATACACAAATTTCACCTCTTTCTCTAATAGCTTACACAAGGGGTTCACAATCTTAGAAAAATCCTTGATGAATCGTTTATAAAAACCACCATGTACCAAAAAGCTATGAATGCCCTTCACAGAAATTGGTAGAGGTAACTTTCCAATCACCTCAATCTTTACCTTGTAGACTTCAATCCCTTTTTTTGAAATCCAATGACCAAGCACTATTCCTTCTTTCACCATGAAGTGGCATTTCTTCCAATTCAATACCAAGTTACATTCTTCGCATCTCCATATAACATTGGCAAGCTGTGCCAAATTATCATCAAATAAGTCACCCACAATTGAGAAGTTATCCATGAAAACCTCAATAGTGTCCTTTACAATGTCCGAAAAGATGGACATCATACAAAGCTAAAAAGTTGTAGGAGCTTTACATAAACAAAATGTCATCCTCTTGAATGTAAACGTCCCACATGGACAAGTGAAAGTAGTATTTTCTTAGTCCTCCGAAGCAATAAAAATTTGATTGTACCCCAAATAACCATCAAGAAAACAATACCATCTTCTACCAGCATGACGGTCTAACATCTGGTCCATGAAAGGCATAGGAAAATGATTCTTCTTGGTCCATAAATTTAGTTTTCAATAGTCCATGTAAACTCTCCATCCAGTGACTGGCCTCAGAGGAATTAACTCATTTGTCTTATTTGGAATGACAGTTATTTCACCCTTCTTTGGTACACATTGGACCGGGCTCACTTATTTGATATCGGTAATAGGATAAACGACACCTGCATCTAACCACTTAATGATCTCTTTTTAAAAAACCTCTTTCATGGGCGGGTTCAACCTACGTTGATACTTAATGTTGGGTATACAATCTATCTCGAGTTGGATTTTGTGTATGCAACTTTGAGGAGGGTTTTGCAATAATGTCAGTAATGAACCATCCAATCACCCGTTTGAACCTTTGTAAAACAAAAACTAGGGTCGACCTCAACTTTCCATTCCAATAAATAAGCTGCAATGATAGCTGGCATAGTGTTGTTGGCCCCTAAAAATGTATATCGAAAATGAGACGGTAGAGCTTTGAGCTCCAAAATTGGGGGCTTCTCAATAGAAGGTTTTGCTAGCGGAGTCACTCTATTCTTAAAATCAAGATCTAGCTTCTTTGGTGGATAATGGTATGAACCCCTACCAGTAAGTGCATTCACCATCTCATCATACTCATCAATACCATCACTATCAAAATTTATGATAACTGTATTGAGGGCTTCAACTCTAAGTCTCTCCTCAATGGGAGCTACAAACTTATCTTTGTCGACTGTATCTACCATAGAAATCACACTCATATCCTTCGACTGCTTTATAGACTGGTATATATTAAAAGTGTCTTGCTCATTATTCAATTGAAACTTCATCTGCCCAGTCTCCATATCAACCAAAATGTGTCCAATCGCAAAGAGGGTCTTTCCAAGATAATGGGAACTTCAAAGTCAACCTCACAATCAAGGATGACAAAATTAGCTGTAAAGATTGAGGATGAAACCCTCACCAAAACATCATATAAATTACCCACCGGCTTCTTCATAGCCTAGTCCACCATAAGTAGTCTCATTGAAGTCGGCTTGGGTGCCCCAAACCCCAACTGTTTGTAAACTGCTAGTGGCATTAAGTTAATGCTAGCATCCAAATCACATAATGCCTTCACAAAATTGAAACACCCTATAGTGTATGAGATCGTTAACGTACTAGGGTCTTTCTTTTTCTCAACCAATGATCTAGAAGTTATGGCGCTACAATGGTGCACATTATCCATTAACTCAAAGCTCACAGTCCATTTCTTTTTCACTAAATCCTTCATAAATTTTGCATAGCCTGGCATTTTTTCTAAAGCCTCCACAAGAGGAATGTTCACCAACAACTCCTTCAACATTGAGATAAAATTTTGATATTTTCCCTTTTTCAGATTTCTTTCTCAACCTTTGTAGAAAAGGCGGAGGAGGTTGTGAGGCTTAACCTCTTTTTCAGTAACTAGAGGCTTTTGAGATGCATCATCATCTACCACCAAATTTTCTACTTCAGTCTTATTCACATCGTCCACAATTATGGGCTTGTTTTCTTGTCATCAGCCATATGTATAGGCAAAACAGTAGTAGTCTTCCCACTTCTAGTAGTAATGGATAGGCAATGGCCATAATTCTTGGGGTTTTGGATGGTGTTTCTCAGAAGTGTGCCTGGTTGATGTTGATTTAATGCAGTGGACATCTGCCTAAATTATTGCTCAAGCTGTTTGATGGCGGTTGCATGAGACTCAACTTTTTGACTCATCCCTGAAATTTCTGCCCTAATCTTCTAAAGGAAATTTTCTTGGCTCTCCAACCCCTTAACATGTTTTACAAGTAAAGCTTCGATTCTCGAATTGCCGAAATCAGTATTATGGTTCCTCGGTGAAATGTAAAGGTCACTATTCTCCTTATAATTATCTTTCCACTTCCAATCACCATCACAATCTTGATCTCTATCTTTATACCCTGACTTGTTGTAATTTTCTCCGTAGTAGTTTCGTCCTTGATTCCCTTGCTTAGAGTTCCAATTGTCTTAGTTGGACCCTTGGCCCTTGGCTTAGAAACCCGCCATTTCTCTATCAAGATATTTATCCTCTTTTTCTGAATTTGAATCTTCGTATCTAGGTGCCTTACCTTATGCACCTACCGCATTCATCTTTTCTACCCCAACTGTCACAAATTGCTTAACAAGTAATACAATTTCAGTCTTTAGTTATGCTACCTCTTGAACCACTGTCTTATTTAAAGCTCTCTGTTCTACTGATGCTTTACTTACATAAATTCCTGCGGGTCTTTCTACCTCCCACGTATACCAACCTCCATTGGTTTTAGTGATTCGATTAACAATCTCTGAAGCCTACTCTGAATGTAGACTCATAAATGACCCACCTGTGACAATGTCTTCTACAGCCTTAGTGTTAGCTTTCAAGTCTCTGTAGAAGATCTCGAGTAAGTTTCGACCAGTCATCCTGTTGTTTGGAACATTTTGCAGCTTTTCCTTAAACCTCAACCAAGTCTCATATAGTGCTTCTAAATCCAACTGTCTGAAATTATAGATCTCATCTTTCAATTGCAACATTATGGAGGGCGGGAAAAATTGGTCCAAGAACTGGGTCCTTAACTCGTTACAGTTAGTAATAGATCCACGTGGTAATTTCGCCAACCATAGAGTAGTTTCTCCCATAAGAAAGAATGGAAATAACCTCAGTTTAATTGCCTTTGACCCACACCAGGTAGATTATATGATGTGCAGATTCCTACGAAATTCATCACATGCATGTTTGCATTCAGTAGGAAGTCCAACAAATACACCCTTTAGGTTCAGTAAGTGAATCATAGCGCTAGTAATATCAAACTTAGTCCCTTGAGGCAATTCTGGTGGAATAATAACACCTATCTTAATTTGCTCAAAGTAGTCCAAGTTTTCCTTAGGATCTTCATAAATGGAAAGATATTGTTTCAGTGGCTGCTACCCCCTGGGCCTTCTATGTGTTTCCCGATAGTCAAGTGCAGCACGCTGATTAGCCTCATTTTGCCTTGCTCTCTCTTCCCTAGTTGCCTGTGTGGCAGCCTTTTTTATAGTGTTCTCTTCATCCATTAATCGTACAGTGGTTTGCTCTGCATTCTCATAGTCTAACCAGATGAAGTGTTGGCTGGTCATGAAGTTTACCACCACCATGAGCACCTTCGAGCAAGGCTACTAGATCATGAACTCTGTCGTTAACCATTCTTCAATTATTTTTCAGTGCTCTTTCAATTTCCATATCAAGTGGAATCAGGGGATTTCCTTGACTTTGAGTACTGGGCATACATCAGTGTGTGCCCTAGAAATAGCAGAAAACAAAAATCAGTAAATGAAACCAACAACCCAACAAACACAATCAATCAACTCAGTAACCGTACTCTTCGGTAATGGCACCAAAATTTTGATGTTGCCCAATTACACCTCCCAAAAAGTATAAAGTAGTCTCTGAATCAAATATAGAACCCAACAAGGTTGGTGTCGATCCCACAAGGAATAGGTTGAAATTCTATCAAAGAATAAGCAACTATATGTTTAATATTGTAAGTGTGAATTCTAGCTTTCTTCAGTTACCTTCTTAGGGCACATGGTTTCTAAGAAAGGAGTTATGGTAGACCCACAGAAGATTGAATCCATTAATAATTGGGCTAGACTGAAAAATGTGACTGAAATTCGTAGCTTTATGGGGTTGGCCAATTACTATCATAGATTTGTTAAGGGTTTTGCTAACATTGCTTCGCATATGACCTGCCTTAATTAGAAGGAAGTTCCATTTGTATGAGATGACAAGTGTAACGAGAGATTCTAAAAGCTCAAAACCTTGTTGACTTCTGCCCCAATACTAATCCTACCTATTAAGTGTAAGGATTTCATTGTATATTGTGATGCCTCACGGTTGGGTTTAGGTGTTGTTTTGATGCAGGATCAGAATGTGAATGCCTATGCTTCAAGACAACTAAAGCCTTATGATAAAAACTATCCCACACACGATTTAGAACTGACAACTGTGGTGTTTGCTTTAAGAATTTAGAGACACTATCTCTATGGGGTGAAGTGTAAAGATTTGATAGACCACCATAGTCTACAGTACATGTTCACTCAGAGGGATCTGAATTTATAACAGAGGAGATGGATAGAGTTGATTAAAACTGTGACATCTTAAGCATATATCACCCAGGTAAAGCCAATGTAGTGGCGAACACATTAAGCCAAAAACCAGTGAGCATGGAAAGCTTAGCATAGTTGGAGGTATCTAGGTGCCCATTGGTGAGAGAGGTACAGTCTTTGCTAACGACTTTCTAAGATTGTAGGAAACTAGTAAAGGAAGGGTGTTAACACATGTGAAGGTCAGGTTCACATTTTATGACCAAATCAAAAGCAGGCAGTTTGAGGATAAGAAGTTAAGCAACCTCAAAGAAAAGGTGTTATAGTGTGAGGAAAGAGAGGCCATTCTTGATCAGTAGGGAGCATTGAGAATTCGAGGGCGCTTGTCCGTTCCTTAAGTAGGAAATTTGATTCCAACTATTCTAGCGTAGGCTCATAATTCTAAATACTTTATGCAATCAGGTAACAAGAAGATGTATAGGGACTTGAGGCAACATTATTGGTGGTGAAGAATGAAGAGGGACATTATGGATTTCATAACCAAGTGTCAAAACTGCCAACAGGTCAAATACGAACACCGAAAGTCTGATAGTACATTTCAAAGAATGCCCATTCCAAAATGAAAGTAATAATGAATAACCATAGAATTCGTGGTTGGTCTCCCTAATACATTGGGGAAGTACGACTCTATATGGGTTATTATGGACCGGTTGACCAAGTCGGCTCACTTTATTTCGGTAAAAGTAGATTATAATGTGGCTAAGTTGGCCAAGATTTATGTGAAGGAGATTATAAGATTACATGGGGTATCGATTTTGATTGTGTCTGATAGGGGTACTCATTTCCCCTCTAATTTTTGGGAAAGTTTTCAATCAGAATTAGGTTCTAGATTGGACATGAGCACAGTTTTCCACCCATAATTAGTCAGAGCAAACTATCCAAGTGCTTGAGGACATGTTTTGGGCTTGTGTTATGGACTTCGGGGGCCAGTGGGAACAATACTAACCATTGTGTGAATTTTCCTACAATAATAGCTACCACTCTAGTATTGACATGGCCCCTTTTGAGGCCTTATATAGTAGGAGGTGTAGGTCTCCAATTGGGTAGTTTGATGCATTTGAGGTGAGACCTTGGGGCACTTACATGCTTAAGGATTCGATGGAAAAAGTGAGGTTCATTCAGGAAAATCTCATAACAACCCAAAGTCGGCAAAAAGAGTGTGCAGACAAAAAGGTGAGGGATGCAAAGTTTGCAAAAGGAGAAAATATACTCCTAAAGGTGTCATCTAAGAATGGTGTGATGTGGTTTAGCAAGAAGGGTAAGTTGATCCCAAGATACATTGGACCTTTTGAGGTCTTGAAGGGAGTAGGGTTGGTAACATATAGACTGGCATTATCCCTTAGTATTTCTGGGGTTCACCCTGTATTCCACTTGTTTGTGCTAAAGAAGTTTCACAGGGATGGTGATTACATTATTTGTTGGGACCTTGAATTGTTTGATAAGGAGTTATCCTACGAAGAGTAACCAATTTCTATATTAGGTAAGGATGTGAGAAAGTTGAGGACTTGATTCATTCCTTGTGTGAAGGTTCAATGGAGAAAACATACTGTTGACAAGGCTAATTGGGAGATGGGGGAGGACATGCTCAAATGATATCCGCACTTATCCATTGACCCAGGTACTTTCCCTTTGACTTATTATGTATTGGGGGATAATTATCATTTCAGGATGAACGAATGGTAAACTCATATCTAATATAATGACCCAAATCATTATTATAATGAAAGAGGGGGTAAAATTTGAAATCGGACTACCCTTAGCCAATTTTTGAGAAATTCAGAGTTAATCTAGGAGTGGATAATTTTTGGAGGGTGTGTAAATAAAATAGAATCTAGAAATAACATAATTTTTGGTTGTGGTGTTTGATGAAATATCTATATGGACAACAAGTTTAGGAAGTCGTAGCAATTTTCAGAACTTGAAACGAAGTTGTAGAACTCTGATTATAGAGTTTACCGTGGAGGGGTTGGTTCGTCATGTCATAATTTGTGGTATGTATTGTAAAATAAGTAAAACTGATAAGAGGTCCCGAGTGTTTTCCTCATACCGCTGCATTAGAAAAATTAACCCCTGCAGTGGTAATAGGTACCACAGCGACGGACCTCCATATAAAGGTGTAAACCGCTGTACCGAAACATTAACTACTGCAGTGGTACCACTGCAGTGATAATTAACCAATACAGTGATAATTAACGATTGCAGCGATAATTAACCACTGCAATGGTAACACACATAATTTGACAGTTTTAAAAACCAAAAAATATTTTCATCATTCCCCATTTTTTCGAAAAATGCAAGGGAGCTCTGGGGAAGTTGATTTTCAGATAGTTTTTGAGGTTTTTCATATTTGGAGGTAATTTATTACATTATAGACTTGAAATTAATTCTTATAACCTTAGAAAATCATTAGAAACACATCTATGATAGAAAATTGAGATTTAGCCCTAGTTCCTAGAAATAGATGAAATATGGTGGGAATGTGTATAAATTTAGTAAAGAATGATCCTAGGATACTATAAAACACTAATGGGAGTGAAATTACGGTTGTTCATGTTAATTCAAGTAGAATCCATAAAGTTTAAGAGATAGAAAACCCTAAGATAATGAAACAGAGTGAGTTAATGACTAAAATCAGTGGTTTTGATCCCTAGTAGTTAAAAAGGAGATGATTTATTGAAATGGGTATATGTTCTTATTGTTATAGATCAAAAACGAATGGAACGAGAACAAAAGGGCAAAAGTATGGCATACAGCTGACTTGAGCAAGGAATTGAGATAGGTTATGGTTTTGTTGTAGTACTTAGACTTTCTTAGCTTTGTGCTTGTTTGTAAGCTAAACATCTATGATTTCCTTCTAGCATGACTTGTGTTTTATTGAGTGCATTCCATTTCATATGCATTGTAATGATATTTGGTGAGGAGGATCAGGTACCATGCCTGTACAAATATTAGATATTATGATAGAGTATTGGGTACCACGCTGGTATGATATGATGTTGTTGATGAGGGTGAGAAGAGTAAGAGATGATGTGCACATATTGCATACATGCACTCATTCATATGCATTGGGTGTCTTTATGATGATTATATGTGGTGATTAGTTGTTGATGAAAGTGAATAAGTATAAAAGCTTGCGAAAGAAAACTTATGAATTATATTTATATAATGTATTTAGTTGTTGATGTCTTTGATTATGAGTTCTATCATGATAGCTTTTATACTTGTCTGGCTTGCTTACTAGTACATTATTAAGTTAGTCGGCCTATGATGCCTACCAGTACTTGTTGATATACTGATGCTTCCTGTACTCTTCTTTTGTCGAGTTTTGAACATATTCCCGCTGCTGACACATGACCTCGGCTCTAGTTAGCAGTTCAGATATGATTTTGAGGGTGAGCACCATGATCGGGCAACCTTCAGATCTTCCTATTGATGTTGATGTCCCTTGTTTCGGGTCTAAGACAATTCCTTATTACTTATGTTTGGATATTTTTAGTTGTTTCAGACTTAGTTTATTCTTTGATGTTTTAGTACGGTGACTTTAGGTTTTGGGGATTGTAATAAATAGAGGTTTTTGCACTCTATTAGTAGTTGGCTAATTTAGTTTTTGGATGTTGATGATGTTTGACAGTTTATTTATTTATTGAATGAAGCATTTTAAGAACTTGATTAAAAATGTGGTTAATAAAAGGTAAATGTGAAAATAACACTTGAGTTGGTAAGAGTTGGGGTTAGAATGGTTCTCCCACCATAGGTTAGGGTGGGTGTCAATCATGACCAGATGAGTCATGACATAATGTTTCTCTAAAAGTAGTAGTTCTAAACATGTCACATATATACCTTACTCTTGACAAGCACTAACCAAATATAAGCTTAACGATGATCCTAAGAAACATGTGCTAATTTATTCTGAAGGACCTTAAAATAATTGCTTAAAAGAATAAAATCTCACTCTATATGACACTCAAAAAAGAGTGAACAACTGAGAAACTAGTTATCAAAAGGAAAAATTTTCTAAGTTACCTGATAATCCTAGAAACATCTTGAATATCTCTATAGATAAAGCATAAAATTTAAGGTCTACCACCATCACACCGGCCTTAACATCCGCCATAATTTCAAGAACATTCATAATCTTATGATAACAATGGCCTAATGATCTATAACTCTTCAATGCCCTTACACTATGTTTGAAAATTTCCTGAGAATTTTTCATTACAAGCGTGTGAAAATGAAAAGTAATAGATAATTAGATATTAAGTTTGATAAAGTGGCATTAGCTAATCTAGTTCATGTGGGTTTCTCTGTCTCTCTCACTCTCTCATGTGTATATTAGGAAAATAGAACAATAAATATCGACTTCTAGTGAGAGCACAGAAATGGCAGGGTAATCTCTGATGTCGCCCAAAGTATACCTCCGAAAAAGTACAATGCGGTCGCTGAATTAAATATAGAACCCAACTAGGTTGGGGTCGATCCCACAGGGAATAGGTCGAAGTATGAGTAGACTACCAGGTGGAATAATCGGAACGTAAATAAAACTGGGGGGTTTGCTAGTGAATAGTAACAATGACGATTGCTGGCTGATATTGAGTTTGTAAACAATAAGAGAAATTCACTAGGACTGTGATCCCCAATGATTCCTTAACTCCACCGGTGACTTGTGCTTAACAAGATTGCCCCACTGCGCTGCATGCAAAATCTAACAAGTTAGGTTCATCTAACTGTCTCTCGACCTTCATTAGATGAATTTCACTCTTCTCCTCTCGGTCTTCGAGTGTCGCACTACTAACCCTTGTCCTGGATTTCAGATAACCTTTCCCGCTAAGGCTCCGATTATTAGATGAAAATTGAGAGCTTCAAATCTCTGTTGTTATCTCCTTTTCCCAATCTCTACCTCTCTCTCTCGAGCAAGTCTAGAATACAGGCGAGTTTCTAACGTTTGCAACCATTAGAAAGGCAATCAAAATGGAGGAAATAATCAATACATGCATTCACAGCAGCACAAAATTGATTTGCACTTAACCGGTCTCGTTAATTCCTCATGGTTCACACAACCCTAGTTGATGGGTTTAGCTGCTCATAATTGCAAGAACACAAGAATAATCCAAAGATGAAAGCATAATTATGATCTCACAAGAATGAAGAAAAAAAACCAAAATTTCAATTATCAATCAATCTCCGAATTAGGGTTTGTGAATACAAAAACCAAATATATGTCTGAAACAATGTAAAATAACTCTCAAAGTAGTAAATTGTCCAACTCCCGCACTTAGGACTACCTAGGGGTATTTATAGATACAAAACTAGTCTTATCCAAAACAAAATAGGAGAACAGAGTCGAAAGTTTTCACGGTGTCGTGACTTGGTGTTGTGGAACCAAGTCACGGTACGTAACATGTATCGTGCAAATCAGCCTTTTCTTGGATCTCTGAAGTGGACTCACGCCAACAAGTCACGCCCTGTAGGTGGACTCACGTGATTCCTGTCGTGGAACTCAGGTAAAATGTTGGTCCTTTCGAAGTCAATTCACGACACAACTCACGACTCGTGAGTGGTAATCACGGCTCGTGAGTGATGTCGTGGGTCACTCTCAAGTGCAGATCCATTCTTTCATCTTCAGACACGTCGTCTTCGAGCTTGATTCTTCCTCTTTTGGTCATTTTGCCTTTAAAACCTGTTTTCCTGCAAATTAGGACAGAAACCACATCATACCAACAAAACACACCCAAGTTATTGCATATTTTCCTTGTTTTAAGCATCGAAAGTGCCATATAACCATGGCACATCCACACCCTCAACTTAGAATGTTTGCATGTCCTCAGGCGAACAACATAAAACTACACCAACACAATGCTTGACTAAGAGAAACCTAAGGGACTTATGGCAGTCAACTTATTGCTTTTGATACAAAACTTTTCCTACCCCTCCTATTTTCAAAGTAAAACCAAAGTGTGTATGTAAGCAATGCTGAATCATGACATAGCAGGGATCAAGTAATGGCACAAAATTATGCACAAACAACTAAGCGTATATGCAATTGACACTTCCCGAACAACTAGCAGCTAATTATGCAACCCATGTGCCCTCACAATCAAAGAAGTCCCATGCACTCTCAGTATACTAATGGATATCAACATAGGGACGAGGTCAAACCACTCACGCTCACAAAGAAGTTAAGACAATGTGCATTAAATACCATAGGCTTGCCCTTATTTTCTATGCCTTAGTTTTCGGACCGTCAGACTAGGATCACAATAGGACTTTGCTCGGCTTGTAATGTAGGCTTAGGGACGGGTATGGTGTATATGGGTATAGTGACTCAACCCTCCTTTACACTACACTATTTTTGGCTCCAACTTCCAACCTTTTTCATTTTTTTTTATTCTCCCTTATTCTCCATTCTTTTATTCTCAGATTTTGGGTGTGGTTTTTCTTCTCAACTTTAAACACATATACATTTTTATATATTTTTTTTCTCTTTTCTCTTTTTTTTTCTTCACACCCAAATCTGTTTTCTGTTTTTCTTTTATTAACCCTTCTTCATAACCAACTCAATCTACGCACCCCTATAATAGCCACCCTCAACTTAAGCGATTTGCCTGAGTTGAGGTACACAGTGTCCAAGGAGGGACCAGGGCCAAGACAGGTTCATTTTGATTAAAATGGGAAGGTGAATAGGCTAATGAAAGAAATAGGAAAATTATGGCTCATAAGTCGGGATCAAGGGATACTTATTCTTTTGGTTTGGGATTTTAGGCTAACAGTGGACTTTTTTCAACAACGGCCTATGATCCTTTCCTAATCCTTATCCTCTAACCTAGGCAAGACTAACCGGACAAGTTCTGGATCGCACACACATAACTAATTGAGTAGTGACCTCACACGCACATAGCACAGGGTTATATTACCAACTACTACCTATCCGTTCATGCAATGCTAGCTACGGTTGTTTGCCTATAATTCTAGTGCCATAACGAGATCCAACAGCAGTCACACACAAAGCATGTCAATTCCAAAAACCAAAATTTCAGGAGGGGTATCCTTAGCAACAAAAACACATAAGAAATTTTTCAAAACTGAACTGCACTAAAGTTCCCTCATTTTTCTCCTAATATAGCAAGAAACATAAAAACATCAACAATAACATCCTAAACATGTCGGTTCTACTATGATAGCACACTCGGGGGAAAAGAAAAACGGTAACAAAAACCCCCAAGTGGTGGTACACCCCCACCCCCAACTAAACATGGTGCAATGCCCTCAATGCACCGATATCAAATCAAAAACAAGGGAGTGAAGACATACCAATGGCTCTCTAAGTGTCGGAAGTGGGCTCGCCAGCCGCGGGATCATCAGCCTGGGTGGTAGAAGGTACATTTGGTGGAGGGACCTGGATAGCAGATGCACCACGTGCCCTCTGCTCTGCCTCAATCTGGTTAGCCTGATACTCTACTAGGGAGGCTTTAACAGCCCTCCTCAAATCGGTCTCATATTCAGCATCACTCGCACCCACATCCTCCGGACTGCGGGGTCGCTTGCCTCTATCTATCGGAGGCTCCTCATCAGCAAATAAATCAATCTCAAAGGCTGGTCGTACGGAGGTCGGGACAGGCATAGGTGGTATAATGGGTGTGCTAGTCGATACCAGTGCCCAAACCTCCTTTCTCAATGCAGCAACCTCCTGGGTCAAGCCGGCCATATCAGGGCTCGGTGCAGCACTCAATCGGGAGGCCATACTTGCCTCAAAACTATCAATCCATCCATATAGGCCCCACATAAACTGGTCCATAGTTACATTCATCCGAGCCTCTACCCTAGTCTCTGCAGCCTCTATTGTAGATCGAACCCAAGGCTTAAGCTGGGATACCAACTTAGCCATCTGAGTCTCAGTGTGAGCCTAGCGCTCAAACATCTCCATCTGCCTGTCAACTAGCTACTGCAGAAAGTCTCGGGATACTGACACCATCCCAGCAGGAGTCGGTGGATCACTAGTACTGGGTCCTCCCTTATCAAGAGGGCCAGCACCCTCAGTTGGTACAGATATCCTAACTGGTGCATGAATAGGCAAAGGTACACTACTCAGCTCATCCAAGGCAGCACCCGACGCCTCAGACGGCTGTGACCCTCGAGGAAGAATGGGGTGCAAACCCCTCTGCTGCATCATCGCAATATCTGCCAAACGGGTCACCTCTATAGAATTATCAATGGCAGGTATCCTGGCTACCCCTGCTCTATCACACAGACCCTAGATCAGGCATGGGAAAGGGATACTCGTGTGATCTCTGAACGCTCGCTCGTGGATCTCTTGGACAATGTACCTTACGAAATGAATCTCATAACCAGCCAAGATGCTGGCTACAACTACCGCCCTGTCCAATGTGAGTGAGTTATCAGCATTGGTTGGACCCAACCTATGACGAACCACTGACCACCAGAATCGACCAGCAAAATAAAGCGTGGACTTTTTGATGTCCAGCTTCCCAGTCACCCAACTAGCTGCTACACCCTCCTCGGCTATGTAACCTGCAATCTATTTAATCAACTCCAATTTCTGCTCTGCATCTCTCATCCAAACTCTATCTCTGACCGTGTCCATTCTGTGATCAAATTCAGCTGTCGAAGCCAGAAATAGATGGTCAGGCCCAAACAGGAAGTGGTGAATGGTCTCTTCTGAAATGTCTACACTGGTACCGGGCACCATGACATGAGTCAGCACTGCCTGCAAAATATATCGCTGCCTAACTGGGGTGCTCAAACCAACCGATGCAGCATAGGAAGCATAAAACTCTCGGACCAACTCCGAGCTATACCGACCAGAAGGCTACGCCATCCAACCTAAACCATATTGCTCAAACATAGGCCAAATATCCAGCAATATCCTCAACTCTCCACTCTATATCGGGGTTCCTCCATAATTCTCCTCCGACACACACCACGCTCTGTCAGCTCAGCATCTCGATCATAAATAGCACGCATGACCTGTACACACCACCGCTGAACCTCCCTATCCTGTGCAGTAGTCGGGGCACTCTCGGCACCAGTACCAGAAAGAGAGGCTGTAGCCTCTGCCACAGATGTATCCTGACCCGTAGCCTCATCCGCAGACAAACCCTGACCCGTAGCTTCATCCGTAAACCCTGACTCAGAAGCATCCTCCCCCTCTTCAGACTGGGGGCGGACTCAGAAGACTCAGCCGGAACAACTGGCTCAGCAAGTGGTGGGACAGGCTGAATTGCAGCCCGGGCAGCTGCTCGGGCATGCGTCTGTAACCTCATAGCCCGTGGGACTAAATTCGTGTCGTCCTGACTAATATCAAACTCCTCCACAGAGCCACTTGGTTCAGACTCAGTGGGTTCATCCCTCAGACGGGTCGGTAAGTCCGGATTTTTTGTCCGAATCCGAGATGATGCATCAAGGTGGTCACTTTTGGGATTGGATTTTGGAGGTATGGTAACGGGTTTGGATCAAATTTTTGGGTATTTGCATCGGGTTTGGTATGTTTGATTCAAATTTTTGGACCTATTTGGTAATGGGGTTCGGATTTTCGAATAGGGGTCGGATGTGGTGAGTGTTTGGGATTGGGTTCTTGGATTTTTGGAGTTTGGGAAGGATGGGATTCGTATTTAATGGGAAGAAGTAGAGGGAATTTGAATTTTAGGGTTTTAGTTGAATGATTTGAAAGTGGGAAAGAAGAATGGTTTTCGGGTATATATCGGGTAAGGAAGAAAGGGTTTCGGATTTATTTTGGAAAAACTAGGCTCGGGTCGGGTCGGATTTGGATATCTATTTTTTTTAAGTTTCACGACACTACCCACGCCACGTGACTGACACCCATGTGATGTGGGGTCTGTCGTGACTGGTGTGTTGTGACTGGACTGAGTGTCTGATTTCAACGACACCAGTCACGTGGCGTGGATCCCATCCACGTCATGTGAACTACTTCCGTGGAACTGATTCAGAACCTGGAAATCTTTCTCTGAGTTTGATGATTTCATCTACGTGGCGTAGAACTCCCTCACGTGTCGTTATTCATGTTGTGGAAGAAATTTCACCACTTCAGGTGGATTCTGTGATTTTTAACTAACTGCGACTTAATAATTCGATCTCCACATAGAAAAATCTTGGGTTGCCTCCCAATCAACGCTTGATTTAACGTCGCGGCACGACATGGCTAACTTGGATACTCAGACTTTCCCAACTAGCCCATGGGTTGCCTCCTATGAAGCGCCTGATTTAACGCCGCGGCATGACATGGCTAACTTGGATACTCAGACTTTCCCAACTAGCCCATGGGTTGCCTCCTATGAAGAGCCTGATTTAACATCGCGGCATGACATGGCTAACTTGACTACTCAGACTTCATCAAGTTCAAGTTCTTCAATCGTCCTTATCTCTTTCGGAATTCCTACATAATGCTTGACACGATGTCCATTGACTTTGAATAGGATATTATCTGCTCCTTTTAGCTCAATAGCACCATGTGAGAATAGCCGAACTACCGTGAATGGGCCAGACCATTTGGACTTTAATTTTCCAGCAAACAGGCGAAGCTTGGAATTATACAGTAGCACCAAATCTCCCGGATGAAACTCTCGATTCTCAATTCGCCGATCATGATACAATTGCATCTTCTTTTTATACAATGCTGAACTCTCATAAGCTCGGAGAGGAAATTCATCCATCTCATCTGTTCCAGTCTCATTTTAGCTGCTTCACTCCAGTCTAAATTCAACCTTTCCAATGCCCACAATGCTTTATGTTCTAGTTCGACGGGCAAATGGCAAGCTTTTCCAAAAACCAACTGATATGGTGAAGCACCAATCGGTGTTTTGAAGGCCGTCCGATATGCCCATAGTACATCATCCAATCTACGAGCCCAATCAGTCCTATTAGCATTAACTATTTTCGCCAAGATAGACTTGACTTCACGATTTGATACCTCAACCTGCCCACTTGTCTGCGGATGGTAAGGTGTGGCCACCTTATGCTTTACACCGTATTTTTCAAGAAGGGCCTTAAACATCCGGTTGCAAAAGTGGGATCCTCCATCACTAATAATAACTCGAGGTGTCCCAAATCGTGAGAAAATGTTCTTTTTCAAGAAAGCTGTGTCACTTCTTCCTTCGTTATTAGGAAGCGCAATTGCCTCCACCCACTTAGAAACATAGTCAACAGCCACCAAGATGTACTTCATTCCATGCGAGCTCACAAAAGAACCCATAAAGTCAACTCCCCACACATCAAACAATTCAAGCTCAAGAATAGTAGTCATGGGAAGTTCGTTTCTGCATGAAATATTACCTTGCCTTTGACACCGATCACAAGCACGGGCATAGTCATGAGCATCCTTGTAAATGCTGGGCCAATAGTACCCACATTGCAAGATTTTATGGGCAGTCCTCGCACCTCCATGATGACCCCCAACTGGAGATGAGTGACATGCCTCCAAAATACTCATCATCTCGACCTCTGGGACACATCTTCAAATAATACCATCAGCACACACTCTGAACAAATATGGATCATCCCAGAATAATTTTCTTACCTCATGCATGAACTTTCTTATCTGTTGATACGTCATATCTTCTGGAACTAGATCACTTGCCAAAAAGTTGGCAAAATTAGCAAACCAAGGGATTAAATCTTGGGATGCTGCCAGCACTTGCTCATCTGGAAAAGTATCATCAATTTCAAGATCATCTTTCAATTTCAGCATGGCCTCCTCCTCAAGGCGTGAAAAATGGTCAGCCACTTGATTTTCTGTCCCCTTTCGATCCTTGACTTCAAAGTCAAATTCTTGCAACAAAAGTACCCATCGAATCAGTCTTGGTTTAGCATCCTTTTTCGATATAAGATACCGAAGGGCTGCATGATCTGTATGCACAATCACCTTCGTGCCAATCAAGTAAGATCTGAATTTCTTGAAAGCAAAGACTACTGCCAACAACTCCTGCTCAGTCACAGTGTAATTCTTTTGAGCTGGATTAAGCACTTTGCTAGCATAGTATATCGGATGTAATATCTTCTCAAGTCTTTGGCCAGGGACTGCACCCAAAGCCACTCCACTAGCATCGCACATAACCTCAAAAGGCTTAGTCCAATCCTGTGACACAATAATAAGGGCTGAAACCAACTTCTCCTTAAGTCACTCAAATGCTTTCAGACATGCCTCATCAAACACAAACTTCACCTCTTTCTCTAAAAGTTTGCACAAGGGATGAGCAATCTTGGAGAAGTCTTTGATGAACCTTCCATAAAAACCAGCATGACCTAGAAAACTCTGAATACCTTTTACAGAGATAGGTGGGGGCAGCTTCTCAATTACTTCGATTTTGTCCTTATCCACCTCCATGCCATTCTTTGAAATCTGATGCCCCAATACAATACCTTCATTGACCATAAAGTGACATTTTTCCCAATTCAGCACTAGGTTGCACTCCTCGCATCTTTGCAGAACATTAGCAAGGTGTGCCAAACAACCCTCAAACGAGTCACCCACTACAGAAAAATCATCCATAAACACCTCGATAGTGTCTTCCACCATGTCGGAGAAAATAGACATCATACTGTTTTATCCCCTTTCGGATCTATTAAAGGGAGGATAAATTACTTAAAAGATAATGGTTTTTGACTTCTCAAATCATTTCAAAACTTAAAGAAAATTTCAAAATAACTCAAGAAAAATTACAGAGTCGCCACTTAATTTTTATTTGAAAAATTAAGAAAACTAAAAAGAATTTCAAAGGTTCAAAAATAGAAATAGACCTTTAAAATTAGAGAAAATGGGTAAGGGTTCAATTAACGCCCTAAGAAGGGTTTTAAGGCACTTAGGAGCGTCCGTTTAAGAACAGTTGACCAAAAATAATTTGACTAACTTTAAAAAGTGGCTAAGTTTGCAAAAGCTCAATTTTTATGAGAATATCAAACTTGATTTAAGAGAAAACATTTTTTCATTCAAATCCAAATGGTCCATTTTTGACTGAGAGAAATTAACTTAAAAGAAAAAAAAATTAAATAGAATTCTATTTTAACCCAACTTTAAGGAAAAAACAACTTTTTTTTTTATTTTTAGTTATTTTAAAGAAAAAATCTATATTTTTTTTTAATTTCTATAATTTTATAATTGATGTTAATAAAATATTGATTTTTTGCTTCATTCTTTAAACAAGATAATTTAGATAAGGAAATCCGAATAAGAAAAGAAAATGAAGATAAAATAAAAATGGCAACATCTTAGGGAATTCATCTAAATTAATTAGTTAAATGTTAATAGTTAATACACATAATTAAAACAACTACAAAAATAAAGAAGAAGGGTTGAGAAAGTGGGCTTTCAGGCCCATTTGGATTCTGTCCAGCTTTGGACTTAAATTCCATGGACTTTGAGTCCATTTTTGCCCTGTATATCAGCTGTATATTAGCAGTCATGTTCTTCACGTTTTTTGTATATCCTGTCTATACACTGTATACCAGTTCGGAAACCTGCAATTTTGTCCTTCCATTTTTGATATACACAACATAACAAGTGCACAGTTGCTGCTTCCCAGTGTATATTCACTGTATATCAGCGTATATCAGCGTATACCAGCTCTTGTTTCTTATATATCAATCCATTTTCGGACTTGGTTGAGGCTTGACTCAACGGAGTTGGACTGAAGTGCAACTCAAAAGATGCGGAGGTGGAGGAAAAGAGTCCATCGTGGACTCAAATGGATTTTACATGCAAACAAGGAAAGAAACGAATGAGTACCATTTCAATTACTCAACAAAAGATAACCAATAAATTAATTTCTGAAATCGAACTTAAACACACCGTCAAGTAAGTTCAAATTTGGAGCATCATCTTATCCAATTAAGTTGGATCTCAAATGAATTCCCGGAATATAATAAAGTGGAATAAAAATTCACTTGGCCATACTAACTAAAAGAAGAAACATTCAGAACTTCTAACCAACATATATGTAACTTATTAGCTACAAGGAAGAAGCTTAACTGTGAGACCGGTACTACAATATATTTGTACTTTCTTGTTATGCTACAAAAGATCACATCAAATAGTAACATGAGAGCACCCAAAGACCATGACAAGGATGTATAATGGAGATCAACAGTAAAAGAATTTTTGGTTATAGCAAGCAGAAAGAAAATCTGATAGACCTATTAGATCTAACGGACATGGATTAGTTTTAACACACATCGAGAGCAGAAAATCAGCAGAGCTTCAAAATGATCAATTATGCCATCACCTAATCAACGATTATAGATGACATTGAAAGGTGGAACAAGAAGTAAGTTATGTCATTACTATTGTAGTTTTCTAAGCAGAATGTATAACATTAACTCAAACAACATGATGGTTATAGTATCCTAGACACACGTCATCTAACATTTGGAAATGAGAACAAAACACATAAACTACTTAAAGGAAGAAGACTTAATGTATTCATTTTATACTGGTTATTAGTAGGAATCTAATGCTAAAGCTAAATGAAATGCTCATCAAATCACAATATATCTAAGTAGGAAGAGATCTACCATTTTCGAATAGATTACTTTTAAGATTAACAACTAATTGGTGAATACAATGAAATTAGTCAAGGGTTCTGGACAAATGATTAGAAATAAACTTAACAATGTCAGAGTGTCAAGGCACACATTCAGCCAGAAGTTGTCAAGAAAAATGAAATCTTTTAAAGGGGCCAACTCATTTATCTTAACTCCGGACATCGGCGACAAAGTATTGGAATGAGTCTCCACTGTTTTTCAAAACAAACTTAGAGGTAACAGTTAAAGATGAACGAGTGAGGAACTAGGCTGATAAGCATAGAATCAATCAACAATCAAAACCAATACAACGAAAACTTAACTCCCGAGTCAAAACGGCCATGTGTTAAGCTATGTTATTATACTAATTTGAATCGACCACATATTTGATATAAGTGATGCTGAAGCTCTAGGATTCACATGTGAACAACCAACTACAACATGAAAGTCATATAAACAACAAATCTTTTCCAATTTTACTCAAGAAGGCAGTGAGTACTTCGAACAAGATCGACATTTAATTGAGGCAAACCAACTTTATTAAAGAGAAAGAATCTTGAATGGGCTTATGGTTTTTAGTAAAAGATCACATCTTTGCACTATCTAGGATTAAAAATCAGATTTTTATGACTTTATAAGTATTAGGAAAGCAGCTAAACAAATAAAATTAAAATGAATATGCACCATATTGAACAGGCTACATCACTACAAGAAACATTTTTAGGTTCTTGATTCATAAACAAAGGCAGAAAATCATTCATCCAAACATAACCTAGCCACTACAAGCAGTCAAGTTCCTACCATGAATACGTTCATTTGTGTAAATGTCCGCAGCCGATCGAAAACCATGAAAAGGAACTCAAGCAAACAATGCAGAAAAGAACCAAGGTATTTAAACATTCAAGAAGTAAAAATCTCGGCGGGATGAAGGCTTTACCTTTTTAAGTGCAGGAACTGAGACGACGAGTTGTCGGGATGAGTTTCCACACACTTGACTCCTCTTCGAACAAATTTTCCAAAGGACGGCGGAGAGAATTTGGGGAAAAAGAACTAAGGATATTACAAGTTCTAACTTAAGGTTATAGAGATAAATTTTTGGATTCAAATGCTATGAGAATTTTGTAATTAGCAATGGGGAATTCCAACATCAAAAACCTCTCTCAGTTCTTTCCCCCCTTTTTTTTTTGGAAGCATCGATTCATCTTTATAGTCGAAAAAATTCGATTTGAAAAGAGAGTCATTTGAGTGTCAGAGAGTGGTTGGAGCTTTGACAAAAAAAAAACCTTGAAAAGGGATGAAAACATATCCCTATAAATCCGAATTTGATTATGGTGCCTCTGATTCGGATTGAATTTTGGGGCAAGAAACTCACACCGTTTGAACCAAAGTCAAATATCACAGCTCAAGGTCTGCAAAATTTAGAGGAAAGAAGGAGAGAGAGATGGGAGTGATGGGGCGGCATTTTGTTGTTGTTGGTCGTCGTTTGCTGCTGAAGTTGTTGTCGATATTGTTGTTGTTTGGTATTACTGTTGTCGGTGTTGTTTGTAATGAGGGAGAAGAGGAGTAATAAGGGTGTGGGCTTGGTAATGGGCTGGTTTAGTTTGAGGTTATTGGGCCTGGGTAGTGGCTAATGTTGTTGTAGAATGGGCTGGGGCGGTTTGTGTGTTGGGCTGGGACAGTTTGGAGGGTTTTGGGAGTGGGTAGACTTAATTAGGGGTAGGAATTTGGCTATTTATTAAATAGCCAATTGATTAATACTTTAGTCAATATTTAAATTTTAACCAAATTGAAAGTCAATTGGCCAATTATATTGCGATTATGGCCAACTTGATTTCAATTACGGCTAAATTCGATTAATTGACTAAATCTACTCATGATTTAATACGAATTATTAACCATTTTAATCTTGAGTTTGTTGGTTTGATAAAATCAAGTAAGTACTATTTAAATCAAATTTTATCTGTTTGAGGCCAATTTTCAAGATGAGTATTGATTAAAACTGATCTTTGATTAGGTAACGATATTATACGATCTCGTATATGCAAATACGAAAATATGTAATCGCTACTTAAAATGCCAAAATTACCCAGATAAATATTTTGGGAAAGCTTTTATCCGGATAAAATAAATTTTATAATTTTATTTAAAAGTTGAAGAAACTCAGAATTAAACTTAGTCGTGGAGGGAAAAAATTAGGTGTCAACAACTGCCCCCTCCCTTTGGGTAGGGTGAATGCAAGCAACCATGGGCAAAGGGAGTTTGACGTTCCTAATTTTGTCTGACCACAAATTCACTTCTCAAAGGAGGTCAGTTTTTGCATGAATTTTCAGAAGTTATGGTCGGACCCCGGCATCAGTCTTCCTACATATCTCATGTTACATGAGAATTAAGGATACTTGTAGTTTATATAGCTCGATTTTTAAGCACGATTTTCAAAGAATTCATAAGCTATCCCGGTTTCGAATTTTAAAGAGTCCGAAAAGCTGAGAATGAGATTGGGGGGTGGGAATACAGTTGAGTTTTAAACAAAGAGTTCAGCGTACATATCCTCGAGATTCAGGGAATCAGACTGCTTGTAGTTCGACTAGATCGGTAGAAAAGGTAGCCTTTTATTTGAGACGGCCTTTGGCTCGAGATGAGTGACAAGCAAGATGAGGTATGGAAAAAGCCTTGTAACCACTTAACCATGAATGTGAAGCTCTTCACATCCATAGGTAAGAATTTACCGGGACATGATTTCCAAATCTCTAAGTGTGTTATCACTCAAATTAGAAGGAAAAGAAGAGTTACTTCTAATGTGAGTTGAGAAATACTCCAGAAGTGAAACTGAAACTAAAAATTCCAAAATACCCACATGCCTTCTAATAGGGATGTGGTTTGATGGCGGTGGAAGTCATCCTTTAGCTCGCGCCCAAAGAGTTTGGTATTCCTCTTCGGACTATGTCCCAGTTCGCTGCTAAGAAAAAGTTCCACGTTGTGATGCGTCCGTTTTGGAGTCTTCCGTACCTATGGTTTTGATTTGAGATTTTCATCCTCTCGGCAATATCTCAAACAAAATTTGTTAGCGATAAACGTGATTCACTAAGGGGTAGATAGTGTTTTACCATATTCTAGCGTGAATTATTCCTGTCCAGTAGTATCATCCTTTTCTGTCCCTGCTTTTGGAAGACAATGGTTTCCACAATAATATAGGCACAATAACCCTCTCGGTTGTTGGATATGATGGACTTTTGCCAATTGACTCTTTCTTCAAAATGGGGTGGCTCTCTTGGCCACCGATGATATTTTGGGTAGAATGGTCCTTGCAACCGTTTGATCTTTTGTTTGATGTGATAACTAATCCTGACATATCCTCAGCACTAGACTCCTCAGCCTCTGCGTGAATTATGGGTATTAAAATGATTATATCCTTCAGTGCCAGACTCCTCCGCCTCTGTGTGAATGATGGATATTAAAATGATTATATCCTTCAGCGCCAGACTCCTCCACCTCTGTGTGATTAATGGACACATATGCTCCAATTTATCCTTCAGCGCTAGACTCCTTCATCTTTGCGTGATTAACTGGATATGGAGACTTTTGGAAGATGCTATAATAATGGCCCTCTCGGCATGGCTCTCTTGGCATGGCCCTCTTAGCAATGATATGCAATGACCCTCTTGGCATGAGTGAATATGAAATGGCCTTCTTGGCATGATATGAAATGGCCCTCTCAGCGATAATATGAAATAGCCTTCTTGGCATGATATGAAATGGCCCTCTCGGTGATAATATGAAAATGGCCCTCTTGGCATGGCCCTCTCGGCAATGATATGTAATGGCCCTCCTAGCATGAGTGAATATGAAATGGCCCTCTTGGCATGATATGAAATGGCCCTCTCGACGAAAATATGAAAATGGCCCTCGTGGCATGAACGAATATGAAATGGCCCTATCAGGAGTTCGAAGAAGATATCACCTGAATCAATTTGCTGGTGGGATAGTTTTCTATATGTACCTACGCTCAAGGTAAATGGTCAGCAGACACAGTGTCACTTCTGCTAGCGACTATTATCAAAAGAAAAGGTTTTTTAGGAAAGCATCTGTAATGTAAAGAAAATACATTATTTGAACATAGCACACTCTCTCGGAGTGAGTAGACAAACAAAAGGCCATTTTGACTATAAAGGAGTAAATTAGTCCAGTCTCTGGGGATAGTAACAAATACTGCTTTCAAACCATTGCATATTCATTGTGATTTATGACTTGCTGGTGATTTGAAAGGGATGTTATTATCTCCTCCTTTTAACCAGTCATTGCAGTCTTTCCTTATTAGATTCCTCTAAATGAAGGAATATACTGATTAACATGCTTTTTGCTGATCCTTTATCAAGCTCTGGGAAAATCCTATATCCACAAAAAAATTGTTAGTTTTTGGTAAAACTGATCTGTGTTGACCTTCTCTAGTTGTCTGCTTCAGTCTTGTCATCCTCAAATGCCTGCTATTTTTTGGCTGCTTATCCTGACTCCCCGGGATATGATAAATGTAAGACAAAATTAATTTTTTTATCCAAAATATACTTTGATAAAAGATAACATAGGTTTTGAGAAAATATAAAATTTGAAATAATTGGGATGGGACTCTGCCAGTTTGTCATGTCATGTGTAGCTCAACGAACGTCCTTGATCGAAGCCCTAATATATTATTTTGTTGGCGAGCTCTGGAGATCTTTCATCATTGCAGCTAAGGTTTTTTTGAAGATGATCATTTGCAAAATTTTATCGTAGCTGGGGATTAGTCTCTTTGGGACTATGTTGCAGCTAGGGATATCTGAAGTTGTTTCTAAACTCTATTTCTGGGGGAAATTCTTGGAGTTGGTTCCGAACTCTTAGCATACACTTGATTGAAATTTTGAGGTCCCTCTCAAAATTTCTGCCCCAGTTAAATATTCCAACACAAATTTAAAGTTTTCTCAGAGAGTCTGACAATCTGTGGGGATCTTGAGACGTCTTCTCAAAATTCGTTCGACTGGACTCTTCCATTCTGACTATCGGAGGATGATCTTCTGTTCGGAATTTTCAATATTCCTTCTTGAAAATTCTGCCCCAGTTTCCATTTTCTGGGGTGGTATGACCGAGCCGTTGTGGCGCCTACGTATCCCATTGAAGCAGGAATCAGGTCAAACGTAGTTCCACAACATAATGGAAATAGAGAGATAATCACAAGAGTGACCGAAGCCGACAAAGGCCGCCTACGTATCCCTTTCTCGGGAATTCAGGTCAAACATAGTTCAAGATGAAGGAACAAAAAATTTTCTAGGGGTTGACCGAAGCCGACATGGCCGCCTACGTATCCTTTTGGGGGAACTCAGGTCAAACGTAGTTCGTACAAAAGGATGGGGAATTTTTAAGCTGTTTCAAAACATAAAAATGATTACATTCAGAAAGTACAATTACAAGTAAAGAAACACAAAGAACATACTGACTTCAGACGTAGTATCTTTTTACTGCATTAGAGTTGATTGGCTTGGGCCATTCTTGGTCGTCCATCTCAGACAAAATCAAAGCTCCTCCGGATAGCACTTTGCGAACCACATATGGTCCTTGCCAATTTGGTGCAAATTTTCCCTTGTATTCCTCTTGGTGAGGAAAAATACGCTTGAGGACTAGTTGTCCGATTTCGAACATGCGATCTCTTACTTTTTTGTTGAAAGCACAAATCATCCGTTGTTGATACAGCTGGCCATGGCATACGGCGCTCATTCTTTTCTCATCGATCAATGCAAGTTGTTCTAATCTTGCACGAACCCATTCAGCATTGCTTAATTCAGCTTCTTGAATGATTCTTAATGAAGGTATCTCAACCTCGGCGGGTATCACTGCTTCTGTTCCGTACACTAGCAAATAAGGAGTTGCCCCAGTAGAATTCCTAACAGTTGTTCGATATCCCAATAGAGCATAAGGTAACATTTCATGCCAAGATCTACGATTGCTAACTATCTTCCTCAAGATCATTGTTGGCCGCTTCCACAGCTCCATTCATTTGGGGACGGTACGTAGTAGAGTTTCTGTGAGTAATCTTGAATTGCTCACATATATCTCTCATTAGGTGACTATTCAGATTTTCCCCATTATCAGTGATGATTGACTCGGGTATTTCGAATCGGCATATCAAGTTGTTCTTGACAAAATCAACTACTACCTTTTTTGTCCCAGCCTTATAAGAGGCAGCTTCCACCCATTTGGTGAAATAGTCGATAGCAACTAAGATGAATCTATGCCCATTAGAAGCAGGTGGTTCGATCGGGCTAATAACATCCATGCCCCAAGCTACAAATGGCCAAGGCAAACTCATAGCATTAAGTTCATTGGGGGGCACTCGAATCAAATCTCTATGTATTTGACATTTGTGGCACTTTTGCACAAATCGACTGCAATCATTTTCCATAGTCATCCAGAAATATCCAGTTCATAGAATCTTCTTGGCTAATGTGAACCCATTCATATGGGGTCCGCATGTTCCAGCATGTACTTCTCTAAGCAACTTTGTGGCTTCAATAGCATCCACACATCTTAGGAATCCCAGATCTGGAGTCCGCCTATAAAGGATTTCTCCATTCAAGAAAGAGTTGTTAGCTATTCGACGGATCATCTTCTTCTGATTGACTGTAGCATCTTCTGGATATGCTCCAGATTCCAGATATCTCTTTATGTCAAAATACCATGGTTTTCCATCTGGCTCTACTTCGACTTGTGCACAATATGCAGGTTGCTCCTTTAATCTTATCTCCAACGGATCGATATAGCTTTGATCTGGATGTTGTATCATGGAGGAAATAGTAGCCAAAGCATCTGCAAACTCATTTTGTATCCTGGGGATATGCTTGAACTCGATCTTTCTAAACTTCTTACATAGATCTTGCACCAGTTTCACGTATGGCATGATTTTGGAGTTCTTCACAGCCCATTCTCCTTGAACTTGATGGATTAATAGGTCAGAATCACCAATAACCAATAATTCTTGAACATTCATATCAATGGCCAATCTGATGCCAAGAATGCAAGCTTCATACTCGGCCATATTGTTAGTGCATGGGAAACGAAGTTTGGCTGTCACCGGGTAATGTTGACCGATTTCTGATATTAATACTGCTCCAATTCCTGAACCTTTGAAATTAACTGCTCCATCAAAGAACATTCTCCACCCAGGATATGATTCAGAGATTTCTTCTCCCACGAACAAGATTTCTTCATCTGGAAAATAGGTTCGAAGTGGTTCATAATCTTCATCAACTGGATTCTCTGCAAGATGATCCGCTAGGGCTTGCCCCTTGATCGTTTTTTGAGTCACATATATGATGTCAAACTCACTTAGTAACATTTGCCATTTGGCCAATTTCCCAGTAGGCATGGCTTTCTGGAAAATATATTTCAAAGGGTCCATTCTTGAAATGAGATACGTTGTATATGAGGACAAGTAGTGTCTCAGCTTTTGAGCGATCCAAGTTAAAGCACAACAAGTTCTTTCCAATAGCGTATAGCAAGCCTCGTATGGTGTGAACTTCTTACTCAAGTAGTAAATTGCTCGTTCTTTCTTTCTCGTTTCATCATGTTGCCCTAGAACACATCCAAACGCATTGTCTGAGACTGACAAATAAAGCAACAATGGAGTTCCTTCCCTGGGAGGGACTAACACAGGTGGATTGGACAGATAATCTTTGATAGTGTCAAAAGCTTTTTGGCACTCTTTATTCCATTTAGTCGGTGCTTCTTTCTTTAGCAACTTGAAAATAGGTTCACAGATGACTGTTGACTGGGCTATGAACCGGCTAATGTAATTCAATCTTCCCAAGAAGCTCATGACTTCTTTCTTGGTCTTTGGTGGAGGCAACTCTTGGATAGCCCTGACCTTTGAAGGATCTAGCTCAATGCCACTTTGACTGACTATAAAGCCCAATAACTTTCCAGCTGGTACCCCAAAAGCACATTTGGCAGGGTTCAACTTCAAATTATACTGTCGCAAACGTTTGAAGAACTTTCTCAAGTGAGCTAAGTGATCTGAACTCTCGCGGTACTTTATGATAACATCATCTACATACACTTCGATCTCTTTGTGAATCATATCATGAAAGATAGCTGCCATGGCTCTCATGTACGTAGCACCTGCATTCTTTAGACCAAACGGCATCACCCTGTAGTGATAGACACCCCAAGGTGTGATGAAAGTTGTCTTTTCTGCATCTTCTTAATCCATTAATATCTGATGATAACCTGGAAAACAATCCACGAACGACTGCATCTCATGATTAGCGCAGTTGTCGATAAGGATATGTATGTTGGGCAATGGGAAGTTGTCTTTGGGACTGGCCTTATTCAGATCCCTGTAGTCCACACAGATCCTGATCTTGCCATCCTTCTTTGGTACCGGAACAATGTTGGCTAACCACGTTGGATACTTTGTGACTTCCACAATCCTAGCTTGAATCTACTTAGTGACTTCTTCTTTGATTCTCAGACTCAAATCGGGCTTGAACTTTCGAGCCTTTTGTTTTACGGGACTAAATCCTAGGTCAATTGGCAACTTATGGGCTGCAATGTCTGTGCTCAATCCTGGCATATCATCATAAGACCATGCAAATATGTCAATATACTCTTTGAGTAATTTAATGAGTTCCCTTTTTTGTGCTTCTGACAGATGAACACTGATCCTAGTTTCTTTGACTTCATCATCATTTTCCAAATTAACCACTTCAGTCTCTTCAAGATTAGGTTTTTCTTGGTTCTCGAACTCGTTCAATTGTTCTGTCAACCGTTCTGGAACCATAGTCTCTTCATTATATTCTTCGCATTCCTCATCATCTTTCTTGATAGGTTCATTTAGCTCTTGACATGACATGACATTGGCAGGTTTTAAATTATTGTTACTGAAATCATAAACAAATCAAGTTAGATAACAACAGTTAGATAAATAAAATTGTTTTCAAAATAAAGAAGGCTTTTCATTGAATTTAAAAACACCGACAAGCTTTGACCACGGCCCACACAAGTACGGGTCCATGCCTTTTGGAAAAGTAAAAACAATTCTGAGGAACATGAAAACAAAAAGGGTGGGTCTCGGGCCTCATTCGGACTATCACCAATTTTAAAATAAAAACTAAATTCATCCTTCATCTACCACAATGGCCGGGGAGTCATGAGTGGAGTGGAGGTCCAGTTCTGCAACTTCTCCTCGAATTTAGCTTTTCTGACCCCCGAAGCCTCCGAGAACTCTTCTAGAATCATGTCACAATCTTCAAAAAGATTTCCAATTCCATCCCCCAGACCATCGCTTGTGGGTTTCTCACACATGGGAAATGACTGGTATAGATGTGGCAACGACTTTGGAAATTCTATCTTTATCTCGTTCACTTTGGCTCTATTTTCATCCTTTTTAGTTGGCACGTACCCTAACCCATACTCGAACTGCTTCTCTGGGATCACAATTGGCTCAATGATGCCATCAAGATTTTTCCCTAGGCCAAGGCCTGGCTCAAAACCACTTCTTAGCATGCCTGTAGCCAATATTTTGTACACCGAAGGCATTGGAATTTGGGGAGTAGGGTCTTTCTCCATGGCATTCACGATCTCTACTGTGTAAAAATCACTTTCTCTTAGGACATCTTCAATCATAGGCACATAACCATTAGGATGGCTTAATTGGCTGCCTTCACCTTGAATGACTACCTCGTGATCATTCCATACAAACTTCAATAGTTGGTGTAGAGTCGAGGGAACGGATCCATCCATATGGATCCATGGCCTTCCGAGGAGTAAATTATAACTGGTGGTGATATCCATGACTTGAAACTCGACCAGGAATTCAGCGGGTCCCAACTGAATGCAAAAATTAACTTTGCCAATGGTGTCCCTCTGGCCTCCATCGAAGGCTCTCACACTAATATGACTTTGGCGAATCTTGCCCAAATCATAATCCAGCTGAGTCAATATAGAGAGTGGGCAAATGTTCAATCCAGACCCATCATCTATTAGAACTCGATTGACAATCTTGTCCCGATATTTGAGAGTGACATGTAAAGCTTTGTTATGCATTACTCCTTCAAAGGGCAACTCTTCTTTGCTGAAACAGATACGGTGACTTCCCACGACCTTGCCTATCTAGCAGCTAAATTCCCACCACTCGTTCCTGTTGGCACATAGGCTTCGTCAAGGACCTTCAATAAAGATTGTCTATGATATTGGGAACTCATCAACAGTGCCAAAACAGAAATCTGAGCTGGAGTATTCTCCAAATGTTTGATAATAGAATAGTCCTTTGGTTGCATTTTCCTCCAAAACTCTTTGGCTTCTCCTTCAGTAATCAACCTTTTTTGGGAGTCCTTTTTATATGCATCATTTGCCAACTCTTCAGGAGTATAGCATCGACCTGATCGAGTCATCCCATAAGCAGCGGCTGTCTCTACAATAAATTCTTTATTTGATGGAACCAAGGCAAAATCTTGATGTGGGGCTGTTAAAACCACGAACTGTGGTTTTTCATTAATACTTAAGGCAGCCACGACTTTCTCTATCTTCTCTGCCCTTTCTACTTTCTCTATTTTCTCCAAGCTTGCTTGGGTTATGGACTTGCTCGCCAGCCATTCGTCCTCAGCTTCAATCATATTAATGGTGGACCCTCCATGGTTTGGCAAAGGATTGTTATTGACATTCGGTGCTGGCGCCTGAAGAGTAATGACCTTTTGATCAATCAAATCCTGGATCTTATGCTTCAAGTTGATACAATCCTCAGTTGAGTGTCCGACGCCCCCTGAATGATATGCACAACTTTGGTCTGCCGAAAGAATCGAGAATTAGTATTAACGGGTTTTGCTTGGATAGGATGAATGTATCCAGCCATTCTTAACCTTTCAAAGAGTTTAGTTCGACTTTCAACCAATGGAGTAAAGGTCCTGGGAGGTTACTTTTCTATATTAGGACCGGGCAGGTTATTTTGGTTGGTTGGTGGAGGCACTTGGTGGTAATTTTGAGTATTTGGGAGAGGAGCTTGATAGGTAGTTTGGACGTTCTGGTAGTTTGGCAATGGAGTTTGGTAATTTGGTTGGTTATTTGGTTGTGGGGCTGGGTAATGAGGTTGGTTATTTGGCTGTGGAGCTGGGTAATGAGGTTGGTTATTTGGCTGTGGAGCTGGGTAATGAGGTTGGGTATAGAAAATAGGTTGAATATTTTATGGAGCTGGAGGATATATAAATGGCGAGGGAGTTCCTCCAAGCCTAGAGGTCTTTTTTGGGTTGGGGCTGAAGGATACGAAAGCTACATCCTCTTTCTTCTTTTTCAAAAATCCTAAAGATCCTGACTGTATTGGGGTCTTGCTGATCTTACCCGTTCTGATACCTTCTTCGACCGTTTCACCAATCTTAACTAAATCAGCGAATGTTGCGCGAACTGCTGATATCATTTTGTCATAAAATTCTGATTCCTGGGCACGAGAGAACACTGCTACGATCTCCTCTTCCGTCATGGGAGGCCAAACTTTTGCTGGTTCTTTCCTCCATTGATAAGCATACTCACGAAAATTCTCATTGGACTTTTGCTTGATTCTATTTAACAAATATCGGTCTGGAACTACTTCTACATTGTAGGCGAATCTCTCAGCAAAATCCTTGGCCAAAGAACCCCATCCGGGCCATTTCTTCAACTCCTGTGAAGTAAACCATTCTAAGGCTTCACCACTCAAACTTCTACTGAACAACCTCATTAGTAATGCTTCATTTTTGCCAACTCCAACCATTTGATCACAGTATCCTCTTAGATGAGCCATGGGATTTCCAGTGCCATTGAACGTTTCAAATTTTGGAACCTTATAGCCTTCGGGTAGATTCAAATCAGGATGAATACACAGGTCATCATAGCTAAACCCCACATTTTCAGATAGACCACGAAGTTCTCTTATCTTAGCAATCTCTTCCTTCACCGATAACATGTCCTTCTCATGTTTCTCTTCCATGACCTTCCACTCCTTTTCCTTCTCCTCATAATAATCAATCTCCAGATTTGGAGAGGTAGTATATGGCTCTGGGGTGGCCATGACATGGAATGCGGTTGGAGGTATAGGTTGAACTGTTGGTGGATTTTGAATAATGGGAGTGAAGTTTTGTGGATTATTGGTGTTTGGATTATTGTTTTGGCAAGTGGAAGGGATGTTTTGGGAACTGTAGGTGTTTTGTGGAGTTTGGTAGGTGGGAGGAGGATTTTGGGGATAATAAGCATCTGGGTTATTATTACGATTGGTATGTTGGGTAGGTGGGGTATGATTTTGGTATGGGAGTGGATTATTAATGACAGGGTTTGTGGGAGGTTCGAGAGTGGAGACAGATGGGATATTGGTTGGATGAATCCCGTGATTTGAAGAGTTGGGAGAAGGGAATTGGAGCAAAGGCCTGGAGTCCTTTGAGACAGGCGCATTTGCAGTAATGGCCAATTTAGCCAGGTCTTTAGTTCTTTGCATCTCCTCCTTCAGATCAGCTATCTGTTGTGCCAGCTGTGTAATTATTTCACTTTGTTCTGCTATCATGGTGTCTCTGACAGTGATTTCTGTCAAGGCATTATCTTCGTCATTACCAGTCATTTTCCTTTCTCCTTCAGACAAGCAACGGTCAGGGGAGGAACTTTTATTAGTTTTTGACCTGGTGTAGTAAGAGTGTTCTGCCAGCTTTTCAACACAGACTAGTTTCTATTTATTACCTGTTAAAGAAAAAAAACTCAAAAGGCAAATATGTTAGTTTTTTTTTTTTTTTTCATTTTAATAAGTAATACAAGATATCGAACAGAAAATAAACAAACAGGTGTCACTTTATCAAAGATGAATCAACCTAAGAGTGAGTTTGAGTAAAAGAAAATTTAATGGACAAGAATTTTGCCCGTTTTTTTTGGAGTTACTATTTTGGCATGAAAGTTGACTTGCACTGAGTCTTGATATTTATCACATTGTTCTTCTAACCCTTGTCGATGATAAGACAAAAATTTTCAACTTCTATGTATTGCTTCTTTAGTAAAAAATCAATTTTCTAAGAGAGAGGAATTACACTCTTAGAGTTTTTTTTTTTTTTTTTTGCGAGGTTTTGGATTTTCTGAGAAACTTGGAAGACTTTAGAGTCGGATTTGGTTAGACTTTTGTAATCTGGACTTATTTCTGCCTATGAGCTCTAATAAAAAACAATTCTTCAATGGGAGTGGGCCAATTCACCTTCGATTAGAGCAACATATCACATAAAGCAGTTATATCATAGCATGCAAAACTTTGCCCGTCCTAATATTGGGTACCCCTTTCATGCCAGGGGTGAGCCTAAACGCCAGATATTCGAGATTATGATGGATAGATCCAAGCCATTAATTTGAGACAACTTTTGAGTTTGGAGATAAAACCCTAGTTTTATTAAAATACTGATAAAGAGTACAACAATGGAATACATAAAAAAAATGGCATAACATGAATACTATCCTAGGACTTGGCCTAAATCTTGCTCTCAATTATGTTGGTGGAGGAAGTGAAGATGATACCCCAACATTGCTAGGCCCTGCTCCCACATTTTCCAAATACTGCATTGTGTTCGCCATTTGAGCCCACATTTCAGGAGTGATCATTGTTATTCCGAGGCGAAAATGCCTTATCCAAATTGTTGCTCCAATATCTTCAAAACCTTGTTTACCCACTGGGCTAGGGCCTATATTTCCACGATCTTCTCGAATCCATGCCTGATATTCTGGAGTCTCTTCTGCTGGTCCGCATCCCATATCTATCGTGAAAATGTTACTCCATTCATGTAGAATTTTATTAGCTCTAGGGACTCTAAAGTCTGACCCAAAAAGGATTTCAGAAACCCTCATATTTTCCTGGAGGGGGATGATTTGTGTCTGACCAAACTGTCGGAGTACGCGCACCAGAGCATATGGTTGGAGGCCTCTTAATCCAATAATCTCAATATAGTAAAGTCCTCTGCATCTTATGTAAGCTTTGGAACATGAGAGCAATGGGTATTTCCACTGGATTTGGTCACCGGTACGGGAGGCCAAAAACTAGTACCAATCATTAGTGCCGACCGGAGACATGAACCCTCTCATCCTGTCATCATAAGTGTTGATCTTATTTGAAAGACTAAACATTATATCGGTCATGTTGTTACGTTTGTAGAAATGCTCTATCGCCCACATTTGCAGAAGAAGATTGCAACCTTCAAAGAAGTTTGTTTCACCTCTTTTACACTTTCCAAGTGCTCGAAATATTTCTGCTAAAATCATAGGAACCAAAGTGATTTCTGTGCCATCGACTCCCTTAAAAAGAGCTCGAGCCACAGAACATATGCAAGTGCTGATTTTTCCATGTTCTTGTGGAAATACCAAAGTCCCTAGCAAGGCAACAACAAATGCAATCGGACGTCTAACCTCCCAATGGGTAGAAGTACAAGAGAATTCTTTCCTGAACAGCTTGTAACTATCTCGACAACCATATCTCTCATATAGATAATCCAAAGAAACCCAGTTGTTTTTGAAGCATCGGAGTTCCTTAGTGTTTTTCAATCCTAAGTAGCGAAGAAATTTCTTTCCTGATTGGCCATGCGGGATAATCTGACCTCTCCCTCGATACTTCAAATCGGTGAAATAAAAGATCTCCTCTAATGTGGGGGTGAGTTCAAAGTCTTTGAATGTAAATACAACTCGATCTGGATCCCAAAATGGAATCAATGCTCTAACTACATGTTTATTGGGACGAATCTTGAATAGTGTCGGGAGGAACCTCAGCTTTCTTGCAATCGCCATCTTTTCAGTTGAATCAAAATTTTCCCACCATATTCTCACTTTGTGTGGGACACCCTCGACCATTCTAATTTTAGGCACTTGGGGAACTAAATCCATCCTACAATATAAATACAATAAAATAAGTACATATTTTCCAAACTCGTTATGTCATAATTAGGCTTGGATCCATCCACCATTATCACGTTGCACAAAATATGCTTGTTGATCGTTGGGTCGTAAACCCGTCGACACATGGGTGGGTATCCTAAATGTAGAGTCGATACCAAGGATCAACTCAACTAAGGTGGATGCATGCATGAATTAAATTAAAAGGGTGGTAGAGCTCTATCTTAAGTTTTTCTAAGATTTGGCTTACTAGACACAAGGTTCCCGAGCGGACTACTCCAGTGAGAAGGCTATGCGGTCACACGGAAAAAGATTCGGACACACCGCGCATATGCCAACTCTCCTAAAAATTTGGAGTTTTGAAAGAAGTTTGCGGGTGCGCAAAACACACCTCGCGTGTATGTGTGATTGTCTCAATTTTCCAGAGTGGAAGAAGTATGAACGGAATGACAGTTTATATGATTAATCAAATAATTGAAAATATAAACAAATAAACAAATAAGAGTTAGCCACACAAAGTTAGAAAAATCCTTTTGGTTAGAACCTAGATGAATATCCCCAGCGGAGTCGCCATTTCTGTTTTATCCCCTTTCGGATCTATTAAAGGGAGGATAAATTACTTAAAAGAAAATGGTTTTTGACTTCTCAAATCATTTCAAAACTTAAAGAAAATTTCAAAATAACTCAAGAAAAATTACAGAGTCGCCACTTAATTTTTATTTGAAAAATTAAGAAAACTAAAAAGAATTTCAAAGGTTCAAAAATAGAAATAGACCTTTAAAATTAGAGAAAATGGGTAAGGGTTCAATTAACGCCCTAAGAAGGGTTTTAAGGCACTTAGGAGCGTCCGTTTAAGAACAGTTGACTAAAAATAATTTGACTAACTTTAAAAAGTGGCTAAGTTTGCAAAAGCTCAATTTTTATGAGAATATCAAACTTGATTTAAGAGAAAACATTTTTTCATTCAAATCCAAATGGTCCATTTTTGACTGAGAGAAATTAACTTAAAAGAAAAAAAAATTAAATAGAATTCTATTTTAACCCAACTTTAAGGAAAAAACAACTTTTTTTTTATTTTTAGTTATTTTAAAGAAAAAATCTATATTTTTTTTTAATTTCTATAATTTTATAATTGATGTTAATAAAATATTGATTTTTTGCTTCATTCTTTAAACAAGATAATTTAGATAAGGAAATCTGAATAAGAAAAGAAAATGAAGATAAAATAAAAATGGCAACATCTTAGGGAATTCATCTAAATTAATTAGTTAAATGTTAATAGTTAATACACATAATTAAAACAACTACAAAAATAAAGAAGAAGGGTTGAGAAGGTGGGCTTTCAGGCCCATTTGGATTCTGTCCAGCTTTGGACTTAAATTCCATGGACTTTGAGTCCATTTTTGCCCTGTATATCAGCTGTATATTAGCAGTCATGTTCTTCACGTTTTTTGTATATCCTGTGTATATACTGTATACCAGTTCGGAAACCTGTAATTTTGTCCTTCCATTTTTGATATACACAACATAACAAGTGCACAGTTGCTGCTTCCCAGTGTATATTCACTGTATATCAGCGTATATCAGCATATAACAGCTCTTGTTTCTTATATATCAATCCATTTTCGGACTTGGTTGAGGCTTGACTCAATGGAGTTGGACCGAAGTGCAACTCAAAAGATGCGGAGGTGGAGGAAAAGAGTCCATCGTGGACTCAAATGGATTTTACATGCAAACAAGGAAAGAAACGAATGAGTACCATTTCAATTACTCAACAAAAGATAACCAATAAATTAATTTCTGAAATCGAACTTAAACACACCGTCAAGTAAGTTCAAATTTGGAGCATCATCTTATCCAATTAAGTTGGATCTCAAATGAATTCCCGGAATATAATAAAGTGGAATAAAAATTCACTTGGCCATACTAACTAAAAGAAGAAACATTCAGAACTTCTAACCAACATATATGTAACTTATTAGCTACAAGGAAGAAGCTTAACTGTGAGACCGGTACTACAATATATTTGTACTTTCTTGTTATGCTACAAAAGATCACATCAAATAGTAACATGAGAGCACCCAAAGACCATGACAAGGATGTATAATGGAGATCAACAGTAAAAGAATTTTTGGTAATAGCAAGCAGAAAGAAAATCTGATGGACCTATTAGATCTAACGGACATGGATTAGTTTTAACACACATCGAGAGCAGAAAATCAGCAGAGCTTCAAAATGATCAATTATGCCATCACCTAATCAACGAGAACAAAACATTTGGAAATGAGAACAAAACACATAAACTACTTAAAGGAAGAAGACTTAATGTATTTATTTTATACTGGTTATTAGTAGGAATCTAATGCTAAAGCTAAATGAAATGCTCATCAAATCACAATATATCTAAGTAGGAAGAGATCTACCATTTTCGAATAGATTACTTTTAAGATTAACAACTAATTGGTGAATACAATGAAATTAGTCAAGGGTTCTGGACAAATGATTAGAAATAAACTTAACAAAGTCAGAGTGTCAAGGCACACATTCAGCCAGAGGTTGTCAAGAAAAATGAAATCTTTTAAAGGGGCCAACTCATTTATCTTAACTCCGTACACCGGCGACAAAGTATTGGAATGAGTCTCCACTGTTTTTCAAAACAAACTTAGAGGTAACAGTTAAAGATGAACGAGTGAGGAACTAGGCTGATAAGCATAGAATCAATCAACAATCAAAACCAATACAACGAAAACTTAACTCCCGAGTCAAAACGGCCATGTGTTAAGCTATGTTATTATACTAATTTGAATCGACCACATATTTGATATAAGTGATGCTGAAGCTCTATGATTCACATGTGAACAACCAACTACAACGTGAAAGTCATATAAACAACAAATCTTTTCCAATTTTACTCAAGAAGGCAGTGAGTACTTCGAACAAGATCGACATTTAATTGAGGCAAACCAACTTTATTAAAGAGAAAGAATCTTGAATGGGCTTATGGTTTTTAGTAAAAGATCACATCTTTGCACTATCTAGGATTAAAAATCAGATTTTTATGACTTTATAAGTATTAGGAAAGCAACTAAACAAATAAAATTAAAATGAATATGCACCATATTGAACAGGCTACATCACTACAAAAAACATTTTTAGGTTCTTGATTCATAAACAAAGGCAGAAAATCATTCATCCAAACATAAACCTAGCCACTACAAGCAGTCAAGTTCCTACCATGAATACGTTCATTTGTGTAAATGTCCGCAGCCGATCGAAAACCATGAAAAGGAACTCAAGCAAACAATGCAGAAAAGAACCAAGGTATTTAAACATTCAAGAAGTAAAAATCTCGGCGGGATGAAGGCTTTACCTTTTTGAGTGCAGGAACTGAGACGACGAGTTGTCGGGATGAGTTTCCACACACTTGACTCCTCTCCGAACAAATTTTCCAAAGGACGGCGGAGAGAATTTGGGGAAAAAGAACTAAGGATATTACAAGTTCTAACTTAAGGTTATAGAGATAAATTTTTGGATTCAAATGCTATGAGAATTTTGTAATTAGCAATGGGGAATTCCAACATCAAAAACCTCTCTCAGTTCTTTCCCCCCCCTTTTTTTTGGAAGCATCGATTCATCTTTATAGTCGAAAAAATTCGATTTGAAAAGAGAGTCGTTTGAGTGTCAGAGAGTGGTTGGAGCTTTGACAAAAAAAAAACTTGAAAAGGGATGAAAACATATCCCTATAAATCCGAATTTGATTATGGTGCCTCTGATTTGGATTGAATTTTGGGGCAAGAAACTCACACCGTTTGAACCAAAGTCAAATATCACAGCTCAAGGTCTGCAAAATTCAGAGAAAAGAAGGAGAGAGAGATGGGAGTGATAGGGCGGCATTTTGTTGTTGTTGGTCGTCGTTTGCTGCTGAAGTTGTTGTCGATATTGTTGTTGTTTGGTATTACTGTTGTCGGTGTTGTTTGTAATGAGGGAGAAGAGGAGTAATAAGGGTGTGGGCTTGGTAATGGGCTGGTTTAGTTTGAGGTTATTGGGCCTGGGTAGTGGCTAATGTTGTTGTAGAATGGGCTGGGGCGGTTAATGTGTTGGGTTGGGACAGTTTGGAGGGTTTTGGGAGTGGGTAGACTTAATTAGGGGTAGGAATTTGGCTATTTATTAAATAGCCAATTGATTAATACTTTTGTCAATATTTAAATTTTAACCAAATTGAAAGTCAATTGGCCAATTATATTGCGATTATGGCCAACTTGATTTCAATTACGGCTAAATTCGATTAATTGACTAAATCTACTCATGATTTAATATGAATTATTAACCATTTTAATCTTGAGTTTGTTGGTTTGATAAAATCAAGTAAGTACTATTTAAATCAAATTTTATCTGTTTGAGGCCAATTTTCAAGATGAGTATTGATTAAAACTGATCTTTGATTAGGTAACGATATTATACGATCTCGTATATGCAAATACGAAAATATGTAATCGCTACTTAAAATGCCAAAATTACCCAAATAAATATTTTGGGAAAGCTTTTATCCGGATAAAATAAATTTTATAATTTTATTTAAAAGTTGAAGAAACTCAGAATTAAACTTAGTCGTGGAGGGAAAAAATTAGGTGTCAACACATACAGAGTTGGAAGGTGGCCGGTGCATTACACAAACCGAAAGGCATCCTCTTGAATGCGAATGTCCCATATGGACAAGTGAAAGTGGTCTTTTCTTGGTCTTCGGGGGCAATAAAGATCTGGTTATACCCCGAATAACCATCAAGAAAACAATACCATCCTCTGCCAGCTAGACGGTCTAACATCTGGTCCATGAAGGGCATAGGGAAATGATCCTTTTCAGTCCATGAATTCAACTTTCTATAGTCTATGCAAACTCTCCATCCGGTCACCGACCTCATTGGAATCAACTCATTTTTGTCGTTTGGGACCACTGTGATTCCTCCCTTTTTCGGTACACACTGAACCGGGCTCACCCATTTGCTATCAGCAATAGGGTAAACCACTCCTGCATCCAACCACTTGATGATCTCTTTCTTTACAACCTCTTGCATAGATGGGTTTAGACGACGCTGGTGTTCAATGCTAGGTATGCATTCTGGCACAAGCTGAATTTTATGAGTGCAAATGCCGGGTGGAATACCTATGATATCCGCAATAGACCAACCAATGGCCCTCTTGAATCTTCTCAAAACCGAAACCAAAGCCGCTACTTGCCACTCCACCAGCTTAGCAGAAATAATCACTGGCAAGGTATTGTTGGCTCCCAAGAATGTGTAGCGAAGGTGGGCCGGAAGAGCCTTAAGCTCTAACACTGGAGGCTCCTCTATAGATGGACGAGCTGGTGGAGTTACCCTATTCTTTAAATCAAGGTCCAGTTTCTTGGGCGCATAAGTGTATGCTCCTTTACCAGCTAGTGCACCCACCATCTCATCATAGTCTTCTATACCATCGTCTTCAAAGTCCATAATCACGGCAGCCAGAGGTTCTACTCCCAACCTTTCTTCAATGGGCACGACAACTTCAATATCATCAACCGCATCTATCACTGAAATGAATCTCTTATCTCTTGGATGCTTCATTGACCGACAGACATTGAAAGTAACCTGTTCATCATTCAATCTAAATTACAGCTGCCCGATTTCCATATCAACCAATGCACGACCCGTGGCAAGGAATGGTCTCCCCATTATGATGGGAACCTCAAAGTCAACTTCACAATCGAGGATCATAAAATCAGCCGAAAATATGAAAGAAGCAACCTTCACCAAAACTTCGTACAGAATGCCAACCGGTTTTTTCACAGTTCTATCGGCCATGAGAAGTCTCATGGAGGTTGGTTTTGGTGCACCCAACCCCAATTGCTTGAACACGGCTAATGGCATTAGGTTGATGCTAGCACCCAAATCGCACAATGCTTTAGCAAAGTCGTAAGACCCAATAGTACACGGGATTGTGAAAGCTCCTGGATCCTCTTTCTTTTCAACTAAGGACCGGGAAGCAACTGCATTGCAATGATGAATGTTATCTGCGGGCTCAAAACTAACCGTTCTCTTCTTAGTCACCAAGTCTTTCATGAACTTGGCATAACCTGGCATCTGCTCCAATGCCTCTACAAGAGGGATGTTAATTGACAGCTCCTTCAATATGGTGATGAACTTCTGATACTTTCCTTCCTCCGCCTTCTTCTTCAACCTTTGAGGATAGGGAGGAGGAGGTCATGGAATAGATTTGAGCACGTCTGGTACCTCTTTCTCCCTCCTCTTCTCAGATTTTGCATTGTTGCTATCATCCTGCTGATTTGGAACCTTGTTACCCTTTGCATTATCTGACTCTAACTCAACTTCAACATCGATAACCACTGGATTATTAGGCACACTACTGTCGGCAGGCATAGGTGGATCTGTCGTGCACTTCCCGCTTCTAGTAGTGATGGCGAGGCAATGACTATCATTTTTAGGATTCTGGACGGTATTACTTGGAAGGGTGCCTGGCTGACGTTGATTCAGTGCCACTGAAATTTGCCCAAACTGTTGCTCCAACTGTTTGATGGCAGTCGAATGAGACTCCACTTTCTGACTTATGCCCGAGATGTCAGTCCTAATTTCTTTCAAGCAATTCTCCTGACTTTCTGCTCCTTTCACCAATTTATTTAGAAGTGCCTCCATTCTCGAATTTCCAGACTCCTCATCACGTCTTCCAGGTGGCACATAAATGTCATTCTTTTCTCTATGATCATCTTTCCACCTCCAATCACCATCACGATCCTGTTCTTGATCTCTGTATCCCGATTTGTTGTAGTTTTCACCATAATAGTTCCGACCTTGATTCCCTTCCCTTAAGTTCCAAGAGTTTTGATTAGGCCCTTGGCCCTTGGCTCAAAAACCCACCATCTCACAATCCAGATACTTTGCCTCTTCATCCGACTCACTGTCATCGTGTCTAGCCAATTTACTTTGTGCACCTACAGCATGCACTTTCTCCGCATCTCTGGACGCTATCTGTTTGGCCAGAAGGCCAATTTCTGTCCTCAACTGAGCAACCTCTTGCGCCACGGATTCATCCAAAGCCCTTTGAGCTGCTGATGCTCCAATGACATATGTACCAGTCGGCGTATCTGCCTCCCGAGTATGCCATCCTCGGTTGGTCTTAGTTACACAATCCAATATCTCAGAAGCTTGGTTCCATCCCAGACTTATGAATGCTCCACCAGTGATAGTATCTGCTACCCCCTTTGTGTTGACAATCAAAGCTCTATATAAGATTTCAAGTAAATTCTGGCCACTCATCCTGTGATTAGGCACATTCTACAATTTTTTTTGAATCTCAACCACGTTTCATAGAGTGCTTCCGAATGAAGCTGTCTAAAATTCTAGATCTCGTCCTTCAACTGCAGTATCTTGGATGGTGGGAAAAATCTTTCCAAGAATTGATTTCTCAATTCCTGCCAAGTAGTGATGGAACCTCTTGGCAGCTCAGCCAACCACAATGTGGCTTCTCCTGTAAGAGAGAATGGGAACAACCTCAACTGAATCGCCTCTTGGTTAACTCCAGGCAGATTGTACGACGTGCAGACCCCCACAAAATTCATAACATGCATGTTTGGATCATCAGTAGGAAGACCCGCGAACACACCTTTTAAGTTTAGCAGATGGATCATGGCACTAGTAATGTCAAACTTAGTGCCTGGAGGTAACTCTGGAGGAATAATAACACCATTCTCGATTGGCTCAAAATAGGCCACATATTCATCTTCAGGATCATCATAAACAGGCACATGTTGTCTCGGTTGTTCTCTTAATCATCTTTGTCGCTCTTCAGCATCAGCCAGACGCTGTGCTGCTTCTTGCATAGCTCGATTATCTCTTTCTGCTTGTCTAAGAGCAGCTTGTCTAATATGCTCTTCTCGTGTCAATCGAGCAGTAGTTTGGTCCGCTGTTTCCTGACCAGCAGGATGAATTGGTTGGTTGTGAATGTCTCCCGCAGCTGCGGGATTCTGGACTCCCTCAGTATTCGTCATTCTTCGATTATCTCTCAGAGTCCTTTCGATTTCCAGATCAAGTGGAATTAGGGGATTGTCTTGACTCCTAGTATTTGGCATACACCGGCGTATGCCCTCAATCAGTATGTAAAAACACACCCACTCAACTCCAACCAGTAATGTTCAACTTCGTAACCGTATTCCCCGGCAATGGCGCCAAAATTTGATGTCGCCCAAAGTATACCTCTGAAAAAGTACAATGCGGTCGCTGAATCAAATATAGAACCCAACTAGGTTGGGGTCGATCCCACAGGGAATAGGTCAAAGTATGAGTAGACTACCAGGTGGAATAATCGGAACGTAAATAAAACTGGGGGGTTTGCTAGTGAATAGTAATAATGACGATTGTTGGCTGATATTGAGTTTGTAAACAATAAGAGAAATTCACTAGGACTGTGATCCCCAATGATTCCTTAACTCCACCGGTGACTTGTGCTTAACAAGATTGCCCTACTGCGCTGCATGCAAAATATAACAAGTTAGGTTCATCTAACTGTCTCTCGACCTTCATTAAATGAATTTCACTCTTCTCTTCTCGGTCTCCGAGTGTCGCACTACTAACCCTTGTCCTGGATTTCAGATAACCTTTCCCGCTAAGGCTCCGGTTATTAGATGAAGGTTGAGAGCTTCAAATCTCTGTTGTTATCTCTTTTTCCCAATCTCTACCTCTCTCTCGAGCAAGTCTAGAATACAGGCGAGTTTCTAACGTTTGCAACCGTTAGAAAGGCAATCACAATGAAGGAAATAATCAATACATGCATTCACAGTAGCACAAAATTGGTTTGCACTTAACCGGTCTCGTTAATTCCTCATGGTTCACACAACCCTAGTTGATGGGTTTAGCTGCTCATAATTGCAAGAACACAATAATAATCCAAAGATGAAAGCATAATTATGATCTCACAAGAATGAAGAAAAAAAACCAAAATTTCAATTATCAATCAATCTCCGAATTAGGGTTTGTGAATACAAAAACCAAATATATGTCTGAAACAATGTAAAATAACTCTCAAAGTAGTAAATTGTCCAACTCCCGCACTTAGGACTACCTAGGGGTATTTATAGATACAAAACTAGTCTTATCCAAAACAAAATAGGAGAACAGAGTCGGCAGTTTTCACGGTGTCGTGACTTGGTGTCGTGGAACCAAGTCACGGTACGTGACATGTATCGTGCAAATCAGCCTTTTCTTGGATCTCTGAAGTGGACTCACGCCAGCAAGTCACGCCCTGTAGGTGGACTCACGTGATTCCTGTCGTGGAACTCAGGTAAAATGTTGGTCCTCTGGAAGTCAATTAACGACACAACTCACAACTCGTGAGTGGTAATCACGGCTCGTGAGTGATGTCGTGGGTTACTCTTAAGTGCAGATCCATTCTTTCATCTTCAGACATGTCGTCTTCGGGCTTGATTCTTCCTCTTTTGGTCATTTTGCCTTTAAACCCTGTTTTCCTGCAAATTAGGACAGAAACCACATCATACCAACAAAACACACCCAAGTTATTGCATATTTTCCTTGTTTTAAGCATCGAAAGTGTCATATAACCATGGCACATCAATCTCTCCCTTAATAAAGGAGAACATTAAGTGTTGATTGTGTGGGGTTTACACATTTCCTTTCATAATGGGTTTTTGAGACCCTTCTAATGATAAATTTATAATCTAGTTTTGTAAGAACTACCGGATTTAATTTGGGAAGATTGCTCCAATGGTATAAAGAGCAGTAGCTTGCTTTAGGGTTTTGGCCAAGGAGATCGACCAGTCCTTCACTATTGATCGTGACCATCAATGGTCGGGGCAAGAAAAGTATTCCACCACTCTTGATGATGATTTTGGCCAAGGATGGTTAGAGAGATACATGTTAGTTTGAACCCAGGTCATTATCCCAGATCTAATTTTCTCAAATCATAAACGTTACTCGTTAGTTCCTTGACTATATTCTAATTGTTTTTTCTTTGTTTCTTTGCTAAACCTTCTTTTTTCTTTTTAGCTTCCACTTGGACACTATCTTCGAATGGTATTAATATCAAGGCTTGGGACCAAAAGGTTATGGACTCAACAAAAGAGGAGCAAAACTGGGCGTTCATCGCTATGATGAAGAACTAGAAAGCAAAATATCATGATTACAATTCCTCTTTTTTTTTGTTTATTCAAAATTGTCAGCTCTAGGTTTCTAGTAACTTTTTTCATTTACGGGTCTTAAGAAAGGCCACTTCGCATCTCGAGAAAATAAATTTATTCAAAGTTTGTAAGGGACTCAATTTCAGATCTTCATGGGTATGTGGGATACTAAAAGGTCGAATCCACCGACCACCAAATCTGGGAAGAGTTTTACAACCATCGACGAGTCCCTCAAGTAGTGGAATAAAATCGATCACTCTTTGCCACAAGGTGCTGGATTGACTCTTTCCTTCTTAAAGGCTAGACAACTTGCCACTGATCTAGATTCAATTATTGCCACGGGGGAGATTCTGAAAAATAAACTTAGAGTGGTAGTTAGACCAGAATGTCATTTTGACCAGGTCATTTTGGTTGCATCATGCAATCTCCAAGGAAGTATAATTTTTGGGAAAATAAGCTCTTGTTAAGGACAAATGAGAGAATAAAAATAAAAAGAAAGATAAAGAAGAAAAAACCAAACTCTTGATCCTAGAGGCTGTCCTGGTACCTTCTTCAGTAGAAGTGTTACTATAGCTTTCGATCCTGCTAATGTCAAAGGTTCATTATCTATCCTTAGATAGAAAGAAATATGCCCTCATCTCAGGTCCCTTGTCTCTAGAGTGGATAGGAAAGAGATGAGGGAACATCTACTTCAGACCTTATTGACGAGGCTACCTACTTTTTTGCTTGATTACATGTTTTTTAACCCTTATTTTTTAGGGGCAAATCTTGGTCTCCCAAATCTTCCCACGACTTGCACAAGACAAATGATCCACAGCTTATGAATTGGACTAGCTAAAGAGGACGGTTGTTGCCATGGAGAACGGTCATAGGGATGCCGAGGTTTGGTTTGCCCAAGAAAAAGTGTTCTAATTCAGAAAAACAAATAACTATCTTTCAAGCTGGTAGAATTCCAAGCCAAAGAAGGTAAGAACTCAGATGAGCTTAAAGATATTATTCAGAGGAAGAAGACAACATTCATGAAAACTTTGCTCTAAAAGGTATTTTGGAAAAGCGCACCAACAAGGTCTAGGTCACAAAAAATGACTCAGCTTTTTAACGAAAAGATGACTATCCTCCGATTGGTTGCAGTTTAAGTGGCTCCTTTATCCAAGAAGAAGTAGAAGTTGATCAAGGTCTTGAAGAGAGCAGAGCTAAGAGCTTCTGCATAAGAAAGCATTTCTGGGATAGAAAAACCTATAAGGTTTAGAAAGCCAGGCTTCAAATTTTGGAGAGGTCTGATCCAATCCATCTATCATCGAGGACAAAACTCAACTGACTCGATCAACAGTCAACACAAGGAAGGTAAGGAAATTAACTCCAGTAGAGCTTGCCTTTTTTGTTGTGGAATAATACTCAGACAAAAGCAACTGAGAGAGTGATGGAGACTTCAAAGAGAATGAGTTGTCTAGGGGGCCAACATTCTTCATGCTACTAGCGTCCGTAACTTCTTAAAGCCCAACCTTCTTTTTTGCTTCTTTCTTGTAACTCATTTTTGGTTTTCCTTTTGCCCATTTTGGGAAGGAAGATCTTACTTTTGTAAATGTAGCATTTAGTAATTGTTTCATTATTTATATATGTCTCTTCATTGTTCTGTTGGCCAAATGTTAACGTGTGTTGTTTTGCCTATAGTTCTTCCAAGATTTTATCTAGTTTGCTTAGTAGTGTTGACAATAAAATTCGAGTCAAGAAAATAATAATCGGGACAAGAAAATATCGCAACAATCATTTTATTTGATTTCAAATATGTGAGTGTTACAATCTCTATGAATCCTTTGATTCGCCTTTTAAAATATAAATTCAAGGGCCTTTGAGCTTGATCTTGAATTTGACAAATTTGAATTTGACTTGTGAATTTGAAGAACTTGATGTTGATTTGTGAACTTTATGACTTTGATCTTGACTTGTGCTTGAATTCAAAGGCTTTTGAGCTTGATCTTGAATCTTCGTCTTGATCTTGAGTCATCTTTGAACTTGAGGATTTGAATGCTTAAAATTTTAGCTTGTAGAGAAATTTATGGTGTTTAATCCACGAGCTCTCTCTTACTTCTTGTTAGAATTATTTGTCCCTTTTTCTGAATTATAAGACCCTTATTTATAGAAGTAGGATGGAGGAGTTTTGATGAGGAAAGGCTTATTTTCGCCAATCAAATTTGAGTAACATGGCGACCTTTGATAGGTTGGAACATGCCACTCATACACATGGCGCATTTTTATTGGCCTTTTGTTTTCACTAGCATGCTGCATCATTTTGCCACATGGTGAGATCCTATGGACTCCTTCACTTGACTTGGTATACCACGTCATTTGACATGTGGCACTAAATTTGGCCTCTAGAATAAGATGATATCTTGGGCTTGACAAAGTGGGTTCATCATTTGTGGCCCAAATTAATAGATTAGCCCAATAAAAATCAAACTTAAATTAAATCCATATTTGTTTTGGACTCAATTAATTAATTCAATTATATGAATCCACAATATTTATTTAGACTAATATAATTAAAATTTATATAATCACAAATGCCCCCACTTTAAGACTTGACGAGACATTTAATCTTTTGGAGATTAGGCTTGAAGTATCTTAACCTAGGATTATGTAACCAAGATAATAAATTTTGGCATGATGGGCCTCACAGGGAAATACTTCAATTACAAACCACATGGACTTAGCAAAGTGATCTAAGAATATGACCCTTTTTTCCTTATATCCTCATGGGCCCCACATGTCACTTTTCCTATTTTCACTTTTATAGGACTCCTTGTTTTCTCTGTTGCATAATATTACCGCTTGCTGCTTGGTGTTCCCCAATTAGGATTAGGACATAATTTACCCAATTTTCATAAAATTAGGAGCATGCCACCGCCTTTCAACTTCTATAAATACCAATTAATTTTCAGCATTTATGCAGCTACAACATTGAATTTTCATCGTGAAGGTTGGTGACTGCATAGGCAGCATTAAAAGGTACATTTCTTCTCTTGTTGCTCCTCTTTTATTTCTCCATTATTTCCTTATTTATTTTGAATGAATCACCTCTTTTTTTCCTTTTTATTTCCTTTTGTCAAATGTTTCTGGAAGCTTTGTTGCATGCCTTTCCAAGACTCCCCTTTTCTCTTAAAAAAAATCCTTCTTTCCTTTTGGTCACAATTCCATGGCAGCTTTGATTATTTTTTTTTGTTTTTGTCATTGTTTTGTTTTCCTTTTAACTTTTGGGCTTGACAAGGATCCACAACATTCTTTCTTTTTCTTACGTGAGTCAAGAGTTACACATCACCATATTTTGTGATTTTATCATTACTCCCAAACGTAAGTCCACATATAGTCACGGGTCTATTACTTTTGAAAAGTCTTCTATTTTTTCTTTTTCAGCAAGTGAGTAAGAGTGACTTGGTGTCCTTTTGACAACCAAGACATATTCGAGCTAGGAAAATATCTTCTTCTATATTTTTCTTTCTTTCTTGTCTCCTCGAAAAAGTCAGGATTTTTGAGCAGATTCCCTATCAACCTACTAGCACTGGGGGAGAAAGCAAACTTATCATAAGGTTTCCTCACCAAGAACTACCCGGAGACGATAGAGGAAGCAATCCGTCTGCTGCGGTGGGGCAGCTTTTTATCATTTTTTTTGTAGGGTTAAAACAAATAGCATTCATGAAGAGACAAACTTGGTTTTGAGTTTGGTAACCATGCAACAATCGGTTTAAGATGCAAGAGTTTAACTTCGCCTCCGTACACCTTAAGACCGACTAATTCAGCTTCAAGTTTGGCACCTTTCCGCGATATACTTATGCAACAGTCAGCTCAAGGTGAAGAGTTTAACTTCGCCTCCATCACCTTGAGACTTGACAAGTTCGGCTTCAAGTTTGGTCCCTTTCATTGAGATTGCATCCTTCGCATACGCAAGTGTACGTGGTCGTTCAAGTAATAAAGGATGTAAGTCCAGATATCGTACCCACAGGGATTTGATGAATTGATTTCTAGTTTGAATTCTTATGCGAGCTACTCAGTAGGTAACCAATAATAAAGAGTGATTTGTGTTTCTTGAAAGTAAATAAAAACAATTGTAAACAAGTCGTAGATTGGTTGTGTTGTAATTCAAATTTGAGAAAAGATCTAGGGTTGCGATGTTTTGACAATCCAGTTGCGCTATCCAATCACTTGTCTAATTTGCTTTCCTGAGTTACTAGTTGTAGTTTAATTGTAGCTATATTGAGCGTCTTTCCAACAACTCTAAGCCTACTCGACTATCCCTAACGCCTATATTTCTATGGTCGTCGGCTAATAGTGAAGTGCATAAAGATATCCTCTGTGTCAACTAAGCTAGGTCATAGGGTATATTTCTATCCTCAGTGATGAATCGATTCCCTTTCCCTATAAGGTTCACAAACTATCCCTATTTTCTCTTTTTACACTTGTCCTTCCCTTTTTCAAGTCCAACAAACAAGCCCTATATAATATCCGCAAGGTGATCAATCAAACGAATAATTGAAAGCAAGAAGAAATAAATAACTCAATGTATGGAAATCAAAATAGATAATATGATGTTCAATCCACAACTTTCATGTTTAACCACAACCCTAGAAATTAAGAGGTTTAGCTACTCATGAATCTCTTTGGAAGAAGAGATTTCAGGAGTTTACAAGGTAGAAATCGAAAATAAAATAAAAGAAATAAACTTGACCTTGTTCTTGAGCTTTGCCCTTGATTTTGGCTTCCCCAAATCAGTTGTGTATGATTAAAAATGTGGGAAGGGGTTTATATAGAGTTTAGGAACCTTGAGAATGTTTAAAACCAATCCCATTCAGGTTAGGATTGACCCCGACTCGCGCCACAGCCCAAAAGCTAAGCTGTGGCGCAAGGAACAAATGAAAATTTAGATTGCTTTCAAAATTCGCGCCACCCCTTTCTTTGGGTGAGTGGTGTGAGTCCTTCAGCTAAAAAAAATCAAGACAACATAAAAAAGTTGCGCCACTATCTTGCTTTGCAACAATGGCGCAAGGCTCCATTCAATTGGTTGTTTTTTGCTCATTTTGTGATGCGTTGCGAGGTTGATTCTTCCTTAGTTCCTTGGTGATCTTTTTCCCCTTGTTTAAGATCCAAATACCTCCCGACACTCCTACATAAAAAAACCATGGAAACTAGTTTAATTCACCTCATTTAAGATCAAGACAACAGCAAAAAGAGAACAAATGTGAGGCGAAAGATGGTAAAATAAGGCGGTTTTTAGCCTCGCATCAACACCCCACACTTAAACCCTTGCTCATCCTTGAGTAATCTATACAGACATTACATAAACTCTACTACAACTAAACCAATTGAAACAAGATTACTCAAGCTAAGACTACAACGACTACAATAGACAAGAAATTCTTATTAAGCAAGCTTCAATTGTTCAACACATTTTAACAACTTTTCCAAGACCTCCTAGCCTCAATAACCTACTCTATGATCTTTGAAAACTCATATAATTTATCCAACTAAGAGATCAAATACTTCACCTATCTTTCGTCAACCATGTGCCCTCACAACAAGAGAATTACCCATATTTACTCACAAGTATACAAATTAGCACAAGAATGGGTATAAGAATAAGATTTCACTCACTCTCAAAAAGAATTTCGCATGCAATATATTATGAACCATAAACTTGCCCTTAGTTTACTACTCCACTAATATAGGAATGTCAAATCTAAGATCAAGTAGGACTTTTTGGGTTGTAACGTAGGCTAAGGGATGGGTAGGAACTATTTTGGCTCAAATAGTGACTAACTTTCCTAAGCACTTTAATACATCACAAATTCTTCATCATTCGCACACTCTTCAATCCAACAACTCTTTCTTCTACTCTTCTCACCCATAGATTTCTTTGTTTTTCCATCTCTTTAAGCAAGTTCACATGCCACCAGTAAGGAGTACTCATTTATCAAACACATTTTTTTTCACTTTTCTTTTGTTCTTTTTCTACTCCCTACCAACAACATATAGATTCTTTATTTTAATCACTTGCACCATTAGCTTTTTCTATAGGCTTTCCATCTCAAGTATCTCCCTTTTCTCAATTCTCACTCCTTTTAACTCTTATTTCTCAATTAAAGTGCTTAGGAGTTTTGGAGCAAGTTAAAGGTCTATTGAAAGAAAAGGATTAATCTTCATATGTGGCTACCAAAGAATAGGCTAAAGGCTAAACGCAGCTAACTAGGATCATCCATTGTAGGTAGGTGAAGCAAAGGATAAAAAAAGGCTAATCATAGAAATACCTATATCATCTCCTAAACTCAACATTCCTCATTTCACTTTGCAAACACATCAAGCAAGTTCTAGAAATCAATATAAAAGAATTGAATATCAACAAATACTTAGCACACATGGCACATGTTCAACTCAAGAAGGATCCATACAAACTCTCAATCAAACAAACAACAAGAGTTCAAATTTAAGCTAAAAATCACATATGAGTTAAGTAAAAGAGCCTAGGTGTCTTAAAAGAAGTCATTCAATTTTCTTCATAGCATGCTTGAATTTAAAACCAACTTGCATCATTTAGTTCATATGTAGCACCTAACAAAAGCACCTCACAATTGGTCCTAAAGACTCTCAAACTCCATTATCGGGAAAAGTCATTCTACTTAATAATAAAATAAAAATTATTCTAAAAATAAAAAGGATAGTCGGTTCAAAGGGCCTCCCCTCGGAAAAGAACCGAAAAGAAAACCAAAGGGTAGGTGAAGTATGCTCTACTAAAGAACTAAAAAGCTAAAAATCAACACCAACTACTCTAATCTTGAAAACTAAAGAAAAATCTTTTTTGTGTTTTTGGATTTTTTTTTAAATTTTTTTTTTTAACATTTTCTCAACTAAAGCAAGCAACTAAAACAAAGCAACTCCTATAGCATACTTCACCCTTAACAAATATAGGAAGAATCCCACCCCACAATTAAAGTCATGTTTTATCCCCAAAACATTAATCAAAATAAAATGGTGGTTAGAAATACTCCCTGAAGCCCTCTAGGGCCTAGCTAGTAGCATGTCTTCTCTCAATATTTTCATCAAAGGGTTGAATGACCCCATACTTATGCTTTATCCATGCCTCTTAGCTTCAAAATCTAGTTACTCAGTCTTCCCCAAATCTTCATAAACCAAAAACAAAAACAAAAAGTGACACTATAAATATAAAACTACACTATTACAATTTGGGTTGCCTCCCAAGCAGCGCTTGATTTAACGTTGCGGCATGATGTCAGTCATAGATTAACCGAATTCTCTCAGTCTTTTCCTCCCTATATGATGCAAATTTTTCCTCTTTTTCACTCTAGGAAAATCACAATAATTATTCTCTCTCTTTGTCTTTAGATCTTTCACTTTTTTCGAGCCCATACTCTTTCACCCCACACTTATCATTGACCACCTCTATGATCATGCACAAGTCTCTATAGTGTGAAGGAGTGGAGAGTGACTTATAAACTTTAAATATCTCCTCCTCATCATGGACCCTCATCTTAAGTTCCCCTTTTCGTACATCAATTAAAGCTCCACCAGTGGCTAAGAATGGGTACCCTAAAATAACTGGTACCTTTTTATCTGCTTCAAAATCTAAAATAATAAAGTTCGTAGGAATCACAAACTTACCTACCTTGATGAGCACATCTTCAATGACTCCTTCTAGTTGCACACGAGAGCGGTCTGCCAATTGTAAAGTGATAGTAGTTGTGCGTGGCTCTCCCAAACCAAGTGTCTGGAACACAGATAAAGGCATTAAGTTTATACTTGCCCCAAGATCACACAATGCATGTCCAACCTCATTTTCACCAATTTGTATGGGGAGGTTAAAACTCCCAGGATCTTTTAGCTTTTCAGGAAGCTTACTCAATACCCTCAAACTACACTCTTTAGTGAGTGTAACTGTCTCAAATTCTATAAGTCTTCTCTTTCTAGCCACCACTTCACTAAGGTATTTGGCATATTTGGGCATGTCCCTCAGAGCATCAATCAAGGGAATATTGATGTGAAGTAGATTAAAGATATCAAGAAACTTCTTAAACTCCGCATCCTCTTTGCTTTTTTGGAATCTTTGTGGGAATAGTGGTGGGGATCTCTCAACCGCAATCTCAGGTTGCTCAACAGCCTCTTTTTCTCTTCTTTCTACTTGCATAGGCTCAATCTCTGGAGTTGGTGCTGAATTAACCTTTCTGGGAAAGGAGGTGGATGTTTGTAGTTATCCCAGTTAACTACTCTCCTCTTTGGAGGCTCTGCATCTGGTAATTCTACACGGGCATCTTGAATTCCCTATTTTGGAGGAGATTCAACCAACTCTCTTCCATTCCTGAGTGACACTGCCATTACCTGTTTAGTATTATTCTCTGTATCACTCGATAGTGCACCTGAAGGTCTTGCATACTGTGATGAAGTTAGTTGGCCCACTTGACGCTCAAGTTCATGAATGAACTTCTGCATTTTATTCACAATCTGAGTTTGTTCTCCCATGAACTGTTTCATTATCTCCTCCAAAGAATTGCTCACTTGTGGAGCTTGCGGTGTTCATCTGGGCTCTGAATAGTCTCGATGACCTACAGACATAAGATTGAGCAGCACCTCTATTTCATCATAGCTCTTGGACAAAATTTGTCCTTGAGTTGTAGCATCTAATAAAGACTTAGAGTCTGGCCTCAATCCTTCAATAAAATTATTCCCAATAATCTCCTTAGGTTGATGGTGGTTCGGGCAATCTCTCAAGTATCCCTTGTATCTGTCCCAAGCTTGGGGAAGGGATTCAGCATCTTTTTGAACAAATTCGCAAATTTTGCCTCTGAGCTCTTTTATTCTTCTAGATGAGAAGAACCTATTGAGAAACTTTTCAGAAAAAGCATCCCAAGATATGATAGATCCTGTCGGTTCATTCTGCAAGCAGTGCTTCACTTCTCCAATCAATGGGTAGGGGAATAGTGTCAACTTCACATATTCATCTGAAATTTTTTGGTAATGGAAGTTGTCACGCAACTCAGTAAACTCTAGCAGGTGCTTGTGTGGGTCTTCATATGGTTTACCCTCTCATATTGACAAGTGTTCTGCACTAGTCGCACAGTGCCCTCTTTAAGCTCAAAATTTTTGGTGGCATTCGGCTTCACAATAGCTATAGAGGCATTTTGCTGATTTGGCCTCGCAAAATTCAACATCGAAACATATGGCGCAAGAGGAAGCTGGGTTGCAGCTCTATCCTCTACATCATTTGGTGGGTCTCAAAGAATTGGATTGTTCAAATTATCACCCATCGCTCTCAACCCTCTTAAGGTACGTTCAAGCTTGTGGTCAATTGGAATCAAGGGATTGCCTTGACTTCGAGTATTTAGCATAAACTAACTTGTACCCTGAAAGAAAACAAAAATAATAAACAAAAGTGAAATTTGAATAATTCGATAAGAACTCAAATAGTATAACAGTTCAAATCAAATCCCCGGCAATGGTGCCAAAAACTTATTGCGTCCTTTCGCACACGTAAGTGTATGTGGTCGTTCAAGTAATAAAGGATATAAGTCAAGATATCGTACCCACAGGGATTTGATGAATTAATTTCTAGTTTGAATTCTTATACGAGCTATTCAGTAGGTAACCAATAATAAAGAGTGATTTGTGTTTATTGAAAGTAAATAAAAACAATTATAAACAAGTCATAGATTGGTTGTGTGGTAATTCAGATTTGAGAAAAGATCTAGGGTTGGCGTTTTGACAATCCAGTTACACTATCCAATCACTCATCTAATTTGCTTTCATGAGTTACTAGTTGTAGGTTAATTGTAGCTATATTGAGTGTCTTTCCAACAACTCTAAGCCTACTTGACTATCCCTAACGCCTATATTTCTATGGTCATCGACTAATAGTGAAGTGCATAAAGATAACTTCTGTATCAACTAAGCTAGGTCACAGGGTAAATTTCTATCCTCAGTGATGAATCAATTCCCTTTCCCTATAAGGTTCACAAACTAGCCCTATTTCCTCTTTTTACACTTGTCCTTCGCTTTTTCAAGTTAAACAAACAAGACCTAGATAATATCCACAAGGTGATCAATCAAACAAATAATTGAAACTAAGAAGAAATAAATAACTCAATGTATGGAAATCAGAATAGATAATATGATGTTCAAGCCACAACTTTCATATTCAACCACAACCCTAGAAATTAAGAGTTTTAGCTACTCATGAATCTCTTTGGAAGAAGATATTTCATGAGTTTACAAGGTAGAAATCGAGAATAAAATAAAAGAAATAAACTTGACCTTGTTCTTGAGCTTTGCCCTTGCTTTTGGCTTCCCCAAATCAGTTGTGTATGATTAAAAATGTGGGAAGGAGGTTTATATAGAGTTTAGGAACCCTGAGAATATTTAAAACCAATCCCATTTGGGTTAGGATTGACCCCGACTCGTGCCACAGCCCAAAAACAGAGCTGTGGCGCAGGGAACAAGTGAAAATTCAGATTGCTTTGAACTTTCGCGCCACCCCTTTCTTTGGGTGAGTGGCGCAAGTCCTTTAGCTAAAAAAAATCCAGACAACATCAAAAAGTTGTGCCACTAGCTTACTTTGCACCAGTGGTGCAAGGCTCCGTTCAATTGGTTCTTTTTTGCTCATTTTGCGATGCGTTGCGACATTAATTCTTCCTTACTTCCTTTTAGTTCCTTGGTGATCTATTTCCCCTTGTTTAAGCTCCAAATTCCTCCTGACACTCCTACATAAGAAAAACATGGAAACAAGTGTAATTTACCTCATTTAAGCTCAAGAGAACACCAAAAAGATAACAAATGTGAGGCGAAAGATGGTAAAATGAGGCGGTTTTTAGCCTCGCATCAATTAGCCTTAGGAGATGCTTATTTTTCTTCGAACTTTCTGATCGCTTTCTTTTAGCATTTTATAGATTAGTTGGAATTATTAGTAAAAATAAAAACTCATTTTTCTTTGCTTTATATTGCTTATTCCTTTCAACATTCCTCTTGTGTTTCTGCTTTAAGAATTATTTGCTTATTTTGATGTATTGATGTTGTAGTATTAAGCCTTGACTTTATCCTCAAACTTGTTTCCCATTGATTGTGAGTCTTCATCTCATAGCCATGGTGGATTTGAAACTTAAATTCGAGTGGCTTAAGAATAGGATCATTTAACTTGCAGCCTTGATAACTATAGGATTGGTAGATTTGCACCGTCAGCTATAGGCTTGAAAGACTTTAGCATTCCAAATCCCATTGAACAAGCTTATTTGTTTTGAAGGTCTGCCCATCCTGAGCCATGAATATTTGGCGTAATTCTAAAGTTTGATGAGAACACTTGCAAACTTAACTTTCATGTGGTGCAAAAAGTGGGACATTTTTTTTGACACTCGTAAGACTGAACTTAGAATGAAATTCTAAGTGCCTACGTACCTCGATGAAGAGGATCAAGTCATAACATAGTTTTGGCAGAGTAATATGTTTTTTAATATTCTTTTTGTATCCTAACTTTTATCTAGGCCACCTCTTTCGAGGTTTTCAACCTAGTGGACTTTTTTTGGTCCGTACACAGTTTATACTATTGCAGACCAAGAGTGGTCATGTAGTTTATGCTCATGACTTAAGAAGCGTCATCTTCCTTCGAGAATAGTACTTCTTCAAGAACTTGACATTGATAGGATTAATCTTTATGTCATCTGCATTGACAAGCTTGAACTGCTTCTTCCTCTCCCAAAAATCACAAGAGTACTCCCTCAAATGATCTTTTGTATAACGTGTCCTTGTAGTAAAGAAAGTGAGGTGCATGACGATAAATTTTAGTCTTTCTCCTCGAATTTTCTAGAAGTATTCCATAACACAAGTAGTCAATAATAGGTTGTCGCCAATATTTCTTCACAACTTCAGACACAGCGATGAGATGCTCAAGCTTGTTTTCTACATATTCATCCTTGTACGGTGGTGGTACTACCCATTCTTGGTGGATGGTAACTCGTGTTAAATTCGAAAGAGTCAGGGTTGAAGCTAAAGCAGCCAAGGCATCGACTTGCTTATTTTCCTTCTTTGCACGTGTTGAAGGGTCACTTCTCCAAGCTATCCTATTAACTTTTGAGCATAATTATGATATGGGCGAAACTCGGGCTTTTTGACTTCATAGTCTCCCAAGAGCTGCTTGATCACCAATAGGGATTCACCAAGGATTTGCAATTGTAGTTATTTTATGTGGACGGCCATTTCAAGTCCAAGTATCAACGCTTGATAATCAGCAACACTATCGGAGCAACATTGCGTCAAATCAAAGAAGTATGGGAGGACCTCTTTTTGTGGGAGAACCTCTTCTTGTGGAGTGAAAAACACCATTCCAGCACCAGCTCCACCTTTATATGAGGTACCATCAAACTACAGCTTTCATGGGGGTCGAACTTCAATAACCATTGCATTCTCGTCAGAAAGTTCATGGGTTGGTTCCCAATCATCAGGTATCGGGTGGTCCGCTAAATATCTGATAATGCTTGTCCCTTTACAGCTTTTAGTGGGATGTATACAATCTCAAATTGTTGAAACAAAAGATACCAACTTACAAGTCGGTCACTGAGGACTAATTTTGAAAACATAAATTTTATGGGATGCTCATCCTTAGGACATGCATTGTTGAAATCCCTGAAGTCGACACAAACTCGAATTTGTCCATTCTTCTTCCTCATAGGAATAATACTTGAACTATATATGGGATATTTAACTTCTTGGATAAAGCCAGCTTTAATGAGTTTGTTGATCTCATTTCCAATCAATGGAACTATGTCTGGCCTAAAGAGACTTAGGGCTTGCTTAACAGGACGAGCACCATTCTTGATTACCAAGTGATGGACTACAACTTCTGGATCTAAGCTAGGTATCTTTTTATAACTCCAAGAGAAGACATCCCTATATTCTTTGAGTATGTCCATATGAATAATTTTTTCATCTATTTTTAGAAAAATGCTAAGGTATGTTGGTCTTGGGTCTTCATCAGTGCCAAGATTAACTTCCTTTAAGGGATCTATTGTGGTCTTCACTTCTTCTTTAAGTTTCGGTGAAGCATCTCCAGCATCTTTCTCCTCGTAAAGATTATCGCCATTGACAGATATATGGTCATACCAGGAAATATCTTCCAACTCTTTGTTAACCTTCTTTTGAGATGAGGTATCGCTCTCACTCTGGGTTGTAATAGGATATGAAGAGCCTACACTTTCTTTATCTTTCTCATGTTCCTTGGTATAAACCACAGTATAAGTCTTTGCCTTTAACATCTCCTCACATGAAACCACGAGTTTCATTTGTCTCTTCATTCTAGAAGGAATCAAACTTTGAAAATCCTCCTGGGTTTTAGGTGAAGCAAGCGTTATAGTGCCTTGATAACTTTTCTGATGATTGTTACTTTTCTTCTTCTTCAGTGGACCTAACCACTCAAATACAGAAGTTCTTGTGGTTGATTTTCCCAGTCGATCAAAGACAGAAGGCCTTTTATTGGAAGTAGTAAACTTCTCTTCCACAGTGATGTAGTTGCTAACTACTCTTCTTATAGATATACAAACTGGTGGTGGTGGTGTGTACCCTAAGCCTTCATGCGCTTGCCTAGTAGTAGTTTTTTATGGGAGTTTTCCTAAATTTGATGACTTATTAGGGTTGTATCTAGCCTTTGCAAATAACTTGTAAGCATTTGTATCAAAGCCTTCTTTTATACGCCTCGTAAGAAGTGCCATATCTTGCAGCAAGTTTTGATCCATAAATTCTACCCGTAGATTTGAGGATATGTTTATTGCATCAATTCTCTAGATTGGAAGAGTCAACCCCCCTGGTACATTATCTTAGACATCGGATGAGTGACCTTTCTCTTTTCTTACCTTTGGTACATAGCGGAGCATAGGAGTTGCCTTTTTGTTTAAGGATGACGTTTTATTTATTCAAAGTGGAGGGAGGCTTATTAAGTGTGACTTTTCCAACATCCACCTCAACTTTCTTAGTTGCAAAATCATCACACTTGGTTGTTGTGATGTCATAAACCTTTTTCTCCTTCACAAGATAATTCTTCAAGTAGAATTTTGCATCAGTGAAGTGTGACTCGGCTTCAGTGAATGGGTTATCATCGGCAACTAGTTTCCTTTCCACTCTATCTTCAAGATACTTCAAGCATTGATAGTAGTAGAGCATCACCACCAAAACCCATGACATCTTGTGACTTTGGAAGAATTCTTTCCAAGTTGAGGGTGCAAATCTACCACTCCTTCTTGTTGGGTTCTCGGATGACTCTTTTTGTAGACTCATCTTGTTACATCTCCGTCTAGTCACCAAAATCCAACCTTCACCATCACCTTTTATCAATTCAAGACTTGCCATGTTGTAATGGCAAGTCATTATGCTCTTTGTAGTGGAATAATTGGATTGGATAGAGCGAGCCAAAAGTAATAGAGATTTAATGAGAACTGGACTTCCCATCATTAAGCACGATCTTCTTATCATTAGCCAGTTGCATGATTTTGTCCTTGAAAATGAAATATTTCTCCAGAGGGTGACCCACAAGCCTATGGTACTTGCAATAGTTTGGGTCATTAGTTCTTCTAGCTTCGTCGGTCCACTTCATCTCTGGTAGATCAATGAGCTTTAGTTCAAAAAGTTCATCAAAAATTTTTGGAATGTCAGAATCAAGGAAAAGTTATTCCCTTTCATGCATCCCCTTTAAAGTCAACTTCTGATTTGGATATGCTTGAGAAGAAGTCGTCTTCATTCTTTGCTTCTTTCTCACCTTTGTGGTGAACTTCACAGGAAACACATTAACATTCATGGATTCTTTGTTGTTTCTTTTAGGGATAAACTTGCTCTATATCCTAGGTTCCTACTTGTCCTATTCCTTTCAAGAGTCATGGATTGGCACTACTCCTTTTTTGGAAGAAGACATGCTCAACCCCATGTAGTAAGTACAGGTAGCCAAATCTTCAAAGGATTTTGGCTTGATGCCTTGTAATATGTAGAGAAGCTCCCAGTTCATCCCTTGATACATATATCTATTGCGGAAGCTTCACTTAGTCTATCTTTACAATTTAGGCTTGCATTTCACCATCGATTAATGAAGTCTATAACTGGCTCATCCTTTCTTTGATGAGTATTTTTTATCTCTACCATGCTTACCATACGTCTTGTTCTATAAAAGCAATTCAAGAACTCATGCTCCAGTTGCTCTCAGCTATTAATGGAATCAGGCTCGTGGTCCGTGTACCAATCGAAGGTATTTCCCTTTAGGGAGCGGAAAAAATCCTTGACGAGATACTCACCATAGGTTTTAGCATTATTATATGTCTCAACAAAGTGTACGACATATTGCTTTAGATTCCCTTTGAACTCAAATTCTTAAAATTTGGGGGGTTGATAACCGACAGGCATTTTGAAGCTATCGGTCCTCGTAGTGTAGGGATTGGTATATTTCAGGAAAGACTTGATAGTGATGTCGTACATGTCTTTGAGGGTCCCTTCGATAAACTTTTTCAATTGATCAATAGAGATTATTCCCTCAAAAGACACTGGTACCTTCTTAGCATGTGGGGTTTGTATTTTAGGATGTTCACTCTCATAAACTTCAGGAGCCTTTCCAGGAGCATGGCTATAATATTCGTCTACTAATTCTTCCATTCTATCCACCAACTTATCTATCCAAGCGCCTTGATTTTTCACATATTTGGTCAGACCTTCAATTGCCTTAGCCAGGTTGGCATATAAGCAGATCATAGAAGTTTGCAATATATCTTAAGAGGAAGGACTTGAATCTGAGGTAGCAAAGGTGGCCTGAACCATTAAAAGATTATGACGTTGGTATCTTGTAACATCTGGGAAGAGCAAACGTGGTAGCTGATTCATTAAGCTACAATGCAGTAGGAAGTAATAATGGTCAGCTCGCAGAAAAGAAAGATGTAGCCAAGAAATCTACATCAATTGAACAGTATGGGGTTTCGTATTCTGGAGACTCCAGATGCAAGAATTATAGTGAACAATGCGGCAGAATCTTCATTTGTAGCTGAGAGAAGGAAAAGAAATATGCAAATCCTATTTTCTTTCAGTTGAAAAAAAATGTACAATGAAGTTCGGCAAAAAAGGTACTTGAGCTTACATAAGGGAGGAATACTTCAATATCAAGGTAGATTATGTATACCAAATATATTTGAGTTAAGAAAATGAATTATGACCAAAGCACATCATTTACGGTATTTTGTTCATTCAGGAGCAATCAAAGTGTACCATGGCATGAAAGAAATGTGTTGGTGAAGCAATATAAAGAAAAAGAACATTGCAGAATTGGTAGCTCATTGTCTGAATTGTCAACAGGAAATAGTAGAGCATCAGAAATCTGGAGGTTATATGCCGATACTAGAAGGAGAGAATTAGAATTTGCCATAGGAGATTGGGTATGTTTGAAAGTACCACAAATAAAAAGGGTAATGAGACTCAGGAAGAAGGGAAGGTGGCACTCTATAGGTCCATATGAAATTATCCGAAGGTTTGAGCAAGTTGCGTATGAATTGGTACTATTCCAAGAACTCTCCACAGTTCATTCATTGTTTCATCTTTCGATGCTTCGAAAACACATAGGAGATCCATCTCAAATGTCTCCCATTGAAGATGTGCAGTTTACGGAAGATCTCACATATGAAAAATGCTCATTTCCATTTTGGGGATTAAAACATAATGAGGTTAAGGAATAAAGAAGAAGCTTACATGAAAGTACTTTGAAGAAATCAATAAGTAGAAGAAGTCACCTGGGGAATTAGAGAAATGATAAAGTCAAGGTATCCGTATTTGTTTCAAATGGAAGAAAAAGTTCAAAGTGCGGAATTAGAGCAATAGTAAGTATCTATGAGCATTATGTATCTATATGATAACATGAAGAATGATCCATCTGTGTACATTGGATAATGTTACTAACATTCGAGGACGAATGTTCCTAAGGGGGAAAGGATGTAACACCCCGTACCATTCCGAACCTATAAGACTACGTTAACATTTATGGAATTATTTAAACATGAGATGATTGGTGAATTATGCTTTAATTTTGTTGGTCTTAAGGGAATCATGTACCATTGGGCTCAAATGAGGCCCAAAATCATACAGAAGACATGGCCCAAAAATGGGAATGACCCATTCTTGTGTTTAACCAAGAAAACATGCTTTTAATTGGATAAGTGTGACCATTAAGTTCTATATGAAGCAAGGAAAAATCATATTTTATTCATATCAACACACATGTCCCATTCTAGAATTTTCTACAACATTTTCTCTTCAACCAAACCCTAAGGCAACTATTCTCTTTGGACAAGATCAACTCTTTTTCAAGCCTTGGTAAGTGTTTATTTTTTATGGTTTCATATATTATATGCATGTAATATGGTGTATATCATGTTGGTTATGTTGGTGAAGTGTGATAAGTTCACTATGTGTGAAACAATTTGTGTTTGCTTAATCGGTGAAGGGTGGTTTTGCCTTGTAAACTTGAAAATGGACTTGTGGTATTGAAGGAAGTGAACTTGATGGATTCAGTATTGACATATGAGATGTTATTATAGCCTAACTTGTTTTATTTTTGTACATAATGTTTGGAATTGTTATTGCAAAATTGTGCATGGATTTGGTGGTGTATTGAAGGAAAAGTGTGGTTTTGGTGATGTTCATGTGTTTTGTGAAACCATGGCTGATTTTTGGCATCCAATATGATCTAAAATATGTTAAGATAAGTTTAGTTATGATCATGGACCATTCATTGCATAAAAAGACCCAAAAGAGACCCTTTTTGGCCGAAACGGGCACCCGCCCTCGCAGACGAAGACCCAGAAGTCCGTTTCGGTTGTTTTCGCATCTCTTTGACCCCCCAAAGCCCCTATATCCTTCATGGATGTAATTATCAACTTATGGTACCTTTTGAATCACTTTAAAGGAGTATCCCGAAGGTATTTTGAATGGTATAAATTATGTATTGTTGTTCATGTGTTATTATGAAAGCTATTGAGATGATTTGATGGAGTAAATGTGACGTAGGGTTAATGGGGAAGTGTAAAGTATAGACTTGGTGTGAAATGCTATTGGTTTATGATGTCTTGGTCAATGTATGGAATATTATGGTATTTTTGGTATGATAATGCCATGAATGGTGATGTAAAGGGAGAAATGATATTCTAGGGCAATTGTGTAACTCATTGTCGTCTTATGTACTTGGAATGTAGCTTGTGGTTAATGTTGGTTCCGTTATGTACTTGTGTTGTAGAGTAAGACGTAATGAAGGAGCTAGATTATTGTAATCACATATAGGATTGTACTTTCATATTGAGAACATAAGGTATGTAAGGTTACTTTTTCCGTATCCTTCTGCAGCAGATATTGTTCACATTGCCATAGTAGTTGTTCCATTCCGAAATATTCTAAGGTATCTCATTCAGGTTTGATATATTGTTATCCATATGATTCCTGTTCATTGACCAAATGGCATTCATATGTCTCTTATCCATTGACTGAAGTTTCTAAGCTCTCATAATGTTGTAACTACTAAAAGAAACTGTCTCAAGGAAAGTGACGACGTAAGGAGAATCTATTCATTCTTGAGTAGCATATCTAATAATGTTATGTTCCAAAGTTCTAATAATGTTTTAACCACTAAGTATCAATCTCGCGAAGTAAAGAAGTGAAGTAATGCATATATGTGTACTTCCAATAATGTCATGATCCTCAAGGTATTAATCTCTCACAAGTAAGAAATGAAGAAATGTGTATGTATTATATTATAACCCACCTATAAGGTTATGATAGGTATTATATTATAACCCACCTATAAGGTGATGATCGGTATTATATTATAACCCACTTATAAGGTGATGATCGGTATTATATTATAACCCACCTATAAGGTGATGATCGGTATTATATTATAACTCACCTATAAGGTGATGATCGGTATTATATTATATCCCACTAACTAGTTGGATGAACAGTAATGAAGATAGTTGAAAAAGAAATGAGAGTATATCCCTTGCATGAGTATATAAATATGAAGGTTATTATAAGAATTATGATGATAAGAATGAATGATCAAGTAATGAAAATAATGGAAGTAATGAACATGGTTCCACATATTCAGAACGGAGGTCTATCCATATTGATTATTCTCTTACGCTTAATTTCTTGGAAGTATTTATGTATTATACGGTTTCATATAGCCTTACATACTCAGTACATTATTCGTACTGACCCCTCTTGGGGAACTTACCTTACTTGCTGCAGGCACAGGTGCTAGTAGACCTCCACAGTAGGTTGCAGATCATTTACGGATCGTTGGTGAGCTCCAGTTGTTTCGGGGCTTTTCGAGTCATTATGCACATTTGTTTGATATTGTATATGAGTATAGAGCGGGGTGTTGTCCCGAATCTAGGTTTGTCATAGTTATGTATCTGTAGAGGCTTTGTAGACTTATGTGGGAAACTGATTGTAAGAGATGTGTGTCCATTTTGACGTGATGGCCCTAACGGCCAAGTTTCATATATATATAGCACATGGTTCCATAACTTCCACTATTAGCATCTAGTATGTATACGTGATGATGATGTTTATTGAATAACAAGCATATGAATGGACATGAGCAAAGATTGGTTCTCTCGAGCCTTATCGGCTTTGGGTGCCAGTCCGCCTCAATGGGATTTGGGGCGTGACAACAGTGGTATCAGAGCAGGTCGTTCTAAGGGTGTCTACAGAGCCGTGTCTGAGTAGAGTCTTGCTTATGGGTGTGTTGCGTGCCACATTTATAAGTAGGACGGTAGGGGACATTTAAGAGTTCTTTCATTTCTTCATTCTAGATCGTGCAATAGAGCCAATGTTGTAAGTGAAAATTGTATCTGACCATTGACGTTGGTTTTCCTTTGTATAGTAAAATGCCGATGACAAGACAAGATAGGGGCAAAGATAAGCAGGTAGATATGCTTGCTGGAGAAGGAATTAGTAAATCACCACCTGACCCAGCTAGTCAATATGGGGTTGAAACTGAGTTTACATCACGGGCACCTTCTCCTCTCCCTTCTCCAGGGGGGCCACCAAGGAGGGAAGTATCCCAGAACCACCTGTTAATGCTACTAAGCAGGAGTTACAGAATTTGAGAAAAGCGGTGCAAATATTGACTCAGATAGTTGTTTTCTAGAGTCAAGTACGAGTTGGTCCAGCGACAAGTGATGATGGTGCGACTAGGATAGCTAGTCGGCGGACACAGGATTTCCTGAAATTGGATCCTCCCACATTTATCGGGTCAGATCCTAATGAAGATCCGCAAGACTTTATAGATCAAATTCAAAGGGCTCTAGATGTTATACTTGTGACTGGTGTAGAAATAGTGGAGCTTGGAGCATATAGACTGAAAAGATAGGCTATATTATGGTACGAAGATTGGAAACGATCCAGGGGTATCGGTACACCTCCAGCTAGTTGGGAGGAATTTAAAGCGGCATTCCTTGATCACTATCTTCCATATGAGGTCCGCGAGGCTTGTGCGGATCAGTTTTAAAATCTTCGTCAAGAAAATATGAGCATCAGGGAGTACAATCTTCGATTTAATTTGTTGTCTAGATACGCTCCTAATATGGTAGCGACTATGGCCGATAGAGTTCATGGGTATGTAGACAGATTGGAGCCATACTTGGTGAGGGACTGTACTATTGCTGCATTAAATAAAGATATGGATATACCCAGAATACAAGCCTTCGCGCAAAAGATGGAGGATCAAAGGCAACGGAGAAGGATACAAGAATCTGAAGAAGGGCCATCAAAGAGGGCGAGATCGGTGGGACAGTTCATGGCATCCCAAGGAGAATTTAGGCCCTGAATTTTTCCTAGACCGTCCAGACCATCATTTTCTTACCACAAGGTAGGTAATCCATCTCAATTTTATGGGTTTATAGGCGGTCAAGCCGGGTAAAGTAGTGAGACTCGGGGTTCACAAACAGTGAGGTATCGAGAACAAGGAAGTATGGGCCAATCGAGGTCTTCTCATCAGCTGTGCCAGGGCTGCGCGAAGTTTTATTCAGGAAAATGTTGGTTTGAAACAAATGTTTGCTTCTGGTGTGGTAGGTCAGGGCATCTGAAGAGAGAGTGCCCACAGAGGGGTACGGGCAGTATGACATGACCTAAGGGGTTAGCCGTTGCGTTAGCATTGTCAGGTGTACAGCCTACTGGTCGTGGTAGAGGTACTAGAGGAGCAGCTAGTTCCAGTGGAGCCCAAAAGCTCACCTATGCTCAAGTGAACCGGCAGAATGCGGAGGCATCTCCTGATGAAGTTACAGGTATATTATCCATATTTACGCATGATGTACATGCATTGATTGATCCGAGCTCTACCCTATCATATGTTACTCCATCGATTACTGTGAAATTTAATGGGACACCGGGGTTATTAGTAAGTCAATTGAAGTATTTCCACCTGTCGGTGAATTTATTATAGTTAAAAGAGCATATCATAATGGTATAGTAGATGTTTGTGATCATGTTACGTTGGTTGATCTTATCGGGATGGAAATGATAGATTTTAATGTTGTAATGGGTATGAATTGGTTGGTTATTATAGGAGAATTACTGAAAAAAATTTCTTCTATTCTTGCACCCTTAACGAAGCTTACACATAAGGCAATCAAGTTCCAGTGGAATGATGCATGTGAGAAAAGTTTCCAAGAGTTGAAAGATAAATTAACTTCCACACCGATTTTAAGTACTTCCCGAAGGCACAGAATGTTATGTAGTATATTGTGATGCTTTCAGGGTTGGCCTCGAATGCGTATTGATATAGCAGGGTAAGGTAATAGCGTATGCCTCACGACAGTTGCGATCACATGAGAGAAATTTCCCAACACATGCCCCTGAACTGGTAGCTGTAATATTTGCTTTAAAGATATAGTGTCACTATTTGTAAGGGATTCATGTTGGCATATAAGCAGATCATAGAAGTTTGCAATATATCTTTAAGAGGAAGGACTTGAATCTGAGGTAGCAAAGGTGGCCTGAACCATTAAAAGATTATGAAGTTGGTATCTTGTAACATCTGGGAAGAAAGATGTAGCCAAGAAATCTACATCAATTGACTAGTATGGGGTTTCGTATTCTGGAGACTCCAGATGCAAGAATTATAGTGAACAATGCGGCAGAATCTTCATTTGTAGCTGAGAGAAGGAAAAGAAATATGCAAATCCTATTTTCTTTCAGCTGAAAAAGAATGTACAATGAAGTTCGACAAAAAAGGTACTTGAGCTTACATAAGGGAGGAATACTTCAATATCAAGGTAGATTATGTATACCAAATATATTTGAGTTAAGAAAATGAATTATGACCAAAGCACATCATTTACGGTATTTTGTTTATTCGGGAGCAATCAAAGTGTACCATGGCATGAAAGAAATGTGTTGGTGAAGCAATATAAAGAAAAAGAACATTGTAGAATTGGTAGCTCATTGTCTGAATTGTCAACAGGAAATAGTAGAGCATCAGAAATCTGGAGGTTATATGCCGATACTAGAAGGAGAGAATTAGAATTTGCCATAGGAGATTGGGTATGTTTGAAAGTAACACAAATGAAAGGGGTAATGAGACTCAGGAAGAAGGGAAGGTGGCCCTATATAGGTCCATATGAAATTATCCGAAGGTTTGAGCAAGTTGCGTATGAATTGGTACTATTCCAAGAACTCTCCACAGTTCATTCATTGTTTCATCTTTCGATGCTTCGAAAACACATAGGAGATCCATCTCAAATGTCTCCCATTGAAGATGTGCAGTTTACGAAAGATCTCACATATGAAAAATGATCATTGCTATTTTAGGGATTAACACATGATGAGGTTAAGGAATAAAGAAGAAGCTTACATGAAAGTACTTTGAAGAAATCAATAAGTAGAAGAAGTCACCTGGGGAATTAGAGAAATGATAAAGTCAAGGTATCCGTATTTATTTCAAATGGAAGAAAAAGTTCAAAGTGCAGAATTAGAGCAATAGTAAGTATCTATGAGCATTATGTATCTATATGATAACATGAAGAATGATCCATCTGTGTACATTAGATAATGTTACTAACATTCGAGGACGAATGTTCCAAAGGGGGGGAAGGATGTAACACCCCGTACCATTCCGAACCTATAAGACTATGTTAACATTTATGGAATTATTTAAACATGATAGGATTGGTGAATTATGCTTTAATTTTGTTGGTCTTAAGGGAATCATGTGCCATTGGGCTCAAATGAGGCCCAAATTCATATAGAAGACATGGCCCGAAAATGGGAATGACCCATTCTTGTGTTTGACCAAGCAAACATGCTTTTAATTAGATAAGTGTGACCATTAAGTGCTATATAAAGCAAGTAAAAATCAGATTTTATTCATATCAACACACATGTCCCATTCTAGAATTTTCTACAACATTTTCTCTTCAACCAAACCCTAAGGCAACTATTCTCTTTGGACAAGATCAACTCTTTTTCAAGCCTTGGTAAGTGTTTCTTTTTTATGGTTTAATATATTATATGCATGGAATATGGTGTATATCATGTTGGTTATGTTGGTGAAGTGTGAGAATTTCACTATGTGTGAAAAAAATTGTGTTTGCTTAATCGGTAAAGGGTTTTGCCTTGTAAACTTGAAAATGGACTTGTGGTATTGAAGGAAGTGAACTTGATGGATTCAATATTGACATGTGAGATGTTATTATATCCTTAACTTATTTTATTTTTGTACATAATGTTTGGAATTGTTATTGCAAAATTGTGCATGGATTTGGTGGTGTATTGAAGGAAAAGTGTGGTTTTGGTGATGTTCATGTGTGTTGTGAAACCATGGCTGATTGTTGGCATCCAAGATGATCTAAAAAATGTTAAGAGAAATTTAGTTATAATCATGGACCATTCATTCCATAAAAAGACCCAAAAGAGACCCTTTTTGGCCGAAACGGGCACCCACCCTCGCAGACGAAGCACCTGCGGGCGCAGGTGACTTCGCAGGTGCCCCTAGATACTGCCAAGGGTCACCTGCGGACATAGTTCAGCCACCTTCGCGCTATGGTGTCTTCGCAGGCTATCCCAGAAGTCCGTTTTGGTTGTTTTCGCATCTCTTTGACCCCCCAAAGCCCCTATATCCTTCATGGATGTAATTATCAACTTATGGTACCTTTTGAATCACTTTAAAGGAGTATCCCGGAGGTATTTTAAATGGTATAAATTATGGATTGTTTTTCATGTGTTATTATGAAAGCTATTGAGATGATTTGATGGAGTAAATGTGACGTAGGGTTAATGGGGGAGTGTAAAGTATAGACTTGGTGTGAAATGCTATTGGTTTATGATGTCTTGGTCAATGTATGGAATATTATGGTATTGTTGGTATGATAATTCCATGAATGGTGATGTAAAGGGAGAAATGATATTCTAGGGCAATTGTGTAACTCATTGTCGTCTTATGCACTTGGAATGTAGCTTGTGGTTAATGTTGGTTCCGTTATGTACTTGTGTTGTAGAGTAAGACGTAAGGAAGGAGATGGATTATTGTAATCACATATAGGATTGTACTTTCATATTGAGAACGTAAGGTATGTAAGGTTACTCTTTCCGTCTCCTTCTGCAGCAGATATTGTTCACATTGTCATAGTAGTTGTTCCATTCCGAAATATTCTAAGGTATCTCATTCAGGTTTGATATATTGTTATCCATATGATTCCTGTTCATTGACCAAATGGCATTCATATGTCTCTTATCCATTGACTGAAGTTCCTAAGCTCTCATAATGTTGTAACTACTAAAAGAAACTGTCTCAAGGAAAGTGACGACGTAAGGAGAATCTATTCATTCTTGAGTAGCATATCTAATAATGTTATGTTCCAAAGTTCTAATAATGTTTTAACCACTAAGTATCAATCTCGCGAAGTAAAGGTGTGAAGTAATGCATATATGTGTACTTCCAATAATGTCATGATCCTCAAGGTATTAATCTCTCACAAGTAAGGAATGAAGAAAAGTGTATGTATTATATTATAACCTACCTATAAGGTGATGATGGGTATTATATTATAACCCACCTATAAGGTGATGATCGGTATTATGTTATAACCCACCTATAAGGTGATGATCGGTATTATGTTATAACCCACCTATAAGGTGATGATCGGTATTATATTATAACCCACCTACAAGGTGATGATCGGTATTATATTATAACCCACCTATAAGGTGATGATCGGTATTATATTATAACCCACCTATAAGGTGATGATCGGTGTTATATTATAACCCACCTATAAGGTGATGATCGGTTGTAACACCCCGTATGTTTTGAAACAAATTAGTTAACGACCGAAACACTCATGGAAATAATGAAACATGAGAGACTTGATGAATTTTTGTATGGAATTATGGGCATGTACAAGGTTAATTCAATTGGGCCCTTAAGTGGAGTCCAATATAACAAGAAGACATGGCCCAAAGGGTTTATTTTGACCCATTCTTCCATTTCTTGATCCAATTGACTAAATCAAATGGCATTTAATGCTAAGGAAAAGATAAGAGGGACATGAGGTACTATATAAGGAAATAAATCAGATTTTTATTCCCTTTAACACTCATCTCATTTCTAGAAATTTCCAACAATTTCCCTTTGCTCTCAAGAAACCCCAAGTTACTCTTTTGGCCAAAATCATCCATTGGTAAGTGTTTATTATGATGGAATACTATATATTATGCATGGTATATGGTGTATATTGTGTTGGTTATGTTGGTGGACTATTGAGGAGTTCACAAAAAAGTGAAGTGTGCATGTTTGCTAAATTGAAGGGTGGTTTGTCTTGTAAGCTTGATTTTGGACTTGTGGTTTTGAAGAGAATGAATTTGGTGGAGTAGATATTTACATGTGATATGTTATTATGGTCTTACTTTGTTGGAGTCTTGTGCATAACATGTGTAATGGTTATTGGGAAATCGATTGTGGTTTTGGTGTCGTTTTGGCCGTGGAATTTGGTTTTGGGGTGTCGTTATGTGTGTTGTGAGGCCATGGCTGATTGTTGATGTTTAATATGATCAATAAGATGTTCAAATATGTTTGATTGTGATCATGGACCATTCATGGCATTAAAAGACCCAAAAAAAGTCATTTCGGACCAAAACGGGCATCCGCCCCCGCAGACGAGGCATCTGCGGACGCAGATGCCAACGCAAATGGCTCTGGAATTTTCCAGGAAGCCACCTGCGTGCGCATCCAGCCACCTGCGTGCGCAGGTGGCAGCGTATGTCACCTCCAGATTTCATTTTGTGTGTTTCCGTCACTGATTGATCCCCGAAAGCCCCGATACCCTTTTTGGATATAAATATCAACTTGGGGTGTCGTTTAAATGACTTTAAAGTATCGTATGAAGGTGGTTGGGACTGTATGAAGTATGAAAGGTTGTTCACATGTTGTTATAACGACGTAAATGTGACGGAATGATAAAGAGAAACGCGTAAAAGGTAAGTGAGGTATAAAATGCTATCGGTATAGGATTTCTTGGTCAATGTGCATAGTGTTGTGATGTTGTTGATATGATAAGGCCTTGAATTGTCTTGTAAGGGGAACATGACATTGTACGGCAGTCGTATAGCTCATTGACGTCGTGTACGCCTACATGGTAGCTAGTTGCTAATGTAAATTCCGGTATGAACTTGTCTTGTAGAGTAAGACGTAAAACAGGAGCTGGACCACTGTCTTCCTACATAGACTAACATATCCATACTTGGAAACAAAGGTATGTAAGGTTACTTTGTCCGTATCTTTCTACGGCCAATAGTGTTCACATTGACATTTCACTCGTTCTATTCCGAAATGTACTAAGGTATCCCATATGCACTTATCCATGGTCATTGTCATATATTTCCTACTCATTGAACAATTGTGAATCCCATTTCTCATATTCATGGTTAATGTTCCAAAAGCTCAAATATGGTTATGTTCCAATGTTTCAATAGTGACTATACTTATGTTTCTTGTTCATGGATTATTGTCCAATGGTTCCAATGGTATCATGGTGCTAGTAATGTATATTTCTCATTGATATTTATTCCTATGTCTCTTACTCATTGGTCAATGATTCAAAGGTTCCAACAATGTGATGTTCAAAAGTTCCAAAGTGATGTTATGACTATCAAAGTATTAATATCAAAGTAATGATCAAAGTAATGCAAATGTGGTCAATGATCAAGTACGGGTGGCAAGTCTAGGGGCGTAAGCCTAGCTCGACTCGATCCCGAGATATGGATTTATGGGTGGCAAGTCTAGGGGCGTAAGTCTAGCTCGACTCGATCCCGAGGGTGGCAAGTCTAGGGGCATAAGCCTAGCTCGACTCGATCCCTATATGATGATATGAAAGACCCACTGATCAGTCGGGGCCCGGGTACATTGTGACATATGTGATAACAAGTGAGTATTGATTGTAAAGAAAGTGACAAAAAGTAATGAAAGCAATCCACATAGTTCCCAAAATGCAAGATAGTGACTTACTCACATTGTCTATTCATTTGTATTGAGTTCATTAGTATGTTCATGTGTTATAAAGTTTCATTTGCGCCTTACATACTCAGTACTTATTTCGTACTGACCCCTCTCGGGGAATTTACCTTACTTGCTGCAGGCGCAGGTCCCAGTAGGCTTCCTCAGTAGGTTGCTAGCTGTTGCAGATCTTTGGTGAGCTCCAGTTAATTCGGGGCTTCTCCGAGTCAGAGTGTATATATGTTTTGGTGCTGTACATGTGATATAAAGCGGGGACTTGTCCCGACTTTTAGTTCTTGTTGGTCAATGCACTTGTTAGAGGCTTTTGTAGACTGATGTGGGTGTATAAATGTAGAGGGGATATGTCGATTTTGACTTGGTGGCCTCAACGGCCAAGTTTCGCATATGTATATATATATATCATGTTCCATGAATTCCATTGCGGGTATTTATAGCTATTGTGTGTTTATGGGTTTCTTATGGCATGTATGGGAACAAATAGGGATAAAGCTTGGTTCTCTCGGGCCTTGTCGGCTACGAGTGCCAATCATGCCTCGTTGGGATTCGGGGCGTGACAAAAGTGGTATCAGAGCAGTCGGTCTAAGGATGTCTACAAAGCCGTGTCTGAGTAGAGTCTTACGTATCAATGTGTTGTGCACCACATTTATACGTAGGAGGCTACGAGACATTTAGGATGTTGTTTCTTTAGATCATGCAATAGAGCCAATGTTGTCAGTTGCATTGTATCTGATTTTGGTAATTGTTTTTCTTTGGTATAGTCAAAATGCCGAACACTAGAAGAGGAAGAGGAAAAGGTAAAAGTAAGCTGATCAATAGAATTGCTGGTGAAGGAACAAGTAGACCACCGCCTGAACAAGTTGCTCAAGGTGGGGCTGAAATTGAGTTCGCAACGCGAGCTTCTTCTACTTCTTCAGCTCCAGAAGAGCCGAGAAGAAGGGAGGTGCCCATGGAACCACCGACGAATGCCACAGATCAGGATCTTAGGAATGCTGTACAGATGTTGACACAGTTAGTGGCGGCACAAAGCCAGGGAAGAGCTGGTGCTATGGCACATGATGATGATGAGGCTAGAATGGCAAGTCGCAGAACACAGGATTTCTTGAAACTGGACCCTCCTATATTCACAGGGGCAGATCCAAAAGCAGATCCACAGGACTTCGTGGATCAAATTCAGAGGGCATTGGAAGTTATGCATGTGACAGGGGTAGAGACAGTTGAACTTGCTGCATACAGGTTGAAGGGAGAGGCAATATTGTGGTATGAGGATTGGAAGAAATCCCGTGACATTGGTGCAGATCCACCTACTTGGGAAGGGTTTAAAGTGGCCTTCCTCGATCATTATCTTCCATATGAGGTTCGGGAAGCACGTGCAGACCAGTTCCTGAACTTGCGTCAAGGGAATATGAGTGTTCGGGAGAAAGAAAGATGGCACCTTGAGGATGTGCATCGACTATCGGCAACTGAATAAAGTAACGATCAAGAACAAATATCCCCTCCCTCGAATTGATGATTTGTTTGATCAGTTACAGGGTGCCAAGTGTTTTTCGAAGATTGACTTGAGGTCGGGTTACCATCAAGTCAGAGTTAGAGAAGAAGATGTGCCCAAGACTGCTTTCCGAACACGGTATGGTCATTATGAATTTTTAGTTATGTCATTTGGACTAACAAATGCACCGGCTGTGTTTATGGATTTGATGAACAGGGTGTTTAAGCCATTCCTAGACGTGTTCGTGACAGTATTTATAGATGACATCCTTGTTTATTCAAGATCACCAGAAGACCATGCTTATCACTTACGGCAAGTGTTGCAAATCCTCCGTGAGCGTAAGTTGTATGCAAAATTCTCCAAATGTGAGTTTTGGTTAAAATCAGTGGCGTTCTTGGGTCATATTGTATCAGATGAAGGTATACAGGTTGATACCCAAAAGATTGAAGCAGTGAAAAACTGGCCAAGACCTACGACACCCACGGAGATTCGCAGTTTCCTGGGTTTGGCAGGTTATTATCGAAGATTTGTAGAAGGGTTTGCGTCTATTGCAGCACCATTGACAAAGTTAACTCACAAGGCAATTAAATTTCAATGGAATGACGCATGTGAAAGAGGTTTCCAAAACTTGAAAGACAAGTTGACTTCTACACCAGTGTTAGTACTTCCTGAGGGTACAGAGGGCTATGCAGTGTATTGTGATGCTTCCGGGATTGGTCTCGGATGTGTGTTGATGCAGCATGGTAGGGTGATAGCATATGCCTCACGACAGTTGCGGCCACATGAGAAAAACTATCCCACACATGATCTTGAGTTGGCAGCAGTAGTTTTTGCTTTAAAGATATGGCGTCATTATTTATATGGGGTTCATGTTGACATCTATACGGATCACAAAAGTTTACAATATCTTTTTAAGCAGAAGGAACTCAATTTGAGGCAACGAAGGTGGTTAGAGCTTTTAAAAGACTATGACATTGATATTCTTTATCACCCAGGCAAAGCAAATGTAGTAGCTGATGCATTGAGCCGTAAGGCAGTAGAAAGCACTAGTGGTCAGTTGAATGAGAAGCGTGAGATAATCAAAGATGTGAATCAATTAGCCAGCTTGGGAGTTCGCCTTATTGAAACGTCAGATGATAGAGTTATGGTGCAGAATGCAGCAGAATCCTTCTTGATAGCTGAAGTGAAAGAAAAGCAATTTGCGGATTCTATTTTATTACAGCTAAAGGAAAATGTGCAGCAGAATTTGACCAAGGCATTTGATATTACACCGGAAGGGGTACTTCAATGTCAAGGGAGGTTATGTGTACCGGACGTAGATGAACTGAGGACACAGACCCAAAAAAAGTCATTTCAGACCAAAACGGGCATCCGCCCCCGCAGACGAGGCATCTGCGGACGCAGATGCCAACGCAAATGGCTCTGGAATTTTCCAGGAAGCCACCTGCGCGCGCATCCAGCCACCTGCGTGCGCAGGTGGCAGCGTATGTCACCTCCAGATTTCATTTTGTGTGTTTCCGTCACTGATTGATCCCCGAAAGCCCCGATACCCTTTTTGGATATAAATATCAACTTGGGGTGTCGTTTAAATGACTTTAAAGTATCGTATGAAGGTGGTTGGGACTGTATGAAGTATGAAAGGTTGTTCACATGTTGTTATAACGACGTAAATGTGACGGAATGATAAAGAGAAACGCGTAAAAGGTAAGTGAGGTATAAAATGCTATCGGTATAGGATTTCTTGGTCAATGTGCATAGTGTTGTGATGTTGTTGATATGATAAGGCCTTGAATTGTCTTGTAAGGGGAACATGACATTGTACGGCAGTCGTATAGCTCATTGACGTCGTGTACGCCTACATGGTAGCTAGTTGCTAATGTAAATTCCGGTATGAACTTGTCTTGTAGAGTAAGACGTAAAACAGGAGCTGGACCACTGTCTTCCTACATAGACTAACATATCCATACTTGGAAACAAAGGTATGTAAGGTTACTTTGTCCGTATCTTTCTACGGCCAATAGTGTTCACATTGACATTTCACTCGTTCTATTCCGAAATGTACTAAGGTATCCCATATGCACTTATCCATGGTCATTGTCATATATTTCCTACTCATTGAACAATTGTGAATCCCATTTCTCATATTCATGGTTAATGTTCCAAAAGCTCAAATATGGTTATGTTCCAATGTTTCAATAGTGACTATACTTATGTTTCTTGTTCATGGATTATTGTCCAATGGTTCCAATGGTATCATGGTGCTAGTAATGTATATTTCTCATTGATATTTATTCCTATGTCTCTTACTCATTGGTCAATGATTCAAAGGTTCCAACAATGTGATGTTCAAAAGTTCCAAAGTGATGTTATGACTATCAAAGTATTAATATCAAAGTAATGATCAAAGTAATGCAAATGTGGTCAATGATCAAGTACGGGTGGCAAGTCTAGGGGCGTAAGCCTAGCTCGACTCGATCCCGAGATATGGATTTATGGGTGGCAAGTCTAGGGGCGTAAGTCTAGCTCGACTCGATCCCGAGGGTGGCAAGTCTAGGGGCATAAGCCTAGCTCGACTCGATCCCTATATGATGATATGAAAGACCCACTGATCAGTCGGGGCCCGGGTACATTGTGACATATGTGATAACAAGTGAGTATTGATTGTAAAGAAAGTGACAAAAAGTAATGAAAGCAATCCACATAGTTCCCAAAATGCAAGATAGTGACTTACTCACATTGTCTATTCATTTGTATTGAGTTCATTAGTATGTTCATGTGTTATAAAGTTTCATTTGCGCCTTACATACTCAGTACTTATTTCGTACTGACCCCTCTCGGGGAATTTACCTTACTTGCTGCAGGCGCAGGTCCCAGTAGGCTTCCTCAGTAGGTTGCTAGCTGTTGCAGATCTTTGGTGAGCTCCAGTTAATTCGGGGCTTCTCCGAGTCAGAGTGTATATATGTTTTGGTGCTGTACATGTGATATAAAGCGGGGACTTGTCCCGACTTTTAGTTCTTGTTGGTCAATGCACTTGTTAGAGGCTTTTGTAGACTGATGTGGGTGTATAAATGTAGAGGGGATATGTCGATTTTGACTTGGTGGCCTCAACGGCCAAGTTTCGCATATGTATATATATATATCATGTTCCATGAATTCCATTGCGGGTATTTATAGCTATTGTGTGTTTATGGGTTTCTTATGGCATGTATGGGAACAAATAGGGATAAAGCTTGGTTCTCTCGGGCCTTGTCGGCTACGAGTGCCAATCATGCCTCGTTGGGATTCGGGGCGTGACAGGTATTATATTATAACCCACCTATAAGGTGATGATCGGTATTATATTATAACCCACCTATAAGGTGATGATCGGTATTATATTATATCCCACTAACTTGTTGGATGAACAGTAATGAAGATAGTTGAAAAATAAATGAGAGTATATCCCTTGCATGAATATATAAATATGAAGGTTATTATAAGAATGATGATGATAAGAATGAATGATCAAGTAATGAAAATAATGGAAGTAATGAACATGGTTCCACATATTCAGAACGGAGGTCTATCCATATTGATTATTCTCTTACGCTTAATTTCTTGGAAGTATTTATGTATTATACGATTTCATATAGCCTTACATACTCAGTACATTATTCGTACTGACCCCTCTTGAGGGACTTACCTTACTTGTTGCAGGCACAGGTGCTAGTAGACCTCCACAGTAGGTTGCAGATCATTTGCGGATTGTTGGTGAGCTCCAGTTTCTTGGGGGCTTTCCGAGTCATTATGCACATTTGTTTGATATTGTATATGAGTATAGAGCGGGGTGTTGTCCCGAATCTAGGTTTTTCATAGTTATGTATCTGTAGAGGCTTTGTAGACTTATGTGGGAAACTTATTGTAAGAGATGTATTTCCATTTTGACGTGATGGCCCTAACGGTCAAATTTCATATATATATATATATATATATATATAGCACATGGTTCCATAACTTCCACTATTTGTATCTAGTATGTATACGTGATGATGATGTTTATTGAATGACATGCATATGAATGGACATGAGCAAAGATTGGTTCTCTCGGTCCTTATCGGCTTCGGATGCCAGTCCACCTCAATGGGATTTGGGGGTTGACAAAAATATGAGCACTTAACCAAATGATAGTATAACAAGATAATCCATGTTAAAAACATCATACATTTAGCACATAAACACCAAAAAGATAGTTCAAGATTAAAAATCAGCCAGTCAACAAATATCACTAAGTCAAGTACAGTCAAGTCAAGTCAAGACACGTATACCATTATCAAGCATAAATAAATACATATTTTTCGGTTCACTCATGGAACCTTCAAACTCACCTGAACCTCGTACATATACGCTATGGGTTATACATCCACCCTTTAGCCATGACCTGCAGGGGACAAATACCGTCCATGTACTAAAACCCTAGACATCAGTGTTTGCCAACCTTATTTCACCAATAACCTGTGAAAACGTCCCAAATACCAAAACATTCCACATTTTAGAAATAAAGCCGGTCAAATCAATAAGCAAGTAAAATCATTGCAATAACCACACCAAATAACATGCATTAACCAGCCACACTACAAAGTAGTTAACATGCACATATAATACAAGTTGTATTAAACTACAATACCATCACCTATCTCGAATCAAGCTTGCACAACACTTTAAGCTGGAGCTTTGACCTTCCATGCAATTCTCGTTTGCTCGTGGTCTAGAACATGCATATAAATACATAATTAAAGAAATGACCATAACATGTCGGGATTTATAACTCACACCACTCCTAAGGTCAAGTTCATGATCATTCCCTTCCTGTTCTAGGGTTTTTCTATCGTATTTCACCTAAAACTACCAATTCCATGGATTAATTAGTGAATTAACTAAATGCAAGGGTAAATTAACCGTTGATAATCAAAATCCATTAACTTATTACTTAAATTTACCCCTTGCACCAGAAAATAACCGAAATCCACCCTAAAACCCTCTCCAAACTATGTAAATTAACAATTCTAAGGCTTAATAATTAAACACGAGTTAACGGGGATGAATTCCTTACCTTAATGAAGCCAAATGATGAATTTTTGGTGCATTACTCCCTAAATCTCCCTTCTCTAGCCCGAAAATGAGTTTTAGAAAAATAAACTATTTTGGGTAAATATTTTAATAAATCTGTGATTTTCACCACTATAGCAGTACCTGACCGCTAGCGGTGCCGCTATAGTGGTACCGACCTCTATAGAAATCGTTGACCACTTTTGATCGTTATTATAGCGGGAATTTCTCAGCTATAGCAACGTCGACTGGACAGAACGTCCATCTTCGCCCAAAAATCCAACTTTTTGCAACACACCTTGACCCTGGAACATTCCAAACAATTCCCCTTATGCTAAGATTAATTCGGGGAGTTTTACTTATCCAAATTTGATTCAGTAAATTCCTATAGGTTCCTTATCGCCTTAGCTAACTAGAAATAAATACAATTGCCACCAAACAGGTCTAAAGCATTCTCAAATTTCCCTAGACCACACCTCGCTCAGAATTTAATTCAAACTAGCCTAGCTTGAATTTTGTAACTTCTAAACCGTAAAGAATTTGGACGTGATATTTTCAACGTAGGACTCATGCGTAACGACAAAGAGGGTTGTTACAACAGATACCAATTTACCCATCATTTTCCCCAAATTATCAAACAAGAAAAATAGGCTAAACAAAGAGGAAGAAAGAGAGTACATGTCCTGTTTGGTTTCCCAAGTGGATTCCTCAACCGGATGATGCTTCCATTGAACCTTTACCGAACTAATTTCCTTCGTCATCAATTTCCAAACATCCCGATCTAGAATCGCTACTGGTTCCCCCTCATTAGCCAAATCCTTAGCTAGAAGCACTGAATCCCACTTAATGATGTAGTCTTCATCCCGATGATACCGTTTCAACATATAAACATGAAATACCGGTAAAATCCTGACAAACTCGATACTAGAGCTAACCTGTATGCAACTGGACCCATATCTTCAATAACCTCGAAGGGACCAATGTACCGAGGGCTGAGCTTCCCCTTTTTGTCAAATCTCATGACCCCCTTCTTGGGATACACCTTAAGTAAAACTTGCTCACCAACCTTGAAGTCCATGTCTCGTACGTTACGGTTCGCATACTCTTTCTGCCTACTTTGAACAGCCAGCAACTTGGTTTGAATAAACCTTACCATTTATTGAGCCTCCTTTACCAAGTCTATGCCCAAAAGCTTGACATCTCCCACCTCAAACTACCCAATAGGTGACCTACACTTCTCTCTGTAAAGTGCCTCAAATGGTGCCATATCAATGCTGGAGAAATAACTGTTGTAGGAGAACTCAAACAATGGAAGGAACTGGTCCCAATGACCACTAAAGTCAATCACGCAGGCCCTCAACATGTCCTCTAGTATCAAAATTATCCTCTCTGACTGACCATCAGTTTGAGGATGAAAGGTTGAACTAAATGTGAGCCTGGTGCCCAACTCATGCAACCTGTCCCAAAATTAGGAAGTGTACTTCACATCTCTATCTAAAATAATAGTAAGTGGCACCCCATGAAGTCTGATAATCTCTTTGACATAGATTTTAGCTAACTGCTGAGAGCTGTAGTCTACCCAAACCAGCAAGAAGTGAGTTGATTTCGTCAGTCGATCCACTATCCACCAAATAGAGTCATACTTACCCAAGGTCTTAGGAAGAAGACCAACCACAAGGTCTATGGAAATATGCTCTCATTTCCACACAGGAATAGGCATCCTCTGAAGTAAACCTGTTGGCCTTTGGTGTTCATACTTTACCTACTGACAATTGTAATACTTAGACACATAATTCATATGTCCCTCTTCATCCCGGCCACCAATAAAGTTGCCTCAAGTCACGATACATCTTGGTCGTACATGGATGAATAGAATAATGCAAACCATGAGCCTCTGAAAGTACATCACAAATCAAATCACCAATCCGAGGAACACATAACCTTCCCTTAAACAAGAACACTCCACCCACGTCGAGAGTGGAGCCCGCCACCTCCCCACTTACTATTTTATTTCAGAGTGCAATCAACTTCTTGTCCTCAAATTACTTGTCCTTGATCTACTCCACAAACGTCAACTTTACCTCAACATTAGCCAACACCACCTTTATCTGATACCCCAAATTACATGCTTAGAGATGCTAGAGTTTGAAACTCTCTAGCTAATGGTCGCCTGGACACCCTCAGAAATGACAAACTACCCATAATTATAACTTTTTGGCTCAATGTGTCTGCCACCACATTGGCCTTACTCGAATGATACTGAATGGTCAAGTTATAGTCCTTCAACAACTTCATCCACCTCCTCTACCTTAGATTCAAATCCCTTTGGGTAAACACATGTTACAGGCTACGGTGGTCTGTAAAGACCTCACACTTGACACCATAAAGATAGTGTGTCCAAATCTTTAATGCCAATACTACTGCTGCCAACTTTAAGTCATGGGTTGGGTAATTCCTTTCATGAGGCTTCAACTGCCTCGAAGCATAAGCAACAACATTCCTATCATGTATCAACCCAGCACCCAAGGCCAAAAGTGAATCATCATAAAACACAATGAAATCCTTACCTTCAACCGACAACGAAAGGATAGGTGTTGTAGTGAAGAGTGTTTTGAGCTTTTGAAAGCTCTTTTCACATTGGTCTGACCAAATAAATAGCCTTTCCTTCTGAGTCAACCTTGTCAAGTGCATTGCAATGGATGCAAAGTTCTTGAAAAACCTGCGGTAATAACTGGCAAGACCTACAAAACTCCTTACCTCGGTCACTGAACTAGGCCGAGTCCAATTCTTTACTACCTCAATCTTCTGGGGATCCACAAACACCCCTTTTTTAGAAACCACATACCCTAAGAAGGCGACTGAAGACAACCAGAATTCACACTTTGAAAAATTAGCAAATAACCATTTCTCCCTTAGAATCTCCAAAACTATATGAAGATGGCCTGCATGCTCTTCCTTACTCTTGGAGTAGACCAGAATATCATCAATAAACACAATGACAAAAGAATCCAAGAATGACTTAAAGATCCCATTCATAGAACTCATAAAGGCTACAGGTGCATTAGTCAACCTATAAGACAATACCAGAAACTCATAATGACCATACCGAGTTCTAAAAGTTGTCTTTGGTATATCCCTAGGTCTAATTTTCAGTTGATGATAACCCGAACGCAAATCAGTCTTTAAAAATACTAACGCACCCTATAACTGATCAAACAAATCATCTATGCGAGGCAAAGGATATTTATTCCTGATAGTAACCTTATTCAACTACCTATAGTTAATGGATATCCTCAAACTACCATCCTTCTTCTTAACAAACAGAACCAAAACACCCCAAGGTCAAGCTCTTGGACGAATAAAATCCTTATCAAGTAGCTCCTGTAGCTAAGTTTTGAGCTCTCTCAATTCAGCTGGAGCCATTCAATAAGGGGAATAGATATAGGGTGAGTGCCCGGCTCTAAGTCAATGCAGAAATTGATATCTCTATCTGGAGGCATACCTGGTAAGTTTGAAGGAAACACCTCCTGAAATTTAGAAATTACCAAAACTGACCCTATTAAAGGGGACCTTGCATCTATATCCCGAAGATGGGCTAGAAACGCTAAACACCTCTTCCCCACTAAACTTCTAGCCCAGAAAAATGATATAATTTTCATTGGTTTGACCTTATACACTCCCTCCCACTCTAGTTAATCCAATCCCGGCATTGCTAGAGTCACTATATTAGCATTACAATTTAAAATAGTGTGATATGGAGATAACCAGGTCATACCCAAAATTACATCAAAGTCCAACATATCCAGAATAATTAAGTCTACCCAAGTCTGAAAACCCACAAATAACACAGAGCAAGAATGAAAAATATGGGTCACTACCACAGACTCACCAACCGGAGTAGACACATAAATAGGATGATCAAGTACATCACAAACCAGATTCACACCCGCCGCAAACTAAACAGATACATAAGAATAAGTAGACCTCATATCAAATAAGACAGAAGACATTCGGTCACAAACAAAAATAGTACCTGTGATCACCACATCAGAAGCCTCAGCATCAATCTTTTTCGGAAATGCATAACAGTGAGCCCGGTCATCAATCTGAGCGAACTCCCTTCCCGGCTGAGCTCTTCGCCCAGTACCATTGTTTCCTTGACCACCTGTCTGATTCCCTTCCCCCCCCCCTCCCCCCCACCCTGTAGACCCCCTACCATTACCTCCTTCACCTCTAATTACTGGAACTATAGAATGAGTCTGTTGCTGTGCCTAGCCATTTGCCTGCCTCAAGGGACACTCTCTCTTAAAATGACCAATAGCACCACAATAGTAATATCCACGTTCAAGGAAAGGATGGTTGGCAGAAGAATAAGAAGCCCATTGGCCCCTAACGACCTGTGTATGAGAAGAATCCTTAGCCGGAACCATAGTAGAAGCTGGCAAGGCTGACTGAATTGGATGGGCTGAATAAGCCTGCTGTCCGTGGCCCTTAGAGTAAGATCCACTTAAATTCCCAACATTACGGGATTTATTGGCTAACATCTTAGCCTTACCCATTTGCGTAACCCTCTCCAACTTATTCACATAATCTGCAACTTCATTGAACCTTTTCCCTACAGAAGTCATATGAACAGATAAAACCTTAATATCATAGTTCAAACCCTTGACATACAGTCGAATCTTCTCCTCCTCAGAAGTCAACAACCGAGTAACATAGCGATACAAGGCATGGAACATGGCCTCATAGGCCACAACTGACATGTCACCCTGCTCCAATGCCAAAAACTCATCCTTCTTGCTATCACGAAAGGCCTGTGGCACATATTTCTCCAAGAACAAGGCATGAAATTGCTCCCAAGTCAAAGGAGGTAAAACTGATGACCTATATTCAACATACGCCCTCCACCATTGCTTAGCATCCTTCTCCAAAGGAAAAGTCACAAACTCAAACCCTTGTTGTTGAACAATACCCATTTTGTTCAACCTCTCATAGCAATCAATGATAAACTCAAAAGCATCCTCAGACTCAATACCCTGGAAGGTAGGTAGTTTCATCTTCAGAAACTTAGTCAGCAGATCATGCTCTATACCTGTCATCAAAAAACCCAACATCGGAAAAAAAAAAAGAATCAGTCCCTGAAGCCTCATCTATTTTTGAAGCCACGGCAATAGTAGGGTGAAAAACCGAGGCCTGGAAAGCCCATACAGTAGGAGTGGCTCCAGTCCCTGCCAACCCATTCAGAAAAGCTAACATCTGTTGAACAAACTCAGCAGACATATGAGGTAAGGCTGCAACCCTAGCCGGTGCCGCCACCTAGGGATCCATCTCCTGCTCCTCAAAATGATCCTGAGGTAAAGAAGGGGATACTGACCTTTCATGTGCTTGGCCAGCAGCTGCTTGAGCTCCACCCCTAGTGGGTGAGGCTCGTCCCCTTCCTCTCTTTTCTCTTCTTTCTCTTCCTTTCACTAGTCCTCATCTCCTCACAGTTGGCTCCTCAGCTGGAGCGGCCAGTGCAGGGGTGCAGCTCGGGTTCCGTTGGACCTAGTATTTACCATTTGCAGACAAAAGAGTGAAAGAGTAGATACCAATTTAGATCGCCAGATACCAATTGGGAGTAAGTTATAGCATGAAAGAAGCAAGAAAGACAGATTACCTAAAGTCCTATAGCCTCCCAAAGAAAAGTGCAAACATCTCTGTACCGTTCCGCAAGACTCTACTGGACCCATGTTGGTACAACAAGATCGACGAAACTAGGCTCTGATAGCAATATTGTCACGACCCAAACCCGTCGTGAGTGGCACCCACACTACTCACCCGGCGGGAGAACCATCTACCCCAAAATACCAACTCAATCAACACTTAGAAGAAAATACTTTAAACTAATCCATCAATAAATAATCAGTAAAACTTATATACACCATAAGTACAACTCAAAGCGAAACATTGTACTTAGACAAACCATCCCTAGGACCCGAAAGTCGTTCGTACCAAAATATCTATGAATGTCAAGAAGGGGATACAACCCCAAAACTAAGATAATCATAAGTCCGGAATAGAAAACTATGCTAAGAAAGAGAGATTCCATGGTATCTCGGATAAGTTGCTCACCCTGAAATCTTGAATCAATGGCTGGAATCACAAGCGAGGTCTCATAGAAACCACTGGAATATGCGTTGCACTCACAAAAGTAAATGCAAGTGAAGTATCAGCACACAAGAATAATAGTGTACTGGTAGGGTCACTTAGCCAACCCAAGATGAAAATATGAACACTTAACCAAATGATAATAAAACAAGCTAATCCATGCTAGAAACATCATACACTTAGCACATAAACACCAAAAAGATAATTCAAGATTAAAACCAGCAAATCAACAAATATCACTAAGTCAAGTACAGTCAAGTCAAGTCAAGACACGTATACCATTATCAAGCATAGATATATACGTATTCCCTGGTTCACTCATGAAATCTTTAAACTCACCTAAACCTCGTACATACACGCTATTGGTTATACATCCACCCTCTAGCTATGACCTATAGGGGACAAATATCGTCCATGTACTAAAACCCTAGACATAAGTGTCTGCCAACCTTATCTCACCAATAACCAGTGAGAACGTCCCAAATACCAAAACATTCCACATTTTAAAAATAAGGCAGGTCAAATCAATAAACAAGTAAAATCATTGCATTGACCATACCAAACTACATGCATGAACCAGCCACACTACAAAGTAGTTAACATGCAGATATAATACAAGTTGGATTAAACTACAATACTATCACCTATCTCGAATCAAGCTTGCACAATCCTTTAAGCCGAAGCTTTGCCCTTCTGTATAATTCCCGCTTGCTCGTGGTCTAGAACATGCATATAAATACATAATTAAAGAAATAACCTTAACATATCAGGATTTAAAACTCACACCCAACTCCTAAGGACAAGTTCATGATCATTCTCTTCCCGTTCTAGGACTTTTCCATTGTATTTCACCTAAAACTACCAATTCCATGGATTAATTAGTGAATTAACGAAATACAAGGGTAAATTAACCCTTGATAATCAAAACTCATTAACTTATTACTTAAATTTACTCCTTGTACCAAAAAATAACCGAAATCCACCCAAAAACCCTCCCCAAACTCTGTAAATTAACTATTCTAAGGCTTAATAATTAAATACGACTTAAAGGGGATGAACTCCTTACCTTAATGAAGCAAAATGATGAATTTCTGGTGTATTTCACCCTAAATTGCCCTTCTCTTGCCCCAAAATGAGTTTTAGAAAAATAAACTATTTTGGAGAAATACTTTAATAAATCTAATATTTTCACCGCTATAGCAGTACCTGGCCGCTATAGCGCTCACTGACCGCCTTTGACCACCGCTATAGCAGAAATTTCTTTGCTATAGCGGTGTGTCGATCGCTATAGCGGTGTGCCGACCGCTATAGCAACGTCGATGGGACAGAATGTCCATCTTCGCCCGTAAATCCCACTTTTTGCACCACACCTTGACGCTGGGATATTCCAAACAATGTCTTTTACGCTAAGATCAATTTCGGGAGTTCTACTTACCCAAATTTAATTTTGTAAATTCCTACGGGCTCCTTATCATCTTAGCTAACTAGAAATCAATGAAATTCCCACCAAAGCAGTCTAAATCATTCCCAGATTTCCCTTGACCACACCTTGCTCCGAATTCGATCTAAACTAGCCTAGCTTGAATTTTGTAACTTCTAAACCGTAAAGAATTTGGACGTGAGATTTTAAACGTAGGACTCATGCGTAACGACGAAGAGGGTCGTTACAAAAATAGTCTCTCCTTTAACAAAACTCACCAGATTTATGATTATACACAATATACGAACTAAAAAATTACAGGATCAAAGAACTAAAAAGTTTAGCAGAAAATGGTTGTTGAAAACAAAAAAAAGAAGTTACCAAAAACATCAGTAACAAGGAGGACAGAACTGGTAGAATCGGAAGGACCAGAAATGTAGCAGTTGAAGCCTCCCAGTTGTTGGACATGTCCAGCTTCTCCTCCTGCTCACAGTGCCGGCTCAAGGGCCAAGCAACTGAATCAAGGGTTTGAAACCGCCCCCCCCCCAAAAATTAAGGCCTCATTTTTTTATTTAATACTTTTTCTATCTTATTTTATGTGATGTAGTTTGACTTGTTATCGAATTTAAGAAATAAAGATATTTTTGAAATTAAAATTGAGCCATAAATATTTATGTAGTTATATAAATCATTTTACTAGAGATAAGATGAGATTTAATGTTTAAATTAGTTTTAAAAAGATTGAAAAGTATCTTCTTCTTAGTCAATGTGTTTAATAGTCAAGGATGGTTAATTTATATTCGATTAATGCTCCTTTAGATTTAATTTATGCGTCTTATTTATTATTTGGAGAATCAACAAATATTTTTTTTGAGCATGACTAGTTTATTTTTATTTTTAGATATTTTAAATTGTTAACTATTGTGACTTATAATATTTTGTTATGTAGTTTTTAAATATTTATTTCAAAAAATTAAAGATTTGATGTCCAAATTTATACAGAACATTAGTTGAATTTGCAGCCTCTTAATAAAGCTTGGCTTTAGGCCCCCAATGTTCTTGAGCCGTCCCTGCCTGCTCCACTCAAGGAATTTGGTGGGTTTTCACAACACTCCGGACCAGACATAATATTAATATTGTTGCAGATCACAACTGAAGGAAGCCCTACAAAATATTATTATTATGTCCCACTTACGTAGAAGATGTTTGTCACAAAGATCAATCTAGCAGGGACGCTATTTATAAGCCCCAAATAGGGATGGCAATGAACCGAGACAAGTTTTAGACTATGCGGGACGTGGCAGGTGAACGAACTTGTTCAATAGGGGATTCTATCTTATCTTCGAGGAGTAATTTGTTTTCCTAGTTTTCTCCGTCTTCAACGCACGTCAAAACTTTATGATTATAATCCATGAAGAAAATCTGCACGTATGTTTTTTCCTTTTTCGAATTTAAGAGATTTAAGATATTTGGATTTTGGAGTTAATTAATGATTGCCTTAAAATGGTTTTGATTTAATGGTTACCCCAAATTGGTTTTGATTCTGTTTCTTGACATGAAAATGAAATGGGTTCCAAATAGGGAATAGTTAATTAACCATACTTACAAAGAAATTAATTAATTTTAAAAATTTCTCGATAGAATATGTTATATTTCAATTAAAAAATACTAATATAACAAATGGACTTGGCTCCCCTCCAGTAATAATCTCCTCCAGTTCTGTAACATCCTGATTTCCTAAGCTAAGATCCGACCCATTTATCGAAGGTGTATAGACCCGTAATAATTTTCAATGGTATATAGGTGTTAAGCTTGATTCCTTAGTGTGTGAAGAGGTTTGGATATGAATTAAGGTCCTAAGGAACTTCTAGTACAAAGTTAAGTTGAAAGCCTCTTTACCGATTGAATTTCCACATATGATTTTACTAGGGTCAACTTCAAAGGAGCATAACTCCTCAAATATAAAGATTTTTGTAGCAAAAGACCCATAAAATAAAAAATCTTTGAGTCTTCTTTCCAACACATCCAATTTCGCCTTAATCCGATGTCGGAGTAGAAAGTTATGCTCAGTTTACTGAAAGGTGTCTGTTTGCCAAAGTGTGACGGCTCGAAGTGACGAACCGTCACACTTGTGACGGTCGTCAATGCAAGCCGTCAGGCTCAACCATTAAGGACGAATTTCAGCCATGTTCTGACAGTTTGGGCTGACGGTTCGTTAGGGGTCTGACGGTCCGTCACCTGAACAGTCAAATGGGAATTTTCTGCACTTTTAAAATGTGTTCTGAGGGATATTTTGGTCTTTTCCTTGGTTAAAAATGATCCCCTACCTATGTTAAATGATCCCAAACCCCTAAATACGAATTTCATCAGTCAAAAACATATTCCACTCTTCCCCAAAACTCTTAGAAGCAAAATCAACTAGGGTTCAAGATCCAAGGCTCATATCTCAAGTTTTCTCAAAACTCTTTATGTCAAAAGGTATGTTGAACACCCCCCCCCCCTTTCAACTAAAACTATTAGTGGTTGATTTTTCCCATTACAAAAGTAGTTTTTATGTGAATTTTGAATGTGGGTTTATTGAATGATTTTCGAAAGGAGGAATTACTTAAGCTTGTGAAGCCTTTTATATGAAATTACTTCTAAATTGTTATTTGAACTTGAGAATTGAGATTACTACTTGAAAAATGAAATATTCTGATTATGAAATTATATTATGGCATATTAAAGTCAGGAAGTCATGTTTCTTTTATAAATCACCTTTGTTATTCAAATCTTGATTTTTGGTGAGAAAAAAAAATTACTACATCCCTTGGTTTTGAAGAAAATGTTGATATTTGAATGTGAAATCTTCAACCTTTAAGGAATATTTACATGTGTTTAAGTCTTCAAAATGATGGGGATAATGACGTATGAATATACAAAATGGATATGGCATGATATGTATGCCTTGCAAGTCTTGGTATGACGACCAAAATGTGAATGCTTTAATGAAAGAATCTATGGATAAATGTTTATGAATAATGTTCTTAATTGGGCTTAAGGAGGATTATGTAGTTCACCAAGAAGGTGTAAGTTCTAGTGACCAATGCCTAAGACCTATGTTTTGTCGACATAGGGATGGTTTGCTCCCTAACCGGACAACTTTATCATGTTTCCTCTATGAGGACGGTATGATATGATGGTCAGATGACGTTCATATCGATTCATGGGAAAACATGGATTGGGGCCCTACCAGTTGGGCGATGACCGGACCCATATAGCCCGTGGGTTACCTAAGGTCGGTAAAACTACTTAGTCTATGAATAAAGATAAAGAATGATTATATTTTCATACCTTGAGATCCTTATCCCATGATGCCTTTTTATTGAGATTTATATTATGCCCCTTATAAATTACTCGATAAACTGCTTTGTCCCTTTCCCCTGGGTTGCATGTCAGTACTCGTCATACTGACCGTCTTCAGACGCTACATCTTTTCAGCACTAAGATCTTTTTAGGATAGCAAGTAGCGAGTGGTGAGCCCTCCATCCTCCGGACGGCATTTGATTTCATTTCTTTAGACATTGGCTATTTTGTTTATGGTAACTTCAGGCCCATGTTCCGCCTTAGGATTTTATTCATAATGTTAGAGTCAGCATAGACTAATGTAGACTAATGCAGACAAATGTCTTTATGTTGTATTTCAAGATTTGGTTTTACAATTCTTAGTTAAGTTGGACTTCATATCTTATGGGTCTATTTTCTGCACTTTATTTATGACTATGCTTATGATGAAATGCTAAGGGGTCTTCTCTGGGATACCCGTTGCGTTCAAGGATTAGACTCGGGTCATGTAAAACTTGGTATCAGAGCAAGGTTTAAGTGTGCTAGGGCGTTTTGGATATGAAGTCCTTTTTATGGGTGTGTAGCGCACCACACTTATAAAGGGGAGGCTATAGGGCATTTAGGAAATCTTTCTCATTCATTCATACTCCAGATCATGCAATAGTATTGTCCATAAGAAAGTTATCCTGATTCTTTCTTTGCTTTAATTCCTCTGACGATGTCTCATTTTCAAGGTGATAGAAGTATAAGAGCTAAGAATCCTAACAATGCGATCATTTCAGATTGAGTAATCAAAAAGTTTTAAAACTGTACAAAGACTTGAGAGGAGTCCCTTAGTGCATCAAAGCCTATTGATTTTAAGCGTATACCCCTATCTCCTCGAATCGTGCGATTGAGTCAGGGTGAGACGTGTATTCAGACCTTTCAAAAACCTTGCTATAGATGACTTTCTTAAGAAAGAGGTGTGTAGCTGAATAATGGGGTAATGTTACCACTCGAGTGATAGTGTAAATTAGAGTGTTATTGTAAATTAGTGTTTTATAATCTATGAGCAGTATAATGATCCCAGAGCCAGAAATATGTAGTCATAAGCTTAGAAATCAAAGATTTAGAGGTCGTAATAAATTGAAGAATGTAGCTAGAGTCAAGTACCCATTAAGTGAGTGTTGGGGTGGTATGCTTTTATGGTGTTGTCTAAGGTGTAGCAAATTTACAGATTTTATGGTGGTTAGTAGAGAAAGACTAATTAGTTAAAATAATTTAGAATATATATGTGAACTAGGGAAGGAGCTCATGATGTCCTATTATTATGCCAACAAGGATCAATTATAGGTTGTAAATGGAAGACTAGAGTGGTTAGGAATTTATAAATTTACACTTCAATTTGTGGTTCTTTGAAAGAGAGGATCCTTGATACGTATAGAACTATGAAGGTGGTTGAAATGTATGGGTAAGTTGTGACGTGAAAAAGAAAAATATGTTAATGGACTATAATTGGATGGGTTGTAGGACTAGGATTGACTATTCTTACCTTGATGTTTTAGTAGACCCAGTGCTTCTTGATTTTACCTAGTTGTGGTCAACCTAGTATGTGAGAAGATGAGTAGTAAATACTAAGGTGCAGTAGTGATGTTGTGAAGAAGAATTTGTTTGTAAACCGCAGTTAAGTGGAATAGGAAATTAAGGTTGATGAATTTATCAAAAATTTTGATGGGCTAGTATAATATGTAAGATGTTTCAGTGGCAGTCCATGATCGGTACTAGGCGTTAAGTTTGAACTTTAGATGTTGACTATAGAGAAAAGATTGGTAGCTCAAGGATAGTGATGCAAGATTTGGAGAAAATGGATATAGTAGGCTTGATATGATGTGTGCAAGATCTTAGGTTGATAACTTATAAAAACAAATTTTGAGTGTGTAATTATGATATATTCATGAGGACTAGTGTTGAAGCAGTGAATTGTGGCTAAGTCATTAGATGAATAAGAGCCTTAAGTTTATAAGAATAAGTTGTACCCCAGGTAGTATGTTGTTAGATAAGGTTTTAAGTTTATAAGTGTTATGTGTGCCTAGTAAATGTTCTTGAGTTGTTTTGTATGAAAAAGCCTAGGTAAATATAGTATGGTGTTTTTATAAAGCTGAATTAAGGAGAATAATTTAGATATACGAGGTTAAACCTCTTAATATAGTTTTAAATTCCTTGAGCTAGGTGGATATGTGATTAGAGGTGTGATGCTAGTAGACTATGAAAAAGAGGTTAGATTGTTAAGTGTTAGAGGGAATGGATACGTACGCCAATGAAAATTTAAGTTTTATGATGATGAAATTGGAGGGTAAAGGAAGTTTAGAGTAATGCCCTTGGAAGGAATGTTATAGCATAAAGTTAGTATTTTTCCTATAATTGTTTATTAGGGCGAGTTTATTGTTCATGTATGTAGTTATACCCTATCTTGCTAAGGGTTGTGCATATAGCTTTGTTTAGAGAATAAGTCCGCAGACCTAGGATAGTGATCTTTGAGATAAGGTGGAGATAGTGAGGTGTTGACCAGGGCAAGTGTTGATAATTCTAGTGATGATGAGTTTCAAAAAAAGAGTTATGATACGTGCCATAGAAACCCGTTCTTGTTCTATCATATTTCTTGTACTTTAGCCAAGAGGATGCTCTCCCCATGTCTTATGTACTCATGCCAGTGCCTAAGTTCCACACTCTCTATGTATGTCCATGCTTTGTCCCTTGAACTGGAAGCAGTAGTGTCTCTCAATGATCCAAATTTTCTCTACGATTCTATGGAACCAATTTCTATGTTACGATGCTCATGATTCACGAACCCATATCTTACGTTATGCCTAGTTCCAAGAAACTATACTTTGTATATGTTACGGACTCATATTATGTCAGGTCTAAGCCCAAAATGACACTCTCTACTCATGACCATTCTCACTTTTCAGAATGAGACGCAACAGCTTCAAGCAACGGTCTTAGTCATATTCCTTGAATTTATGAATTCCAGCCTTATGTTATACAGCTCTTGATATATGCACTCATGTTTCTCAATATGCCCAATCCTAAGAACTCATGTTATGTTAGGTTATGTTTACACTGGAATGACCCTATATTCAAGATCCATATTTCTGATATATGAAGTACTTCAAGCCAATTGTATTGTATCTTACTACACAGGTCCCATCTTGAGTAGTTCGGCAAATAAGAGTCATAATTGAGTAGTATCACTCATTTTCTTGATGCTCGTATTGTAGTCCCTCAGTGACCTTCCTTATGTGGGGATGATAGTAGTGATGGCAGCATAATAATATTTTAGGTAAGAGAGTAGATGTTCTTTGTTGTGAAAATTATGGTGTGACAACTCGAGCTAAGGTTATGGGTGAAAGGGGGAGTTAGGAAGATGTGGGTAGAAAGGGGATATATAGTGGAAATTCTTGTAGAAGCTATTAAAGATATTGGTTGTAGGTGTGGAAGTCCATAAAGGGTGTGTGGTAATGATAGGCTTGAATGTTGTGATTTTTGAATATGAAGGCCATCGTTTTATGTGGCTAGTACACCTCGATTAGAGCCTGAGGTTGGTTAATTATAAGTGATAAGATGGAGTAGTATTCTTGGGGGCAAAAGTTTTGAGAGAGATATAGACTGTAAAAGAATTTTTTGTAACTTAGACGAGTATGATTGCACTATATGTAGGACCTTGTGACTCCCAGTTAGGCTTGAAATGGAAACAATATGAAGTTAAGACTCGGGCTCTGGTAATTATATGTTGGAGTGCATATTATAAGATGGAATTGATGAAGTGTGGTATTCAGAGACGAGAAGGATTGTTAAGCTTAGGGACTTTTAGTTACATCATTTGAGATGGAAATACTCCCATTCATATGTGCAGCACTACCGTATTTCTTATTATGTATCCATCTTAATCCATGGTTACGATTCCATGGAATTCATACCTTACGTCACTATGATCAAGTTCCGAAGAACTCATGTCCTAGGGCATGTCCATAGTACCGCTGACAAAAAATAGAGCAACCAAGTCATTAAAACAGAACTCAAGAAAGAGTAATGAGATTCAAGTTGTACCTTAAGCTTCGATTTCAGGAATTCCCCACATATGGAAACCATCCATTTTGTTAAACTAACAAACTCGCATGTGATCTATCAAGAATCAGACATGCCAAGAAGAAAAAAAAATTATCATTACATTCTAGCCAAGTAGTTCAAATGCAAGGAGAATTTGTGTCTGCCATCTGCATCGCCTTGTTCTTCTTTGCAAAGAGATTGAATAGTTAAAGGGTTTTTTTTTTACAAAGAGAAAGGACCGAATTGATAGCAGTAGAAGGAAAAGTTAAGAGAGAAGAGAGAGAAATGTGTACAACCATAGTTAATATGTAATTGGTTAACAAAATGCATCTCAGCCATTAAAAAATTAAAGGGACACGTGTACACTAAACAAGGTACCACTAGAGGAACTGGACGAGATTATTACTGGAGGGGAGCAAAATTCAAAACAAATTGATAACAGAAATTCTTGGGACTTGGATCCCCTCTAGTAATAATCTCCTCCAGTTGTTTGTCGCCCGTTATCCTGTTCTTGGAACTGAACTGGAATCTCTGTTTTTTGAGATTCCGCCCGTTATCCTGTTGTTTGTCGCTTCGGGCTAGGGTTTGGCTTACCTATTGGTGGGTTATGGTAGGCACCATCATGACTCAAATATTGGGTCGTGACAGCTTGGTATCAGAGCCAGGTTGTATAGGTAGTGTTGGTACATGAGCCAATGTGTGGTAGAGTCCTGCGGATCGGTACGGGGATGCCTGTATCCTATCCTCGGGAGGCTACGGAGCATTCTTAGGGGAGTCTCTCATTTTCTTGACTCATGTTCGTGCGTTAAGTCTATGTTGGTTTCTGATCTTTATTTGATTCACTCTTTACGCAGATGGCAAGGACGCATGGTACGAGAGCCGAGGGTCAGGACCTCGAGCCTGCAGCAAGGGCTCCAGTTAGGGGTCGAGGTCGACCTAGAGGTCGGAGGCAGGGCAAAGTAGCATCCCCAGGCCGAGATCATGTTAGGGATCAGTCACCCGATCCAGTTATAGTTCCAGATGTTCTGCCGCCACAGCAGCTAGTGGGCCAGGGAGCAACCCAGGCTCCACCTGGATTTATTGATGCTTCAATACTCCGAGACACTTTGGTGCAGTTGCTGGGATTAGTTGGAGGTCCGTCAGCCGAGGGAGCCCAACCAGCAGTACAGAGAGTTGGTATTGGAGCGCAGCCTGCAGCTGCAGCACCCAGAGTTGAGGTTCCGCCTATACCGGTAATCCCACAGCCGGTAGTAGCTCAGCCAGTTATGATTGCCGAGGAGCAGAAAATATTGAGTCGCTTCCTGAGATTAGCTCCACCTAGATTTGCTGGTACTCCAGGAGAGGATGCATATGAGTTCTTGTCCAGCTGCGAGGATAGACTGAGGAATTTGGGATTGGTACAGTATCGTGGTGTTGATTTTGTGGCATATCAGTTTGATACTACAGCGAGGAGATGGTGGAAGGGATATCTTGATTCCAGGCAGCGGGATCTCCGTCGGTTACCTGGACCCAATTCTCTGAGATTTTCTTGGGAAAGTATATGCCCCGTACTATGCGGGAACGACTCAGGGATGAGTTCTCCAGATTGACTCAGGGTTCATTATCTATCGCCGAGTATGAGGCGAGATTTCATAATCTTTCTAGGCACGCTACTTCTATTTTGCCTGATGAGTATAAGAGAGTTAGATGTTTTGTTAGGGGACTGAGATTGCCACTCCGCAGGGCTACACAGAGTTTAGTGACTTCGGGGAATTCATTTGCTTGGATAGCTGAGCATGTATATTCGATAGAGGGGATGGAACGCGAGGCCCAAGGGGGCAGCGATAAGAGACCCCGATTTCAGGGTAGTTACAGTGGCAGTCATAGTAGCTCGCAGTTCAGAGGCCACAGGTTTCAGGGTCGGTACCCTCAGCAGCAACAACAGTCTTTTCAGCGACAGGGTCAGCCTAGTAGGCCCGTACAGTCAGCCTTGCAGATTTTTGATAGGGGTCAGCCCTCCTATAGTGTTCTGGTAGTGAGCCTCAAGGACGTGGTTAGTCCAGGTCATCGACTAGAAGTGGTCATACCGGATCAGTCGGATTTTCTAGGACGAGCAGGGAGCTAGGAGCATGTTATACTTGTGGGGTTGTCGGTCATTTCGCGCGTGAGTGTCCTCAGCGCAGGGTGATTGAGCCTTCAGTTCAGACGGCAAAGCCTATCAGATCTATACCGCCAGTCGGCAGAGGTGGTGCACAGGGTCGTTGGGGTGGTCCCCAGGGTTCTCGAGGTGGAGCACAGAGAGGTCGGACTGGTAGTCAGGTCGGTGCTCAGACTTGTGGTAGCCAGCGTCAATTGTATGCCATGCCGGCTAGGCCGGAGGCTGAGGCTTCAGATGTGGTGATTACAGGTATAATTTTCGTACCACCAGCCAGCTTCTGCATTATTTGATCGTGGATCCACGTTTTCTTATGTATCTACTTATTATGCACCACGGTTAGGTTTATGTTCTGAGTTTTTATCTGTACCTTTACGTATATCTACCCCCGTTGGTGATTCCTTATTAGTGGATCGGGTATATAGATCTTGTCTGGTGACTATTCGGGAGTTTGAGACTCGGGTTGATTTTATTGTATTGGTCATGGTAGACTTTGATGTGATTCTGGGCATGGACTGGTTGTCTTTCCATCATGCAGTCTTGGATTGCTTTGCCAAGACCGTGACCTTAGCCATGTCTGGCGTACCCCCAGTGGTGTGGCAGGGTTCTGTTAGTCACACAGCGACAGGGATAATTTCATACGTTCGGGATCGTAGATTGATGTCGAGGGGATGTGATTCATTCCTTGCTTATGTTAGGGATGCTAGTATTGAGAGTCCATCGCTTGACTCCGTCCCTGTTGTTCGTGAGTTTTCTGATGTATTCCCAACTGACCTACCTGGCCTTCTTCCTGAGCGTGCTATAGAGTTCATTATTGACCTCAAGCCGGGCACCCGACCTATTTCTATGGCTCCTTATCGTATGGCTCCTGCTAAGTTGAGAGAGTTGAGTACTCAGCTCCAGGACCTTCTGGGAAAGGGTTTTATCAGGCCGAGTGTGTCATCGTGGGGTGCTCCAGTTCTGTTTGTAAAGAAGAAGGATGGGTCTATGCGAATGTGTATCGATTACAGACAACTAAATAGGGTAACGGTGAAGAATAAGTATCCTATGCCTCGTATCGATGATTTGTTTGATCAACTTCAGGGTGCAGCAGTATTCTCGAAGATAGACTTGAGATCTGGATATCATTAGTTGAGAGTTAGGGCTGAGGACATCCCAAAGACAGCCTTCAGGACTCGGTACGGCCATTGTGAGTTCCTGGTGATGTCTTTTGGGTTGACTAATGCCCCAGCAGCTTTCATGGCCTTAATGAATCGTGTATTCAGGCCATACTTGGACTCCTTTGTGATTGTGTTTATTGACGATATCTTGGTTTATTCAAAGAGCAATTAGGAGCACGAGCAACATTTGAGGATTGTGCTCCACACTTTGAGAGATCATTGGCTTTATGCCAAGTTCTCAAAGTGTGAGTTCTGGATTGAGTCTGTAGCTTTCTTAGGGCATGTTGTATCCAGACACGGTATCATGGTAGACCCAGCAAAGATCGAGGCTATTCGAGGTTGGGCTAGGCCCACGTCGCCTACTGAAGTTAGCAGTTTTATTGGGTTAGCAGGGTACTACAGGCGATTTGTTGAGGGCTTCTTATCTATTGCATCTCCTATGACCAGACTGGACAGAAAGGAGGTTTCGTTTCAGTGGTCTGAGGATCGTGAGGCGAGCTTTCTGAAGCTCAAGGATCGACTTACTTCTGCCCCTGTGTTGACTCTTCCAGTTGAGGGCAAGGGTTTCACCGTGTATTGTGATGCATCTAGTATTGGTTTGGGATATGTTCTGATGCAAGGGGGTCGTGTCATTGCTTACGCATCGAGGCAGCTAAAGGTACACGAATGTAATTATCCCACTCATGACTTAGAATTAGCAGCGGTAGTGTTTGCACTGCGGATTTGGAGGCATTATCTATACGGTGTTCATTATGAGATCTTTACAAACCACAGCAGTCTTCAACATAGTATGACTTAGAGGGATCTTAATTTGAGGCAGCGCAGGTGGATTGAGTTGCTAAAGGTCTATGATATCTCTATTCTCTATCATCCGAGCAAGGCGAATGTGGTAGCGGATGCCTTGAGTCGGAAGGCAGTGAGTATGGGTAGCTTAGCCTTCATTCTAGTCTCTCAGCGGCCGTTGGCTTTGGACATTCAGTCCTTAGCTAACTCGATGGTGCGTTTGGATATTTCTGACCCCGGGAGGTTTATCGCTTGTGTTGGTGCGAGATCTACTTTGCTGAAGCAGATTCAGCGTTGTCGGTTTGAGGATAGTGGTCTTCGTAGCCTTCAGGATCAGGTGTTAAGGGGTGAGTCTGAGAGGGCTACCTTGGATTCAAATGGTGTTCTGAGGTTTGATGGTCGTATTTGTGTTTCGAGGGTTGGAGATTTGATTCAAGTGATTTTGCACGAAGCGCACAGCTCTAAGTATTCTATACACCCTGGGACAGCTAAAATGTATCGGGATCTGAGGAAGCACTATTGGTGGAGTGGTATGCGGAGAGATATAGCAGGGTTTGTAGCACGATGCCTCTGTTGTCAGCAGGTAAAAGCCAAGCACCAGAAACCTGGTGGATTGCTTCAGCAGTTGCCCATTCCCAAGTGGAAATGGGAGCGGGTCAGTATGGATTTCATTGTTGGATTGCCTCGCACCTCCCGTGGTTTTGATAGTATTTGGGTTATTGTAGATCGGTTGACTAAGTCTGCACACTTTATACCTGTTCGAGTTTCCTACAGTGCTAAGAGATTAGCTCGTGTATATATTCAAGAGGTGGTTCGCCTACATGGAGTGCCAATATCTATTTTCTCAGACCGAGGGTCTCAGTTTACCTCCAATTTCTGGCAGACTTTCCAGGAAGAGTTGGGTACTCAGGTGAACCTTAGTACTGCATTTCATCCTCAAACTAACGGGCAGTCGGAGCGGACGATTCAGGTATTGGAGGATATGCTCCGTACTTGTGTGTTAGACTTTGGGGGTCAATGGGATCAGTTCTTACCTTTAGCCGAGATCGCGTATAATAATAGTTTTCACTTCAGCATTCAAATGGCTCTGTTTGAGGCTTTATATGGCAGACGGTGTCGATCTCCAGTTGGCTGGTTCGAAACTTCAGAAGTCAGTCCTCGTGGTACAGATTTGCTCCGAGAATCTTTGGATCGAGTTCGAGTGATTCAAGATAGGTTGCGGACAGCTCAGAGTAGACAGAGGAGTTATGCTGACCGTAGACGTCGTTCGTTGAAATTCAGGGTGGGTGATAGGGTCTTCTTACGAGTATCACCCATGAAGGGCGTGATGCGGTTTGGTAGGAAGGGTAAGCTTAGCCCCAGATATATTGGACTCTTTGAGATTTTACGGACAGTTGGAGAGGTGGCTTATGTGCTAGCTTTACCTCCGACATTTTCAGCTATCCACCCAGTGTTTCATGTTTCTATACTGCGACAATACATTCCGGATGAGTCGTATGTGTTTCGGTGGGACTCAGTTCAGTTAGACGATAAACTAACATTTGTGGAGGAGCCTGTGTCCATTTTAGCCAGAGATGTCAGACGGTTACGCTCCCGGGACATTCCAGTGGTTACGGTACAATGGTGTCACCGTCCGGTTGAGGAGGCTACTTGGGAGCTTGAACGTGACACGCGAGCCTAGTATCCCTACTTGTTCACGTCTTTAGGTATGTGCTTATTCTTGACTTTCGCGGACGAAAGTCCTTTTAGTAGTGGATATTGTAATGAACTTCCCAGTTATTTCCCTCATTTTCGTGTGTTCTCAGCGTTTATAGCTTTTCTATAACTGCCCCAAGTTATTTATGACTTGCAGGGACTGACAGTTCGGTTCCCAGCCAGTTCGTTTGAGCATATTATTTAGACCGAGCAAGTTGTAAAAGATTAAATTAAATTTGAATTTGGTGAAATGACATAGTTAATTACCTTTCGAAAATGTTTTTGACATTTATAAAATTCTTTAGTTATGATATATCTATACTATTTTATAATAGTTTTATAATTTATTAATAATTTAAGCAGAGATAGTGAATTTAAATATGTTAAAATAATATTATTATTTTATGGAGGTTTTATTCGAAATAATTTTCTATTAATTATGGTATATTTAAAATATTATATTTATTTTACCACGAACCTATGTAATATCCCAGTGCAAAAATAATGGGATAGATGATCTTATCTTTAAATGTTGCCACCTACCCTCCACGTGAGGGTGCAAGGCAGGGACAACAAATGGATAAGGTGGCAGCAATTTGTACTATTTTATAAGTTAACAAGTAGGTTAGTACTATAGGTTTGTACTATATATATACTCATACAATTTGGTAATCTCTTTCATTAAAAAGAGCACTAATGCCATTCTGTGGAGTTAGAAAGTACATAGGAGTTCATTTTCTTTAAATCTACTTGTTCTTGGCAGAAAGTTTTCTTACTTATAGTGGGCAAATAAGTGTAGTATACACGCACATACTTAAGCAGATCATGATTGAGAAATTTTAGTGGAACGAAAAATATTTTGAAATTATATTTGTTCTTCGAAAGAAAGGTCAATTATTTATATCAAGTTATTCAAGCTCGGGTTCTAGTGAGAAAGTGTTTGTGGACGTGTAATCGTCGTTATTTCGATAAGTTTTATTGTATTTACGGTGGTTTTCCTATACGTTTGTATTGTTGTTGCTATTTGAGATATATGTTGAGCTCAAATTGAGCAGTGTTAGTTGTGACTATTGGTCACGGGGTAATTTTGGATGCTGTGACGGTTTTGATTTTGCGAATTCGTAAGCGGGCCCTACATGGGATCTTCGAAAAAAAATTTGAACTAATGCAATAGGGGTATCAATAGTCATAATTTGACATGTAGTTTCTTATTTTGGTAGCATGGCAGCAGTTTGAGGCCTCTCAGAAGGGGAAGGCTCCTATGTAGCTAGCTTTAACAGGCATTCGGCGGCGTCCAGGTAGGCTAAATTTACCTCCCTTTGTACTTAGATTGGGCTTATGTGTGATATATGTATGCTATTGTGCTGGTGTTGCGGGCTGGTATTATAGACTTGGTGGTGGTAGTGGTTTGCTGTGATTTAGGCCTTCTAGGCCGGATAGGGCTATTCGAATATATTCCAGGCCCGTTATCCTCATGGTACACCACAGATGACCTACTTGGGGTCGGATAGTATTGTTGTTGTTGTTGCTAGTTTGGGGAATTCTATTGTTGGACCTTAGTCCAGGCTTAGACAAACTTAGCCCAGACTTAGACAAGTATAACTAGACTTGGTATTCGGGATCCGATAGTGGACCCTGTTACCCTTTTAGTAGACTTGTCAAAACTTGGACACCTTTAGGCTTAGTTAAGCCGTAGTATGACCTGTTGGGCTTGTGACGGGGTTGAGTCACCCCGATTATACCTGATTGGCTTGTTTAGCCTTTTAGTCCCTGGTTGGCTAGCTTGACTTAGAACGCTGACCCACATTTCCATGACATTTATACCCAGACTTGTATAAACATATTGTTTATAGTAGATAGTTGACCTAGAAGGACCCCGAAGTTGACTTGTAGCATGTTGTGGGTTAGTTTCTGTACTTGACGTTCCCTGTTTATCTGATATGATATGACATTTGATTCTGTTATGGTTACTAATTGTTATGAGTTTCGGTTCGAGTCCGGCCACTAATTATTATAAATTCCGGTTCGAGTCTGGCCACTGATTATTATGAGTTCCGGTTCGAGTCTGGCATCTGATTATGGTATGATTGGAGAGTTTTGGTACTGGGTACCGTGGTTACTAGATACTGATAGAGCTTTGAGACACTGGTGACTATGCATTTACTTTTCTTGTGTGTCCCGCTGGTTTGTGGGGGCCAGATTGGGTTATTGTTTTCTTCCGTGTGCCTATCGAGTTTATGGGGGCCCAGATAGGTTATGTTTGACTTGTGTGTTTACTTACGCATTTATTTACTCGTTATTCTGTATCGCACTTATTTTCTCCTGAGCATATCTATACGCCTCGGCAGTTACTTATGTACTTATTATTTATGCCCCGGACCTATTATGCACCCTCGTATTTTAGCTTGCTTATATTGTATTGAGCTCAGTCGGCCGATGATGCCTACTGAGTACCCTTTGTCCCGGTACTCATACTGCACTTCTGCATCTTTTTCCCGATGCAGATCCGGGCACCAGCCGACAGTTTTGACGTGACTCTCTTCTCAGCACTGATTCCGGAATAGGGTGGGCTTACTGACGTCCGAGGCAGATCCCACTCCATCTCTACTGTATAGTCTTTTGCATTCGAGACATATTTGGTTTCTGTCTAGTACTTTAGGTATGTTTAGTAGTGGCTTTTGTACCGACCTCACCGGGTCTTGGGAGGGGTTCTTGACTTTATATGTTGTCCTCTTCCTTCTCAGTCTTGGTATGAATCTATATTTTGATTTTATATTTCTAGTATGTTTATTAATATGATTACTTCCACTTCAACTCTATTTTCTGGGATTCCGCCTGTTAGCCTGTTGTTTGTCACTCCGGGCTAGGGTTTGGCTTGCCTATTGGTGGGTTACGGTAGGCGCCATCATGACTCAAATATTGGGTCGTGACATTTAAAAACTGAATGTAGCAATATCTAAATTTTTAAATTGGTTATTCTTAGGTATAGGTAAGGAAACGTGAAAAGTTAAGCTTTTGTATATTTTTTTTTAAGAAAAAAATTCTAAGAGTTTTTTTAAATTTTAAAATTGGGAAGTTTAATGTGCGTGCATTTTATGAAGATTTGATTTCTTCTTTTTTCAAAAAAAAATTAAAATTAATGTGCATTTTTAGATAGATTTTTAATATTTAAAGATTTTTTAAATTGTTTTTTTTTTGAAAAAAAATATTACTGACTTTTGTGGTGCTGACATGTCACGACTCAATATTTGAGTCATGATGGTGCCTACCGTAACCCACCAATAGGCAAGCCAAACCCTAGCCCGGAGCGACAAGCGATGGGCTAACGGGCGAAATCTCAAAAACAGAGATGAGGTGGAAGTAACCGTACTAATAAGCATGCTAGAACTATAAAAACAAACAGAATCAAAATATACCCATACCGAGACTGAGAAGGAAGAGGACAATATGTATAAAGTCAAGAACCCCTCCCAAGACCTGGTGAGGTCGGTACAAGAGCCACTACTAGACATATCCAGAATACAAGACAGAAACCAAATATATATAACAAGTGCAACAGTCTCGAGAGCAAAAGACTATACAGTAGAAGATGGAGTAGGATCTGCCTCGGACTTCAGTAAGCTCACCCTACTCTGGAGTCAATGCTGAGAAAAGAGTCATGTCAAAACCATCGACTAGTGCCTGGATCTGCATTGGGAAAAAAGATGCAGAAGTGCAGTATGAGTACCGGGGCAACGGGTACTCAGTAGGCATCATCGGCCGACTGAGCTCAATATAATATAAGCAAGCTAAAGTGCAGGGGAGCATGCTAAGTCCGGGGTATAGGTAATAAATACATAAGTAATTGCCGAGACGTATAGATATGCTCAGGAGCTAAATAAATGCGATACAGAGTAACGAGTAAATAAATGCCTAAGTAAACACACAAGTCAAACATAACCTATCTAGGCCCCCATAAACCCGATAGGCACACGGAAGAAAGCAATAACCCAGTCTGGCCCCCATAAACCAGCGGGACACACAAGAAAAGTAAATGCATAGTCACCAATGTCTCAAAGTTGTATCAGTATTCAGTAACCACGGTACCCAGTACCAAATCTCTCCAATCATATCATAACCAGATGCCGGACTCGAACCGGAACTCATAATAATCAGTGGCCAAACTCGAACCGACACTCATAATAATCAGTGGCCGGACTCAAACCGAAACCCATAATAATCAGTACCCATCATATCTGAATCAGTGGCCGGACTCAAACCAGAACTCATCATAGCCAGTAACCAGAACAGAATCAAATGTCATATCATATTAGATAAACGGGAAACACCCTAGTCCCAAGTCAATATTAGTATATAAGTACAGATGTTAATTCCACAACATGCTACAAGTAAATCTCGGGGTCCTTCTAGGTTACTACCCACTATAAACAATATGTATATACAAGTCTGGGTATACATTATAAGTCATGAAAAGGCAGGCCAGTGCTCTAAGTAAAACTAGCCGACCCCGGTCAAATACGGTGCTATCAGGGACTAACAAGGCTAAACAGGCCAATCGGGTATAATCGAGGTGACTCAATCCCGTCACAACCCGAACAGGTCATACTAGGTCTTAACTAAGCCCAAAGATGTCAAAGTTCTGTCAGGTCGACAAGAAGGGTAACGGGACCCGCTACCGGGTCACGAAAACCAGGTCTGGTTATACTTGTCTAAGTCTGGGCTAAGTCTTTCTAAGCCTGGACTAAGGTCCAACAATAACATTCCCATACTAGCAACAACAACAACAATACTATCCGACCCTAAATAGGTCATCTGTGGTGTACCACGAGGATAACGGGCCTGGAATATATCCGAATAGCCCTATCCGGCCTAAATCACAGCAAACCAGCACCACCAAGTCTATAATACCAGCCCGCAACACCAGCACAATAGCATACATATATCACACATAAGCCCAATCTAAGTGCAAAGGAAGGTAAACCTAGCCTACCTGGACGCCTGCCGCAAGCCTGCCAAGAAAACCAGCTAAATAGGAGCCTTTCCCTTTCGAGAGGCCTCCGACTGTTGCCAAGCTACCAAAATAATAAACTACATGTCAAAATATGACTATTGATACCCATATTGCATCAGTTCGGAAAATGCCCGAAAATCCCACGTGGGGCCCGCTTGCGGAATAGCAAAACTGAAACCGTCACAGCGTCCCAAATCACCCCGTGACCAATAGTCACAACTAACACTCCTCAATTTGAGCTCAAAATATAGCTCAAACATCAATACCAATCCCAACAGTTTCACCGTGTAAATGAAAATTACCGTAAAAGTAAGAAATCGTACCGTAGAAATGACGAGAGTGAGTCCACGGACTCAAATATATAATCCCATAAGCTCAAACCTCAATGGATTATATCAATATTGAGCTTATATGATAAGAAATGGTGAGGGATTAGATGAAACAGTGACAGAAACGTCACGTTATATGTGTTTAATCCAAAATGTATATAAAGAGAAACAATAAATAAGAATATTCGCCTAACTTTCATACATATAACCTTGTAAATATTTTCATGCTACTAATTTGATGTGGCAGCGTTTAATAAATGCTAAAGAGACCTTGTTGTCCCTTTCCTCCACTTCCACGTGGAGTAGAGGTGGCAACACTGACTTTTACTTGTCTCGATACGTATGTATTCGGGTATTGTATAAGTTCGTGGTAAAATAAATATCATATTTTAAATATACCATAATTAATAGAAAATTATTTCTAACAAAACCTCTATAAAATAAAAATATTATTTTAACATATTTAAATTCACTATCTCCGCTTAAATTATTTATAGGTTATAAAACTATTATAAAGTAGTATAGATGTATCATAACTAAAGAATTTTATAATTTTCAAAGACATTTTCGAAAGGTAATTAACTATGTCATTTTACCAAATTCAAATTTAATTTAATATTTTACAACGTGCTCGGTCTAAATAATATTCTCAAACGAACTATCCGGGAACCGAACTGTCAGTCCCAGCAAGTCATAAATAACTTGGGGAAGTTATAGAAAAGCTCTAAACGCTGAGAACACACGAAAACGATGGAAATGACCGGGAAGGTCATTACATGACATATGGCAGTTTTGCCTCTCCTATTATAGATAGACTAGTATACGTACCCGTGCGATGCACGGATAATTTTATAGTATTATTTCTAATCGTTTCATATTGAAATGTTTCGTTCGAGCATATTAAATTATATTACATTTTAAAAAAGTTCATCTATCATATCATTTATCAATGAAATGCGAAAAAAAATCCTTTTATCTACCCCTCCCCCCTCCCCACCTCACACCCCTACCCCACCTCCATCTCCACACCCCACCCTCAATTTTTTTAAATAAAAATAAATTCTAACCCCCCTCCCCCACCCACCCCAATTCCCTCACCTCTAACCAATTCTATAAAACCAAAAAAAAAATCATAAATTGCAAAAAAAAACTTTTATGTTTCATACTTTTCTTTATTATATTATTCACAATTTAAATATAGTAGATTGTTGATATCACTCTCCCCCATCTCCCCCCCCCCCCCCCCTGCCCGCCCCCAATCTCTTATCAAATTTATATGAGTAAAAACATTAATGTAATTGCAAAAAAAGCTTTTATGTTTCATATTTTTCTTTATTATGTGTTTATAATTTAAAGATTTCAGATTGTTAAAAACAATTAAGAATTTTATTCTATTGTCCCCCCCTCCCCCCACCCCCACCCCCAATCTCTTCCGTTTAAAATTTATAAATAGTAATATGTGTATTATCTAATAACTTCATTATATTCTCAAAATTAGTTTAAATTCCTCTCCCCCCCTCCCTCCCCCCAAATTCTCAGTATATATTTTTTCTACTGTATTTTAATTATTTTATTTTTCTCTAATTTGACTTTGAATTAAATTATTTTTTTGTGTTACACGCATAAGCAGTTGAGTTTTCTTCTCTCATATCTCAAATAATAGAAGGTGGAATAGATAAGTTTTGTTATGCATAACAAAATAAATGAAATGTATATTAAAAGAAAACTTTAAAATAATCTAATATGCTAGAATTGTTTATAATTTAAAACTCAGGTTAAACACTTTCACATCTATCTGAAATATAATTTTATCTTATATTCTATTTTAAATTTTTTTTTTTTTTTGACTTAAAATCAAAATAATTATTAACTTGTCCTAAGAATTAAAAGAAATTCCATAATACATGTTAAATTTCTTGAATATGAATTTTAAAGGAGAAAGTAAAATCATGAACTCATTCTATGAAAAAGAATTTTAAAATATAACATGTGTATATTATGTTTAATTATGTAACATGTGTATATTATGTTTAATTATACTCTAAGCTAGGGGTGTGTAAAAACTGATGTAACCGATAAATAAAATCGAAAAAATGTTATTGATTTATCGGTATCGGGTTATTGAATTAATGCTTTTTAAATAATTTTGTAAATTTTTTTATTGGGCTATCGTTTTAGTTTCTGGTTTGAAGGTTTTAGTCAATGGTTAAACTGATAACCCAATAAACTTTTATTAAAATTATATTTTTATCCCTAGTTATATAATAGTGACATTAGATTTTAAATACATACCATATTGTTCTTTGCATTTTGTAGTTGCCTTATTGTTATTATTTTCTTTCTTAAGTCGTTGGCTTGGTGGGGTTCTACCCATCAGTGTAAACTTAAACTGATGTTGTTTTTCATTTTAAGAGATCGTTATCGTTGCTATTGCATCAAAAAGAAGACAAATGTTTTAGTAATAATATATTTGAACTTGTTTTACTTGTAATCTGTGTAGGCTTTTATGCATGAAGGTAGTGTGTATATATGAATAGATAAAAAAAAAGAAAAGAAAGCAAAAAAAAATAAAAATAGAGAGCATTTTCTTATCGGTTAAATCGAAAACTAAACCGTTAAGGACCAAAAATTGATGACAAATATCTTATTGGTTTGGTTATCGGTTTAGTGTGTTTACAAATTAAAAATTGATAAATCGAATCAATAATACACAAAATCAAATCAAACCGACCGATGCACCCCTACTGTGAGCTACATCATTAAAAATATACCTTCTTAGACTGTGATTTAACATTCAATATTATGGGTTACCACATATACTTTTAAAACTATTTTATATAATCTTTTAAATATTTTATTTTCTTTTTTTATACTAAGGAACTACTCAAGAAGAAATGCAACAATGCTACTTGGTTGTATAAGATAAGACGCACAATCAGTTTTAAAAAATTAAATAGAAATGTAGATTTGCAAGTAAAATCAAGAATAGAATAAACCAATTGACATATCTAAATACTGTAAAAAATATTTTAGGTAAAAATAAAGGACGAAAATGAGTCCACAAAAATGCTCTAAGTGTATTCATTTTTTCAAAAACATCATTTTTATATTTTAGATGTGATTTTTTAACTTTTTAAATGCTAACTTTGTTATAGTTTTATATTATTATTTTATTAAAATAAGTGCTGATATTATTTATTTTTTAAAAAAGAAAGAAAAAAAGTTTTTTCTAAAATAAACTATCAAAACCCCATGGACACTCCAAATGTATATTGTTTGTGCACGTTCCCCATCTTCACATTTGCACACACTCATAAGTGCATTTTCCAATCTTTTTTTAAAAAAAGTAAATTTTATACTTTTTGAATTATATATATTTTAAGATGAAAAGCTATATTTAAATCCTACATGCTATATAATGGAACATATTTTAGCTTTTACTTCATATTAACAAGAGACTTTTGATTTATTCACTTAAGTTTTGATCATAATTTCTATTTTATGTGTGTTTGTTTGTGTTGCAGGTATTATGAAAGCAATTATATTATAACAAAAGAAAAAAAAAACATTAAAATCAAGTACTTGTCATAGAAATTAAAATATATATTAAAATAAAATATATATTTGTCCAACATCCTCTACAACACATGATTTGATATTAAAATTATCCATAGAAAATGTTGTACGGACTATTATTATATTATGATTCTTATTATTATTATCATTATTATTATTATTATATTGTATTGTATTTTTAATACTACTACTACAATTACTATTTTACTATAGCAACTATTATTAAAATTGTTGTTGTTGCTATTACGAATCTACTATTACTATTTTACTTTTATTAAACTTATTATTATTATTATTATTATTATTATCATTATTATTAATATTATCATTGTATTTTTATTTTATATTTTATATTTAATTCAATCGAATTCAAATATATTTTATTAAATTTGAAAGAGATAAGTTTATGAAACAGTAAGAGTTCATTTAGAACTCTTTTCAGTAGGTTTTTATTTTTAAGCTAATGATTTTTTTTCTTTTTGAAAGGATAATGACTTTCAAATTCAAGTACTTAAATTTTTCAATTCAAAATTTTTATTACAACATTTATAACTTTGTCCTAAAACCACCAAGTGACTTCTCAATAATTTGCCACTTGCCTAATTGTGGTGCTTTGTCCTCTGCTTTATAATATATATAGATAGATTGAAATATTTAAATGTGTCAACCCCCTTATTAAAATATGCAAAATTTGTCCATATTTGAAAAGGCAAAAGTTTAGTACCCAATCCGATGGTACCACTTATTATCCCATAATCAAAATATAATACAGTCAAACCTCCCTATAACGTCACCTCATTATAACGATATTTCACTATAATGACTTGATTTTCTCCAAAATCGACTTATTATGTTATATTTTACTTCTCTATAACGACATTCTACTTATAACAACAATGATGTTTATTATAGTGGTACACTCTTTGTAAAATTACCTCTCTATAACAACATACTCAAATATTATGTAATAATATTTTGTAAGAAATATAGTATGTATAAAATAAAATACCAAAATATTTATAATAATCATTATTAATCTCATACACAGTAAATTTCAAGCACGAATATCTAATTTAAAAGAAAAAACTATATTTAAATGGTACACATCAATTATTTCATAACTTCACAAGGAAAAAGCTACTAATGTTTATCTTTTTTATATTCATGCTCTTTTTAATTTTACATACTTTTATTTATAACAGTTAAATGAAATCTGAACTTCAAATGTCAGTATACATATCTGACAGCACCTCTCTATAGCAACCATAATATTTTCGAACAAACGTTACCACTATAGATAGGTTTTACTGTATTCATGTAATTTACCTAATTGTTCACCTTAAATTTTTTAAATTTTCTTTCTCGTTCTTCTTTTTCCTCCTCACTATTTTCGCTGCCAATTACCCTTTCTTCCTCTTCTCTCCACCATCACTACCATTAATCTTCTTTTCCCCTCTTTCCTTGCCACCTACCACAACATCCATCATCAAAAGTTTGTGCGGTAACAATTTGAACATTCAACATAAAATGCTATTTCAATATACATATAGTGAAATTTTTTTATAACAGGCCCTCGCTATAACAATATTTTATCATAACAACAACAACAACATACTCAGTGTAATCCCACTACGTAGAGTCTGGGGAGGGTTAAGTGTACGCCGTACATACCACTACCTCATGTTATATTTTACTTCTCTATTCCACTCATACCAACAATGACATTTATTATAGCAATACATTCTTTGTTACTATTAATATTTTAAGTATTATTTTAATCAGATTATAAATTAATATTTATTACTATTAATTGGCATGCATAAATCTTACTAATTTCCTGCAAAACTTTTGACTAAATGAAAATTTAATCACACTATATAAATCTTACTAATTTCCTGCAAAACTTTTGACTAAATGAAAATTTAATCACACTATATAAAATTAATCGAATTGTATAGATTACTTTTGTATATTCTATGAATACAAACAAACTCTTTCTCTCTCTTTCTAAACTCCAGTACTTTATATTATCTGCTTACTTGACTAATTTAACATCAGTTCTCACCTCAGATTTCTTGTATTTCCCTCTCCTACCCTTAATTGAGACCTTATCTCAATTAATAATACTTTTTCTCTTACTATATTAATTTCTCTTCCTATTTGTTAAGTAAAAATAAATGTGAAAATAAATAATTAATTATATCTTGATTTTCTAAAATAACAACTATTTTAAATCAATAATAATTTTTAATAACCATAAATTCATGAAAACTAAAACGTACTAGAAAGAGTAGTTTGTTGTACAACAAGAAAGTTGAGGTTCTTTTTAAAAAAATATATTTAAGCCAATTCCATAGCTTATATTTACGTGTGGTCACGGAGGTTGACATTAACCCCTACCTTGTTAATAAGCATCCAAAAATCTACAAAGGAGTAGTGCTACGCCATTTTGCCCTACTTTACAACTGACCAGATAATATATCATATCATACTTATTCTATAAGTGGGAAGCCACAATATTAAAAGTTGAAATACTAAAATAACCCTATTAAGTAAAGTGTCTATAATACCTTTAGAAAATAAACAATTCTCTTTATTGATCTAGAAAAATTGAAGAAGTTAAAGGGCTGCATTAAATTATTAATTAACTAAATTCAATTAACTGATTCAATGCATGAATCTTTAATTTCATCTACTAAATGTAGACTACTTAATTTCTTCTACAGGTTACAACCATTCGGATGATCATTTTTCCCTATTCCCTTTCTTTCATTCAATTCCTCTTAAATACATAAAGTTTAAGTTATAAATCTCCAACTTAGCTGTCTTTTAAATTCTTTTTACATAAACCCTCTGTTAGCAAAAGAGAGGTGTTAGAGGAATTAGTTTCCATTGCATATTTCTGAGAATAGTGAGGGATCCACTTTTTTTACAAATTATGTTTGAGCTTTCTCATCAAATTTTTCTTAGGCGTATTTAAGTTCTCTCTCTATATAAAAGTAAGGATTGGTTCTAGTTAATAAGTTGTTAGACATTTGTTTGCAATACATTACATTGGATGTTGTTATAAAAATTTTATTTATTAACATGACGTTTGAGTTGGTTAATTCAAAATTCTAAAATATTTCTGCTAAAAAATAGATGGTTTTTTTTTTAAATATAAATTTTGTATGTTCTTTTTACAATCCTCAACATTATTTTAAATGATTAAAATCATAAAATTCAGTATTAAATTTTTTTAGGATCTCAAAATTTTAAGGACCTAAAGCAAATATTTTACTAGCCTCACTCGTGAGACATTGTGGTTATGTGGAATGAGGATGCTCTCAAGATTGAGGAGGTCTCTATCTCTACCCAAGAGATTAATGTGCTAATTAAGGTAAGCCCCACTGCTACTCCTTGGTTATGTACTGTTGTTTATGCTAGTAGTCATTATGCCACTCGTAAAGATTTGTGGAATAGCCTTAAGTCTAGAGCTGCCAATATTTCTTGCACTTGATTTGTTGGAGGAGACTTCAATGAAGTCCTCAAAGCTAAAGACAAGAATGGGGGCAACTATATAAGCAATCCTAGAACAAACCTATTTAGGGAATGCATTAACAGTTGTAAGCTCATGGACCTTGGTTTCGAAGGGAGTAGGTATATCTGGTGTAATAACAGATTCTCCAACCGTAGAGCCCTTGTTATGGATAAAGAATTGATAGATGTTTAGCCAATAAAGCCTGGATGCATAATATTCCTGAGGCTCAAGTCATACATCTTGCCAAATCTCACTCGGAACATTGCCCCATGCTCATTCAATTGGACCCTCAAGATAAAAAAAAAAAACCCTTAGCAATCCCTTTAGGTTTGAAACTATGTAGTGTAGTCACCCTACCTTCCCTAAAATTGTCAAGGACTATTTTAGAACTAATAGATGTATCAAGGGGGATGCCAATACTAGATTCTTTCACACCTCCACTAGTGTGAGAAGATGAAGGAACAAAATTACTTCTCTTATTGATTAAGTAGGCAATGAGGTAAATGATGCCCAAGCTATTAATCAAGCCATTCTTTCCTATTTCACCAAGCTTTAATGTACTAAGCTTTCCCTAACTAATAGAGAGTGTAGTCTCTATATTGAGGGACTTGTCTAGACTAGTTAGCAACACTCCTCCCTGTTGGTCCACCTGACCTAAAAGGAAATCAAGTTTGCCCTTATGTCATTCAAATCTTTTAAGGCTCTTGTCCCTGATGCCTTTCACCCTTTCTTCTTTTAGAAGTACTAAGATAAGCTTAAGAAAGGGGTCACTAACTATAACATGTCCACCTTTGATAAGAGTTGGATGGACCCTGACATGAAAAAAACTCTTATTTGCCTCATCCCTAAGTGTCCTAATGCCAATAGCCTTAAGAACTTCACGCCCATTAGTCTTTGTAACACTGTGTATAAGTATCACGATCTGAGACTACCTCCTGAACGTAACACGGTGCTTAGAACCACAAGTGGTCTCAAGCTAACCCATGGTACCGACATATTTCATGAGCAACTGAACAAAAATATATTAAACTGAAAGTACTAAGCGAAAGCATTATCATGAGCTAAACTTGTTAAATACAACACTGGTTAAAAATATTTACAACAACTGGATTATAAAAAGAAAGATAAGCTGGAATTAAATACATCAACTCTGATTGACTATATGTCTATGAAGCCTCTACTAACACTGACTACAGTTAGTCAGGACATGACCCCCAACTATTTATGATCAAAGTATAAGAACAAAAGTAAAATGTTATGACTACTGAAGTCTGACTGGAGTTCCCGAATGAGGAGAACTCATCACTTGTGGACTGGAAGATGTGATCTGCCTGACTATGATCCTGATAACAAGCACCTGAATCTACTTCACATGAAAAATGTAGGCAGAAGAGGTATGTGGTCAGTACTTTGAATGTACTGAGCATGTGAGATATGCACTAATCATAAAAAATACTTAAACATACTTTAAAACTGAGGACATTAACCAATTACTAAAATATACATTTAAATAATGTCTGTACTGAAAAACTTTGAGACATAATGAAATCTTTGAGTCATGAACTAAAACATTTCACAAGACTGGAAAGTTGTAGAAGCATAAATATTTCATATGAATTAAAACTAGTGTTGAACACACTGTAAAACTTGTTTAACTGAGGATGCATAACTTAGAAAATATATTGAGTTAATGTACAAGACCCAAAAATAAATATTCATAATTTGCATATCTGAAGTATAACTAAAATCACGTAAAAAATCTCAAAATCAGTAAAAATAGGGGTCTATCACAATAACTATATAAAACTATTTATGTGGGAGATACTCTTAACCGACATAAACCACGTGAGCTAAACATAGAGTTTGATGTATAGGCCCTATCGAAAGGATCCAATATACCTTGCCAGGGTATAAAGGCATGACTGAAGTGGAATCCAATGTATACACCCCATTGGGAGGACTCAATATACCCTTTTCAAGGGTATAAAGGCATGACTGTGTGATCACTAAACCGACCCCATTTAGTCAAGTGTAATACCTACAGTGGCATGTAGTTCTAGGACTTAGGTGCGCTAAACCCGTGTTCGCTCAGTGCTCAATACTACTCCCAAAATAATACTATTTGCTCATACTAGATAATTCATCATGAAAGTAAGCATGAACTAGTTTTAAATTTGACTGATGACTGTAGTCCTAACATAGTGATAACTAGTCATGCTTCTTTTACTATTTTCATGAAAACATAGAAAGTATTTTGGTATTCTTGCTACAACTGAGATCGTAAGGTAAAATCATGTAAAATAGTGTATATCATACTAAAATCCCCACATACCTAAACTTGATGATTTCTTGGAGGAAATTTTGAGTTTTGAGCCTTGGAGGTTGAATTTTTTAAGAGAAAACCCTTGCTTTGGTTTTTCTTGAGAGTTAGAAGGAGAATGAGAGCTTTTGAATATTTTTCTAAGTGTCATGGACAACTTTTGGGGTTAAAAATGGGTTTGGGGAGGTTACATGTGGGTATAAGGATGAAATTGCCCTTAAACTTTAAAGGAGGAGAAAAAAAATTTCCCCTGGAAAGGGGGTGTGCCTCGCACGAACCATCATGCGGTACCTATCTGTGCATCGCACGTCCCATCATGCGACACTCAATTGTACCTCGTACGTTCTAAACAATGACCAACTAGGAGGTGTTTTGTTATCAAGGCCTAAAGCTGAGGTCACCACGTACAGCACACAACCTCCTATTTTGATCCATGACACCATTTTTCAACCCAAGACTTACCCTAAATATTTTCCAACCTTCTTAAGGGTCAAATGACATTAGTTTATGACCCTAAACACATAGAAATCCCACTATGAATGTGGATGAACTTCAGGGGTGTTACAATAAATTGATCACTATGATCATAGCCCAAAGGATTAAACCTATCTTACCCTCTATCGTAGGCCAAACACAAGCTAGTTTTTTAGTTGGTAGAAGGTCTTGTGATAATACCATTATTGTTCAAGAATTTATTTCCCATTTCAGGAAAATGAAAGGGAAGCATGGCAACATGATTCTTAAGATAGACCTTGAGAAAGCTTTTGACTGATTAGAATGGTCTTTTATTAGGTATACTCTTCTTCTGGTTAACTTTCCTGTCAAATTGGTAAATCTCTTCTCTCTTGTGTGTCCTCTTCTTCCATTTTTGAGCTTGTTAATGGGGAAAAACTAGTTCCATTCTACCTTCTAGGGGTATTTGACAAGGGATCCTATGTCTCCTTACCTATTTATCCTATGCATGGAAAGAATCTCTAGAGATATTAACCATTAGGTTAATAATAAGCATTGGTGCCCTATCAAGATTAGTAGGACTAGTCCTAGGGTCTCCCATTTGTTCTTTGTTTATGACCTTACCTTGTTTGCTAGAGCCAACTCTAGGAATTGTGCTTCTATTAGTGTCATTCTTAACAACTTCATGAGCCTGTCTAGCTAAAAAGTCAATCTTGTTAAATCTAAAGTGCTCTACTTTTTCAATTGCACTAAAGACCTTAAGGCTTCTTGCTCTGATATTCTTTCTATTAGATCTAACTCTTCTTTTGGCACTTATCTAGGCTTCCCCATTTTTCAACAAAAGCTTAAGAATAGTGACCTTCAATTCCTTTTTGATAAGATACATTTCAAGTTGACTGGTTGGAAAACTAACTGCCTAAACATGGTAGGAAGGACTATCCTAGCCAAAGCATGCATCAGTAGCATACCCAAATACATCATGCAATTCATCACTATTTCAACCCACATCACAAAAGTCATTAATAAAATCCAAAGGATTTTATTTGGAACACCTCCCCTACCAGGAAAAAGCTATATCTTATTGGTTGGAAGATTGTCACTGGACCCAAGGACATGTGAGGCTTAGGAATGCAAAAAGATTGCATTAGGAATTTAGCAAACCACTCCAGCCTTGCTTGGAGAATGTACAATAGTCACAATTCACTCTGGACCAAAGTTCTCTTTCACAAGCATTGTAGCCCAACTAGTCATACCAGAAAGCATCATACTAGAATCTGGAAATGCATTAGGAGGGGTTAGAAAGTGTGCAAAAAGGGGGCTAGGTGGAATGTAAATAATGGGAGTAGAGTCAGTTTCTTTCAGGACAAATGGATACCCTCCCACAACACTACCATTAGAAATGATTTTATTGGGCCCCTAATTAGTAAGGACGAGGCACTCTCAAGGTCTGTAATCTTAGAAAGAATAATAGCTGGGATTTAAATATCTTATTTCTTGATCTTCTAGATATTATCAAGAACCTCTTTACCACTTTGTTGATTCCAACCATACTAAAGGAAAGGATAGGTTTATCTGGAGTGGCACTGAGAATGGTAAGCTCTCGCTTAGCGCAACTTCCTCCATCATTGACCTGAAGAAGGTCCTAGTACTACCACCACAAGAAAGTGTTTTAATTGGATCTGGAAGTTAATTCCCAACAAGATAAAGTACTTCCTATGGCTCCTCCATCATAATAGGCTTCCCACTTCATCCTACCTTCACCACATTGGTCTGAATATTACCCCTTCTTGTAATTTATGTGATAAGGAGAAGGAAACCTCCAATCACATCTTCTTTGAGTGCTCTAATTCTAGAACCTTCTGGCAAAATATCCTCCAAAAATGCACCAACATCCACCCTCCTAACATTCAACTATTAGGAGTAGGAGATCTGTTCGAAAGCAAATAAAAGGAGTGAGTTATAATAATCGTCTCCTTATGAAATACATCATACCTTTCTACCTTTGGAATGTCTGGCTGACCAGGAACAATAATATCTTTAACAATAAAAAGGGTGTTACAAAGTTCTTGATCATGGCTATGGCTAAGGAATTCAAATCCATTGCTAGTGCTAAGGCCAACCCTTCACCCCTTAATCCCATCCAAGTTAAGTGGATACCTCCTGTCAAAGGACATTACAAGCGTAATACAAATTGATCTGCTCTGGGGAACCTGGGAGGGGAGGTACTAGTGGTGTAATAAGAAACAATAATGGGGATTGGGTGGTGAGATTCACCCATAGCATTTTCCATACCACCAACAACTTGGCTGAACTGCTTGCACTGAAGAAGGCCTGACTCTGTCACTAGAGCAAAATCTCACACCACTGGAGGTTTCCTTAGACTCAACTGAGGTAATTAATATGATTAATAATGGCCTTCTATGTTATAATCCATTGATCTTTGAATTTAGGTGTTTGATGAGGAGAATGGGCAATCCAGTCGTGAAGCATAGCTACAGGGAGCAAAATCGTATAGCAGAATTGCTAGCAAGGGAAAGATCAAAGGGAGTGTATTTTGGAAGAACTAGTATTTTGATAGTTCCACCAATGTTTGTCATGGACGTAGTATGGACAGATATTTCTAGAACTATATTTTGTAGACATAATGGAGATTGTAATCTAAACCATTGTATGATTAATTATGATAGTAGCTCGACTGCTGCTAGTACTATGTAGTCTTTTATTTCATTAATATAAGTATACTTGTTTAACCCCAAAAAAAAAGGAAGTATAATTTGTGCTTCATCAACTAGTGTGGTGGATATATAGTACTTAATTATAAAGAAAGCAGTAAATATTAAGGGAGAATATTTTCTGCTTTAAGTCATATAATCAATATACATATGTATACATACATATATATATATATATATATATATAAGAAAAACCAAGACAAGGTGATGTGACACCTCTCTGTGGCCCCCATTTGTATTTTTTCTTTTTTTAATTTTTTTTCTTCATTCTTTTCATTAATCAATTTGTTTATTAATTCAAAAAAATCTATCATATTTGCTATATTTTATTATATCTCATGAGTTACAAAAAACTTTTATCTATTTGTATTCTTTGCTTAAATTACATCATAAGTTATGGACTCTTTAAATACCAAGATAAAGCTTAAAAGGGATGTTGCTCATTTGAGAAGGTAACTAGACTACAACAATGTCTTGGTGCTAAGCTGCATGTAATTGTTATATCATGTATGCTTTAGATATTCCAAGGTATTCCTAATAGTTTAGGTTGTTTATGTGCTTATATTTCCACCAAGGGTGACACTCAATTTTCTTTTTCATATATAAATTCCTCCGTTCATACAATTTTTTGTTTCGTGTATTACGATATATCAAGTAGCTGATTTGTTTTGTTAATATTTTAGAAAATTATGCAGTTTTAATCTGTGTTTGCAGAAAATAGCTATATAAATATGAAGTATGACAATGTCGTGATCCTGATGCTGAATTTTGTAAATGGTAAACAATACTTCTTTTTCCTTCTATATAACAAATCTCTTTCTCTTTATGTATATAATGTGTGTGTTGACTTAAAGAAAGGTAAAGTGTGACATCTCAGTAGATTAATGTTAAAAGGAGTATGAGTAGAGTTGGTTGGAATTAAGAGAGAGTTAGTTGAGGGCAGTTATGATAGCTGTCAATGGGCTGTCAAAGCACATGTAGTGCACACATAAGGAACAACCAGTACTCTATAAACAGAGAAGATTCTTAAGCTGAAATAAAAAAAATATTTTCTCCCTTCTCTCTTCTCTTCTACAATTCCTCTCGTTTCTTAGTACTGTTAGTCCAATGGTGCTCTAATGGAGTCCAAGAATTGGACTATTAGATACATAAAATTAACATGGTATCAGAGTAGCGATCTTGTGAAGAGAGTATGCAGTGGAATTTTAAGGAGAATTGCAACTTAATTCATCGGAATCATGACGCAAAATGAGGTAGTAACTCTTGATCACAATCACTCATTCTACCTACAACCATCTGATGCTCCAGGACTAGTAATTGTACCGATCAAGCTCACAGGACTAGAAAATTATGCCATGTAGAGTAGGTCGATGAAACTAGCCTTAAGGGGAAAAAGCAAGCTAGGTTTCATTGAGGGAACTTGTGTAAAAAAGTAGCTAGAAAGGAGATTTAGCAGAACAATGGGAGAAATGTAATGTGATAGTGCTTTTGTGGATTGGAAGCTTTATTGCAGCTGAATTGATTCTAGAAACTGTATATACAGCAAGTGCAAAAGCAATTTGTTTGATTTTAAGGAGAGATTTGAACGAACGAATCTCACTAGGATTTATCATCTCTGGACTGAAATTGTGACTCTAAAGCAAAGAACTGATAGTGTGACTGTTTACTACTCAAAAATGAAGGACATATGAGATAAGGTTGATGTAGCAGTGCCTTTGCCAATGTGTGATTGTGTAGAATCGGCTCCATATGTTGAGCACTTAAGGTTGCAATGTCTATTGCATGTTCTAATAAAAGTGAACAAAAGCTATGAGAACATTTGAAGCAGTATACTATTAAGAAATCTAGTCATGTCAGTTAATGAGGCATATGCTATAGTGATACAAGAGGAGAGCCAAAGAACTTTAGAAGTAGTGGATAACAATAGAGATCCTTTGATAATACTAGAGGAAGAGATCATCGATTAAGGTTTAAAAAGGCAGGAGATAAGCAAGGTGAACCATGTGAATAGTGTGGATACAAAAATCATCTGAGTATTGATTGCTATAGAATAGTTGGATATCCAACTGATTTCAAAAGTAAAAAAAAGCAGAATCAGTAGAGTGACTACAAGGCTAGGGCAAACTCCACTTATGCAGGATTAGAACAACATCCAAGGGTGCAACACATAAATGAACATGGTGGATGCAATCAAAGAGATCAACATTCAGGTGGACATATAGGAGATAGTACCAAAGGACAACATACTAGACTGCATCATTCTATAGTTGAAGCTCAGAGCAGTGGACATGGTACAAGAGGTTCCAGTTTAGCAAAAAATCAATATAAGAAGCTGGTTAATTTGGTTAATAAACCAACTACTTCAGAATATTCCTTTAACATAGCAGATATGACCACTTTTATCCAAAGACTATGAGTGGATTGTGGATTCAGGAGCCATACACCACATCACGCCTTGTAGAGAACTTTCGAGTGCCTTTAAAGGTTTAAGAGATCAATATAATAACAAGGTGCAAGTACCAACTGGAGGTAGATGTGAAATCAAAGGGAATGCTAGTATTCTAGGAGGCCAGAAGATTCAAAATGTGTTACATATGCCAGAATTCAAGTTCAATATCTTATCAGTTTCCAAGTTGACCAAGGAACTTTGTTGTTCTGTTTCCTTTTCCCTGATTTCTACATATTTTTAGAGCCTCTATACTAGCAACGTGATGGGGATTAGTAGAGAGATGGATTGTACATACTCAAGGAAGAGTTGTAGGGAGCAGTAGTTGCAGCTTGCAGTGGAAATGATACCGGAAAACTTTGGCACCTTAGGCTTGGACATCCTTCTCTTGGAGTAATGAAACACATACCTACTCTAAAGAATAATGTCTCTGATGATATTTAGGATAGTTGTGATATGTTTCCTCTAACAAAACAACATAGGTTGAAGTTTCCTACTAACAGTGTTAAGACTGGAACTGTTTGTGATATGTTGCATGTTGATATTTGGGGTCCACACAAGAGGCCTACATATAATAAGAAGTACTATTTTGTGATTATTATTGGTGACTATAGCAGATATACTTGGACTTGTATGTTACAGTCCAAAAGTGAAGTAAAATTTGTTTTGACTGACTTTCTTGCTATGATTTCCAATCAGTTTGGTAGTTCTATGAAGGTTATAAGAATAAACAATGAGACTAAATTTTATAACTCTAAGTGCAATAAGCTATTCACCAAACATGGAATTGTTCATCAAAGTAGCTTTTCCTATACACAACAATAAAATGAAGTGGTGGAAAGAAAGCATAGACACATCCTAGAAGTAGCTAGAGCCTTGAGATTTCAAAGCTCTCTGCCTATTAGATTCTGGGGTAATTGTGTAAAGACTGCAGTATTTCTCATCAACAAACTACCCACACCAGTAGTATATGGTAAATATCCATATGAATTATTGCATGATAAACTACTTGCACTAGAGTATTTGAGGGTGTTTGGTTGCCTCTGCTATGCTAGTAAGTTACCACAGCAGGACAAGTTTGGAAGCAGGACCAGAAGAACATTCTTACTTGGATACTCTGAGTCACAAAAAGGTTATCAACTACTTGATTTGGATGACAATGTGTTTTCTATTAGCAGGGATGTCCTTTTTAGGAAACTTGTTTTCCCTTTTAAGCATGTACAACAGAAAGTTACCACAAACATGTTTCTCACAGTATCCACTCCACAATGTGAACCAGTTGTTCCTACTATAGATAGGTGTGCACCTTATCAATATGATCATAATGATATAGTGACTACTGATGATCAATTGGAGGACGCAGAGGTAGATCACTTGGAGGATACAAAAGCATCTTCATCAGAGCTTTCAGTACCTAGTGTTTCTATGGATATTGATGCTCTTATTGAAGTAGTTCCTGATAGAGCAGTGATTGTAGAAGGGGCACTTGGTAGCTTGTTATAAACCCATGTTGCCCCCGGAGAAGCACCTGGTTCTATGAGGAGGAGTAGACCACACCGACCACCTATTTGGTTTAGTGACTATGTCACTCCCAACAAGTCTTCCACCACTTGTTCCTATCTTATCTCTAATTATATGTCTTATTCCCACCTATCTAGGTCATATCAGGCTTATTTGGGATGTTTTTCTCCTTTCACAGAGCCTAAATCTTTTCAAGAAGCATCCAAATTCACTCATTTGGTAGTGGCAATGCAAGATGAGATTTCAACCTTAGAAGCTAATCAAACTTGGGTATTGGTTGATCTTCCTATGGGGAAGTAAGCTATTGGCTCTAAGTGGGTGTATAAAATCAAGTATGGGGCAAATGGTGAGGTGGATAAGTATAAGGCTAGGTTGGTAGAAAAAGGATACAACCAAAATGAAGGGCTAGACTATCATGAAACTTTCTCCCCTGTGGCAAAGATGGTCACTATAAGAACTGTAATTGTAGTTGCAGCATCTAAGGATTCACCTTTGTACCAAATGGATGTGAACAATGCATTCTTGCAAGGAGATTTGTTTTAATATGTCTACATGACAGTCCCTCAAGGCTTTTCCAAAGAAGGGGAAACAAGAGCTTGTAAACTATTGAAGTCTCTAAATAGCTTGAAGCAGGCTTTAAGACAATGGAACAATAAATTGTCTAATGCTCTCATAGAAGGAGGATATATTCAAGTCATCATGATCATTCTCTATTCACTAAGAAATGTGATCCTTATCTATGTTGATGACCTTCTTATCACAGAAAGTTCACAACATCTGATAGATGAAGCAAAGCAGACTTTACACATCAAGTTCAAAGTAAAGGATTTGAGAACTCTCAGATACTTCTTGGGGATAGAAATAATGGGGTCACAAAAGGGAGTACTTCTTAATGAAAGAAAAATTATGATTAGTATTGAGTAACATGAAGAACATAAAAAGGGTGAGTATCTTATTTATGATTATCAGTATGAGCATGCAATCTGTTTTATTTATTTTTCTTTTATCAAAGTTTACTTGTATTGTGAATTGGCATTAAATAAGAGATACAAATCTTGATTCTTGTGAGTACCTTCTTATGTAATTTATAGACAATAAAATTAGGGACAGTTTATTATGATAACAAATTGAAACTTTCAACTTCAGCTAAGTAACAACAACATATGAATGAAATCCCACAAGGGTGATGGAGTGTATGCATAGATTTTACCACTACCTTTTGAAGATAGAGAGACAAAGTTCATATCATGGAAGGAACATATGAATAATCGAAATGGAAGGAAAATTATGTATCAAAACAATAGTGCAATAGATAAATAATGAATATAATAATTAAGTGAAAATAATTACCTTTTTTGGTTATTTTTTATATTTGAATATTAAAAAGGGTTACTTATAAAATATGTTGGTGAAATATTACAAATATTACAATTGAAAAAACAAAAAATGAAGAAAATGAAATAATCTTCTTCTTGGCTGAGGAGCGGATATCTCGCTCTCTTTAAGGAGATTCAAGCCCACTGCAGCAAATGTTTTCACCGGTCCAGCAGTAATCTTCTTGACTTGTCCCCTCCAGGATACAACAGCCTTCTCACAAAGTACAACTCAACAAACTCTGGACAAAAGTTGAGTTCAAAGCTCCACAAAAAAGAACACCTCCCTTCAACTAATAAACTCTCTTTTTTACTAACTTTTGTGAACACTCTATTTTCTTGTACTACAAAAAATATGCAAGACCATCACTATTTATAGGTGAGGAAATCTTCCATGCAATGAATATGAAGAATAAATGGGAAGATAAATGTGGTAGATGAATGGCCTAGAAGTTAGAAGAGTTATAAGAAATAATGAATGAATAAAGGGGTGGAGGTACATGTATTTCAAGGAAAATGAATGGCCAAATTCAGCCACCATAAACCAAGAAACAAATGACATATAATTATATTAAAATGCACCAATAAAGGGGTGGAGGTACATGTATTTCAAGGAAAATGAATGGACAAATTCAGTCACCATAAACCAAGAAACAAAGGACATATAATTATATTAAAATGCACCAATACACTATCAAAATATAATAAGGTTTATTTCAACCATGTGAAGCGCGACCAAGTTCACCAATAGTGTTATATAAGTACAAAGTTTTGATATAGTACTCAATTCATTCAAGTTGTCAGTGTTCTTAAGGCCGTACGTTGTGCGTTAAAATTGTTCAGGCTTAACTTGTCAATTTTGTAGAGTTCAACTTCAAAGTGAAAATATTGTTCAACAAAATTTAAAGAGGCATGCACTTTTGAAAACTTCTTAAAAGATCTTTACTGCGCGAATAATGCTGATATTCTAATCTCGCAATAAAGAAATGTGATATAATACAATTGAAATTTAAAAAAAAAAGGAACTTGTTACCAACTCTTAACGGGCAAAACGACCCCCTTTATTCTAAATTGACGAATCTCTGTTTCTCCTACATGTTATTTCCCATGTTTGGATATTTCTCTAAAGGTTATTGTGTAACCTCATATAATATTCTTCGAGGGTATAAGAGAAATATGCATCATAAGATAAAACCATAATCTTGATTTCATCTTTATAATAGCATATCTGCATTGTACTTATTGTGACATATTCTCACTTTCCTTGATGGATTATGTAATGACCCTCCCAGTCATTTCCTTAGTTTTCATGCATTTTCAGTGTTTAGAGATTTTCCGTAGTTTCCCCAGGTCATTTATAACTTGTTGGGACTGACATTTTGATTATCGGGCAGTTCATTTGGTTTTTAGAGCTATTTCCCTATTTAGGAGCGTCTACAGTTAAGAAATAGGTCTCAGGCATAAACCTTAGGTAAACAGCCTCGGATGCCATTTCTAACAGTCTCAACAGCTCCAAAACATAGATTTTAGTCTAGGAGGATCCTTGGTCTGGGTCTCGAGGCTTTCGAACTTAGTTTGGGCTATTGGGTGGAAATTGGCAAAAACGGCTCCTTGGGGTGTGGGCCCCACTTTTTATTGAGATGACCTCCGATAGAAATTTTGATAGCGTCGTTGAGTTCGGAATGTGGAATTTGGTGGGGTAGCATAGTTCGTTTGCATCCACGGGATTCCGAACTAATCCTGAGAGCCCTATCGGGGTACTTTGCAACTTTAAAAGTTGTTGGTGCATCAGCACCTGATGCAAGCCAAATGGCCTTTACTTTCGCAAAGCCTTGGCCGCGTTCGCGAGTGTCAAGATATCTGACCTCCGCATTTGCGGGCTAGCCTTGGTATTCGCGAAGAGGAGGCCGACCAGGTCATTCCAGACTTATTTTTCGCGATCGAGGTGGACCAACCGCATTTGCAAAGGTCTTCCTAGGACGACACCCGCGTTTGTGACTGGAGTCCCACATTCGCGAAGAAGGGACCCCTGCCAGTATATATAGTTTTTCTTCATTTTTTCTCAGAAAATTCAAGTCCTAAACTCCATTAGAAATCCCTTTGAGCTCTGAAAATTATGGATAATCATATAGTTAAGCTGGGATTAGCTCGGGATCGTGTGTGGACTTTATACTTTCGAAACCTCGTAAGTTTCCCATCAATTTCTCGCTTAATTCTCCGTTTTAATTATTCATTTTATAGTTGTTTTGGGGGCTGATTCACGGTTTTTTTAACCCGATTTTGGGCTGCATTTTCATGGCTTTTGACCCTTGAGTCGTGTGGGACGTTGTGAAGGTTTCAATTTTGCGATTCCATAAGTGGGCCCTGCATGGGATTTTTGATCTGATTTCTGACCCAGAGCATTTATAAGAAATATGAGTACCATTTTTCTCGTCTTGATGCATAGACTGTTATTTTGATAACGTGGCAGCTGTCGGAGGCCTCTCGAAAGGGGAAAACTTCGATTTAAAGGATACAACGAGCGTTCGGAAGCATCCAGGTAGTCTAGGCTTACACCATCCTTAGAGTGAGTTTATTTATGGTGATTGTGTACTATTATGCTTGTTTTGGGTTGGTAGTTGTATTCTGGGCTTCATTTTAGTATTTTTATGCCTCGTTTAGCAGGTTAGGGCCCCGTTTCGAGCCCATTATCCCTTAGAATGACATAGTATCATCTTATAGGGCTAGGTTAGTGCTTTTAGTACCTTTAGCTGGGAATGGGAAGACTTAGAATAGATTAAACTAGGTTTCGGCCCAGACTTAGTTTTCGAGACCCTGTAGTGGGCCTCACTACCTTCTATAACTAGTGTGCTTGACCTTGTGGCGTGGTGTTAAGCGGACCTGCATACTTGAGTTTAGTATTTATGACCTTGTGGTGTGGTGTTAAGCTTGGCAACCTTGGGTTGCTTCTTCCAGCTAAATTATGGGTATATTTCTATAAATGCATTTCATTTTCGGTTCGGGACCGGCGTATACTATATGCTTCTCTATCTATTCTGAGTTCTGGCATAATTCTGTCTTCGGTTATGGTATGGTATTGGTTCGGTTTTACTGTGGAGATTGATTATTTATGGGATCTTTGGATTCTGGTTATGATGTGATCGGGGAGTTCTGGTACTTATTACGGTTGTTCTGGGAGTTGTGGTTCCTATGAGTTCTGGTTCGAGTCCGGCATGTGGTTATGAGTTATGTTGTACATCATTTATGTGGCCTCTCTTTATCACCCACTATTTATGGTTCGAATCCGGCGTATGGCCTCTCATTATTATCCACCATTTTCAGTTCAAACCCGGCGTATGGCCTCTCGTTATTACCCATTAGTGCCGGTTCAAGCCCGGTGCATATCTGGATGTTTATTACGGCTTTGGGATCATATGGTTACTTGAGATCGGTTCAGTTACGGGTTGTTTATGCTTTTACTTTAGTTATTTCTCGTGTGTACCCACTAGCTTATGGGGCACGGTCGGGTTAATTATCTTCTTCTGTGTGCCTTCTGGGCGTATGGGGCCCCAGTTAGGTTATGTTTGGCTTGCTTTCTTACTACCGAGTTATTTACTTTCCCTCTCTGCTCTTATTCATTTCTCTTATCTTACCTGCTTAGTCCAGTTGCTATTTACTTTTCTACCCCTTTTACTGTTGACTTAGATCATACTCTCGCATTATATATATGCTTCTACTATATTTGAGCTCAGTCGGCCGATGATGTCCACTAAGTACCCGTTATTTTGGTACTCATACTGCACTTCTGCATCTTTTCCCTAATGCCACTACAACAAATGTGATATTTAGCTACGAAATTATTAGGTCTGACACTAAATTCATCACTAATTATTCACTTTTTGTGACAAAAATTACATTTCGCATTTAAATGCATGAGCAACATACTTTTAGTGACGAAACATATAATTTCGTAGCAAAATTTTGTCCACTAAAGTTTCCCACCAAAAATTATTTTGGCGCTATTTTACTAAGTATTATTAGTGACGAATTTTAAGTTATCAGTGACATGTTATTTCGTCGCTATTAATGTATCCAATTTGTGACAAACTATTATTTGTCCTGGAAATGGTTAAAATTTTGGTCACTAAATGGTTTCGTCCCAAAAATAAGTGATATCAATAGCGACAAATTAGAGTTCGTAGTTAAATGTTGTAGGCTTTAACCACAAAATTTTATATTTAATTGTGACCATAGATTTTGTCACTAATAATATAATCAATTAGTGACAATCATTTTATTGCCTCTAATCATTTGGTTACATAGTGACAACCTGGTTTTGTCATAGAATATGTAATGTTTAAATAGCCACGATTTAAAATTTGTAGCTGAAAAAATTTCATAGCTAAATTTGAAACAATCTTTTGGTACGCTTGTTTATGATTACAAGTGACAATCGACTAATTTTTTTTTCAAGCGTTCTCTGTAGGAAACAAAATAATGTAGATAAATAAAAAAATTTGCTTCAAGTTATAAAAAGTTGTGTCAATAGTAAAATAGCAACTGACGTTTTGCTATAACAAAATTTCATAACTAATTATTTATCTTTGCCACCAGTTAAATTTATTGTAGTAATAATAACCTTTTAGCCACAATAAATTGTTTGAAATAAAAAATTGTAGCTATATAAATATTTTTACTTCAAGGTATAAAAATAATGGCAAAACTTAAATGATATAGGCATAGACATTTCTTGCTACGGTAAAATTTCATAGATAATTAATTATTTTTGTAGGCTATTAGAATGGATTTGGGCATATCTTCATTTGATGATCTTGATGAAGAAGAGGAAACTAAAGCAAATGGTTAGTGCAATTTACAGTGTCCAATATTATGCCCCGTGTTTACATGTTCTTTTGTTAAAATGGTTGTTCATATGGTTTACATGAGTATAATGCAAAATGTAAAGCTTGTAAGCATCTAGGCATGCCATACATCGCCAGCTAGGCAAATCTTTCTTTGCGTTTGTTCATATTCTTTCGGATCCTTGCCTATTGCTGCTAAGCCTTGTCTGTTGAAATAAACAGTCTAATTGCCTCATCAAATTTTTGTATCAGTTATCAACTGAGAACTTTTACTATCTTCCCATATATATCAAGGAGTCCCTTCTGTTCTGTTCAGTAACTGAATCTAGCTGCTGCAACATCTGACAAACTATCAACTCATTCAGTTTCCAGTTATTCAAGTTTCTTCAAAAATATACTTGCCAGCCTGAACTTGAATGAAATTTAGCTATAGAAGCACTCATATTGATGGAGAAACTGTATGACATTGGAATTTTGATCTTTAAGCTTTTATACCTTGTCCAGATATCTTTGCAGAACCTAACTTCTTCAGCATTCCCGACTTCTACTTTAGTATGTAACTGAAACTCATCCCACAACCTACTAATGTTTTTCCAAAGCCATCCTCTCGAATGTGGGTTTATAGGACAAGGTCTCCAAACATCTCTTTTACTATAGACACCTTCAATTATCTTCTTCCAAAATGCTTTAACTTCTGAATTATATATTCACAACCACTTGAAAATCAAACTCTTGTTTTGCATCTTCATATTTCTTACTCCCAATCCTCCCCCTTTTCTGTCCCTCAAAACAATTTAACCAGTTGAAAGTTTATGTGTTTGGCATTCCCCTCCCAGAAGAACTGATACCTTAAATGCATATATCATGTTAGAGTCCTACTTTAAGGTCACTGCTTTATGGATATTCTGTGGATCATTACAATATTTCTATTTTATTTGACTTGGTTATTGAAAATTATTTGTGCATGTTAACTTATATAGGTTGTAGCGATTGTTTGCAATTTCTCTGGGTCAAGTTTGGCTCTGGTGACTGGTGAGGTTTATCCACTCTGAAGTAGAAACACTTCTCTATGAGTTTGGGCATGCTCCACATCCATTGCTTCAAGAACGATACTTGTTCTATTCGGCTTCTATTTGCTTGTGGTTTTAAGTTTTGCTTTGAAATGATCGAGTTCACTTGATTACTTGCAACATGTGCAGGATTACCAACACTTTTTAGGGTATAAGGGTTGTTCTTCATTGTACTGAAAATGCTTTCAAACCTATTTAAGTGAGCCAAATGCGGAATCTTTGATCTATACTTCTCATCAACGATAAAGAGAGATGTTTAGACGTATACTGCTCATTTGTTATTTTTAATTTGTATAGTGGTCATTATAAAATAAGCTACTCCAGGCTATAAAGTTTAAGATATTTATGTATTATTTAATAATTGTAATTTTTTTGTAAATTTTCAAATTAACGGAAACCTAGTTAAATACAAATTGTAAATAGTGTCTCTATAGAATTAAATGTCATCAGATGTTTGTGATTAGTGACAACATTTTATCCTCAGTATAACTTTTAGCAACGATCACATTCTTTTTTAAGATTTAACATTTTTGTCATAAAAGTTTGAAATTTAGTGACAAGATTAATCTTTTGTCCCAAAATTACCTACAAATTAGCTTTGTATTTTATGACAATTATGATCGTCACTAATTAGGATATTTTTTAGTGATATTTTTGTTTTGTCGGTAATAGAAATATTTTTAGTGACGACATGATCATTTTTCAACTACGAAATTGTTAAAAATCAAAGTTGTCACTAATTTATATATTTAGGGACAAAAGAAAATTCGTACGTAAAATTTAGTTTTTAGTGATGAAATAATATTTATTTAACTACGAAATACATATAACATTAGAGACAAATGACATCGTCACTAATTAAACTAAATAGTCAGTGACACATCAATTTCGTCGTCCTTGATAACTGCTTTAGTGACGAAAACATACTATAATTTCTATGACAAACAAGTTCATCATAAATACTATATATTTGGGGACAAAAAACACGTTCGTAGTTAATACAACTCTATTTAGTGACGAAACACTAAATTGTCTCTGTATACATTTAGTGACCCATGCTTTAGGGACGAACGATTGACGAATTATTTTTCATCACGAAAGATATTTTGTGACGAAATATGAATTTTAAGTGACAAAATTGTTTGTCACTAATAATCAATTTTGTTGTAGTGTGCAGATCCGAGTACGAACCGTCGACGTTGACTCTATTCTCAGGCCCAGCTATTGATCCGGAGACAGGGTGAGCTTTTCATAGTCCGAGGCTGATCCTTCTCCATCTATTCCAGTTATAGTCTTTTGCATTCGAGACTACTGTATATTTATGTATATTTTGGATACTGTCTAGTACTCTTATTTTGTTAGTAGTGGCTCTAGTACCGACCTTACTAGGTCTTGGGAGGGGTTATCTTGTACTTTTGTCCTCTTCCTCCTCTTGTGCAGTATATTATATATGTATATCTTTCTGCTTCCGCCTATATTGTTGTTGCATGTTGGATTCTTTCTTGCTTCTTTTCATCTTCCGCCCGTTAGCCCGTTAGTTGCCGTTTCGGGCAATGGCTTGGCTTGCCTACTGGTGGGTTGAAGTAGGCGTCATCACGACATGAGAAATTGTGCCGTGACAGATTATGACAATCCCCTTTCTGAAAAACGATCTTTCAATTTAGCACTTTCTGTTTTCACTTGATGAACTTGTAAACCAGTTTAACATATCTGAGTGAGCCTCTTCTGCACCTTTGACAGCCGATTCATCCTCAACGTTCTATCGAACTGTCCATCCATGTTCAACCCCTGGGAATATCTTCACAAGGCTTTCAATCTGCAAAATAGTTTAACAGTTATTAGTCCCCTTTTAGAAAAAAAAAACATAGGAGTCCAATACTTCCTTCTTTTACTCAGTAATCTTCCTAAAAAAATAGAAAAATTGTATATCCAAATTTTGATACTGGACTATATCAATGGACTATGCTAATGACTACTTACTCCATTTCCCTGATGTTGAAGTTAATTTCTTTGCATATAATGATCTTCTTCTATGTATAACAAATCTAAATACTTAAAACACACCACTTACCTCAGATTTTGCAGATAAAGCATCGTCTAGTAGCTTCCCTTTGTCAGGTGGGAAAATATGGTCGTGTTCAGCTGCTAATATTGCGATTGGAACTTTTACCTCTGAAAAGATATGAGATTATCAGCGTGTGAATTCATAGAATTAGAGCATGCACTTTACTTGTTCTTGTACCATGCAGGACAAGATGAGAAATTAATCTAAGAATGTACTATAACATTTATCTCATCAACTGTAATAGGACCAGGATGCAAGATAACTGCAGCACAATTGTACCATATTTTGCCAATTTAGAGACTACCATTCCTGATGAAGCAAAATAAGGAGTCCATGAATCTCTCTTTCTATTAAAGAAAAGCCAAAGAATTATGAAAAAACAAGACAATGCATTGTAGTTCAGAATAGAAAGAAGTGAAATACAAAATTCTTTCACCTCCCCAGGAAAAGCCTGCTGCCTCTATCGCGGAAACACCTTTACTCTTCAAAGATTCAACCACTGCTTTAGCATCTTCACATCCTTTGTCCTAAAAGAGATGTAAGAAAAAATTCAATATCTAATACTCTCGAGAAAAAACTTAATTCATCAATAGTCCTATTTCGGAGAAGTTAATAGTTTCAAGGGTTGCAGTCACTCCTATTCATTGAAATTAAGAAGTTCACTACAAGGAGGGTACTAACCGTGCCATGATCTTTCAACCATGTCTGTATGTCATGTTTCTCACGGTCTAGAGGTTCACCGTAGAAGAAATCAGGAACAATCACCAAGTACCCTGTAGCTGCAACTTTATCGGCTAGCTTCCTGAATTACCCAACCAAAGCACACCCAACATGTCGAAACTCATTACCCATGAATAAAGAAGAACCATTTCAACATCAAAAACAACTAAAAACTAGAGAAAACACATAATAACGGATTCAAAATTGTAACAAAGCATAGTCCGTTGATTTTATACCTGGCCTTTGGCTAATCGGGGCTGTCACTCCGGAAATGAAAAATGCCAAAATAAGGAACAAGGATGGATATTGAAGTATCATGAGGCTTTCTGGAAGTCCAACACTTCTTTTTCATTAGGATTATTACTAATTGATAGAGAATGAAGTATTAGAATATCCTACACTAGTCCCTCATTGGTTGTGTCCGGATTTCAAAAAAGGTTTAAACGGTCCCAAGTTACGCCACTTGCTGCCTTAAGATTTGGCCTGAAGGTCTTAGGTTGGATGCTCAGATTTCTTCACATGAAAATCTTGAAAGAAAAAGAGAGTATTACACCAATACTCTATATTTAAATCAAATAGGCATCAAATCTCAGACAGGGAACTTTATATCTACCTCAAAAGTGGAGCTTCATAAAAAAAAGGGCAGCCCGGTGCACTAAAGCTATCGCTATGCGCGGTGTCCGGGGAAGGGTTCCACCACAAGGGTGTATTGTACGCAGCCTTACCTTTCATTTCTGCCAGAGGCCGTTTTCAAGGCTTAAACCCGTGACCTCCTGGTCACATGGCAGCAACTTTACCGATTACTCCAAGGCTCCCCTTCAAAAGTGGAGCTTCATATCCTGCAAATTAAAACCAATTATATAATAAGAATTAATATTAGCTGATAAACCAAGTTACATCTTTATGTTACTTCTTTAATATGTGCAGATGAGTTATTACAACAAGTTATAATCGATTTATTGATGATAAAAACCAATCAAGACTTTCAAACTGGAAGAAAACAAGTGTGAAACTTATTAAGTATAACTATATCAAAAAAGTTGATGCTTACCAAAGACATCAGAAATGAGAAGAATAGCAAACTTGGAGTCAGCAGATCCAGTAACATAGCTGCTAAGCTCTCCAATCTCTTGTAAGTTCTCAATTCCAGAATCTGAATTGAGGATTGGTGGATTCTTGATACATTGTGGTCCTGACATTCTCACCCCTCTTGCTAAAAATTTCTGTTTCTTTGCAGATTAGAGGAGTGTTGCAGATTATATTGGAGTGTTGCATATATAATAATCATTAATGAACTTTCAAAGGCACTGGTATATATGATAGCTAAATGATATATATGCATATTTTATATAAACAACTTTCACTTTTTTCATTCCCACTTTTCTCATAAAAATTCAAAAACAACTCCAAGTTATATTCATGGCGAAACACAACTCCAACTCCAATTCCAATTTCTTTTTATTTTCATGGTCAAACGCCTACTTAGTTATTTTGCACTTTTAGTTCGTATTTAAGGTGCATGCTTTATAGTAATTCAATTCTTTATCTTTACTTTCTAGTTTGATTGTAAGTTTTATTTTGATAATTCTAAAAAGAATTTATTTAATGTTCAGAGTAACTTGTCTTTGTGTCCTTTACCATTTATCATTGTATAATTTAACTATCGTCAAAATATTTTGACATATCACAACTTGATCTTAATTTTTATGCGCAAGAAAAGAAAAGTTCATTGTAAGAGACTTTCTTATTTTCCTACGAAATGACTAAATTTTAGGCAACACAATTTTTTAGAGCAAGCTACTTATATAACTCCATGGCACGCCAGTGTTTTAAAAGTCACGAGGCAAGACAAAGCATTTTGATACACAGCGAGACGTATGCCTCAAGGCGCTAGGCATAAGCCACTCCAAAAAAAAAACTTTAATATTTTATAAATTAATATAATAATAGTATTAATAATTATAATTATAATAATAACAATTATAATAAAGAAAGATAAAATTACATAGGAATATAAATTTCAAGAATATATAAAATAGTAAAAAATGTACCTAGTACTACTTAATCTTAAAATGTGAATCAGAATTACCAATTGATTAAAAAGATAATCAGAATATAATTGTTCATCTCAAAAAATTTATCAGACATTTTTTTAAAAATTAGTAGAAATTTATAAATTGACTTTAAAAAAAAAAGCGAAGAAGAAACTTACACCTTTCCGAAAATTAAGTTCGGTTAGTATGCATAGACATGTATTTTTTTCAGAAGAATTAAACAAGAGCACGTGATAAGGGATGTTGTGTGTTTGCTTTGTAGTTTTCATTGATCATTCTTCCTCTTTACCCGGTGAAAGACGAAGAAAAAGAATAAAAAAGAGCTAAGAATAAGAAAAATATTTTAATTCTTAAATTTTTTTAACTTCTTAAAATTTAATACTAACAAGTTGAATTTTGTGCTTTTTGGTAATAGTTTAATGACTTATCTAGCAATTTTAATTTTCACTAGTGAACTTCTTCATGTTCCGTGCAGTTATAAAAAACGGTAAGGTATCAATAATTTTATCACTACCATTTTAAGTGTCTTTTCCTACAACTTTGGCTGTAAAATGTTTGCTCATCAACATCTTTACAGAATTTCTTACTTCCAAATAAGTCTTGATCATATTTTTGTTGTGATGGACATGAATGTTGCACCAAAATCCAACCAATTAATCTTGATTCTTTGTGATTGTAGCAGTCATGTTCAACTCTTTAACCATTTTCATTGGTATGGTTGAAATCATAGAAATCACCCCCGTGAAGAACTTTTTACAACATTTACTTTCTCTGAGTTTTTTGATTTTACTGATCTTTTATTAGTATCTCATGAATGAAAGTTTATTCCTACCTTCTTAAATTTGCAAATCTTGAGGTCTTTCTTTCCATAATGATAACAATTCATAATCTTTCTCTTTTTTACTAAGATATCTCGTAGAAACTTTCAGATTTTTATTTTTCATTTTCCAGATTATTCTGATTACCAGTATTAATTATAGAACTAAAGGCTTGAATAAAAGCATCACGAGCATGAATGTTACTTTCAATTTGAAGAAGAGTTCAAAATTGTTCCACAATCAATTTGTCAGTACAATGCTGAATTTTCTTTCTGTAGTAATTCCAGGAAGAAGGCAATTTTGAGAGAATTGCACCTATTTGAAGTGCATCAAGAATTTTCACTTTGAGATCGCTTAGTTCAAAACTAAGATTAGTAATTCATGGATCTGATTCATAACAGGATTTGTATCAAACATTTTAAATATTGCAAGAATAAGAATTTATTGATACCCCATTTCTCATTTTCACATGCAGTTTGAAATATCGTCCGTATTTACCTTGGAGATTCAGATTAGAGTACAAATCATACGACTGGTCATTCAAAGTATTTAGAATATGACCTCAATAGAGCAATTCATCTTCTTCACATTTTTTCTTCTCTGTTATGATCGCAATAATATCTTCCGGGGTGGGTTATGGTGGTGTAACAAACAAATGATCAAGAAAGCAAAATATTTTCAGCGCAGTGAGTAAGAAAATTATCTTTTCCTTTCAACGAGTGAAGTTTGATCCGTCAAAATGATCAAGTTTGATTATTTCTTTCGGATTCTCAACATCAGACAATAATTTCCCCATAACGAAATAACTCTTAAAAATTATTAGAAAATAGATGAAAAACACAGAAATTAAGATTTTGAAGTGTGATAGATCAGTATCTGCAAGAGTTATTGTTTGTATATGTAATAACCCATGTTTTTTAAGAGGGATAAATTGGTAATTTTAACCAATTACAATAAATTGGAAAGAATTAAAAAGAGTGGGCCAAACCCATGTTCTTATTATCATGTTGCACGTTTAAGGGGTTGGAGGAGTAGAAAAATTAGGGTAATTGATTCCTTATTCTTGGAAGAGGAGGAGCAAGCTGCGGAGAAAAACAAAAGAAATTTGGAGAATGCCCAAACGACATTAGCAGGCATCACCATGAAACTTCATAGTTATAAGGTATGAGTTTTCTTCGTAATTTTTTGAAGTGCAAACTGGACACACATTCAGTATTTAGGCAGCTTGGTACTAATGATATTAAAGGGATAGAATTGAAAATGATTGAAAAGAAAAAAAATTATGATGATGTAATGATTGAGCAATGAGTAGAGAAAGAGCTATGATTATAGTATGGATTTAAAATGTAAATTATAATTAGTGGTTTCATTAGTAATGAAGTGGTATTAGCAGTGGCAATAATTGAAGCTCTTTGTGTTATGGAAATTATGATAAGCATCTTAGATTATTCTAGTCACTGTGATGGCTATTTGAAGCCACTTATTAGGCACATCACATCCCCACAATTTAAGATTTTCACCTTAGTAAGTTTCAAGAGTGAGATGAAGATATATTTTGTTTTCTTAAGTTCATGGTTCAAGGTGTGAGATATTAAGGCTTAGCTTTAAACGTGAAGGTTAAGGATATTGAGATTTGACCCCGACTAGCATAACTGATATTATTAATTAATATTTTTGTATAGATTGAAGCCATTGGGGGCTATTTGAGTGGTGTTCCACGCGTTACAAGGTTGGGGAAATCATCATTAGCAAAGTAAATGAGACTTTAAGCTTTCGTTCTTGCTCTTCAAACCTACTTTATAAAAATATATTTTTCTGTCTGGTCCATGTGTTGGGACAAGTGTATGCTTGGTAGAATCAGTGTTCTTTGACCAACCGCGAATATGTATTTTGTGAAGTATACCATGAATTATTTAATAGTAGAATGTCACCTTAGGGCGTTGGATATCTTTTCTTTACTGCCGTGATATTGTTACTAGGGACATACATAGATGTCGTAATATGTTAGGGGCATACTTATGCTGCCGTATGTTAGGGGCCTTGTACATGCTACCGTAGTATACTTTTGGGGTATTGTGTATACTGTTGTGGACTTGTCGGGGTGCTAGGGTGATCACCTTCACTGCCATTTATGATAAGCCGTGAGAGTGGATTGACTTAGGATATGTGTGACTTTTTAAACATTTGTTGGAACTTATTGAACATTATATTATAAGATATATTTTGTGCATATCATTTATGTGTTCGATGTGCTTTGTTTTTTCTAAAACTTGTTTCAAGGATATTGAAGTAGTGGGTTGAGGATATTACTAGGTTATATTTATATATAACTCACTCTTACTTGCATGTCTGTAGATACTATTACGGAAGGTAAGACTAGTGGTTGACGATCCCTTCGAGAGGATTCTATTACTGAGGTGAGCCTTCACATTATTCGTGGAGGTTGTCGTTTTATCTTTAGCTATTTTAGCTTATATTTCTTTTCTTGGGCTTGCATGCCCGACAGTTGAACTCATGTAACTCTATTAGATGATCCATGATCTTAGTGTGGGATTTGGGCTAGAGAATTAGTATTTGATTGATTGTTGAATTAATAAATTGATTATGGAGTTTGTTGGATTATCATTCCCTATTTATTGATTATTATTAAGGCATTTGGAATTATACATATTCTATCTCGGTGCTTATATAATTAGGTATGTGAATAGATGTTTGGTTCGCCTGACAAGTGGTGTTAGCGGGTGCCACTTACGTCTAGGTAGTATTTTGGGACGTGACAAAGTTGGTATCAGTGCCTAGGCTTTAGATCGCAGGTCATGGAGTAGTGTTTGGTAGAGTCTTGTTCATGGATACGTAGACGTCCATACATATGACCTTGAGGCTACTGAACATCTAGGATGTTTTCCCTTCAACCTTTCATTAATCGTGCCTTGAGCTGAATCAAGTTGAACCTTGGGATGTTCCTTTTGCAGACGACTAGGACACGCATATTCGTTTTTGCTAAATGACACAGTTGACTTGATTTTTTTTTTACAATATATATACATCTGAGAGTGAAATTGAGTACATGAGATATTATGTGTATTGTTGTAGTAGAGATTGGGCTGGTTATATAATTTGGTATAGCTCTATTTACAAAGGAACCTTTGCCAAATTGTTTTTAAAAAGTTCGGGAGTTGGTGAAATTTTTGAACATTAATAATTCGTGTAAATGAAAAAAATACCCATATGATATGATTTTTATGTAAGAGCGACTATTCAAATTTGAGACTGTGAATGTAATTCTCTGGTATGAGTCTCATCAGTAAAGGAAAGAAGTGTATTAGCAAAGTAAGAAATGTAATAGCTTACCCATGTAGAAATTGTTGGATTTTGTGGTGAAAGATATTTTGAGGGTGGAGTTTATATGGTTCTAAGATTAGCACATCTTGAGATGATTCACTATTATTAGAGATATCGTGATAGTGATGTCATAAAGTGACTATACGGTGGGAATACAAAATTTCAGTGCATTGAGTATAGCATGATAGTAGTGATACAATATGCATAACATGTTCATGGGGCTTTCATGGATAAATTTCAGTTTGTGAGTGAGAATAAGACTTTAAGTCTAAGAATTTATATATGAACTTGGTAAGAGATTGAGTATGAAACTCAGCGCGCAATGACATGATTGTTGTTGAGGCAAAGGTAATTAGGTGTGGAACATTAAAACTGCCACACATCATGAAAATAAATGAACCATAAAAGAAGTTTGAGTCAATGAAAAACAAACTTGACTGTCATCAAGAAAATGATCAGTCCGCATAGTTTTGTTAACATATGTTGTGTAGATAACGCACAAACTCGAGGTAGATAACCAACAAGTTAATGAAATGATAGTGTATATGAAGATAAAGAGAGGACTTGAGTACTTAAATGTACATTTGTGGATTTGACCCAAGTGGAGGAGTCTAGCTACTATGATTGACTAGTTTATATGTATAAATGCAGTTCAGAATCATAATATACTTATGTATTGTTATCACTTGGTCGATTTGATCGTGAGGTTATCTTTGGTTTGTATTGGAGTCATGTTGTCTTGACTTTTGGTTTAAGGCCTCGATTTAACGCACTGTAGTGGTCAAAAAATTGGAAGTTTAAGGCCTTGGTTTGACTTTGGTCATTGTTGCGACCCAGCTATACACGCAAGTGTACGTGATCGTGCAAGTAATAAAGTGGATCCTTTTAAAGAGCCGGATATTGAACCCAAGGGACTTTCGTCAACAGAAATCAATTCAGGCGTCAAACGATAATTAAAAACTAGTGTTGCGAAAACGTCAAGAGATTTGGTACTGAAAATTAAATGGTTGCGGACTATGAATTCCTATCTTCGCTACCGTAACTTTAGTTCTCGCAACGCTTGAAAAATCAATAAAAAGTGAATTCCCAGGGCTAAGGCACCCTGAACGTCATCTCTTGAGCATAATTGTTATTGGTTTAAGCACTTTGAGTTGTTTATCGTGGTTATTGATCCGAGGTTAATTTTATAACTATATTAGTCTCCAAAATATAATCTTCTACTAGGACTTAGCAACCTAACTACATCCGTGAGCGGTGATAAGCTTAACCAATTCTAGAGCATTCAAGTTTTCTTCTCGTAATTGACCAAGTGTGGTGGATTAGGTACCTCTCGGTCCTAACCACATGTCAATCCCGTAGAATTACTTCCCCGAGAAAGACCACACTTCATATATTCAAGTTCTATCTCTTAGTTTCTCTCTCGAGCTCACTTCGAGACAAGGAATATATTCCAATGGTGATCAAGCATCAAAATAATGAAATTTAGAATATATGAATAACCAATTTATGATAAACTCCAGCAAAAACCACTACAATCAACCCAAGAGATTCATATTCTTGGCCTTAACGCCAAGAATGAGGGATTTTAGCCAATCATAATGTTTATCAACATCCAAGAGTAATAAATACCCTAAAAAATAATTAAAAACTGAAAAGAGAAGGAATGGAACCTAATTTAAATGCCCAAAAACGCCCCAAATATTCTAAGGATGATGGATTCTGATACAATAACTCAAAAGCCCTATTTATAGACCCAAAGTCGAGGCAAAAATTGGCCAAAAAGCGGCCTGGCACTTAGGCAGATTTTGCCTCAGCAAAAGGGTGCTCCCAGGCGGCGTGGCACGCTGGCCAGCGCGCCTGTGCACTGCCTAGGCAAGTAAAAATTTTGCCAAAAGCGGCCTGGCACGCTGCCTAGCGTGCCAGGCCCTTTTTTTTGTGATTTTTTTGCTTTCGTCGACTTCTCTTCGCGGATTTGGTTGGATTCTTCAAGATCAACTCTTTGGCTTGCCTCTTATCTTCAATATTCTTCACATGTAGCTCCTCCAAGCCTCACTTTCCATGCAAAACATGCTCCAAAAAGTCGTAAATTCCACCTACAAGAGTCTAATCATATTGGTTAGCACAATATCCCATATTCCATCAAAAACTTATATAATACACAAGTATTGTTCTCAAAACTAAGGTAATCATGGGTTAAAGTCGCTACTAAGGCATATAAATACGCCTTAGATCACCACCCCACACTTAAACCTTTGTTTGTCCTCGAACAATAACCACACTCAAATCCGGGCGACTTTAGACAATTGACACAAAATGGGCATTCTTGCACAGCTTACACAACCACATTTATCAACTTATGCACCAACATACTAGGATATCAAACAAATAAATAGCAAATTGAAACAACCTATCCTCACAAAACAACTTACTAGTTGCAAATTCATGCGTGACACATTATTAGTAGATCACCAAACTTCACTAACCATGTGCCCTCACCACAAGAGAATCACCCCACACTTCTACAAAGTAATTACTAACTGGGTGCATGAATGAAAGTCACTCACTCTCAAAAAGAATTCACATGCAACACAAAGATGAACCATAGGCTTGCCCTTAGTGTAATACTTCACTAATGTTAAAATGTTAAAGCTCAAGATCAAGTAGGACTTTGTAGGGGTTGTAATGTAAGCACAAGGACGGGTAGGAACTATTTGGTCAAGAATAGTGACTATCTTTCCTGAGCGCTTTACTACACTACAAATTACATTCAGAGCACCTTCAACCGACCTATTTTCCACTACTTTTATCTTCTCAACTTTTCTTTGTTTTGCCCCATAACTTTAAACTAGCTTCAGCATATTGGATAAGGAATACTGTTATCACCCATTGATTACAAAAACAATTTTTATATATTATTATTTTATTATTTTTTTTTCATTTTTTTTCTTTTAACATATTCTACACCAACATGCACAAACTTTTTCACACACCCATAGGAGATATGCTTGGGGCTTTAACTTAACTCTTTCCTTCTTCCAAACTCTTGTACTCCTTCACCTCTTGATTTTCTAATTAAACCGCTTAGGAGTTATTGGATCAAATTCTGGTTCATTGAAAGAAGAGGATTGAGCTACATGTAAAGCTACCAAGGAAAAGGCTAAAGGCTCAACGGGGCTAACTAGGAATATGCACAGAGGGTAGATAAAGTAGGTCTAAAATATGGCTATCAAAGAAATGCCTATATCATCTCCTAAACTTAACATCTCTTATTTCGCTTTGCACACACCCCGGGCAAGTTCTAGACATCATTATGCACATGGAATATCATAAAAACCCTTACTCACACATGGCACATTTTCAGCTCAGCAGGTTCATCATAAAACCTCTAAAATCATGCATAAATTCAACATTAAGCAACTTAGCGAGTCAACTAAGTGAGAATTAGGCGTCTCAACACTTGCTATTATATATCCGGGCATGTTTCACACGTGTATGCACAATTGTATAGAAAGCAAGAACACCCGACACGACACTACATGACTAATTTGCTCTTAAGACGGTCGTCATCCATCCATCATAGAGCAAATCCCTCAGTCCTCTGACTAAGGCGACTCAAAAGTAGTAAACACCAAAAACAACACAAAACAACATCAAAAATCCAAAATTTAGCTAAATTTTTTTTTTGTACAGTTCAAAGGGACTCTCCTTAGTAAAAGAACCGAAAACAAACGCTAAGGAACCCAAAATAAAAGCATACAACAGCACACATATACATACATACAAGGAAAGTCCATCACACCCCACCCCACACTTAAAAGATTAGCACTGTCCCCAATGCTACCAAAATAAACAAAGCAAGAGTAGGATGTAAGGAGCTCCCTGGTCAGTCGAGGTAGTCGTCGTCCTCCGGCCCACGGACCTCTAACGGTGGATCATCTGCCTCAGCCTCCTCATCTTCAAAATCGCTCTGGAGGTCATTTTCATCTGTGGGGACATCATCATCCACAGGCTCCACAAAATCAGGACCAATCCTCAATAAGGCCATGGCATGCTCATTGAGAGGATAATCCCTCTCTACCTGGCTCAGCTCATCCGCCGTGGAGGGCCTACCCCCAGTCCGGTGTCGCAGCATCTCCAACCCATACATAAGGGCTAAAATCCCGTCATCTCGAGCATGACGCTCTGCTAATGTCAAAGTGGGGCCGAGTGAATCTGGCGCCTTAGTCTGGGTGACATCCACAGGCGTCGTTGCCAAAGGAGGATGATAGTCAAAATTTTCTTCGGGCACTTCGAATGCTCGCATTAATTTAGTAAATAGTCCACCGAAAGCATATCAAAGACCTCCATAGAGGCGAGCTCGGCGCATAGCCGACAACAACACAGAACCTACATCAATCTCTACATCAGTCATGAGAGCATATACCAGACAGACACGATCCCTTGTAACCTCAGTCATGTGGCTCCCCGGAATTAAACAACAACACACAATCTTTAGCCAAATCCTTGCCTCTTTGTTGAGATGGGCAAAGGGTAGACTCTTGTGATACCCTCTTTTGTGATGGCGAAGCCACCTCACTGTTGAACGTGGGCCGCACAGAGTGTGTCGAATTTCAGCATATGGAGGCCTAGCATTTAGCCTGAGTATGTCTTGGGGAATCTGTAGGTTTGTTGAAAACAAAGCCCATCCCAACTTGCTCAAGCCGAGCCAATATTCTTGGGTAAGCCCGAGCCAGGCTTGCCCTATCAATACACTCATCGGAAAAATATTTAGCTTTCGGGTGGCTATTGTACCAACTTTTCCCCGCACTGGAGACCGCGAGTATCCCATACTTCTGTTTTTGCCCTTTTGGGACTGGGGGAGCTGCGAGCACCTTATTACCCGACCGACGTCTCTTGTGAGAGCTAGAGGCTGCTACATTAGAATTAGACATAGTACCTGTAGCAAAGATCCACAAACATGTAAATTACCCATGTAAAAATAGCTAACCAACTTAATGCGCGGTGATGTTGAGGGCCACCCCACACCTAGTCGCTTAGCACCAAGTCAAAATAAATATGGGCGGAGGGTACTCAGACTTCCCCCCATCACTTAATGCCCAAAACCAAGTCCAACCTATAGATAAATGCACATTCCCACACAAGGTTAACAATCTTATAAATAGCATTAGAATGACATGCTCGTTTTACTCAAGAAGTCCAACAATAGTCATACATATTCCACACATATGAGTTGTATTCAGTGATTGCCACCACCAATTTGCTCAATTTTTACCAATAAAGATAAACCCACTTCCAATTTTGCACTAAAATAAGATTATTAACCACAAGTTCACATGCCTTCCAAGTTCATTGTAATGCCACCCCCTAAACCCCAACCATATAATAAGAAGCAAGTCAACAAACCAAGAACATATTTGGAAATTACAAACGAAATCCAAGGAAACTCCAAAATTGCATCATCCCCATAGCAAACTAGAGAGAGAAAGCTAAGGAAACATACCTTGATAGCTTTGAAATGGAGACTTAGACACAATCCCAAGAGTAGAAGGCAAGAATTCGTATAAAGAAATCTAAGCGAAAATTTTGAGATGCTTTGGGAGGGAACTCGTGTGTGTGGGTATGGAGTTGGGAATGATGGTGAAGAAGAAGGAAAATTAGGGATTTAAAAGAAAAGGGAAGGGGGTGGGTCGTTTATTAATAGTAAAAGACTTAAAAAAATTTTGCCCAAAAAATATAGGGGGGTAGCGGCGTGGCACGCTGCCTAGCACTCTACCCCACTGCCTCCTTGAGAAAATTTTGGGCACAGGTGGCGTGGCACGCTGGCCAGCGCGCCTGTGCACTGACTTTGCGTGCTAAATTTTTGGGGAAGGCAGCGTGGTACGCTGGCCAGCGGGCCTCCCGACTGCCTCAAAAAATTTTTTTTTTAGCTTTTTCATCCTGGCACGCTGGGTAGCGCGCCCAACACTTATCCTCATACCTGAGCAATTTTTCACATAATTTTGGGGCTTTTACAAATCCCAAGACTCGAAGCTTTGCTTCAAAACATGTCCTGCCTGCTCGGTACCTTCAAATAATCATCCATCCGCCAAATTTACCTTTTTATTGTGGATTCTCATACCAACATTCTCCGTGCCTCTGCATAAACACAAGATCCTAGCACTACGTTAGCAAACAAAAACTGTAAAAGAGATGGGTTGCCTCCCATCAAGCGCCTTAGTTTTGGTCGGGGCACGACTCTTCTTTTTGTATTTTTACTTTATAAATCCTAACTATTACAACACATGCATGGGTTGCCTCCCATGTAGCGCCTGGTTTAATGTCGCGGCTCGACCAAATATAAGAGCTCAGTTATCATCAAGGCGAAGCACGTCCTCCGTCTTCTTCTCTTCCTCACCGAAATAATGCTTCAATCTCTGGCCATTTACCATGAACCTTATACCATCCGCTTTGTTCAAAATTTCCACCGCACCATGAGGTGTCGAGCGACTTACCTCAAAAGGCCCACTCTACTTAGATCTTAGCTTGCCCGAAAACAACCTAAGTCTTGAGTTAAACAAAAGTACCAACTGGCCTGGCTCAAAAGTGCGGGGGAGAATATGCTTGTCATGCCATCGCTTCGTTTTCTCCTTGTAGAGCTTAGCATTTTCATACGCCTGGGCAAGAAATTCTTCCAACTCATGGAGTTGTAACAACCTCCTATTACCAGCCAACCCCGGATCTAGATTCAACTTCTTTACCGCCCAATATGCTCGATGCTCAAGCTCAACTGGGAGGTGACAAGCTTTCCCAAAGATCAAATGATAGGGAGAAGTCCCTATAGGAGTCTTATACGTCGTCCGATAAGCCCAAAGAGCATCATCCAGCTTGAGTGACCAGTCTTCTGAGTATTCACCGTCTTTTGCAAGATTTGCTTTATCTCGCGATTAGACACTTCCACTTGGCCACTTGTTTGGGGGTGATACGCTGTGGAGACCTTGTGTTTCACTCCATACTTCGCCAATACACTCTTCACCCAATAATTAATGAAGTGTGACCCTCCATCGCTAATAATAGCTCTTGGAGTTTCGAACCTAGTGAAGATGTGTTTTTGAAGAAACTTTACCACAACTTTGGAGTCATTCGTAGGAAGAGCTGAAGCCTCTACCCATTTAGATACATAATCCACTGCTACGAGTATGTATAGATTGCCATTCGACTTTGGGAAAGGCCCCATAAAATCAATCCCCCATACATCAAAAATTTCAACTTCTAGGATGTTGTTAAGAGGCATCTCATGTCGCTTGGCAATCTTCCCCATACGTTGACATTGATCACAGTTCTTCACAAAGGCATGAGCATCTTTAAATATAGAAGGCCAGAAGAAACCTGATTGCAATATTTTTCGGGCTGTGCGTTCACCACCATGATGTCCACCATAAGGTGATGCGTGGCATCTCTCTAACACTTGCTTAACTTCCGCATCCGGAATACATCTTCGTACTATTTGATCAGGCCCTTGCTTGAATAAATAAGGCTCATCCCATATATAAAAACGTACCTCATATGCCAGTTTCTTCTTCTGTTGAGGACTCGAATCAGGAGGAAATAACCCACTTACCAATAGGTTCACAATGTCTGCATACCATGGCAACTCATCGACATCTAACACCAACAACTGCTCGTCTGGAAATTCCTCACCAATACGCCCATCATCCACTATATATGTCGAGCTCTCAAGTCTAGAAAGATGGTCAGCAATTTGATTTTCTGTCCCCTTTCTATCTTTAACCTCTAAGTCAAACTCCTGTAGCAATAGGATCCATCTAATCAAGCGCGGCTTAGCATCCTTTTTATTGAACAAATACCGTATTGCTGCATGATCCGTGTATACAATGACGCTCGTGCCGACCAAGTACGATCTGAATTTATCAAATGCATACACCAAAGCTAACATCTCTTTTTCAGTCATCGTGTAATTCATTTAAGCTGCATCAAGGGTCTTGCTTGCATAATAAATAGAGTGAAATACCTTATTCTTCCGTTGACCGAGGACCGCACCCACTGCAACATCACTTGCGTCACACATGAGCTCAAATGGCAAAGCCCAGTCAGGAGCAATCAGGATAGGTGCCTCTACCAACTTCTTTTTCAAAACCTCGAATGCCTTCACACATGATTCACAAAATACAAACTTCACATCTGTCTCTAAGAGTGCACACATGGGATGTGCAATTTTGGAAAAATCTTGAATAAACCTTCTGTAAAGTCCAGCATGACCCAAAAAACTTCGCACCCCTTTAACTGATACAGGTGGAGGGAGTTTTTCAATAACTTCAATCTTTGCCCTATCAACTTCCAACCCTTGCTTTGACACCTTATGCCCAAGAACTATACCTTCTGTCATAAGGAAATGGCACTTCTTCCAATTGAGAACAAGATTGGTTTCTTCACACCGAGCAAGGACTTTATCAAGGTTTTGCAAACATACCTAGAAAGAGTTACCAAAGACTGAAAAATCATCCATAAAAATCTCTACGAACTCCTCCACCATGTCGTAGAAAATAGCCATCATGCAGCGCTGAAAGGTAGCCGGTGCATTAGACAATCCAAATGGCATACGCTTGAAAGCGTATGTGCCGTAAGGACATGTGAATGTAGTCTTCTCCTGATCTTGAGGATCTATAGCAATTTGATTGTATCCGGAATACCCATCAAGAAAGCAATAATACTCATGCCCGGCTAAACGATCCAACATCTGATCAATAAAAGGGATTGGATAATGGTCTTTCCTCGTAGCATCATTAAGTTTTCGGTAATCCATGCAAATACGCCATCCAGTTACAGTTCTTGTAGGAATCAGTTCATTATTGTCATTTGTGATCACCGTCATACCACCCTTTTTTGGAACACATTGTACTGGGCTCACCCACGTACTATCAAAGATAGGGTAAACAATGCCAGAATCTAGCCACTTAATTACCTCCTTCCTTACTACTTCTTTCATCACCGGATTCAAGCATCGTTGGTGTTGCACACTCGGCTTGTGCCCTTCTTTCATGTAAATTTTATGCATGCATAAACCCGGATTAATACCATGGATGTCAGACATCTGCCAACCAATAGCCTTCTTTCTTCGTTTTAGTATCAACAATGCCGCATCAACTTGTTCCTGTGACAAATCTGCTACCAGAATAATAGGAAGAGTCTCATTTTCACCTAGGAAAACATATTAAAGGTGAGATGGAAGTTCCTTCAATTCAAGCTTCGGTGCTTCCTCAATTGAGGGCTTAGTTAGAGGACCGACTGGACGATTTAACGGTTCCCATCTACCCTCTTTAGCGTAGATACCCATAAGATCAAGAACTTGCACTATCTCACTAGCTTCTGCATCACCAAACACATCTTGCCCCATCAAAACTTTTTCCAAAGGATCTGTAGACAAAGTGTAGATGCTTTCAACCGCCAAATCTATAGCTGTGATAGCCGACAAGTTCTCATAAATTTCTGGAAGCTTCAAAGCCCTATATACATCAAAGACTTCAACCTTATCATGAGCTCGCATAGTAAGTTTTTCGGCTGCTACATCAATGATTGGACCTCCTGTAGCCAGGAACGGACGCCCCAAAATAAATGGGACTTCCGGGTCAGGCTCAAAATTCAGCACCACAAAATCAACGGGAAAGATCAACGACCCCACTTGAACCAGAACATCCTCAACAATACCATCAGGTCTAGTCACAGATCGGTCTGCCAGCTGCAAAATAATAGTAGTAGGCTTAGGACGACCCAAACCCAACTCCTTGAAAACCGAAGTGGGTATCAGATTTATACTAGCCCCCAAATCACACAATCCACGAGCGCAGACACGATCTCCCAGAGTAATCTTCACAGTGAAGCTTCCAGGATCTTTCAGCTTAGTAGGTAACCATTTCTGAATGCGATAACTAACCTCCTCAGTCAAAGCAACTATGGCATATTCTGTCAATCTACTCTTGTTTGCTACAATGTCTTTTATGAACTTGGCATACTTTGGAATACCCTGCAAGATATCCACAAGAGGCAAATTAATGTGCACTTGTTTAAGTAGTTCAATGAACTTACCAAAGCATTCATCCTCCTTCTTCTTTTTGAACTTCTGAGGGAAAGGAGGAGGCAGCTTCACACTATGTATCACTTTATCATCTTTGGAGCTTTTGGTAGACTCCACTTGTTCGTCTTCAATCACCACTACTTTTGGCTCCAATTCTTTCGCTGGTGCAATTGTATCCTCTAACTGCTTACCACTATGGGTAACTATAGCATTCACCTACTTGGGATTTGGCTCAGTATCACCTGGAAGACCTCCTTGGGGCCTTGTATTCTGTGCATTAGCTAACTGGCCAATCTGTTTTTCCAAATTCTGAGTAGCCAACTGATTGTTTCTCACATCTGCTGCCAGCTTTGCTTGTTCAGCCATAATCTGTTTTAACATATCCTCCACACTCATGTCTCCAGGCTTAGCACCCACTTGATTTCCTTGACCTTGCTGTTGGTTGTACTGAGGTGTATATCCTTGAGGCCTATATTGATTTTGATTTCCTCCCCAAGATAAGTTCGGATGGTTTTTCCACCCGACATTATAAGTGTTTTCGTAGTTCTGAGCTCCACCTCCCCTTTGTGCATTACCAACAAAATTTACCGAATCTGGATTAGCACTACACAAATCGTTGGTATGATCACCATTTCCACATACACTACATATCACAGAAACCTGTTGCTGGACTGCATTCACGGGAGCTGGTTGTTGCCCCAAATTTAAACTACTAAAGTGATTGTTCATCATGTTTTGCATAGCTGAAATTTGGGCAGATAATGTTGTGACTGCATCCACATCTAGTTTCCCAGCAACCTTCTTTGTAGAATTCCTCGAATTATCGCTATGCCATTCTGGATTTCAGTGCGAAATATGATTCAACAGAGCATATAATTCATCATACGTCTTCTCTAAAGCCTGTCCACCTGCAGCTGAATCAAGTAGAATTTTAGTGTTGGGGTCGAAAGCCTCTATAAACGTATGCACCAACACTTCATTAGCTTGGTGGTGGTGAGGACAATCCCTCAACATGGATTTGAATCTGTTCCAAGCTTGGTACAAATTCTCATCATCTCTCTGTCTGAAACTTAGTATCTCACTCCTCAGCTTTGCTGTCTTTCCAGACGGAAAGAACCTTATCAAGAATTTTCGAGCAAGATCATCCCAAGTAGTGATAGAATTAGCCGGCTCTGCATCTAACTACCTCCTTGCTTCCCCCAACAGAGAAAAGGGAAACAAAGTAAGTCTCACATAATCTGAAGACACACCCGAAGGAATATATGTGTCACTGATCTCTAGAAAATTCCGAATATGCCTCTGCGGGTCTTCATGAGCAAGACCAGTAAACTGTCCACTTGAGTGCAAGAGTTGCACCATGTTCTGTTTAAGCTCAAATCTACCTCCAGCTGCCGATTTGAGAATACTGGAGGTCACATTAGTGGCGAGTGGGATTGCCACATCGCGAACTGTTCTAGCTGCCACTACTTCCGGTTCACGTCTCTCTGCAGCTGGTTCTTTAATTCTTATGGGATTACCCCGCATTCCTTCGTCAGCCAGTTCGACTTGTGGGATTGGGTAGTCTGCAGCCTGTCTCCTCAATCTATTGAAATATCTTTCAGGTTCAGACTACGGGGCTACCAAATCTTTGTTCCTTGCCAGTGTTTCGATGAAGTAAGCCTGCAAAATAGAACAGCTAAGATCAAGTTGTCAACACGTAGCTGAAAATTAAAGTACAAACGTCAATAATTGAAATCTATCTATTTGAAAGTCCCCGGCAACGGCGCCAAAAACTTGTTGCGACCTAGCTATACACGCAAGTGTACGTGATCGTGCAAGTAATAAAGTGGCTCCTTTTAAAGAGCCGGATATCGAACCCAAGGGACTTTCGTCAACAGAAATCAATTCAGGCGTCAAACTATAATTAAAAACTAGTGTTGCGAAAACGTCAGGAGATTTGGTACTGAAAATTAAATGGTTGCGGACTATGAATTCCTATCTTCGCTACCGTAACTTTAGTTCTCGCAAATACGCTTGAAAAATCAATAAAAAGTGAATTCCCAGGGCTAAGGCACCCTGAACGTCATCTCTTGAGCATAATTGTTATTGGTTTAAGCACTTTGAGTTGTTTATCGTGGTTATTGATCCGAGGTTAATTTTATAACTATATTAGTCTCCAAAATATAATCTTCTACTAGAACTTAGCAACCTAACTACATCCGTGAGTGGTGATAAGCCTAACCAATTCTAGAGCATTCAAGTTTTCTTCTCGTAATTGACCAAGTGTGGTGGATTAGGTACCTCTCGATCCTAACCACATGTCAATCCCGTAGAATTACTTCCCCGAGAAAGACCACACTTCATATATTCAAGTTCTATCTCTTAGTTTCTCTCTCGAGCTCACTTCGAGACAAGGAATATATTCCAATGGTGATCAAGCATCAAAATAATGAAATTTAGAATATATGAATAACCAATTTATGATAAACTCCAGCAAAACCCACTACAATCAACCCAAGAGATTCATGTTCTTGGCCATAACCCCAAGAATGAGGAATTTTAGCCAATCATAATGTTTATCAACATCCAAAAGTAATAAATACCCTAAAAAATAATTAAAAACTGAAAAGAGAAGGAATGGAACCTAATTTAGATGCCCAAAAACTCCCCAAATATTCTAAGGATGATGGATTCTGTTACAATAACTCAAAAGCCCTATTTATAGACCCAAAGTCGAGGAAAATATCGGCCAAAAAGCGGCCCGGCACGCCCTTGGGCGCGCCTAGCACTTAGGCAGATTTTGCCTCAGCAAAAGGGTGCTCCCAGGCGGCGAGGCACGCTGGCCAGCGCGCCTGTGCACTGCCTAGGCAAGTAAAAATTTCGCCAAAAGCAGCCTGGCACGCTGCCTAGCGCGCCAGGCCCTTTTTTTGTGATTTTTTTGCTTTCGTCAACTTCTCTTCACGGATTTGGTTGGATTCTTCAAGATCAACTCTTTGGCTTGCCTCTTATCTTCAATATTCTTCACTTGTAGCTCCTCCAAGCCTCACTTTCCATGCCAAACATGCTCCAAAAAGTCGCAAATTCCACCTACAAGAGTCTAATCATATTGGTTAGCACTATATCCCATATTCCATCAAAAACTTATATAATACACAAGTATTGTTCTCAAAACTAAGGTAATCATGGGTTAAAGTCGCTACTAAGGCATATAAATACGCCTTAGATCAGTCATATTTGATCAAGACCAGTGTTTTTAAAGGCGGGAGCGTAAGGCGAGGCGTTTTACTTGATGCGCGGGGGCGTAAACCCCGTGGAACTTTAATTTTTAATATTTTTTAAATTAAAATAATAAAAAAATAAAATTACATAGAAATTATATAAAAATCAAGAAAATAAAAAATAAGTGAAAATATATATGAAATTGTTTCATGTTAAAATGTTAATCAAAGTCATCAATTGATTAAAAAAATAATCAAAACTGCTCATCTCAAAAGGCTAATTAGACTTTGTAAAAATATTGAGTAGAAATTTATAAAGTAGCTTGTAAAAAGAAGAATTCAAAGAAGGAACCTACAGTTAGAGACATAGCAAGTGATGAAAGATGATGCATTTTACTTAAAGTTTGCACATTGATCATTAATTTTGTTCTTTACCTAGTAAAAGACGAAGAGAACGAACAAAAAATTAGAGCTAAGAATAAAAATATTTAGATTTTTAAGCTTTTTAACTTCTTAAAATTTAATAACAAGTTGAATTTTATGTTTTTGGTGTTAATTTAAATATTTATTTAGCAATTTTAATTTTAATTAGAAGATTTTTTCTGGGCTTACGCCTCAAAAATAAAACTCGCCCAAACGCCTAGGCGTACGCCCAGACTGATGGGGTGTACGCCTCACGATACTTTCGTCCCCACACATCACCTCGGGGCATTTTTACTACGCCTCGCCCCTAGGCTCGCCCCGGGGGTCGCCTCAGGAACGCCTTTTAAAACACTGATCAAGACTATCTATGTTCGGTGTTTTTATAGTTCCATTGAGTCTAGAATATTATTTTCTGTCTAATAGTATATTTGGTTTGTGTTCATGGGGTTCCAAATTAGTTTTGAAGGTCAATTTCATGTTTGGGATATTGTTTATAGTTGTTGTTGGTTGCTAGTATCTGGTACAATTGCACCTACTGGCCTTATCCTACCAGTGGAGTCGTCGCTTATGTGATCAGGGGTCACTCATGAGGAGTCGCACTAGGTAGGGTCTGCCTGATCCTTTAGAGACTCATCCGCATCGATGAAGTTGTAGTGATGATATTTTGTCGGTCCTGTGAGCTTGTTCATACAGTACAAGGCAGCTCCTACGTGTGAACACATGGCAAATGGCTTTTTACATTGCAAAAGATTCACCACACCTGCAGCGTTGCATCTACGACTAGATCTCTGCTCTTGCAAAGAGTGGAGAAGGTTGTAGGTTGAGAGTGGGTTTTGTTCTTGAGCTTGTTTTATTTTTCAAACCTCAATTTTTAGAGCTTGAGAACTTATTTTTGAGAGATTCAAAAGGTATTTTTTTCATGGACTCTTCTTTGGGTATGATTCTTACTATATTTACACTTTTCCCAATTATTTATTTGTAATTTCATCTTCAAAAGCGTGATATTAAATTGGAAAATTTGGAAGATTTTGGGCCTCAAGTCAAGAAATGATATATTAATAATTTAAAGGTCGATTTTAACTCCACTTTTGATGAAATTTCTTTTTTTTTTTCTTTAAGTTATGGCTAACGTGATTTTCAAATAAAATTTCAGTTTTATCCTTGTGGGTTTGGGGTTGAATTTTGACTTGAGTTTGGAACCTAGAATAGAAGTTAACAATATGGGTATTTATGTATTTAATTTTCTTATGTAGATTACATATTTGGTCAGATTAGGCTCATTTAGAGGCTCTACTAAAGGGTAAAGCTCCGGTTTGACTTTTCAAACTTTCTTTAATACAAGTTGAGACTTTCTTTGACTCTTTTTTGAAGTGTTTATATGCTAGTTGATTGTATGGAGAGCAATGAGGATATGCGATTTCCGTATAGATGAGATGATAAGCATCTATGCGGATATTGGTGTTATATGAAGGGTTAAAAGTAATTAATGGGCTTGGTTAGCCTACTTTTCCCTGTTCTTGATAGTTTGGTTATTGTGTAAAGTATTGAGAAGTGGTTTATCGAGCATGAAATTTGATGTTTTTTCTCCCTCTTGTGATGCATGAATTGGGTAAATTGAGAAAGATTGTTGATGTTTTGACTTGTAGCATGTGAGAGTATGTTGCTGTTTGACTTGATTGAGACATTTCAATTGAGACATTTCAATTTCTGTTGTTACTGCAAATAATGCTTACTCATTCATTTTCATTTATGGACTTATGGAAGAGACGTTTTTGAGAAGATTATTTTGAAATGACTTACATGCCCAATGAGAAATTATTCTGGGTGGTTTTTTTTTTTTTTTTTTCCATCTTGCATGCCCAATGGAAAACTATTTTGGGCAAGAATTTATTGATTTTTGACTTGCATGTTGATGAGAAATTATTTCGAGCGGGTTTTCTGATTCATGACATTACATGTCCAATGGGAAACTGTTTTGGATGTGTATATGAATGTAGCAACCCAATTTATCATTATTGAAAATACCCCAATAAATATTTGAGATTAATACATTACGTCAATATCGACTTAATGTCGAGATTAGCCATCGTTAGGGGTATCAAAAATAATTTATTTTGAGTGGAGTCAGAGAAAGCGGGTGGGCTGCTTGGGAGCACTGCAGTGGGTCCCTGCCTGCTATGATGGGCTCGCTATAGCGAGGTCGTCCCTGCTGTAGTGAGACTCGGCTGGACTTAACCTAGGAATTTAATCCTTATTTCGGCCAGACTTATGCTAGCCTAGTTTCTTCCGCCTAAAAACACATGTAACGACTGAATCCATCGTTATTAGAAATCACCTCGGGGTTAGTAATCAGGACATTAATTGAAATGTACGCGGGGCCATGAGCACTAAAATTAGGGGACTTAAACTTTTAGGTCGGGCTGATGTCATTCTGCTATAACAGTAATTATTCTGCTATAGCGGTACTGCTATGGCAGTAGACCCACCGGTATAGCAGTGTGATGCGACCAATATAGGTTGTAGTCAGGTTTTATTTTCTTCCTTCTTATTAACTGATGTAGAGACGTGGGTAGGCTCTAAATAACCCAAAAGACTGCCTCCCAAGCCTTAGAGCCACAGAATGAGGAGAAAGGAGTGTGTATGGGTACAAACCCATGGATTTTCGGGGACTAACATGTTCGTGAGATAGACTACAGGCTAGGATTTTGCTTGGTTTGTCCTTCCTTTAGCTGGATGACATCCAGGTAAGCTAAGGTTTAATTGAGTAGCACAGACTCAGATTTGAAAGCATGATTATAATGTAGATTGATCGGAGATTGTATGTTTAGGCCTTAGGGCATGGGGTTATAGTTGTTAGTATCGGTTGAGTCCAACTAGTGCTCGTTTGGGGGCTGCTTATGTATTAAGTGTCATGCTGAGTTGTGCGTATGCCATGAATTGATGTTCCCCATCCTATGTACGTGATTGGGTGGTAATGTATGGGTAAACTTCTGGTCATGGGCAATATTCCTTCAGAGGAGTCATAACCATAGGTGAGGTAGGGTAGGTTCCTTAGTACTTAAGGTGGTATAAATTGTTATGGTCCTCGGGGCTCTTGTTTATGGGTACAAGGTTGTGAGGTTCCTAACCAGTGGGGTAGGTGATAGTGATGTAATTAATCCAACTTATATTATATGTACATATTAACTACTTTGTAGTGTGATTGGTTAATGTATGCTTATGGGTGTGATCCATGCATGGTATACTTTCTTTATGACTTGGCATGCCTTATATTGTGAATTATGGACTGTTTCGGTATTTGGAACGTTCTCATAGGTTATGGTTGGATGAAGGATTACAGATATTCATGTCTGGGGTTTTAGTATATGGACGATAATTATCCCATGCAGATCATGTCTAGAGGGTGGATGCATCACCCATAGCGTGTATATACGAAGGTATTTATAAGTTTGAAGGTTCCATGTGTGAACCGGGGACTATTCTTACATGTTGGATACATGTTTATTGAGATCCTTGTGTGGTTCAGGTACTTGTAATATCCTTGGATGCCTTGTTGTTAGAGTCAGGGTATGTTGACTTGGAAGTTATTGAGGTCTGACTCCTTGATTGATTAGGGTTGGGCTTGGGCAGTTCGGTGTATGTCTTAAGGTGTAATTGCTTATGCTTGATATTATTATTCATGTTTGACTTGACTTGGTGAACATTGTTGATTTGTTGCTCTTGAGAATTCACATGTTTATTATCGCATAACTCTTAAGGGTAGGTTGTTTGGGTCTTGGTATCTTTGGATGTCATATTACTTTAGGATCAGTGAATACCCAACTCAAGCCCTCACAATCAGGCAATTTGAGTCATAAAAACCCTAGGTCTATTCCTAAGCCAAAAACAACTAGAATGAAGAGGCAAAGCTTCAGAAGAATGCATCCCAGATATATCTCCGTAAATTCTCTGTCAGAATTGCAAGAATGGAACCAAGGAGCGTGGACTCATGCGCCTCATAACAGTAGCTTGACATCGAGGTAGTTTAAGGTTTATGAGTAGTAGACTATGGTTAAAAAAACATAATCATGATATATATTTGATGGGAGAAATCATGCATTAGGCCTGCAGCGTAGTGTTGGGATGGATAAAATATGAAAAATCATGTAAAGAAAGTAAAATTGGTATTGATATGAATTATGCTTTAATTTTATGTTGAGTGTTGTACGTTGTATTATCTCTATGATAATTGTTACGAGTTTAGGGTTTTGTATTTATCGATAACGAAACCAATGTGAGTATCAAATCTAATGAATTAGCCTAGATACCTAATTTGAATGGTGCAACAGAAGTGTGGTGGTTAGGAGAGTCTAAGGAATTATGAGGCTAGGATGAATGAATTTGGAGTACGGTTTAGATGATATTAGACTCAAATTGATTGTAAGTGTACTTCAAAAAGGGATGTTTATTGAGTGGCCTTTCGGATTTGTGGGTAAATTGAAAAGGCTTTGGTTGTTAGCAATTGTATGAACCTATTGGGAAGTATTTATCTTAGTCAGAGTGTCACAAAGGTAAGTGTACTATTAAAACCCAATTTATGTTGTAATATATATGGAATTGTCTATTGGTAATTACCGATACATGCTTGTTACGAAGGTATGAGTGGTTTATAGTTTTAAATTGAGTTATAAGATTTGATTTGGATTTCATGCCTATTCATGAGTTAAATGTGTGTGAACTGGCCTACTGGCATACTTGTGATTGGTGAGTTGGTTGATATTGATTGCATTAATGAAATGATGAACATAGAATTTGACTAAGTGTCTTGATGTTGTGTGTACTTGCATATTGGTGCACTGCATTATATCCTGGCTAATATTTATTTGTGATATTCATATATTATGATATTCAGAGGTTCAGGTATCACACCGGTACATGTTTCTTCTTTAAGATATTTGGAGGATCATACCACATCGGTATTGTATATGGACGAAGATGGTCCCCTGCAGGTCATATCTATTAGGAATATAAGATCCAATAGTATGTGTTTATAGGTTTGAGTGAGGTTGTGATGGCTATGATTGCATTGTTATATATTCATAGTCATTTGACTGTCTATTTGCATTGCATAAAGTGTTGTATAGAATTGAGGTAACATAAAACTACCCTTGCAAGATGGTTAAGCATGTGAAAACATTGCGGCCACTACTGATTTTAAAGAGTTGATTAGGAAATTAGTACTCATTGTGTAAGTGTGATGCTATTATTAAGAAAACATGGGTTAATCCTTGAGTTGGAGTTATGGATAGTTGTCTTGTTATAGGACGTTCACAGATTTGGTGAAGAACTAAAATGATTAGATGGAAATTGAATTGCTCATTTCATAACTAAATGAGTAAAACCAAGCTAATAAGATAAAATTAGAAGTTACTAGGAAGGTGAAGTGTGAGGATGATAACTATGAACTTGATGTGGGACTGTTATATAGATTTGTCATGATTTCCTTATGTGATTTCTATATAATGCTTACGTGATCTAACCCTGGTCGATCGATAATGCCTATCAGTACTTGTGGTGTACTGATATTATAAGTTATATCACCTTTTTAGGATATAGTTATGTTGCAGGTTGATTTGGAATTTCTTGTGTGGAGCAGTTGTTATTAGCATCAACTTCCGCACCTCTTTTCGTGGAAGTTGTGTATTTTCTCGTTATTATTCTTATCGTTGAAGCTCTTGTATATGTCTAGACTAGGTCTTGGATAATATGTCGTTAAAAGTGGATTGAATCTGTAAATGCTTTTGAAGAATTTCATTCTATGAATTTATTAATTTACATATTGGAATTGCTTAGCTATAATAAGGCTTTTACTTGATTTCCACAAATTAATCAGTTGAGTGGTAAGGATTATTCTATCTAGTTAGATTAGAATAGGTGTCTGCATGATCCCATATATTGGGTTGTGATAGTGGACGTCACGAGTCCCTTATGGGTCCCAACTAGTTGTACACAAATGGTGCATACATATGCATCATATGCATTCATCTCATCATCTTCATTTGACTTGTACTGATTTCTGATGTGAAAAGTGATTGCATAGTTTGCTACTTTTACTCTGATTTGAGGTGTATGAGAATTATTGCACTTTATCACACTCTTGTTATTATTGTTTTTTATTGTTAGATTAGGTGTGAGTTTCCTAATTTGACAAGTATTTGTTGATAGTATCGGGTGGTAGTACATTCAGGTGGTTCTTGCCATTACTTTAAATTAAGGTCAGTTAGTGATGCTGTTGAGTACATGAGGATTAGTAATCATACTTGTTTATTTTTACACCTTACGTGCAAGTACTAAGCCGATTGTTCCCGAGCGCTGATCAGTATCTATTCTCAAGGTTATTGCACTGAGATTTAGAGATAGTTTCTGATTGGTCCTAGTGTCTACCAGATCTCTTATATCTTCTTTATTATTGATTTCTAATGTTGAGACACTTTAGACTCTCAGTTTTATTTAATTTTTCATAGAGGCTTGTATTTCGTGACTTTCAAATTTTGGTTAGTGTTGTTAGTTTCGTACCTTTTTATGAGTTGGTTTATGCGATTTAGTTTTTTGACTTGATATCATCTTTAATATTGTTGTATATTGTTGGGTTGGCTTACCTATTACAGGGGTGAAATAAGTGCATCACTTCCCTTGATTTTTTATCATGACACATAAAAGAATAAGCAACCTAAAGAACACCAATTAGATTTGTTTCAAATCAAAAAAAAAAATCTATTTTTTCTATCTCTTTGTTAACAACATATTTTTCTAGAGTTACTCAATATATTTTTCTTGTTTGTACTTCTTATGCTAGATTTTATGCAATTCAAAGTCAGCTGTAAAGGATTGTTTGCGATGAATTTGATATGTATCCGGCAGATTTGCATTTTCAAAGGAGAACTTTAATTGATTTGGACTTAATCAATGTAAGTATATATATGTACGTCTTTTCTCTAATCAATAATTTCACAAATTCTTGAAGTTATTTATAGAATGATTATCTATTGAAATTCTTCTTTGATGATGCATATCTAAGAGATACATATTTAATTCATCACAAACAATCAATTATTGGTACTTTAATATCATATTTACAAAAATAACTATTACATTATTTGATATACACGTGCAACACATGTGCTAAGAAATTAGCATATACAAAATGTAACAATGATTATTTAGTTAAGTAAATAGTATTTGTCTTTTTATCCTGCATCGAATTATCAGACAAGGATAGATTGATCATTTTATCTTAAAAGATTGTTCGATGAATAGTTCAATGGTACATTGACCCTTTTATCATCACAGATTGCTCGATGAATTGTTCAAGGTTACATTGATCCTTTTATCTTTATGGATTATTCAATGTTCAAACAAAATAAATCTATATAAGTTATTTCAAGACTTTATTTCAAGACTTGATAAAAAAGGAATAAATACCCTAAAGAACACTAATGAGGTTTCTTTCAAATCAAAAAAATATCTCTTTTTATTTTTTAATCCAAAGGCCAACTTGTCAGTTTTACTAATAAAGAAAATATGTTGACCCGAAAAGGCCCAATCATACAAAATAAATAACTAAGACAAATGGCTCAAAACTGAAACACAAACAATAGACAAATATACACTCAGACAAAGCTCAATTAGAAAATCTAGAAAACTCTGCATAGGTCTCTTCTTTGCCACATCATCTTCTTTATCGAATTTGTCTAAGGCTTCCATTACTCGTCTAAAAAAGGATACGAGGAGATATATGGGTAGAGGGACTTCATACATCTCTTGGAGTTATCGAGAAAGTCCCTCAAAAGGAGAAGTGGTAGATTAAATAGTCATATTTCCTCAGTTTTTTTGATCTATGAGATCTTTACGAGTAAGTCTAATTCTCTTTTCCACTTTCTCCACCTATTTTATTTGTTATGTTGATGTGTCAGTCTGCTATCTAATTGTCTATATTCATTTCAACTACAATGTAACACCCCAAAAATTCAAGTTAAAATTAGAACCACACTTCAAGTACATTTAGAACCAAACTCAGTTATTTGGTAGTATAAGAAGTGATTTAGACATGAATTAAGTTCATAAGTAACTCCTAACTCATAGTTAAGTTGAAAGTTTCCTTATCGATTGAATTCTTGTATTTGATTTTACTAGGGGTCAACTTCAAACGAGTACAACTCTTAGAATATGAAGAATTCTGAAGATCAAGACCCACCAAAAGAAAGGTCTTTGAGTCTTCTTTCCAATGCATCTAATTTCTCCTTAATCCGATTTTGGAGCAAGGAGTTATGGCTATTTTAGTGAAGCACTGTCCAGCAGTGAGATACGACCACCCAACTAACGATCGTTGGTTGAAAGGACGATTGTCCCTTGCTCTCGTCTAATGAAAACTGCCCTAAAAATACAGATAATCAACAAGGCTCCTCCAGTACCAACGAACACAACCAACAATCGTTGATTGAAAGGACGATCGTTTTTTGGTTCGTCCGTTGTGAGATGCAAATTTTTCAGCAATAATTTTAAAGGGGTGTTCCAGTCTTTTCCCATTATTTAACCTCCTAAACTACGTCATTTTTACCATCCTAAGGCTGAATATTAAGCCTAAACTACCCCAAATTTCTCATTCCCTCACAATTCAAGTGACATATAGAGAATTCAGAGCAAACAAGCGACTTTCTTCACCAAGCAAGAAATTAGGGTTCTTCATCTTCAAGCTTCAAATTCAAAGATTTTGACAAGGTTTTCACTCTCGGGTATGTGGAATTTCATCAATGGGTTTACTTTCACCCATTGATTCCCGAAATACATCCAGTTCCTCAGTTAATTCATAATTTCGAAATTGGGGTTTTCATTATAGCCTTGATTCTTCTTGTATTTCAGTTTTCCCATAACTAGTAGGCTATAAATACTTGTTTCTTCGTGAAATTTAGTACCTTGATGGTATCATATTCATGAACCCTAAGTATAATGATATTCCATGATTTTGGACTTGTATTATGTGATTTCACATTCCATTCAGATTATAGAAATTGTCATGACTAGTTGCATTCTTCAGAGATGCCAGGTTATGAACACCCGATGACTTAGTTTCTCATGCATTGATAGTTGAAGTTCACTCCTTCAGATGTTTTAGGATACTTTTAGATAAAGTATCTATAACTTAGTCTCAGACACCAATATTATCGAGCTACTCAGTTTATCTGTATTGCCAGTTTTGCAAACTTACAGAGTGCTTCAGATAAAGCATATCCAAAATAGTAATTTTCAAAAAATATACATACTATTAGCATCTTCATGAGTGGGGATTTAGAGTTTAGGTCCAGCCTTATAGATCCCTTCCAAATCTCAGTCCTCATATGTTTCTTCTTATGCATTTACTCCAGCCATCTCATGTCTCCCCTAAATTTACAAGTCTCCTGATTCAAAAATACATGATATATATATATATATATACATATATGCGTACTCATATCATATCCAGAAGCTTCAGCTCATAACAGTAAGATGTATGACATGCATGAAATCCAGATATGTCATCAATATTGTTGAACACTTTTCCCCAAAAAGTAAGTTTCACGATTAGTATGGTATCAGAAATGCCATCAATGATCGTAGATCATTTTTCTTATGAAAGCAAAGTTCACTAGTAGTATGGTAGTCAAGTATGACATCCATGATTATGGACAATTGGACATCCAGATATGTCACCATCAGTATTCTCAAGAGTTATCAGTCATATTCAGTTGCGAGTAGTACTTAGCACCGAGCGGACACAAGGATGAAGGCTCACCCATCCGTTACGTTGAGATCTTTAGTAGTAGTCCCTAAGTCACATAACTATGTGCCACCGTAGGTTTCTTTAGCCTATCAGTGGGCATATTCTCTCAATTTATTGGTACCACGTCAGATCACATCAACCTTTATACCCTGGCAAGGTATATTGGGCCCTTTTCGATGGGGATATACATCGAACTTCATGTTCAGCTCACATGGTTATATGTTGGTTAATAGTATCTCCCATATTTTCAGACTTCAGTATTTGCATGACCCTCAGTTCAGTCTAGTTTACAAAATTTTAGTTATCTCAGAATATTCAGGTATTCAGTATTTATGCTTATCCAGATGGGCCTTTGCATCTTAGTATAGTATACCTCAACATTACTTTTGATTTAAATGTTTTATTGTCAGCATGCCTAGTTGTATATCACCTTATAGTTTCAGAATATCCTGTTGTTCCCACACTCAGACTTGTCATTCAGTAAATCATTACATTGTAGCTCATATCAGTTTAATATTCAGTTATTCATAGTGCATATCTCGCATACTCAGTACATTCAAAAGTACTGATCACATACCTCTTCTACCTATATTTTTCATGTGATGTAGATTCAGGTGCTTACTGTCAGGATCATAGTCAGACAGATCACAGCTTTCGGCCAGTAGGTGATGAGTTATCTTGATTCGAGGACTCGAGTCAGTTGTAGTTCTAGTAGTTATTTCTATTCATATATATTGACTAGGGATAGTTGGGGGTCATGTACCGGCTACCTATAGTCAGTATTATTAGTGGCTTCATAGATTGTCAGTCAGAGTTGTTGTATTCAGTTTCTCTTTCTTTTCAGATTATAGATGTTATAAGTAAACTTTGTAACAGTAATGTACCAAACTAGTTTATTTCATGATTATGCTTCTGCTCAGTCAGTTTAGCTCTTATATATGTTTTAATCAGTAACTCATGCATTATGCCAGTCCCATGGGTTAGCTTGGGATCACTTGTGGTTTAAAGTACTGTATTACGACTAGGAGCTAGTCTTGGGTCGTGACATACAAAAACTGATACAGACTAGATCTTGAGAGATTCTTGAAGACTAGCACGGACTCAACTACTTTTAGCATTAGAGCCTGGGTCACTCTTTCCTAAAACTAGAAACAAGTGACTTCCAAAGGTTAGAGTTTACAAATTATCCAAAGAAATTACTCGTAAACATCTTATTTATATATGCTATTCTGATGGATTCAGCCTTAAAAGAGACTAATATCACCATCTGAAACAAAAATAGATAGATGAGATCTAGTATGGCTCTATTTCTTTGTCTAAAGAAGATCCTTTCTTAAATGGTGAAACACAATTTGGTCTTTTTGCACTTTGCACAGTCACATAGCATACCAAATTAAGCAACGCCAAAATAGCATGCCAAATTAAGAAAAGTCAAAATAGCATACCAGAGTAAGAAATATCAAATTAGCATACCAATCAAATAATGCCAAAATAGCATACAGATAAAGTAACACTAGCAGGTGAAAAGCACACACCCTAAAAAGTTACGAATTTCAAACCCAAAATTAGAAAGAAAAAAAAACAATATCAACATGAGCAAATCCAGCGGAGATTATAATTTAGAGTGGTTCTATATATCTATTATTTTTTCATTTGGTCCCAAATTTACTTTCATACACAAAATTCACTTGTCTATCCTCTTATATAATCAACATTTGTTGTGTCTAAATTATTATTATTATTTTAACAAATTATGATGGATTTTCCCTTTTTTATTAATTATCAAAAAGGAACAACCATACAAAATATTTGGACCAAGTCCAAAGTCTAAAAATAAAACAAAAGAAAGAAAAATTAAATGGCCCAAACATGTAACAAAAAAAGGGGGGAAGGGTTTCCTAAATTGTACACTTTACTTTTCCTTCTTAAGTACGCCTTTGCACATTTGAGCTATGTTGTTGCCGCTGTGTCTTTGGAACCAGCGCTTGTTCCTCTTGCTACTCTGGGTGATCAATCGTATGCCATCTACATGGGTTGTCTATTTTGAATTAGCTTTCAGAAGTATAATTCTCTCCCTTTCTCTTTACTTTGGTTCTTTACTATTGCATCTCCTTTTCATCTTGTAAAACCTTTTTATTCTTATAATCTACAGTTGAACTCTTTGGTGGAGGTGGTTTCTCCTCATCTTTGAAGTTGGATAGAGGATTTTCATCATGGGGACCTGCAATAAGATCCTTGTAAGTTTAAGACCCATTTTCCTTTCTATCTCTATGGTGCCATACCCTTCTGATTTCTATGTATTCATTTGATGCAAGAATCAAGACGCTCATGTCCTCCTTCGGCAAGGAATTGCTATAGTATCCAGGTCGAAAGGTTTAATCTTGACCCTTAGTCCTCGATTTTTGCTTCTTTTCTTTTGCATTTAAAATTCTATTTTGTTCCTTGAATAATATTTGTTTTGGGGTTTTGAGAGGGAAATTGATACAAATTTTTGGGATTTTAAAACTGAGAGGGAGTGTTTTGGTGACTTGGATGTTTCTTCTTTCCAGAAAGAAATTGAGGATGAATAAAAGATTGTGGGATTAGGCTCATCAATCCATCTTCCTCCACTGAAGAGCTCATCGGTCTTCTTGATGTAAAGATTCAATTTTTATATTTCTTATGTTCTCTACATACCAAGTACTATCTTTATCTATGTTATATTTCCTCCTTTTCTGTCCTATCATTTTTGATTGATTTGATGATGGTACTAGTAAAAACGTTTTGGGGGAATGATTGTTTGTTAGATAAACTTGACATCTAGTTTTCCTTAAGTATCATTTTTTATTTTCAAATAGAAGTTTTTGTTCTTAACCTATTAAATGACATAGTGTTGAATAAGATTTGAGGGAATGAAAGTGATAAATGTCGCAAGTAAATGTGTGCAGCTTCAATTTTTTAGATAATGTTACAAATTCAATTTGGAGATTTGAGAATGAGATTGAGTAATTTATAAAGAAAATATGCAAAATATGATGGGTTCAATTAAATAAATAGTATTTTATTCATTTTATCTTCCATCGAATAATCCATCAAGAATATGTTGGTTCTTTTATCTTTATGGGTTGTTCGATGAATAGGTCATGACCCTTTTATCTTCACAGATTGTTCGATGAATAGTTCAAGGATACATTGATCGTTTTATCTTGATGAATTAGTTGTTGTTTAAAAGAAGTAAGTTAATTAAGTGTCCTCAAAACTTGATATAAGACAATAGTATCCTAAAGAACATTAATTAGGTTTTTTTAAATAAAAAGTATCTCTTTTCTCATTGCATTTTCAACAACTTATTTTTCTAGTATTACTCCATAGATTTTTTTGTTTATATTTTTCATTCTAGGTTTTATGCAAATCTAAGTCATCAGTAGTTGATTTTTTAATGAATTTAATATATATTTCTCAGATATGCAGTGTCAAAGGAGAACTTAAATTAAGTTGGATTAAATTGATTTTAAGTGTCAAAGAAGAAGCTTGGGTGCAGTTTCAAGAAAAGCTACCATCCAGGGTCAGATTTGAGAATTTTTTTGACCAATTGAATCTTAATCCGATAAAATTGTGAATAATGGAGCTGATTTCTAAGAATAACTTCCTTATAGAGTATGACAACCCATGAAGGACATTATCCCTTCTTTTCCATAAAAATCATAGCATAATAATAGGAGTAGCTTGAAAAACCACTTTCATTCTAGCATTCCCATGACCTTCTCACCACTTCTTTACAGATTGCCTGACCTAAATATAAGGACCATTAATTCCTGTTGCTCTAGTGTAGTACCTCCACACACTAGTAGCCAGTTCACCTTTTAAGAAAGATGCTCTTCTGTCTCTCTAATAGGCATTGTACAATAAGTGTAATTCTGAGATAAGTTAGGGTTCCAGATACCCATAGCTGCTGCCATACGGACTTTGAATGTCCAGAATCTCTATCCAAAAAAATGACATCTTGAAAGGCAATCCTTTCACCCATATTTGTTTAAAGAAATGTAAGTATATATTTGTACATCGTATCTCTATTCAATTATTTCACAAATTCTTAGAGGTTATTTATGGAATGATTATCTATTGAAATTCTCCAGTGATGATGCAAATATGTGAGATACATATTAAATTCATTGGCAAAAATCAATTATTAGTACTTTAATATCATATTTATAAAAGTAACTATTACATGAATTGATATACACGTGCAACACACATGTTACGAAATTAATTTATACAAAATGTGACGAGCAATTATTAAGCTAAGTAAATAGTATTTTAGTCCTTTTATCTGTTCTTTGAACATTTCATCAAGGATATATCGATCATATCTGCTTCTGCTTTCCAAGTAGCTTCCTCAACTAACTGATTCCTCCAAAGAACTTTTATCGAAGCAACTTCCTTATTCCTCAACTTACGAACCTAACGGTCAAGAATCTCGACTGGAACTTCCTTGTAAGAGAGATTATCGTTCACACCCACACTTTCTAAAAGCACAACTAAAGCTGGATTACCAATGCATTTCTTGAGTAGAGACACATGAAAACTGGATGCACCGATGCTAAATCCGTAGGTAAGTCTAACTCGTAAGGCCACATTGCTTATGCGCCTCAAAATCCTATAAGGACCATCATATAGGGGGCTGAGTTTCCTTACTTGCCAAATCTCATCATCCCTTTCATTGGTGAAATTTTCAAGTAAACCTAATCATTAAATGCAAATTCAAGATCTGTTCTCCTCACATCTGCATAGGATTTCTAATGACTTTGAGCTATCTTCAACCTTTCACTAATCAAGTGAATCTTCTCCATAGCCTCATGGACTGAATTGGGCCCTATTAATGTAGCTTCACTAACCTCAAACAAGCTAATAGGAGATCTACACCTCCTACCATAAAGCGCTTCAAACAGGGCCATCGGAATATTGGAGTAATAACTATTATCATAGGCAAACTCAATCAAAGGAAAGTGATCATCCCAACTACTTTTAAAATCGATTACACAAGCTCTCAACATATCCTCTAAGGTCTGAATGGTCCACTCTGCTTGGCCATCTTTCTGCGGGTGAAACATTATGCTAAGATGAACTTTGGTATCAAGTTCCTTCTGGAAAGACTTCCAGAACTGCGAAGTAAATTGAGTATCCCTATCCAAAATGATAGTCAAAGGGACCCCATGAAACTTAACCAACTCTCTAAGGTAGATTATAGCATAATCCTCGGCTGAATCTGTAGTGATAACTGGCAATAAATGTACTGACTTAGTCATTCGTTCCACAATAAACCAAATCAAATCACGTTGTCGGCGCATACGAGGCAACCCTGTAATGAAATCCATATTCACCACTTCCCACTTCCAAGTAGGAATACTAATATTCTGAGTCATACTACATGGTCTCTGGTGCTCAACCTTAACCTACTGGCAATTTGGACACTTAGCCACAAATTCAGCAATATCTTTTTTCGTGCCATTCCACCAATACACTTCCTGTAGATCACGATACATCTTAGTAGCTCCTGGGTAAATAAAATATCGAGAACTGTGAACTTCTATCAGCATCCTCTATCTTAAGTCATCAACATCTGCAACACATAATCTGCTCTGACAATGAAGAACACCATCTCCCCTTTGGGAGAAAACCTTAACTTTCTGACTTTGGACTTCTTCCTTCAACTTAAGCAAAATAGGATCGCTATCTTGCTTTGCCTCTACCTCTGCTACTAAAGAAGGTTCTGAACCATGACACTACCATCAGTAGAACCAACCAACCAAACTTTCAATCTAGTAAGTCTATGAACATCACAAACCAATTATTTTTTATCATCCTCTACATGAGCAACACTACCCATAGAAAGACTGTTAAGAGCATCAACCACCACATTGGCTTTACCCAGATGGTACAAGACACTCATATCATAATCTTTCAATAACTCTAGCCGTCTCCTTTAATAAAGATTTAGATTTTTCTAACTGAATACAAACTGAAGGCTCTTATGATCACTGAACACATCCACATGAACTCCATATAGATAGTGCCTCTAATTCTTTAAGGCAAAAATAATTGTTTCCAACTCAAGATCATGAGTAGGATAATTCTTGTCATAAGGTTTGAGCTGTCTAGAGAAGTATGCAAATAACCTTACCATGATATATCAACACACAATTTAGGCCTCTTTCTGAAGAATCATAGTAAACAATCAACCCATCTTGACCCTCTAATAGAGTGAGGAGTGGAAGTGAGTTGAGTATTCAACTCTTGAAAACTCTTCTTACAAGCATCAGACCACTAGAATTTGACTTTCTTTTGAGTCTATCTAGACATGGGAGAAGAAATAGAAGAAAATCCTTTTACAAATCATTTGTAGTAGCCAGCTAAATCTAAGAAGCTCCTAATGTCTGATGGAGGGATGGATGTAGGCCAGTTCCTAACTACTTTGATGTTCTTAGGATCAACCTGAATGCCCTCACTGAAAATAATATGACCAAGGAATGCCACTGCTTTCAACCATATTTTATGCTTACTGAATTTTGTGAATAGTTAGCGATGTTTAAGAGTCTGCAAGACAATTCTCAAATAGTTTACATGTTCATCCTCACTACAAGAATAAACAAGGATGTCCTCTATAAAGACAATAACAAACATATCCAAGTACTTCTTGAACACTCTATTCATCAAGTCCATAAAAGTTGCAGGAGCATTTGTTAGTCCAAAAGACATAACAGCAAATTCATAGTGACCATACCGAGTTCTGAAGGCTATCTTCAAAATGTCACATTCTTTGACCCTGAGATGATAATAGCTGGATCTGAGGTCTATCTTTGAAAAATAATTGGCACCCTGTAGCTGGTCAAAAAAGTCATAAATCCTAGGAATGGGATACTTATTCTTGATTCTGACCTTGTTTAACTGACGGTAGTCGATGCACATTCGGAGGGAATATTCTTTCTTATGCACAAAAAGAACTAGGATACCCCATACAGAGATGTTGAGCCTGATAAAACCTATCTAAAAGATCTTTCAACTGTTCCTTTTATTTCTTAAGCTCGGTTGGAGCCATTTTGTAAGGAGGAATTGAAATAGTCTGGGTATCTGGAAGAAGATCTATTTTGAAGTCAATTTTTCGTTTGGGAGGAACTCCCGACAGATCTTCTGGAAACACTTCTGGGAATTCATTAACCACTAGAACTGACTGAAGAGTTGGGGTCTCAGACTTTGAATCCTTAACCCAAACAAGATGATAGATACACCCTTTTGAGATTATTTTTTGGCATTAAAGTATAAGACAAACCGACCTATAGGCGCTAAAGTGCTACCCTTCTAATTTAAGACAGGTTTATTCAGAAACTGAAATTAGACGACTCTATTTCTACAGTCGACTGTGGCATATCAGGAATGTAGCTAATCTATTCTAAGAATGACATCGAAATCAGTCAAATCTAACTCTACTAGATCAACTGCGGTGATTTTTTAGAAAACTATGATTGGACAATTTTTGTATACCCATTTAGCTATGATTGAGTCACCAACAGTAGTAGAGACTGAGAAAGGTTCTGAAAGGATTTTGGGACTGACATCGAAGTCTACTGCAATATAAATAGTCACGAAGGAAAGTGTGGCTTCGGGATCTAACAAGGCATATACATCAATATGGAAGGCTCATAACATACAAGTGACTACATCAGGGGAATACTCCTAATCTTTCCAAGTCTGTAAAGCATAGAAACTGTTCTGACACTGTTCGTCACCTGTACTAGATGAAGCACCCTGCTGAGTTGGGTGACTTGGTGGAGCTGCTGAGGAATTAGACTGGGTCTACTAGTAAACATCTCTACCCCTCTGTAAGGCCTCAACGTGTGACCTAGCTTGCCACATCTAAAACAACTACGACTACCAGCCATACACTCTCCTTGGTGGTTCTTACCACACTTCTTGCAAATTAGAAAAGTACGTCCACTAGTAACGCTACTCTAGGACTTAGATCCTGGTGCTTTATCTCGATACTCCTATATAAACTTGGTATTGGGGCACTAGCAAAGGATGGGGCTGAAGTTGAATACCTCTGACAAAACTGAGAACGATTACCCCTCCCCCCCAACCTCCACTAAGAGTAGTCAAAATTTCCTGATCTCACTCTCTTAGTCTCCCTTTCTTTCTCCTTTATCTTTTATTCCTCAATCTATTAAGCGTGAGTCATAAGCCTGGAGATGTCCATTTTCTTGACTAACATAGCAGTCGTACACTCATAGACCACTAATTCAAAGACACAAGAAACGAACTTACTCATGCTGGCCCTTGAGTCGGCCACCATCGCTGGAGCATACTTAGAGAGCTGAGTAAACTTCAGAGAATACTTTTTCACTCACATATTTCCCTGTTTCATATTGATGAACTCCTAAACCCTAGCTTCCCTTAACTCAAGGGGAAAGAATCTATCCAGAAAAGCAGTCATGAAATCATCCCAATCCACTAGGCCTACATTTGCATCTCTATCCTCCTTTAATTATTTGCACCAAGTTTAAGCCACCCCCTTCAACTAATAGGTGGCTAAATCTGCACTTTCAACTGGAGTTATGCCCATAATCTAAGTGACCTTCTGAATCTTTTCAATAAACTCATGTGGATCCTCTTCCACCTAAGAACCATGGAATTCCAGAGGATTCATCCGAGTAAAGTCCCATACCCTTGTTTTTGCCATATTCCCGTTTGGGTTAACTGGTGCAATAGCCTGATGATTGACCTAAGTGGTCATTTCCTGTGAAAGCACCTAAAAATCATCCCAGAACTCAGCATGAGAGACTTGTTCATTCAAAGGGTCTGCTGGAGTTGGTGGAGTTTGTTGGTTACCATTTCCATTTCTTCTGACGTTGACTCTTCTTGGAGGCATTTTCTGCAAACTTGAATAACACAAATTAAAAGACGATTAAATAGAGTTCACACTCTATCGCATGATATGAACATGAAAGAATTGACTTTCCTAAAACATTTCATAGCCTCTCACTTATAAATATAGAAAGCTTCAAACCCATGAATGAGACTACTTAACATGGCTTTCAAACACCCTAGGACGCTTGAAACCTAGCTCTGATACCAAGTTTGTCAGGATTTGAGACCACTCCCTAGTCGCAACATGGTTCTTAAAGCCACAAGTGATCCCAAGCTAACTCATGGCCTGGCATGACACTATGAAAACTAGATATAACTGAATAATACTGAGCAAAAGCTTAATCTGAGTTGTATAATAATAACCAAAACTAAACCCAATACTAAAGTCAATACGAGAATTATCTAACATAACTATAAAGCTGAAAAATCTAACTGTCTGTCTGAAACCTCTACATATGATGAGTTACTGGGAAAAAACCTAGCTAACTCTAACAATCTAAAAACTAAAATGGCTGCAATAAATAAATAACCATAAGTCTCATTCTTAAAAGATGAGGACTCACCACACTCTATTGCTGAGATGAGTACGGGATCGTGCTAACCACGAGCTAGATGTTGAGCGTCTAAACCAATATTATAATACAATATAGTACAAAGAAGTATGCAGTTAGTACTTTGAATGTACTGAGCATATGAGGTATTCATTATAATATATAAAGATGAATATATTTGACATAAGAGACTAAACTGAACATAGAATTGATAAATATGAGCTAATGCAATGACCCAAATAAATAAATGTAAAACTGATATATATAACAACTGAACAAACTAAATTTGGGTTATGCAATAACTGAGTTTGAACTATGGGAGCTACTATTAACCGACATACCTCATCTGAGCTAAATAGAGCCCAACCTGTAACCCCGACCAGAAGGGCGCTCTGTACCTTGCCATGTGTATGAACACTTACTGATGTGGATCCACTAAACTGATGTCCAAAGGACTAAGGTGTCAGCCTAATTTGGTGGGTGACCCTTTAGAACCTACGATGGCAGTGTAGTTCTGGGACTTAGGAACTTCTTCTAAAGGTCTCAGCTTAACTAATAGGTGAGCCTTCATCCTAGCGTCCGCTAGATGCTAAGTACTTCTCCCAATCGAATATTAAACTGATATACTGAATAGCTTAACAATACTGATGTTCTGAGACTGAATGACAAATGCTTTGTCTGAAAGCATTCAAAAATCTGTGAAACTGAAGGACTGAATATTGAACCAATAATTTATGGGATGCCAAGTCATTGGGTGTTCATAACCCGCCATCTTTGAAGAATACAATTATTCAAGACAATTTCTATATTCTGAATAGAGTATGAATTCATAAAACACAAGTCCTAAAATACCGAATATCAATATACTGAGGATTTATAAAAACACAAGTTTGTAAAGGTACTAAATTTCATGGAAAACATGTATTTATAGACTATTAATCATGGTAAAACTAAAATACGAAGAGAATCATGCCTTTAATAAAACCCTAAATTCTAAACATTGGATTAACTGAGGAACTAAGTATATTTAGGGACTCAATGGGTGAAACAATTCCCATTGTTGAAATCCCACATACCAGGAGTAAAGGATTTCTTGTAGAATCTTGAACATGAAGCCTGAATAAGAGAAACCCTAGTTCTTTCTTTAGAGAGGAAGAATCGCTTGTTTCTGATAAATTCTAAGTGCTAAGAGTGAATGAAGAGAATTAATTGATTAATCCCCTTTAATCCCACTTTGGGTAGTCCTAAGCGACATAGTATAGAGGTTTAAAGAGTGAGAAAAAACTAGATTGCCTTTTAAAATCAAAATTGAAAAGCTGATGTGGACAACAGACGGACCAACCAACGACTCATTGGTTGTTCCAACCTGTTGTTGGTTCTGGTGGTTCATGAGGGTTCTCTGAGCTAGAAGTTCCTTATGACCTTAATTCATATCCGAAGCTCTCCTCATACTAAGAAATCATCAAGTTTAGTTCTATACACATCTAAAGAATGATTCTGATCTTAGCTTAGGAATCCAAGGTGTTACCTTCATAAATTACTAAAATAAACTATTTCCATGAAACTATAAAGACTGTGCATAAAGGTTAAGCCAGTACTTGTGAAGATTTCTCTATAGTGGGAATAGATTATTCTTACAAAAAAAAAAAAAGCTGATACTTTATATTTAGAGAACACAAAACAAATAAAAATTAAATCTTTACATCAAGGAAATTGAGGAGTCCTTCACAAAAAGATGGAGGATCGATGAGCCTAATTCCAGAATTTTTGAGCTCATCCTCGAATTCTTTTTAGGAAGTGTCCAATTTTCATAAGTATAAGAGGAAGAACAAGAAGGAACAAGAAGGAAGAAGAGGATGAAGAAGAAGAAGAAGAAAATATAAATATGATCAGAATTAATAGGTTTTACTTTTAAGCAATTAAAAACAAATGTTAATATCACTATAACATTAAAAATTATCAGTCAAAATATTTGGGAGAACTTAGTAAATGTTTATGCAAATTGCAATGAAAGCAAATCTTTTAATTTAATACTCAAAATTAAGAAATAAAATTTCATCGAATTCAAGCTTTGAGCCTTGCCTCTAAATGGGCGGGCTAGTAAAGTGAAGACAGTACTTTTCCAATATTAGAAATCTTAAATCATAGAAAAAGACATTCACGCAAGTGTTCAAATTCAACTTTCAGTGAAAAATTAATTCAATACCGTGCCTCTATTTCTTTATCTCAAAAAGATCCTTTCATGAACTATTGAAATGCAAATTTGGTGTCTTACTACACTTTTCACAGCCAAGTAGAGTGCAATGTCAAAATAGTATACCAGATTAAGCTACACAATGCGAGAAAAGGACAAACACCCTGAAAAATTAAAGTTAAGAATGTCAAACCCACAATTACAAAAAAAATAAAATGCAATCAACGTGAGTGAATCTAGTGGAGATTACAATTTGGAGTGATTCTGCAAGTCAGCTAATTTATAATTTGCTCTCAAATTTAATTCCAAACACAAACCCCATTTGTATACTCTCATATACAATCAACATTTGATGTGTCAGAGTTTACATTTTGTTCTTTGGGTGATATTTATTTTGTGGTTCTTGAGAGGAAAATTGATAGAAGTTTCTAGACTTTTAGACTAAGAGTGAATGTTGCAGTGAAACAACTTCTTCTTCTTACCAGAAGGAAATCGAGGATGAGCTAAAAGATTGTGGGATTAGACTCATTAACTTAACACTAAAGAGCTCATCAGCCTTCTTGATATGAAGATTCAACTTTTAACTTTTTTATGTTCTCTACATATAAAGCACTAGCTTTATATGTAGAGAACATGAAGAAGATAAAAATTGAATCTTCATATCAAGAAGGATGATGAGCTCTTCATATCATGAAAAAGTACTAGCTTCATCTGTGTTTTATTTCTCTTTTTATAATAGAAGCTTGCCTTAACCTAATAATTGGCACAGTGTTGAATCAAAATTGGGGGAATGAAAGTAGAAAATGTAGTTTTGGTGTGATGATTTTGTAATTGAAATAAAAAGGACGGTCCATTAGTATTTAATAGATGAATACATGAGTTTCACAGTAGAGCAATTTCTCTATGTTTGCAACTTAAATCTTTATTGACTGAGCTTGTAATTTCTTAAAGTTGTTTGCTCATTTTTCATATTTATGGCACCTGCAAGTAGACTCCTTCAAATCTCGTGTCTTTTAGAAAGTAGAATCTCTATGATAAAGGTAGGTCAAGCCTCCGTCAATTCAATAAAAAATGCCCTTCGACCAGTAATGAGAGCTATGGTTGGAAGTGAAATTTTAAAGCACATTGATGCAGATATCAAAATTTCTGTTGTATCTTATATCTATGAACTTTCTAGAATATGTGCCTCGTAGAAACCTTATGATGACGAGTTGAACCAAGACACGTTTTCTTTACCTCATACAAATTCAACTATAACATTTTTTGGGTAAAAAAAATAATGTTTCTCTAACATTAGAAATTCTCAACATCTCACGTATCCTTACACAAACATACAAATTTGTAACCCGACCAAAAATAATCTTGACGAACACTAGCCAAATATAAGCTTAATGATGATCTTGAGGAATATTTGCTGTTACTTTGAAGGATGTAAAAGTCATTGCTTAAAGAATACAAGACTATGAAAATAATGGTAATGGATGTATAGTTTGAGCAAGTGGCATTAGCCACTAGTTCATTTCTCTCTCTCTCTCTTTTGTGTGTGCACATTAGTAAAATAGAATAACAAACTAGAATATTATATCTTGGATACCTTCATTAGTCCATCGACATAAGGTTGCTATGGGGCAGATATTCTAGAAAGCTCATACATACGAGATACAACAAAAACTTTGAAATTTTCATCAGTGTGCTTTAAAAGTTCACTTTCGACCATTATTTCTATTATTGATCAAAGGGCATCTTTTATTGAATCGGCAGGGACTTGAACTACCTTTATCAACAAAGATTCTTCTTTTTAAAAGACATAAGAGGTGTAAGAGAGTCAACTTGAATCTGCCATAAATTATGGAAAAGAGCAAAAAGTTTCAAGAAACTAGAAACCAGTGAATAAAGATTAAGTCACAAACATGGAGAAGTTTCTCTATGATGGAATTCATTTATTCATCCATTAACTACGAAATGATTGTCCTTTTCATATTAATTCCAAAATCATTACACCAAAACTACATTTGTCACTTCCACTCCTTCAACTCCTATTCAAGACTATGTCAATTATTAGGTCAAGAACAAAAAGCTTTAGTGGAAGGAAGGTTGATGATAGTCCCACAATCTTTTAACCCATCCTTGATTTATTTCTGAGAAGAAGAAGATGTCATTTAACAACAACATTCACTCTCAGTCTCAAAACCCCATGAAACTTGTATCACTTGCCCTCTCAAGAACCACAAAATAAATAACACTCAACAAAGAAATTGTTGATTATATAAAATTGTATGCAAGTGGGGTTTGTGTTTGGAAGTAAATTTGGGACCAAATTGTAAAATTGACTAACATGCAGAACCACTCCATAGTGCAATCTACACTAGATTCACATACATTGATTGAGTTTTTCTCTAATTTTGGGTCTACATATTGTAGCTTTTTCAGGGTGTTTGTTCTATTTTCAAACATGTTGCTTAATGTGGTATGATTCTTTGGTATTGCACTCTTCGTAGATGTGAAAAGTGCTGAAAGACACCAAATTTTTATTTTAAAAATTCAAGAAAGGATCTTTTTGACTTTTGAGACAAAAAATAGAGCCATATTATTGGGCTATTTTGTCCCCGGAATGTTGAACTTGAGTACCATTTGCGGGCAAAGCTCAAACTTTGGTTCCATTGTAAAAAAAAAATTCTCTTTTTTATTGTTAAATTTAGTTTCGAGTATTAAATTGAAAATTTGACTTTCATTGCATCACACTTAATAAGTTCTCTCAATACTTTTGTCTCATGATTTTTAATGTTACGATGATATTAACGTTTGTTTTCAACTACTAGGAAGTAAATTCTATTACATCTGGTGTCATATTTACATCTATTTTAGAATCTTTCCAACAAGAATTTGAGGATGAGATCAAAGATTATGGGATTAGGCTCATCAATCTGTCATGTCTCAAAATAACTCCTAGGCGTGACTGGCACCCGCTAACACCACATGTCGGAAGAACCAATCTTCCTTACACTTTATCATTTCAATAAGCAGTAAGTTAAGATATGAACAACTCCAAAACGCACCAATAATAATCAACGCAGGAAGAATAATAATAATCAAACAAAATTCCAAAATCAATCTAATAATTCAGCATCTACTCGAGAACTATATCTCTAGTCCAAATCTTACACTAAGACCATGGAGCATCTAAAATGGAGTTACATAAGTCCAATTTTTGGGCATCCAAACCCAATGAAAAGAAATATAAGCTAAATAGCTAGAGCCGAAATGACAGCCTCCACCAACAATGTGAAGGCTCATCTCAGCAACAAAATCCTTACGAACGAATCGTCATCCACTAGTCTCACCATCCGCAATAGTATCTGCAGACATGCAAGTAAGAAGTGAGCTATATATAAATATAATTCAGTAAGATCCCCGACTCGCTACTTTAAATACTCCTGGGATAAGTGTTAGAAAATACAACTACACCAAGAACATAAAAATATTACACACAAGAATTATATCATAATAGGATGACCAACAAGATCCAACAATTATTTATCAAAAAATATATATCTCAATACAGTTTACACCAAGTACTTATCATAAATTGCAATTAAAATAATTGACCAACACCACGAGTTTCAGGCAACATACACAATGCACCAAATATATCAAGAGTATACACAATACTCAAGGAAACATACACAATACTCAGGGAAACATACACAATGTCCTATATTAAATCAAGAAGCATACACAATGCTCAAGGGAAGCATACACAATGCCCCGGTGGAATCAATAAGCATACACAATGCTCAAAGGAAGCATACGCATTGCTCCAATCTCATAGTACACAATCATAGCACATCACGAAATAGTTTATAAAGGGAGTTTTAGTGTTCTTGAACATAGAGTATATGTAGTTAGCCTCGAAGACCACCGATTCTGCTAAGCACATGCTCGTCCCAACACATGGACCGGGAAGATAAAACACATTTTAAAAATAAATTTGAAAAGCAAGCACCCAAAGCTTAAAGTCTCACTTACCTCGGTAACAACAAGTTCCCCAACCTTGTAATGCGTAGAACACCAACCAAACAATCTCCAATAGCTTTAATCCATCAAAAATATTAATTAAAGACATCAATTATACTAGTCGGGGTCACTTCTCAATATCTCTAATTTTTAAGCTTAAAGCTAAATCTTAATATCTCACACCTTAACCCATGAATTAAAGGTAAAGAAAATATCTTAATTTTACTATCTAGATATGAACCAGTAATGGATAAAGTGTCTAAACAAAGGCTTTAGGGATTTACTTTTAAAGGATTCTTAGATTATGCACCCTTAGTATGTTCTATCTAATATAATGTCATTAAACTTATTCATCATTGCTATATCATAAGACCTTTCATGATTAACCAATCATTACTTCTGTTCAGGCAAATCATCACTTTTTAAAATATACAAAAGGTCGAAACTCACTCTGCATCAGTGGAAAAAGAAAGTTTCTACACTAGCTTTCAAAATCAGTATTTTATGACTAATTCCCACTATCCACTAATCATTGACCAATCATAATAAAGGTGGGGATTAAAACCACTATTTGCACCTCCCATGAAAATAAAATTTAATACCAATCTACCTGATGCTTACCATTAGAAACAGTAGCCTAAAGAATTGCTTAGAATTTCCTCCGCGTGTTTCTTGCTTACTTTCAGAATACGGTAATTAATTTGCCCTAATTTTCTATAACTTCAGTCACTAAAACGTGGCTTAAAATCTGAAAAGTCAATGGGCTTGGCCCATTCTTTTTTTTAATCCCCTTTATCAAATTATATTGGTTAAATTACCAACTTACCCTTCATTAGCAATAATTAGGTTATTACATTCTCCTCCACTTAAAATAACGTTCGTCCTCGAACGTGTCAAGAACCATATAAGAAATGACAAATAAGTGAGAATATCTAACTCACATGAACGCGTGAAACATAGGATGAACTGTGGACAACTTAGCTAGCTCGAGCAATCATTTGAAAACATATCAACAAATTCTCGAATAAGAGAAACACTACTAACAACACATTCTCCGCCCGTGTATCATGAACGATAGCAATAAAACCCAAACACGTACCCATGATTAATTATTCGGTGTGTCTTTACATAAGATATTATCTTACCTTGAGTCACAAGAGTCATGCCTTTCCACACTAAAGGTGGTTTTCCAGGAAAATCAAAATGTATAAGCTTAGCATAATAATCAACCAAAGCATAACATAATGTCAATCGGTCCATATTCATAATCATATCAAAGTCAAACATAGGCAACACAAGAAGATCAATATGATGTCCTTGCCCTAAACAGATATCACACAATCTCTATAAACTCTATCTATTGGTAAGGTCCCCCCCACTAGGGTCATAATCATATTTGGCACAATAAGAGTCTCAATCCTTCTCTCTAAGAATAAAGTAAAAGATAGAGATACATACAAATACATAAAATCAGGATCACTAAGCGAATATGCCTCATGAGAATTAACAACATCATACCTGTGACTACTGCATTAGGTGCCTCGATATCCTGTCTAGCCATAGCAAAGAATCTCGGTGGTCCAGCATGAGCAACTTGTGCACCCTGTCGATTTTGTCCATAAGCACCCTGTGGAGCGGCTCTAGTCGTCTGAGTCTGAGTTTGTGAACCTGCAACATTCCTTTGCACCTAAGTAGTAGCTTGACCAGTACTTGAATCTCCCTTAGGAAAAAATTTAGCAATATGTTCCTGCTCACCACAAGTATAACAATCCCTATTTGTTCCATAGCAACGACCATTATGATTTCTACCACAATTAGAACTCCATGGATGTTGACTTGATTGATAGGAACTGTTACCCTTCCTCTGTGTCTATTGTTCACCCTGTCTAGCTGAATAACTATTCCTCGAAGACTTCCCCAATGACTCTGACTCCGTAGGCCTGGATTACCCATGATGAAAACCACTCTTGCTCACATACGGTGCACCACTAAACCCACCTGAGTTACATGCCTTTTTGTTTTCTTGATCAACCCTTTCCATCTCAAAATAAGACTCGAAACAGAGGGCAGTGTCAACCACATTAGCATAGGATCCATTACGCACATCCCGAATCACAGGACCATGATAACGAGACTCAAGTTCATCCATGAATCGTCTTACTTTCTCCCTCGGTTTTGCAACCAAAAATGGAACATACCTGGATAATTCAGTGAACTTAGCTTCATACTTGGCAACTATCATAGATCCCTATTGTAGGTCATTAAACTGACATCTCATATCGTCCTGTTTGCTCAACAGAATAAATCTATCTCTAAACATTGCAGAAACCTCTGCCAAAGTAATCGGTGGTAGCCCTGGTTGTCTACCTCTCAAAATGGAAATCTACCATGCCTCGGGGGACCCTGAGCATAGAAAGGTGGTAAACTCCACACCACAAGTCTCCTTCAACCCCAAAGTAGTCAATATCTTCTCACAACATTCTATAAATTTTTTAGGCTCAATAGTAGCTGGTGTGGCATCAAACTTTGGTGGCTTAAGACCCATGAAATTCTTAAGATCCTTGGGTTGCCCTACAGCTGCAACCGAATTATTAACTGGATGAGGTGTCTGAGCAGCCACAACATTCAATTGAACTTGTGTCTACATTTGCGAAGTAGCTTGATGAGCTGGAACTCCATCCTGATTAGGCATCAATGCCTCTAACATATTCAACAATCCAATTACTGCATTTGCAGGCAAAGCAATAGTAGGTATAGCAGCTGGCGCTGTCGATGGAACATCCTGAACAACCTGATCCTGCACTTTCTTAGAAGCAACAACTCGGGGTTGACCCCTATTCCCAACTCTAGGCTGAGGGCCGGTTTGTTCCCTAGTCCAAGCCCTAGTCGTATGAGACCCAACTCGACCATCGCCACGGTTAGTACCATGTCCAGCACCATATCCAGTAGGCGCATTAGATCGACTAGCAGAGGAAGAACCACATCTCCTAATCATCTGTGAAACAATACTCAAAGGTTAGACTTGATTTAACTCAACGTACAAACAATGAATGAAAAAGGGAAAACTTCCTAGACATTCAGTAGCTTCAAGGTCATAAGTATGGGCGCCTACATACCCATGAACAAGACTATACTAAACACTGCTCCATGACCTGGGACATAAAGCCTAGGCTCTGATACCAACTTTGTCACGTCCCAAAATAACCCCTAGGCGTGGCAGGCACCCGTTAACACCACATGTCGGAAGAACCAATCTTTCTTACTTTTTATCATTTCAATAAGCATTACGTAAGATATGAACAACTCTGAAACACATCAATAATAATCAATGCATGAAGAATAATAATAATCCAACAAAATTCCAAAATCAATCTAATAATTCAGCATCTACTCTAGAATTATATCTCTAGCCCAAATCCCACACTAAGACCACGGAGCATCTAAAATAGAGTTACATGAGTTCAATTCTCGGGCATGCAAACCCAATGAAAAGAAATATAAGCTAAATAGCCAGAGCCAAAATGACAGTCTCTATGAACAATGTGAAGGCTCACCTCAGCAACAGAATCATTACAAACGAACAGTCAGCCACTAGTCTCACCTTCCACAATAGTATCTACAGACATACAAGTAAGGAGTGAGCTATATATAAATATAACCCAGTAAGATCCTCGACTCACTACTTTAAATACTCTTGGGACAAGTGTTAGAAAATACAACTACACCAAGAACATAAAAATATTACACACAAGAATTATATCATAATAGGATGACCAACAAGATCCAACAATCATTTATCAGGAAATATATATCTCAATACAGTTTACACCAGGTACTTATCATAAATTACAATTAAAATAATTGACCAACACCACGAGTTTCAGGCAACATACACAATGCACCAAATATATCAAGAGTATACACAATACTCAGGGAAACATACACAATGTCCCATATTAAATCAAGAAGCATACACAATGCTCAAGGGAAGCATACACAATGCCCCGGTGGAATCAATAAGCATACACAATGCTCAAGGAAGCCTACACAATGCCCCAATCTCATAGTACACAATCATATCACATCACAAAATAGTTTATAAAGGGAGTTTAGTATTCTTGAACATAAAGTATATGCAGTTAGCCTCGAAAACCACCGATTCTGCCAAGCACATGCTCGTCCCAACACATGGACCGGGTAGACAAAACACATTTTTCAAATAAATTTGAAAAGCAAGCACCCAAAGCTTAAAGTCTCACTTACCTTGGTAACAACAAGTTCCGCAACCTTGTAATGCGTAGAAAACCAACCAAACAACCTCCAATAGCTTTAATCTATAAAAAAAATATTAATAAAAGACATCAGTTATACTAGTCGGGGGTCACTTCTCAATATCTCTAATTTTTAAGCTTAAAGCTAAATCTCAATATCTCACACCTTAACCCATGAATTAAAGGTAAAGAAAATATCTTAATTTCACTAGCTAGATATGAACCAGTAATGGATAAAGTGTCTAAACAGAGGTTTTAGAGATTACTTTTAAAGGATTCTGAGATTATGCACCCTTAGTATGTTCTATCTAATATAATATCATTAAACTTATTCATCATTGCTATATCATAAGACCTTTCATGATTAACCAATCATTACTTCTATTCAGGCAAATCATCACTTTTTAAAATACACAAATGGTCGAAACTCACTCTGCATCAGTGGAAAAAGAAAGTTTCTACACTAGCTTTCAAAATCAATATTTTATGGCTAATTCCCACTATCAACTAATCATTGACCAATCATAATAAAGATAGGGATTGAAACCATTATTTGCACCTCCCATGAAAATAAAATTTAATACCAATCTACCTGATGCTTACCACTAGAAACAGTAGCCTAAAGAATTGCTTAGAATTTTCTTCGTGTGTTTCTTGCTTTCTTTCATAATAGGGTAATTAATTTGCCCTAATTTTCTATAACTTCAGTCACTAAAACGTGGCTTAAAATTTGAAAAGTCAATGGGCTTGGCCCACTCTTTTTTTTTATGCCCCTTATCAAATTATATTGGTTAAATTACCAACTTACCCTTCATTAGCAATAATTAGGTTATTACACAGTCCTTCATATTTCAGTGAAGAACTCCTCAGTCTCTTTGATGTAAAGATTCAATTTTTATTTATTTGTGTTCTCTACATATAAAGTATCAGCTTTATCTGTATTTTATTATCTCTTTTTATGTACTATCAATTTAGATTCATTTAATGTTAATAATGGTAAAACTTTTGAAGGAAATGATTGTTTGTCTATTGGATAAATTTGGTGACTAGTTTTCAGGAACGAATTTACCTTAAGTGAAGGGGTTACGTGAAACTGCTTCGTTGAAACATTTCATTATATACATACATATACGTGCACTCTTACACACGAAATGACTTATATAGGATAAAAATAATACTACTTTATAGCGAGCCTTGGATGGATTAGTAGTTAGGTGTCTTCTTTGTTCGGTCGAGGCCGCCGAGCCGAGTGTTCTATCTTCATGTAGTGTAGTATTTCAAAAATTTTGTGCCTTTTGGCAATAGAGGAAATAGTAGTCGAGGGGTATTGAACCCTTGACCTTTTACGTGGAAAAATTAATTAAATCCATAAGGTCTAACTATTGGGTCCTCTTGTATGAAATATCATCATCTCTCATATTTACATCGTCATAGGAGAATTTCAATATATAATAATTCCATGAATAACCTTAAAGGATTTGTTAAATAACCTCAAATTAAAATTAAGGAAATTAATGTTTCTCTAAAAGTAGTAGTTCTAAACATGTCACAGATATATCCTTACACAAACACACAAATTTGCAACAAGAGTGAAACCATTCTTGACAAGAACTAACCAAATATAAGCTTAACGATGATCCTAAGGAAAATTTGCTAAATTATTCTGAAGGATGTTAAAATCATTGCTTAAAAGAATAAAATCCCACTTTATTTAATAGTCAAAAAAGAGAGAAAAACCAAGAAACTAGTTATCGAAAGGAAAATTTTTCCAAGTTACCTGATAATCCTAGAAACATCTTGAATATCTCTATAGCTAAAGCATAAAATTCAAGGTTCAACAACTAACACAGGCCTTGAAATCTGCCACAATTTCAAGAACATTGACAATCTTATGATAACAACGGCCTAAATGAGCTATAGCTCTTCAATGTTGGAAAATTTTCTGAGATTTTTCAATACAAGCTTGTGAAAATGAAAAGCAATAGATAATCAGATATTTAGTTTGAGTTCGTGTGGGTTTCTCTCTCTATCTCTCTGTCTCTCTCTCTCTCATGTGTATATTAGGAAAATAGAACAATTAATATCGACTTCCAGTTAGAGGAAAAAAATGTCCGGGTATTTTCTCCCTCAATAAAGGAGAACATCACTTCCTCAAGTGTTGACTGCATGGAGTTTACACGTTTCCTTTCATGATGGGCTTTAGAGACACTTTTACTGATAAAATTATAATCTAGTTTTGTAAGAACTATCGAATTTAGTTAGGGAAGATCACCCTAATAGTCTGAAGAGCAGTAGCTTGCTTTAGGGTTTTGGCCAAGGAGATCGACTAGCCCTTAACTATTGATCGTGACCATCAACGGTGAGCAAGAAAAGTATTCCACCACTCTTTATAATGATTTTGGCCAAGGCTAATTAGAGATATATGTGTTAGTTTGCATCGAGGTCATTATCCCAGATACAATTTTGTCAAATCATGAACGTCACTTGTTAGTTCCTTAACTATTTGCTAATTGTTTTTTTCTTTGTTTCTTTGGTAAACCTTCTTTTACCTATTCTGCTTCCACCTGGACACTATCTTCGAATGGTATAAATATCAAGACTTGGGTCTAAAAGGTTCTGGACTCAACAAAATAGGTGCAAAACTGGGTGTTCATCGCTGCGAGGAAGAACTAGAAAGCGAAAGATCATGATTACAGTTCCTCTTTTTTTTTGTTTCTTCCAAATTGTCATCTCTAGGAGTGTGTTTGGTATGAAGGAAAACATTTTCTGAAAATATTTTCCAATTTTCTCGTGTTTGGTTGGCTTAAATATTTTGAAAAATATTTTCCAAAAGAACTAATTTTCCTAAAATTTAAGGAAAATGAATTTCCGTCAAAAAATAAGGAAAACATTTTTCGAAATTCTCTTTCAACCTCACACCTCAACATTCTACCCTAACCCAAGTCTCAAGTATCGATTCCCGACATTAACTCAGGATTCAACTCCAGACCCTGACTCTCAATTCTCGACTCGAGACCCGACTCCCACCTCGATTTGGGATCTAGCTCAAAAACCTGACACCCGAATCTCGAATCCCGACCTGAGACCCGATTCTCAACCTTGATCCAAGACACAGGACCTGGGGTCTGACCTCGAATCGAGAGCCAACTCCCAAACCTGACTTGGGTTTGGATGCCTGACCTCGACTCGAGACCCAGGAATCAATCCGACACTAAACTCGATTCGAGAATAATACCGACACCAACTTAGGATCCAATATTGAGATGGGAATCAGTGTCTGATCTCAACCCAACTCCCAACCTCCGACTTTGACTCTGACATCGACCTCGACTCGAGACTCGTCTCTCTGCCCCAACCCTGACTCAAGTATCAGTTTAAAAATTAGGGTTAGGTCTCGAGTCAGGAGTCGGGTCCCAGATCGGCTTTTATTTTGCGTGTCGGGTCGAGTGTTAGGGTCGGGTCTCATTTTGGGTGTCGGGTGTTGGGGTTGGGTTTCAGGTCAGGTGTCGAGGTTGGGTCCCAGTTTTGGAGTCATGGTTGAGTCCCTGATTAGGTGTCAGGTCTTGGGCAGGGTACCAGGTCAGGTCTCATTTTAGGTGTCGGGGTTTGGTATCGGGTCGGGAGTCAGGGTCAGGCTTTGGGTCTCGAGTCAAGAGTTAGGGTTCGGTCATGGATCAGGTGTCGAGGTTGGGTCTCAAATTGGGAGTCAGGATTGGGTCTCGATTTGGATGTCGGGGTTGGGTCCCAGATCGAGTGTAGGGGCTAGGTCACGGATTGGTCAGCGAGGTTTTTTCCTGAGTCAGAAACTATTTTCCTAAAAAGTATTTTTCTAATCTCTAGCTAAACACTAAAAGATATTTTCTAGAAAATATTTTTCATTTACCAATCAAATACTAAAAAATATTTTCCACTCACTAACCAAACATGAAAAAATAAGTAAGAAACCAACTTGTTTTCCATGAAAACATTTTATAGGAAAATATTTTTTCTTCATACCAAACACCCCCTAGGTGTCTAGTCACTTTTTTCTTTTACGGGTCTTAAGAAAGGCCATTTTGCATCTCGAGAAGACAAATTCATTCAAAGTTTATAAGGGACTCAATTCAGATTTCCATGGGTATATGGGATGGTAAAAAGTCGAATCCATCAACCACCACAGCTAGGGAGAGTTTTACAACCATCGACGAGTCCCTCAAGTAGTAGAAGAAAATCAATCACACTTTTCCACAAGGCGCTAGATTGACTCTTTCCTTCTCAAAGGTTACATAACATGCAACTGATCTAGATTCAATTACAGCCACGGGGGAGATTCTAAAAAACAAACTTTGAGTGGAAGTTAGATCGAAATGTCATTTCGACCAGGTTATTTTGGCTGCATCATGCGATCTCTAAGGAATGAGCATTTTTGGGAAAGGTGAGCTCTTGTTAAGGAAAAAAAAAGAGAAGAAAAACAAAAAGAAAGATAAAAGGAAAGATAAGGAAGAAAAACCCAAGCTCTTGATCCCCGAGGATGTCCTAGTACCTTCTTCAGTAGAAATGTTACTACAACTTTTGATCTTGCTAATGTTCAAGGTGCATCGTCTATCCCTGGACAAAGAGAAATATGCCCTCATCTCAGGTCCCTTGTCTCCAGAGTGGATAGGAAAGAGATGAGGGAAAAACTAGTACAGAACTTCTTGACGAGGCTACCTACTTTTTTGCTTGATTACATGTTTTTTAACCCTCATTTTTTAGGGAAAATCTTGGTCTCCCAAATTCCCCCATGACTTGCGCAGGATAAAGGATCAACGGCTTATGAGTTGGACCAGCTAAAGAGGAGAGTTATTGCTAGGGAGAACAGTCACAGGGATGCCGGGGCTTGCTTTTCTCAAGAAAGGGGGTACTGATTTAGAAAAATGAATAACTATCTTCCGAGCTAGTAGAATTCCAAGCCAAAGAGGGAAAGCACTCAGATGAGCTTAAATCTTTTATTCAGAGGGAGAAAGACAACATTCATGAAAACTTTGCTCTAAAAGGTATTTTGGAAGAGCGCACCAGTGAGGTCGAGGCCGCAAAAAATGACTCATCTTCTTAAAGAAAAGATGACCATCCTCTGATTGGTCATAGTGTAAGTGGGTCCTCTGTTCGAAAAAAAGAAGAATATGATCAAGGTCTTGAAGAGAGCAGAGCCAAGAGCTCCAGTGTAAGAAAGCATTTCTAGGACAGAAAAACTATGAGGTTTGGGAAGCCAGGCTTCAAATTATAGAGAGGGTCTGATCCAATCCATCGATCATCGAGGAGGAAACTCAGCTGACTCGATCAGTATTAAACACAAGAAAGGTCGGGGAATTAACTCCAGTAGAGCTTACCTCTTCTTTTATGGAATAATACTTAGACCAAAGCAACAAAGGTAGTTATGGAGACTTCAAAGAGCATGAGTTGTATAGGGGCCAACATTCTTCATGACACTAGAGTCCGTAACTTTTTAATGCACAACCTATACACCTAGGATGCCTAAACTCTTATCCGATTTGAGAATTTTAGTTTTCCCTAATGCGATTGTTCAAGTCTGAACCTTTTTCATAGAATTGGTGCTTAAAAGTTAGGATGTCTCCTACTCATGGGGAAGTTAAATTCTTCCTCCGTTATTGTTTTGATTGACTTCAGTACAAAATATAAATATAAAAGATAAAAAATAATGTTTTATAACTCTTCTTTCTTTTATATTGCTTGAAGCTTGTGCCCGTGTTTCCATTCTGAGAGGTCAACCGTAGACCTTTACATTGTAGAAATGCAAGAAATTTAAAATATCTAGAGTTGCATCAAAAATACGTCAAACAAACTGAGCAATGGTTTTGTTCTTCAGGACTTGTTACGAAGTCCCTAGTCCTTTAATTGAAGTGACCCTTTTATTTCTCGTTAGTCCCTAGTGCTTCCATTACTTTTCGATGGTTGGTATATCCAAAGTATGTAAGTTCATTTCTTGAGGTATATCCTGGAAATTCTATCGGATCCTTAATAAACTTTTTGTTTATCTCATTAAAAATCTAGCCAGAAAAACGCGATTGGGATTAAAACTGGTCGGATGGAAAAAGAGTATTGCGCGCATCATTTTTAAGATCATTATTTTTTTGGATCATCTTTTTCAATAATAGTACCTTTTCAGGTGAATGATGTTCCAGTTGATTTGTAAATGGTTGTCGTCTATGTATGTTTGTTGGTAAGCCCCCTTTTTGACTACCGCAACCACCTTATATGGACTTTCCCAATTTGGATTCATCTTCCCTACATTCGGATCTCTTGTGTTGAGAGTTACTCTTACGAGGACCAGAAGATCGGAGAGAAGTGCTCAATACAACAACAATGACAACAAGAAAAGACGAGAATATACAACTTTGAATTAAGGGAGGATGTTGAAAATAATAATTCAAAGTTGGAGTAGGAACCCTTAGTTGTTTAGGATTTAATATTTGGAAGTTACTTAATTCATGTCTAGTTTGAACTATGATTTGTTTGTCCTAATTCATATAGGAATAGGTTTTTTAATCCTAGTTTAATTTTGTTTCTAGTATTATAAATAGGGGTGCTCTGTCACATATTTTATGTTAGTAGAGTTATTGAGTTTTTAAGTAAAATATTTTCCTTCAAATATACCACCTGGTGGGAATACACTGGGTATGTTGTTGTTGTTGTTGTATTTTCCTTCAAATATACCTTGTAAAATTAAGTATTGGGCCTAACTCACACCCCAAAAGTTAGTTCAAAGAGAGGAATATTGCCCGAACTTATAAAGAGACCATCATCTCATTAACAACCAATGTGGGACTTTTTCTCTTCTTTAATACCCCACCTCACTCCCAGGACTGGACATCTGCTGCGTGGGCCATTTTTAATTCGGGGGCCCAACATTGGGCGAAATGAGTCCTGCTCTGATAAGTAAATAGTATTTTAGTTCTTTTATCTTGCTTCAAACAATTCATCAAGGATATATCGATCATATCTGCTTCTGCTTCCCAAGTAGCTCCCTCAACTAGCTGATTCCTCAAAAGAACTTTTATCGAAGCAACTTCCTTATTCCTAAACTTACGAACCTGACGGTCAAGAATCTCAACTGGAACTTCCTTGAAGAGAGACTATTGTTCACACCCACACTCTCTAAAAGCACAACTGAGGCTGGATTACCAATGTATTTCTTGAATAGATACACATGAAAAACTGGATGCACCGATGCTAAATTCGTAGGTAAGTCTAACTCATAGGCCACATTGCCTATGCGCCACAAAATCCTATAAGGACCACCATATCGGGGGGCTGAGTTTTCCTTACTTGCCAAATCTCATCACCCCTTTCATGGGTGAAATTTTTAAGTAAACCCAATCATCAAATGCAAACTCAAGATCTCTTCTGCTCACATCTGCATAGGATTTCTAACGACTCTGAGCTATCTTCAGCCTTTCTCTAATCAAGTGAACCTTCTCCATGGCCTCATGGACTGAATCGAGCACTATTAATGCAGCTTCACCAACCTCAAACTAGCCAATAGGAGATCTACACCTCTTACCATAAAGCGCTTCAAACAGGGCCATCAGAATACTGGTGTAATAACTATTATTATAGGCAAACTGAATCAAAGGCAAGTGATCATCCCAACTACCTTTAAAATCGATTATGCAAGTTCTCAACATATCCTCTAAGGTCTGAATGGTCCACTCTTCCTGGCCATCTGTCTGCGGGTGAAAAGTTATGCTAAGATGAACTTTGGTACCAATACCCTTCTGGAAAGACTTCCAGAACTGCGAAGTAAATTGAGTATCCCTATCCGAAATGATAGTCAAAGGGACCCCATGCAATTTAACCAACTCTCTAAGGTAGAGACTAGTATAATCCTCGACCGAATCTGTAGTGTTAACTCACAAGAAATGTACTGACTTAGTCATTTGGTACACAATAACCCAAATCAAATAATATTTTCGGTACGTACGAGGCAACCCTGTAATGTAATCCATAGTCACCACTTCCTACTTCTAAGTAGGAATACTAATATTCTAAGTCATACTACATGGTCTCTGGTGCTCAACCTTAACCTGCTGGCTATTTGGACGCTTAGCCATAAATTTAGCGATATCCTTTTTCATGTCATTCCACCAATACACTTCCTGTAGATCACGATACATCTTAGTGGCTCCTGAGTAAATAAAATATCAAGAACTTTGAGCTTCTATCAACATTCGCTATCTTAAGTCATCAACATATGCAACACATAATCTGCCCTGACAATGAAGAACGCCATCTCCCTCTTGGGAGAAAACCTCAAGTTTCTGACCTTGGACTTCCTCCTTCAACTTAAGCCAAATTGGATCGCTATCTTTCTTTGCCTTCATCTCTGCTACTAAAGAAGATTCTGAACCATGACACTACCATCAGTAGAACCAACCAACCAAACTCTCAATCTAGTAAGTCTATGAACATCGCAAACCAATTATTTTTTATCATCCTCTACATGAGCAACACTACCTATAGAAAGCCTATTAAGAGCATCAACCACCACATTGGCTTTACCCAGATAGTACAAGACACTCATATCATAATCTTTCAACAACTCTAGTCGTCTCCTTTGATAAAGATTTAGATCTTTCTGACTGAATACATACTGAAGGCTCTTATGATCACTGAACACATTACATGAACTCCATATAGATAGTGCCTCTAATTCTTTAAGGCAAAAACAATTGTTTCCAACCCAAGATCATGAGTAGGATAATTCTTCTCATGAGGTTTGAGTTGTCTAGATAAATATGCTATAACCTTACCATGATACATCAACACACAACCGTGGCCTCCTTCTGAAGAATCATAGTAAACAATTAACCCATCTTGACCCTCTAATAGAGTGAAAACTAGAGTGAAAGTGAGTCTAGTATTGAACTCTTGAAAAATCTTCTTACAAGCATCTGACCATCAGAATTTGACTTTCTTCTGAGTCTAACTGGACATGAGAGAAGCAATAGATGAAAATCCTTCTACAAATCATCTATAGTAGCCAGCTAAATCCAAGAAGCTCCTAATGTCTGATGGAGAGATGGATCTAGGCTAGTTCCTAACTGCTTTGATCTTCTTAGGATCAACCTGAATACCCTCACCAAAAATAATGTGACCAAGGAATGCCACTTCTTTCAACCATAATTTACACTTACTAAATTTTGGGAATAGCTGGTGATCTTTGAAAGTCTGCAAGACAATCCTCAAATAGTGTACATGTTCATCCTCACTACAAGAATAAATAAGGATGTCATCTATAAAGACAATAACAAACATATCCAAGTACTTCTTGAACACTCTGTTCATCAAATCCATAAAAGTTGCAGGAGCATTTGTTAGTCCAAAAGATATAACAACAAATTCATAGTGACCATATCAAGTTCTGAAGGCTATCTTCAAAATGTCACATTCTTTGACTCTGAGATGATAATAGCCAGATCTAAGGTCTACCTTTGAAAAACAATTGGCACCCTGTAGCTAGTCAAAAAAGTCATCAACCCTAGGAATGGGATACTTATTCTTGATTGTGACCTTGTTTAACTAACGGTAGTCGATGCACATTCAGAGCGAACCAACTTTCTTATGCACAAAAAGAACTGGGACACCCCATACAGAGATGTTGATCCTGAACAAACCTATCTAAAAGATCTTTCAACTATTCCTTTAATTCCTTAAGCTCGATTGGAGCCATTCTGTAAGGAGGAATTGAAATAGTGTGGGTATCTAGAAGAAGATCTATTTTGAAGTCAATTTTTCGCTCAGGAGAAACTCCCGACAGATCTTCTGGAAACACTTCTGGGAATTCATTAACCACTGGAACTGACTGAAAAGTTGGGGTCTCAGACTTTGAATCCTTAACCCAAACAAGATGATAGATACACCCTTTTAAGATTATGTTTTAGCCTTAAGGTATAAGACAAACCGACCTATAGGCGCTAAAGTGCTACCCTTCTATTTTAATACAGGTTCATTTAGAAATCTAAATTAGAAGACTCTGTTTCTACACTCGACTGTGGCATATCAGGAATGGAGCCAATCTATTTCAAGAATGACATCAAAATCAGTCAAATCTAACTCTACTAGATCAACTAAGGTGATTTTTTGGGAAACTATGATTGGGCAATTTTTGTATACCTATTTAGCTGTGATTGAGTCACCAACAGTAGTAGAGACTGTGAATCGTTCTGAAAGGATTTCGATACTGACACCAAAGTCTACTGCAATATAGGGAGTCACGAAGGAAAGTGTGACACCGAAATCAAACAAGGCTTATACATCAATATGGAAGACTCATAACATACAAGTGACTATATCAGGGGAATACTCCTATTCTTTCCAAGTCTGCAAAACATAGAAACTATTCTGACACTGTCTGTCACCTGCACTAGATAAAGCACCCTGCTGAGTAGGGCGACCTGCTGGAGCTGCTGAGGAATTAGACTGGGCCTGCTGGTAAACATCTCTGCCCCTATGTAAGGCCTCAACTTGTGACCTAGCTTTCCACATCCAAAACAACTACCACTACCGTCTATATACTCTTTTTAGTGGTTTTTACCACACTTCTTGCAAATTGGAAAAGTAAGTCTACTAGTAATGTTGCCCTAGGACTTAGATCTTGGTGTTTTATCTCGATGCTCCTATCTAAACTTGGTACTAGGGCACTAGCAGAGGATAGGGCTGAAAATAAAGACCTCTGACAAAACTGAGAACGATTACCACCCCTCGACCTCTACTAAGAGTAGTCAAAATTTCCCAATCTCACTCTCTTAGTCTCCCTTTCTTTCTTCTTTATCTTTTATTCCTCAATCTATTAAGCGTGAGTCATAAGCCTGGAGATGTCCATTTTCTTGACTAACATAGCAGTCGTACACTTATTGACCACTAATTCAGAGACACAGGAAATGAACTTACTTATGCTGGCCCATGAGTCGGCCACCATCGCTAGAGCATACTTAGAGAGCTAAGTAAACTTTAGAGAATACTCTTTCACTGACATATTTCCCTATTTCATATTGATGAACTCCTAAACCCTAGCTTTCCTTAACTCAAGGAGAAAGAATCTGTCCAGAAAATCAGTCATGAACTCATCCCAATCCATTAGGCCTACATTTACAATCTTTATCCTTCTTCTACTGTTTGCACCAAGTTTGAGCCACCCTCTTCAATTAATAGGTGGCTAAATCTGCACTCTCAACTGGAGTTATGCCCATAGGCTAAGTGACCTTCTGAATCTCATCAATAAACTCCTACATATCCTCTTGCACCTAAGATCCATGGAACTCCAGTGGATTCATCCGAGTAAAGTCCCAGACCCTTGTTGTTGCCACATTCTCATTCGGGTTAACTGGTGCAACAACCTGCTGATTGACCTAAGTGGTCATTTCCTGTGAAAGCACCTAAAAATCATCCTTGAACTCAGTATGAGAGACTTGTTCATTCAAAGGGTCTGCTGGAGCTGGTGGAGCTTGTTGGTTACCATTTCCATTTCTTCTGATGTTGGCTCTTCTTGGAGGCATTTTCTGCAAACGTGTATAGCCTGAATTAGAAAAAAGTTAAATAGAGTTCACACTCTATCGCATGATATGAACATAAAAGAATTGAAACTTTCCTAAAATGTTTCATAGCCTCTTACTCATAAATATGGCACGCTTCACACCCATGAATGCAACTCTACTTAATGTGGCTTTCAAACACCCTACGATGCTTTAAACCTAGATCGGATACCAAGTTTGTCAAGAATTTGAGACTACTCCCAAGTCGCAACATGGTGCTTAAAGCCACAAGTGACCCCAAGCTAACCCATAGCCTGGCATGACACCATGAAAACTAGATATAACTGAATAATACTGAGCTAAATCTTAAATCTGAGTTGTATAATAATAATCAAAACTAAACCCAATACTAAATTCAATACAAGAATTATCTAACATAACTATAAAGCTAAAAAATCTAACTGTCTATCTGAAACCTCTACAAATGATGAGTTACTGGGGGAAAAACCAGCTAACTCTAACTATCTAAAAACTGAAATGGCTGCAATAAATAAATAACCATAAGTCTCGTTCTTAAAATATAAGGACTCAAAACACTCTGCTGCAGCGATGAGTACGGGATCGTGCTAACCGTGAGCTGGATACTGAGCGTTTGAACCTATATTATAATATAATATAGTGCAAAGAAGTATACAATTAGTACTTTGAATGTACTGAGCATGTGAGATATGCACTATAATATATAAAGCTGAATATACTTAACATAAGAGACTAAACTAAACATAGAAGTGATAAATATGAGCTGATGCAAAGACCCAAATAAATAAATGTAAAACTAATAGATATAACAACTGAACAAACTAAATCTGGGGTTATGCAATAACTGAGTCTGAACTATGGGAGCTACTATTAACCGACATACCTTATCTGAGCTAAACAGAGCCCAACCTGTAACCCCAACTAGAAGGGTGCTCTGTACCTTACCAAGTGTACAAACATTTACTGATGTGGATCCACTAAATTGATGTCCAAAGGACTAAGGTGTCAGCCTAATTTGGTGGGTGACCCTTTAGAACCTACGGTGGCAACGTAGTTCTGGGACTTAGGGACTTATACTAAAGATCTCAGCCTAACTAATGGGTGATCCATCGTCCCTGCATCCGCTCGATGCTAAGTACTACTCCCAATAGAATATTAAACGGATATACTGAATATCTCAATAATACTGATGTCTGAGACTGAATGACAAATGCTTTGTCTGAAAGCATTCTAAAATCTGTGAAACTGAAGGACTGAATACTGAACCAATAATTTATGGGATGACAAGTCATCGGGTGGTCATGACCTGCCATCTTTGAAGAATACAATTATTCAGGGCAATTTTTATATTCTGAATAGAGTACGAATTCATAAAACACAAGTCCCAAAATACCGAATATCAATATACTGAAGGGTTAAAAAAATAGAAGTCTGTAAAGGTACTAAATTTCATGGGAAAACATGTATTTATAGACTATTAATCATGGGGAAACTGAAATACAAAAAGAATCATACCATTAATGAAAACCCTAATTTCTAAGCAATGGATTAACTGAGGAACTAAGTATATTTAGGGACTCAATGGGTGAAACGATACCTATTATTAAAATCCCACATACCAAGAATGAAGAATTTCTTGTAGAATCTTGAACATGAAGCCTGAAAAAAAGAAACCCTAGTTCTTGCTTTAGAGAGGAAGAATCGCTTGTTTTTGATATATTCTAAGTGCTTAGAGTGAATGAGGAGAATTAATCGATTAATCCCCTTTAATCCCATTTTGAGTAGCCCTAAGCGACATAGTATAGAGGTTAAAAGAGTGAGAAAAAAACCAGATTACGCTTTAAAATCAAAATTGAAAAGATGATGTGGATAACAAATGGACCAACCAATGGCTCATTGGTTGTTCCAACCGGTCGTTGGTTCTGGTGGTTCATAAGGGTTCTCTGGACCTCATCAGATGGCCCTTCCAACGGCTCATTGGTTCTTTAGTGGTTTTACTCACTTTCAGGACTTTTGGGCAACTATACAGATGAACATATAGGACGGCTCATCCTAAGAACCAACGGTTCGTTGGTTGGGTCGTCGTATCTGACAGCTTGACAGTGTTTCACTAAAATGGTCATAACTTCTTGCTCCAGAATTGGATTAACGAGCGGTAGGAGCTGTTGGAAAGAAGACTTAAAAACCTTTAATTTGGTGGGTCTTAAGCTACAAAACTCTTCATATTTTAGGAGTTATGCTTGTTAGAAGTTGACCCTAGTAAAATCTTATATGAAAACTTGATCGGTAAAGAAGCTTTCAACTTAACTTTGAGCTAGAAGTTCCTTATGACCTTAATTCATATTCGAAGCTCTCCTCATACTAATAAATCATCAGGTTTCGTTCTATACACTTCTAAAGAATGGTTCTGATCTTAGCTTAGGAATCCAAGGTGTTACCGTCATAAATTACTAAAATAAACTATTTCCATGAAACTATAAAGACAGTGCATTAAGGTTAAGCCAGTACTTGTGAAGATTTCTCTATAGTGGGAATGGATTATTCTTACAAATAAAGCTGATACTTTATATGTAGAGAACACAAAACAAATAAAAATTAAATCTTTACATCAAGGAAATTGAAGAGTCCTTCACAAAAAAATGGAGGATTGATGGGCCTAACTCCATAATTTTTGAGCTCATCCTCGAATTCTTTTTGGGAAGTGTCCAATTTCTATAAGTATAAGAGGAAGAAGAAGAAGGAAGAAGAAGAAGAAGAAGAAGAAGACAAAGACGAAGAAGACGACGACGGAGAAGAAGAAGAAGAAGAAGAAAAAGGAAGAAGAAGATGAAGAAGAAGAAGAAGGAAAAAGAAGAAGAAGAAGAAGGAGACGCAGAAGAAGAAGACGGAGAAGGAGACGAAGAAGACGGAGAAGGAGAAGGAGGAGAATAAGGAGAAGAAGAAGAAGAAGAAGAAGAAGAAGAAGAAGAAGAAGAAGAGGACGAGGTTTTACTTTTAAGAAATTAAAAACAAATGTTAATATCACTATAACATTAAAAATTATTAGTCAAAAGTATTTGGGAGAACTTAATAAATGTTTATGCAAATTGCAATGAAAGCAAATATTTTAATTTAATACTCAAAATTAAGAAATAAAATTTCATTGAATTCAAACTGTGAGCCTTGCACCTAAATGGGTGGGCTAGTAAAGTGAAGACGGTGCTTTTTGAATATTAGAAATCTTCAATACTAGAAAAAGACATTCACGCAAGTGTTCAAATTCAACTTTCAGTGAAAAATTAATTCAATACTGTGCCTCTATTTCTTTATCTCAAAAAGATCCTTTCATGAATTATTGAAATGCAAATTTGGTGTCTTTCTGCACTTTTCATAGCCAAATAGAGTGCAATGTCAAAATAGTATACCAGATTAAGCTACACAATGCGAGAAAAGGACAAACACCCTAAAAAATTAAAGTTAAGAATGTCAAACCCACAATTACAAAAAAAATGCAATCAATGTGAGTGAATCTAGTGGAGATTAAAATTTGGAGTGATTCTGCAAGTCAGCTAATTTATAATTTGGTCCCAAATTTAATTCCAAACACAAACCCCATTTGTATACTCTCATATACAATCAACATTTGATATGTCAGAGTTTACATTTTGTTCTTTGGGTGATATTTATTTTGTGGTTCTTGAGAGGGAAATTGATAAAAGTTTCTAGGTATTTAGACTAAGAGTGAATGTCGCAGTGAAACAACTTCTTCTTCTTGCCAGAAGGAAATCGAGGATGAGCTAAAAGATTGTGGGATTAGACTCATTAACTTAACACTGAAGAGCTCATTGGCCTTCTTGATATGAAGATTCAATTGTTATCTTTTTTATGTTCTCTACATATAAAGCACTAGCTTTATATGTAGAGAGCATGAAGAAGATAAAAATTGAATCTTCATATCAAGAAGGCTGATGAACTCTTCATATCATGAAAAAGTACTAGCTTTATCTGTGTTTTATTTCTTCTTTTTATAATAGAATATTGCCTTAACCTAATAATTGGCACAGTGTTGAATCAAAATTGGGGGAATGAAAGTGGAAAATGTAGATTCAATTACTGCCATGGGGGAGATTCTAAAAAACAAACTTTGAGTGGAAATTAGATCGGAATGTCATTTCGACCAGGTTAGTTTGGCTGCATCATGCGATCTCCAAGGAAGGAGCATTTTTGGGAAAAGTGAGCTCTTGTTAAGGAAACAAGAGAGAAGAAAAACAAAAAGAAAGAGAAAAGGAAATATAAGGAAGAAAAAACCAAGCTCTTAATCTCGAAGGCTGTCCTGGTACCTTCTTCAGTAGAAGTGTTACTACAGCTTTCGATCCTGCTAATGTCCAAGGTTCATCGTCTATCCCTGGATAGAAAGAAATATGCCCTCATCTTAGGTCCCTTATCTCCAGAGTGGACAGGAAAGAGATGAGGGAACCTCTACTCTAAAACTTCTTGACGAGGCTACCTACTTTTTTGCTTGATTACATGTTTTTTTAACCCTCATTTTTTAGGGGAAATCCTTGGTTTCCCAAATCCTCCCATGGCTTATAAGTTGGACCAGCTAAAGAGAAAGGTTGTTGCCAAGGAGAACGGTCACAGGGATGTCGAGGTTTGGTTTACCCAAGAAAAGAGGTTTTGATTTAGAAAAATGAATAACTATCTTCAGAGCTAGTAGAATTCCAAGCCAAAGAGGGTAGCACTCGGATGAACTTAAATCTTTTATTCATAGGGAGAAAGACAACTTTCATGAAAACTTTGCTCTAAAAGGTATTTTGGAAGAGCGCACCAGCGAGGCCAAGGGCAAAAAATGACTCAACTTCTTAAAGAAGAGATGACCATCCTCCGATTAGTCGTAGTGTAAGTGGTTCCTCCATCCGAAAAAAAGAAGAATTTGATCAAGGTCTTGAAGAGAGCAGAGCCAAGAGCTCCAATGTAAGAAAGCATTTCTAGGATAGAAAAACCTATGAGGTTCAGGAAGCCATGCTTCAAATTATAGAGAGGGTCTGATCCAATCCATCTATTATCGAGGAGGAAACTCAGTTGACTCGATCATTATTCAACAGAAGAATGGTCAGGGAATTAACTCCAGTAGAGCTTGCCTTTTCTTTTATGGAATAATACTCAGACCAAACCAACGGAGGTAGTGATGGAGACTTCAAAGAGAATGAGTCGTCTAGGGGCTAACATTCTTCGTGACACTAGAGTCTGTAACTTTTTAAAGCCCAGCCTTCATTTTTGCTTCTTTTTTGTAAATCATTTTTGGTTTTCCTTGTGCCCATTTTGGGAATGAAAGATCTTACTTTTGTAAATTTAGCAACGTGTGGTGTTTGGCCTATAGTTCTTCCAAGATTTTATCTAGTTTGCTTAGTAGTCCTGGAGCCATTAGGCATTTTCGTGTAGGCCTTTCATTCTTTTCTTACCTTGGGTGCTGGAAGTCTACGTTGAAATAAAATCATTTTATCCATCTGATAAAGGTAGTTAACAACTAGTTTTCTTTAACTACAGTACTCCTTTCGTATTAATTCATCCCTATACACCTAGGATACCCAAACTCTTGTCCGTTTTGGGAATGTTAGTTTTCCCTAATGCGATTGTTCAAGTCTGGACCCTTTTCATAGAATTGGTGCTTAAAAGTTAGGATGTCTCCTACTCACTTTTGGCATGACGTGTCGGGGAAGCTAAATTTTTCCTCGATTATTTTTTCGATTGACTTCAATACAAGATATAAATGTAAGAGATAAAAAATAATAATTTTTTATAACTCTTCTTTCTTTTATATTGCTTGAAGCTTGTGCCCGTGTTTCCATTCTGAGAGGTCAACCGTAGGCCTTTACATTGTAGAAATGCAAGAAATTTAAAATATCTAGAGTTACATCAAAAATGCGTCAAACAAACTGAGCAATGGTTTTGTTCTTCAGGACTTGTTATGAAGTCCCTAGTCCTTCAATTGAAGTGACCCTTTTATTTCTTGTTAGTCCCTAGTGCTTCCATTACTTTTCGATGGTTGGTATATCCAAAGTATGTAAGTTCATTTATTGAGGTATATCTTGGAAATTCTATCGGATCCTTAATAAAATTTTTGTTTATCTCATTAAAAATCTAGCCAGAAAAACACGATTGGGATTAAAACTGGTCGAATGGAAAAAGAGTGTTGCGCGCATCATTTTTAAGATCATTATTTTTTTGGATCATCTTTTTCAATAATAGAACCTTTTCAAGTGAATGATGTTCCAGTTGATTTGTAAACGGTTGCCGTCTATGTCTGTTTGTTGGTAAGCCCCCTTTTTGACTACCGCAACCACCTTATATGGACTTTCCCAATTTGGCTCCCTACATTCGGATCTCTTGTGTTGAGAGTTACTCTTACGAGGACCAGATCTCTAATTTTGAAATGACAGATTTTGATTCGCCTGTTATAATACCTTTCCATCCTTTGCTTTTGAGCTACCATTTGTACGTATTTGATTTATTGATTTTCATAGAACAGATTTAAATGACCCAACATAGCTTCATTGTTATTTCTACTTTTTGTGCCATGCCTTTTTGATAATATATACAAAGTACTGGTTTTATTTGTGTTTTGATTTCCTTTTTTGTGCCCTATCATTTTTTATTGATATTTATCTCCAAATAGAAACTTTGTGATCTTAAACGAACAAATGACATGGTGTTAAATCAGAATTGGAGGATTGAAAGTGGCAATTGTAGTTTGGTGTAATGATTTTGGAATTAAAATGGAAAAAACAATCCATTTGTATTTAATAGATGAATACATAAGTTCTACCATAAAGAATTCCATGCTTGTGACTTAATCTTTATTGATTGGGTTTGTAATTTCTTGAAGTTGTTTGCTTATTTTTCGTAATTGATGGAAGCTGCAAGTTGACTCCCTTACACCTCTTGTATATTTTAGAAAGTAGGATCTTCGTTGATAAAGGTAGATCAAGTCCCTGCCAATTCAATAAAAGATTCCCTTTGACCAGTAATGAGAGCTATGGTCGGACATGAACTTTTTTAAGCACACTGATGTAGATGTAGAAGTTTGTGTTGTATCTTGTATCTATTGAAAGTTACTTTAAGAATGCACGACTTTTTCTTTTTTTCTCCAGTTTTTTTTCATAGGACTCTTAGTCAAATTTGGATTCCTATTTTTGGTAGGAAATTTTTAGTTGTTTCTGTTATTTCTGGTAGCAAATATGTTATTTTTTTTATGGTAAGTTTAACCTATTTTTAGTTGTAATAGGGACTATTTAAGTTAGGAGCTGATTAATCAATAAAGTATGTTGCGTTAACCAGAAAAGAAAAAAAACATCTCTGCGTCTCTTCTTCTTTTAGGCGATCTCTGTTTTCAGCCGCTAGTTTTTGGCTCTCCTTGCTGAGTTATTTCCCTTAACGGTATTAAAACCAACAATTGGTATTAGAGCTTCTACGATTTTGGTAGAAAATCAAATACCTTTTGCTATCGGCGGGGGGCTATAAATCATATATGCCGCCTGTCTGGACAAAGATATACAAACAAAACGTCTGGCCAGAGAAAAGTGAGAAAGAAGAAAAATTAAAAGTTGATTACAAGTGAATCAACAAAATTGAATATTGGTGATAAAGTCATCAACGAGAGTTGAAGAGAAAGTGCTCTAATAATAGAATATTGAAGATAAGTGCTTCAACTATTGGAAGTTGGAGAGAAGTGCTCCAACACAACTAAGAAAAAAAATATCGGATGTTGAAGAGAAGTGCTTCAACTATTGAAAGTTGGAGAGAAGTGATACAACACAATCAATAAAAAAAAATATCGGATGTTGAAGAAAAGTGCTTTCAACTTTTGAAAGTTGGAGAGAAGTACTCCAACACAACTAAGAAAAAAATATCGGGAGTTGGAGAGAAGTGCTCCAACAATTGAAAGTTGATTGGAGTGAAATGCTTCGACAATTGAAGATTGAAGTGAAATGCTTCAACAATTGAAAATTGAAGTGAAAATGCTTCAACAAATTAAAGGTTGATGAGAAAGTGCATCAACCATTGAAGATTGGAGAAATTCTCTAACACAAACAAGAAATTGAAGATCTGAGAGAAGTGCTCAATACAACAACAATGACAACAAGAAAAGACGAGAGTATACAACTTTGAATTAAGGGAGAATGTTGGAAATAAACAAAGTTGGAGTAGGAACCCTTAGTTGTTTAGGATTTAATATTTGGTAGTTACTTAATTCATGTCTAGTTAGGATTAGGATTTGTTTGTCCTAATTCATATAGGAATAGATTTTTTAATCCTAGTTTAATTTGGTCTCTAGTATTATAAATAGGGGTGCTCTGTCACATATTTTATGTTAGAAGAGTTCTTTGAGTTTTTAAATAAAATATTTTCCTTCAAATATACCATGTAAAATTAGGTCTTGGGACTAACTCACACCCCAAAAGTTAGCTCAAAGGAGGAGGATTGTCCAAGCCTTATAAAGAGACCATCATCTCATTAACCACAAATGTGGGGATTTTTCTCTTCTTTAACACCCCACCTCATGCCTAGGACTGGACATCTGGTGTGTGGGCCATTTTTAATTCAGGGGCCTAACATTGGGTGAGATAAGTCCTACTCTAATACCATGTTGAAAATAACAATTTAAAGTTGGAGGAGGAATCCGTAGTTGTTTAGGATTTAATATTTGGTAGTTATTCATGTCTAGTTAGGGTTAGGATTTGTTTGTGCTAATTCATATAGGAATAAATTTTTTAATCCTAGTTTAATTTGGTTTCTAGGATTATAAATAGGGGTGTTCTGTCACATATTTTATGTAAGGAGAATTATTGAGTTTTTAAATAAAACATTTTCCTTCAAATTTGTCTCAAAGCTTCAAGTTGCTTGGGTTCTCGGATAGTGATTGGACTGGATCCGCTGATGATATGAGAAGTACTCCTGGATATTGTTTCAGCCTAGGTTCAGGAATCTTTTCATGGTAATCTAAGAAGCCGAAAATTGTTGCGCAATCCACTGCAAAGGCTGAATTCATAGCAGCAACGGGAGCAGTAAACCAAGTCCTATGGCTTAGAAAGATCATGAGTGATTTACATATGAAATAGAAGGACAGTACTGAGATTATAGTCGACAACCATGAAGCTATTGCAATCTCAAACAATTCGGTGTTTCATAGGAAGACCAAGCATTTAAACATCAAGTTCTATTTCTTGAGAGAAGTACAGTAAAAGGGAGAAGTGACTCTAATCTACTGCAAGTCTGAAAACCAGTTAGCAGACCTGTTTACTAAGCCACTTCCAGTCAGCAAGTTTGTGCTTTAAGACAGAGAATTGGTGTTTGCATTTCACAAAGCAAGGAAGAGTGTTGAAAGTTGCTTTAAGAATGCACGACTTTTTCTTTTTTTCTCCAGTTTTTTTTTCATATGACTCCTAGTCAAATTAGGATTCCTATTTTTGATAAGAAACTAGTAGTTGTTTCTGTTATATTTGGTAGCAAATAGGTTATTTTTTATGGTAAGTTTAACCTATTTTTAGTTGTAATAGGAACTATTTAAGTTAGGAGCTGGTTAATCAATAAAGTATGTTGTGTTAACCAGAAAAGAAAAAAACCTCTCTGCATCTCTTCTTCTTTTACGTGATCTCTATTTTCAGCCGCTAGTTTTTGGCTCTCCTTGCTACGTTATTTTCCTTAACGGTATTAAAACTAACAATATCTATGAGCTTTCTAGAATATCTGCTCCACATCAACCTTATGATGATGGACTAGTGAAGGTATCCTAGATATAACATTCTAATTTGTTGTTGGGGGAGAGAGAGAGAGTCACGTGAACTAGATCAACTAATGCCACTTGCTCAAACTTTAAATCCATTAACTTTTGTTTGCACAAGTTTGTATTGAAAAATCTCAGAAAAATTTCCAACTTACTGTAAGGGCATTTGAAGAGCTATCTTATTCAGACAGTTGTTATCATAAGACTCTGCATGTTCTTGAAACTTAGCAGATGTCAAAGCCTGTGTGATGATGCTAGACCTTGAATGTGATGCACTAGTTACAATGTGATGTTTTTGGACCTTGAATGTGATGTGTTAGATATAGAGATATTCCAGATATTCTCAGGATCATCAGGTAAATTCTTAAATTTTTCCTCCGGATAATAAATTTCTTGCTTTTCCCTTTTTTGAATGTTACAAAGAGTGGTTTTTTCATTCAAGCGATGATTTTAACGTCCTTCAGAATAACTTATAAAATATTCTTCAGAATCATTGTTAAGCTTATTGGTTAGTGTTAATCAAGAGGTATTTTTACTCTTGTTATAAATTTGTATGTTTGTGTAAAGATATGTATGTGAGATGTTGAGAACTTCTACTATTAGAGAAACATTAATTTTCATTAAAAAAAAAACTAATTATTCAGTATTGGAATGATAATAACCTGAATAGAGTAGAATAGATACAGATTTATATAGTCGACCTCAACTAATACGGAATTTAGGCGCAGCGGATTAGTTAATATTACAGTGGGATGCTGAAGTGTTGGTTGCTTTCGTGTCAAGAGTGGGCAACACGTGTTGAATTTTGTCTTGTAGAAGCTCTCATGTCAGGAAGCATGGATCTTGATGATTATGCTGAAATAGTTGCCTCAATATGCAATGAAATGCTTGAGGAAGAACACATGTTGCGTCCTACTCATGACTATATTTTTGTATGCAACTGTTCTTTGCTTTCTCTTAGGATGTTGAATGAAGTGTTTTTAATATGATCTTTTTTACTGAATAATGTAGCTTCAGTGTCATATCATTTTTTAATACTCACTAATTATCAGAATATGTCATTGAGCTATTAAAAGGGTTCCTTATAAGTAAAAGAAACTATTGTATTACTTCTCCTTTAATAAAAATGTGATTAATATTGTGTATCCTGTAAAAGTTGGTCCATATGCTGCTCTTATCTGTGAGACACTTCTAGAGGATGGGTCAACTTTAAATACTAATGACATTACACCTCTTGGAAAATATTATAGCATCGCAGCCAAATGGAGTAGCTAAAGAATACTGACTTTAGTAATGAGAGTCATAGAACTATCAGCATAAGGTTAAAAAGAATGATAGTGGGACAAATAAGGATGCTCACCTGCAAGTTTGATTCCAGAAGGTAATGTTCTGAAATCTCAAGATAAGGCAAATGATAATCACTTTGGTTTTCTACTTCTCCTTTCGTGCTTATGGATTTTACATGAGATTACACTACTATAATTTAGGGATAAAAATCTCTCCAACAAACTTGCCAAGACAAAGTGCCGCAGAAAGCTTGCCATGAGAAACAATAAGGTACTAATATAGCATTTTTAAAGTAAATGGTAACCCTTATTTCCAAATCTGCAAATTTTACCGAATTTTCTTGTATTCATTCAAAAGATTAAACTAATTATTACGCGAATAAAAGAAATCTCTACAAAATTTGCAACTATGAAAACAAGAGTTACAGTTTACTTCAAAAAAATTCTATGTAAGTACCTCATCCTTTCTCATGGTAAACTTTCACTGGTGCTTTCTCTTGGCAAATCTGTTGGAGATATTTCATGCCCAATGATAATATTAATCTCTTGTAAAAACCCACAAGCACAAAGGGAGAAGCAATAAAGAAAAGTGATTGACATTTCTCTTATCTTGAGATTTTAGAGTATCACCTTCTAGAACCAACACTCCCAAGTGAGCATCCCTATTTGTTCTGCTATCTTTCTTCTGAGCCCTACGCCAGCGATTCCATGACTCCCATTGCTAAAGCCAGTATTCTTCAGCTACTCATTTGATTGCGATGCTATAATGTTTTTTAAGAAGTATCATGCCGTTATTATTTAAGTTCGCCCATCCTTCAGCAGTGTCTCACAGATATCAACAACAGATGGACTAGATTTTACAGGATACACAACATCAGTCACATTTTCATTAAAGGAAAGTAATCCAATAGTTATTTTACTTATAAGGAGCACTTGAACAACTCAATAACATATGTTGATAATTAGTGAGTAATAAAAAAAGACATGACACTGAAGCTACATTGTTTATCAAAAAGGAACGTATTAAAAATATTTTATTCGACACCTCAAGAGAAAGCAAAGAACAGTTGCATACCAAAAGACAGTTATGAGTGAGCACACTATTTGTTCTCCCTAAGACATTTCATTGCATATTGAGGCAACTAAAGATTCATGCTTCTTGACTTGAGAGCTTCTACAAGACAAAATTCAATACATGCTGCTCAATCTTGATACAGAAGCGACCAACACTTTAAAGTTCCACTGTGATATTAACTAATCTTTTGCACCTCAATCCCGTATTAGTTTAACTATATAATTTTGTATCTATTTCACTCTATTCAGGTTATAGTCCTTCCAATACTAAATTATTAGTTTTTTAAGGAAATTAATATTTCTCTAACAATTGAAGATCTCAACATCTCACGTATCCTTATACAAACATACAAATTTGTAACCAGAGTAAAAACACACTTGAAGAACACTAACTAAACATAAGCTTAACAATGATCCCGAGGAACATTAGCTAAGTTATTCTGAAGGACGTTAAAATCATTGCTTGAAAGAATAAAATTACACTCTATGTCTGAATGGGACAACTCTTCAAATATCTTAACAGTAAGTTGGAAAATTTCCTGAGATTTTTCAATATAAGTGTGTGAAAACAAAAGGTAATGGATATAATGTTTGAGAAAGTGGTATTAACTAATCTAGTTTCTCTCTCTCTCTCTCTTGTATGTGTGTGTATTAGGAATAGGGACCCGTTTGACCATGAATATTCCAACTACAAGTTGAAATTGTATTTGGAATTTAGGAGGCACCCAAAATCCTATTTTCACTTTCGCTCTATTTTTCTTTTTTAAATTTATCCTAAATTTTATATTTTCATAAAAATAAGCTCATTTAAGTGAAAAATTCTCATGGCCAATTTTAATTGGCAAACAATTGTTCTTTTGTATATACAACTCAATACATCTTCCTTCTATTCTTTTGATATGATCTACTTCTCAAACCATAACGGTAAAATAACAAAAGTAAGGCCTATAAGGAAGAGAAAAGTTCCCATTTCTTCTAACATTGTCAACCCCCCACCCCTCTCTTTTTTCTTTTAAGTTTTCCCACTAATTAGTCGAATTTGCACACAGAAGTCCCACATAATTCCACTTATGTGAATTTCGCAAAGTATAATTGAGCAAGCTCATAAAAAGAAAAAGGTCATCAATAGATTGGCGACCACGGTAAAAATAATCAAATTATGATAAGTCATCTAAACACTAAACTCTGATTAGTTTATTTAACTTGAGCAGTGCATCTGAAGAGTCCTATTGATGGCTTTTATAAATTATCTCATAGACCAAACACCAACAACACTAATTTCTCATGCTGAGAAATCCATACTCCTACAAGATGCAGATGGAATCATTTGCTGCAGAGAAAACCCTCCTAACCTTTATTATCAAACACATACAAAGGAAACATGTCATTACTGTGAAAGCAAATTTTACTTGAGATGTTCTTCAAACCATCCCAACATGTCTTGATGAGACTCTTCAGCAGATTTTACAGCCAATTCATCTTCATCATTGTACCTCACGGACCAGCCATGTGCAACCCCAGGAAAAATCTTCACAAATGCATCAATCTGCACAAAAAAACCGCCATTAACGTTCATTTCATTCTCGTAAGCTGTAATACACTATGGCAGCGTAATCCAAGTTTTATAAACCTCTGTGGAAACAGTAATTGTTGGTAAACCATGTAGTCATACAGCTCGAATACAACTCTTAGTCACTTATTATGACATGCTAATAAAAAAAACTTTCATGCTTGTATTGGGTCAAATGCTTATTAAAAGTATAGAAACTTGTAAGAGAGAGCTTTGGCCAAAGTAAGCATGTGAGTACAATTGAAAGTTCATAAAGGAGTGAGCTCTTGTTCGTTCTTTTGTAAAGCAACATAAGCAGGTTATGATCACCAATGGAAAGGCTTTACACTAATGTCTCTGATTGCAATTCATGAAAAGCTTAAGCATCTAAAGTTTCCTACCTCGGGCTTAGCATTTAAGGCCATCTCGAATTGCTTGACAAGCTCAGGTGGAGATCTTCGGTCAATCTCTGCCCCCAATATTGAGATTGGAACCTTAACAGCTGAACACAACAACAAATTAGGGACTTGTGACTTCAGAAAGGAAAGGATTAAAATGCTAAATTATGAAAACTTAGCCCTGATACTGCATTGAATTATGAAATTATCCTCTAAATTAAGAAGTAGAAAGAAGCTGTTATGGAAAACACAATATATTTTAACTATCGAACCAGATAAATTTTAAAACCAACCCCTACCGCCCATCAACCTGCCCAAAATGGGAGATGCTCAATAAAGATGTCACACTTAAAAATTGTATGTTGAAGAGGCAACCAAGGCCTATATGAAAATCATGCCTGAACATTCCCAATGTTGTGAACTCTTATTAGGTACATGGAAATCTTTATATACAAACAAGAGAAACATGAGAAGAAAACATAGAGGATCTAGTCACAAAGTCATACCGTGCATATCATCTACAGCAACAAATGAAGGATGCAATAGAACTGCAGCTTGGATATAAGCATATTTTGCTAGTTCCACGACCACCTTAGCTGGAACGAATTCAAAGTAATTCTTTAGCAAATTAGACCAATAAAGAAGATACATTCTTCAAGACTGCTGATAAAATCCATGCCAAAGGAAGATAAAAAGATCTTGTAATCAGAGCAAGAAGAATCACCTCCCCAACAGAAGCCTGCTGCTCCAATTTTAGTAACACCTTTGCTCTTCAAAGCTTCAATAACTGGTTTTGCATCTTCGAATCCTTGATCCTATAGCAACAAGTATACATCAGATAAAAGTGCAAACATGACAGGTCTCCATGAGTGAACAAGCCATAGATATAAAATCCCCAAAAAACTCAGCAGAATCAATTATTTGTCAGTCCAATAGGAACGAACTGCAAGGCTGTTTGCTACTGCAGGAGAAACCTTTGTTATTTTGTAGAGAGGGATAGATTAGTTTAGATCGCTCACAATAGTTCTATTCTACCTATAGAAAAGATCATTGCAGAGGAAAAAACTCATTTATGATTCCAGCCCAGAAAACTTGTAAAAGAATGGATCAAGAATGTTATATCTTTTAGGAGCTAGATTAGTTGGTGATAAACAAGTGAAGATTGCCATTCAACTTTGTCCCCAATTGGTTTTCAGTTGAAGCAAAAAGATAAAAGAACAAATTAAGTATCAAATCGACCAAATTGAACAAATGATTTTAAGGAAAATTAGGGATGTTAAGTCCTCTTTGACGGCATTAAAACGGCAGATAGACTATCAAAGAGCATATGAAAATAGCAAGTGCTAGAGAAGCTGTGAGAGAATGCTGCTATCTTTTGAGGCAATTCCATTACATTCCTATGAAGAAGGAAAAAATGAAAGATCCCACGAACAGGGTAAGCATAAGCAGAGCTTTTGCAAGACAGGGGTCTTCTATTACTGCTCATCGAGAAGAAAAGAGAAATTTTTTCTTACAAAAGCCGTGACCTCAGCTAATCTCCAGACTCTGAAGTAGTATTTGAATGGAAAAATAATAGAAATAGGAACTCACTGGTCCATGATCTTTAATCCATTCTTCTAAAGGCTTCTCGTCATTAGGTACACGGGGATCGCCACGGAGGAAATCAGGGACTACTACATAGAAGCCTGCTGCTGCAACTTTGTCTGCAAGTTTTCTATAAAATGGAAAACAAGTGATATCTGTTTGGAGAACATATCTATTTACATCTGACATAGCTATTTCTGATCACTCAATCAAGACTTCAACATCTTATCGACATTGGCTTTTAATCATTTTTTTGTTTATGATAAAGGTGTTTAACCAATTTTTAGTACAGTGAGAATAAGGTTTATTTAGGGATTGAGAGGAACTACTTTGATAGGGTTAAACCAGGAATTGTTGTGTTATAATCTTCTGTTTGGATAATGGAAGGAGGGGAGTTACAGATCAAAGAATCACACAGATAGCATCACGCTTAACCCCGAATAACCAAATCATAACCAATATATTCTTATTCACAACTGGAGTTCATATGCATTTCTACAAGTCTCAATTTATACCTTAACTTTGGAGCTTCATATCCTGCATAGTAATAAAAAAAGACAATGCTTAGAGCGGTCACAGTGTTATTTGCTGATAGTAATCAAGATACTCTCACCTTTAACTAAACTCACCAGATATATTTATGATTATAAACAAGTATTTATTATTCTTATTATTACGAGAATAGAAAATTTAGCATAAAATGATTGTTGAAAGCTAAAAAAGAGAAGTTACCAAAAACATCAGAAACAAGGAGAACAGCACGGGTGGAATGAGCAGAGCCAGAAATGTAACAGTTGAAGCCTCCCAGTTGTTGGACATTTCCAGCTTCTCCTCCTGCTCCACTCAGGTAATTTGGTGGGTTTTCACAACACTCCGGACCAGACATATTATTAATTGTAATCCTTGCAGATTATGGAAGAGGCTAGCTGCTTAATTTATCAAAACTTATGCTCCAAACGAACACTCTTGATAATTGCTAATGATTCATGTAGTACTCCTATGTATCACTGTTTATATTTAGTGTTATTAAACTTATTAGCTAGGAAGTTGAAATTAAAAAAAATTAGTATTAAATATAGAAAGGGTGACTCGTTTGGGGACAAATCAAAAGGTAAAGAATTATACTCAAAGCATGAGCCATGCCCCTCTGAAAAGTATGATGCACGACGTTTGTTTTTTTCTCTAATTGATTATTGTTTGTTGGTTAAAAAGAAACTTGAGGCATCGTCTTATTTGCCAAAAATAACTAATAATAAGAGATAAGTGGAACCAAGAAACAGAAGACACAGTAATTAATTGTCGAAATAATAATAATTATTACTATTATTATCATCCATAAGCTAACAACAAGTGTCTTGTTTAGAAGCGTCCAGATCCCTCTTCGAAGTTGCTTTAGTTAGAGGTTTGACTATGAAAAATTGATTCCAAAAACACTAGATTGTTATAATGAAATATTATTATACAGGATAATTATTATTGAGGAGTTTGACTGTATATATTAATTTGTTATATCTTTACGATAATGATAAATTATATAGATTTTTAAAAGGGATGATGCACAAAGTTCATTTAATAATTTGTACATGTTCAATGAATTTTTAAAATAAATATAAAATTTAAATCAAAGTTACTAAGTTAGGTCGAATTCATAGCCAACACTCCAGCAACGCCCCTATGACTAATAAAAAAAGTAATTTATTCGATAATAGTTTAATTTAATTAATGCATAATAGTGTGAATTTGTTTTCATAGTACTATACTACTATTGCATGTTAACCTGTAGTATTAGACAACTCATTTTCATGTTAAGATACATATTAATGTAAAAGTTCCTTTACGCTGCAGCATATAATGGTTAAACAGTAAATTGCAGCTACATTTCGCTGATAAATATCATTCCCTCGTTTCAGTTTATATGAATTTATATTTGGAACCATTTAATTAAGTTTAAATAAACTTTTGATATTATACTTAATTAAAAACAAGCTCTTAAACCATAAAAATGCAATGACATGTTTAAGATGAAATGTTTCACAAATTCTATAGTAATACAAATGTAATGACACAATTAAAACTAAAAATTTGAAAAGTCTTTCATCTTACGTTTTGTGTCGAGTCAAATCGACAGCATCACATAATAGACAAAATTTAAGAGCGGGGAAGATGGGCGGATGGAGAGTGATGGAAGGAAAACTTTACACTTGTTTTTGCTTTTCTTAAGCATTTAAGTATCATGAACAGAGATGGACACCTAGGTTGCGTGGGAAAGGAGGATAGCAAAAAGAAAAGTATTATTCCTCCGTCCCATTTTATGTGATCTATTTTCTTTTTTAGTCTGTCACAAAAAGAATATCACATTTTCTTACTTGGTATTTTTTTGAAAGCACAATTACTCTTTTACCCTTATTGATCCCACTTAATTAAAAAGTGAATGCATTACCTTTTATTTTTTAAAGGACAATATGATAAACATTATCAAGTCAAAGTTTATTTCTTAAACTCCGTGTCCAATCAAATTAGGCCACATAAAATAAGACGGAGGAAGTACTAGACAGAGAAGTCAAAAATAGGTGTTTGGTTGAAGGTGAAAGGTGAGAAAATAATAAAAAGAATTATAACATCTACTCTTGCATGGACACATATGTAACAGAAAATACTTCACAGCTTTCTTTTTCTTGTTTTCCCATTTTATGTGTTCTTTCTATGTTTGCACAAGTGACAAGGAAAGGGATATTTTTTTTTCCCTTTTTTAACTTTTTCATTTTTGACTTCCCTTATTTTCTATAAGGTTGAGGTTGTTCAATTAAAACTATTAATGCTATGCTGCCCTTTTCTTGTTCAAGAGAAAGCAATGAACTTTTTCTTAGTTACTTGTCCAAGCAACTATTGAATTGATTGAAGTCTAATATCAGCTGAATCAAGTACGCACAATTAAGAATGAACGACAGAATAGAAAATTTTTAAGTGTCCCATAGCGTCTGGAAGATAAGTATAAACGTTGCCATACCTGATCAAGGTCTTGAAGTATATATTTTATCAGTTCAAGACTAATAGGAGAGACATTAACTTGATTATCAAAGATTTTCCATTGAGAAATTTCCAGCACAGTTTTAAAATTTTTGTTGTGTGGTCATATTCACACTTGGGGAGCTCTTCTGGGTATATGGAGGTATAATTTGTGCTTCATCAAGTAGTGTGATGGATATATTGTACTTACGGGTCGTTTGGTACTTGGTAGAGTGTATTGAAAAGAATAATGCAAACATTAATTTTTTGTATTACTAATACCTTGTTTGATAAACTTGTTTATCCTATGTATTATCAATGTTTGCATTTGTTATACACTCTATTTGATATTAAAATGTGTATTACTAATACATAGAAATCCATGGCATTAGTAATGCAATGGGTTTTAATGCATGCATTAATATGGTTAAAGTCACAATTGTCCCTCAAAATCTTTTCCACATCCTTTCCACAATATTTATGAAAGATAGTTTTGTAAAAAAAAAATAATTGAAATTTATGCAATTCATGTTATTTTTAACACACCGAACCAAACACTGCATAAGAAAAATGCAAACATAACTAACACAAGCATTAGTAATCCACCATATTTTACACTATTTTTATATACCCTACCCAACGACCCTAAAGAAAGCAGTAAATATTGAGGAAGAACATCTTCTGCTTCATATAATAGTGCTATATACAAGGTTTTGAATTGTACTCAATTCATCAAAGTTGTCAGTGTTCTTGTGGCTGTTATGCATTAAAATTCTTCAGGCTTAACTTGTCAACTTTGTAGAGTTCCAACTTCCAATTAAAAATACTGTTCAACTCAATTTAAAGAGGCATGCACTTTTTAAAAGATTTTTATTGCGTGAATGCTGATATTCTAATCTCGCAATAAAGAAATGTGATGCAATGAGATAGAATACAATTGAAACAAAACAGGAACATCTCACCTACTCTTAACAGACAAAGCGATCCCCTTTATTCTAAATTGACGGATCTTCGTGTTTCCTACATGTTATTTCCCATATCTTTCTCTAAAGGTTATTGTGTAACAAGCGCATGATGTTCACTGGAACATCCTTAGATTTTTATATTTTAGAGGGGGTTTAAGAGAAATATGCATCATAAGATAAAACCATAATCTTGATTTCATCTTTATAACTGCATATCAACAGTGTACTTATTGTGACATATTCTCACTTCCCTTAAAGAGATTATGACAATCTCATGTCTGAAAAATGATGCTCCAATTAAGTACTTTCTTTTTCACTTGATGAACCTAGTAAACCAGTTTAACATATCTGAGTGAGCCTCTTCTGCAGCTTTGACAGATGATTCATCGTCAACATTGTATCTAACTGTCCATCCATGTTCAACCCCTGGGAATATCTTCACAAAGCTTTCAATCTACACAATAGTTTAACAGTTATTAGTCTCCCCCTTTAGAAAAAACATAGGATTCTAATACTTCCTTCTTTTGCTCAGTAATCTTCCTCAGAAAAATAGAGAATTGGCATATCCAAATTTTGATACTGAACAATATCAATGGGACAATGTTAATGACTACTTGTCCAGTTACTCCATTCCCCTTTCGTTATAGTTAATTTATTTGCATATAATGATCTCTTTCTACGTATATAACAAATCTAAATGCTTAAAACACACCACTTACCTCAGATTTTGCAGATAAAGCATCATCCAGCAGCTTTGCTTTGTCAGGTGGGAAAATATGGTCGTGTTCAGCTGCTAATATTGCAGTTGGAATTTTCACCTCTGAAAAGATACGAGATTATCAGTGCATAAATTTATAGAAATTAGAGCATGCACTGTACTTGTTTTTGTACTATGCAAGACATGAAGATGAGAAATCTGAGAATTTACCATTTATCTCATCAACTGTAATAGGACCAGGATGCAAGATAACTGCAGCCCCAATAGTACTCTCATATTTTGCCAATTTAGAGACTACCATTCCTGATGAAGCAAAATAAGGAGTCCATGAATCTCTCGTTCTATTAAAGAAAAGCCAAAGTTTTATGAAAAAAAAACAAGACAATGTATTATAGTTCAGAATAGAAAGAAGTGAAATACAAAATTCTTTCACCTCCCCAGCAAAAGCCTGCTGCCCCTATCGCGGAAACACCTTTACTCTTCAAAGATTCAACCACTGCTTTAGCATCTTCACATCCTTTGTCCTAAAAGAGATGTAAGAACCAATTCAATGTCTAATACTCTTGAAAAAGAAACATTTCCATTTCAGAAAGTTAATAGTTTCAAGTGTTGCAGCCACTCATGTTCTTCGAATTTAAGTTCACAACAACGCAAGGTACTAACCGTGCCATGATTTTTCAACCATGTCTGTATGTCATGTTTCTCCCGATCCAAAGGTTCACCATAGAAGAAATCAGGAACAACCACCAAGTACCCTGCAGCTGCAACTTTATCGGCTAGCTTCCTGAATTACTCAAACAAAGCACACCCAATATGTCAAAACTCATTACCATGAATAAAGAAAAACCATTTCAACATCAAAAACAAAAAAAAACTAGAGCAAACAAAGAATAACAGATTCAAAATTGTAACCAAGCATCGTCCGTTGATTCTATACCTGGCCTGTTGCTAATTGGGGCTATCATTCCGGAAATGAAAAATGTCAAAACAAGGAACAAGGATGGATATCGAAGTATCATGAGGCTTTCTGGAAGTCCAACACTTCTTTATCATCAAGATTATTACTAATTGATATAGAATGAAGAGTTAGAATATCCTACACGAGTCCCTCATTGGTTGTGACAAGATTACAAAAAAGGTTTAAATGGTACTCCACTTGTTGGCTGTTGCCCCAAGATTTGGCCTTACGGTTTTGGATTAGATGCTCAGATTCTTTCACATGAAAATCTTGAAAGAAAAAAAAAAGAGTATTACACATAATAGTCATCAAATCTCAGAAGGGAACCCTATATTTACCTCAAAAGTGGAGCTTCATATCCTGCAAAAAAAAAAAAAAAAAAAAGATACTGTATAAATAAGAATTAATACTAGCTGATAAACCAAGAATTGACCATCTTTAATATGTGAAGATGAGTTACTACAACTAGTTTTAAGCTATTTATTGATGACAAAAACCAATCAAGACTTTCATACTAGAAGAAAACAACTGTGGAACTTATTAAATATTTACTATATCAAGAAAGTTGATGTTTACCATATACATCAGAAATGAGAAGAATAGCAAACTTGGAGTCAACAGATCCAGTAACATAGCTGCTAAGCCCTCCAATCTCTTGTAAATTCCCAATTCCAGAAGCTGAGTTGAGGGTTGGTGGATTCTTGATACATTGTGGTCCTGACATTCTCACTCCTCTTGCTCAAAAAATCTTTTTCTTTGCAGATTAGAGGAAATATCAAACTAAGTAGGCCTTTGGCCCTAAATATTATTCACAGTATTTCGAAATATGTTTTCACTTTATTCTGAAATACTTATTTGACTTCAGAATACGTTTTCACAATTTTTAATTTTTTGAAATTTCACTTTTTTTACATTCAATTTTTCCTATCACTTTATAAAAAAAAACATCTAAAGTCTAAAATATTTTTTAAAATATTATGGTCAAACACAACTTCAACTCTATTTTTAACTTTAAAAATACTAAATAAAATAAATATATTTTTTATTTTCATGATCAAACGGGTACTAAGTTGCAAGTTGGAATAAGATATACTCCTATATAGCAATAATCATTGATGTACTTTCAAAGACATTGGTTTCTAGTGGTGAGACACTACGTCACCACTTACGTTAATGATGGCTAAATGATGAGTATATAGAGTATGTATTTAATACTCTAAGGAGTCATTTGGTGTGAGGTATAAAGTATAATAGTATCGGATAAACTGCAGAATTATTGTATTCTGCAATTGGTTAGAGTTATTAGTTAGTCCCGGTATTATTTATCCCACTATATATACTATAGCGATGGGATAAGTTATTCCATATACATAGGGGCGGAACTAGAGTAGTACACGGGGGTTCGGCCGAACCCAATAGCTTTTACGTAGATCTCGTATTTGTATTAGAAAAATCAGGAAATATATATAAATATTAATTCGCGAACCTCCTTGACAAAATTAATGGTCCAGTGGTAATGTAGTGGGTGGCAAGGTTTTGCACGTCTAGCAGGTTGTGGTTTTGATCCCAGATGTCAGCTTAGTTTTTTCTGTTTTTTTCCCTAAGGAAGGTAAGGTAATTTTTTATCTCCTTTCCTTTTTTCAAGTACACATTTCCCTCTTTCTCCTATTCTATTTATGCAATTTTTTTTCTTTTTTTAAAACATAAGATTAACAATTTTAAAAAATGTAAAAAACATAATTCCGGCAATTTGCAATACATGTTTTTCTCTTTTTACTTATATAGTGTTTAAGTGGTTCGTTTCTTTTTTGAATATATATTGAGTATCGTTACTCGTTCGTTAATTTGTCGATTATTATATATTAGTTGAGGTTGTTGTCCTGTCTTAAATTTGAAACCCCCAAACCTCAAATCCTGGCTCCACCTCTGCATATACATGGTGGGATAACTAATCCTGGAATTAATTATCTAGTGATAACTTGTTCCCAACCAAACGACCCCTAAGAAAATAAAAGACTTCTAAAATTATGGTCCTTAATTAATGTGTCAAATATTCTTTATTATTATTAGGCCAAACACATCGTCAGACTCCTAAACTTGGCATGAACTTTAACTTTGACACCTAAAGTGCACGTTCATTTTAAACACCTAAACCAACCTCTATTTGTGTTATTTTGGCACCTTCTGCCCAGTTGGTACGTTGCATGAAACTCACCCTTCAAAGGCGCTTTGAAGACCCTTTTTTGCTGATGTGGCATCCTGATTGGCACCAATGATAATATTGCCCCATACCGACCTATATTTATCTTCTTCCTCATTCCCAATTCTCCAATTTAGCCCTAATTTCCCAAATTCTTCAAAAATCAATTTTTTTCTTCTCTTCTCATCTGTTTTTTTTTCTTCAATAATTCTCTAAAAACATATTCATATATTCTAACTAATGTAGAAAGAAAAAATAAAAACTCTGGCAAATTGACTTAAAAAAACACGAAGAAAAAAACTTTATAGCATATGTAGTTAACTAATACGTATATGTTTTCACTTTGATTTGTTACACTTTGGTGTCCATTTTTTTTCCGACGAAAATGGTGGAGAAGGAGATGGTAGAGTTGGAAAACAATACAATGAAGAAAAAGATCCAAAAATAAAAAAATCAATTAAAGAATAGATTTGAATTAACATTCGACCTCCATTGAAGGAATTCTTGAGGAAATGGTGGAAGCTTGTTTCACATTTCAATGAAGAAGGGATCAAAGATGATCCTTGGAAGGGGGTGGAGTGGGGTTGTTTTGCAAAAAAAAAAAAAAAAAAAAAAAAAAAAAAGGTATGTTGGAGAAGAAGATCTAGGAGAGGGCAGAGGGGGAAGGGGAGGGAGGTGGTGTTAAAAAAAATTTAAAATTGATCTTTTTAAAAAAAAAAATTAAATCAGAGGTTTTTTAACAAATTTAAAACGCCACACGTAATTATTTTATTTGTTTCCTGCCACATCACCGGAGAGTGTATTATACTCTCATTATTTGTTTTGCTCATTATCAAAAAGGTGCCAAAATGACACTGTTGGAGGCTGGTTTAGGTGTTTAAAATGAACAACGTCCACTTTAGGTGTCAAAGTGAAAGTTCGTGTCAAGTTTAGGGGTCTGGCGATGTGTTTAACCTTATTATTATCCTATATGCTAAGTGACACTGAAGCAGGTTGCCTTCGGTCGACATGCCTCTTTTAACTGCTTCAACCGTGATTTTACTATATCCCCTATATACTAAGTGACACTGAAGCAGCTGAAGGAGGCTGCTCTGGGTCGACATGCCTACTTCAACCTGCTCATCTACTTCAACCGTGATTTTACTATATCATCCCTAATTAATTACTATAAGTAATCTAAGTATTAGAAAATAAATAATATTTAATAAAAAGGGTAGAATAGACACAAAATAATAAATTGACTCTTGATTTTTTAAAATGGACAACTAAAATTAGATAACTATTTTTATTATACTAGATAAGTATTATCTTATGGGTGGTGAAAATCGTTTTCACTCCCCAACTTTGCTTTAAAAATCAAACACCCCCTCAACTTTAAACAATAAACAAACTTTCCCCTTTATCCTAATTAAATCTTTAAAATATCTATTGCACCCTTTCATTATCAACTTCTTCTTTTTTAACCACTTTAAAAATCATGATATTTTAATTTTTTTAAAATTTATGTAATAATTTTTTAATAAAAATATAAACATTATCTTCTGGGCAAAAAAAGTGAGAAATACTAATTGAGTATATAAGCTAATGATGTTCTTTAATGAAATAAATTAGCATAATGAGAAAATTAATTTTATTAATAATAATCAAAACTCTAATATTTATTTATACAAGTGAAAATAACAGGTAATAATAACTATACAGATATATTTTGATGTAGAAAATACAAAATAATTAATTAAATTAAGGTCAAATTTTTAAATATTGTATTTATTTAGATTTTAAATTATTTTAAACTATAATTTATATAATACTACATTAATGACAATCAAAACTTGTTTATTTTTATAAACAATAGAGAATACTCCCTTCAATTCATATTACTTGACCCTCATAGTAAAAATAGTTGTTTTGATTTACTTGTCCAATTTATGAAATCAAGAGAATTTTTTAATATTTTTTTGTTTCTAACCTTAGTATTAAATAACTGCATAAAATAGTAGTAGTCAAATTTAAGGTTTCAAAGTATTATTAATAAGATTAGTTTAGTAAAATACATCTCTAATTAAAATTTTCTTAATGGATGTATCATATCAAGAAGGGTCAAGTAATATGAAACGCATAGAGCAAGAGAATAGGGAAAGACAAAAATATACGCACATGTATGTACATACATATACACACGCTTAATACATATAATATTGAGATAACTATAATAAAAATAACGTTAAATTTTGTGAAAAACTCATAAAAGTATTATTCTACTTATAATGTTAATGAACTTAAATAAAAAGTTATAAATACCTAGGTTAAAATAATAAATTATGTATATAATATAAAGAGGTATTACATAAATATATTTGATATAACAAGGGTAAAATGGAAATTACATATGATAAAAGGGGGAGTTTGATTATTGTTCAAAGTTGGGGGGGGGGGGGGGGGGGGTTGATTTTTAAAGCAAAGTTAAGGGCTGAAAATGATTTTCACCCATTATCTTGTAGAGTACTTTTCAATGGTTATTTTTGTGTCAAAAAGGGAGTACTTTTTCAAAAATATAATATAAAATAAACAAAAAAGAGCTACCTTTAATGAATTGATTTACTAACGCATAAATATATAACTTATTTTAAACCATACGTTTAAAAATCAAGGCATAACATACAAGATGAATAAACCAATAGTAATATACGAAATCGTAATTCCACATATCGCCTATTTTTTGTAAAATGTTATTACAAAGAAAAGAATAAAAAAAGAAGAAAAAATAACATAAACATACACCTTAACTTACCATATTTACACAAATCTCCACCCTTACAATGTAATTACAAAAATCTCAACTGATTATGTATCTTCGTTGGATGTATCAGGAGCTAATTATGTATCTCGACAGACCCAAAATCGGAAAAAAATATCGGGAGCTAATTATGTATCTTTACAAAGGAAAAAATATATCTTCATTGGATGTATTATGTATCTCGACAGACCCAAAATCGGAAAAAATGTATCGGGAGCTAATTATGTATCTTTACAAGGAAAAAATATATCTTCGTTGAATGTATCGGGAGCTAATTATGTATCTCGATAGATCCAAAATTAAAATTTTCAATAATTATGTAAAATATAGGCATTTTCTGTAATTAAGGTCCAAACTGTAGAGATTTATGTTGTTTGCAAAAAAAAAAAAAAAAAAGCATTGGGCCTTGCATAGCATGAAAACTATCATCTAGTCAGGGGTGTCTCAATCATATAGGGAGCCTAAGGTGAAACTCTAATGAGGGTCTTATCTTAATTTATATGTTTATTTATTTTTCTAACTTTTTTGAAGTTGAGGATCGATGTTCGTTTTGTCACTAACTTCTTCTTCTTCTTGAATTTTGTTATTATTACTATTATTGTTGTTGTTGTTATTATTATTATTATCATCTAACTCAATCAAATTACTTATAACTTGTTCATCTAATGAACGTTGTAGACACGTGATTTTTGACCCTTCCCGAGCTTTAACCTATTTTTAGCTTTAAGTATTTATTATATGTCTAATCTTTGTTTTAACTTCTATTTCATTTTTAGTAGGTTTTTTTTGAAAAATTGTGAAAAGATGTCAAAAAAAAATAGTCACATTTTAGTATAAGTCTTGTTTTTACTTTGCAAAATAAAAGAAAAATTTTCTAAAAAATATGTTTTCTTTTAATGTAGTTTGTAATAAATAAGCTAGTAATCTTAATATTCTCTTAATTATATTTTATTTTAGTCTAGTTATAAATTTTTCTTATATCTTCTTGGTATAAAAAATTAATTAGTTAATATTTTTATTGTTATTATTATTATTTATCTTAAAAAGGAAAAAAAAGGAGAAAAAAGGACATCCTAAACTACCCCATTCCCAACTAACATGTACAACTCCCATAACTCCCTCACATTCTCATCCACTTCCCCCATATTCAGCATACACATCCCCCCACTATTCCACACAACACACACACGTACTACTACTTACACTAACACACACCTACAACTATATATAACTACACAACATAAGATAGTAAAAAAGGGGGAAAAGATAGAAAGGAAAAGAAACGTACAGAAAGGAGAAAAAAAAAGGCTTAGAGAAAAGGAGGAAAACATAAAGGAGGGGAGCACACAGATCCACACGGACGGAAAGAAAAGAGGAGTCAGAGGCAGCAACACAGAAAAAAAAAAAAAATTAGGAAAAAAAAACAGTGGAGACGAGAAAAAAAAAGAAAAAAAAGAACAACAACAACAACAACCAAGAGAAAGGGAGAAAGTAGCTAGAAACGAAAAAAAAAAAGCGGAGAGTATTTTCAAGGTTCGCGAGTTGAGTTCCGGTCCATTCGAGGTTTTTGTTTAGTGGCTCCGTTTGTCGTCGAGGTCTCCGACATAAAGGTCTATTCTTTACTTGTATCTCATTCTTATTTTGTAAGTTATTTGAATAAACTGAGTAATCAAATTCTCCTATGTTTCTTGGAGTTTAAAAAGATGGAACATCATGCTCAAAATTTGATTAGTAGTGTTAGATGTTGAATGGTATTTCCACCTGTAATGTGTAGTTCATGTCAAAATATTTTGATGTAAATTTTTGATAGTCCCTGATTTTCTTACTTTTTAGCGTGTAAATTTCTTTAATACATGTAAACCCTTCGACCCAACGAAAAGGGGTGTGACATCTCTGGCGACTCTGCTGGGGACCATTAACTAGAATTCGAGTTTTGTATATTGACTTATTTTTGACTTTCTTTAATTCTTGGATATATTATGTTTGTTGGCCTAATGTGCTCTTTGCTTGCTTGTTTAGCGCTTTAATATTATCTGAATTGCAATGTAAACTATTTTCTTTCACGCACGCATTTGAGTCTTTGAATATACCTATCACTATTTACCGTGTGTGCGGCTACGCTCCACAAAACCTTCTATCTGAGACAAACCAGTGTTCGGTTACGCTCCTGGTTTAAGTAATATTAGTCACATATGTTAGGCGGGGTTGGATCATCAGTAGAACTGGAATAGCTCTATTACCGGTAAACTGACCTTCCCCGGTCCGAGTTGTCCACTTGGATTAGCCAGTCTAGACACCTATTTTCATCAGGTTAAACCAAGTAGAATTGAAACTCTGATATGGCCATCCCTATAAGGCTCCGCTTTATCTGCATCATGTGCATTTGACTCAGTGGAACTCGACACGGGGGCCGAGTCCGTCGAGGACGGGTGTCCCTCTTTCTATGACCAACATGAGCATCATATGTACTCTTTGATATTTATTTGGAAGGTATGTATGATTGTTGACTGGCTTTAGGTTACTTAACAAAACAAAAGAGAGAAACTTCCTCTGACCTTTGCAACTATTTTCCTTAATACGAACTACGCACACCTGATTCTCACCCAAATGAGATACATAGGCAGCCTTTTCGGGTTCGGTGATCCTAAAAAAAAAAAAAAAAAAAAAAATCAAACAAAAAGTTTTTATCAAAAAAAAAAAAATTCTTATTCAAAAAATTAAAAAAAAAAAAACAACAAAGTTTGTTACCTTTTATCTGAAATTTTCTGAACTACGTCTGACCTGATTTTTGTTTCAACAAGATACGTAGGTAACTCTTAGTTTGAGTTCGGTCCCACTTAAAAAAATATATATATATGTAAAATAATAATCTCTTGATTTGGTTGGTACCATCATACTTAGAAATGTGCATGAGAAAAGAATAAGTATTAAATTACTCGGCATAATGGATGAGCCAACTTTACTGAGAACCATAATTTCTTTTGGTACCTCTTGATTATACTAAAGTGTCACTTGAGAAATTCTTGCTTAAAATCAGGGTAAAAATAAATCTAACCTCATTGTTTCATGTGTATTATGTGGTGAGCTTTAGATAAAAAATTCAATGACATAGCTTCGTTGATCTAGAACTTGGCCCGAATATTTGTTGAGGCGAAATTTTAAGAAACACTTGACTTGAGAAAGGATTGTAGGCTTTCTTTGCTCCGATTGTGCCTTTGAAATCTACCAAATGAAATTTAATCCATAGACCTCTCCTTTTGAGCCTAAAGCCTTTTTATTGGACAATCAAATTTTAACCTATATCTTTTTCAGTGCATAAATGCACTACCCCCCCTTTTAACCCTACCTTCTTGAGCGCACTAACAAAGTTCTAAGTTGGATGAAAAAACAAAAAAGATAGAAATGTGAAGGTTCAAGAAAAATGCAAGACCAGAAGAAAAAAAAAAGTGAGGTGAAAAGTCAAAGAAAATGAGAAGCATCAAAGCAAATGAATAACAAGTGCGAAAATGTAAAATATTGAGCGCATAGTGCATAGTGCAATGCTTAAGGAAGGAATAGTCACTCTATCCCAAACGAATATCCTACCCATCCCCTAAGCTTATATTACAAGCCAATAACAAGTCCTACTTGATCTCATTTTTAGTGTTTTCATATTAGTGGATACTTACATGACGGTCAAGCATATGGTATCTCGGTTGCATGCATTGAATATCTTTCTGAGTGTGAGTTGCTTCACAACGTCCTAAGATTTTAATCGATTCTTTTGTGAGTAAATTAGGACTCTATTTTTGGTAAGGGCATTTGAAACATGAGGATAGAAATAATTCTAAACCCTTGATTAAGGTAAGATGAACATCTCGTGTCAATACTTAAGTATGTTTGAGGTACCATTTGAAACTATAGGAGTTACTTCTAAGCTGACCCCGAATTCGGCCGAAAGTAATTGATAATGATTCTATGCACAATACTAATTGTGGGTACCAACTGAAATCAAGACATGTTTGACCAACAAAGGAATTTCTTTCTCTTCATTCTGTGGTGTTCTTTACAAAAAAAAAACCCATAAAAAAGAGGCCAAAAAGACATGTTTTTTTGTGAACTACGTTTGACCTGATTCTTACTATGGCAGGATACGTAAGCAGTCCTATAATGGGGTTCGGTCTCATCAAATAAAAACTGTGTCACAAAAAAAAAAAAAAGTCTAGGACATTTTTATTTTTTTTTAAATAAATAAAATAAATAAAAATCAAAGTTTTCGAATATCAAAACAGGGGCAATTTTTTTTCTTTTTTCAAAAAATAAAAATAAAAATATTCTCTCCATGCTTTCACAGGGAACAAACACCCTAGTTGCATTTTTCACTTTAGGGAATAACACCCGATTAGTCTCTTAAGAAATAAACATCCCTACGATCGTTCATTTCTAGGGAATCACACATCCTATTTGCATATCGCTCTTGAATTTTGTTTTCTTTGGCATAAGTATTTTGCATCGTACAAGTTATTAACAAAAATAATTTCTGTTGCAAAGTGAAAAAAAAGTTGTTCGTGTTGTTTTTCTTTAAGAACTTAATTGTAGCAGGACCCTCCTGAAAAATGGGATCAACAGGACCCTCCTGGAAAATGGGACTTTACTTTTCTGCTCAGGACCCTCCTGAAAAATGGGACTTTATATTTCAGTTCAGGCCCCTCCTGAATAATGGGACTTTAATTTTCTATTCAGGACCCGCCTGAAAAATGGAATTTTATAATTCAGTTCAGGACCCTCCTGGAAAATGGGACTTTACTTTTCTGCTCAGGACCCGCCTGAAGAATGGGACTTTATAATTCAACAGGACCCTCCTGAAAAATGGGACTTTACTTTTCTGCTCAGGACCCGCCTGAAAAATGAGACTTTATAATTCAGTTTAGGACCCTCCTGAAAAATGGGACTTTACTTTTCTACTCAGGACCCTCATGAAAAATAGGACTTAATTTTCTACTCAGGACCCTCCTGAATAATGGGACTTTAATTTTCTGTTCAGGACCCGCCTGAAAAATGGGACTTTATAATTCAATTCAGGACCCTCCTGAAAAATGGGACTTTACTTCCTGCTCAGGACCCTCCTGAAAAATGGGACTTTACATTTCAGCTCAGGACCCTCCTAAAAAATGTGACTTTAAATTTCAGCTCAGAACCCTCCTGAAAAATGGGACTTTACATTTCAGCTCAGGCCCCTCCTGAATAATGGGATTTAGCGTAGCAGGACCCTCCTGAAAAATGGGATCAACAGGACCCTCCTGGAAAATGGGACTTTACTTTTCTGCTCAGGACCCTCCTGAAAAATGGGACTTTATATTTCAGTTCAGGACCCTCCTGAATAATGGGACTTTAATTTTCTGTTCAGGACCCGCCTGAAAAATGGGATTTTATAATTCAGTTCAGGACCCTCCTGAAAAATGGGACTTTACTTTTCTTCTCAGGCCCCGCCTGAAAAATGGGACTTTATAATTCAGTTCAGGACCCTCCTGGAAAATGGGACTTTACTTTTCTGCTCAGGACCCTCCTGAAAAATAGGACTTAATTTTCTACTCAGGACCCTCCTGAATAATGGGACTTTAATTTTCTGTTCAGGACCCGCCTGAAAAATGGGACTTTATAATTCAGTTCAGGACCCTCCTGAAAAATGGGACTTTACTTTCTGCTCAGGACCCTCCTGAAAAATGGGACTTTACATTTCAGCTCAGGACCCTCCTAAAAAATGGGACTTTACATTTCAACTCAGGCTCCTCCTGAATAATGGGATTTAGCGTAGCAGGATCCTCCTAAATAATGGAATTTAATCATTTTTTCATTTGTCTCCTAGGATAAACATTTTCTAGTAGTAGATGTTTATTTTTTTGTCTCCTAGGATAAAAATTTCCTAGTAGTAGACAGTTATTTTGCATTCGTCTCCTAGGATAAACATTTCTTAGTAGTAGACATTTATTTTTCTATTCGTCTCCTAGGATAAACATTTCCTAGTAGTAGACATTTATTTTTCATTCGTCTCCTAGGATAAACATTTCCTAGTAGTAGACATTTATTTTTTCATTCGTCTTCGAGGATAAACATTTTCTAGTAGTAAACAATTATTTTTCATTCTTCTCCTAAGATAAACATTTCCTAGTAGTAGACAATTATTTTGCATTCGTCTCCTAGGATAAACATTTCCTAGTAGTAGATAATTACTCGCATTCATCTCCTAGGATAAATATTTTCTAGTCGAAGACAGTTATTTTCATTTTTCTCCTAGGATATACATTTCCTAGTCTGAGTTTATTTATAAAGTTTACAATTGCTAATAACTTACAAAATTTTTCAGTGAAAACTGGGGCAAAATTTTTTGTTTGTTTCTTTTGTTTATGATGTCTTGCAGGTTTTTCCTGGCAGAGCATGATCTTGATGTCCGAATACACAGTCCCAACTCTTATCAGACGTTCAATCTCAATGACAATCAGAATTAGTTTTGAAATACATGTAGCGGCCCGACATCCTGACGTCAGTTTATATTCAACTAGTGGTAAAGAAAACAAGCATTCAAGAACTATCTCAGACTGTCATGTGAAAGAGCGTCAAAGACTCAATCTAAGTTTCAAGTTCAAGCCTCAAGCCTTAGTTTCAAGATCAAGGTATCCACCAGAAGAGGGTGAGATGGTAACTGAAGATCCAAATGGGAGAACTACAGGAAGACTCAAGACAAGTAGAGTAGATAAGATATTGTATTTTTCATTTTTGTATTTTGTTTATGTAGTGACAGGAGCCACGAATCGAAACCTCGACAAGACCTCACTCGACTCTCCATCTCAGTATGTTCCACCTCCCTCCTTAGCCTTGAACTACACGTGACCTGATTTCCTTATAACCCGGGATATGTAGGCGGTCCAAAACCAGGGCTCGGTCACATCTTTTCCTTCTTTTTCTTTTCATTTTAAATAACAGTCGGATCAAAACTTGTCTCGTTGTCTACTTCTTTGTTTGAAAACTCTTCGTGTTCCCAAACAAAGAGGGGCAAATGTAGACACGTGATTTTTGACCCTTCCCGAGCTTTAACCGATTTTTAGCTTTAAGTATTTATTATATGTCTAATCTTTGTTTTAACTTCTATTTCATTTTTAGTAGGTTTTCTTTGAAAAATTGTGAAAAGATGTCAAAAAAAAATAGTCACATTTTAGTATAAGTCTTGTTTTTACTTTACAAAATAAAAGAAAAAATTTCTAAAAAATATGTTTTCTTTTAATTTAGTTTGTAATAAATAAGCTAGTAATCTTAATATTCTCTTAATTATATTTTATTTTAGTCTAGTTTTAAATTTTTCTTATATCTTCTTGGTATAAAAAATTAATTAGTTAATATTTTTATTATTATTATTTATTATTATTATTATTTATCTTAAAAAGGAAAAAAAAGGGGAAAAAAGGACATTCTAAACTACCCCATTCCCAACTAACATGTACAACTCCCATAACTCCCTCACATTCTCATCCACTTCCCCCATATTCAGCATACACATCCCCCCACTATTCCACACAACACACACACGTACTACTACTTACACTAACACACACCTACACCTATATATAACTACACAACATAAGATAGTAAAAAAGGGGGAAAAGATAGAAAGGAAAAGAAACGTACAGAAAGGAGAAAAAAAAGATAGAAAGCAGGAGATTAGGAAAAAAAAAGAAAAAGAGAAAGATAATTAGAAGAAAGGAGAGGAACAGAGGGGAATTAGAAACAAAAAACAAAAGGGAACACGTTAGAAAAAGGAGGAGCAACACTTAGGAGGAAAAGAAAAAGATAGGGAATGAGAAAGTTAGAAAAAAAACAGTAACATAGGGGACGGACAAAGAGAAAAAAAACGTACAGAAAAAAAAAAACAAAAGAGGAAAAAAGTAACATAAAAGAGAAGAAAAAAGCAAAAAAGGGAGGAGAAGAAGAGAAAATAGACAGCGTGCAATACAAAACAAAAATGAAAATATAGAGGGGAGAATGAAAAACTAAGTTGGGAGTTCGGGAATTTGTTCGCGGTTTCAAGTTCGTTGCTCTTGAAAGTTAGCAATCTGTTAATTTTGGCGTTTGTTGTGAATTATTTTTCACAAGAGGTAACCCTCAATTTTTTATTTTTTTGTATAATGTAACATTGCGATTATGCAAAACTTGATTCTAATAGTATGAAGTTGCTCAAGTTTTATATGTGTTTGACCTATTACTAATATTTATAGCATGTGTATGTTCATAATTTTATAGCGTTAAATCCTGGGTAAATGGGTATAACATGCGATAGTTCGTGCATGCTTACAAGGTCCAACCCTTTCTTTTAATCTCTGGTTTGATTATTGTCAATGTAACGTCGTATTTGTGTACTTAAATGATATGCCCACTGTTAGATTAGGTTTATAATTGACATATGTATTATTTGTTTGAGTTATTGTAGTCTTTTGTAGCTGAATTTGGTGAACTAAATACGTTATTAAGGGAATAGGAATAATTAAAAATTAATCACTAACATGAGCTTAGCATGAAACCGCTTCAGGTTCATTTTCATTTTATTTCTTTTAAAAATATTTCGTAGAATTTAGTGACCAAATTCTATTGATAATTGTATAGCACAACACTAATTATGTGGTCGTTCCTAGTTTGATCTTGCGTGTTTACCTTACGAATAGTTCAACCCTATTATTAAATTAATTTAGAAATCAAACTCTTTGATAATACTTGGCGAAGAATGTTTATTTTCTTTGGAATTAATTTATAGGAAAAGCTTGATTCACAGGGATGTGGTATGTATTTGGGCCAGAATTGTCCTTTATAATTAATTTAAGCGATAATTAGCAATGATAGTTAGAAAGCAATGCTATAGACAATTCGCTTTAATAAAATCAACTTACAATTTCAAAGTCGCCTTTTAACTTAAGGGGATAGACTTTAAGTACATTGGATACTTGTTGGGACTCGAAAAGGTGAGAACGATCTATAAATGCCTAAAAGATGCGAAAATAATAAAAGAGAAGAATGAAAGTAAATAATATATCGAGGTTGATCATGTGTGTGGTTACGCTCCTTGAGCAATTTCTGTAACTACAAGGCTTTGTGTGTGGTTACGCTCCTCAGCCGAAAACCCAAGTCATAATTTCTCTCATAATCCTTTGGTAACTTACGCAACTAATTAAATATATTTTATCCAAGAATTAACTTAAGCCAAATATAAGTTGATAAAGCGACCGTGCTAGAACCACGGGGCTTGAGGGATGCCTAACACCTTCCCCTCGGTCAACAGAATTCCTTATCCGAATTTTCAGTTCGCAGACCAATAATAAGAAGAGTCATTTCCTTTTGAATGGGGATGCAATAAGGTGACTTGGAACACCATAACTCAATTCCAAGTGGCGACTCTGTAAATAAAATAATTCCTATTCAATATCGTCACTTTAATTGGAAAAACCCTTCGACCCGAGCGAAAAAGGGGTGTGACAAACGTTCTTTCAAATTTTCCGATTGGATATTTTTGTTGTTCACTAGAAATTTATCAAGGGCCTCTTTTTGTGATTGTATTAAAGTTTCAACTTTTTTTTAAGTTTTGAATAACCGGATTCACATTTTCTATTTAACCTAACTAAATTCTAATAAAATTTATAAAGATACTCTACACGTATGGATTATTAATATAAAAGAAGTATGAAAAACTAATAAAAGATAGAAAAATAGAACCTAACTCAAGCGACGAATTACTTGATTGTAAAATAACTTTGGCTCTTCCAAAATTCACAATCCTTGAAAATCTGAAAAAGAAATTAAAAAAAAAATACAATATATCTTGTATAGTATATTTGACTCTTTTTCTCCCCTTAAAATAGTATTTGGTCAATTGATTTTGAGCCTATTAAGAATGAGGATTGAAGAATAAAATATCAAAGAAAAATAAAGAAACACACTGATATGAAAATGTCTTTTTTGCTTGATAAATAATGAATATTGAGAAAAAACTAAAAAGGGTAAATATAGAGTAAAGAATAAATGTAGTAGCTATATTTTGGGTATATGATCCCTAAAAAGTTGCGGTTTCCACTTTTTTCTCAACTAATTCTTCTATTTTTAATGCCTCAAACAGTCACAATATCATAGTAATAACTAGTGATGAGTTGTTCCTCTTTTTTTTTTTTTTTTTTTTTTTTTTTATGTTAATAAGATTTCACTAAAATAATTTTGTATATATAATATAAATAACTATTTTCACATAAAAATATGAGGCTTCCATAATTTTATGGCCCTAAGCAATTATCCAAGTAACCTAATAAACGAGACACCCTTGCATCTAGTATGGTTATAAAAGAGAAAATAAAATATTTAGGGTTAAGATTATTTTTAAATATTAAACTATTTTTAAATATTAAACTATCATTCTTTTTATTATAAAATAAAAAGGAAATAATACCAAATAAGATAGTAGAATCGATGAGTACTTTTTCTTTTACTCGATATTTGTAGGTTTTAGTGAGACATGACTCATGAGACAATAGTAGTTGAACTTTCAAACGCATTGGTTCCTAGTGGGGACACAATCACCACATAATAGCTAAATGATCTCCTTCAATTAGGCCATTATTAGGCTACGTGGTTCATAATTTGTGATGTATTAGAATTTTTGACTTTGATTACACTCATAAAAATAGTGAAAATAATTTCTTATAATCATTTACAAAATTGAATAGAAGAAAATGATATTTTTAAATTGGCGGAATACATACACATATCTTTGAACTTGTTGGATTTTTTCGTGTTGGCATCTCAACTAGGCCATGTTCCTATTGAACCCCCGAACCTCTCATAAAGTGCGCCTATTAAGCACTTTTTCAGAAGACTATAGAAAAGCTGGAACGCGTTGAGTCTACGCATGAGTGACGTGGTAAATACATCAATAAGATAAAGACAACTTGCTTTTGCTCATAAATAATCCAATAAAAAAAAAGTAAAAAAACTTTTAACCCAAAAATAATCTTTTTATTAAAAAACCCCTTAATCTAGGTCTTTTTCTTCCCCAAAAAATACCTTCATTTCCTTCAAAGAAAAACCTCCATTGCCTCCATCATATCTTCTCCCACTGTAAATTTTACTGCCACATCCATTAAATTTGACCTAATTCTTTGTTGATTTTGGACATCCAAAATTAGAAATTAAGAATAGGAACATGACCTGAAAACAAAACTTGTCATCAAATTTGATGGTGTTTTGAAATGTAGTGCATTTCTTGGAGATTGAGGAAGACGAAACAAATTTACTAAATTCAATAGGACATTTATCAAATTTGATATGCGACTTTTAGCATCTTTTTGATTTGATTTTTGAGAATAAATGTTATTTGAGTTACAAAGTGGTGGGATTGAATTTTGCCGAGGTAGTTCACGGCAAAATGGTGGAAAAGCTAGTGGCAGTTGTGGTGAGGCTACAAATCCATCTTGAAGAAGATAAGAAATTAAAAAAAAATTATAAATAAAAAAGATTAAGGCCTTCCACTCTCTCAAAGGAGAGTGTACTCCACATGTTGGCACATTTTATAAAACGCTCAAGGATTCAATAGGAACATCGCCTAATTAAAATGCCAATACTAAAAAAGATAACAAATTCAAGGACCTACGTATGTATTCCACTTTTTAAATTTCTTATATGTAAAAATGATCCTATAAAATCAAATATCCCCATAAAATCCACAGTAAACTATTTCTGGTCTTTTGTTTAAGTAAATTCCAAGAAGGGAAAAGCAAAAAGAGATTAAAACCCTCCACCACACTAATCATGCCTGTACAGGAAGTTGCAAGCGTAATTCATTTTCAGAGATAATTTAATTAAATAAAAAAAAATTAACAAACTTAAATAACGGTATGAAAACTGGCTATCAGATGCAATTCCTACCAAGAATATAGTAACAAGCCCATAAATTGGACGCACCCAAACGGCGCCGTACGAAACAATTTACAGAGAGTTACTCCTCCGTCCAGCAATATTTATCTATTATATTAAAAAAAGATAAAAAACCAACAACACTTGTTAAGTTTGAAAAAATCAATGGATAATTTACCCTTCTATATCTATTTACCTTTGCTATTAAATGCTATTTCCTCCGTTCTTAATTAGTTGTCGTCCTTACTAAAAATAAATATTCTTTAATACTTATCAGTTCATAAAATCTAGGCATAATTAGTTATTTGTGTAAAAAAGTTCCTTAATATTAATATAGTATAAAAAAAATATAACTTAAAAAAATGACAAATAAATAGGAATAAAAATAGTATTCATTACTGAATATATTTTTTAAGATATTAAATTTATTATATTCAATTATTGATATAGTAAAATTATCCCTTATACTTATTATTTTTTAATATATATATCAAATTAATAGTGGACAATTATTGTTGAAAAGGAAGAGTAACTACCAAAAGCGGTCGGTTTGTAAATATTGCGGGAGGGTTTATGTAGGGTTTTTTCACAAGGACTATCTAAAATCTAAATAAACCAAAGAAAACACCTTTTGAATTTCACATTTAAATTTGTTTGTGTATATGGGTGTACGAATATATCTGTAACACGAAATTAGGATAAGTTGAAAAATGGGTTCTTTTAGAAATGGAACGCAAAGTACCTTGCATGAAGAATTTGAAGAAGAAGAACGAATCTTGAAAGAACAACCCCAAAAGTACTGCACTTTTCCTATTACGTACCCTCAACTTTGGGAAATGTACAAGAAAGCACAAGCCAGTTTCTGGACTGGTAATCCCTATAATTTTTTCTTCAACTCCTTCAAATATTGTGAATTTGTTGAAAATTGGTTGCATTATTCGCCTATATCCCACGTGGTTATGCAAAATTGTGTTTGTTTAATAATTTCATGTCCCTATGATGAGTTTTTTCTAGTAAAGTTTGTTGCTTTAAATGGTTTTCTGGCCTGGTAATGTGTGATTTGTTTCGATTCTTGAAAAAAAAAACATTCCCCTTTTTGTATGTTTTTGTCAATGTTGTTTCTTGTACTTCTGTTATTCTTTTTCTTGACTGCTTTGGCCTATTTTTCCTTGAGTCAACAGTCTATCAGAAACAGTCTCTCTGCCTCTAAGGTAGGGATAAGGTCTGCGTGTACACTATTTTGTTGTTGTTTGTCAATGTTGAAATTTGGTTGCATTATTTGTACATATCTGAATTGGTAATGCAAATTTGTGTTTGTTTAGTTATTCATGTAACTTACACCCGTTTGTTTATGATAGTTTTTCCTGTAAAGTTTGTTTTTCCTGTAAAGTTTGCTCTGCTTAAATGGTTCCTCTGTTGATACTGTGCATATTTAAAGTTTCAATAATTTTTTCAAACAAATTGTTTATTTATTTTCCCATGTTTTATTTTTGTGTGTTTGTCAGTGTTGAAATTTAGTTGCATTATATCTATATTCTGAATTGGCCATGCGAAACTGTGAATTTTACTTCACTTATTCGCTAATGATAAGTCTTTTTCTCCCTAAAATCTGCTGCTTGTAATCTCAGTTTTTTCTTTCCTTTCTAAAGTTTGCTTCTTTATGAGTTACTCTGAAGTTTTGACTTTTTTTTTTTCTGTAAAGTTTCTATTATTTGAATTTGATTAGCTAATTATGTTTATTTATATCTTCAAGTCACGAATTTGTTTATAATGAACTTTTTCTAATGTTTGCTGTTTTACACGAGTGCTTGCTCTATTCCGGAAGAAATATTTTGTCACATCTGTTTTTTGGGCACTGTTTAAGGTTTTAGTAAGGCTATATGTATTGTTCAATCTCAAAGTTTGATAATTGAGTGCCTGAAGTGAGGGAATACTGTGTGATGTGAGGATTTATTCAATCACATAGTTTGGGCTCCTAGAATATGGCGCCCTTGGGGCTTTCTATTTGATTGTATCGAAAGGCCCAATGAATTGGGATTTCCCTATTGGTCCAGGTCATTTCGGGACAAGCAGATCATTTATGATGAAAAGGTACTGTGTGATGTTAGCAATCTTTTTTCGTGGTGGGACTGCTTGCGCCAGAATGTAATTATCCATGCTCTTTTGGAAATTTATATCCCCGATTTAGAAGTTGGAGAAATCATTGAGTATTAGAACAACACCTGGAGTCTATTGCTGGATGAACCCAGGTGTAGCTCGCAAGCAAAAAGAGTAAAATTCATATGAGAGAACTTCTGATAACCTAGAGATCCCCTGTGATTTAGGTGGTCCAGCCTGAGTGGGTGCGAAGGTTCACTATGTGGAGTATGGGCCAGCCCCTCTACCCTCCTTGCCCTTAACTACTGAGACAGCCTGAGTGGGTGCGAAGGTTCACTGTGTGGAGTATGGGCCCGCCCCTCTACCCTCCTTGCACTTAACTACGGAGATTTAGTCTTTGGTAGCTTCAAACTCGTGACGTGCACTTATAGCACATCCCGCATTGTACCTCCTTTTCTGTTGAACCAAAGCCTTGGGCACATTCGTTCGAGAGAATATGATGTCCTTGAAAATGGTTCGGGTGGTGATTCTTTTAAGAATTAAGAAGACAAATAGAATCAAATAAGACGTTCACATGAACAGGTGAAGACGAGAAGTTTGACAAGCTAAGAAAATTCAGGGAATAGCTAGTGATTGTTAAAAACACAGCTAAGTGGTAACATGATGTAGAAAATCTGTCACATTAACCCCTCAATAGTACCATCCCTCCATCTCAGGGAGACAACAGAACATAATGTCTCAGCATCACACGGAAACTCTGAAACTGACCCCTCTTAAGTGAGATAATATGAGCAAATGCAACAACAACAACAAAAAAAAAACCAGTATATTCTCACAAAGTGGGATCTGGGGAGGGTAAGTGTACGCAGTCCATACCACTATCTCAGAGGTGAGATAGAGAGGCTGTTTCTGATAGACCCCCGGATAATATGAGCAAATGTCTGAACAAAAATATATTATTGCTATGGAGCCTGTACAATTACAGGCGGGATGTTCAGTACTGATTCCTATAGAGTTATAGAACTCTTTGGGGACTCGATAAGCTAATTCCTGTAGATGTACATTTCCCAGGAAATAGAATGGAGATATAGATTATTTTTTATTTTTTAATTGAATTCTGCAAATAGGTTGGAATGGAAATGATGCTTATTCTTTTGCAAAGTTTCGAACAATCTGCTGTTTGTGTAATTCTGTTGTTTTTTTGTTGTTGAATGTGTTAAGAATTAACTCTCTGTTTCCACATTTTACGTTTCATGTCAAAGGGAGGTCTGAAGCAATAAAGCTTTCCATAGTTTTGTTGAAGAGCTAGACCTCTAAACCTCCGAACTATCCTATATCAGGAATAAAATGCACATTCTTATGTACATATTAATGTCCTTCAAGAAGGCTGTAAGTGTAGCTGAAGAAGTGGTAACACTTTTTAAGTTTGGATGTGAAGGATTTCTATTTCCTTCAGAAGGTCCACAATTCATTGCTTGGAAATTTCCAGAGCTGAACCTCATGTTCTGCAGAAGTGGTTTGACTTTGCATGTTTTGAAAATGCAGGACTAGTTGATATCCGACTTGTGTGAGCACATAAGCTGTAATTCTGGCCTACCTCCCCAGTGAAGGTTCATTCATTTTCTTGGTTGGCAAAATTAAATATGTATCCCTAATGGATAAAACTAGGAATGGCCATAGGCATTGAATTGATCAAAGGGAATTTTGCTCTCATATTTAGGAAGGTCAATTTTGCCTAATTTGTTCTTTTCTAATTTTGAAAATAGTCATGCTAGAAGTTCATGTTGTTTGTGTTTGTGAAGGCTGTGGTAGATGTTTGCGTTATGTAAACTTCTGTAGCTTTTGGAACTTCCCTGGATTGTTATTTCATCCTTTGCATTGGTTTCAAAGCTTGTATTCTTCTTTCTAATGACTAGACGACAGTGGTCTGCTCTATAGTCAATCTGCCTTCTGCAGATAAATTGTTTGCTTTTATATTTATATATATATTATATATATCATATATAATAAGTGGTGATCCGTTTGGACGACCAAATGGATCTCGACTGTCCACCTGCCCTCTTTATCCGACGGATCTAATTCGTTCCTCCACCTCTTGGTCCTAATTAATTATTTTAGCTCATTTCGGTATTAGAAAATTAATAATATTTAATTAAAAAAGGTAAATAATTAAGGGACGAACCCACCTGCTTCAATCCCGTGATTTTACTATATCACCCCTAATTAATTATTATAAGTCGTTTGAATATTAGAAAATTGATAATATTTAATTTAAAAAAAATCAAATACACACAAAATGATAAATTACATTACGTACAAAATGATGAATTAAGGGACGAACCACCTGCTTCAACCTGGTGATTTTACTATATCACCTCTAATTAGTTATTATAAGTCGTTTAAGTATTAGAAAATTGATAATATTTAATTAAAAATAAAATAAAATAGACACAAAATGATAAATTACATTACGTTAAAAAGTAATATAATTAACAACTAACGATCTTGGCCGTCCTCCTCCCTCTTTGATCCGACGGATCTTATCCGTTCCTCCACTGCTTAGTCCTAATTAATTATTTTAACTCATTTAGGTATTAGAAAATTAATAATATTTAATTAAAAAAAGTAAATAAATACAAAATGATAAATTAAGGGACAAACCCACCTGTTTCAACCCGGTGATTTTACTATATCACCCCTAATTAATTATTATAAGTCGTTTAAGTATTAGAAAATTGATAATATTTAATCATCCCTTTTAATAAGTGTGGGTCTTTGGTATGACCAAAAAGATCTCGGCCGTCCACGACCTTTGATCGGACGGATCTTATCCGTTCCTCCACCTCTTGGTCCTAATTAATTATTTTAACTCATTTAAGTATTAAAAAATTAATAATATTTAATTAAAAAAGGCAAATAAATACAACATGATGAATTATGGCGCCAACCAACTGCTTCAACCCTGTGATTTTACTATATCACCCCTAATTAATTATTATAAGTCGTTTGAGTATTAAAAAATTAATAATATTTAATTAAAAAAAGTAAATAAATACAAAATGATAAATTAAGGGACAAACCCACCTACTGCAACCAGGTGATTTTACTATATCACCCCTAATTAATTATTATAAGTCGTTTGAGTATTAGAAAATTGATAATATTTAATCCACTTTCTCACTCATCTCAAAAATTAGTTACGTATCGTGAGAAAATAATGATTAGACACTCGTGCAGAGCACGGGCACCCTTATCTAGTTATATATATAAGCAAGGATCTTCATTTTCGTCGTCGTCCTGACAGATTTCATCAAAGGTTCACATAAAGTTTTAATTTTGTATCTTACATGCGTACCATGGTGATGCTGCTGTTAACTTTTCAACTAGCACATTTTGATTCTTTGATGTCATCAAGTCATCATGTTACACCTGCTGCCATTTCCTTGGCTATTTCAAGTTTGCACTCATTTTTACTCTGTCCATTCCTACGTGGTGTTTTTTAGTTGGAGCATGCATACTGATGTTGTACTCCCTACTATGGATATTAGTTGTCCATTTTTTTTACACTTCTTTAAAAATTATAAATAAGAAGGATAATTTTACTAATTTATTCTTTAAGAAATTCTTTAAAAATTAATTTTCAAACTTGTTTACACTTTCAAAAGAATTAATTATAAGAGAAAAATGTAACTAATTATGTCTTGATTTTGTAAATTGACAAAGTGAATAATTAATATGGGACGGAGGAAATACTAAATTTTCATGAATCTTTTCTTTAAATATTGTTTTTACATAATCACGAATATATTAATAATTTTGTTTTTCAAATTTATATTTATTTAGATAAGTAATGTTTTTTACATAATCATGTTATATTTATACTATTATCATGTTATATTTATATTATGTAATCAAGAGTAATTTAGTGAAAATACTTCTTATTTTCTAGACATAAGTGCATTTTAAAGAGTTAGTCCAAACTAAAAACATCGTATGATATGAACCGGAAGGAATCTTAGATTACTCTTTACATCATTTGTCATTATATATTTTGGTTAAATTTAGGCAACTTTCGAGCCACATTTTTGTTTCAAACTGAAACATTTATTGGACCTTACTAATTACTCTCCTCCATTTCATGTGATACTTTTCATTTTTTTTTTTTAAGATCAATTTATATTTTAAAATGCAAATTTAAATATTTACCATCAATGCAAAAAGTATTGTACATTGAAATTTTATTTTAAATGAGAATAAGTTTAAGCATATACTCCCTCCGTTTATTTTTATTTGTACATTTTAACTTGACACACTTATTAAGAAAATAATTTTTGACATGACTATTTTATCATAGTGCCACTATTAAATAATGTTTAATATTGTGTCTTGAAATTAGTTTTGAAAATAAGCAATTAATGCTAAGGGTAAAATAGAAAAAAAAAATTATCTTTGTTTGATATGTCAAAAATAACAAGTAAAAATAAAAATTTAATTAGAAAATAAATGACAAGTAATTTTGAACGTAGGGAGTACTAAAGAACTAAATCGATTCTCGAGGTTCATTTAATAAATTTAGTCGCCTCTCCCCTTAATTCCGTCTACGGCTAAGCTTAAATCACCACATTGAACTAGCATAACTCTTGATTAATGAAATTAAAACTTATAAAATACCAAAAAATCTATTTTCAATCTATAAATAAGGACATTAAATGCTTACAAACTCATAAAATATTAATATTATAATCTTTATCAAGTTGTAACTATTTTACATAAGCATTTGACCATGAAAATAAAAAAAAAATATTCACTTTATTTGAAAATTTTTGAAGTTGGAAATAGAGTTAGAGTTGTGTTTGGCCATAGTATTTTGGAGTTAAATCTTTAGAATTCAAATGTATTTTTTAAAAATATATAAAAAGTGAAAATAAATTTAATTTTTTAAAGATTTTTATGAAAATGGAGTTATTTTATGAAAATAAAAATTTAAATTTTCTTTTGAAAAAAATAAATTAAAAAGTGAAAAAGTGAAACCAAATAAAGTGAAAACACCTCTTCAGGTATTTTTCGAAATTTCAAATACAACTTCAAGTTGTATTTGATATTTTTATGGCCAAACAAGAATTTCGAAATAAAGTGAATAATATTGATGGCCAAATGGGTAATTTAATCATGCTATCGAATAGGATATCTGAGATTTTTAATTAAGAGTGACAAAAAAGTTTGAAAATTAAAAAAAAGTGACACAAATTTTAATTATTCAGTAGAGGTGACAATTTTGTCATTAGTTTTAATGACATGCAGAAACTACCGAAGTTGCTGCAGCAATTTATAGCAACTTCGATAGTTGTTGCAGCAACTTCGACTGTTGCTGCAGCAACTATCGTAGTTGTTGTAGCAACTTCGAAAGTTGTTGCAGCAACTTCCTAATCACTAATTAACAAAAAAATTGACTTGAGTTGGTCAAACTTATCACCAATTTTAATTTCAATACTTTTTTGTCACCTCCTCCTCTCAAGTGACTTGTGTCTCTTTGGTATTTGCCAATTCTCCGCCAAACATTAATTTGAAGACTTGCCAACACACATATTAAATGTGTCACTAAATTATAGTATTAATTAATATAATAAGAAAAATATGATACAAATTTTACCTTTTAAATTAATATAATTATTTTTATATCTGAGTTTGGTCACTAGTATTACTGCATATTTGTGCATCTGGCTTCTGCTGTAACTGTTTCATGTACTGATCTAACATATGCCTCTTCTCTCTCCAATATATGTGGTACAGCTGAGGAGGTTGATCTCTCTCTCAGGATTTGCAGCAATGGTAGGCCTTATCTGAATCTGAAAAGCACTTCAATCAGTCATGATTTGGCCTTTTTTGCCGCATCAGATGGAATTGTTTTAGAAATTTTGGCTGCCAGGTTTCTGAATGATGTGCACATTTAAAAGGTGAATTGACTGAACTCTTTTGTATATGTCTAATCTTAAATACAAAAGGATCAGGGTAGTGCTCATTCATGTTGAATTTCTATTTCAAAAGTGTTCCGTTGATCATTGTTCTTGTTTTTCATGATGAACTTTACAGTTTAGCACTCACGAAGAGTATTTTATAGGAATAACACATGGTATTAATAATCAGTTGTCTTTTTAATAAAGAGCTAATATTGTAGGAATAAAACTTCAGAAACGTTTTGGTTGGTTCTCCACTGCTGACTCTTCCACTTCTAAATAACTGAAATGAAATAGGATAGTTGAAGCACCATACAGAAAGATTACCTTCAGTGCCTAAAAAGATTATAGAAGATATCACATTCAGTAAAACGTGAAAACTTGGTGTTATTGGGATATAGTGTATCTGTATTAATTTGCATATTGTTCTTGTCCCTTGATCAGTGCATATCAGTGGCTGATCTCAGCAGTTGTCAATAATATGTGTGTGGTTTTGATTGTCAAACAGCTATTGATGCATTTTCTTCAATAATTAACATTCCTTCCTTTAATGGAACTTGTAAGAATCATTCTCATTTTGAGCGCCTGTCTTTCAAATGCTTAGTCATCTGATAATAGGTATTGTTTGGATGGTATAATTTAGGTGTTTGGCCGATACAGTTTCTGTAAGAGGATTGTGATTTTATAGACAAATCATTCTTCTTTCCGCAGGCACGCGCATTTTATGATTTTCAAATTGCAATGGAAAATATTCACTCGGATAGAGCTTTCTAACTATTTGTGTGTAGTCAACATGTTTTTTCCCTTTGTCTTAGTAACATTTTTATCCTCTGAGGTAAGGGGTTTCTTATATGTACTCTTTTGATGTCTGATTAGAGCTTCTCCACTTACTTATAGAGATGTACAGCTTGCTTCTTGAGACTTATATCAAGGACTCAAGGCAGAAAAATAAGCTTTTTAATGCAATTGAAAGCATTCCTTGTGTCTCACAAAAGGCCAAGTGGGCTTTGAATTGGATACAGAGATAACGGTTCATCTTTTGCTTTATACGCATGATTGTGACCTAGCTGCACTTTATGAAAATACTTAAAGACCCTCAATATAAGTTAGTAATATAGAAACAATTATATTTTCTTAATTATCTGGGACATAGTACCTGATCAAAAGGGGAAAAAAAACTATTTTGGACTTGGTACCATTATTTCTCTTTCGTTCCCAAACAATCCTTATCTTTCATTTGCAGTATTTGCTTGAACTAATCACTGAATTATTCTTTTTAATAGTTTTACTGTTCCAATAGCTGTATTTGCTGCTTCTTTTTTATTTTCCTTGCTTTTTTCTGGAGGTTGTTTGATAGATTTATATTATTTTGCCTTTTGGTTTCTGAAGCTATGTTCATACAAAAATAACACTGCTCTATGCCATTTCAATCTTTAGAAATCTAGAATTGATGATGCTGACCAACATCAACCTTACTAACTGTGCATCTTTTACTTTCTTTGTGCAGTTCCAGCTCATTTGCTGAGCGGCTCGTAGCTTGTGCATGTTCTTGAAGGAATTTTCTTTTCAGGAAGGTATGCTTCTAACTCATTATTTAGTCTGCACGATTCCACTTAGACTGATTATATCTGCTGCTTACTAGTAGTGTTGAAGATTAACATTGTATCTGCTGCTTACTAGTAGTGTTGAAGATTAACATTACACACTGTAACTTATTTTGTTCGCAGCTTTTGTGCTATCTTTTGGCTGAAAAAGAGGGCGTGATGCCAGGATTGACCTTTTCAAATGAGCTCATTTCTAGAGATGAGGGTCTCCATAGTGACTTTGCTTGCTTTCTTTATAGGTAGAATATGTCACGATGTCATTATTTACTTAGGTAGAAGTGTTTCAACTAATACACTTTGCCCTCTCTATTCTTTCTCTCTTCTCAGTAATAGTGGGAGCTAATGGCTTGATGGACATAACTTGATGTGATTTAAATAATCTCTGTTGTCCAGTTTTATACGAAAGCATTACTTGATGTGATTTAAATAATCTCTGTTGCCCAGTTTTATACGAAAGCAATTGACTAGGCAAAAGGTTCATCAGACTGCATGAAGCTGTCGAAATTGAAACTGAATTTGTCTGTGATGCCCTTCCCTGTGCATTGATTGGCATGAATGCAGAACTAATGAGTCAGTACATAAAGTTTGTTGCTGATCGCCTCCTGGTACTACACTTTGCACTTGTTGCTGATCGCCTCCTGGTACTAAATCACTTTGCACCTTTTGTTTGAGGATGGATGCAATTAATATCTTTCTTTGAAGTAACAAGTTTGGTAATTTTTTCTTCAGGTTGCCTTAGGGTACGACAAGAAGTATACTGTTGAAAACACCTTTGATTGGATGGAATTTATTTCACTTCAGTAAGTGTTGTTGCATACAAAGTTGGTTCTGAGACTGTTTTGTAGCAATTATGCATCATCTTTAGAAGTACACCATAGATATAGTGGCTGGAAAAATGTAGGTAGGATCCGTGAAGTGGTTAAGCAAATTGATGTTTTAACTTAATATGATTATCTGGACACCACCTTCTTTGCCGGGGCCTATGGACTAGTAATTCTTTTTGATGACCGAGAAATCCATCTGGGGCCAACCCTTAACATGAACTGCAGCCTTCAAAGCTCGAGGATAATGGGCCCGTCCCTCTACCTTTCTCCATTTAAATACCAGGCTCAGTTTGCATGGCATAGTGCTCGAACCTGTGATCTAAGTCACAAGTCCCAAAACCTTTGCCCCTTGAACTAAACCTTGAGGGCTAGTATTATTTCCTCCATGATGTAATTTGATAGCATGTTTAGAGTTTCTAATTCAGACATTGACTGTGCAGGGGCAAAGCCAACTTCTTTGAGAGAAGAGTTGGTGACTATCAAAAGGCTTCTGTGATGTCAAGCTTGCAAGACAGTGGCAAGAATTTTGAGTTCAAACTGGATGAAGACTTCTAGAGTTTTGTTGCCCTTTTTTGTGCCCTCAGTAGAGTTTATTTCCTCTAGCATCACCTTGATGCTGAAAGATGGCATCTTTTTGTGGTATTATTCATTAAGGACCATATTGTTTATAGAAGGGCAATTGATTGCCTTCATGCGAAGAAAAAGTTAAAAAGTGTATTTATCAAACATGATATTTTTTGTAGTTATGAGTATTGGGTAGACTTGGAAAACTATGTGAAACTAATTGGCCATTCACTTGTTGCCTAGTAGGGGTAAAGATATTGAAAATCATCTTTAGGTAGATTGGCTCAATCATTATTTGGTATTCACTTCATGCCACCGTTTGGCCTTGAAAATAAAAAACGTATTCACTTTATTTGGTATTTTTGAAGTTGAAAATAGAGTTAGAGATGTGTTTGGCTATAGTATTTTCAAAAATATTTTAGACTTTGGATGTGCTTTTTTATAAAGTGAAAGGAAAAATTGAGTGCAAAAAAAGTGAAAACACCTCAAGAGGTGTTTTTCAAAAAATAAAAAACTGTGAAAATATATTACAAAATACGTTTTTGATTTTTATGACCAAACAAGTATTTCAAAATATTGTGAATAATATTTATGGCCAAGCGGCTACTTAGTTATTGCTTTTTATCCATAGCATCATAAATATTCTTCAGACAAGATATGGGTCAGGGGAAGGGACATTATACATCTTTCCTGCAAGGCATTGTGTGATTTTGCTAGACTATTCACACATATCAGTGTGGTTCATTTTTGAATACTTGGTAGAACAGTAAATGAACAATTGTTTTTTTTTTTGTGTGTGTGTTTAACAGTGGAAGGTGTTTTATGTCACATCATTGTAACAATGTGTGTAGATTTTTTGAAGCTATAAGAGGACCTACCACAAGTCCCCGACCATCTTCATAATGATCAATGAATTGAGTACAAACCTTGGAGATCAACATTCAAATCCTAACAGAGAAAAATAATTGAATGAATACTACTCTTTTCATCCAAATTTATATGGCGTTGTTTGATTGGTACAAAATTTTTAATAAGGGATTTTTCTTAACCCTGTAATATAAAACAATTCTTAGAACTTTGTATGAGTGAGTGTCATTATAAATCATTTCATTAAGGTAAGTTGAGAATTTAAAGTTAAATTATTTTAAAAAATAGAAACATAATATTTTTTTTGAGGCAAAGAAATATTAATTGCACTACATAAATTGAGATAAGAGTGGATATGCGATTTCTTTCCATTTGTCTAATTTTGGTCGGTAAAGTACTCAAAACTTGTGACAATGACCTGATATGCACAAGCTAGCCAAATAAAAAGAAATTGAAGCTATAAGGTGACAAATTTTGACACTAGCTAAAATCTTGAAGCACTAGGAGAAATGGAAAAAGACTTGGTTGCCATATGACCACATCCCATCAGGAATGGCATTCTGGTGGTGCTCTTGTAATTCTTCTGTCCACAACTTTGCCACTATATTTGCACATCCATCATTATCTTATGAAGATTTATTTTAGTCTTTAGAAAGAACGAAAAATAATTCCATGCTTCATCCCACTTGCCAACAGTCTGAATCATCAATTGTGCACACTCCACATGGTGCAAAAAGTACAACAAAAATAAAAAAAAGTGGGTGGTTTGATATAATGCAAGAATCATCCCTTTCACCAACCATTTTCCTTCCAAAAAAAAAAACAAATTAAAAATATAATATGTATAGAGAGGAGGGGATAGCTTCCATACATGAACTACGTAAAAGAATCTTTACTCTATTAACCTAAATAATACTCCCCTACTAAGTCAAATTATATTAAAATATACTGATAGTATAAAACTTATTACATTATTCATATGTATACAAGTTAAATCCAAGAACATATATAGGACTACGTGACCAAAATGAGAATCTTGGTAGAAGGATTTTTTGGTGGGGATGGGGGATGGGTCGGCAATTCGCTATTCATTTGGTCTAAAAATGGTAAGAAATCAAGTCTTCAATGCCAATTTGAGTGAGTTTTAATGTTAATTTAGTTTACTTTCAGGGTTAAGGCCAAAAGAAGGTTGAAAGAGCGAAAAAAAAAGCAAAAAAAAATGAAAGATTGGAGCTAAAAGTGCAAAAGAGCATCGCCTGAAATATTTGGCGGATTGCCAAAAGGACATGCGTATCGCCAAAGGTCACAGTCCATCTCCAAATCTAACAGTTCGACCCTGGTCCAATTCAAACAATTCGGCGATGAAGATGGTTGGTTTGGCGTATCTCCAAACTAATCAACGAAGCAAAGCTCCATCGCCAAAGGTACCAAAAGCCAGTCCCCGAAGCTCAAGTTCAATGTTAACGACTCAAGTTAACTTTGGCGTATCGCCGAAGTGTTCGGTGATGGTTCCTCCCTCAGCCGATTTGGACGCGATGAAATTTCTATAATTTTAAAGCCCATTTTTACTGAAGCTATTTAAGCCTTTTTGGTAGCTTGCAACCTAATTCTTTGTCAATTTTGAGCTCGGAGGGTTTGTAATCGAAACCCTAAAGTAGATTTTAGCTATTGTTGTTGAGTTTTAGCTTTGAATTCGAGATTTTCTTGGATAATTTTGGATTATATGGCAGATCTAAATGAAGATATGGGTATATTTCTATTATCTTTTGTTATGAGTAGCTAAACAGCTATCTTGGGGTTATGTATGAATGAGTAGTGATAATTGTATGGGTATTGTTTGTTTGCCTCTTTAAACTATTATTTGTTATGGGTTTGACCTCTACTCCGTATTTTTTAACTTATAATTAGAGATTCGAAACTCTAGTTAATCCTAGATCCTTTATTATCCTTGACAAATGGGATAAGGACGAGGAGTAGTGGTCAACTATGACTTGATATCTATCATTTAATAGTAGTTCTTAGACATAAGGTTACTAAATCTAGGTTGTAGGTTGGTTATATTGTACCACGTGTGAGGTGTTCGAAAGAACCCACTTGTGATGTTTGATGTTTTATTGAAAGATTGACATTAAAATCTAGGACCTAGCCTACCCATAACTATTAATCGAGCTTAGGCGATTATCCAATTACCCATACATGAACTCACTCTCATGAAAGCATAACCCCAAGTACCTTTAACTCTTGATTACAAACTCTAGAGCCCAATTTTGCATACTAATCGAACATTTGATAAATTGATCTTAACAAAGTTTGAATTATTCCCCCATTTTGCTTTATTGCATTATTTCTAGCATTACAGGCAAACATATAGTCACTTGTGACACTCGAAGGTGAACCTATCGCCTTCATTCCTCGTGGACTTGACCCCGACTCTAAGTTGGGTAAATACATTGCTAACGACCGCATGCATTCAATCCTATGATGTATTTGAGCGTTATAAAAAATGACGCCGTTGTCGAAAAATAAAACGTAGCATTCATTCATTATAGTGTTATTAGTTACTTTTGTTAGATGTAGTGTAAACGTTATTTTATTTGTTGTTCTTGTCCTGTGTAGGTGATAACATAGACCAACAAGACAATATGAGCCAATATGTTGAGGTTAAAGATCACTTAGGTGATGTCGGATGGGCGAGTGCAATTCGCATACCACCTACGGTGGGCAATGCGGTATTCCATGTCACAAGTGTGATGCTTCACTTACTCCAAATGAATGGACTATTCAGAGGGAAAGCTCATAAAGATGCAAACATATACTTGAAAAACTTTATAGACGTTTGCAACCTATTCAACATTGCTAATATTCACAAGAGTCCATCCGTTTGAGGTTGTTCCCGTTCTCTTTAATGGGTGAAACGGTGTTGTGGTTGCGAGAGTTGCTCGAAGGCTCTATTATATCTTGGGTTGAGTTGATGTAGGCCTTTCTAGATCAATTCTTCCCACCATCTCGCATGCTTCAATTAACAGATGAGATTATAAATTTCTAGCAAACAAGTGGTTAGCCATTGCATGAAGCATGGTTAAGGTTCAAGAAGAAATTGTTACATTTCCCTAATCATGAATTGCCGAATAAAATACTTCTTCAAATATTATATAGGTAGTCGGACCAATTGAACAAAATCGTGGTTGATAACTTGGCTGGTGGGTCATTGATCAATCAAACATTCAGAATGGCTACGGGATTATTGGATCAAATGACGAAACAAAATAGAGCATGGCACACATGAAATATCGAGGTGGCCGTGGGGGCTCCCTCCGTGTCTTATGTGAGCCAATAGCAAAGGAAGAAGGATGAAGAGAGATACGAAAACATGGCCAAAGTGATGACGCCATTGGATCTCCTCACAAAACATGTTATGGTTCAACTTAAAAAATGGTCAACGTCGTAGCTTCAAAGGGAACTAGAGCATATGAGGATGACTATATCGAGTCTCTTGATGAGGAAATTTGTGTCTTATCAAATCGAATGGGGGTTCCCGACCTACCTATCAAAGGCAAGGTGTGAATCAAGGTTGTAAGGATAGAGATTGAAAGGATCATGATTGGAGAGACTGTGATCGTGATTGAGATTGGAGGGATAAGGTGAGAGATAGGGACCTAGATTGGAGAGACAAAGAGCGTGACCATGATAGATACATTCCTCCACATAATAGACAAAAAGGTAAAGAAGCTACCTTCGTTGATCCAAAAAGTTATAAGAAAGTGGATGTGCTTGCTTGTATTCTTATGAGGGTTGAAGGGAGTGACAAGATGTTAAGGGAGATGAAGAGTAATATTTTTCCACTAAATCAAACGATGACTTCACATTCGGCCCCAATCAAGCAACTCAAAACTCAATTGGGCCAAATCTTGTCTCACTTGAACACAAGGCAAAAAGAGGGTCTCCCTAGTGACACCGTGGCTAATCTAAAAAATGATGCTCAATGCATGGAAATTGTTACTAGGAGCGGTATAACTCTTGGTAATGATGTGGTGAATCTTTATGAAGACTCCTATGAGAGGGGATTTGAAGAGAAAACGAGTGGAAAAAGGAAAAAGGCTTGACAAGTCGAATGATGAACCCCTATTCCAAATGAACCAAGTGTTGATAAACTAGAAGAAGTGGAAGAGAGGGTTGAAAGTGATGAGAGACCACAAATGATTGATGAGAATGTATTAAAGTCAGAGGAAATTCCGATAGCTCCAAAAACATCAATCAAAATACCTCCCCCATTCCCACAAAGGTTGAAGAAGAAGGAGGATGGAACCAAGTTCAAGAAGTTTATCTCTAAGTTTAGCAATTTATCGGTAAACATTCCTTTGGTTGAAGACTTACTTGAAATGCCCGATTAGTCCAAGTTTATGAAGAACTTAGTGACAAAAAAAGAACCATTAACTTTGAAATGGTGGAGATCTCACATAGTTGTAGTGCTATTATGTCAAGAAACATGGTGGTCAAGAAAGAGAACCCCAGGGTATCCACTATCCCTTGCACCATTGGGGTGTATCAATTTGGCAAGGCCTTGTGCGACTTAGATACTAGTATTAACTTAATGCCTCTAGCTATATTTAAGAAGTTGGGATTAGAAGCTCCGAAGTCCACAACCATGAGACTCTTAATGGCGGATCGATCTTTTAAAAGACCAGTGGAAATTCTATATGTTGTTCTTGTTCGGGTCAACGAATTCATATTTTTCACTAACTTAGTAATTCTAGATTGTGAGATAGACTATGAAGTTCTAATTATTTTTAGTAGACCTTTCCTTGCTATTGAGAGAGCATTAGTTGACGTGAAATGTGGAGAGAAAAAGTTAAGAATGAATAATGAAGAGGAAACCTTCAATATGTGCAAGTCCGTAAAGCAACCAAAGGACTTGCAAGTGATCTCCATGATTGACATGATTGATAATGAGGTGGCTGATGCTACGAAGGTGGATTTTATTAGTGAGCCACTAACGGGGGTCTTGTGGAATTATGGAAGTGAAGAGATTGAAGAGTATGATGAAAGTCGTCACTTCCTTGATGGGTCTTGACTCCTACACCAAGAACCCATTCAAATTAGATCTTGACTTGAAAAATTGGGAGAGTTCTCCCGCCAAGCCTTCAATTGAAGAGCCACCGCAACTTGAGCTTAAACCATTACCACCGCACCTTCGCTATGTGTTTTTGGGGTAAGGTAATAACTTACCTATTATTATTATTATGGGAGATTTGTTGCCTTGGCAAATAGAAGCGTTGAAGTCGATTGTGAGAAAATTCATTCGGGCCATTGGGTGGACTATTGCATATATTATCGGGATTACTCTCGGCATTTGTACTCACAAGATAAAGTTGGAGATTGATTATGTACCGAGTGTTGAGTATCAATGGAGGCTAAACCCTTCGATGCAAAAAGTGGTGAAAAAAGATATAATCAAGTGGTTGGATGCGAGCACCGTGTATCCAATCTCATATAGCACATGTGTAAGCCAGTTTAATTCGTCCTAAAGAAAAGGGGAATCACGGTGGTTCCTAATGAAAACTATGAGCTTATCTCGATGAGATCGGTTACGGGTTGGAAAGTGTGCATGGACTATCAGAAACTCAATTCATGGACCAAAAAGGAGCACTTTCCCATGCCATTTATGAATCAATTGCTTGATCATTTGGCGGGGTGGAGTTGGTATTATTTATTAGATGGGTACTCCAGTTATAACCCAATTTACATCACACCCGAAGAACAAAAGAATACCACCTTCACATGTCCTTATGGAACGTTTGCTTTCAAGTGCATGCCCTTTGGATTGTGCAACGCATCTGCCATTTTCCAAAAGTACATACTAACGATCTTTTCAGATATGGTGGAGGATTCTATGGAGTTCTTTATGGATGATTTTTCTGTTGTGGGTGACCTTTGAATCATTTCTTAAACACTTGGGCAAGGTGCTTGAACGATGTGTTGAAACTAATCTTGTGTTGAAATTGGCAAAGTGTCATTTTATGGTAAAGGAGGGCATTGTGCTTGGGCACAAAATCTCGGGTCAAGGTATTCAAGTTGACCAAGCTAAAGTTGAAGTTATTGCTAAGCTACCCCCTCTAATATCAGTGAAAGGTATTTGAAGTTCTTTTGGGCATGCTAATTTCTACCGAAGTTTCATCAAAGAGTTCTCCAAGATCGCTCATCCAATGTATAAGCTTATTGAAAAGGAAGCAAAATTTGATTTTAATGGTGATTGTGTAAGGGTATTCAATTGCCTCAAGGAGAAACTTGTGTTAGCTCTCATCATTATGGCCCTAAATTGGGCACTTCATTTTGAATTGATGTGTGATACAAGTGGCTTGGCGTTGGATATGGTATTAGTCCAAAGGAAGGACAAGTTTTTTCATCCAATATATTATGCTAGCAGGTCCTTGAATGATGCACAACAAAATTATACAATTATAGATCAAGAGTTGCTTGTTGTAGCCTATGCTTTTGAGAAATTTCGTGCTTATTTATTGGGCATGAAGGTGATTATGCATACTGACTATGCGGCTCTTTGGTATTTAATGGCTAAGAAGGAGGCCAAACCTCAGTTGATTAGGTGGATATTGCTGCTTCAAGAGTTTGATTTTGAAGTTAAGGATCGGAAAGGTTATGAAAACCAAGTGGCGGATCATCTATTCCTCCTTGAGTCAAATAAAGAAAAGTTGGGTGAAATTGATATTGATGAAACCTTTCCTGACGAACTAATCATGGTACTCTCGGAGCGTATAGAATCATGGTATGCGGATTATGTGAATTATGTGGTATGTGGTTTTCTCCCCGATGACATAAATTATTATAAAAAAAAAGATATTCCTCCATAATGTAAAAAGTATTATTGGGATGGACCCTATTTATTTAGGGAGTGTACGAATAGAGTAATCCGTAGATGTGTGATGGAATCTGAGATGTGAGCCGTTCTTGAATCTTGCTATTCATCCTCATTCGGTGGTCATCATGGTGGTGTGAGAATGACCGCCGAAGTCCTTCAAAGTGGGTTTTATTATCCTATACTAGATAGAAATGCTCATGACTTAGTTAGAATGTGTACTCAATGCCAAATTCAAGGAGGTATTTCAAGGAGGCATGAGATGCCCTTGAAGCCTAATCTCGAGGTGGAGTTATTCAATATATGGGGAATTGATTTTATGGGGCCCTTCGTGAGTTCATATGAGAACTAGTACATATTGGTGGCCATAGATTATGTGTCAAAATATGTGGAAGCAATTGCTTTACCAAACAATGAGAGCAAGAGTGTCACATTCTTCTTGAAAAAACACATATTTATAAGGTTCGGGACTCCTCGGGCAATTTTTAGTAATGGAGGCTCTCACTTTTGTAATCGGGTGTTTTATGTTTTACTTTATAAGTATAGGGTGAAGCATAAAATGACTATCCCATAACATCCCCAATCAAGTGGTCAAGTGGAAGTTTCAAATTGATAAATCAAATCAATCTTGGAGAAAACCGTGAACGTGGGATGCTGCTCTTTGGGCCTACCGAACAACTTTTAAAATGCCTATTGTTCTGTCTCCCTATCAACTTATGTTTGGAAAAACATGACATTACCAGTGGAGTTAGAACATTGCAATCTTTGAGATTTAAAGAAGCATAATATTGATTGAGAGGAGGCCGTCAAGTCTAGAGTTGAGCAAATACAAGAGTTGGAGGAATTTCATCTTTGGGCATTTGATTCTATACAAGAAGCAAATAAAAAGGTGGTAAGATGCCAAGCTATTGAAGAGAGAGTTTTATGTAGGAGATGAGGTGTTATTTTTCAATTCAAGGTTGAAACTCTTTGCAGGAAAACTTAAGTCAAAGTGGTCGGGCCCTTTCACTGTGGTAAATATTTATCCTAGTGGTGCAATTGAATTGGAAGACCACGAGAGGAAAAGATTCACGGTGAATGGTCAAAGGTTGAAACACTTCTATGTTGGTGGATCCGAAGTGACCAAAGTAGAGGCACTCCGTTTCAAAGATATTACTTGATAATGAACATCGTCATGCCATGACGGTAACTAAGGGGCTTATTGAGAGGCAACCCAAGTTTATTTTTGTTGTCTTGAATAACATGTGTTGATTGGTGCATGTATGTGATGGAGTTGGAATGTGGGAAACATGTCTTAACACAAGTCAAAGAAGAAAAATTTGGGAGATCGTGAGTAAAGCTTCTGGAAGAGGCTTTGGTGATACACTGATATACCGTGAAATTACGGCCCTTAAGATGCTTAAAACAAGGAATATTTGCAAGTTTAAAGGTACTTTTATTGAATTTGATGTGTTTGTTAAGTGTTTACAGGCCTTGAGTACTTAGAGAAGAAAATACTAAAAACTGGACATTTATGGCATCAAACGAGCCTTACCACGATCGAGCTTAGGCCATCGTAGGTTGAATCAGAGATTCCACATGCAGGAGTCAAACTGAAGAAAGACCCTATGATCATGATTTGATGTCACGATTGTGCAATGAGGTCATTAGATGAAAGGAAAAAATCAACCTACAGGAGCTAAGTGTAAGGAGAACAGATGATGGCTCCCACGATCATACCTTGAAGGCACGATCGTACCATGTGGTCGTGGGAGAGAGGTCCAGATTTGTTGAAGTGCAGGACTTTAGTCACATGATGGTTAGACGAGAGAAACACATGATCGTACCCAGAAGGCACGAGTTCGTATTGTTGATCGTTTAATGGAAGACCTGTAAGACAAAAGTTCAAGTCCACACCACGATAGCCAAAGGACAATCGTGCGTTCAAACCATGATCGTACCTTTTTCTCATTCGAAATAGCCGACATTATTTTCCTTTTTTGTTTAGGATTGGATTTGTGTTGTTTATAAATACTCTTTAGGGTTATTTTTATCGGTTACGCATTATTATTATTACACAACATTATATTGTGAAATTCCAAGTCATATTCTTGGAATTTTCCGAATATTGGTTTTAGGGTTTTAATTCTATTTGATATTTTGGAGTTTATTCATTATCGTGAGTTTCAATTCATGTTTTCATCTATGAATTCTTGTTTTGTTCATACAATTATGAGTAGCTAAACTCCACAACTAGGGTTGTGGAAATCATGACGGATTAATGAAGTAGTGTTCGAAGTATGAGGTAATTCTTGAAGGATATTAGGGCATGTATTGTTGTTTCTTTTGAATTGGTTGCTTTCTGACGAATGCACACATTGGGATTCATCCTATCTCTACCCTGGACTATAGCAAGGGTATTCAGATAGGACTAGCGAATCAACAACAAGATTTGAAGTTATCTTCATTTAATCATCTTTGAGCCATGATACGGGAAAGGCTGTATTGGGATCATTGGTAGGGGTAACATAGAAACAATCATGATGTATTAGCCTTTGTGATGAGGATAGTCATCTACTAGGGGCGTAACATAGTCGGTTAGATGATACTTATCCTATCGATTCTGCATTCCGAATACCTTAAAAGATCACTAAAGTACAGAGAACCTATGGAGTTATGAAGTTATTGGGGAACATAGTCTTAGTGCTTTTCTCATCTTGATTACAACCTCAACAAATAATCACTCGTTACCATTACTCTTTATTTTACCAAACCCCCCTCTTTTACTTATTTTTCGGTTACTTAGACAAACATAGTTGATTGGATTTCAACCTATTCCCTGTGGGATCGGCCCTAAACTTGTTGGGTTATATATTTGATTCAAAGATCGCTTTATACTTTTTGGGAGATGTAATTTGGGTGAAATCAAATTTTGGCACCGTTGCCCGGGAGTACGATTACGGAGTTGATTGATCGTGTTTGTTAAAGTTGATGGTTTTGATTGGTGACTTTTATTTTCCTACTATTTTAAGGTATACGCCGGTGTATGCCCAACACTTGGAGTCAAGGCAATCCCTTGATTCCACTTAACCAAGAAATTGAAAGAACTTTAAGGAATAATAGAAGAATGGTGAACAACGATATATTTCTAGATCCAGCAGCTGTAGGTGACATTCACAATCAGCCACCACTTTATCTGACTTGTCATGAGACTACAGACCAAATAACTGCTAGGTTGATGGATGATGAGAATGCGAGACAAACAACTGCTAGATAAGAAGATAGAGACCATCGAGTAATGCAAAAGGCAGCGCAACATCTTGTTGTACTTGAGGAAAGACAGAGAAGACATAAAGTGCAACAATCACCACTACAGTATCCCCCAATTTATGAGGAGCTAGAAGAAGATTTAGACTATTTGGAGCCGGTAGAGACTAGTGCCATTATCCCACCCGAACTGCCTGAAGGAACTATGTTTGATATTACGAGTGCTATGATTGACCTCTTGAACTTAAAAGGCCTCCCTAATGATGATGCAAACATACATGTGATGAATTTTGTGGGAATCTGTACATAGTACAATTTGCCTGAAGTGAGTCAAGAGGCAATTCGATTGAGGCTATTTCCATTCTCTCTTACGGGGGAATCGACTTTATGGTTGGCTAAATTACCACGAGGTTCTATTATAACTTGGAAAGAGTTGAGAAATTAGTTTCTGGAATGATTCTTTCTACCCCCTAGAATGTTGCAATTGAAATATGAGATCTATAACTTCAGACAACTACATTCAGAGGCACTTTACGAAACATGGTTGAGGTTCAAGAAGAAGTTGCAGAATGTTCCAAACCATATGATGAGTGGCAGGAATCTACTTGAGATCTTCTACAGAGCTTTAAATGCAAATACTAAGGCTGTAGCAGACACCATCTCTGGAGGAGCATTTATGAGTTTGCGCTGGGAGCATGCATTAGAGATTCTAGATTGGATAACTAAAAACAACCGAGGTTGGTATACTCAGAAAGCAGACAGACCCACGGGAACTTATGCAATTAGAGCATCAATCGAGCAAAGGGCTTTAAATGAAACAATGTCTCAAGATGTATCATAATTAAGAACCAAAATCGAATTACTCGCTAAACAGTTTGCAGCAACTGGAGTAGAAAAAGTAAATGAGGTGGGTGCACATGGCAAAGCACCTAGGTATGAAGATTCAAATTCTGAAGAAGAGGCCAAGTATCTTGATAGAGAAGTGGTAGGTTTTTGAGCCAAGGGGCAAGGGTCTAATCAAGACAATTAGAACTCAAGGCAAGCGAATCAAGGTCGAAACTACTACAAAAATAATTACAACAAGTCAGGATAAAGAGATAGAGACAGAGATCATGATGGTGGTTAGAGGTGGAAAGATGATTACAAGAACAAGAGTGGTATTTATGTTCCACCAGGGAACCATGATGCTGAGTCTGGAAATCAAGTATGGAAGCCCTACTTGCAAAACTTGTTAAGGGGTCAGAGAGTTAAGAAAGTTTCCTTAAGGAGATCAGGGCAGACATTTCAGGGATAAGACAAAAGGTTGAGTCTCATGCGACCGTCATCAAACAACTGGAGCAATAATTTGGGCAGATGTCTACCACATTGAATCAGCATCAACCAGGCAATCTTTCGAGTAACACCGTACAAAATCCCAAAAAAAACGATCATTGCTTTACTATTACTACTCGAAGTGGTAAGACTACTGTTGATCTACCTATGCTTGTTGTTGATAACAAGAGAGATGAGTTCGTAGTACTTGATGATGAGAATGAGAATAAAACTAAAAACTTAGTGGTTGATGACAAGGCAACTTAAGAGCCTCGAATTGCTGAAAATGAGGCTAAGTTTGATAAAAGGAAGGAGAAAGAGGCCCATCAAGTATTAACGCCTATTCCACGACCTTCTCCTACCTTTCCATAAAGGTTTAAAAAGAAAGACAAAGAGGGAAAATATCACAAGTTCATCTCTATATTGAAGGAGTTGTCCGTCAACATTTCTCTTGTGGAGGCTTTGGAACAAATGCCAGGCTATGCAAAGTTCTTAAAGGATTTGGTGACGAAAAAGAGAACTGTCAGTTTCGAGCTTGCTGATAATGTGCACCATTATAGTGCAATTGCTTCTCACTTTCTTGTTGAGAAAAAGAAGGACCCGGGAGCTTTCAATATCCCTTGTACTATCGGCCTTACAATTTTACAAAAGTTTTATGTGACTTGGATGCTAGCATTAACTTGATGCCGCTAGCCGTTTTTAACCAGTTGGGATTGGGGTCGCCTAAGGCGACTTCTATGAGACTTCTCATGGCAGATCAAACTATGAAGAAGTCGGTGGGAATTTTGTATGATGTGTTGGTAGAGGTGGCATCTTTTATTTTTCCAGCTGATTTTGTGATTTTGGACTGTGAGGTGGATTTTGAGGTTCCCATCATCTTGGGAAGACTATTCCTTGCGACTGACCGTGCTTTAGTTGATTTGTAATCTGGGTAGATGAAGTTTTGATTGAATGATGAGCATGTTCCTTTCAATGTATGCAAATCCATGAAGCAGTCGAAGGAGATGCGTGTGGTGTCGATGATTGATACTATGGATGAGGATGCATTTTTGGTTCAATTTGAAGAGAGATTGAGAGTTGAGGCACTTGCTGCAGTTATCATGAATTTTGAGAGTGATGGTATTGATGAAAATGATAAAACGATAAAAGCACTTGTTGGTAGGGGTTCATACACTTAGTCACCAAAAAAGCTTGATCTTGATCTAAAGAATAGAGTAACCCCACCGACTCGTCCTTCTATTGAGGGGCCTCCTATTTTGGAGCTTAAAGCTCTTTTTTCCCATCTCCGTTATGCATTCTTGGGGGTCAACAACCCTTTATCGATTATTATTGCAACAGAATTGTTAGAGTGGCAAGTTGAGGCCTTGGTTTCTATGTTACAGAGGTTTATGCAGGCCACTGGTTGGTCCATTGCTGATATCATCGGGATTCCACCCACCACCCAAAATTTATATGCATAAATTCCAATTCGAGCCGGATTGTATACCTAGCATTGAGCATCAGTGTTGTCTCAACCAACCTATGCAAGAGGTTGTGAAGAAATAAATCATCAAATGGTTAGATACAGGTGTGGTTTACCCTATTGTGAATATCAAGTGGGTGAGTCCTGTTCAGTGTGTGTCGAAAAAGGGTGGAATCACCGTGGTTCCGAATGAGAAAAAGAAGTTAATCCTGATGACACTGGTGACCGGATTGAGAGTTTGCATGGATTTCCGCAAGTTGAATTCTTAGATCAGGAAGGATCATTTCCTGATGCCCTTTATAGACCAAATATTCGACCATCCTGCTGGTAGAGGATGGTATTGTTTTCTTGATGGTTACTCAGGGTACAATCAGATTTCTATCGCCCCCAAAAACTATGCAATGCACCGACTACTTTTCAGATTTCACTTGTCCATATGCGACGTTTGCGTTCAAAAGAATGTCATTTGGTCTATGCAATGCACCGACTACTTTTCAGCGTTGCATGATGTCCATATTCTCTGATATGGAGGAATACACTATTGAGGTGTTTATGGATGATTTTTTTGTTGTGGGAGATTTATTTGAGGACTGCTTGGCACACCTTACTGATGTTTTGTGAAGATGCGAGGAATGCAACTTAGTGTTGAATTGGGAAAAATGTCATTTCATGGTAAAAGAAGGTATAGTATTGGGACACGAATTTCAAAGAAGGGGATTGAAGTTGATAAGGCAAAGATTAAGGTGATTGAAAATTACCTCCACCAATTTCTTTAAAGGGTATTCATAGTTTTTTAGGCATGCAGAATTCTATAAAAGGTTCATCAAGGATTTTTCTAAGATTGTCAATCCATTGTGTAAGCTCTTAGAGAAGGAGGTGAAGTTTGTGTTTGATGATGCATGCTTGAAGTTTTTTGAGTGTCTGAAAGGGAAGTTGATTTCAGCCTCCATCATTATTTCTCCGGATTGGATTTTACCATTTGAGGTTATGTACGATGCTAGTGGTGTGGCACTAGGAGTAGTCCTAGGTCAGAGGCATGAGAAGATTCTACATTCTATTTATTATGCTAGCAAAGCGCTTAATCTAGCCCCAAAAAAATTATACAGTGACTGAGCAAGAGTTGCTTGATATGGTCTTTACATTCGAGAAGTTTCAATCTTATTTGATTGGCACGAAGGTGATTATAGATACCGACTATGCTACTCTTACATACCTCATGATGAAAAAAGATACAAAGGCGAGGTTGATAAGATGGGTACTTTTGTTGCAAGAATTTAAATTTGAGGTCAAGGACTGAAAAAGGACGGAGAAACAAGTTGCTGACCATTTTTCACGCCTTGAAGAGGAGGCCATGCTAAAAATAAGGGATGATCTTGAAAGTGATGATACTTTTCCAAATGAACAAGTGTTGGCAGCATCACAATAATTAATCCCGTGGTTTGCAGATTTTGCCAACTTTTTGATAAGTGATCTAGTTCCAGAAGATATGACGTATCAACAGCAAAAGAAGTTCATGCATAAGGTAAGAAAATTCTTCTGGGATGATCCCTACTTGTTTAGGGTGTGTACAGATAGTGTAATTCGTAGATGTATTCCTGAGGTTGAGATAATGAGTATATTAGAGGCGTGACATTCGTCTCTAGTTGGGGGTCATCATGGAGATGCGCGAACCACGCACAATATCTTGAAATGTGGCTACTATTGGCCCATGATTCATAAAGATGCCCATAATTATGCTAGGGCATGTGACCAATGTCAGAGGCAAGGAAATATCTCAAGACAACTTAAGCTTTCAATGACTGTTATCCTTGAGCTCGAATTATTTGATGTTTGGGGTATTGATTTTATGGGCCCATTCGTGAGCTCGCATGGCATGAAGTATATCTTGGTGGCTGTTGACTATGTATCTAAATGGGTAAAGGCAATTGCGCGCCCCAACAATAAAGGTAAGAGTGTCACGACTTTCATGAAGAAGAACATACTCTCCGACTTCGGAACACCTCAGATTATCATTAGTGATGGAGGATCCCACTTTATTAATAGGATATTCAGGACCCTGCTTGAGAAATATGGTGTAAAACATAATATGACAATAAGTTACCATCCTCAAACAAGTGGGCAAATTGAGGTCTCAAATCGGGAGATAAAGTCCATTTTGGCGAAGACTGTGAATGCCAATAGAACGGATTGGGCAAAGAGATTGGATGATGCGCTATGGGCATATCGAAAAGCATTCAAGACACCAATTGGTGCGTCTCCATATTAGCTTGTGTATAGCAAAGCATGCCACTTGCCCGTTGAACTTGAGCATAAAACATTGTGGGCACTGGAGCGGTTGAATCTGGAATGGCAAGATACGGTGAAATTGAGGCTTGAACAGATGAATGAGATGGATGAATTCCATCTCTGCACGTATGAAAGTTCAACCTTGTACAAGGAAATGATGAAGTGGTATCATGATCGCAAGATCGAGAAAAGAGAATTCATTGCAGTCGACATAGATCTATTATATGATTCAAAGGTGAAGCTATTTTCTGGGAAGCTGAGATCCAAGTGGAATGGACTGTATAGAGTGATCACGGTGTTCCCCCATGGAGCAATTGAGTTGGAGAATATGGATGGAAAGAGGTTTAAATTTAATGGCCAAAGGGTGAAATACTACATGGGCGAAAGCAAGGACGCCCGAATGGTTTGTGATGTGGACTTGAAAGAGGCTTGATTAATCAAGTCAACTAGCGTCGTGCTGCAACATTACATCAAGCGCTTCATGGGAGGTAACCCATAGGCTTGTTGTAAAGTCTGAGTAACCAACATAGCCACGTCGTGCCGCGACATTAAATCAAGAGCTTCTTGGGAGGCAACCCATGTTTTGTACTTTAATATTTATAGGGTAATGTTGGTTTTTAGTGCAGGAAACCACAGAAAAAATAAGGCGCTGAACTGAACTCTAGATTGAACCCACGACAGGGTTTGTACGATTGTACTAAGAACATACGATCATGGGTTCAGTCGTCTGGTAAGAGTTCTGCAAGATGAAAATTTAGGAGTCATCTCACGATTGGGTATCACGATTATACCTAGAATGTACGATCGTGGTCTTAATCGTCTGATGGTACTCCTGCAAGTCATCAAAGTGGGCATCGAACCTACGATTTTAAGTCACGATCGTGGTTACATATCATGATCGTCCCTAAGGTTCGTAGGTTCTCAGGTAAGTTTTCTGAAACTATCATTGCACAAAAGAAATGCACTATCATGGAATCCTACCACGATCGTACAATCCCTTTGTTTGAGAAGCCCATTAGTTTTAAAATTCGTGACCCGACCTGACCCAACCCAAACTTACAACCTAAAGGTATAAAACATTTGAAATCATCACCTGATACCCATTCTCACTTTTCAAATGTATTTCTTTGGTAAATTATCAAACCCTAAGCATTTCATCACTTCTACTCTGCACTGTAAGTTTGCACCACTTTTAACATACTAATTTTGGGATTTTCACTTAAATTTTGTTGAAGGGTTTGTATATGTGCGAGTGGGAAGACATGGTGATGGGTGTGTTTGTTTTCAACAACACAAGGGAAGTCTGAGTACTCGGTAGTGTTTACAAAAGGGTCAAGTTCATTCAACAGTAGGGTAAAAAAGGGTCAAATTTTGGGTCAAATATTTAAGTGGCCAAATCTAATAAGTGTTTGAGATCATACGACACAACATACGATCGTGGTTTCTACATACGATCGTAGGTTAGATCATTGTAAGATGCTGGATGTTAACTCCCAGGGTCATCAGACGAACACATTCCACAATTGTGATACTAACATACGATCATGGTATGTGATCATCTGATGTGACAGGAATTTGTTGGTCTCAGGGATCCAACCTAAGATCAGAAGGTACGATTGTACCATCATTGCACGATCGTAGGTTGTGATTGTCTGATTGATGTACTAAAATTCAGTTTTTAAAGAACCAACCTACGATCAGAGGGTACGATCATACCTTCATTGCACGATCGTAGGTTGGATTATTTGTTTGAGAATCTGAACTTGTATCTTTTATGAACTGTGATCTAACTGGTTTATCCAATATTGGTACAATGGTACCCAAATCTAAGCAATATTTCGACAAGGCTCTCCGAGAATAGATTGCCAAAACGAGAGCTCCACCAAGCTCCTTGAAGAGTGGGTCGAAGAAGGAGTACGACCTTAGCTCCTCCTCCGACCAAGTCACTTCTTAGGAAACGAGGAACAGGGCCAAGAAAAATATGGCCACATCCACTGCTATAGTTAAGGCTGCCATCCCCGTCACCCTTCCCCAGTCTGAAGAGGAAATGCATGACACCCAACAAGGGGGGGGGAGTTGTTGCTGATGCTGATGATGACTCACTCCCAGAGAAGGGTAAGGAGGAGTCCACTTCTGAGCCTTCCAACACTGATGTTCCTATTGGGTCCAGTCAAAGGGGCCCCGGTCCAAGCCATTGGTGCATACCAAACTCTCGGGAAAATTATGTGGATGGGATCACCCTCAAGGATAACAGGATCCAAAAAAAGAGTGTCCAAGAGGAACCAAGGATACTCAGTGAGTTGCTGCAGAGGATGCCAGAGGTTTCCCAAGTATTTGAGCGGTATCAATTGGGGTGGATAACTAGGCGACTCCGAATTTATGGTGGTCAGCTGGTGAGGGAGTTCTATGCAAACTATGCCACAACTCTAAAAAACATGACTCCCTCCTGCAAGGACAAGGACATGAAGAAACATCCCCGTCTAGACATGATGACTCCCTCTTGCAAGGACAAGGACATGAAGAAACATCCCCGTCTAGACATGATAATGGTGTGGGGAAAAGAGGTTGACATCTCCGTCAAGGATATATCTAAAGCCGTGTTTGGAGAATATTTTGTACCGATTGAAGAAACTCTGGAATATGACTAGCGGATGGTCGAGTTGAAGAATTTCAAACAGTTGTCTGCAGAGGACAAAGCAATGCACTTCAGATGGTTAGCTGGCTATATTGCTGAGGCTGGAGTTAATGCCACTTGGGTGAACGGGTCTTTAATTTATAAGCACAATCTCAAGTTCACCGCCTAGGCTTGGTGGTCCATTGTAAGGCACTGGATCACACCCACCGCCAATGACAACACATTGGGTGCGACCAATGCTTGTCTAGTAGCAACACTTGTTGCGGAGTTAGGCCTGAATATCCCGCGCATCATCGCGCAAGAGATCAGAGATAGAGCAATGGAGTTCGATACCACATTTTTATTACCCAGTTTGATCACACAGTTGCTATAGGATTCGAATGTGTCTTTTCTTTCGGTGGATAGATTCATCCAGCCCACTTAGACGACGTACTTAGCCATGATAAAAGATTTCCACAATCCAGCTGCCCCAATTAGAGGTTTGAGGGTCCCAGATGTTGGTGGGGATACCCTTAGTGGTGATAGATCGGTGCCTGATGCCGGTGCTTCAACTTCTTCAGTAGCACTAGCTTCTACATAACCCAGATCATTAATTCTGACCAGTTACACTTTCTCCCAACTTTCCATTTGGAAGAAATCATCCGAAAACAAATCCTTCACAATGCCCAGATCAAGAACTTAGAAAAAGGGGTAAAGCCCGATATGGATCAAGAGATTCGTCGGGCCATACGGACTGTACATACGAGGATGAATAGTTTTAAGGGCCAAATCACGACCTGAATTGATGCAGTCCAGGCACCTGATGTGGCCCTAATTCAGACTGAGTTAACAGAGCTGAAAGAAGTTGTCAAGGCCCTAGCTGATTAACGATGTAGGGTTCAAAGTACAAGGTGATTCTCGATGGGTATTAGGGCATGCATTGTTGTTTATTTTGAATTGGTTGCTTTCTGATGAGTGCACGCATTGGGACTCAACCTATCTCTACCCTAGACTATAGCAATGGTATTTGGATAGGACTAGCGAATCAATAACAAGACTTGGAGTTATCTTCATTTAATCAGCTTTGAGCTGTGATACGGGAAAGACTGTATTGGGATCATTGGTAGGGGACAACATAGGAACAATCATGACGTATTAACCTTTTTTCTTGAGGATAGTCATCTACAAGGAGTGTAACATAGTATGTTAGATGATACTTAACCTATCGATTCTGCATGTCGGATACCTTAGGAGATCACTAAAGTACAGAGAACCTACGAAGTTATGAAGTTATTGGGGAACACAGTCCTAGTGCTTTTCTCATCTTGATTACAACCTCAGTAAACAACCACTTGTTACTATTACTCTTTATTTTACTAAACCCACCTCTTTTACTTATTTTCCAGTTACTCAGACAAACATAGTTGATTGGATTTTGACCTATTCCCTATGGGATCGACCCCAACCTTATTGGGTTTTATATTTGATTCAATGACTGCTATATACTTTTTGGGAGGTGTAATTTGGGCGACATCATACACCGAACCCATCGAAATATTGTCAAATCTATTTTCGAAAAAGGATCTGCCAAGGTTGTGAAATTGTCGGAATTATCGATGGAAATTATCATTCCGCATATCTCCGAACGATTTGGCGACAAACTGACTATCGCCGAATTGGTTCACCATTGAGAAAATTCCATGTGTTGATAATTGTTACAATTGGCAATGAGATTGCTATTTGACGTATCACCGACAGCGTCAGTGATGTTGTGAACATCACAAAAAGGTCATGTTTTTAATAAGGATGATTTGACTTTCTTGACCCTTAACTTTTCAATTTCTTTTGACTCTTGGAATTTTTAAAACCTTTTCCCATTCCCTATTTCCCTTTTCTTTCACTTTCCCCAATCAATACACATATACACACACACATACTTATCTCTTTCTCAACACCATTGCACATGAAGCACCACACACCAGCACTACCGTCACACTCATCAAAATCAGGAACAACTCTTTTCTATCCTTCTCCTTGTCGATTACTCTCTAAAATTAAAGATTAGAGTTTGAATTTTGGCTTAAATTTTAATTGGTTGTTATTGTTGATATCTCATGTTGGTTATTGCATGTTTTTATTCTTATACATTAACTTTTGTTGGGGGTTTAATCGAAGTAGTTGATGCTTATAATTTGGGAATTAGGGAGTTATGAGATTGATGTTTAAATCATTGAAATTAGAGGATTTGATGCTTAAATTTGTTCATGCTTGCATTGTGGGTTATTTGTTGTTGAAATTGGTGTTAATATTTGTTGGAATTACTTGAATTAAGCTTAAAATCAGCTGATTTTGCCCAATGATTGATTGAGTGACGTCATTCTTAAGAGAAAAATCATCGAGTGGTTGTTTTATTGTTGAAACCTGAGGAAGTCTGAGTACCCATGGTAACTTAAAACTGAAGCCTCCATTGAAATTGCTTGACAGTTATCTTGGGGATGATGACAAATTGGCGATGGGTTGAGACCTTCGGTCATGCATTAAATCCATGGCATATTGCTGAAGCACTCCCCATATCGCCAAAAGTCACAGTTTGTTGGGCTATTCAAGGTGATGTTTTGGCGATGCCCTAGCGAGTCTCGCCTAACTCTTCTACAAATTGTCGATTCACCACTTTCCTTCGCCTAATCCCCCTCTCACTGCTGTCCCATTTAGCTATAGCCAAACTACATGGCCGAACCCATCAGTGATTCACCAAACTATTTGGTGATGTAGTTATGAAAAATATAATATTTTTATTTTGCTAACTTTGGTCTAGTCCATTGCTTCTCTTATGTGCAGATATGACTCGTAACAAATATGTGGCTAAGAAACAAACTTGCTCTACTTCTCCTACCTATAAAATCTCAAAAGGGGTTACCATTGCAGAATAATGATAAAAACAAAGGGTCTATAAGAGAAAAAGGGTTGAGGACAGAAGAAGTAAGGCTTCGATTAATGAGGAGTCTATCGCAGAGCACAGTTCTAACTCTGAGAGGGACAACACTAATTCCTCGAAGGGAGAGAACACCACACCTATTTATTCTTCACTCCAAACTTCAAAGGCTATACCATCAAAGAAGAAGAGAGTTGAACAAACTTCTCATGATACAGTGAACCCTCTTCCTCAAGGAGGTCATAGGTTCCTCAACTGGTTCAAGGATCCAGGAAAGCGGACAATTATTGAAGAGCAAAGATTGAGCATTGATGGGCTAGAAGGAAAACACCTAAATGTGTTAGATGTCGTTCGGTATCACAACTTTGAACAATTCACTCAACCTTTGAAGCAGTATATTGAGACATGGGTGCGGGAGATTTATGAATCTTACAGGAAATTAGTGCCTGATAAGAAGAAAAATAGTAAGGCTCAAGAGACTCGAGAGGTCGTGAAGGTGTGGGGTATGAATGTTAAGTGTGAAGGGGCCTCGATTAATACAGTCTATGGAGATACACTTGATACACATCATTACTTCACCTCCCGTCTTTGAAAAATATTGATGATCTCTGGGGTTAGTTAGCCTCTTTGCTTAGTGATGGGATACCTACAAAGCTCATTTCAAGAATCCCGATTACAAAAAGTGATATAAGCTTAGAGGCTCGTTATTGGCTAAGTTTTGTGTGCACCAACATCTTTCCATCCCAAAAAGAATCAATTATTGTGCATCCGCGGGAAGTACTAGTGGGCACAATTATAGTGAAGAGGCTCAATCTTGCCATGCTCGTTGCCCTGAACATTGCTCACCAGGCCCAACATAAGAAGACCTCCCTTGCTTTCCCATGTTTAATCACTCTGTTGTGTCGCCGTACTAAGGTCCCATTTGACAAAAATAAGGATTATGAGTATAACCTACCTCTACTGTCATCTTGAGATTGTGCAGAAAGTGAAGAAGAAGAAGAAAGCCTGGGTGGATGATTCCTCGGCAATTGACATTGATTCACTTGATAGTGGTGCTAACCATCCCACTCCTCCTACTGCTCCTACTCCTCCAGGTTCCTCCACAGGACCATCTACTCAGTCACCCAAACCCACTGCCCCTAGCTCTCAACCATATACTACTACAGGCACTTTGAGGGCCCCTCTTACTCAGGCAGATATTATTTGAATGGGCCAGTTAACATACTTAGGAGATATGAGATCATCGTCTAGGTTGGAGTCTTAGATGCCTCAGATAATTGTTGATGCAGTAAAAACTACCATGGTACCAGTTCTTGAGGAGTTGAAGGGCATTCGTGAGACCCTACGTATATATGGTACCAAGCTGGATGAGTTGAACACTCCACAACCTGCAGTTCCTGATGATGTAGTGAAGAAGATGCAGACTGAGCTTTCTTTCCTCTGGAAACATGTAGATGAGCTCTGGTTCCCAGACTTGTTCCCATCTTAGAGACCAGCCCCACCACCTGTTTGTGCTGATGATGCAGTGGCTGAAGAGGAGGATCGCCCTTCAGATGGAGATGAGGTAGATGACACTAAGATTGTTTCTTATTTTGAGGAGTAGGTACCGATTGATAAGCAGACTGATAGGCAGCAAATTGAGGATGCGTAGATGACGATTCAACTTGATCTTGCTCATCGAGCCCACCTAGAACTTGCCCGGTTGCTCTATAGTTAAGCAAAAAGTGTGTGGTGTTGAATAAGTGATCTTAGGCCACCGATTAAGAGTGAACCTCTAATTTGATCAAAATAGCCATCCCATGGTGAATTGAGTGATCAATTTTGTCCCTAATTTGAGATTTGGAACCCTCTTCTTGAACAACCTCATTGCAAGCTAAAACCTTTTTTCCACAATTCCCTCTCTTGAACCAAACCCTTCTTGAAGCGTCTAGGTGAGGCCATAAGTCCACTTAGGCCAAAAGCCTATGTTGGGGTTGGAGGAGCCATTGGGTTAGTGTTGTAATCGAAAGTTTATAATGTGGGGACCATTCACTTCTTCTCCTAGTTATCCTAGTATCCTTTGTATATGTATATATATATATATATATATTATATATATAAAAGGGAAAGATTGAAAAGCAATGAAAAAAGAGTCGTAGTTCCATTTCTATGTTTGTAAATATTTGAAGTAGTTTAATGTTTGAAAGAATAGGAAGAGGAGGATGTTTCGATGGGGTAAAGGCACTATAACCTTAATCTTCCCTACCATACGAAGCAAGACCTTAGTGATTTCCCAAGTAGCATGCTTGAATGTGGTGAAATGGAGCTTATGGGCAAGCTTATGGTGTGGTGCTCATGTGCATGATTATATTTTAGAGAGTGAGTGATTCGTATTATTCCCTTATTTTAATCTTGAGGTAAGGGACTTCTTTGTATGAGGGCACTTGGTTGCATTGCTTGAGCATTCTTTAATCCTAGTTGGAGTCTATGAGCATATGCATGGTTTGATAGCATTTAGTCAATATTTAAGGTGTGTTGCTCACAAATTGAGTATTTGATAGGTGAGATTTGTGCCATTGTTTTACAAAACCATGAGGGGCAAAGTGTTTACACAAAAAAAGCATGTGTCTTAGCTTTTAGTCCCATTTGTAGGCATTGTGATTTTGTTGTGTGTGCCTTAATTTACTCGAGGACGAATAAAGATTTAAGTTGGGGGTGTTAATGAGTTGACAATTTGCGACTTTGGCCTAAAAATGATAAGAAATCAACCACCAGAAAATATGCACTAAAGTACAGAGACAGATATAGAGACACCAATTTTATATATATTTTTTTAATTTATTGAAATGAATTCCTAATCTCTTTGAGGCATAGACAAAGACACCATAATAGATTGCTGTTTGTTTACCTTGTCATCTCTCTATATATATTAGGGTGACACAGCACCATGTTCCTGACATATCCTGTTGTTGTTGTCCTAAACAGCCCTATTTTATAAACTACTTAAAATTTCCCTCTTCAGACTCTATAAACATTAAATTAAGTCAATCAACATCTAACAAATTCAATTAATTACCAACAAACCCAAAACAACTTCTAACAACACATGAGAAGTCCCAACTTATTTATTTGTGGATGGCAACAAACAATACAAACCTAATACACTTTGGATATTAAAGTTAAACATCTCCATCTAGGCTATATTAGGATGATTATTATTATTACCCTAGCACTAGCATGTGCAAACTATAAAGACTTCCAAAACAAAATATCTAACTGCATAATTGACTTTTAACCTTACTTAAATTCAAGTTAGAAGCCAAAACATAGCTTATGTGTTGGAGAAAAACACTAAACAAGAAACTGCGAAGAACAGTAATCTTTGAAAAACATTTTTTTATTCTTGAAAAGTGAAATAGAGAAAAAAAGGAAACTTAGGAACTTGGCAAGTATATTCTAAAATAAGGATTGATCATGGATCCATTCTTTGAATGACATGAGTCTTTGAGGCCAAGAAGCACTAGTTTCTACCTACCAAGGATAAGGCTACATGCATACATTAATATTATATCCTTAGTTGCTGTCCTTGGAAAAAAAAAATGGAGACGGAAAGTTGACTTTTTCATATCTGGATCTCTAGATTTAGAGTGCAAAATAGAGTGTAGTTGAAGATAGTCTAAAACAACATGATCACCAGTAGGCCAACTTTGATAGGGATATCATCATGTCGTCTTCCCTACACGACCTAAACCACTATGAAATTTATATAATTTACTCTATGTTCCCAAAGTTTTAAATGGAACAAATGCAAGAGAGGGCAGAGTTGGTGAGAAACTAAAGGGGTTGTTTGGTGGGATGAATTAAAAAAAATAATGCATGCATTAACTTTATGTATTATTAATATTTTTTTTGATACACTTTTTCAATCTATGTATAACTAATGCAAATATTAGTTATACACTCTATTAGCAATGCAAGGGTCTTTAATTCATGCATTTGCATGAGTAAAGACACAATAGACCCTCAAAATCTTTTCCTCATCATTTTCATTATATTTGCGGAGGATATTTTGTAAATAATTTTTTTCTAGAAATATGCGATGCAAGTTATTTTTAACACATCAAATCAAACACTACATAAGAATAATCTCACCATAACTAATATTTGCATTACTAATACAATATATTTTGCACTATTTTTATACACCCTAACAAACGATCCCTAAGCATAATTATAGTTGATGCATGGTTATAGGACATTAGAACTAGTTCGATGTATCAAGCTCTTACTTTATGCAGAATTCGAGAAAGGATCCGAGAGCATAGTGAATCTATTGTAACTAATTTTACCTTATATTTTTATATGAGGCAACTTGATGCATTAAGCCTTTGGGTATATCTATTACACATAATTATCTTTCTTAAATTGCGATCTTCAAGTAACATGACACAATTTTTACTACTTATTAACCTAAGAATATTAAAATTACTAGTCAAACAAGTGATTGGTTATCATTATGGTTTAAATAGTACATTGTTCCTAGCTACTTCTTTGATACATCCTAGTTTTCTGACAGATTTCTGTGGAGTGGGCATGGGATTTGGTGCACTACATACTGCACAAATCTCTGACTTTTTCCTATTCTTGCTCTTTTCACCTCTCTTCTTAATTTGTGTCATAAATCAGAGGAAAAATAGAAATATTTCTTGCAGTTTCTTCTTTAGAACTGTCAAATTTTGAATAAGTTCCTTGTTAATTGTTTAAATCTCCTTACAACTTGGAAAATTAGCCTAACTTTCTGTAATATGTCCTTTTATAAAATAAATACCTCCTTCCTCTCAATTTGCTTATCTTACTTTTCATTGACACAGAGAAAACAATTGAATTTATGTTCTTAAACTAAAGATATATTGAATGTATCAAAGTGATCTTAAACATGTCATATAAAAAATTGAAATTAAAGAGTTGTAGAAAATAAAATAGACATTCTTTTGAAAACAAATTTTAAAAAATAAGGCAAGCAAATTGAAACAAGTATATGTTATTGTAGTACTCCCTCCGTTTAAAAAAGAATGATATGTTTTGATTTGACATGGAGTTTAAGAAAATAAAGAAGACTTTTAAATCTTGTGGTCTTAAATTAAAGTAATGTCAAATGTATCAAAATGCCCTTTAGAGGGTGTTTGGATGAGCTTTTAAAAAATAGCTTATAAGCTAAAAACTAAAAGTCATATGCCCTTTATTGGAGACCCTATTTTTGACTTTTGGCTTATTTTAAAACTTTTTTGACCTAAAAGTGAGTGCTTAAAAACACTTTTTAGTTTTGCCAAACACTACCAAAATTTAAAAAGTGTGTAAAAGTCAAAAACACTTAAAAATAAGTCAATCCAAACGCCCCCTTAATCTTGTGGTCTTAAACATGCCACGTGGAAAGTTGAAATTAAAGTATTGCAAAAAAAAAAAAAGAATCATTCTGTTTTAAACGGACTAAAAAAAAGTAAGTCATTTTTTTGTAATCGGAGGGAGTACCTCTTTTTGGGGATCTTTTATTTAAACTATATTGGATTTATGGCTGGGTCATGTGTTTAGATTTAACAGCTAAAAACTATTGGTAATAAATTTTTAAATTGGTTCACTTATTTTATCAAAGACAAATTAACCTTCTCTAGTTTTAACTTAATCAACTATTCTTTTATCCTGATGGGGGAGATTGCATTTTAGATCCATTGACAAGTAAAGGCTCTTAACTATGATTGTGAACAATCATAGTTGCGTAGATGTATTTAGCAGCCAAATTAATTAGTAAACACTAAATTGTAATGCATAGGTGGACCTAATTAAGTCCCAAACAATTGCTAAACACTTCCAAATATGCCCTTTTAGCATTTGGAAAAATATATATTTTGGCTAAGATGGGGAGTAGTATTTAAAAACAATAACTGTATGGTTATCATTATCTATCTACTTATACAATTACATGCACCAATAGACAATCTTTCTCAAATGTTTTATCCTTTCTTTCCATAATATATGTCAACTGATTGATGTTTCATTTTAACTAAAGAAAACAATATGTGAGGGACTTCACATAGTAACACATATAGATATCTTTTTAATTTCTTCATGACCTCGTAATATATACTCCCTCTGTCCCAATTTAGATGACACATTTTTCTTTTTAATCAGTCCCAAAAAGAATGACACATTTCTATATTTGGTAATAATTTAACTTTAAAATACCCACTTTACTCTTAATGAAATGATTTACAACCACACAAATATCTATAATTCATTTTAGACCACAAGTTTTAAAAGTCTTCCTTTATTTCTTAAACTCCGTACCAAATCAAAGTACATCACATAAATTGAAACTGAGGGAGTATTACTATTACATACTACTAATTTTGTATTTTATGAAAGTTGAAAAGGCTCTTTGACATCTTGATCTAGATAAGATTGATAACGCCCAAGATGTGGAAAAAACTAATAAGATGGATATGATAACACTTTCACCTGCTCACATCAATCATATGTTTAACGCCCATTTAAAAAAAAGCTTCATTTTTATGCACCTTGGTGTAAAATATTTTTATATAATAAGGTCATCAATTACCTTTCCTTGTCAATGCTTTTTCGATTACTATTTGTTATGTCCTCTCTACTTAGTATTTTCTATCCTTATTGCTTTATATGTGTAACTTGAGCCAACACTCTTTTGAAAACAACCTCTCTATCTCCTCAAGAAAAGAATAAGATCTACGTACACTCTACCTTTCCAGACCCACTTAGGGAATTATACGAAATAGGTTGTTGAAATTATTGTAAGATCATTAATTAGATAATTATGTAATTCTCTGAATAAACATTATTAATTGATAATCTAACTAAGCTACTCCCTCCATCCCAATTTATGTGGCACCATTCTACGAAATTTAAGAAAGAAAGAAAAACTTTTAAAATATGTGGTTCAAAATAAGTCTTAGATATTTGTGTGGTTGTAAATCATCTCATAAAGTTAAATTCTTTCAAAATATAGAAAGGTGACATTCTTTTTTGGGACAAACTAAAAAGAAAAGAGTCTCACATAAATTGGGACAGAGGGAGTACAATTCACATATTTGAGATTCTAAAAACAACCTTACACAATATTTGTTTACCGCCGATTTGGGTCAGTTAGATTTATAGGTGGGTCAAGAGAATGTGTTACGATTTTAGCTTTGGGTTAGTAGCACATCCAATCAAAGATGTCCATGCCATAGAGAATCAGGCTTGGTAAAAACGAGACTAGGGACCATACTCCCCGCTTTCTCCTGTGGTTACTATTAGAACACAAGCCAAGACGCTTTTTAGTTTGCATGAGTCCCCGCTTGTGAGTATGCAAGGTAGTAAATAAACAAAGCACAACTGATAAGCATAATATAGGTCAAAATCAAATCTGGAACGATGATGGAGTCAACAGTTCTTTAGCCACGAGCCGACCTTAATCGGGATACTTGTTAAGTTACTTAGACAACGAGCGCAATAAGGAAAGGTGAGTAATGATAGCTAATACAATAGAGAAAGCTTAAGAACAAAGCTAAAGATTTTTATTGCTTGAGGATAGATATGAGCCAAAATCATATGGATGTTACAATGGGGAGGGGGTGCCTATTTATAGCGTACAAGGACTGCTTTCGATTAATAGCAGAGTGCCATTTGAACCCTTTAGTACATCAACCAATAACGAGAGCCACTTGTCGTTGAGCCGTTGTAGGATGCCAGCCCAATATCGTATGTCTGACGCGGTTCTGTCGAGGATCGCCTATGCACTTGAGAGCCCTGATACACTGTCCTTCTGTCCGTCCTTTCGTGCGCGGTCACCATTGTTGCTAGTCTCGTGTTATCTTTTCATTTCCTGAGAGGACCTCATCCTATCTCTGTTTCATTCCCGAGATACCATCATTGTGGACTGGTTCCAATTCTACCAGAGCCGAGTCGGTCCACACCTGATAATGCTATTTTACTTCATATTGATAGTCTCTCCATCTTTTGGGTGCAATACTTAGTTGCTAGCGAAAGACGAAAATATCAAATGATAGGTTTGATAGCCATTTTTGGGGGAGTACGAAATTTCATCTGAACTTCCTCGTGTTGCTTTACATTTGGTACAACCATTCTTATTACGTGTCTAGATTAAATGAAAGTGACCTTTCCCATACAACCACTTTTACTCACTCCCCTCACTATAAAAGTTTCATCCTATCAAATCGGTGTCTCGCATAATTTCTTCCATTCACTTTTAATCTTCTATTTCCAAAATCCAAAAACTCTTTTCATCGTAGCTTTCTCGACCTTATGTTTTCTTTAGTAAAACAACATTGCTCAACCCCCAGGTCTGGCACTTTTGAAAATAGGAGAAGACAAGCAACTCCCTTCCTCCTTGCTCCTCCCAGATCCCTTTTGGATGACATAATACCCAATCTTTTCAAGTTCTCAGAGAATTTCTCCACATAGGCGGGCAAGGACATCAATGCTAAACTAGTCCCAGTGTATGAATTAGGTTCATTGGTGAAGGAGGACACCCTTCTCTGTGTGCTCAAGAATTGTAGTTGGGCCTATTTAAGGCTTTGCATGGAAGCCCCCAGCCTACCAACAACATCTTTTCTATAAAACTAGGTCTATTAATAGTTTATACGTACCTGTTTAGTATGGGCCTCGACAATACGACTAATGAGGTGATTATAGCCTTCTATAATACTTTTCAGCCAGTTGAACTCGAGAATATGGCATATTATTGCTTGTCTTCACGCTCTGGCTTCCTTGTAGGGTGTTGACTTTTCTTTAAACTACCTCCTTTTGCTTTACTCTCCTCGATTAGTATAAGGGGGAATCGTCAAGTTGATTCACCGGGGTAGAAAGTTGATCGTGAACAATCTAGATGATTCAGAAGATCGTGGGTGGACAGACTGGTTTGTGGCCGTATCCCTTGATGGCCTTCCTAGATCCTCTTAGGTGTTTCCTTGGAATACCCATCGTAAGTTATCTCTCACACTATTTCCTTTCTAGCATGCACTTCGGTTGTTCTTTATCCCTCTATTTGCCATTTATATCTCTCGATATTGTGCACTTTCAAGCAACGTACTCTTGGGTCAATCCAAGAGGCTCCGCCATTAGGTGGCTCATATTTTGAATTTTTCCTCCGAAGATGCTCAAACTTGGCCACACTAGTCCAATCAGAATAGATGGAAAGTGAAGGACCGCAGTAAAGATTTGTGTTACTTATGCATAGCCTATCTGTATCAACCTTTTTGGAGCCTATTCTTATGCTTTTCCTATTGCAGGGTTGAAATTTGGATCTATGATCCTCCCTCCTTCTACGTCGCTCTAACCTTTGTGGTCGATCTTTCGAGGGCAACTCTCATTTTTCATCCTGGGTGGATCTTGATCTTCTACCTGATGGGCCTCTCGCTTTCTCTATGGCTCTTAGAGATGATGAAAACGCTGCTATCCCTGTGAAAAATATGGGTGATAGGTTCCCAGAGGAGGTTTGCCCTCAAGAGAAGTCTGTCGGTTTAACCAGTGAGGTTGAGGCATACAAAGTCAAGTTGCTAACAATTCAAAATGAGAAAGACACCACTAACGAGATGTTATTCTCTGGGCAGAGTAGGCGGATGACCTTCGATAGGAGAACCTTTCTCGACAGGGTTCTATCAACATCTTTCTCAAGAAGCTAGGAATTCTTGAAGGCAACATTCAGGCTGCTTGCTTGTGCTCTACCCTCCCTAAGGAGAATCCTCTCTCGTCACCCTTTCAGGAACCGTCAAAAGATGACGTATGTTTCTTGAAAAGAAAAGTCAACATAATGTTAAGGGAGGTTCTTGCTAAATAAAAAAACCTTGGTATTAAGCGGGCACAAGACGTCCAATTCACCCGAGCCCTCATCCTTTGCAAGGTTCAAAAAGGTAAACTAGACTTAAAGAGGGAGATCACCAAGTCCCGAGGCTTGGTTAATCTCATTGACAACATGTGTCTCCAATCTAAACAAATTGTGCTCTCAGAAGAGAGTATATTCAAAACTGAGAGTACGAGTTAGAGGGGGTGGTTTGTCTACTAGTTTACATTCAGCTCCAGTATTTTGTTCTTGTGATCGTGTCTACGGGTTATGCCTCAAAATGTATTTGTGCCTTTATTCCGGAATGAAACCTCTTTTCTCTTTTAATGCTTTAAGATTGTTAATCTTATCTATAACATATTTACTTTTTGCACTTAGTTCTCTTGGGGAATGTGAAACAACTGTAGATATCGAAGTGCTGCTCTCGGGAAATGAGGAGTCACATGAACTGCATCGATTCCCATGGTTTATTATGTCATGCGTCGGTATCTGCTTATGTGGGGGAGGTCACCTGTGGCCCTTTCACTCCCTTTAATTTAATGATCTCTTACCTATAGAGAGACCACCTTCTGTACTACATCTTCCATACTCATCTACCTTTTCCTCTTTCTCTTTTATGACCATTTATCTTTCTACAGAAAAATAAAACTTCTTAATGGGGCCTTCCTTCAAATCAGCGTGGTCCGCCATCAATCTCCCCACTAATCTCCATCTTCACATTACTTTTGACTCAGGGATTTTACATGTAGCATGTCTCCTTAGCTGTGATACGAGAATGGGGTAAGGACTATTTTTGGAGCCAAAGCGGATGACTCCCTAACCATCTTCCTCTTCAGCAGTCATGGGGCCTGGGTCTTTTTGTCCCGCCAGGATGATTCCCTGCGCCTCAAGTTGTACCTATTCCCCCTTCTAGTCAATTGAGGAGGCATTTTGGCCCTGGATACCCTCATTAAGTTTCTGATCAAACTTGATAAGGTATCCTCTCAAGAGTAAAACTACAGTTGGGCGCCTCTTCTAGAGGTCATTTGGGAAGTCGGGAGTCCCTTGCCTTTTTTGGGGTGACCCTGGCTCCCGTTCTCGAGGTTTTTGTCTCGGGAGAGAGGGGGCTTTCCTTAAAAAACTTCGCTTATTTCGAGTAGTGTGCCCTTCTTCAGGAGCCTTCTAACTATGGAACATTGCCAGACACTAAACCTTCTTTGCCTCAGGTCGTTCAGCCCAGCATGCTCCCAATAGCTTTATGTATTATTCTTAATATTAGGCAATTGTGTACCCTGTTAGGGGTTTTACTGTAATAACAAGGAAATTCTAGCTATTTGTTTTTGCTTTTTTTGAGAGCTTTGCTTTTTAATCTCGTTTCCTTCTAGCAACTTGTCTCCATACTGGTCGCAAAAGTTTTGCCTTTCTATTTCTCTTCCGATGATGAACTCGATCCCGTTAATCTTTTCAACCTTGCCGGCTATACTCCTCCGAGAAGGTATGTATCGCTAGTCTTCTCGGGGGGTCCTCCGGGGTGCCTTCTATCTCTGTGGCACTTCCGATTCGAACTCCTCGTCGTTTGCAAAGTTTGCGGGTCATCGAGTTTGCAGTGATGACAAAGACAAGCATTTATCGATTTTTCTTTTTATTTTGGCGTGTCTTTTAATTCATCTAAATGAGTTGTTTTAAATGAAACTTTAGGCATCTTAGGCCTTTTTCATACCTTGCTATGTCGAGGAGGGATCCCTTTGATTTACAATTTGCTGAGCATATAAGTATGGAAGTCTCCTACGCACTTTAGCGCATAGCCTTAAAGTGATTACTCTGTATAGTCAATGTCGACTTAAAAGGACCATTCTTGGGAAGAGTACAAAATATTTACATGGATTAACTTCGATTGTGCCTCTTGTTTGGGAAACTCGAGTCGAGCATTTGGTGACATGGTCTTGGGTTTCTTCGCAATTGGATGATCAGTCTGCGGGGCTTTCGTGGTTATCCTTGCCAGTTAGGCCGCTAGAGGCGCACTCTTGCCTGTGGAAGTAAGTCTAGCGTCCACTTTACAATCGAGTCGCTTGGACTTTGCCAGTCCTAGCATGGACTTCGAAGTATTTTCTAAAAATATTTTCGTCCGTAGTGAACACACCCCAAATGTCTCCATATATGTTTAGCCTTAGATAAAAGTATAATTCATTAGCTAGCTATGTCATTATTTTTAATAACTCGTGAACATGTAGTCTGCGAAATTAATCAAACCCTACGACTTTTTGGCACTTAAGAAAGTAAATTCAGGAGCATATTATTTCAAATCCTCACTTTCGATTTTACATTACACGAGCACATGTATCGTGTAATCTAATACATTAGGTAAGAAAAATAAAAATTAAAGTAATTGTTCCTTTTCTTAAAAAATTAAAAATTAAAAATAACTGTTCCCTCGTTACTTAAATTTTCGTCCCCCTTACTACAAAGCACGATGCTTGGGTCTGTAGCTTAAGCAAAAAAAAATTTGCAAAAAGATTATTTGAAGAAATAAATAAATAAATTACTTTACCAAGATCATATTAATTAATTAGCAATTCAATCGTGAAGAAAGTGCAAGTGGAGGATCGAAGCTGTCACCACTTGCAAGTAAACAGCTACCTCAATCGTCGACCTAGCAGATTATAATTTTTATATACGCGGTTTACACATATCAATTTGGATGTGTCAAATAGACCGATTGAGTTGAATTTGAGTGGATTAAAATGGGCTAACTTAATAATTATTTTTATTAAGATTTAATTATTTTATTTGTTTTTTTACAAATTTTTAGTATCTAATACTTTTTTTTTATTATGACTATATATAACATATCAAATTAAAAAAATATATTTTTCAAAAATATTTTGACAAGATCTCTAATAAGTCAATTTAGGCTACATATCAAATTAATTTTAAATGGGATGAAATAAGTTGAACTAATAAATGAATTAGTCAATAACCAGCCCAAATTTGAATAAGTTGGACGGAATGAATTTGATTTTGCCATGATTCGACTCTGCTCCATTAGTCTTTGCCCAAGTAGTTATTAATGCACCTTCAGATAACTGACATGTGGACTGATAAGAATAAAATGTTAGGATTAATTTCTAGATTATTTTCTATTTTTGATATTTTGTTTAAAAAACATGAACCTAATTCTTTATTTTTTTTTATTTTTTTTTATAGCATTACGGTAATATTAATCGTATCAACTGTAAAGGAACCCTAAAGTGTTTTAGTAGTTAACTCCTGCCAAAAGTTTCATTCTCTTCCACGAATGCAAAAACAAGTTGTGCCCATTTGCCATAAGCATTTGTTTTCTTATTTTATATTTTAATATACGTTTATTAATTATTTTAAAAGTTTAACTTAATAAAATTTTATATGAAGAAAATAACCGTAATGCTTCCAAAAAAAAAAACTAAAATAATTGGCTCATATCTTTTAACACTACCATTAATAAAGAATACACTAAAAATAAAAAATAAGTTACTTTCTCCGTCCAACAATACTTGTCAATGTTATAAAAAATAGATGTCTAATAATACTTGTCCAGTTTGAAAAATCAATGGATAATTTATCCTTTTCTATCCATTTTACCCTTAAATATTAATTATAGTCATTACGCAATACATTTTTCAAAGCATTAAATTAATTATATTCAAAAGGTGATATAGTAAAATTACCCTATCATTTATTGTTTCTTAACCTCTGTACCAAGTCAATCGTGGGCAAGTATTGTTGGACGGAAAAAGTAAAAAGCAATCCCAACCTTTCATGCTTATGTGTTCACGTGTCAATCATCAGTAGATGCATTGATGATTACTTGAGCAGAGACTAATGGAGTGGAGCTGAATCTATTTTGCCACCCCTACTATCATTTATGTACATGAATAGTTAATACTCACTCCGTTTTCAAGAAAGTAAAAGCTTTTGTATTTTTTTGTTTTAAATTAAAGAATATGTCAAATATATTAAAATATTTTTTAATTTTGTGGTCTTAAACATGTCATGTGAAAAATTGATATTAAAAAGTTGCTAAAAAATGAAAGTGTCTTTCTTTTTTAAATGGATTAAAAAGAAAATTACGTCAAATAAATTGAAATAGAGGAAGTAATGTGGATTAAAATCTCAAATGAGCAAAGTGAACACATTGATAATTAAAGTCACTGAATTTTTAAATCTAATTTATTAACCATAATTAAGCACAAATGGCAATAAACTAAGGAAAAATTATCTAATATTAACTAAGGAAAAATTATCTAATATTACAACTTAACTTATCTAAACTACTTAAAATCCCTATCCTTTTGATTAATTATTAAAATCCCTGGTTTCCATTCTTTCTCTTTAAATGGTCAGATACATCACTTCCGCCCTAAAAAATTGGATACATCAATTGCCCCAAACAAATTGTGAAAGCCTTCTTCTTCTCATTTCCCTTCTCTCCAAACAAATCAATGGAGTCCAAATCCTCAACGAATCTAAACGGCTCACTTCCAAACTCACCGCCGAATTTATTCAGCAGCCGTTGATCTTAGGCGTATTTATACACGTAAATATCATAATCTACGCGGGTTTAGCTCAGTTTGAGGATAACTCAGTGGGTGTATATGTGAATTTATCATTGTTAGGTAAACCAGTGCTAAGCCTCATGTTCATATGGTTTTAGGTGTGATTGACCAAAAACAAGAGTCAAAATGGCTAAGAAAAGATTAGACGAGATAACTAGTTCAACCGGGCTAAGCTATATTGGTTCTTGTATGGTTTTAAGGTGCTTTGTGTGTCGTATGGTCTTATGCTTGTAATGAGATGTCGTAGGAGTGTTTTGGAGCTGCTTTAGGTAATAATGGAAGCTGCTTATGAGCTACAAGTGATGATGAAACACGAGCAAGCTTTGATGGGAACTAAGAGATGAAGTCGGACGAAATTGTGCCTAGTTGAAGCACCCTCCGGGCTGCGTCGCCCAGCTCTGGCTCTCATTGATGCATTGCACCACACTCTTGATGGAGCTACTGGTTTGGCTCTACCCTCAGCCCTACACCGCGCCCCTCAAGCCCATGCCTTGGCCTCTGCGTCGCACACCCCGTATAAAAGGGCAAAAGTCGATTCCAAGTCCTAGTTTGAGTAGGAAATGTTTGGTACTTGTACCTAATTCTTATGGAACTTGGCTTGGACAACTTGGAGGATATATAAACATATAAAAACTCTGCAAAGAAGTGTGGAACACGTTGGGGGAGTCCACAGTACGAAGTTACAACTCACACCCTCCAAAACTGACTAAAACTTGGTTTTCTACGTTGTTTAAGTTGAGGGTAAAGTAGTCAATGTATATATTTCATGTGTGACAGATGAGGCATGACTTTTAAGGCTATATAAGGAGTACTTAACCACATTTACAAGCATATTTTGGAGGACACATGAGTGAGAGAGGAAAAGCAGACATCAAGGAGCTCAAACTAGGGTTATTTCTTCTTGTACTTTTCTTTCTCGTACTTTTATTTTATGAACTCATCTATGGTGATTCGTTGTAAGACTATGAGTGGCTAAACACCCAATTTTTAGGATTGAGGCTACAACATGATTGCTTAAGTATGGTTTATAGTTTGGTTTATATGTTTATCAAGTCATGTGACTGTTCTTGCGTTTTTGTTTTACTATTCTAAAGAATTGCAAACTTTAGGATAAATTGTAGTCTCAAAACGAATTGACCATAGGAGTGGAGGGACAGAATGAAGAATGTAAGGAGTGTGGATCTTATCTTTACTTTGATAAGGAAAGATTTGCGGTTAGGATAGAGATATACCTAAACTCCTCACTAGGTTAATGAAATGGAAAGTCAGCTTAATGCATTCGAATTAAAGACTCACATCTCCGCTCAATGATGTAGTTGTGAGATTAATTTGAGTAGATGGCTTAGAATATGGCCATTCTCAAGTTATAATATCAATCTCTTAGATCAACAATCGTGATAAACACCAACACTGGTGAGAACCCATAGTTATGCATGAATGTGTAATAAGTCTCAACCCTGAAAGCTCTCCATATATTGTTTACAATCCAAATTCCATACCATTGTTATTTAGTTATAATTACAAAACTCATACTCTTGTTACAAACTCACACTTGCTGAACTAAAAAGTATACTTAGAATTGGTGATTAACTGACTTCAAGTCTGATATAAGCCAAATCAGTGTTAACCTTTCAAGTACTATAACTCAAGGCCAACACAAAGGGACCCAAGCCACTATCATCTCAAGGATACAAGAACACGTTTGGAGACCCTTTTCAAGCTACCAAGATTTCAGTACCATGTGTGAAGGATAGCTTGGAGCAGGTAGCCAAATTCACCTCAAGACTTCAACTAAGAAGTAAGTTCGAGAACTACAAACACTCCAAGGATTATTAATAAAGCTAGATGTGTTCCAAACCATCTTTATACCATTTAAGGAGTGTTGAGTGCTGCCCAATACTTTCAAGAAGGACCGAGGGCCATTGGAGAGATCGTTGGAGGGTCAAAAGGAGCTCAAAGATAATTTGGAGTGACCTGCGAAGTCATCTTCACCCACAGGTGACTGACTTCTACCCACAGATGGAACATGCGCCCTTCATCTATGCCAGCGGATGGACATCTGCATGGCCATGTGGGCCAAAGTGGCCAGCTTGCTTCATTTCATTGATTTGGGTCACTTTTGGGCCCATAAAAGTAATAAATAGCCTATGGCTATAAATAGTAGTTCCCTTCTTCATTTTAGTTAGTTTTGTTGAATTATGAAGAATTATACACTTGAGAGTGTGAGAGCTAGGATTAGCTTGAGTTGACCTTTTCATTTTGAAACGTTGGTTACTTGGGAGATCGATTCCCCTCGTGGTCTATGTAAGAGATTGGTGCTTATTAGTAATTAAAAGGAAGGTCTTGGGATTTAATACATCCATAGGTTATCCTTTTCTGTTACAACCCAATTTGAGAGTCATGATGACACCTACTATGTCCCACCAGTAGGTAAGCCAAGCCTTAGCTAGGAAAGACAAGTAATGGGTGCAATGGCGTAAGGATACCAAAAGTAATACAAATCATGCCCATAATACATGCACGAAAATATAGGGCTAAATAAAAGAGAGAGAAGAACAAAATGAATCCTACGACCTGGTAAGGCCGGTACAAGAGCCACTAGCAAAAAGAATAAGAGTACTAATAATATCAACACACATGTTGTCCCGAATGAAAGACCATCCAAAAATTGTTGAAGGAGAGGGGATCAGCTCTGGCTCTAAAAGCTCACCCTATCTCCGAGACCTGTAGATAGCTGGCTAGAATATCAACGGCGGTGGCTAGTACTCGAATCTGCACCAGAAAAGATGCAAAAGTGTAGTATGAGTACCAAAACAATGGGTACTCAGTAGGCATCATCGACCGACTGAGCTAAATCATAATAAAAGTATAATAAAATGTGAGGATGTAAAATAAGTCAAGGGAGAGGGGCAAACCTGAGAACATGCTCTGAGATAGGTAAATAAATAAAGAAACATATGATGATGAAATTAAAGTAGCTACTACAACCCAACTAGGCCTCCATAAGCCTAGAGGGTACAAACAAGAGAAGACTAATCCAGACAGACCCCCATAAGGCCGCTGGATGCAATTAAGAAATATACTATTACCATGCTTATGAACCCTTTCGTATCACAAATCACCGGACTCGAACCGGTGCCATAATACCATGGAACAACCCATAAACACACTTGAACCGGATTTCCCTCCTCATAACTCACTACAAGTGCTGAACTTTAGTGCCATAAATAAATAGAGTATGCCAGACTCGAACCTGTCTTTAAAGGCTATAAATCAATAGAACATGCCAGACTCAAATTGGTATTTAAGTACCATAAATCAATAGAATGTGTCGTACTGGAACCAGTCTTTAAATACCATAAATCAATAGAATGTGCTGGACTCGAACCGGTCTTTAAATAAGCTCAAGATCATTAACCTAGCCCTGTACTAGGTATATACTATGTAGTCTAAGGCTCAATATTAAGGATAATGTTGTGAAAGAAGGCCTCCTAAGTCTACAAGGAGCTAAGTGCAATGTCACAACCCCAAAAGCATCAATTTACCTAAGGGAAGGGTAAATAGTTCAATTCTACCTCCGAAACGGACTTCAAGTCGGCCAAATAACCCAACTTTTAATAACTAAGCAACCAATCATAAATTCAAACCCCAAAATAGCATAATATCATACTAATACCATAATTAAGCTCAATCTATAAGTAGAGTAAGCCTAGCCTACCTGGACGCTGAAGAAAGCTCGATAAAGTCCGCTAAAGTAGGGTCTTTCCTTTCCAAGAAGCCTCCACACGATGCCACGCTATCAAAATAGAAATCTAATCATCAATACAAAAACAAAAATACCCATATTTCATGTAAATGTATCAGGTCCAAAATCGAGTCGAAAATCCCACGTGGGGCCCACTTACAAAATCACAAGTTTAAAACAGTCAAAACGTCCCTCTAAGCTCAAGATCATTTATTTACCCTTAATAATGGGTGTATTCCAAGAATCACAATACCCAAAATCAATCCACAAAGCTAGCTAGGGTTTTGGGCTTAAACGGAGAATTTACCAAGAAATTAGACGAAACTTATAAGGATTTAGACGATCCATAAGTTATCCTTTTCTTTATCTTATTTGTGTCAATCTATCTATCTTTATATCTATCCTTTACTTTTTGTATTTCCATTCTATCCTTTCTTTAGTTTTCGTGTTTGTTTCGCCTTTTCATATTTTAGATGATATCAAAGTCCCTTGGGTAAGACAACCCGGCTCTCAAGAAGAGTCACTTTACGACTTGTTTGACCACGTAAGCTTGTGTGTGCGCTTGGAGGCAACAAGTTTTTGGCGTCGTTGTCGGGGACTTAAGATTAGTAAATTTGTAGTTTTAAGTTTACTATTTTATTTGATCAGTGCTAACTACTTGGTCTTATCTACTCATCTTGCAGATACAGGTTTGTGAAGCCATTAAGCTGGTAAGGGATAAGGATTTGGCCCAACCGGATCCTAAACCTGAGTGTTGCTTACACCAATTGCAAAAAGAAGCAACACTTCTCTACCCAATACCGTAGATTGAGCAGGATCATCAAGTCGAGGTTGATCCTGAAGTCATGGTAGCACCAAGGGCAGTGCATGAAATGGCAATCCCTCTTTCAACTAATGTTACCTCCGCCATCCGTAAACTAGAACCTGGAGGTATATTTGAGCTAAAATAGAACATGGTGCAGTTGTTGCACACGAGTGGACAGTTCACTGGTCAGACTCATGAAGACCTACAGGTCCATCTTCAAAATTTTCTTGAGATCAGTGACATATTCATTCCTGCAGGGGTCTACAGATTATGTAAGGCTTACACTTTTCCCATTTTTACTTTTCGGAGAAGCTAAGAAGTGATTAAAGGGAGAGCCCATAAATTCCATTACAACATGGGATGATCTAGCAAAAAAGTTCCTCATCAGATTCTTCCCATCTGAGAAGACTGCTAAATTGAGAAGTGAAATCCTTAGCTTCAAGTAGAGGCCCGAAGAGAACTTGTACCAGGCTTGGGGGAGGTTCAAAGGTCTTCTCAAATATTGCCCATATCATCAGTAATCTAATGAGGTACTAGCTCACACATTTGTTGGAAGCCTTGACCCACAAACAAATATTTTGCTAGATTCATCTTCAAGTGGTCAAGCTTTGGAGAAAACATATACAGAGTTGTACACCCTATTGGACAGAATTGCACAGGAAAATCCAAATTGGCATAGTGATGCCTCCAGAGCTGCAGTGAAGTATGTTTCAAGTACATCAGAAAGCGATGCCATCACAACATTGACTACATAAATGGCTAACATACAAAAACAAATGATGATTCAGTTGAATAAATTGAGTATGGCTCAGAGCCAAGCTCCATCTAATGTTATGCAATCAGTGCAGCAGGTTCGGCAAGCTCAGATTTGGTGTCAAGTCTATGGAGGAAGTGATCATTATGCAGACTTGTGCGGTGCTAATCCAAAGTCAGTCAATTTTGTAGGTAATGCTCAGAGAGGTAATCAGGATTATGGTAACACCTATAATTGAACTTGACAGACTCAACCCAATTCATCTTAGGGTAATAATCATGCTCAAGATCAGAATTTTCAGCAACAGGCTCAAACCAGCAATATAGAGGAGATGCTGAAACAAATCATGGCTAGCCAAGTAGAGACACAAGCATGCTATGTAGCGCTTGATATGAATCAAAAAATGATGGCTGCAGACCTGAAAAGTCAACAACTTCCCACTCAGGCTTTAGAGAAATGGATGAGCCATATAGATCAGGCTCAAAAATACAAGACCTTAAGGGGTTTTGCCCAGTGATACAGAGAATCCCAAATAGGTTATGGCAATTACTTTGAGGAGTGTTAGAGACTTTAAAGATGCACCACCAAAGCATAATCATGAGGTGCAAGAAGATTTGATCACACCTAAGCAGATGGAAAATCAAGTTGAAATCAAAGAAGCTGACAAAAAGGGGAAGTCTGAGTACCCGAATGAAAAGATGATTGAGCAATCTCAAAGCATACCACCACCACCATTCCCTCTAAATCTTAAGAAATCTAAATAGGATTCTTATTTTAAGAAGTTCTTTGACACGTTCAAAGAACTTCATATTAACCTTCCTTTGTTAGATGTTTTATAGGGAATGCCCAAGTATGCTAAGTACTTGAAGGATGTGGAAGTGAATAAAAGAAGGCTTGGTGATATTGAGACTGTGACACTTACTTAAGAGTACAGTTCTGTGGTTATGAGCAATATTACCAAAACGCTCAAAGACCCTAGGAGTTTCACTCTCCCCATACAAATTGGTGGAAGTGATATTATTCAAGCTCTGAGTGATTTGGGGGAAAACATCAACTTGATGCCCTTTTCAGTGTTTAATACTCTTAGTTTGGAGAAGCCAAGGGCATCCTTAGTTATTCTACAGATGAGGGATAGAACTAGAAAGGTCCTTGAAGGAATCATAGAGGATGTTCTCATTAAGGTTGGTGAGTTCATTATTCCTGTTGACTTTATTATTCTTGACTATGATGCAGATGAAAGGGTACCAATCATATTGGGACATCCATTCTTGGCTACCGATGGAACCTTGATAGATGTTAAAGAGGGTAAGCTCAAGATGAGACTGAATGATAAAGAGGTGGTCTTTAGAGTGTACAAATAAATCAACAAACCCTCACACTATAGAGATCTATGCATGATCACAGTTATAGAAGTGGATGAGTGCGGGGTGGAAGAGTGCAACCTTCCCATTACCTCTTCGAACTCTCTTATAGAGTTGCCCAAATTGATGAATAAGCCTGAGCTGGAAAAACTTGAATGAAATCCTGAAAAGGTGAGTGTAAGAAAAGCTACAGACCTTGATTGTGAGCCCTCAAAAGTTCAAAAAAGAAGGAGAATATAATCCTCATAAAGGAGAAAAGGGATAAGAGACTATGAATGAAAGTTGTGATGTGAGTCGTGCCGCGACAATAAATCAGTCGTTGCTTGGGAGACAACCCAAATTAAGGTATTTATATTTTTTTTTTAGTTTCTTTTAGTATCACTTTTGGTTTTGTTTTTGTTTTGTGTTGACAGATTGAAGGGACGTCTGAGTACCTGAGATCTAAGCTAATGAGCATAGAAAAAACTAAGTGTGGGGTCCTCCGGACCTCTTTGATGGATATGATGCTACTATCTAGGCCTAGAGGCCTCAAGGAGTATTTTAATTCTTCATTCTTTGATTTATAGTTTGGGAACAAAGTGTGATTTTAAGTGTGGGGTGGGGAATCTTCCTATTTATGTTTAAGGTGAAGTGTCCTATAGGAGTCTTTTGGTTATTGCTTATGTGTTGAAAAATTTGAAAATACAAAAAGATTTTCTTTTAGTAATTTTAGTTTTATTCTTTTTTTTTTTTCAAGAGCATACTTCATTCACCCCTTGGTTTTTCTTTTCAGTTCTTTTCTGAGGGGGTGCCCTTTGAACCGACTATCCCTTTTTGATTTTTAGGAGTAAATTTTAAAATTTTTAGTCATAGTTTGGGGACTCTTCCTGATGATGGATGGATGATGACCATCTTGAGGAAAAATTAGTCATTAGGATATAATAACTAGAACCCTTTCACTTGTTGGATAATGGGTGCTCTTGTTAGGATACATGACTATATGATACAAGTGTTGTGAATTGAAATGCATGTTAAGGAATTGAATGGCTATTTTTGAGACACCAATGATCATGTGTTTGACTCTTTTATTATTTCAGCTTAAATTTGAATTCTTGCGATTGCTTGATTAAGAATCTGTAGGGATCTTTCTTGAGTTGAACATGTGCCAAGTGTGTGTGAGGTTTTTTTTATATTCCATGTTTCATATTGATGTCTAGAACTTGCTCGATGTGTTTGCAAAATGAAATAAAGAATATTGAGTTTAGGAGATGATATAGGCATTTCTTTGCTAGCCATGTTGTATACCTGTTTTATCTACCCTTTATGCATGATCTTAGTTAGCCTCGTTGAGCATTCAGCCTATTCTTTGATTGCCTCATATGTAGCTTATTTCTTTTCTTTCGATTGACCGTAATTTGATCCAAAATTTCTAAGCGCTTTAGTTTAAAAATTAAGATGTTAAGGAGTGTAAATTGAAGAAGGAAGAAGTGAATTTAATGCTCCAAATTAATAACTAGGGGTATGTTTAAAAGGTTTATGCCTTGTTGGTGGAGATTAATGTAATTAAAAGATAAAGTGATCGAAAGAAGTGAATCATCTGCTGAAATACTCCATACTAAAGATGTGTAAGCTAGCTTAAAGAGATGGGGCGAAACAAAAGTGAGTTGTACGGATAAAAGTGGTACAAAAATAGGTTATTTGAGGATGAGCTTAATGAAAGTGTGGTGTATTAAAGAGCTTGGGAAAGTTAGTCATTATTCTTTACCAAAATAGTTCCTACCCTTCCCTTAGCCTATATTACAACCCTTAGAGTCCTATTTGATATTGAGCTTTGACATTCTTATATTAGTGGAGTACTACACTAAGGGAAAGCTTATGGTTCATCTTATGTGATATGTGAATTCTTTGTGAGATTGAGCAACATTTGATTCTTACACCCATCTTTGTGTTAAATTGCACATTGTTGAATGATTATAGGTGACTCTCTTGGTGTGAGGGGCACATGTTTGTAACTTATTTGATTCCTTAATTGAGTAATTTCATGAGTTTGCTAATATTATAGAGTCAATTCTTGAGGCTAGGAAGTCTCAAAATAGTACTCATGTGTTTTCAATTGTAATGTAACATGCTTATTATAAAACTTGCTATTTGTGTTGTCATTGTAGTTATAGCTTGAGTTTCTTAGTTCAAGGAGTGATATTAGAGTCATCCTTGATTTTGATTAGCGTAAAGAGTTGTTCGAGGAAGAACAAGGCTTTAAGTGTGGGGTGGTGATCTTAGGTGTATTTATACACCTAACTATCATTATCTACGCGTGTTTAGCTTAGTTTTGAGGATAACTCGGTGTGTGCATGTATGAATTTAGTCATTTGGGTAAACTAGTGCTAAGCCTCATGTTCATATGGTTTTAGGTGTGATTGACCCAAAACAAGAGTCAAAATGGCTAAGGAAAGATTAGACGAGATAACTAGTTCAATCGGGCTAAGCTATACTTGCTCTTGTATGATTTTAAGGTGCTTTGTGTGTTGTATGATCTAATGATTGTGATGGGATGTTGAAGGAGTATTTTGGATCTGCTTTAGGTGATAATGGAATCCTCATATGAGCCATAAGTGATGATGGAACACGATCAAGCTTTGACAAAAACTAAGAGATGAAGTCGGATGAAATTATGCCTAGTTGAAGCACCCTCCGCACCGCGCCGCCCAGCTCTCGCTCTCAGCCATGTGCCGCCCCCACACTCTTGATATATAAACTGGTTTGGCTCCGCCCTCAGCCTCGTTCCGAACCCCTCAAGCCCATGCCATGGCCTCCGCATCGCACATCCCATAGAAGCGGGCAAAAGTCGATTCCATGTCCTAGTTTGAGTAGAAAATGAGTGGTACTTGTACCTAATTCGTATGGGACTTGTATTGGATGACTTGGAGGCTATATAAACACCTAAATACACTGTAAATAAGTGTGGAACGCGTTGGTGCAGTCCACAATACGAAATTACAACCACACCCTCCAAATCTGACTAAAACTTGGTTTTCTACGTTGTTTAAGTTGAGGGTAAAATAGTCAATGCATTTATTTCGTATGGGACAGATAAGTCACGACTTTAGGACTATATAAGGAGTACTTAACTACATTTACAAGCATATTTTGGAGGACACGCGATTGGGAGAGGAAAAGTAGACATCAAGGAGCTCAAACTAGGGTTATTTCTTCTTGTACTTTTCTTTCTCGTAGTTTTATTTTATGAACTCATCTATGGTGATTCTTTGTAAGACTATGAGTGCATAAACACCCTATTTCTAGGGTTGAGGCTACAACATAATTGCTTAAGTATGGTTTATAGTTTGGTTTATATGTTTATCAAGTCATGTAATTGTTCTTGAGTTCTTGTTTTACTATTCTAAAGAATTGCAAACTTTAGGATAAATTATAGTCTCAAAGAGAATTGACCATAGGAGTGGAGGGATGGAAAGAAGAACGTAAGGAGTGTGGATCTTATCTTTACTTTGATAAGGGAATATTTTAGATTAGGATAGAGATATACCTAAACTCCCCACTTGGTTAATGAAACGGGAAGATAGCTTAATGCATTCAAATTAAAGACTCACATCCCCGCTCAATGATATAGTTGTGAGATTAATTTGAGTAGATGGCTTAGAGGTTGACCATTCCCAAGTTATAATATCAACCCCATAGATCAACAATTACGATAAACACCAACATCGGATAGAACCCATAGTTATGCATGAATGTGTAGTAAGTCTCAACCCTGGAAGCTCTCCATATTTTGTTTACAGTCCAAATTTCATACCATTGTTATTTTTGTTACTTAGTTATAATTACAAAACTCATACTATTGTTACAAACTCGCACTTGTTGAACTAAAAAGTATACTTAGAATTGGTGATTAATTGACTTCAAGTTCCTTGGGTACGATAACCTGTCTCTCAAGAAGAGTCACTTTACTACTTGTTTGATCACGTACACTTGCGTGTGTGCTTGGAGGCAACAGTCGCTACCTGCGGCGATACGACAGAGCTTTTGAAACTCGCTGCCGACTTCACTCTTATCTCTTTCCACCTTCTTCCATCATCACTATTTTCGTCTCGGTGACAAAGCTAAACGGTTCACTTCAAAACTCGCTGCACCGACTTCATTCAGCAGTCGCTGTCGGTGGACACTCTTAAAAAGGTAATATTGATTTGTATCAGAATTAAAAGGCATGAAGATACATTAATAATGTTGTGTAAGATACATTATATATGTCAGATCTATGAGTTAGATACATAATACTTATATGTATCTCTCTTAAATTATGTATAGGGTAATGTATCTCGACTTAATATCTATAAAGAGTAATGTATCTTGATGTTTTTTATTCTACTGATACATTAATCATTCAACTGACACATTCACTGATAAATAATCAAGTAGTAATCTAACTTATATATTTTAATGTATCTTAATGCAGGGTATGAAGTATGTTGAATTTTAAATTTTGAACTGATTACGTAATTGTGGGGATCCTCAATTTAATGTATCGCGTGATTTGCTCCATAATTGAACAGATTTTTGATGTTTCCATTTTTAACGCGCCTAATTCGTACATAATGTATCGGCTACCTAGATGTATCGGATTTTGAAGGATGTATCCGAAAATAGCTAATTCAGGGATTTTATGTAATTTTAATAAAAGTGAAGAAAGAGAGTAATTAGGTGTTAAAAGGTTGAGATTTATGTAAGTTTTACACAAACTAATGCCTATAAAGTTGGTGGAGAAACCCGTTGACATAACACATGGGTTGTCTATAACGCACTTTATGATGAATATATGCAATAAACTAATGCCCTGCATGCCAACTTGTTGACGAGCGTGGTTAAAACCCTGTATAATTGAGGAAGAAAACCCTTAATATTCACAAAAAACTTCATATCAGAAATCAACAAAAAGAAAAAGGAACTCTTATGAAGTCCATAAATTTTGCTCCTTTAAATCCTTGTGGTTCGACCTTTCCTTGGACCCCGCACATAACGGGAGCTTTAGTACGTGCACCAGGCTGCCCTTTTTAAATTTTCATAATTAGTAACAGATAAGAAATATTCAAACTTCTGTTTCTTCTTTCACTTTTGTTGGTTGTCAATTGTCATCCTAATGGCCAAGTTAGAGATTCAAATCCAGACAAGGAAAATGTTAAAACCATCAACTCCTACACCAAATCATCTTCGGAGCCTCAAGCTTTCATTTCTCGATTAGCTAGCACCTCGTCTATATGTATCAGTACTCTTCCACTACTTTTCAACCAATCATGAATGGAACACTGAAATAATTACTGAAAGATGTGATACGCTATAAAAATATTTGGCCCAGACGCTAAACAAACTTTACCCTCTTGCTGGAAGATTAGAGAAGATGAACTCTCAACTCACTGCAATGATGAAGGTGTTGAGTATGTTGAAACTAAAGTCAATGTGGATCTTGCTGAATTTCTCCACCAAGGACCCAAGACTGAGCTTTTGAATGATCTTCTTCTAACAGATATGCCATCATCATGTCCATTACTTGGAATCCAAGTGAACGTATTCAATTGTGGAGGACTCATGGGCATACAAATGTCACACATCATATCTGATGCCTTCACGTTAGCAACATTTGTCAAGGAATGGACACACATTAGCCAAACAGGGAACACAAAAGATTGTCTCCCAAGTTTTGGCCTCTTGCCATCGCTCTTTCCCACTAGAGTTCTATCCAGACCTCACATTTCACCATCTTCCAACAGAAACCCTGAGCTCATCACACGGAGGTTTGTGTTTGATGCTTTAGCAATAGCAAAGCTCAAAGAAAAAATCAATTCAAGTTCTACGTTCACGAGTCCTACTCGAGTGGTGGTCGTTATGTCGTTAATATGGAAAGTTCTTATGGGCATTTCCACAGCCAAGTATGGGCATCCAAGGTATTCTCATTTGTTATTTCCCGTTAATATGAGGGGAAAATTAAATTTACCATATGTAGAACATGCTCTTGGGAATTTCTGTCGGGCTGCCGTTGCTACTCTTGAGGCAAACCAGTCAAGAAAGGAGTTAACTGACTTTGTTAACATGGTAGGAAGTACAGCAAGGGACACATTTGTTGGCATTTCTAAAGCAAGTGTCGCTGATATTTACTCTATGTTTGTCAATTACAAGTCACCTTGTCTCGACGGGATGGACATGTATTTCTGCACTAGTTGGTGCAAATTCCCTTGGTATGAAGCTGACTTCGGCTGGGGAAAGCCATTCTGGGTGAGCGATGTAAACAAATCTATAGAATTAATTACTCTGATTGATACAAAATCTGGTGATGGGATAGAAGGATGGATAGGTTTGAAGAAGAATGACATGGCTGAATTCGAGACGGACTCAGATATTTTGACATTTTGTCCACCTCAAAATTAGCATCACTTGATTCCTCCATTGGAATAAAAAGAAACCACATTACGGCTTCATTCTTACTTGATTGGTTTATTCAATTCACAAAAGGAACATTCTATCATTTCTGTGCACGGTGGTGATCATAGAACCGGACTCAATAAAGATCTTGTTGCATTTTCTGCATAAAGGATCTTAAGATTCTTTTTTGAGTCTGATGTTAACATATTAAGGGCCCGTTTGGACATGATCTCAAAATCATGATTTGAAATTGGGTTAATTTGAAGTTGGAATTTTATTTGGACATGTAATTTGAATTACTTAAGTTATATTTTTTTATAAAAATGTAAATTCCATAATTTGTGAAAACTATCAAAATTTACCCCAACTCTTATACAATCTTATCAAATGAGCAAATCATTGTTCATAAATAAGATATCAAAATATTAGTGGTCCAGTAATACCCAATTCTAATTAATATTTGAACCAGCAACTCGGTTCCGGAGTGATTACCATAGTCCCTTCATAGGTTTCCCTCATAACATGTATTGAGGATAATATTGATTAGATAAAAGAGGGTATATTAGTCATTATACTCAATTAGTTAGTTAGTTAGTCAACAAACTAGTTAGTTAAAATTTTATTGTATATATAAAGCAATGCAATACATTACTACTGTTAATTCCATTTGTATTGGATAATATTCTTTCTACTTCTCTATGTCTCTCAATCTCTCTTTTTCTTCTTCTTCCTTCATCATCTTCCTTTCTTCTAATCTCAATCTGATAAACCAACATGGTATCAGAGCCACAAGCTCGCAATTAAAGGCTACTCAAGATTCTGTTTTCATATTAATAAGCTTCCGCAAAAATTCAGAGTTCTATGTTCTAGAAATTGCAATCATGGTTGCTAATGGAATTGGGTCATAAGAACCACCAACTACGGGAACGACACCAACAATTGATGAATCTTTTGGAATGAGAGTTCAAGTTGAAGCTACTTATTCGATGTACCTTGCCTCTGGAGACGCCAGTGGTATTCTTTTAATCTCTTTTCAATTGAATAGTATTGATAACTACTCATTATGGAGTAGATCTATGAGAATAACACTATTAGGAAGAAACAAATGGGGCATGGTAGATGGGTCTTGGAAAAAAAGAAAAATTTCATGATAAATTTGGTTTACAATAGGAAAGGTGTAATGCAGTTGTGTTATCTGGGTTAATGAATTCAGTTTCCCAGAACTTTGTCAGTGGTATAGCCTATGTTGTAAATGCCTTTGATGTGTGGATGGATCTTAAAGAAAGGTTTGATAAAATTGATGGTTCAAGATTGTTTAATATACATAGAGAAATAACAACTACTGGTTAGGGAACATCTTCCATCCATGTGTATTACTCTAGGCTAAAAGAACTTTGGGGTGAATCTAAAACTTTAGTGTCTTTTCGTCCTGAATATAATTATGAGAAATCAATAAAAGTCTTGGTTCACATACAAAAACAGAAGCTCTATCAATTCTTGAAGGTCTTAAATGACTCTTATGTTCAAGAAAGAAGTCAAATCCTACTCATGACACCTCTGCCTAGTGTTAATCAATCATATTCAATGTCGATGAGTAATGAAAATTAAAGAGCCTTAGTGCAACTTTTGGTGTGCTTGGGGCACCACCTATAGGATATGAGTCAATAGCCTTATACAGCTCTAAATCTGGTAACTCTCAGACAAATTACAACAATGGACAAAAGTTCAAGAAATTCAGCAACAATGGAAGTAGTAGTGGGAACAATGGCAACAATAGCCTGTTTCCTAACTTCTATAAATTGAGAAATCATACCAGGGAAAATTGTTACAAGTTGATAGGTTACCCCTCAGATAGGTTCAAGAAGAAAAGGGGAGTGCTAACAACTAATGTATATAGTGTAATGACTGATACTCAGGTTTAGATCCAGTTCAACTAGGAATAAGTCCAGACCAAGCTAAAGGAAAACTCAGATGGTGAGTGAACTTAGTTTAAATAGTCCGCAAAATGAACTAGAGAGTCAGATGGTTTAACCTTACTACTTCACAAAGGGCCAATATACAGATCATTCACATTCTAAATGGAATACCAACCAATGCGATGGAAAATTTTGTAGGTAATGTGTCAGGTATTGATACTGCTCTTATCACAATAGACAAGAATCATAACTGGATCATTGATAAAGGAGCAATCAATCACATAGTGGCTGATCCTGATCTTTTAAGTGAATCCAGGCAGATAGCTAATAGTAATTCTAGGAAAGTTTTCCTTCCTATTGGAGATACAACTTTTGTAACTCATATTGATTCTAGTATTCTTACTAAAGGACATAAACTGGAAAATGTACTTCATATTCCACAGTTCAAGTTCAATCTGCTTTCAGTCTCTCAAGTAACAAAAGCATTACAATGTTTAGTTGTTTTCTATCCTGATTTTTGACTATTTTAGGATCTCTTCAATGGGAAGTTGAAAGCGATTGATAGTCTAAAAGATGGACATTACTTGTTACTTGTTATTCCTACAAGAATAGTGAATGATGAAGATTGTTGTTCTCTGGTTCCTAGAATCTCTCTATCTATAAAACACAATACTACTGATATAAATCTATGACATAAGAGGCTTGGACATCCATCCTCTAAGATATTAAATAAATTCTTGTCAATTGGCTTGGATAATTTCACTACTATTGTTAAGAATTGCATTTTCACTACAACATTTTAGTCTTTTGATCACATTAAATCTGGACGACGCTTGTAAAGTGTGGCCTATACCATTAAAGGCCACGCTTTTAAAGCGTAGCCTCAGTTTTTAGCTTCTGGCCACATTAATTTTGGCAACGCTTTGAAAGTGTGGTCTTTAATAGAATAGGCCACACTTTACAAGCATTGGCAAATCATGAATTCATTGGCAATGCTTATTCACATATACAATTACACTTTAAGTGTGATATTATTATTATTCAAAAGACAACACTTTAAAAGTGTGGCCTAAAATTTTTATTAAAATATTTCACTCTCCCTCCAATTTATAATTGGCCAAAAATAATTGATAAAACTAAATATTATTCTCATTCTGACTCAGATATATCGATTCTCACTCTAACTCTCACTCCCAAATATATTATTCTCTCACTCTCACTCTAACTCTCACAAAATCCTTTCCCCAAATCCACAAATCGAATTTTTTGCCCAAATACTCAAATTTCTGCTCAAATTCATCTAATCTCAGCTCACACTAGCCCAGTTCGCGTAGAAATTTCTACTAATCTCAGCTCACCTCAGCTCATCTTAGCTCAGTGATTAGAGTGAAAATTTCAGCTTCGCTAAGTGATTAGAGTGGAAATTTCAGCTCAGCTCAGTGGTTAGAGTGGAAATTTTAGTGATTATAGTGAAAATTTCAGCTTAGTTAAGTGATTAGAGTGGAAATTTCAATGAGCATATCTATTTTCAGCTTAGCTTGTCGATTTTCTTGCATGTCTATTTTGCTTGTGGATTTATTGCTTGTGGATTTTCTTGCATCTATTTTGCTTGTGGATTTTCTTACATCTATTTTGCTTGTGGTTTTTCTTGCATGTCTACTTTAGTGCTCTGTTTAATCCTTACTGCATGTCTAAATAATCTCTAATTGAAGGTTGTGATAGAATTTAGTGCTCTGTATGTTACAAAAATTGTGTGTATAGGCAGAGCATCATAAGCAGATGGTGTTTGAGTCTTGGCCATTTTATATTTCATATTATTTGATGATATTTGAGTCTTGGCCAGAATTTTAAGATATTAATATGAGGATTTTGGAACGTCCTAATACCGATTGATTACTGATATTGGAGACTGTCGTCTAAATGATTTCAATTGACTTATTTCAATTGATTCTTGTCTTCTTTGTTTTATAATTGTTGCTCACTGATATCGCAGACTGTCGCTTTTTCAAAGTTGGAACTTCTGATTCTTGGGGAACTGCTGAAAATCATCCCCTTGTTTTACATTTGTAAGTAATAAACTGTAATGTTGTTTTACATTTATTTCTCCATACCATTCCTTTACTTTATGAAAATCTAAGTTAGATTTAAACTAGATAAAGATTGAAGTAAATTAAGTATTCTTGGGGAACTGCTGGGACCTTTTTTTTGTTAAAATTACTTAATCTAGATTAGTTCATTTAGGATTCATAAGCTGCTAAGTATCGTCAAATTATTTGTGTACATCCCTTTTAAATTAGTAAAGATATGAGTTGGTAAAGTTGTTGATCTTGTCTGAAATTCAGGAGTATCTAAACATGTGCTTCTTTTGTGTAATTCAGTGTACTAATTTCATTTAATGTAAACTATATGATTCAGTAAATTATTTTCATTTACTTTACTATTAGTAAACCTATAAAGATAGTTTATTGTATCGCCGACTAGCAAAAATATGTGTCTTTCGAGAGCAACCTGATTTTATTTTTATGTGTAATCAGGTGTAAGAAAATATATAGAATGCATAATTAGTTTTGTTATATACAGGAGAAGAGGAATTGGATCTGCTGTCGATTTAAACTTGGGTTTGGCTTAGCATAAAGGCTATGACTAGGTAAGAAATTCCAATAAATGATTCTGATAACTTTCTTCCGACTGCTAGAATTTAAGTGTGCAATAATGAATGTTCTTGTATATATTGGAAGATCTAACTGTAATGTTGGGTTTTTAGGAACTCAAATGTTTCATCCAAGGATTGTATGGATTTGCCTAAATATTCCCAAGAGTATATTGATGGTGTTGAATCTTTCTTAAATTTTGCTTACTCTTATGGAGAGCCTCAAGGCAAACAAATTCAGCGTCCATGCGATCATTGTGGAAATGTCTGTTGGTGGGAAAGGAATGTAGTGTATAATCATTTAATAAACCGTGGATTTGTTAAAAATTATAAAAAATGAATCAATCACGAAGAATGGAAAATCCGGTTGGATGTTGATGATCATATGACTGACCCATGTGATGATATTGATGGGTTATTGAATGATCAATTTATACATATTGCACAAGCTGAAGGAGTTTATGAAGGTCCAAATGAAGATGCTAAGAGATTCTATAACTTAGTTGAAGAGGCTAGCCAAGAACTATAACCCAGTTGTAAAGGATTCTCCAGATTATCTTTCACAATCCGTTTATATTTGTTGAAGTGTCTACACGGATGGAGCGAGGAATCATTCACTTCTCTTTTAGAGTTATTAAAAGAGGCCATGCCTGAGTTGAACATTCCTCCATCCTATAATAAAGCCAAATCTATGGTTAAGGATCTCGGTCTTGACTGTGAAAAATTCATGCTTGTCCCAATGATTGCATGTTGTTTAGGAATGACCATAAAGATGATGAATTCTTTCATGTTTGTGGAACATCTCGATATATTAAGCCTACTGAAGTGGACAGTGAGGTTGTTGAGCCTTCTAAAAAATCTCATCGTGTTTCAGCAAAATTTTGAGACACTTTCCCTTAATTCCTAGACTTAAAAGGCTATTTATGTGCTCAAAGACAGCAGATTCATTGAGGTGGCATGACGAGGAACGTTGTAAAGATGGAAAGTTAAGGCATCCTACTGATGGCCAAGCATGGAAAGACTTTGATAGGTTGTAGCCAGATTTCGTACGAGACTGTCGTAATTTGAGACTTGGATTGTCAAGTGATGGATTCAATCCATTTCAGACCATGAGTTTATCTCATAGCACATGTCTAGTTATGTTAATGATTTATAATTTTCCTCCTTGGATGTGCATGATCTAGAATACTTGATGTTGTCTTTACTCATTCTTGGCCCTCGATCACCTGGAAATGACATTGATATCTATTTAAAACTGTTGATAGATGCGTTAAATTTGTTTTGGAATTCTGGAGTTGAAACATATGATGCTTCAAGAAATCAAACCTTTCAAATACAAGCAACTCTTATGTGGACGATCAGTGACTTCCCTGCATATGCTATGTTATTTAGTTAGAGTACAAAAGGAAAGATGACATGTCCTTGTTGTAGGTTTGGCACTAATTCTTGTTATCTGAAACATAGTAGAAAGATGTGCTATATGGATCATCGTGTTTTTATACCCAAGGATCATCCGTGGAGATCTAACAAAAGATCTTTTAATGGAAAAACTGAATTTAGGCCTCCTCTGGCTTTGCTAACCGAAACTGATGTGCTGAATAGCTTACAAAACATGAACAGTGTGTTTGGGAAGCAGAGAAAGAGATCAAATAATGGCCCGTGGAAAAAAGGTCAATATTTTTTGAATTGCCTTATTGGGAGCACAACCCCTTACTCTACAACCTTGATATAATTCACATAGAGAAGAATGTAGTTGAAAATGTAATTGGAACTCTTTTGGATATTTTAGGCAAAACAAAGGATCATGCAAAGGCTCGTCATGATTTGAAAGAGATGGGAATTAGAAAAAACCTTCATGCAAAAAGTACACCGGATGGCAAGAGAACAAAGATGGCAAAAATGTGCTTCTCAATGACTAATGGAGAGAAATCAGTTTTCTGCGGAGTTCTAAAGACAGCAAAGCTGCCTGATGGTAGTGCCTCTAACATATCTAGGTGTACGCAACAAGATGAAAGAAAAATATCTACTTATAAGACCTATGATGATCATTTCATGTTACATTACTTGCTGCCAATACCAATTAAAAACATCCTTCCTGATCATGTTGCTATTGCTTTGATTCGTCTAAGTTTCTTCTTTCATCGTTTATGTCAAAAAGTTATCACACTGGAAGAAATAGATTGCTTAGAAGTAGAGATCAGAGAAACATTAAATCAGTTAGAGCAAATTTTTCCTCCTCTATTTTTTGATATAATGAGTCATTTGACTGTTCATTTGGCGAATGAGGTGCAATTAAGAGGTCCAGTTCAGAATCAATGGATGTATCCCTCTGAAAGAGATATGTGTACATTCAAATCGTATGTCGGCAACAAAAATTGTGCAGAAGGATCTATAACAGAGGCACATCTGGTTAAAGAGTGTTTAACATTATGCTCTAGATATTTGTATGAGGGTGTATGCACCAGATTTAATAGAAGACCCTGAAATGATGATGAATATGGCTCGGGTGATGCACAAACTTATAGTTTGTTTCCTAACAGTGGTTATCCTTTAGGATCAAAGAAAACTGCTGCTACTGTTTTAGATAACAAGTCATTAAGTCAGCTGCATGCATAATTATTGGATAATTTTGATGAAGTTCAAGAGTATATTAGGTACTTTAATCATTTATAGTATTTCCTTTTTACATATAGTTTTTAACTTATTTTATTTATTTCTCTAACAATTAAAAATACTTGTTGTGCAGAGAGCATGAACTGGAAGTTGATAATCAACTGCGAAGAACTAAATGGAACAAGGCTAAGAATCATAGTCAAAGTTTCTCCCAGTGGTTTGAAACTCCTGCTTTGCAAGAGGATGTGCCTGATTTGATAAAAGAATTTACTAAAGGACCAAATTCAGTTGCTAAAAGATATTCTGGATATCTTAATAGTGGATATAGATTCTTTACTAGGCTTCGTAATTCAAGGAGTAAAACCCAAAATAGCGGTGTTACATTAGTTGCCTCAGCCACAAGCTTTGCAAGCTCAAAGGATAAAAATCCAGTTGATGCAGATTTGGCTTATTATGGTAGAATAGTTGATATAGTTGAGATAGACTATTATGGCCATTTTAAGGTTGTTTTATTTAAGTGCAACTGATATAAGGTTGGAAAAGATATGTATGGGCTTACTTATGTCTACTTAAACAAGAAATGCTCTCTGGAAGAGCCTTTTGTGCTAGCATCTTAAGTGCACCAATATTTCTATGTTCAAAATCCATATGATCAAGGTAGATATTATGTTATGCAGACTTTTCCGAGAGACTTGTTTAACGTAAGTGATCAGGTTGAACAAAGTTATAGAACTAAGCCATCTGAACAGTTGATGTGCCCATCTATACTAGATGATAATGGTGAATTTGTCTTAATAAGGAATGATGTACCAGAAATAATTATTGATGAGGCTGAGGTGGCTACTGAAGGATTTCCTGCTCAACAACTTGAAGTTGAGTATGATGATGAATCTGAAGCCGAGTTCAAAGATGAGTATGAAGATGATCAGTTTGAAGACGAGTCTAAAGACAATTCTGAAGTCGATTCTGAAGACGAGTCCAAAGAAGAGTCCAACGATGATTTTAATGATGAACCACGACTTTATTATTTTGTTATTGACTTAGCGTTAGCTTAACATTTTTATTATTTGACTGTTTGCTGGTATAAGGACTCTTAACTATGTAATATGCAGAAACACATATGAGATTGTCAATCCTTATGTATTTGGTTGGCTTCTTTTTTGAGCCTGATTATTATTTTGTTAATGACCTATAGTGCTAGCTTACTCTTTTGTGTGTCTGATTATTGTTGTGATTTGTGAACTGAACTTGATACTAATTAAATACCTACTTTTTCTTATTTTCAAGTACTGGTCATCCTAAGAAGGTGTGCGTACTAACAATATTTGAGGCAGCATAGTGATACTAAATAGGTAGCATCTGTAAGTAGATTTCTTAGGTCCAGTTTATTACTACATATTCTATATTTGGCCTAGGAACAATGTAATTTTCTAAAGTCCTATCTGTATTTACAGAGTTGAAGTCATTGAGAGAAAAGAAAATAGAAAGATTAGAAGAAGGTGAGAAGAATGGAGAAGTCAGCAACATTAAAGGAAAAAGTCTCAAATCCAAATAAAGCTCAAAGTCCTATGAAGAATATTAATTCTAATGTTCAATACCGATCAAGTGCAGGCACCAGTAACACATAAAAGAAAGAATTTTGAGGAGTCTGTTCCACAACAAGGAAAAGTAATTGCTTGGGCACATGCCAATGGTCCAATTGTCCTCTACGGAAGAGATTACTTCACAGATGATTATAGGAAAGGACCAAACACACAGAGGTTATTTTAATCTCAAACTGGACAGTCCATTCAAGAAAAAGAAATGGAATTACCATTTCATAACCTCATGTTCCAAGCATCTTTAGTGGTAGATGTTAATACGTCACACGTCATTGGAAGAGCACAAGGTGAATAAAAGAAACAACATGTTACTAAAGAGCTTCAAAATTGCAAACAAGTGAAGAGGAAGTCAGTCCTACCAGCGACTAGTCTTGATCAGTTTCTAAAAAAAAGAAGAGATATACATAGGTGGTGAAAAACAACATGATACTCACACAAAAACTAATATGTCAGCTCTTTTAGTTGATGGACATAATAAAGGACTGGATGATATTGTGAATGAAGAAGAAATTGGTAAGGCTGGGTGTGCTAGAGATGAGGATATGGACATTGATTGTGGTACAAATGGTATGTCTTAAGCTTTTTATGTTTATTACTACTTTTAATTTTGTTTTTCTTATTTCTTGTATATTTCATCAATCTAGGGATATCATAGAAGAAAAAAGTTCAAGGGCAAACAATATGTAAGAAAATTCACGCTAGAAATTTAGACGAAAGAGAGGAGGTGATATTTCACAAAGGACAAGCAGTGGGACCAAATGGCAAGACAGTTTCTAATTTGAGAAGCTTCATAAAAACAGTTGCAAGGAATCCTAGATTTATCACCTTGATGTACACTAGGTGGCATGCTGTGCCAAAGGAAAATAAAAAGCGCATGTGGGATTATGTCAAAGTAAGAAAAATTATTTTTTCAGATTGTATGTCTATTGTATGTTATTACTAACTCAAGCTAAATTTATTTTGTTTTGCATAGTCAAAATTCATAATTCAACCAGAAGGAGAGAAGTGGGTGATGATAGTCTTCGTGATGCTTGGAGGTAACGCAAAAAAAGTACTAAACAAAGATGTTTCAATAAGAAACTTACTGATGAAGAAATGCTAGCAAAATATCCCTATGACATGCCAGAATTTTAATTAAGCCAGTTGATAAACAATGCATTTCTACTCTTGGACATATCTTGCATCATTTCTAAACTTTGTGTTTTGATTTATAAATTAATAGATCTCTTTTTATCGAACTTTAGGCGGTGAGAGAGGTAAATTCTTAAAACAGAAAAGAACAAAAGTGGAGGCATCAGATGGGTCCTATTAGTTTTGCAAGAGTACACATGACATTGGTAATATTTAGTAGATACACACTGTGAAAAAGTTGAATTTTTCATTTTTCGTACTTTGTCAGAATGCATATATTAGTGTCTGTTTTAACTTTATTTTAATATAATTGTAGCATGCAACCAAAGAAAACAACGAGGAACCATCACAGTCTGAACTGTTTATTACAACTCGTACAAAGAAGGGGAAAGGAGTTCAAGTAGATAGCCAAATTTTTATAGTAAGTAATTTTTGTGCTACACTCTTCTTCTTCTTCTTTGCTGGACTGTTTGTTGTGTACTGTGATCACTGTCGTTTCCCCTTTGGTTAGTCATTATGAGAATTTTGTGTTTCTATATGTTGTTTACAGAATTTTTTTTCAGAGGCTGAACTTCAAAATCATCAAAATTCTGGGAAAACACCAAATAATGCATTCAAGGCAGTGTTTGGAAAGAAGCAGCCTATTCAACTTAGATGCTATGGTAGATCAGTGACCGCACGTATGAGCAAACCAACAAGCTTAAACAATAAAATGCCAATAAAGTCAGTTCTCTTAAGGAAGAACTGCGTGAAATGAGAGAAGAAATGCGATATTTTTTAGTCAATTGGTGGCAAACAACCCTGGATTAAATGTTCAACATATACCAGGGTGTGCCAGATCTAACGTTCATTCTCCTATTGATGCAAGCAGTGCACAAGCTGAACTAGGGCAAAATCTACCAAATTCTTCTATCTCAGCTCATGCTTCGATTTATGAAAAGGTACTTTATATTTTACATTCACAAGAAACTTAAATATTAAGCTTTTAAATGTGCAAGAGGGTGTAACACTACTAGTGATGGATATTGTTTATTGCACTGTGGGTGGTTAGTTGGGATTCTATTGTCATAAATATATGTCATTTTCTTAATAACTTGTATGACTTAGTAACAACTGTCCTGTATTTGTTGCTTAATTTCTTCTGCATTATGGATTTTTAGATAATCTACTTAGTCTCAGAATTTGGCCTCTTGTTTGAATGAAATGATAACTCTGTTGGCAGACCAGTAACTGAACTATACTATTAGTCTAAACGATTTCTTTCCTGGACTGATGCTTAATTTCTTTTACAAAAAAATTGATTTGGAACTGATGGGGGGCATGGATTTTAAACTGGAGCTCTGGTTTGGGATTGTAGATGAAAACTGGAGGAAGCTGTGGTTTTGGTTTGTAAATGGGGACTGCAGGAGGTTCTTTGGTTTTGGTTTTGGCTTTGGCTTTGAATTTTGCTAGGTTTTGATTTTGGTTTTGGTTTGTAAATGGGGACTATAGAAGGTGTATTTGGTTTGGTTTTGATTTTGGTTTTAGTTTGTAAATGGGAACTACAGGAGGTGTATTTGGTTTTTGTTTGGTTTTGGTTTTGGTGTACATAGGTTGCTGTTATGAGCGTCTATTTAATTTTACACACCCTTAACACAATTGAGCACACTCTTCATGATGTTCCTAGCTCTGATGCCTACATGGATATAAAAGAAAGAAAAGATGCAGAATGCAGGAAAATGGTATGAAAGAGTGTTTTACTTTATGAGCATGGCTAAAGATGTTACTAGTCATATTTAAAGACAGTACATTATATATAATACTCCAATGTTGCAGAAGAATGAAACTTGGTACACATCAATAATGTTGTATGTTTACTTGAAACTTTAGAAAAATACTATGTCTGAAAACTCTATATGAAAATATTGATTTATATTCACCTCATTAGAAGGACAGGAATCAAATCAGTCTATAGATTCAGTATATTAAGTAAATAAGAATCAAAACCAGCAAACCTGTACCTAGTGTTGTAGTAGTACTTGTTTTTATTAGTACTTCTATATGTATGCTCCGTCATTAAATAAATAATTTATTAATTTCCATGCTATCTTGAGTAGAATCAGCTCAAGATGAATTAGCTTGTATGGTCAAAATTGCAGAAGTTGACACACGGATAGTAAGAGAAATAAAGAGTTTGGTTTTGGTTTGTAAATGGGGATTACAGGAGGTGCATTTAGTTTAGTTTTTATTTTAGTTTTGGTTTGAAAATGGGGAATGAAGGAAGTGCATTTGGTTTGGTTTTAGTTTTGGTTTCAATGTGTGTTTTCCATCAATTTTAAACTATTTTGGAGGACCCAATCTTGGAGGATTCAATGCCTTTGTATGTTGGACATGTTGCAGCTGATGCACTGTATAATTGTTTGTTTTATATGTTGGACATGGTATTATCTACTGTCTTATATGCACTGATGCAATGTGTATTAATTGATTTGGGTTTCAATGTGTGTTTATAGAAACCAGAACTTGTTGGTCTTGTTGATTAGGAAGTAGAAAACAGAATCTAGGAAGTATAATTTTCCTGTTATCACTAGTTGGTTTTGTTGCATTGAACATGACATTTTTCTAAATTTTAATTTCATTTTGACTGTGTAGGGAAATTATGGTGGTCAAATTTGAATGGTGGCGACAAGTCAACTCGACCTATTGAAGTGAAAGATGAAGATCAGTTGTTGAACTATTTTGAACTATGTTAGAATATATTTTGTTTTGTGTAATGGAATTTATCTTCAGTACTGCTCTAAGAATGTGTTAGTACATTTTGAAATTGTTATTTTCAAAGTTGGTTTGGTTAGATAATTTTAAATCTATACATTTGAATATTTATCAGATAATTTGGTCTTTGAGAACATTTATATGTGTAAGTGTATATATATTATTTCTGGCTATATATTCAAACCAAAACTATTATTTTCTATTTATACAATGTTGCCACACTTCAAAAGTGTGGCTATAGGAATGTCAATTGTGTGTAATGTACATAAAAAAATGTTACATTTTATAAGTGTTGTTGTAGAAGAGGTAAAAAAGGCTACATTTTTTAAGTGTGGCCAATAACAACCTACGGCCACGGTTTACAAGTGTAGAATTATCAAATAAACCGGTTGCCAATGGGATGCTACAGAACGTGGCTTTTGTAAGCGTGGCCTAAAGTCAAAGGTTACGCCTTTTTGGCCCACCCCCAAAAAAGCATAGTCTAAAGACTTAAAGCGTAGCCTTTGATCAAAGGCCACACTTTACAAGGGCCAAAAGACTAAAATGTTATAGTATGTATGTCCTTGCGCAAAACAAGTTAGAATTCCTTTTAACTCTAGTAGTATAAAAAGTACTAGCTGCTTTGATTTGTTGCATCTTGATGTATGGGGCCCATATAAACATCTTACCTATGATGGCAATAAATACTTCTTGACAGATTGTAGATGACTTCACTGGGATGACTTGGTTATTCTTACTGAAACTTAAATCTGATGTATAGTACTAAAATAGTTCCTTGCATATGTTAAAACTCAATTTCATAAGAAAGTAAAATGTCTCAGAAGTGACAATGGCACTGAGTTTATAAACTCAACTTGTGATTCCTTATTTAAAGCTCTGGGTATTGTACATCAAACCGCTTGTGTTTATTCTCCTCAGCAAAATGAAGTAGTTGAGAGGAAGCACAAACACATCTTAGAGGTGTGTAGAGCTATAATGTTCCAAGGGCATAACCCTATCAAGTTTTATAGTCAACGTCTACTAGCTTCAACATACCTCACTAACAGGTTTTGCTCATGTATTCTAAACAACAAATCACCCTATGAAATGTTGCATGGTAGTAAACTATCTATTGATTATATTAGAGTCCTAGGGTGTCTTGTGTTTGCCAAAATAGTAGCAGAAACTAACGAGCTCAAACCAAGAGTTATACCTATTATACATCTCTATTACACAAAAGGGCTACATTCTATATGATTTTACTAACTCTATATTCTTTGTCAACAAAGATGTTGAGTTCAGAGAAACTGTATTTCCTTTTTAGACTCTTAAGAATAGATAAGAGGCTCCATTTCTTGACATATTTTTGATCAACTTATTGAACAACATGAGCACACATACAACACTAGACCTATAGAAGCTGCTACTCAAAGTCATTACCAGAAATCAGTCATACAGCTGCTCAACCTTCTGTGTCTTTTTGTGACAATAGACAGCCAATATAACACACCACAACACCTGAACAATGGAAGTTAACCAGAACCAAAGCAGCTCCTCTTTGGCTAAAAGACTTTGTTACTACTCAGAAGGCTAATCCTGCAGCTTCATACAACATTGCCAACTATGTCAATTATGGTCATTCAACATCTAGTTATCATCCTTTTATTATTGGTAGTTCAAATCACACTGAACCAGCATCTTATAAGGAAGCCATCTTAAATTTTAGATGGATTGAGACTAGTGTTTTAAAAGGCAGGGGCGTAAGGCGAGGTGTTTTACCCTGAGGCGATGGGGCGTAAGCCTCATGGAACTTTAATTTTAAATATTTACAAATTAATATTATTAGAAAAAATATTTTAAAAAAGGATAAATCACCAAAAAAATAAGTAAAACTACATACACAAATTATAAAAAATAAAAAAATAAATAGAGTATGTATCTAAAACTATTTCAGGTAAAAAAAAACTAATCAAAGCAACACAATACACTCAATATATAATGCCAACTTTTTATATAATAAAGTAATAAACCATTATATGTCCTCAAAAGTACAAGTTTGTCCAAAAAAAGTGCATAATTAACCAACCCCCTCCCCATACAAATTGGTAAAAGTGATGTTGTACATGCTTTGAGCGATTTGGGGGGAAGCATCAATTTGATGCCCCTTTCAGCTTTTAATACTCTTAATTTGGGAAAGCCAAGGCCCTCCTCAGTTGTGGTACAGATGGCGAACAGAATTAGAGTGGTCCCCGAAGGGATCATTGAGGATGTTGTCATTAAGGTTGGTAAATTTATTATTCCTGCTGACTTTATTGTTCTTGACTATGATATAAATGACAGGGTACCAATCATATTGGGCATCCATTCTTGGCTACTGGCGGAGCATTGATAGATGTGAGAGAGGGAACGCTTAAGATGAAATTGAATGATGAAGAGGTAGTCTTTAGAGTGTACAAAGCACTCAATACACCCTCACACTATAGAGATCTATGCATGATCACAACGATGAAAGTGGATGAGTGTGGGGTGGAAGGATGCAAACTACCAATTACCTCTTTGGTTTCTCTCATGGAGTTGCCCAAGTTGACAAATAAGCCTGAACCCGCAAAACTTGAATGCAATCCTGAAAAGGTAGGTGTAAGAAAAGTTGTAGACCTCACTTATGAGCACTCAAGAGGTCAGAAAAAAAGGAAAAGATGTGGCCTGAGTACGAGGAAGAGGATGAGAGACTGTGGATGGGAGTTGTGATGTAAATCGCATAGCGAAATTAAATCAGGCGCTACTTAGGAGGCAACCAATGTTAAGATAGGATTTTGTACTTTTTAGTTTTTCTTTAGTATCACCTTTGGTTTTGGTTTTGCTTTGTGTTAACAAGTTGAGGGGAAGTCTGAGTACCTGAGATCTAAGATAAGGAGCATGGCAAAAACTGAGTGTGGGGTCCCCCAGACCTCCTAGATGGATATGATGCTACTAGCTAGGCCTAGAGGCCTCAGGGAGTATTTCTCTTTCTTTTTTCTTTGAGTTATACTTTAGGGACAAAGTGTGATTTTAAGTATGGGGTGGGGAATCTTCCCGATTTTTTTAGGGTAAAGTACTTGCGCTATAGGATTTTTATTTTTTTTATTTGTTTGCAAGTTTTGACTAAATTAAAAAAAAAATTACAAAAAGATTTTATCTTGAATTATTTTTAGTTTTTGTTTATGATTAGTAGAAGCACACTTCACCCACCCCTCGATTTTTCTTTTTGGTTCTTTTTCGAGGGGGCGCCCTTTGAATCCAGTATCCTTTTTGATTTTTAGGAGGAATTTTAAAATTTATGTCATTAGGAATAAATAGAGATGCTCTTGCTAGGTGCTACACATGATTACTTGAGGCAAGTTGGTGTTGAATTTTAAGGCATGATGTGAAAATTGAATGACTATTTTTGAGACACCTAGGCTCTTTTATCTGACTCTTGTGTGACGTTGGCTTAAATTTGAATTCTTGAAATTACTTCTTTGAGTGTCTATAGGCCTTCTTCTTGATTTAAACATGTTCCAAGTGTGAGTGAGGTTTTTGTTATATTTCAAGTGCATATTGATGTCTATAACTTACCCGGTGTGTTTGCAAAGTAAAATAAAGAATGTTGAGTTTATGAGATGATATAGCCATTTCTTTGATAGTCATGTTTTATACCTTCTTTATCTACCATTTATGCATTATCTTAGTTAGCCCGGTTGAGCCTTTAGCCTGTTCCTTGGTAGCCTCATATGTAGCTTACTCCTTTCTTTTAATTGACCATAATTTGATCCAAAACTCCTAAGCACTTTAGTTGAAAAGTTAAGATGTTAAGAAGTGTAAAATTGAAGGAGGAAAAAGTGAAAGTGATGCCCCAAGGAAATAGCTTTTGTTGTGTTAAAAATTTTATGTGTTGTTGGTAGGGAGTAATGTAACAAAAAGAAAATTGATCAAAAGAAGTGACTCATGTGTTGATAGCAAATACTCCCTGCTAAATATGTGTAAGCTACCTTAAAAATATGGGGCAAAACAAAAGAGAGGTGGTAATATAAAAGTGGTGAAAAATAGGTTAGTTGGAGTTGAGTTTAATGTAGAAGTGTGATGCATTAAAGCGCTTGGGAAAGTTAGTCACTATTCTTGACAAAAATAGTTCCTACCCGTCCCTTAGCCTATATTATAACCCTTTAAGCCTACTTGATCTTGAGCTTTGATATTCTGAGATTAGTGGAGTACTACTCTAAGGTCAAGCTTATGGTCCATCTCAAGTGACATGTGAATTCTTTGTGAGAGTGAGAGGAATTTGATTCTTGCACTCATTCTTGTTATAAATTACATATATGTGTGTGAATAAGGGTGACACTCTTGTGGTGATGGTGCATGTTTAATGATGGATAGGTGACTTATATGATCTTTTTGTTAAGTAATGTGCATGAGGTTGCCAACTTGGTAGAGTCAATTCTTGAGGCTAGGAAGTCTTGGAGTAGTATTCATGTGTTTTCAATTAGAATGTGACATGCGCTTGAGTGTCTTACGTCAAGTAGTGATGATAAAGTTTTCCTTTATGGTGGTTAATGTAAAGAGTTGTTCGAGGATGAACAAGGCTTTAAGTGTGGGGTGGTGATCTTAGGCTTATTTATACTCCTAAGTATCGTTATCTACGCGCATTTAGCTTAGTTTTGAGGATAATTTAACGTGCTTATGTGAATAATTAGTGATATTGGTTTATTTGTGTGCTAATCCTCATGTTTATGTGGTTTAAGGTTCATTTGAATCAATTCAAGAGTGAAAAAACAAAGGCAAGGCTAGACGAGTTAACTAGTCAAACCAAGCTTGCATTGTGCTTATTCTCGAGTGATTTCGATGAGCTTAAACCATTGTAATTTATAATGGTTGTTATGATAATGTGCAGTATCTTAATGGAGGTGATTTGGGTGACATTTGAATCTGCAAATGAGCTACAATGGATGATGGAACAAGGAGCAAGTTCGACGAGCGATAAGGGACTCAACCGGGCAAAATTGCGCCCAGTTGTTGCTACCCCTGTTCCGCACAGAACACCAAGTATCCAAGCCATGAGATGCCCTACAACATGGATTGATCTACTGGAATTTTAATATTAATCCCACAAGCCCCGCGGCGCGCCACCCATTCAACATGACAAGCTCCGCGACGCGGAGCTACCTAGAGGCTAGCTAAGTCAGTCCTAGAGTTCTAGTTTGAGTTGAAAACGTGTGGGACTTGTTCCTAATCCTAATGGGACTTTGTTTGTATGAATTTAGGGCCATATAAACATCTTAAAACACTGAAAATTAGTGGGAAACACATGGGGGAACTCCATAACACGAAATTGACACAGACACACTCCTAAACCAACTAGGATTTCATTTTCTACCTATTTTAAGTGAGGGCAAAGGGTTCAATGTATATAATTTTGTGTGAGGATTCTTATGGACGAAATTTGGGACTATAAAAGGAGTACTTATCCACATTTATACAGAATTTTTGGAGGCTACACGAATTGGAGAGCAAAGGAGACATCAAGGAGCTCAAACTAGGGTTCTTTCCTCTTTTACTTTTCTTTCTTGTCATTTTTATTTATGAACTCATTTATGGAGATTTTTGTATGAATATGAGTGGATAAACACCCTATTTATAGGGTTGAGTCTACAACATGATTGTGTAATTTTGGTTTGATTTTTGGTTAATGTGTTTATCACGTAATTGATTATTCTTGCATTCTTGTTTTACTATTCTAAAGCGTCATGAACTTTAGGATAAATCTAAATCTCAAAACGAATTGACCATAGGAGTTGAGGGATGGAATGAAGAATGTAGGGAGTGTGGATCATGTCTTTAATTAGTTTAGTATAAATTATTAAAGTATGATTTACGGTTAGGATAGAGATATACTAAATGCCCCACTTGGTTAGTGAAACGGGAAGAAAACGTAGTGCATCCGAATTAAACTCACATCCCTGCTCAAAGATGTAGTTGTGAGACTGATTTGGATAGATGACTTAGAGGGTGACCATCTCCGAATTATATTATCAACCTCGTAAATCAATAATCACGATAAACACCAACGCCGGCTAGAAATCATAGTTATACATGAATGTGAAGTAAATGCCTCAACCTTGGTATTCTCCATATATTTTTTCTGATCCAAGTTTTATATCGTTTTTATTTCAATCAATTATTTTATAAAATTAAAACCCAGAACTCTTGTTGGTTACAAATCACATTTGTTTAACTTAAATATTAATACTATAATTGGATCATCTGCTAATCACCAAGTCCCTGTGGGATCGATAACCGGCTCGTAAGAGTCACTTTACTACTTGTTTGGCCACGTACACTTGTGTGTGCGCATGGGCGCAACAGAGAGATATAGGCAGATTTATGCAGAAAATTACCCCAAAATGGTTTATTATTTCTAAACTCGTTTTGGGAAGGGCTTAGATGATTTTGGGCGATTTTCACTTGTTTTCATCCAAATTCTTTTTAAAGGTAAGTAATTCATTCCATTAACTCGTAGTTCGATTGTAAACTACTAGAAATTGTTAGTTTATGGGTTTTGGGGAGGATTTAGCTTAGCCTAGCTAGGGTAAATTGGGTATAAAACCATTGGGTTTTGGTTAAAAGTGGGTAATTTACTCTTGCATGACTATTATTCACTGTTGTAACCATGAAATAGGTAGGATTAATGTGAAATTATGATAGAAAAACCCTAAAATGGGAGAAATGATCATGAAATTGGCCTTAGAGTTTGAAATTAGGTTATAATCCTTGATATTGTAGGTCATTTGGTTGATTATGTATTATATTCATGTTTTTAGACCACAATCAAGCCAAAGTTGCAAGAAAAGAAAAGGCTCAAGTTCGTTAGAGCATTCCTGGCTTGGATTGAGGTAGGTGATAGTTTATTATAGTTGAAACCCAACTTGTTTTATGTATATGTAATATTTGTTCCTTTATATTGCTTGTTACAATGCATGTCCAAGGAATATGACTGATTATTTAAAATCCTAAGTGTTAATCACATGCAATGAATTTATATGAAAAGCTTGTTGGTTTTTACAAGTGTTATTTCTATTTTATTTTGGTTGTGATTGTTGCGATGTCTGCCATTATTATGGGATGTACCGATATTTGTATATCTCCACGAGATTGTTTGTTATAAGGTTGGCAGATATTTAATGTCTGGGATTTGGTACATATACAAGAGCCCATCCCCTGCAGGTCATGGCTAGTGGGCGATTATAAGACCCTTAGAATGTATGTTCAAAATACAGGGGAGTGTGACGGTTCCTTGAGTGAGTCGGGGATTTTGTTTTTACTTATGATTTTAGTTCCTTGAGTGAACCGGGCTTACGTGCTTATTTGCTATATTTGGTTTCTTGATGTAAACCGAGATTCATAATCTTTCTTTTATTATTGATGAAATAAATCTTTGAGTGGCTCAGGTTTAATTGTAAAGTTGGCATGACTTTATATTGTCTATTTTCTTGAGTAATTGAGACATGGTTGTTATAGTTTATTTAGTCATAGTTGTTGACTTGGAAGTCTTGTTGGTAGTCATGGTCTTGACTTGACTTGTTGTCTATGTTGACTTGCATTCACTGAACGATATGATGTCATTGAATAAGGTTAAGCGTTATAAGTTTGAGGTAAAGTTTCATAGTAGGTGTTAATGGTTTTCTTGCTTTACTAAGTTATGGTTATGTATTCATATTTCTCATTTTGGGTTGGCCGATGACCCTACTAGTACACTATTGTTTCTTGTGTACTGATACTATACGTGATTTTCTTTTTGTTGAGTGCAGAGCATATTCCAGGGACTGTTTCAAGACCTCAGCTGTGATTCAGATAGTGTTCGAACTCAAGGGTGAGTTACATCTTCTGGGATGCCATGAGTTCTTCATTTAGTTTTCTAGTCCATTGTTTCAGACATAGACATTTATGTTGTTTTGCGTTGTACCCTTTATTGACATTTAATAGTGTTTTGGTATAATGACTTTCAGATTTTAGGAGATTATTTAGATTTCATATTTTCTGCATTATTATTTTGGTTTAGTTATGGAATTGTTGGTTTTATTAATGAAAAAGGATTAGTTGCCTAATTCTTGGCTAAATGTTGGGTTGCATGGGGTTAGATGGTTCTCCCACCAAAATTTAGTGAGGGTTCCACTCACGACAGGTTGGGTCATGACAAAGTTGGTATCAGAGCCCTAGATTTGTTGATCTCATTATACCAAAACATGTCCAGTAGAGTCTTGCAGAATGCTACAGAGACATCTGTACTTTTCTTTAAGAGGCTATAGGACTTTAAGAAACAATCATTTCTTTCTTCTTTTATGTTTTAACTTGATTCCAATTGGTATCTAACCTTCTTCATTCTTTGATCCGCAAATGGTGAATACTAAAACAAACGAATTCAAGGCCACAACACCCGCACCAACAGCTCCAGCTGCGAAATTGGCTCTTTGGGGATGTGAAAGGGGTAGGGGAAGAGGGAGAGCAACACTTGCCAAGAGTGGAGCTCAGGCAGCAGCTGGTCAGGCTCGTCAGAGATCAGTGACACCTTCCCCATCCCAGGATCACTATAAGAAGGTTGAGGATAAGAAAAAAAATATTGGTGAGAAGGAGAAGGTGGCACCAATTAGAGGTGCAGCTCTTCCCCCTATGTCTACTGAGATGATTCAGAAGGTAATTTATTTTCTAAGTGGATTGGCCGATATTAGGTCCACTTCTACTATGCCTGCCTATCAAATTCAAGATGTTCAGCCTACTGCTGCACTTGTTCCTAGAATGGTAAGGCTTTGGAGACTGATATTTTTCCTTGCTCGGTGTAAGGTCTTGTCATGATCAGGACTAAATAGGACATGCTGACTAAGTTCTTGAAGATGAAACCTCCTACTTTTGTTAGCTCTAAGATGGCGGATGCATTTGAGTTTATTGTTGATTGTTATGAAAGGCTGCATAAGATGGGTATTATTGAGCAGCACAGTGTTGAGTTTGTTACTTTCCATCTGCAAGGTGATGTAAAGCAGTGGTGAAGGATGTATGCAGAGTGTAGGTCACCAATTTTGCCTCCATTGACTTGGGCTCAATTTTATACCTTATTTTTGTAGAAGTATGTACCTCGTACTCTTCGTAATCACAAGAAGGATGAGTTTCTGGTCCTTGAGCAGGGCAATATATTTTTTGCGGCCTATAAGGCCAAATTTCATGCTTTGTCTCGTTATGCTACTCAGCTACTTGGTACAGAGGAGGAAAGGATTCAGCGTTTTGTGTAGGGCCTGACTTGCTGGTTTTGACTGTTCATATGACTTCTACCAGGAAGACCTTTAATGAGGTTTCTGATTATGTGAAAAAGGTAGAAGGGGTCAAGCAAGTTGTTCAGGCAAAGGATTTAGAGAAGAAGTCCTAGAATGTGGGTAACTTTGGTGGTTCTTATTCCAGGGTTCATAGCCAGCAGGGCTATCTGGCTTGCCCCATTTAGTCAGCTCTGCCAACTTCTACAGGTGGTCCGTCAGGGGCTATTCAGTAGCCCTCAGTCGCTAGAAGCCAAGGGGCTTTTTATTCTTCATTCAAAAGGCCTTCTCTTGAGCAAGGTTGTTATACTTGTGGAGTGGTAGGGCACTTCAAAAGAGAGTGTCCTCAGATACTAGTGGGATTATAGGGTTAGCAATAGGCTAAGGTGGCGGTTCTGGCTGGTAGAGGTGGTGAAGGTAATGGTAAGGGTCATCCATAGGGTAGGCGGGGTAATAATTAGAAAGGTCATGGTGAAAATCGAGGAAATGGTAATGCAGGGAAGGGTAGAGCGCAGCCTACTAGAGAGGTAGCCCAGCTTGATGATAGAGCTTATTGTTATGCCTTCCTAATCAATACCGAGGTCGAGGTATTTGATTCCATCATTACAAGTACTATTCTCATCTATGACCGAATGGCTACTGTCTTTTTTTATCCAGGTTCCACTAATTCTTATGTATTTGTTGGATTTGCCTTGGGATTAGACTTGATTTGTGACATACTTGACTCTCATGTTTATGTGTCTACTCTGGTTAGAGACTCTGTGGTAATGACTCATGTGTACCGTACATGTTCTATTTCATTCATGGGTTTTCAGACTTGGGTAGATTTGATAATCTTATACATGCTTGACTTTAACATTATCCTCGGTATGACTTGAATATCTCTGTATCATGGTGTTTTAAATTGTAATGCTAAGATAGTAACCTTAGAGATGACTGAAATGGATAAGTTAGAGTAAGAAGGTGTATATAAGCCTAAGTCAGTGAAAATTATATTTTTTGTTCGGGATAAGAAATTAGTTGGGAGAGGGTGTTCGGGTTTTCTAGCACATCTCCCGGATATTAGTGCAGCATCTCTTTCTGTTGAGTCAGTCCTAGTAGTGTCAAAATTTCAGGAGGTATTTCCCACAGATTTTCCTGGTATGCCTCCGAATCGGGACATTGACTTTTGTATTGATTTGGAGCCGAGCACTCGCCCTATTTCTATTCCTCCCTATTGGATGTCTCCGGCTGAGTTGAGAGAACTCAAGACTTAGTTGCAAGAGTTACTTGACAAATGATTTATTCATCTAGTGCTTCTCCATGGGGTGCTCTAGTGTTGTTCGTTAAGAAAAAGGATAGCGTGCATTAACTACAAGAAGTTGAATAAAGTTACCATCAAGAATAAGTATTCTTTGCCCCGGATAGATGATCTTTTTGACCAGTTACAGGGTGCTTTCATTTTCTCCAAGATAGACTTGAGATCGGGTTATCATCAGTTAAAAATTCATCCTGAGGATATACCTAAGACAGCCGTCAGGACCTGCTATGGGCATTATGAGTTCTTGGTGATTTCATTTGGGTTGACTAATGCGTCAGCAGCTTTCATGAGTTTGATAAACGGTATCTTTAAGTCATTCTTGGATTATTTTGTGATTGTTTTTATTGATGACATTTGGGTTTACTCCAAGAGTTAGAAGGAACATGCAGGTCATCTTCACATTATTTTGGGAATTTTGAAGGAGAAGCAGTTGTATGCTAAGTTCTCCAAATGTGAGTTCTGGTTGTCTTCTGTTTCTTTTTTAGGGCAAGTAGTTTTGAAAAAGGGGGTGATGGTAGATCCCCAGAAGATAGAGGTTTTAAGTGCTGGGTTCGGTCTAGCTCTATGAATAAGGTTAAAAGTTTTGTGGGTCTTGCTAGTTACTATCACAGGTTTGTCAAGAATTTTGCATCTATTGCTACTCACTTGACAAGGTTAAACCAAAAAAAAGTGTCATTTGTTTGGTCGGACAAGTGTGAGGAGAGCTTTTAAAAGTTCAAGACACTTTTGACTACAGCTCATAATTTTTCACTGCCAATTAAAGGTAAAGATTTCATTGTATTTTGTGATGCTTCACTTTCTAGTTTGGGTGTTGTGTTGATGTAGGACAGGAATGTGATTGTATATGCCTCAAGGCAATTAAATCCTCATGAGAAAAATTACCCAATCCATGACTTGGAGTTGATGGCAGTGGTTTTGCACTTAAGATTTGGAGACACTATCTTTATGGTGTCAATTATGAGTTACTCACAAACCATCACAGTTTACAGCATATGTGTATGAAAAAGGACTTGAATTTGATATAGAGAAGGTGGATGGAATTGTTTAAAGATTATGATGTAACCATCCAATACCATTCAAGTAAGGCCGATGTGGTGGCAAACACATTGAGCCAGAAAGTGGTAAGCATGGGTAGTTTGGCTTGTTTGAGGGTGTCAAGGAGACCCCTGGCTAGAGATATTCATACTTTAGCATCTCAGTCTATACAGTTTGGTGTTTCTGAAAGGGGTAGAGTGTTGTCTAGCATGGAGGTAAATTCAATATTCCTTGATTTGATCAAGGCCAAATCGTTTGAAGAAGAGAAGTTGAACAGACTTCGAAACAAGGTTGTATGTGGTGAACTTCTGATGCCACACTTAATTCGTGTGGGGTATTGATGGTGAGGATATGCATGTGTATGCCTCAGGTTGGTGATTTGATTCCTAATTTACTTGCAGAAGCTCATGGTTCTCGATACTCTATTCATCTGGGTGCACCCAAGATGTACCATGACTTGAGATAGCTCTACTAGTGGCCCAAGATGAAGAGGGATATAGTTAAGTATGTGTCTAAATGTCACAATTATCAGCAGGTGAAGTATGAACATCAAAGGCCTGCGGGGTTACTTTAGAGGATGCCCATTCCCGAGTAAAAGTGGGAGAGGATAATGATGAACTTTGTAGTACATCTTCCTAAGACCTAGGGTAGCATGACTTGATTTGGGTCATAGTGGACAGGCTGACCAAGTCAGCTCATTTTATCCCAATTTGAGTGGATTACAGCTCAAAGCAGTTGGCCAAGATTTATGTCAAGGAGATATTGAGGTTGTACGGTGTACCAATTTCCATTATTTTCGATAGAGGTACACAATTCACCTGTAAGTTTTGGGATAGGCTACATGAAGAGTTGGGAACTAAGTTTGACTTCAACACTACTTTCCACCCTCAAACTGACAGGCAATCAGAGAGGACTATCTAGGTTTTTCAGGATGTGTTAAGGACCTGTGTGATTGATTTTGATGGTCATTAGGATAAGTTTTTGTCGTTTATGTGAGTTTTCATACAACAATAAATATTATTCCAGAATTAATTTAACTCTATTCGAAGCACTCTATGAGAGAAGGTATAGATCACCCATAGGGTAGTTTGAAGTTGGTGATGTGAAAACTTTAGGCACAAACTTGGTGAAGGAAGCACAAGAAAAGGTGAGGTTTATTTAGACTAAGTTGTTTGCAGCCCAGAGTAGGCAAAAGAAGTACTTAGACTATAAGGTCAGGGATATGTCATTCAAGGTTGGTGAATAAGTTTTGTGGAAGGTATCTCCTATGAAGGGAGTCATGAGGTTTGGCAAGAAGAGAAAGCTTAGCCCTCAGTATATAGGTTTGTTTGAGGTTCTAGAAGTCTGGTAGCATACAGGTTGGCATTGACACCAAGCCTGTTAGGGGTCCATCTGGTGTTCCATGTGTCCATGCTTAAGAGAAATCATGGGGATGGGGATTACATTATCAAATGGGATTCAATTTTGCTAGATAAGGATCTCTCTTATGAGGAAAAGTAGTTGCTATTATTGATTGGGATATTCGAAAATTGAGGACAAAGAAAATTTAGTCGGTGAAGGTCTAATGGAAGCATTGTCCAGCTAAGGAAGCTACTTTGGAAATTGAGAAGGACATGTTGGACAAGTATCCTCATATATTTAAAGATACAGGTACTCTTTTCTCTTCTGACTTGACCCATTTTCCTTGCTTGATCATTCAAGTATGAACGATGGATAAATTGGTATTTATTGTAATGACCCTTTCCATCATTATATATAAGTCTAACGTACAAAAAATTGGGTTAAGGCTTACCCTGAATTGGGAGTTAGAAATTTCAAGCTAGGCTAGTCTTGGACGAAATCTAAGTGAGGTATGGTCTAAGGAAATCTGGGAATAGATTGGGTAAATTTGAAAAGATTTAATATGTTTTTATGTTATCTAAGACGATAATAAATTCGTAGGACCTTTTGGAAGTGAATTCGGGCAAGTAGAACTCCTGATATCAAACTTAACGTAAAGAGGTTAGTCAGAAATATCATAGTTTGAGGGTGCATTGATAAAAAGGAAAAATTGGGAGCAATCTCGAGTTTCTGCCTCACCACACCTGCTATAGAAAGTGGTAGGCTATTATGATGGTGTCGCTATAGCAGAGAGAAATTCTTGCTATAGCGGGAGTCAAAGTCAGTCAATCCCACCATAGGGGGTAGATTCCGATATAGCGAGGCCTCTATAGCGGGATCAGACCGCTATAGAGGGTTATACCCAGATTTATGCGAAAAATTACCCCAAAATAGTTAATATTTCCAAACTCATTTTGGGAGGGGCTTAGGCAATTTTGGATAATTTTCACCTGTTTCATCCAAATTCTTCGTAAAGGTACGTAATTCCTTTCATTAACTAGTAGTTTAATTGTAAACTATTAGAAATCATTAGTTTATGGGTTTTGGGGGGGGGGGGGGGGGGGATTTAGCTTAACCTAGCTGATTTTTCTGTTGCAATAGGGTAAATTGGGTGTAAAACCTTTGGGTTTTGGTTAAAAGTAGTTAATTTACTCTTACATGACTATAATTCATTATTGTAACCATGAAATTGGTAGGATTAAGGTAAAATTATGGTAGAAAAAACCTAGAACGGGAGGAATAATCATGTAATTGGCCTTGGGTTTGGGATTAGGTTATAATCCTTGATATTGTAGGTCATTTGGTTAATTATGTGTTATATTCATGTTTTTAGACCACAATAAGGCCGAGGTTGCAAGAGAAGGGAAGGCTCAAGTTTGTTAGAGCATTCCAGGATTAGATTGAGGTAAGTGATGGTCTAATGTAGTTGAAATCCAACTTGTTTTATGTGTGCATGATAATTGTTACTTCGTATTGCTTGCTATAATGCATGTTCAAGAAATGTGACTGATTATTTGATATCCTAAGTGTTAATCACATGCAATGAATTTATATGAAAAGCTTGTTGGTTTTTACAAGTGTTGTTTCTATTACCATTATGATTGTGATTGTTGCGATATCTATCATTATTATAGAATGTACTGGTATTTCGACATCTCAATGAGATTAGTTATTATAAGGATGACAGACACTTGATGTTTGGGATTTGGTACATGGACAAAAGCTCATCCCTTGTAGGTCATGGCAAGTGGGCGACCATAAGACTCTTAGCATGTATGTACAAAATACGGGTGAGTGTGACAGTTCCTTGAGTGAACCAGGAATTATGTGTTTACTTATGATTTTGGTTCCTTAAGTTAATCGGGCTTACATACTTATTTGCTATATTTGGTTTCTTGATGTAAATCGGGATTGATAATCTTGCTTTTATTATTGTTGAAATGGATCTTTGAGTGGTCCGGATTTAATTGCAAGGTTGGCGTGACATTATATTGTTTATTTACTTGAGTAATTGAGACATGGTTGTTATAGTTGATTTAGTCATGATTTTTGAATTGGAAGTTTTGTTGGTAGTCATAATCTTGACTTGACTTGTTGTCCATGTTGACTTGTATTCACTGAACGATATGATGTCATTGAATAAGGTTAAGCGTTATAAGTTTGAGGTTTCATGGTTGTCTTACTTTACTAAGTTATGGTTATGTGTTCATATTTCTCATTTTAGGTTGGCTGATGACCCTACCAATACACCATTGTTTCTTGTGTAGTGATACTACACTACCATTTCGTTTTGTTGAGTACAGAGCATATTTCGGTAATTGTTTCAAGACCTCAGCTATGATTCAAATAGTGTTCAAACTCAAAGGTGAGCTACATCTTTCGGGCTGCCAAGAGTTCTTCATTCAGTTTTCTGGCCCATTATTTCAGACATAGACATTTGTCTTATTTTTTTATGTACCCTTTATTGACATTTCATAGTGTTTTGGTACAATGACTTTCAGATTCTAAGGGGTTGTTTAGATTTTGTATTTTCTGAATTATTATTTTGGTTTAGTTATCGAATTGTTGGTTTTCTTAATGAAACAGGGATTAGTTGCCTAATTTTTGGTTAAGAGTTGGGTTGCATGTTTGGGGTTAAATGGGTATCCCATCGAGAATTAGTGTGGGTGCCACTCACGGCGAATTGGGTTATGATAAAGTTGGTATCAAAGACCTAGGTTCATTGATCTCAGCATACCAAAATGTTTCCAGTAGAGTCTTGCAGAATGGTACGGAGATGTTTGTACTTTTCTCCGAGAGACTATAGGACTTTAGGAAGCTATCATTTCTTTCTTCTTTCATATTATAACTTGATTCTAGTTGGTATCTGGTGATACAAATTGGTATCTGATCTTCTTCATTCTTTTATCCGCAGATGGTGAATACTAAAGTGAATAGAGCCAGAGCTGCAGCCCCCGCACCAGCAGCACCAGCTGTGGAACTGGTTGCTTGGGGATGTAGAAGGGGTAGAGGAAGAGAGATAGCAACACCCGCCAGGGGTGAAGCTCAAACAGAAGTTGGTCAGGCTTGTCAGAGATCAGTGACACCTTCCCCACCCTAGGATCACTATGAGAAGGTTGAGAATATGTACGAGGATGTTGGTGAGCAGGAGGAGGTGGCACCAGTTGTAGGTGCAACTCTTCCCCTTATGTCTACTGAGATGATTCAGAAGGTACTTTCTTTTCTGAGTGGATTGACTGATACTGGGGCCACTCCTGTTATGCATGTCTATCAAATTTTGGGAGTTCAACCGACTGCTGCAGTTGCTCCTAGGAAAGGGTGAGGCTTTGGGGACTGAGATTTTCCTTCGCTCGGTGTTAGTTCTTGTCATAATTAGGACTGAACACGATATACTGACTAAGTTCTTAAAGATGAAACCTCCTACTTTTGTTGGCTCTGAGACAGAGAATACATTTGAGTTTATTGTTGATTGTTATTAAAGGTTGCATAAGATGGGTATTATTGAGCAGCACGGTGTTGAGTTTGTTACTTTCCATCTACAAGGTGATGTAGAGCAGTGGTGGTGGGCGTATGTGGAGTGTCGGTCACCAGTTTGGCCTCCATTGACTTGGGGTCAGTTTTATACTTTGTTTTTGGAGAAGTATGTACCCCGTACTCTTCGTGATTGCAAGAAAGATGAGTTTCTAGCCCTTGGGCAGGGCAATATATTTATTGTGGCCTATGAGGCCAACTTTCATGCTTTTTCCCCTTATGCTACTTAGCTACTTGATACAGAGGAGGAGAGGATTCAGTTGTTTGTGAAAGGCCTGAACATTGACTAGCAAGTTTTGCAGTTCCTATGACTTCTGTCGAGAAGACCTTTAATAAGGTTTTTGATTATGTGAAGAAGGTAGAAGGGGAAAGCAAGTTGTTCAGGCAAAGGCTTTAGCGAAGAAGTCCCAGCATGTGGGTAACTTTGGTGGATCTTATGCAACCAAACAATACACTTGTAACTACACGGCAATTACATTGTGACAAACGAATAGGTCATCGTAATTACTAGACCGTGTAATTACTAGGCTAATAATTACTACCCTTTTAATTATACCAATTCAATTACCAGATGGCTTTCCAAATAGACCTTAGTGTAACAAATCTGAAGAAACTAGCCAACAAAACCTTAGAAAATCAAGTATGCATGAGAAGACAAAGTCAGAAAACATATGAGAGAATAAAATATATAAAGTAATAATTCCATCCCAGTACTAACAACAGAAGAAGTGAGATTAGGAAAAGACGAATAGTAAAAATATCAATATAATACAAAACAAAATAATAGATCCAATCAAGAATCCATTCAGGGTGAAGGATGAACAGACAAGATTGTATTTGAAGTTTGTCAATGACAACCAGTAAAATAACCTGAGAATATTGATTATATCTTAAATACTAGGATGAAAGTTGGCTATACGATGCAATTCCTGCCAAGAATGTAACAAGGACCATAAGCTGGACGCACCCGAACGATGTCATTCGCAATTGAGATTTTTACATTGTACTACATAATTACTATAGTTAATTGCACAAGTGGCATAACTTTTGCATCTTTTCATAAGTAGTATAATTTATATCATTTTTAGCATATCTATAAAAATCTGCACCTTTATTTGATTAAGTAAATATATTAAATGAGGACCCATAAATTAAGAATTCATATTTATGTCTTTCTTTCTATTCTAATTTCTCTCTCCTAAAAATGATATCAATTTCCTTATTATCTCATATTTATTTATATTTTTTTTTCATTCTAATTTTTTCGTTTTTATTCTACATACTTGCCATTATAAAAATATATTTTTTATAAATTTCAAATGTAATTTTTTAATACTAAATATTTGATATATTGTACACATCTTATATAAGCATGCCATATATAATTTTTAATACGATATATTTGATGTAATATAAATGTATATTTTTTAGTATTTCAAATGTAATTTTTAATACTATATTTAAATGGATTTTTTCATCGTATTCAATCAAAAAAAATTCAATTATCAGACACTGATAAGTATATACTACATCAAAATATAAATTTTATAGATATAATATACAGATAAATAAATAAAATATACCATATACAAATATAATATTCAAATAAATAAATGAACTTTATAATACGTAAATATAACATACATGCATTACACTTAATTTATACCGATAATATATAATTTATCACATATATTAAATTAATATGTGTAATATCAAAATTTGAATGTCAAACAAAAAAAGAGAGATTGTGAATCCTCTCTCAATTTATAATGTGTATTTTTCTCTTCGATTATGGAAGATGCAATATCTTATTTCATTACTTTACAAAGAATACGGAACTACTCCTTAGTTAATTAAGATTTTATTTGTAAATAATATGGAAAGACTCATTTATTAGGCGACATGTAAGGATATAAATTTGTTTCATTTTTTAAGTGCAGAATATTTGAGCTACTTAATAGGGTTATGCTAATATGGTAATAAAGATTTGGTTATAATTGATATAATCAATCTTTGGCTAAAAACCAGCAATGTATATTTTAATATTGCATACTTACGTAATCTTCTCGCCGCAATTTTATGGCTTAAAGAATGGACACAGCGAGAGAAAAGGACATTCCACATATAATCAAAACAAAAAAAGAAATGAACCAAAAAAAATGCTAAAGTGTTATAAACCTAATTTGATTTGGAGTGAATGTCTATTCCTTGGGAGGAAAGAACCAAGTCAATTCTTCCCTATAAATAGAGGGGTCCTCTTCATTGTAATTTATCCGTCAAGAAAAATAAGAATTACTCTCTCTTCTCTCCCTTATTATTCTTGTCTTTTCTTTATTAGTTCATAACACATTATGAGCACGAGTCTCTAATTTTCTTTAATTGAATCTAGTCCAATTGGTTCCACTTGTTGCCTTGTCTTATACAGAGTCTAGTCCAATTGATGCCACTCGTTGCCTCCTCGGAAATCAAGGTATGTATCCTTTTAATTCATAAATAATAGATACAAAAGTTAGTAGGCTAATTATAGTGGATGCAGTAAAGAAAATAAAAAGGATGAATCTTCTTGGTAACTTGAATGGGTGGAATTTGATTTGCACGAGTTTCCAGTGAAGAAGATAAAAATCATCACATAAATCAAGTACTTTGGTTAATTCTAAAGAGTAAAGGTCTAGTCATAGTTAAGGTTCTCTATACCCCATAGTTTGCTACTTTGTGTTTGTATGCATAGATATTTATGGGTATATATATCTAATTATCCACTTCTTGAATATGACCTTCCGTCGAGGCATGATTATCAATATATTCTGTCAAGAATTCTTAAAAAAATTGAAAAGTACAAGTATAGTTGTAACACCCCGCACATTTATGAACCTAGTTGATTATCGTAACATTTATGAAATTATTTAAACATGATATTGTTGGGGAATTATGCATTGATTTTGTGGGCTAAATTAATATTGGGCTATTGGGCTCAATTAAGGCCCAATAATTGGAACAAAAGACATGGCCCAAAAGGGCAAAATGACCCATTCTTCCCTTGATTAATCAATAATTGACCAAAGTGGCTAAGGATGACTTTCAAGGTCCTATATAAAGGGCAAGAAAATCAGATTTTATTCACACAAAAGCCACATGCCAAAATCTAGAATTTTCCACAACATTCTCTCAACTCAAACCCTAACCTATCATCCTCTTTGGGCAAGATCATCTCTTGGTAAGTGTTTATTATTGTGATTTAATATATTATATGCATGATAGGTTGTTTAGATCATGTTGTTTATGTTGGTGAAGTGTGAGAAGTTCACTATGTGTGAAACAATTTGTGTTTGCTTAATCGGTGAAGGGTTTTGCCTTGTAAACTTGAAAATGGACTTGTGGTCTTGAAGGAAGTGAATTTTATGGATTCAATATTGAATGTGAGATGTTATTATAGCCTTAACTTGTTTTACCCTTGTACCTAATGTTTGGAATTGTTATTACGAAATTGGGCATGGAATTGGTGACGTATTGAAAGAAAAATGTAGTTTGGTGGTGTTTATGTGTGTTGTGAAACCATGGCTGTTCTTTGGAATTTAAGATGATATAAAATATGTTAATAGAAGGTTATTTATGATCATGGACCATTTATTACAGAAAAAGGACCCAAAAGAGACCCTTTTTGGCCGAAACGGGCACCCGCCCTCGCAGACGAAGCACCTGCGGGCGCAGGTGACTTCGCAGGTGCCCCTGGACACTGTCAAGGGTCACCTGAGGATGCAGTTCAGCCACCTTCAGGCGCAGGTGGCTTCGCAGGTCATCCCAGAAGTTCGTTTCGGTTGTTTTCGCATCTCTTTGACCCCCCAAAGCCCCTATACCCTTCATGGATGTAATTATCAACTTATGATACCTTTTGAATAACTTTAAAGGAGTATCCCGGAGGTATTTTGAATGGTATAAATCATGTATTGTTGTTCATGTGTTATTGTGAAAGCTATCAAGTGACTTGACGGAGAAAAGGTAACGTAGTATTAATGAGGAAGTGTAAACGATAACTTGGTGTGAAATTTTATTGGTTTATGATGTCTTGGTCAATGTATGGAATACTATGGTATTTTTGGTATGATAATTCAATGAATGTTGTTGTAAAGGGATAAATGATGTTCTAGGGTAATTGTGTAACTCATTGTCATCTTATGCACTTGGAATGTAGCTTGTGGTTAATGTTGGTTCCGTTATGTACTTGTGTTGTAGAGTAAGACGTAAGGAAGGAGCTGGATTATTGTAATCATATATAGTATTGTGTATTCATATTGGGAAGATAAGGTATGTAAGGTTACTCTTTCTGTATCCTTCTGCAGCATATTGATCATATTGACATTGTACCTATCCCATTTCGAAATGTCCAAAGGTATCTCATTTCAGGTTGTTATCTATTGTTGAGTCACATATTCCTCATTCATTAGTCGTTGTTGTTCATGTGTTACATAAATATGGACATGGCTCCAAGGTCTTAATGATGTTATGCTCCAAAGCTTCCAACAATGTCATGACTACAAATATACCAATCTCTCAAGAGCAAAAGTACCAATCTCTCAAAAGAAAGAAATTAAGTAACGTATATTTGTTGGTTGCAAGAGTGAAGGGAAATATAAATGTAGGGTGGACATGATTCCAAAGTTCCAACAATATTATGACTCCAAAGTTCTAATAATGTTATGACTATCATTGTATCAATCTCTCACAAGAAAAGGAATCAATCTCATGAAAGTAAAGGAATGAAGTAACGTATATGTGTTCCCAATAATGTTTCAATCACCAATGTATCACTCTCATAACAAATGAAAAGGAAAGAAGTATGCAAAGAAGTAATGTACACATGGTTACTTTATGTTTCATTGAGTATGGATCAAATCAAAAGGGCATAAGCTCGGATGGAACAATCCCAATATTATGCTATGTTATTATTATTTTATATATGACTATAACCCACTGATCAGCTGGATGTCCGATATTATATTATAATCCACCTATAAGGTGATGAGTGGTATTATATTATAATCCACCTATAAGGTGATGAGTGGTATTATATTATAATCTACTTATAAGGTGATGAGCGGTATTATATTATAATCCACCTATAAGGTGATGAGTGGTATTATATTATAACCCACCTATAAGGTGATGATCGATATTATATTATAACCCACCTACAAGGTGATGATCGGTATTATATTATGACCCACCTATAAGGTGGATGATCAATAAGATATTATGAACTACTAACTAGTTGGATGAACAGTAATGAAGATAGTTGTAAAAGAAATTAGAGTATATCCCTTGCATGAATATAAATATGAAGGTTATTATAAGAATGATGATGATAAGAATGAATGATCAAGTAATGATAATAATGGAAGTAATGAACATGGTTCCACATATTCAGAACGGAGGTCTATCCATATTGATTATTCTCTTACACTTGATTTCATGAAGTATTTATGTATCATACAGCTTCATATGGCCTTACATACTCAGTACTTTCTTCGTACTGACCCCTCTTGGGGGACTTACCTTACTTTTTGTAGGAACAGGTGCTAATAGACTTCCACAGTAGGTTGCAAGTCATTTGCGGATCATTGGTGAGCTCCAGTTGGTTCGGGGCTTTCCGAGTCACATGTGTACATTGTGTTGATACTATGTAAATATTGTATAGGCATGCTCAAGTATCTATTAGAGGTTTTGTAGATGTATGTGGGAAGATGAACGTAAAAGATGTATGTCCATTTCGACTTGATGGCCCTTACGGCCAAGTTTCATATATATTGTACATGTTTGCCATGACTTCCGCCATTGGTATGTTATATTTTATAGGTCACACGAGATAGAATGCTATTCTTATAGAGACATGCATATGAAGGTACATGAGTAAAGATTGGTTCTCTCGGACCTTATCGTCTTCGAGTGCCAGTTCGTCCCGAATGGGATTCGGGGTGTGACAATAGCACTTAAATATATAGGGCCAATCCTTTGTCTCTGTCAATTCCCAAGTCTCTTGTAAACTTTGAAAGCTCTGTTCATATTCATGAGATCAAGTAGTAATTCTTTTGAAGTCTAGAATACTATAAAAGATATATGGGGTTGAGTCTCATGAAATTTTGGCCTATTGTACCATTGAGTGGGTAAGCGGTTGATACAATTTTTACCGCACCAAGATAAGACATTGGATTTGAGTCCTGATGCATTGATGCACTATAATGATAAGATATTGGGTTCAAGTCCAATCGATTTATGGCCTAAGGTACTTTTAAATGGGTAAGACATCAGAATTTTGTCACGACCCAATTTTTTGAGTCATGATGGCACCTACCGTAACCCACCAATAGGCAAGCCAAACCCTAGCTCGGAGTGACAAGTGACAGGCTAACGGGCAGAATCTCAGAAAACAGAGATAAAGTGGAAGTAACCATACTAATAAACATGCTAGAAATATAAAAACAAAATCAAAATATATATTCATTCCAAGATTGAGAAGGAATAGAACAATATATAAAGTCAAGAACCCCTCCCAAGACCTGGTGAGGTCGGTACAAGAGCCACTACTAGACATGTCCAAAATACAAGACCGAAACCAAATATATACAACAAGTACTACAGTCTCGAGAGCAAAAGACTATACAGTAGAGATGGAGTAGGATCTACCTCGGACGTCAGTAAGCTCAACCTACTCCGGAGTCAGTGCTAAGAAGAGCGTCACGTCAAAATCGTCGACTAGTGCCCGGATCTGCATCTAGGAAAAAGATGCAGAAGTGCAGTATGAGTACCGGGGCAACGGGTACTCAGTAGACATCATCGGCCGACTGAGCTCAATATAATATAAGCAAGCTAAAACGTGAGGGTGCATGCTAGGTCCGGGGTATAAATAATAAGTATATAAGTAACTGCCGAGGTGTATAGATATGCTCAGGAGAGAATAAGTGTGATACAGAGTAACGAGTAAATAAATGCCTAAGTAAACACACAAGTCAAACATAACCTATCTGGGGCCCCATAAACCCGATAGGCACACGAAAGAAAACAATAACCTAGCCTGACCCCCATAAACCGTCGGGACACACAAGAATAGTAAATGCATAGTCACCAGTGTCTCAAAGCTGTGTAAGTATCCAGTAACCAAAATAACCAACAAGGGTGCACCGGGGGCTTGAACCGGCACCAATGGGTAATAACAAGAGGCCAGACGCCAGAATTGAACCGGACATAGTGGATAATAACAATAGGCCACATATATATCATAACCTCCGGACTCGAACCGAAACTCAGAGAACAACAGTATCGTAACCACGGTACCCAGTACCAGAACTCTCCAATCATATCATAACCAGATGCCGGACTCGAACCGAAACTCATAGTAATCAGTGGCCGGACTCGAACCGGAACTCATAATAATCAGTGGTCGGACTCGAACCGAAACTCATAATAATCAGTAACCATCATATCTGAATCAGTGGCCGGACTCAAACCGAAACTCATAATAATCAGTAACCATCATATCTGAATCAGTGGCCGGACTCGAACCAAAACTCATAATAATTAGTAACCAAGTGACAGAGTAGTGTCAAAATCCACACAAATACAAGTAAACGGGGACATACCGACCCCAGAACGAACCCAAAACATAAATAAAGGATCTAACCCACCACGTACTACAAATCAAGCTCGGGATCCTTCTAGGTCAACTATATACTATAAATAATATGTATATACAAGTCTGGGTATACATTATAAGTCACGACAAGGCGGGTCCGCATTCTAAATCAAACTAGCCGACCTCAGCCAAATACGATACTATCAAGGACTAACAAGGCTAAACAGGTCAAAAGGGCATAACTAGGGTAATTCAGCATAAATTTTATCCTAAAAGACCATCTCAGGTCTTAACTAAGCCTAACAATAAGCTAACTATACCGACTGTGAAGAGTAGCGACGCCCACTATGGGGTCCCGGAACCAAGTCTGGGCTAAGGTTCCCCAAACCCCTACTAACAACAGTACAACATTAACCAACCCTATAAAGGTAATATCTGGCACACCACAAGGATAATGGGCCCAAAATACATCCGAACAAGGCCCTAACCGGCCCAAAAGGCCTAATCATAGCAAGCCAATTCCAATCCACAACTACCAGCCCAAACACTAGCATAATAGTATGCAAATACTATAAATAAACTCAGTCTAGGTATATGGTAAGCCTAGCCTACCTGGACGCCGCCAAACGCCTGCCAAAGCTTGCTAAATAGGAGTCTTCCCCTTTCGCGAGACCTCAGATTTCTGCCACATTAGCAAAATAATAAACTACATGTCAAAACATGAATTTTGATACCCATATTGCATTAATTCGAAAAAATATCTGAACGGTCCATGTGGGGTACACTTGCGGAATCGCAAAACCAAAACCGTCACAGTGTCCCAAATCACCCCATGACCAATAGTCACAACTAACACCGCTCAATTAGAGCTCAATATATAGCTCAGACATCAACATCAATCCCAACAACCACCGTAACTAAAACTACCGTAAAAATAAGAAAACGTACCGTAGAAACGACGAGAACAAGTCCACGAACTCAAATATACCAACCCCTAACCTTGAATCTCTCTAGAAATGCCTAAAGTTGAGCTTAAAGTGATTAAAAATGGGAAAATATGGAGAGAGAAATGTTGGAAATGTTTTTTTTTTTTGAAGAAGAAAAGGTAGGGTTATGTGTGTATATATATATATATATTGATATAATGAAAGAAATTTCAGCCAACTTGACCAAATATATCTATATATATGACTTAAATAATAGGCTAAGTATCAAAATAATAAGCCTAATTAATATAATAATAAACTTTAGAACCTTTATAAATATCAAAAATATTTTAGAAAAGTAATTAACTATATATATATATATATATATACGAGTTCTAAATACCGAGAACGCGTGAAAATGAGTAAAATGACCGGGAGGGTCATTACAAATTTAGTCCTAATGCACCATAGTGAGTATATAATAATGACTAAAGTAAAATAATATGCCTTTGGTGAAAAGTCATGAAACATGTCCCATTAAATATGTTTCATTCCCTAAAGTAAATATGGTAGCAGTACATAATATGTCTGAAAGATGACAAGTGATCATATGTATGAATATGAGCGTGAAGGGACAAAATGATAATAATCAAAAGTGACAGCACATGCTTATTGTGATTATAATGAAAAATATGTTAGAGAAAGATTCTCTACATCATATGTATGCCTCAGATGTGCTACCATCTTGAAAGAGATTCTAAGCTATCATAATTTAATAGGCTTAAGGCACGATTGTATTCCATTCCTGGGGAATCAAAATTTTTATTATTATAAGTACAGATCCATTCCCTGGGGTGAATGTGACAAGTATTTAGTAAAACTTATAAATACGAACATGTTCTTGGTTGTGAAGATATCATGACCCACCTTCTAAAGAGTTAGAATAATTGAGAAGAAATATTCTGAAATTTACTCCTGAAGTAGTAAATCTGAAATGTATTCATGAAAGTAAATCTGAAAATATTTAGTCTATATTAATATTACAAATTTCTAAGAGCCTGACGTGAAAAAGAAAGTAGAATCTCTTTGTAAGGGAGAACGGTTTAGTATACGTGATAGGTATGTTTCAATCCTTTGTAAGGTCTGTGGCTATAGTTATTTATGATATTTGGCAAAAATTGAGATAATCTATACAGGTAATAATATTTTGAGTTTTCTGTTGTCTCTCAATTTATTATTTTCACCATTACTTGCTAAAGTTACTATGTATGGTAGTATCCCGTAGTTATATATTCAGATACATTATAAGGGATAATATCTATTAAGACTGTAAAATAGTAAATCTTGCAATCTATTCCCGAAGTAGTAGAATTCTGAAATTTACTCAAGCAAATAGCACATACCATGGTAAACTTGGAGGTTACTAGTAAAAATAATTTTACCAGTTTTCATAAATGATTTTGCCATCCCGAAGATGTGCATATTGAGTATATATTGAAGAACTAGAAGATTCTTCAAAGAATTCTTTTATGTTGTTTGTTCTCATAATAAGTTGATTAGTCAGCTAATGTTGGGATTGGATCGCCTAAATTCTGAAAAATATAAAAGGTGAATATGGGCATGTTCAACTATCATGTGATATATTGAATAGATGCATCAATAAGATGATCACATGCACATTTATTGTCAACCTATAGTTTGACATTTACAAAGTTTTTTGCTCAATATAAATTGAGTTAAGAGCATAATTTCTAGATTGAGTAATCAAGACAAGTTATCTGATAATGCTGGTTTGGCATTGAATGCCTTTGATAAATAGTTGAACCATTGCTTATGAGAACAAACCTTTATGTGTTGATCTAAACTATGATATATTGCATACAATAGCACTTGTATACCTTGGACCAATAAATTATGATTAATACCTCCCTCTCAATTAGTTCAAGGTCAGGAACTAAATACCATCCAGTAGTTTTTAATGTGTGGTATACAATTAATGGATATACCATAATGCACAAAGATAAATTTTCTAAAGTAAATTGAGATGTATGTTAGTTTTCTAGCATAAGGGGGAGATAATAAGCAGCTAAGAAATATGTTGTGAATTAACATCAGATCCTCATTCAAAAGATAATTTAAGTTCAAATAATAAGAGCATTTGCTAACCCAAAATTGATCTCATATTTAGATGTAAATGCTCTAATTGAATGTCCCTGAAGGACAAAGTCTACTGCAAGCATGAAGCATGGTATATCAATCGGTTCTAAATGTAATAATTCTTGAAAAATAAAAAAGAAGCAAATGATCATAATAAGGAGGCAATGTGCTCTTGAAAAACCTACGACTTAATACTTTATGAAACCTTATGAGAGATTTAGGTACCTGAAAATAATAAAGTGATGAGATCTCAAAATGTTATGTCACATTACGAACAGATACAAAATGATATATACTCGACGATATCTTTGATACAATATGGTGCATTATTATAAAAGATTATTAGGATCTGAATTCTACATCTATTTATGCATGCTAACGTAGAAATATTTATCAAGTGAAATGATATATCTTGGTATGCATAAAGCTTATTGGACATATAGTCCAGACACTAAAAGATGTCACACATTTAATACTGGATGTTGTCACTTGATAAAATTTATATGGAAATCCTTGAAGGATTCAAAATGCCTGACACATCTATAGACTTGAAAAGGATCACTAAATCATATATTCCTGCAGAGAATGTCCAAATTTATATTGAGGTTCCTGTAGGACCATCTACTAGTGTCGTCGCTAATGAGTCCAAAGCACGCCTGAAGTGTGGTATACCATTGGATTCTAAGGATCGAAATCCTAGAAAAAGAAAAATAAATAGTTAAGATAACACTATGAAAGAATCTCATATGGAAGTTCAAGATTTGAGCAATTTTGATATCCCTGAAGGAAACAATAAGCCGGAGACTCAAGAAAATGAGGAACTATCCATAAATTCAAGTAATCCTGGAACTAATTTGAATAACGGTGGATTATGTCTTCGTATATAATGTTGCAACAAAAATCATGCAAGATAGTGAGGATCTTAAACCTCAATTTGTCACAGAATGTCGACAAATAAATGATTGACAAAAATGGCAAGAAGCAATTCAATCAGAGTTGAATTCACTTGTCAAGTGTGAAGTTTTTGGACTTATAGTTCAAACACCTAATGGTATTAAACTTGTTGGCTATAAATTAGTCTTTGTGCAAAAAAGAAATGAGAAAAATGAAATACAAAGGTATAAAAATGCCTTGTTACACAAGGGTTTTCACAAAGTCCTAGTATTAATTATGAAGAGACACACTCACCAGTTATGAATGAAATAACGTTGCATTATATTATTAGTTTCACTGTCCATGAGAGGCTTGAAATGAATTTGATGAATGTGATTACAACTTATCTATATGGAACACTTGATAATGGGATATATATGAAAATTCTCGAAGGATTTAAAATGCCTGAAGCATACAGCTCAAAGTCTTGGAAAATGCATTCAATAAGATTGCAAAGATCATCATAAGGTTTAAAGCAATCCGGAAGCATATGGCAAAACTGTCTTAGTGAGTATTTATCTAAGGAAGGTTTTATGAATGATGCAATTTGTCCGTGTGTTTTTATAAAGAAAAAACATAAGAGTTTATTGTACTTGTTGTTTATGTTGATGACATAAATCTTATTGGAACTCTAATAAAGGTTCAAAAGGAAATTGATTATTTAAAGAAGGAATTTGAGATGAAAGATTCTAGAAGGACGAAATTATGTCTTGATTTGCAAATTGAGCATTTGACAAACTATATCTTTGTTCATCAATCTGCCTATACAGAAAAGGTGTTGAAATATTTTATATGGATGGAGCATATCCATTAAGTACTCTGATGGATGCTCGTTAAATAGATGTGAATAAGGATCTGTTTCGACCTCAAGAAAAGAATGAGAAAATCCTTGGTCGTACCATATCTTAGTGCAATTGGTGCATTAACGTATCTTGATAACATTATTAAACCTGATATAGCCTTTTTAGTTAATTTGTAAGCAAGGTATAGTTCTGCTCCTACTAGGAGACAATGGAATGGGATCAAACACATATTGCAGTATCTAAAAGGGACAATTGATATGAGCTTATTTTTCTTAAACAATTGCAGTCCAATCTTTTTAGTTATGCTGATGTAGGGTATTTTCTGATCCACACAAATCTCGATCTCAGACAAGCTATGTGTTCATATGTCGGGGTACTGATATATCTTGGAGGTCTACAAAGCAGTCTATCATGATCACTTCATCAAATTGTATTGAGATAATAGCTATTCATGAAGCAATCCAAGAATGTGTGTGGTTAAGGTCAATGATACATCTCATTAGAGAAAAATAGGGTCTGAAATATGATAAAGTACATATAATTTTACATGAAGATAATGCATCATGCATAGCACAACTAAAAGGAGGATTCATAAAAGGAGATAGAACGAAGCACATTTTGTAAAAGTCTTTTTGTAATGACCTATTTCGTCGTTACTAAGGAGAACGTCCAAAGAAACGGGTATGGGAATTCTTGTAAAAGCATGGTCTCAAACTAGTGTGAATAGACTTAGTGAAAAAAAATCAAAATTTAAAATTTTGGGCCGGGATGACGTCATCCCGCTATAGTGGAAATTTTTCCTCTATAGCGGTACTGTAGTAGCGGCCTACCGATCGCTATAGCAGGACATTGAGGACAATAACTAGTCCTTTATTTTATTAATTTTCCTTCTCCTCTTTAGTTGTAAATAGGATGAGGGGGGTTTTGAAAACCCCCAGGGTTGGCTTGTGGCCATAGAGCAATGAAGAAGGGAAAATAAACTTGAATAGGGTAAAACCAATAGTTTTCTCCCTGATTTCATGTCAAAAATCACTAGCATGGAGTCAGAAGCTCGCATTCATGACTCCATCGTAGCTACTTGGCATCCAGGTAGGCTAATTTTAATTGAGTAGTTTAGACCTGGGTTAGAAAACATAGGCATGAAATAGATTGATATGAGATGTTGTAATGATCCTCCAGGTCATTCTCTGTATTTTCTTGATTTTAACAAGTTTAGAGCATTTCTATAGCCGTCGAAAGTCATTTATCACTTGTTGGGACTAACAGTTTAGTTACCGGACAGTTGATTTGGTTTTTAGAGCCATTTCCCTAATTTGGAGCTTTTAAAGTTAAGAAATGGGTCTTGGGCCAAAACTTTAGTTAAACAGCCTCGTATACTAATTTTGACAATCTCATCAGCTCTGGAATATTGATTTTAGGCTAGAGGGACCCTTAGTTAGGGTGTAACGACCCTTTTCATTGTTACGGGTAAGTCTAATGTACAAAATTTGGGTTAAGATTTTTCCCTAATTGAGAGTTAAAATTTTCAGAATAGGCTAGTCTTGGACGAAATCTGAGCGGGGTATGGTCTAGGGAAATTTGGCAATATATTGGGTAAATATAATAAATTTTAGCATGTTTTTATGTTAGCTAAGACGATAAAAAATCCATAGGATTTTTTGGAAGTGAATTTGGGTAAGTAGAACTCCCGATATCGAACCTGACATAAGGGGTTAGTCTGAAATATCATGGTTTGAGGGTGCATTGTAAAAAAGGCAAAAACGGGACCAATCCTGGGTTTCTACCTCGCCAGACCCACTATAGCGGGTGGAGGGTCGTTATGGGGCTACCGCTATAGCGGATAAATTCCCGCTATGGCGGGAGTCAAAGCCATTCAATCCTGCTATAGCGGACTGTTTCCACTATATCAATGCCGCTATAGAGGGATCAGGTAGAAATAGCAGGGTAATCACAGTTTTAATGCAAAAATTTCCCCAAAATAATTTATTATTTTCTAAACTCGTTTTGGGGAAAGCTTAGGCGATTTTGGGTGATTTTCTACCAAAGTTGTTCATAAAGGTAAGTTAATCACTCCCATTAACTAGTTTTTCAATTTTTAAACCTTAGAATCACTAGTTACGGGTTTTGGGGAGGATTTAACTTGACCTAGGTGATTTTTCTGGTGCAATTGCGTAAATTAGGTGTAAAACTTTTGTGTTTTAAGGTTAATAATTTGTTGTTGCGCGACTATAATTCACTAATATAACTGTGAAATTGGTAGTTTTGAGGTGAATTGATGGTGGAAAAACCCTAGGATTGAGGGAATGATCATGAAATTGGCCTTATGATTTAGGATTAGGTTATAATTCTCAATGTTGTAGGTCATTTCATTGATTATGTATAACATTCATGCTTTTAGACCACAATCAAACTGAGGTTGCAAGAAAAGGGAAGGCCCAAGTTCATTAGAGAATTTTAGGCATGGATTGAGGTAGGTGATGGTTTAACGTAGTTGAAACCCAATTTATTTTATAATTGCATGATAATTATTCCTTTGTATTGCTTGTACAAGGCATGATAAAGGAAACTAAATGACTGTTTGATATCCTGAGTGTTAATTATATGCAATGATATCCTGAGTGTTAATTATATGCAATGAACTTCAATGAAAGCTTGTTGGATTTTTACAAGTGTTGTCTCTGTTATCGTTGTGGTTGTGATTATTGTGATATCTATCATTATTATGGAATGTATCGATATTTGGACATTTTCACAGGATTGGTTGATATAAGGTTGGCAGACACTTGATGTCTGGGATTTACTATATAGACAAGAGCTCATCCTCTACAGGTCATGCCTAGTGGGAGACCATAAGACCCTTAGCATGTATGTACAAGGTGTTGGTGAGTGACGGTTCTTTGAGTGAACCAGAGATTATGTGTTTAATGTTATATTAGTTCCTTGAGTGAACCAGGCTTAAGTGTTGACTAGTTGCATTGGTTCCTTAAGTGGACCAGGTTCATATGCTTATTTGCTAAAGGTGGTTTCTTATACAAAATTGGGTTGCATGATAATTGCCATTGTCGTTGTTCTTATGGATCCTTGAGTGGTCCGGGCTAATTATAAGTTCTAGCATAACTCTATAGTGTCTATTTACTTGTGTAATTGAGTCATGGTTGATTTAATTATTGGCGTCATAATTGTTAACTTGAAGCCTTGTTGGTAGTCATGGTCTTGACTTGACTTGTTATCCATGTTGACTTATATTGACTGAACTCCATAATATTGTTGAATAAGGTTAAAGTGTTATGAACTTGAGGTAAGTTTACATTGTAGTCATTCATGGTTGTCTTTCCATACTAAGTTATAGTTATGTGTTCATATTTCTCATTTTTGGTTGGCCGATGACTCTACCAGTACACCGTTGTTTCTTGTGTACCGATACTACACGTGCTCTTCTTTTTGTTGAGTGCGGATTTTGGCCACTGTTTTAAGACCTCAACTGTGATTCAGAGAGAGTTCGAACTCAAGGGTGAGCTGCATCTTTCGGGCTGTCATGAGTTCTTCCTTCAATTTTAGGTTGAACCCGTTGTTGATACTTATTAGTGTTTTGGTACAATAACTTTTAGGTTCTAGGAGATTTGCTTAAGTTTTGTTTAATTCTACATTGTTTATCATTTAGAATATTGGAGACATTATTTTATTTAATGAAAAACAGTTAGTTGCCTTATTTTGTCTAAGTGTTGGGTTGATGTTTTGGGGTTAGTTGGTTCTCCCACTGGGGAGTTAGTGTGGGTGCCACTAACAGCGGGTTTGAGTCGTGACAAAGTTAGTATGAGAGCCCTAGGTTCATTATACCAAAACTGCTCTAGTAGAGTCTGGCGAAATGGTATGGAGAAGTCTGTACTTTTCTTCAAGAGGCTATAGGACTGTAGGAAACTATCATTTCTTTCTTTTTCGTGCTATAACTTTATTACAATTGGTATCTAAACTTTTTCATTCTTTTATGCCTAAATGGTAAATACTAGAGCGAACAAATCCAGAGTTGTAGCCCCCACACCAGTAGCTCCAGCTATGAAATTGACTGTCCGGGGATGAGAAATTGGGAGGAAAAGGGGAAGAGGAAGAGGGAGAGCAACACATGCTAGGGGTGGAGCTCAGGTAGCAGTTGATCAGTCTTGTCAGAGATCAGTGACTCTTCTCCCACCCCCAAGATCATTATGAAGAGGTTGAGAAGATGAACGGGGATGTTGGAGAGCAGGAAAAGATGGCACCAGTTGGAAATGCAGCACTAACCCCTATGTCTTCTGAGATGATTCAGAAGGTGCTTTCTTTCCTGAGTGGATTGGCCGGTACGGGGGCAACTCCTGCTATGTCTTCTTATCAGTCTACTACTGCAGTTGCTCCTAGAATAGGTGAGGCCATGAGGACTGAGATTTTTCCTCATCCGATGTTAGGTCCTTTCATGACTGGAACTGAGCATGACATGCTGACCAAGTTCCTGAAGATAAAACCTCCTACTTTTATTGGCTCTGAGATGGAGGATGCATTTAAGTTCATTATTGATTTTTACAAAAGGCTGCACAAAATGGGTATTGTTGAGCAGCACAGTGTTGAGTTTGTTACTTTCCAGCTGCAAAGTGATGCCAAGCAGTGGTGAAGGGCATACGTGGTGTGTCCATCACCAGTTTTACCACCATTGACTTAGGCTCAGATTTATACCTTGTTTTTGGCAAAGTATGTACGCCGTACTCTTCGCGATCATAAGAAGGATGAGGTTTTAGCCCTTGAGCAGGGTAATATGTCTGTTGCGGCCTATAAGGCCAAGTATCATGCTTTGTCCGATTATGCTACTAAGATACTTGGTACAGAGGAGGATAGGATTTGATTGTTTGTGAAGGGCCTGAACACTAACTTCCAGGTTTTGACTGTTCATATAACTTCTACCAAAAAAACCTTTAATAATGTTTATGATTATGTGAAAAAGATAAAAGGGGAGCTGCAAGTTGGTTAGTCTAAGGCTTTAGCAAAAAAGTCCCAACTGAGAGTAACTTTGGTGGTTCTTATTCTAGGGGTCATAGCCAGCAGATTTATCTGGCTTACCCTATTCAGTCAGCTCTGCCAGCTTTTACTGGTGGTCTTTCAAGGGCTATTAAGCAACCCTCAGTTGCTAAAGGCTAAGGGGTATCTTATTCTTTAGTCAACATGCCTTATCTTAAGCGAGGTTGTTATACTTATGGTACTCTGGAGTACTTCAAGAGAGAGTATCCTCAGAGACAGGCTGGGTTACAGGGCCAGCAGTAGGCTAAGGTTGTGGTTCCTACTAGTAGAGGTGGTAGAGATAATGGTAATGGTAATAGTAAGGGTCATCCACATGGGTGGGTGGGGTAATAATGAGGGAGGTCATGGTGGAAACCAAGGTAATGGTAATACAGGGAAAAGTGGAGTGCAGCCTACTAGGGAGGTTGCCCAGGTTGATGATAGAGCTTATTGTTATGCCTTCCTTGGCAAGACCGAGGTCGAGGCATCTGATGTCGTCATTACATGTACTATTTTCATCTATGACCGAATGGATACTGTCTTTTTTGATCCAGGTTTCACTAATTCTTATGTATTTGTTAGATTTACCTTGGGATTGGACTTGATTTGTGATATACTTGACTCTCATATTTATGTGTCTACTTCGGTTAAAGACAATGTGGTAGTGACTCATGTGTACCATGCATGTTCTATTTCATTCATGGGTTTTCAGACTTGGGTAGATTTGATAATCCTAGACATGATTGGCTTTGACATTATCCTCGGTATGACTTGACTATCTCTTTATCATGGTATTTTAAATTGTAATGCTAAGACAATAACCTTAGAGATGCCCGAAATAGATAAGTTAGAGTGGAAAGGTGTGTATAAGCCTAAATTTATGAAGATTATATCATTTATTCAGGATAAGAGGTTAGTTGGGAGAGAGTGTTTGCCTTTTCTAGCCCATCTTCGGGATGTTATTGTAGAATCTCCTTCTATTGAGTCATTCTCATGGTGTCAGAATTTCAGGAGGTATTTCCCAAAAATTTACCTGGTATGCCTTCGGACCGAGACATTGACTTCTATATTGATTTGGAACTGGGTACTCACTTCATTTCTATTCCCCCTATCAAATAGCTTCAGCTGAGTTGAGGGAAATCAAGACTCAGTTGCAGGAGTTGCTTGATAAGGGATTTATTCATCCTAGGGCTTCTCCTTGGGGTGCTCTGGTGTTGTTCATTAAGAAGAAGGATGGTAGCTTAAGAATGTGTATTAATTACAGGCAGTTGAATAAGGTTACAATCAGGAATAAGTATCCCTTTCCCCTGATAGATGATTTTTTTACTAGTTGCAGGGTGCTTCCATTTTCTCTAAGATAGACTTGAGATTGGGTTATCACCAGTTAAAGATTCAGTCTGAGGATATACCTAAGACAACCTTCAAGACTCGGTATAGGCACTATGAGTTCTTGGTGATGTCATTCGGGTTGACTAATGCACCGACAGCCTTCATGAGCTTGATGAACGGTATCTTTAAGTCATTCTTGGATTCTTTTGTGATTGTTTTTATTGATGATATTTTGGTTTACTCCAAGAGTAAGGAGAAACATGCAGGTCATCTTCGTATTGCATTGGGGATTTTGAGGGAGAAACAGTTATATGCTAAGATCTAAAAATACGAGTTTTGGTTATCTTTGGTTTCCTTGTTAGGGCATGTGATTTCAGAAAAAGGGGTAATGGTAGATCCCTAGAAGATTGAGGTGGTTAAGAGTTGGGTTTGGTCTAGCTCTGTGAATGAGGTTAGAAGTTTTGTGGCTCTTGCCAGTTACTATCACAGGTTTGTCAAGAATTTTACATCTATTGCTACTCACTTGAAAAGTTTGACCCAGAAAGAGGTGCCATTTGTTTGGTAGGATAAATGTGAGGAGATCTTCCAAAAGCTTAAGACATTTTTGACTACAGCTCCTTTTCTTTCCCTGCCAGTTGAAGGTAAAGATTTTATTGTATTTTATGATGCTTTACTTGTTGGTTTGGGTGCAGTATTAATGCAGGACAGGAATGTAATAGCATATGCTTCAATGAAATTGAAGCCTCATGAGAAGAATTACCCAACCCATAACTTGGAGTTGGCAGCAGTGGTCTTTGCATTAAAGATTTGGAGACACTATCTCTATGGTGTCATGTGTGAGGTGTTCATAGACCATCGCAATTTGCAGCATATGTTTATGCAAAAAGACTTGAATTTGAGGCAGAGAAGGTAGATGGAATTGTTCAAGGATTATGATGTGACCATATAATACCATCTGGGTAAAGCCAATGTAGTGGCAGACGCATTAAGCTGGAAAGCGGTAAGTATAGGTAGCCTAGCATGTTTGAGGGTGTCAAGGCGACCCTTGGCTAGAGAAATTCAAACTCTAGCATATCTGTCTATGCAGTTTGGTGTTTCTGAAAGAGGTGGATTGTTGGCTAGTGTAGAGGTAAGGTCAACATTCCTTGATCAGATCAAGGCCAGACAATTTGAAGATAAGAAGTTAAAAAACTTTGGAACAAGGTAGCATGTGGTGAAATTTATTATGCCACACTTGATACGTGTGGAGGGTTGATAGTTAGGGGACATGTGTACATGCCTAGGTTGTGATTTGATTCCCGATTTGCTTGCAAAAGCTTACGATTTTTTATACTCTATTCATTCGGGTGCAACCAAGATGTACCTTGACTTGAGACAGCTTTATTGGTGGCCCGAGATGAAAAGGGATATAGTGGAGTATGTGTCTAAATATCACAATTATAAGCAGGTAAAGTATGAGCATCAAAGGCCTGCGAGTTTACTACAGAGGATGCCCATTCCCGAGTAGAAGTGGGAAAGGATAGCTATAGACTTCGTGGTAGGTATCCCAAAGACCTTGGGGCATCGTGATTCTATTTGGGTCATAATTGACAGGCTGACCAAGTCAGCTCACTTCATCCAAGTAAGGGTGGATTTCAGTTCGAAGCAGTTAGCTAAGATTTATGTCAAAGAGATATTAACTCTATATAGGGTGCCAATTTCCATCATTTTTGATAAAGGTATGCAATTCACCTTTAAGTTTTGGGACATGCTATATGAAGAGTTGGGCATTAAGCTTGACTTCATCATTGCTTTCTATCCTCACACTGACGAGCAGTCAGAGAGGACTATTCAGGTGCTTAAGGATATGTTGAAGGCTTGTCTGATTGACTTTGGTTGTCATTGGGATAAGTTCTTACCATTGAGAGAATTTTCATACAACAATAGCTATCACTCGAGCATCGATATAGCTCAATTTGAAGCACTCTATGGGGGAAGGTGTAGATCACCCATAGGATGGTTCGAAGCTAGTGATGTAAAGCCTTTGAGCATGGACTTGGTGAAAAAAGCTCTAAGAGAAGGTGAGGTTCATTAAAACTAAGTTGTTGGCAACCCATAGTAGGCAAAAGGAGTACGCAGACCGTAAAGTCAGGGGCATGTCATTCAAGGTGGGTGAACAAGTTTTGTTGAAGGTATCTCCTATGAAAGGAGTTCTGATATTTAGCAAGAAGGTCAAGTTAAGCCCTTGATATATAGGTGCGTTTGAGGTTCTTGAGGATGTGGGTCCGATAGCGTACAAGTCGGTATTGCCACCAAGCTTGTTGGGGGTAGATCCAGTGTTCCATTTATCCATGCTTTATAGATATCATGGGGATGGGGATTACATTATAAAATGGGATTTAATTTTGCTTGATAAGGATATTTCCTATGAGGAAGAGCCTGTTGTTATTCTTGCTCGAAATATTCGTAAGTTGAGTACAAAGAAAATTCGATCGATAAAGGTACAATGGAGCATCGTCCAATTAAGAAAGCTACTGGGAAACCTAAAAGGACATACGGGATAAGTACTCTCATTTGTTTGAGGATACAGGTATTCTTTCATTTTCTTGACTTAGCTCATTTTCCTTATTTGATCGTTCAAGGATGAATAATGGGTAAATTGGTAGCTTTTGTAACGACTCTTTCCGTCGTTACAGGTAAGTCTAAAAATTTAGGTTAATATTTTTCCTGAATTAGGAGTTAAAATTTTTAGGCTAGGCTAGTCTTGCACGAAAATTTTTAGGCTAGGCTAGTCTTGCACGAAATTCAAGCGAGGTATGATATAGGGCAATCACAGAATCGATTGGTTAGATATAATAAAGTTTAGCATGTTTTTATTTTAGCTAAGACGATAAGGAATCCATAGAATTTTTTGGAAATGAATTCGGGTAAGTAGAACTCCCAATATAGAACTTGACGTAAAGAGGTTAGTCTGGAATGTCATGGTTTAAGGGTGCGTTATGAAAAAGACAAAACTGGGAGCAATCCAAAGTTTCTGCCTTGCTACACCCGCTATAACGGATGACGGGCCAATATGGGGCTACCACTATAGAGGATATATTCCCTCTATAGAGGGAGTCAAAGCCGGTCAATCCCTCTATAGCATGCAGCTTCCACTATAGCAATGTCGCTATAGAGGGATTGGGTCGCTATAGCGGGGTAATCGCTGTTTAATACAAAAAAAATCCCAAAATAGTTTATTATTTTCTAAACTCATTTTGGAGAAAGCTTAGGCGATTTTGGGTGATTTTCCACCAAAGTTCATCATAAAGGTAAGTTAATCACTCCCATTAAATAGTTTTTCAATTTCAAAACCTTAGAATCACTAGTTTATGGGTTTTGGGGAGGATTTAACTTGACCTAGGTAATTTTTCTGGTGCAATAGGGTAAATTAGGTGTAAAACCTTTGGGTTTTGGTTAAGGTTAATAATTTACTCTTACATGACTATAATTCACTAATGTAAATTAGTCATTTTAATGTTAATTGATGGTGGAAAAACCCTAGGATTGAGGGAATGATCATGAAATTGGCCTTAATGTTTGGAAAGAGGTTATAATTCTCGATGTTGTAGGTTATTTCATTGATTATGTGTTACATTCACGCTTTTAGACCACAATCAAGCCGAGGTTACAAGAAAAGGGAAGGCTTAAATTTGTTAGAGCATTTCAGGCTTGGATTGAGGTAGGTGATGGTTTAACGTAGTTGAAACCCTATTTATTTTATGTGTGCATGATAACTACTCATTCATATTGCTTGTACAATGCATGATCAAGTAAAGTGAATGATTGTTTGATATCCTAAGTGTTAATCGTATGCAATGAACTTATATGAAAGCCTGTTGGATTTTTACAAGTGTTGTCTCTGTTATTATTGTGGTTGTGATTGTTGTGATATCTGTTATTATTGTGGAATGTACTAGTATTTAGACATCTTTACGGGATTGGTTGATATAAGGTTGGCAGACACTTGATGTCTGGGATTTTGTACACAGACAAGAGTTCGTCCCCTGCAGGTCATGGCTAGTGGGTGATCATAAGACCTTTAGCATGTATATACAAGGTATTGGTGAGTGTGACTGTTCCCTGAGTGAACTGGGGATTATGTGTTTACTATTATATTGGTTCCTTGATTGAACCAGGATTAAGTATTGACTTGTTGCATTAGTTCCTTGAGTGAACCAAGTTTATGAGCTTATTTGCTAAAGGTGATTTCGTATATAAAATTGGGTTACATGATAATTGCCATTGTTCTTGTTCTTATGTATTCTTGATTGGTCTGGGCTAACTGTAAGTTGTGGCATAACTCTAAAATATCTATTTACTTGTGTAATTGAGACATGATTGATTTAATTGTTGGCGTTATGGTTGTTGACTCTGGTCTTGTTGGTAGTGATGGTATTGACTTGACTTATTATCCATGTTGACTTTTATTGACTGAACTCCATAATGTTGTTGGATAAGGTTAAAGTGTTATGAACTTGAGGTAAGTTTACATGGTAGGTGTTCATGGTTATCTTGCCTTACTAAGTTATGGTTATGTATTCATAATTCTTATTTTGGGTTGTTTGATGAACCTACCAGTACACCATTATTTCTTGTGTACTGATACACATGCTCTTTTATTTGTTGAGTGCAGAGTATATTCTGGTGACTATTTCAAGACTTCAGCAGTGATTCAGATAAAGTTCGAACTCAAGGGTGAGTTACATCTTCCGGGCTGCCATGAGTTCTTCATTCAGTTTCTAGTCCATTATTTTGGACTTAGAAATTTTTCAGTTGTTTTGGGTTGAACCCGTTATTGATACCTATTAGTGTTTTGGTACAATGACTTTCAGGTTCTAGGGAATATGTTTAAGTTTCGTTTAAATCCTCATTATTTATCGTTAAGAATATTGGAAACATTGTTTTATTTAATGAAAAAAAGTTAGTTGCCTTATTTTGGCTAAAGTGTTGGGTTGATGTTTTGGGGTTAGTTGGTTCTCCCACTGGGGAGTTAGTGTGGGTGCCACTCACGACGGGTTTGGATTATGACACCAGGTCCCTAGACTTCTGGACTCGCTTTAGGCTAATGGGTGGATTCTAGTTAAAACAGACTGTTGGGTGTTGGACCCACTTTTGTCAAAACGACCTCGAATGAAAATTTTGATCGTTCTGTTGAGTCCAGAATGCCGAATCTAGTAGGGTAGAATAGTTTACTTGTGTGCACGGGATTCCAAACCAATCTCGAGCACCCGGTCGGAGTCTGTTAGCACATCACAAACTTGGTTGGTGCCAAATTTGTTGGTGTAACCTCTTTAGCAGCCTAGAGACTGCTTTAACGGCTCTGGACCTCTTTAGCGATGACTGACCAGCTGATGTTGGGTCACTTTAGCATCCACCTCGCCGCTTTAACTGTCATTTAGCTGCTAAAGCGGCCATCGCTGGTATGGTATATGTTTTCCATTTTCTCAATTCCAGTCATTTTTTAAAGTTAAAATCTTCATTTTACACTTGTGGGAGCTCAAAATTAGTGGCATAATCTTAAATTGAGGCTGGTATTAACTCGGGGAAGCGGTTGTGAGCGTCTTAACATCGTTAACTCATAAGTATTCGATTCAATCTCCGCTTAAACTAGTAGTTTAAATCCTTGTTTTCTCCAAATTATGTTAGGACAACTTTAAAACTAAATTGTTCTTGGATTACGCCCAAATTATGGGGCAAAATAATCTTTGAGCTGAGAGGGACACTGTGACGATTTTAATTTTGTAATTCTGCAAGCGGACGCCACGTGGGATTTTAAGTCTAAATTTTGACCCGGAGCATTAATACGCAATGTGGGTATTTATTTTCTTATCTTGACGTGTAGAACCTTATTTTCATAGTATGGCAGCAGTCGAAGGCTTCTCGGAAGGAAAAGCTCAGGTGTAGAGAATTGACGAGCTTTTGGTGATATCCAGGTAGGCTAGGCTTACCTTTCTCCTAAACTGTGCTTTTTTATGGTCCTAGTGTGTTATTGTGCTAGATATGGGTGGTATTTATGGGTCAATTGTTTTTTTTAGCATTTATCGCCCTATTTTAGCCCGAAAAGGCCCCTTTTTGGTAGAATTTGGCTCGTTTTCCCTTAGGTTAGTACACGGATATCCTTTATGATTAAAATTAGCCCTTTTAGTGCCTTGGGAAGGGGTTGAGAATCCTTATCCTAGGTTTGGATAGTTGTTTGTCTTAGGTTAGGTTATCGGGATCCAATAGTGAGCCTCACTTCCTTTTTTAGATAAAATGCTTTGAATGGCTTACCTTTAGGCTTAGGTGAACTTATGACTACTTCCTTAGACTATTACCTTGGGTCTGGGTTAACTTAGACTTGATTTCATGCCTATTTAGCTTCATTACCCCCGGGTAGGGCAGTAACTGATCTTTAACCGCACATCTTTGATCTAGTAATCGAAACCCGCCTGGCCTTAGCTGATTTGATTGCTAGAGATTGAATTTCATGAATAAATGTATTGGAAATAGGTTAAGACCCCTGGTATATCGTTAATTACTTCATGCTTATTAAGTTCTGATTCGAGTTCGGTGATTATTATGTTATTATTATTTATGAGTTTTGGTTTGAGTCAGGCATATGCTTTATTTATATCATTTTAAGTTCCAGTTTGAGTCCGACATCGGTTAATGGTTATGGTTTACTGTTTGTGAGTTCCATTTTGAGTTTGGAATCTAGTCTCTTATTACTATCCACTATTTTTTGTTCGAGTCCGGTACCTGACCTCTCGTTTTTATCCACTAGTTTTGATTCAAATCCGGTACATCTCTATAATTATAGATCTGGGATTGGAAATTTGTTGGAAACTGGTAAGGTTTATGGTTATAGTTCGGAGATGAGTATTCGGTACACGTATCACCTATCTTGGTTTATTTTATGCTTAATTCAGTTATTTATGGTTCTTACTTTAGTCTTACACTTGTTTGCACCCACCTAGCTTATGGGGGCTCGGTGGTGTTATTTCTTCTTGTGTGTGCCTTCTAGGCTTATGGGGGCTCAGTTAGGTTATAACTAGGCTTTTACATTCATTCTCGAGTTTCTTACTTCTTATTTACCGCATTTGCCTAGTATAGCCTATTATATCCATTTATGTCATTTACTATTGACTTTAGCTTATATTCTCACACTTTATTTATACGTTTACTGTATTTGAACTCAGTTGGTTGATGATGTCTACTGAGTACCCATGATTTTTGGTACTCATACTACACTTCTGAATCTTTTCCCTAATGTAAACTCGAGTATGAGCCACCGCCGCTGGTGTTATACTCGAGTTGTGCTACTAATTCAGAGATAGGTTGAGCTTTCTACTATTTGGAGCGGATCCTCCTTCTTCTGCTTTAGTGATAGTATTTTTGTATACTCCGAGACTACTATGTGCATATATATATATATATATATATATATATTGGATACTGTCTAGTACTCCCGTTTTGGTTATAGTGGCTCTTGTACCAATCTTACCAGGTCTTGGGAGGGAATCGTTAATATATTTTGTCCTATAATCCTTTCTTGTATAGTATTTTATACATGTATATCTCTTTTGCTCTGCTTATTAGTTGTTGTTGTCGATTTCATTCTCGTTCCCCTTTATCTTTCACCTGTTAGCCCGTTACTTGCCGTTTCAGGCTATGGCTTGGCTTAGCTACTGAGTTAAAGTAGGTGCCATCATGAATTGAGAAATTGGGTCAGGAAATTTCATGCTTAAGCCTGCGAGCACGGTGTTGGGATGGTTAAAAATAGTTATTTTTGGCTTCTTGAATAAAAATTGATGTCATGTATGATATTGAGTTTGTGATATAGACTAGTGTGTATTATTTATTGATGTTAACCAATTATTAATTATTGTAATAGTAGTATATCCAGAAATTATGTTAGAACCTAATGAATGACTAATTAGAGGGGCTTGATATTGGTGGATTTCGAAGAATCTATGTTGGTTGGTGTTGGTAGATTTTGAAGAATCTATGGGGGTAACTAGAGGAATGGCAACTGTTGACTTGGTATTAGTGTTAAGATGGAAAGTTGGATGTATTAGGGTGTGAACCATATGTGTGGATGTGTACCTTAGACATTGCAAGTCCTAGCTAACCACAATTGATATACAGATTATAAGTGATGGCTTAACATAGTTAAAACCCGACTTGAGTTATATGTGCATGTTAAGTGTTTCTTTATTTACTTGTTACAATGCATGTTGAAGAAGTAATTATGAATGATATCCTAAATTTTAATCACATCTAATGAGGTTGTATTACATGACCTGTTGATTCTACAAGTGTGGTTGTTATCTTCTCATCATAATTGTAGGTGTTGTGATATCGTTTATTTTGTGGGATGTACCAGTATTTGGGCATCTTCATGGCTTTTCCATCATTATTATGGAATGAACCGGTATTTCAACATCTTCATGGGAATGGTTGATATAAGGTTGGCAGACACGAGATATCTAAGATTTTGGTACATGGACAAGAGCTTGTCCCTTGTAGGTCATGGCTAGTGGGCGATCATAAGACCCTTAGCATGTGTGTACAAGGTATTGGTGAGTATGACGGTTTCTTGAGTGAACCAGGTTCATTTGTTGACTTATTATATTTAGTTCCTTGAGTGAACCGGGACTTATGATCATTGTCATTGTTGTTGGATTGGATCCTTGAGTGGTCCGAGCTAAATTGTAAATGATTAGTATATCTCTTTTATTGCCTGCTTACTTATGTAATTAAGATAGGGTGTAACTTATTATTGTTATGTAATGGTTTTGACTTAGTTTGTTATCTCTATGGACTTGTATTTGATTGTACCAGGTGGTGGTGTTTGAAAAAGGCTAAGTGTCACATACTTGAGGTAAAGGTAATTGTCAAGCGTTCATGACTTGTACATGTTTACCATTTATTGGCTATGTAATTGAATTAAGTGGGTATTGTTCCAAAATGGTGAATAGTCTTAAAGCATGATTATTTGAAAGTCTGAACTTATTAGTTACTAAGAGTTAGAACTCAATCCAATCAGGTATGGTAGAATTAGTAATTAAGGGGGTGTGAATGCATAACTGGATGGTGATAAACTGTTGGAAGGTAGGGTATTAGAGTTGAATATGGTGTGGAAGTTGACCTATGGAGTAGTGAGAGTATCAAGGGATAAGGGAGGTAAAGAATCAAAGGGAAAGAAGGTTATTTGTCTAATAAAACTCTTAAGGTGCATGTTTTTCTTTCGGACATTTATTTGGTGTTTATGTTATTTAATTCTGGTCGGCTGATGATGCTTACCAGTACATGTTATTTGTACTACTACTCTTGTTATACCCTTTTTCGTGGTATAGTCTGGTTACAGAATCAGTAGATGTTTCATACTTAATGCAGTAGAGATCTCCAGTTGCTTCTATTATTGTCTCTTACGGTGGAAGATGGGCCATGTGTACTGTTCCAAATTCCCTTATAAAAGCTATTGTACCTGTTTAGGCTAGTTCCTTGGGTAAAGTGTTCCTTTTTGTACCTAAATACTTGTAATCAAGTTGTAATAACCAGAAGAATTTATTAGTTTCTTTTATGACTTCTGCATATTTTTAATTGGGTGGTAAAGGTTATCCATCTAGGTGGATTAGAGTAGGTGTCTACACGATCTGGTTAGTTGGATCGTGATAGTTTAGTATCACAGCCTAGGTTACAGGTCTCCCAGTACAAGAGCAAATATCAAATAGAGTCCTGTGGATTAGTGTGTTGACGTCCACATTTAATCTTCGGGAAACTGAGAGGAATTCTAGGAAATTATTCCACTTCATTCTTTCCTCTCATGTGATCGATATGATTTTTTTGTATTGGTTAAGTCCAATTGATATCTCTTGATTCCAATTGGTATCTCAATGAGACAAAAGGATGTCACTTGACTATATTTGAAATGACACAGGCAACAGAATTGGAACTAGGAAGGTTCTAATTAGTAGCTGGATGTAAGGGTTGTATATAAATTATGAATGACTAGTTACTGGTTGTTCATGAACAGAGTAAATAGATAATGAAATGGTTTATTTGGTGAATGAAATCCTTGAGTTGAACCTTATGTGAATTGTGATTGCTTGAATAACTGTAACTTTCGTGATTTGTGAAGTGATCATGCATGGTTTATATGTTGTTGGTTAAGAAATTGTTTGCTACATGGTTTAAGTGGGAAACTTGATGCTAAATACTAAGCATGGTACTATCATTGATAAAGTGGTAAAGGAAATGATATATGACTGGAAAATTTTTGCTTCGAGAGGTTGGCATGTGAGTAAATACCATGAAAAAGAGCTCTTATTGCATAATAGCGGGCATTGTTGTAAGAAAAATCCTTGTGGTGGTTCATAATTGTGACTCAAATTGGTGTCATGTTAAATTGAATATTTTCTTGAATTGCTGGGTTCGAACTTGGGATTGTAATTTCTATTGTGATGTGGTTTTAATTTTTAAGGTCGTAAAGGGGAGTGAGGGGAAGGGAATTACAGGAAAGCTAAAAATTTCTGGGCTACTGCTATAGGGCCGCTATAGCAGCATTGTCCCGCTATAGCGGGAATTATTCCATTATTATAGCGTCGTGGTAGCGATGTGCAAGCCCCTTTAGCGGGATGGGCTGGGACAGATTCCCTACACTATTTTCCCTTGTTTTTCATTTCATTTCCAACGTATATAATTCATTATTTTAAGCTATGAGCTAACACATCATCAATAGAAATCACAAAATACAAGGTAAAAATCCTACATTCATTACGAATTATTCAAAAGAAAAGAAAGGAAAGATTGTTTGTTACATGTCCCAAATGGGGGCAACCTAAATCAAGTATCTGTATAATAAAAAGAGGGGAACTGAGCCGACAAGCATTAGGAACCTAGTTGGATGTCCCATCATCATCATGGGTTGCGGGGTCGGGGCCTCATCCTTCTAAGTCAGTTAGAAAGGAGAACTTATGTACGTCTTCCGACTTCAGTTGGGAAAGCTCCTAGTCAGGGACAGCGCACTTGAACATGACCTTTATGGTCTTCCACATCCGTGAGAGCATGCGGTCCTGAGAGCACCTCTTCCTCTTCCTTTTCTCTTCATCTAGCTCTCTCCGAAGTTCAGTATAGTCCTGGGAAGTGGGAGGTGGGGGGTGTGGAGCTGAAAGGGGATGTACCCTGGGAAGGCAAGTGGGCATGCTCTATGACTTCCTCGCGGGAGTCAGGTCCTCCTCTAGGCGACTGTTGGAAATCGAGGACTTGAAGGGAAGAGCATCATCATCATCCTCTGCAGCAAGGCTACTTTCGGCCTCTTCCTTTCTTTTTTTCCTCATGGATGAGGCACCCTTTAATTTGAGTGTATGGAAGGGTATGTCCATCTCCACGTCCTGGTCAGCATCCTCCTAGAGAACCTCAATGTGCTGGCACATCTCAGAAACCAGTCCTGGAAAGTAGGGGCTCTTTTTGTTATGTAAATAGAAGTCCTTCCACTCCATCACTATATGCACCCCAACATTCAGTTGTATCCTCTGGATAGTACAGTCCACTACCAGAGCTCAAGAGTAAGTCACATCAGAAGTGTTGCCCAACGGACCAATCCTCTGGGTCACTAGGTTCACCACCTCTGAGCATCGACGGTGAATTAGGTGCTCCGAACTCCCTCAGTAGTGGGCCAATAGACCTAGTCCTTATCACACTCCACTATCAGTGTGTCCCTCAACTACTTTATGTCCATCTCTCAGGCCTTAGCCATGTACCCGGCATTGGAGACATTCAGCACCTCGAGCACCTCACTTATAGCAGCAGCATCCACGGGAACATCCACTCCTCTAATACGTATGGTGGGGTTGGGGTCCTCTGAAAGCACGGTAGGGAGTATGGCATAAAACTCCTTAACCCAACCCGAGACCTCAATAGGAGTAGCCTCCACGAGTGGCATCCAACTAAACTCTTGGAGTCGATTGTAGAATCCTGGTGCCTTGGGTTCCACCCCTTTCATCAGAAACCCCCTCTCAAAATAGAACCCCATTCTCCGGTAGTCCCGAAATCTTTCCTAATAGTATTCATTGGGAAATGTCACAGAGACGGGGGGAGTATCTTCTAGATTCTTGGTCATTGAAGTAGTAAATCTATGAAAATTAGTAAGAAAGTGGGTTAGAACGCATAGAAGTATCAAGGAATCAAAATTCAGAAAAAGGCCAAGCGTGAAAAATGGGCTAGGAGGCTACTGTCTGCAGCCTTCCTCTATAGCGGGCGGCATCCCGCTACCACGAGACTGCTATAGCGAGAATATTCCTTCCATAGCAGGATGAGGTCGCTATAGCGGCCTTCATCATCCTAGAACTTCAAGAGGTGCATCAATGGCGCCTCTTGAAGGAAAGATCCCATTTTTGGCATTCTAACTACAGATCAATGTAGGGGAAGAATCCTATGACTAGTATATGCAAAACTTCAGGCTTTCTAACTCCTAAAACATGCCCAAATCGTTAAAACCAAATCAAGACAACCCTTCACATTTTCAACAATTTTAAAGCCCTATATGGCAATAAATTTCATAATTCTTATGCCTATAATGCTATAGAAGTGTTGTAAACATAAGAGAAACAACCATGCTTCGACAATTTGCTCAAACTCCCAAAATTTGAATTTAAAATCCAACCCCAAACCCCATTATATTTCAAAGAGTTCTAGCGTAAATCATGTAAAAATGTGAGTAACGAAGTAAGGAGTTGAAGTTTGGAAATCATTACCTTGTTTTCGATGATGGGAGCGAAGTAATCAAAGAGGGGAGTTTTGGAAGAGTAAAAAATGAGAAATGAGGGTGAAACCCATTTATCCTCTTTTGGAATTGTTTTCTCTCACTATAGCGGCCCTCCTCCCCCTATAGCGGTGCCGCTATGGCTGGAGTATTCCCGCTATAGCGGGATCTAGTCTCTCGGGGTATGAAAAATTTTGTCTGTCATTTTGAATTTTTTTTCTTTCGATATATTGGCGAGACCCCGATTACCTTGGGTAGTCGAAGAACTTTTGCTCCAAGTAATGTCATGCCACTCGTACGACTCGTGCATGTGCAAATTTCTCGAGAAATGGAGCAGAATAGTAATAAAGTGCGGCCTCAAAACCTAGTATGTCTATGGTAAGAATTTTAGTGATCCAAGAAAGTATTGTAATTACATAGTTATTAAGGGGGCGTTAGGCTCCAAGTGAGATTCGTTTCGTCCTCTTCCTACCGTGATCATTCAGATGGATAAATTGGTATCTGTTGTAATGATCTATTTCATTGTTACTAAGGACACCTCATCCAAAGGCACGAGTTACGAGAATTCTTGTTAAAATATGGTCTCGAACTAGTACAAATAGACTTAGTTAAAAAAATTAGAATTTGGAATTTTGGGCCAGGCTGACATCATCCTGCTATAGTGGGAATTTTTCTGCTATAGCGGCGCCGTGGTAGCGGCCTACCAGTCGCTATAGCAAGAAGCTGAGGACAGTAACCAGTCCTTCATTTTATTAAGTTTTCTTCTCCTCTTCAGTTGCAAATAAGATGAGGGAGGCTTTTAAAACTCCCCTTAGGGTTGCCTCATGGCCTTAGAGTAATGAAGAGGGGGAAATACACTTGAATGAGGTAAAACTCATGATTTTCTCATGGATTTCACAGCAAAAATCACAAGCACAGAGTCAGAAGCTCGCATTCATGCCTCCGTAGCAGCTGCTTAGCATCTAGGTAGGCTAGGTTTAACTGAGTAGTTTATACCTAGGTTAGAAAATATAGACATGACATACATTGATAGGAGATTTCATACTTAGGCCTGCGGGCACGGTGTTGGGATGGTTAAAAATGGTAATTTATGACTTCTTGAATGAAAATTGATGCCATGAATGATATTGAGTCTGTGATATAGACTAGTGAGTATTGTTTGTTGATATTAACCAATTATGAATGATTACAATGATAGTATATCCAGAAATTATGTTAGAACCTAATTAATGCCTAATTAGAGGTGGTTGGTGTTGGTGGATTTCTAGGAATCTATATTGGTTGGTGTTGGTGGATTTCAAAGAATCTATGGGGGTAACTAGAGGAATGGCAGCCATTGACTTAGTATTAGTGTTGAGATGAAAATTTTGATGTATTAAGGTCTGAACCATGTGTGTGGATGTGTACATTAGACATTGCAAGTCCTAGCTAACCCCAATTTGTATACGAATTGTAGGTGATGGCTTAACGTAGTTGAAACCCGACTTGAGTTATGTGTGCATGTTAACTATTTCTTCGTATACTTGTTACAATGCATCTTCAAGAAGTAATTGTAAATGATATTCTAAATGTTAATCATATCATATGAGGTTGTATTACATGACTTGTTGATTGTACAAGTGTGGTTGTTATCTTCTCATCATAATTGTGGTTGTTGTGATATCATTTATTTTGTGAGATGTACCGATCTTGAGAATCTTCACGGATTTTTCATCATTATTGTGGAATGTACCGGTATTTAGACATCTTTACAGAATTGGTTGATATAAGGTTGACAGGCACTAGATGTCTAAAATTTTGGTACATGAAAAAGAGGTAGTGGGCCACCATAAGACCCTTAGCATATGTTTATAAGGCATTGGTGAGTGTGACGGTTCCTTGAATGAACCAAATTTTTTTGTTGACTTGCTATATTTGGTTCCTTGAGTGAATTGGGATTTATGATTATTGTCATTGTTGTTGTTGGATTGGATCTTTGAGTGGTCCGGGCTAAATTGTAAATGATTGGTATATCCCTTTAATTGCCTGCTTACTTATGTAATTGAGACAGGGTGTAACTTATTATTATTAAGTCATGATTTTGACTTGGTTTGTTGCCTCTATAGACTTGTATTTGATTGTACCCGATGATGGTGTTTGAAAAAGGCTAAGTATCATATACTTGAGGTAAAGGTAATTGTCAAGTGTTCATGACTTGTACTTGTTTAACATTTGTTCGCTATGTAGTTGCATATGTAGGTGTTGTTCCTAAATGATGAATAGTCCTAAAGCATGATTATTTGAAAGTCTGAACTGATTGGTTACTAAGGGTATGAACTCAATGCAGTCAGGTATGGTAAAATTAGTACTTAAAGGGGTATTAATGCATAACTGGATAGTGATAAACTGTTGGAGGTAGTGCAATAGAGTTGAATGTGGTGTGGAAGTTGACCTACCGAGTAGTGAGAGTGACAAGGGATAAGGGAGATAAGGAATTAAAGGAAAATAAGGTTATTTGTCTAATAAAACTCTTAAGGTGCATGTTTTCCATTCAGATATTTATGTGGTGTTTATGTGATTTAATTCGGCTCGGTCGATGATGCTTAGAAGTACGTGTTGTTTGTACTGATACTACTCTTGTTATATCCATTTTTGGGATATAGAATGGTTGCAGGATCAATAAATGCTTCATACTTGATGCGGTAGAGATCTCCAGCAGCTTCTATTATTGCCTCTTACTATGGAAGTTGGGTCATATGTACACTTCGAAATTCCCTCATAGTAGTTTTTGTACCTGTTTAGACTAGGTCCTTGGGTAAAGTGTTTCTTTTTGTACTTAAATATTTGTAAACAAGTTGTAATAAACAGAAGAATTTATTGGTTTCTTTTATGACTTTCGCATGTTTTCAATTGGGTGGTAAGGGTTCTCCTATCTAGGTGGATTAGAGTAGGTGCTCGCTGTTGTTTTTCGGATTTAGTAAATCTGTATTTTCTAATAATAACTTCAATCTTATGTTCAAAATAAATAAGAACAATCGCATGAAGTTATAATTTTGTATTTAAACAACAAGAACTTCAACTTTAAGTTCAAGAACAACAAAGAAGTTCTACAACTTCAAACACAAGTTCAACAACAATGAAATATCAAAATGAAGTTTCTACTATTTTCTGGAAAATAGCTAAACCATAAAGAAAAGAGATTAAGCAGAAATGTAGAACCAAGTCCACCTAATTCACGGTGTGTCCTTAAGGAATTTATTCCCCTCAAGTACCCGATATTATGGAATCTTTCCTCCCAGGATAAAATGATTCACTTCAGTAGAATAGTGGTACCTCAAATTCTACCGAACAACGAACTCACTCAATGAGATCACACTTGAGTTTTTCAAGAAGAAAAGAGTGTTTTTCTTTCACTAAATTCGTCACAATACCTGAGGAAAAATTCAGGTATCTATAGCCAAAAGGTGTTGCTTCAGAAGAGAAGTAATGGTTCCAGAAAAAAGCACTGTTTCAGACCATCGGGACCACCTGCGTCCGCAAGTTGCTATTAGCCAAAAACCAGAAACTTTCTTTGACCTGCGCAGCCGTCTGCGTTGGCATCTGCGCCCGCAGATTGCCACCTACGCCTGCAGGTCCAAAATTCGTTTCTCAAATAGTGCCTCAAAGGGTCACGTCCCTTTGAGGTGCTTTGTGACATGCGTCCGCACATGCCATGTGCGTTCGCAAATGGAGAAATTTCAGTTTGAATTTTTTGGATCATTAACTCTCAAGTTTCAAATGAATTTTGTCCAAAAAGATAGTCTCTCCATCAATCCAAAGCCAAAGCCGAAGTAGAAGCCTAGCGAGCGACGACGCGAGGCTTGACTTTTTCTTGCCTCACTATCCACATGAAGGAATGCATCTCAATATATGCACAAGAAAGTTTCTTTCTCCCACCAATATGGGAAAAACACTCTTCTTTAAAGTGAAAACTCAATTCACTTTTTTCCTTCATTTTCCATTTACATTTTGCACTAGAACCCAATAGTCCCCCACATGAATGGGGAATGTCTATTTCATTTTAAAATTTTGGACAAGTGTGTGATCAACAAGCAAATATTAATTGCATCTGGATAAGTAGGTTTCCCTTTGAACTTTTCGTAGTGAACTTGTATCGGATACACTAGTTAAATCGGTAGATGTGATATCATTGAACCGTAGAACTTTAGTGTACACCTAGATAACATAATTCACACAACCAGCCTTTTACCATTTATGGTTCTCACGATTTTGTTCGTTTCAGCCATGAACACGACCTGGTTTCATGAGAGCGTAGAGAATAGGCCCTTACTATCATTCTCCTTGAAGCGGCTTCCACTTCACTCTCACATAGGTGATTCCTAAACATTTCAATCCTATAGATCAAACTATTTGGTCAAATCTACCAAACTTAGAAACCATTAAAATACTACCAACTATAAGTATTATCCTTGTTTCCTGAAAATTGTCTTCATCATGAGAATGGGTTAAGTTTATTGACAATGTTGAACCGTCAGTCACAACTTTGTTTGATCTCTTTGAACCTAGTTCTTGGGATCTCCAGTCCGCTAGGTAGAGTTACCGCTGTGATGACATGTCCTAGGCCGTAAACCCATTCTCTTCGATGATCTTTCAGCTCCCTCTCTAGAAAGGCCTTTTGTAAGTGGATCCGACATATTATCCTTTGACTTTACATAGTCAATCGTGATAATTCCACCAGAGAGAAGTTCTCTAACGGTATTATGTCTCTGTCTTATATGATAAGATTTACCATTATACATCATGCTCTCTGCCCTACTTATCGCAGCTTGGCTATCACAGTGTATGCATACTGGTGCCAAAGGTTTGGGCCAATAAGAAATATCTTCCAAGAAATTTTGGAGCCATTCAGCTTCTTCACCGGCTTTATCTAATATGATAAATTTTGATTTCATTATAGAGCGGGTAATACATTTCTGTTTGGATGATTTTTAAGAGACTGCTTCTCCACCTAAAGTAAATACATATCCACTCATGGATTTTACTTCATTCGACCTGGTGATCCAATTTGCATCACTATATCCTTCAATTACCGCAGGATATTTGTTATAATGCAAAGCATGGTCTTGAGTATGTTTTAGATACCCGAAAACTCTTTTCTTTGCCATCCAATGAGTTTGATTGGGATTACTAGTATACCGACTCAATTTACTAATAGCGCATGCTATATATGGTCGTGTATAATTCATGATGTACATCAAACTTTCCAACACTCTCGCATACTCCAATTGTGAGTCACTTTCACCTTCATTCTTTCGAACTGCATAACTCACATCCAATAGAGTCTTGGCAATATTGAAATCCAAATACTTGAACTTGTCAAGTACCTTTTCAATGTAATGAGACTGTGACAATGCCAACCCTTGTGGAGTTCTATGAATTTTTATCCCTAAGATCACATCCGCAACTCCAAGGTCTTTCATATCAAACTTGCTCTCAAGCATTCGTTTTGTAGCATTTATGTCAGAAATGTCTCTACTTATGATCAGCATGTCATCCACATACAAACAAACAATGACTTTGTGATTTAGAGTATCTTTAATGTAAACACATTTATCACATTCATTTATCATAAATCTGTTTGCCAACATGGTTTGGTCAAACTTTGCATGCCACTGTTTGGGTGCTTGTTTTAGTCGATAAAGTGACTTAACAAGTTTGCACACTTTTCTTTCTTTACCAGGAACCATAAAACCCTTGGGTTGTTCCATGTAAATTTCTTCCTCCAATTCTCCATTTAAGCATGCAGTTTTCACATTTATTTGATGGATTTTAAGACCATATACAGCAGCTAATGCAACCAACATCCGAATGGATGTTATCCTTGTTACTAGCGAGTATGTGTCAAAATAATCTAGGCCTTCTTTTTGTCTAAAGTCTTTCACTACAAGTCTTGTCTTGTATTTGTCAATAGTACCATCAGCTTTCATTTTCCTTTTGAAGATCCATTTAGAACCTAAAGGTTTATTTCCTGGAGGAAGATCAACCAACTCCTAAGTATGGTTGCTCAAGATTGAATCAATCTCACTATTGACATCCTCTTTCCAAAAGGATGAGTCCGCATACGACATCGCTTCTTTAAACGTTAGAGGTTCATTTTCAAGAAAAAATGTTACAAAATCTGATCCGAAGGAAGTCGACGTACTTTGTCGCTTACTACGCCTTGGATTCTCTTTATTACTACATTCTCCCTTGGTTCATCCCTAGGTCATTTAGACCCTTCGCTAGACAGCTTATGTCTAGTCTTATACGGATAAATATGTTCAAAGAACTCAGCATTATCTGATTCAATTATCGTATTATCATGGATATCCGGATGTTCGGATTTGTGAACCAAAAATCGACATGCTTTACTATTTGTAGCATATCCAATGAAAACACAGTCGTCTTTGGTCCTATTTTCACCCTTTTAGGTATAGGAACTTGGGCTTTCGCTAGACACCCCCACACTTTGAAACATTTCAAGTTGGGTTTCCTTCCTTTCCATTTCTCATATGGAATAGATTGTGGCTTTCTATGGGGCACTCTATTGAGTATTCGATTAGCTGTGAGGATAGTTTCCCCCCACAAGTTTTGCGGTAAACCTGAACTTATAAATAAGGAATTCATCATTTCCTTCAAAGTTCAATTTTTCCTTTCCGCAATCCCATTTGATTGAGGTGAATCCAGGGTCGTAGTTTGATGGACAATTCCATTTTCCAAACATATCTCCGCAAAAGGAGATTTATATTCTCCACCCCTATCACTTCTTATCATTTTGATTCTTTATCCAACTAATTTTCAACTTCAGTTTTATATTTCCTAAATGCATCTATTGCCTCATCCTAACTATTCAGCAAATAGACATAACAGTATCTAGAGCAGTCGTCAATAAAAGTTATGAAATAATTTTTCCCACCACTAGATGTGTCGACTTCATATCACAAATGTCTGTGTGAATTAAGTCTAAGGGATTGGAATTCCTTTCAACAGACTTATACGGATGCCTAGCATACTTCGATTCAAAACATGTTTGACGCTTTGATTTACTTCACTCAAAGTTAGGAAAAACTTCCAAGTTAATCAGTTTTCGCAAGGTTTTGTAATTGACATGTCCCAAAAGTTCATGTCATAATTCATTTGACTCAAGCAAGTAAGAAGAAGCCTCAGCTTTATTCTTTTCAACAGCCATTGCATGAAGTTTGAAAAGGCCCTCATTGAGGTATCCCTTTCCTACATACATTTCATTCTTGCTTATTTCAACTTTTCCGAAACAAACACACATTTAAACCCTTTTTTAACAAGTAGTGTTATCGACAATAAGTTTTTCCTATTAGTAGGAACATGGAGAACATTGTTGAGAGTCAACACCTTGCCAGAAGTCATTTTTAGGAATATCTTCACTTTCTTCAACCTTGGCTGTTGCATTATTTCCCATGAAGATCACTTCTTTGGGACCAGTGGTATCATAAGTAGAAAAAGCTTCTTTGTCCGTACAAACATGTCTAGTGGCTCCTAAATCTAACCACCATTCATTTGGATTTCCAACTAGATTATAATTTGTGATCATTGCATATAGATTTTCAATCTTTTCAGTTGCTTCCAACATGTTTATCTTATTTCTTTTCTTGTTCCTTTTCAGAACTTGATAACTTAGAGCTTTGTAGCCAACTTTACTATAATTGTAGCACTTGCCTTTGAACTTATTCTTGTTCTGCTTTTTCTCTTGTCTAGAAAAATTCTTTCTCTTCATATTATGTGCAGCATTATCTTTAACAAGATTTACACACATCATTGCTGATTTCTCATGCAACTTAATGTCCTCTTCTATCTTGAGACGAATCGTAAGATCTTCTAAACCAAACACTTGGTTTTCAAACATTCCTTTTTCTGGAACATGAGGATATCCACTTGTGAACATTTGCATTTCAAGTTTGGCCAGCCAAAAGAACATCATTTGCTGCCATTCTTTGAAGTTCACACTAGAATATTTTTTTGGTTTCTCTATCGTTTTCATTGCTTCAGCAATATCTGAACGACTTAATGATGCAACATTGGTTGCCGTTGGGATAATACCAATCACAATCGAATCAATTCGTTGTTCAGTTTCATTCGTCTTTTCCTTGTCAAGCTTTGACAAACACTTTAGTATTTTCAGAATACTAACAATAAAGACTTTAATCTTTAAACACTTGTTTCTAGTCAACAATGAAGTTTTTATGTCTTCAAATTATCAACCGAATGAACTTTGAATTTTGACGAAGTTTTTATATTCTTCAAATCAAAAATAAATTCAAACAGAGTAAAAATCCATAGATTTTAAACTCCAGAAACTAATACAAAGAGTTCAGCAAATAGGTGAAGTTTTTTATATTCTTCAAACCGAATTCACAGCAAAGTTTTTATATTCTTTAAACCGAGGGAGTAGAAATCAAAAGATTTAGTCTCCACAAAATCAGACACTATACAGATTAACAAGTACTTATAAATTCCTTAAGATTGTTGTTTTCCAGGTTTAGTAAATCTGTATTTTCCAACAATAACTTCAATCACATGAAGTTATAACTTTGTATTTAAACAATAAGAACTTCAACTTTAAGTTCAAGAATAAGTTCAAGAACAATAAAGAAGTTCAACAACTTCAAACACAAGTTCAACAACAATGAAATATCAAAATGAAGTTTCTACTATTTTCTGGAAAATAGCAAAATCATAAAGAAAAGAGATGAAGCAGAAATGTAGAATCAAGTCCACCGAATTCACGGTATGTCCTTAAGGAATTTATTCCCCTCAAGTACCCGAGGTTATTGAATCTTTCCTCCCAGGATAAAATGATTCACTTTAGTAGAATAGTGGTACCTCAAATTCTACCGAACAACGAACTCACTCAACGATTTGATGATCACACTTGAGTTTTTCAAGAAGAAGAGAGTGTTTTTCTTTCACTAAATTCGTCACAATACCTGAGGAAAAATTCAGGTATTTATAGCAAAAAGGTGTTGCTTCAGAAGAGAAGCAATGGTTCCAGAAAAACGCACTATTTAAGACCATCGGGACCACCTACGTCCGCAGGTTGCTATTAGCCAAAAACCAGAAACTTTCTTTGACCTGCGCAGGCGTCTGCGTTGGCATCTGCGCCCGCAGATCACCACCTGTGCCCGCAGGTCCAAAATTCGTTTCTCAAACAGTACCTCGAAGGGTCACGTCCCTTTGAGGTGCGTTGTGACATGCGTCCGCACATGCCATGTGCGTCCGCAAATGGAGAAATTTCAGATTGAATTTTTTGGATCATTAACTCTCAAGTGTCAAATGAATTTTGTCCAAAAAGATAGTCTCTCCATCAATCATTTGACAAATTCAAATTCAAATCCAAATCTGAAGCCGAAGTCGAGCCGAGCAAGCGATGACGATGGCGGCTCGAGGCTTGACTTGTTCTTGCCTCACTATCCACATGAAGGAATGCATCTCAATATATGCACAAGAAAGTTCCTTTCTCCCACCAATATGGGAGAAACACTCTTCTTTAAAGTGAAAACTCAATTCACTTTTTTCCTCCATTTTTCATGCACATTTTGCACTAGAACCCAACACTCATATGATCCGGTTAGTTGAGCCGTGACACTTTTCTACACACATGAACTCCAAAAAGAATGGTGATATCAACGTGTTACAGATTCGTTGGAGTGATAATATGATTTGTTGATTCACAAAATCTCTATCTAATGCAACTTTCGAGAAGGTGCTGCACAAGCTTGGAATGTAAAGATTCAAGTTTTATAATGATGTTCGTATCAAGGGGAGTTAATACGGGTTGTATTTTTTTCCTCACAAGGTTTTGTCCTATTGGGTTTCCTTGTAAGGTTTTTAATGAGACAGCCAAAATGTGTCTTATTAGAGATGTGTACACTTTTTTCTTTAGTAGAATTTTTTCCCACTGAATTTTTTCTAGTAAGGTTTTAATAAGGCACATTATCTATCAAATAAAACATTCAAGAGGGAGTGTTATAAACCTAATTTGATTCGGAGTGAATGTCTATTCCTTGGGAGAAAAGACTAAGTTAATTCTCCCCTATAAATAGATGGTCCTCCTCATTGTGATTTATCCCCAAGAAAGATAAGAATTACTCTCTCTTCTCTCCCTTATTATTCTTATTTTTTTTTAATTACACCCTCCATTTCAAAAAAAATGGCATACTTTTTTTTTAATTCATTTCAAAAATAATGATCCTTTCCTTTTTTTGGCAACATTCTAATTTCAATTTTCCATATATCATGTTTAAGACCACAAGATTAAAGGATATTTTAATACATTTGACATAATTTTAATTTATGACCATAAATTTAAAAAAAAATATTTTCTTCAATTCTGTATCAACTCAAAATAGGTAATTGTTTTTTAAAACAATGAAGTAGTTCATCACAAAGAGAAGCATTTACTCAAAAAAAAAAAATAGTACTGTATTTTTGTTTTTCAAATCAAATCAAAACTAAAGAAAAGAGAAGTAACTACCAAACCTGTCGGTTTTATAAATATTGCGGGAGGGTTTTAGTAGGGTTTTTTCACAAGGACTACATAAAAAACCTTTCAATTTCACATTTAAATTTGTTTAGTGTATCTGCAAAAGAGTGGTAGAGACACGAAAATTAGGATAAGTTGAAAAATGGGTTCTTTCAGAAATGGAACACAAAGGGTCTTGCATGAAGAAGAAGAAGAGGAAGAGGAAGAACCAATCTTGAAAGAACAACCCCAAAAGTACTGCACTTTTCCTATTACATACCCTCAACTTTGGGAAATGTACAAGAAAGCACAAGCCAGTTTCTGGACTGGTAATCCCTATATACCCTTTTGTCTTTTTAACTCCTTTAATTAAAAGTTGCCCCTTTCCTCTATATGATGAGTTTGTTATGCAAAATTGTGTTTGTTTACATGTTCATGGTGAGTTTTTTCCTGTAAAGTTTGTTGCTTTATATGGTTTTCTAGGCTGGTAAATGGTAATGTGTAATTTGTTTCAATTCTTGAAAAAAAAAAAAAAAAATCCCCCTTTTTTGTATGTGTTTGTCAATGTTGTTTCTTGTACTTCGGTTACTTCTTTTTCTGGACTGTATTGGAATGTTTTTCCTTGAGCCGAGGGTCTATCAGAAAAAGGCTTTGTACCTGTAAGGTAGAGGTAAGGTCTGCGTACACTCCCGATAACTCACTTTGTGGGACTACACTGAGTATGTTGTTATTGTTTGTCAATGTTTAAATTTGGTTGCATTATTTGTATATATCTGAATTGATTATGCAAATTGTGTTTGTTTAGTTATTCATGTTACTTACGCCTATTTGTTTACTATTGAGTTTTTCCTGTAAAGTTTGCTCTGCTTAAATGGTTCCTCTGCTGATAATGCTTATATTTAAAGTTTCAATATTTTTTCAAAAAAATTGTTCCTTTATTTGTTTTCCCTTCTTTTGTTTCTATTAGTGTTGAAATTTAGTTGCATTATTCATCTATATTCTGAATTGGCCATGCGAAACTGTGAATTCTTAATTAACTTATTCGTTAATGATAGGCTTTTTCTCTCGAAAATCTGCTGTTAGTAATCTCATTTTTTTTTTCCTTTCTAAAGTTTGCTTCTTTATGAGTTCCTCTGAAGTTTAGAGTTCTTTTTTCTCTTCTGTAAAGTTTCCAATATTTGAATTTGATTTGCTAATTATGTTTATTTATATCTTCAAGTCGCTTATTTGTTTAAATGTTTTGTTGTTTTTTTTCTAATTTTTGCTGTTCTACACTAGTGCTTGCTCTTTTACGGAAGAAATATTTTATCACTTCTGTTTTTTTTTGGGCACTGTTTAAGGGTTTAGTAAAGCTATTTATATTGCTCAATCTTAAACTTTGATAAATTGAGTGCCTGAAGTGAGGGAATACTGTGAGATGTTGGCAACCTTTTTTCGTGGTGGGACTGCTTGCGCCAGACCCTAATAATCGATGTTTTTTTGAAAATTTATACGCCCGATTTAGAAGTTGGAGAAATCATCGAATATTAGAACAACACCTAGAGTCTATTGCTGAATGAACCCAGGTGTAGCTCGCAAGCAAAAAGAGTAAAATTCATTTGAGAGAACTTTTGATAACCTAGATATCCCCTGTGATTTAGGTGGTCCAGCCTGAGTGGGTACGAAGGTTCACTATGTGGAGTATGGGCCCGCCCCTCTACCCTCCTTGCACTTAACTACTGAGATTTAGTCTTTGGTAGCTTCAAACTCGTGAAGTGCACTTATAGCACATCCCGCACTGTACCTCCTTTTCCGTTGAACCAAAGCCTTGAGACATTCGTTCGAGAGAATATGATGTCCTTGAAAATGGATTGGGTGGGGATTCTTTTAAGAATTAAGAAGACAACTAAAGGGGGCCCTTGGGCCACTTGACTATGCCCCGTTCCCCAATCAGATGTTTGGATTTGAGCTATACTCCGCGAGGAGCCAAACGGGCGTATGGCCTTGCCTTGCCATTTGACCTCTTTCCCCGTGTGGCTAGGCAAGTGAGAAGAAAAGGGTCCCCCACCACCACCACCACGGAGTGGTGGGGAAGACATTCACATGAACAGGTGAAGAAGAGAAGTTTGACAAGCTAAGAAAATTCAGGGAATAGCTAGTGATTGTTAAAAACACAGCTAAGTGGTAACATGATGTAGAAAATCTGTCACATAAACCCCTCAATAGTACCATCCCTCCAAGGGGAGACTACAGAACATAATGTCCCAGTGTCACATGGAACCTTGAAAATGACCCCCTCTTTAGTGAGATTGTATGAGCAAATACCTGAACAAAAATATATTATTGCTACGGAGCCTGTACATTTACATACTGGATATTCAGTACTGGTTCTTATAGAGTTATAGTACTGTTTGGGTAGTCGATAAGCTAATTCCTGTAGATGTATATTTGCCAGGAAACAGAATGGAATATAGATTATTTTTTAATTGAGTTCTGCATATAGGTTGATGGGGAAAAATCAAATTCCCCCCCTTGGAATGGAAATGATGTTTATATTTTTGCAAAGTCTCGAACAATCTATTGTTTGTTTAATTCTGTTGTTTTTTGTTGTTGAATGTGTTAAGAATTAGCTCTCTGTTTTCCACATTTTATGTCTCATGTCAAAGGGATGCCTGGAGCAATAAATCTCGTCATAGTTTTGTTGAAGAGCTAGACCTCTGACTCTCCAAACCATCCTAATATCAGGAATAAAAATACACGTGTATGTATATATTAATGTCCTTCATGAAGGCTGTGAGTGGATATAGCTGAAGAGGTGGTAAGAATTTTCAGTTTGATGTAAGGGATTTCTATTTCTCCATAATTCATTGCTTCGGAATTTCCAGAACTGAACCTCATGTCCTGCTGAAGAAGTGGTTTAACTTTGCATGTTTTGAAAATGCAGAACTAGTTGATATTTGACTCGTTATGAGCACATAAGTTGTAATTCTGGTCCACCTCCCCAGTGACGGATCATGCATTTTCTTGATTGGTAAAATTGAATGTATCCCTAGTGGATAAAACTAGGAATGGCGGCCTGCAATTGAATTGATCAAAGAGCATTTTGCTCTCATCTTTAGGGAGGTCAATTTTGCCTAATTTTTTTATTTATTTATTTTCATTTTGAAACTAGTCGTGCTAGAAGTTCATGTTATTGTTTGTGTTTGTGAAGACTGTGGTAGATGTTGCAGCTTTTTGGAACTTCCCCAGATTGTTATCTCATCCTTTCCGTTGGTTTTAAATTTTGTATTCTGCTAGCTAATGACTAGATGAAAGTGGTCTGCTCTGTAGTCAACCTGTCTTCTGCAGATAAATTGTTTGCTTATTCCTGCATACTTATGCGTCTGGCTTCTGCTGTAACTGTAGCATGTACTGATCTAACATTTGCCGCTTCTCTCTCCAATATATACGGTACAGCTGAGGAGGTTGATCTCTCTCAGGATTTGCAGCAATGGGAAGCCTTATCTGAATCTGAAAAGCACTTCATCAGTCATGTTTTGGCATTTTTCGCCGCATCAGATGGAATTGTTTTGGAAAATTTGGCTGCTAGGTTTCTGAATGATGTGCAAATTCAAGAGGTGAATTAGCTGACCTATTTTGCATAACTAATCTTAAATTAAAAAAGATCAGAGTAATGCTCCTTCATGTTGAATAATCATCTGTTTCAAAAGTTTTCCTTTATCTCATTGTCCTTGTTTTTCATGATGAACTTTACAGTTTAGCACTCACGAAGGGTATTATAGGAATAACACACAGTATTAATAATCAGTTGTCTTTTGAATAAAGAGCTAATTTTGTAGGAATAATACTTCAGAAATGTTTTGGTTGGTTCTCCACTGCCAACTCTTCCACTTCTAAATAACTGAAATGAAATGGGAATTGGGATGGTTGAAGCACCCTACAGAAAGATTACCTTCACTGCCTAAAAAGATTATTGGGGATGTCACATTCAGGAAAACTTGAAAACTTGGTGTTATTGAGAAAGAGGGTATCCATATTAATCGGTGTATTGTTCTTGTCCCTTGATCAATGCATATCAATGTTGATCCCGATAGTTGCCAATAATATGCGAGTGGTTTTGATCGTCAAACAGCTATTGATGCATTTTCTTCAATATTTGACATTCCTGCTTTTAATGGAACTTGTAAGGAAAATTCTCATTTTGAACTCCCGTCTTTCAAATGCTTAATCATCTGATAATAGGTATTGTTTGGAGGGTATAATTTAGGTGTTTGGCCGATACAGTTTCTGTATGATGATTGTGATTTTACAGACAAATCATTCTTCTATCCGCAGGCACGCGCATTTTATGGTTTTCAAATTGCAATGGAAAATATTCACTCGGGTAGATCTTTTTAACTATTTGTGTAGTCAACATGTTTTTTTCCTTTTGTCTCTGTAACTTTTTTATCCTATGAGAAAATTTAAGGGATTTCTGGTATTTACTCTTTTGATGTCTGATTAGAACTTCTCCTCTTATAGAGATGTACAGCTTGCTTCTGGAGACTTATATCAAGGACTCAAGGCAGAAAAATAAGCTTTTTAACGCAATTGAAAGCATTCCTTGTGTCTCACAAAAGGCCCAGTGGGCTTTGAATTGGATACAGAGGTAACGGTTCATCTTTTGCTATGCAGGTTGTAACTTTGCTGCACTTAATGAAAAAGACCCTCAATATAAGTTAGCAATATGAGAACAATTATTTTTTCTTAATAATCTGGGACATAGTACCTAATCAAAAGGGAAAAGAAACTATTTGGGACATGGTACTATTGTTTCTGCTTCGTTCCCAAACAATCCTTATCTTTCATTTGCAGTATTTGCATCAACTAATGACTGAATTATTCTTGTTAATAGTTTTACTGCTCCAATGGCTGTATTTGCTGCTTTCTTTTTTATTTTCCTTGCTTTTTTCTGGAGGTTGTTTGATAGATTTATATTATTTCACCTTTTGGTTTCTGAAGCTATGTTTATACAAAAATGACACTGCTATATGCCATTTCAACTTTAGAAATCTAGAATTGATGATGCTGACCAACATCGACCTTACTAACTGTCCAATTTTTACTTTCTTCGTGCAGTTCCAGCTCATTTGCTGAGCGGCTCGTAGCTTTTGCATGTGTTGAAGGAATTTTCTTTTCAGGAAGGCATGCTGCTAACTCATTATTTAGTCTGCACAATTCCACTTAGACTTATTATATCTGCCGCTTACTAGCAGTATTGAAGATTAACATTACACGCTGTAACTTATTTTGTTCCCAGCTTTTGTGCAATCTTTTGGCTGAAAAAGAGGGGATTGATGCCAGGATTGACTTTTTCAAATGAGCTCATTTCTAGGGATGAGGGTCTCCACTGTGACTTTGCTTGCCTTCTATACAGGTAGAATATGTTAAGATGTCATTATTTACTTAGGTGGAAGTGTCTCAATCTTTTCTTTCTCTTTTCTCAGTAATAGTGGGAGGTAATGGCTTGATGGACGTAACTTGATGTGATTTAAATAATCTCTGTTGTCCAGTTTTATACGAAAGCAATTGACAAGGCAAAAGGTTCATCAAATTGTGCATGAAGCTGTTGAAATTGAAACTGAATTTGTCTGTGATGCCCTTCCCTGTGCATTGATTGGCATGAATGCAGAACTAATGAGTCGGTACATAAAGTTTGTTGCTGATCGCCTCCTGGTACTAAATCACTTTGCACTTTTTGTTTGAGCATGGATGTAATTAATATCCTTCCTTGAACTAACAAGTTTGGTAATCTTTTCTTCAGGTTGCCTTGGGGTACGACAAGAAGTATAATGTTGAAAACCCTTTTGATTGGATGGAATTTATTTCACTTCAGTAAGTGTCGTTGCACACAAAGTTGGTTCTGACTCTGTTTTGCTGCAATTATGCATCATCTTTAGGAGTATACATACATATTGTGGCTGGAGAAATGTTGGTAGGATCCATGAAGTGGTTAAGCAAATTGATGTTTTAACTCAATATGATTATATGGACGCCACCTTCTTTACTGGGGCCTATGGACTGGTAATTTTTTTGATGACCAAGAAATCCATCTGGGGGCAACCCTTAACGTCAAATACAGCCTCCAAAACTCGGGGATAATGGGCCCGTCCCTCTACCTTTCTCCATTTAAATTCCAGGCTCAGTTTGCGTGGCATAGGGCTCGAACCTGTGATCTAAGTCACAAGTCCCGCAACCATTGCCACTTGAACTAGATCCTGAAGGCTATTAAATTTCCTTCTTGATCTAATTTGATAGCTTGTTTAGAGTTTCTATTTGGACTTTGACTGCAGGGGCAAAGCCAACTTCTTTGAGAGAAGAGTTGGCGACTATCAGAAGGCTTCTGTGATGTCAAGCTTGCAAGACAATGGCAAGAATTTTGAGTTCAAACTGGATGAAGACTTCTAGAGTTTTTTTCCCTTTTTTTATGCCCTCAGTAAGAGAGTTTATTTCCTCTTGCATCACCTTGATGCTGAAAGATGGCATCTTTTTGTGGTATTATTCATTAAGGATCATATTGTTTATAGTCCATACCTTTTACTAATCACTTTTAGAAGTGAATTGATTGCCTTCATGTGAAGAAAAAGTAAAGTGTATTTGTCAAACATGATAATTTTTGTAGTTATGAGTATTGGGTAGACTTTGAAAACTATGTGAAACCAATTGGCCATTCACTTGTTGCCTAGTAGGGGTAAAGATATTGAAAATCATCTTTAGGTGGATTGGCTCAATCATTATTTGGTTTTCACTTCATGCCCACTTTTAGTTATAGCTTTTTATCCATATCATCATAAATATTCTTCAGACAAGATGTGGGTCAGGGGAAGTGACATTATATCTTTCCTGCATGGCATTTTGTTTTTTCTTTTATTTTAACCTTAGTGTGATTGTCCTAGACTATTCACATATCAGTGTGGTTCTTTTTTGAATACTTGGTAGAACAGTAAATGAACAATTGGTTTTTTGTGTGTGTTTAACAGTGGAAGGTGTTTTATGTCACATCATTGTAACAATGTGTGTAGATTTTTTGAAGCTATAAGAGGACCTACCACAAGTCCACAACCATCTTCATAATGATCCATGAAGTGAGTACAAACCTTGGAGATCAAGATTCAAATCCTAGCAGAGAAAAATAATTGAATGAATATTACTCTTTCCATCTCAATTTATGTGGCGTTGTTTGATTGGTATGAAATTTTAAAAAAGGATTTTTTTTAACGCTGTGATATAAAACAATTCTTAGACCTTTGTATGAGTAAGTGCCATTATTAATCATTTCATTAAGGTAAGTTGAGAATTTAAAGTTATTACGTAACATTCTTTTTGAGATAATAAAATATTAATTGCACTAGATAAATTGAGATAAGAGTAGATATGCGATTTCTTTCCATTTGTCTAATTTTGGTCGGTAAAGTACTCAATACTTGTGACAATGACCTGGTATGCAGAAGCTAGCCAAATAAAAAGAAATTGAAGCTATAAGGTGACAAATTTTGACACTAGCTAAAATCTTGAAGCACTAGGAGAAATGGAAAAAGACTTGGTTGCCATATGACCACATCCCATCAGGAATGGCATTCTGGTGGTGCTCTTGTAATTTCTTCTGTCCACAACTTTGCCACTATATTTGCACATCCATCATTATCTTATGAAGATTTATTTTTGTCTTTAGAAAGTAAGGAAAATAGTTTCATGCTTCATCCCACTTTCCAACGGTCTGAATCATCAATTGTGCACACTCCATATGGTGCAAAAAGTAAAACAAAAATAAAAAGAGTGGGTGGTTTGATATAATGCAAGAATCATCCCTCCCACCAACCATTTCCCTCCAAAAAAGAAAATTTAAAATATTATATGTATAGAGAGGAGGGGATTGCTTCCATACATGAACAATGTAAAAGAATCTTTACTCAAATTTGCCTAAATAATGCTACACTGCTAAGCTGGATTATCTTAAAATATACTTGATAGTATAAAAATTATTTACATTTATTCATATGAACAAGTTAAAACCAAGAACATATATGTGATCAAAAAGGAGAATCTTGTTAGATGTATTTGCAGGGGCGGGGGGGTTGGTAGGTATCATACATGGCCCACATGGAGTGTTTCTAACTTTGAAGCTACCCCTCCTTTTTCTAGTACTGATTAACTACCAGATAATTATGCACTAAAGTACAGACAGAGAGAGAGAGAGAGACCAATTTTCTTTTTCTTTTATTTGTTGAAATGAATGATTAAGTAGGTGTTTGGCCATGAAAATTAACATATTTTGAAATTGGAGTTGGAGTTGGCTATGAAAATAAATTAGAGTTCTTTTTGACTTTTTGTGAGAAAACTATGAGTGAAAAATTTCACTAAAGTAAAATGAAATTTATGGTCAAACACCATAAATTTTTACTTTTTTTACTAAAATAAAATAAATTTTCTGAAAAAAATTCATGGCCAAATGGGCCCTTATCTTTTTGAGGTATAGACAAAGACATCATAACAGATTATTGTTTGTTTACCCTTTCTTTATATTTTAGGGTGACATTGCACCATCTTCCTGACATATCCAATTGTTGCTTTCCTAAACAATCCTATTTCATAAACTACATAAAATTTACTCTCTTCAGACTCATAAACATTAAATTAAGTCAATGAACATCTAACAAATTCGATTAATTGCCAACAAACCCAAAACAACTTCTAACAACACATGAGAAGTCCAACTTATTTGTTTGTGGCTGAGAACAAACCATATAAACCTAATACACTTTTGGATACTAAAGTTAAACATCCCTATCTAGGCTATATTATGATGATTATTATTATTACCCTAGCACTAGCATGTGCAAACTGTAATGACTTTCTAAACAAAATATCTTGCTGCATAATTGATGGCCTTTTACTTTTAACCTTAAATTCAACTTAGCCAAAACATAGCTTATGTGTTGGAGAAAAACACTAAACAAGAAACTGCCAAGAACAGTAGTCTTTGAAAAACATTTTTTTATTCTTGAAAAGTGAAACAGAGAAAAAAAAAAGGAAACTTTGGAACTTGGCAAGTATATATTCTAAAATAAGAATTGATTATGGACCCATTCTTTGAATGACATGGGTCTTTTAGGCCAAGAAGCACTAGTTTCTACCTACCAAGGATACGGCTACATGTATACATTATGTTATATCCATATTTGCCCTTGTTGGAAAAAAAAAGAGGGGATGGGAAAGTTTGGTTTTTCATACCTAAAGCAACATGATCACCAGCAAGCCAACTTTGATAGGGATATCACCATGTCATCTTCTCTACCTACCCCAAACCACTAAGAAATTAATATAATTTACTCTATATTCTCAAAATTTTAAAAAGGAACAAATGCAAGAGAGAGAAGAGTTGGTGAGAAACAAAGTTTATTTTAGTTGATGCATGGTTACAGGAAATTAGAGTTAAAATGGCAGCTCCGAACACTAAGCTCTTGTTACGTGTGGAACTCAAAAAAACTATCTATTGTACATAATTTTACCTCATTTTTTTTTTGTAAGAGACAACTTGATGCATTAGGCCTTTACTATACGCGAGATTCCAAAAAGGTAGATCTGTTATACATAATTTATCTTTCCTAAATCTGTGACTATATGGTAACATGATAAAATATTTACTAAGGGGTCGCTTGGTAGAGTGTATTAACAAAAATAACGCATGCATTAGTCTTGTGTACTACTAGTACCTTATTTGGTACATATTTTTAACCAATGTACCAAGCACTCTATTGTGTATTTAGGTGTGTATTACTAATACCTCAAAATCAATGGTATTAGTAATATAATGTATATTCTAATGCATGCATTAGCATGATTAAAGACATAATTACCCCATTAAAATTTTATCCACATCCTTTCCACCATATTTATGGAGGGTATTTTTGTAAACAAATACTTTTTAAAGAAAAGTATGCAATGTATGTTATTTTTAATACATCAAATCATTCATTGTATAAGAAAAATCTCAACATAACTGATGAAAGCATAATTAATACTAGCATTGTCAATGTAAGCATTATTAATATATCATATTTTGCACTATTCTTATACACTTTACCAAACAACCCCTAAATACTACTCCCTCCATTTAAAAAAGAATGATCTAGTTTGACTTGGCACGGAGTTTAAGAAAATAAAGAAGACTTTTGAATCTTGTGGTCCTAAATTAAAGTTATGACAAATGTACCAAAATGCCCTTGAATCTTATGGTCTTAAACATGCCATGTGGAAAGTTGAAATTAAAGTGTTGCCAAAAAAGGAAAAGGTCATTCTTTTTTAAACGAACTAAAAAGAAAAGTAGGTCAATCTTTTTGAAACGGAGGAAGTACTTACTAACCTAAGAATATTAAAGTTACTAAGTCAACAAGTGATTGATTATCATTACGTTTTAAATAGTACTTATTCCATTTAAAATTAGACATTGTTCCTAGCTACTTATTTGATAGTACATCCTAGTTCTGACAGGTTTCTTTGGAGTGGGCCATGGAATTTGGTGCACTACATACTGCACAAATCTCTGACTTTTTCATTTCTTGCTCTTTTCACTTTTCTTCTGAATTTTGTGTCATAAATCAGAGGAAAAAAAGAAAGATTGTTTCTTGCAGTTTCTTCTTTTAAAAATGTCAAATTTTGAATAGGCACATTGTTTAATTGTTTAAAGCTCCTTACAACTTGAAAAATTAGCCTAAGTTTCCCTAATATGAAGCATTCCTTTAATTTGAACTCCTGTTTCAATTTATTTGTTTGAAAGTACAAAAGAATTTTGAATCTTATGGTCTTAAATAAAAAAAATATATTAAATGTACTCAATGGCCTTTAATCTTGTAATATTAAACATGTCATGCGGAAGTTGAAATTAAAAAGTTGTCAAAAAATATTCTTTTTGAAACAAACGAATTGAAACGAAGTCCCCTATACATTACTCCATCTGCTTCAAAAAGAATGATCTGTTTTATTTAGATACGGAGTTTAAAAAAATAAAGAAGACTTTTGAAACTTGTGGTCTTAAATTAAAGGTACGTCAAATATACCAAAATATTATTTAATCTTGTGGTCTTAAACATGACACATGGAAAGTTGGAATTAAAATATTATCAAAAAACAAAAAATCACTCTTTTGAGTAAATTTCCTAAATAGTCACTCAAGTTTTGAAAATTTCCTTCAAATATCACTTATGTTTCATTTAGGACCACAATATCACTCAACTATTATAATTTTCCTCAAAAAAATACTAAATACCTCAAAAGCTTTCTTCTCTCTTAGTTGGCATGCCATGTCATTTAACCAGAATATAGTTATATTCCTTTTTTTTTTTTTGAAAAAATACATTACTTTATTAAAAAAGAATTTTTTATAATTAAAAAAACTTTATCGGTACTAAAACTTTACATATACTTTTTCAAGGGTTATTTTTCTGAATGGTCACTCATATTTTTTGAATTGTCTACAAAAATCATTTTTTTTAAGATAATAATATAACTCAACTATCACTATTTTTCTCAAAAAAAATATGAAGGACCCGTTTGGCCATGAATAGTATTCACTTTATTCCGAAATATGTATTGGGCCATATAAAATACCAAATACAACTTAGTTGTATTTGAGATTTTGGAAAGGTGTTTTCACAATATTTGGCTTCACTTTTTAATTATTATTTTTTCAAAAGAATTCTAAGTTTTTTATTTTCATAAAATTCTAAAAAAAAATAATTAATTTTCACCTTTTATATTTTTTTAAAAATACATTTGAATTTTAAATATTAACTCCAAAATACTATGGCCAAACACAACTCCAACTCTATTTTCAACTTCAAAAATTCCAAATAAAGTGAATATGTTTTTGGTTTTCATGGCCAAACGCTTACTAAATATCTCATACGTCTCTTTCTCTTGTAATTGACATGCCATATCATTAAACCACTTTTTTTAATAATAGACCTATTTAGCTCATCAAACTTATTTAATCAACATTATATTCTTATTCTTTTCTTTAAAAAATACATTAGCTTATTAAGAAGGAATTTTCATGCTTAGGAATCTTTTTCCGGTACTGAAACTTTCTATTTTTTTCTAAAGTTATTTTCTTGGATTGTCATCCGTGTTTTCGGAGTTGCCTATAAAAATCACTTTTGTTTTTGCTAAGACAATAATATCACTCAACTATCAATATTTTTCTCAAAAAATACTAAATACCTCAAAAGTTTCCTCCTCTCATTGGTATGTCATATCAGTAAACCACAATTTTTTTAATAATAAATACATTAACTCATCAAACTCATTTAATCAAAATTATAATCTTATTATTTTTAAAAAATTACATTAATTTATTAAGAAGAAATTCTCATACTTAGGTACTTACACTTTTTTTTTTTTGTAGAGTTATTTTCCTAGATGATCATTCATGTTTTCATACATAATTGCCTACAAAGATCACTTATTTTTTAAAGACAATAATAACACTAAATTAAATAAGTTATCTAGGAATTTTAATTCGCATGTAAAATAATATGATAAAGTTTAAGTATGGTAAAAAATTCCTAAGCATGAAAAATAAACTATTGCATTTTTAAAAAAAAAATAATAAAGTTAAAACTTTGGTTAAATGAGTTTGATGAATTAAATGGTTTAGTATTTTAAAAATGAAATTTAATGACATGGCATGTCAACTAAGAAAAAAGACTTTTGAGATGTTTAGTATTTTTTGAGACAATAAGTAATAGTTGAGTGATATTGTGGTCCTAAATGAAACACATGTGATATTTGAAGAAAATTACCAAAACTTGAATAACTATTTAGGGAATTCACTCCATTCTTTTTGAAACGGACTAAAAAAAAAAGTAGGTCATTCTTTTTTAAATGGAGGGAGTATTATACCTCTTTTTAAGTTCTTTTATTTGGCTTGTATTTGATTTATAGCTGGCCAGATCTGTTCAGATTTAGTAGCTAAAAACTATTGGTAATAAATTTTTAAATTAGTTCACTTCTTTAATCAAAGACAAATTAATCTTCTCTAGTTTTACTTAATCAACTATTCTTTTACCCGGATGGGGGAGATTGCATTTAGATCCATTGACAAGTAAAGGCTCTTAAATGTGAATATGAACAATCAAAGATGCATAGAATACGACCTTAGATTGTTTATTACAAGTCATAGCAATACTTCTTAGATTGCAAGTCATAGCAACATTTAAAACAAAAAAATAAAGAAAAAATGAATTTTCTATTTTTGTAAAAAAAAAAAAAACCACCCTTAAAATAAAACATCGGTTACCAAAAGAAATCAATCACCCCTAATATCTCTCTTAAACGGTTTTTTTTCTTATTTCAAATGAAAGTTGCATCTTCTTCTTCTTCAAGACTATTCTTCTTCTTATTTCTTCAACAAATCAGCAAACACATACTGATTGAAACACAAAATCTCACAAATAATTTTATATTGGAGGTGATAACCGATGAGAGAACAATACATCTAAAATATTATCCACTACAATTTATATAACCAATATTAACTGCACAAAAGGAAAAAAAACGTTAATCACAATATTATCTTTACAAAATAAAAATGTTTCAATATTTTTAATAATTTTCAATTTTTTTTTTTATATATATATATATATATGTTTTAAGAATAATTTATATATAATTCATATACATATTACTTAGAATTTTTCTCAGAATTTTTGTGTATGAAACATGTATAAAATCAATATGAAAATATCAATATTCCGCTCAAGGCTTACTTGTACATATTTTAGTGTATGAATTGTGTATAAAATATGGTTCATTTAATTAGCTTAGGTTTGATTTTATTTGATACGTGTCTAGAATTTATATATAAATTGGTGTATCTTTATTTATTTTTTTCGTTTATGCATGTTTGTTTGTAAGAAATTTTTATACAAACCTATATGAATCATGAATGAAAAATTGTTCACTGAATTTGCTATTTCATTTTACAAACATGTTTTATGTATGGATTGTGTCTAAAATATGCTAAATTTAACTAGTTTAGGTGTTCTTTTATATTCTGGGTTTTGAATTTTATATAAAAAATGGTGTATCTTTCGGCATTGTTAGTTGCTTATCAAGTTGTATTGTTCATTAATAAATACACATAAAAAAGGTATAAAACATGATTTTTCAATAAAACTTCAAATAACGATTTTGTATCAACTGTGTATGAAAAATTATTCATTGAATTTGCTATTTCCTACAAAAAAAAAAAAAATCATGAATGAAAACATGAAATTCACGTTGACTAATGTATAAAATTTGATTCACGAATAAAATTTATATTTTAAAGAAACAAGGAAAAAATAAATATTAGTGTATGAAAATATTAAGGATAAAATGTGGATTTCAACAATATGATAGAAGTTTATGCAATGGAAGCAATCTAAAATAATTATAGAGATTAATATCAAAGAAAAGAAAATATGAAAGAATAAGGAAAGTATATAAGAGAAATTTATGAAAAGACAACACTATTAATAAATTTGGAAGGATTAACTAATACAAAAAAACATTATTTAAGAAAATGAAAGAAGGAGAAATTTAGGATTTCTTATAACCCTTGTACCATATATATTATTTTTTTTTTACTTTGTTAGGTGGAGAATTTGGGGGATTACATGGTAAAAAAAAAAAAAAGAAGAAAAAGTAAGAAACATTAGGGAGAAAATTAAAGATTTGTTATCAATCTTTTATTTAGGGAACTAGGAGAGGGAGAAAATTAAGGATTTAATTGATCAGATTTTACTCCTCTAATAACCATATACACGACAACTAAGGTAAGTGGAAAAGATAAACACAAATATTCAAGAAAGATTTTAATTGATATATATCTATTAAATAATTTTTTTTAAAAGTGAATTTAAAAAATATATTTGAAATCTGCTACAACTTGTAATTTAAAACTTAATTCAATAATTACAAAAAGGTACTGTTACAAGTTGCAATAAATAATCTAAAAAGTATATATAAGATAATTTTCCCTAGATGTATCTACCAACCAAACTAGCTCGTTTGACCAAGCTTTTTTTTCCCCAAAAGTGTTTATTTTTTCTCAAAAGTGATTATTTTAAAAAATTGAGGTGTTTGACCAAGCTTTTGAGAGAAAATAAGTGTTTCTGGGGAGTAGCGAAAGCAGTTTTTCATAAGCTAAAAAAAGTAGTTTCTCCCCAAAAACACTTTTTAAAAAAACACTTTTGAGAAAAATATATTTAAAAGCACTTTTAAAAGCTTGGTTAAACACTTATTGCTGCTCAAAAGTGTCTTTTTAAATTTATTGGTCAAACACAAACGGCTTCTCACCAAAAGTATTTTTTTGAAAAACACTTTTGAAATAAGCACTTATCAAAATAAGCTGATTTTATAAGTTTGGTCAAACAAGCTATAAACACTTAATTGTAATGCATAATAGGTGGACCTTATTAAGTCCCAAGCAATTGCTAAACACTTCCAAAAAAAAAAAGCCCTTTTAGCATTTGAAAATACAGTAAAACCTCTCTAAATTAATATTGTTGAGACCATGAAATATTATTATTTTGTAGAGGTATTATTTAATTGATAAATTAATATTTATTAATTTAAAGAGTGTTTTCGAGATTCAATGAAGGTTAATTTTTTGATTACATCAAAATTATTGTATCTTATTAATTTATGTATCATATTTATTGAATTAATTAAAAAAATAAATTCATTATACATAAAATATATTGTATCGACACTGCAAAATTCGTTTGAGGGATGAAGCCTCAAGGAATTTAAATGAACCTACTTGTGAAAATGATATTCATGAACTCGATGTCATGATTAATGATCTCGGTTACCGCAATAAAATGGATGTCAATAGCTTGTTGGATTATCCGGGTGAAAATTATACATGGTCAGAGGTCCGGAGCTTAGAAGAAATTGTGGATACCATTGGAGAAAACAATGTTGATGATGAAGTTGAAGACAATACAATACCTTTAAAACCATTTACGCGTAAGGAAACACTTATCACGTCTAGAACTCTTCACAATATTTTGGTGCAGTTCGAGAAGACAACACCAAAACTTTTGGATGCAATAAGAAAAGTTAGAGATAAGCTTCAACTAGATTTAAATTTTAATAAAAAACAAAAAATACTATTATCATATTTCACTAAATTGTCTTAGATATTTTTGTAATTTTAAAGAATTATTAATTTATAATATTAATGGGACCATATATTTATATAGGGGTCTTTCGAAAATATATTATCTTATCAAAATTGGTAATTTTTTTCACTAGCCCAAGTCGGAAACGAAGAAAATTATTATCTTAAAAAGTTTATTAATTTACCAATTATTAACTTAGAGAGTATATATTTTGCCTAAGATAGGTAGTTTTTAAAAACAATAGCTCTATGGTTTTCATTATCTATCTATCTTACAACATGCACCAATAGAACACCTTTCTCAAATAATGTTCTCTTTTTTCTTCTTTTCCCATTATATATGTCAAAATTGATTGATGTTTCATTTTAACTGAAGAAAAGAATATGAGAGGGACTTCACGTAGTAACACATAAATATCTTTTAATTTCTTCACCTCGTAATATTACTATTACATATATACTACTAGTTTTGTATTTGGTGAAAGTTGAAAAGGCTCTTTCACGTCTGAATCTAGAAAAGATTGATAATGCCAAGATATGGTAAAAACAAAAACGATGGATGTCGTAGCACTTTCACCTACTCGCGTCAATCATATGCTTAAAAACCATTAACAAGAAGCTCAATTTTTATGCACTTTGGTGTAAAATATTTCTATAATAAGTTCATTAAGTGTTGTTCCTTGTTAATGTTTTTGTTATTATTTATTATGTTCTCTATTTTCTATCGTTGTTGCTTTGCTATGTGTTACTTGAGCCAAGACTCTTTCGAAAACCACCTCTCTACCTCCTCAAGGAACGGATAAGATTTGCGTACACTCTACCTCCCCGAACCCACTTAGGGAATGACACGAAATATGTTGTTGATATTATTGTACGATCATTAATTAGAAAATTCTGTAAATATCTGAATAAATATTATTAATTGATAATATAACTATTCTACTACTATCACATATTTGAGATTCTAAAAACAACCTTGCATGATATCACCCTTTAAATATAGTAATGAATAATATTAAATAGTAAGGATAAAATGTAGATAAGATGTAAATTATCTATTAATTTTTAAATTGGATAAATATTATTGGCTATTAATTTTTAATATAAGATACAAGTAAAGATACACTGATGGAGTATAACTTAAACCTGATAAAAAGTAAAAAAAAGAGGTTGAACTAATACTCTAAAATAACGCTAACAGCACACATGGCCTTGATTACCATTTTTTAACAACTTTGTTGGACAACTTCATTGAGTTTGACATTTCTGACCAACCACATCTCACCCAATTACATCATATTTTAATTTAACTCCATCCACTTCTCTAATAACCAAAAATATAGCCAAAAACAAAAGTCCTCTCCCCTATTGTCTAGCCTATAGCTATGCCTGTCTCTGAAAACTCAATAAAATTTCAACTAACTCTTGGAGTTATGTCATGAATGTAACTAAATGGAGGTATCTATGCAGTGCAGCCTTTGGGACACTGTTTTGGAGTTAACTAAGGTTGCCCAAGAAAAGGGTGGTGATCCATTGGTGTGGGCAATACAAGTTTCTTCATGTTTGAGCTCATCAGGGGTGTCTTTGCCCTCTCTTGAGTTAGCTAATTTCTTGGTATCTCACATATGTTGGGAAAACAATTTGCCTATAGCATGGAAGTTCTTGGAGAAGGCCTTGGTTCTCAAGATTGTGTCTCCTATCATTGTTTTCCCTCTTCTTTCCAGCAGGTTTGCCCTTTAGTTGTTGATTCTTTGGTGCATTTCTGTCTTGCTTGTTCTTGGTCTTTGAAAGATTGAATCTTTAGCTATCTGAGGTTGTTTTAATGAAGAAATATATTGTTGTAACAAATGTATAATGAGTCCTGTTGTTAATGTAAACTTGGGTCTGTCACCTTGTGTTGTGTGTTGCTTCTTGTTATTCATAGGTGCATTTTAAAATGGGAAAAATGTAATCTTTAGTTGCTCTGGTTATAGTACTTAAACGTGTGCCTTCATTGTTGTAATGTACAACTATTTATCAGTTTGTATAAAAATTTCTATTTGTAAGGAAAAATCATTTTCCCGGGTCTCTGGCATAATCTTATTGACTATTTAGGCTGATCTTTATGTATATCTCTATATTGACCAGGGCAAAGTATTCTGAAAGTACCTTATATATCCCTGAAGTAACCTTGTTTGGAGCTTTTCCGGTGTGTATTAACAATAACTAGCTTGCAATTGGTTTACAGCTACCTTTTGTTCCCTTGTTGTTGTTGTTTAAAACGATGAGCAAGCTTGCAAACCACCTCTCTGCTGTGAATCACAAGTTCGAATGAATACTTATGGGGATTATAATAGACATTTGCAGTATTTTATCTTTAAATTGTCCAGGTGCTTAAGTTCCAAATTTCTTGTTTTAATATTTCATCTTTTACTATGTCTTTACATGTAACTTAGAAACAAATTTTTGCCCTAAATATGTTTTATGATGCTGTGTTGGCATTGTGGAGTTCTTGCCAAGGCACTTTTGATAGCATCTTCATCATAATAATCCATTTTCTTTTTTTTTTCTTTATTGTTTGTGTGTGTTTGCAGCGTTTTGTAGCTTAATTGTTTTTATATTCACATGCCTTTAACTTTTACAGGGTAATCCAAAGCCGGCGTTTGAGGCCAGCAGCATATAGGCTCTACATGGAACTCCTGAGAAGACACATTTTCACTCTTAAAATCCATGTAAACATGCAAAGTTATAAGAAGTGAGTGGTTCTGTTGATATCACATTCTTTTTAATGTTAGTATTTCCCATCTAAAACCTACAGCACCTGTGCTCCATATTCTAACCTACTACTTTGGGATCTTTTGGCTTGAAAATTATGTTCTTTTTTTATTTTCCTGAAAATTATGTTCTACATGCAGGATTGTGAATTTCTTGGATAGCGTCCTCCATTTGACTGAGGTATTTGGTATGCACGCTGATGAGCCTGGTGTTCTTGTTGTCGAGATTATCTTCTCAATTGTTTGGCAATTACTTGATGCATCATTGGACGATGAAGGGTTGCTCCAACTTACTCCAGAAAAGAAATCCAGATGGCCAACTAAGCCTGAAGATATGGAGATAGATGACTGCATAGCTGATATGGAGAGAAATGAACAAAAAGAACGGTTGAAGAATTTAAATACTCTTCTGGCAATTGAGTTGATAGGGCAATTTTTACAAAATAAAGTGACTGCCAGGATTCTTTACTTGGCTCGCCAAAACATGTCAGAACTTTTTCCCTTCACAATCTATTTCCGAACTTTACACATTATTTCAAGTGTTATTTGATGTTTGTCTATGTTCAAAAGACTTAATAGTTTAGTTTTAACTTATTGAAATATCCAACTAATAGTGTGCCGAAACCTGTCAGGCCTGTGCATTGGGGAGCTTTCGTTCAGAGTATACAACTACTAGCTGAAAATTCATCAGCATTGCAAAGTTCAAGCATTATATCACCCAAGGCACTTCTTCAGCTGGCATCAGATGCTCACAATTTAATCAAAGCAAATTCCTTACAAGAACATTATGTCAGAAGCGCTTCACGATCTCTAGCTACTTGTTCTGGTCTTTGTTTTGGGAGTAGTCGTTCTTCACTTTGGCTTCCTCTAGACCTCTTCCTGGAAGACGCAATGGATGGTTCACAAGTTAATGCTACAAGCGCCATTGAGATTATTACTGGTGCAATTACTTTTTATATCACATTCTCTGTGTCAATATAGAATTATAGATAACTGTACTAATTGTTGATGTGCCTAATAGAGGGCGGTGCTTTACTTCTGCAGACTTAGTCAAGTCCCTACAAGCAATCAATGTTACAACTTGGCATGAGACGTTTTTAGGACTTTGGATGGCAGCTCTACGACTTGTTCAAAGGGTTAGCAAAATTCTTTTGCACTTAGTTTGTGCTTAATGTACTCATACTTACATTTCTCCAGATTAATTTCTAAACCTTAACTTTATGGGCTTCAAAGTAGTTGTGCATTATTGACCTTGTTTGTCATGTATGATTCATGTGACAAATTCATCTAGAACTTTTCATAGATTCTTTAACATTTTCATCTTTATCTTGGAAAAATAAGGTTGAGTATTTTGTATGATGGTGCTGCAACGTCGCTGAATAAACTATTAGGTAGACAGACAAAGACAAGAAAGCTGTAGAATAAATTTAGGCGAAAAAGAGAATGAGGTTGGTAGCAGGGTTTCAATAATTTTTGGAAGAAAGTGCATAGGTCTGCTGTGTTTTCATTGTATCTGTCAAACAGAGGTTTGGTTTACATGAAAGCACTATCTTTTGGAGTTGAGTTATGCCCCGGTGCCATTTTTATAAAATTTTGAGAATCTGATGCCGTAGGATAGCACCTATAGAGTGCCTTACATGGATTATGGAGTTCCAGAGAAGCTAATGTCATTTGCAGAACATTTCTCTTTGGCCATTTATCAATGACAGATCTTTCTTAATTTTCTTAAATTCTAATTCACTTATTATCTATTTAGTTATTATACTATAAACTCTTGAGGTAGAGGTAAGGTATATGTACACTCTACCCTCCCCAGACCCCACCTTGTGGGATTATAATGGGTATGCTGTTGTTGTATAGTATAAAATTTTCACCAACTTTTGAATAAGGCTAGTGTGAACCTGATTGTAGAAGCGCTAGGTTACCAAAGCTTGTCTTAGACCATAATATATATCTTATTCGTTTTCTCTGAGTGTTGAATTGATATTTTCAAGTGTTACCTAAACAATATTATTATTATCTTTTTTTGTGTGTGTGTGGATAAGTTAAGAGCTGCCTAAACAGTTGCAGTAAGCAAGTTTTCAGTGAGGGAAATATGACTACATTCCATGGGCACAATATACGTTTCATTCAAAAGATTAAGATGACAAGATTTATTTCATTTATAGTATAAAATCTTTTTATTTGTTTTTGATTAATGTTGTTTGCAATTTTCTTAGGAGAGGGATCCAATTGAGGGCCCTGTACCTCGCCTGGATACTCGCTTGTGCATGTTGTTCTCTATCATAACACTTGTCATTGCCGATCTTATTGAGGAAGAGGAAAGTGAAGAATGTGATGAAATTGAATCCAGCATAGGCAGACATATGAAAAAGCAGGTTGAAGGCATACGGCGTGGGGATGTAGTCTCTTGTTTGCAGAATCTGGGTGATTATCAAAGCTTGCTAACTCCACCTCAGGCAGTCACTACTGCAGCTAACCAGGCTGCTGCTAAAGCAATGATGTTTAGATCAGGCATCAATACCAATGCTTCATACTTTGAGTGCATTAACATGAAGGATATGCCAGCCAACTGTTGTAAGCATTCTCTTTTACATAACCAAATGGAGCTTGAAAACCTATGCAACCTCCAGTGTTCTACCCTTTGTTTTACTCTGTTAACTGTACCAGAAATGCAGAGAGGCTGAATTGATGGGTTTACTATGTTTCTAATTATGGGCTTGAAAAATGGTTTGGTTTGTCTAAATTCTATGCATGTTTAAGTATCTAGTGAATAGTATATGCCAAAAGTGTGAGGAAAAATAAGCTTTCAAATTTAGGTATAACTCAAAGTAATTGCATTAATATGAGTTAGAAGCAAGAGGATTGCCAAAAATTGGCAAGACGATAGATTATGCTATACATCATTATAGAGAAAAAATGTTGTTGGAAATCGTTGGCCTATACATGATGATATAAAAATATATATTGTCTGTGTTTATGTAGCTGTGACCAAGAAATGGTGGTAGACTTGTGATGATCACAATTCTAACTTGCCGGACGTTGGGTGTATATAAATATGCTTTACATGTAATGGAAATTTATTGCAGATGCACTTTTTCGTACATGTTTCGTACCACCATTGAGCTTATAATCAAGTGCATATATATGTACACTATTTTCTACTGATGTTGTGAAGTCATTGATGCTTTGGGAGAAAATCATACACTTTCCGATCTGTTGATCCAAAATAAAGGCTGTGCTAGATGTACAAGAATAAGCATTTTCTAGATTTTTGGACAATTGTCTAGACCTTATGTGGTGATATAATGCAGACAGATGTTATTATTGTATGTGGCTAAAAGTCACGAATATGTGAAAATGACACACCAATGAAGGGGACATTGTGGTGGTCCAACAGTTCTTGCAGAATTTGTTTATTTTTATTATGCTGTTTCTGTCTGATCACTGTAATCAAAATTGAATTTTGGCCTTGCAGCTGGTAACCTACATCACTTGATAGTTGAGGCATGTATTGCCAGAAATCTGCTGGACACTTCTGCTTATTTCTGGCCGGGTTACGTGAATGGACGCATGAACCAGTTACCACACAGTATGTCAACTCAAGTGCCTGGTTGGTCATCATTTATGAAGGGAGCCCCATTGACTCCAGCAACGATTAATGCTTTGGTTTCTGCTCCTGCTTCAAGGTATGCTTAGGTTGGCTTTACGTTAGACAATTTTGCTCACTGAAAATGTCTAAATTTCATTAATTAATTCAAGAAAAACCAAGTTTATGCTGTAACTTATCTGAGCGTCGAATCTCTGTAACAATTGGAGCTTGCAATACTGAAACAACAATTTGCTGTGTATATTTGTGGAAAGGACTGATGGTAGAGTTATACATAGTTTTCCTCTTAGCCTAGACAATGACTTCTAAGTGCAGAAAAACAGATAGTAGTCAAAATCTATTGTAGTTTTCCGTGATGGTAGCCTGGTCTTCAGTTGCCTTTTTTCTTTCCTGAAGCCAGGTATATCAGATGCTCTTTTTAATTGATTTAGCCAAGGGTAAAGCAACTTAATTTAAGCTCATGGATTTAATGGAAGTTTAGCAGAGCTTGAGAAGATTTTCGAGATTGCGGTCAAAGGAGCAGATGATGAGAAGATAGCTGCTGCTACCATTCTTTGTGGAGCTTCACTAATTCGTGGTTGGAATATACAGGTAATAAGCGAATAATTTATTTCAGCACATTTGTGAGTCAGCTCTATCAGAGAAAGGAAATTATTTAGTTTAAATTGTGTGTGCACGTGCCAAATGGTTCAGGTCTCAAGCTTAAAGGAGCATTACGGTCCTGATGGCTGATACCCATTACTAAGAGTATCATTAAATTGTTCTTGCAAAGAAATAATGATTCTTCCTTTTGGTTAATCATGCAGGAACATACCGTCAATTTCATAACTAGGTTATTGTCTCCTCCAGTTCCTACTGACTATTCTGGTAAAGAGAGCCATTTAATAGGCTATGCTCCAATGTTAAATGTCTTACTCGTTGGAATAGCACCAGTGGACTGTGTTCAGATTTTCTCCCTTCACGGCATGGTATGTTTGTTAAGCTTGATATTATTTCTTTATATAAGATGAAAACAGTTTATATGAATGATGGTAATCTCATTCGCATGTTGGTTGCACTACTAACCAATTGATAGGTTCCACTAACATCCAGACCTAACTTATCGTTTAGTATTTATTATTCATATAAGAGCTCCAAGAGAAGCAAAAGAACCAAGTTTTCTTAAACAAAGGGCCTTCGTCTCAATTATGGGCCTCTTTTAGAGTTTTATCATTTTCAGCTGCAAAATGAAGTCCATGTTCTCAGCTCATTATGTGAACAAGTGGATTCTTTCTTTGTGATAGATCCCTTGCTTGATTGGTTACCTTTTCCTTTCTAAAATTCTAAGATAAAATTGAGCATTAGAGCAATGGTACACTTGCTCTCTCAAAGTCTTGGACTAGAACAGTCTTCTGCATGAGGTTTTCATGCATGAACTTTCGAATATTGTCATGCTGACATTGTATAGCATGACACACTGGGAAGCGTAAAAGCATGTGTCAGCTCCTTACTACGTTCTTTTTTAACCTGTGGAACGTAGTAATCCTAACACTTTGTTTCTGTTCCACAAAATGCTGTAAAAGATTTGTAAGTTTGAGAAAAATTTTAACGGGGCATTGGAAAACTTCAAAGTTTTCAGAAGAGAACATTTAGATTTCTCAGCAGATTCTTTAAGCCAAAGAACAAATAAGCAAATCTGAAGTCTTAACAAAAGAAATGAAAGAACTTAAAGATTTATTAGATGTTTCTTTGGATTCTGGGAGGAAATGTCAGAACATTTATTAGTTTCTTACAGCCAAGTTGTATTTAAGTAACTCCGAAAGGCAAGACATTTTAGCAACATCCTACTCTATCCTTAACACGTCTAAGATGTCAATAAGTACTTCCCAGCTAATGGGAGAACTTATTTTCTCTCCATTTTTATTTGAATGAGAGAGTGAGGCACGAGTAATTTCTGAGTTTTGCATGCCTTTATAAACTTCTAACTGTTGATTTCTATTTTTTCAGGTCCCACAACTTGCTGCTTCATCAATGACAATATGTGAGGTATTTGGTTCATGTGCTCCCAATATTTCGTGGACACTGACAACAGGAGAGGACATCTCAGTGCATGCGGTGTTTTCAAATGCCTTTGCTCTACTTCTAAAGTTATGGAGGTTCAACCATCCACCTATTGAATATAGAGTCGGAGATGTGCCCCCTGTGGGATGCCAACTAACTCCCGAATACCTCCTACTAGTGAGGAATTCCCATCTTGTGTCTTCTGGAAACATGCTAAAGGACCCCAATAGAAGGAGACTTGCAACTGTTGCAAGTTCCTCATCTCCTAATCCAATATTTGTAGAATCATTTCCAAAATTGAGAGTTTGGTATAGGCAACATTTGGCATGTATAGCTTCAACTTTGTCTGGTCTTGTGAATGGGACTCTTGTCTGTCAAACTGTTGATGTTTTACTCAACATGATGTTCAAAAAAATTAACGGGGGAAGTCAGAGTTTGATCTCCATAACATCTGGAAGTAGTAGCTCTTCTGGAACTGGAAGTGAGGATACTTCTCCAAGGCCTAAATTACCTGCCTGGGACATCCTGGAAGCCGTTCCTTTTGTCGTTGATGCTGCTCTAACAGCATGTGCCCATGGAAGACTTTCTCCTCGTGAACTTTGCACAGGTTAGTCAATGCATGTAATAAGTGACTCTTTTAAAGTACATCTTCCTTTCAACCTAAGAATCTGCAGCTTCAAGATCATCTGCTTGCACATCTCAGACTCAACTAATTAGCAGTTAGAACTAATTTTCACTCTTCAGTATCCATCTCTAGGAATTTAAGTGTAGTTGCTTCCCTGTAAAATGTATATCTTTTAGTAGGAGAGTCGAGCGTGAAAGCAGTGTACTCATGCCCCTGAGATAAGGTATGTTTTTAGTGTGTTATCTAACTATCAGAGCAGGAGCAACAAGCACTTACTTTCTCTAAGATGCTAACTTCCGCAGCAGCTAAGAATTGTCTCAGGTTTTCCGCTAGTGCACTCTGGAAATTGTGTTAAAACTGGTCATCCAAAAAAAAATAATAATATATATATATATGTGTGTGTGTGTTAAAAGCATGATTTCAAAGGGGAGGAGAGTTAGAAATTTCAGGCACTTTGACAATGTCTTTAATTCTCATACTGGCTCTAAAATCATGGTTCTACATTACCAAAATAGTTCCACTTTCACAATCACAGGTCTTAAAGATTTGGCTGATTTTCTTCCTGCATCGCTAGCAACCATTGTAAGCTACTTCTCTGCTGAGGTCACTCGTGGTGTTTGGAAACCAGTTTTTATGAATGGCACTGATTGGCCAAGTCCTGCTGCAAATCTCTCCAATGTTGAGGAACAGATCAAGAAAATTTTAGCAGCCACTGGTGTTGATGTCCCAAGCCTTGCTGCAGGTTTTTCCCCATTACTGACAGTGATTAAGAATGCAATTATCTCTATTGAATAAAGCCACATATGTTGCTTCATCTTCTTCTGAAGCTAATGCTTTCTCCATTCCAAGACAAATGAAACAACTACTGTTTTGAGGAGTCATAATATTTTCTTTGATTGCAACTTTGTAAGCTTTTTATAGTCATTGTAACTATAAAAAGTTTCTATTTCTAGTATTTTTTAAAACAGTTTTTACTATTTATAGTATTTTATCTCAAAAATATTAAGACACTGATGTCTGAATTGGTGCTGAAAATTAAATCTGCTACTCCTCGTACTCCAAACTCTTAACATTCTTTTTGGAAGTAAGGGAATATCTAAAGAGTGGCAAAAGATTCATGAAAAACATTTTTAAGATAACAAAGCTATGTGTCATTTCAGAAACTTGTGCTAAGAACTAAAATAATCTCTATAGTCTAGGCTCAGAATCTTTTCTTCAACTTTATGTACTTGATCATTGAATTCCAATTTGTTTTCCCAGGCGGCAGCTCTCCAGCGATTCTTCCACTGCCATTGGCTGCATTTGTCAGCCTTACTATAACATATAAGCTTGATAAAGCCTCCCAGCGTTTTCTCAATCTGGCAGGCCCCGCTCTGGAGTCACTTGCAGCTGGCTGCCCTTGGCCGTGCATGCCAATTGTGGCTTCTCTGTGGACCCAAAAGGCAAAAAGGTGGAGTGACTTCCTTGTTTTCTCTGCATCTCGAACTGTCTTTCTTAGCAACAACCATGCAGTCATTCAGCTTCTCAAAAGTTGCTTCAATGCCACCCTTGGTTTGAACTCTTCCTCCATATCAAGCAATGGTGGTATTGGTGCACTTCTTGGTCACGGATTTGGATCACATTTCTATGGTGGTATTTCTCCAGTTGCCCCAGGTATTCTGTATCTACGAGTTTACAGATCCATCAGAGATATCATGTTCTTGAGAGAAGAGATTGTTTCACTTTTGATGCAATCTATAAGTGATATAGCACACAGTGAGCTTCCAAGACAACAATTGAACAAACTGAAGATACCCAAAAATGGAAAGAAATTTGGAAATGTGTCGCTTGCTGCAACAATGACAAGGGTGAAACTAGCTGCCTTGCTTGGGGCTTCTTTGTTATGGTTATCTGGTGGCTCAGGGCTGGTGCAGTCATTAATAAAAGAGACTCTTCCCTCTTGGTTCTTATCTGTTCACAGCTCTAATCAAGAAGGTGACATAGGTTTGCTAGTTCCAATGCTCAAAGGGTATGCACTGGCATACTTTGCAGTACTCTGTGGAGCTTTTGCGAGTGGTGTGGATTCATTGTCCATGGCATCAAAGCGACGTCCAAAAATCATTGGGCGTCACATTGAATTCATAGTCAGTGTCCTGGATGGCAAAATATCACTTGGTTGTGATCCGGCTACTTGGCACGCCTATGTGTCAGGATTTGTGAGCCTGATGGTAGGTTGTACACCGACTTGGGTGTTTGAAGTGGATGCAGAGTTGTTAAAGAGGCTCAGTAAAGGCTTGAGACGATGGCATGAGGAGGATCTTGCTCTTGCTTTGCTTAGCATTGGTGGGGTTGGTACAATGGGATCAGCTGCAGAATTGATCATGGAGGCTTCGTCATAGTATTTCCTGTTAGTTACCTTAGAAATTTTGTAGGTAGATTGTTATTGGTCGTTAAACTAAGTGTCACCCAAGTAACCTTGTGTACAGTTTGAAGGTGCAACTCCACTTAATATGTTTAGGCTGTTTTTTGATGGGAGGGAAGTCATGTATATTGGGTATGGAAATATATCTTTTAGGTTTGAACTGCTAATGATAATCTAAATGCGATTAACAAGTTCTCTCTCCATTTCAATTTGTTTGACTTACTTTACTTTTTAGTCCGTTTTAAAAGAATGACCCTTTGCTTTTTGTAGCAACTATTTAATTTCAACTTTCCACATGACATGTTTAAAACCACAAAATTAATGGGCATTTTGATACATTTGACATATCTTTAATTTAAAACTACAAGATTCAAAAGTTTTACTTTCTTAAACCTTGTGTCAAGTTAAAATAAGCCAAATAAATTGAAACGGAGGGAGTATCTCATACTGTTTTTTTAATAAGATAATTCATTTCAATCCGTTTCTTTAATTGCCGTTTATGTTTATGGTTTACTAACTTCTTATGATTAGCAGCACAAGGATAGATGGACATTGTAAAGGAAAGAGCTGAAGAAAAATCAGCAGTTTGCTTGAAATATTTGGGAAACTCAAAATTATTAGGTGATTTCTTCTCCTTGGCAGCAGCTAACAGAATCAACTTATCATACAACACCACTATATGCAGTTGACCTTGTCAATCCTTGACTTCGCATAGCTTGCCTAATGAGAAATGCATCATCCCATTTTCCGGCATCTGCATAAATATTAGAGAGAAGGACCCTACTAGGACCATGAGATTGCTCCACTCTTGCCAGGTTCTCTGCTGCCCTTTCTCCTATTTCTGTGTTACCATGAGTTCTACAAGCAGACAACAATGTGCCCCATATGATGATATCCGCCTCCATAGGCATGCTCCTTATGAGCTCTTCAGCTTCTTTCAACCGTCCTGCTCTACCAAAAAGATCCACCATACAACCATAGTGCTTAATATTTGGTTTTACATTATACAGTTTAGTCATGCTCTGGAATTGCTGTTCACCAGCTTCCACCAACCCAGCGTGGCAACATGCACTTAAGACTCCTATAAAAGTGATTGAATTGGGCTTGATGTTTTGCCTCAGCAAATCTGAGAAGATATGAAGAGATAAATGTGCATGCCCGTGCATTGCTAGGCCACAAATAATGGCATTCCATGGTGAGACATCAACAGCTTTCTCTCGGATTTGATTGAACACCTCTAAGGCATCATTGACGCTGGCACATTTGGCATACATGTCAATCAGTGCTGCACTCAAGTTGTCATTCAAAGGGATGGAAGTTTTGCAAATATAATCATGAGCCCATCTACCTTCATTCAAGGTCCCCAAAGACGCAATAGAAGAGACGACACTGACCATAGTAATTTCATTTGGTTTTACACCAGCAGCTAACATCTCATGAAAAAGCTCAAGAGCCAAATCAGGCTGCTCACTTTGTGAGTAACCAGAAATCATGGAGCTCCAAGAGAAAACATCTCTTGCAGGCATTTGATTAAATAAGTGTCTAGCCTCATCAATTTTTCTATTTCTAACAAGTCCTGCAATTAGGGCATTCCAACATGCAACATGGTCCTTGTTTCCTACTTCAAACTGCAAACGAGCAAGATCCACTTCCCCGCAAGCTGCATAGAAGTGAATTATTGTTGACTGAATAAAGTCCAAAAGATCAAAACCCATCTTTACTGCTACACCATGAAACTGCCTACCCTCTAAATTTGACATCACTTGTCCACACGACGATAGAAAATCTACAATCATAACATCATTAGGATGCAACCCAGTATACATCATTTCACGATATATTTTAACAGCATTATTCAGCCTTGCTGCTTGCAAATAACCATCAATAATTGTACCCCAAGAAACCACATCCTTATCAACAATCTGTTCAAAAACCTCTTTCGCTAAATCGACTAGCCCGGCCTTCGTATACCCATTCAGCATCACATTCCAAGAAACCACATTTTTCTCAGGCATCTCATTTAACAACATACTTGCATCCTTCAAACACCCACTAAGACAATACAAATGAAGCAAATTGGTGGACACGTGAACGAAATCCTTCACCCCGATTTTCAACACCAACCCATGAAGCATTTTATCAACCTTCATTCCCCCACAATGCAAATAAGCTGATATAGCATTCACCAAAGTCACCTCATTTGGACCAACACCAAAGTACCTCATATCCCTAAAAACCCAAATTGCCTCACTCCAAAACCCCTTTTGTACCAAACCCATTATCATAGTCGTATAAGTCACACAGTTTCTCTCAGACATTTTATCAAACACCGCATATGCCTCATTCAAAAACCCAAATTTAACATACCCACACAACATTATGTTACAAGACACTGCATCTAACCTCGTACAAGAGTCAAATATTGTCTTAGCGTGACTTACTAATCCACATTTTACGTAAAAAGTGATCATGTTATTTAGGATAAAAATGTTGGATTCGAGGCCGGATTTCAAGACAAGGGAGTGAAGTTGCTGGCCTTGTGTGATATATGAATTTGAAGAACAAGACTTGAAGGCTGAAACAATAGAGAATTCGTAATTGGGTTTTTGTTTGTTGGTGTTTTTCTCCTTGTCCAAGAAGAATTGAAGGTGATCCAATGAAGAAGATACCCATTTGGGAAAGGGAAAAGAGAGCGAGAAGAATGGAGCAAGGAGGTGAAAGGATGGCTTGTGTTGTCTGATTCCGATGATCATCACACACTACCATGGGAAACTTTCTTGGCTTCACTCAAACAAAATTTACACTTTGTTTGGACGGTGGTTTTGCATGACATGGCATGGCATGGCATAGGTACCAAGAGAAAAATGTTTGTTTTGATTATTTTTTAAAGAGAAAAACTTTTATTTATTTATCCCTTAACAACTTTAAACTGAATTAAATTAAATCCTTCGCGTCCCATCTCAGATCAGGGGCGACTCTACCCTTTCGGAAAAAAGGCGACCGCTTTAGGCCCCCGAATTTGAGGGGCCTCATTTTTTTTAGTAATAATAGAGTGTACATTTTTCTTCAAAAATATTAAATATTATTTGTAGAAAAAATTAATTTTTTATATAAAAAGAAACAATTATTATAAGAAGTTCGATATATCTAGAGTTCTACACCTCAAAAAAGATTAAATGCATTGATTATATAATTAGTTAAAAAAGAATTATTAGAAGAACTCGATTATAAAATTTTAAACATAGACTTTATAAAAAAGAAATATTTTTTCTTAAAAACTTAAGGCCTTCGTTTGATTTTGGCCTTAGGCCACGAATATGCTTGAGCCGCCCCTGTCTCAGATCGTGTGTTGACACCACAAAGTAGGCGTGTTAAAGAGTTAATTTTATGTATTAAATATTTTATTTAAATACAAAAATTATTAAAAAACATATAACGGTCTTTTCTCTTTAAAATCACACCCGGCCCCAAATCAATTTCTCAAGAACTCTAAAAAAAATTCTCTCCTTCTTCTTCAATCGATCGAAAATCTGCTCAATCTATCAAATTGATTCAAAAATCGAGATAGTTTTTTCTTTCTTTTCATTAAGCCGCTCAAATTTTAACACCAAACATAAAGTTGAATCCATTTCCTTCATCTCGTTCTGCTGATATTTGTCCCAAAAAAGGTATAATCTATCTCCTTCATTTATTATTTTGTTTGAGGGGTGGGGGGGGTGGGAGGGAATTTGTTCTATTACTTTGAATCTTTTTGTCATTTTTATGTAATTTCATGAATTTAATTTCTTGTAGCACAATATGAGATCAGTTAACTTGACTAAACTTTGTATGGAAGAAAATGATCCTGCTTTGAAGCAGCAAGTCTGGTGTAATCACGGATTTTTATTGCATTTGAAGATATTTTGGACTTCAAGGAATCCCCGTAGAAGGTATTGGGCATGTCCTTATTATGGGATAAATATCAAATTTTGCACTCTTTTCTTATTCCGACTTATTTGATTAAAGACTAATTCACTCTATATTATCACCATTGAAGAGTGCAAGATCTTGTGACTTTTGGTGCTGGAGGGATAGAGAAGATATTGATCCGAGGTCCAAATATGTGATTCCTAAGCTAATAGAGAAATTAGGTGAGCTTGAGAATTTAATTGAATCTTCTCAACATATGAAAAATCATACATCAGCCTTTGAAATTGAAGAAGCTTCGGAAGAAGTTGACAAACCTAAAGAATTCAAAGAAAATGATAATTGTGTTAATATGAAATTGAAGAAATTGGAAGAAGAGATTGATAAGATCAAAGAAAGAGAGAATATGTGGAGAAGAATGCCTAAAGGAAGGACTAGGAAGAATGTACACTTTTTTGTTGTGTTTTGTTCTTGTATACTAGTTATAGCTATAAGTTATTGACTTGGGTTGATATATATGAAGAAAGGTTCAATGAAGTTACCTTAGGATTTTGATGTTGTTATAAGATATGTAGCATCCTTTTGTGTTGAAATCAATTTGGCATAGCCTCTTTTGTAATAAACTTTGGCTTGGTCTATTAATGTGATGTTGTTTAATTTTTTTGGATATGTGTAACAAGAAGTACAGTATTGGCTGCACAATATTGCTAGAAATGTGCAAGTATAGTCATACCAAATACTGCACTTAATAATGTAGTCACAGCTGCATAAAGATATCAAACAAAATAGCAAAATAGTGCAGACATAGCTGCATCAAAACCTCAAACACATGTCAAAACAGTATAGTCACAGCTGCTTAAATTTCTGAAGAAATATATTTGCAAACAGTGCAGTCACAGCTGCTTAAATTTCTAAAGAAATAACAAGTGCAGTCACAGCTGCATAGTTGTTTACAAAAACATACCAAAACACTACAGTCACAGCTGAATAATTATTTACAAAGCATACCAAAATAGTGCAATCACTGCTGCAGAATTGTTTACAAACATCATACCAAAATGAATCTTGTCACAGTTACAAATCAATTTAAACAAAACAGACATAAGACTACTACTAGTGGAAAGTTGATGAGCTTGTCTCGCTTAAATGATTCATTTCACTAGCCTTGGCCCTTGTCCTGATTCTTTTTTGTGCTCTCATATCCTCAAGTCCTTGTTGAGTCACAACATTTTTCCCTTTCTATTTGACACCTAATTTTGATTTGTGATGTCCAAAATTTCCTGTCACTATGGAGGAGTTCATAGGCATTCCAGAATGCATTGAAAAAAAAACAAAGAAACTTAGACTTGAGAAGATTGACTTTAAAACCACAAATGTATGTAAAAATTATCAACTCACATTGTGAATTGTAAAACCACTTTTGAGTGTGTAGCACCTCCATTCCAACCATTCTAGGTCTTTTGAATGTCGTCCCTCTTCCTCTACCAGCACCATTTGCACTAGGAGCATTTCCTCTTTCTTTACCTGCTCCATTAGCAGTAGGTGCACTCCCTCTTCCTGTACCTGCTCCATTAGCACTGGCAGCAACAATATTTCTTCTACCCCTTCCAGTGACACTACCCACACCAACAGTTGCAGCAGCAATAACATTTTCTCTGCCCCTATCAGTGACACCACCACCACCAGCAGTAGCAGCCTATAATATATAAGAAAAAAATGAGAAAGAAAAATTAAACTACTAGTAAATACAATTCAAGTGTTACCTGTTTGGTAGAACCTTTTGGTCTTCCTCTTTCTCTGTTTGTGCTTGGTTGAGATTGATCTGGTATTGCAGATGAACCCACACTTGAACTTGCATCTCTTTGCCTTCCCCTGCCTGTCCTAGTTTGTTTAGTCAAAGGACAACCCCTTTTATTATGACCCTTACCATGACATGAGCTGCAGATCATCTCAACACCCCTTTTTGACAGCTTTTCAGTCTTGCTTTCAGACTGTTTTTTTCTTCTACATTTACTGGGTCTACCTGGAAGCTTTCTTATTGTAAGTGGTATAACAGAAGGGTTGGTTGACTTGGGCCACATTTGCATATCAGTAACAGGCTGGATGAAATAACTATAGGCCTTGAGATAAATTTTCTTGGTACACCAATGTGCAACATAGTTAATGGGTTCTAATCTTCTAAAATGTAGTGCAGCTATGGCATGACAACAAGGTATACCTTTTATCATCCAAGACCTACAAGTGCAAGTATTATCTCTCAAATTCACTATAAGAGTATTTCCCCAACTATCATTAACCTCAAAACCAAAGTGAATATTCCACTCAAGATTACACTTCATTGATTTTGATATGTTATCTTGCAACACTTTTAGTGTCATTAGGGAAATATCAGTTATTCATGTATCATAAAACTGTTTTAGTTGTCCTATTCTTCTCATCACCTTGACTCTTATTTCCTCAAGCATTGTTATGATAGTCTTGTATCTTGCCCCAATATCTATGAATTGAAGCTTTCAACCATGTTGTTATCAACACTATCACAACAACTATGATATTTGAAGTACACCTTGGACCACCTTTCTATGTTGTAGTATAGTAAGTCATCACATATCTTATCCCCTAACATCTCCATATGATCCAAATTTCTTCTCAATTTTTGCTCATATGTAGACTTGGGACACTTCCAAAAATAATTTTTTCTTTCAATATCTTTTCAATCTTTGGACCAGTTGGCTAAAACATGTCTAGCACAACATTCTTTGTTCTGCATTTGACAGTAACTCTGAAATTGTATTGTCAAGACCCCTCAACAAACATAATATCAGCATTAACAGTAGGTGACGTAAGTAGAAAACAGTTAAAAAATAAGAAAATATAGAAAATGAATAAGAGAAAATAGATGAGATTACCTTCTGCATATCAGCAATAGTAGTCAATTCAGACCCATCTCCAAATTCTCGCCCCTAGCAACAACACCATTACCACCCAAGTTTTCACTAACAGTAGGTTCTTAAGGTTGTGGAGCCTCAAATGACCCCTCTTCAAACCCTAAATCCTCACTACTCTCAAAGATTTGACTGGACTCTTTATGAAAAGTAGCACAAGATTTCCCACCCACATGGGGGTCATATTCAATGACAACAGGGACCACAATAGTCTCTTCAACTAAATATGTCACATATAACTCAACAATATCACCAATTTTAAGTTGAGGTACAATACCCAAAATATCCCTATCATATGTGACTTTTACTAAATAATTAATTTTAGGAGGTCTAATATAAACAATACACGAGGAACAATTATACCCAATTTCCTTAACATAACCAACAAATTCAAAGTAAAAAAAATTGTCAACATCAACATCGAAACAATCAGTAACAATACCTTCATGATACTTAATATGGAATTTTTGTTGTAATTTTCCTCCATGGTGAAACCTCAAGGTAATGTATACATCCATGGTTAATCTGGAAAAAAAAAAAAAGGAAAAAAAATGTGCTTTAGATCAACAAATCTAAATTTTGGGTTTTTTCTAGACAAAAACCCTAAAATCAAAATACAACAAATACTAACCTAGGTAGTTAAATTTCATCTAGGAGCTTGTTAGAAATCATAGACAACCACAGAAATTGATTGATGTGAAGTGAGACCGAGTAAGAGACGCGATTTAGTTTTAGGGCAAAGAGAGAAATGACGTTTAGTTGAGGAATTGGGGGTATTTGTTAAGGTTGGGTTTAAAGATTTTAAATATAAAATATATAAAATAATTAAATAAGTGATATGGACGAATAAAAATAGCGTGTGTTTAACAACACCCAGGCTTGACCTGGGATGGGGCGAAGGGTTGAATTTAATTCAGCTTAAAGTTGTTAAGGGGGGTAAATAAATAGAAGTTTAGTTTAAGTGTTAAAGTAAGTTCAGAGGACAAGTTTAGGGGTGTTTTGATGTCTTTTCTCTTTTTTAAAATGTACTGTATGTTATGGTTTGATTTCATGATTTGTTGATTATGAAAATTCACACTTTATGTAACCATCGATTTGGGGTTATTCCATTATTTTCTTAATTTTTTTCCAACTATGCCCTTACTTAATATTACATAATTGTATTTTATTTTTTATCCTATATTATTTAACTCCATCCAAATATTCTACTCTTACCTCGACCCCACCCTCCACCAGCCCCCCTCCCCCCAAAAAAAATATTTTATTTTTTAGAAAATTTCAAAAAATAAATTCTTATCTCACCCCTACCCCGACCTCCACCATCTACCAGCCCCCCAACAAAAAAATTAATTTTTTTTTTAAAAACATTCAAAAAAAAAATTCTTATCCTACCCCGACCCCAAAATTTTTTCTTACCCTAGCACCTTTATCCTATTCGTTCTCATGATTTTGTGTTAAATATATACAAATGCTTTTAGAAAATATTTTCTTGGAAAATAGTTTCCTCTATACCGAACACACCCGTAGCATACACAAAAGATGCATTCAAATTTTGTACTTGTCGTTGGTGGTCACGTCTCAAAACACCAAAAAGAAATGAAATTTGTTACTATCAAAAAAATTAATGTGATTAAATTTATTTTAATCTACTCTTTTATTGATTTTGTTAGAATTTACATGAATTTAACAACTTAATATAGTGCCGACTATGGTTATGAAAGATCACTATTCACTATTTTACTTTTGGCTTAAGTCATCTATGGCCCCTTAAAGTTGTTCGGATAATTCACCTAGACACATCAACCCACACTTGTACCTATTGAACACTTCAATCTTTAACAAATTTGTACCAATTTGACACAAATGAAAATCTGTTGAAAATTGAAAGTGAGTGTAACTTACACGCCAATATCATAACAGGTGGACCAATGAAGTAATGCCACATGGCAATAAGATTCAATTTTTTTTTAAAAAAAGTAACTTTATTTAAATAATTAAAAAAGACAAAGAAAATGAAAGAATTATTTTTTTTAACTAATTCAAACACCCCCCCCCCCTTCTTCTTCTCCATCGAACCCACTCCCTTTTCCACCGACTTCGGTGTCGACAGTACACCATTGACCCCCCCACCTGTGCTAGCCCCTCATTTTTCCTTTCATTTTAATAGCATCACAAACTCTTACCTATTACCTCCACCTGCATCTCGACTTCTAACTATCTACCACTGTTACAAAAAAGCAACAACAAACTTTCATCGGAAAAAAATTAATGTGTATCACTCTCACCGGAAAAAATAAAACCTTGCCAGAATTTTTTTAAAAAACTTACATCTATTTTTTCGATGAATAAATGCAAAGAAACTAAAAAAGAAAAAAAAAACAAAAGAAAAATTGATAAAGAGGAGAAGAGAGGGGGTGGGGAAAGATTAATTGCAAGGGAGGGGTAGATTTAGAGGAGGACTACGGTGTTCCTCCCTTTTTTGTGGTTAATCTTTTTTAAAATTAATTCAGGTGTAAAATCTAGAAAAAAAATATTATTAAATTTATTTTACTAGCTTAAAGAGCGTGCAACCCACTTTTGTTGTCATGTTAGCATTTTGTGTCTAATAAGAATGATTTTTGAATAGTTAGAGTGATCAATAGGTACAAGTGTGGGTTGAGGTATCTGAGTGAATTTTTCAAATAATTTTAAGGGGCCGCAGATGACTTAATCCTTAACTTTTTTTTTTTTTGATTTCCCACTCGGTGTTCAGTACCCACATTGGAGCCCTACTAAATCTGAATTCATGCCTGAAAGTCCCACATTGGGGGGAGGGGGAGGGGTTAAAGCCTCCCTAATAAAAGCGACTCCGTACCCAAGGGGACTCAAATTCTAGACCTCCAATTAAGGATGAATGAGTGCTTACCACTCCACCACAACCCTTATTGGTGACTTAAGCCTTTACTTTTCTTTCTATGGACAAGTAAGGAGTCATGAAATTTCTTTTTTCACTACTTTCTATCACTCATCTACATCTAGCATTTAGATAATTTTTCTGTCTCCTATTATATTAAGTACTACATTTAAAATGTCTATTATAAGTTGATGGATTGTTTTTAACCTTATCAATAAAAAAATAATCGTTATTTAATGTTAAATAACATAATTAATCATTATATCATATCATATGTGTACTACACTAAATATATGTTACCATTAACAAAAACACTCCTAGAGCTAGTATTTACAACCTGACAACGAGGCTTAGTATTATTAGACATATTCAGGTTAGGCAGAGTTGGCCTAACCCTTCTAAGTGATAAAGCTACATTTTTATATGCTTGAAAAATATTCAGTGCATCAACCAACTTATTTTGCTCCCTGTAAATGTGCTTTAACGTTGGATCACCCAGTGTGTGAAACAGGCACCTGCAATCAGCCATTAGTGATGAGTCAGTGTTAGGTGATTTACTTAGACAATTAACCACTTGCTGAGAGTCCAAATTAATTTCTAGTGTTGAAAATTGAGATTGAATTGCAGTGTTCAGACCCAAAAGCAAAGCAGGAAACTAAACATCCAAAGGATTGAAAGTAGAGACCCGACTAACAAAGCCTAAAATCCAATCCCCATTGGAGTTCCTAAACACTCCTACTATTATAGTAAGATCAGACGCAATAGTAAAATGAGCATCAGTATTAAGCATACTAGAGTGAAGTGCAGGGGGGTTCCACTTGACATACATAGGAATTGTCTTCTTAGTGGTTCTAGGAGTTCCTACTAGAAACCAATACTCAGTTACAAAGTGTGAAATCGTTAAAAAGAAGATTTGGAAAGGGGATCCATAAAAAATGCTCCTGTTACGTGCTAGCCAAATTGACCACAAGTAGTAAGGGAGCAAGATCTTGGCAGTGATGGGGATAGGAGGGGATGTGGGAACTATGTTGAAAAAAACAGGTAGCCAAAGAGAGGGGTTGGATTCCATAAGAAGGTCAGTGATCGAATTAATTTGATAAAGGATGCCTAGTTCAAACCATAAAGGCTTCACTGATTTGAAACAAAAAAATGGATGATGATTTCTTCGATTGATGAGTTGCAAAACGTACAACTAGGAGAGATAATACTGTAAATGCGGTGTAAGTAGGAGGTTGCTGGCAGGTGATTATGATTTATGAGCCAAAGAAAGTGTTGAAGCTTGGGGGAAATGTCCAGCCGCCAAATCAAAGAGAAATTAGGAGTGTTTGGGATAGGGAAGGCATTGAAACTGATTAATACATTATAGCACGAGTTGACAGTGAAGGGTTTGGAGTCATTCAGGCCCCATCTAAATCTTTCAATTAGGGAGGAACTGTAGAGAGGGAAATACATAGAAGTCAATTGTATGATGATGTTGGGGGAAGGTCAAATGATAAGTTTGTGAAGGACCAGTTATTTGTCTCCCAGTAAGCGGAGATTTTACTTTGAATTCATGTTGCTGGAGAGGACCTTGAATCAAACTACAAAGTGATAAATTTGGCTTAATCCAGGAGTCAGTAAAAAAATTGATATACTTTCCATTAGCAGGTTGCCATTGAAGTCCAAACTAACATTGAGCCCAACCCAAAGTGAGGGCTTTCCAAATTCTTGATGTTGATCCTTGGCATCCCAAATATTTGGTACGCAAGACATGAGCCAAAAGAGATTAAGAGTGAAAGAAACGCTAGGCTGAAGATGAAAAAAAGGGCCAAGTTCTTAGCTCCTAGTTGTTGAATACCCACCCCCACCCCCCCAATGTTTTTGGGCTTAGTTATGTCAGCCCATTTAAGGAGATGGACTTTCTTGTGAGTTGGAGTAGTTCCCCAAAAGAAATTACACTAACAAGCCTTCATCTTATTGATTATATAAGTAGGGAGCCTAAGAAGATACATAACATGATTTGGGAACTATTTAACACATAGCGAATGAGAGTAGTTCTCCCAGTAATAGTAAGAAAAGGTGTTTTCCACCCTGCAAGACGGGTTTTAAAGTTATCAAATAAAAACTGGAAATCCTACTTCATGGGCTTGGTAGTAAAAATTGGGTAGCCCAAATATGTTTCAAAACTGTGGCCTTCATAAATATTTAGAGTATGAACAACCATTTTCTTGGTTTAGGAGGGATATTTTTAGAGAAAAACAACTTCGACTTCGCAAAATTAAATTTTTGCCCTGAGATGAATCCAAAATGGGCAAAGATGGTCGAGATTAAGTCGAATTTATTTTTGCGTAAAGGATTATGTCATCTGTGAAGAGCAAATGAGATATAGGGTGTTCAGGACTCCACAAGCAGTGATAAATTGCAGTCTCAATTCTACGAGATAACCTCTCCATGTATAAGATAAATATGGAAGGGAAAAGAGGGTCCCCTTGACGGATTCCTCTTGATCGAGAGAAAGTAGGAGTAGGAGACCCATTAAGCAGGATAGAGACGGAGGTAGTGGAGATACACGACATAATAAGCTTGAAAAAGTTATTGGGGAATTTAAAATGGAGGAGAGTGTCGTGGATAAAGGACCATTCCAAGCGATCAAATACTTACTCCAAATCTATCTTAGCAAGCATGTAACCTTTTTTGCCTTTGGTTCTTTGGAAAAAATAAAGCATCTCTTGCACTAAAATGACATTATCAGACGCCCTATGATTATCCAGGAAACTAGATTGGGAAGGACCTATGAGGTCTGGAAGGTAAGGCTTAATGCGGTTCACAAGAATTTTGTTAATGATTTTGTAGGTTGTATTGCAAAGGCTGATAAGTCTATATTGAGAAATAGAGGTTGGATTAGGGATTTTTGGTATGAGAAAAATGAAAGTAACATTAATTTTCTCCGAAATTTGCCATGATGAGAAAATATTATTGCAAACTCCTCAACAGACTTGCCAACTACGCCCAATATTTTTGAAAAAAAATGGATGAATACCATAAGGACCTGGAGATTTGTAAGGCTTAAAAGAGAAAATGGCATCCACCGGCTCTTTATGTGAGAGAGGTTTCTCGAAAGTCTCAGCATCATGATGTAAGATGGAGTGCAAGTGAGAAGTCTGGAAGTGCCTACTTGAGCATATAAGGTCAGAATTGTAAGGACCAGCATAAATGGATGTAACATGACTCTCAATATCTTACCTACCAGAAATCCAATTTCCCACTGATTCTCTAAGGCATAAAATTTTATTCTTATCCTTCGATGGATCGTGGAAATATGCAAGAATTTTGTATTTGCATCTCCGTCATTTAACTAATGAATGTGGGACTTAAGTTTCCAAAATTCATACTCAGCTTGAAACAAGGAATTATACTCTTGAGTGAGAGAGGACTCTAAGTTATGAAGAAAAGATCTAGTAGGGTAATGAGTAGAAGCCTGAATACCTGCTAGATGCGTTAGGAGACATTTTTTTTCTTAAAGAAGATATTTCCAAACACCTCTTTATTCCAAAGAGAGATTTATTATTGGAAGCAGGAAATAGAGGGAAGAAGAGAGTCGTTCATCTCATGCCAGGAGCTGGCCACTATAGAAGGAAACTGGGGGTGGGAGGTCCAGATCGTTTCCAACCTAAAAGGTTTATTAGGAATAATAGTGGGAGGTATGAGAAGAAGTAAGATAGGGCAGTTACCTGAATGAGTACGAGGGAGATATTTAACTGATAACTCGGGAAAAAGCTCCACCCGATTAGGATTAGCTGTGAATCTATCAAGATGTTCAAGAATGGTCCTATTATTCCTTCTCAGATTTGACCACGTATACTTGCTACTAAAAAAACCTAGATCAAGCATGTGATAATAATTTAAGTATTGGGAGAATTTATAAACCCTAGAAGGATTTAAATCCAAACCACCAAATTTCTCACTGGCCTACCTACCTGATTAAAATCCCCACCCATTAACTAAGGGCTTGAGACTGAATCCGCAATAGTTTTTAGATTATCCCATAGAAGAAGCCTATTAGATGCGTTATTATGAGCATAAATTGCTAAAAATAACCATTTAGTTTGGGAGGGTGATGCCTGGACCATGCAATGGATTTCCTGATGGGTAAGAGTAATATCTATTACATTCAAGATCTCAGCATGCCAGAGTATGAAAATTCTTTATGTTTGTCTCTCAACCGGGACAACTACTATGTTAGACAACTGGAACTCATAGGGTATAGACTGATGGTTGTCCCTATGAGTTTCTAGGAGGAAAACTAAAGCAGGTTTGTGGGTTTCAAGAAGCTGCCTAAAGTTTAGCCTAAATTCCTGAGAGGAAGATCATCTACAATTCCAAATGAGAAAATTCATTGAATGAATAAAGAAAAATGGACGTTTGGAGGAGCTATTACGAGCAAGATCATTGTCCTTCAGAGAGGGACTCATAATCAGTGCATACTTTCCCACATCCGGGTTAAGAGTTAGCCTCACATGGATTGAGTATTTGAATATATTTAGGGGACAATTTGTGCTTATTCTTCTTTCGCATAGTTCTTTAAGAAGGAATACCCATAATTGACCCAAAAAGGTAGTCGAAGTTTCCATCCTCATGACTAAGTCATCCAAATCGATTACCTAACCATTCCCTTCAACGTTCTCGACCTGGTTTGGATGAGCGGGAGCCTGAGGGTTGATCACAGGAGGTGCATACAGAGGCATCTCTGGTTGCATGACGGGTTCTATCAGTATCAATGTCACATGCTAATGATTCCATGGAATTATCTCTTCTTCCTGAGCTGGCTGGTGATAAAACGGGTGAGTTGGGAGAATAAGGTTGATCATAATAGGATCGATAAAAGCTTCCATTCCAAGCCTTATCCCCTTCGTGATAATCTGAACGAGATCAGTCTGATTTTGGATCATCGCTAGGCAGTCCTGATCGTTGACTTGCATGGAGAAGGTTAAGGCATGCCCTGTTAGGGCTACCTCCAACCAAGAATGAGGGGGATGAAGAGGAATAGGATTCATGGAAGAGTAAATCTGATGAGGGACTTAGTTGTTCTCTTGCTCCATTAAAGATGGGTTGAGGAGGAGGTGAAGAGTTTGGTATGGTAGACTGTGGTGAATATGGAGGCCTCTGAAGGGACAATTGAGAGGGTGATCTGCTATATATAGTAGGGGAGTGATGAGGTTCAGTGACGTGGCTAATGAGGTAAAAGGAGGGTGTCCTAGAGAGATTTAAAGAAGGAGAAGTAGTAAAGATTAAAAGGTCAATCTTGTCGCATGGGTTATAATCATTATTATGATCAACTTCAGGAAGTGAAAGATTTTTAGGGGAATGAGTGGAGTGTGGAGAAGGGTCTACCTCTTGCATGGCATCCATATGGAGAAATAAATTAGAAGAAAGGAAATGTCACAAGAAGGATCAGTAGGGGTAGGGAAAAGAGAGGGTTTCTGCAAAAATAGAGAAAGAGGAGGTGAATTTGTATGTTTATCAGTATCTGCAAAAGCTGGCACAACCTTGGAGGGAAAATTACATGAGGACAAAGAGAGATCCGCGTTGTCATCATTAAACCTTAATTTATCAAGGTTAACATTGTTAAAGAACTTAGGGGTGGAAGAGTCAATACAAGTATTAAGAATACCATTTTTATTTGGGAGAGGAAGTCGCTTACCTGAACCCACAGATAATATGGAGTTTAGATGCCTTACTTGGCTACCTTTTCCCTGTGATGTGGCATTTCTAGACTGTGTCATTTGGTTATTGGCTCTTTTTTTCAGGCGAACGACGATTAGATTTTACCGAAAAACTGACTAGTTGCCAACCTTCATCAGCATCAACGTTACTGTCCTTACAATTTCCCTTACCGTTCGTAAAATTATGAGACATAGTGTCCAACATTTCCTCACCATTGACTTCCCCTTGAACATTTGTATCTTTCAACGAGGTTTTCAAAGGGGTTTTATAAGGGCAACGAGAAATATGACTCAGTTGGCCACAAGCAGTGCATAGGAGCGAAGCTGCTTCATATAAAATTATTTGCTTGTGAGCTTCAATATAGAGATGATGTAGTAGTGGTTCCTCTACGGGCGCTTGAACGCACAAACGTGCGTATCTCCCTCGTGAACTGGTGGATGTGCAGGTATCCACTTTTTAAAAGTGTGCCTATCTTGGTTCTAACTCTTTGGAGTATATCTATATCATAAAATTTCGTAGTCAACTCAGGAAGACGAACCCAAATAGCAGTATAAGCGAGTTGAGCCTGGGAGGCTACGAATTTGGGTTTCCTCTTTTGAACTAAACAAGAAATTATTGAAGATAAACCAAGGACCGTCATGCAATGCGTGGAGCATATTTTGTTCCTGCAAAAACTTGATTAGGTAGAAGTCGTAACCCAGGTCCATTAGAGACAGTTCTTCAGATAGCTTCCATAGTTCCATCATTTTTTTTGAGTAGTTGTGTAACACCCCGTGCATTTTCGACCTTACTTGACAATGTTGAACCATGCTCACCTTAGTTTCGAGAGCCATAAGTACGTATTTTGTATTGTTATTGATGACCGATTTGATAGTGTGCTAGTACATGTGATGAGACCTTTGTAGGAGGTGTTTGTGACTTTGTGGAGCATATGTGGAGTGAAAAGTGAGGTTTGAAGGACTTCCAAGCAAAGGATATTAAAGATAAGAGGCAAGGTAAAGGTTTGGACTTGAAGGATCCAACCAAATCCGCAAAGAAAATTCGGAATCAAAAATTAAAGGTGGGGGGCGCCCAGGGGCGTGCCAGGCCGCTTTTGGCCAGATTTTTTCTGGCCCAGGCAGCAAGGAGGCGCGCCAAGCGGCGTGCCAGGATGGTTTTGCAAAAAAAATTCTTCGACCATTAGTCTATAAATAGGACTCTTGGGTTATGGTATCATTATTCCATCGTAGTGGGGCAACTCTTGAGTGAGTTTGGCATCCAAGTTGGGGTTAATTCATCGTCGTAATTATTTTATCAAATTATGTTCAATTAAGCTATGAGGGGCTAGAATTTCTATTTTTAAGATTGAGGCTATGAACATGAATCTCGTGAGTTGAATATTGTCGCAACATTTATGGAATTATTTAAATATGAGATAATTGGTGGATTATGCATTGAATTTGATGGGTTAAGTTAACATGTGTTATTGAGCTCAATTCAAGGCCCAAAAAGAAGCCAAAAGACATGGCCCAATGGGTCAAATGACCCATTCTTCCTTTGACTATCCAATTATTGATCAAAGTTTGGCTAAGGATGACCAAAGGGGCTATAAAAGGGCAAGAAAAACAGATTTTATTCTCAAAGAGGCACATGACATTTCTAGACTTTTCCACAACAAATATCTTTTTCTCTCTACTCTCAAACCCTAAGGCAATTATTCTCTTGGGACAAGATCATCATCTCTCAAGCTTAGGTAAGTATTTAATCTTATGTTTTAATATATTATATGCATGAGAGCATATGTAGATCATGATGGCTATGTCTAAAGGTGTTGAATAGTGCACTTTTGCTTTTTGATAAAAGATGTGTTATCCATGAGATTTGAACTTGAAAGGCGACTTGATGTTTTGATGAAAGTGAATGGTGTGGATGAAATATCAACATGTATGGTGTGATTATGGACCTTAACTTGTTATTTTTCGATGAATATGATTGTGGGATTTGTTGTCGATATGTTGTTATAAAGTGTATTGAGGTAACTTGATGGAGTAATTGTGATGTTGTGTTGATGGAGAAGTGTAAAGTATGAACTCGGTGTGACATGCTATTGGTTTATGATGTATTGGTCAATGTATGGAATGTTGTGGTATTGTTGGTATGATAATTTCATAAATGGTACTGTCAAGGGGGAAATGACGTTTTAAGGCAATCATGTAACTCATTGTCGTCATATGCATGTGTAAGGTAGTTGGTGGCTAATGTAAACTCTGTTATGTACTTGTGTTGTAGAGTGAAACGTAAGGAAGGAGCTGGACTATTGTATTCACGTATAGGATTGTATATTCATATTGGGGAGATAAGGTATGTAAGGTTACTCTTTCCGTATCCTTCTGTAGCACATAGTGTTTGCATTGTCATTGTACTTGTTCCATTCCGAAATGTCCAAAGGTATTGTCATATAGTATTACTCATATAACCGATTGTGTAATTTACATGTTTCATGTTTCATTGACTAATGTTCCAAAGTTCCAATAATGCTTACTCACATGTCTCTTATTCATTGGTTATTATTCCAAAGCTCCCAACAATGTTATGACTACAAACGTATCAATCTCTCATAAGAAAAGATATCAATCTCTCTTAAGCAAATGTATCAATCTCTCTCAAGCAAATGTATAAATCTCGCAAAAGTAAAGATTGAAGTAATGAGAATAATGGTTTAATGGTTAATGTTGAGAATGGGTGGTATCTCATGGGGTGAAAGAAACACCCGCATGAATGTCGATCCCATTATTACGGGTGGTATCTCATGGGATGAAAAGAACATCCGCATGAATGTCGATCCCGATCATTATAGCATGTGTGGTATCTCATGGAGTGAAAGAAACACTCGCATGAATGTCGATCCCCTTTATTACGGGTGGTATCTCATGGGATGAAAGGAACATCCGCATGGATGACGATCCCGATTATTATGTTATAACCCACTGATCAGTTGGGGCCCGGGTATAATATGATGCAAATGATGACAAATGAACGTAAAAGCAAAGAACGCAAAGAATGTAAAGTACATGATTCCACATATACGGAACGATGGTTTATCCATATTGACTATTCTCTTATGTTTGATTCCATTGAAGTACTTATATATATATCATGCAGTTTTTTTATAGCCTTACATACTCAGTACATTCTTCGTACTGACCCCCTTGGGGGACTTACCTTACTTGTTGTAGGTACAGGAGCTAGTAGACCTCCACTATAGGCTACGAGTCATTTGTAGATCATTGGTGAGCTCCAGTTGGTTCGGAGCTTTCCGAGTCACATGTGTACATTGATTTTGGTTTTGGTATTGTATTTATGTTGTATAAAGCGGGGACTTGTCCCGACTGTAGGTTGGTTATGTACATGTATCTGTAGAGACTTTGTAGACGTATGTGGGAATGTGAATGTAAGGGATGTATGATCATTTTGACTTAATGGCCCTAACGGCCAAGTTTCATATATAACATGTTTTCCATGACTTCCGCATAGTTGCATGAGACATAATGATGTTCATATGAGGATATGCATACGAATGTACATAAGCAAAGATTGGTTCTCTCGGGCCATATCGGCTTCGGATGCCAGACCGTTCCGAATGGGATTCGGGGCGTGACAAGTTGGTGGCCTAGTTTTTGACCTACCACTTTGATTATTAGAGATTTCTGCCATGGAGAGTACAACCTAGATTTGTTTGCTGCTGTTATTAGAATGAAATTCCCAACAGTATTTGTAGAAATTATTTCATCCAATAGGTATGTACTGTCCATTGGTGTAGCGACATTTGGAAAGAGATCATTGTGTAGGAGTTTCTGTCTGAAAGTAGTATGTACAGGTTCAGTAAGGGTATTCGATTGGTAGGGACGATCTATATCCATGGGTTAGGTGAAGGAATATTTGAGAGAGAATTTAGGAGTAGTCATCATTATTTGTTCTCAAATAAAAAATGGTTATTATCTCTAATATATTAAAAGTGTGAAGGGAATTATAAATGTTGTTTGAACTTTTTTCCCTTCATTAAAAGACTCCGCAATAGACAAAATTGTCTTTTCACCTAGTTTCTCAAATTATTATACCATTATATTTATAAGATATTTAAAATTAAAATTAAGGAATCCTAAATATATGGTAAGAGAAATATATTTTAAAAATTAAGGAATCCTAAAATTTATGGTAAAGGGTATTAGGAGAATTAATAATTAAGAAGTCCTAAAAATTAAGCAATGTTGTTTGAACTTTCTGCCCTTCATTAAAAGACTCCACAATAGACAAAATTGTTTTTCCACCTACTTTCTTAAATTCTTATACCATTATATTTATAAGATATTTAAAATTAAAATTAAGGAATCCTAAAATATATGGTAAGAGAAATATATTTTAAAAATTAAGGAGTCCTAAAATTTATGGTAAAGGGTATTAGGAGAATTAATAATTAAGCAATCCTAAAAATTAAGGAATATTAAAATTTATGGTAAAAGATATTAGGAGAATTAATAATTAAGAAGTCCTAAAATATTGGTAAGGAGAAAATATATTAACATAATTGCCTTTTTTTTCCTCCGTATGCTACCCAATTTTGGTAAAATAAAGTCAAATTTAAAGTAATATTAAAAAGGACTTAGTCCTTCAAAATAAAATAAAAATCAAATGGGCTTGGCCCATGCGGCTGACCCAATCCAACCCGCTATTAGGATAGGATTGAGTTAAGAAATTTCAAGCCCATTTAAAATTGGGGCTTTTAAGACCGACCCCAATTAGCCCTTAGCCCTTGAGGCTTGATCGAGGCAGGGTCAGGGCCAGTCCATGGGCCAAAAGTATGATTTAATTAAAATTAAAATTAAGATTTTTTTTTAAAAAAAAAACTAAAAGTAACATACACAGTATACTTAGGGGTCGTTTGGTAGCTGGATATGAAACAAGTTATTCATGTATTAAACTATGTATAACTTATATAATGTTTGATAGGTGGATGGGAAATAATTAAGTTATTCATGTATAAAATTAAATAATACTCCATATGAATTGTAGATGAAGATGAAGATGTGAAGACAACTTTATCAGAGGTGATCTTCTTGAAGAAGACGATTTATTAGTCTCGGATACATAATAAATGCTTGTGAAATCTTTCTGAGGAGCTTACTTTGTTAATTTCTTTTTTTATTTAGTTTTAAATTTAACACTTGGTTAGTAAACACTATTTATATTTGGTTGGACTTTTTATGGCTTGAATAATTAATTAGTTTCATGATTTTACTTAACAAAATATTCTAAGTATTGCTATTTGCTAACTGAAGTTTTAAGCCATATGCGTTCTTCAATAATCAATTTACAGGTTTACTTTTTTCAAATTTTTTTACTTATCTGTTTATTAAAAAAGATTGTTATTTTTTTCTTTTAATATTGTTTTGCTAGATCTTTATCTAGAATTATTGAAACAACATAATTATTTGCTATATTTGATTTGAAAATCTTCTCATTTTCTTAATATTACATATTTCAGATATGGGATCGTAAGAATTTTAAATTTGAATTTAAATTGAAAAGAAAAAAACTTCTTAAAAAAATGAAGGGCTAGCCCGACCCAGCCCTTGACCCTTCTAGGGTTGGGTTGGGTTGGCCATTTTAAGGCCCTTTCTTGTGAAGGGCCGACCAGCCCCAGCCTATCAAATTTCTTGGCCCTTGAGGCTTGGGTGGGGCGGGATGAGGCTGACCCATTTTGATAGCTCTAATCACTCATGTGTAGATCAATTGATCAAATCAATTTAATATATTTTTAGCATATACGCAATTGTTTGTTCTCTATATTATTTTAATTCGTTTTCTTTATTTTAATAGTCAATTGCTTAGTAGTTTTTTTTACAATTATTGAAGAATGATGCTCTATTTTGATGAATATTTATTTTACGTTTTGTGAAATAATCGTATTTAAATCTAATTTACACTTTTACGTCTTCTCTTCTTATTTTCGAAAATAGAATGAGATGAAGATTTTCATCCAAAAAGATCCAGTTAAGTACAATTCTGTCAAGTAATATCCAATGACTTTGTAGATTTATGCCATGTGTACCATAAAGTAATTTATGGTTGAGATCTATCTAAATACATATATACTCATAAAAAAAATTAAAAATGACAAAAATCACTAATCATAGTTAACTTATGGCACTTGAGAAAGTACCAAACAACTAAAAAATTACATTTTGACCCATTTTTTCAAATGTATTGTGAGGTTTAAAAAGTTACAGTGCAACCTTCTTGTTGGAGCTTTTTAGACCATTGTTACAATATATAATACAAGATCAAACAAATATCAAATAATTAACTTTAAAATAAAGAAATAAATCAAAATTGAAATGGGTCAAACAAACATTAAAACAAAAAAAAAAAAGAGAAAAAAACCCTTGTACCTCGAAAAGTTACTGTTTCTATGTGGCGATGAATTGGATTACTTAGGAGAAGGGAAAAGATATTTATAAAAGATAATTAGTGATAAGTATAGTCTTTACAAAAGGAAAAAAAAGATTTGGTGGGTTAAAAAAATTGGGAAAAATATTGTCCAAGTAGAAAATACATTGTCGCATAAAATAAATGACTAGGTACAAGAGTTGTTTGGTACATTCTCAAGTACCATAAGTTAACTATGGTTAGTGATTTTTACCATTGTTAATTCTTTTTATTAGTATATATGTATTGAAATAGATCTCAACCATAAATTATTTTATTGTACACATGGCATGGATCTACAAGTCCATTGGATATTATTTGACAGACTTGTACTTGACCGAATCTTTTTCGACTTCAAAGAAGGAAGATCTTTCTTATCAAGGAGGACAAATTCATACAAGGTTTTTTATTTTCCTTTTTTTTTTACTATAAAATTGTAACACTGCAAAAATTTGAGTTAGATTTAATTATATATATTCCACATTCTACGTAAAGTATATCAATTATATCTGTAGTCGTATGGTTTTAATATATATTATCTTACACCTTTTGGTTTTCAATTGCTTCTCTTCTCATGTTTGGGGTATCATTCTATAATCTTGGTAGTTTTTCTTAATTAGTTTAAAGTTTTTTTTTAATGGTTTTGTATGAATATATTAATTTTCTGTTTAAGTGGTTTTCGTATTTAATAAAACCATCAATTACTTATTAATTCAGACATATTTTCTTTTATAATATCAAAGTGATTTTATCAAATTGAACTCATTAAATGAAGTACATGCACAAGGCGCGTATCCTAAGAATAGTATATAAAAACGCTACTAAGACTTTCGATTTAATCTACTGCCTAAGTTTTAATGAAGAGAACCAAAAATTAAAATAACACATTTTCTCATGATACTAGTTAAACTTAACAAAAAATTGTGTACTATTCTTATTATATCATATTATATTAGCACCTTTTTCATTTGATCGAGTTTGACGATCCAATAAATTGTGTCCTTCATAATTCCTTGTTTATTCCTATAGTTAAGGGTGGTTGTAATTGTGTCCTTCACAATTCCTTATTTACTCCTTAAACTTAACAAAAAAATTGTGTAAATACTATTCCTATTATATCACCTTTTTTTTATGCTTGTATATTAGCTAATGATGTCTATAATCTTAGAATGTCTTTTACTTTCTATACAATTTTACTTTTTTTTTTTTTTTTTATCTTATCCAAATTCATGGCAAGCGTACCCATGTTGGTTGTTCTTTCATGATACCATATTATGTAATTTGGCTTCTCTTCATTTTCTCTTTTTCTATTTTTCTCAATTTCTTGTTTGGATTGGAGACACATATAATAGTTTAAAATTAATAGTTGAGATTCAATTAATTAAAGTAAAGCTTTAACTATAATCAGAATAAAATATTACTTCCATATATTTACTCCTGAAATATTTCTACAAATCCCATAATTCTATATCTATATTATATATTAGCCTTATATCTTTTTTAAATATATTAAAACTTTTCTTTCTTGCCTTGAATGAATCTACTTTTTGCCATCCCTTAATATGTCCACGTTATCATTCATCAAAGATAAAAAAATGAGAAGTAGACTCCAATCAATAATAATAAAAATTAAAGAAATTTAACAAAATAATATTTGCCAAATAAAATTAAAAAGTGTGGCATGATATATTTTAAATTTAGGAGCAAAAATAATTTAAACACTCCAACTTCAAATTCTTTGTAACTCCCTTAAGGTGGACCTACTATCATACAAAACTGCTCTTTTGAATACTCAAATAAAAAAAATAAAATTTAACCTTCTATTGAAAAATAAAAGAACACAGTAAAAATATTTTATGCATGACCAAAATTTACGCCTAGCAAGAATTTTTTTAAAAATATATATTTAGGAAAGATATAATATATAGATTTAGAATTGTGAGATTTCTAAAAAAAATTTGGAGTAAATATATGAAAGAAATCAATTATTCTAATTATTGTTAAGACACAATGACATGTGTCTCCAATTCAAACAAGAATTTGGGGAAAACTAAGAGAAGCCGAATCTCACGTTATAGTACAATTTTTACTTTCAATTCATTGTTGTTGTTATTTTCCCTTTTTGTGTTGTGTGTGATCGTGGGTGCGGCATTGGGAATAGTGTCTTCATAGGCGTGAGAACTGAAATATTTTTATTTTATTTTCTAGATTTCTTATTGATTTAATAATAATCTTATGTAATTATACAAAATGTTATACTAAATAATTAAGAATACACATGCAACACATATGTCCAAATACTAATATTTTATTATAAGTGTGAAGCTTTTAAGTTTAAAATTAAATTATCAAAATGTCCATTAAAAAATGATCGACCGCTTTACCCTAATCAATAAAAAGTAATCTACTAATACTTTATTATAAGTGTGAAGCTTCTAAGTTTAAAATTGAATTATCAAAACGTCCATTAAAAATTGATCGACCGCTTTACCCTAATCAATAAAAAGTAATCTTTATTTAATGTTAAATAACATAATTAAATGTTAAACATTAAATTATATTTATTGTGAACCTAATTAATGAGTAAATGTTTTATTGGTTAAATGTTTGTAATTCACATTTCGACCTTTAACACTTTCATATTTCACGGCACTAATGATTTTTTCCACATTAACCTTATTGATAAAGCTTTTGATTTTAATGTTAAATAACATAATTAAATGTTAAATATTAAATTATATTTATTGTGAACCTAATTAATGAGTAAATGTTTTATTGGTTAAATGTTTGTAATTCACATTTCAACTTTAACACTTTCATATTTCACGGCACTAATGATTTTTTCCACATTAACCTTATGGATAAAGCTTCTGATTCTCGTAGGTCGTACGAACTATTTGTCTTATCAATTGGGTGTCTTGTTGATGTTGTACTGACTTGTGCCCACCATGTGTGAAGTGGGAGATGTTAGATTTCGCAGGTCATGGATCACCCACGTAAACTGACCCGACCTGTTTCGTTTTCTAAAAAGAACATCAAATTGAAGTTATCTCAATTCAAAAGGGGGGGGGGGGGGCAGTTACATAGTAACTGGTGAACCGCTATCACAAATTCCCCTTTAATAATCTTCTTCTTCCTCAGAGTAAAGTGACGGAAAACAAAAGCAAAAAAGGGTGACAAAAAGAAACACGATTTTCTTTCTCCACACATCATCTACAACCAAAAAGACATTTAGTTTGTGATATTAACTTTGTTTCCTAGCGATTCAAAGTGGACTTTGGAGAAAATCATTCCAGTTCGTGATTTCCTCCGCTACAACAAAAAAGTACACAAATCTAGTACGATATCTTATTATAAATCTAACACCCTCACTGAAGTTGCACTCCAAATACTCTGTTTTGATCCTGCTCAACATGAACCCTCTAGCTTTCAGAGTTCGTCGCCACACCTCCGACTTAGCATTAATTTGACTATGCGTCTCTCATCAATTAGAACTTAACATTAGGCTTTGACTCTTCAAATAATGGTTTAATTATTTTCGTTTTAAATCAGAAAGGTTTAATGGGCATCCGTGAAACACTTTTTTTTTAAAAAAATCAAATGGCAAGTGGAATTATTTTCATTACGGAAAAGGATCAAATTTATTCCTCTACTTTGGAAAATTGGCTAAATATACCCTTTATCATACCTTGGGGCCAAATTTACCGTCGCTGTCATACTTTGAGGCCAAATTTACCCTCGCTGTCATACTTTGAGGCCAAATTTACCCTCGTTGTTAAGAATTTTTTCACCTGTACCATTCCTTTAACAGAAAAATCCCAATCAACGTTAAATGCACCATTTTTCAAAAATAAAGCACACCCTAATCTAATCCGTCCGATCCAACCCACAAAAAAGATACAAACAAATATAGTCCTCCCTCAGTTCTGTTGGTCGAATTTTGCCAATGAAAAAATATACTTTTCTTTCAACGTGCAGCACTAGTAAGTTGCTTACAAATGAACAAAAAGAAAAGTGGAATGGGATAACGCAGAAGCATGGAACTAGAGAAGATGTCTAGTACAAACTCTGCTCATGTTCTATTTTTCATGAGCTATGCATTGATAAATATCTAGTGGCTTAATCTCGTTGGAAAAATTTGACCAACAGAACCAAGGGAGGGGTAGATTTGTTTTTCTTTTTTGTGAGTCGGGTCAGACGGATTCGATTAGGGTGTTTTTTGTTTTTAAAAAATGAGGCATTTAACGTTGATTTGGGCTTTTTTGTTAAAGGAAGGGTATAAGTGAAAAGTTTCTTAATAATGAGGATAAATTTAACCTCAAAGTATGACATCAAGGGTAATTTTAGTCCCAAAATATGACGAAAAATATATTTAGCTAATTTTCCAAATAGAGTGATAAATTTGACCCTTTTTCCTTTTTATTAAAGTAAAAACAAAAGGGCAAGCCTAGTAAAAACAAAGCCCAACTAGGCAAATGAAAAAAAAGAAAGCTTAAAAAGAAATTTAAGGAAAAGGAAAGTGAAACACACAAAAGTAACGCGCCTAACATAAACCCTCACTACAGTGACAAGCTCAAAGCTCAAAACCCTATATCAGAAAGCAATGGAATTCGGTACAGAAATTGTGGGTAAGCTCTCCGCGTTGTTTCGTAGTTCAAATTCTTCCAGCAAGAAAGAAAAGAAATCCGCGTAAGAGGAGTTGCGGAAAATGTCGGATAAACCAGATTTTGGCTGGGTAATGTTCAAAATAGTTAGTTCATGTGATATTGATCCCCACACACCAAATTTAGCTAATCCCTTTTTCATAAAACATGTTATGGATAGATGGCCAGTATTGCGCACTAACTCCCTTTCCATTTTAACCCAAGTTCCAATTTCCAAATCTGAAAAAGCTCTTATTAGAGAAGAGCTTAGACTTATGAAAAGCGAAACAAGCATGAAGTTGAAAAATAATTTGTTGCTACTTTTAGAATTTATAGGAAAGCATGATGTCATTCATGATTCATGGACATTTTCATGGGAACTTTTTTTCTCCAGAAAATGTTGGAACTACCAATGATTTACTTAAAGGGCTGAAAGCTTTGTGTAAGAAGTTTATTGGGTTAGTTAATGCTGAGGACCATGCATTTTGTCACTATATTTTTCAAACTTATTTTTTTCTAGTTGTTAAAACTTTAAAGAATAGGGATGAGACTGATGATGATGAAAAAATTGAGGTCGTATAGTTATGCTGTGACATATTTCGCTTATTGAATTTTCGTAGCGTGCATTAGTATATTGAGAAGGATATTGTCATGTGTCAGAGTCTGTTTGTTTGGCCTCTCAGTAATGGGAGTTACGACTATTAGAGAGATGCCCTGTATGCTGCTTCATGTGAAGCTGTTGCCCTTTGTATGCATCTGGCAATCAAATAGTATTTAGACAATTTTCTGAATCTTGTACTATAATTTAATGCATTTTCAAGTCGAAATTCTACTATGAGTATAATTACAATGAAGCTTTTTACTTTTTCTACTCAAAAGTATGTAATGTAGGAGGAGTCGTTTCTCAATTCCGTTTTCAATATAGTTTCTAGTAATCTCGTTTTGAGTGATAAGGATCAAGAAATGTTCTACACGGAGCCTTCCAAGTTATTAGGAAGGCATATGGATGGGACAAATGCTGATTCAAGTTATTGCATTGCGATTGGTCTCCTCAGGGGCATGACCACTTATCACAAAAAGTATGTCGAAAAGAAGGTTTCTTATTTGATAGACAACTGGTTGGAGATGTATGAAAAGAATCAAGTTAGATAAGAGACCCAGAAATGTCAAGCGAGTGCTTTATTTTTTGACATACTTTTTGTGATAAGTGGCCATTCCCCCGAGGAGACCAATTGCCATGCAATAACTTGAATCAACATTAGTCCCTTCCATATGCCTTCCTACAAACTTGGAAGGCTCCGCTTCGAACATTTCTTGGTCCTTATCACTCAAAACGAGATTACAGAAAATGGGATTGAGAAACGGCTCCTCCTTTATTACACACCTTTGAGTAAAAGTAGTAAACAGTTTCATTGTAATTATACTCATAGTAGAATTCCGACTTGAAGACGCATTAAATTGTAGTACAAGATTCAAAAAATTGTCTAAATACTCTTTGCTTACCAAATGCATACATAGGGCAACAACTTCATATGAAGCAACATATAGGGCATCTTTTTTATGGTCGTAACTCCCATTACTGAGAGGCCAAACAAACAGATTCTGGCACATGACAGTATCCTCCTCAATATACTCATGCAGGCTACGAAAATTCAATAAGTGAAATATCTCACAGCATAACTGTACGAACTCAATTTGTTTATCATCCTCAGTCTCATCCCTATTCTTTAAAGTTTTTAACAACTGGAAAAAAAGAACTTTGTGACAAAATGCATGGTCCTCAGCATTAACTAACCTAATAAACTCCTTACACAAAGCTTTCAGCACTCTAAGTAAACCATTGGAAGTTTCCCAATTTTTCGGAGGAAAAAGTTCTAGTGAAAAGGCCCATGAATCATGAATGACATCATGCTTCCCTAAAAATTCTGAAACTAGCAACAAATCATTTTTCAACTTCGTTTCGCTTTCCATAAGCATAAGAAGCCCTTCTCTAATAAGAGCTTTTTCAGATTTGAAATTTGAAGAGATTTCGCACTTTATGGGGCAGGTGTTGACCACATTTTTTCAGGGGCTAAAAGTTGTTTCAACTTTTGTGCCTTTCATCTCCCAGGTTTTGGCAACCCATGGATTAGAAAAACTCATGAAATCTATGAATGAAGTAGAAGGAAGATTTGATAAGTTTTTTGAATGGTACGGTTACCCAACATTGGGTGAACACAAGATCAAGTGAAGTCATGTTAAATATAGACTCTGCAGCAAAATTAGTTTGTGGTTCTTCATTGGACCTACAACTAAGAGCTAAAGCACTTGATGGCATTGCCACTCTTCTCCCTAGATTGGAGGTTACAGAATATGAGTATACAAGAGAACGTCTTCCGATGTCCTTGCAAGCTCTTGATGGTGCCGAATATGCTCAACTTCTAGAAAATGTGGAGGCAAGAAACCGAGGGACACTATAGTCGATTCGCTCATAGAACTAGATTTAACAATTGATTTGCCACTGATTGTACCAGCTGTTACAAGCTTATTTTGCTCTATTTGTAATTATATTTGAAGACAGATTTCTCATGACACAACTCTCTTTGTCTATGCATGTGTGCATAGCTGCATGCGTTAGTTGTTTATATGACAGACTATTTCTGTGACCATCTTATACATTTTACCTTTTGTACATTGCTAGATTTATGATACAAAATTAGCCCTCAAAATTTATACATTTCGACTTTGATGCATTCTCCTTACCTTGATATGGATTTGATTTTGATCTTTGTTGTTGACTTTTGGGGTGTGAGATTCAGTTTTGAACTTCTTTGTCTAGTCACGAAGTTAGCGGATTAAAGCTTTTTTGATTGCTTGTAACAATACTTGGATGATATACATCATCATAGACCTCTATTCACCCTTCAGGTTTCTCCTACATCTGAATGCTTTGAGAAGAAAACTATATGCGTCTTCTTTTTTGATGATTGGTAAAGCTGTATTCTTCAGCAATAAGGGTATGCTGGCTACCTGCAAAAAGTAATAGCAATTACAAGCTTCCTATCAGTTCTATAATCTGATCTACATCTTCTATACACAACTGTTTACACCAAAAAAGTAAAGATACAATACAATTCCATTTAAATTTGTGTATGAAATTGAACTTATCTTCAAAGCATCTCCCATTTCTTTCCGCCCACACTGACCACCATATACATGATGGTATTAGTTTCCACCATCTCTTTTGGTTTTTGCTGCCTCCCCTCCTAATCCAACAGCTCAAAAGATCTGATGTGTGTTCTGGCATTGTCCATGTGATGCTTGTAATGTTGAGTAACAGATTCCAAAGTTGGGTTATAAACTTGCAATGAAGAAAAAGATGGCTATTTGTTTCCCCTGTCAAATGGCACATAAAACATCTGGAAACCAACTGCTTGCCCTTCTTTTGTAGTACTTCTTGAGTTAGGCATGCTCTTTTTATCACTAACCAAGTGAAACATTTAACTTTTGTTGGGATTTCACTTTCCCAAAAATAGTTCCAATAGTACTGGGAACCTCCACCCATCACCTGCAGACCTCTCTTGTAAGCACTTCTGAAAGCACCTCCAACATTTAACTATATGTATCTTCTTTGCAGGTTCGGTACAGGTCTAGTACCCACTGGTTCTAAAAGGGATCTAGAACTAATGGAGGAGGAAAAATTGGCGTTGTTGGCTGGACTGGAAGTGGGAAGTCCACTCTGATACAAATTTTCTTTAGGCTGGTGGAACCTTCAGCTGGAACCATCATCATCATTGAAGGTGTTGACATTTGCAAGCAAGGACTTCATGATCTTAGATCTCGCTTTGGTATCATTCCTCAAGAACCAGTTCTATTCCAAGGGACAGTTAGAAGCAATATTGATCCACTAGAACAATATTCAATTGATGAAATATGGAATGTATGTAAAGAATTTTCATCTAATGATATCATATCTTTTAGAATTTCCATCTAATTATGTAAGTCTCTTTTCTTGCAAACATTATTTAAGCCTTGATTATATGAAATCTCATAGAAGCTTTTCTTTAACTTTTTTTGGTATCTGTAGAGTCTTGAACGCTGCCAATTAAAAGATGTGGTAGCAGCAAAGCCTGAGAAACTTGATGCCACAGCATTTCTGGTGCCTACAATGTATGTTAAGTTTTTCTAATGATGTCAAAGTTGAAATGCTTTCTTTAGAATTAACGGGCTGTCACCCTGCATGTATTTCATATCTATATATTAGATTATTTGTCAAACCTCATTGGTCCTTCTGTCTTGTCAGCTTCTTCGAAACTTTAGAGTTCAGTATGTTCCAGGTTGGGATTGCCACGACCTACCAATTGAGTTAAAAGGTAAACTCATTGCTTGTGCAGCTTCAGTCAAGTTTGCTTAATATTCCTATGCTTAACTCTAGATAGATAATATTTCAGACTAACGTATGTTAGTAGATCTAACCAACATTTACTGGGAATGTGCTTACCAAAGTTGGCTTTATCCTTAAAGAGTACCAATTTGGTGAAGTACTTTGCCTCTGGGTTACTTCAATTGTTTATATTCAAGAAGCGGACATTTGTTGTTGCTAAACCATTTCTGATGCATAATACCTTGCCCGAATTTCCAAAATTGTGAACCAGTTACAAATCGAAGTAGCAGATGGTTGCCTGTGCTTTATATAGAGCTTTACTTAAGGTCGATTACTACCTTTGGTTGACTTTTGTTATCCTTTGCCTACTCTCCTTCTGAATCTTTAACTTAACTACACCGGTGTTTCTCAAAATTACAGATCATGTGTACTTCAGGTTGACTTTTTCCAAAATCAGTCTCTGAGACGATTTCCCTTTTTTTTTTTTGAGATGTAAGAAATGTAGAGCTATTACTGGTTTGAGAGATTGTAGTCCTAAGTACAACCATGAGATAACATCCACTGTTTTCCTTGAATCCAATTGATTATTTTTTCCTTGGTTTCCTGATTAGAAAGTGTGCCACAAGCTTCTCTTCAGTGAAGTATGATCCGTTTGCGTAGAAGGAAATATAGGGAGTAGTGCAGAGTCTCTGGGGAAGCACCATCTGCTTACATTTTTTTTTCTTTCTTATGCTTATCAGTTCGTTATGATTAGCAAGCTGGCGTTCTCATGCTACTCCATCTTATTCCTTAACTGTTTGGCAATACTTTACTTTGGGAAAATGTACTTCTTATTCTAAGTATCTTAATTCATGCTGTACGCTATAAAAAGAAGATTGTTTTAATTCATGCTGAAATATCTGGATTGTGGATAAAAATTGTGGAATAAGGGGACCAAAATTTTAGAACATACTCATATGCTTTCTCCTTATTGAAAAAAAAAAAGAAGACATACTCATATGCTTCTCTCTTCCATCTGTACCCCCTAATTTGTTTTTGGTAGCATGACAGCTTATTTTAACTTCAGTGTTACAGTCACTAGACGATGATGCCAGCAAGGAGCTTACACCTCTAAAATTGAGAAACAAGGCAGCCAAATTTGCAATATCAACAGTGCAGAGTCAGATGGCATCATTTAAGGTTGTTTACATTTTGCTACTTGCCATTCTGTATTCTTTCATCGTTGACCTTTATTCTTCCTTTCTTGTTATTTTGCTTCATTCCTAATGCTAACATCTATGGTCCTGAGATGCTTGCAGTGCTATGGAGTATGGTCTGACTGGATCAGCATTATCTAACTCTTCATCCAGAATATGAGGCTGCACAGGTATGTCTACAGCAATTCTTGTAGCTCGTTCAATGAGTTTAGCTGAGTCTCACATTGTTTTGCTCTTATGATTGGTCAAGATTTTCTGATTTGCTTTTGCACTATATGTTTTGTGTGCCTTCTCTATTTCTTGCCTTGTTATGTAAGCTAGCACTAGTGCTTTCACTTTGATGGGTAAATTGCATATTTTCTTTTTATATGGACAATAATTACTCAAGGCAGTCTTAGAAAGCTCTTTTTTTTCCTGCTTGATGTTTCTCGACTAGATTGAAGTATTTGGCCAGATGTCTATTCAAGGTTTTATCATCTCGAACTGCACTTGCAGAGGCTGAACTGGAGGTATGTGGACTCCTACATTGTAGCTTTTCTCGAAGAGACCTACTCTCTATGTGATTCTCTATTCGACCTGGGAGATTGGTAGAACTTGAATGATTTACAAGGCAGTGGGTTCAGCTACTTTTTGACTTTGACTCGTACTTTTTGAAAGATGAGGGTGAAACCTCATAAATTGTCTAGGCAATAGTACAGTCTGGGTCATATCATTGGTGTATCTCCCAGTTCATTTTTTCTAGAAGAAATTTGGTCTTGTTAACGGCTCCCCTCTCTCCTTTTTTTTTTGACTGGATATATCTTATATCATAAGTACATATATGTTTATGCATATGTATATATTTTGTTTGTGTGTATAGACATGGTTCTCTCTAACATCAATGAAGTTTATATGCAGTATGATGAGGAGTATGTGTCAAAGAGCATGTATGCTATTTTCAGACTAGTTGATGTACCAGCTTCATGTGACTCATTGAAAGAATTCTGGCCCAATCTATGGTTGACAATTTGGACAACAATCCTTGGACAATACCAGCTAGTGCTGGTAAGATATTTTACGAAATCAGCACATTCTAAACTTCTCCCCCTTTTCTTTGACTAGTCCAACTTAGAAAAGGTATTATGCTTCAAATGTTATTACCTGGAGCTTCACATATATATAAGACCCAGTGGAACTAAGGCTTCGAGTTAAATATTTCCAGTTCAGACTGCTTGTAGTTGTCGCTATTGTGAAATGACACATAAACAAGAAATGGTTAACTATAGGCTGGAAAAAGTTGTCTAGATAAGTGTGCATGATTTGGCACTGCAAGACATAGCCAATCTATGTATAGCTTATATATAAACACCCAAACATCAGAATGGTGCTGCTGTAATTCTCTAAACATCAGAATGGTGCTGCTGTAATTCTCTAAGAGCTAGCTTTTGGAGTTGAGTAAGGCCCAAGGTCTATTTCCTCACATGGTATCCTAGCCAAACCCATAGATCCCTGTTGTGTTTTTCAGTGCTGGGCATGCGTGTTATGTTATCCACAGTCCAGTTGTCTAGTCCTCTACGTGCAGGGTTTTTTAAGTCCTATCTTCATTGAGGAAATGAGTTATGATCTTCTTATATTGTCTTATGCAATTCTCTCCTCGTAATTTAGCTATTGGGGTTGAGTTAGACTCAAAGTTTCTTCACAACTGAGTTTATATCCGCTGCTTTGTGAGATTGAGTTTTCACTTAATATTTCCGTTATTGCTTTAATTTTGTAATCTTTAGTTGGACATACCCTGACACTTTAGGTCAAGGAATTTTCTTCTTGAGTGAGTATCTTTTGCTGAACCGGCTTAGTGTGTGTTTCAGTGTCCATCTTTATGCTGCATCCTTTTTCCTGGCTTTTTGAGAGAAGTATATTTATGAACTAGATAAATTTGTGTCTGTGAAAGACTTAGGTAACCAATGTTTGATTTGTTTCAGAAACATTTCGGGTTTGCGATGTTGCGCTATACTACGAAATGCTAAATATATTTTCCTTTTCAAGTGGAGTTCTTGTTTGCTTTAAAGTTAAATTTGTTGAGCACAGTCCATTCTCTCAACAGAATATAAGTGCTGCTAGTCTGTTATCGTGTGAAATTTTGCTTGGCTTTTCTATAGTTAAGGCTCATCAAATCGTGGTATGGAAATTCACTTTTTCAGGTTCTGTTCATATATTATGGTACAACTATTGTCTAATAATAAATGTGGGGATTTGCAGCTGTTGCGGTAAATGCTAAGCTTCAATATGCCGTAGTTGAAGTTTCCTCAGTGTCTATAGACAGTTCTACATCTTCTGGTGATGGAAAGAAGAGGCTTAGAAATTCCATGAAGGGCGATAAAAGCCTATATCTTATTGTAGCTCTGGACTTTGTATCAACATTAGAATCAAAATGGGGCTTGAAGCTTACCTTGAAGAAAACAGTACTCGGTTCAGATCTTGAAAATTGCAGGTGAAGTGTTGAACTTGTAAGCTTGGTTGTCCCAACTTATTATTTTATGCTACCAAATACAATTCAAATGGTAGCACCCTAAGGCATTGCCTAGTGGTCAATGAATTGGGAGAAGAACCATGGGGTTTCAGGTTCAAATCTCAGTTGGTCCAAAAAACCATTTATTTTCATTTGCCTAAGCTTTGGTGGGGTTACCGCTACCTAATACTGGTGGGAGGTAGCAGCTACCCGAAAGAATAATCGAGGTGTGTGCAAGCTGGTTCAGACATCATTGTTTTAAAAAAATTTCAAATGGTATATTTCCATTACTTTTCATGTGTATATTCTGTCAAAAGTCCATGTTAAAGGATGGACCTTAAGTATAAATCATGTGGGTCCGATAGTCCATAATGAAGTTGTCAGTACTGTTGTGCATGAGTTCCTCACACTTATTACTAGAGAGGAATTGTTCATTATTACGTCAGAAACCTACTTCCAACTTTTCTCAGGTACACCTATCCTGTTGAAACCCGGGAATGCCCTGTTGTCATTGGTGGTGATTACATTACAACAGATTTGGGAACTGGATTAGTTCATGTCGCACCTGGCCATGGCCAGGAAGATTATGTAACCGGCTTGAAATATGGCTTGCCTTTAGTTTCCCCTGTTGACGATGATGGGAAATTTACAGAAGAAGCTGGACAATTTAGGGGGCTTGATGTGCTTGGCAATGGCAATGTTGCTGTTATTGGTAACTTGGATGAACAGCTGTCCATGGTCATGGTAGAGCCATACAGTAAGTGGTTACTGTTTCAGTGCCTATTCCAGATGTCTGCAACCTATTTCTGTTTCCTGTGATTCATTAAATATTTGTGATATTCTTTCTGAATCTAGACCTTATGTTTTCTTCTAATAAACGTTGTGCAGAACACAAATACCCTTATGACTGGAGAACAAAGAAGCCCACTATATTCAGGGCTACTGAACAATGGTTTGCATCAGTAGAAGGATTTCGTGATGCTGCAATGGATGCAATCAACCAAGTAACTTGGATTCCTTCTCAGGTATTTGTTAATACTTCTTAGGCTCTCAAATTTTTGTAAAGATAGCAGCTGGTCCTCTAGTGGCGTTGTAACTGCATAATATGATTGTGTCCAGGCAGTAAACCGTATTTCTACTATGACATCTGGGTGCTCTGATTGGTGTATATCACACCAAAGGACATGGGGAGTCCCCATTCCAGTCTTTTATCATGTTGAATCAAAGGAGCCACTGATGAATGAAGAGACTATAGATCATATCAAATGTATATCCCTCATGTTGTGATTTCCTGTACTTCTCTGTTCTGCTGGATTTTTATTGGGGCATGATAATTTTTTTGATAAAGTAAATATATTCACTCATAAACATAAACATGGCCAAGCTGGCCGTATGCAAGGAGTATACCAAAAGGTAAAAAATCTACAAAAGGATATGATTCTCTATAAACTCCACCCAATCATCTATACAACAAGTAACTTTCTGTTCACACCAAAAGAAATTAAGGGAACGAAGACTACTCCTCAATTGAGAGACACTCGACTCTACACCTTCAAAAGCTCTCTTATTTCTTTCTCTCCAATCTACCCACATTAAAGCAAGTGGCACCATATTCCAAGCCCTTCGTTTTCTCTTCCTTCTCCCGCTCTTCCAACTGAACATCAAATCTTTCACAATATTTGGCATTTCCCAAGGAGTGACACACCGCCTAAACATATTCCACCATACCCTGATGGTTAGCATGCAATGTGAGAGAAGATGATCCATGTTCTTGCTCGCCTCCTCGCACATGTAACACCAACTGACGCAGACAATCTTCCGCTTTCTAAGATTTTCTGCAGTCAAAATCACCCCTCTAGTAGCTAGCCAAGTGAAAAAGCACACATTCCTTGGCACTTTTGGAATCCATATTGCATTACATGGAAAAGTCATCTCTTCCCTAACCTAGAGTCACTCATAAAAAAAACTTCACAGAGAACATTCCTTTATTTCTCAGACCCTACCTCTCAACATCGGATTATCAACCAAATTGTCTTGCCTATGTAGTAAGGCTAGCAATCTTTGAAACTCAACCATTTCACAATCTTGAAATTCCTTTCTAAATCTCAAGTCCCAAAACGTTTCTCCGCCTTGTGTCGCCGTAATCTACTAAATTGACAAGTCTTTTTGGCAAGATATTTTGTACAACCTCTGGAATTCATCTTTCAATAAAAAATACTCTCCTCCCGTCTCCAACCTCAAATGAGATATTTTCCCAAAAATAATTTCATCCCTTTATGATATTCCTCCACTAACCACAGTCGAAAGGAAAATTGATATTTCTAGTTCTCCACCCCGACCCTCCAAGGCCATTTTACCCATAAAGCTTTACTAAGGACCTTTGACTCTTTAATTCCAAAGCCTCCCCATTTTTTAGGAGAAGTGACATTTCCTTCTCCGGCCACTGCATTGGTGCTGGACAAAAGAGAAAGCCTTAATTTCCCTGCAGATCTGTATCTTGAGGGGACAGATCAAGCTCGGCTACGAGAAGTAGGAAAAGAAACAAGGTTATATTTGAACTTCCAGGGGAATTGATGATCCCCTTGACCTCCTTCTTAGTCTTTATGGATGTTTCTAAATCTTCAACTATAACTATATTATCTACTGTTTGCTATTATTGATAAAGGTCTCTCCATCCCCCTCCCCCAACAATTCTGTGGAACTTCATCTATAAACCTAGAGTGTACCATCTTGTTCTCCTTAAACAGTGGAAAGTTATATTGAAAGAGGGTAAAGGGTTTGGAAAAGCTCCTGGTCGTTGGAGACAATGACAGATGATGCAAAAGAAGCAAATTGTTTTTGCTGCAAAGTACTTAGTACGGGATCTACTACATGGCAGTAATTACTGATTCATTATTGTTAGATTTTGGCTCTTCGGCGAATTTCCCTATAATAATTTCCTCATTGCATGTCATAATTGCAGGCCAGGCCCCTTATCGTGGTGTTATTAAACGTGGATTTGTACTGGATGAGAGGGGGTTGAAATTGAGCAAATCTTTGGACAATGTTGTTGATCCAAGGATGGTGGTTGAAGGAGGGAAAAACCAAAAGGTATGTTTCCAATTTATAGGAATTTTTGTGCACATCAACCTGTTCTTGACAAGAAATACATCTCTACGTCACCTTTGACAGGAAAGTCCTCCATATAGTGCTGATATCTCAAGGCTTTGGTTTTTATACTGGCGATATGCTGATTGGACTTCAAGTCCTTCGTCAAATGTCTGACGTATATCGGAAATTGCGAGGAACACTCCGATTCCTTCTATCAAATCTCCATGATTAGAAAGTAGGTTTAACAATCTCAATTAAGGCCATTTCCAAATGAAAATGTTTACGCATATGTTCTGATTACATGTGCAGCATCATCTTCTTTTTCCCCTAAGCTCTTTTTCTCCCTCTATCACACGCAAACACCTAAAGCATGTGCAATCCATCTTATAGATCCCTCTTATGCTCGACTCTTGAACTGAGTATTACTTGGTAAGTTGATGATTTTATTAGCTTTCTTGAGCTAGATGTTCATACTTAACATGATAGTTTTCGAAGGTGAAGTGTTATCTGAAATTTTGCAGGCTGATTATACAATCCCATATAGTGATCTTCTGATGATTGATCGGCATGCATTATTCCAGCTTGCTAATGTTGTGAACAACATCAGAGAGAGCTACGATAGTTATCAGTTTTTCAAAATATTTCAGGTGTGGCTTCTTTAAAAGCCAAGTTGATGTTTCAAGTTCCTGAAATGTGATGACTCTGAAACTTTGGTTACATGGGAAAAGGAACTTGTTTGATCGAAGATAGTAAATGCATATCTTTGAAGAAAAAGAGGAGCTTGGCAGTTTCTGTTTAGTGCAAGAGTGGGAGGATCTTAGTTATGGTATAAACTACGTGCATTTCTCTCGGTGCGTCAGGAGATGAGAATATGGATGCAATTAGCAGATTAGTTGCATTATATCTGTGTGTCAACATGAGCTAATTGTTAAAGTAGAAGTGGCACTTTAGAATGATGCTTAGGATATAAACACCATTTCTGTCACCAGTCACAGTAAAAGTCAAGTCTTGCATCAGTAACTCTCCCAGAGTTTCAGAAGATTAAAGCTTGAAATTTTCCTACTTGTTCTAGTTTTACTTGATAGTTATGCGAAGTCTGAAGAAACTAGAAACTAAATGAGATTCTTTATTCAAGTATATAAATCATGTCAGTGAAAAAAAAAGTAAGAACCATTTCTGCCACCAGTCACACATTGAAGTCAAGTTCCTTGGATCACTAATTCTGCCCAAAGTTTCAGTCTCTAAAATCTGAAGTTCTCTCGAGGCCGTCAGCTCGCTGCAGTTATACTTCGTAGTGAGGAGAATGGAAGATAGTTGAAGATTTCTGGCTGGTTGGAGTTGGAGGATATTTTGGGAAAATGATAAAAGTCTTAGCACAAGAAGTATGGAAGAAAATATTTGTTCAACAGAGAAAATAGGTAATACAGAGGAAAAATTAGAAGGCCAGTATCCAAGGTCCTTAGGATTGAGAATAGGGAACTGAACACACCAATTCTGTTGAATACAATGATTTTTACATAGAGAAGGAGTATTTCCTTTTCTTTTTTGAGAAAGTAAGGAGAAGGGAAGGGAGCCTTGGAGCAATAGTAAAGGTGTCTCTGAGTGAACTATAGGTCATGGGTTTCAGCCGTGGAAGCAGTCACTGATGCTTGCGTCAGGGTAGGTTGCCGACACCAAGCTACCTTGGGGTGTGGTCTTTCCCTGAACCCTGCGTGAATGCAGAGCGCTTTGTGTACGAGGCTGCCCTTCCTTTGTTGAAAAAAGTAAGGATCTTATTTGTAGTGCACAACACCAAGATGTGCTGACAAATATGTACTAGTATAGCAAAAAGAAAATATTTCCTAAAATTATGTAAGGATGCCATGAATCCTAACAATGATTCATCCTCATTTACAATTCCTTTCTACACCAAAAGTAAACAAAATTATAAAATAAGCTTAATTTTTATGAAAGAGTTAGCACTATCCTCAAAGCACCTTATGTTTCTTTTTGTCCAAATGATCCACCAGATGCAGGTTCTTCATGCTCATTTACACTTCCTTTCTACACCAAAGGTCAAACAAAATTATGAAATAAACTGAACTTTTATGAAAGAGTTAGCACCATCTTCAAAAACCTTATGTTTCTTTAATGATCCACCCGATGCAGGCCGATATTAGATTCCATCACTAGTGAATGTGTATTTCTATTAGCGGTGGATGAAAAACCATCAACTTGTCGGGAGTTAGTTTTGGCTAGCCAATAGCATTATTGGTGGATATTTCTGCATAATAGGGAGGGAATGGATTGATTCTTTTCTAGTGCTATGAAGGATCACTGCTGAAACAGAAGACCTTGAATAATTCCAATAGAAGGTAACCTAATAGCCCGGCTTGGATAAGGTTAGCTTGAGGGGGATTTCTGAAAGAGAAGTTCTATGATACACTAAAAGGAATACGTACCTTCACTGTCACCTAGTTTGTTCTATTCCACCACAGCGAGGAAGCGCGTCATGGTCGGGTCTTTCTAGTTAAGAATGTAGGTACGAGAGCAACAAATTCTTTTTGCTGGAAACGTAGTTGCAGCCTAAGTTGCTCCATGCTCGGACTCTCCAAAAATGTTTCTGCACCCATGTCGGATCCTCCAAAATTGCACTACTTTGAAGGATCCGACACACACCCGATGACATTTTTGAAGAGTCTGAGCAACATAGGTTGCAGCAGTGTCAAGGGTCCAGTGTTAATATGAAGGAGGAGGTTTAGCTGCTAAAGTCACTGCTATGCTCATTTATAATGGCTACACAATTTCACTTTTGCAGGCTTCTAAAAGTGATATTTGCTTTACACACTGAATCAATATTGTGCCTACAACATGTAATTTCTACTCCATGATGTTATCTTTTGAGTTATATAATGCAAATTCGTTCTACTTTATTTTTTTAACACCGTGTAAGTATTTGTTTTGTTTGTAGGAATAAGAATAAATTTTAACTACCAGCTAAAAAAATTTAACAAAAAACTCTGAAATCAAATGTCTGACATAAAAAGAAAGGTGTCGGACCCACGTGGTATCAACTATCAAGTGGGTTCAATTGAACCCACTTTATCCAAAAATTTACTGATTTTATATGGGGAAAATTATTATGAAATCGGTATAAGTATTAAACTGAACCCACAAGACACAAAGTGAGGCTGTGGAGCAGGGGTCGAGTGGGTTCAATGCTACAGTGAATGTGCAAGATCGAATCCTGTCAAGTGCATTTGCACATTTTTGTTTTTCTCCTTTTGGTTCTATATGTATATCACTCTGCTTTTGATTTATTTATTTCTTTTTAATTTTCTATTTCACCCCATATATTTTATTTTCTTTCCTTTTGGTTTTATTTGTTTCTTTTTAATTTCTATTTCACCTCATATGTTTTATTTCTTACTCAAATTCAATAAAAATCTAAAATCTATTTTACTTGAAAATATTTCAACTTTTTATTAGTTGAATTTTGGTACCCTCTTTCGTAGCTTTTTGCTAAAACATGTAACTATTTTGGTTGAAATTATATACAGTTTCATGGTCAGGTCTTTCTAGTTAAGAATGTAGGTACGAGAGCAACAAATTCTTTTTGCTGGAAATGTAGTTACAACCTAAGTTGCTCCATGCTCGGACTCTTCAAAAATGTTTCCGCACCCGTGTTGGATTCTCCAAAATTGCACTGCTTTTGAAGGATCCGACACCCGATGACATTTTTGAAGAGTCTGAGCAACATAGGTTGCAGCAGTGTCAAGGGTCCAGTGTTAATATGAAGGAGGAGGTTTAGCTGCTAAAGTCACTGCTATGCTCATTTATAATGGCTACACAATTTCACTTTTGCAGGCTTCTAAAAGTGATATTTGCTTTACACACTGAATCAATATTGTGCCTACAACAGGTAATTTCTACTCCATGATGTTATCTTTTGAGTTATATAATGCAAATTCGTTCTACTTTATTTTTTTAACACAGTGTAAGTATTTGTTTTGTTTGTAGGAATAAGAATAAATTTTAACTACCAGCTAAAAAAATTTAACAAAAAACTCTGAAATCAAATGTCTGACATAAAAAGAAAGGTGTCGGACCCACGTGGTATCAACTATCAAGTGGGTTCAATTGAACCCACTTCATCCAAAAATTTACTGATTTTATATGGGGAAAATTATTATGAAATCGGTATAAGTATTAAACTGAACCCACAAGACACAAAGTGAGGCTGTGGAGCAGGGGTCGAGTGGGTTCAATGCTACAGTGAATGTGCAAGATCGAATCCTGTCAAGTGCATTTGCACATTTTTGTTTTTCTCCTTTTGGTTCTATATGTATATCACTCTGCTTTTGATTTATTTATTTCTTTTTAATTTTCTATTTCACCCCATATATTTTATTTTCTTTCCTTTTGGTTTTATTTGTTTCTTTTTAATTTCTATTTCACCTCATATGTTTTATTTCTTACTCAAATTCAATAAAAATCTAAAATCTATTTTACTTGAAAATATTTCAACTTTTTATTAGTTGAATTTTGGTACCCTCTTTCGTAGCTTTTTGCTAAAACATGTAACTATTTTGGTTGAAATTATATACAGTTTCATGGTCAGGTCTTTCTAGTTAAGAATGTAGGTACGAGAGCAACAAATTCTTTTTGCTGGAAATGTAGTTACAACCTAAGTTGCTCCATGCTCGGACTCTTCAAAAATGTTTCCGCACCCGTGTTGGATTCTCCAAAATTGCACTGCTTTTGAAGGATCCGACACCCGATGACATTTTTGAAGAGTCTGAGCAACATAGGTTGCAGCAGTGTCAAGGGTCCAGTGTTAATATGAGGGAGGAGGTTTAGCTGCTAAAGTCACTGCTATGCTCATTTATAATGGCTACACAGTTTCACTTTTGCAGGCTTCTAAAAGTGATATTTTCTTTATGCACTGAATCAATATTGTGCCTACAACAGGTAATTTCTACTCCATGATGTTATCTTTTGAGTTATATAATACAAATTCGTTCTACTTTATTTTTTATTATACCGTGTAAGTATTTGTTTTGTTTGTAGGAATAAGATTAAATTTTAACTACCAGCTAAAACAATTTAACAAAAAACTCTGAAATCAAATGTCTGACATAAAAAGAAAGGTGTCAGACCCATGTGGTATCAACTATTAAGTGGGTTCAATTGAACCCACTTCATCCAAAAATTTACTAATTTTATATGGGGAAAATTATTATGAAATCGGTATAAGTATTAAACTGAACCCACAAGACACAAAGTGAGGCTGTGGAGCAGGGGTCGAGTGGGTTCAATGCCACAGTGAATGTGCAAGATCGAATCCTGTCAAGTGCATTTGCACATTTTTGTTTTTCTCCTTTTGGTTCAATATGTATATCACTCTGCTATTGATTTATTTATTTCTTTTTAATTTTCTATTTCACCCCATATATTTTATTTTCTTTCCCTTTTTTTTTTTTTTTAATTTTCTATTTCACCCCATATATTTTATTTCTTACTCAAATTCAATAAAAATCTAAAATCTATTTTACTTGAAAATATTTTAACTTTTATTAGTTGAATTTTGATACCCTCTTTCGTAGCTTTTTGCTAAAACATGTAACTATTTTGGTTGAAATTATATACAGTTTCTTGGTTTACCTTAATTTACTTAAAAGTTAAAATAAATGTAAATAGGTTCTTTGTAAATTTTTAAGTTTTTGCTCAACTCTGTTAAATAAAAAAGGCGTCGAGTTTTTTTTTTTTTTTTTTTAAAATTATCCTATTTTGATGTAACGTTATCAACAAAAAAGAACAAATAAAAGAACAACGAACAAATCGTTTGTTGTACTTAACACTGTTTATACTATTGACTATCATCATCATTCTCTTTACTGAGTGAACCCACTAGTGTAAAATCCTAGGTCCGCCACTGCTGACAAACAAATTGAGAGAAATCTTCGGCGTCGTACTGCTTATAGAGAAATGCCACGTCGAGTAAAATATGCTGCGAGAAAGCAAAATACCTTAGAAAATCCTATTGCTAGCTATTCTAATCACCCATCTCCTTTTCTACAGCCTCCGAGCATGAATTCTGGACAGTCTGCTCTGTTCATTAGGGACAAACCTTCTACTTCCCGAAATGTTTGGTTAAATCGAGTTTTACTTGCACTTTCCAGAACCACTTAGGTTTAGCTCTTACGAATCTAAAATGTTGTAGGGTGCAAATCAACACAGGTGGGTTACTGGAATATCAACCAGCTACCCTGTTCTCCTGCTCTTTTAAAAAATGTCCTGAACTGTAAATTTTGTGCAGCCAGAAAATTTCAATATGAAACTCCAAGCTTCTGTTGTAATAATGGTTCCATAAAATTAGTTTCACACCAGCTACCTACTGAATTAAACGTCTTTATTTGGCAACTCCGATGAATCCAATCATTTTTGTACTTACATTAGAACATACAATAACATGTTCGCCTTTACTTCACTTAGAGTACTGTATGATAAGGAGTTGGCAACTAGGACTAAAGGTATCTACAAATTTAAGTTTAAAGGACAAATGTACCATTTCCTACCTAGCCTCACTGCTGCAGATAACAGAGCAAAAAATTTACAACTTTAAATTTACGACAATGAGGATGATAAGAGTTAACAGGATGGCCTTCTCAAAAAAACTCGACAAATCTGTTATTGCAAACTTGGTGGATATTCTACAAATTAATCCATACTCTCTGTTTCTAAAATCTCTAACAAACATTCCAGATCTATCTAATTTCTATATCGCATTTAAATGCGATTCTAGCTTGGACCAATGAACATACAACTTACCCAGTGTTTCAACTTTCAGAAGTGGACAGTCCTATTTCTACACCACATATTCGTGTTCACACCCATATTAGTTGTAACCAATTGGTTCACTATTATTATGGTTGTTACGACTCATTACGATATCCTTTGTTATTTTCGTACGGTGAAAACGGATGGCATTGTGGCATCCAAAAGATTTTTTAATCCTCCTAGAAATCGTTCTTCCCGCAACATGAGCAACTTCCAAGTGTGACCAACATGTCTTCAATTGATGGGCTCCTTAATATTGAAGAAGTACAACAACAACAATGGCATACCCAGTATATTCCCATAAAGTGGGGTCTGGGGAGGGTAAGTATACGCAGTCCGTACCACTACATCAGAGGTGAGGTAGAGAGGCTGTTTCCGATAGACCCCCGACTCAAGACAAAAAGCAGTTCATAAAAGACATAGTACAGGGACTATAGGTATTAACACAACAAATAATAACAGAAACAAGACTACCACAAAGTAATACTCCAATCGATCTATCCGAAACAACAAACTTTACCAGAACTCCACAAACAAGACACTACAAATATAGCACTATGACTACTATGCTAGTGAATGAATTAGAATTTGATGCCTTACAAGGCTACAACAACTAATGTAGAAGACTATTTATAGCTAAACCATAGGGAGATTGTGCAGGTTCCACAGATCTCGCCCTCATTAAGTTCATTAACTGCACATTTACTCCAGTTACATAAAGGTTGACGAAGATCTCGGGCTTTTCCGCAACAACTGGTGGAGATCTCAGACTCTTCCACAACGATTGGACCCTGGACTTATTTCGATCTTATCACAGCTTAGTGCCCGGTCCCATACTACTTTCGGAGTTAGGTGGGTGATGTCGCCTAAAATATACCTCCAGAAAAGTACAGTGCGGTCGCTGAATCAAATATAGAACCCAACTAGGTTGGGGTTGATCCCACAGGGAATAGGTCGAAGTGTAAGTAGAATACCGGATGGAACAATTGGACAATAAGTAAAACTGGGGGGTTTTGCTAATGAATAGTAACAATAACGATTGGGGTTTTGCTAATGAATAGTAATAATAACGATTGCTGGTTGTATTGAGTTCGTAGACAATAAGAGGAATACACTAGGAATGTGATCCTTTATGATTCCTTAACTCCACCAATTACTTGTGCTTAACAAGATTTCCCCGCTGCGCTGCATGCAAAATCTAACAAGTTAGGTTCATCTAACTGTCTCTCGACCTTCATTAGACGAATTTCACTCTTTTCCTCTCGGACTTCGAGTGTCGCACTACTAACCCTTGTCCTGGATCTCAGATAACCGTTCCCGCTAAGGCTCCGGTTATTAGATGAAGGTTGATAGCTTCAAATCTCTGTTGTTATCTCCTTTTTCCAATCTCTACCTCTCTCTCGAGCAAGTCTAGAATACAAGCAAGTTTCTAACGTTTGCAACCGTTAGAAAAGCAATCAAAACGAAGGAAACAACAATACATACATTCACAGTGATACGAAATTATTTTGCACTTAACCGATTTCGTTAATTCCTCATGGTTCACACAACCCTAGTTGATGGGTTTAGCTGCTCATAATTGTAAGAACACAAGAAGAATTCGAAGATGAAAGCATAATTATGAACTCACAACAATGAAGAAAATCCAAAATCTCAATTATCAATAAAACTCAAATTAGGGTTTGTGACTACAAAACCAAGAATATGTCTGAAACAGTATGTAATAACTCTCAAAATAGTATATTGTCCAACTCTCGCACCTAGGACTATACAGGGGTATTTATAGATACGAAACTAGTCCTATCCAAAACAAAATAGGAGAACAGAGTCGGCAACTTCCACGGTATCGTGACTTGGTGTTGTGGAACCAAATCACGCCACGTAGGTTGGTGTCGTGGGAATCAAGCTCAATTAGACATCTTCAGAAGTTGGGTCACGGCAGGCTTCCACGTCACGTGGGTGGTAGTCACGCCACGTGACTCCTACCGTGGAAATCAAGCTTTATCTTGAATCTCTGAACTTGAGTCATGATAGCCACTCACGTCACGTGAGTGGCTTCCACGTAACGTAGGTAGTGGCGTGACTCCTCCTCTGGTGCAGACTCTTGTTCTTTCTTCTTCTGACACTTTGTTCTAGGGCTAGATTCTTCCTTTTTGATCATTTTGCCTTTAAAACCTGTTTTCCTGCAAATTAGGACAAAAACCACATCATACCAACAAAACACACCCAAGTTATTGCATATTTTCGTTGTTTTAAGCATCAACACCCTCAACTTAGAACGTTTGCATGTCCTCAGGCGAACAAAACAAAAATACACATACACAATGCTTAACTAAGAGAAACCTAAGGGACCTATGGCAGTCTACACGTTGCGTTTGGCACAAAACATTTTCTGGACCCTCCTCTTTACAAATCAAAACCAATGTGTGTATTCAAGTAGCATAGTATCATGATACAGAAAGGATCAAGTGATGGCACCAGATTATGTACAAACAACTAAGCATATATGCAATTGACATTTCTTGAACAACTAGCAGCTAATAATGCAACCCATGTGCTCTCACAATCAAAGAAGTCCCATGCACTCACAGTATACTAATGAATATCAACGTAGGGACGAGGTCAAAAACACTCACGCTCACAAAGAAGTTAAAATAGCGTGCATGAAATACCATAGGCTTGCCCTTATTTTTTATGCCTTTGTTTTCAGACAGTTGGACTAGGACCACTATAGGACTTTACTCGGCTTGTAATGTAGGCTTAGGGACGCATATGGTACATATGGGTATGGTGACTCAACCCTCCTTAACACTACACTATTTTTGGCTCCAACTTTCAACTTTGCTCATTTTTATTCTCCCTTATTCTCCTTTCTTTTATTTTCAGGTTTTGGGTGTGATTTTCTTCACTTTCAAGAAGCAATTTTCTTTTTTTTTTCTTTGCAATTTCTCTTCTTTTCACTTTGTTTTTCTTTTCTTTTTCTTCACACCCAAACCTGTTTTCCCTTTTTCTTTTATTAACCTCTTCTTCATACCCAACTCAATCTACGCACCCCTATAATAGCCACCCTTAACTTAGGCGATTTGCCTACGTTGAGGTACACAGTGTCCAAGGAGGGACCAGGGCCAAGACAGGTTCATTGTAATTAAAATGGGAAGGTGAATAGGCTAATGAAAGAAATAGGTCAATTACGGCTCAAAGTCGGGATCAAGGGATACTTATTCATTTGGTTAGGAATTTAGGCTAAAAGTGGACTTTATTCAAAAACGGCCTATGATCCTCTCCTAATCCCTATCCTCTAACTTAGGCAAGATTAACCGGGCAAGTTCTGGATCGCCCACACACAGTTAACTAAGTAGTAACCTCACACACACATAGCACAGGGTTGTATTATCAACTACTACCTATCCGGTTCATGCAATGCTAGCTACAGTTATCTGCCTATAATCCTAGTGTCATAACAAGATCCAACAGCTGTCACACATAAGCATGCTATTCACACAATTCATGCACAATTTTTTTTTTTTTTTTTTTAGGAGGGGTATCCTTAACATTCAAAACATATAAAAATCTTTCAAAACTGGACTGCACTACAGTTCCCTTATTTTTCTCCTAATTTAGCAAGAAACACAAAAACATTATCAATAACATCCTAAACATGCCGGTTCTACTATGATAGCACACTCGGGGGAAAAGAAACACGGCAACAAAACCCCCCAAGTGGTGGTACACCCCCACCCCCCAACTAAACATGGTGCAATGCCCTCAATGCACCAATATCAATCAAACACAAGGGAGTGAAGACATACCTGTGGCTCCCTAAGCGCCGTAAGTGGGCCCGCCAGCAGCGGGATCATCAGACTGTGCAGTAGTAGGTGCATTCGGTGGAGGGACAACCTGACTGGCAGATGCACCACGCGCCCTCTGCTCTGCCTCAATCTGGCTCGCATGGTACTCTACCCGGGAGGCTTTAACCGCCCTCCGCAGGTCACTCTCGTACTCAGCATCACTATCTCCCCGATCCTCCGGACTGCGGGGTCTCTTGCCTCTATCCATTGGAGGCTCCTCATCAACAAACAAATCAACCTTAAATGCTGGTCGCACGGAGGTCTAGGCAGGTATAGATGGTATAATAGGAGTGCTACTCGATGCCAATGCCCGAACCTCCTCTCTCAAAGCAGCTACCTCCAGGGTCAAACCGGTCATATCAGGGCTCGGTGCAGCACTCAAGCGGGAGGCCATACGCGCCTCAAAACTATCAATCCTCCCATGCAAGCCTCTCATAAACTGGTCCATCGCCGCAGTCATCCGAGCCTCCACCCTAGTCTCAACAGCCTCTACTGTGGTCCTAACCCAAGACTTAAGCTGGGATACCAACTTAGCCATTTGGGTCTTAGTGTGAGCCTGGCGCTCAAACATCTCCGTCTGCCTATCAATCAACTGCTGCAAAAAGTCCCTCGATACTGAAACCATCCAGTAGGAGGCGGTGGAGCACTAGGACTGGGAGCCTCATCATCAATGGGGCCAGCGCCCGCAGTCTGTACAGGTACCCTAACTGGTGCAGGAACAGGCAAAGAGGCACTACTCAGCTCATCCAAGGCCGCGCCCAACGACTCAGATGGCTGTGACCCTCGTGGAAGAATGGGGTGTGAACCCCTCTGCTGCATCAGCCCAATATCCGCAATGCGGGTCACCTCGATATAATGGTTGAGGGCAGGTATCCTGTCCACCCTTGCCCTATCACACAGCCCCTGGATCAAGAAAGGAAAGGGTATACTCGTGTGATCTCTGAAAGCCCGCTCGTGGATCTCCCAGACTATGTACCTCGCAAAATAAATCTCATAACCAGCCAAGATACTGGCTACTACTACAGCCCGGTCCAATGTGAGTGAATTGTCAGCATTGGTTGGGCCCAACCGATGCCGAACCACGGACCACCAGAATCTACCAGTAAAATAAAGCGTGGACTTTTTGATGTCCAGCTTCCCAGTCACCCAACTAGCCGCCACACCATCTTCGGCTATGTACCCTGCAATCCATTTAAGCGGGTCCAATTTCTGCTCCGCATCTCGCATCTTAGCTCTAACTCTGACAGTGTCCATCCTATGATCGAATTCAACAGTCGAAGCCGGAAGTGGACGGTCAGCCCCAAATAAGAAGCGGTGAATGGTCTGCTCTGAAATATCCACTCGGGTACCGCGAACCATGACGTGAGTCAAAAATGGCTGCAAAATATATTTCTGCCCAACAGGAGTGCTCAAATCCACCGACGCAGCATAAGAGGCATAAAACTCTCGGACTAACTCCGAGCTATAACGACCAGAAGGCTGCGCCATCCAACCCAAACCATATCTCTCAAAGACAGGCCATATGTCAAGCAGTGTCCTCAACTCATCCACCCTATATCGCGGCTCCTCCGACACACCCTCCTCTTTGTCAATTCCGCGTCTCTATCATAAAAGGTATGCATGCCCTGCACACACCAACACTGAACCTCCGTACTCTGCGCGGGAGTCGGGGCACTCTGGGCACCAGAACCTGAAACAAAAGTTGTAGCCTCTGCCGCAGAAGTACCCTGACCCGTAACATCATCTGCAGTGCCTGACGCAGAAGCATCCTCCCCCTCTTCAGACTGGGGGGCGGACTCAGATGACTCAGCCGGAACAACTGGCTCAACAGGTGGTGGGGCCTGCTGAAGTGCTGCCCGAGCAGGCGCTTGGGATTGCGTCTGTAACCTCGTAGCCCGAGGGATCAAAGCAGTGTCATCCTGATTAATGTCAAATTCTTCCACAGACCCACTTTTATCAGACTCAGTCAGTTTATCACGCAGTCGGGTCGGTAAATTCAAATTTTTGGTGCGAATCCGGGATGAGGCATCAAGGTGGTCACTCTTGGGGTTGGATTTTGGAGGCATGATAACGGGTATGGGTCAGATTTTTGAGTTCAAGGGTCGGATTTGGAACAAATTTGGGTCAATGGGTCGGATCTTTGGGTAAATGGGTCGGATTTTTGGGTAAATGGGTTGGATTTTTGGACTTGTGGGGTAATGGGGTTTGGATTTTTAGAGTTTTGGAAGTCTAGGGTTCGGATTTTTGAGATTGTGGGGATTGGAGGTTTGAATTTTTGTGGTTTATGTGGATGGGAGGTTCGAATTTTAGAAGGGGAAATGGGCTTTAGGGTTTTAATTAGAAGAGTTTGAAAGTGGGGAAAAAAGGAATGGTTCGGATATATATATCGGGTAAAGAAGAAGGGATCCGAATTTATTTTAGAAAAATGGGACTGGGTCTGGTCGGATTCGGGTACCTGTAGAATTTTACGTTTCATGACACGACCCACGTCACGTGGATGTGACTTACGTGCCGTGACTCCTGACGTGAGTGAGGTTCTGAAACCAGACCTTTTACCTCTGATTTTGATGATACAACTCACGTGGCGTGGGTCATATCCACGTCACGTGGATGCCTGCCGTGGAGGAGATTCAGAACCTGGAAATTTTCCTCTGATTTGGACGATACCACCTACGGGACGTGGGTGTAGCTACGCCTCGTAGGTTACCTGTCGTAGGTCCACTGCAGGTAAGTTTTGTTAATTTTATCTAACTGTTCCTCAATAATCAGAGCTCCGCATAACAAAATATCTTGGGTTGCCTCCCAATCAACGCTTGATTTAATGTCGCGGCACGACACAGCTAACTTGGGTACTCAGACTTCACCAACTAGCCCATGGGTTGCCTCCCATGAAGCGCCTGATTTAACGTCGCGGAACGACATGGCTAGTTGACTACTCAGACTTCATCAAGTTCAAGTTCTTCAATCGTCCGTATCTCTTCCGAAACTCCCACATAATGCTTAACACGCTGTCCATTAACTTTGAATAGAACGTTATCTGCTCCTTTTAGCTCAATAGCACCATGTGAGTATACCCTAACGACCATGAATGGGCCTGACCATTTGGATTTTAGTTTTCCAGCAAACAGGCGAAGCTTAGAATTATACAGTAAAACCAAATCTCCTGGGTGAAACTCTCGGTTCTCAATTCGATGATCATGATACAATTTAATCTCCTCTTTATACAATGCTGAACTTTCATAAGCCCGGAGATGAAATTCATCCATCTCATTCATCTGCTCAAGTCGCAATTGAGCTGCTTCAGTCCAGTCTAAATTTACCCTTTTCAACGCCCACAAAGCCTTATATTCCAGTTCAACGGGCAAATGGCAAGACTTTTCAAAAACCAACTGATATGGTGATGCACCAATTGGTGTTTTGAAAGCAGTCTGATATGCCCATAATACATCATCCAGTCTTCGAGCCCAATCAGTCCTATGTGCATTAACTGTTTTCGCCAAAATGGACTTGATCTCGCGATTTGACACCTCAACCTGCCCGCTTGTCTGAGGATGGTAAGGTGTTGCCACCTTATGTTTGACGCCATATTTTTCAAGCAGGGCTTTGAACAGACGGTTGTAAAAGTGGGATCCTCCATCACTAATAATAACTCGGGGTGTCCCAAAGCGTGAAAATATGTTCTTTTTCAAGAAAGCTGTGACACTTCTCCCTTCGTTATTAGGAAGTGCAATTGCCTCCACCCACTTAGAAACGTAGTCAACGGCTACCAAGATGTATTTCATTCCATGCGAGCTCACAAAAGGACCCATAAAGTCAAATCCCCACACATCGAACAATTCAAGCTCAAGTATAGTTGTCATGGGAAGTTCGTGTCTGCTTGAAATATTGCCTTGCCTTTGACATCGGTCACAGGCGCAAGCATAATCATGAGCATCTTTATAAATACTGGGCCAGTAGTACCCATATTACAAGATTTTATGGGCAGTCCGTGCTCCTCCATGATGACCCCCAACTGGAGATGAGTGACATTCCTCCATAATACTTATCATCTCGGACTCTGGGACACAGCTTTGAATTATGCCATCAGCACATACCCTAAACAAATGCGGCTCATCCTAGCGTGCTGTAAACCTACAGGGAACAAGAGCCCGATCGAAGACATTTCTTTCATTCTTTTATACCCCTCTCTTCTTAGTTTCTCCTCTCTCTAGGGATTTAATGGTCACAAACCACCTTCTTATGACTATGTTGAAGAATTCTTCCCCCCCTTTGAGTTCTCAAGTGAAAGGGTCCAAGCCATCGGAAAATATTCGGAGTCTCTCGTAACATATCTAGTTTATCCTAAAATAGCATTTCTCAAAGTAGCATTCCCATAAGTAGAGGATGAAACCCCTGCTTGTTTATCGTGACGAGGGTTTATGAATTACTCAAACGAACCTTTCTAGCCGCATCTACATCGACATTTCTATCCATATGTTTATGCACAGAGGCATCCAAATCCAAATCTGTAGAATCTATTAGGAAATCTCTTTTCGCACCCGAGTTAGCTTAATCTAGTATAGTGGGTCTTATTTCAATACGAGATTTTTTTTAAAAGGCATCTCGGTGAAAGAGGGCTAAGAACCATAAGGCGAGCACCAATATGCTAGCATAAACTGCTCCCACAGACACACATGATAAGGGGGTATAGGGACAACCAGGCCACTACTTTTACCAGATATGGGTTCGGACGACCCAAGAGCCCGCCACTAGAATCTAAATTTTAAGTGGCTAAGGTATAAGGGGCTACTACAGGAAGTAAAATTCACCTGTAACCTTAAGGAATACAAAAAGTTACCCACAATTCCTAGCAAGGACTTTGCCTGCTATTCATTCCTAAATCCGTTTCATCCAATACTAGCTAACTCGATGGGACATCAACATACAGAATGCCAAAAGCAAGACCTGGACCTAGTTCATACAGTTATGCAAGAAATACCTTTTTCTCTTTGAGAGCTTTCGTAATGGCTATAAAGAATGCTACGCACCTCGTAAAAGGCCATTGGGATCGATCCCTGCAGCCCTTCTTGGTGTGGAAGGTTTCAAGAGAAAAAAAACTATTCTTCTTCGCAGATTTTTCAACCTACCCAAGGTAAGAAAGTAAAGCAACCAATAGCCTTTTTACTTACTAGGCCTTTTACCGGGTGAGCAAAAAGTAGTTACCTTTATCCCGGTCTTCCTTATTAATTATTGATAAGGCACGGGGGAGCATTATCCTTATAAGACTATTTCTAAACAAAAGAAATTCTTTTTCACATTCAACCATGAGAGGGCAACTTGAAAAATCAAAGCTACGCCCTCTTCCACTGCTGACTATAAACAGTTGATTTCTACTTTACTAAGCCAGTTTGGTAAGTTAAGGTCTATGCTTGAAACCAAAAAAAAAGGAAGAGGTCGTCCAAAGCTGTGGAGATAAAGTGGAAGATAAAAAAAGCTATATTTATAATAATAAAGAGAATCTATTCAATTCATATTCAAAAATAGGATTATCAACTATACCTGATTGGAAAAACCATCAATCTACTCTTTTGGTCTCCCCCTTAACTTGTTAAATCATAAGAGAAGAAGAAATCATTAAATAGAAAGTCATGCTTACTATCTCCTCCGTCATTGTTATGTATGAGAAAATGAGTGAAAAGATTAATTTTAGGTAGTGGCCTAAGTACTAAGAAGTGAACATCATGCTACTCAGACTATATACTTAACAGATGCAAGTCGAACCTTGGTTTTTGGAGTTAAAAAAAAAGTGGAAGAAGCGGGGTAGAGGAATGGTCAACTCATCAGGCTCATGACCTGAAGATTGCAGGTTCAAATCCTATCCCTGCCTAATCGATGATGTCACCCAAATTACACCTCTAAATAAAGTATAACGCGTTCGCTGTCACATATAGAACCCAACCAAGGTTGGGGTCGATCCCACAGGGAATAGGTAAAAATATCAATCAATATGTATGTCAAGGTAATCAATAACAATTTTCAGTAAAAGAGGGGGATTTGTAATTAGGTAATTCAATAGTAGCAACTGTTGATTTGTCAGATTTGTATCAGTATGAGAAAGGCACTAGGACTGTGAACCCTAATAACTTCATAACTCTGTAGGTTTGTCATACTTTGCAATCTCTCCTTGTGTTCGGTATGCAGAATCGATAGGTTATGTATACTTAGAACAACTTTACGCTCTTGTATAGGTAATATCCTTTGGTAAGTTTTCTCTTCTCCTGATCCTGCATTACTAACCCTTATCCTAGATCCTAGATAGCTATCTTATATTATCGGCTCAAGCTATTAAGTGGAGGTTTATAGCTCCAAGTCTCTGTTATTTATTCCCTTCTTCTCATCCATAATCATCCTTTCACCAGAATATAGATTAGACGAGTTCTAACATTGCGCACCATAAAAAAACATTCAAACCCAAGGAAACAATCAATACATGTGAACACCGATTGAAGATTACTCCGTACTCTGAACCCTACTTCGTTAATCCATCATGGTTTCCACAACCCTCGTTGTGATGTTTAGCTACTCATAATTGCAAGCACACACGAAGAATTCATAGAATAAAACATAAGCATGAACTTACAAATATAATATGAAAAACTCTAATATCTCACTTTGAATAAAAACCCTAAAAAGTGTGTACGAAATTCCAAAGCCAATAATGTGCCTTAGAACCTTACAACCATGTAAGAGAAGGTAACTTCATAAAATAAAACGAATAGGAGTATTTATAGACAAAACAAAAAATATCTTAAATAAAATAGAAAAACTGGGTCCGTCACAATCAGACGAGTGGAAGGTACGATCGTGGTTAGATACCACGATCGTCCTTTGGTGCTCGTGGTTTATTTAGGGACTTTTGCATCTTTAGGTCTTCCATGGTACGGTCCTCAGTACGACTCTATGATATTAACGTACAATCATGCAATGCAGTCGTCTGATTATCCTCTACTTCAACTTCTACAGATTTCACTTCTGGACTTTAATCCCACAATATCAAGGTACGACCATCACATCTAGGTACGGTCGTGGAAACACATTGTCTGATCCTTTTTACCCTTAGCTTCTACATGCATGTTTCCAGGGCCTCCTTTCCCTAATCAGGTGGTACGATCGTATGATCAAGGTACGATCGTAGGAGCTGTCGTCTGATGCCTTATTTGTCCAAAATCCAGCACTCCACTCTTTGAGACCTGTTTGACCTGGAAACACCCAAAAACCCATTATATACACATAGAAATACCCTTATACTTGCAAATATTTACTATTATAAGCATTTCAAGTGCCGTAATTTCATGGCGCATCAGTGGAACATTGTTCACTGAGATAGAAGACCGATCCTAACCCTTCTACAAAATAGGTCTAGTGTTCAGTCTTGGTTGGTTCCATCTCTTTGCAGGGTGAAAACACTAGTAGCTGTGGAGCATAGAGGACCATTTCTATCACTATTGAATTCCAACTTAGATCTTCTTTCCAACCAGTTAAGTGCCTTTCACTCTTTCTACTCTAAACTACTGTGTGCCTATTTGAAGCTTTTCACAGTCAAAGGTTTGTTAGTGGCAAGATCAACATGCCTTCTAGTTGTAGTTAATTTTAAGCGCACCTGTACTACCCATAGTCGTCTATTTATGGGCTTGCACTTAATATCTAATCAATTTACTTTTCCATTTTCTATCGCATACTTCAACTATTTGTTTGTGTAGTGTGTGAAGTCTAACTAATGGATAGTGCCAACGAATTAGTTCTAAGAAAGCAGTAGTTCATGTCAGGAATAGAGGCCATTAAGGATGTACTTGCTTTTCCTTTTCTTCTTCGAGATTGGGTTGGTGTGAAGTGTACAACTTGTATAGCCTATGCATTGCAAGCCTACATAGGGTACAAGATCGAAAAGAATTCATTAGATGGATGCTCGGGTATTGAGAAGGAAGGATGCTTTCAGAGGCAAAAGGCCATGGGGAGATACCATCTGTGATCCATGGATCTCTTATCGGGAAACCATATCCAAGCTCCATGACTTGTCTGTGCTCTTTGGACATTTCAAACTTAGCAAACTGAAACATCCTAGTATCTAAAGAAAGGGAAATCAATCGAGACCCCATTAGTAGCGGCGCACGAGAGCAGATTGGGGGTTTGAAAAAAGACAGACACTAAGCTTCGTTCCTCTCCTTTTAGGCGAGCTGTTTCATTCCAAACTTTTCTCTAATAATAAGGTAAGATTTTAAGCCGCCGCCCTTTAAAGGAGCGGGCGCAAATGAATTGTAATTGTGAAAAGATTGGAAGATCTCTGTCCAAAGAAGGTGATAGCCCAATAGATTCATTCCCATGGTTCGAACCTTCCTAGTAAAATGCGACATGTTAGAATTCTGATTGCTTTTATACTAGAAAGGGTGACCACCCTCTAAGCCTAAGTACTCCTTAATGACTGTTAGTATACAAGTACCATGAGGGAAAGGTTAAAAGAACCTTATTTAAGGATTGCTATAGAGAACCTGAGATCCTATGTGAACAGTCAGTCAAAGGAGAGAATCTTAGAGCCTTTACTTTATGTACAACCCACTCACTCTAACGACGTACCTTTTGTATGATGGTTAGCAAGGAAATGGGAACAACGGCTTAAGCCATTAGGTGTAGCCGCTTTACAGAGGTTGAATCTTCTAGTTCTTCTTATTTGACCCACAACTGATCAATCTATCCATGAGCAGGTTGAAGAGAAATCTAACAGGCCTTTGAGAACCAAGCCTATATATGTGGCAAAATATAGGGATGACTTATAGCTAGGGGTGAAAGTCCAACCAAGATTAGATATAGCTAGTTTTTCACAAAATCTATTTCAGTAGAGCTTATAATGTTGATGGCCTGAGGTAGAGCACTTAATGGGCTAGGGTGGCCTCATTTCTCCTTACCAACCCTAGGAAAACTCTGAATACAGGCCTAGATTTTTTGTACAGATAGACTTTTTGGGTGTCGAGAGGGAAACAACCAAAATCACATGCTAAGGTCCCTAAGCAATCACTGAGTGGAAAAGGTAGTGATCGAGCGATAACAACCAGGAGGTGTGCTTGAAAGCAGCCATCCTTTGAAGAAAGCGTAATAGCTCACTAGAGCTCCATGGCACCAAAAATTTATCAGGGCTCAAGTGATTCACCAAAGCAATGAGACTTTGAAAGTTGTTTGTTCAAGTACCCATAGCGGAACATTCTGTCAATTGGGAAAGGTTTTTGGTGACAAGGCCTGGAGATATCAAAAGTGAGAATGCTGACATGAGTAATAAAAAATCCTATGGAAAACATGATCGCCTACCTATGGTAGTTTTTCTACTCTTAGTCAATCTACGCAGAGTGAATCGATCCCTAAGGAATCCCCAAAAGGTCCTAGTCCGTGGGCCCATACAAGTGATGATGTTGCTTTGACTATAGAACCATGCCTATTTATTGGAGAGAATTGGATGATCGGGCTGAGGTTTGCCCCCTTTTCCCCTTACTCTCCTTCCCCTAATATTAACCTCGAGTTATCAAAGCCTTTTTGACTTGGGCTAGCCCGGTTGCCCAACGTGACTGGCGCTTCAAAAGGTAAAACTCTCGGTCGTAGTTTAGCGATATATCATTAGTAGGGGCCTTTTATATTTTTATTAGAGTAGGGGTCATGAGAGAGAAGAGCATACCACCCTGCCATAGTCACGAGTCCATTTATAATTGCGATTGTTGTTATAGTTAACAAGGTTGAAACTTCTAGGAAAAAACTTCGAATTAGAAGGGCGATCCTCCCAGTGATTTGACCATACCCCAAATTGACACAGGTGAAAAAGTAGAGTATACTAGGGTGATTGAGAGAACCATGTCAAAGGAACTCAACAAAATGACCCCTTAACTTTAGGAGAAGGGGTGCTCTCCTATCTTTTGATTAGAAAAGTTGCACATACCAGGGGGTAGAGATTGTTTATTAAAAACACAAGACTCTACTAAATGGAAACACGATGTATAGAGTCTAAAGCTTGACTGATGCTGGAAGGTCAGAAGGAGATGTGTTATAAGCTTTGAATAGAAGCCCCAGTAAACGGTAGCAGTAACTCTAACTGTCCTAAGGTAGCGAAATTTCTTATCGCATAAGTAGCTACTTGCACAAATAGTGTAATGACTGTTGTACTATCTCTGACATGAACCCGGTGAAATTAAATTCTTTGTGAAGATGTGGAGTTCTAATGGCTAGATGATAAAACCCCAGTGAAATTAAATTCTTTGTAAAGATGTGGAGTTCCAATGGCTAGATTATAAGACCCAGTGCACCTTAACTATAGTTTGTAGTGACAACCTTAATTGAATATGTAATATAGGTGGGAGGTGGTCAAACACAATGACCAATCTTGAAAGACCACTCTTTCATCTAAGGATACCTAACTACTAGACTAATTATTTGGGGGAGGGGTGGGACACTGCGAGATAGGTAGTTTATCTGGGGAGGATGACTTTTAAAGAGTAATTGAGGTATGTGAAGGTAGGCTCAAGCTAAGATTCTGCTTGGGAGCTTAATGGTATAAGCCTTCCTAACTATGAGATCGACTGGTTGAATAGAGATGATAGTTGACCATAGTGATTTGGGAGTCCCATGTGGAAGGGCTCTCGCTCCATGGATCAAAGGTACGCCGTGGATAACAGGCTGATACCTTCAAAGAGCTCTTATCAACGGAGTCATTTGGCACCTCGATGTTGACTCATCACATCCTAGGGTTGACGAAAGTCCCAAGGGTTTAGTTGTTTGCCGATTAAAGTAGTACGTGACTTGGGTTTAAAACATCGTAAGATAGTTTGGTTTCTATCTACCATTGGTGTTAAGGGAGAACTGCGATGAGCCAACCCTAGTACGTAAGGGCGGGGTTGGGCTAACTTATAGTGTACCTATTATTATGCCAATAATAGCGCTGGTAAGTTAAGTTGGTATGGAAGAACTGTTGCACTATAGGAAATCCTTCTCTATACAAGTTCTCAGATGAGGCTTTTGAACAGAACTTCAATAGGCGAGAGGTGTAAGCACCGTGAGGTGTGAAGCAATCCCGTACTAAACAAAACAAGTTTCACTGTCCATAACTCAAATGAAAGAAAGTCAACCTATTCCTGAAATAGCAATCAATCTCACTACCTCTTTAGTTGTCGCCCCCTACTTGCTCATTCGCAATTACTACCACATGAAAGTCGCCCCTATCCCTAAAGAGGTTTATGCACTCCATGACTTTCTTATGTTATGGTGTCTCGAAGATTGAATTTAGTTGCCAACTCTAGTCAGCTAGCTTAAAAACTTTCTCCTTCCTCTTATGTTTTCTATTGGTCAACAACCAACCAAAGGTGGAAAAAATTCAGTCTCTTTTTTTTTGGAGGGGGGAGTAGACAAATAGAAAGGAATCTTACTATTTATGAGAAATAATTCATTTCTACTCACCCTCAGTGATTAAAACTTTATGCAAAGTTCCACTTCTTCATTCCTTTCCATTAGTAGCTCTTCTTCAACTAGGTCGGACAGGCAAAGCGCTCCACCTGAGTTAACTCAGTTATTTGGTGGCATATGCAAAAATAAAGTAGAGTTGCTTCAAATTAGATGCAGGAAATTACCTCTAGAGTGGAACATAATCGATCTTATTTAGGCTATTATGGGAGACGAGGCTTTTCAAGTTCCAAGACACCTCCAAGATAACTTCAATGTTCTTTTAAGGGGGTGTTCGAGTTGGCTTTTAGAAGATCTCTCAAATTTTGTAGATTTAACCTACGATGTCCTCTAGTATGAAGGTACATAGTGGATCTCTACACCACTTTATTTCTATACTATAACAGAGGGTCCATGTTAAACAGATTGGGCTCACAGAGTACTTCAGGGATGGAGTGAAGAGCCACAAAAGAACTTGTCATGAACTGTATAAAAAAGGGTCGAGAACTACATAAATTTTAGACTTTCCTTCCTTGGTATTGGAGGTAAGTTATATAGGCATATAAATCTTCCTAGGTTGTATTCGATCTCGAATTACTAAAGAATCAATCAGTAGTATACCTGTGCCAGAAGACCTTCTCGCAGATGATTTCTAGTCAGTATGCCACGAGTGGCTTCTCGATGAATAAGCTGTGATTGCTCTTGTTGATACACTTTTATTTTTTTAGGCAGTTTCGTATTCTAATGATCCTGTCTTACCTGATGATTAGGATTTACTTTCCCTATTTGAAAAAAGGAGATCTGTGTCACTCTCACTATGCTTCACACATGAAATTATACTACTTTCAAGGGCTCAAATAGATTGATTTGAGAACTTATTTCAGGGTTGCCCCGTGGGAGAGCTTTCATAATATCTTTCACTCTCAGATCAAATTCTCTACTTAGTGACTCGATCCCTCTTTCTTTTGAAGCTCGTGCAAAATGGTAACTATCTGAAGGCCTCGCAGCGATGCTAGTTGAACCTTCTTCGATCTCTTTCAGCAGTGAGCTTACCTTTTTTATTAGTATTGAATTTATGTCATTATCGCTCATCATTCTTGTTAGAAAAGGAACAATAAACTCTCTTTATGGGAGGGGATGGTCATATTTAGGAAAAATTGACCAGAATTCCTCCACTACGGATGAACTGGTCTAAAAAGTAGAGGCTTGATTCGATATTTATAGTTGCTATAGGTTAGGGCTTCTATCGTGTTATTTTATTTTTATAAAAAGGTAGATGATGAATACAAGGGATCCTCCCACTATGGATAGTTTCTATTTGCGAGAAGCATCTATTCTGCTTTATCCTTTCAATAATTAGATTGAATAAAGGCAAATTAATCCACTGGTATTTCGACGCTCAATCTCTACTCCTCGAAAGCTCACTAACAATCTATGGCTCAGTTAGGGCTAAAACGATAGAATTCTTTATACAAAGCCAACAAGAACCTTCTTTCCAAACTCGCTTGACATACAAAAGAAAAGATGAAAAATGAAAATCTGTGTAAGGCCATCAAAACACTTAATAGACATAGAAGAGTAAAAGAAATACTTCATAGCTTATCAAAATCTCATTAGAAGCAAGTTAGGTCCTTCGATCAGTCAAGTGTTGATATCAAATTAGGTTTGACCTTCCTTCTCAATGTTCGGATGAACATGCATTCTTTTCTCTATAGTATGGTAGAGTATGCTAGACTAATAACCAATCCAATCGGAAACCTTAATTCGAGAGATCAAACTAGAAAGGATAATATTGTAAAGTCAGAGAGGAAGAAGAATGCCATCATAGAGTGATCAACGTTTAAACTTGAAGGACTAGGGAACTCCTTTAGCTCAATAATGAAAGTTAGGGTTGATCGGAGGAGGCTTTACCTCTTAGATGACCCAAGCAAGTCATTAAGCTATTGGATAAATCCTCCTAACTATAGTTACTTAAGGTCGAGTAGTAGACGGGTGAGGCACACAGTTCTAATAGGTTTTCACTTGAGCTTTCCACAGCAAAGTAAGTCTACAAGCCACTGCAGTGAGGTTATATGTCTGATTTATTTCTCGTCTTGAGATCTTAGAATGCTATACACTACCCCCCCTGCAAGGTTACTTTAGATAGCGATATTTTCTATATAAAGTTGGCATCCCTATTCATTGGTTACTTAGTACTTAGGTTATGAGTTCCGATCTTAGTAGCCTTTATTCCCATCCCGCCTAAGAACATAGGTTTTTTTTGCTCAGTTTCTGCTCTCCTTGCTTTAACTAAAGAACTACCTTTAACTTTAAGTGGGACTGTAAGAGCTCTATCTTAGAATGATTTAGATTTCCTGTGTTAAAAAAGAAATGACGGGATGCTAAAAAGATAGCTAAGAGACTTGCACAATAGGTAATTAACCAAGAAATAAATATACATGATAAAAGAGCATTTTAGCCCTAGTGTATTTATCCACTGGCATTGAAGGAGAAGAATGACAAGTTCTACTTCCACAGTAAGGATTGCCGCTTAGACTAATCCAAGAGAAAACAAGGGACCCCTTATTAAGAAAGAACCCAAGCTAAGAGAGGGCAGTTCAATTAAGGTATAGAGAAATCTCCAAGCATCTACCATTTATCAAACTTTTTCAGGCACATCAATCAAAGATCTTGCTTGCCGGATAACTTTCCTGGTGAAGGAGAGAAAGTTTGACAAGCTAAGAAAGTCTCATTGAAAGTAAGAACTCAGACTGTGATGACTATTTTCACTAGTTTCAAAGGCTTGATTGATCCTTCGGATTGAATATATATAGGGGGTGCCCTCATAAAGACTAAAACCTCATTACGTCGAAAATAGTAGAGGTGCAACATATCTTTAGTAGTGAGTGGAAACTTACTTTCTGTTTGGTTAGTAAGAATTTCTTGCCTGCTAAGGGATTAGTCCAAGTTAGACCAAGAAGTAAGAGTTTGTAATTGAAGTCGAGGGTCTGAATAGATAAATTCTCTTCCTACGTAGCGCTAAGAAGTAAGTTCTGACAGCCTACAATAAAATACACAAAACAAAATAGGCTATGCAAATAATAGTGTTAGTAGTTCGTGAGGCTAATTTTGAGCTAGATAGTGGATTGATGTTAAATGTAGTACTATATGACCTTGAAGGTTAAGTTAGTGTATCATGAACTCCATCCCACATATTTTGGATGCTATGGCATCTGTTATCTTGCTACATTCTATTACCTGTTGACACCATTTTGGAAAACTTTGATTCTAGTTAGTGCTTGTTAAATTCCATTAGGTTCTTTGTAAAATACTAACTGATTTGAATCTATATTCTTTGGGGGTCTAACTTTGGTTGTTCTTTCCTTTGGGGGTCTAACTTTGGTTGTTCTTTCCTTTAAGCTAAGATAGACCCTATCAAAAACTAGTTTCAGAAGCATCTTCCATTCATCTCGACCTAGACTGATCTTTGTTTTGATAATGATAAAGTATCATCAATTTGTATAATATGTACCCCTAAGCCATCTTTTTGTACCATTTTCTCTTTCTAAAAGAGGGCCTGGAACTGGGCTCTCTTCACTGCCCCTAAAGGCATTAAGAAGAGATTTAATTATCCAGCTTAGTAATTTCAATTGACAGAAAAATCTATCAAGACCTAAAAAAAAGCATATCATCTCTGAGGGAGTCTTTTTATTTTGCATATCTCGACCTGAGATTTCTTCTCACGCTTTTCCATCACAATTTTCTCTTCGAGAACACTCACCCCGTCGATTCTTCCCTTTGTTCCTTTTATTTTGGACATTGAGATGTTTATGCAAAGCATTCTTTTCTACCCTATATAGGCAACACAAGCTACAGAGCTATAGACTTAAGACCTAAGGATATTTCTTATTTCTTTGACGGGTGATCGGGTCTTAGAATTCTTAGGAAAATGTAAGCACATGTATACAATTTTGAGTTTGCTTTGTATATATAGATATGGCTTTCTCTTGATGGAATATACCAAGCAAATTTTTTTGATCATTACATGGGTTCCTTTTTGTATAAAACATATTGACTACAAATTGAACTAAAGAAAGAATGTTGATTGTTCGACAACGTGAAGACCGCAATCTCAACTTAGAATAATCAAATGCCCATCAAGAGTCATATAGGCACCCCCACCAGCTAGAATAGTTGTGATATCCCCATCAAGATCTAACTCTAAGAGGATACTATTTATTTTTTCTTCACATTGCTGCTCGCTTTGGAGACTAAACAATGGAAATATTATGTAATAGTCAGCCAAGTAATGATAATAAGAAAGACTAGGGTATAGCTATTTAAATCCCCAGTCAAAATCATCTAACATCAAATTGTATAAGACCTTTGTGATTAACCCAGCGTGTGGGATCCCTACTTCCGTAATAGAACAATTAATTCCATTTTGGTCATTGGTATCTTTAAAAAGGATAAAACTAAGGATATTACATAGCAATCATGCACCAAGAGAGCCAACTTTTGTAAAATTCTTTTATGAGGAATAGTACCTTGTGAGGGTTCTAGATTCAAGATAAAAATATTTAGTTTCTTCCCCACTCCACCTAAATTGGCAAAGAACTCACGGCGATCTCTGGTAAAACCACACGACTACTACTGAAAGGTAGATGAATGCATAAAACAACTATTCAACAGATACACCAGAGCGATTAAAAGGAGAGCATCCCTTTTACCAAGACAAATAACCCATTTATGATCAGGGTCCCCTGGCTGTCATAAAGTTTCAATGAATAGCTCCCTATTATTGATAGAGAGCTTACCATCTCTCCTTTTATAGTCGCCACTCTTGTCATGAAAAAAGAATTTGTTTTTTGTCAAAGAAGCATGCTCAACACAACCTATAACATAGAGGCATTCGGGCCGCGTCCAAACAAAATATTGGGCTAGGGCCCATACTCTCTCTTCTATAGATACGCTATCCCTTCTAACTATGGTATGGGAAAAGGGAGGTGAGATCTACTCATTAATTTTATATTATATAAGAGCCATACTATGATTGTTTGAGAGATATGGGCCCACACGCTACACACAAGAATGAATTGTTATGTAATCGGTAGACTCTTTCCTTTCCATGAGTAGCCTATCAAATCAGATCAGGTATTTTGGAATATATTATTACATTATGTACATGCATTTGCTTTTCAATTTTATTGATGTTCCTGCTTATGCACGGATAGAGAATGGGCATGACTCTCTCTCGCCCCACTCTACCATCCAAATAGGCCATCCATTCTAAGTTCTGAGGTTGGGTCGAATAAGACCAAATCCGATTGGATCTGATCATAGCTTTAAGTTCAGGTGTCGTACTGCAGCCGAAACTGAAAGAAGGGGGACAACGAACCTCATGCCAAGAGGCCAAGTTTGCTTTCTAACTCTCAGCCACTTGTTAGAAGAAAGTGCAACTTGATTGTCAAAGGGAAACAATGGGAAGGAAAAAAGAAGGTAGATTATTCTATTCTATTTCCTCCTTTGGTAAGGATTGACTTTTTGTTCAAGGGTATGTTAAAAACCATCATCTTTTCTTTGTTTGTATCATCAAGACACCCAAAGGGCCGACCATATGTACGTCGAGAACCTCAGCCCGTTCAAATGAAAATAGAATGAGCACCTACGACTAAGGAGAATGAAATATTGACCACAGGGTGAGAAAATCTTATAATAAGAGGGCTAATGATTGGTCAAGTCATTAAACTTAGTCATTTTGATTAACATGGCTACAAGTGGACTGGATTTATGGGTTTATAAACTGACTATGGCCAAAGTTGTGGCTACTTCAACCAAAAGAAGTACCTCACCTCACTTATGAAGAAATTGTTGGAGCTGGGATCCAAACTATGAGAGTTTGCTTTTTATCTTTCTTATAGCGGTCTAATCAAATAGGGGATCAGACCACTCCTAGTGTTTTAACTAGTAATTAATGGTCGTCCAAATTAGTACCCTTTCCTTATGTATTGCAAACACTTTCATTTTTAGCCTCTCATCTTCTCTAGAGAAGCAAATGGTATTGTGCTATAACTTTTATGTATGACTCTTACATGACGTTTTAACAAAAAAATACCCAAAATTACCAAAATCATACTGAAAATGAAGAGAAATCAAGATGATGGAGGGTTTCAAAAAGACTAATTTTGATTATACAAAATGAAATATGTTATGAGTGATATTAATGTCTATCATTTTGTAGTGAATGTCTGTCAAGATATAGTGAATATCTATCAAGATATAGTGAGAGTATCTATCAAGATATGGAATGTATTTCTTTTGAAAAAAAAAATTAAGAAAGAATTTTTTCCAATAAATAGAGGGGTTCTCTTCATTGTAAATAATTCCTCAACTGAAATAATAAATCTCCTCTCTTCTCTCCATTCTTCTTGTTCTTACTTTATATTTTATAATACGTTATCAGCATGAGACTCTAATGTCTCAAAATTTGAAGGCTAAGATATGAATAATTCTCAAAGCAAGTTGTCCAGTTGTGAAGACATTTGTTTGATTGATTTTGGTACAACACAATGTTCAAATATGAGAAATATTTTTCTCATTTAAACATGAGACACATTAGTGTTACTATAATTTCTGGTAGTAATTTGAGTGAAGGCTTTGAGAAAAACCTATGTAATCTTGCTTAAGGGATCAAAATTCATCATAAATAATGTTATATTTTCTCCTAAGTCTCAAAGAAACTTGTTGAGTTTTAAAGATATCCATGGAAATGGTTATCATATCAAGACAATCGATGAGATGAATCTTGAATATCTTGGTATCACCAAGAATATCTCTGGGCAGACATGTGTTATGAAAAAGTTCTCTGCTTTATCTTCTGGCTTGAATTGGACAAAGATTAGTGTAATTGAGGCACATTCTATAGTAACTCAGAAATTTACTAATTCCATACTTTCGTACTTTGGCATAATCATCTGGGACATTCTGGATCTATAATGATGAGACAAATTATAGAAAATTCAAATGAAGATCCATTGAAGAATCTAAAGATTCTTTTGAATGGTGAATTTTCTTATAATGCTTGTTATCAAGGCAAGTTAATTGTGAGACTATCACCAACAAAGGTTGATATTGAGTCCCCCGCGCTCTTGAAACGTATACATTGGGATATTTATGGACCTGTTCACCCACCATGTGGATCGATTATATAATTTATGGTCCTAATAGATGATTCTTCTAGATGGTCTAATGCGTGCCTATTGTCATCTTTCAACTTGGCATTTGTAAAATTATTGGCATAAATAATATAATTACATACACTGTTTCCTGATAAACAAATTAAGTCCATTCACCTTGATAATACTGCAGAGTTTTCAACCCAATTATTTAATGATTATTGATTATCAATTGGGATAAAAGTTGAATATCCTATAGCTCATGTTCACACTCAAAATGGCCTTGCTGATTCATTAATTAAATGTCTACAGTTGATAGCAAGACCATTGATAATGAAAACTAGGTTGTCCACTTCTGTTTGGGTCATGTAATTCTACATACTGCAACACTTGTTCGTCTTAGACCAATAAATTATTATAAATTTTTTTCGTTGCAATTGGTTTTAGGTCACGAGCCTAATATATCTTATGTGAGAATTTTTGGGTGGCGCTGTATATGTACCTATAACACCACCAAATTTGTAACAACCATTTCTATCGTTATGTATAAACTTTTCGTTAAAAGTCTCATGTTAAAATGCTTCTCGGACTTAAAGTTACAAATTTTAGGCTAGGCTAGTTTCGAACAAAATCAGAGTTGGGAAATTCGGAATGATTTGGGCAGGTTTGGTGGTGTTTGTTTTGATTTCTAGTTAGCTATGACGATAAGGAACCCATAGAATTTTACGGAATCAAAATTGGGTAAGTAGAACTCCCGAAATTGATCCTAGCGTAAAGGGCATTGTTTGAAATGTCCCGGGTTTAAGGTGTGTTGTGAATATTGGGATTTTTGGAAAAAACTGAACATTTTGTCCTGTCGATGCCGCTATAGCGACCGCCGCTATAGCGGAGAAATTCCCGCTATAGCTACAGTCAAACCTGGTCGTCAATACCCACTATAGCGACAAGTTTCGCTATAGCGACGTATGCCGTTATAGCGGCGAAAGTCACAGATTTAATTAATTATTTCTCCAAAATAGTTTATTTTTCTAAAACTCATTTTGGGGTAAATAAAGGGCAATTTAGGGCGATTTCCATCAATTTTTTCATCATTCGGCTTTGTTAAGATAAGAAATTCATCCTTGTTAACTAGTAATTGATAAGTATGCCTTAGAATTGCTAAATTGTAGAGTTTGGGGAGGGTTTTAGGGCTGATTTTGGTTGTTTTCTGGTGCAAGGGGGAAAATTAAGTTTTAAGTTAATAGTTTTTGATTATTAACAATTATTTTTCCCTTGTATTCTGTTAATTCACTAATTTACCCATGGAATTGATAGTTTTAGGTGAATTACGGTAGAAAAGCCCTGGAACGAAAAGGAAATGATCATGAACTTGGCCTTAGGGGTTGGGTGTGAGCTATAATTCCTAACATGGTAGGTCATTTCATTAATTATGTATTTGTATGCGTGTTCTAGACCAAGAGCAAACGAAAATTGCATGGAAGAGCAAAGCTTAGGCTTAGAAGAGTTGTGCAAGCTTGGTTCGAGGTAGGTAATGGTATTATAGTTTAATCTAATTTTTGTGTTATATGTGCATGTAAACTACTTTTTAGTGTGGCTTGTTAGTGCATGTTGTTTAGTGTGGTCAATGCAATGATTTTACATTGTTGTATGATTTTGACCTACCTTAATTCTAAATGTGGAATGTTTCGATATTTGGGACGTTCTCACGGGTTATTGGTGAAACAAGGTTGGAAAAAACTTATGTCTGGGGTATTAGTACATGGATGAAAATTGTCCATTGTAGGTCATGGCTAGAGGATGGATATATTACCCATAACGTGTATGCACGTGGGTCAGGTGAGTTTGATGGTTCTACGAGTGAAACGGGAAATATATTTATATTCTTGGTAATTGTTTACTTGTCTGACATGTCTTGACTTGGCCTGACTGAACGTGACTCGGTGATATTTCGTTGACTTGTTGGTTTTTAATCCTAAACTGTTATTTGGCTTTTTATGTGCTAGGTGTATGTTAGTTGAGCATGGATTAACTTGTTGTACTATATTTTAAGTAAGCATTCATATTCTCATCTTGGATTGGACAAATGACCCTACCAGTACACTGTTGTTTTCTTGTGTGCTGATACTACAATTGCTCTTACTTTTGTGAGTGCGGGCGCATATTCTAGCGGCTACTATGAGACCTCACTTGTGATTCCAACGGTTGACTTCAGATTTCAGGGTGAGCGGCTTATCCGGGCTACCATGAGATCTTTCCTTTATGACATAGTCCTTTGTTTTGGACATTATGCACTTTCTTTCAGCTTTGGGGTTGCATCCCCTTCTTGACAATCTTAGATGTTTTGGTACGGACGACTTTCGGTTCCTAGGAATGGTTTTATTTTGTTAAGTACAATGTTCCGCAATTAGTTGTACTTTTGGTTTCTTTTTTAGACTTGGATATTTGTTGATGGGTTAGTTCTAATTATTTCTTTAAGTGTTGATTAAGAGTTGGTATTTGGGGTAGATAGTTCTCCCACCGGGTGAGTAGTGAGGGTGCCACTCACGGTGGGTTTGGGTCGTGATAAAATCACACTAAGATAGGCCCCTAAAGAAGATTAGGAATTTATGTTGGGTTTGAATTGCCCTTCATTATTTGCTATCTTGAATCATTACCGAGAGATATATTCACTGCTTGATTTGTAGATTGTCGATTTGATGAGATAGTTTTCCCAAAATTAGGGGGAGAAGATAGTGAATCAAAAGAGAAATTTTGCAAAAAAAAATCTATCATTGTCTCATCTTTATCCACGTACTTTTATTTGAGTACAAAAAGTACAAAAGATTATTCATCTGTAGAAAATTACAAATCAAATGTCAGACGCATTCACAGATTTGAAAATGATCACCAAATCACATATTCATGTAGAGAATGTCCCAATTTGAATTGATGGCCCTATAGGACCATCTACTAGTGGCATAGCTAATGAGTCCAAAGAACTCCTGAAGCATAGTAGACCATTGAGTTCTAAGGATCAAAATCCTAGAAAAAGAAAAACAAATGGTCTTAAACGACACTACTATAGATTCTCATATGGAAGTTCAAAATTTGAGCAATTTTGATATCCCTAAAGGATTCAATGAGCCTGAAACTCATGAAAATGAGGAACTATCTGTAAATTCAAGTGATGTTGGATCTAATTTGAATCGATCTGAAATTGTGGTGAATTATGTCTTTGTATATAATGTCACAACAAAAATCATGCAAGATAGTGAGGATCTTGAAACTCAATCTATCATAGAATGTCGACAAAGAAATGATTGGCGAAAATTACAAGAAGCAATTCAATCAGAGTTGAATTCACTTTTCAAACGTGGAGTTTTTGGACCTATAGCTCAAACACCTAATGGTATTAAACCTGTTGGCTATAAATGGGACTTTGTGCGAAAAAGGAATGAGAAAAATGAAATACAAAAGTATAAGACACGCCTTGTTGCACAAGGGTTTTCATAAAAGCCTGGTGTCGATTATGAAGAGACATATTCACCAGTTATGAATGCAATAACATGGTGTTATTTTAATAGTTTCACTATCCATGAGAGACTTAAAATGCATTTGATGAACGTGGTTACAGCCTGTCTATATGGATCACTTGATAATGAGATATACATGAAAATTCCCAAAGGATTTAAAATATCTGAAGCATATAGTTCAAAGTCTTAGGAAATATATTCAATTAGACTGCAAAGATCATTGTATGGTTTAAAGCAATCTGGACGTATGTGGTATAACCATCTTAGTGAGTATTTATCTAATGAAGGTTATATAAATGATAAAACTTGCCCATGTATTTTTATAAAGAAAATAACATCAGAGTTTGTTATACTTGTTGTTTATGTTGATGACATAAACCTTATTGGAATTTCAATAGAGCTTCAAAAGGCAATTGATTATTTAAAGAATGAATTTGAGATGAAAGATCTTAGAAGGACAAAATTATGTCTTGGTTTGTAAATTGAGCAATTGACAAATGGTATCTTTGTTCATCAATCTGCCTATACAGAAAAAGTGTTGAAAAGATTTTATATGGATAGAGCACATCCATGAAGTACTCCGATGGTTGTTTGATCACTTGATGTGAATAAGGATCCTTTCCAACTTGAAAAAAAGAATGAGGAAATCCTTGGTCCTGAAGTATCATATCTTGGTGCAATTGGTGCACTAATGTATCTTGCAAATACTACAAGGCCTGATATAGCCTTTTCGGTTAATTTGTTAGCAAGACATAGTCTGCTCCTACTAGGAGACATTGGAATGAGATCAAACACATATTCTATTATCTAAAAAGGACTACCAATATGGGTTTATTTTATTCTAACAATAGCAGTCCCGATCTTATAGGTTATGCTGATATAGGGTATTTATCTGACCCGCAAAAAGCTCAGACTCAAATAGGATATGTGTTCATAAATAGGGGTACTGTCATATCTTGGAGATCTACAAAGAAGTCTACCCTAGACACTTCATCGAACCATGTTGAGATAATAGTTATCCATGAAACAAGCTAAGAATGTATGTGGTTGAGGTCCATGATACATGTAATGCCCCGAGACTGCCCCCTGAACGTTACACGGTGCTTAGGACTACAAGTAGCGCAAAGCTAACCCGTGGCATCTGGCATAAAACTAAACCATATTCAAATTACTTAAAATCATGAGCGGAAACTAATATTTGTGCAAAAGAAACATGAATACGAAATATCAAGTCTGAAATTTATCGACATAAACTGAAAGAAATCCCAACATGAAAATAGTTGAAATACTACTATGTCTAGACAAGCCTCTAAAGTACTGAAGAGCCACTGAGACAGACCCCCAGCTGACTCGAAATATGAAAGTTTGAACTGAATGTAAATCTGAATTACTGAAACTAAGAAGCATGATCATAGTCCTCGGAACATAAGGACTCACCAACTGAACGAGAGTAGCTATTGGTAATCGCTGCTAATCGTGGTGCTAAGGGCGAGTACCAGAACCGACATCATGATAGGATGCAGAGCACAAAATAATATGTGGTCAGTACTTTGGAATGTACTGAGTATATGGGGGATGCGTGCAACATGTAAAAAATGATGGAACTCATGTAATAAGAGTATGCATTATAAGTGTATATATATAAACTCACCATTTCCATGAATAAAACTGAAACTGAAATATAATATTAGTAGGGAGTACAAAACATAATTTGATAAATTCAGTGATCCATACACATTTATATTTCTAAAACTGATTTACTGTGGGAGATTCTCTTAACCGACATAAATCAAGCGAACTAAACATGGAGTCCGATGTATACTCCCCATCGAGAGGACCCAATATACCTTGTAGGGGTATAAAACCATGAATGGCGTGATCACTAAACTGAGCCCATTTAGGCAATTATAGTATCTAAAGCACGATAAGGATCATGAAATAAGGGATAATTCCTAATAACGTCTCGTAGCCTCTTACTCATATGTGTGACTCGCTTTACACCCATGAACAAACTCTACTTGACGCGGTTTGTCAGACATACTAGGACACTTTAAACTCTGAGCCCTGATACTAAGTTTGAAATACCTCGAGACTACCTTCTGGATGTTACACCATGCTTAGGACTACAAGTAGCCCAAAGCTAACCCGTGGCATCTGGCATAACACTAAGCCATATTCAAATTACTTAAAATCATGAGCATAACTAATATTTATGCAAAAAAAATATGGATACGAAATATCAAGTTCGAAATCTATCAACATAAACTGAAAGCAATCCCAACATGAAAATAGCTGAAATACTACTATGTCTAGACAAACCTCTAAAGTATTGAAGAGCCGATGGGACAGATCCCAGCTGACCCAAAACAGGAAAGTCTGAACTGAATGTACATCTGAACTACTGAAACTAAGAAGCATAATCATAGTACTCAGAACATGAGGACTCGCCAACTGAACGGGAGTAGGTACTGATGATCGTAGCTAATCGTGGTGCTGAGGGCGAGTACCAGAATAGGGCACAAAAAATATCTGGTTAGTACTTTGGAATGTACTGAGTATATGGGGGATGCGTGGAACATGTAAAATGATGATGGAAATCATGTAATAAGAGTATGCATTATAAGTATATATAGACTCACCATTTCCATGGATAAAACTGAAACTGAAATATCATATTAGCAGGGAGTACAAAACATAATTTGATAAATTCAATGAGCTATACACACTTACATTTCTAAAACTGATTTACTGTGGGAAATTCTCTTAACCGACATAAACCACGCGAGCTAAACGTGGAGTCCGATGTATACACTTCATCGAGAGGATCCAATATACTTTGTCAGGTTATAAAGGCATGACTAGCGTGATCACTAAAATTGAGCCTATTTGGACATTTATAATGCCTATGGTGGCATGTAGTTTTAGGACTTGGGTACACTGAACTCGTATCCGCTCGATACTCAATACTTCTCCCAATATCATATTAATGCTCATACTATAGAAAAACCCATCATGAAAATAAGCATGAACTAACTTGAAAGTAACTGGTGACCGAAGTCCTCACATATTGAAATTTAGTCATGCTTATTTTACTATTTTCATGCAATTTTACATAATATATGGGTATTTCATGATAAACTGAAATCATAAGGTCATTTCATATCAAAACCATGGTGGGTTCATGCTATATCATAGAAATTTATGTAATTTCATGTTATGCTAATTTAAGTTCGTGTTTAAAGTTTGCAAACTAGAAATTCATGTATTCTACGCAATTCAAATCATGAGGAACATAGGAATAATGGAGTAAAATAGAAATCATGAAGTTGGTATTAACTTATACTTAAACTTATGAATTTTCTCAATTTAAAAAGCTGAATTTAGGAGCACAAGGATGGAATGTGGTCCTTGTTAAATCCCCACATACCTGAACTTAAGAATTTGTTGAAAAAGTTCTTGAACTTGACCCTCTTTAGCTTGAATTTGAAACTCCTTTTTGTTATTCTTTAGAACCCTAGGAGAAAAGAATCTTTTGATTTGTTTCTATGTGTTTGGGACGACCTTTTTGATGTTAAAATGGGTTTTGGGAGGTTACATATGGGTGAAAGGATGAATTTACCCTCAAGTTTTAAAAAGAAAAATGCAGAAATTTTATGCTTGGGAGTGGCGTGCACATCCCAACACACGAAAAGAGGTTGTGCGCCGCGCTTCCCACCATGCAGTAATGGTTGTACGCTGCGCCTCCCAGCGCACAGGTCAACCAGTGGCCAACTGAAAGGTGCTCCGCGATGTGGGGCCTAAAGCTGAGGTCCCCGTGTGTTGCACACAACCTTCTACTTTGGTCTATGACGTCTTTTTGGACCAAAAACTTACCCCAAACATTTTCCAACCTTCCTAAGGGTCAAATGACCTTATTTTATGACCCTAAACACATAGAAAATCCACTATGAACATGTAAGTACTTCGGGGTATTACAATATCTTTTCCTTGAGATCATTCATCCTCGAATGAAGACTGTGACTGAGTTTAACGTGCTAGACTAAGGAACATGAAGCTGAAATTAGAACTATTCATGTAGCATGATGGAAACTGACTTATATTGGAAATGCCATCTCAACTACTGTATTTTGAGCATACAGTGTACATGAAATTTCATGTAACTGAATAAGGACCCAAAACTGAGGGAATAATACTAGGAGGAAGATTTATACCTCATACTGACTCGGTGCTAGGAGTGAACAAATGGGGGTATCTATTCATCATGTATGCTTCTGCTTTCCAAGTTTCTCCCTCAACTAACTGGTTTCTCCATAACACCTTTAGTAAAGCAATTTCTTTATTCCTTAACCTTCGAACCTGACGATCAAGAATCTTAATCAGAATTTCCTCATAGGATAAGCAATATTTCATACCAATATTCTCCACTTGTACGACCAACGCTGGATCACCAGTATATTTCTTTAACATGGACACATGGAAAACTGGGTGCACTGCAGATAACTCTACTGGAGGGTCTAGCTCATAGGCAACATTTCCAATGCGCCTCAAAATTGGGTAAGGACCAATATACTGGGGACTAAGTTTCCTTTTCTTTCCAAACCTCATCACCCCTTTCATAGGCGAAACTCTCAGGATTACTGAATCATCTATCTCAAACTTGAGCTCTCTCCTCCTCACATTTGCATATGACTTCTGACGGCTCTTAGCTAGTTTCAATCTCTTCTGAATCAACTGAACTTTCTCCATAGCTTCATGAATGGAATTTGGCCCAATACAAGTAGCCTCATTAACCTTAAACCACCCAATAGAAAACCTGCATTTATGCCCATACAAAGCCTCAAACAGTGCCATTTGGATGTTGGTGTGGTAACTGTTATTATATGCGAACTCAATGAGAGGAAAATGGTCATCCTAGCTCTCTTTGAAATTGATCATACATGCTCTCAACATAGCTTCTAATGTATGGATAGTATGCTCATCCTGGCCATCTGTCTAGGATGAAACGTTGTGCTAAGGTTGACTTTCGTACCAAGACCCTTTTGGAAAGATTTCCAAAACTAAGAGGTGAATTAAGTACCTCGGTCTGAGATAATGGATAAAGGAAACCCATGAAGTTTTACCAACTCATGGATATATAATTTGGTATAGTCCTTGGTTGTATCCGAGGTTTTGACAGGCAAGAAGTGAGATGACTTAGTCATTCTATCTACGATGACCCAAATCGAATCATGATGATGCCTGGTGCGAGGAAATCCCTTAATAAAATCCATATTTATAACTTTCCACTTCTAAGTGGGTATGATAATATCCTGAAGCGTACCTCCCGATCTTTGATGCTCAATTTTAACTTGCTAGCAGCTGGGACACTTAGCCACCAAATCTGCTATGTCTCTTTTTATATCATTCCACCAATAGACTTCCGTAAGTCACGGTACATCTTAGTGGCACCTGGATGGATAGAATACTTAGAACTATGGGCTTCAGCTAATATCCGATCTCTCAACCCATCGACATTGGGAACACATAAATGGCTCTGAAAGCGAAGTGCACCATCTCCCTCTTGGGAGAAAACCTCCACCTCTGCTGATGGATCATATCTATTAACTGACTCAATACAAGATCATTACACTGCTTCTCTTTTACCTCTGCCACTAGAGATGATTCTGAAACATTCTGTATCATCATATCACCATCATCTGTATCAAGCAACCAAACCCTAACCAAGCCAATCTATACACATCTTTATCTAACTCTTTTTTCTTAGCTGCAACATGGGCTACACTACCCATAGACAATCTACTAAGAGCATCTGCAACTACATTTGCTTTACCCGAGTGGTAGAGCACATTCATGTCGTAGTCTTTCAACAACTCTAGCCATCTTCTCTGACGAAGATTTAACTCCTTTTGACTGAACACATATTGGAGACTTTTATGGTCGGTGAAAACATCTACATGTACTCCTTATAAATAATGTCTCTAAATTTTCAAAGTGAATACTACTGCTGCCAACTTTAAGTCATGAGTCGGATAATTCTTATCATGATCCTTGAGTTGCCTGGAGGCATAGGCTATCACCTTTCCATTTTGCATCAAAACACATCCAAAAATTTGATTTTGTAGGCATCACAATAAACCACAAACCTATCTAATCTTTCTGGAAAAGGTAATACTGGTGCCGAAGTCAACCTATCCTTCAACTCTTGAAAACTTTTCTCACACAAGTCTAACCACTGGAATTTCACCTTTTTCTATGTCAACCTGGTCAATGGTGCATCTATCGAAGAGAAACCCTCAACAAACCTCCTATAGTAGCCTGCTAAGCCCAAAAAACTCCTAATGTCGGATAGAGTAATGGTCCTAGGCCAATGCTTCACTGCATCTGTCTTCTGAGGGTCTAGATGCACACCTTCACTAGAAATCACATGACCCCAAAAGGCAACAAATTTTAGCCAAAATTCACACTTACTAAATTTTGCAAATAGTTGATAGTCCTTGAGAGTCTGCAACACTATTCTCAAATGGACTGCGTGCTCCTTCTCACTTCGAGAATAAATAAGTATGTCATCGATAAATACAATGACAAACATGTCTAAATACTACTTGAAGACCCGGTTAATTAAATCCATAAAAGCTGCAGGAGAATTTGTTAGTCCAAAAGACATAACCACAAACTCGTAGTGACCATACCGAGTTCTAAAAGTGGTTTTTGAGATGTCACACTCCATGACTTTAAGTTGATGATATCCTGATCTGAGGTTAATTTTTGAAAAATAACGAGCACCTTGAAGCTGATCGAACAGGTCATCAATTCTGGGAGAGGATACTTATTCTTGATGGTGACCTTGTTCAATTTTCTGTAATCAATACACATTCTAAGAGAACCATCCTTCTTTCGCACGAATAAAATGGGTGCACCACATGGAGAAACACTGGGCCTAATGAAACCCTATCTAGGAGATCTTTAAGCTCTGCTGAAGCCATTCTGTAAGGAGGAATGGAGATGGGATGGGTATCTGGGAGAAGGTTTATCCCAGATTCAATCTCCCTATCGAAAGGAACTCCTGGTAGATCCTAGAGAAAAACTTTGGGAAACTCATTGACTACAGGAACTGATTGGAGATTTAGGATCTCAAATTTAGAATCCTTAACCCAAACTATATGATAGATATACCCCTTTGAGATCAATTTTCTAGCTTTGAGATAGGAGATGAAATAATCTATAGGTACCACTGGAATACCTTTCCACTCAAGACTGACTCATTAGGAAACTGAAATTTCACAACTCGGGTTTGACAATCAACTGAGGCATTGCATGAATGGAGCCAATCGATGCCAAGAATTACATCAAAATAGATCATCTCTAATTCTACTAAGTCTGCTGAAGTGACCCTATGAAAGACTGTAATAGGGCAATTTCTGTAAACTCTTTTAGCTATAACTAAATCTTCAATAGGAATAGAACTTGGGAAAGGTTCGGAAAAACTTTTGGGACTAATACTAAAATTCACAGCAATAAATGTGATTACAAAAGAAAATTGGACCTCAGATCTAACAACACATAAGCATCAATATGAAAGACTTGAAGCATACCGGTGACCACATCTAGGGAGCTTTCCTGCTCCTTGTCAGAAGAAAGAGCATGAAGCTGATCTGACACTGACCGCCACTGACACTAGATGAAGCACCCTGTTGCTGAGTTGGGTGGCCTAAATGAGCTACCAAGGTAGTGGACTGAGCTTGAAGGCAAGCATCCCTGTTGCCCTGCCTGACTGAAGGGCACTACTTCAGCCTGTGAACTGGTTTACCATACCCAAGACAGCCTTCCGTACCAGCCAAACATTCACCATGATGATTTTTACCACACTTTCTATAGGCTGGGTAGGTTTATCCCCCGGTGATACTAGCCTGTGATCTGGTGGCCCGTGCTCTGCCCCACTGCTCCTGTTTGGACTTGGGTGCTGGGGTACGAGCTGAAGATGGTGCAGGGGCTGACAAACCATTCTAAAATTATGAGCAATTTCCCCTACTTGACTTGTGTTGACTGTACTCGAACTGCCTGGTCCTAGCCCTCTCAATCTCCCTCTCCTTCTTCTTCAACTTTTTGTCTCAATCTATTGAGCATGGGTCATCAGTAGGGAGATATCGATGTCTCTAATAAATATAGCAGTCCTACACTCCTTGACTACCAATTCAGACACAGTAGTAACAAACTTACTCATGTGGGCCCTTAGGTCAGACATTATTTCTAGAGCATACCTCAATAGTTGAGTGAATTTGAGGTCGTACTCCTTCACATACATAGAGCCCTACTAGAGATTGATGAACTCTTCTACCTTAGCATCCCTCAGCTACCTAGGAAAGAACCTGTCAAGAAAAGCTGTCTCAAACGCTACCCATTCAATCGAAGCTGCATCCCCACCTCTACCTTCCTTCTACTGTTTATACCAGTCACGAGCAACACCCTTCAGCTGATATGATGTCAACTTCACACTCTCTACTCTAGTGATATACATAACCTGGGTAACCTTTTGTGTCTCATCTATGAAGCATTATAGATCCTCATCCACTTTCGAACCATAAAACTCGGTTGGATTCATTCTCATGAAGTCTCAGACCCTGGCTGCAGCTAAGTTTCCATTTTGCTGAATTGGGGCCATAACTTATTGATTGACCTGGACGGTCATTGCTTAGGCAAACACCTTAAAGGAAACCCGAAACTCAGCATAGGTAACATGTTCATTCAAGGGGTCCGTGGGTACTGGTTGGTTGCCGTTTCTGTGACCATTGGCTCTGCGAGGAGACATTTTCTATCACGTAAAAGGCACGAATTAGAAGAGAAACAGAGTTAAACTCTAAAGCACAATAAGGATCATTAAATAAGGGATAATTCCTAATAACGTCTCGTAGCCTCTTACTCATATGTGTGGCTCACTTCACACCTATGAACAGACTCTACTTGACGCGGCTTGTCAGACACACTAGGACACCTTAAACTCTGGGCCCTGATACTAAGTTTGTAATACCCCGAGACTACCCCCTGGACATTACATGGTGCTTAGGACTACAAGTAGCAAAAAGCTAACCCGTGGCATCTGACGTATCACTAAACCATAGTCAAATTACTTAAAATCATGAGCATAACTAATATTTGTGCAAAAAAACCATGGATACAAAATATCAAGTCTGAAATCTATCGACATAAACTGAAAGCAATCCCAACATGAAAATAGCTGAAATACTACTATGTCTAGACAAGCCTCTAAAGTATTGAAGAGCCGCTAGGACAGACCCCAGCTGACCCGAAACATGAAAGTCTGAACCTGAATATAAATCTGAACTACTGAAACTAAGAAGCATAATCATAGTCCTCGGAACATGAGGACTCACCAATTGAGTACTGATGATCGCAGCTAATCGTGGTGCTGAGGGCGAGTACCAGAACAGAGAACAAAAAAATATGTGGTTAGTACTTTGGAATGTACTGAGTATATGGGGAAAGCATGCAACATGTAAAAAGATGATGGAAATTATGTAATAAGAGTATGCATTATAAGTATATATAGACTCACCATTTCCATGAATAAAATTGAAGCTGAATTATCATATTAGTAGGGAGTACAAAACATAATTTGATAAATTCAGTGAGCTATACACACTTACATTTCTAAAATTGATTTACAGTGGGAGATTCTCTTAACCAACATAAACCACGCGAGCTAAACACGGAGTCCGATGTATGCGCCCCATCGAGAGGATCCAATATACCTTGCCAGGGTATAAAGGCATGACTGGCGTGATCACTAAACTGAGCCCATTTGGGCAATTATAATATCTATGGTGGCACGTAGTTCTAGGACTTGGGTACGTTGAACTCGTATCCACTCGGTGCTCAATACTACTCCCAAAATCATACTAATGCTCATACTATAGAAAAACCCATCATGAAAATAAGCATGAACTAACTTGAAAGTAACTGGTGACCAGAGTTCTCACATACTAAAATTTAGTCGTGCTTCTTTTACTTTTTTCATGCAATTTTACTTAATATATGGGTATTTCATGATAAACTGAAATCATAAGGTCATTTCATATCAAAACCATGGGGTTCATGTTATATCATAGAAATTCATGTAATTTCATGTTATGCTAATTCAAGTTCATGTTTAAAGTTTGTAAACAGAAATTCATGTATTCTACGCAATTCAAATCATGAGGAACATAGGAATAATGGAGAAATCGAAATCATGAAGTGGGTATTAACCCATACTTAAACTTATGAATTTTCTCAATTTGAAAAGTTGAATTTAGGGGCACAAGGATGAAATGTGGTCCTTGTTAAATCCCCACATACCTGAACTTAAGGATTTGTTGAGAAAGTTCTTGAACTTGACCTTTTTTAGCTTGAATTTGAAACGCTTTTTTGTTGTTCTTTGGAACCCTAGAAGAAAAGAATCTTTTGATTTGTTTCTAAGTTTTTGGGACGACAGTTTTGGTGTTAAAACGGGTTTTGGGAGGTTACATATGGGTGTACGGATGAATTTACCTTCAAGTTTTAAAAAGAAAAAACGGAGAAACTTTATGCCTTGGAGTAATGGGCGCGCCACATATCCCAACGCGCGGGAGGAGGGTGTGCGCCATGCCTCCCAACGTGCAGTAGTGCTTGCGCGTCGCTCCTCCCAGCGCAAAGGCCAACCAGTGGCCAACTGAAAGGTGCTCCGTGATGTGGGGCCCAAAGTTGAGGTCCCCGTGTGTGGCGCACGACCTTCTACTTTGGTCCATGACTTCTTTTTTGACCCAAAACTTATCCCAAATGTTTTTTCAACCTTCCTAAGGGTCAAATGACCTTATTTTATGACCCTAAACATATAGAAAATCCACTACGAACATGTAAGGACTTTGGGGTATTACAATACATCTCATTCGAGAAAAATGTATGTGATAAAGTACCCATGATTTTATAGTAAGATAATGCAGCATAACACAACTCAAAGCAGAATTCATAAAAGGAGATAGAACAAAGCACATTTCGCCAAAGCTTTTCTATACACCTAAGCTCCAAAAGAATGGAGATATCAACGTGCAATAGATTCGTTCAAGTGACAATATAGCTGCTTTATTCACCAAGTCTCTACCAACTGCAACTTTCAAGAAGATGGTGCAGAAGATCGGGATGCGAAGATTCAAGAATGTCCTCATTAGGGGGAGTTAATATGAGTTGTATTCTTTTTTTCTTACGAGGTTTTGTCCCACTGGATTTTCCTTGTAAGGTTTTTAATAAGGTAGCCTATATGCGTATTACTAGATGTGTACTCTTTTTCCTTCACTAGAGTTTTTTCTGTTTGAGTTTTTCTTTTTAGCAAGGTCTTAACGAGACACATTATCTATTAGACATTCAAGGGGGAGTGTTATAAATGATATTGATGTCTATCATTTTGTAGTGAACGTCTATCAATATATAGTGAATATCAATCAAGATATAGTGAGTATCTATCAAGATATCGAATGTCTATATTTTGGAGAAAAATTAGAAAGAATTTTACCTTATAAATATAGGGTTCTCTTCATTGTAAATAATCTCTCCACTGAAATAAGAAATCTTCTCTCCTCTCTATTCTTCTTGTTCTTACTTTATATTTTATAACAAAATAACTGAAAAAGACTAATTTTGATTATACAAAATAAAATAATCAAAAAAATAATATAGTATAATTTTATAAAATAATCAGTTGAACCGGACGATTGATTTTGAGGACAAGTTAAAGAGTCTCGTAAACAACGGCTAAGACAAAAGCTTGCAATAAGCATTTGTTCATAAATCTTTTTTTTGATAATTAGAAATCCTCTAGGGTCCATGGCAATAAGTTTGAAATTCAATGGATAATGAATGCATCCCTATAATAGGGAATTTTTTTTTTTGTATATGTAAATAATAAAGTAGGGAAAAAAACTTAAGTGGGGCGGGGCGGGGCGGGTATGTGCAGGCAGGGCGGGTTGAGAATAGAAATCCTCCAGGGTCCATGGCGATAAGTTTGAAATTCAATGGATAATGAGTGCATCCCTATAGTAGGAATTTTTTTTTGTATATGTAAAATAATAAAGTAGGGGAAAAAGTTTAAGAGGGGCGGGTTGAGAATAGAAAAGAAATGTTACACAGGGCGGGGCAGGTTGAAAATTTTGTAGGTTTATTCAAAACCATCCTGCCACATTGTCATCCCTCTTATATTTTTCTCCACTTAAAACCAGGCTTTTGTGTGTGATAGGGTTCAAACCCATAGAACCAAGGGGAGAAGTTATTTAGGCAAGTTCAAAATCTTATTTGACTGAAAGGATAATATAGCAACCCCCAAATCAATGAAGAAGGGAGACATAGTTTGATTCTTCCGAAGAACGGGAAGCGAAGCGCTAGGAAATTTGATAAAAATGAACATTTTGAGAGAAAATATTGGGGAAGAAACACCATTCCAACACTGCAGTAACCTGGCAGGTAATGAGGGAGGAAAGATATGCAATTCCTAAATTGAAAATGTGACAGCTAATTATGTAATTTATTCATGTTTTATGATATGTGCTTCTTGTGAAAAGAAATAAGTTCTGACTATAGTTTGTACACATTGAGCATTGTTCTAAAGTAAGTTGCAAGGAGCTGAAGCTCCGTCAATGGGATCAATAAAAATGGTTCTAAACACAATACCAATCTCCCATGCTTCTGAAATTCAGAAGGAAACAAACTAGATCCCGATATGCAATCATCAACATTCAGTGATGATCCGCTTTACCATTAAGTGCCAGAGTCCTGCATTTAGTCAACAAATTTATACGTCAGTTAATGTGGAAAGGACACAACATAAATGGTTCTTAATGAAAATGAATATATGTTGGCAACTGAAGAAAATAAGTAGCACAAAAGCATGCACCATAAAGTGTTGGTGGGATAAGTAGTTAAATTTTTTATCTCATCACACATGCAATAGATTGAGAATGCAGAAATCATACGGCAATCCAAAGATGTGATTCCAGAAGTTAACAGCTCTAACATAAGGATTTAAAACAGGAAATCAGCTAGCACTACCTTGTGGTCAAAGTATGACAGAAATTGAACCTAATATCCTACGATGACAAAATGGTCAGATCATTGCTATTATACACCAAAATACGATTCACCAAAGTTCCCAAATATTTTTTTTATTTCTATTTTTTTAGATGAAGTAATTGATTCCATTCATGGCATCCAGTAGATGTGAAGTAGTTACAAAAGAGTGAGCACAAGTATGCTAGCTCTAGTACACAACAATAGGGCAAACAAAATCTAAAAAGCTATTAGGGGAATCGACTGGGGACAAAAAAACCCAACTATATAAATACAAAAGACATTTAATTTTGAGCATAGAGGCCATCAAAGCATCTTCTATTTCTTTCATTCCAAAGTTCCCAAATAGCATGTGACCCATGGAGTATTTGCCAATACGATTCTTTCTTATACAATTTTTTAATCAAGTGTGGAGTATATGTCTTATACAATTTTTTTAATCAAGTGTGGAGTATATGTCAGCACGATCAAATTCTTTTTAGAAACATAGACTCCAAAGACTCCACATCATCATCATTGTCAATATGATCACATCAAACACTAACTTTTTGAAACTTCAGATTCGGACTAAAGTTAATTCTTATAGGTTTTTTGAATCTATTTAGAACTTTCTCGGGGGCAAAGGGCAGGTTAGTGGCAACAGAAAAGCTAGCACTACTATAATATGCATGAGAAGCAATAAGGCCTCTCTTTACTTGAACTTGTAAACTGCAGTCAAGCAAGAAACAAATGACTGAAATTCCAAGGAACTGAAATGACAAGGAAGATGTGAATAGTTTTTTTATTTTGGATAACGGTGTCTCCAGGCTAGCTTGCAAGAAGATCTGAATGATACATCAAGTTATACCAAGGGAAATGGTTAAAATGACCAATCCACTCGTCAAAGTATTCAGACTTATTACTTGTCAAAAAAGTAATTAGGCATATCCCACTGGGCCTGACAAACTAGTTAAACAACGAAAGATAGGATATGTTGCATTGACTAAATCCTTCTAATTGCCTCTTGATATTAATCAAGTCATCCAACCAAAGCACTGTGTAATCCATAACTTGATAAAATATGATAACACTTCTAATTGAATCTGGCATATTGTCATACATCTCTAAAGCATCAAATCACTTGATTCCAGTACCGAAGAATGCTCTGCCTACAATATTATAACTTCATTCTCAAGATTTCTGATCACAAGCCTCGGATCTTAGCCAAACACTTGAGGCAAGTTATACTGAGATTATAACGTGGGGATTATATGCGGGGATTAAATAATGACGAAATTATTCAGCAGATATACTTTATTTGTAGGGGTTTGGTTCATTCGACAAAAAATGAAATATATGGAGTAAAATAAAAAACATATGTTTGGCTTTAACTAGATAACCTTGGATTAACTATTATTTCTAAATTTAACCTTGACTTTCTTACAAGACTTTGGGAGATTAGTTTCAGAGTACAGAGTAAAAGTATCATTGTGCTATTTTACCCCAATATCAGGATTGTATCCCACAGAGTGTGGTATATAAATCCCGAGATTGCTAGTCCCGCAATTAAAATTGTACCAATAATTCCACATTTTATCCCAGGATTATAATCCTTTATCCTTACACAATTGTGGTATAAGCAATCCCGAGATTGCTAATCCCGGAATTAAAAATTCTATCAATAATTCCAGATTTTAACTCAGGATTATAATCTCTTATCCTTGCAACAAACGATGCATTGGCATTGTAAACTTCTAAAGATGTGGGTCTTGGTTTACAACAATATTATGCTACCACCACTTGAGAAGGAAGAATTTGGGCTATCACCTAATGTTCATATTGCAAAATCAATGATTCCATACTCATAAATCACAATGTCTAGGAAATCACAAAGTACCAACTGCCAAAGTCTCAACTCCTAAAGCAAATATATTTCTAAGAAAATTGACGGAGATCTATTGCAAGAGGAAAAAAGATCTACACGTGGTGTACATTGACCTAAATAAAGCATATGATAGAGTACGACGAAAATTCCTTCAGTGGGTATTTGAAGAACAAACGAATCCATGCTAAATATATAAATGCCATAATGGCTATGTATAAAGTAGCCGTCACTTGTGTAAGAACAGCAATAGGAGATACAAAGGAGTTTCCCATACTGGTGGATTTACACCAGGGATCAACATTGAAACTGTACATGTTTTGCCCTAGTTACGAATGAGTGATAATGTTAGATATAATCTAGAATTCCTGATCGTTCAACATTAGAAAACATAAGGTTATTGACTTGTTGGAAGTTCACTTCTGAAATACCAATCCACGCTCAGCCTAAAGGATATAGGTTCCCCATCGATCTAGAATGTCCCACTAAAATCAAGGAGTAAGGCAAAAAAAACTGTCGCATTTCCTTCCTTCTTTTAATTCATTCACTTCACGACTGGGTACTCACCAAACGCACAAATCTTAAGATAATGAATATCCGCCCTCTGAGAAAAAGAAAAATGGATGAGGATCAAAACGGGGGTGATCTCCTCTGCAACAGTTTAAAATATGGGGTGAAGTTTCGGGATCCCCTCCCTGGACATAGTCCTTTCAAGGCAGTGGCAGAATCCATAAGAACTTCTGCGATTTTATCCTACAAAACTATCGATTTTGGCATTCCCAAGTCCTAACTCCTAACGCACCATTGAAAGACATACCATTCTGAAGCCCTTAAGAACAGAATCTTCTCTCCCATGAATTAGTAGGCTAGAAGATATTTTGCTGCAGCAACAGATGAGCATACACTTAGATTGTATACAGAAAGGCAATATCTTTTTTTATTCTTAAATAGAAAATCAATATCTTACAAGTTATACTTTGTAGCTGTGACAAAACTTACATTCACTTCCCGTACATTTTGGATAATACATTTGCACATAAAACATTTTACCACCTATTCCTAAAATGTCAATCTCCAAACTTGAAACTGAGTAATAAAAACATGCTAATCATCCTAAGATGACAACAACCATTGTTTCTTCCCAAAGCTTCCCCACCATTCATTTGGGAGAAATAAATTCATATCAAACATATAATACCATAAAATACATGTATGAGGGAGCAATCACAAGTGTAAAACAACGGGAAGAGATCTAATAGACTTGCTATGAACATGAATTTACATTATGAACTTGCTTTGAGCGGGATACTTATTTACCCTAGTTATGGATGAACTCACCAATAATATACAAAATGAGAGTTCAAGGTGTATGTTATTTCCATATGGTAATATGGAAATTTACAAAACTAATCAAGGCATCAACCAAATGATCAAACTATGGACAAAAAACTCTAAGGAATATGGATTTTAGAATAAATAAAAGTAAGATAAAATATATACTCTAGAGATGTAGTCCTGATAAGAAGAATGAAGGTGAATTGAGATTAGTTATAGTGTTTGAATACAAACAATAGAGATATTTAGACTCCTTCAAGAATTGACATGAAAGATGGAGATGATTTATTTTTTTTCTTTAAAAAATCATAGATAAATATCACAAAACATTTGAAATAGGGTTGCGGAAATGGAGGAGTGCTACAACAATGCTATGCTATAGGAAGATATCTAACAGCATGAAAGACAAGTTCAATAGAATAAATTTTTTGATAGTGAGTTCACTAGAATAATTGTGATAACAACAAAGTTATACGAGAAATAATGTTGGATCTCTTAAGGTCCATCACATCCACAAGATGAATTATATGGGCATAAGTTGGATATGTCTTCATACATGATCGACAACATTAGAAGGAAAGAGATTTGGCCCATTCTATGCATTTGAAGTGGAAGGATGAAGTTCTTTTTGTTGTACTTAATACTATAATGTACATGATGATTCGTACTTATCAAAACAAAACAATATGAAGAGTTCTGACAGAGGGTGCAAGTAGCATCAATAGAGGATGCGACAAGAGAAGATCACTCGAGAGGGTTTAGCAATGTCCTAGGTAACCTTTCATATGCACTTTTGGTAGGTTCAACACAATGATAATCGAAGATGTTAAAAGGGACAAGATAGATCCAAGACCACATGAACATAACTTATCAAATTACCAACTATCTTGGAATCGTTGTGGACTTACTTAAGAGCCAAACAAAATAGAACCAAAAGGTCCTTTTAGGTGATACAAAAAAGTTAGAATTGGGGCACCATTCATTGTTGTCACACGTGCGTAGATCTAGTGACTGCCAAGAGCTTCTTAATCTAGGTAGAAACGTATAATGTCAGCATATGAATAAGTGAATGATTTAGATAACCCTTAATTTTTCTTCTACATAATGGATTCAGAGATTCATAAGTAAGTTCTAACTAATTTGACTTGAGGCCTAGTTCATCGACTGGTCTTTATGACAATTCATCGCTATTGTGTCAAGTAGTAACCTTATAATCATCACTTGTTAATGGACAGAACCAATAATCAATAAACTCATAGATAATTAATTAGTTTTGGTTCTGACTATCCTTGGATGTCATTTGACCTGTAGTCACCTGCCAGAAGCAAAGCAGCCCTAAAACGCATCATCCCAATTTATAAATTTCTCATCTCTAAAACAACTCTTTCTAGCTCATTACATCATTTTTTTTAATCTTTATTTCCAGGATAAGTCTCATATCCTTCAGATCAATCCAAACCAGAGAAGCACCTTTTTATTTAACCAAAACAAATTGTTGCATTGTCGTTCAACCCAAGCAATGGAACTAAAACCAAAACACAAATGTAAATTTCACTTCAATAACCATTACCTGTTTTCTTGTTCTATCAGCAGGAATGAACTACTACTTAGAATGCATAATCATCTACATATATAATGTTCGTTCAACTCAAGCAATGCAACTAAAAACCAAAACACAATCAACATAAGTGATAGACAAGCAAGAGTAAAAAGAAGAACTCACTTCTTGTGGCGACGGCCTCGTTTAGCACCCCAACCTTCAAGTTTAGCAACAGGACAACCACATTTAGACCTAAATAACAGCACAGCACGTCCATTAGGAGGTGCCATTTTTCTCAACTCAGCACGAAGGCATTCATAATCTGGATTATTCTCAGTCCCACCTTTCCAAGGCAACTCATTAATCTCCCTTACAGCTTTACTACTCTCACAACCCCCCGCCCCAGATCTCAAAAAACACTCTTCACCTTGTAATTGTAAGTCAAATTCCATAGCCCTTCTCAACCCTTTACACCCAGATTTCCCACATTTCCTTGATCTAAACCCAAACCCACAACAGATCTCAAAGAAAATCAACACAAAGAGGAAAACAAGGACGAAGAATGTGTAGAATATGTAGTGGGTCGAAACATCGAGGTGTTGAAGATGGGTTAAAAGGTTGTTGAGTAAAAGGGAAGGTGAGTAAGGGAAAAGGAGAGAAAGGGAATTGAATATGTAAGAGAAGTAAGAAATGATGAGGAAAGCACCAGAGAAAAGTACAAGAATGAAGATGAGAAGATCAAGGGTAGCTGAAGGGGAGTGATTACAGAGGGGGGTGGTGGATGAAGAGGGGCAATTTGGGGAATTTGAATTAGGGTTTGAAGAATTTGAGGGTTTTTTGTGGGGTTTGGAAGAAGAAGAAGGGGGAGCCATGGTGATGAAGGAAGAAAGGAGGTGATGGTGCATGTTAGAGAAAAAAGGGGGTGGGGTGGGGTGGGAGTGGGGGTGCGTAGGGGGGTTGGGGTGGTAATGAGGTAAAGGTTTTGTATTTCAGGCGGAAAAGAGGAAGAGGAAAGTGCGTAAGTTAGTAGATTGTGGTACACGTTAGTGGCGTATGTTATCATCATTCGATTACTTTATTAATAATTGTCCAATAATTATGAGGGGAAAAAATATAATTGCCAAATAATTATGAGAAAAAACTACTATAATTATTAAACGAGATTTCTTTTTCACATATTTGTGTTAAGATTTACTTTCTTTTTATTTTATAATTTATACTAATGGTAAAATATTTACAGTTTTTAAATCTAAAAATATCTTAGTCTTGAAGGTGACTGATAACCCATGAAAATAGTTGAGGTGCAAGTTGGCTAGACATCACGGTTATCAAAAGAAATTAAGATGTTATGTCTTATTGGAGAGGACAAAAAAAGATTGCACTCATTTGAACTAGTGTCAAATAAGTAAATTTGTTTATTTATTTCATAATGAAAAGCAATATATCATTTGTATAAGATTTAAGAACTAGACATAATTAATAAATTGGCCTTTGCCCCATTTTAACTAAAAAAAAATAAAAAAAATCAATACGATTTGGTGCGTGCGTCGATTTTTTCCACTATACGTCCTTTGAGGTTAATACATGTTCATATTATTAAGAAACTTATTCGAATTAAGTATGCGCAAATCTCTTTCTATGATTTTGTTTTCCCAAATTCCTTGTACATTTAGCTGAGAAAGAGAAGAATAATACTCAATTAAAAGAAATTGCGAGATTCTTATGTTTACTCACCTCACAAGTAAGGAAAAAGTTGGGCCACTTGGTAAGGGAATATTGTGTATGGTTCTCGAGATCAAGATTATACTCCATTTTATATTATTTGATAGAACATTTTAAGGAGCTTTTTATTAAGAGTGTATTTTATTAAAGTAATTTTATTAATAATAATTTATTTAATTATTTAAGAATAATATGAAAAAAATAGTTAAAAAATTCTCTTAACATGTTAAATGGATAAATAAGAAATTTTTTTAAATACAAGGATCTAGTAAAATAAAGGGGAGAGAATATTTCTTCTTTTTTTTTTTCACCAAAACTTACATCTATTTATTCATTATGGACATAATATATCCAGAGAATTGTACAGCATCATTCACTATCCAACTTGGGAATATATCTTCCCAAGAAAACTCATACAACAAAGAAATTGAAAACTTAGCTACACTATGAGCAACAACATTAAACCTTCTAGGAATATGTACAAACACGACATGTTCTAAATAGGCAGATATATTCCAAATATCTTCACAGGCTACATCAACATTCCAAGTAGCCTTCACATTTTTCTTCAATATATCTACGACATCTTTCGCATCAGAGAAGACATAGATTTTCCTCCATCCATTTTATGTCGCTTTTTCCACAACTTTTCTTATTGCAAATGCTTCAGCAGTTGTAGACTTTCCAAAGAATTGAATCGGGGATTCATGGGCATGAAGCAAAACACCCTTGCTATCCATAGCAACCAATCCAATGCTTGCCTCTTTTTATTCAACTTTTAGCCCTGCATCAACAAATAAACAAATCCCATCTTCGAGCACTCTTAGTTTATATTCATAATTCTCTTGGAAGTTACCATTTGAGGAATGTGCAGACAATATATCGAGATATTCATTATACTCAAATAAGGTTTTTATCACTATATCTGGAGGGTCCACTAATTCATTATTATAACTCCAAGCATTCCTAGACTTCCATATATGCCACATTATCATTACTGTTAAATCCAAAACATTAACAGAATTAGAGCATTTTTTAGCCAGACTAATCTTATCATTCCACCACAAAGAAAAGTCAGTAATATTGTCAAGATCATTCCAATTAATAGGGCTCATTTTCCAAATACTTATTAGACCAACTAAGTAAATTGTACGAGAAAAAGGGATTGAGACTTTAGTTACTCCCTCCGTCCAAGGATAGTTGTCCACTATTGACTTGACACATACCTTAAAAAACAATAAATAATAGAAGTAATTTTGTTATATTATCCTTTGAATATAATAAATTCTATGCTTTGAAAAATATATTAGATAATGAATAGTATTTAATAATGAGGGTAAAATAGGTACAATATAGTAAATTATTTCTTGGTTTTTCAAACTGAATAAGTATTACTGAATATTTATTTTTAGAATGGTGGACAGAAAAAATAAAACGAATGGAGTATATTCCAATTGTGGGATGATTATTAGAAGTTTATATTGGGTAAGTACCGAATTTATTGACCTCATTCAAAATGGGACGACTATATAGTACTTATTATAACATTCATTGCTTTCACACAACACACCCTTTCCTTTCAAGTGCTATATATTCTTTTGTAACATTTCTGTTTTGGGGTGAAAATCATTTACATTCCCAATTTTGCTTTAAAAATTAAACACCTTCTTAATATTAAATAATAATCATTCTCTCTTCTTTTTCTAATATAATATCTATTTTATCCTTAACATTTTCAATATTCTATTTATATAATATTTTTATATTACAATATATATATATATATATATATTTCATAACCTAGGTATTTATCATTTTTATTTAAATTCATTAATATTATTAGTAAAATAATTCTTTTGAAAATCAATCACAAAATCTAATGTTATTTTTTATGATACAAAATTTTTATAATATATATGTTAAGTATGTATGTAATTATTTATATAGATGCATATTTTAATTCTCTCTTATTGTTTAATGTCTATATAGATAAACGAGTTTTGGTTGTCAATAATGAATTATTTTCTAAATTATAATTTAAAATTCATTAACAATAATCTTTGATTTGTTATAAATATAACTCTACAACAACACCATACCCAGTAAAATCCCACAAGTGAGGTCTGGGGAGGATAGAGTGTATGCAAACCTTACCAATATGAGTTGTGGTGTAGTGGTGGGACTATTCCACCCTTAACCAGAGATCTCGGGTTCGAGCCATGGGTATGGAGAAAATCCTGTTGGGAGTGTCCACCCCCAGAATGGGCCCTGCAGTGCACAATCCGGATTAGTCGGGCTCCAATGCGGGTACCGGACACCGGATGGGAAACCAAAAAAAAAATACCTTACCATTACCTCAGGGAGGTAGAGATGTTGTTTCTAAAAGACCCTCGGTTATTAATTATTTTTGTATTACCTGTACTGAAATATATTTATAAAATTATAATTACCTATTGTTTTCACGTATAAATAGATATTAGAGTTTTTGTTTTTTATAAAATTAATTTTTATTATTTTTCTCATTTATTAAATTATAGAATGTCATTAACTTATATACTAAATTAATATTTCTCACTTTTATTTCTTCATCTAAAAAATATTTTTTAGCTTTTAGTAGAAAATATATTAGATAGATTAAAAAATAAAAATTGTATTTATAAAGAAGTTTTTTGTTTTAAAAAAAAAGATACAAATGTTGATATAAATACAAGGGTAAAGTAGGTATTTTGAAAAAGCAAATAGGAAAAAGGGGGGAGAATGATTATTGTTCAAAGTTGAGGGGGTGTTTGATTTTTAAATCAAAGTGGAGAGATGTAAACGATTTTGACCCTTTCTTTTGGTGGTATCAATGTCTTGTACATTTATTTTAGTACCATAAAATAAATTTAAAAAATAAGAAATTGATGATAGAATAAAATTTAAGTTATATATAGGGAAAATTACATAAAAGTACATATAGCAAATATAGATTACAATCTCGTAGTACAAAAGTTATATTACAATCTCGTAGCACAAAAGTTACATTTCAATTTCATAGCCAAAAACTATCACAAGGAGTTTCGTCAACTCTTATAGTCTCAGATAAGCGGTGAGTCGACGAGTAGTGAAGATCATAATCAGAGAAATGGGTGGAGCAAATTGCCAGACATCTTCCTTCCTTTGAGTACTGTCGTACAACGACGGTGATGAGAGTTGATTTCAATGAGATCATCACCTGTACGGGCCTAGGCTCCCCCAAATCGTAACGTTCAACAGCAATTGCGTCAACTTTTGCTTAACTTGCAACTCCGACGGAGAACCGTCGGCAGATCCATCACTGGAGAACAAGAAGTCCTACACATTTGACACATCTCTAAAGTGCTCCCTGAGATATATCCTTGAAACAACATGAATTTCTATACAATCCACCGAAAAAGGTTCTTTACTTTGAATTTTTTATCTTCTTTTGACTTTGGTCTAAATAGGCAGAGAGTTTAGTACATTCTTATTGTATATGAACCAATATAAAAATTTATACACTTTTTTATAAATTTGTATATTATTGTATAATGATATATAAGTATATATACAATTATGCAATAAATATACATAATTATACAAAGTTATACACATGTATATACAATAATATACATAATTATACGAAGTTATACATATTTATATATAATGTTAAAACAATGTATCTACATTGTATATGTATATAAACATAGACTATACTCATTTACACTAGGAAAAATAGCTTCTATCTATTATTAATATGTATATAAACATAGACTATACTCATTTGCACTAGAAAAAATAGCTTCTATCTATTATTAATATTCATTTTAATATCAAAATCATCACGATAAAAAGAGAATGAAGAAGAAAAGAAATTTGTAGGTCCATGAATGCATTTCAATCTAGAACTCAGATCTGTAACAGAGACCTCAGATCTGAGTTCCCGTCAATCCATGGAGTTGAGTATGTAAGGAATAAAAATGTCGATCTGCGTCATTTTCTCCATTTTACCCTTCACGTCATTACTCTCCCTCCATTTCTCAATCAGAACTCTCTAAGACAGTTGGAGGAATTATGGGTCAATTTCATACCCACAATGCTGACAACTACAAAGATTACAACTTTACACTTGATTTTTCTATTTGTTCTTGTTTTTGGACTTTTACTTTAAAAGGTGAAACAAAAAATAGAAAATTGATCAAAAAAATTAACAAAAGAAAATATCTAATAGAATGGATAGAAGATCGAACCTAATTAGATTTGAGATTGGGAAGAGGTAGAAAGAGAAACTAGTAAGTGATTTTTAGATAGAGAAAGCAAGAGAGGTTAAGAAAAAAATGACAATTGAATTGGTTTCAAGTCTTAAGTGTGTATAACACGGGTGGCCTTTCTGTTGATGTGGCAACTTTCTAGCATAGAGAGAAAATTGAGAAAGGTAAGAAAATGAAATGGGCTGCAAATTGAAAAGTAATATTTTGGGTCTATACAATTGGGTCATTTTGGGTAATGTAGTAGACAGTGAGCTATATTTTGTAATGTAACATTAGTAATTGTATTTTTTTGTAATTTTTCCAACAAAGTATGGTTAAATTATTGAAATAAAATTTATATACTTAAAAACCTATAAAAAATACTATAAGTTACCATGTCTTGTGTTGGTAGGTTATAATCATAATATATCGAGTATAGTAAGGACTTCTAAAATATAAACCATAAAAGAGTTCGAAATGCATACTTTATTTACAGTTTGTTACTTATTCTCTTTCAATTAATTTCCTTTTAAAAAAATTAATAATATAAATAATTAATGGGTATAATTCTGATGACTTTTCATTGTAATTTTTCTTTTAGAAATATGGTATACAGTTCAAATAAAGGGGGATTTAAAACACAAAATTTAGTTGATTTCAAAATCATAATATTATGAAAATAGTTACATAATTATTTCCAAATAGTAGATAAACAATTGAATGACAGTTTTCTATTATTTTTCATATATATATATATATATATATATTATTTTATTTTTTTAATTAATTTTTAATAAGTCTCATTTTCATCATTTAAGAAAATATTACATTTATTATTTTTTTCGTTAATTGTTATTTTCAATAATTTATTTTTTATATGTATTTTGTGCTAATTAATTCATGATACAATATACACATCCAACACACATATATAAAGTTATAAGAAACACATATTTTTTCCATTTAAATGAATATAATATTACATATAGTGTAATTTTAATTGCTATATTATATACTTCAATCTTTTTGTATGCAATCTTTTATATTGACGTGACATACACGTGTAGGGGTGTTCATGGTTTGGTTAAAAATCAAACCAAACTGCAAACCAAATCAAACCAACTTAAAAAATCGACATTCGATTTGGTTTGGTTTTAAATTTTAAAAACCGATAATATTTGGTTTGTTTATGGTTCTACTTAGAAAAAATTGATAAAATAACCAAAATGAATCGATAAATTATATATATAAATTTTATTATTTATTGAATATATGATATTAGGTTTTCATAAATAATTATAAATATTGTATACCTTTTAATCATTAATTTGATTTTAATCTACTTGTTTCACATGCATTACAACACTTTAAATCTCATTTCTTAAAAAATATGTCCAAACTCAACATTCTAAGTCTAATTATCTAATTGTATACATGTGGTGTGGTGTATTGTCAATTTTTAATTTTCTTTGCTAAGACATCCATCTACTCTTCAATGGCTTGTCCCTTTGATTTTTTAAGGGTTGACCATTATGCTTAAAGATGTATATTGCTTCTATGGATGTTAGACATGTGAAGTGAAAGGACCTCTATAGTTATGCAACTTAAATTTTCTAAAACTTCGAAATAGTGTTTAAAAATAATAGAAGATTCATATACATTCATCTTGTAATAATAGAGAGAATTTGTTGATTCCTAACGTTCATTTGAAATAGTTGTCTCATGTCCCGTTGCTTTACTATTATCAATTTATCATTAGCTAATCATAAGTCGAAAAATCGAACTAAACCGATAAGAACCAAATAGGTGGTTTTTATTTTATTTGGTTTGGTTTAGTTTTAAAATTTTAAAAACCGACTTAATTGGTTTGGTTACGGTTTTAATAAAAATCTATCCCTATACATGTGCATCGCACGTACACTAAACTAGTAGTGTAAAAATATGTGGGAAACGGTCAAATGTCCTCATACTATCAATATGAAGTCTGTCAGTAACGCAACATGTATTTTGGGATGGAGAGAGTAACACATAGTTTAGTAACTTTATTGTTAGAAAACTATTTTAGTAACTTTATTGTTACAAATGATTAATTCTTAATTGTGTGATTTTAGGATTACAAAAAATATGTTTCGTGATTATCGGTGAAATTAACTCGAAAAAAGTGTCACTTTTCCTTTGATACTTAACGGGGCTCCAACTTGTAACTAATTTTAAACTATAATAAAATTTGAAGGTTAAATTTGGTCATTTTTTTCGTCGAAGGATTTAATACATGGAGTCCACTTGTTTTGCATTGGCTTTAATAACAAAGGCAAATATGAGACGATTTCTAACAACAAGGGTATGAATGGATCAAAAGTGTAACAGACAAATTAAGCAATTTCAGATAATATAGGAGAAAATTTGTACCTTTTGCCAAAATACCTACACAAATTCATGGTAAACCTACAATAATAGTAAGCAATATTTTATTACATATTAAATTACACCGATGATATTAAGAAAAAAAAATATTATTAACATATATAATTTTAAAAGAAAAATACCTGGATTGAATTCATAATTATAGAGAGAAGCTAAGATAAACTTATGCAACGTTATGGGCACAATATTTTTTGACCGCTTTCAGTTATGCTATATAGATAGACTATCTTGTTAAATAAAATATCATATGTAAGTAAGTAATAAGGATTCATTTGATTATTTTGAGTATTAGGATCCCTTACCCCTAAAGGACCATTTTCTTAGGCTTAAACATGACTTAGATTTGCGGGAACGGGTAATCACGATTCCCCCATTAGTTGTATACATGGCCATTGTATTGCATCGTATCTCATCATATTTGCTTGTATTTGACTAACTTAATTGTCTTGAAATAGTGATTCTTGAAATTATATGTTGTACCTGAGATCTTTCGTTTTGCTACTATTATTGGTTATTGTTCTTATTATGGTTGTTTCACAATAACACAAGTGTTTTCAGCGACTAAACATTGTCACCACTTTGAGAAGAGTCTGTTTATGGCACTTACTGGGTGCGCATTGTTTATGTACTCATACGACACTTAATTTTTCTTTTTTGGGTGCAAGTTCAGAGTTAGCGTACAAGTCAAATAAGGAAAGGTTTGTTTATTTGTTCAGAAATATATTTTCAGCCTTCAGAGTACTAGTGGAGCATGTGGAGCCGTTTTGACCCCGTGGAAGTCTTGAGAAGATTTAGTAGTAAGTTCTATAGCTGATCCACAACCCCATCCTCCCTCTAGCCATTATACTTTTGTCTTTTATTTCAAAGAGTGTACTAGCATTTCATACCTATAAAATCTTAAAGACTCTTGTACTATGACTTCCAAGTTTTGGGAGATATCGTCGTATTTTAACATTTCTATCGTTATTCGACTGACTTATCATGAGTTAATAATGTCTTTTCATTTTATGATTTTTGCTTAATGACTAAAATTTGAGTAAAACTGGTCAGGCCTCACCCACAGGATTTAGATGTAAGTGCCTGATAAATGGATCATCTATCCATTTTAATGTTATCTTGCTTGGTCGATAATGGGATCAAAATGAGTGAGTTTCCATTCCATACTCAAGTTTGACTTTGATCATCTTCTCATATTAGAGTAAAAACTCTTCTTTTGAATGTTTTTCAGGGCTACTTTTCCAATCACATGTACTGCTACAATTAATTGGTGAACGAAGGAATAAATAAAATTATAACTTGCTTATGTTGACTCTTTTCCAAATTTTAGATTATTAGATGTAAGAAGGGACTTCTTCTCCGCCGGAACATAAGTTCTGGACAACTCTTAAGAAAATTACATATCGTAAAGTGTGTATTTGACAACTCTATGACCAGAACAACTTCATTTTTAACGACACTCTTTTGTCTACCATGGTAGTCATTATGTAAGAACATTTTCAACATGAGAAAATCCTTAATTTATGTGATTTGGAGCAATCAAAATCATCTTCACACAAACACTCATGGTCATGCCAGAAATTAGTTACAGGAATTAAGATCATTTGTTTGAGATTGCAAAAGCACATTTTCATTAATATGTTAGAGCTATACTCGTATAAAGTATCATAGGTGGATTCAAGATTTTTATTTTATGGGTTCGAATATGAAATTCTACCGTAACTTATTTGATTTACAAGATTTGAATTTGTCACGATCCAAAAGTTGAGGCCATGATGGCACTTACGTCGACCCAACCTTAGTAGGTAAGCCAAAAATTTGAAAAGACAAGAAAAATGATATATGAAGAAAATAAGTAAATAAGAGACTTCTAAAATGATGTTAGGCCATAATATGTAAATATCCAAACAAATACACCAATCCCCAAAACCTGGTGTCATAAGTGTGAAAAGTATCTAAATACAATACGAAAAAATCTGAAATACATAAATCTGTCTCTGAAAGTAAAAAAACACAAAGTAAGATAGGAGGAGGTCCAGAATCTGCCCCAAATGCTAGAGCTTACCAGTACCTCGAAATTAGACTCTCACCGAACAAGCTCAGCCACTGCGGGTCGTACTCGTACTGGGATCTACACCGAAAGGACACAGAAGTAGGAGTGAGTATGGTCCATTTGTACTCGATAAGTATCATAGGCCGACTAAGCAAAGTAGAAAACTAAACAAGTAAAAGATACTATGAGCACTTCCACCTGCATACAGAAAAGTTTCCAAATGGTACCTCACACCGTCTCCATTAAAAATTCTACACTATAACATCTATAAAGGCTAACTATACACAAAAATATAAGGAAATCAAGTACCAGGCAACAAACACATAGGTAGAGATGCAAATTATGTAATACAATGCGAATGCGATGCAATGATAGTGGGATGATGATAATATAAGCTATCGTATGACTTTCATATACACATTCCAAGCCTCGGCTCTTTGGATAGGACCCATGGGGGGTTCACAACTCATATACTCTCACAATCTCAATATTATATCTTAATCACCTTGCCGGAAAATGACCTCGGTCAAGGATTTTCAAAATATCACAATCACCTTGTCGGCAAATGACCTTGACCAAGGATTTTATAAAGTGTCTCAATCAACCTTGTCGGCAAGTGACCTCGGCCAAGGGTTTTATAAAATATTCCTTTCAAAATTAGTGTTTCTCGATGGCACCGGTATCTCATGAATATATATGTATGAAATGAGGATGTAATGCTCACAACCAATTAGTATGAAGATGATAATCAATTTAATATAAGTATAAATGAGCTCAGAATCAATTCAATAAGTCAATAATTCATGATATAAGCCCTCACATGACACCACTAGAATAAATAGTCATGTAAGACCTCAATAATATCATTTCAAAACCCCTCAGTCAGGCATCACTATTATGATAGAGGCAAATAATGCTCAAACATGCCTATAATATCTATTCAAGCCCCCGCACGGGCATCACAACAATAATAATGGCTTTTAATGCACAAATAAGGCCTACAAATATCAAATAACGTCCCCACACGGGCATCACACTAAATATAATCTCTTAAGTCAACAACAATGTGAATATAAGCCCCCACACAGGCAACACAATAATAATAATAACTTCAAAATACAATTCCCATGTCTAGTTTCCCTAACCCATAGCATGCTTTACAAGAATAGTTAACTATACAGCCCAGTCTGAAAAAAGTTAAGTCATAACCTACCTCGAAGAGCAGAAATCCAAGCCTTGACCCTTCAACATGGAGCCTTTCCTTTACGAGTGGTCTCAGAACAAACTAAATCTATCAAATATGTAATCTACACATTAAAAGGGAACTAATGATACCCATATCGGCTATATTTAAATCGGGTCTAAAAATAATTTAAAAAATGAGTTCGAAATTGAAAGGAATAAATATGAAATTTTATTTTAGAAACATGTTCCTCATAACAAGAGGAGTCTAAATTTGAAAACCCATATAAAGACGAGGTCAAATCGATCTTCAAATCAAAGAAAAACCCATTTAAAGTTTACCAGGTGAAAATCCCAAAAATCCATTTTGAAATCAAGTTTTAAAAACCATTTTGAAGATAGAATCAATAGGAAATTATGGAAATAGGAGTTTAGAGGTTATCCAAGCATGAATGATGAAGAAACCTCTTAGAAATCATCTTTCCCGGAGCTCCCAAGTCTAAAAATGGTAAAAAATTGCAAAAATGGGATTTTATACTGTTTAGTGAACAATACCTTGCAATCGCGGTCCCCACCTCACAATCGCGAGGGTCAAAATTGACCAGACATAAAATTGGTCTTCGCGTTTGCGATCATCCCTTTTCATTTGCGAAGCTGTTGACTCAGACCACTCGCGTTCGCGATGGTCCTGTCACGATGAAGCGATCCGACCCAATCCCCTAAGTTACCTTTCGTGAATGCGTTCCCACCGTCGCATTCGCAATGAAGGATATTTTCCTTCTCCCCATTTTCATCCAAAGGCTCGCGTTCGAGAAGAAGGAACTGACTTGCACCAGATATCAGCAACTTTTGCTGAATTCGCAAGTTTCCCCAAACCTCTGAACAGATCCTCGAAATTTATTCGGGACCCCACAGAAGTAAACCAAATATGCTACTAGACTATTTTCGATGTTTCAAACTCAATGACACTGTCGGATTTTTTAAAAGAGATCATTTATAATAAATTAGCCGTCGGGACCGCTTTGAGCTTATTTTAGCTAGTTTTCGTCAAAAAGGTGTCACGACCCAAACAGTCATGATTGGCACCCACTTTAAACTATGGTGGGAGAACCATACTTAACCCAACCCTCACCAATCAAGTGTAATAATCAATGATTACTTTCTACTATTTTCATCGTTAAGAAGTTCTAAACTCAATTATTGAGTAAAGAAGTAAAATGACCCAACATATTCATCAAATCACTAAAAGAGTGTGGGAGTTCTCTATTTATTACATCCCCGGGACCTGAAGTCACCGTACAAGAACAACTAAGAATGTCTAAGCAGGTAACTAACAAATTATTCAAAATTCGAAAGGAAATAAGAAAAAATCTTAGTCCCAAAACAAGGGACATAAACACAAATCAGAAGATTCAATGGCTATCCGGTCATGGTACTCACCCTTGAACCTGAGTCTGGAACTGCTGGCTAAAGTTAAGGTCTCGTCCTCAAACGCCAGAACAGGATCTGCACTCAACAAAAATAAGAGCACAGGTAGCATCAGTACATCAACATGTATTGGTAGGCATCATAGGTCGACTTAACCCGACACCATACAAATAAGTAAACTAAATAAATTCAAAGCAATCATCACATAACTTATAATAAAAGACAAACAACATATTTATGACACTTCACTTTAGAGGGAGTACAAACTTATGTGTATATCTTTTTACACTTAGACAATTTCGTCAGTAAGTTGCATCACAACATATAATTATAAGTGTACATTCAATGCATATAGTGAATTTATGAATGCAAGATATGCGTATCTTCTCTTTCCCTTCTCAAACTCATCAACATCATGATCAGTATCAATATTAACATCATTATCAACTCATCATCAACAACATCATGAACATCATGATATCAATATCAACATCACTATCATCAACTCATTATCATCAATATTGATGAATATGTAAATACAATCAATAATAACAAGTAGTGCTCGAAAGCAATCACAAATATTCAATTCACATATAAGCACAGAGTCAAGCAAGTCTAATTACTACAATAAACCGTAACCTACCTCGATTCCCTGCTCGAACCACATTTAGGCCACAAGCTTGCCTTTTCTTTCTCTTTCACTTTGATCTTGATCTATAACAATAAGTTCACATACTCATTTCAATCATTTCATTCATTCTAATCACTAGGGTCAATAATTAACAAAATTTATCCATAATTTTGCCCTTATTCATCATCTTAGAGTTTTCTACCCTTTAAACTTCTTGAATTCTACTTTATTTGGCATGTACAACTATGATTCTTCTCCAATTAGTATTTTCTAACACCCTAACATCATTATCAACCGATTTTATACCTATTCCCACCAATTTGTATTAAGTTCATGAATTAGGGATAAAACCCAATTTTCCACCATGAACAAGATTCTAATGATTCTCAATGATTTTAAGAAGTAATTCAAGTTTAGAATGTATGAAACTTACCTCCAAAGATGAAAACTTTTGAAAATTTGTAGAAAATCGCCTTCCCCAGAGCCTTGATTCATTTTTCAAAAAGTGGGGAATGAAATGTCTTTCTGGTTATAAAAGCTGAAATTTACTGCATTTTACCACTGCAGAGGTAAAGTTACCGCTGCAACGGTTCGCAACAAAAGTGAGGCTACCGCTGTAGTGGTACCTTTTCTGCTGTAGTAGTTTCTTTTTCCGTTACAGCAGTCCCGGGCAGAAACTCAAGACCTCTCCCTAAATGGGTCTATTTTACAACACATCCCTCGAAATACGACATCGCAAACCAACCCTTCCACGGTAAACTCTATAACCGGAGTTCTAAATTCTATTTTATGTGGGGAAAGTTACTACGGCTTCCGAAACTTGTCATCTATCTAAAAATCAAGTCAAACACCCCCACGAACACTCACATTAGTACTAGATTTCCTTAGACTAGTACACCCTTAAAAATTATCTAACATTAGGCTAGTCCTAAATTTCTTAAAATTTGTCTAAGGAAAGGCTTGACAAAGGTTTTACCTCTTATTTCAGCTTAATGATGATTTGGATCATTACATTAGATACCAATTTACCACTCGTTCATCCCCTAACAACCATTAGCCCAAAATGACACCACTAAGGCAAGAGTACATACATGAGCCTATGAACAAGTGTGGGTATCGCTTGCGTATTTCTTTCTCTGTCTCCTAAGTTGCTACTTCAATTGAACGATTCCTCCATTGAACCTTTACACAAGGAATAACTCTAGTCCTCAATTTTCTCATGTCCCTATTTAATATAGCAATTAGTCTTTATCAAACAAATCGGGTTCCTAAAGAATAATGTAATCACCATCTCCGTGATACTTTTTTAACATCAATACCTGAAATACTAGGTGAACCCCAGACATACTAGGAGGCAAGGCTAGCTTATAATCTACTGACCCTATTCCTTTCAAAACCTCAAAGGGTCCAGTGTACCTTAGACTCAAATTTTCCCTTCTTACCAAAATGCATCACACCCTTCATAGGTGACACTTTCAAGAGTACTTTCTCTCCCTGTTCAAACTTTACATCCCTCACCTTATTATCCGTGTATTCTTTCTGTAGGCTCTGAGATGCTAGGAGCTTTTTTTGTATAAACCTTACCTTCTCCACCGAATCCTTCAGCATATCAGTACCCCAAGGCCTCACATCAAATGCGTCAAACCATCCGATTGAAGACCTACATCTTCTACCATATAAGGCTTCAAAAAGAGCCATGTCAATACTAGAGTGGTAGCTATTGTTGTAGGAAAATTCATACAAAGGTAGATATTGGTCCCACTGACCCCCGAAATCCATTACATAAGTTCGAAGCATATCCTCAAGCACTTGGAGTATTTCACATATAGTTGTTTTTTCTTAAGCAACCCCAACACTGTACGCAAGTGAGTCTCATGCTCTTCTTCACTCTTAGAGTAAACCAGAATGTCATCGATGAAGATAATGACGAAAGAATCCAGAAATGACTTAAAAAACCCGTTCATCAGACTCATAAAGGTAGCTAGGGCATTGGTCAAGCCAAAAGACATAACTAGAACCTCGTAGTGCCCATAACGAGTTTGAAAAACAGTCATTGGGATGTCCTCTACCCTAATCTTGAGCTGGTGATAACCCGACCTTAAATTACTTTTGGAGAATACTGCAGCTCCTTGCAACTGGTCAAATCATCTATCCTAAGCAAATGATACTTTTTGCGAATGGTTACCTTATTCAACTGGTGGTAGCCCTCATGCTACCATCCTTCTTTTTAACAAACAAAATAGGAGCATCCCAAAGAGAAACACTTAGGTGAATAAATCCCTTCTATAACAATTCTTGAAATTGAGAGTTTAATTCTCTTAACTTTACTGGTGCTATACTATAAGGAGGGATACTGATGGGATGAGTTCCTGGCTCTAAGTCTGTACAAAAATCAATATCATAATTCAGAGGCATACCAGAAAGGTCATCAAGAAATATTTCTAAGAATTCACACACAACTGGAACCAAAGCTATGGGGGGAATTACAGATTTAGCTTCCCGAATATGGGCTAAAAACGCCTTACACCCCTTTTTTTTAAAACAATTTCTAGGCACTAATAAATGACACTGTTCTCATAGGAGTAAACTTAAAAGTACCCTCCCACTCTAACTTTTCCATCACAGTCATAACTATAGTAACAGTTTTAGCATAACAATCAAGAATGCACAATAAGGAGACAACCAAATTATCCCCAAAATAATATCAAATTCCTCCATGTCTAAAATTACTAAATCTGCTTAGGTTTTGTACCTCATAAACATCACATGGCATGCTCTATAAACCTGATCAACACATACAGATACCCTAATCGGTGTAGATACATATATAGGAGTATCAAATAATTCATAGGCCAAATTCCAACCCAAAGTAAATTTCACAGACATATAGGAGAAAGTGGACCCGAGATCAAACAATACAGAAGCCATACAATCAAAGACAAGAATAGTACCTATGATCACAGCATCAAATGCTTCTACTTTAGGATGAGCCGGAACAACATAAAGTTGGGCTTTATCACCACCCTGACCTCCACCTCTACCAGCCTGAGCACCATTTCTACCGACCTATCCTCTATATCGATTAGCTTTGTTGCCACTTCTTCCTGCAACCTAGCCACCACGCCTACCTTGGGTACGACCTCTACCATTTTCTCCACCACTACGACCTACTGGAACTAGAGCACTAAAAGCCGATTGTTGAGTCAACTGACCAGCAGACAAGAAGTTAGGACAATACCTCCTGATGCTGAAAAAAGGCCTCTGAACTGAAGAGAAAGAAGTGTATAACGTCTTGTCCGTGGAGGCTGATAACTGACCCCAGATGGGCCGCCTCTTATGAACATGGGCATGGCTGAATGATAATGCGGGGAAGAAAGACCCTGCGACCCATGACCCTTAGAAAAAGTACCACCGAACTGGCTAGAAGTCCGGGCCTTCTTTTCTTCTACTTTCACTTATCCTTGCTTCCCAATTGCCTCAGCCTTTTTAGCAAATTCCACAACCTCTTGGAAGGACTTGCCCACTGCCACAACTGATAGAGTAAACATTTGAATCCCAGAATTCAGACCCTTCACAAAGTACCTGATTTGCTCCTCCTCTGAAGCGATCAACTGAAGAGCATAATGAGAAACGATATGAAACTTGGCCTCATAGGCCGCCTCATACATGTCACCCTAATCTAACCTCAAAAATTCATCTTTTTTTTTTATTAGGATAAGCGTGGGGAACATACTTCTCCAGAAAGACATTCTAAAACTATACCTAAGTAAGTGGAGGTATGGTAGCCCTGCACTCTATAAATGACCTTCACTATTGCTTGGCTTCAACCTACAACTGAAAAGAAACAAAATCCACATCGTACCTTTTAACAATACCCATCTTATGCAGACTTTCATGACAATACATCCTCAGAATCTGTACCCTAAAATACTGGGGGTTTCATTTTCATGAACTTGCAGAATAGTCCATGCTCATCATCAATCATCATCGGTCCAAGTACGTATCGGGGATACACCCCTGTCTTAGAGACCTCATCCATCTTTGGTGCCACAACGGCTGTATGTTGTAAGGCCGGGGATGGAAACACAAGAAAAACAAGTGCAACGTCTGTACCAGCTAAACGACATAAATACCCTAATATTTACTGAATCAACTTTGACATCATAGGTACCTGGGCTGCAATATTTTGAATAGGTATCGTAGTGTCAGGAATTACCACCTCCTCCTGCTCAATGGCTACATCTTTATTCTGAGCTAACTCTTAAGCATCCTATTATGGGGGAGGAGAGGGTGATCTATGCCTAGCAGGTCCTCCGACTGCCTGGGCTCCACCTCTAACAAGTGATGATTTTCTTTCCCCTCTCCTGGACCTACCCCTCACGGGTGGTCTACCCCAAACCGCAGCCTCAGCGGCTGGTGCAGGAGTTGCTGCTAGTGCCGGTATTCGATTGACTACTACTGCTCTAGAAAAATATGTGTTCACCATCAATGGAATAAGAATGAAGGAGTTAGATACCAATTTGGATCACCAGATACCAACTGGAATTAAGTAATAGCACGAAAGAAAGAAAGGAGTTCATTTCTTAAAGACCTGTAGCCTCTCGAAGAAAAGTACAGATGTCTCTGTACCGTTCTTCAAGACTCTACTAGACCTGTTCTTGTACGATGAGATCTACAAACCCAGTGGTCTATTACCATCTTTGTCACGACCCAAACGGTCATGATTGGCACCACCCTAAACTATGGCGGGAGAACTATGCTTAACCCAATCCTCACTAATCAAGTGTAACAGTTAACGATTAATTTCTACTACTTTCATTAGTAATAAGTTCTAAACTTAATTATCGAGTAAAGAAGTAAAATGTCAAACCCATCATATTCATCAGATCTCTAATAGAGTAAAAAATCTCTATTTATTATATTATCGACAACTGAAGTCACCATACAAGAACAACTAAGAATGTCTAAACAAGTAACTAATAGATTATCCAAAATTCGGAAGGAAATACAAAAAATCTTAGTCCTAAAACAAGGGACATAAACACAAATAAGAAGATTTAATGTCTGCCCGGTCTTGGAGCTCACCCTTGAACCTGAGTCTGGAACTGCTGGCTAAAGTAGAGGTCTAATCTCAAAAGTCAAAATACGCTCTGCACGCAACAAAAAGAAGAACAAAAGTAGCATCAGTAGATCAACAAGTACTGGTAGGCATCATAGGTCGACTCAACCCAACACCATACAAATAAATAAACCAAATAAATGCAAAAAAATCAACACAAAACTTATAATAAAAGACAAACAACACATTTACGACACTTACTTTAGAGGGAGTACAAACTCATGTTTATATCTTTTTACACTTAGACAATTTGGTCAGTTAGTTGCATCACAACATATAATTATGAGTGTACATTTAATGTATATGGTAAATGTATGAATGCAAGATGTGCGCATTATCTCTTTCCCTTATCAAGCTCATCAACATCATTCTCAACATCATGAATATCATGATCAATAGCAATATCAATATCAACATCACTATCATCAACTCATCATCAATAATATCATGAACATCATGATTTCAACATCAACATCACTATCATGATCTCATTATCATCAATATGTATGAATATGCAAATGCAGTCAATAATCACAAGTAGGTCGAAAGCAATCACAAATATTTAATTCATATATAAGCATAGAGTCAAGCAAGTCTAATTGCTATAATAAATCATAACTTATCTCGATTCCTTGCTCGAACCATTTTTAGGCCACAAACTAGCCTTTCCTTTCTCTTTTACTTTGATCTTGATCTATAACAACAAGTTCACATACCCATTTCAATAATTTCATTTCTTCTAGTCACTAGGGGTCAATAATTAACAAAATTTGTCCATAATTTTTTCCTAGTTCATCATCTTAGGCTTTTCTACCCTTTAAACCGCTTGAATTCTACTTTATTTGGCATGAACCACTATTATTCGTTTACAATTAGTGTTTTATTGCACCCTAACATCATTATCAATTGATTTTATACCCATTCCCACCAATTTATATTAAGTTCATGAATTAGGACTAAACCCCAATTTTCCACATTGAATAAGATTCTAACGATTCTCAATGATTTTAAGAAGTAATTCAAGTTTAGAATGTATGAAACTTACCTCCAAAGATGAAAACCTCTGAAAATTCACAGAAAATTGCCTTCCCCAGAGCCTTGATTCATTTTTCAAAAAGTGGGGTATGAAACGTGTTTCTGGTTTAAAAAATGAAATTTACTGAATTTTACCACTACAACGGTAAAGTTTCTGCTACAATGGTTTGCGATGAAATTGAGCCTATCGCTGCAACGATTCCTTCTTTTGCTGTAATGGTCCCCGGTAGAAACTCGGTGCCTCTCCCCTAATGGGTCTACTTCGTAAAACATCCCGCAAAATATGACATCGCAAACCAACCCTTCCATGATAAACTCTATAACCGAAGTTTTATAACTCCATTTTACATGTCAGAAATTGCGACGGCTTCTTAAACTCATCATCTATCTAAAAATCAAGTCTAACACCCCCACCAACGCTTATATTAGTACCATAGTTCCTTAAAATAGTACACTCTCAAAAATCATATAACACTAGGCTAGCCTTGGATTTCTTAAAATTGTCTAAGGAAAGGCTTGGCGAAGGTTTTATCTGTTATTTCAGCATAACGACGATTTGGATCATTACTAAGGGTCGAAATGTAAAATAAAGGCTCCAATCCCGAACTATCTATGCTAATTACCCAAAATTGACATTTCGGATCTAATGGAACTGTCCAAATCGCCATCCGACGCTCGAAACTCAAAATGTTGTCCGAAGTCAATCTCATACTCATGGCTTAAAAGCCTCAAAAAGTCTCAAACTCACCCAAATCACCCTTGAATGCATGGGAAATCATGCCAACCATCCCCACAACTCACAAATAGCATATATAACTACAGAGATGGAAAAAATGGTCAAAACATATAAAAAGGTGAAATTCACAACTACGGTTGTCACATTTTCCACCACTAAGACACATGTTCGTCCTCAAACTAAAAAGTAAATAAAGTACCTGAAGCGGTAAGAAGTTGGGGGTATCTAAGTTGCATATCGAACTCGACCTCCCAAGGAGCCTCTTCAATAGGGCAGTGTCCCCGCTGGACCTTTTCTTAATCAATATGCTTAGACCTCAACTTCCTAGTCTGCCTGTCTAGGATAGCAATGGGCGCCTCCTCAAAGGATAAATCATGGTCTAATAAAATAGAATCCCACCGAATCAAATGTGCATCATCTAGACGGTACCCCTTCAATATGGAAACGTGGAATACGGGATGAATAACTGACAGATGTGGAGGCAAAGCTAGCCTATACGCCACATCACTTCTCAAGGATCTCAAAAGGGCCAATGAACCTCAGACTATGCTTCCCTTTCTTCCGAAACCTCATCACACCCTTTATAGGTGAAACCTTCAACATAACTCGATCTCTAATCATGAAGGCAATATCGCGGTCTTGACGGTTGACATAACTTTTTTGCCTACTCTAGGTAGCCTCTAGCCTCTGCTGAATCAGTCTTACTTTATCCATTAAGTCTCGCAGCAAATTCGTGCCCCAAGGCCTTACCTCAAAAGAGTCAAACCATCCCATGGGGGATCTACACCTCTACCCGTACAAAGCCTCAAAAAGGGCCATCTAAATACTGAGATAGTAACTGTTATTGTAGGCAAACTCCACTAAGGGCAAGAACTGGTCCCAATGACCACTAAAATCTATAACACACACCCAAAGCATGTCCTTTAGCACATGAATAGTCCTCTCAGACTAACCATCTATTTGAGAATGAAAAGCTATACTCAAATCAAGCTGAGTACCCAACTCACTCTGCATAGTACTTCAAAAAACTAGAAGTAAACTGAGTACCTCTATCAGAAACAATGGACATAGGGATGCCATGCAATCAAATAATCTCTCTGATGTAGATCTTGGCCAATTTCTCTACATTATAATTTGCTCTCACAAGTACAAAATGCGATGATTTGGTCAATCTATCGCAATTACCCAAATAGAGTCAAACTTCCCCAAGGTCGGGGGTAGGCCAATAATAAATTCCATAGTGAAATGCTCCCACTTCCACTCAGGAATGGGTTTCCTCTGCATCGTACCACCCGATCACTGATGCTCATACTTCACCTGCTGGTAATTTAAACACTTAGCCATTATCTCTACAATATCCTTCTTCATACCACCCCACCAATTATGCTACTTTAGGTCATAATACATCTTTGGCGCTCCTGGGTGAATGGAATATCTAGAATAATAAACCTCCTCTAAGATCAATCTAACCCATCCACCAACCCTCGACACACAAACTCAACCACTAATCCTCCAAACACTATCAGAATCAAGAGATGTTAACTTTGCCTCACCACTTAACACTTTATCATGAATCAGCCTCAACATATCATCATTAAATTGATTAGCTCGAATCTGGTTCATCAAGGAAGACTTAGCCTCAACACTAGCCAAAACATGCCCGGGTGCCAAAATATCAAGCCTAACCAACTGGTTAACCAAAGTCTGAACCTCTAAGGCCAAAGGTTGCTCCTGGGTCAAAAGATAAGCTGAACTCCCCATACTAACCGTCTTTTGGCTCAAGGCATCAACTACTACATTGGCCTTAACCAGATAATACAAAATGGTGAGATCATAATCCTTGAGCAACTCAAGCCATCGATGCTATCTTATATTAAGGTCTCGCAGAGTGAAGAAGTACTGAAGGTAATGATGATCGGAGAAAATCTCGCAATAGACTCCATACAAGTAATGTCGCCACAACTTCAACACAAAAACAATCGCGGCCAACTCCAAATCATGGGTAGGATAATTCTTCTTATGAGGCTTCAACTGTCAAGAAATATAAGCAATCACCTTACCCTCCTGCATCAATACACCACCCAAGCCAACTCTGAAAGTATCACTAAACATGGTAAAACCCACGACCTCTTTAGGCAAGGTCAAGATAGGTGCCAAAGTCAACAACTCCTTAAGCTTTTGAAAGCTCTCCTCACAAGCATCCGACCACTGAAATACAATATTTTTCTAAGTCAACCTGGTCAAAGGAGCCGTAATAGAAGAGAAGCTCTGCACAGTGCGTTCATAATATCCCGCTAGCCAAATAAAACTCTAAATCTCGGTAGGATAAATAGGTCTAGCCCAATCACAAACGGTAGCTATCTTGGCCAAATCGACCATAATGTTATCCTTGGTCACTACATGACCCAGGAAAGAAATAGAATTTAACCACTCACACTTGGAGAACTTGGCATACAACTTTTCATCTTGCAACCTCTGAAGTATAGTCCTTAAGTGTCTCACATGGGCAGCAACGTTCTTGGAATAAACCAGGATATCATCAATGAACACAATCATAAAAGAATTAAGATAAGGTTAAAATACTCGGTTCATCAAATCCATGAGTGTTGTTGTGGCATTGGACAATCCAAAAGACATAACCAAGAACTTATAATGACTATATCAAGTTCAAAAAGCCGTCTTCGAAACATCCAAAACTCTAACCCTCAATTGATAATAACTAAATCTCAAGTCAATCTTAGAAAACATCGAGGCACCCTAAAGCTAGTCAAATAGATCATCAATGTAAGGAAGATGATACGTGTTCTTGACCATCACCTTGCTCAATTATCGATAGTCAATACATACTCATAGATCCATCCTTCTTCTTTACAAATAAGATAGGATCACCCCAAGGAGACACACTAGGTCTAATGAAACCCTTACCAAACATATCTTGCAATTGCTTTTTCAAATCCTTCTACTCATCTGGGGCTATCCTATAAGGAGAAATAGTTGGTAACGTCAATAGCATAATCAATGTCCCGGTACGAAGGCATACCAGGTAAGTCCATAGAAAACACATCCTGAAACTCTCTAACAACTCAAACGGAATCTAAGAGAGGCAGTGAAACAACACTAGTATCACGAACATAAGCCAAATAAGACATACACTCTTTTTTCACCATGCAAAGAGCTCGTAGAAAAGATACAAGTCCCTTTGGACCCAAACTAGGCGTACCTTTCCATGCTAACCTTGGCATACCCAGAGTAGCTAAAGACACGATCTTGGCAAAATAATCCAAAACCACATGATAAGGAGCTAACCAATCCATACCCCAGAAAACATCAAAATCAACCATATCTAGACTAATCAGGTCCACCTAGGTCTTACACCCCACAAAGGTCACCACAAAAGATTGGTACCTTCGATCCACCACTAAAGAATCTCTTACTGGGGAAGAAACACGAATAGGCTCAACATGGGACTCACATGCAGCATCAAAACCAGTAGCAAAGTATGTAGACACATAAGAGAATATAGACCCAGGGTTAAATAGTACGAAAATAGAAAGATGGAAAACCAGGATGATACCTATGATAACTGCATTAGAGGCCTCTACCTCAAGTCTCCCAGTAATAGCATAACACTGACCATGCTCACTACTAGACTGTGCAACCTTGCATCCACTACTACAAGCTCCCAGAGCTCTACCATGAGCACTTCTAGTGCCACATCTGCTAGTCTTTGAACTATCTCTGACTGCACATATAAGAGTACTGTAAAGTTGAAGCTGAGAACCCTGCTGGGCAGGACCTAATACATGTTGGGGATACTCCCTCACATTATGACTAGTCACGTGATATATAAAACAATCTCTACCACCTATATCACACTAAGAGGGCCCAAACAAACCAGAATGCCCTCCCTGACTGAAAGAACCAAAACTAGAGCCTCTACCTGCATGACCTGACCTTTGATTGCCTGATGCCCCAGAAACCACAGACCTACTATCTGAACCCTATAAAACTGCTTGAACTAGTCTACTATAATAACTGTGAGCATCTCTGCTAGAGAAATCCCTACCTCGAGACATTGTTCACTAAACTCACCATTTAGACAAATCTTCTTAGCACTGCCACCACCCTAAGTACCCTGACAAATTAACTCGATCAACTTAGAATGCTCTATGATACTTTATAAAGAAGCTCCTGAAACCACTATATGAGTATCAACTAATAATAACTTACCAAACCCTTGACAAACTTCCTGATCCTTTTAGGTTCGGTAGAGATACTGGCAGTGGAATATCTAGATAGTGCATAAAAATATACCTCATACTCTACAATAGACATGAAGCCCTGCTCCAGGTGATCAAACTCATCTTTCATCTGATCCCACAAACTGTAAGGCACAAAATTCTCCCAAAAAGCCTTAGAAAACTGGGTTTATGTCATAGCAGGTGAACCTAATGGTCTACAACTAGTAAGAGACCTCCACCATTATTTGGCAACGTCAATCAAATGATAAGTCATGTAAGCAACACCATGGGACTCAAGGGATCCAAGGTTATGCAACCTCTCCTGACAATCAAACAAAAATTCATAGGCGTCCTCTGTAATGACACCACTAAACTTAGGAGAAGCCAAGTGAATGAACCTCTTAAATATTTTTTGATTGTCAGAAAACATCAGAGGACCTAAAGCAATAGGAGGAACAGTAAGTCTAGTAGGCAAAGAATCATTATGAGAGGATACCATAGTAGATGGTTGTACCCTTGGAATCGAAAAGCCATGAGTAGGAGCCTGCTATGGCGGCTGAAAACCTCCTAGAATATGAGAAATACCCCACAAACTTGGTAGAATACCTACCTGGGGAACGCCATCCAGATGATCTAACAGATGAATCAATAAATCCTAGAGCACCAGGGTAGCGACTGAACTCTGAGGAGCCTGAGATGGTCTCGTACCCTTTGTCTGATAATCCACTGCATCATAATAACTCTCAGGTTTAGTAAAGGCCACTCTAGCCTGTCCTCTAGCTGAAGCAGCTCTTCATGCCTGACCTCTACCTCTAGCTCGACCATGACCCCTACTTCGCCTCCTGACTGGGGCTCCAACAGTGGGTGCTAGATCAACATCCTCAATATCTCTGGATCTAGTCCTTACCCTTTGTACAGAAAAGAATGGAATACATGTTTATAATATTGGGCATGAACAACCCGCATGATAAGAAATCAATTTAGAGAAGTTTTTCCTAAAGATATCTTATAGCCTCTCGAAGATAGATATGGATATCAATGGATCAATTTACGAGACTCTACTAGTCATCCTACTCTTACACTTATGAGACTGGTGAATCTAGCACTCTGGTACCAATTTGTCATGACCCAAGATTTGAGGTCATGATGGCACCTACATTGACCCCACCTTGGTAGGTAAGCCAAAAACCCAAAAAGAAAAAAATGATATATGAAGAAAATAAGTAAATATGAGACTTCTAGAATGATGTCAGGCTATAATATATAAATATCCAAAGAAATACATCAATCCCCAAAACCTGGTGTCATAAGTGTGAAGAGCATCTAAATACAATACGAAAGAAAGTTGAAATACATAAATTTGTCTCTGAAAGTAAATAAAGACAAAGTAAGATAGGAGGAGGTAAAAAAATCTACCCCGAACGTTGGAGCTCACTAGTACCTCAATATCAGACTCTCACCGCACAAGATCAGCCACCGCGGGTTGCACTCATACTAGGATTTGCATCAAAAGGGCACTGAAGTAGGAATAAGTACAATCCACTTATACTCAGTAGGTATCATAGGTCGACTAAGCAAAGTAGAAAACTAAATAAGTAAAAGATACTATGAGCACTTTCACCTGCATACAAAAAAATTCCCAAATGGTAGCTCACACCGTCTACACTAAATTTTTTGTAATATAATATCTATAAAGGCTAATTGTACATGAAAACATAAGAAAATCAAGTACCAGGAAACAAACACATAGGTAAAGATGCAAATAATGCAACACAATGCGAATGCAATGCAATAATGGTGGGATAATGATGATATAAGCCATCGTATGACTTTCGTATGCACCTTCCTAGCCTCAGCGCTTCGGAAAGGACCCATGGGGGATTCACAATCCATATACTCTCACAATCACAATATTATATCTCAATCACTTTGCCGAAAAATGAAATCGGTCAAGAGTTTTCAAAATATCATAATTTCCTTATCGACAAATGACCTCGGCCAAAGGTTTTATAAAGGGTTTCAATCAACCTTGTCTGTAAGTGACCTAGGCCAAGGATTATATAAAATATTCCTTTTAAAATTAGTATTTATCGATGGTACTAGTATCTCATGAATATGTATGTATGAAATGATGATGTAATACTTATAACCAATTAGTATGAAAATGATAATCTATTCAGTACAAGTATAAATGAGCTCAAAATCAACTCAATATATCAATAATTTATGATATAAGTCCTCACACGGCACCATTAGAATAAATAGTCATGTAAGACCTCAATAATATCATTTAAAAATGCCTCACTGGAGCATCACTATCATGATAGAGGTATATAATGCTCAAATAGGCATATAATATCTATTCAATCCCCTGTACGGGTATCACAATAATAATAATGACTTTTAATAAATAAATAAGGCCTACAAATATCAAATAAAGCCCCCACAGAGGCATCAAACTAAAAATAATCTCTCAAGTCAATAATAATGTGAATATAAGCCCTCACATGAGCAACATGATAATAATAATAACTTTGAAATACAATTCCCACATCTAATTTCCCTAACCCATAGAATTCTTTACAAGAATAGTTAAGTACCCATCCCAGTCTAAAGAAATTTAAGCTATAACCTACCTCAAAGAGCCGAAATTCAAGTCTAGACCCTTCAATGCAGAACCTTTCATTCATGAGCGGTCTCAAAATGAACTAAATCTATCAAATATGTAATTATATGCATCAAAAAAGAACTACTGATACCCATATTGACTATATTTAAATTGGGTCCAAAAATAGTTTGAAAAATGAGTTTGAAATTGAAAGGGATAAATCTGGAATTTATTTTAGAAACATGTTTCTCATAACAAGAGGAGTCTAAATTTGAAACCCCATGTAAATACAATGTCAAATTGAACTTCAAATTGAAGAAAAACCCATTGATAGTTTATTAGGTGAAAACCCCAAAAATCCATTTTGAAATCAAGTTTTTAAAACTATTTTGAAGATAGAATCAATAGAAAATAATGGAAATAGGAGTTTAGAGGTTATAAAAGCACAAATGATGAAGAAACCCTTTAGAAATCTTCTTTCATAAAGCACCCAAGTCCAAAAATGGTAAAAAATCATGAAAATGGGACTTCATACTATTAAGGTGAACAGTACCTCGCGATCGCGAGGGTCAAATTTGAATAGACATAAAAATTGGTCTTTGCATTCATGATCAGCCTTTTGCATTCACAAAGGCTATTGACCATGAACACTCACATTTCTGATGGTTTGGTCGCAATTGCGATGAAACGACCTAACCCGATCCCCTAAGATATCCTTCGTGAACGTAGTCCTACCATTGCATTTGTGATGAAGGACTTTTTCCTTCTCTGTTTTTGTGGCCAAAGGCCCATGTTTTTGAAGAAAAAACTATCTTGCACCAGATATCAACAACTTTTACTGAATTTGCAAGTTTCCCAAAACCTCTAAACGGACCTGTAATGATCCTCCAGGTCATTCTCTCAATTTACATACATTTTTAGTGTTTTGAACCTTCCAATAGTGGCTACATATCATTTATGACTTACCAAAATTATCGATTCGGTTATCGGACAGTTCGTTTAGATTTTAGGCTCAATTTCCTGTTTTGGAGCTTTTGCTATGAAGGAATTAGTCTCGCACCAAAACTCCTAGTTAACGACCTCAGATGAGAATTTTGATAGCACCTTCAGCTCCAAAATGTTGATTTTAGGCTAGGGGACCCTTGGTTTGGGTCCCGAGGCTTTCAGACTTATTTTGGGCTATTAGGTAGAATTTGGTTAAAATGGAACTATAGGTGTGGGGCTCACATTGTGTCTAAAAGATTTTCGTTGGAAATTTCAATGGTTTTATTGAGTCTAGAATGTTGAATTTGATGTGGTAGCATAGTTCATTTGCGCACATGGGGTTCCAAACGAATCCCGAGAACCCGATCGGAGTCCATTTTGACTCAGCAAAAATTTGATGCCTGATATCTGGTGTGACTGATAAACTGGTCTTGGAGCTGCTTTCGATACCTTGAGCCACTTTAGTGAACTTGCTTACTCAGCTGAGGTCTGCTTAAGCGGACGTCGCTTTAGTGTTCAAGGATCGCTTTAGCGGACGTAGCATTAGCGTCCAGGGTACCGCTTTACTAGCCACTCGCCTTTTTGCACCAGCCGTTTTAGTGGTCAGTAGATGCTTTAGCGTCCAAGTGACCTCTTTAGTAGTGACTGCTGGTGTTAAAATCCCCTTTTAACCCGATTTTCTCTCATTTCTCTAGGGCTTTTCCTTCATTTTGAGAGCTTGGGATGTGGGAAAGTGTGGTAAATCATCAATTGAAGCTAAGGTAAGCTAGTTCAACACTCCTTGGTCATTTTTCATTATTTTTCCCATCAAATTTTGTCCTTTTTCATTACAAATTCCTAGAATTTGGGGCTTAAATTCCTAAACTTTAGGGGTTGATTTGAGCCCTGATTTGCACTCCATTCATTCTCAAATTTTTATCACACCTTTCTTGTCCTTTGAGGGACCTCGTGACAGATTTAATTTTTGGGGATATCATTAGCGAGCCCCACGAGCCATTTTTGATTCGATTTTGGGCCTGAAGTTTTATATAGCAATGTGGGTATCTATTTACTCCTATTGACGTATAGATTATGATTTTGATAATGTGATAACATTTTGAGATTGTGGAGCAAGAATGAGAGATTAGTGGGCGATTCAAGATTGCGGTTCAGCAACTAGGTAGGCTTCGGTCTACTTTTCTCTATAAGATTGTGTATAGTATGGATTGCATGCTAGGTAGGGATTATAGGATGTGTTATACCTAGTATTATCACATCTTGAACTATTTAGGGGACTTAGAATAGAAATGTGACCCAAACCTTGCCATAGAATACCCGTAATGGTTTTAGAACCCTATTATCCTTGATTATAGACTTGTATAACCATAGTTTGGCATTAAGGATCCTAAGTTTGAGCTTACCATATTACTTAGTAAATTGGATGATATTCCCCTGGTTAGATCCTTTTAGTGGCATTATGCCTGTAATTATGATAGTTTTCCTGAGTTATGGTGCTAATATCATGCTAGTTATATTGTTGGGACCGAGCCCGTGGTTACGATACCAGTTGGATCCCAAGTTAGTACTCTATCCTTTGAAAGGACGTGATTCTAATTTATAGATGCTTAGACGCTTATGGTTGTATTATTTGGGTACTGATGATGACATACATAATTTATAGATGCTTAGACGCTTATGGTTGTATTATTTGGGTACTGATGATGACATACATACTTTTAGGGGCACATTTATGCTCACTTAGTTGTAAGATTCTAACTAAAACCTTAATTTTTACTACTATTTTTTAAAAAGGGATTTATTCCCTTCTCACTTTTAAAACAGATTCTTTTACAATGGGAATCGTACCACCTTATTTGATAAATTATGAGCTTTTGAAATATAATATACTATTTTGGAAATTAGACCGAGGTTGAACCTAGTCCATTATTAATCCACTCTTTTACCACTAATATTTACTTCGATCGAAGAATATTTCGATTCTTTCTACGCTATTATGTTAATTTATTCCCAAAGTTGATCTTAGGCAATGGATTTATAGACTTACCCTCTTTTAGTCTTGGTTCAAGTCCAGACACTTATTTTACTTATATATCTCTCCGGTATTGGATGGAGTAGATTGATTATAATGGTTACTGGAAGTCCTGGCTCGGGACCAGGTAGTGTATACGGATATTCCGAGGCCCCTATGGGCCCCTTCATTCATAAGCCACAGTGTCGGAGAAGGATGGTAGCCATAGGTCCTGCCTTTGCAAGCTACTGAGTTGTAGGAGGTGTATACACTTGTTATGTTATGGCACTTGGATTGGACATGGTACTTCTGGTTTCTATTGCATTCATTCATTCATATACATTGCCTATCACTAGTATAATTATTTGGTGCTAATATATATCGGTCTTATGGGTGGTTGTATAGGTACAGGCTATGGTTGTTGTTTGCTGAGCGCTTATTTGAACCTTCCGGGCTTATGGGGGCTCGATTAGGTTATTATTTGTTCGGACTAGCCGATTACTTTATTGTTAGTTATTATTATGGTTAGTTCATGGCAGGATAATTATGGGCTGGTACTCGAGGTTGTCGGTATGTTTCTGATCCCTTTTCTTTATTGTAGTAAGGTACGTTATGGTTTATTTACCTCATGTTTAGTCATCCTTTGGTTAGAGGCCCTGGTTATGCTAGTATTAACTGTCCTACTTGGTTAGGATTCCTTGAGATGTTAGGTTGTCTCCCTCAGGATATTACCTTTGAGTTTAGTCCTATATATATATATATATATATATATATATATATATATGGTATTACAGTATATCCCTTTCTTTCCCTATCTATTCATATTGTATATGTATCTTTTGGCCTTGTATATATCCTTTTTTCACTCTTCAGTTGTATATTGGCTAGTGATATATGGTATTGCACTTTAGTTCTTGAATACTAGTAGAATAGGATAGTTTATCCTTATTACGCCATTAGTATTATTATGTTTAGTTTCCTGGACAGCTGCCTGTAGTTATATTCCTGCTTTTCATGATATTTATGCTTGTATTATCTTTGGAGCTCAATCTGTTGATGCCTACTGAGTACCATGTGTTTGGTACTCATACTATACTTCTGTATCCCATAGGTCATAGTACGAGTTCTCATTATTGATGTGTTCATCGTGCGAAGCAACAATGGATCGGAGATTAGGAGTGATTCCTGTTCACTCTCTTCTTGATTAGACTGATCTCCATTTTTTATTTTAGAGATGGCTTGTACTTTTATTTATTCTGTATTTTGCTATATACTCCTGTTGTAGTAGAAGCTCTTGTACTAGCTTCACCCAGTTTTGGGATATGTTTAATTCTTTCCTGATTTCTTTTTACTTTTATTAAGTATTACTTTCACTTTTTTTATTAGTCAATTAGTAGCTGTTCCAGACTTTGGGCTGGCTTATCTACTGGTGGGTTATGGTAGGTGCCATTATAAACTGAGAAATCGAGTCGTGACTAATTGTTATAAGAGCCTAGGTTTATCGGTGTTGTTGGTACAAGAGCTAAGCGCCTAGTAAAGCCTTGCACATTGATACAGAGACATCTGTATCCTATCTTTGGGAGGCTATAGGGCATTCTTAGGAAATCCTATTCTTGACTCCTTATCGTGTGTCCGTATATAAACCTCTAAGTTCTTCTTTTGACTTCACTCTTTTCCAGATGGATAGCACGAGGTTATCAATGGATACGAATAGGACTTTTGCACGTGTTTCTACAGTTTTAGCTCAACATCAAACTAGGGAGTTAAAGGTTGAAATTGAGGATCACTAGGGTTAGCCAGAGATGATACATGTATATCGAGTGATTCTCATGCCAGAGTTGGGTTTGTTGGTATTCAACAAGGATCTTTATCAGTTTCAGAGTATGATATTAGGTTTCTTGAGTGCGCCAGATATACTTCTATATTATTTCCTACAAAGTATGAGATGGTGCATAGATTTCTCAGAGGATTGACTTTACCACTCCGCTTGGCGTTGAAGCATTTGATAGAAGTTGGGTCTCTTTTCTCTCAGGTTGTTGATCATACGAGGACTACAGAGAGGGCATGTATTGATATTTATAGAGGTGGTAGTAAGAGGGCATATCTGCAGTTCAATGGTTATGGTATTCCGTCTAGAGGTAGGAATCCTTCCAATTGAGATCAGCATCACTTGCCACCTATTAGTCCAGTACAGGTAGCACCTCAGCTTATGGGTAGCTCTCAGATAGATCGTGGTGGCCTCAGTGGATAGAGTTCTGGTCAGGTAATATGAGTTATCCGGTCTAGGCCTTAAGGCGGTGGCGGCTGATTTGGGTTAGCAGGTATAGTACATTGGAGAGTCTCAGGGGCATATTTTAATTGTGGTGAGATTGGTCATTGGTCTAGGGAGTGCCCCAGGTAAGAGTTGGTCAGCTAGTTGGGTACAACTTATGTTTCTCGCCAGTTAGAGCTTCAGGGGTTTGTTACGACTAAAGAGAGATCGATCACTGGTCCAGAGAGTGTCCCTAACATGGGATTATTAGTCATTCAGCTCAGCCATACTAGTCTCTTAGTGGCACCTTTAGCTAGAGACGGTGTCCTTAGTATTTTAGTTGATCATTTGGATGCCCAGTCTGAGGTCAGACGCATTCAGATTCATACTTGTTCGGGCAGATCAGGGACCATGACTTTGGATTTCATCGTATAGGTATAATTTTGATTTACTATCTTTTGGATTCTATTAAATTATGTTGGGTTTTCATACCTATCGATGATTATATGCCTTGGTATTTTCATAGTGGTTGTTGTATGCCTTCGTGTAGATTTTATACATATATGACGACCCCCATGGGTAATTTCTTTTAGTAGTAGATTGAGTGGATCAGTATTGTGATTTTCTAGGGGTGTAGCATTTGGGTTAAAGTCCTCTCCTTCGGAATATTGGCCTTGTTGTGATTGTAGAATGGTAATGGTTGTTGTTTTTCCTTTGGTACCACTTGCACTTTATATGTTTATTTTTACTGTCATTGTTTTGACGTTGATTGATCCTTACTTGATAGACGGCTTGACTAGCATTATCTAGTTAGAATCCCCTTTCTAACGATTCTTATTATTGGCTTAGATGGCTAACTAGGTTGGTTGGTTCTCTCTCCTTTAGTGGGATGAGGTTGGTTATCTTCCTTCTTTATTGGCAAGTTAGATCGATTTTGAGAGGGAGTGAAGAAAGGTTTGTCGGTGATTCTGGCTTTGGTGTTCTTTTTCTATAGTTCGCTCTTATTATTGATAATTTTGAGGTTTGTTATTTTGATTTGTTTGATTCATTTCCTGGTGGTAGTCTTGATCTTGGTGTTGGTGTTGAGATGGGTACTCCATTCTTTTTTCAATATGGTTCATGGTTTAGTTGAGTTAAGGTTGGTTTAAATGGGTGAATTCAGAAAATTCTCATCTCGGCATTTATTCGGCCTAATAGTACTTTGTGGAGTGCTTCGGTTTAGTGATATATGCTTGTGTATAAGCCTTTGCACATAAAATGGAGGATCAGAGGCAAAGGAGAAGGGCGCACGAAGTTGAAAGAGGTCCGTCAAAGAGGGCTAAACCTAAGGAACATTTCATGGCGTCCCAAGGAGAATTTAGGCCTTGGGTATTTCCTAGACAACCTAGACCATCATTTTCTTACCCTACAACAGGTACTCCATCTCAATTTTGAGGGTTTAGAGGAATTCAAGCTGGGCAAAGTAGTGGGACTCGGGGTTCACAGACAGTGGGGTATCGAGAACAAGGAAGTATGAGCAAATTAAGATCTTTTTGTTAGCTGTGCCAGGACTGCGGGAAGTTTCATTCAGGTGAATGTTGGTTTGGAATGAATGTTTGCTTTTAGTGTGGTAGGTTAGGGCATATGATGAGAGAGTGTCCAAAAAAGGTCACGGGTAGTATGACACGACCTACGGGATCAAACGTTGTGTTATCATCGTCAGGTGTACAACCTGCTGGTTATGGTAGAGGTGCTAGAGAAGCAGTTAGTTCTAGTGGAGTACAGAACCGTACCTATGCCTTCGCAGATCGACAGAATTTGGAGGCTTCTCCTGATGTAGTGACAGGTACATTATCCGTCTTTTCACATAATGTATATGCATTGATTAATCCGGGTTCTACCTTATCATATGTTACTCCATTGATTGCTGAAAAAAAATATTCAAAAGAACACCGGAATTATTAGTTAAGCCACTTGAAGTATGTACACCTATTGGTGAATTTATTATAGTGAAGAGAGTATATCGTAATTGTATAGTAACTGTTTGTGATCACGTTACGTTGGCTGATCTTATTGAGCTGAAAATGGTAGATTTTGATGTTATAATAGGTATGGATTGGTTGGCTTCTTGTTATGCCACGGTGGATTGCCAAGCTAAGAAGGTACATTTCCATTTCCTACAAAAGACCGTCCCTGAATGGAAGAGTAATATTGGAGAACCGAGGGGTAAATTTATTTCCTATTTTAAGGCAAGGAAAATGATATCCAAGGGGATTTATAAGACCTAGTATGTCCCCTTGGGGTGCACCAGTGTTATTTGTACGAAAGGGAGATGGTACACTGAGAATGTGTATTGATTATCAACCAAGAATGTGTATTGATTATCAGCAACTGAATAAGGTGACAGTTAAGCATAAATATTCCCTCCCCAGAATTGATGATTTATTTGACCAATTATAGGGTGCCAAATGATTTTCAAAGATTGACTTGAGATCGGGATATCATCAGGTAAGGGTTAGAGAAAAAGATATACCCAAGACAGCTTTCCGAACACGATATGGTCATTATGAATTTTTGGTTATGTCATTCGGGCTAACAAATGCACCAGCAGTTTTATGGATTTGATGAATAAGGTGTTCAAACCATTTTTAGATGTGGTTGTGACCGTGTTTATAGATGATATTTTGGTTTATTTGAGATCACAAGAGGACCATGCTAATAACTTACGACAGGTGTTATAGATCCTTCGTGATTGTAAGTTATACGTAAAGCTCTCTAAGTGTGAATTTTGGTTGGAATCTATAGCATTTTTGGGTCGCATTGTAGCAGATGAAGGAATCAGAGTGGATATACAAAAGATAGAAGCCGTGAAGAATTGTCCAAGACCTACGACGCCTACAGAGATTCGTACTTTTCTTGGATTGGCAGGTTATTATAGAAGATTTGTTGAAGGGTTTTCTTCCATTGCAGCGCCTTTAACAAAGCTAACACCCAAAGCAACCAAGTTTCAGTGGAATGATGCATGTGAGAAGAGTTTCCAAGAGCTGAAGGACAAATTGATGACTACACCCGTATTGGTGCATCCGGAAGGCACAGAAAGGTATGCGGTGTATTGTGATGCTTCGGGGTTAGTTTAGGATGTGTATTAATGCAACACGGCAATATGGTAGCGTATGGCTCAATACAATTGCGTCCACATGGGATAACTTATCCCACATATGATCTTGAGTTAGCAGCCGTGATATTTGCCTTAAGATATGGCGCCACTATTTGTATGGGATTCATGTTTATATATATACTGATCATAAGAGTTTGCAATATATATTTAAGCAGAAGGACTTAAATCTGAGGCAGCGGAGGTGGCTCAACCTATTAAAAGATTATGATAGCGATAACCTATATCATCCGAAAAAAAAACAAATGTGGTAGCCGATGCATTAAGTCGTAAAGCAATAGGAAGCACCAATAGTCAGTGGAGAGAAAAAGCAAGGTATAGTCAAGGATCTACATCAATTAGACAGCTTGGGGGTTCGTCTTCTTGAAACTCCAGATGAAGGAATTATAGTGCAAAATACGGCAGAGTCTTCATGAGTAGCTGAAGTAAAGGAAATCCAGTATGCGGATTCTAAGTTATCATAGCTGAAAGAGAATGTACAACAAAGTTTGACGAAGGCATTTGATCTTACGCAAGAGGGAGTGATTCAGTGCCAAAGTAGATTGTGTGTACCGGATGTAGATGAATTAAGGAGACGAATTATGACAGAGGCACATCATTCACAATACACAACATTCTATTCATCCGGAAGCTACCAAAATGTATCATGATTTGAAAGACATATATTGGAGGGGTAACATGAAGAAGAACATTGCAGAATTCGTAGCTCATTGTTTGAATTGTCAACAAGTAAAAGTAGAGCATCAGAAACCTGGAGGTTATATGCAATGTATAAATCTTCCAGTCTGGAAGTGGGACATGATTAACATGGATTTCATCACAGGTTTGTTGTGTACACTGCAGAAATTTTATTTCATACGGGTAATAGTTAACAGGCTTACCAAGTCAGCGCATTTACTACCAGTTAAGACCACTTATACAACTGAAGAGTATGCATGGTTGTATGTTAAAAAGATAGTGCGATTGCATAGGATTCCAATATTATATTAGATAGGGGAGTTCAATTTACTGCACACTTTTGGAAATCTTTTCAGAAGAGTTTGGGAACCCAAGTGAATTTGAGCACGACTTTTCATTCTCAAACAGATGTGCAATTAGAACGTACTATCCAAACACTTGAAGATATGCTACGAGCTTGCACGTTAGCTTTTAAAAGTAGTTGGGATGATCATTTATCTCTTGTTGAATTTGCCTACAATAACAACTATTATTCAAGTATCACGATGGCCCTTATGACGCCTTATATGGAAGAAAGTGTAGATAAACATTTGGATGGTTTAAAGCGGGTGAAACTACTTTACTCGGGCCATATCTTTTTCATCTAAGGCGATTCAAAAGCGGCTAAAAAAGGCCCAAAGTCGACACAAATCATATGCCGATATTAGAAGAAGGGAATTAGAATTAGCCATAGGTGATTGGGTATTCTTGAAAGTGTCACCAATAAAAGGGGTAATGAGATTTGGAAAGAAAGGAAAGTTTGACCTATATAGCGTGCCATATAAGATTGTTCAAAGATTTGGTCAAGTCATGCGTGAATTTGAAATACCCCAAGAACTCTCCACAATTCATCTAGTGTTTCATATTTCGATGTTTCGAAAGTGCATAGAAGATTCATCTCGTATTACTCTTATTGAAGATGTGCAAGTTATGGAAGATCTCACATATGAGGAAGTAACTATTGCTATTCTAGATCGACAAGTGAAGAGGTTGAGGAATAAAGGAGTAGCTTCCATAAAGGTACTTTGGAGAAATCAGTAAGTAGAAGAGATCACATGGGAAACCGAGGAAATGATGAAGTCCAAGTACCCTCATTTGTTTCAAATGGAATAGAAAGTTCAAGCCGCTGAATTGGAGAAAAAAAAGAGTAAGTATATGTGAGCATTATATGTATGTGATAATATGAAGAATGCACTTAGACTTGAATTTGCTTAGATTGGATAAGGTTACTAACATTCGAGGACAAATGTTTCTAAGGAGGGAAGGATGTAACGCCCCGTACGTTTCTGAACTCATGAGACTACCCAAATGTTCGTGGAATTAATTAAGTTCTGACTGTTGGTATATTATTCATGGAAGTTATTGGGCTAAACTAATCTTGAGCAAATAGGCTCAATTTAAGGCCCAAAGTGAGGTAAAAGGCATGGCCCAAATGGAGAAATGATCCATTCTACCATTGCCCAAGTAAACATAACATTTATGAATAATTATGTGGATAAGGATTACTATGAGGTCCTATATAAAGGCACAAAAATCAGATTTTATTCCGCAAAACACACATGCTATTTCTAGAATTTTCCACAATATTCTCTCTTCTCCCACAAACCCTAAGCAACTATATCTTTGGACAAGATCACTCTGTTGAAAGCTTTGGTAAGAGTTTAATCTTATGGTTTAGTATCTTATATGACTAAGATGGTTTATAAATCATGTTTGTTATGTTGGCAAAGTGTTGGACAGTCCACTATGTGTAAAACAGTCTACTTTTGCTTAATCGGTGAAGGGTTTTGCCCTCTAAACTTGAAAGTGGACTTGTGGTATTGAAGGAAGTTAAATTGATGGATTAAATATCAACATGTAATATGTTTTTATGTCCTTAACTTGCTTTCTCTTTGTGTTTGACATTTGGAATTGTTGTTGCGAAATTGTACATGGAACCGGTGGTGTATTGAAGGGAAAAATGTAGTTTTGTGATGTTTATGTGCATTGTGAAACCATGGATGTTCGTTGGAATCCATGATAACTTAAAATATGAAAATATGAGCTTAATTATGATCATGGACCATTCATTGCAAAAAAGGACCCGAAAATGACCCCCGGAGGCTGAAACGGGCACCAGCCCTCGCGGGCGGGGCACCTGCGGGCACAGATACCAATGCAGGTGGACTTGTACCAGGACAATGGTCACCTGCGTATTCACCTCACCCACCTGCAGGTTCAGGTGGCTTTGCAGGTCAGTTCAGAACTCCGTGTCGATTGTTTTTGCATCTCTTTGACCCCCCAAAGCCCTTATACCCTTCATGGATGCAATTATCAACTTATGGTACCCTTTGAATGGATTTAAAGGAGTAGCCCGGAGGTATTTTGAATGGTATTAATTATGGATTGTCTTTAATATGTTGTTTTGGAAGGTGTTTACGTGACGTAGTGAGGTAAATGTGACATAGTGTTGAAGGGGAAGTGTAAAGTATAACTTTGGTGTGAAATGCTATAATTTTATGATGTCTTGGTTAATGTGTGTAATGTTGGGGTGTTGTTGGTGTGGTGATGCTGTTTAATGTATTGTGAAGGGTTAAATGACGTTATATGGCAGGCATTTAGCCCATTATCGTCTTATGCACTTGCAATGTAGTTAGTTGTTAACGTGAGTTCCTTTATGTACATGTATTGTAGAGTAAAACATAAGGAAGGAACTGGATTATTGTAATCACATATAGGACTGTGTATTCATATTGGTAAGATAAGGTATGTAAGGTTACTCTTTCCATATCCTTTGGCAGCATCTCTTGTTCTCATTGTTACCGTACTTGTTCCATTTCAAAATGTTCCAAAGTATCTCATTCAGGTTGTCATATATTATTATTCACATGTTTCTTATTCATTGACCAAATATGATTCACCTGTCTCTTAGTCATTGACTAATGTTTCAAAGCTCCAAGAATGATGTTATAACCACTAATGTATGAAGCTCCAATAATGATGTTATGACCACCAAGGTATCAATCTCACAAAAGTAAAGGAATGAAGTAATGTATATATATATTATATTATGGCCCATCGATAAGGTGGATGATTGTTGATATAATACATTATATTATATTATGGCCCACCGATAAGGTGGATGACTGTTGATATAATACATTATGTTATATTATGGCCCACCGATAAGGTGGATGATTGTTTTTATTTTACACTATATTATATTATGGCCCACCGATAAGGTGGATAATTGTTGATATAATACATTATATTATGTTATGGCCCACCAATAAGGTGGATGATTATGCTATGGCCCACTGATCAGTTGGATGAATGGTAATAATGATGAACGTATAAGCAAAGAAAGTAATGAACATAATGTACATGATTCCACACATATATAGAATGGTGGTTTATCCAAAATATTTATTCACTTGTATTTGATTCCATCTGAGATCCTATGTTTCATACAGTTTCTTATAGCCTTACATACTCAGTACATTCTTCGTACTGACGTCCCTTGGGGGACTTACCTTACTTGCTGCAGGCACAGGTGCTAGTAGACCTCCACAGTAGGCTACGGATTATCTACGGATTATAGGAGAGCTCCAGTTCGGTTAGGGGCTTTTCGAGTCATTATGTACATTTATTTTGGTATTGTATAAAGGATTATATAAAGCGAGGACTTGTCCCGACCTTAGGATTATTTATGTATATGTTAGAGGCTTTTGTAGACGTTGTGGGACAAATGAAGAAATGTAAGGAATGTATGCTTTTGTCGTGGTGGCCCTAACGACCAAATTTCATATCTATGTCTTATGTTTTCCATGACTGCCGTCTTTGACCTCTTGTATCTATAAGTGTTGTTCATTGAGAGAGAGGCATATGAATGAATGAAGATTGGTTCTCTCGGGCCTTAACGGCTTCGGGTGCCAGTCCGCCCTATTGGAATTTGAGGCGTGACAAAAATGATATCAGAGCAGGTTGTCCGAAGGGTGTCTACAAAGCCGTGTCTGAGTAGAGTCTTGCTTATGGATGCGTTGCACGCCATATTTGTAGGTAGGAGGCTACGGTACATTTAGGAGTTGTTTCCTTTCTTCATTTCTTAGATCGTGCAGTAGAGCCAAAGTTGTAGGTGGAATCATATCTGACCATTGAAATTGGTTTTCTTTTGTATAGTAAAATGCCAATTACAAGACGAGGTTGGGGAAAAGGTAAGAAGGTAGATATGTTTGTCGGAGAAGGAACTAGTAAATCACCACCTGACCAAGCTAGTCAGGGTGGGGCTGAAACTGAATCTGAATCTGAATCGCGGGCTTCTTCTACTTTTCCAGCTCCAGAAGAGCCGAGAAGGAGAGAAGAACCTGTCGAACCACCTATTAATGATACGGAGCAGGATCTAAGAAATGCGGTGCAAATGTTGAATATTATAGTTACTGCACTGAGTCAAGGACAAGTTGGTCCAACGACAAGCAGTGATGGTACGGATAGGGAAGTTAGTCGGCAGACACAGGATTTTCTGAAATTAAACCCTCCCACGTTCCCCAGGTCAGATCTGAATGAAGACCCACAGGACTTCATGGACCAAATCAAAAGGGCTCTATATGTTATGCATGTGACTGGTATAGAAATAGTAGAGCTTGCAGCATATAGACTAAAAGGCGAGGCTATATTATGGTACGAAGATTGGAAACAATCTAGGGGTATAGGTGCACTTCCATCTAGTTGGGAGGAATTTAAAACAACATTCCTTGATCATTGTCTCCCATATGAGATCCGAGAGGCTCGTACAGATCAGTTTTTAAATCTTCATCAAGGGAATATGAATGTCAGAGAGTACAGTCTTCGGTTTAACTCTTTGGCTCGATATGCCCCAAATGTAGTAGCCACTATGGACGACAGAGTCCATCGGTATGTGGACAGATTGGAGCCATATTTGGTGTGGGGCTATACTATTGCTTCATTGAATAAAGATATGGATATAACTAGAATACAAGCCTTTGCACAGAAAATGGAGGATCAGAGGCAAAGGAGAAGGGCGCACGAAGTTGAAAGAGGGCCGTCAAAGAGGGCTAAACCTATGGGACAGTTCATGGCGTCCCAAGGAGAATTTAGGCCTTGGGTTTTTCCTAGACTGCCTAGACCATCATTTTATTACCCTACAGCAGGTACTCCATCTCAATTTTGAGGGTTTAGAGACAGTCAAGCTGGGCAAAGTAGTGGTACTCGGGGTTCACAGACAGTGGGGTATCGAGAACAAAGAAGTATGAGCCAATCGAGATCTTTTTGTCAGCTGTGCCAGCACTGCTCATTCAGGTGAATGCCGGTTTGGAATGAATGTTTGCTTTTAGTGTGGTAGGTTAGGGCATATGATGAGAGAGGGCCCACAAAGGGGCATGGGTAGTATGACACGACCTATGGGATCAGCCATTGCATTATCATCGTCAGGTGTACAACCTGCTGGTCGTGGTAGAGGTGCTAGAGGAGCAGCTAGTTCTAGTGGAGTACAGAACCGTACCTATGCCTTCGCGGATCGACAGAATTTGGAGGCTTCTCCTGATGTAGTGACAGGTACATTATCCGTCTTTTCACATAATGTATATGCATTGATTGATCCGGGTTCTACCTTATCATATGTTACTCCATTGATTGCTAAAAAAAAATAATTCAAAAGAACACCAGAATTATTAGTTAAGCCAATTGAAGTATCTACACCTGTTGGTGAATTTATTATAGTGAAGAGAGTATATCATAATTGTATAGTAACTGTTATGATCATGTTACGTTGGCTGATCTTATTGAGCTGGAAATGATAGATTTTGATGTTATAATGGGTATGGATTGGTTAGCTTCTTGCTATGCCACGGTGGATTGTCGAGCTAAGAAGGTATATTTCCATTTCCTACAAAAGATCGTCCCTGAATGGAAGAGTACTATTAGAGAACCGAGGGGTAAATTTATTTCCTATTTTAAGGCAAGGAAAATGATATCCAAGGGGATTTATAAGACCTAGTATGTCCCCTTGGGGTGCACCAGTGTTATTTGTACGAAAGGGAGATGGTACATTGAGAATTTGTATTGATTATCGGCAACTGAATAAGGTGACAATTAAGCACAAATATTCCCTCCCCAGAATTGATGATTTGTTTGACCAATTATAGGGTGCCAAATACTTTTCAAAGATTGACCTGAGATCGGGATATCATCAGGTAAGGGTTAGAGAAAAAGATATACCCAAGACAACTTTTCGAACACGGTATGGTCATTATGAATTTTTGGTTATGTCATTCGGACTAACAAATGTACCAGCGGTTTTATGGATTTGATGAATAGGGTGTTCAAGCCATTTTTAGATGTGTTTGTGACCATGTTTATAGATTATATTTTGGTTTATTCGAGATCACAAGAGGACCATGCTAATCACTTACGACAGGTGTTATAGATTCTTCGTGATCGTAAGTTAGAATCGTGATTGTAAGTTATACGTAAAGCTCTCTAAGTGTGAATTTTGGTTGGAATCTATAGCATTTTTGGGTCGCATTGTAGCAGATGAAGGAATCAGAGTGGATATACAAAAGATAGAAGCCGTGAAGAATTGTCCAGGACCTACGACGCCTACAGAGATTTGTAGTTTTCTTGGATTGGCAGGTTATTATAGAAGATTTGTTGAAGGGTTTTCTTCCATTGCAGCGCCTTTAAGAAAGCTAACCCCCAAAGCAACCAAGTTTCAGTGGAATGATTCATGTGAGAAGAGTTTCCAAGAGCTGAAGGACAAATTGATGACTACACCCGTATTGGTGCATCTAGAAGGCACAGAAAGGTATGCGGTGTATTGTGATGCTTCGAGGGTTGGTTTAGGATGTGTATTAATGCAACACGACAATGTGGTAGCGTATGTCTCAAGACAATTGCGTCCACATGAGATAACTTATCCCACATATGATCTTGAGTTAGCAGCCATGATATTTGCCTTAAGATATGGTGCCACTATTTGTATGGGATTCCTGTTTATATATATACTGATCATAAGAGTTTGCAATATATATTTAAGCAGAAGGACTTAAATCAGAGGCAGCGGAGATGGCTCGACCTATTAAAAGATTATGATATCGATAACCTATATCATCCAAAAAAAAACAATTGTGATAGCAGATGCATTAAGTCGTAAAGCAATAGGAAGCACCAATAGCCAGTGGACGGAAAAAGCAAGGTATAGTCAAGGATCTACATCAATTAGACAACTTGGGGGTTCGTCTTCTTGAAACTCCAGATGAAGGAATTATAGTGCAAAATGCGGCAGAGTCTTCATGAGTAGCTGAAGTAAAGGAAAACCAGTATGCGGATTCTATGTTATCATAGATGAAAGAGAATGTACAACAAAGTTTGAAGAATGCATTTGATCTTACGCAAGAGGGAGTGATTCAGTGCCAAAGTAGATTGTGTGTACCGGATGTAGATGAATTAAGGAGACGGATTATGACAGAGGCACATCATTCACAGCACACAACATTCTATTCATCCGAGAGCTACCAAAATGTATCATGATTTGAAAGACATATATTGGTGGGGTAACATGAAGAAGAACATTGCAGAATTCGTAGCTCATTGTCCGAATTGTCAACAAGTAAAAGTAGAGCATCAGAAACCTGGAGGTTATATGCAATGTATAAATCTTCCAGTCTGGAAGTGGGACATGATTGACATGGATTTCATCACAGGTTTGTTGTGTACACTGCAGAAATTTGATTCCATACGGGTAATAGTTAACAGGCTTACCAAGTCAGCGCATTTCCTACTAGTCAAGATCACCTATATAGCTGAAGAGTATGCATGGTTGTATGTTAAAAATATAGTGCGATTACATGGGATTCTAATTTTTATTATATCAGACAGGGGAGTTCAATTTACTGCACACTTTTGGAAATCTTTTCAGAAGAGTTTGGGAACCCAAGTAAATTTGAGCACGACTTTTCATTCTCAAACAGATGGGCAATCAGAACGTACTATCCAAACACTTGAAGATATGCTACGAGCTTGCATGTTAGATTTTAAAAGTATTTGGGATGATCATTTATCTCTTGTTGAATTTGCCTACAATGATAACTATTATTCAAGTATCACGATGGCCCTTACGAAGCCTTATATGGAAGAAAGTGTAGATCACCAATTGGATGGTTTGAAGTGGGTGGAACTACTTTAATCGGGTCAAATCTTATTCATCAAGCTATAGGGAAAGTTAAGGTGATACAACAACGGCTACAAACGGCCCAAAGTCGACACAAATCATTTGTCAATATTAGAAGAAGGGAATTAGAATTTGACATAGGTGATTGGGTATTCTTGAAAGTGTCACCAATGAAAGGGGTAATGAGATTTGGAAAGAAAGAGAAGTTTGCCCTATATAGCATGCCATATAAGATTGGTCGAAGATTTGGTCAAGTCGCGCGTGAATTTGAAATACCCCAAGAACTCTCCATAGTTCATCCAGTATTTCATATTTCGATGCTTCAAAAGTGCATAGGAGATCCATCTTGTATTACTCTCATTGAAGATGTGCAAGTTATGTAAGATCTCACATATGAGAAAGTAACTATTGCTATTCTAGACCGATAAGTGAAGAGGTTGAGGAATAATGGAGTAGCTTCCGTAAAGGTACTTTGGAGAAATCAACAAGTAGAAGAGATCACATGGGAAGCCGATGAAATGATGAAGTCCAAGTACCCTCATTTGTTTCAAATGGAATAAAAAGTTCAAGCCGCTGAATTGGAGCAAAAACAAGTAAGTATATGTGAGCATTATATGTAAGTGATAATATGAAGAATGCACTTAGACTTGAACTTGCTTAGATTGGATAAGGTTACTAACATTCGAGGACAAACGTTTCTAAGGGGAGAAGGATGTAACACCCCATACATTTCTGAACTCATGCGAATACCCTAATGTTCATGGAATTAATTAAGTTGTGATAGTTGGTATATTATTCATGGAAGTTATTGGGCTAAACTAATCTTGAGCAAATGGGCTCAATTTAAGGCCCAAAGTGAGGTAAAAGGCATGGCCCAAATGGAGAAATGATCCATTCTACCATTGCCCAAGTAAACATAACATTTATGACTAAGTATATGGCTAAGGATGACCATGAAGTCCTATATAAAGGCATAAAAATCAGATTTTATTCCACAAAACACACATGCCATTTCTAGAATTTTCCACAATATTCTCTCTTCTCCAACAAACCCTAAGCAACTATATCTTTGGACAAGATCACTCTGTTGAAAGATTTGGTAAGTGTTTAATCTCATGGTTTAGTATCTTATATGACTAAGATGGTGTATAAATCATGTTTGTTATGTTGGCAAAGTGTTGGACAGTCCACTATGTGTAAAACAGTCTACTTTTGCTTAATCGGTGAAGGGTTTTGCCCTCTAAACTTGAAAGTGGACTTGTGGTATTGAAGGAAGTTAAATTGATGGATTAAATATCAACATGTAATATGTGGTTATGTCCTTAACTTGGTTTCTCTTTGTGTTTGACATTTGGAATTGTTGTTGCGAAATTGTACATGGAACCGGTGGCGTATTGAAGGGAAAAATATAGTTTTGTGATGTTTATGTGCGTTGTGAAACCATGGATGTTCGTTGGAATCCATGATAACTTAAAATATGAAAATATGAGCTTAATTATGATCATGGACCATTCATTGCAAAAAAGGACCCGAAAATAACCCCCGGAGGCTGAAACGGGCACCAGCCCTCGAGGGCGGGGCACTTGGGGGAGCAGATGCCAATGCAGGTGGGCCTGGACTAGGACAATGGTCACCTGCGTATGCACCTCACCCACCTTCAGGCGCAGGTGGCTTTGCAGGTCAGTCCAGAACTCCGTTTCGATTGTTTTTGCATCTCTTTGACCCCCCAAAGCCCCTATACCCTTCATGGATGCAATTATCAACTTATGGTACCCTTTGAATGGCTTTAAAGGAGTATCCCATAGGTATTTTGAATGGTATTAATTATGGATTGTCTTTAATATATTGTTGTGGAAGGTGTTTACGTGACCTAGTGAGGTAAATGTGACATAGTGTTGAAGAGGAAGTGTAAAGTATAACTTTGGTGTGAAATGCTATCGTTTTCTGATGTCTTGGTTAATGTGTGTAATGTTGGGGTGTTTTTGGTGTGGTGATGCAGTTTATTGTATTGGGAAGGGTGAAATGTCGTTATATGGTAGGCATATAGCCTATTATCGTCTTATGCACTTGCTATGTAGTTAGTTGTTAACGTGAGTTCCATTATGTACATGTGTTGTAGAGTAAAATGTAAGGAAGGAGCTAGATTACTGTAATCACATATAGGACTGTGTATTCATATTGGGAAGATAAGATATGTAAGGTTACTCTTTCCGTATCCTTTGGCAGCATCTCTTGTTCTCATTGTTACCGTACTTGTTCCATTTCAAAATGTTCCAAAGTATCTCATTCAGGTTGTCATATATTATTATTCACATGTTTCTTATTCATTGACCAAATGTGATTCACCTGTCTCTTATTCATTGACTAATGTTTCAAAGCTCCAAGAATGATGTTATAACCACTAATGTATGAAGCTCCAATAATGATGTTATGACCACCAAGGTATCAATCTCACACAAGTAAAGGAATGAAATAATGTATATATATATATATATTATATTATGGCCCACCGATAAGGTGGATGACTGTTGATATAATACATTATATTATATTATGGCCCACCGATAAGGTGGATGACTGTTGATATAATACATTATATTATATTATGGCCCACCGATAAGGTGGATAATTGTTGATATAATACATTATATTATGTCATGGCCCACCAATAAGGTGGATGATTATGCTATGGCCCACTGATCAGCTGGATGAATGGTAATAATGATGAACATATAAGCAAAGAAAGTAATGAACATAATGTACATGATTCCACACATATACTGAATGGTGGTTTATCCAAAATATTTATTCACTTGTACTTGATTCCATCTGAGATCCTGTGTTTCATACAGTTTCTTATAGCCTTCCATACTCAGTACATTCTTCGTACGTCCCTTGGGGGACTTACCTTACTTGCTGCAGGAACAGGTGCTAGTAGACCTCCACAGTAGGCTGTGGATTATCTACGGATTATGGGTGAGCTCTACTTCGGTTCGAGGCTTTTCGAGTCATTATGTACATTTGTTATGGTATTGTATAAAGGATTGTATAAAGTGGCGACTTGTCCCGACCTTAGGATTGGTTATGTATCTGTTAGAGGCTTTTGTAGACGTTGTGAGACAAATTAAGGAATGTATGCTTTTGTCGTGGTAGCCCTAACGACCAAATTTCATATCTATGTCTTATGTTTTCCATGACTGCCGTCTTTGACCTCTTGTATCTATAAGTGTTGTTCATTGAGAGAGAGGCATATGAATGAATGAAGATTGGTTCTCTTGGTCCTTAACGACTTCGGGTGCCAGTTCGCCCAGTTGGAATTCGAGGCGTGACAGTATTACATAGTAAATTGGATGATATTCCCCTGGTTAGAACCTTTTAGTGTCACTATGCCTGTAATTACCGTAGTTTTCCTGAGTTATGGTTCTAATATCATGTTAGTTATATTGTTGGGCCCGAGGCCGTGGTTACTATACCAGTTGGATCCCAGGTTAGTACTTTATCCTTAGAAAGGACGTGATTCTAATTTGTAGATGCTTAGGTGCTTATGATTGTATTATTTGGATACTGGTGATGGTATGCATACATTTTGGTGCATTTATGCTCACTTAGTGGTATGATTCCAACTAAAATCATTATTTTTACTACTGTTTTCTAAAAAGGGATTTATTTCCACTTTTCACTTTTAAAACAGATTCTTTTACAATGGGAATCATACCACCTCATTTGATGAATTATGAGCTTTTGGAACTAAATATACTATTTTGGAAATTAGACCGAGGTTGAACCCGATTCGTTATTAATCCACTCTTTTACTACTACTATTTACTTTGGTCGAAGAAGATTTTGGCCCTTTCTATGCTATTATGCTAATTTAGTACTGAAGTCGATCTCGGGCATTAGATTTACAGACTTACACTCTTTTAGTCTTGGTTCGAGTCCCGACACTTATTATACTTATATGTCTCTTCGATACTGGACGGAGTAGACTGATTATGATGGTTATTGTTCCAGTTCTGGACCAGCCAGTGTATATGTATATCCCGAGTCCCCTATGGTCCACTTCGTCTGTGAGCCATAGTGTCAGAGAAGGATGGTCGTTGTAGGTCCTGCCTTTGCAAGCTACTGAGCTGGATGAGGTGTATGCACTTATTACGTTATAGCACTTGGATTGGACATGGTATTTCTGGTTTCTGTTGTATTCATTCATTCATATGCATTGCCTATCACCAGTATAATTATTTGGTGCTTATATCTATCGGCCTTATGGGGGAGTTGTATAGGTATAGGCTGTGGTTGCTGTTTGCTCAGCGCTTGCTTGAACCTTTCGGGTTTATGGGATCCTGGTTAGGTTGTTGTTTGTCTGGACTAGCCGGTTACTTTATTGTTTGTTAATATTATGGTTAGTTTGTGGCAAGACTGGTACCCGAGTTTGTCGATACATTTTTATCCCTTTTCTCTATTGTAGTAAGGTACGTTATGGTTAAATTATCTTATGTTTAGTCATCCTTTGATTAGAGGCCCTGGTTATGCTAGTATTATTTTTCCTACTTGATTAGGATTGCTTGAGATGTTAGGTTGGCTCCCTCAGGATATTACCTTTGAGTTTAGTCCTATATATGGTATTACCGTATATCTCTTTTTTTCACTATCTATTCATATTGTATATGTATCCCTTGGCCTTGTATTACTACTATATATCCTTCTTTTACTCTTCCGTTGTATATTGGCTAGTGATATATGATATTGCACTTTAGTTCCTGAATACTGTTAGAATAGGATAGTTTATCCTTATTACACCATTCGTATTATTATGTTTAGTTTCCTGGATAGCTGCCTGTAGTTATATTCCTGCTTTTCATGATATTTATGCTTGCATTATCTTTGGAGCTCAGTCGACCAATGCCTACTGAGTACCACGTATTTGGTACTCATACTACACTTCTGTAACCTGCAGGTCATAGTATGAGTTCTCGCTGTTGATGTGTACATCGTGTGGAGTAACCATGGATCAGAGATTTGGGGTGAGCTCCTAACGTTCGGAGTATTCCTGTTCTCCCTCTTATTAATTAGATTGATCTCTATTTTATATTTCAGAGATGGCTTGTGCTTATATTTATTCTGTATCTTGCTTTATACTCCTGTTGTATTAGAAGCCCTTGTACTGACTTCACTTGGTTTTGGGATATGTTTACTTCTTTCCTGATTTCTTCTTACTTTCATTAAGTATTACCTCCGCTTTTCTTATTAGTCTATTAGTAGCCATTCCGGACTATGGGTTGACTTACCTACTGGTGGGTTATGGTAGGTTCTTTCATGACCTAAGAAATTGGGTCATGACAGGACCCTCGAGATTCATTCGGGACCCCATAAAAGTAAATCAGTTATGTTGCTAGGCTGTTTTTGACATTGACTCAATGGCACCATCGAATTTTTGAAAAGAGATCATTTACCATGAATCAGCCCCCGGGACCCCTCTGAGCTTATTTTAGCTAGTTTTTGTCAAAAGGGTCGAAATGCAAAATAAAGGCTCTGAGCCCATACTAACCATACAACTAACCTAAAATTGATATTTTGGATCTAATGAAACTGTCCAAATTGCCATCTGAAGCTCGAAACTCAAAACTCAAAATATTGGCCGAAGTCAAACTCATGGCTTAAAAGCCTTAAAAAGTCTCAAACTCACTCAAATCACTCTCGAATGCATCGAAAACCATGCTAACCATTCCCACAACTCACAAATAGGATATAACAACTACGGAGTAAGACAAAACAGTCAAAACACATAAAAAGGTGAAATTCACAACTACGATTGTTACATGAAATCAATAATTAATACCTATTTAGTAAACTTTTAGACACATATACATGAGTCAATCCAAAACTATCTGAACTCATAGTTTTTCCAAAGGCAAGAATAGGGAATAGATGCTGACAAATTTATGTCGTGCTTCATGTGATAGTTCACATAAATTAAGAGATTCAATTCAATATTGATGTAACTATACCTAATGTTGTTAAAAGTCATCCCTAATTCAAGCCAACCTATTGAAATTTTTGACACTCAACTTCCTCCATCGTCATGAATGTATTTGTCCGAATACGGGCTTCATAAAATAAAAGAATACTTTTGAGACATAAACTATTTAGGCGTTTGTAGATAGATTTGATTAATTGAAAAAAACAAGATTTTTTTAAGTGAATATTTAAAAAATGATATTTAAAAATTAAATCCATGTCTAGACATACATATCTTTTTAAAATAAAGTTAAAGTTTGTGTTTGGAAAAAGAATTTCACTTTACCAATTTTCAAAAATTTTAATTAACTCTTCTTTAGAAACCAATCAAAAAATCATTTCAATGTACAAACAAACAAACTTTTAAAAATATTTTCTAAAAAAAAAAAGATTTCCATGTCCAAATAGGTCCTACATATAGGCAACGTATCAAGGTTGTCCAATAACATGGCTTCCCATTTTCTTTCCCCTAGTAAATAAATGAACTTTTTTTTTAGGATAAATGTGGCTAGCTTTTGCGCACCCCCAAACAAATAAAATAAACGAACTTTATATCAAGTGTATCCTAGCAAATCATGTCATTAAAGTGTTTTTTTGGTAGTGTATGAGTGTATTAAAAAAAGTGTTGAATAGGCTGTATTAGTAATGTTGAGTTAGTTATGTTGGGGTTATTTCTTAGGAAATATTATGCGGATTAGAAATAATCTAAGTCGTAATTATCAGGCCTAGCTAATGTTTAAAATAGTTGCTAGGCTCAGCTAAGGTTTAGATTAAATAGCTAAATATAAATAGTCAATCTTGGTCAGTGCCACGATAGGCTATAGAGGGCTCGACACAATAAAATAGCAGTTTCAGAGTTAAAACATTATTTTTCATCCAAAAATATTCAGAGGTCGAGTAAGGGAAATTAGGGGCAATTCCTGGTGAATTCCATCAACTCCCACTCTCAAAGTAAGTGAATTTTCTTTCCTATAACATAAATTTAATCCCCAAATCCTTAGAATTTATAGAGATTGATCATGGTGGGGATAGTGGGTTTAACTCTAGGTTGGAGAAATTGATATGATATATTTAAGGAAAGGCTAGAATCACTTGTTGATAGTCTAGAATGGTTGAATTGTGATTCCTAGACTAGAATTTGTCCCCTTAATCTTGCTTTATGGGGAATTGAGTAGGATAACAATAGAAAATCCTAGAACGAGAAAATTGTTTATGAACTTGACCTTAAAAGTTATGAATGTACGTTATAATGCCTAGAATTGGTAGAAAATTAGTTGAATTGTTCTTTATTTATTGTCTTTAGATCGAGACCAAGTCGAGGCTACAAGAAAGAGCAATGCTCAATCATTTAGAGCATTGCAAGGCTTGGATTAAGGTAGGTTACGATTGTATTAAAGTTGAGACTCAGTTTGATTGCATATGTGGTCGTTAACTGAATATTGGTTTACTTGTTTCAAGTTGTGCTTGTAAATAGTGTTAAATGATCGAACATAATCTATAAGTGTTATTTAATGGTGAATCTTACTAGAGGTTTGTGCTTGTAAATAATACATTATTGTTGTTGTGAATTGAATGTTGTTATTGTACAACCTATGACTGAATTGGTGGATTCAGGCAAAATAAGGTGGCAAAACAATTAGTTTGGGATAAAGATGGCAAGGTACTTGGTTGACTTATAATATTGGTACATAGACTGGGCTCGTCCCCTGAAGGTCATGTCTAGTGGACTACCATAACTCCCATAGCATGTGTGTACATGATAATATAGAGAGGTCGACAGTTCCTTGAGTGATCCAAGTTGTTTGTTGGGTATATGTTATTGTGAGTTGTTTGTGTGAGCTAATTGAGTTGATATTACCTTGGTTTCCGTGCATGGATTGTGTTTTGCCTTAATATCCGTAGTGCTTGATATTAGCTATTTCAAGAGGTTGATGATATAATGAGGTCTTCTTGCTATAAGTGTCCAATGAATTGGTTATAAGTGATGCCTATTAGCTAGTACTGGATTGAACATTACATGCCTAATTGGAGTCCTTGTTACTTTATTGACTTGGTTGGTATTAATATACATGTTACAGTAGCTATTTGAAAATACATGATTGGTGGATATATTTGTTACTAGTTTACATCTATTTATCATTTAAGTTGGGTCGGCCTATGATACCTACTAGCACATGTTGGTTTTGTACTATACTACCCCATGCTCTTTATTTTGGTGAGTGCAGAGCATATTCCAGCAGCTTCTATGAGACCTCACTTGTAGACTTAGTGCGACACCAGATCCAAGGGTGAGCATTCATATTCCAGACAACCATGGATCTCTCTATCTTGATCTCGTCCTTATTGATTTGGGAAAAGACATTTTATTTAGTTTTGTTAGCTTTGGGTTGTAATAGACTTATTAGCTTGAATTTGGGTACGTTGAGTTTTAGTTCTTGGAGATTATCGTTAAGACTAGATTTTGTTAAGTTTTTGCATTTATTTAAATTGTTAGAGATTGTTTTTTTATTAATAGAAATGATTGTTTTTTATTTAAAATGGATAAGTTTGGTGTTGATATTCGAGTTAAGTGGTTCTCCCACCGGAGGGTTAGTGTGGATGTCTGTAATGACACTCTAGGTCATTTCCCTCATTTTCATGCATTTTCTACATTTAGAGCATTCTTATAGCTGCCTCAGGTCATTTATGACTTGCTGGGACTGGCAGTTTGGTTACTGAGTAGTTCATTTGGTTTTTAGAGCCATTCCCCTGTTTAGGAGCTTTTAAAGTTAAGAAATGGGTCTTGGGCCTAAACCTCAAGTAAACGGGCTCGGATGCCATTTCTAATAGTCTCAACAGCTCTGGAACGTTGATTTTAGGCTAGGGAGACCCTTGGTACGGGTCTCGAAGCTTCCAGACTTGTTTCGGGCTATAGGGTGGAGTTTGGCAAAAATGGCTCCTTAGGGTATAGGCCCCACTTTTTATTGAAATGACCCTGGATGATGATTTTGATGGCGCTGTTGAGTTTAGAATGTTGAATTTGGTAGGGTAGAATAGTTTGTTTGCATTCTCAAGATTTTGAACTAATCCCGAGGGCCCGGTCGGGATATTTGCAACTTTAAAAAGTTACTGGTGCATCAGCACTTGGTGCAGGCCAAATTTGACCTTTGCATTCGCTAGGCCTTGGCCGCATTTACGAGGATCAAGATTCTTGACCTCCTCGTTCGCGGGCTAGGCTTCTTGTTTGTGAAGAGGAGGCCGTCCTGGCTGGTCCATCCTTCTTCTTCGTGATCATGGTGGATCGACTGCTTTCGAGGAGGTTTGCCTGGGCCGACACCCGCGTTTGCGATAAGGGTCCCGCGTTTGCAAAGAAGGGACCACTAGCAGTATATAAGTCATCTCCTTCATTTTTCTCATTTTTTTTCTAAGTGTGGAAGCCATTAGAGTCCTATTGAGTTTGGGATTTAGAGGAAAATCATACTATTAAGCTAGGATTAGCTGGAAAATGCGATTGTGAGCCCGATACCTTCGAATTCCCGTAAGCTTACTCTTAAGTTCTTGCTTAATTCTCCATCTTAATTATTCTTTTTAGGGTTATTGTTGGAACTACCTCGGGGCTGTTTTAGGCCCAATTTTAGCTACATTTTTGTGGTATTTGATCCTCGGGCTGTGAGGGATGCTTTGACTGTTTCAATTTTGCAATTTGGTAAGGAGGCCCCGCGTGGGATTTTTGATTCGATTTTGACCCGGAGCTTTTATATGCAATATAGGTATCATTCTTCTTGTCTTGACATATAGATGGTTATTGTGATAGCGTGACAGCTATCGGAGGCCTCTCGAAAGAGGAAAGCTCCTATTTAGAGGATTCAGAGAGCATTCGGTGACGTCCTAGTAGGCTAGGCTTACCCTATCCTTAGACTGAGTTTATTTATGGTAATTCTGTGCTATTATTCTACTTTTGGATAGGTAGTTGTAGCCCGATTGTTGATTTAGTATTTTTATGTCATATTTAGCTGACCAGAGCCCTATTTTAGCCGGTTTTGGGTCCATTTTTCCCTTAGAGTGATGTAGCATCACCGTGTAGGTTTGGTTAATACTTCTAGTACCTTTAGTTGGGGTTGGGAAGCCTTAGAGCAGGTTAGACTCGGTTCTGGCCCAGACTTGGTTTTTGAGACCCCGTAGTGGGCCCCGCTACCCTTCATAACTAGTGTATTTGTCTCTAGCTACCCTTAGACTTAGTTAAGATCTTGACTTCCATTATTAGGATATTACATTGGGTTTGGTTGACTTAGACTTGGTTTCTAACTTGTTTAGCTCTTTTACCTCAGGTAGAGCAGTATTTGGCCGAAACCATTACTCGTTGACTTAGTTATTGAAGACCACCTTGCCTTAGTGAATTTGTATGCCTGAGTTTGGGATTTATGACCTGGTAGCATGATGTTAAACTTGGAAACCTTGGGTTGCTCCCTTTTAGTAAGTTAGGAGTTTATTTCTTTAAATGCATTCGATTTTTAGTCCAGGATCGGCGTATTCATATTTTCTTCTATGTGTCATGACTTCTGGCACTGTTCTGGTACCGATCACCGTTGTATTGGGAGATTGATTTATATGAGTTTTGATTTGAGTCCAGCATCTGGTTACGATATGATCTGGGAGTTCTAATACTGATTACTATTGTTCTAGGAGTTGTGGTTCCTATGAGTTTCGGTTCGAGTTCGGCATCTGATTATGAGTTCTATTGTATATCATATATGTGGCCTCTTGTTATTACCCACTATTTCTGATACAATCTGGTGTATGGACTCTCGTTATTATCCATTATTACCTGTTTGAGCCCGACGTCTGGCCTCTCATTATTACCCATTGGTGCCGTTTCAAGCCCGATGCACACTTGGATGGATTTATCATGGATTTAGGATATGAAGGTTACCTGAGATCGGTTCAGCTTTGGGTTGTCTATGCTTTTGCTTTAGTTACTTCTTGTGTGTACCCACCGGCTTATGGGAGCGCGGTCGGGTTAATTGTCTTCTTTTGTGTGCCTTCTGGTCTTATGGGGGCCTAATTGGTTATGTTTGGTTTGCTTTCTTACTTCTGAGTCTTTTATTTTCCTGCATCACTCTTATTTATTTCCTTTTTTGCAGTTGCATAGATTAGTAGCCATTTACTTTCTTATCCCTATCTACTATTAACTTAGATGATACTCTCCCATTTTAGTTATACTTTTACTATATTTGGGCTCAGTCGGCCGATGATGCCTACTGAGTTCCCGTTGCTTTGGTACTCATATTGCACTTTTGCATCTTTTCCCTGATGCAGATCTGAGTAATTGCTGCCGACATTGACGCGATTCTCTTATCTCAGTACTGATCCGGAGTAGGGTGAGCTTGCTAGAGTTCGAGGCTGATCCTCCTCCACCTATTCCAGTTTAGTCTTTTGCATTCGAGACTACTTGGTATATATTATGTATATTTTGGATACTGTCTAGTACTCTTATTTTGGTAGTAGTGGCTCTAGTACCGACCTTACCAGGTCTTGGGTAGGGTTTATCTTGTATATTTTGTCCTCTTCCTTCTCCCGTTTCGATATATTTTATATGTTTCTTTTCTACTTCCGCTTATTATCACTACTGTTATCATTTCTGTCTTGTCTTTTTCTTGTTTTTTGCCTATTAGCTCGTTACTCGCCGTTCCGGGCTATGGCTTGGCTTGTCTACTGGTGAGCTAAGGTAGACGCCATCATGACTTGAGAAATCGGGTCGTGACAATGTCACTTACGATGGGTTTGGATCGTAACATATTGATAGTGTTGATTTTTTTGTACTTAACGCTCATTTGGTTTGTGAATAAAAAAGTTTACTTACCAAAAATAATGGTCAGTAAAAGATGTTAGATTGTTTAAAATTAGTTTATTTCAACCAATAATATTTATGGTAATAGAAAAAATAAAATATCCTATATTACTACTATTATACTATTTTGCTTTGTTCAACTTAATTTAAGATCATTTCATACAAATGAAAATCAAATTAAAATTAATAAAATAATGTGTGCCTATTAACAAGATAAAATAAGAGCTATTGTATTATTAATAGTCAATTAGATTGTGTTAAACCAACTACTCTTTAGTGCACAAAGAAGTTGAAATGGATTTTTCTATCAATACCATTGTATCTAATTAAATTTGAGAGTTCAAAAATTTATATGTTCACGCGATATTCAATCATCTTGACCTCGACAAATAAATAAATATATAATGGTCCACACTGATCATTAATCACAAAAACATGTACGTTATATTTTTATGTATAATATTTAACCAAAATTTTATTTTAAGGATATTGATACTATTCTACAAGTCAGGCACAACATACCTTGGTATACACCTGCAATGCACGTGAGGCAAAACTAGTGTCAAAAAATATTAATGAAGGGTTGGTATTTAATATTTTGAAGAGTCCAATCCAGGGGAAGAAAATTTCTGAATTTTGTATGAGTCTAATAAGCAAACAGGAAAAAAAGAGAAAGAATAAAAAACATTGCATTTGGGATTTACAAAATCTAAATAAGTTAGAACTAATTTTTTTTTTTTTAAGAAATATCTACAATTATGCTTTAAGAAAATATAAGAAAAAAAAGGAAGTGGGAAAAAAATTACAACTGAAATTTAAAAATCTAAAATAGGTAAAAATTGAGTTGATTTTTTAAGAAATATCTAGAATTACGTCTTAACAAAATAGAAGAAAAAAAAAGAAGAGTCGGAAAAAATGTGCATTTGGGATTTACAAAATCTAAAATACATCAAAACTGAGTTTTTTTAAAGAAATATCTAGAATCAGGCCTTAATCATAATTATTATATTTAACTTCTTACTTATCTCATGTTTAATATGAAAAGATTGCTTGCTTCATTGCAAGTTCTGATCCTTTATATTTCGACGGTCATTTCTTCAGTTCCTTACCAATTCATTTCTCAATTCTCCAAAAAATACTGCAGCTACCAACAAATAGAATGGCTCATCAAAACATCACATATATGCCTGCATGTGTTTGGTGTTATGTATGCAGGACCTGTCGTGAGGTGTTCACCTCACATCAAGGACTCATTGGACACTAGCACAAACACTAGTTTCAGGGCAACTTAATAATAGGTGTGCCCCATCCTAAGTTCTTTGTTCCATCTTCTTACCTCCTCAACCTCGACCATTAAATGGTTAATCTCCAATCAAGGCCTCATCTAAGGAATCCGATGATACAGCGGTCTTGCAGACTTCTTGTCCATCCACAGTCATTTTTTGACCCATCGTAGGGGGGTACTTCCCCAACCTCATGGTCATTTATGATATAACAATCAAGGTCAACAAAACAATAAGAGATTATGCAAGTGACTCAACGACCTCATTATGGTCGTATGACATACATTAACAATCACCCCTTGCAACAACTACAACAACCGCAAGAGATGGTGCAGGTGACTCAAAGATCATGTTACGATCATATTCCATACATTGACAATCAACCACACCAACATCAAGAGGATATAGTGCAGGTGGCTTGATACATCCCAAATCGGCGTCATCTCTTTGAGGCCTATAATTCAAGGTCAACACATGGGGATCTAAGCCATGATCATCAAAAGGACACAAGGACGTGTTTAGAGGATCCTTTTTGAACTTATACTAGAGCAATACCACGTGTGGATGATAGCTTGGGGGTTGGAATGCACTTAGAAGAGCAAGGAGCATTATGCCTAAAGGTGATGGAAGGGGCGATGAACCACCAAAAGCTTGATAAACCACCCCCTGAGCCGCCAAAGGAAGCCCAAGGGAGGAGCACACTGCCTCAAGGTTACGACCCACTTGACGGTCAGTCAAGTGCTTGACCAATCATCCCATGAGCCATCAAGTGGAGGCCAAGAATACCCCTCACTGTTTTGGGGTAACGGTTGGAGTAACGGGAAGTCACACCCTTGACGGACAGTCAATAGAATCATCAAGGCCAAACAGAACCCACATTGATTGGGCCTCTTTCTATCTTTATCAAGGTCACTGTTGGACCTTTGTAATAATACTATAACTAGTTAATCTTATCTTTAGTTAGTTTTTTGATGAATATTAAATTATGTCTCTTGAGAGATCTTGGAATAGCTTATGTTGATTCTTGTTTAGAAACGGTGGTTTCGAGCGCGTTACAATTCCCTCTTGGTCATTGTAAGAGGTAGGTGTTTGTTCATAATTGAATTAGGGATTTTTGGATTTAATATATCCACTAGTTCCTATTTCTTTCTATATCCATTAGTTCTTATTTCTTTCTATCTTTTTGTGTCTATCTATCTATCTTTATCAATCTATCAATTTTCCTTTCCTTTAACATTTAAATTCTTGTTCCAATATTTTGGATAGAATCATGGCTCAACGACCTCCTCATGATCATATATTCTCAATCAACCGCAACAACAATGCAGCAACCTCCTCATGGACATATATCGTATATTAACAATCAACCTTATTAAGGGGTACAACGACCTTCTCGTGGTCGTATGTCATATGGTGTGGTGATTCGTGTTGTTGCACCTACACCTATCATTCATCTTCTTAATCAAATAGACTTATTTGTCTAATATTTTAATAAACTGTCTCCGAATGGGATTCAGTTGAACATGAATGATACATTGACCGCTAGGCCTGTTGAATCACCTAGTTCATCAATTAGGAGTACCAAAAATGTTTCATTGGTTGAGGAGCTTTACTTAGAGCTTAGGCTTTAGGATTTTGGGGGACCCATGGGTTGGAGTTTTACTATTTTGTTTTATTGTCATCTCCATCTTATGTTTTTTGCAACATTTATCTTTTTATTTAAGTTTATGTTTTGAGTCCATTTTGATGAAGTGACACCGTACTTACTCTCTAATAATAAGGCATTGTCAAACTTTTGTGTAAACTCAAGCAATATAATGGTCTTATGGGAAGGGGGGATGTCTTTCAAGAAGAAAAAAATATCACAAAGCAGTAAACAGTGTTCACATAATGATGGAAAGGAAAGTCAGAGAAAATTAGTTATTCGTTTAATAAGGAATATATTTTTATGTATAATATTTAACCAAAACTTTATTTTAAGGATATTGATACTATTTTACAAGTCAAGCACACCATACCTTGGTATACACGTGCAATGCACGTGCGACAAAACTAGTATCAAAAGATGTAATATTTTTAGAGTACAGGGGAAGACAATTTTGAATTTTGTATGAGTCTAATAAGCAAACAGAAAAAAAAGAGAAAGAAGAAAAAATGTTGCATTTGAGATTTACAAAATCTAAAATAGATCAAAACTGAGTTGTTTTTTAAGAAATATCTAGAATTGCGCCTTAAAAAAACAAAAAAAAATAAAAGAGAAAGCAAGAAAAGTGTTGCATTTGGGATTTACAAAATCTAAATAAATCAGAACTAAGTTTTTTCTAAGGAAATATTTAGAATTATGGCTTAAAAAAATAGAAGAAAAAAAAAAGGAAGAGGAAAAAATTTTGCAATTAAAATTTAAAAATCTAAAATAAGTCAAAACTGAGTTGGTTTTTAAGAAATATCTAGAATTACGCCTTAAAAAAATAAAATAAAAAAAGAGGAAGCGAAAAAAACGTGCATTAGAGATGTACAAAATCTAAAACAAGTCAATACTGAGCTGTTTTTTAATAAATGTCTAGAATCATGCCTTAATCATAATTATTATATCTAATTCTTACTTATCTCATGTTTAATATGTAAAGATTGCTCGACATATTGCAAGTTCTGATCCTTTATATTTCGATGGTCATTTCTTCAATTCCTCACACCAATTAATTTCTCAATTCTCCAAAAAATACTTTACAAAAAATACTGCAGCAACCCAAAAATAAAATGGCTCATCAAAACATCACATCAATGCCTGCATGTGTTTGGTGTTATGTATGCAGTACTTGTCGTGAGGTGTTTACCTCACATCAAGGACTCACTTGACACCAACGCAAGCACAAGTTTTAGGGGAACTTCATATGAGGTGTGCCCTATCCTAAGTTCTTTGTTCTATTTTGTTACCTCCCCGACCTCAACCATTACATGGATAATCTCCAATCAAGGCCTCATCTAAGGAATTTGATGATGCAGGGGCCACACAGACTTTCTGACCGTCTATGGTCAGTTTTTGACTAGTCGCAGGGGATGCCTCCCCAACCTCATGGTCATTTGCAATATAATAATTAACTGCAACAGAAGCAACAAGAGATTGTGCAGGTGACTCAACAACCTTGTTATGGTCGTATACCATACATTATCAATCACCCCTTGCAACAACAATAACAATCGCAAGAGATGGTGCAGGTGACTCAAAGACCTCATTACGATCATATGTTATGCATTGACAATCACCCGCAACAACATCAGGAGGAGATGGTGTAGGTGAACCAACAACCTCCTCGTGATCATATATCATATATTCAAAATCAACCGCAGCAACAGGTGCAACAACCTCCTCATGGACATATGTCGTATATTAACTATCACTCGTATCAAGGGGTACAACGACCTCCTCGTGGTATGGTGACTCATATTGTTGTACCTACACCTATCACTCTGCTTAATCAAACAGACTTATTTACCCACTATTTTAAACAACTAGTTTCGAATAGGATCCAATTGAACATTAATAATGCATTAGCTGCTAGGCCTGTTGAATCAACTAGTTCATCAATTAGGAGTACCAAAAATGTTTCATTGGTTGAGGAGCTTTACTTAGAGCTTAGGATTTAGGATTTTGAGGGACCATGGGTAGGGGTTTTACTATTTTATTTTATTGTCATCTCCATTTTATGTTTTTTGCAACATTTATCTTTTATTTAAGTTTATGTTTTGAGTCCATTTGATGAAGTGACACCGTACTTACTCTCTAATAATAAGGCATTGTAAAATTTTAGTGAAAACTCAAGCAATATAATGGTCTTATGAGAAGGGGGAATGTCTTTCAACAAGATTTTTTTTTTTGTTTTTATGTATAATATTTAACCAAAACTTTGTTTTAAGGATATTTATACTATTCTACAAGTCAGGCACACCATACCTTGATATACACGTGCAATGTACATGTGGCAAAACTAGTATAAAAAAATATAATGAAGGATTAATATATAATATTTTTAAGAGTACAGGGGAAGACAATTTCTGAATTTTGTATGATTCTAATAAGAAAAAAGGAAAAAAAAGAAAAAGCAAAAAAAAAAAAATGTTGCATTTGGGATTTACAAAATCTAAAACAGATCAAAACTAAGTTATTTTTTTAGGAAATATCTAGAATTGTGCCTCAGCAAAATAAAAGGAAAAAAAGAGATAGCGAGAAAAATATTGCATTTGAGATTTACAAAATCTAAATAAATCAGAACTAAGCTGCTTTTTCTAAAGAAATATCTAGAATTATGCCTTAAGAAGATAAAAGAAAAAAAGAGAAAACGGGAAAAAAATTGCAATTGAAATTTAGTAGTCTAAAATAGGTCAAAAACGGGAAAAAATTTGCAATTGAAATTTAGTATTCTAACATAGGTCAAAATTGAGTAGTTTTTTAAAGAAATATCTAAAATTATGCATTAACAAAAGAGAGGGAAAAAAAGAGGAAGCCAAAAAAAAATGTGCATTTAGGATTTACAAAATCTAAAATAGGTCAAAACTGAGCTATTTTTTTTTAAAAACTCAAGAATCACACCTTAATCATAATTATTACATTTAACATCTTACTTATCTCGTGTTTAATATGAAAAGATTTCTTGCCATATTGCAAGTTCTGATCCTTTATATTTAATTCGACGGTCATTTCTTCAGTTCCTCACCAATTAATTTCTCAATTCTCCAAAAAACTACTTTACAAAAAATACTGCAGCCACCAACAAATAGAATGGCTTATCAAAATACCACATCAAGTCCTTCATGAGTTTGGTATTATGTATGTAGGATTTGTCGTGAGGTGTTTACCTCACGTCAAGGACTCGCTGGACACCAGCACAAACACAAGTTTCAGGGTAACTTAATAAGAGGTGTGCCCCATCCTAAGTTCTTTGTTCCATCTTCTTACCTCCCCTACCTCGACTATTATATGGAAAATGTACAATTAAGGCCTCATCTAATGAATCTGATGATACGGGGCGCTCGCAGACTTCATGTCCGTCCACGATCATTTTTGGACCTATAGAAGGGGATGCCTCCCTAACCTCATGGTCATTTGTGATATAATAATCAACTGCAACAAAAGAAATAATAGATTATGCAGGTTACTCAACGACCTCGTTATGGTCGTACGCCATACATTAAAAATTACCCATTGCAACAACAACAACAACAACTGCAAGAGATGGTACAGGTGACTCAAAGACCTCGTTACGATCATATGCCATGCATATCGACCGCAACAACATCAGGAGGAGATGGTATAGGTGACCCAATGACCTTCTCGTGATTATTTATCATATATTCTTAATCAACCGTAATAGCAGGTGTAACAACCTTCTCATGGACATAATTCATATATTAACTATCACCCATATCAAGGGGTACAACAACCTCCTGGTGGTTGTATGTCATATGTTGCAGTGACTCATGTTGTTGTAAGATGTGCTGCAGATTTACGACACTTAAGACGTTTTAAACAAGGGATAGTTGCAAGTTTAAGGGTATTTTTTGTGAATTTAATGTGTTTGTTGAGTGCTTGTAGGACTGAAGGACTTAGAGAAGAATAAGGTGAAAACTGGACAAAAAGGGGCATCAGATGAGCCATGTCACGATCGTGGGTTCAAATCATGATCGTGGGTAGGCTATCGTAGGATTGAACCAGAGATGCCATACTCAGCAGTCCATTAGATGACTGGATTAAACAATCGTAGGATCATGTCACGATCGTACCATAGGACCATGTGATTCTGGGCATGGACTGGTTATCTTTTCATCACGAAGTCTTAGATTGCTTTGCCACAAACCGTTACCTTAGCCATGCCTAGTATACCTCCGATGGTGTGGTAGGGTTCTATTAGCCGCACACCGAAGGGGATTATTTCTTATATTTGGGCTCATAGATTGATGTCGAGGGGGTGTGGTTCATTTCTTGCTTATGTTTGGGATGCTAGTATTGAGAGTTCGTCGCTTGACTCCGTCCCTATTATTCATGGTTTTTTTGATGTATTCCCAACTGACCTACCTGGCCTTTTTCTAAGCATGATATAGAGTTTATTATTGACCTCGAGCCGGGAACCCGACCTATTTCTATGGCTCCATATCATATGGCTTCTGCTGAGTTAAGGGAGTTGAGTAGCCAGCTCCAGGACCTTCTGTGAAAGGGTTTTATCAGGCCGAGTATGTCGCCATTAGGTGCTCCTATTCTGTTTGTAAACAATAAAGATAGTTCTATATGTATGTGTATCGATTACAGACAGCTGAACAGGGTGACAGTGAAGAATAAGTATCCTATGCCTCGTATCAATGATTTGCTTGATTAGCTTCAGGGTGCAGCGGTGTTCTCTAAAATAGATCTGAGATCTGGTTACCATCAGTTAAGAGTTAGGGCTGTAGACATCCCTAAGACAACCTTTGGGACTCGTTACGACCACTATGAGTTCTTGATGATGTCTTTTAGATTGACTAATGCCCCGGTAGCCTTCATGGATTTGATGAATTGTGTATTCAGGTCTTACTTAGATTTCTTTGTGATTGTGATCATCAACAACATTTTGGTTTATTCGAGGAATAGTGAGGAGCATGAGCAGCATTTAAGGACTGTGCTCCACACTTTAAGAGATCATCGGCTTTATTCCAAGTTCTCGAAGTATGAGTTTTGGCTTGAGTCTATAGCTTTCTTGGGGCATGTTGTATCCAGACATGGTATCATGGTAGACCCAACGAAGATTGAGGCTATTCGAGATTGGGCTAGGCCCATGTCGCCTACTGAGGTTTGCAGTTTCATTGGGTTGGCAGGGTATTATAGATGGTTTGTTGAGGGTTTCTCATCTATTGCAACTCCTATGACTAGGTTGACCAGGATGGAGGTTCCATTTCAGTGGTCTGAGGGTTATGAGACGAGCTTCTTAAAGCTCAAGGACCAACTTACTTCCACTCCTGTGTTAATTCTTTCAGTTGAGGGTGAGGGTTTCACTGTCTACTGTGACTCTTCTGGTATCGACTTGGGTTGTATTCTGATGCAGTGAGGTCGCGTGATTGTTTATGCGTCGAGACAGCTAAAGGTGCATGAGCGTAATTACCCTACTCATGACTTGGAGTTGGCAGCGGTACATAATTTGAAGGCACTATCTGTACGTGGTTCATTGTGAGATTTATACTGATCACCACAGTATTCAGCATCTTATGACTTAGAGGGATCTTAATTCGAGCCAGCACCGATGGGTAGATATGCTGACGGACTATGACATCTCTATTCTCTATGATTCGAGAAAGGCAAATATAGTTGCGGACTCCTTGATCCGGAAGGCAGTGAGTATGGGTAGCTTAACCTTTATTCCATTCTCTCAGCGGTCATTGGCTTTGGACATTCAATCCTTAGCTAATTCGATTGTGCATTCTGATATTTCTTATCCTAGGAGGATTATTGCTTGTGTTGGGGCGAGGTCTACTTTGTTAGAGCAGATTTAGAGACAACAGTTTGAGGATAGTGAACTTCATGATCTTCGAGAGCGGGTAGTGAAAGGTGAATCCCAGAGGGCTACTTTTGGTTCTAATGATATACTGAGATATGATGGTCATGTGTGTGTTCTGAGGGTTGGAGACTTGATTCCTTTGATTTTGCGCGAGGCGCACAGTTCTAAAAAATCTATTCACCCCGAGACAGATAAGATGAACTGAGATCTGAGACAGCACTACTGGTGGAGTGGTATGCGATGAGATATTTCTGAGTGGAAGTGGGAGCGAGTCACTATGGATTTCGTTGGTGGATTACCTCGTACGTCCCATGGTTTTGATAGTATTTGGGTCGTTGTAGATCGGTTGACTAAGATGGCGCATTTTATCCCTGTTCGATTTTCTTACAGTACTAAAGGTTAGCTCGTGTATATATTCAGGAGGTGGTTCGCCTAAATGGAGAACCAATATCTATTATCTCAAATCGAGGGTCTCAGTTTACCTCTAATTTTTTGCGGACATTCCAGGAGGAGTTGGGTACTCAGGTGGACCTCAGTACTGCATTTCATCCTCAGATCGATGGATAGTCAGAGCGAACTACTCAGGTAATAGAGGATATGCTCCATGCTTGTGTGTTAGACTTTGGGGGTCTGTGGGATCAGTTCTTGCCTTTAGTAGAGTTTGCGTATAATAATAGCTTGCACTCCAGCATTTAGATGGCTCAGTTTAAGGCTTTGTATAGTAGACGGTGTTGGTCTCCAGTTGGTTGGTTTGAAACTTTGGAGATCATTCCTCGTGGCACATATTTTCTCCGTGACTCTTTGGATCAAGTTCGGGTGATTCAAGACAGGCTACGGACAGCTCAGAGTAGACAAAGGAGTTATACTGACCATAAACATTGTCCATTGAGATTCAGAGTTGGTGATAGGGTATTCTTATGAGCATTACCCATGAAGGGAGTGATAATATTCGGTAGGAGGGGCAAGCTTAGCCCCAGATACATTGGACCCTTTGAGATTCTGCGGACAGTTGGGGAGGTAGCATATGTGTTAGCTTTGCCTCTGGTATTTTCAGTTATTCACCCAGTGTTTCATGTTTCTATGCTGCAATAATACATTTTGGATGAGTCGCATGTGCTACAGTGGGACTCGGTTCAGTTAGATGAGAAGTTAGCATTTGTAAAAAAGCCTGTGTCTATTATAGCTAGAAACATTAGACGATTGTGCTCCCGGGACACTCCAGTGGTTAAGGTACAGTGGCGTCACCATCCGATTGAGGAGGCCACTTGGGAGCTTGAGAGTGATATGCGAGCCCAGTATCCCTACTTGTTCACATTTTCAGGTATGCGTTTATTCTTGGCTTTCGAGGACAAAAGTCCCTTTTAGTAGTGGATATAGTAATGACCCTCTAGGTCATTCCCAGTTCTTATGCGAGTTTACAATGTTTAGAGCCTTTCCATGACTGCCCCAGATCGTGTATGACTTGCTGGGACTGGTGGTACGGTTACCTGGCAGTTCATTTGACTTTAGAGTCACTTTCCTATGTTGAATTTTCAAGTAGTCAGTTATGGATCCCAGGTCAAAACCCCTGTTAAACATCCTCGGATGCCGTTTCTGACCATTTCATCGAATTTGAAATATCGAATTTAGGTTAGGTAGATCTTTGGTTTGGTCTTGAGGTTCCCAAACTTGTTTTGGGTGATAAGCCAACTATTGGCTAAGTTGAGTCAGCCCTTGGGGCGTGGGCCCCAGTTTTAGTTGGAATGACCTTTGATGGAAATTCCAATAGCGCTATTGAGTTTGGAGCGTTGAAATTAGTTAGGTAGCATAGTACATTTGCATGCATGGGACTCCGGATCGATCCCGGGCACGTAGTCGAAATTTCCTGGACTTAGCCATTTTTGGCATTGGCCATGCGCTTAAGCGGCCATAGGCACGCCTTAGCGCTAGGTGCTTAAGAAGCCATAGGCGCGCTTTAGCAGCCAAGGCGGGCTAGGCTAAGTCGCTTTAGCAACCAAGGGCATGGCTAAAGCGGCCATAAGCACTTAAGTGACCCTTGGCTTTGCTTTAGCAGCTAAGTGGTGGAAGCGGTGGAGCGCTTAAACTATCACTTATAGCGCTTTAGCTCCACCTTCCTTGGATATATATATATATATATATATATATATATATATATATATATATATATATTTCACCTTCTCTCTCATGTTTAAATGACCAAAGTCCATAGAAGCACCATTTTCAGAGCTTCAAGCTCTTGTATAAGCTTGCATAGCAAGGTCCAAGTTCTGACACTTAAATATTTGAGTTCGTAGCTTTGTTCTTGACATTTCTACAGTACATTTTCCTGGTTTTACGGTTGTTTACATTTTTGTTGGATTTGTTGGTATTGTTATTGGTATTTGAGCTATGTATTGAGCTCAGATGATAAGGTAGATGTTGTGACTATTGGTCACGGTGAGATTTGGGATGCTGTGACGGTTCTAATTTGGTGGATTCCATAAGAAGGCCCTACTTGAGTTGTCCGGTCATTTCCCAACCTAGTGACATATGGGTATCATTGCTTATGTTTTGATATCTAGTTTACCATTTTGATAGCATGGCAGCGATTGGAGGCCTCTCAAAAGGGGAAGGCTCCAGCTTAACGGGTTCTTTAGCAGGCTTACGGCGGCGTCCAGGTAGGCTATGCTTATCTTCCCATGCATATAAATTGGGTTTATATGTGATATATATATGTTGTTGTGCTGGTATTGGGTTGTATTGTAGTTATGGTGTTGGCTTGCTGTATTTAGGCTTTTGAGCCAGATTATGCCACCCGGACACGTTTTCGAACCGATATCCTCGCAGTACGCCACAGGTGACCCATTTGGGGATAGTAGGTAGTATACTATTATTGTCTAGGGAATTATAAGATTATGATTCAGGCTTGGCCAGACTTAGTCAGATTTGGGCGGATGTTGCCAGACTTGGTTTCGAGACCCGTAATGGGCCCCACTATCGTTCTTAGTCAACATATTTAGTCTTCGAGATTGTTATACCTAGTTAAGATTAAGATGGGCCATTGGTGTTGATATGAAGTAAACTTGCTCCAGTTATGTTGGTTTAGCCTAGTTGACTTTATTAATCCTTAACAGCGCTTACCTTTGCTGGTGTGACTAGACACGATGTAGAGTTGGGACCCTCCATACTATGAGCTACTCTAGATACCCGGACTGACTTAGATATTACATGATAGTAGACTATGGACCTAGGAGGACGCATGGACTTACCTTGTAGCACCTAATTGGTTAGCCTTTTTGCCTATATTTTGGCTTTGGCCTAGGACTAGCATGTTCCCCATTTATTGGTTATGATGTGACATTGAGCTCTGTTCTGGTTACTGGCTGTGATATATATATATATATATATATGTGTGTGTGTGTGTGTGTGTGTGGCTATACACGCAAGTGTTCGTGATCGTTCAAGTAATAAAGTGGCTCCTTTAAAAGAGCCGGATATCGAACCCAAGGGACTTTCGTCAACAGAAATCAATTCTGGACGTCAAACTATAATTGAAAAACTAGTGTTACGAAAACGACAAGATATTTGGTGCTGAAAATTAAATGATTGCGGACTATGAACTCCTATCTTCGCTACCGTAATTTTGGTTTTGCAAATACGCTTGAAAAATCAATAAAAGTTGAATTCCCAGGGCTAAGGCACGCCGAACGTCATCTCTTGAGCATAATTGTTATTAGTTTAAACACTTTGAGTTGTTTATCGTGGTTATTGATTCCGAGGTTAATTTTACGATTATATTCGTCTCCAAAATATAATCTTCTACAAGAAATTGGAAACCTAACTACATCCGTGAGTGGTGATAAGCTTAACCAATTCTAGAGCGTTTAAGTTTTCTTCTCGTAAGTGACCAAGTGTGGTGGATTAGGTACCTCTCGGTCCTAACCACATGTCAATCCCTTAGAATTTCTTCCCCGAGAAAAACCACACTTCATATACTCCATGTTCTATCTCCTAGTTTCTCTCTCAAGCTCACTTCAAGACAAGGGATATATTCCAATGGTGATCAAGCATCAAAATAATGAAATTTAGAGTATATGAATAACCAATTTATGATAAAACTTCAGCAAAAACCACTAAAATTAACCCAAGAGATTCATGTTCTTGGCCTTAACCCCAAGAATGAGGGATTTTAGCCACTCATAATATCAATTAACATCCAAAAGTCAATAAATACCATAAAAATACTTAAAAACTGAAAAGACGAGGAATGGAACCTAATTGAGATGCCCAAAAACGCCCAAAATATTCTAAGGATGATGGAATCCCTATACAATAACCAAAAGGCCCTATTTATAGACCTAAAGTCGAGGCAAAATCGGCCAAAAAGCGGCCCGGCATGCCCTTGGGCGCGCCTGACACTTAGGTAGATTTTTCCTCAGCAAAAGGGTGCTCCCAGGCGGCGTGGCGCGCCCCTGTTCTGCCTGGGCAAGTGAAAAAATAGCCAAATTTGTGATTTTTTTTGCTTTCGGCGACTTCTCTTCGCAGATTTGGTTGGATTCTTCAAGTTCAACTCTTTGGCTTGCCTCTTATCTTCAATATTCTTCACTTGTAGCTCCTTCAAGCCTCACTTTCCACACCAAAAATGCTCCAAATAGTCGCCAATTCCACCTACAAGGGTCTAATCATATTGGTTAGCACAATATCACATATTCCATCATAAACTTATAGAATACACAAGTATTGTTCTCAAAACTAAGGTAAACATGGGTTAAAGTCGCTACTAAGGCATATAAATACGCCTTAGATCACCACCCCACACTTGAACCTTTGTTTGTCCTCGAACAATAACCACACTCAAATCCGGGTGACTTTAGATAATTCACACACAATAGGCATTCTTGTATAGCTTACACAACCACATTTATCAACTTATGTACCAACATACTAGGGTATCAAACAAATAAATAACAAATTGAAACAACCTATCCTCACAAAACAACTTAACTAGTTGCAACTTCATGCGTGACACGTTATTAATAGATCACCACACTTCACCAAACATGCGCCCTCACCACAAGAGAATCACCCCACGTTAACTGGGTGCATGAATGAAAGTCACTCACTCTCAAAAAGAATTCACATGCAACACAAGATGAACCATAGGCTTGCCCTTAGTGTAATACTCCACTAATGTTAAAATGTTAAAGCTCAAGATCAAGTAGGACTTTTAGGGGTTGTAATGTAGGCTCAGGGACGGGTAGGAAATTTTTGGTCAAGAATAGTGATTATCTTTCCTGAGCGCTTTAATACACTACAAATTACATTCAGACGACCTTCAACCGACCTATTTTTCACCACTTTTATCTTCCCAACTCTCTTTTGTTTTTTCCCCATAATTTTAAGCTATCTTAAGCATATTGGGTAAGGAATAACTGCTATCACCCATTGATTAAAATTTTTTTATATATTATTATTTTTTTTTCTTTTTCTTTTCTTTCTTTAACCATATTCCCTACCAACACACACAAAATTTTTCACACACCCATAGGAAATATGCTTGGGGCTTCAACTTAACTCTTTCCTTCTTCCAAACTTTTGCACTCCTTCACCTCTTGATTTCCTAATTAAAGCGCTTAGGAGTTTTGGATCAAATTCTGGTTCATTGAAAGAAGAGGATTAAGCTACATGTAAAGCTACCAACGAAAAGGCTAACGGCTCAACGGGGCTAACTAAGATCATGCAAGGAGGGTAGATAAAGTAGGTCTAAAACATGACTATCAAAGAAATGCCTATATCATCTCCTAAACTTAACACCTTTTATTTCGCTTTGCAAACACACCGGGCAAGTTCTCGACATCATTATGCACATGGAATATCACAAAAAACCTTACTCACACCGGGTACATGTTTAGCTCAGCAGGTTCACCATAAAACCTCTGAAAGCAACTTAGCTAGTCAACTAAGTGAGAATTAGGCATCTCAACACTTGCTATTGCATATCCTAGCATGTTTCACACATGTATGCACAATTGTATAGCAAGCAAGAACACCCGACACGACACTACATGACTAATTTGCTCTTAAGACGGTCATCATCCATCCATCATAGAGCAAATCCCTTAGTCCTATGACTAAGGCGAATCAAAAGTAATAAACACAAAAAACAACATAAAAATAATAATTTAAAACAACATCAAAAATCCAAAAATTTTTTTGTACGGTTCAAAGGGACTCTCCTTAGTAAAAGAACCGAAAACAAAGGCTAAGGAACCCAAAATAAAAGCATACAACAGCACACATATACATACATACAAGGGAATCCCATCGCACCCCACCCCACACTTAAAAGATTAAGTAATGCAAGAGTAGGGTGTAAGGAGCTCCCTGGTCAGTCGAGGTAGTCGTCGTCCTCCGGCCCATGAAACTCTAGTGGTGGATCATCCACCTCCGCCTCCTCATCCTCAGAATCGCTCTGGAGGTCAATTTCATCTGTGGGGACATCATCATCCACAGGCTCAACAAAATCAGGACCAATTCTCAATAAGGCCATGGCATGCTAGTTAAGTGGATAATCCCTCTCTACCTGGCTCAGCTCATTCGCCATAGAGGGCCTACCCCCAGTCCTGTGTCGCAGTATCTCCAACCCATACATACGGGATAAAATCCCGTCATCTCAAGCATGACGCTCTGCTAATGTCAAAGTGGGGCCGAGTGAATTCGGCGCCTTAGTTTGGGTGACATCCACAGGCGTCGTCACCAAAGGAGGAGGATAGTCAAAATTTTCTTCGGGCACTTCGAATGCTCTCATTAATTTGGTCAATAGTCCACCAAAATCATATCGAAGACATCCTTGGAGGAAAGCTCGGCGCATATCCGACAACAACATAGAACCTACATCAATCTCCACATCAGTCATGAGAGCATACACCAGACAGACACGATCCCTTGTAACCTCAGTCATGTGGCTCCCCGAAATTAAACAACAACACACAATCTTTAGACAAATCCTTGACTCTTTGTTGAAGTGGGCATAGGGTAGACTCTTGTGATACCCTCTTTTGTGATGGCGTATCCACCTTACTGTTGAACTTGGGCCGCACGGAGTGTGTCGAATTTCAGCATATGGAGGCCTAGCATTCGGCCTGAGTAGGTCTTGGGGACTAGCCCGAGTGGAAACTCCCAATAATCCAGTCAAACTCAAGGAATCAAGTATCACATCCGAACCTCGTACCACTACCGAGCAAATAGGTGCATTCGGGTTCCAATTTGCGTACAATTCCCTCACTAGATAGAGGTTGCAATCAGTAGGTCTGTCGAAGACAAAGCCCATCGCGACTTGCTGAAGCCGAGCCAATATTCTTGGGTAAGCCTGAGCCAGACTTGCCCTATCAATACTCTCATCTGCAAAATATTTAGCTTCCGGGTGGCTTTTGTACCAACTCTTCCCTGCACTAGAGACCGCGTGTATCCCATACTTCCGTTTTTGCCCTTTTGGGACTGGGGGAGCTGTGGGGACCTTATTACCTGACCGACGTCTCTTGTGAGAACTGGAGGCAGCTACATTAGAATCAGACATTGTACCTGTAGTATAGTTCCACAAACAAGTCAATTACCCATGTAAAAATAGCTAACCAACTTAATGCGTGGTGATGTTTAGGGCCACCCCACACTTAGTCGCTTAGCACCAAGTCAAAATATATATGGGCGGAGGGTACTCAGACTTCCCCTCATCACTTAATGCCCAAAACCAAGTCCCAACCATAGATAAATGCATATTCCCACACAAGGTTAGCAATCTCATAAATAGCATTAGAATGACATGCTTGTTTTACTCAAGAATTCAAACAATAGTCATACATATTCAACACATATGAGTTGTATTCAGTGATTTCAACCACCAATTTGCTCAATTATCACCAATAAAGATAAACCCACTTCCAATTATTCCAACTAAAATAAGATTATTATCCACAAGTTCACATGCCTTCCAAGTTCATTGTAATAACACCCCATAAACCCCAACCATATCATAAGAAGCAAGTCAATAAACCAAGAACATATTTGGGCATTACAAACGAAATCCAAGAATACCCCAAAATCGCATCATCCTCATAGCAATCTAGAGAGAGAAAGCTAAGGAAACATACCTTGAGAGTTTTGAATGGAGACTTGGACATAATCCCAAGAGGAGAAGGCAAGAAGTCGAGCTATGTGAGGGCAAGAGTAGAGAAATAGAAGAGAAAATTGTTGAAGTTTTTGGGAGTAAAATCGGGTCCTTGGTGTTTGAGTTTGGAAAACATGTGAAAATTAGGGATTTAAAGGAGGTGGGGTGGGATGGGTCAGATATGGAGCCCCTTTTATTTTTAAAAATTTTTGTGCTTAGAACTTAAGGGGGTAGCGGCGTGGCACGCTGCCTAGCGCGCTACCCCACTACCCACTCGACCAAAAATTTGGGCACAGGCAGCGTGGTACACTGGCCAGCACGCCTGCCCACTGCCACTTCGCGCAAAATTTTCGGGGAAGGCGGCTTGGCACGCTGGCCAGCGCGCCTTCCCACTGCCTAAAAAAAAATTTTCTCAGCAATTTCATCCTGGCACGCCAGGTAGCGCGTCCAACACTTAACCTCATACCTGAGCAATTTTCCATATTTTTCACATAATCTTGGGCATTTTCCAAGTCCTAAGACTCAAAACTTCGCTCCAAAACATGTCCTACCTGCCCGGCACCTTCAAATAATCATCCATCCGCCAATTTTACCTTTTCCTTGTGGATTCCCATGTCAACATGCTTCGTGCCTCTGCATAAACACAAGATCTTAGCACTAAGTTAGACAACAAAAATTTTAAAAGAGATGGGTTGCCTCCCATCAAGCGCCTTAGTTTTGGTCGAGGCACGACTCTTATTTTTGTATTATTTTTTTTTACTTTATAAATCCTAACTATTACAACACATTCGTGGGTTGCCTCCCATGGAGAGCCTGGTTTAATGTCGCGGCTCGACCATACTTAGCTCAGTTATCATCAAGGTGAAGCACGTCCTCCTTCTGCTTCTCTTCTTCACCAAAATAATGTTTTAATCTCTGGCCATTTACCATAAATCTTGTACCATCCGCTTTTTTCAAAATTTCCACCTCACCATGAGGTGTCGTGCGACTTACCTCAAAAGGCCTACTCCACTTAGATCTTAGCTTGCCCGGAAACAACCTATGTCTTGAGTTAAACAAAAGTACCAACTGGACTGGCTCGAAAGTGCGGGGGAGAATATGCTTGTCATGCCATTGCTTCGTTTTCTCCTTGTAGATCTTAGCATTTTCATACGCATGGGTACGAAATTCTTCCAACTCATGGAGTTGTAACAACCTCCTGTTACCAGCCAATCCAGGATCTAGATTCAACTTCTTTACCGCCCAATATGCTAGGTGCTCAAGCTCAACTTAGAGGTGGCAAACTTTCCCAAAGACCAAATGATAGGGAGAATTCCCTATAGGAGTCTTATACGCCATTCGATAAGCCCAAAGAGCATCATCCATCTTGAGTGACCAGTCTTTTCTCTGAGTATTCACCGTCTTTTGCAAGATTTGCTTTATCTCGCGATTAGACACTTCTACTTGGCCACTTGTTTGGGGATGATACGCTGTTGAGACCTTGTGTTTCACGCCATACTTTGCCAATACACTCTTCACCCAATAATTAATGAAGTGTGACCCTCCATCGCTAATAATAGCTCTTGGAGTTCCGAACCTAGTGAAGATGTGCTTTTGAAGGAACTTTACCACAACTTTGGTGTCATTCGTAGGAAGAGCTGCAGCCTCTACCCATTTAGACAAATAATCCACTAATACAAGTATGTATAGATTGCCATTCGACTTTGGGAAAGGGCCCATAAAATCAATCCCCCATACATCAAAGATTTCAACTTCTAGGATGTTGTTAAGAGGCATCTCATGTCAGTTTGCAATCGTCCCCATACGTTGACATTGATCACAATTCTTCACAAAGGCATGAGCATCTTTAAATATAGAAGGCCAGAAGAAACCTGATTGCAATATTTTTTGGGCTGTGCGTTCACCACCATGATGTCCATCATAAGGGGATGCGTGGCATATCTCTAACACTTGCTTTACTTTCGCATCCGGAATACATCTTCTTACTATTTGATCAGGCCCTTTCTTGAATAAATATGGCTCATCCCATATATAAGAGCGTGTCTCATATTCCAGCTTCTTCTTCTGTTGAAGACTCGAATCAGGAGGAAAGAGCCCACTGACCAATAGATTCACAATGTCTGCATACCATGGCAACTCATCGACATCCAACACCAACAACTACTCGTCAGGAAATTCCTCACAAATATGCCCATTATCCACTATATGTGTCGAGCTCTCAAGTCTAGAAAGATGGTCAGCAATTTGATTTTCTGTCCCCTTTCTATCTTTAATCTCTAAGTCAAACTCCTATAGCAATAAGATCCATCTAATCAAACGCGGATTAGCATCCTTTTTATTGAACAAATACCGTATTGCCGCATGATCCGTGTATACAATGATGCTCGTTCCCACAAAGTACGATATGAATTTATCAAATGCATACACCAAAGCTAACATTTCTTTTTCAGTCACTGTGTAATTCACTTGGGCTGCCTCAAGGGTCTTGCTTGCATAATATATAGAGTGAAATACCTTATTCTTCCGTTGATCGAGAACCGCACCCACTGCAACATCACTTGCGTCACACATGAGCTCAAATGGCAAAGCCCAGTCAGGAGAAATAAGGATAGGTGCCTCTACCAACTTCTTTTTCAAAACCTCGAATGCCTTCACACATGAATTACAAAATACAAATTTCACATATTTTTCCAAGAGTGCACACATGGGGTGTGCAATTTTGGAAAAATCTTGAATAAACCTTCTGTAAAATCTAGCATGACCCAAAAAACTTCGCACCCCTTTCACCAATACAGGTGGAGGGAGTTTTTCAATAACTTCAATCTTTGCCCTATCAACTTCGAGCCCCTGCTTTGACACTTTATGCCCAAGAACTATACCTTCCGTCACAAGGAAATGGCACTTCTCCCAATTAAGAAAAAGATTAGTTTCTTCACACCGAGCAAGGAATTTATCAAGGTTTTGCTAACATACCTCGAAAGAGTTACCAAAGACTGAAAAATCATCCATAAAAATCTCTACGAACTCCTCCACCATGTCATAGAAAATAGCCATCATGCAATGCTGAAAGGTAGCCGGTGCATTACACAATCCAAATGGCATACGCTTGAAAGCGTATGTGCCATAAGGGCAGTGAATGTAGTCTTTTCCTGATCTTGAGGATCTATAGCAATTTGATTGTATTCGGAATACCCATCAAGAAAATAATATACTCCTTCCCAGCTAAACGATCCAACATCTGATCAATAAAAGGGATTGGATAATGGTCTTTCCTCGTAGCATCATTGAGTTTTCGGTAATCCATGCAAATACGCCATCCAGTCACAGTTCTAGTAGGAATCAATTCATTATTATCATTCGTGATCATCGTAATACCACCCTTTTTTGGAACACATTGTACTAGGCTCACCCACGTACTATCAGAGATAGGGTAAACAATGCTCGAATCTAGCCACTTAATTACCTCCTTCCTTACTACTTCTTTCATCACCAGATTCAAGCGTCGTTATTGTTTCACACTCGGCTTGTGCCCTTCTTCCATGTAAATTTTATGCATGCATAAACCCGGATTAATACCATGGATGTCATACATCTACCAACCAAAAGCCTTCTTTCTTCGTTTGAGTATCAACAATGCCACATCAACTTGTTCCTGTGACAAATTTGCTGCTAGAATAATAGGAAGAGTCTCATTGTCACCTAGGAAAGCATATTGAAGGTGAGATGGAAGTTCCTTCAATTCAAGCTTCGGTGCCTCCTCAATTGATGGCTTGGTTGGAGGACCAAGTGGACGATTTAAAGGTTCCCATCTACCTTCTTTGGCATATATGCCCATAAGATCAAGAACTTGCACTATTTCACTAGCCTCCGCATCCCCAAAAACATCTTGCCCCATTAAAACTTTTTCCAACGGATCTGTAGACAAAGTGTGGATACTTTCAACCGCCAAATCTATAGCTGTAATGGCTGACAAGTTCTCATAAATTTCTGGGAGTTCAAAGCCCTATATACATCAAAGACCTCAACCTTATCATGACCCCGCATAGTAAGTTTCCCGGCTGCTACATCAATGATCGCACCTCCAGTGACCAGAAACGGACGCCCCAAAATAAATGGGCCTTCCGGGTCAGGCTCAAAATTTAGCACCACAAAATCAATCGAAAAAATCAACGAACCCACTTGAACCAGAACATCCTCAACAATACCATCAGGTCTAGTCACAGATCGGTCCTCCAGCTGCAAAATAATAGTAGTAGGTTAAGGACGACCCAAACCCAACTCCTTGAAAACCGAAGTGGGCATTAGATTATACTAGCCCCCAAATCACACAATCCACGAGCGCAAACACGATCTCCCAGAGTAATTTTCACAGTGAAGCTTCCAGGATCCTTCAGCTTGGTAATGCGAGAACTACACTCCTCAGTCAATGTAACTGTGGCATACTCTGTCAATCTACTCTTGTTTGCCACAATATCTTTCACAAACTTGGCGTACTTTGGAATACCCTGCAAGATATCCACCAGAGGCAAATTAATGTGCACTTGTTTAAGTAGTTCAATGAACTTACCAAAGCATTCATCTTCCTTCTTCTTCTTGAACTTCTGAGGGAAAGGAGGAGGCAACTTCACACTATGTATCACTTTATCATCTTTGGAGCTTTTGGTAGACTCCACTTGTTCATCTTCAATCACCACTACTTTCGGCTCCAATTCTTTCGCTGGTGCAACCGTATCCTCTAACTGCTTACCACTACGGGTAACTATCGCATTCACCTGCTTGGGATTAGGCTCAGTATCACCTGGAATACCTCCTTGGGGCCTTGTATTCTGTGCGTTAGATAACAGGCTAATCTGCTTCTCCAAATTCTGAGTGGCCAACTGATTGTTCCTTACATCTACTGCCAGCTTAGCTTGCTCAGCCATAATCTGTTTTAACATATCCTCCATGCTCATATCTCCAGGCTTAGCACCCACTTGATTTCCTTGACTTTGTTGTTGGTTGTACTGTAGTGCATATCCTTGAGGCCTATATTGATTTTGATTTCCTCCCCAAGATAAGTTCGGGTGGTTTTTCCACCCAGCATTGTAAGTATTTTTGTAGTTCTGGGCTCCACCTCCTCTTTGGGCATTGCCAACAAAATTCACAGAATCCGAATTTGCACTACACAACTCGCTGGTATGGTCCCCGTTTCCACATACACTACACATCACAGAAACCTGTTGCTGTACTGCATTCACGGAAGCTAGTTGCTGCCCCACTACTAAAGTGATTGTTCATCATGTTTTGCATAGCTAAAATTTGGGCAGATAATGCTATGACTGCATCCACGTCTAGTTTCCCAGCAACCTTCTTTGTAGAATTCCTTGAATTATCACTATGCCAGTCTAGATTTCCCTGTGAAATATGATTCAACAAAGCATATAATTCATCATAAGTCTTCTCTAAAGCTTGTCCACTGCAGCTGAATCAAGTAGAATTTTCGTATTGGGGTCAAGAGCCTCAATGAAAGTATGCACCAACACTTCATTAGCTTGGTGGTGATGAGGACAATCTCGCAACATGGATTTGAATCGTTTCCAAGCTTGGTACAAATTTTCATCATCTATCTATCTGAAACTCAGTATCTCACTCCTCAGCTTTGCTGTCTTCCCAGACGGAAAGAACCTTATCAAGAATTTTCGAGCAAGATCATCCCAAGTAGTGATCGAATTAGCCGGCTCTGCATCTAACCACCTCCTTGCTTCCCCCAACAGAGAAAAGGGAAACAAAGTAAGTCTCACATAATCTGAAGACATACCCGCAGGAATATATGTGTCACTGATCTCCAAAAAATTACGGATATGCCTCTGCGGGTCCTCATGAGCAAGACCTGTAAACTGTCCACTTGAGTGCAAGAGTTGCACCATATTCTGTTTAAGCTCAAATCTGCCTCCAGCCACCGGTTTGAGAATACTGGAGGTCACATTAGTGGCGAGTGAAATTGCCACATCGCGAACTGTTCTAGCTGCCATTACTTCCGATTCACGTCTCTCTGCAGCTGGTTCTTCAATTCTTACGGGATACCCCATATTCCTTCGCCATCCAGTTCAACTTGTGGGATTGGGTAGTCTGCAGCCTGTCTCCTCAATCTATTGAAATATCTTTCAGGTTCAGACTACGGGGCTACCAAATCTTTGTTCCTTGCCAGTGTTCCGATAAAGTAAGCCTACAAAATAGAACAGCTAAGATCAAGTTGTCAACACGTAGATGAAAATTAAAGTACAAACGTCAATAATTGAAATCTATCTATTTGAAAGTCCCTGGCAACGACGCCAAAAACTTGTTGCGCCCCAGCTATACACGCAAGTGTACGTGATTGTTCAAGTAATAAAGTGGCTCCTTTAAAAGAGCCATATATCGAACCCAAGGGACTTTCGTCAACAGAAATCAATTTTGGACGTCAAACTATAATTAAAAAACTAGTGTTGCAAAAAAGACAAGAGATTTGGTGCTGAAAATTAAATGATTGCGGACTATGAACTCCTATCTTCGCTACCGTAACTTTAATTTTTGAAAATACACTTGAAAAATCAATAAAAGTTGAATTCCCAGGGCTAAGGCACTCCGAACGTCATCTCTTGAGCATAATTGTTATTGGTTTAAGCACTTTGAGTTTTTTATCGTGGTTATTGATCCCGAGGTTAATTTTATGATTATATTCGTCTCCAAAATATAATCTTCTACTAGAAATTGGAAACCTAACTACATCCGTGAGTGCTGATAAGCTTAACCAATTCTAGAGCGTTTAAGTTTTCTTCTCATAAGTGACCAAGTGTGGTGGATTAGGTACCTCTCGGTCCTAACCACATGTCAATCCCTTAGAATTTCTTCCCCGAGAAAAACCACACTTCATATACTCCATGTTCTATCTCCTAGTTTCTCTCTCAAGCTCACTTCAAGACAAGGGATATATTCCAATGGTGATCAAGCATCAAAATAATGAAATTTAGAGTATATGAATAACCAATTTATGATAAACTTCAGCAAAAACCACTAAAATTAACCCAAGAGATTCATGTTCTTGGCCTTAACCCCAAGAATGAGGGATTTTAGCCACTCATAATATCAATTAACATCCAAAAGTCAATAAATACCATAAAAATACTTAAAAACTGAAAAGAAGAGGAATGGAACCTAATTGAGATGCCCAAAAATGCCCAAAATATTCTAAGGATGATGGAATCCCTATACAATAATCAAAAGGCCCTATTTATAGACCCAAAATCGAGGCAAAATCGACCAAAAAGCGGCTCGGCACACCCTTGGGCGCGCCTGGCACTTAGGCAGATTTTTCCTCAGCAAAAGGGTGCTCCCAGGTGGTGTGGTACTCCCCTGGGCGCTCCCCTGTTCTGCCTGGGCAAGTGAAGAAATAGCTAAAAGCGGACTGGCACGCCCCTTGGCCCGCCAGACCTTTAATTTGTGATTTTTTTTGCATTCGTCGACTTTTCTTCGCAGATTTGGTTGGATTCTTCAAGTTCAACTCTTTGGCTTGCCTCTTATCTTCAATATTCTTCACTTGTAGCTCCTCCAAGCCTCACTTTCCAAGCTAAAAATGCTCCAAATAGTCGCAAATTCCACCTACAAGGGTCTAATCATATTGGTTAGCACAATATCAAATATTTCATCATAAACTTATAGAATACACAAGTATTGTTCTCAAAACTAAGGTAAACATGGGTTAAAGTCGCTACTAAGGCATATAAATACGCCTTAGATCAATATGTGGCCTATTGTTATTTCCCACCGTGTCTGGTTTGATTCCGGCATCTAGCCTCTTGTTATTACCCATTGGTGCTAGTTCAAACTGGGTGCACCCATTGGTTATTATGATTACTGGATACTGGTACAGCTTCGAGACACTGGTGACTATGCATTTACTATTCTTGTATGTCTCGCCAGTTTATGGGGGCCAGGCTGGGTATTGTATTCTTCCGTGTGCCTATCTTCTTGGATCCGAGACTGTTGTATATATGTTGTGTATATTTGGTTTCTGTCTTGTATTCTGGATATGTCTAGTAGTGGCTCATGTACTGACCTCACCAGGTCTTGGGAGGGGTTTTAGAGTTATATACTGTCCTCTTCCTTTTTGTCTCGGTATGTAAACTTCCTTTGTCTTTACATTCGTAGCATGTTGATGGTAGTAGTTGTGCTTGATCTCCTTTCTTATGAGATCCCGCCTATTGGCCCGTCGTTTGTCTCCCCTGGCTAGGGCTTGGCTTGCCTATTGGTGGTTCTCGGTAGTTGCCATCATGACTCGAAAATTGGGTCGTGACAAAAATGTTGCATTTGGGATTTACAAAATCTAAATAAATCAGAACTAAGTTGTATTTTTTAAGGAAATATTTAGAATTATGCCTTAAGAAGATAGAAGAAAGAAAGACAAAGTCGAAAAAATTTTGCAATTGAAATTTAATATTCTAAAATAGGTCAAAATTGAGTAGGGTTTCTAAGAAATATCTAAAATTACGCCATAACAAAAGATAAGAAAAAAAGAGGAAGCCAAAAAAGAACGTGCATTTGAGATTTAAAAAATCAAAAACATGTCAAAACTAAGTTGTTGTTTTTAAAATATCTAGAATCACGCCTTAATCATAATTATTCATTTAGCTTTTCACTTATCTCGTGTTTAATATGAAAAGATTGATCGCCATATTGCAAGTTCTGATCCTTTATATATTGACAGTCATTTCTTCAGTTCCTCACCAATTCATTTCTCAATTCTCCAAAAAAATACTTTACAAAAAATACTGCAGCCACCAACAAGTAGAATGGCTCATCAAAACATCACATCAAGGCATGAAGGTGTTTGGTGTTATGTATGCAGGATCTATCGTGAGGTGTTTGCCTTAGGTCAAGGAGTCGCTGGACACTAGCGCAAGCACAAGTTTTAGGGTAACTTAATACGAGGTGTGCCCATCCTATGTTTTTTGTTCCATCTTCTTACCTCCCCGACCTCGACCATTACATAGGTAATCTCCAATCAAGGTCTCATCTAACGAATCTGATGATATAGGGCGCTTGCAGACTTCATGTCTGTCCATGGTCATTTTTGGACCCATAGCAGGGGATGCCTCCCAACCTCATGATCATTTGTGATATAATAATCAACTGTAAGATAAGCAACAAGAGATTGTGTAGGTGACTCAATGACTTCGTTATGGTCGTATGCCATACATTAACAATCACCCCTTGCAATAATAACAACAACCACAAGAGATAGTGCAGGTGACTCAAAGACCCCGTTACGATCATATGCCATGCATTGACAATCGACCGCAACAACATCAGGAGGAGATGGTGCAGGTGAACCAGTGCCCTCCTCGTGATCATATATCATATATTCTCAATCAACCGCAGCAGTAGGTGTAACTACCTCCTCGTGGACATATGTCGTATATTAACTATCACCCGTATCAAGGGGTAAAACGACCTCCTCGTGGTCGTATGTCATATGTTGCGGTGACTCATGTTGTTGCACCTACACCTATCACTTCTCTGCTTAATCAAACAGACATATTTACCCACTATTTTAATCAACTGGTTCTGAATGGGATCCACTTGAACATGTATGATACATTGTCCGCTAGGCCTGTTGAATTAACTAGTTCATCAATTAGGAGTACTAGAAATGTTTCATTGGTTGAGTAGCTATACTTAGAGCTTAGGCTTTAGGATTTTGAGGGACCATGGGCTGGTGTTGCACTATTTTGTTTTACTGTCATCTCCATCTTATGTTTTTTGCAACATTTATCTTTTATTTAAGTTTATGTTTTGAGTCCATTTTGATGAAGTAACACCATACTTACTCTCTAATAATAAGGCATTGTAAAAATTTAGTGTAAACTCAAGCAATATAATGGTCTTATGAGAAGGGGGAATGTCTTTCAACAAGAAAAAAATATCACGAAGTTGTTACCAATGATCACATAATGAAGGAAAGGAAAGTCAGAGAACATTTACTATTTGTTTAATAAGGAATTATATTTTTATGCATAATATTTAAATAAAACTTTGTTTTAAGGATATTGATGCTATTCTACAAGTCAAGCACACCATACCTTGGTATACACGTGAATGCACGTACGGCAAAACTAGTATCAGAAAATATAATGAAAGATTGGTATATAATATTTTTAAGAGTATAGGGGAAGACAATTTCTGAATTTTGTATGAGTCTAATAAGAAAAAAAAAAGAGAAAGCAGAAAAAACGTTTCATTTGGGATTTACAAAATCTAAAACAGATTAAAACTGAGTTGTTTCTTTTAAGAAATATCTAGAATTACGCCTTAACAAAACAAAAGAAAAAAAAAAGAGAAAGAGAGAAAAATGTTGCATTTGAGATTTACAAAATCTAAATAAATCATAACTAACTTTTTTTTTTTTTAAAGAAATATCTAGAATTATGACTTAAAAAGATAGAAGAACAAAAGAGAAAGCGGGAAAAATTTTGTAATTGAAATTTAAAATTCTAAAATTGGTCAAAATTAGTAGGCTTTTAAAGAAATATCTAAAATTATGCCTTAATAAAATAGAAGGAATAACTCATTTCCTCAACTTCCTCGCATCTTTAGCTAAAATAGCAATCAATTCCTCTTCATAGGAAAGTTCTTTATCAAATAGTTCCGAGTCCAAACAAATAATATAGTTACCATCTCTATGGTACTTCTTTAACATTGACACATGGTATATGGGGGTAGACCTCAGACATATTAGGGGGTAAGGCCAGCCTGTACGCTATTGACCCCACTTCTTTCAACACCTCAAAGGGTCCTATGTACCTTGGGCTCAACTTTCCCTTCTTGTCGAATTGCATCACTCCCTTCATGGGTGACACCTTCAAGAGTATCATCTCCCCCTTCTCAAATTTCATATCTCTTACCTTTTTGTCTGCGTATTCCTTCTGTCGGCTTTGAGCCTCTATGAGCTTCTGTTGAATCAATCTCACTTTTTCCATAGAGTCCTTAAGCATGTCAGTGCCTCAAGGCCTCACCTCAAATGCACCAAACCATCCAATTGGGGACCTACATCATCTACCATATAAGGCCTCAAAAGGAGCCATGTCAATACTAGAGTGGTAGTTATTGTTGCAGGAAAATTCACAAAATGATAAGTATTGGTCCCACTGACCCCCAAAATCCATAACACAAGCCCAAATCATATCCTCAAACACTTGGATAGTCCACTCAGATTGACCGTCGGTTTGCGGGTGGAAAGTTGTGCTTAAGTCCAATCTAGAACTCAACTCAGACTGAAACCTCTCCCAAAAATTAGAAGTGAACTGAGTACCCCTGTCAAAAATGATTGACACTGATACCCCATATAGCCTTACAATCTCCTTCACATAGATCTTGGCTAACTTAGCCACATTATAATCAACTCTTACCAGAATAAAATAAGCCGACTTAGTCAATCGGTCAACAATAACCCAAATAGAGTTGCGTTTCCTCAAGGTTTTTAGAAGACCAACCATAAAATCCATCATTATATGTTCCCACTTCGATTCTGGAATGGGTATCCAATGAAAAGAACCACTAGGACTCCGATGTTTGTATTTTACTTGCTGGCAGTTTTGACACTTAACCACAAAATCTACAATGTCACGCTTAATCCTTTGCCACCAATAGTGTTGTCTCAAGTCTCTATACATCTTGTTGGAACCTGGATGTATAGAGTACTTGGAATTTTGAGCCTCTGCTAGAATGGAGGGAATCAATTTACCTACCCGAGGTACATACAATCGACCTTGGATTCTCAAGGCCCCCTTGTCATCAAGAATGGCCTTTTTCACTTCTATTTGTAACAACTTTTCTCTGAGGTTGTTCAATTTCTTATCTTCAAACTGTCTACTCTAAATATGATCATAGAATGTGGACCTAGCATCCATAAGTGTCAACACCTTTCCTTCACTAGTTTCCTGCAATCTTAGAAACTCATTAGCCAAAGATTGTACCTCTCTCTCTAATGGGCGCCTGGAAACCTACAGCAATGCTAAACTCCCCATGCTCAATGGTTTCCTGCTTAATGAATCCGCCATGACATTGGCCTTACCTGGGTGATACAGAATTGAGATGTCATAGTCTTTAATCAACTCCATCCATCTCCTTTGTCTCAGATTCAAATCCTTCTTGGTGAACGCATGTTGCAAGCTGCGGTAGCTGTGAACACCTCACACTTCACCCTATAGAGATAGTGTTTCCAAATTTTAAAACGACCAACACGACTGCCAATTCCAAGTCATACCTGGGGTAACATGAGGCATCACAAAATATAATAAAATCCTTACCCTCGATAGGAAGGGTTAGTACTGGAGTCAAAGTCAACAAAGTTTTGTACTTTTGAAAGCTCTACTCACACTTGTCATCCCATTCAAACAGAACTTTTTTCTGAGTCAGGAGGGTCATGTACGAAGCAATGTCAGCAAACCCCTTAACAAACCAACAGTAGTAAATGGACAACCCCATAAAACTACGAATTTCTATCACATTCATCGGTCTGGCCCAATTTTTAATTGCCTCAACCTGGGTCCACCATAACACTTTTTTTAAAAACTATGTTCCCTAAGAAGGACACCGAAGAAAGCCAGAATTTGCATTTAGAGTGCTTAGCATACATTTGCTTCTCCTTCAATGTCTTTAACACAGCACGTCAATGAGCTTCATGCTCTTCCTCACTCTTAGAATAAACAAGTATATCATCAATAAACACAATAACGAATGAATCCATAAAGGACTTAAACACTCCATTCATCAAGCCCATGAAAGCAGCTGGGGCACTGGTCAAGCCAAAAGACAAAACCGGAAACTCGTAGTGCCTGTATCGAGTTCAGAAAGTGGTCTTTGGGATGTCCTCTGCCCATATTTTTAGCTGATGATAACCCGACCTAAAATAAATCTTAGAGAGCACTGCATCTTCTTGTAACTGGTCAAACAGATCATCTATTCCATGTAAGGGATATTTGTTATGAATGGTCACCTTATTCAACTGGTGGTATTCTATGCACACCCTCATACTACCATCTTTCTTTTTCACAAACAACATCGGTGCACCCCAAGGAGAGACACTTGGCCGAATAAAGCCCTTTTTAACAACTTTTGCAATTGGGATTTTAATTTTCTCAACTCTGTAGGTTCCATAGGGTATGGAGGAATAGAAAGAGGTTTAGTCCCCAGCTCTAGGTCTATACAAAAATCAACTTCCCGATCTGGAGGCATACCCAGAAGATCATCCGAGTACACTTCTAGAAATTCACAAGCCACATAAATTGATGCTATAGGAGGGACTACGGATTTATCTTCCCGAAGATGGGCTAGAAATGCCCTACACCCCTCTTTACTAATTTTTTAGCACGTATTGTGGACACAATCTTCACAAGATTAGGCTTAAAAGTACCCTCCCATTCTAACTTCTCTTGCTTAAAAGTACCCTCCCATTCTAACTTCTCTTTCTTAGGCATCGCTCTAGTGATTGTTTTGGCATAACAATCAAGAATAGTATGATGAGGGGACAACCAACTCATCCCCAAAATAATATCAAATTCCTCCATGTCTAGAATGACTAAGGCTGCCAGGGTCTTAAACCCTATGAACATCATAGAACACACATGATAAACCTAATCAACATACATAGACACACCAACCGGTGTAGACACATACATAGGAGCATCAAGATATTCACAGTCTAAGTCCCAACCTATAATAAATTTCTCAGACACATAAGAGAAGGTGGAATCAGGATCAAATAATAGAGAAGCCACATAATAACAGACAAGAATAGTACCTATGATTACCGCATCAGAAGCTTCCACCTCAGGACGAGCAGGAACTGCATAGAGATGTGCTCTGTCACCACCCTGGCCGCCACCTTCTACCACCTTGAGCTTCATTTCTACCAACTTGTACTTCTTCTCGGTTAGCCTAATTTCCACCACTAGCTTGGCTACCACGCCCGCCTTGTGGACGACCCATACCATTTTTCCTCTACTATGACCTGCCGAAACTAAAGCAGTAGAAGTTAGTTTCTGCGTCAGCTGACCTGCAGATAAAAAATTAGTACAATACTTCCTGACATGTCCTAAACCCCCATACTCAAAGTAATTAGGTCCCGAAGTAGGCCTATGAACATGAAGAAGAAGAAGAAGGTGTGTAACTGTCAGCTCGGGAAGGCTGATAGCTGACCCAGATGGGCCTCCTGCAGATACCGGCATAGCAGAATGATAGGGCTTATAAGAACCACACCCCTTTGAGAAGGTACCACTGAATTGGCCCGAGGTTCGAGCCTTCTTCTCCTCTTCCTTTACCTCTCCCTGTTCTCAAGTGCTTTAGCCTTCTTGACGAATTCAACATCCTAAAAGGACTTACCAGACATAGCCACAGATAAAGTAGCCAACTGAATCCCCTAATTCAGTCCCTTCACAAAGTACCTAATCCACTCCTCTTCTGAGGTAGTCAACTGTAGTGCATAGCACGACAGGGCATGAAACTTGTGTCACGCCTCGAATTCCAACGGGGCGGACTGGCACCCAAAGCCGATAAGGCCCGAGAGAACCAATCTTTGCTCATGTCCATTCATTTGCATGTCATAAGAAACACCACCATCACGTATAGAGATATAAGATACCAATAGCGGAAGTCATGGAAACATGTGATATATAATATGTGAAACTTGGCCGTTAAGGCCATCAAGTCAAAGTGGACATACATCTATTACATTCACATTCCCACATATGTCTACAAAGTCTCTAACAGATGCATACACATAACCATCTTACAGTCGGGACAAGTCCCCGCTTTATACAACATTACAGTACCAAAACAAATGTACAACTGTGACTCGAAAAGCCCCGAACCAACTGGAGCTCACCAAAGATCTGTAAATAACCGGAAACTTACTGTGGAGGTCTACTGGCACCTGCACCTGCAGCAAGTAAGGTAAGTCCCCCAAGGGATGTCAGTACGAAGAATGTACTGAGTATGTAAGGCCATAAGAAACTGTATGATACATGAATACTTCAATGAACTCAATTACAAATGAATAACCAATATTGATAAGTCACTATTCTGTATGTTGTGAACCATGTATATTGCTTTCATTACTTTCTTTGCTTTTTTACTTCTATATTTTTTCATCACCACTTGTGTCACAAGGTACCCGGGCCCCGACTGATCAGTGGGTCTTAACATAACATAACGTTATGTTGGGATCGGCTCGAGCTAGGCTTATGCCTCTAGAGCTACCACCCATAAATCAATACATCGGGCTTGGCTTGAGCTAGGTTATTACCTCTAGAGCTACCACCTATAAACTAACATATCAGGTTCGGCTCGAGCTAGGTTCTTACCTCTAGAGCTACCCCCGTCAGGATTGGCCCGAGCTAGGCTTATGCCTCTAGGACTACCCCCTGATCCAATAACCTCGGGATTGGCTCGAGCTAGGCTTATGCCTCTAGATCTACCACCCGTACTCTTGTAACCAATAACTATGCATTACTTCATTTCTTTACTTTTGAGAGATTGATACAATGATAGTCATAACATTATTTGAACTTTGGAACATAACATTATTGGAGCTTTGGAACATTAGTCAATGAACATAACACATGTGAATCACAATTGATCAATGAGTAGGGACCATGTGATTAATAACAATTGATAACCGGAAATGGGATACCTTAGAACATTTCGGAATAAAACAAGTACAATGTCAATTAGAACACTATGTGCTGCAGAAGGATACGAAAAGAGTAACCTTACATACCTTCACTTCCAAGTATGAATACACAATACTATATATGAACACAATAGTCCAGCTCCTTCCTTACGTTTCACTCTACAATACAAGTACATAACGGAACTCTCGTTAACAACTACTTTCCGTACAAGTGTACAAGATGACAATGAGCTATATGACAGCCATATAACCTCATTTCACCCTTTATAATACAATCCACTGCATTACCATACCAACAACACCATAACATTCCACACATTGACCAAGAAATCATAAACCAATAGCATTTCACACCAAGTTTACCCTTTACGCTTCCTCATTATCATTACGTCACAATTACTCCATCAATTCTCCTCATAACAACATATTAACAACAATCCATAATGGATATAATCCAACATGCCTCCATAAGACCCCTTAAAGTCATTAAAAAGGTATCATAAGTTGATAATTATATCCAAAAAGGGTATAGGGGCCTTCGGGGATCAAAGAGAGACAAAAACATACAAAACAAGATTCTGGGCTGACCTGTGAAGCCGCCTGCGCCCACAGGTGGTTGAAATGAGGCCGCAAGTGACCTCTGGCCTTGTCCTGATCCACCTGCGTTGGCATCTGCGCCCGCAGGTGCTCCAGACGCAAGGGTAGATGCCCGTTTCGGCCAAAAAGGGTCTATTTTAGGTTCTTTTTTGTAATAAATGGTACGTGGCAATGAATAAACTTCCCTTTACATAATTTAGGTCAAATTGGATGCCAACAATCAACCATGGTTTCACAACACACATGAACATCACCAAAACCACATTTTTCCTTCAATACACCAGCAAGTCCATGCACAATTTTGCAATAATAATTCCAAACATTATGTACAAGGATAAAACAAGTTAAGGCTATAATAACATCTCAAATTTCAATATTTAATCCATCAAGTTCACTTCCTTCAAGACCACAAGTCCATTTTCAAGTTTATAAGGCAAAACCCTTTTCCGATTACAAAAATAGACAGTTTTACACATAGTGAACTGTCCAACACTTTGTCAACATAACCAACATGATTTATGCACCATATTAAGCATATAATATATTAAACCATGAAATTAAACACTTACCAAAGCTTGATAAAGAGTGATCTTTTCCAAAGGAATGAAGGCTTAGGGTTTGTGTGAGATGAGAAATATTTGAGAAAAATCTAGAAATGGCATGTGAGTCTTTGTGAATAAAAATCTGATTTTTAGTCCCTTTTATAGTCCCATGTAGTCTCATCCTTAGCCACACATTAGTCATAAATGCTAGGCTTACTTGGTCAATTTGAAGAATGGGTCAATTCCATTTGGGCCATGTCTTTTGCTCCATCTTTGGGCCTCAATTGAGCCTAATGGCACAAGACTCATTTAAGCCCAACAAATTAGTGTATAATTCACCAACCCTCTCATGTTTAAATACTTCCATGAATGGTACGGTACTTTACTAGGTTCGAAAACATATGGGGTGTTACAACTTGGCCTCATGAGCCGCCACGGACATGTTAACCTGCTCCAATATCAGAAACTCATCCTTCTTCTAGTCACGATAAGTGAGGGGAACATATTTCTCAAGGAATAAATTCTGAAATTAAGCCCAAGTAAGTACAGGTGAGACAGCCCTGCACATCTCCATAAACGAAGAGAAACAAACTCTACACCATACTTTTCAACAATACCCATCTTGTGTAATCGTTCACGACAATCTATTAAGAACTCAAAAGCATTCATGAATTTTATACCTTTGAATACAGGGGGCTTCATCTTCATGAACTTACAAAATAGCCCATGCTCATTATCGGTCCAAGTACCCATTGGGGATACACCCTTGTTTTAGAGCCTGCATCCATCCTGGGTGCTACAACAATGGCATGTTGCAAGGCTATAAACGAAGCATCCAGAACCACTAGAGTGTATCCAGTGCCAGCCATGCTACTCAAAAATCCCAACACTTGTTGAATCACCTCTGCAAACAAAGGCACCTGAGCTGTACCATTTGGTGTTGGCACCACATTCTCTAGAGATATCATTTCTTATTTCTCAACTACATCATATTCATCCTGTTCATGGCCTGAAGCATCCTGTTATGGGGAAGGGGTCAACGATCTCTGTCTTACTGGTCCCCCGACTGCCTGTGCTCTACCCCGAACGGCCGATGCTCACCGTTCTCTCCTTCTTGCTCTGCCCCTAACTTGAGTCCTGCCCCAAACTACGGCCCCACCGATCGATGCGGGAGTTGTTGCTGCTATAGTGGAACGAGTATTCACCATCTGCGAGCAAGAGTGAATGAATTAGATATCAATTTGGATCACCAGATACCAATTGGAATCAAGTAAGAGCACCGCAGGAAGAAAGAAAAGAAATTCTTTTCCTAAAGCCCTATAGACTCGCGAAGAAAAGTACAGACATCTCCATACCATTCCGAAGGACTTTACTAGACCTGTTTTTATATGACAAGATCTACAAACTCAGTGCTCTGATACCATCTCTATCATGACCCAAACGGTCAAGATTGGCACCCACCCTAACATATGGGGGAGAACCATACTACGCTCACCCTTAATCACCTAAGGATTATTCTCACATTCATATTATACTAACTTCATCTTTACCAAGTTATAAAACTCCATTATTGATTAATTTAATAAAGTGTCAAACTATCGAAATCATTAAGTCACAATTAGAGTACGAAAACCTCTATTTATTACATCCCAGGGACCTGAAGTCACTGTACAAGAACATCTAAAAACAACTAAGTCTGGAAATAAACATCATATCCCAAAAACATAACGAAAAGGAATTGTCTTAGTCCAGAAGCAAGGGACGTCAACATCATAAGAAGATCTGAAGGTTGTCTGATCATAGTGCTCACTCTCAGAATCAGATCTGAACTGCTAACTAGAGTCGAGGTTGCGTGTCAACCGCTGAAAGATGTTCTGCACTCAACAAAAAGAAGAGTACAGGTAGCATCAATACATCAACAAATACTGGTAAGCATCATAGGTCAACTAACTCAACAATGTACAAGTAAGTAAGTCAAACAAGTATAAAAGCGATCATAACAAAACTCATAACCAATGTTATCATTCAACTCAACGCATCATATGTCATCACAAAATTACAACTCACAAGTTCACTTTCATAGGCTTTCACGCGTAGTCATTTTCATCGACAACTCATCATTATGGATAATTATCAAAAGGCACCCAATGCATATGTATGAGTGCATGTATGAAAGATGTGCGCATCATCTCTTACCTTTCTCAACCTCTTTATCAACATCATATTATACTAGTGTGGTACCCGACCCATTATCACATCATATCATATTCGTATCAGCGTGGTACCCGACCCATCATCTCAACATTCATATTCGTACCGGCGTGGTATCCGACCCATCATCTCATCATATCATCACAATGCAAATGAAAATGCAATGCACTCATTAAATCACAAGTCATGCTAGAAGGCAATCATAGATGTCTAAATCACAAACAAGCACAAAGACAACAAAGTCTAAGTGCTACAACAAAGCCATAGCCTACCTCAATTCCTTGTTCATGTCACCTTTAAGCAATACTTTTGCCCTTTTCTCCTTGTTCAATTCGTTCTTGATCTATACAACAATAGGAACATATACCTATTTTAATAATTCATTCTCTTTTAATTGTTAGGGATCACAACTCATTTATTTTAGCCATTCACTTACCCTATTTCATCATCTTAGGTTTTTCTTATCATTTAAACTTCATGAACCCTACTTGAATTAGCATGAATAATCATAATTCTAGCCCCATTAGTATTTTCTAACACCCTAAGATCATCTCCTACTGAATTTATACACATTCCCATCACTTTCATCAATTCCCACAAAGTAGGGTTAAACTCCCCAAATCCACCATTAATCGCCTATAGAATCTCGCAAAATTGAGTTCCCAAGTTTCAAAAAAAGAGTTATGGGGTTTTAGACCAAAAATAGAATTTTAATATTGTCATAGTGATTTGTTCATCATGACCACGACTACTATCTCGCGATACCGACATTGACCGACCCGAGTCTATCGCGATCCGATCGCATTTGCGTAGAACAAAATGGACCCAAATTGGAGCCAAACGGACTTTTTTCAAGATCACGATCACGATATTAAGAATTCTCTTCTCTGGGATCGCGATAGAGACATCGTGAACACGATGAAGAAAAGTCATGCACCAGATCACAACAACCATCAACTAAATGAACAAATTTAAAAACTCCCCAACAAACCATCAAAATGCATTTGGAACACTGTGAATACAATCTAACTATGTTGCTAGGCTAAAATTGACCTTCCAAACTCAATGAAATCATCAGATTTACCAATAGAGGTATCAACAGATGTTGACCAAAGTCAACTCTAGGCTAAAAACTCCAACTTCCCAACCAACCACTCAAAATTCATTTGAAAGCCTCGGAATTCGAACCAACAATGCTACAAACCTAAAAATGACATTTTAGAGCTAACGGAATTGATGGAATACCCATACGATATTTAAATCTCCAAATGTTGATCAAATTCAATCCTAGCAACTTCAAAACTTTTCAAAATGAAAAACTCGCATAACACACAACCAACCGCCTCGAAAACCATGTCACCCACTCTTGTAGACCATGTCATCCACTTTTATAGACCACAAATATCAAAATACAGTTACAGAGAGGGGTAAAATGGTCAAAACGCATAAAAATCCAAATTTCACTATATAAATTGTTACAAAATTAGTATTACTTAAGTTTAATTTTTTTAATTTGAATTACGTCAATTATTTGAATGAAAATGTATACTAAATGTACATACAAACAGATTTAACAAAATAAACTCCTTCCTTTATCTAGCCTTATCTTACCATTTGAAAATCATTTCATTGATTGATTTTAAAAATATATATTTTCTTACCATTATTAATTCAAATTTTTATTAGATTTTCTTAATAATTTTTATTGTAGAAATGTGAAGTGGCTAGTTCTCGAGATGCCACTTGACTTAACTTCGTGCTAGACTATCCTCCTTTATTATATATATATATATATATAGAGAGAGAGAGAGAGAGAGATTTTATTCAGATTTTCTTAATAATTTTTGTTGTAGAAATGTCAAGTGGCTAGTTTTCAAGATGTTACTTGGCTTAACCTTATGCTAGACTACCCTCCTTTATTTCATATATATATATATATATATATATATATATATCACGTTTAAGTAAGTAATAAGGACTCATTCGGCTATTTGAAGTATTAGGACTCCTTATACCTAAGAGACTTTTTGGTAGGTTTAAAATATGCTTTATGATTTGCGGGGACATGTAATCACGATTCCCTCATTGATTCCATATATACATGGTCGTTCCATTGCATCGTCTCACATCATTTTCGCTTTATTTGATTGATTTGACTGAATTAATTGTCTTGAAACAGTGATTTTTGAAATTATTTGTTGTACCTGAGATATTTCATTTTGCCATTGTTATTGGTTATTATTCTTGTTATGTCTTTTTTACATTAACGCAAGTGTTTTCAGCGACTAAACATTGTCACTACTTTGAGAAGAGTCTGATTTATGATACTTACTGGGTACGCATTGTTAATGTACTCATACTACATTTGCTGCTCATTTTAGGTGCAGGTTCAAATCTAACAAGTCAAGTAAGGAAAGGTTTGTTTATTTGTCCAGAAATGTGTTTTCGGCCTATTCCACGTACTAGTGGAGCACAAGGAGCTGTTTGAGCCTGTGGCAGTCTTGAGGAGATTGAGAGCGAGTTCCCTAGCTGAACCACAACACCAACCTCCCTCTAGCCATTATACTTTTGTCTTTTATTTCAGACGGTGTACTATAGCATTTCATACTTGTAAAATCTTAAAGGCTCTTGTACTACGACTTCCAAGTTTTGGGAGATATTGTCGTATTTTAACATCTCTATCGTTATTCGACTGTGTTGTGTTAATTATGTCTATCTGTCTTATGATTTTTTCTTAATAACTAAAATTGGAGTAAAACTGGTCAGGCATCACCTACCATATTTAGATATAAGTGCCTGCATAACTTATAGATATTTGAGTCATGACTATAGCATCTAGAATAGAATCTAGAGTAGTTAAGAAAAAAATTGAGTAGCTTGCGAGTCGATCATTATTATATACTAGCTGATCAGTAGGGGGTAAAAGAGTATTCCATTGGTGTTTTTAGTTTCAATGTGATCTTGCTTGATCGATAAAGGGATCAAAATGAGTGAGTTTCCGTCTCATACTCAAGTTTGACTTTGATCATTCTCTCATGTTTGCGCAAAAACTCTACTTTTGAATGTTTTCCGGGGCTACGTTTTCAATCACAGGTACTGCTACAATTAATTAGTTCTTCTGTTAATTAGTGAACAAAGGAATAAATCAAATTATACTAACTTGCTTATGTTGACCCCTTTCTAGATTCTAGCTAATGAGATGCAAGAAGGGACTTCTTCTCAGCTGCAAGTTCTGGAGTCTGGACAACTCTCAAGAAAATTACATAGCATAAAGTGTTTATTTGGCAATTCTATGACCAGAACAACTGCAATTTTAAGGACACTCCTTGGTCAACCCTGTTAGTCATTATATAAGAATCCATCCGGCCAATAGCTTAATGATTTGCTTGGGTCATCTAAGAGGTAAGGCCTCCTTCTATCGACCCTAACTTTGATTATTGAGCTAAAGGAGTTCCCTAGCCTTTCAAGTTTACATGTTGATCCCATCATTAAAAACATTTTCAATATGAGAAACTCCTTAATATATGCAATTTTGAAGCAATCAAAATCATCTTCACAGGAATTAACCTATGTACTTTTATCCCAAAAAGTCACTCAACTTTGGTCTTTACTCTAAAAGTCACTCAACTATCACCTTTTTACTCAGAAAGTCACTCAACCTATCTAATGATTTTTTAAATAAAATTTGCTTATGTGGAATTTCTATTTAAAAATAAAATTTTGAAAAATAAAAAGTATCCTTTAATGACCCTTTTATGCTTATTCCCCTAAATTAATATCTCTCCCTTCTCTTGCTCATTTTTCTTCTCCTTCTCACTTTCTTCCCATAAATCGCACATTTGCAGTGTAATCTAGGAAATTAACATTTGCATTATACTTTAATTGATGTAAAATAGATTTGTAACACACTATTGTGATGCAAAGGACGAGTAGCCTTGTTTGAAATTTGCCTACACTGACTACCAATTAAATATTTTTGGAAAGCCTAACTATAATTTACCTCATAAATTTCTACTTAGATTTGGATATAGATTTATTGACTCTAATCTATACCTAGTATTTACATAGTATTTTACTCTTCAATTTTATTATTGTCTTTATTCATATTGTTTTGTTTATCTTGTTATTTTATTATCGTTATTTTTCTTTGAATCCTACTTTAATTACACTTTAAATGATTACAATTTTTTTGAGTCAAGGGTCTACATCGAAAATAGCTAAACAGTAAGACTTAAATAGCTGGCTAAGCTAGCTTTGTTTGACAAATAATTTTATCCAAATACGAATTCAAGTTCTAGTTATATATATATGCATATATTTTATTTTATTTTTCTAATTTATACATAGTTCGAACATGATTCAATTGAACTCACATAACGTGTCCTAATTTATTTGGCAATAGACGCAGGTGGAAAGCGAGCTTTGAATTTGGCAAGCAGCAATTTCTCCTATTTCTGATTGGAGGTGTATTTCGTACAATTTTACTTGTTAATTTTCTACATTATACCGTAAATGTGCGATTTATGGGAAGAAAGTGAGAAGAAGAAGAAAAATGAGAAAGAGGAGGAAAATATATTAATTTAGGGGAATAAGGATAAAAAGGTCATTAAAGGAATACTTTTTATTTTTCATAATTTTATTTTTAAATAGAAATTCCACGTAAGCAAATTTTATTTAAAAAATAATTAAATAGGTTGAGTGACTTTCTGAGCAAAAAATGTTATAGTTGAGTGACTTTTTGGGATAAAAGTTCATAGTTGAGTGACCATTTGAGTTATTAACTCGGAATTAAGATCATTTGTTTGAGATTGCAAAAGCACATTTTCACTAAGATGTTGAACCATACTCGTATTAACTGTCAGAGGCGTATTCAAGATTTTAATTTCATGGGTTCGAATTTAGAATTCTACCATAACTCATTTGATTTACTAGGCTTGAAATCAATTATTAATGTCTATTTAGTAAAAAATTTAGATACATATACATGATTTAAGTTAAAACTATCCAAACTCAATAGGTTTTCAAAGGCAAGAATATGGAATAGATGCTGACAGACTTCTGTGGTGCTTCATATGAAAGTTCACATAAATTACGAGATTCAATTCAATATTGATGTAACTATACTTAATATTATTATTCAAGCCAACATATTGGAATTTTTGAGCATCCAATCAGCAAATGATACCCAGCTTCCTCCATCGTCATGAATGAATGTATTTGTCTGAATATGGACTTCATAAAATAAAAGTACTTTTGAGACATTAACTACTAATAAACTATGTAGGTGTTTGTACATAGATTTGATTTAAACTTGAAAAAAACAAGAGTTTTTTAAAATTTAAATTAAAAAATGATATTTAGAAGTTAAAGTTATTTTTAGACATACATATCACTTTAAAATAAAGTTAAAGTTGTGTCTGGAAAAAGAATTTCACTTCACCAATAATTCAAATTTGAAAAACTCTTCTTTAGAAATTAACCAAAAAAGCATTTAAGTGTAGAACCAAACGAAGTATTAAAAAGTACTTTTTGAAAGAAATGAAGAAAACATTTCCATGTCCAAACGGGTACACTAAATATACGCAAAGTATCAAGATCGTACTTACTAGTTACTACCAATAACATGACTTCCCATTTTCTTTTCTCCTAGTAATAATTGATGTCAAGTGTATCTTAGCAAATCATGTCATTAAAGGTATGAGTTATTAACTCATGAAAGATTAAATCCCAAAAATTTGACCTTCCAGGTCTTTATTCTCATGTCCTAATACTATTATACTGTGGATAAACTGATGCCTTCTTCCAACAATTATGACGAATACTACATGCTTATATCTAAAGTTTTAGTCCAGTTGCACTAAGGCATGATAACACGGGTACTAGGTTGACGACTGAGAGATAATATTCGACCTGCTATTGTCAATAAAAAAAATATATCATACAGATAACCAGACTCGCTACAAGCAATTGACCGTTCAATTAATTTAAACTTGGTATCAGCACAAACGAACTTGTTACAGGTAGTGAGCTTGCATCATACATGTCTACAACCCTCCATGCGGTTCTCAATAGTGAACTTGTTTTCCTTCCCACCATCAGCCTTTAAAAGATCATCCCATGTAGTTCTTTAGTTCTAACAAAATAATCTCTGTTCATGCCTGACTTTCTCCCAAGTCCTCCAAAGTACCCAACCCAGCATGCCAATATGAAGGTTCTACCATCAGTCGCTAGGACCGCTAGCGAAGCTAGGAATTTCGCTAAGACTCTTCAAGATTTGATATATATTTATCAAAAAAAAAAAAAGGGCAGCCCGGTGTATGTCAAATATATTTATAAAAAGTTTAACTGTTTAACCATCATACGGTGTATATTTTCTATATACACGGAATAATATTCCAACGAAGAGTGTTCAACCAACCACCCTTCAATCTATGTAGTTATGCCACCGACTAGGACACACATTGACACAGATATGTTTAACGTAAGACAATGATGGTACAGTGCGAGTGACAGTAATGGTACTATAAGTTGGTTTGTTGAACTTGGTCTGAAGTGATTTTCACCTCAGAGGCATCAGATGACCCTTAAAGCTTTGAGGCAGTAGCTGTTGTTCTGCTCAAGGCAATGGCAGCCTTAGAACCAGACGGGCGACCCAAATGTTTGCAGATGAAATCTCCAGCCAATAGAAGCTTTCTCAGATCCACATTTGTCTTCACTCCTAGTCCATTGAGCATGTAAACGACATCCTCCGTAGCCACATTACCAGAGGCACCTTTGGCATATGGGCAACCTCCGAGTCCTGATATAGATGAATCCACTGTGCTGATCCCCATCTGTCGATATGAACATTTTGGTAAATAAAGCATTATTTATGCGTTAAGGTTCAAAGTGACAAAGAATACATAATAAGTATATGCCACTTCCATCAATTAAGTGATTTGCCAAATGACTCAGATACACTAACAAGATGCACATCCAAAGACCCTAACCAGATCAAGTTTTTGTTTCGTAAAACTCTGAATTTTATGTTTTTTTGGGGGGTACATTCCTACAGAAACAATAATCATTTTACAATATGGCGTCTGCAGAAAGATCTTGTGCACATGGTGCATGCTTGCACAATAGCCCCTAATAGCAGAAGGAATTTTATTTTTTCCTTGCAGGAAGTCTTGTGAGCCAGGTGCATCCTTGCACGCATAGCACGCGATAACAGAAGGGCTTTTTCTGCATGATCTTGCAGGACTTTTTCAATCCTTGCAAAGCCCAAAATCGAGATTCAATTTATTTTCTTCATTTTCCCGAGCTTGCACACCACTCCAACAAGGGGGTTTTCACCCAAGATAATCTCCAACATTAAGATAAGCTTTAAGGTCCAAATTGATGATGTTTTACACACCCTACCAGAGTGGTAAGACTCAGAAAGACTACTTGCACCTTAGGAAGTGTGATAAGAGCTTTATGCAAGGACTGCAAGGTTATTCCGAGCGAAAATCTTACAACCCAACATAAGTTTGTAGTTATGGATTTAGATATCAAGAGGAAGAAGAAGAAGAAAAGGGCTGCATATGACCGGCCAAGGATTAGATGGGGAGGCCTGACTGACGCCAAAACTCAGGAGATTGGAGAGAAGTTGGTGGCTATAGGGGCTTTGGGGAGTAGCAGGGATGCAAATAATATGTGGCTTAGGACAGTTGATTGCATAAGGGAAGCAATTAGAGAGGTGTTAAGGGTCTTGAGGGGTAACCCAGGTGGGTATAAAGGGGATTGGCGGTGGGATAGAGAGGTCTAATGAAAAGTGGAAGTTAAGAAGACCCGCTTACACGGCATTAGTGGAAAGCTTACACAAGGAGGAATAGGGAGAGGTATCAGACGGCGAAGAAGGAAGCAAAGCTAGCGGTCACAGCAGCTAAAACAACAGCTTTCGAGCACTTGTATGAAGAGCTCGAGAGCAAGGGCAGGGATAGGAATTTGTATAGGCTCGTCAAGGCAAGAGAGAGGAGGGCTCGTGACCTGGACCAAGTGAAGTGCATCTAGGACGGGAATGGAGAAGTGTTGGTAGAAGAGACACACATTAGATGGAGATGACAGATGTATTTCCATAAGCTCTTGAATGAAGAAGGGTCCAAGGTATCGTGTTGGGAAGTTGGAGCATTCCGAGAGTCGTAAAGATTGTGTATTGTAAGTGCATAAAGGTTGCAGAGGTTAAGGAGGCTATTCGTAAGATGAGAAGAGAAAGAGAGATCGGGCCAAACGAGATCCTGGTGGAGTTTTGGAAGACTGCAAACGAAGCAGCTATGGAGCGGTTGATCGGTTGTTTAATGTCAATTTTAGGACGGCTAAAATGCTAGAAGAATGGAGCTGGAGTACCATGTTGTTTTTGTACAAAAACAAGGGTGATATTCAAGAGAAAGTCTTGTATTTTGTATTCGCCTTCCCTTCAGTCTTGTATTTTGTATTCGCCTTTCCTTGGGAAGGAGGCTGTCACACGAGAACAACACGTACAAGTACTGGTTAGTCCATCCCGTTGCGGTGTTACACTTAATGCCCTCATGACATTACTTTGACGCCATTCACTTGGCAATGACATACCTTCATGTTACAATGAATTGCCAGCTTACCTGACCTTTCCTTGATGTACTCGATAGTAGATACCTTCGCTATTTTTCATTTTTCCTCTTTTTATATTTTTTTCGCATGCCAACTTGCACAAGAAAAAATAACACGCTACACCTTTTAGCTTTGGATGGATACAGCATCAATTATGCAACAAACAAATTTCTCATAATGTGATAAAATAGGCCAACATGTGAAGAACTTCTTATACAAGTAGAGAAAGGAGATCTTACTTGCAATGACACAAGAATGTTAGAAAGAGCTTGTCCATAAGTGTCATGAAAATGAACAGCAAGCATCTCTAGAGGAACAACTTGGGTTACAGCGTCAAGCATTGGAATAACAGTACCTAACAAATGGAGAGCAGAGACGAAAAATATGGGAAGATGCAACAAATAAAAATGGTTTAGTGAATGAATGACATTTTTGACAATCAAATCAATTTCAGATAAAACTCAAGAAAAACAATTGACATATAGTAACTGTCTTTCTTTAATTTTTAGGAAAACCATTTGATCAACAACCATTGCACTTTTTAGTAATTTTGGCATATAGACAACAAAGTTGAATAACAGATTTACAGATGGCCAATACTCTCACTTGATGGATTCTGAGTGAACTTCACAGCACTCTGTGCCGCTTCAAATCGCATTATCTCCTTATTAAGCTATCAAGTTCAAGATTATATAGTTAAGGGAGTATAGAAGACGCACACCTGGAAGTTCACTAGCAGGTCTAATATGTGTACAGTTGAGTCATTGAGGTTATATCCTATGTCTTCTAATATAACAATGAAAAAAGAGAAGGTGGGCAGGGGGGAATTTACATACAAAAAAAAGGGGCACGTGAACCTGCGATCTCTCCATAAAACTAGTTATTTTATGCATATATTTTCTAAAATTAGTATAATATTACCGGCTGGTACCCATGCAACAAGAAGAGTAAATGGTGCACTTGGTTAAAGACGGGGGTATTTACCTTGAGGACTAGAGATCAATTCCCACTAAATACTTTTTTTTCTTTTATTTTTAATGGTGCACCCATGTTCTAAATATTCTAGAATCGCCTCTGAAGGTGGGTATTATTGTCTTTCCAATCATGTTATCAAGGTTCTCATGACCATACAATCATTTAACAGTTTCACAATTATTTTAAGGATTATATACACTAATTTCTTTCTCTGTTTTTTATGATAGTTATTTTCCTCTAAAAAACATCGCATTAAAAACCTACTTGACACTATCCTGAGAGACTTTTTTTATTTTTATTTTTTATCTCTTAAAGCCAGAAGAAACTCGCATTGAAACCTAAATACACTGTAAGCAGTCACCACTGTGTCATTGGAAATTGAATCTAAAATCCAGAAATTCTACAAACCACGCTAATTCTAATAAAACGGGCTACTATAAACTAATAGCATAGCATAATGCACTTCTCTAAATAAAACAAATATATTGTTGAGCTGTCTATGTTGGCTCAGTAGCCTGTAGCTGAAAGTAATACAGCATTAGCTTGTCTCACAAAGGAGCGAACTGCAGATAAAATTATCCTTCAATTAAGAATCAGAATTACTGACAAGTACTGTAATTTGCTGGCACATGCTATAATTTTACCAAAGTAACAAGATACAGCTTCTTCTAGCATAATAAAGGTACAAAATGGGAAAGGGCGAAAGCAGAGAAAATTTAGAATTACCTGGAGTACCAACTCCAATTGTATCACCAAGAGAAATTTCAAAGCAACCCATATCTACAAGTTCTTTAGCCACATATGCAACTTTTGATGGAGACACTGCTCCTTCTATGGGACAGCCAACAACACATGATATATACCTGATAGAAAATAATGATAGCTACTCTTTCAGTTCAAGAGATGCAAACTTACTTCTCCAGATAAACGTTCTTACAACAAAAGAATATATTCCGAAGAATTACTGCCAGTTACTCTTAACAGATTTGCTACTAGTGCGCGTTTGGTACTTGAAATGACAGAGCTACCTTGATTTGAAGATATATTTAATACCACAAACCAAAAACTTTTCCATGTCGAAGTCTAGCCACTAAGGAATGAATAATTTTAGCGCATAGACATAGGTAGCGGTTAAATAATCAGGAAAAGCAAAAATCACAAATTTTGTCACAAATGTTAATCACTGAAGCATCATTTCCAAAAAAGATTTTCTCAATCCTTTGTCCTTCCAATTTTAACGGATGTTCACGAAGGAACCTCCATATAGTAAATTTTAATACTTCTAGCTGTTTCAAATACAAGGGATTTCACTTTACTTGCATCAGTAAATACAAACATGTAACGGAAATGTACTTCTGTAACAATCAAATCTAAGTTGCGGAGACTCATCCTTTCGATGATGCACCCGTGTTGGATTCTCCAAAACTACACTACTTTTCGAGAATCCAACACGCAGCCGTTGACATTTTGAAGAGTGCGAGCAACATAGAATCAAATGACAGAAGCATGAAAAGCTCAAATATAATCAAAGAGATTAGCAGAGCAGCCGGTGAGCTAATATGCAGCCCCTACCCGTTGAAAGCCAGTTCATCTGGATTCTTCTGTGAACATAGACATCCGTAGACATGAATATACTCTGAATATTTTGTAATCAAGGGCTATAGTCAATAAGCTGGTACTTGGTTTCCATAGGTAAATTGTAATACGTTCTAATGGAAACATTTTGCAGTTCATCCAAAAGAAAGTTATCTTTAGACAGAATAAAGTACGCAACCACTCATGAGTTTAGTATTTATATTCTATTTACCAAAATCTTGAGTTCCGCATTGATTCCTGGAAGGAATAAAAGAGGAGATTACTATCCACAATATAACATGGTCAACAGTTAGCACTCCACCGGTTGCCTTCAGATCCAGAATAGTTGTAAACCTCATCTATGGAAATTGTATCATGGTAAAAGGGAAAGTTGGAAGTGATCGATAGTCAATATTTTATGCTTAAAGGTTATGAAAGGGGAGATTCTTATGCGATGTGAAGCTATAGCAAAATTTAACCACCTTGCTCCAATGTATGGAAAATGTTAAGCTAGTATATGATGTAAACTAGCAACCATTCTGTTCTGCTGAAAGAATTGTAAGCAATTATTAAGCTATATGGATTCAGCAAAATTCTGAAAGAGACTAATGAAGTTAAACAAGCCTCAAGTCTCCACTGCACATGGTTTTGAAATTAACTCTCCTTAAAGACCTTACATTGTTAATTCGGTAAAATTGGAAATGTGAAACCTGGATTCCCAGAATATGTAGATATGCTAGAACTCATACCCGCGAACAGGGATGGAATGTTTTCTGGCTGCAAGAGCAACATCACGATAACGAGCAAGAGTCTCTTCAATGCTACAATTTATGTTAGACCGAGAAAAGGACTCGGATGCTGCAGCAAAGATTGCCACTTCCTTGGCTCCAGCTGCAACTGCTGCTTCAAAACCCTGAAAAAGAGCCAACGAAAAATTATGAGCGGTCCCAAATATCCAGGCTCCAGCGTGAGCATGAAATGTAGACACATTTAACAAGACATATAAAGGAGACTCTCACTCTTTGCATTTCTATCAGCTTACTTTAAGATTTGGTGTCAAAACAGGTAAGCGCACCTCCGTAAGGTTCTTAACTGCTTCAATTACATCCTTCCCATCAGCTAGCTGAAATTTGGTTTTGGCAGAGAAACAATATCATTAACACTTTAAATAATAACTACAACATTTTGGTATTTTAATTCCTATTGAGTCAATAGATATTAGTTGAGAGATATGCTGCAGTAATATAGTTCATCACAGGCTAAGAAGAAGCATGTTAATGCAAATATACATTAAAAGAATCATGAACAAGCCTGTCACATCATTAAGTCACCAAGAAGTGTTGCCATAAATCTCAATAAACTAGCACAAAAGGTTATAACTCTTATAACACTGAAGAAGATTATGAAGTGCTTATTCATCCACGATAGAATCTCAAATCAGATAGAGTACATGCTTTTGAATGGTTGAAGTTAGCGGTGCATGCCATCATCTAATAAAGACCTGCTACTTTGTTGGGAATAGAAGAGGTCTACAAAAGGCAACAGAATATTGTGGAACACTACACCAACAGCTACATGGTCGACTTTGTGGAAGGAGAGAAATCAAAGTTTTTTTTGTTTTTTTTTTGAAACTGGTAACTTTTTATATATATGTAAGTAACAGATCAGTACATTGGTTGAACTACAAAAATATTTACAGAATCCAATGATCTTATGTCTATAATGAATCTAACACATCAATAATAGAGACAGGATCATTATACCAAATGTGATTACACCAAAAACACAACATCAAGATACAATTCAACTTGATCTGCTGCATATTGTTCTCTATGTTCTCAAAACACCTGGAATTTGTTTCCCTCCAAATGGTCCACCATATATTGGAGTGCTCCCACCTGACCACCCAAGACTGCATTTAATTCCTCCATGTTTGTCACTTCGTTAATTGGATACAAAAAACTTTTTCTCCAATTAATGTGTAGCCCAGAGATCCCTCCAAAAGGACCAGAATCACCCTCAGGTATTTGAGTTGTTCTTCTTCAGCACCACAAAAAATGAGGGTGTCATCTGCATATTGCAGATGAGTCACCTTCAAACTTTCCCTTCCTTCTCTAGCCACGGGTGTCATCTGCTTATTGCAGATGAGTCACCTCCAAACTTTCCCTTCCTTCTCTAGCCACATCAAATCCTTTTATCCACCCATTTACATTGGCTGTCTTGACCATATTGTTAAGACCCTCCATAGCTAATAAGAACAAGAATGGTGATAAAGCATCCCCTTGTCTTAGGCCTTTTTGTGCTTTAGAAAAACCTGTTGGTGCACCATTAATCAGAACTGAAAAACTCACTGAAGATGAACAAAATTTTATCCAGTGGATCCAGTTTTGTCCAAATCCCATCCTCTCCAAAAGTCCTAGCAAATAGACCCAATTCACATGGTCATATGCTTTTTCTATGTCTAGTTTGCATAGAATTCCTGCTTTTGTCTGTCTAAGTCTTGACCCCGCTGCTTCATTTGCAACTAGAACAGCATCCATAATTTGTCTGCCTATAAGAAATCAAAGATTCTTTGAAGGCAAAAAGGAAAATACTGTAACCTAAAGCATAGATGTTTAGCTCTCTTAACTTATTGGTGTAAATTGAAAATGTACAAGAAGTAGACAGGATGGTTAATTTCACTCTCTGGATTAGTATAGTACTAAGAAACATATTTTGGGCTCATACTACATATGATTGAACTCTCTGGATGCAATTTAATGAAATTGACATGACTTGCAGATGTCAAGCAGAATGAACATCCTTTTTATGACATAGAAGAATGAACTTGATGAAAACACAAAGCAGTAAACATGGTTAGTCCCCTGTGCGATTAAAAATTTTATCAGCGTAACTTTTCATACTTGTTCAAAACCATCCCATGGCATGAGTTGATACAGGACTACCAGACATACACTACTCATTTGAGCATTTGCCGTTTTGTAACATCATGATTGTAAAGCAAAAGTTAGATAGCATCAAGCACTTGAACCTAGAAACGGGAAACCTTTCCATATATCTCTACCTGAGGGAACCAGATATTTGAGAAACTAGACGTTTTGTCCTCAAAAGTTCAAAATGAACAACAATGGCATTCAAGGGGCAATAAACAATGTTTTTCGCGATCAAATTAATCTTGCAAAATATACAAAACACAAAAGTAACAATCTTTAAGGGCTTTGTTAGTTAGTAACAGTCCTAACTAGTGAGTAACTAATGGCCATAAGAAAAATCTCATACTCATGCTTTAAGATGAAAAATTAACCAACAAAAGAAGAACTGAAACGAAAATTCTTCTCGTTTCACACAGTTGGAAAAGAAAAAATTAGCAATAAAAAGCACATTTTGCAGAACAAGTATTAGGATGACAAATGCAAGACACATAAGGATAAAATCCCCTAGGACAAGCAAAATATATACCTGTGGTACCCACTTTGGAGACACAAAACTAGTAGCCTCAACAACTGGCAGTCCACTAGAAACAAGTAATTTAATAAGCTCCACCTTCACTTCTGTAGGTATTATTGTCTTCTCATTTTGCAGTCCATCTCTTGGGCCAACTTCTACTATCTTGACAACTTCTGGGGCAGATCCTAAGAACTGCACAATTAATTATATGGTGTCAAATTATAAAGAGAAAAATCAAGGAATTGAAGCTGATGACTTCAGGAAGTTATCATACGTCTTAATTCTTACACAAGTTAGGTCACCAATATTAAAGATCAGAAAAAGAAAGCACACTACAAATCAGAAAGATCCACAAACACTGACAAAAATTAGATACCTTGTCTTTGACATCTTTTAAATGTCCATGGCTGCTATAATAACGATTTGACAAAGAAAAAGATCCAATGCTTGTTCTAACCACCCTATGATCTTGATTAAATAAAGGATTCCATGATGAATCTCTTCTGATATGTCTTCGCAATTGGAATGCTCCTCCTTCAACGTCCTTGCTGCAAGGACATAGTTACTTTACTATCAATAAAAGGTGGTATAAGAAAAGTTACTTGTAAAAAGTCATCGGACCAAAAGCTCGTAGTGAAAACCTTGCACAGTAGCTTTAAAGAACACACTGATTTTCCTCCAAAACAACCTGATTTAAAGTAACTGTTGGAAACCATTAACAAAGTGACTCGACTTTAAAGAGGTGTACAATAACAGTAGCATGAAACTTTCCAAGATCTGAAAAAAGTTTTTGGTTGCCAATAGTCTGATCAAACTGCGGCAATACACTAAACAGCTACTTTCTTCCAGACATATTACTTAGATTTATTTTGGAAAACAACTTCATTGTGAAGATCAATTTTTTTTAGTTGATCACGAAACATTAAAAAGAAAAAATCTCTCCCATGGTGTTGACAGTTAGTTTACATGATTTAATATGATTGCTTCTTTAAGTCATTAGGGTTCCAACACAAACAAACTCCAAGTATATGCATTGCACTGGAGTGATATTAATTTATTCTCTTGTTTGTCGAAAAAATTTCAAATCAACAACTATCTAGAATTATGGCGAGGAAACAAATTCAGAGTGCAGGGACAAAATAAATCTTCAATAACTTGCACCCAAGGTTAAGAACCATAAGGTCTCAAGTTCAAATCCTAAAAACACTAGGTGATTTATCCCCATGGAATTAGTCGAGGTGCACGAAAGTTGGCCCGGACATACCACGATTATCCCCAAATAAAAAAAAAATGAAAAAAAACTTCAGTAACTTTAGATTATCAGTAATTCATCAAACACCACAGCGAGCAACATAATCATTAATGAATGTGCTACAACTAAGCATATACCTCATATTGATTAGAGACCAAGTGTTGTCTGCTTCACTTCCAAAAAAGGATCTTCTAAATCCACTAGCTAGCAAAATGGCGTCATCAAATTGCTTCTCAAAAGCTAATCTCCATCTTAATGTTTTCTTTATGACTTTAGAACCTAACATTTCAATGCATTCACCAAACGAATAACAATCATTCAACTTCCGCCTATGAATTCACCTACCTTCAGCAAAGAAAAAAAATTATACAAATGACTATGAAATAGTACTAATAAAGTACAGATAAACGAGTTTCACGTATTTAATCTGATAAATTAACAATAATATTTGTCATTGTAAAGCCATTATCAACTATTGAACTGAAAAACCGGGGGGTATGGATATCTAACCTCAAAGTTAGAAGAATTGGGAAAATTAGCAAAAGTTTTCGGTGATCTGAGCGAATCGGGAAAAGGAATTGGACTTTTACAATTTGCATCGTCTCATCATGCTTATCTATTCTAATTTTATGGGATTATGTGGAAAAAGAAAGTTAATGAAATTAAAAAAAATAGAAACTAGACAGTCTTCAAAGACAGCATTAACGATTATAGTCTATAGATTATGTCACTAATATTATCACTATTGACTTATTCACCTTCACTTAAATATAATTGTACTAATAATTTTATTATTTTATTCGTAATAAATTTAATATTTTAAAAATAAATTAAGACACCTATCAAATCCAAATCCTACTAAAATAGAAATCTTAATTAATGATAAATTGCCTAAATCAGCTAACTTATAGGGGAATGATTTCATGCTTGCCACAGTTACCAATTTATATTCTACTGTTTTTTTTATTTTTAATCTGAAATGCTTATAAGCAATTATTAGAAGAAAAAAAGAAGTCAACTTACAATCGTGGAAATATATAAGTAATTATAAGAAAAAAATATTGTACATTTGTGATCTTAGACATATTTATATGTCCACTAGCCATGTTTTAATCACATTTATGACTTATTTTAAAAGTAGACACGTTAAATACTCCCAGCTATTACTTATTCTGTATTGTAGAGCTAATTGATGTGATATGTTGATATGTACGTAAAATGCTCAAGAAAAATGATGAATGTGAAGAAATAAGCAAGTCCTCGTGGAGCAAAGTTGAAAGCAAGGTTATGGGCTTTGGATGCTCGTTGGGCTAGCATGGAACAAGGAAATAAGTTGATGTCCATTAAGTGTGGAACTTAGACAGGGCCTCGTGGTGCGAGGTAGGGAGAGAGACATTGCCTTGTTATGGAGCTCTTTGTGTGTGCCTCAGTGTAAAGCAAAAGCAAAAGTTGCAAGTGGAGAAAGGCACGTAAAGCTCAACGCAAGTCACTGCCTCAGCCTAAGCCTCGTGGTGCAAGGCAAACTGTCTGGATCAAAATATTTTTTCAGTTTCACTCGTTTTTAGGTGGGTCTTGTAGGTTTTTCTGTCAACATTATATCTTAGTAGTTTTTAGATGGACATTCACGTTTTAACGTAGAAGAATGCAAGCTTACATCTCAACCTAGGATTACTTCTATTTCCTTCATGATTTATCTTTCATTGATTTGATTATGAACAAATTATTGTGTAATCAGAAAAATTATTGTGTAATCAGTACATGAGTAGCTAAACATCCTAGTTCTGAGGTTATGGCCTAAGTATGATTAATTGAAACTTGAGTTGTTTATACATATGTTTGTCATAAGAGTTATTTATTTGATCTGCCCTAAATTTGGTGACTCCATATTCCCTATATTCTTTGTTATTTTTTTCTATTTTTATATTATATATATATATATATATATATATATATATTATAAGTTAAGCTTTGAAGTACTAAGAAGGGTATATTTGTAATTACACTAAAAATTACATCAATAATATTGATACAGCACCCACATATCCATGTGGCTCTTTTGTTTGCCACGTGGTGGCTCTTTTAGTTCTCTTTTGATTTACCATTTCTTTGGTTCACTTCGTCCTCTGCAATCTCAGCTTTCTGTCCTCTTTTTCCTCTTTCACTCCACTTTTTTGCTCTAATGTTTTTCCTCATCATCTTCTTCCGGGAGTTTTCGTTAAACTCTATTGCGGGGTGGGATCTACAGAAAGTCGTAAGCTTTTATTTTTTTTCTTTGGGTTTTGGTCCTGTTTTGTTGATTTTATGTTCCATTATTTTGATATTGCTTTCAATTTTTGCTACTTTTATGTTATTGTAGGTATGTTGAATGGTCCTGTCTTTTAAGTTTGTTTAATGTTTACTTCTCCGCGTTCCTGAAGTGAGACTTTTACCAAAAATTTGAAATTGGTGATTTTTAGAGTGAAATTCATCTCTTACTTTACAGACGGATCAAATAACTGAGAACTTAAATGGGAAGGACGACAAAGAAACTGGTGCATATGATCTACGGACTATGAGCAGCGCATATTGAGAGGTAACTCCTCAATTTTTGAGACAACTATAATATTTATTTGTGGCACTTAATTTTCATATCAATCTCTCTTTCTCTCTTTGTGTGTGTTGTTGGCTATCAATTCGCATTATTCTGCGAGTAGAGTTTCTAGCCTTTCTTATGCGTCGACGCTCTGCATAACTCCTCCAATGTTGAGTGTCTCCAATTTTTTCATCGATCATTTGTAAAGTTTTTCTTCTTCTGCCATATAAGTTAAAAAATCATAGGTTTGAGTTTCTCCACTCTCAATTTGTTCAATAAAATTCATACACGTGTTAATTGGTGAGTCGATTCTTTTGACTGATTTGAGATATAGAGTTTTAGCTATCTTAGATTTTAGGAGTGCTTAAAAATTTATTCCTACATACCCATTATCTTAGGCTAAACGATACATTCTTGATAGAGTCGTCTTTAGAAGAATAATGGCAATGAAGAATAATGATGTTAGTATTAGTGCTAACAAAAAGCCAAATTAAAAAGGTGATAGAAGAAAAAATTCTTGATTTTTTAATTGCTATTTTTAGAAGATTATGTTACTGTATAGAGGGAAATAAAGGAACTACAAAAAGTAGAATGTAGACGTGTGTAACTTGTGCAAGAAAGTAAGATGATATTTTATTTTATCTTAAATTTATTTAAAGTGGACAACAAAAATAAAAAGGGTGGTTTTTTTGGTGTACGAACACTACATCATATTGTAGTACAAATAGCAGCCTAAATTGATTTGATTTCTAGAGAATATTGATTTCATATCTTTTTACTATCTTTGAAATTCACTTAGCATTTTAATTTTAATTTTTGGGTGTCATTTGGAGTGCAACTTCTCATCCTTTTTTAAGGTTTTTATTTGCTTATTGCCATGCAGTAGTTTTTTATTTTCCTTCTATATTTGTTGATTTGATATACCTTTAAATCTTGGCTCATGTTAGTTATTGGGATAACGATTAGTACACGTTGTGAATGGCCAGCTTATTTTCAAATATACACCAACGATAATGCATGATAGCTAAGATCCTTAGAAAAATATGTTTTGTATCCGTACGTATGGACAGTTTTTTGATAATGATTTTACATGAAGCGTAAATAAAAGATGATTAAGCAGGTCTTCTGGTGAAGGTGGTTCTACTTTTTTGACCAACTATTTTTTTATTAGCTTCATTGTGCCCTGTTTTGTATCACATATTAATAAGTAATTCATACTGGAGAACTCCAACCTTTTGATTAACTTTTTTTTTTTTTTTCTATTTTAACCGTCTACAGGTAAGAATTTGATGCAAACAAAGACATTTTGTAGTGGGGGCGATCAATCATGAAAAAGTAAGAAGAATTTTTATGTTGATTGAAAGTTTTGATCGCTTCAATGTTTAAGACATACAGGTAATGTAATGGGTCATTTTTCTTATTTATGTTACTTCAAATAAGTTTTATCTTAAATCACATGGAGATCAATTATCGAGTATTAAACAACTCCAGTGATGAACATGAAGATCACTATTTACTCATTTTAAATCTTTTATTTGATGAAACAAATACTGAAGGTAGTATATAAATCCTAATTGTTCTGAAATATATCCTATTATGTTTTCTTGCTCTGTTAGTATTCTAGAAGTTCAATAACTTTCCTTTACAATAATTCATTGTTAACATGAAAAAGTAAAACTAATGATCTTTTATCAATTACAATAAATATTCCCACAAGAATAATTTATCATTATGCTTTGGGTTCCTCTCTATAAATAGCCAGGAAAGTGATATTTTCTTAATTATTTTTTTTACCTACATATGTTTCAGAATAATTTTTAGGGTTTGATCTGCTCTGATATTTGGTGAGTTGTTCTGTTTTGCAGGTGATGGATAACTGGTTATGGCTTGACATAATTAGCGGAACTAATTTACTTTATTTGGAACTTGCTAAATGGATCTATGTATCGGTGATTTAGATTGAATCTCCAAAAAATCGAAGAGTCACTACACATACTGTAACACCCCGTACATGTTTACCTTAGTTTTGAGAGTAAAAAAAAATAAAAAAAAATGTAAGTGTGGGGCGCGCTGGAGGGCGTGCCACGCCACTCTGGGCTGAAATTTTTAGCCCAGAGGCAGCAAGGGGGCGCGCCAGGTAGCGTGCCACCTTGGTTTTGGCCACCTTTCAAATGTTGGAAATTTTTCTAAGTCCCAAGGGTGCCCGGGGACGTATTGAGCCGATTTTTGCCACGTTTTTTTTACAAACATGAGAATATACATGAAATGAGTGAAGTATTATATTGGTGTGGTGAAATTACTCGTGAACGAATTTGACATCAAAATGACAATTTTGCCCTTATGGTCAAAATAAGCCATACGTGGCTAGAATTGCTTGTTTTTGGGATTGAGGCTACGGATATGAATTCCGTGAGTGGGAATATCATCGTAATACATATGAAATGAATTAAACATGGGAAATTATTGATTTTATTGGGTTAAGTAAATTGGGCTCAAAAAGGGCCCAAAATGAGATAAAAGACATGGGCCAAACATGGGTCAAATGACCCATTCTTCTTTGACTAAGCAATCATTGAGAAAGGGACTTCCAAGTCCTATAAAAGGGAGGAAAAAATCAGATTTTAACCCACAAGAATACACATGCTTTTCTATCCTTTTTCTAGAATTATCAAGAAAGCTTCCTTTGGGCTCTTCAAACTCTAAGTCATCTTTGGAGCAAGATCATCATTTTACAAGCTTAGGTAAGTGTTTATGCTTATGGATTAACATATTATATGCATGGGAGATTATGTAGATCAGGTTGGTTATGCTTGGAAGTGTTGAATATGGCACTTTGTGTTTTTGTAAAAGATGTGTCATCTATGGAATTTAAACTTGAAATATGACTTGTGGTTTTGATAAAAGAGCATGGTATGGATGAAATATCAACATGTATCATGTGATTATGTTCTTAAACTTTTTATTTTGTTATAAGTGTAAATTATGGGATTTTGGCCGATTTGTTGTTGTGAGGAGTATTGAAGTGAATTGATGGAATTATTATGATGTTGTGATGATGGAGAAGTGTAAAGTGTGAACTTGGTGTGACATGCTATTGGTTTATGATGTTGTGGTCAATGTAGGTCATGTTGGGATATTGTTGGTATGGTAATGCTATGAATGGTTTTGTAAAGGGGTGAAATGATGTTATAGGGTAATCATGTAACTCATGGTTGTCTTATACACTTTAAATGTAGCTTGTGGTTAATATTGGTTCCATTATGCGTTTGTGTTGTAGAGTGAAACGTAAGGAAGAAGCGGGACTTGTGTTCACTGATAGGATTTTGTAGTCATACTTGGGAAGCCAAGGTATGTAAGGTTACTCTGTCCGTATTTTTCTGCAGCACATACTGTTCATGTTGTCATTGTCCTTGTTCCATTTCGAAATGTTAAAAGGTATCTCATTTCAAGTTGGCATATATTATTATTCTCATGTATCACATAATTATGGACATGATTCCAAGTTCCAATAATATTATGTTCCAAGGTCTCCAATAATGTTACAACTTCAAAAGTATCAATTTCATGAGCATAAAAGAATGAAGTAATGCACTTATGTGTTTCCAAAAAGGTTATGATCCCCCAATGTATCAATCTCAGAAAAGTAAAAGAGAGAAGTAATCCAATGAAGTAATGGAAGAAGTAATTCCCTCATGGTCTTTATATATATTTCCTCATGGTTACTTTATCTATATTCCCTCATGGTTACTTTATAATTTTCTTTATGGTTACTTTATAATTACTTTCTAATTACTTCATATTAATTTATGGTTACTTTATGGTTCTTTGAGTGCGGGTGATAGCTTTGGGGGAAAAAGCCAAACTTGATGCCGAATCTGCTTCCTTGTTTTCCGGGTGGTAGCAGGGGGAAAGCTCAGTGGGGTAAAAGCCAAGCTTGACGCCGAACTTCATTATATTCACTGGATCAAGGGGGAAGCTCAGTGAGGTAAAAGCCAAACTTGATGCCGAACCTGCTTCCTTGTTTTTCGGGTGGTAGTAGGGGGAAAGCTCAGTGGGGTAAAAGCCTAGCTTGATGCCGAACTTGAGACGGTTGTATATTGACGGATGCATTGCATATTGACGGTTGCATATTGACGGATGCATTGCATATTAACGGTTGCATATTGACGGAGGCATTGCATATTGACGGTTTCATATTAACTGTTATACATTATTGACGGTTCTAACTGTTAACGGTAACGGGCATAAAGGCAAATGGAGTAATGAACATAAAGTACCTATTTCCACACATACTAAATGGTGATTGATCCACATTGACTATTCTCTTGAAATCGAGTTCATTGAGGTTTTTAATTTTCATGAAGTTTCTTATAGTCTTGCATACTCAGTACATTCTTCGTACTGACCCCTTTGGGGGACTTACTTTATTTGCTGCAGGCACAGGTGTTATTAGACCTCCATAATAGGCTACGGGTTATATGCGGATCATTGGTGAGCTCCCAGTTGGTTCGGGGCTTTCCGAGTCACATGTGTATATTGTTTTGGTTTTGTACTTATTGTATAAAGCGGGGACTTGTCCCGACTACAGGTTGTTGTGTTCATGTATCGGTTAGAGGCTTTGTAGACATATGTGGGAAGGTTAATGTAAGAGATGTGTATTCTGTTTGACTTGACGGCCCTAACGGCCAAGTTTCATATATTATTAAGTTTTCCATGACTTCCGCCTAGTTGTACGAAGTATAATAAGATGCATTCTAAAATATGCTTGCGAGTGAATAGGAGCAAAGATTGGTTCTCTCGGGCCATATCGGCTTCGGGTGCCAGTCCGACCCGAATGGAATTTCGGGTCATGACAAAAGTGGTATCAGAGCAGTTCGTCCTAAGGGTGTCTACAAAGCCGTGTCTGAGTAGAGTCTTACTTATCAATGTGTTGTGCACCACATTTATAAGTAGGAGGCTACGAGACATTTAGGAGTTGTTTCTTTTCTTTACTTCTAGATCGTACAATAGAGCCAGTTGTAAGTTGAATTGTATCTGACCATGGGAATTGTTTTTCTTTGGTATAGTAAGAAATGCCGAGTACAAGAAGAGGCAAGGGAAAAATGAAGAAGCTAGATAGGATTGGCGGAGAAGGACCTAGTAACTTACCACCCGAACGGGTTGAGCAAAATGAAGCTGAAAGTGAGTCTGCATCGCGGGCTTCTTCTACTTGTCCAGCTCCAGAAGAGCCGAGAAGGAGAGAAGAACCTGTTGAGCCACCCGTTAATGTCACTGACCAGTATTTGAGAAATGCAGTTTATATGTTGATTTAGATAGTTGCGGCACAGAATCAAGGACAAGCTGGTCCAATGACAAGTAATGACAGTGAGGCTAGGGCAGCTAGTCGAAGGACACAGGATTTCCTAAAATTAGACCCTCCTATATTCACTGGATCGGATCTTAATGAGGACCCGCAGGATTTTATTGATCAAATAAAAAAGGCTTTGGATGTTATGCACATATTTGGTGTAGAAACAGTTGAACTCGCGGCATATAGATTGAAAGGGGAGGCGATATTATGGTATGAAGATTGGAAGCGAGCTAGGGGAGTTGGTGCACCCCCAGCTAGTTGGAAGGAATTTAAAATGGCATTCCTGGATCACTACCTTCCATATGAGATTCGGGAGGCACGCGCAGACCAGTTCCTAAATCTTCGTCAAGGGAATATGAGCGTTCGGGAGTACAGTCTTCAGTTTAATTCCTTGGCCAGATATGCTCCCTATATGGTAGCCACTATGGCTGATAGAGTTCATCGGTACGTGGATCGATTGGATCCATCATTGGTCAGAGATTGCACCATTGCTGCTCTGAATAGAGACATGGATATAGCCAGAATACAGGCTTTTGCACAGAAGATGGAAGATCAGAGGGACAGAAGAAAGATGCACAAAGCTGAAGGGGGGCCATCAAAGAAAGCTAGACCTATGGGACAGTACCTGGTGTCCCAAGGAGAATTTGGGCCTCGGAATTTTAGTAGATCGCCGAGACCATTACTTTCTCATCCTATAGGCAGTCACGTTGGGCAAAGTAGTGAAATGCGAGGTGCACAACCAGTGGGATTAGAGCAAGGGAGTATGGACCAATCGGGGTTTCCTCGCCAGCCGTGTCCACACTGTGGAAAGCTTCATTTAAAGGAATGTCGGCTTGGGACCAATATTTGCTTTTGGTGTGGTATGTCCGGGCATATGGTAAGAGATTGCCCGAGAAGGGGCACGGGCGTTATTATGCGACCTACGGGGTCAACCGTTGCACCATCATCATCGGTTCCTTTCTTAGGTCAAGATGTACAACCTGTTGGTCGTGGTAACGGTACTCGAGGAGCAACCAGTTTTGGTGGAACACAGGACCATACTTATGCTCTAGCAGGTCAACAGAATGAAGAGGCCTATCCTGATGTAGCTACAGGTATATGATCTGTTATTTTCATTAATGTATCTATATATGCATTGATTGATCTGGGTTCTACAGTATCATGTGTTACTCCATTGACCGCTACGAAATTGAAAGAACATCAGAAGTATTAGTTAGACCATCTGGAGTATTTACACCTGTTGATGAATCTACTATAGTTAAGAAAGTACGTCGTAACTGTATAGAACCTATTTGTGAGCGAGCTAAGAAAGTCCATTTTCATTTCCTACAAACAAGCGGTCCTTGAATGAAGATGCAATGTTAGAATATCGAAAGAGTAAATTTAGTTCCTATCTTAGGATAAGGCAAATGATATCTAAGGGGAATCATCATCAAACCTAGTATGTTCCCTTGGAATGCATCAGACTTACGTGTACGGAAGAAAGATGGCACGCTGAGAGTGCATGGATTATTGGCAACTAAATACGGTGACAATCAAGGATAAATATTCACTCCCCAAAACTGATGATTTATTTGACAAGTTATAGGGTGTAAGATGTTTCTCACAGGTTAACTTGAGATTGGGATATCATCAGATAAGATTTGGAAAAAAAAAATTGATAAGACGTCAAGCCATTCTTGGGTATGTATTGATGCAGCATGGTAACGTAGTATCTTATGCCTCAAGATAATGTGACCACCGAGAGGAATTATCCAACACATGATACCAAGGTACTCATATTTGTTTCAAATGGAAGAAAAAGTTCAAAGTGTGGAAGTAGACCTATAACATGTAAATATTCATGAGACTTAAGTGTTTATGTGTACATATGCTAATAGAGGGATGCATTAGTTATAATTGAAGTGACATCGTTAACATTCGAGGACGAATGTTTCTAAGGGGGGAAGAATGTAACACCCCGTACATGTTTACCTTAGTTTTGAGAGTAAAAAAAAAAAATAAAAAAAAATAAATTTAAGTGTGGGGCGCGCTGGACGGCGTGCCACGCCGCTCTGGGATGAAATTTTTAGCCCAGAGGCAGCAAGGGGGCGCGCCAGGTAGCGTGCCACCTTGGTTTTGGCCACCTTTCAAATGTTGGAAATTTTTCTAAGTCCCAAGGGTGCCCGGGGACGTATTGAGCCGATTTTTGCCACGTTTTTTTCTACAAACATGAGAATATACATGAAATGAGTGAAGTATTATATTGGTGTGGTGAAATTACTCGTGAACGAATTTGGCATCAAAATGACAATTTTGCCCTTATGGTCAAAATAAGCCATACGTGGCTAGAATTGCTTGTTTTTGGGATTGAGGCTACGGATATGAATTCCGTGAGTGGGAATATCATCGTAATACATATGAAATGAATTAAACATGGGAAATTATTGATTTTATTGGGCTAAGTAAATTGGGCTCAAAAAGGGCCCAAAATGAGATAAAAGACATGGGCCAAACATGGGTCAAATGACCCATTCTTCTTTGACTAAGCAATCATTGAGAAAGGGACTTCCAAGTCCTATAAAAGGGAGGAAAAAATCAGATTTTAACCCACAAGAATACACATGCTTTTCTATCCTTTTTCTAGAATTATCAAGAAAGCTTCCTTTGGGCTCTTCAAACCCTAAGTCATCTTTGGAGCAAGATCATCATTTTCCAAGCTTAGGTAAGTGTTTATGCTTATGGATTAACATATTATATGCATGGGAGATTATGTAGATCAGGTTGGTTATGCTTGGAAGTGTTGAATATGGCACTTTGTGTTTTTGTAAAAGATGTGTCATCTATGGAATTTAAACTTGAAATATGACTTGTGGTTTTGATAAAAGAGCATGGTACGGATGAAATATCAACATGTATGGTGTGATTATGTTCTTAAACTTGTTATTTTGTTATAAGTGTAAATTATGGGATTTTGGCCGATTTGTTGTTGTGAGGAGTATTGAAGTGAATTGATGGAATTATTATGATGTTGTGATGATGGAGAAGTGTAAAGTGTGAACTTGGTGTGACATGCTATTGGTTTATGATGTTGTGGTCAATGTAGGTCATGTTGGGATATTGTTGGTATGGTAATGCTATGAATGGTTTTGTAAAGGGGTGAAATGATGTTATAGGGTAATCATGTAACTCATGGTTGTCTTATACACTTGAAATGTAGCTTGTGGTTAATGTTGGTTCCGTTATGCGTTTGTGTTGTAGAGTGAAACGAAAGGAAGAAGCGGGACTTGTGTTCACTGATAGGATTTTGTAGTCATACTTGGGAAGCCAAGGTATGTAAGGTTACTCTGTCCGTATTTTTCTGCAGCACATACTGTTCATGTTGTCATTGTCCTTGTTCCATTTCAAAATGTTAAAAGGTATCTCATTTCAAGTTGGCATATATTATTATTCTCATGTATCACATAATTATGGACATGATTCCAAGTTCCAATAATATTATGTTCCAAGGTCTCCAATAATGTTACAACTTCAAAAGTATCAATTTCATGAGCATAAAAGAATGAAGTAATGCACTTATGTGTTTCCAAAAAGGTTATGATCCCCCAATGTATCAATCTCAGAAAAGTAAAAGAGAGAAGTAATCCAATGAAGTAATGGAAGAAGTAATTCCCTCATGGTCTTTATATATATTTCCTCATGGTTACTTTATCTATATTCCCTCATGGTTACTTTATAATTTTCTTTATGGTTACTTTATAATTACTTTCTAATTACTTCATATTAATTTATGGTTACTTTATGGTTCTTTGAGTGCGGGTGATAGCTTTGGGGGAAAAAGCCAAACTTGATGCCGAATCTGCTTCCTTGTTTTCCGGGTGGTAGCAGGGGGAAAGCTCAGTGGGGTAAAAGCCAAGCTTGACGCCGAACTTCATTATATTCACTGGATCAAGGGGGAAGCTCAGTGAGGTAAAAGCCAAACTTGATGCCGAACCTGCTTCCTTGTTTTTCGGGTGGTAGTAGGGGGAAAGCTCAGTGGGGTAAAAGCCTAGCTTGATGCCGAACTTGAGACGGTTGCATATTGACGGATGCATTGCATATTGACGGTTGCATATTAACGGTTATATATTATTGACGGTTCTAACTGTTAACGGTAACGGGCATAAAGGCAAATGGAGTAATGAACATAAAGTACCTATTTCCACACATACTAAATGATGATTGATCCACATTGACTATTCTCTTGAAATCGAGTTCATTGAGGTTTTTAATTTTCATGAAGTTTCTTATAGTCTTGCATACTCAGTACATTCTTCGTACTGACCCCTTTGGGGGACTTACTTTATTTGCTGCACGCACAGGTGTTATTAGACCTCCATAATAGGCTACGGGTTATCTGCGGATCATTGGTGAGCTCCCAGTTGGTTCGGGGCTTTCCGAGTCACATGTGTATATTGTTTTGGTTTTGTACTTATTGTATAAAGCGGGGACTTGTCCCGACTACAGGTTGTTGTGTTCATGTATCGGTTAGAGGCTTTGTAGACATATGTGGGAAGGTTAATGTAAGAGATGTGTATTCTATTTTACTTGACAGCCCTAACGGCCAAGTTTCATATATTGTTAAGTTTTCCATGACTTCCGCCTAGTTGTACGAAGTATAATAAGATGCATTCTAAAATATGCTTGCGAGTGAATAGGAGCAAAGATTGGTTCTCTCGGGCCATATCGGCTTCGGGTGCCAGTCCGACCCGAATGGAATTTCGAGTCGTGACACATACACTAATTCTTTTAACTGATTTGATGTGTTCCTTTATTTTATCTAAACTGATTTGGTGTATTCTTTGATTTTATTTTTTTTGTAAAAAAAACTTTTTTAACTTAGTACTATGAATTTATTTTCATCTTTATAGGTAATAGTCACTTCACTTGTGGAATCTCAACACATAACAATCGCGAAAATTCATGCTTTGTTCAGTTGGAATATAATAGTTGCATAGTTTGAATTTTACAGGATTTTGAAAGTCAATTTATTCGATGTGGAGAAAGATAGAATACTTCGGGTGTAAAAGGTAAGTTCTGAATTTGTTGTGCGTCTTCTGTAGATTTTGTATTTCGTGCTTCTCTTTCTTTTCGTTGGGAATGTGAAGTTGGCTAGACTTCTATTTCAGTGAAGCTAGCGAGATAATTTTGTATTTCTACTTTTACTTCTACTTGACTTTTTTTACTTGTATATGCCTGCATGGTTCTCCCTTGACTTCTCTTTAAGTAGGAATCTAATTTAACAAATTTTTTACCTTTCCTCTTCTTTTGCATGATAATTGTAGAGTCACAAATATTGATTTTTGACAAATTCTAAATGTAAAATTGGTTAAGATGGAGTAACATGTAGGGGATGACAGTTTCACCATCACTGTCACTTTTAAGGGGACTCTACAAATTATTGAACACACCTAATAAAGTGGGATCAGATAGGGGTGACAAAGAGGATGGTTCTAACTACAATATGATTTTCTGGAGTTTGTTTCATATTAGTACGTCGTCATATTAAGATCTCAACTCAGGAAGACCTCCTATAATATGTAAAGTGTCCTACTTATTGAATGAACTCTGCACACTTCTGGGAACTATTTATTAGTGAATTTTGAGTGTTGAGTATTCATCAAGGTAAAATTTATAGATGAAATAGATCAATTCTATTCTCTAAAGCGATGAAGTAGTTTTGTGCTCGAAAATGTGTAATTTGAAGACAAAGGTTGTAAAATTTCTTGCCTTTGAGAGGTTTTCAGGAAATGCTTACCTTTGAATTGTTATTCCTTCATTATACATGTTGTATTAAAATATGATGCTTTTGTAGATACTAGAGATGGAGGACAAAGAATAGCAAACACTATCTTTCAGCGACTGTTAAGCTTTTAATGATTCAAAGTCAAGAGATCGAGTCTGAAAGACTTAATCACCTTTGGGCAATATTGCTTAGTCCTTTAAAAGATAGGTTTGTGTATTAAGATCAATATGGGTTGCCCGTTGTAGCTATGTGCTTTTTATTTAATCAAATAAATCACGTTTTGTATTTTCTACATTATTTTACATTCTTGTGTAATGCAATAAGAAACGAAGACTGCCACTACTTATTTGTCAAGACTTTATGAAGTCTTTTGTAAAGCTTATTACTTCAAATAAAAGCCTTATCACTCTTTTTTTAAAAAAAAAATAAATTAAAAGAAAGCCTTATAACTCAACAATCTATTGCCACACAATATTTCTTGGGGTCTGAAGCAACTTCCTTGCATAGCTTTAAGATAATGAATGAAGATGATTCAATTGTTATACTTGTTGGAAGCATTACTAATGCAACACCTTTGATGAGAAATAGAAAGACAAAACGATGGAGGAAAGATAAGTAAGATGAGGTTAGATGTATTCTTACTTCAGAAGTTCTGAATCTTGTCTTTGCTACCTGCTGAATAGTTTTACAATATTCCTTTAGTTTCTTTTCAAGTAATGAAAGAGTTCAACAAATTCCAGATCTCACTTGCCAGAATTCATATTCCAGACCATTAAAATCCTCTTTTTGACTTTCTAGCAAGCTTCCTTTATTACCTTCCATAAATAAATCTAACTTACTATGAAGCATATCATCTTACTAGATTTAGTTTAATTGTGTGTCACGATCCAACTACCTGGATCGTATGGGCACCTTCTCTAATACACCTAGATAGGAGAACCCTTACCTCCTATTTGAAAATACATGCGAAAATCCACAAGAAACAGTGAAATGTCTTGATTATTACAATCAACTTACAAAACCTTTAAATATAACAAATACTTTGTCCAAGAAACTAGTCTAAATAAGTACAAGAGCTACTAAGAGAAGATACAAACTATACACATGACCCAGCTTCTACTGTAGGAACAATAACAAAAGTTGTTGGAGATCTTTACCTTGTCAAGCATGAAACACCTACTGATTCTGCAACCAGACTATATCCCCAAAAGGTTATAGCAAGAGAAGTATCAGTACAAAACAACATGTACTAGTAAGCACCATCAGTCGATCCGAATTAAATTACATAAATATCCGAAAGGAAACATATAGCTTAAGAGTTAATTAGTCAAATACCCTCTATCCCTTAATTCCTTATCACCTTTAGCTTTTACTAGCCTTCCAATTTATTAGCAGCTATCCTTATCATGGTCAGCCTTAATCAACGGCTTCCCACTATGTCACCCAGTCATACCTTATTTTTTAATTACAAATAAGTTCAATAATACTAAGCCCCAAGGTTTATTACCCTTCACAATTCATCTGTTAAGACCCTTACGTAACACGTAACCTTGTTCCACAAATCCGATTATGCATTAGCACCCTAGCATCTCTAGATTCATTTAAGTCTATGCAAAACAATAACAAGTCAGCAACACCCCTCCTTCCCTGCCACAAATGTAATAACCCGAGTGACTACAGACTATACACATGCCACAGTTACAAACATGAATACCTACCATGTAGCCTTACCTCAATTTCATAATACTTAACCTTTATCTACCTCGTTACTGAGTTTAATCTAGTGAGAGTAACATAGACTACAGATCAAGTCAACCCATCAGTACTAACCTCAGAAATCCAGTCAAGTGTGATTAATATAGTCAAATAACAGGGTCAACAACCATGACTCAACCACAATAGGCCACCTTTTGTCTCATTCATATAAGTAAGTAAACGATACAAAACATATACCTTTCTTTTTATAGCCTTAGTCCGAACCTCTCAAGGATCCCTTTTAACAATGGAAATAATCATAATCATAATCATAAGTATGGGTTCATACAAGAAACCAATTTACAAGTCATCACATAAACTCGGTCCATGCAAGGGACCAATATAACACAAAAATACATAAACTTGGTCCACACAAGGAAATAATATATCGAATAAACACACAAGCCTGGTTCACTCAAGGAACCAATATAACAGATCAACATATAAGCCCGGTTCACCCAAGGAACCAATATAACCAATCAACACATAAGCCCGGTTCACTCAGAGAACCAATATAACATAGTATATGATAAGTAAATAATAACTCAGTTCACTCAAGGAACCATTACTCTCACCAATACTTGTACATACATGTTAAGGGTCTTATGGTCACCCACTAGCCATGACCTGCAGGGGAAGAGCTCTTATCCATGTACCAAATCTCAAACATCAAGTGTCTGCCAACCTTATACCAACTAATCCCATAAAGATGTCCAAATACTGATACATCCCACAGTAATAAATATATATGCCCGTGAAGATTCCCAAATACTGGTACATCCCACAAATAATTAAGATATCACCATAATCACAACAATAATGAGTATTCAACAAATACACTTGGACAACCAAAAAAATTTCATAACAACTCATTAAAGTGATTAACAATCAGGATTTCAATAAGCCTTTACTTTTTTAAACATGCCTTACATCAAGTAATACCAAGAACAGTTAGCAAACACATATAACTCAAGTTGAATTCCAATTATGTAAAACCATCACCTACAGTTTGCACATATGACCCGTGCCATAATACACCCCCAAACGTTCATCCTAACATTAATATTTTACTAATTTCCATTCCTCTGGTTACCACCATAGATTCTTCAAAATTCACCAACACTAACCACCTCTAATTTAGGCATTTAATAAGTTTAACCCAATTTTTGGGTACAACACCATTTTTAATCATGCAAGGATGAACAACAACAAAGTAAACACATTACTTAATGGACAATTTTGATCTCACAAAATAGCAGCAAATTCCCACCAAATTATCTGGGTTTTTCTCCGCTTTACTCTCCCAACATCGTGCTTGAAGGCCTAAGCATGCAATCATCCGTCAATCAACATCATATTTATGCTTTCTAACCAAGGTGTAAACTACTCATTTAAACTTAGCCTACCTGGATGCCAAGTAGCTGCTACGGAGGCATGACCACAAGTTTTTGACTCTGTGTAATTGAATTCTGACGTGAAATCCATGGAAAAAACCCATGGGTTTTACCCCATTCGATCTAATCTCCTCCTCTCTATTGCTCCAAGGCCATGAGGTAACCCTAGAAGGATTTTTAGAGCAAACCTTATCTTTTTTACAACTGAAGAGGAGGAAAGGGAAATATTAAAATCACACCTGAGTTTCTGGTCCCGTTATCCCGCTATAGCAGCCTACCGACCTCTATGGCGAAGCTGCTATGGGGGAAAATTCCTGCTATAGCGGAATGACGTTAGCCCGACCCAAAACAACAGATTCTAAACTTTTTAGTCGCGTCGTCCATACTAATATGATATCTTTTTTTTCAAAAATATTCGTAACTCGTACCCATAACGAGGTGACTTTTAATAACGATGGAAGAGGTCATTACAAAAGATACCAATTTATCCATCGTTCGTTCCTGAACGATCACAAAAAGGAAAGAATAGTACAAGTCTAAATTGAACCTTAACGGCCTTACCATGTTAACATAGTTACAGACTTATGTGAACATTGGATTTTTATTTTCCCCGGTGCACTAAAATTTTCAAACCAAATTTTATTACTACCCGTTTCGTCAAGGAATCATCCTTCCTTACGAATCGCATGAGACTAATTAGGGAAAAACATTTCTCGAGTGCCCAAGGTATCCTGGGCCTCGTTAATATATTGGAATGAAAAGAGTTTGAAATATAACAGACGAATATTTTTCTGCATTCTGAGTGACTGGATCTCGCTATAGGGGGAATATTCCTGCTATAGTAGGGCTTAACAGCTTAAGGGGTGAGAAATAGGTTTCTCGCCCATTTCTCCCTCTCTCACTGAAAATCTTTCCCTTCCCTCCCCGATCACTTTGCTCCCATTATTGAAAATAAGGTAATCATCGATATACTTTACCTCTTTACTTCATTACTCAAATTTACGCTTGAATTTGTAGAATAGAATAGGTTTTAGGGGTTGTTTTTGAAATTTGAAAATTTGGATTGATTTGGATGAAATGTTGAAGCAAGGACGCTTCCCTTACGTTTACAATACTTCTATAGCATTTTGAACGTAAGAGTTACAAAGTTCATGGCCAAAATAGGCCCGAAATAGGTAGGGAATGTGAAGGGTTACTCTTGGTTTAGTTTTGATGGTTAGGACCACTTTTAGGAGTTATCATGCCCAAATTTTTGCATAAACTAGTGTTAGGGTACTTTATGAATATTGATCTAAGGTTGGAATGCCAAAAATAGGAGTTTTCTTTAAGGGGAACCATTGACGCACCCCTTGGAGGTCGGGGAGGACGAAGGCTGCTATAGTGGCCTTGTCCCACTATGGTGACCTCGCTATAGCAAAAACATTCCCACTATAATGATATCGCCATAGTGGGGTATAGCCGGCTATAGCGGGAGGCTACATGCAGTAGCCTTCCAGTCAGGCCCAGACTTGGCATTTTTCTGAAATTCAATTTCTTGACACTTTTATGATTTCTAAAATGTTTTTTTACCATGATTTTGTAGATTTATAACCCAATGGATGAAAATCAAGAGAATTCCCTCGCCTTCGTGAGGTTTCTCAATAAAAACTGTCGAGAGAGATTTTTGGAGTACCGACAGATGGGATTCTGCTATGAGAGGGTTTCATGATGAAGGAGGTGGCGACTAAGGCACCAGAATTCTACAACTGACTCCAGGAGTTTGGATGGAACCACTGGTGAAGGTTCTTCCATCCGGGGTCTCAGGGTGGGTTAGGGTGTTCTATGCCATACTCCCTCCAGTGTTTTGGGATGAACCCAACTCCACCATTTGCATCAGAGGAGTGGATGTCCCTATGGACATTGGTACTATTAATGAGGCACTCGGGGTACCGAACATCTCAAATGTCAGGTACACGAATAAGGCCCGGGAGATGGATATGAAATGGCTGTGGAACACTCTGATTGTGGAGGAGAAGAGAGACCAGATCTACTGGTCCACTACTGAGGGGATCAGGAGCACGTACTTCATAGACAATGCTAGGAAGTGGCTGAATATATTGTCCCAGTGGATTCATCCATCGAGCAACACTTTCGATGTGACCTACCCTCGGGCTCTGGTGGTGGCCTGTGCTATACGGGCATACTGCTGAATGTGGGGGCTTAGATAGTGATGGAGTGGAAGGACTTTTACCGGGGTAATAAGCAAGGCCCCTACCCTCCTGGTCTAGTCTCTACACTATGTAGGCGCGTCGGGGTGCCCGAGGAGGATGCTGACATTAAGTTGGAGATGGACATCCCTTTTCAACCTCTCAAGGTGAAGGTAGTCACATCCAAGAGGAAGAAGAAGAGAAATGTAGGTGAGGCCGAGAGCAGCCGGGCCGAAGAGGATGATAATGATGATGATGATGCCCCTCCCTCCCTGCCCCAGCCCCCAATTTCTAAAAGTTGCCTGGAGGCAGACTTGGCTGCGATTAGGAAATACATGGAGCACGCCCTTTTTATGTCCACAACCCCACCTTCCACTGCCCAGGACTATGCAGTGCTCCGCAGAGAGCTCAACAAGAAAAAGAGGCGGAGGCGCTTTCAGGACCGTATGCTCGCATAAATGTGGAAGACCATGAAGGTCATGTTTAGGTGTGCAGTCCCTGACCAGGAGCTTCCCCGGCTAGAGCCGAAGGATATGCAGGAGTTCTCCTTTCTGAGTGATGTGGAGAGAGAAAGCCCTACCCCGGCAGCCTATGATGGTGACAGGGTATCTAGCTAGTCCCTTTGGTGCATGCCAGTTTAGTCTCCCTTCTTTTTTTATACATTATTATTGATTTGGGCTGCCCCTGCTAGGGGCATGTAACAAACAATATTTCTCCATTTTTTTCCTTTTATTTCTGCACATGGATGCTAGTTTTAACAATTTTTTTTATATTGAATGCATTCTTTTACCCTTATATAAGCAATTTCTATAATTCCAGCAGTAGCTCGTAGTTTAAATAACGATTAATATAGGCTAAAAATGAAAAACAAAATAGGGGAAAACAGGGCAGGAATTCTGTCTTTGTCCATCCTGCTATAGCGGCTTGCACGCCGCAGTGGCGATGCTGCTATAGCTGAAAAATTCCTGCTATAGCGGGTCAGTACCGCTATGGTGGCCCTAACAGCAGCATCCTAAAAATTATTAATATTTTTTGCAATTTCCCTTCCCTATTTCTAGCAATAATGCATAAAATAACAAGATGGCCTTTAGTATAATCTCAAGACCGAACCCAGAAATGCATGAAAGAACAACTTGGCATCACATTACTCTAAATCAGTTATGAATTACTACAAGAAACTTTTCATTTACAAGGAATCCCGCTATTATGCAACAATAGCCCTTTTCCCATGGTCCTTAACCAAACACCGACTGATTGAAACTAGAGTTCCCACAATCATAAACCATTTTCCCCTTATCATTTCACAATTGATAAGTCCATGCCTAGCATTTTAGCATACAGTTTCCAATTAAATCATATGGCAATTTATTCCTTTAAACATCAACACATAACCAAGTTATGACCTTGCACCAATCACAAACTCCACAGTAATTTAAATAATCACATTTTACATATTCACAGTCATTCAAGGAATACCAATACACATAAGTATTAATCTCAGGTTTCATCATTAAATAATCCCTTTTTATTATCCTTTATTCACCTCATGGATAACCATTAGCCGATTATCCATAAGTTTACTGTCACGCCCCAAAATGGTAGGGACGAACAAGATCGTATGCACTTACTTTACAAGCAATCTATGACATAGACGAGATTATGGCATAATAACGAGCATGATATCCAATATGAGTTGTATATACACATGATGGAGTTATATTTACAAAAACTGTACAATACAATACTACATGATGTCCATGAAACCTTTATCCAGTTTAACACACTATATAACTAATAACTAGTTGGGATAGGGCCCGTCATACGCTACTCGAGACCTATACGTATAATAAAAAAATACTAGACATAGACTGGCTTCGGAGAGAGATGGAACTCACCAAAATATCATCTGAAAATGGAAATAAAGCCTAACTTAGACGTCTGCTATCCTGTGAATCTGAACCTGCATCAATAGAACGTGGCAATGTGGAGACGTTAGTACATATACAACATGTACTGGTATGAAAAGCATAAAAAATAATATTTGGACAAGTGCGGAAGCTCATATGAATCAAGTACCAAAGTGAAAGAATTATGAGCACACAAGTACCACATATACGATATAAAACTGTAACCTCTGCACCAACTTTATTAGTTCATCATATAATGTCCATAAGAACGTTCATTATAATATAGAACCTATAATTTGCCTAGGTGATGTTTCATTATAATATAGAACCTATAATATGCCTAGGTGATGTTTTATTATAATATAGAACCTATAATATGCCTAGGTGATGTACTTAAACTATCTATAGTATAAATAATCATAGGATGGCCTACTGAAGGCGATCTGAATCACATATAAGGCGTACGTCACCCAAATACATATGGTTATGATTTATACGTATAACTGTAATTGCAGTCTGATACAAGGTATACCCCCTAGGGGCTCACTATGAGAGTCTGCCCATAGGAAATATGTGTTAAATATTGGTTCGAGTTAGGAAAAACCAGTGTATGACATTTCAGCTGACTCCAAATACAAATGATGCCGTAAAGGCGGGTACACCCCAATATTCGGGCTCACTATAATGGTCTGGTCTCGATCCTGTGCACAGAATCACGTCGAGCAGTTATGCCAAGTAAAACCTATGTACCCTTCCACCGTTAACGTTTATCAAATAATGCCTCAAAGGCCTATGACATATGAATTACGGTAATGATCATTTATCTAATACATACAAGTGCAACTATGCTATGGCTATTCACTTTCATTCATGACGTGTGACATAACTACCATTTGGCCTAAGAATTTCAAGTAAAGAAACTTACAATAATATGGAATATTATGAAGACGTGACATAAAGAGAGCAAGATGGATACTTATAAGCTTGATGGTAGCATGAGGGAATGATATGTAAGACAAATGCCACCATCTTCAGAGTCCATAATACGGACTCCAAGGTTGGATAATTTGTGAACATCTCTGACGACCTCACATTGAACAGGTGATAAATGTGCTAGGCTACCCATGGATAGTCGACTAAGAGCATCTGCTACAATGTTATCTTTGCCCGAATGATAGAGAATATTGACATCGTAGTCTTTTAGCAACTGGAGCCACCTCACCAGCCTCAGATTCAGCTCTTTCTGCTTGAATAGATATTGAAGACTCTTATGATTTGTAAAAATGTCAACATGCCCTCCATAAAAATAGTGATTCCATATTTTTAGCGCGAAAACCACTACTGTAAGACTTAAGTCATGAGTGGGATAATTCTGTTCATTATTCTTTAACTATCGAGAAGCGTACACTATAACTCTTCCATATTGCATTAGAATGCAACCCAAGCCAATACCTAAAGCATCACAATACACAACATACCCTTCTGTTCCCTCTTGTAAGGCTAATACTGGCATTGTAGTCAATCTATGTTTCAGCTCTTGGAAACTTCTTTCACAAGTTACTAACCATTAATATTTAACTGCTTTCAGTGTCAATTTAGTCAATGGGGCAGAAATAGAGAGAAAGCCCTCCATAAATCTTTTGTAATAATCAGATAGCCCCAAGAAACTACGCACCTCTGTAGGAGTGGTTGGTCGAGGCCAATTCTTCACACCTTTTATTTTCTGAAATTCTACTCTGATGCCTTCTCTAGATACCACATGACCAAGAAAAGCTATTGAGGTCAACCAGAACTCACATTTAGAGAATTTAGCATATAACTAGTGCTCTTTGAGTGTCTGTAATACTAATTTCAAATGATTGCATGCTTCATTTCATTACGTGAATATATCAAAATGTCATATGTAAATACAATCACATATATATTAAGAAAGGGTTTAAAAACCTAATTTATCATATCCATAAAGGCTACTGGGGAATTCGTCAGTCTAAATAACATGACAAGGAACTCGAGGTGCCCATATCTGATCTGAAAAGCTATTTTGGAAATGTTTGCTTCACGAATCTTTAGCTGGTGATAACCGAACCTCAAATCGTTCTTTGAAAAGCATTTAGCTTCCTACAATTGATCAAATAAGTCATCTATTTGGGGAAGAGGGTACTTATTCTTTATTGTCACTTTGTTTAGCTGCCTGTAATCTATACACATTCGCAACGTGCCATCTTTCTTATGTACAAACAATACGGGGGTACCCAAGGTGATATACTCGGCCAAATAAAGCCTTTATTAAGCAAGTCTTTTAACTCTTTCAATTCTGCAGGCCCCATGCTATAAGGTGGAATTGATATTGGTTGAGTATCGGGATCTATATCAATACCAAAGTCGATCTCTCTGTCGGGAGGTAATCCAGAAAGTTTATTGGGAAACACATCTGGATACTCGTTCACCACAGGTACAGATTGGAGAGTATGTGCCAACTTCGCTTGGCAATCAACTATAGTATAACAAGCGGATAACCAATCCATACCCATAATAACATCAGAGTCGACCATTTTAAGTTTAATCAGATCAACCAATGTATTACGACCACGTACTGTCACCACACAATCATAATAGACCCGTCTAGCTATGATAGACTCTCCTACTGGAGTTGATACTACAAATGGTTCACGTAACAACTTTGTCTCTATTCCGAATTTCTTAGGAACAAATAGAGTACCATATGACAGGGTAGATCCTAGGTCTATCAAGGAATATACATCATGTGAAAATACAACTTAAGTACATGTGACCACATCTGAAGATGCTTCTGAATATTGCCAACCAGCTAGTGCATACATACGATCTGGGCCAACGCTCGAACTGAACATTCTGCCCCTAGTAGACCCTCTACCTACTGATGCCTGAGGACCGAAAGAAGAAGGAAGTACTAATGACGATGAGGCTGATGTAGAACCTGTAGGCTATGATCGATCACCTTTACCTTCATCTCTAAGTTGTGCATAATCTCATAGTATATGACCATATACACTACACAAATAGCATGCATTGAATCACGCTGACACCCCCCATGTGCTCGCTGTCTGCGTATAGGCTGAGGTGGTAATCCCCGACTGGTGCCTCTCTGAGGTTGTGATTTTGGTGCCCTAGAAATCTGACCCTGCTCATATCTGCATCTCAAAAATAGAGCTGGAGCATTGGATACAGAGCATACTACTGACTGGGTCTGCTTAAGTGGCCCTCTACTAGTGGAAGCTCGACTACTCTCCTGATACTGGCTAGCCATCCTGGCCCGCTTACTCTACTCCCTCTCACTATTTACTTCACAATTATGCTGATCCTCCTCTAAATGTGGAGAACATGCCATAGTCCTGGCTATATCCAAATCTTTATTCATAGTAGAAACAGGAATAAGGTTTTTCAAAAGACCCACGAGGCCACCCACAAAGTGATGAATCCTTAATGTCTATGTGCTAACCATCTCTAGAGCAAAGCTGGACAACTGCGTAAACCACAAACAGTACTCTTTGACACTAAGATTACCCTGCTTTAGAGACAAAAATTCATCTAACCTTACCTCTCCGAGCTCTAATGGCATGAAACGATAGATGAAGGCCCTCGTAAAGTCCGTCCAGATCGCTGGGAGACTATTTTGACCTCTTGAGGCTACCCACATGTCATAGCAATCAACAACAATACCTTTTGATCCAATTCAACTGCATTTATCTCCGATACTCACATCACCCTATAAATTTTGTAAGTCTCAACAATGAACTACTGAGGGTCTTCTACAAGATTGGAGCCTATGAACGACGGCAAATTTATACTAAGGAAATCTTTGATCTTAGATTCGGCTACCCCTCTCTGAGAAGCAACATGTACATTCACATTCTATCTCTGAGCCTGAGCGGCTACCAATTGTGTGAGCAACTGTATCTCTTCTTTGAGATTCAGGTCTGAGGCACTTGGTGGTGGGATAGGAACTACTATTGGTACCACTAGAAGTGTAGAAACCCTTGCAGTTCCTTTCATCCCGAGCATTTGAAGACCTAGAAGCATAGAACCGATGAAACTTTCTTGAGTCCTATTCAGATCAACCAATACGGGAGATTGCCTTGTAGTGGTTGCCTCCTGAGTTGTACTGATAATGGCCTGCTGGGTTGCTTTATCCTTTTCTGTAGCAGATGTATCACAGCTAAGCAGAATATGAGTTAGAGGTAACTTTATATGATTTAGCTCTATTGCACGATCTAGATTATAAATGAAGGTCAAATTCCTAAATGTCTATGCAGTCCCTTAATTATAAATGTGGTGCGCAACACGTTGATAAATAAGGTCCTACTAGACACTGCTTCATAGACACCCTGGGATAACTGAACCTAGGCTCTGATATCAAAATGGTAGGGACGGACAAGAACCGTCTGCACTTACTTTACAAGAAATCTATGACACATACGAGATTATGGAATAATAATTAGCAGGATATACAATATGAGCTGTATATACACACAGGGGAGTTATTAACAAAAATTGTACAATACAAAACTGTATGATGTCCATGAAGCCTCTAGCCAGTTTAACATACTATACTATTAATAACTAGTTGGGACAGGGCCCAACATATCCAAATAGAGACCTGTATGTATAATAAAAAATACTAGACTGGCTCCGGAGAGAGATAGAGCTCACCAAAATATCAGCTAAAAACGACAATAGAGCCTAACGTGGACGTCTGCTATCCTGCGAATCTGAGCCTTCATTAATAGAATATGGTAATGTGGAGATGTTAGTACATATACAACATGTACTGGCATGAAAAACAGACATAATAACAGTTGGGCAAGTGCGGAAACTCATATGAATCAAGTTCCAAAGTAAAAGAATTATGAACACACAAGTACTAAATATACAATATGAAACTGTAACCTATGGACCAACTTTATTAGTTCATCATGTAATGTCTAGGAGAGCATTCATTATAATATAGAACCTATAATTTGCCTAGGTTATGTACTTAAACTATCTATAGTATAAATAATCATAGGATGGCCTATCAAAGGCGATCTGAATCACATATAAGGCGTACGTTGCCCAAATAGATATGGCTATGATTTATACATATAAATGTAATCACAGTCTTATACAAGGTACGCTGCCCAGGGGCTCACTATAAGCGTCTGTCCGCAGGCCATATATACCATATGTTGGCTCGAGTTAGGGGAAACTAGTGCATGACGTTCTAGCTGACTCCAAATACAAACGTTGCCACAAAGACTAGTACGCCCTAATGTTCGGACTCACTATAATGGTCTGGTCTTGATCCTGTGCACAGAATCATGTTGAGTGGATGTGTCAAGTAAAACTTATGTACCCTCCCATCATTAACGTTTTTCAAATAATGCCTCAAAGGCCTTTGACATGTAAATTAATATAATGATCATTTATCTAATACATACAAGTGCAACTATGCTTTGGCTATTTACTTTCATTCATGACGTGTGACATATATACCATGAGGCCTAATAATTTCATGTAAATAAACTTACGATAATAAGGAATATTGTGAAGACTTGACATAAAGAGAGCAAGATGGATACTTATAAGCTTGATGGTAGAACGAGGGAACAATATGTAAGACAAATAAAGATTGTATCCTCGTATTTCATGAGAATTATATAACGTTGATAAGAAAAGGAGCACATGAAGTAGGGTGGTGCCTTAGTAGCGAGGGAAGGTTTAACTTTACATGTGCCTTAGTAGCGAGGGAAGGTTTAACTTTACATACCTTTGTACTTTACTAGCTACGATAGTATTCCGAGCCCCAAATAATTCAACCCACGAATGTGTAGTCATTATCTTTCAAACCACTAGTTTTTGTTATCCAATAGGCTATCAATTAGCTATAAAGCTAATATATACATCCATCAATAACCCATAGGTTCATCTAACAATTTATTTTGATAATCTCCACTAGTGCCCAAAACTAACCGAATTTTTTAATAAGAATCCAAAATGAATTTTTTAGTTTCCAACTTATAGAATTCAACATTAAATCCTCTCAACTGGTGGGAATTCCTAAAACTTTACTTTTATTAAAATTTCACCTTTCCCCCTTTTTCTTATGAACTCATTCAGAAAAGTAGTGCAAAAATTCAAGACAAACGATAACAAAAACTTATACTACACCCCAACATATATTCTATAATTAAATTCAAGTATGGAGTGAAGAGATTACCTTTTTGGAATTAACCCCAACTTGAGTTCTTGATAGAATTTTTCACCATTTGGATGAAACTAATAGTACTTATCTAGTAATTTAGGACCGTAGTACACCTTTCCTTTGTAAGAATTTTGTACGCTCTGTGATCCCCTAATTTTTCCCCTTTGATCCACTAATTAAGAAAAAGTAACAGAGGGTACTTATGTTGTTGCTTGGCTGCTCACGTCCCTGGAAGCAAAATTCCAAATGAAAATGATCCTTACCTTTCTCTTTACTTAAGGAATGGTCATAGTGGCTCCCACAACTTAACATACCTAAAACACACACAAATTAAATTAATAATACTCCAAAACCTTTTCTTTTACCAACAACAACCATATTTATATATATATATATATTCTACACCATTTGCTAATGCACCATAATTTTCTTTATAGATCCGGAGTTGTACTAGTTTAAGGTGTTAACTTAATTCAAAATTTTCCCAGGTGTTACATTTACACTTCCTCAATGGCTAGATACCAATTGGAACCTTTCCAGTTCCAATTTCCCTTGCTAGTGTCATTCCAAATGGAGTCAAATGACATCCATTTACCTTGTTGAGATACCAGTTGGAATCCGGAGATACCAATTTGGACTCAACTCATATAAGCAAGCTCACAAACCACACGAAAGGATAGAAAGAAGTGGAACAATTTCCTAGAATGTCTCCTACACACCAATCCGTAGGACTTTACTCGACATTTGCTTTTGTACTGGGAAATCGATAACCTAGGCTCTGGTACCAACTGTTACGACCCAACTACCCAGATCGTGCGGGCACCTACTATAATCCACCTAGATAGGAGAACCCTTACCAACCATTTGAAAATACATGTGAAAATCCATAAGAAACAATAAAATGCCTTAATTATTACAACCAGTTCAAAAAACCTTTAAATACAACTGAAAATTTGCCTAAGAAACTAGTCTAAAGAGGTATATGAGCTACTAAGAGGAGATACAAATTGCACACATGACCCAGTTTCTATCGTAGGAATAATAACAAAAACTGTTGGAGATCTCTAACGTGTCAAGCATGAAACACATATTGATCCTGCAACCAGACTTACCCCAAAAAGGGTATACTAAGAGTAGTATTAGTACAAAATAACACGTACTAGTAAGCATCATTGGTCGACCCAAATTAAATCATATAAACATCACATAAATAACTAAAAGGAAATATGCAGCTTAAGAGTTAATTAGTGAAATACCCTCTATCCCTTAATTTCTTATCACTTTTAGCTTTTACTATCCTTATAATTTATGAGCAACTATCCTTATCATGGTTAGCCTTAATCACCATCTTTTCACTACGTCACCTAGTCAGACCTTATTTTGTAATTACAAATAAGTTCAATAAAACTCAACCCCAAGGCTTCTTATTGTTAACAATTCATCAGTTAAGATCCTTAAGTGACATGTAACCTTGTTCCACAAATGCAATTATGCATTAACACCCTAGCATCTCTAGATTTATTTAAGTCTATGCGAAATAATAACAAGACAGTAACACCCCGCATCCCCCATCTTGAAATGCAATAACCCGAGTGACCAGCGACCATACACATGCCACAGTTACAAATATGAACATGTACCAGGTAGCCTAACCTTAATTTCATAATTCTTAACCTTTATCTACCCCGCAACTGGGTTTAATCTGGTGAGAGTCATAATAGACAGCAACTCAAGTCATCCCATCACTACCAACCTCAGAAATCCAATCCAGTGTTATTAATATTGGTAAATAATAGGTTCAACAACTATGACTCAACCATAATATACCACCTTTTTGTCTCATTCACATAAGTAAGTAAACAATACAGAATATATACCTTTCTTTTTGTAGCCTTAGTCCGAACCTCTCAAGTATCCCTTTCAACAATGGAAATAGTCATAATCATAAGTCCCGGTTCATACAAGAAACCAATATACAAGCTATCACACAAACCCGATCCATGCAAGGGTCCAATATAACACATAAACATATAAACCCGGTCCACAGAAACTAATATATCAGATAAACACACAAGGCTGGTTCACTCAAGGAGCCAATATAACATATCAACAAATAAGCCTGGTTTACCCAAGAAACTAATATAACCGATCAACAAATAAGCCCAGATCACTCAGGGAATCAATGTAACACAGTAGATGATAAGTAAACAATAATCTGATTCACTCAAGAAACCATCACTCTCACCAATACCTGTACATATATGCTAAGGGTTTTATGGTCGCCTATTAGCCATAACCTGTAGGGGACGAGCTCTTGTCCATGTACCAAATCCCAAAAATCAAGTACCTGCAAACCTTATACCAACCAATCTTATGAAGATGTCCAAATATCGATACATCCCACAATAATGAATATATAAGCCCGTGAAGATGCCCAAATACCGGTACAACCCATAATTAATCAAGATATCACCATAATTACAACAACAATAAGTATTCAACAAATACACTTGCACAACCAACAAAATTTTATAACAACTCATTACAGTGATTAACAATTAGGATTTCACTAAGCCTTTATTTCTTTTAAACATGCTTTACATCAAGTAATACCAAGAACAGTTAGCAAACACATATAACTCAAGTTGGATTCCAATTATGTAAAACCATCACCTACAGTTTGCACATATGACCCATGCCATAATACACACCCAACCGTTCATCCTAACAATAATATCTTACCAATTTACATTTCTCTGGTTACCACCACAGATTCTTCGAAATTCACCAACACTAACCACCTTTAATTTAGGTATTTAATAGGTTTAACCCAATTTTTAAGTACAACGCCATTTTTAACCATTCAAGGATGAACAACAACAAAGTAAACATATTACTTAATGGACAATATTGCTATCACAAAATAACAGCGAATTCCCACTAAATTAATTGGGTTTTTATCTATTTTACTATCCCAACACCGTGCCTAAAATCCTAAGCATGCAATCTCCCATCAATCTACATCATGCTTATGCTTTCTAACCCAAGTATAAATTACTCAGTTAAACCTAGCCTATCTGGATGCCAAGCAGATGCTACTGAGGCATTAACGCGAGCTTTTGACTCTGTAAAAGTGAATTCTGACGTAAAATTTATGGAAAAAAACCCATGGGTTTTACCCTATTTAAGCGAATCCCCTTCTCTCCATTGCGCCAAGGCCCTGAGGTAACCCTAGGAGGTTTTTTTTTAGAGGAAACCTCGTTCTTTTTATAATTGAAGAGGAAGAAAGGGAAATATCAAAATTGTACCAGAGTTTCTGGTCCTGTCATCCCGCTATAGTAGGAAAATTCCCATTATAGTGGGATGATATCAGCCGGACCCAAAACTTCAAATTCTAAATTTTTTAACCGCGTCATTCCATACTAATTTGAGATCGTATTTTTCGAAAATCTTCATAACCCGTACCCATAACAAGGTGACTTTTAATAATGGCGAAACAGGTCGTTACAACAGATACTAATTTATCTATCGCTCATCTACAAATGATCACGAGAAGAAAAGAATGGTAAAAGTCTGAATTGAACCTTAACGCCCTTACCAAGATAACGTATTTACAGACATAAGTGAACACCAAATTTTTGTTTTCCCTGGTGCACTTAAATTTTCAAATCCAAATTTTATTACAACCCGCTTAATCAAGAAATCTTCCTTCCTTACGAATCGCACGAGACTAATTGGAACAAAATATTTCTCGAGCGCCTAAGGTATCTGGGGCCTCGTCAATATATCAGAACGAAAAGAGTTTGCAACATAACAGACAAAAAAATTTCCACACTCTGAGATATTGCATCCTGCTATAGTGGGGGGTTAACAATTTAAAGGGCTGAGAAATGGGTTTCTCACCTATTTCTTTCTCTCTCACTCAAAAACTTTCCCTTCCCTCCTCGATCACTTTGCTCCCATCGTCGAAAATAAGGTAATCATTGATATACTTCATTTCTTTACTTCATCACTCACATTTATGCTTGTTTTACGCTTGAATTTGTAGAATATAATAGGTTTTGAGGGTTGTTTTTGAAATTGAGACTGATTTGGCCAAAATGTTGGAGCATGGACACTTCCCTTATGTTTACAACATATACTTAGCATTCTTGGCGTAAGAGTTACAATGTTCATGGTCAAAATAGGACCGAAATAGGTAGGGAATTTGAAGGGTTACTCTTGGTTTGGTTTTGATGATTTGGGCACGTTTTATGAGTTATCATCCCCAAATTTTTGCATAAACTAGTGTTAGGGTACTATATGAATATTGATCTGGGGTTGGAATGCCAAAAATGAGAGTTTTCTCTGAGGGGAAACATTGACATACCTCTTGGAGATCAAGGTCGATGAAGGTAGCTATAAAGACCTTGTCCCGCTATGGAGACCTCACTATAGCAAAAAAAATTCCCGCTATAGCGGAAGGTTGATGGCAGTAGCCTCCTAGTCAGGCCCAAACATGACCTTTTTCTGAAATTCGATTTCTTGACACTTTTATGAGTTCTAACATGTTTCCTTACCATGATTTTGAAGATTTATACCCTAATGGCCAAAAATCAATAGGATGTCACCATATTCGTAAGGTTCATGTCACGCCTAAAATCCTATTGGGGCGGACAGGCACCCATAGTAGTAAAGGCCCGAGAGCACCAACCCATAACCTTGTACTTACCATGTATTACCATGAACATTTAAAGATGCTGCCAAATATAGATATTAAGCTCTAATGAAAATAAACCACTTAGTCAAGCCCAAAACTATATATATATGACTTGGCTGTTGGGGCCACAATGACTGAAAGACAAGGCACAACCACACTTCACTTTACCATATACAAAGCCTCTAAAAGAGATATAAACTTAGTTAAGGTTGGGACAAGCCACCACCTTACACTTAGCTACTATATAATACCAAAACATATATAACAGACTCGAAAAGCCTTGAATCAACCTGGAGCTCACCAATTGCCGTTGGATGTCCTGTGCTCCTACTGGAGGGGTCTACTAGCTGAAGTACCTGTGCCTGCAGCATGAAATACACATCCCCTCGTGTGGGACATCAGTACAAAATAATGTACTGAATATGTAAGGCAAAGAGTAACTAATATGCAAAGTGAGAGCTCAAATAAAATCAGAACAAATGTAAACCATAATAAACCACCTTTACTTGTATTTGTGGAATCATGTATATTACCTTATTTTCTGCACTTTACCATTCTTACTTTATAATCTTTGTAACCCATGTGATAAAAATGACCAACTGATCAGTGGTAAATACACAAGTTGGGATCGGGCCATACTAGGCTTACACCCCTGATTGCCACACATATATTAACAGATTAGGATCGGCCCATGCTAGGCTTACGCCCTTGAGCTGCCACCCGTACATAACCAAATTTGCGTTTCTTAGTTTATTACCTTTGAGATTGTTACTTTGGTGGTCATGACATTATTGAGCTTTGGGACAATAGTCCACCAGTAAAAGATGAATGAATAAACGCTTGATGCAGTAACAATGAGGTAGGGCGGAGTTTGTACACAAATGAAATACCTAGGAGCTGAAATAACACATGGATCTTATTTGACTAAAAGGAGAACTCATGAAGCTTGCTATTAAATATAGACATGCAAACTAGGTAATAAGTATATATTGAGGTATTTTAACACATTAGGGAGTGGGAGCAAGGTCGTTAGCTACATGGGAGATCATACACTACCACTATGTATCATTTTCCATGGGAGAACTTTGGAAGCTCACTTTGTAACACAAGTGTTGGATTTCAAGCCAAAGAATACGGAATAGAGTAGCCTTACATATCTTGTTGTATAACTCCGGTATGAAGTACGTGGTAAAACTAGTATTAGTAATTAATTAGCAAATTCGGACTATTCAACTTCACTCAAAATAGTAGTCGGGTAGCACGCCCGTAATTCACCAAATCAAGGGTGTTCTTTCAACCCCGTCTCCTCTAATTATATTTGTACAACACACTGATTCATATAAGATTCCCGAAGACTCTTTTGGCTTCATAACATGTACAAAACAGTCCACAAAGTACGATAGGCAGAAAGCTTATACAACATCTAATTAAGTGGTGTATCATTACACCCTCCTTATATATGTCAATACAACCAACTCAAATCCCTTTTTCATATCAACCAAGCTTTCCCCATATATAGACATAAAACAACCCCTAAAATAGTCCTAAAATTCTTTAGTATAGCAACCCAATATTGAACTCATTATCCCTTGCATTCTTAACAACAATATGTACACAATTCTCCACCAAAAAATGTATATAGAAAAGGGCAAAAATGGGCAGTAGCTTTACCTTAATTTCTGCAATTTATCCACTAAATCTGTACTTCTTTCAAGAGCTTGAATTATCCTTCAAAGATAACCACCAAGAGAATAAGACCTCTTAATAACCAAGGGACATGGGGTAGTTAACATGGAGGAAAGGCAGTCCCATACTTTTAAGCATAACCAACATGATTTCCTAGTTTCCAATAGAAGAATCAAGCTAAATCCATAAGTATTTTTACTTAACTTAGCTAGAAAAGGTAAGAGTTTCTTCAAGAACCCTATGAGAAAATTGAGGTGGCTGTTCTAAGCCTTGAGAGAAAGAGAGATAAATTGAGAGAGAAAATCTGATTTTTGTAACTTAATAATGAAGAAAATGACCAGCAACTTGGTCTTATAAATGCCCTATTTTTGGCTGCCTCTTTTGCTGCATTTTGAACCACACATTGGTCAAATTGGTCCAAGTAGGTGGTGCACCTACTTAAGGAGTTCAAGCTGCTCAAAAGGTTAAATTAGGTGACGCACCTACTTGCTTTATTTATGTCTGAAATAGTCCTTTACTTATTAGGGTTTTGGGACAGATTTTTGGGGTTGGGCTGCCTATTCTCTTCTCCTTTTGTTTTACTTAGTTTGGGCCTTAAAATAGTCCATTAATATAGGTCTTAATCTGATCCATTAACTTAAGTAGGTAATACACCTCTTTGGCACATTTCACTTGGCCCAAATCTGATCCATAACCTTGGATCCATTAACTTGGTCCATATATCTCAAGCAGGTGATTCACCTACTAGCTTAATTAAGTCAAGCAAGCACCTCAATAGTTAATTCCATTTTTTGTTCTTAATCCCTTTAATTTAACTTACAGCTTGTGTACACTTGGTCACTTCAAACTTTATATTCAAATACCTACTCACGGTCCCAAGTTTAAATAGTTTCATTGACGTTAACTTAGTCGTGTCACATTAATATGTACGAGAAGTTCCTACCAACCCATCTTACCGTCGCTAGTCATATAGGAAACCGAGTCCATTACCCGTACCATAAGGCTATATCAAGTGACATATAAGTAGAACTAGTACACGTAGGATACGGGGTGTTACATCCTCCTCCTCCCCCCCCCCCCAGGAACATCCGTCCTCGAATGTTAGCATGATTATCCAACCTAAACAAGTTCAAGACTAAGTTTAATCTTCCTGTTACAACATAATATTTATATATATATATATACTTATTATTGCTCTAATTCAACATCTTGAACCTTATTTTCGGATTCGAATAAATGAGGGTACTTAGATTTTATCGCTTCCTTAGCTTCCCACATGATCTCTTCTACTTGTTGGTTCCTCCAAAGTACCTTTACTGAAGCTACTTCTTTATTTCTTAACTTCTTAACTTGTTGATCAAGAATAACAATATGTGCTTCTTCATAAATGAGATCTTCCACAACTTGTACATCCTTAGTAGGAGCAATACAAGATGGATCTCCTATGCACTTCTGGAGCATTGAGACGTGAAACACCAGATGAACTGTTGAGATCTCTTGGGGTAGCTCTAAATCATATGCAACTTAGCTAAACCTTTGAATAATCTTATATGGCCCTATATAACGTGGACTTAGTTTTTCTTTTTTACTAAACCTAATTACCCCTTTCATTGGTGACACCTTTAAGAATACCCAGTCTCCTATAGCAAATTATAGCCCTCTTCTTCTAATATCGGCATATGATTTGTGTCGACTTTGAGTTGTTTCTAGCCATTGTTGTATCACCTTAAACTTTTTCATAGCTTGATGAATAAGATCTGGCCCAAATAAGGCAGTTTCAAACCATCTAATTGGTGATCTACACTTCCTTCCATATAAAGCTTCATAAGGCGCCATTTCGATACTTGAATGATAGCTATTATTGTAGGCAAACTCAATAAACAACAAATGATCATCCCAACTATCTTTAAAGTCCAATATATAAGATTGCAACATAGATGCAAGTGTTTGAATGGTACTTTCTGCTTGTCCGTCCGTTTGAGGATGAAAAGTTGTACTTAAATTCACTTGCGTTTTCAAACTCTTCTGAAATGACTTCCAAAAGTTTGTAGTAAATTGGGCTTCCCTATCAGATATAATAGAGATTGGGACTTCGTGTAGCCGAACTATATCTTTAATATATAATTTTGCATACTCTTTAGCTGTATAAGTAGTCTTAGATGGCAGGAAGTGTCCTGATTTGGTAAGTCTATCAACTATTACCCATATGGAATCGAACTTCCGAATTATGCGAGGCAAACTAGTGACGAAATCCATGTTGATCATGTCCCACTTCCAAATTGGAAGATCCATACGTTGCATCTAACCTCTGGGTTTTTGGTGCTCTACTTTAACTTGTTGACAACTTGGACATTTGGCTACAAATTCTGCAATGTTCTTCTTCATGTCACCCCACCAATACACTCCTTTCAAATTACGATACATTTTAGTTGATCCCAAATGGATGGAATACCTTGAATGATGCGCTTCTGTCATAATCCTATTTCTTAGCCCATCTATATTAGGTGCACACAATCTGTTTTGGCACCGAAGTACTCTCTCTTGCGTAAGCTCAAATGCCTTTGTCATATCTTGTTGTACATTCTCCTTAAGCTGTAATAAAATAGGGTCTGCATACTGCTTAATGAAGATTCTGCCACATTTGCACGGTAACTCCTTCATCTGGAGATTCAAGAAGGTGAACTCCCAAGCTAGCTAGTTGGTGTAGATTTTTAGTAATCCCTTCTCTTTTCGTGGACTGCGCATAAGTGCTCACTATTGCCTTACGACTTAACGCATCAGCTACTACGTTTGTTTTCCCCAGATGATACAAAATATCAATATCATAATGTTTTAATAGTTCAAGCCACTTCCGCTGCCTCAAATTTAGGTACCTCTGCTTAAATATATATTGCAAACTCTTATGGTTGGTATATATGTCAACATAAACCCCATACAAGTAGTGGCGCCATATCTTTAAAGCAAATACAACCGCTGTGAACTCAAGATCATGTGTTGGATAATTTTTCTCATGTGGCAGCAATTGTCTTGAGGCATAAGCTATTACTTTACCATGCTGCATCAATACACATCCTAAGCCAACTACTAAAGCATCACAATACAACACATACTCTTCTGTACCCTCTGGAAGTACCAATACAGGTGTAGAAGTCAACTTATTCTTCAGCTCTTGGAAACTCCTTCATATGTGTCATTCCATTGAAACTTGGTTGCTTTGTGTGTTAACTTTGTTAAAGGTGCAGAAACAGAATAAAACCCTTCAACAAACCTTTTATAATAAACTACCAACCCAAGAAAACTACGAACCTCCTTAGGTGTTGTTGGTCTTGGCTAGTCCTTTAAGGCTTTTATCTTTTGAGTATCAACCCTTATTCCTTCATCAGATATAATATGACCCAAGAATGTTATAGATTTTAACCAAAACTCACATTTAGAGAACTTTGCATAGAACTTACGATCATGAAGAACCTGTAACACCTACCAAAAATGATTAGCATGGTCCTCTTTTGATCTTGAATACACCAGAGTATCATCAATAAATACTATCACGAACACATCTAAGAATGGCTTGAACAACCTATTCATCAAATCCATAAAAGCTGCTGGTGCATTTGTTAGCCCAAATGACATAACTAAAAACTCATAATGACCATACCGTGTTTGAAAAGCTGTCTTAGGTATATCTTTCTCTTTGACCCTCACTTAGTGGTAACCCGACCACAAATTAATCTTTGAGAAACACTTAGCACCTTGAAACTGATCAAATAAATCATCAATTCTTGGAAGGGGATATTTGTTCTTAATAGTCACCTTATTCAGTTGCCCCGGTAGTCAATACACATTCTCAAAGTGCCATCTTTCTTACGCACAAATAACACTGGTGCGCCCCAAGGGGATATACTAGGCCTTATGAATCCTTTTTCTAGTAAGTCTTTTAATTGCTCTTTCAACTCCCTTAATTCTTCCAAAGCCATTATATACGGAGGAATAGAGATAGGTTGAGTATCTGGGATCACATCAATACCAAACTCTACTTCTCGTTCTGGAGGCAAACCTAGAAGATCTTCAGGAAATACATCGGGAAATTTATTTACCACTGGAACTGATTGAAAATTTGGTGGCTCTGCATCTATATCTTTCACTCTCACTAGATGACATATGTACCCTTTAGACATCATTTTCTTTTCCTTAAGATAAGAAGTAAATTTACCCCTTGGCGCCCCAATATTACCCCTCCATTTAAGGACTATCTCTTTTGGAAAATGGAAATGCACCCTCTTAGTTCGGCAATCTACTGTGGCATAACAAGAAGCCAATCAATCCATACCCATTATAACGTTAAAGTCTACCATTTCTAGTTCAACAAGGTTGGCCAATGTGTCATGATCACAAATAGTTACTATGCAATTATGATAAACTCTTCTAGCTAGAATAGACTCATCAATCGGTGTAGACACTTCAAATGGATTAAACAGTGATTTAGGTGTTCTTTTGAACTTTTCAATAATCAATGGAGTAACATATAATAGTGTAGAACTCAGATTAATTAATGCATATACATTATGTGAAAAGACGGATAATGTACCTGTAACCATATCAGGAGAAGCCTCAAAATTTTGTCGACCCGCTAGAGCATATGTACGATTCTGAACTCCGCTAGAACTAGCTGGTCCTTTAACACCTCTACCACGACCTGTAGGCTGTATACCCCTACCTAAAAAAGGCACCGATGATGACGATGCAACAACTGATCCAGTAGGTCATGCCATACCACTCATGCCCCTTTGTGAGCACTCTCTCATCATGTGCCCCGACATACCACACCAAAAGCAAGCATCTATCCCAAATCGGCATGCACCTAAATGAAGCTTTCCACATTGCCTACATGGCTGTCGAAGAGGTCTTGATTAGCTCATACTCCCTTATTTTTTATACCCCACTGTCAGTGAACCTTGGCTCTCACTTCTTTGCCCAAATTGATTGCCCCTAAACCCTTAGAATAGGGGTGGAGCACTAGCTGTAGAGTAGGAAGACATAAATTGTCCTGTAGATCTGGGCCTTTGGGGATGCTCTCTTTCCAAATCTTAAGTTCTTCTCATTTTCCTTTGATCCTCCATTTATTGTGCAAAAGCGTGTATCCTTGCTATATCCATAGATATGGTGCACAACATATCCATAAGCAAGAATCTACATAGACATGGCTTTGTAGACTCCCTAGGAAGACCTGCTTTGATACCACTTTTGTCACGCCTCAAATCCTATTGGGGCGGAAAGGCACCCGTAGCCGTAAAGGCCAGAGTGCACCAACATATAACCTTGTACTTACCATGTATTGCCATAAACATTTAAAGATGCTGCCAAATATGGATATTAATCTTTAAAGAAAATAAACTACGTAGTCAAGCCCAAAATTATATATACATGACATGACCGTTGGGGCCATAATGACTGAAAGACAAGGCACAACCACACTTTACTTTACCATCTACAAAGCCTCTAAAAGATACATAAACTTAGTTAAGGTCGAAACAAGCCCCCGCCTTACACTTAGCTACTATACAATACCAAAAGATATATAACATACTCGAAAAGTCCCAAATCAATCTGGAGCTTACCAATAGCCGTTGGATGTCTTGTGCTCCTACTGGAGGGGTTTACTAGCTGAAAACCTGTGGCTGCAGCATGAAATGTAGATTCCCCCGTGAGGGACATCAGTACGAAAGAATGTATTGAATATGTAAGGCAAAGAGTAACTAATATGTAAAGTTAGAGCTCAAATGAAATTGGAACAAGTGTAAACCATAATAGACCACCTTTACCTGTATCTGTGGAATCATGTATATTACATTTTTTTCTTCACTTTACCATTCTTACTTTATAATCTTTGTAAGTCATGCGATAAAAATAACCAACTGATCAGTGGTAAATACACAAGTTGGGATCGGGCCATGCTAGACTTACACCTCTGAGCTGCCACCCAAATATTAATAGATTAGGATTGACCCATGCTAGGATTACGCCCCTGAGCTGCCACCCGTACATAACCAGATTTGTGTTTCTTAGTTTATTACCTTTGAGATTGTTACTTTGGTGGTCATGACATTATTTAACTTTGGGACAATAGTCCACCAGTAAAAGATGCATGAATAAACACTTGATGTAGTAACAATGAGGTAGGGAGAAGTTTGTACACAAATGAAATACCTAAGAGCTGAAATTTGAATAAAGGAGAACTCATGAAGCTTGCTATTGAATGTAGACATGCAGACTAGGTAAGAAGCATATATTGAGGTATTTTAACACATTAGGGAGTGAGAGCAAGATCATTAGCTACATGGGAGATCATACGCTGCCACTATGTATCATTTGCCACGAGAGAACTTTGGAAGCTCACTTTGTAACACAAGTGTTGGATTTCATGCCAAAGAATACGAAATAGAGTAGCCTTACATACCTTGTTGTATAACTCTGGTATTACCCCGAATTAACTTCTTTCCTTACAGATTACTTATCTACAATAAAGTACGTGGTAAAACTAGTATTAGTAATTTATTAGCAAATTTGGGCTATTCAACTTCACTCAAAACAGTAGCCGGGCAGCACACCCATAATTCACCAAATCAAGGGTGTTCTTTCAACCCCTTCTCCTCTAATTATATTTGTACAACACACGAATTCATATAAGATTCCCGAAGACTCCTTTGGCTTCATAACATGTACAAAATAGTCCACAAAGTATGATAGGCAACAAGCTTATACAACATCTAATTAAGTGGTGTATCATTACAACCTCCTTTTATATGTCAATACCAACAACTCACACCCATTTTTTAGATCAACCAAGTTGTCCCCAAATATAGACATAAAACAACCCCTAAAATAGTCCCAAAATCCTTTATTATAGCAACCTAATATTGAACTCATTATCCCTTGCATTTTTAACAACAATACATACACAATTCTCCACGAAAACATGTATATAGAGAAGGGCAATAAAGGGCAGTAGCTTTACCTTAATTTCTGAAATTTATCCACTAAATTTGTACTTCTTTCAAGAGCTTGAATTATCCTTCATAGTTAACCAACAAGAGAATAAGGCCTCTTAATAACCAAGGGACATGGGGCAATTAACATGGAGGAAAGCCAGTCCCATACTTTTAAGCATAACCAACATGATTTTCTAGTTTCCAATAGAATAATCAAGCTAAATCCATAAGTATTTTCACTTACCTTAGATAGCAAAGGTGAGGGTTTCTTCAAGAACCCTATGAGAAAATTGAGGTGGCTTTACTAAGCCTTGAGAGAAAGAGAGATAACTTCAGAGAGAAAATCTGATTTTTGTAACTTAATAATGAAGGAAATGACCAGCAACTTGGTCTTATAAATTCCCTATTTTTTGTTGCCTCTTTTGCTGCATTTTGGACAACAAATTGGTCCAAGAAAGTGGTGCACCTACTTAAGGAGTTCAAGCTACTCAAAAGGTCAAAGTAGGTGATGCACCTACTTGCTTTATTTATGTCTGAAATAGGCCTTTACTTATTGGGATTTTGGGACAGATTTTTGGGGTTGGGCTGCCCATTCTCTTCTCCTTTTGTTTTACTTAGTTTGGGCCTTAAAAGAGTCCATTAATATAGGGCTTAATCTGATCCAATAACTTAAGTAGGTAATACACCTCTTTGGCACTTTTAACTTGGGACAAATCTGATCCATAACCTTGGGTCCATTAACTTGGTCCATATATCTCAAGTAGGTGATTCACCTACTAGCTTAATTAAGTCAAGCAAGCACCTCAATAGTTAATTCCATTTTTTGTTCTTAATCCCTTTAATTTAACTTACAACTTGTGTACACTTGGTCACTTTAAACTTTAGATTCAAATACCTACTCACGATCCCAAGTTTAAATAGTTGCATCGACGTTAACTTAGTCGTGACACATTAAAATGTACGGGAAGTTCCTTCCAACCCATCTTACCATCACTATTCATATAGGAAATCGAGTCCATTATCTGTACCATAAGGTCATATCAAGTGACATATAAGTAGAACTAGTACATAGGCTATAAGGTGTTACAGTTCCTTAACAAAAACTATCGAGAGAGATTTTTAAAGTACTGCGGATGGGATTCTTCTATGAGCGGGGTTTCATGATGAAAAGGGTAGTGAGTAAGGCACCAGAATTCTACAACTGGATTCAGAATTTTGTTTGGGGGCCATTGGGGGAGGCTCCTCCGTCTGGGATATCAAGATGGGTTAGAGAGTTCTATGCCAAACTCCCTCCCATGCTTTGGGACGACCCCAACCCCACCATCAATATTAAGGAAGTGTATGTCCCTGTAGACATTGGTACTTTTAATAAGGTGCTCGGGGTGCCAAACATCTCTAATGCCGGGTGCATGACTAAGGCTCGGGAGATAGATATAAAGTGGCTGCAGGACACTCTAATTGTGGATGAGAAGAGGGACCAACTATACTGGCCACTGCTGAGGGGATTAGGAGCACGTACTTCACAACCGATGCTAGGAGATGGCTAAACCTAGTGTCCTAGAGAATTTCTCTGTCTAGCAATAATTTTGACATGACCTACCCTCTGGCTCTGGTGGTGGCCTGTTCTATATGGGGCATACTGCTAAATGTGGGGGCTCAGATAGTGATGGAGTGGAAGGAATTCTATCGAGGCAGCAAGAAGGGTCCTTACTTTCCCGATCTAGTCTGCAATGTAGGCGCATCAGGGTGCTCGAGGAGGATGCTGACACTGAGATGGAGATGGACATCCCCTTTTACCCTTTCAAGGTAAAGGTGGTCACGTCTAATGGGAATAAAAAGAGAAAGGTGGGTGAGGCTGAGAGAATCCTGGCCGCATATGAGGACGATGATGATGATGATAATGCCCCTCCCACACAGCCCCAACCCCCAATTTGCAGCACCCGCCTAGAGGCAGACTTTGTTGCAGTTAGGAGATACATAGATCATGCCCCTTCTAGCTTTGCAACCCCACCTCTCACTGCCCAAGACTATGCAGCTCTCCGCAAAGAGCTCAATGAAAAATAGAAGGAGGCGCTCCAGGGACCACATGTTTGCACAAATATGGAAGATCGTGAAGGTCATATTTGGATGCCCAGTCTCAAACCAGGAGCTTCCCCAGCTGGAGCCAGAGGATATGCAGGAGTTCTCCTTCCTGAATGATGCAGAGGGAGAAGGCCCTACCCCGGCATCCCGTGATGGTGACAAGGCATCCAGATAGGTCCCTTGGTGGAAGACAGTTCAGTCTCCCCGCTTTTTATACATTATTATTGATTTGGGTTGCCCCCATTTGGGGCATGTAACAAACAATATTTATCTCTTTTCTTTCCTTTTATTTCTGTACTTTTATAATAAATGCATGTTTTTACCCTTATATAAGAAATTTCTATAATTCATCCAGTAGCTCGTAGCTTAAATTAACGATTAATATAGGCCAGAAACAAAAAAAAATAGGGAAAAATAGGGCAGGGTCCCGCTATAGCAGCTTGCATGCTGCTATGGCAATACCGCTATAGGGAAAAATTTCCTGCTATAGAGGGATCACTATAGTGGGTCAGTACCGCTAAAAAGGCCCCAATAACAGCAACCTAGAAATTTTTAATATTTTTTGTAATTTCCCTTCCTTGTTTCCAACAATAACGCATGAAATCGCAATATGGTCTTTAGTATAATCCCAAGACCGAACCCAGAAATGCATGAAATAGAAACTTGGCGTCACATTACTCTAAATTAGTTATGAATCACAACAAGAAACTTTTCACTATATTGAATCCCGCTATTATGCAATAATAGCCCTTTTTCCACGGTCCTTAATCAAAATCGACTATTTGCAACAAGAGTTACCATAGGCATAAACCATTTTCCCCCTTATCATTTCATAATTTATAAGTCTATCCCTAGCATTTTAGCATTAGGGTTGGCAATAGGGTGGTGCGGGTTTGAGCCACGGGTGCAAAGCGGTGCGGTACAGGTTTTATATAATTTTTTTTAACTCTTTGCTGGTTATGGGGCAGTTGCATTTTTATCTTTTAGGAAATTGACGCGGTGAGTTGTACTTGCCATCTTCCTCAATTTTGTATGCAGCTTCAAGACCTTTTACCAATGTGGAAATGCCCATGCATTTGGATTTACAGCAGCTAAAGTGTCAAGCTTGTTATATATATATATACACATACACACACACTATTCATTCACATGAAATTAACCAAAGCTTCTACAATTTGGTCACCCAACCCTCTCCTTCTACCTACCCCCACCCCCACCCCCAGCCACTTCTTTCCCCCATTTCCTTGGAAAAATAAAGAATATTTACTCAACGTTCACATATTGTATTGTTCACTTATCAATTATGTCAAGTCCCGAATCCCGTCGGGACGGATTGACACTCGTGGCGGACAAGGCCCAAGAGAACCAAACTTTGCTTCTATCCAATCATATGCATACCATAAACAACAACACCATTACGTAAGAACATGAAAGACAAAATACGGAAAACATGGAACATGGGACATATATATATACATATGTGAAACTTGGCCGTTGAGGCCATCAAGTCAAATACGTCATATACCACCTTACTTTCATACACCCATATACGTCTACAAAAGCCTCTAACATAGACATTTACCAAAATGAACTAAAAGTCGGGACAAGTCCCCGCTTTATACAACAAGTACAATACCAAAACATATGAAAAACTGTGACTCGGAGAAGCCCCGAACTAACTGGAGCTCACCAATGATCTGCAACAACTGGCAACCTACTGTGGAGGCCTACTAGTACCTACGCCTGCAGCAAGTAAGGTAAATTCCCCAGAAGGGGTCAGTACGAAGAAAGTACTGAGTATGTAAGGCAGTATCAGTACATAAGAACTTTCACGAAAAAATGCATTATAAGGGCATGCCCAATTATGGATAAGCCATCAATCTATATATTCGGAACTGCGTACATTACTTTTGATGCTTACTTCATTTTTGTACCTCTTCTTACTTGCTTGCCAGTCATTAGTTATATATTACCCGGGCCCAACTGATCAGTGGGAAAATAATCTCATCATGCAGGTGTTCATGTCACCCTATGGATACACCTATAATGTTGGGATAGTCATCATGAAGGTGTGTTCTTTCACCTCATGGATATCGTCATGAAGATGTTTATTACACCCCATGGATAAACTCATTATATCGGGATCGTCATCATGAAGGTGTTTATTTCACCCCATGGATACACTCACTCATGAAAGATTATTACATTGAGGATTATGACATTTTTGGAAGCACACATATATGCATTTCGTTATCCTTCACTTCATGAGATTGATACTTTTGATAATTGTAACATTATTGAAAGCTTTGGAACACAACATTATTGGAACTTGGAATCATGTCTATAAGTATGTTATACATGAATGAAAATAGATCAAGAATAAGATATATATGATCAACACTAGATGATAACATGAAATGAGATGCCTTAGGACATTTCGGGAATGAGTGGGTACCATAACAAGATGTACACTATATGCTGCAGAAGGATACGAAAAGAGGAACCTTACATACCTCGTATACTCAATACGACTATACAATCTTAGATGTGCATACAATGTCCCGCTCCTTCCTTATATTTCACTCTACAACACAAATACATAACGGAATTTACATTAACCACCAACTACCTTTCAAATGCACATAACGTCAATGAGTTACATGTTTGCCTTTAAAATGTCATTTTCCCCTTGACAATACCATTGACAAAAGCATCATACTAATCCTACAATATTCCCAACATTGACCAAAATATCAGAAACCATTAGCATGTCACACCAAGTTCATACTTTCCACTCTTCATCACCACAACATCACAATTATTCCATCAAATTACTTCAATACACCTCACAACAACAAATCGGCCAAAATCCCATAATTTACACTTATATTAAAATAACAAGTTTAATAACATAATCACACCATACATGTTTTTATTTTATCCATACCATGATGTTTCATCAAACTCACAAGTCATATTTCAAGTTACAATTCCATGGATATCACATCTTTTACAAAAACACAAAGTGCCATATCCAACACTTCCAAGCATAACCAACATGATTCACATACTCTCCCATGCATATAATATATTATTCCATAAGAATAATTACTTAACCAAGCTTGAAAATTGATGATTCTGCTCCAAGAAGTTGGCTTAGGGTTCTTGAGAGTTGAGAGAAATTTTGGGAAATTTCTAGAAATGTGTAGTGTAATACTTTGAATAAAAATCATATTTTTCCACTTATTTATAGTCCCTCAAGTCTCCTTGGCATTAAATGTCATGTACAAGTGGTCAAGGGTGAAGAATGGGTCATTTTTGGCCTAATTGGGCCATATCTTTTGTCTCATTTTGGGCTTGTATTGAACCCAATTCAATTGACCCAATAATTTATCATGTTTAAATCATTTCATACGTGTTACGACGATATATCCACTCACGGGATTCATATTCTTAGCCTCAATCCCAAAAATGAGTGATTCTAGCCACATATGGTCTATTTTGACCAAAAGGGTAAAACCGTCATTTTGATGCCAAATTTGTTCTCAAGTAATTTTATCATACCAATATAATACTTTACTCATTTCATGTATATTCTCATGGTTTTATAAGAAAAGTGGCAAAAATTGGCCCGGTACCCCCCCGGGCACCATTGGGATTTAGAAATTTCCAACTTTTAAAAAAGGTGGTAAAACCATCCAGGCACGCCCTTGGGCGCGCCATCTTGCTGCCTCTGGGCTAAAAATTTTGGCCTAGAGCGGCCTGGAACGCTCTCTGGCGAGCCCCAACCTTATTTTTTTTGAAAATTTTGTTTTTCGACTTTTCTTCGCAGGTTTGGTTAGATACTTCAAGTCCTATTCTTTACCTTACTTCTTACCCTTAATATCTTTTGTTTGGAGGTCCTCTTAGCCTTATTTTGAACCCCACAAATGCTCTACGAAAATCACAAAACACCTCCTACGAAGGGCTAATCACATGTACGAGGCCAAATTTCAAGTTTCTCGTCAATAACATTACAAAATACATACGTATGGCTCTCGACGCCTAAGTAAACATTATTCAATGTTGTCAAGTAGGGTTAGGAAGGTACGGGGTGTTACAAATTAATGGATTTTTAGTACACTAGATCTTTTGTTTCACATAAAAAACTTGGAAATAGTAAGTGGCCTACGCAGTATATAAATTTGGAGACTTATCAATTAATGGTGTTTTAATACACTAGATCTTTTGTTTCACATAAAAGAACTTGGAAAGAGTAAATGGCATATGCAATATGTAATTTGGAGTCAAGTGTTTAAGATACATTATGTAACAGTTGCATAAAAGGACCTAAAAAAAATAGAAATCTCAAAAACACCGATCCTATCCTTAACTGGCATACAATTTTTTTTTAAAAGATTTCCTTACCAGTTACCAACGTTTTATAATTTTTTCAAAGAAAATGCAGGGTGGGGCAGGGGGAGGGTATGCGTGGGTATGGATATGGGGCGGGTTTATGCAAGCTGAAAGGTTATGCAGGACGGGGTGGGGCGGTTATTAAATTCACGGGTTAAGAGAAAACCCGCCCCTCACTCGTCGCATTGCCATCTCTATTTAGCATATAATTTCCAATTAAATCACATGGAAATTTATTCCTTTAACCATCAACACATAACCAAGTTATGACCTTTCACGAATCACAAACTCCACATTAATTCAAACAATTACATTTTACATATTTACAGTCATTTAAGGAATACAATACACATAAGTATCAATCTCATATTTCACCATTAAATAAGCCCTTTTTATTATCCTTTATTCGCCTCATGGATAAGTATTAGCCGATTATCCATAAGTTTACACTGCCTCAATGTCCAGATACCAATGGGAACCTTTCCAGTTCCAATTTTCCTTGCTAGTGTCATTCCAAATGGAGTCAAACGAATCCATTTACCTTATTAAGATACCAATTTGAATCCAGAGATACCCTCAACTCATACAAGCAAGCACACAAACCGCATGAAAGGAGAGAAAGAAGTGGAACAATTTCCTAGAATGCCTTATATCAACCCCAAAATTAAATGTGGATGTCAACACACAAATCCACAAGACTCTACTTGAAATTTGCTCTTATACTGGAAGACCAGTAACTTAGGCTCTAATAACAACTGTCATGACCCAGCTACTCAGATCGTACGGGCACCTACTCTAATCCACCTAGATAGGAAAATCCTTACAATCCATTTAAAAATACATGCGGAAATCTATAAAAAAAATTAGTAAAATGCCTTAATTATTACAACCAGTTTACAAAACCTTTAAATACAATCGAAACTAAATAGGTACAAAAGCTAATAAAAGGAGATACAAAATGTACACATGACCCAGCTTCTACCGTAGCAATAATAACAGAAACTGTTGGAGATCTCTACCATGTCAAGCATGAAACACCTACTGATCCTGCAAACAGACTTACCCCAAAAAGGGTATAGCAAGAGTAGTATTAGTACAAAACAACACATACTGGTAAGCATCATCAGTCGACCCGAAGTAAATCACATAAACATCACATAAATATCCAAAAGGAAACATGCAGCTGAAGAGTTAATTAGTAAAAGACCCTTTGTCCCTTAATTCCTTATCACCTTTAGCTTTTACTAGCCTTCCAATTTATGAACAGTTATCCTTATCATGGTCAGCCATTATCATCGGCTTCTCACTAAGTCACCCAGCCAAACATTATTTCGTAATTACAAATAAGTTTAATAATACTAAACCCCAAGGTTTCTTACCCTTAACAATTCACCTATTAAGACTCTTACGTAACACATAACCTTTTTCTACAAATTCGATTATGCATTAACACCCTAGCATCTCTAGATTCATTTAAGTCTACGTGAAACAATAACAAGGCAGCAACACCCCACCTTTCCAGCCTCAAATGCAATAACCCGAGTGACCACCGACCATACACATACTACAGTTACAAACATGAACATCTACCAGGTAGCCTTACCTCAATTTCATAATACTTAACCTTTATCTAACCCGTTACTAAGTTTAATCTGGTGAGAATTAACATAGACAATATTTTAAGTCAACCCATCACTACCAACCTTAGAAATCCAGTCAAGTGTGATTAATATAGGCAAATAATAGGGTCAACAACAATGACTCAAACACAATATTCCACCTTTTTATCTCATTCACATAAGTAAGTAAACAGTACAGAACATATACCCTTCTTTTTATAGCCTTAGTCCAGACCTCTCAAAGATCCCTTTCAACATTGGAAATAGTCATAATCATAAGTCCCGGTTCATACAAGAAACCAATATACAAGTCATAATATAAACCCGATCCACACAAAGAACTAATATAACACATAAACACATAAACTCGGTCCACACAAGGAACCAATATATCAGATAAACATACAAGCCTGGTTCATTCAAGGAACCAATATAAAAGATCAACACATAAGCCTAATTCACTTGAGGAACCAATATAATCAATCAACACATAAGCTCGATTCACTCACGAACCAATATAGCACATTATATGACAAGTAAACAATAACCCAATTTACTCAAGAAATCGTCACTCTCATCAATACCTGTACACATATGCTAAGGGTCTTATGATCGCCAACCATGACCTGTAGGGGATGAGCTATTGCCCATGTATCAAATCCCAGACATCAAGTGCCTACCAACCTTATACCAACTAATCCCGTGAAGATGTCCAAATACCCGTACATCCCACAAATAATCAAGATATCACCATAACCACAACGACAATGAGTATTCAATAAATACACTTGCACAACCATAAGATTTCATAACAACTCATTACAGTGATTAAAAATTAGGATTTCAATAAGCCTTTACTTCTTTTAAACATGCCTTACATCAAGTAATACCAAGAACAGTTACCAAATACATATAACTCAAGTTGGATTCCAATTACGTAAAACCATCACCTACAGTTTGCACATATGACTCGTGCCATAATACACCCCCAACCGTTCATCCTAACATTAATATCTTACCAATTTTTATTCTTCAGATTCATCAAAATTCACCAACACTAACCACTTCTAATTTAGGCATTTAATAGGTTCAACCCAATTTCTGGGTACAACACCATTTTTAATCATGCAACGATGAAAAACAATAGAGAAAATACATTACTTAATGGACAATTTTGATATCGTAAAATAACAGCCAATTCCCACCTAATTAATCAGATTTTTCTCTCTTTTACCATCCCAACACCATGCTCGAAGGTCCAAGCATGAAATCTCTCGTCAATCTACGTCATGATTATACTTTCTAACCCAGGACTAAACTATTCAGTTAAACCTAGCCTACCTAGATGCCAAGCAGCTGCTACAGAGGCATGAACGTGAGCTTTTGACTCTGTGAAAGTGAATTCTGACATAAAATTCATGGAAAAAACTATGGGTTTTACACTATTTGAGTGAATCCCCTTCTCTCCATTGCTCAAGGCCATGAGGTAACCCTAGGAGGGTTTTTAGAGCAAACCTCATCCTTTTTACAACTGAAGAGGAGGAAAGGGAAATATTAAAATTGCACCAGAGTTTCTGGTCCCGTCATCCCGCTATAGCGGCCTGTCGGCTTCTATGGAGACACTGCTATAGCGGGAAAAGTTTCACTATAGCGAAATGACGTCAACCCAACCCGAAACTTCAAATTCTAAAATTTTTTGCCGCGTCGTACCATACTAATTTGAGACTGTATTTTTCAAAAATCTCTATCACCCATACCCATAACAAGGTGACTTTTAATAATGATGGAATAGGTCGTTATATTGTGTTTCCTGTATTTACTTCCCAATGGTAAAAAATGCCCTTGCCTTCCACGGGCACAGGCCATCTAGTTTTACTTATACTTGAAGGCGTACAAGAAACCAACTAAATTCTTTCAAGAGCTTCTTACATGAATATGTCATCGCCTAAAAGAATTTCTAGCTAAATAGCTGCTTGTATATGTAATGTATCTATATTGTATAAATAGTGTATACTCATGTATATATGATGTATAACTACGTATGAGAGATGTATATTGCCATGACCCAAAATCCCATTCGGGTCGGATTGGCACCCGAAGCCGATATGGCCCGAGAGAACTAATCTTTGCTCCTATTCACTCGCAAGCATATGTTAGTATGAATCTTATTATACTTCGTACAACTAGGCGGAAGTCATGGAAAACTTAACAATGTATGAAACTTGGCCGTTAGGGCCGTCAAGTCCAATAGAATACACATCTCCTACATTAACCTTTCCACATATGTCTACAAAGCCTCTAACCGATACATGAACACAACAACCTATAGTCGGGACAAGTCCCCACTTTATACAATAATTACAAAACCAAAACAATAAACACATGTGACTCGAAAATCCCCGAACCAACTGGGAGCTCACCAATGATCCACGGATAACCTATAGCCTATTGTGGAGGTCTACTAACACCTGTTCCTGCAGTAAACAAAGTAAGTTCCCCAAAACGGGTCAGTACGAAGAATGTACTGAGTATGCAAGGCTATAAGAAACTTCATGAAACTTAAACACCTCAATGAACTTGATTTCAAGAGAATGGTCAATGTGGATCAAACATCATTTAGTATGTGTGATAATAGGTACTTTATGTTCATTACTCCATTTGCCTTTATGCCCGTTTTCGTTAACAGTTAGAACCGTCAATAATGTATAACAGTTAATATGCAACCGTCAATATGCAATGCATCCGTCAATATACAACCGTCAATATGTAATGCATCCATCAATATCCAACCGTCAATATATATATATATATATATATATATATATATATATATATATAACCGTCTCAAGTTCAGCATCAAGCTAGGCTTTTACCCCACTGAGCTTCCCCCCTGCTACCACCCGGAAAACAAGGAAGAAGGTTCGGCATCAAGTTTGTCTTTTACCTCACTGAGCTTCCCCCTTGATCCAGTAAATATAATAAAGTTTGGCGTCAAGTTTGGCTTTTTCCCCACTGAGGTTTCCCCCTGCTACCACCCGGAAAACAAGGAAGCAGGTTTGGCATCAAGTTTGGCTTTTTCCCCCAAAGCTATCACCCGCACTCAAAGAACCATAAAGTAACCATAAATTAATGATAAAGTAATTATAAAGTAACTATAAAGAAAATTATAAAGTAACCATGAGGGAAAATATAAAGTAACCATAAGGAAAATTATAAAGTCACCATACGGGAATTTCTTCTTTCATTACTTCATTGGATTACTTCTCTCATTTACTTTTATGAGATTGATACATTGGGGGAACATAACCTTTTTGGAAACACATAAGTGCATTACTTCAATCTTTTATGTTCATGAGATTGATACTTTTGAAGTTGTAACATTATTGGAAGCCTTGGAACATAATATTATTGGAATTTGGAATCATGTCCATAATTATGTGATACATGAGAATAATAACATATGACAACTTGAAATGAGATACCTTTTAACATTTTGGAATGGAACAAGGACAATGACAACATGAACAATATGTGCTGCAGAAGAATACGGACATAGTAACCTTACATACCTTGTCGTCTCAATATGAACACTCAATTCTATACGTGAATAAAATTATCTCACTCCTTCCTTATGTTTCACTCTACAACACAAATATACAATGGAGTTTACATTAACCACCAACTACCTTACAAATTCATACAATGACAATGAGTTATATGTTTGGCTTTAACATGTCATTTCCCTCTTGATTATACCATGTGTGAAACTAACACACCAACAATACCATTTACAAAGCTATCATACCAAGAATCCCACAATATTCTCAACATTGACCAATATCATAAACCACTAGCATGTCACACCAAATTCATACTTTACACTTCTACATCACCACAACATCACAATGGTTCCATCAATTCACTTCAATACACCTCACAACAACAAATCGGCCAAAATCCCATAATTTACACTTATGGAAAAATAACAAGTTTAGGGCTATAATCACACCATACATGTTGATATTTTATCTATATCATGTTGTTTTATCAAAACCACAAGTCATATTCCAAGTTTAAATTCCATAGATGGCACATCTTTTACAAAAACACAAAGTGTCATATTCAACACTTCCAAGCATAACCAACATGATCTACATAATCTACCATGCATATAATATGTTAATCCATAAGCATAAACACTTACCTAATCTTGGAAAATGATGATCTTGCTCCAAAGATGACTTAGGGTTTGAGAGCCCAAAAGAGGTGTTCTTGAGAAGTCTAGAAAATGCAAGAAAAGCATGTGTGTTTTTGTGTATTAAAAATCAGATTTTATGCCCCTTTTATAGGCCTTAAAGTCATTTTCTCAATTATTGCTTGGTCAAAAGAAGAATGGGTCATTTGACCCATTCTTGGCCCATGTTTTTCTTCTTCATTTTTGGGCTTTCTTGAGCCCAAATTACTGAATCCAATAAAATCAATAATTTCTCATGGTTAATTCATTTCATACGCATTACGACGATATTCCCACTCATAGAATTCATACCCGTAGCCTCAATCCCAAAAACAAGCAATTCTAGCCACGTATGGCTTATTTTGACCATAAGGGCAAAATCGTCATTTTGACGTCAAATTCGTTCACGAGTAATTTTACCACACCAATATAATATTTCACTCATTTCATGTATATTCTCATGGTTTTATAATAAACGTGGCAAAAATCGGCCCGATACGTCCCCGGGTACCCTTGGGACTTAGAAAATTTTCAACTTTCGAAAAATTGAAAAATCCATCTTGGCACGCCCTTGGGCGCGCCATCTTGCTGCCTCTGTTTTTTTAGCCCAGGGTGTCCTGGTACGCCCCCTAGCGCGCCCCAGCCTTAATTTTTTGAAAATTTCATTTTTCGACTTTTCTTTGCGGGTTTGGTTAGATACTTCAAGTCCTATTCTTTAACTTACTTCTTACCCTTAATATCCTTTGTTTGGAGGTCCTCTTAGACTCATTTTGAACCCCACAAATGCTCCACGAAAATCACAAAACACCTTCTACAAAGGTCTAATCACACATATTAGATCCGATATCAAATGTTTCACCAATGACACTATAAAACACATACTCATGGCATCTCGACACTTAAGTAACCATTGTTCCACGTCGTCACATTGGGTTGGGAAGGTACGGGGTTGTAACACCCCGTACATTCCCAACCCTACTTGACGACATTAACTAATATGTACGTAGGTATCAAGAGCTATAAGTATGCATTTGGTAATGCTATTGGTGAGATAATTGAATTTGGCCCTTGTTATGTGATTAAACTTGCATAGAAGGTGTTTTGAAATTTTCATGGTGCATTTGTGGGGTTCAAAAAAAGGCTAAGAATATCTCTAAACAAAGTATATTAAGGTTAAGAAGTGAGTTAAAGAATAGGACTTGAAGTATCTAACCAAACCCGCGAAGAGAAGTCGAAAAACGGAATTTTTGAAAAAACTAAGTAAGGGGTGAATTTGGGACCGTACCACGCTGATATGGACTAAAATTTTTAGTCCATAGGCAGTAAGTTGGCGCGCCCAGGGGCGTGCCACCTTGGGTTTTCCACTTTTTCGAAAGTTGGAAATTTCTAAGTCCCAAGGATATCCGGGGACGTACCGAGCCAATTTTTGCTACGTTTCTTATACAACCAAGAGTATATACATGAAATGAATGATATATTATATTGGTATGACAAAATTACTCGAGAATGAATTTGAGGTCAAAATGACAGTTTTGCCCTTAAGGCCAAAATAAGCCAAACGTGGCTAGAATCACTTGTTTTTGGGATTGAGGCTACGGATATGAATAGAAAGAGTGGGAATATTATTGTAATACGTATAAGACTACTTAAACACGAGAAATTATCGATTTTGCTAAGTTAAGTGAATTGGGCCCAAAAAGGATCCATAAATGAAAGGAAAACATGGCCCAAAATGGGTCAAATGACCCATTCTTTCAAAGACCTTCTAGATATAACATTTAATGATAAAGAGTGACTAAGGAGGGCACTTGAGGTCCTATGTAAAGGGGTAAAAATCTGATTGTTTATCCATTACAAACACACATGTATTTCTATGTTTTTCTAGAAAATATCAAGAGAACCCCTTTAGCTCTCAAAACCCTAAGTCAACTTTTGGAGAAGATCATCCTATTCCAAGACTTGGTAAGTATTTATTCTCATGTATTAACATATTATATGCATGGGAGATTATGTATATTATGCTAGTTGTGTTGGCAAGGTGGTGAATAGTGTATTTTTGCTTTTGGTGAAAGATGTGCTATCTTGGTGATTTGAACTTGAATTAGGACTTGTGCCTTTGATATAAGAGAATGGTATGGACAAAATATGAACATTTATGGTGTTATTTTTGGTATTAAACTTGTTATTGTCTATAAGTGAAGATTGTGGGATTTTGGCCGATATGTGTTATGAGTTGTATTAAAGTAATTTGATGGATTATTTGTGATGTGGTATGGATAAGGAAGTGGAAAGGAGAAGTGTTGTGGTGAAATGTATCAATTATCATGTATTGGTCAATGTTGGGAATATTATGGAATTTTTAGAATAATAATTTTATCAATGGTTTTGTTAAGGGGAAATGACATGTTTAATGGCAAACATGTAACTCATTGACATTGTATGCATTTGTAAAGTGGTTGGTGGTTAATGTCAATTCCGTTATGCATTTGTGATGTAGAGTGACACATAAAGAAGGAGCGGGACTATTGTGTGCACGTCTAAGGTTGTTTATTCGTATTGAGAGTACAAGGTATGTAAGGTTACTCTGTCCGTATCTTTCTGCGGCAAATAGTAGACATATTGTTATTGCACTAGTCCTATCCCGAAATGTACTAAGGTATCCTATATCCGTTTATCAATAGTCATTGTCATATATTTCCTACTCATGGATCATTTGTGAGTCTCATGTCTCATAATCATGGTTAATGTTCCAAAAGCTCAAACAAGGTTATGTCTCTTATTCATGGATTATTGTCCAATAGTTCCCATGGTGTTATGATTCTAATAATGTTATCTTGCCAAGTTATTCACACGTCTCTCACTCATTGGTTAATGATTCAAAGTTTCCAACAATGTTATGTTCCAAAGTTCAAAGTGATGTTATGACTATAGTATCAATCTCAAAGTAATGAATAAAGTAATACAAATGTGGTCAAAGATCAAGTATGGGTGGCAAGTCTAGAGGAATAAGCCTAGCTCGAATCGATCCCGATGCAGTGATTTATGGGTGGAAAGTCTAGGGGCATAAGCCTAGCTCGACTAGATCCCGAGGCATTGATTTATGGGTGGCAGGTCTTAGGGGAATCAGCCTAGCTCGACCCAATCCCTAGGCATTGATTTATGGGTGGCAGGTCTTAGGGGAATAAGCCTAGCTCGACCCGATCCCAACATGACGATAAGTCATGTAAAGACCCACTGATCAGTAGGGGCCTGGGTACATTTTAACACATGTATTGACAATAAAGCATTGAAGTAAAGAAAACAAAGAAAGAAATGAAAGCAATACTCATGGTTTCCAAAATGCAAATGGTGACCTATTCACATTGATTATTCATATGTTTTGAGTTCATTGAAATATTCATGTATTGTACAGTTTCATCTGAGCCTTGCCTACTCAGTACTTATTTCGTACTGACCCCTCTCAGGGAATTTACCTTACTTACTGCAGGCGCAGGTACCAGTAGGCCTCCTCAGTAGATTTTTAGTGTTAGCGGTTCTTTGGTGAGCTCCAGCTAATTCGGGGCTTCTCCGAGTCAGGGTGTATATATGTTTTGATGATGTACATGTTGTATAAAGCGGGGACTTGTCCTGACTTTTGGTTTGTATTGGTCAATGCATCTGTTAGAGGCTTTTGTAGACGTACGTAGGTATATGTATATAAGATGACTCATGAAGCCTTGTTTTGATGTCCTCAATGGCCAAGTTTCTCAAATGTGTATATCTATGCCATGATTCCCACTATCTATGATTTCCAATACTAATGGTTCATGTTCTTACGTAATGGTGGTTATGATTATGATGTGCATATGATTGAACATAGGCAAAGGTTGGTTCTCTCGGGCCTCATCGGCTACGGGTGCCAATCATGTCTCGATGGGATTCGGGGTGTGACAAAAGTGGTATCAGAGCAGGTCATTCTAAGGGTGTCTACAAAGCCGTGTCTGAGTAGAGTCTTACTTATCGATGTGTTGTGCACCACATTTATAAGTAGGAGGCTACGGGACAATTAGGATGTTGTTTCTTCTCTTCATTCTAGATCGTGCAATTGAGCCAAAGTTGTCAGTGAAATTATATCTGATCATTGAAATTTATTTTTCTTGTTATAGTAACAATGCCAATGACAAGAAGAGGTCGCGATAAAAGTAAGAGGATTGATAGAATTGTTGGTGAAGGAACAAGTATACCACCACCTGATCAAGTTAATCAAGGCGAGACTGAGCATGAATTTGTGTCACGAGCTTCCTCCACTCCCTCTGTACCAGAAGAGTCGAGTAGGAGAAGCGTACCTATAGAACCGCCAGTCAATACTACGGACCAGGATCTGAGAAATGCAGTTCATATGTTAACACAGTTAGTGGCAGCCCAGAGTCAAGGATGAGCTGGTCCAATGACACATGATGATGATGCGGCTAGAGTAGCAAGTCGCAGAACACAGGATTTCCTAAAATTGGACCCTCCTATCTTCACAGGGTCAGATCCAAAAGCAGATCCACAGGACTTCGTGGATCAAATTCAGAGGGCCTTGGAATTTATGCATGTGACAAGGGTAGAGACAGTGGAACTTGCTGCGTATAGGCTGAAAGGAGAGGCAATACTGTGGTATGAGGATTGGGAGAAATCCCGTGACATTGGTGCAAATCCACCTACATGGGAAGAGTTTAAAGTGGCTTTCCTTGATCATTATTTACCCTATGAGATCCATGAGGCACGTGCGGATCAGTTCTTAAATCTCCGTCAAGGAAATTTGAGTGTCAGAGAATATAGCTTGCAATTTAATTCCTTGGCTCGATATGCGCCAAATGTGGTGGCTACGATGACAGATGGAGTCCATAGATATGTGGACAGACTAGAGCCATATTTGGTATGGGATTGCACTATTGCTGCCTTGAACAAAGACATGGATATAGCGAGAATTCAGGCCTTCGCTCAGAAAATGGAAGACCAACGACAGAGGAGAAGAGTGCATGAATTTGACAGGGGACAGTCCAAAAGGGCTAGACCTATGGGACCACCTGTGATGTCCCAAGGAGGATCTAGGCCTCGTATGTTCCCTAGACCACCTAGACCATCGTTTTCTCATTCCATGACAGGAGCTTATTCTCAGTTCCGAGGGTTTAGGGGTGGCCCATCTGGGCAGAGTAATGGAGTTCATGGGTCCCAGGCAGTAGGTTTTCCTCGTCAGCAGTGTCAGCACTGCGGACGTATTCACACAGGTACATGTCGGGCAGGGACGAATGTCTGCTTTTGGTGTGGTATGCCGGGGCATATAGCGAGGGATTGTCCACAGCGGAGCATGGGTGGTATAGCACGACCGGTGGGGTCGGCGGTTGGGTCATCAGCATCGGTTCCTTTACTAGGCCGAGGTGTACAACCTATTGGCCGTGGTAGGGGTGCCAGAGGAGCAGCCAGTACTAGCAGGGTCCAGAATCGTACTTATGCTTTAGTGGACCGCCAGAATTCAAAGGCCTCCCCTGATGTTGTCACAGGTACATTATCCATATTCTCACATAATGTATATGCATTGATTGACCCAGGCTCGACATTTTCCTATGTTACCGCATAGATTGCTGCAAAATTTGCAAAGGCACCAGAATTATTAATTAAATCAATTGAAGTGTCTACACCGGTTGGTGAATATATTGTTGCAAAGAGAGTATATCGTAACTATGTGGTAACTGTGTGTGGTCATGATACATTAGCTGATCTCATTGAAATAGACATGGTGGATTTTGATGTGATCATGGGAATGGATTGGTTGGCCTCTTGTTATGCTACGGTAGATTGCCGGGCCAAGAAGGTACAATTTTGTTTTCTGCAAGAAAATGTTCATGAATGGCAGGGTAATGTAGGGGCACCACGAGGGAGATTTATTTCCTATTTAAAAGCCAGAAAAATGATTACTAAAGGTTATATATGTCATCTAGTACGGGTGAACGATACCGAAGCGGAACCACTAACTCCGCAGTCGGTCCTAGTGGTCAATGAATTTCTAGATGTGTTCCCAGAGGATCTTCCAGGTTTACCCCCAGAACGGGAAGTAGAATTTGGCATTGATGTGATTCCGGGCACTCAGCCTATCTCTATTCCCCCATATAGAATGGCTCCAGCAGAACTGCGTGAATTGAAGGAGCAGTTGAAAGATTTGCTGGACAAGGGCTTCATTAGGCCTAGTATGTCCCCATGGGGTGCACCGGTATTATTTGTGCGAAAGAAAGATGGCACCTTAAGAATGTGCATTGATTATCGGCAATTGAATAAGGTAACGATCAAGAAAAAATATCCCCTCCCTCGCATTGATGATTTGTTTGATCAGTTACATGGTGCCAAGTGTTTTTCAAAGATCGACTTGAGGTCAGGTTACCATCAAGTCAGAGTTAGAGAAGAAGATGTACCCAAGACAGCTTTCCGAACACGGTATGGTCATTATGAATTTATGGTTATGTCATTTGGCCTAACAAATGCACCAGCTGTGTTTATGGACTTGATGAATAGGGTGTTTAAGCCATTTTTGGACGTGTTCATCACAGTATTTATAGATGACATCCTAGTTTATTCAAGATCACTAGAGGACCATGCTAATGACTTACGACAAGTGTTACGGATTCTCCGTGAACGTTAGTTGTATGCAAAGTTCTCCAAATGTTAGTTTTGGTTGAAATCAGTCGCGTTCTTGGGTCACATTGTATCAGATGAAGGCATACAGGTTGATACACAAAAGATTGAAGCAGTGAAAAATTGGCCAAGACCTACGACACCCACAGAAATTCGTAGTTTTCTTGGACTGGAAGGTTACTACAGAAGATTTGTGGAAGGTTTTTCCTCTATTGTCGCACCGTTAACAAAGCTTACACATAAGGCAGTAAAATTTCAGTGGAATGAAACATGTTAGAAAAGCTTCCAAAAGCTGAAAGATAAATTAACCTCCACGCCAGTTTTAGTGCTTCCCGAAGGTACCGAAGGTTATGTAGTATATTGTGATGCTTTCGGGGTTGGCCTCGGATGTGTGCTGATGCAACATGGTAATTTCATAGCATATGCCTCACGAAAGTTGCGGCCACACGAGAAAAACTATCCCACATATGATCTTGAATTGGCAGCGGTAGTTTTTGCTTTAAAGATATGACGTCATTATTTATATGGGGTTCATGTTGACATCTGTACTGATCACAAAAGCTTGCAATATCTTTTCAAGCAGAAGGAACTCAATTTGAGGAAAAGAAGGTGGTTAGAGCTCTTAAAAGATTATGATATTGATATTCTTTATCACTCAGGTAAAGCAAATGTAGTAGCTGATGCATTGAGCCGTAAGGCAGTAGAAAGCACTAGTGGCCAGTTGAATGAAAAGCATGAGATAATCAAAGATTTGAATCAATTAGCCAGCTTGGGAGTTCGCCTTATTGAATCCTCAGATGAAGAGTTATTGTGCAGAATGCAGCAGAATCCTCCTTAATAACTGAAGTGAAAGAGAAACAGTTTGCGGATTCTATGTTATTGCAGCTAAAGGAAAATGTACAGCAGGATTTGACAAAGGCATTTGATCTTACACAAGAAGGGGTACTTCAATGTCAAGAAAGATTATGTGTACCGTATGTAGATGAGCTGAGGACACGAATTATGACAGAGGAGCATCATTCGCGTTATTCTATTCATCCGGGTGCTACTAAAATGTACCATGACTTGAAAGAAGTGTATTGGTGGGGAAATATGAAAAAGAACATTGCAGAGTTTGTCGCTCAATGCTCGAATTGTCAACAAGTGAAAGTAGAGCATCAGAAATTGGGAGGTTACATGCAATGTATCAATCTTCCAGTTTGGAAATGGGATATGATTAACATGAATTTTATTACAGGTTTGCCTCGTACATTGCGGAAGTTTGATTCTATATGGGTTATAGTGGATAGGTTTACCAAGTCAGCACATTTTCTACCTGTAAAGACGACCTATACAGCTGAGGATTATGCGAAGTTGTTTGTGAAAGAGATAGTACGATTGCATGGTATTCCACTTTCCATTATATCAGACAGAGGAGCACAGTTCACAACGCACTTTTGGAGATCTTTCCAGCAGAGTTTGGGTACACGGGTGAATTTGAGTACGGCTTTCCATCCTCAGACTGATGGACAAGTAGAACGTACTATTCAGACACTTGAAGATATGCTACGATCTTGTACGTTAGTTTTTCAAGGCAGTTGGGATGACCATTTGCCTCTTATTGAATATGCTTACAACAATAGCTATCATTCAAGTATTAAAATGGCACCTTATGAAGCCTTGTACGGGAGGAAATGTAGATCACCAATTAGATGGTTTGAAGCAGGTGAAACTGCTTTACTTGGGCTAGATATCGTTCATCAGGCTATGGAAAAGGTTAAGGTAATCCAACAACGGTTACAAACAGCTCAAAGTTGTCACAAGTCATATGCTGATGTCAGAAGAAGAGGTCTTGAATTTACCATAGGTGATTGGGTGTTCTTAAGGGTGTCACCGATGAAAGGGGTAATGCGGTTCGGAAAGAAAAGGAAATTGAGTCCACATTACATAGGCCCATATGAAGTTATTAGAAGATTTGGGAAAGTTGCTTATGAATTAGCACTACCTCAAGAACTTTCTTCAGTCCACCCCGTATTTCATGTTTCGATGCTTTAAAAATGCATAGGAGATCCATCTCGTATTGTTCCAATTGAAGATGTCCAAGTTACGGAGGATCTTACTTATGATGAGGTACCCATTGCTATCCTATATCGACAAGTAAAAAGTTTGAGGAATAAAGACATAGCTTCCGTGAAAGTCCTTTGGCGAAATCAACACGTAGAGGAGATCACATGGGAAGCGGAAGAAATGATGAGATCCAAGTATCCCTATCTATTTCAAATGAATGAGGAAGTTCAAAGTGCAGAAATGGAACAATGACAAGTAAGTATTCATGAGCCTTAAGTGTTTATGTACATGTATGCTAATATAAGATGCAATTGTTGTAATTGAAGAGATATTGTTAACATTCGAGGACGAATGTTCCTAAGGGGGGAAGAATGTAACACCCCATACGTACCCAACCCTACTTGATGACATTAACTAATATGTACGTAGGTATCGAGAGCTATAAGTATGCATTTGGTAATGCTATTGGTGAGATAATTGAATTTGGCCCTCGTTATTTGATTAAACTTGCATAGAAGGTGTTTTGAAATTTTCATGGAGCATTTTTGGGGTTCAAAACTAGGCTAAGAATACCTCTAAACAAAGTATATTAAGGTTAAGAAGTGAGTTAAAGAATAGGACTTGAAGTATCTAACCAAACCCGCGAAGAGAAGTCGAAAAACGGAATTTTTGAAAAAACTAAGTAAGGGGCGCGTTTGGGACCGTACCACGCCGCTCTGGACTAAAATTTTTAGTCCATATGCAGTAAGTTGGCTCGCCCAGGGGCGTGCCACCTTGGGTTTTCCACTTTTTCGAAAGTTGGAAATTTCTAAGTCCCAAGGGTATCCGGAGACGTACCGAGCCAATTTTTGCTATGTTTATTCTACAACCAAGAGTATATACATGAATTTAATGACATATTATATTGGTATGACAAAATTACTCGAGAACGAATTTGGGGTCAAAATGACAGTTTTGCCCTTAAGGTCAAAATAAGCCAAACGTGGCTAGAATCACTTGTTTTTGGGATTGAGGCTACGGATATGAATAGAAAGAGTGGGAATATTATTGTAATACATATAAGATGACTTAAACACGAGAAATTATCGATTTTGCTAAGTTAAGTGAATTGGGCCCAAAAAGGATCCATAAATGAAAGGAAAACATGGCCCAAAATGGGTCAAATGACCCATTCTTTCAAAGACCTTCTAGATATAACATTTAATGATAAAGAGTGAATACGGAGGGCACTTGAGGTCCTATATAAAGGGGTAAAAATCTGATTGTTTATCCATTACAAACACACATGTATTACTATGTTTTTCTAGAAAATATCAAGAGAACCCCTTTAGCTCTCAAAACCCTAAGTCAACTTTTGGAGAAGATCATCCTATTACAAGCCTTGGTAAGTATCTCATGTATTAACATATTATATGCATGGTATATTATGTATATTATGCTAGTTGTGTTGGCAAGGTGGTGAATAGTATATTTTTGCTTTTGGTGAAAGATGTGCTATCTTGGTGATTTGAACTTGAATTAGGACTTGTGCCTTTGATAAAATAGCATGGTATGGACAAAATATGACATGTATGGTGTTATTTTTGGTGTTAAACTTGTTATTGTCTATAAGTGAAGATTGTGGGATTTTGGCCGATATGTGTTATGAGTTGTATTAAAGTAATTTGATGGATTATTTGTGATGTGGTATGGATAAGGAAGTGGAAAGGAGAAGTGTTGTGGTGAAATATATCAATTATCATGTATTGGTCAATGTTGGGAATATTATGGAATTTTTGGAATAATAATTTTATCAATGGTTTTGTTAAGGGGAAATGACATGTTTAATGGCAAACATGTAACTCATTGACATTGTATGCATTTGTAAAGTAGTTGGTGGTTAATGTCAATTCCGTTATGCATTTGTGATGTAGAGTGACACATAAAGAAGGAGCAGGACTATTGTGTGCACGTCTAAGGTTGTTTATTCGTATTGAGAGTACAAGGTATGTAAGGTTACTCTGTCCGTATCTTTCTGCGACAAATAGTAGACATATTGTTATTGCACTAGTCCTATCCCGAAATGTACTAAGGTATCCTATATCCGTTTATCAATAGTCATTGTCATATATTTCCTACTCATGGATCATTTGTGAGTCCCATGTCTCATAATCATGGTTAATGTTCCAAAAGCTCAAACAAGGTTATGTCTCTTATTCGTGGATTATTGTCCAATAGTTCCCATGGTGTTATGATTCTAATAATGTTATGTTGCTAAGTTATTCACATGTCTCTCACTCATTGGTTAATGATTCAAAGTTTCCAACAATGTTATGTTCCAAAGTTCAAAGTGATGTTATGACTATAGTATCAATCTCAAAGTAATGAATAAAGTAATACAAATGTGGTCAGTGATCAAGTATGGGTGGCAAGTCTAAGGGCATAAACCTAGCTCGACTCGATCCCGATACAGTGATTTATGGGTGGCAAGTCTAGGGGCATAAGCCTAGGTCGACTCGATCCCGAGGCATTGATTTATGGGTGGCAGGTCTTAGGGGCATAAGCCTAGCTCGACCCAATCCCGAGGCATTGATTTATGGGTGGCAGGTCTTAGGGGAATAATCCTAGCTCGACCCGATCCCAACAAGACGATAAGTCATGTAAAGACCCACTGATCAGTAGGGGCCCGGGTACATTGTAACACATGTATTGACAAGCAAGCATTGAAGTAAATAAAACAAAGAAAGAAATGAAAACAATACTCATGGTTTCCAAAATGCAAATGGTGACCTATTCACATTGATTATTCATATGTTTTGAGTTCATTGAAATATTCATATATTGTATAGTTTCATCTGAGCCTTGCATACTCAGTACTTATTTCGTACTGACCCCTCTCAGGGAATTTACCTTACTTGCTGCAGGCGCAGGTACCAGTAGGCCTCCTCAGTAGATTTTCAGTGTTAGCGGTTCTTTGGTGAGCTCCAGCTAATTCGGGTTTTCTCCGAGTCAGGGTGTATATATGTTTTGATGATGTACATGTTGTATAAAGCGGGGACTTGTCCCGACTTTTGGTTTGTATTGGTCAATGTATCTGTTAGAGGCTTTTGTAGACGTACGTGGGTATATGTATATAAGATGACTCATGAAGTTTTGTTTTGATGGCCTCAACAACCAAGTTTCTCAAATGTGTATATCTATGCTATGATTCCCACTATCCATGATTTCCAATACTAATGGTTCATGTTATTACGTAATGGTGGTTATGATTATGATGTGCATATGATTGAACATAGGCAAAGGTTGGTTCACTCGGGCCTCATCGGCTACGGGTGCCAATCATGTCTCGATTGGATTTGGAGCGTGACAGGGGTGTTACATATATACATCCATATACATTGTTATACAATATGCAATAATTAATCTTTCTCAATGAGCTAAATTTTATTCAATTTTGACTAGCTCAAATCTCCTCTAAACAGTCCCAAATTTTAGATATGAGATGGCCTAGATATTTCGATTCTTTATATATATTATTTACTCGAAATTATTTATTGCGATAGGTCAAAATTTAAAATTTAAGCTTCGAAACCTTCACTGACAGATTTCAATGGACATCAGCTCAAATCTTCCTCTATGCAACCCAAATTTTAGACATAAGCTCCTCTCGATGTTTTGATTCTTTTGATATATTATTCTATCGAAACAGTATATGTTTGCGGCATGTCAAATTTTAAAATTTGATTTTCAAATCTTTTAAATGGAGTTCACGTGTAATCTCTGCTTTTTGGTCAGCTTCTCAGTATGAGAGAGAGAAGAGGAGAAACATGGAAAGATGATGAAGAAAACAATAGAGGACGAAGGAGAAAATAAGGCTACATGGTTATATCTAGTAATAAAGCACTAATTGGGCCATTTTTTGGTTAAAACAATGACCGAAGGGTCATTTTGTTTAAGGTCTGCGTATATTCTATATCTTCAAACCTAACTTGTAGAATTGTACTGGGTATATTATTATTGTTATTCAATTTATATATGTCGGCTAGAAAACAAATAAGATCTCTCTATGCCCTAATCTTATTGAATGGACAAAGATAGGGTCGTTTGATTGGGAACAAGTTATCCCGCGATTAGGTAACCCGGGATAAGTTATGCCATCATGTATATGGTATATATGGGATAACTTATCTCATCACTATGGTATAAATAGTGGGATAAATAATTACGAGACTAACTAATACGTCCAACCAAACACATAATAAAATAATTCTGCATTTTATTCTGAGATTATTATATATAACTTATACCTCATATCAAACGAAAGAGTTATCTACTATCAACTCTCAAAAAGGCTAGAAAATCAAATTTTGTACCAATTTGAACAACAAATCCTTTAGGAAAAAGAAAAGTAATTAGGCGTGTAGAATGGCTCCCCTAGACATGTAGCATTTGGTCAAATCTTCTGCACAAATCTCGAGATCTTTCTTCCACAATAAAAATCATGTTGATATCTCATTGAAGTTCATTCACCTAGTATTACATCTCCTTGACTTTCAAAGCTTCATCCAAGTCCTTTAATGAAGTTATGCCTTCATGAATGTTATCACTAAAGAACAATGACACAGAATGAGAAGTAGTTATTGAAAATGTTATAGTACTAGGAACTGAGGCTGGGAGAGAAAGTCTGGAAGATGTGAACACTTGGGTGGAAAGTAATAATGCACTTGGAATTAAGAAAAAGTCATGACACAGAGAAGGGTAGTAAGATGATGACAAGTCAGGATCTTGGAGACCCTCAAACTATTCACCAATCTATCAATAATTGTTATTAATATCAATTTTGTGACCAGGAAATCATGGGTTCAAGACGTGGAAACAACCTCTTGCAGAAATGTAAGGAAGGCTGCGTACAATGGACATTTGTGGTCCTGGCCCTTCCCCGAATCCCGAGCATAGCGGGAGCTTTAGTGCACCGAGCTGCCCCTTTTATCAATTTTGTGAAGTCTTGTGCCATATAAACTTGAATAGACATTTTAATGTTTTGATAGTTACGAACCTAAGTGTATAAAGGCAAGTGTCTCAAGTACTCCTCAAATTTCCTATGTGTTGTCTATGTATACTTCATAGCTAGGTAAGTAATAGCAGGCTATAGTTTTTCTTTTCTTTTCAAAATTATTGATCGCCTGAAGCAACAGTCAATTGACCAACTGGTTAGGTATTAGAAGCAAATTAAAATCACAGATTCCCTAGCATCTAGTGTAAAGATAGGCACTACTAAAGTATGATAGGAATTTCTTTATTCTTAATTTCTTTATTCTTAACAAGATATTTCGAGTTTGAGCCCTGAAACAAGGGAAACTTATTGATAGAAACCACTTTATCGCCTTACTATCTCTCCAACTCCAATCAGGATTAATTGAGACTCCAAATACTGAATGATTTTTAAAAAAATATAATGATAGACTACTATGCATTAACAGTTTATTATAGTCACCAACAAGGACTAACCTGTTAGCATTAACGGTCTATTTACCAACAAGGACCAACCTGTTAATGCCTTTAAAAGTGGTGTGGATTGTTTTGCCTTTTAGCTTAAAAAGAGAGTGTTGTGACTGTTATATCTTAGTTAGTCACATCAAGCATTAATAATTCCCTATGCATTATTAAACTTTCAAACATGGGAAATTTCCTAGCTCTGAACTCTTCTTTGAGTTCAATAAAGTCACAACATTCCCATCCCACTATTTGAAACAAGTTGTTTACTTTCTTTAGTTGAGTTATTGATCACAAACTACATAAGGACATGGCCAAATTTTTTTCTTGTCCCATCAATCAGCTTTTGAGCATATGCATAAGCTTGAGATAAGTATTTCACTTTCATATAGGTCCACTTTAGGGTTATTGATGTGTTTAAAAGTATCTTATCTTTGATCTATCTTACCATCAAGATAAGGAGTTAATACTTTCTTGCCATTCTTTAGCATATTTGTGGGACATCTATGTTCATGTTCATGAAGTGGAACTCAATATAATTAATCTTGTATAGTTGATTAACTCTCATGCAGATAACAAATAAAAGAAAGCAACAAAATGGTTAACTGCTTAGTGCGGTTTTGTAAGAAAAAAAGGATCTTTGAGGAATTAATTATACATGATGATGGCCTATGTTAAAATTGGAATTTATGATAATAGACTTGAGTAATAGGAATGAAACCGAGTATGCTTCCAGAAGTTGATCAGGAGCTCCGAATGTAGCTTAATTACTAGAGATCGATGGTCCTAATTGGAAACTTGAGCAAGATCATATTCAGGTGGCTCCACTTATGGATGCAACTACTCAAAGCAGAAGAAGGCCAAGTGTGGTTGTAAAGACAGGTCGTGGTTGTAATGACAAAGGTGGTTAGTGGTGTTGGTTCTTAGGAACTGAGGCCGGGAAAGGAGGTATGGGGGATGTGAACATTGTGGAGGAAAGTGATCATAATGCACTTGAAATCAAATAGTTCATGACACAATGAATTAAGGGTAGTGCCTAATACAAGCCAAGATCCTGAAGACCTCAAACTGTGTACCGATATAGCATAATATCGTTATTACTAACAATATTTTGTGAAGTCTAGTGCAGCATGAAAAAATATTATCTTATCCACTTTAGGGTTATTGATGTGTTTAAAAGTATCTTATCTTTGATTTGTCTTACCATCAAGATAAGGAGTTAATACTTTCTTGACATTCTTTAGCATATTTGTGGAACTCAATATAATTAATCTTGTATAGTTGATTAACTCTCATGCAACTAACACATAAAACAAAGAAACAAAATGGTTAACTGCTTAGTGCGGATTTGCAAGAAAAAAAGGATCTTTGAGGAATTAATTATACATGACGATGGCCTATGTTAAAATTGGAATTTATGATAATAGAACTGAGTAATAGGAATGAAATCGAATATGCTTCAAGAAGTTGATCAGGAGCTCCGAATGTAGCTTAATTACTAGAGATCCATGGTCCTAATTGGAAACTTGAGCAAGATCTTCAGGTGGCTCCTGTATGAATGCAACTATTCAAAGCAGAAGAAGGCCACGTGTGGTTGTAAAGATAGTGGTGGTTGTAATGACAGAGGTGTTTGGGGTTGATGGCTTGCCATGGTAATGGTGGTTGACAATGGTGGTGGTGGTTGGTGATGACACATATGGTTAGTGGTGGTGGCTGATGGTGATTGTGGATAGAATGGTAGTGGAAATTATTTACACAAAACTATCTCTTAATGTTATTAAGGTTTTGTTCAAAATTTTAATGATTAAGACCTATTCAAACCAAACAAGTGTTTAAATTTTAATGTAAGTAAATAACTTAATGAATAAACATTTGAACCATTCAAATTCAGATCTCCCTTAACGGCAAAGAAATGAGGCTAATGAAATCATTAAAAGAAGAGTAAGAAAAAGCCAAAAAGGAGAAGAGGATAAAAAAGAGAAGGATGATTGTTATTCAAAGAAGCAAGGGATCTTATGAACTGAGGCTGGGAAAGGAGAAATGGGGGATATGAACATTGTGGTGGAAAGTGATCATGGCATTTGAAATCAAATAGTTCATGACACAATGAATTAAGGGTAGTGCCGAATTGTAAAATTAGTTGTTGGACCTAACTCACGTCCAAAAAGCTAGCTTAAAGGGAGGAGGATTGTCCAATACTTTTTTCTCTTTCTTTAACACCCCACCTCACGTCAAGGACTGGACATTTGGTGCATGGACAATTTTTAATTGAGGAGCTCAACATTGGATGAGATGGGTCCTGCTCTGATACCATGTAAAATTAGGTCTTGAGCCTAACTCACACCCCAAAAGCGAGGAGGATTGTCCAAGCCTTATATAGAGACCATTTATCTCATTAACCATCAATGTGAGACTTTTTTCTCTTTCTTTAACACGAATACAAGCCAAGATCCTGAAGACCTCAAACTGTGTACCAATATATCATAATATCGTTATTACTAGCAATATTTTGTAAAGTCTAGTGCAGCATGAAAAAACATTTTAATTGAAACATCTTGTATGGTTATGAACCTATGCATATTAACAAGTTTCACAAGAACTCATATTTTCCACAACACTTGAAGGTGCATGTGCTGTCTATGTATACTTCATATATAGGTAGAAAACGGGCTGCAATTTTTTCCCCCAAAATCTTTGACCGTTAGAAGCGACAGTCAATTGACTAACGGGTTAGATATTAGAAGCAAAGTAAAATCTCAGATTTCCTTACATCCAGTATAAGATAGGCACGCTGCTCAAGTATGATTGATATTTCTTTATTCTAAATCATATGTTTTGAGTTAGAACCCTGAAATTGAAAACTTATTGATAAGAAGTAATTACATAACACTACAACTTATCTTTACTAAACTACATAAAATTCCTACCCTTTTTATTAATTACCTAAATCCCTTTTTTAAAAAAAAAAAACAAAACAGCCGGATACATCCACAAACCTATAAATTTTTGGATACATAATTTTAATTATGTATCTCCCTTTGGTCTAGTTAATGTATTATGTATCTCAACCAAATAGTTTCAGAAATGGATGTATCTCAGTAATCAAAATTATGTATCTCAACTTTAAAATTATATATCCGAAAATTATGAAATAAGGGATTATTTGTAATTTAGCAAAGAGTAGGGATACAGAGTAATTAGGGGTAAACTTGTTGAGATTTATATAAGTTTTACACACTTTATTCCCTTACTGATCTCCCCAATTCTTATCAGGATTAGTTGAGAGTCCAAATACCAAATGATTTATTTCTTCAAAAAAAAATATAATAATAGACTACTATGCATAAACAATGTAATGTTTCACCAACAATCTGTTAATATACCATCAAAAGTTGTGTGAATTGTTTTGCCTTTTAGCTTGAAAAGAGAATGTTGTGATTGTTGTATATCAGTTAGTCACATCAACAGTAATACTTCTTTATGCATTATTAAACTTTCAATTCCTTTGTCCCAACTTATATGACATATTTTTTTAGTCATCTCCAAAATGAATGATACATTTCTTTATGTAGTAGCAATTTAAGTAATATTAAAATGTCAATTTTGCCTTTAGCGAGATAATTTATAGGCTATAGACACACAAACACTTATGACTTATTTTAAACCATAAATTTTAAAAGTCTTTTCATACTTCTCAAACTCCGTGTCTAATCAAACTACATCATATAAATTGGGACGGATGGAGTGCTAGTTATGACAAACCTCCTAGCTACTTCCTCTGTTTCTTTTTTAGTTGACATGTTTCATTTTTTTTGAGAGTCAGTTTAACTAATTTTCAAAGCTAAATTAGATAGATTAATTTAATATTTTAAAATTAAAATTTCGATATTCAAAAACTATACGAAAAGTACTATAAATTGCAATTTTTCTTTTTTCAATATGATTAAAAAATACATCTTAAAATGTTGGATCAAACTCTTGTTTGACAAGTACTGCAGAATCTATAGAAGAGAGCCTAAGTATAGAATAACTTCTAGGACTTAGAAGTGCATAAGAGAGGGATGGGAAATCTGTAGAGCTAACTAAAGGTGGGTTGTCCACAAAAGCAGTAGAGTCAAATTTTTTGAGGATAAATGGATCCCAAACCATGATTCCATTAGACACCTCATTCAAAGGCCTCTCGAAAAAGAGGAAGACAAACTCAAGCTCAACAACCTCCATAATGAGGGCAATTGAAATATGAGTACTCTCTCCTTTCAGATCCCCCAAGAGCTCAAAACTATCATCCAAACCTGTTTTTTCCCTTCCAACAACATTTGTAAAGATAAACTCATTTGGGATAGTAATAGCAATGGAGCTTTCTCACTCAAGAGTGTCTACCACTCTATTGCTAAATACCACAACTTGGATGAGGGAGAGGGAGCACAAAAATTCCAGTGGATCTGGAACATCAATGCTCCAAATAAAATTAAGACTTTTATTTGGCTTTTCCATCACCACAGACTCCCTACTGGAAAATACCTCCACCACATTGGCCTTAATGTCACTCCCATGTGCCATTTCTGTAACACAGTTGAGGAAGATATCACCAATATATTATTCTTATGCCCTAAAGCTATTAGCTTTTGGCATGAAGTGGTCAGCCTCAGCAGAACTATCCAGTATCTCGACTGCTCCTCTATGAATGCCAACAACTGGCTCACCACTTGGGATTCCCTCAAAAGTAAAAAATTCAACAATTAGATTGATTGGTCAACTCTAATTCCCTTCTGGCTTTGGAATATTTGGCTTCATAAAAATGATAATCTTTTTAACAACAGGACAACTCTAATTCCTGTACATCATGCCATAGCTTAAACAACTGAATTTCACTTTTTGGTAGATAAGAGTGCAAAAGAAAAGAAAAACCACACAACTATCTAAATAAAATGGGAGCCTCCTGACTTAGGCAATTTTAAGCTAAACACTGATGGAGATGTAAAAAAACAACCTAGTAAAGGTGGAATTGGAGGTGTGTTCAAGGACCATATGGGAAACTAGATCTTAGGCTTCAATAGAACTTGTGCACATGTCTTCTCCAATCAAGTTGAGCTCCTTGCAATCATGGAAAACCTAAGAATTGCCAAAGAAAGAAACTTCACCTCTCTAGAAATAAAACAAACTCAGAGCAGGCTATCCATATGATACAACATGGTCATGCACCTTATGATAACCTAATTTTTGAATGAAGGTTATTGATGCAGAAGTTGGGAACTCCAATTCTCGAGCACATACTTAGGGAGAAGAATAGAGTATCAGACTCAATGGAAAATGAGGGGGCTAGCAGGGATCTTTTTGATGAAACACAAATTTTGACAGTTCCTCCAATGTTTGTGGTAAAAGACTTTGAAGCAGACATTTTAGGAACTATTTTTCCTAGAAAAGTTGTAGCTTGTAATATTGATACTACTGTATTAACCATAACCCAAAACACATTAGGGGCACCCCCGAATTTTTTGTAATGCTTTCTTAAGTTTTTAGTAATGCAATAGTATCCTTATTATTATCAAAAAAAGAATTGAAAAAAGGGACTCTTCAACTTCAATGGCAAAGCATCCTTTTGCCTTTGCCCTTTATTTTTGTATTTTAAGTTTCAGAAAATGATGCATGTATTTTTATTTTATATAATTTTAAAAAAGTTGGGGCAAACTTTTAAATTTGTTAATATATACATAAATTCCTTTTTCTTTTCATAAAATACACTTAAGTCTCTTCCTCTCACCAATATGGGTTGTGGTCTAGTGGTAGGACTACTCTATCCTTAATCAGAGGTCCCAGATTCGAATCCTGGGTACGGAGAAAATTTTGTTGGGAGCGCCACCCATAAAATGGGCCCTGCAGTGCGCGATCCGAATTAGTCAGGGCTCCACTATGGGTATCGGACACCGGGTGAAAAACCAAAAAAATCTCTTTCTCCCTCAGTCACACAGTTATCATTCTCTCTCCAGTTGATCAACGTTTCTCTTTTCAATCAATCGTCATTTTTCTCTCCAGTTGATCATCATTTTTCACCTTCGTCTCTCTCGCTCTCTCTGGTCATTGCTCAATCTTAAGTTTCTCTCCAATTGTAGCTTGATTTAGACTTCGTCGTTTCAAGTATTTTATCGATAAACTTGTACTCCTTCCATCTCAAAATAGTTGGCATGTTTTATTTTTTGAGAGTCAATTTGACTAATTTTCAAAGTTAAAATAGATTAGATTAATTTAATATTTTAAAATTAAAATATAGATATTCAAAAACTATATGAAAAGTACTATAAGTTGCAACTTTTCTTTTTTCAATATGATTAAAACATACATCTTAAAATGTTGGTCAAAATTTATATTGTTTGACTTAAAAAAAAATGCCAACTATTTTGAGATAGAGGGAGTATAGTTTGCTTGCGAATCATTGCCTTTAGAACCTTTCTCTTGATTTGAGAATTTTTTTATTTTTTTTTTCAAAAGTTTCTTCCCTGCCAAATTCATCTCGGATAATATGTTTACCTGGTTCTAACAAGTGGGTTTGCTGGGTTGGTTATGTTTGTTGTTTTTATTGCCTCAACCTATTTGGTCTATTTCTAGACTTGTCGTTGATTATTATTATTATTATTTTATATTATTTTTGGTCAATGATACACTCTATTGTTTGTATGTGGATCACAAAAAATGAAAGGAAACAGAGGAAGAAAGTCCTTAAAAATAATGGTTCACCACGCCAAGGTGCAGAAGAAAATGACGAGAAGGATTTAGGTTCGACCACTAGCCATCACCACAAACACCCTTCACCAGATGTACTCCTCCTGAGATATGACATGGAGCGTCTGTTCAGGGTGCTTGGAAAGACAGACAGCGAATGAAAATGCACATTCAGGGAATTGCATATTTTCTGCAAGTAATTTTTGAAAATCTTGGGGAAGAACTTGATGATCTGATCACCCTTCCTCATACCCCCCTGATAGACTAGTTTTTTTTAATTATTTTTTTTTTTGCAAAAGTTTTATTTCTGAAAGCAATGAAATCTAAAATAAATCAGAGTCAATGAGGAATTATGGCCCAAAGTAAAATTGCCTAATAATCTATATAATAAACCAAAGCAAATAAAGATTATTGGTGAAAAGCAAAAGCCTAATGAACTATCGAAAACATCAAACCCCAAATGCATAACTACATCATATATATATACACATAAATCGACAGTTAATTTTGGGTGCTCGAGTACCCATTGACTTAGACAGAAACTTTGTATATGTATATAGAAAATACTATAATATAGGATATATTTATTTGCGGGCACCCATAGGTCAATGCTGTCTGCAGGTGCGTTAGTTATGAAGTTGTTGTTAAGGCGCGGAGAAGCCTTCAACGCATAGGTTCAAACCCTAGTAAAAACACTTTTTTTTTATTTTTATTGAAAAAAGGACTTCTTCATACGTTTTGACTCATTTTTTTTGCCTTTTCACTGCAGACTTCTTGCTTTATTTTTTCTATATTGTTTTCACTTTCCTATTTTTGTACAATTCATTTACTAACTAAGCTATAAAAATATTAGCTTGCTTCTAGGAAAAAACTCTTCTTCAGTAACAACTTTATATTAAAGGAAATGAGCACCCACGACCTTCAAATCCTGGGTCCGCCACTGTAAATCGGCCCGTGTTAATTATCAACTTATATAAGTTTCACTCAACTACATCATTTGTTAAGAATCGACCACTTGTATATATATAGGCTAGGCTACTTTTTGGATAAATAAATAATAAATAATTAAAAAAAAAATTAAGGACTTGACACTATTTACATGATAACAGTACATTATTATATCATATGAGAGTCTTCATCAACTAGTGACATGACTCAATGAGTTTGAGAACAAGTAATGATTGTAAAAAGCAGTTTCTTATAATTTCTTATAATATATAAAGTCATGCTTTGATAACCATTACTTGTTTTTAAACTAATTGAATCACGTGATCAATTGATGAGTCCTCACAGAATAATATCTCACAAATTAGTAGTCCTTAATATAATAACATATGACCAATTACTTGTGATTACCATATAAGCAATGGTTCTTAGAGCACTATATATATCTTAGAGCAAGGATGTGGTTTGAGAACCATTACTTGTTCTCAAACTCTTTGGATCATGTGACCAATTGGTGGGGGGCTCTCTATCATATGATATAATAAGGTAATAGTTTCATGTTTAAATAATGTTAAGTGCTTTATTATATTCTAATTTATTTATTTATTGCATTTTAGCAAAATAACAGTGCTTGGAGGACCATTACTTGTTCTCAAACTCATTAGATCACGTATCCTATTGATGGTTCTCTCATATATATAATAAAGGATTAGTTACATATATTTAAATAGTGATAAGTCCCTTATTATAATTAATTATTTTTAGCTAAATAGTAGTCTAGCCAATATATACCAAATGATCAATTATTGACAGATGATTTAGTTGAGTAGAAAAATATCAGTTGACAATTGACATAGATCGATTTATGATATACATGTCCATAGTCCACCATCAACATAGAGGGTAGTCTATGATCATTGGTGGAGAAATCTGTTGACAATTGACATAGATTGATTTATGATATACATGCCCATAGTCCACTGTCAACATAGAGGGTAGTTTATGATTGTTGTGTTAGGGTTTTTGCCCTGATTTTCTTACCAAATTTAAGTTTTACTTTTCTTGAAAGGAAAATAAAAGTAATACCATAATTACTTTTACTTTTCCTAAAAGAAAAATATAAAACTCTTCCATATTTGGCTAACCTCTTTATTGTAGGAAAGGTTTTGAAATTCAATTAATAGAAGACCCCTCTTCTCATACCATAACACAATAGCATCCACAAGTGGTATCAGAGCCTACGGTTCAAAGGTCCAATGATTTGGTGAAACGAGATTAAAGACATGTTTAAAGTGGTTTCAAATCAAGTTGCAACCAAATTGATGATAATGAAGATTTTGTCCAACTACGTGTGGAGAAGAAGTTTCAACCATATTTTCAACATTCCTACTGCTGTATCTTTAAAAATAAAAATAAAATATTAATTTTCAATCCATTTTTAACCATGATATTTTAAACCTTATTTTTAACCATGGCAAGCAGCAGTGATGAAGATTATGTGAAGAACAAAGATAATATATGCAAGTGAAGAAGACGGATCAAATTTTGTCCAGAAAATCAAGCCAAAAAGGAGAGATTTGTTAGGATTTTTGCCCTGATTTTCTTACCAATTTAAGTTTTACTTTTTCTTGAAAGGAAAATAAAAGTAATACCATAATTACTTTTACTTTTCCTAAAAGGAAAATATAAAACTCTTTCATATTTGGCTAACCTCTTTATTGTAGGAAAGATTTTGAAACTCTATAAATAGAAGACTCCTCTTCTCATACCAGAACACAACAGAATCCACAATGTAGTCATAAAAAAAGTCTTGTTTATGGGGAGATTTATCCCTATAGGTTTTATGTCTTTCAATATTATTTTGAATATGTAGGTCGTTTGACCAAACCATATCAATAAGATATTTTTTAGTATTGTTTTATTTGTCATCTGATTTATCGCCTTGATGGTTTGCAACATGTTGTTGAGCTTTTACAACAATGAAGAAATTAATTGGAGATAACAACGATCAATTGGATAACAATGATTGAAATGAAGAAGATTTCTGTCGTTGGGGAGTGATTTTCCAATGAAAAACCTAGAATTTACACCGAGAAAGGGTTCTGAAAGGGAGAAAAAAAAAATGAAGCTTATTATGGAGGGAAGAAAATTAATTTTATTTTTAAAAATTCTGAATTAAATAAAAATGACTGAGAGTTAGGGATAATAACGATTGAATTGGAGAAGCTTTCCGTCATTGAGGAGTGACTTTTCGAGGAAAATTAAGCCTGGAATTCGCATCGGAAAAGAGATCTGAAGGGGAGAAAAACGGAGCTTTTGGAGGAAAGAAAATCAATTTTATTTTTGATTTGGGGTTTTTAATTTTTTTTTTTTTTTGGGTGGTGGGGGTGGTGGAGGGGGGAACTGCTTATAGTTTTGTAAGACTTTGGGAATGCGACTTTTTATATTTTTCAAAACTTTGAGGCTAGAATTAAAGACTTTTAAACTTATTTTACTGTTGTCATAGTAGGAGGATAATATACTTCACCAATTTTTAAGACTTGTGGTGTATTCCTTTATTGTACCAATTTAATTTTTGAATGCAGGCAGTTGCTTCTCCAATTGGGGATTCCACACCAATCCCGCATAATTACTAGGGAAGAAAATCAAGTGGCAGATGCACTAGCTAAGAAGGGATCTTGTACTAGAAACTTTAATGTTTTTGTCAAGTGGCAGTTTCACCGTTGTTTGTGTACGAAAAAGCAGAAGCAAATAAAGAAGGAACTATTTTTGTCAGGCTATAGAGGCCAGATACCAGTACTATTAAATTTACCTATAATTACAGTCCCTTTACCTCAAACAATACTAGTGGCTTTGCCGACTTGTTACCTTGTAATGATGCATGTTATTAATATAATATAAGCACTCTCTTTTACCCAAAAAGAAAAAGACGTGTGTTGTATTTACCCAATTGAAAACTCAAAGAGGGTATTCTGCAAATCTTAATTCTTTGAGTTCAATAAAGTCACAACATTCCCACTATTTGAAACAACTTTCTTTAGCTGTGTTATTGATCACAGACTATACATGACCAAATTTTCTTGTCCCATCATTAGCTTTTTGAGCATATGCATTAGTTTGAGATAAGTATTTCATTTTCATAGGTCCACTTTAGGGTTGTTGATGTGTTTTGAAAGATCTTATCTTTGATTTCTGTTGCCATCAAGATAAGGAGTTTAACACTTCTCTGCCATTCTTTAGCATATTAGTGGGACATCTATGTTAATGCTCATGAATTGGAACTCAATATTATCTCCCTGATGAATGCGTTTTCTGGCAAGCTCACCATCAAAATACCTTGCTCTACCTTCACTTGAGTATGTTGTCATCAATGGAATGGATGGTCCTTTAGGAAGAGGATAATGCGTCTTGAAGTAATAAGCAAGCCAACCATACACGTAATGAATGGGAAAGGATATTTTGAGGTGCTCAAGCTGTGAAGATTTATAGACCCTGTTTAAACCATTATAAATGCTCGATAAGACCGAAACCGCAAGACTGAATGATTGTTTATCTGTCATCATGGCTGCAATCTTAAAAGTTCCTGGACGAATAAGATCATCCTTAGAGGGAAATACAAAGGTGCATAACCAACATGATAAAAAGGCCGCCAAATATGTATTAGTCCTCTGTTCGTACTCCACTTCAAGTTTAGAAAATGTCGCATCATCTGCACTTGACTTTGCTGCTTTAGGAATAGCCCCGGTTGGGTTATGTGTTGACTTCAAGCTAACAGATTTTTTCTCCTTCCTCAATGGAGCTGGCTCGTACCTCAAGACCCTTTTGCACCAAAACTTTATCCACTTGCTTATAGGAACTATTGGATTAGAAGTCTCTCCTTCTTGAAGATATTGGAAGGCTGCAAATAAGAATTCACAAGAACGGGGGATGAATTTCTCATTCTTTTCATCAACACCTGTGAGCTCTTTAGCTTCGGGCACTACTTCTTCAGAAGGAAGACCTCCAATGGGTAAACCCCCAATTTTATGTAAATCCCAAAGAGATATGGATAGCTCCCCAACTGATGTAAGCAATGTGTTGGTATTTGGACACCAAGCTTCAAAGAATGCCTGCAATATGTTCGAATTTCGATCATAAGTAAATAGAGAAGCATAAACAGTATCATATATTTCTGCTGCCTTCAAGGTTTGCTGGCTTCCAGCCAATATGTCTTCAGCCCATTCCCAGTATCCTTGAGTGTGGTGATATTCACCGGTTATCTTTATGGTACCTGCCCAACGTATATCTCCCTGGAGTACTCGACGTCCTAAGCAAGGAAGGGTGCTCGCAATATTTAGTTGGCGTTGGTTAGGAGTCTGAAGAGACCATACTTTAATAGGCCGATTAGAACAAATGTCGTTTTCTGAAGTCCATTCTAACATATGAAGAGAATTTCGCAAGGGTGGCCACAGATCCGCATACCTGCCGACTATTGGAGTATCTGTCAATAGCTTAGATAAAACTGTACCGTCATCGGCCTCGATTAGGAGATACTTGTTTTTGGAAGATAAAGATGTGTAGTCTCTGAAGCGAACCATCTCTGCAAGCTGCATAAACAAAAGAACCTTGGTCAAATACAAAATGGTAATTCAAAAAAAAAATACCTGCAGGAACGCCAACTGACAGAAAGGTCCTCCATGTTTTGTCTTTGTTGGAATATAGTCACGTATACTAGAGCCAACGAGTTTATCAAACTTGAAGCCGAACTTGTCAGGTCTCAAGGTGACGGAGGCGAAGTTAAACTCTCGCACCTTAAGCTTACCATTACATAAGTACATCGGTGAAGGGGACTAAACTTGAAGCCGAACTTGTCAGGTCTCAAGGTGACGGAGGCGAAGTTAAACTCTCACACCTTAAGCTGACCATTGCATAGGTACATCGGTGAAAGGGACCAAACTTGAAGCCGAACTTGTCAGGTCTCAAGGTGACGGAGGCGAAGTTAAACTCTCGCACCTTAAGCTGACCATTGCATAAGTACATCGGTGAAGGGGACCAAACTTGAAGCTGAACTTATCAGGTCTCAAGGTGACGGAGGCGAAGTTAAACTCTCGCACCTTAAACTGACCATTGCATAGGTACATCAGTGAAAGGGACCAAACTTGAAGCCGAACTTGTCAGGTCTCAAGGTGGTGGAGGCGAAGTTAAACTTTCGCACCTTAAACTGACTATTGCATAAGTACATCGGTGAAAGGGACCAAACTTAAAGCCGAACTTGTCAGGTCTCAAGGTGACGGAGGCGAAGTTAAACTCTCGCAGGACCAAACTTGAAACCGAACTTGTCAGGTCTCAAAGTGACGGAGGCGAAGTTAAACTCTCGCACCTTAAGCTGATTATTGCATAGGGACCAAACTTGAAGCCGAACTTGTCAGGTCTCAAGGTGACGGAGGCAAAGTTAAACTCTCGCACCTTAAGCTGACCATTGCATAAGTACGTCGGTGATAGGGACCAAACTTGAAGCCGAACTTGTCAGGTCTCAAGGTGACGGAGGCGAAGTTAAATTCTCGCACCTTAAGTTGACCCTTCATGAATGTTATATGTTTGAGGTCTACCTACATAAGAAGAAAGGAAAGAGAATAAAAGGAAAAGTTAATAAAGGGAAGAGAAAAAAAAAATACCTGACACTTTGATGCTTGTAAATTGAATTTGAAGCTACCATATCACAAATATGTGGTATAATAATGATTAGCCTATGGGTATTTATAGGTGTAGTGGGGCGGTTTATTTTCCCTAATCATTGATTAATTTGGAGAGGATTCATGGTAATTTTAGTGAAATATGGAATGGGACTGCTAAAGGCGGTGGTATTATTTGTTACCAACTAAAATACTTCTCCTAATTGGTTTCAAATTAACCAAATGTGGTTTTTATACAAAAAAAATAAGCTAATGAACGAGTTTCTCAAATCATTTATTGCCAGCTAGTGTTTGGCACGTGGAAAACAAGGCAAATCCAAATTTGAAAATTTGCTGATCCAAACTTGCTATCTATTAGTATATGCCACGTGGCACTTGCTCCTCTTTTAAAAGGAGAGACAATTATTTTAGTGATATGAGAAAGTATTTTGGCAGTTACAATTCTCCACTAAGGATACAATTACCCAAAATCCTTCTACAAATTAGAGGATATTACTTTCACCCTGGTCTTCAAAAGATTAAATATCTCCAACAAGTCTCGAAGTAAGGGCATTTGTGATCATATAAATTTTAAATATATTAGTCCAAATAAATATGGTAGATTAATATAATTGGATTAATTATTTAAGTCCAATAAATATGGATTTAATTAAAGCCCAAAATTCATCGGGTTAGTCCAGTAATTTGGCAAAATTCATCGGGCTAGTCCAGTAATTTGGGCTACAAATAACGAGCCCACTTGGTTAAGCCCAATATGTCATCTTATTCTAGAGGCCCAATTTGGCGCCACGTGTCAAATGACGTAGCATGCCAAGTCAAGTAAGGGAGCCAATAGGACCGTACCACATGTCAAAATGATGCAGCATGCCTAATCAAATTCAAGGCCAATAAAAATGTGCCATGTGTACAAATGACATGTTTCAACCAATCAAATATGGTCATGTCACTTCAATCTGATTGGCCAGAAAAAGCCCATCTTCACCATGACTCTTCCCTTTCCACAACTATAAATAGGGGCCTCATAATTCAAAAAAGGGACGAACAATCCTAACGAAAAGCAAGAGAGAGCTCGTGGATCAAACACCACAAATTTCTCTACAAGCTACAAGTTCAAGCATTCAAGTTTATAAACAACTGAAGATCAAGACGAAGATTCAAGATCAAGCTCAAAAGCCCTTGAATCCAAATTCACAAGTCAAGATCAAATCCACCAAGTTCACAAATCAAGTTCAAGTTCATCAGGTTCAAGATCAAGCTCGAAGCCCTTGAATTTATATTTAGAAAAGCAAATCAGAGGATTCATAGAGATTGTAACACTCACATATTAAAATCAATAAACAATTGTTGCAATATTTTTCTGTCCCGATTATTATTTTCTCGGTCGCGAATTTTATTGTCTACAGTTGTATTTACCCAATTGAAGACTCAAAGAGGGTATTCTGCAAATCTTAATTCTTTGAGTTCAATAAAGTCACAACATTCCCACTATTTGGAACAACTTTCTTTAGCTGTGTTATTGATCACAGACTATACATGACCAAATTTTCTTGTCCCATCAATTAGCTTTTTGAGCATATGCATTAGTTTGAGATAAGTATTTCATTTTCATAGGTCCACTTTAGGGTTGTTGATGTGTTTTGAAAGATCTTATCTTTGATTTCTGTTGCCATCAAGATAAGGAGTTTAACACTTCTCTGCCATTCTTTAGCATATTAGTGGGACATCTATGTTAATGCTCATGAATTGGAACTCAATATTATCTTGTACAGTTGATTATAACTCTCATGGTGCTAACAAATAAGAGAAAACAACAAAATGGTTAACTGCTTAGTGCGGTTTTGTAATAGTATATGTTAGTACTCCCTTTGTCCTTTTCGTCTGTTACTTAAATAAAAAAAAAAGAAAGAAGTTTTCTCTGAAATAATTGTTACTTTAAAAAAGTTCAGGAAGATACTAGCATTGTTTTTCAATTCCACAATTACTACTCTAAGAATAAGGTATATAATAATTTATTATTCATCTAAAGAAGAGATTAGAATAATTGAATCCTTATTTTCAAAATACGATAGGTTCATGTTAAGAATCTCAAAAATTAAATCCATCAATTTTTAATTTTAAATCTGCACTACATGCATGTCGAAGTTGTCACGTGAAGGTAATGTTGCATGGATGGGGACATTCCAGAGGCTCTTCTGATTAAACTAGCTAGCTTTTGAGTTCCATATATGCATCCCTTTTCTAAGTAGGAAAGGAAAGCATATACATATTACATGCTGCTAAAAGACAGAAAGTGGGGCTAATCTCCCACATGGAAACTAAAGTTTTGCTGTTATCAATTAGCTTAAAACAGTACACGGGTGGCAATGATGAATGGCTGCCAAAGATTATTATACATAATTAATATTACCCTTCATCTCTAAAACCACAAATTAATTTTCAAACAGAAAGGGGCACATGACATGAATGGTATTTCAGGGTGCACTATGACCCTACCATAATGGACTTCCAAAATGTATGTTGAAATAGCAACATCCAAGATCTGAAAATATGAGCTCAGAATTCATAACTTATATTAGCCCTGTCTCTCATTTTCTCCCTTTTGAAACACATAAAAAAAGGTGATTTTTGAAAAACAAATAGTATTTGAATTAGTTAAATTGAAAAAGAGTATTTGAAAATTGAAGTTATGTTTGAAATTTTATGAGTGGAAAAGATTTTTCAAATTTGAAATTCATCTTCAATCATTATTTTTAAAAAAAAAAATAAAAATCAATCAAATATATATTTAAACATTGTATTGAAATATGTTTGTTGAAAAAAAGGAAAAAACAATTCGAATTAGGACAAACGACTTCGTAGTCTTAGCGTCCAAATTTTACCCTTAATGATAGACTGAATTGATAAAACAATCATTTTTCACTAGGAAAATAAATTGAAAAGACCGATTGAACTCTCATTACCCCTCATTTAAAAGGATATTTATTTTGGTAATTTGCATATACCTGACTTATATGCCAGAAGTCTTCTTTTATCATGTGACCTTTGTGCTCAACCAAACACTTTCGCATAAAATAGAATAGATGGAATAACTTTTAGAGTTTTTCACGTATTATATCTATAGCCTTTAGGAGGAAAATGATGGGTTATAAGTCCCACTTTCACTACTCCATATATGTCCCACTATGCCTTCTTGCGTGTTGGATTTATCTATAATTTGTTTTAACTTATATATTTGTTCATGTATAAATAGAAGCCTAGCTCATTTGGAGCTTTTGCGTACTTACATGCATATGCTTAATTAGTGAAAGTTTGGTTAGAGAGATCAAAGGGCTAATATTAGAGCAAAAATATGAGGAGGCTGCTGAAATTTTCAAAGTTAAAAAGAATGGTGAAACAACAAAAGGGGAAGCTTTACATTATGAGGATTTGTATAACTATGCTTTTGTGTTGGGACAACTACTCTTAGAATCTATACTATATATGATAGTTGAGATTAATTCATAGCTTTCTTGCTTTTAATTTTGCTATTTCTTTTTCATCATTTCGTAAATGGCGTTATGTTGTTTTTTTTTGTTTTTTTTTTTTAATTCTATATAATTGTAAGTCGAGTATTAATTAGTTATCCCTTTTGTTTATATTTTTCCTAGCTCGTTGGAGTTTTCTATAATCTTTCCTTTGGTTTTTTCTATAATCTTTCCTTTTGTTTTCTCTATAATTTTTGTATAAATAGACTGTTCATAATCAAATATTATTAAGGATGTTACACTTTTATTTATTTAATTTGTCTTCACCACGATCCCACACGTCTGGACCTGATTCTTTTTTTATGAGCCAAACACTTAAACATTATTTTTGATAATGGTTGACGGTAAAACTCGAAGCCTGGACGGACCTCATCTTGCTTGCTCAGATACCATGTTGAAGTGTATATATGAACATCTCATCTAAAAACTTAAATTGTTAGAAAGATCACATATTGTTATTAATTTAATTTCTATTCAAATCTACTTATCAAGCAAAGGACTAGGACAATAAGTAGATGGCTAAGGAAACATTGTACTTCTCATATTGCAAGGAATCAAAGTTCAAGCATTTATAACCAACGACGATGATAGTATATATTATTGGGGGTCTTTTCATCATCTAATTTTCCTAATAGTAAATATATTATCTTTAGAATAATTTAAAGAATCTTTCATTATTATCCATCTCCCAACTATACCTATTTGTATGAATATCCCCACAAGATGTATACATGGAAAAACACTTGCTTATTGTAAGTGACAAATATGGGCTTGCTTGTGCAGTACTGAAATAGTAGACAACTAGGGAGACAAGCTGTTCATTCTGCTTAATCTTCTTACCATATCAGTAGGACCCATACAACCTGGCATACACCACCCAATCAGCAAACAACATCTGTCACTACCGCAAAATTTCTCTTTTTTTCCTTCTTGTTTTCTCAAAATTTCCCACTATATATGTTGGCTATGAAAGAATCATTGTTATTTTCTCCATTTATTTCTTGACTAGCCAAAAAGTTCAAACTTTTCAAGTTTTTTTTTTTCTCTCACACTAGATTTTTGTTAGTTCCAACTCCGATCGATCCAATTTGTTTGGGATTGAACCGTAGAAATAATTGTTGTTTCTATTTGATACTATTATTTTATTTAGTACCATGAACATGGCAAGGGACATACTATTATTGCCAAGAAAATGTAAGTTTAGGTCATGGCAAAGGTGTAGTAGGTACATTCAAGAACAAAGAACAAGGCTTTATATCATCTGGAAGTGCTCAGTGACTCTTCTTCTTTGGAATGACAGCATGATTGAGCATTTTGATGAAGAAGAGACATCAATCTAGACTATAGTATATGCTGGTAATTCATCCATCTTCTTGTTTCTTGGCAAAATGAAGGGTCAAGTGTGCGTACCAGCAGTGTCGTAGCCAGAAATTTCGTTAAGGATGTTTAAGATTTAGTATATACGTATGAAAAATAACTTTTGACCTATATACTTCATGTGATTTTGATATTGTACATAATATAATTTTTCGATGAAGGGTGTTCAACTGACCACCCTTTATTACGTGTGGCTACCCCACTGTGTACTAGCAAGTAAAACTAAATAGCATACTGTTTATCAGCATATATCCTGTCATATCTTATGTATAGCTTAAGTTCATGTAATGGCCTTCAATTTTTGAATGCTATCCTCTCCCACATAGGGAAGATAGATAGGTCTGTGAACCAATTAAGTTTGTAGCGAAGGCCAGTAGTGGTGATCTGACAATTGGTTGGCGGGTTTGATAGAATTCAGTATTAACGGTCCAATCATATGTATATATAAAGAAAAAATAAGTATTAATAAATTTAGATGTGCATTTTTATAAATTGACTTTTTCATTTCAAGCTCGCAATGTTTAGATTTTGAATTCAATAAGTTAAAGTAAAAGAGAAATTTATCCGATATATATATAGCATATTGGCGAGTTACTTAATTGTGTATTTAAATTCCATCTACTAATAATATTAGGTTTTTCTAATTCAATTTTTGAAATTGAAATTACATGGTATACCATCTTCAAAAAAGATGCCGACTCTCATTTTTAAAGGGATTTTATTTTAATTATATCCCATGTAATAGATCAAATTTAACATTAATTTCTCTACCTTCTTTTTTCAAAACTATACTTTTTAAAAAAATCGGTAAAAGCCTTTAATAGTTCCTCTATATTTTTCGAGAGTTCCCAAATTCAATATTTGATTTCACCCCTTTTTACCGAATGAAAAATTATCACCCATAAACAAATCATATTCTTGTTTCATCTATTTTTTATCGAAAGAGATTTTGATGAACTCCTCGACTCTAAGCTGGCTCCGCACTTTACCCTTTTTAGTTTATTTAACAAGAAACACATAAAGAATTAGATTCGTACAAAACAAAAATTAGGGAAGTAGAAGTTCGTGAAAATTTGGTTTGCCCAAATTAATTTACTCCCCTTCCTCTTTAACCGTCGTATAAGTGCATTAAATTAAAATAACGTATATATATATATATAAATTGTTCTCTTTGTTTACTTTTACTTGTCAACTTTAGACTTTGCACGCCCCATAAGAAATGGTGATTAATATCAATATTTTACCTCAATATTCATACTAATTGATGTATAGTCTTAGGTCTTCAAAAGAGATTTGAAGAATAAGTAATTAATGTTGAGGGCAAAACAGAAAAAAATAATTATCTTTTCTTGATATGTTAAAAGTGAAAACTAAAAGTAACGATACATTATTGAAATACTTAACAAGTAAAAGTGAATAGCGCTTAATTAGTTTCCTTTTATTTCACTTTCCTAATTAAATAGTAAACAGAATCCCACATAAACACGGATTAGAATTACTCTTACTTTCCTTTTATTCCTAGCACAATCCTATTTGAATTAGGATTAAAATAACTTATAAATATGTGAGTTATTAGAGTCTACAAAATTCTTCTCATACTTACTCGTCATTCTTCTCCTCTAATATATATAGCTTTAGTTATTAGAGTCTATAAAATCTACAAAATTTTATGGCTACACAGTATGTTCATCCACGTTACTGGCAAATTGGATATTTTCCGATATCACGATATTCGAATTGTCAAATTCAATCCATGAAAAATCCCGCAATCAACAAAAAAACAATTTTCATTGCCTGGTATTTTCCTCCTGAGGGGTATATTAAGATCAACACCAATGACAGTTTCATGCCTAATTCGGGATTAGCAGGGTTTGGAGGAGTTGTACGAGATGATAAGGGGAATAGGCTAGGCGGGTTCTACGGGAGACTTTGCGTGAAAGTGAAATCTAGTTTTAAGGCGGAGTTATGGGCTCTACATGGTGGTTTGACCCTAGCAAAGAATTACAATCTGAAGAAAGTCGTCATCGAAACAGACTCAAGTGTTGCCATAATGTTGCTAACGGTAGGGGGTAACAACACCGCTGAAAGTCACCCTGATCGTGCTATTATAGAAGAATGCATGAGTCTCATATCTGAACTTGGAATTACTCTAATTCATACTTTGAGACAAGGAAATAGTTGCGAAGATCACTGGCAAAGAAAGAAGAGTTGGTAATAATACATCATCCACCATATTCCGTTCAACAATTGCTTCTTGCGGATATGGCTCACGTTGCATGTGCTAGGTATCCCAAACATGTAACCTAACAATCTGCTAACGAGGGATAAGATATATATTGTGAAGTTGTATTATTTGTAAAAATCGAAAACAATAATTGTAATGGAAGGTTTTTTAGAAAAATGTCTAAGATCATATGAGCAATCTTTGATTTGTTATCCTGATTTGCGATACTATAACAATTGTTGAAACATTCAGCAACAATTTAATGTCTATTGGATTAATAGTTAATACTGTAGAATAAACGGTATAGTAGTTGGTAATGTTTTTGGTATAATTGATTAAATTAGTTATTAACTTTAAAAAATAGTAAAGTTATTAATCCAGTATGTCAAAATTTAATCGAACTTTGTATTCATTAGAGTAGACATGTGTCAAAATGTTACAAGTTTGAAAATGAATTTGAAAATGTTACAGTTTCAGCTTAGTCGTTTCTTCGAGTTTGAAAATATGAAGAGAAAATTAGTTTCTCAAAGTGATTTTGGCTTGAATACTTTAATTGGGATTTGAATAATGATCAGAATATTATAATTTTTTAATACTGCTAGTTTTTATTAGAAAATTGTTGTTTTGAAGTGGATATTGAAGTTCTTCTATAAATGTTATATTTTTTAAAAAAATTTGAATAATCTAGTTGTGGTTTGAATCATGGTTAGAATATGTGTCAACTCACAATTAAATCATAACAGTTTATATGCAAATATCATATATTTAGACTGCTATAAATATTGAACACAATAAAGTTTTTTTTGCCAAGATACTACATCAAATATAAAATTTCATCAAAAATGGAGTTCCAGTCTACCCTCAAAATACAATTTCTTTGTATTGACCCTCCAGGTCATTTTTTCGATTTTCGTGCATTTTTGACATTTTGTGCCTTTTCATAGTGGCTACAAGTCATTTATAACTTGCCGGGAGCGTCGGTTCGATTTTTGGGTATGTAGTTCGTTTGGATTTTAAGCCCATTTTCCTGTTTTGGAGCTTTTGAAGTTGAGAAATTGGTCTCAGACCAAAACATCTAGTAAACGGTCTTGGATAAAATTCTGACTGTGCTGTTAGCTCCGAAGCGTGGATTTTAGACTAGAGGGACCCTTGGTCCTAGTCCCAAGGCTTCCGGATTCATTTTGGGCTATTGGTCGGAAGTTGGTTAAAACGACACATTAGGTTTGAGACCCACATTTTATTAAAACGACCTCCAATAGAAATTTTGTCAATTCCGTTGAGTCCGAAATATCATTTTCGATGGGGTAGCATAGTTCGTTTGCGTCCATGGCGTTCCGGATGGGCCTGGAGCACCTAAACAAAAATTGGACACTGCTGGTTTTCTGGTGCATCGCCTTAGCGACCACCTTGGCGCCTAGACGAGGTCGCCTTGGCTACCAAGGGTGGCGCCTTGATGATGGCTTAGCTGGAAGCATCATGGGAGCCTGGGCGACTCCATTTGGCACCATGGCGACCAAAATGGGTGTCTAGGGGATGGAGCTGAGCCTTTTTAGGCTTTCTCCCTCCTCGACCCCAAATCATTTTCCACCATTTTCAAACCTCTTGGGACACCTTTGAGCTCCAAAATCATTTGGGGAATGTTGATTTAAGGCCAGATTGATCAGGGAACATCAAGTTGGTCTTCATCTCGTCCGAATCTCATAAGTTCCGAGCTTCTCTCCTCTTGATTTCTCCATTAAAGTTCTTGAATTTCTCTTATGTTGGGGCTGATCTAAGTGGGTTATCGAGCTCGAATTGTGCTAAAATTTTGGGCACATATTTCTTGAATCATGAGGGACCTAATGACGGGTCCAATTTTGGGATTTCATGCATGGATCCCACGAGTTCATTTTAGATCTGATTTTTGACCAGATCTATTATTTCAATATGGGTATCGTTTTACTCGTATTAACGTGTAGATTATGATTTTGATAGTATGACATTATTTTTGAGATTGTGGAGAAAAGAGAGTGGTTCGTGGATGATTCAGGACTGCGGTTCAGCTATGGTCTACTCTTCTCTATGAGATTGTGTATTATATAGATTGCACACTAGATAGGGATTATAGGATAGGTCTATACCTAGTGTACCATGACTTGACCTCTTTAGGGGATTTAGAATAGAAATGTAACTCGAGCCTTAGCCTAGAATACCCATTATGGTTGTAGAATTTCATTACACCCGATTATAGACTTGTTTAACCATAGATTGACATGAAAGATCCTTTGGTATTAGACTTACCATATAACATAGTGAATTGGATGATATCCCCCCAATTAGATCCTTGCAGTAGCTTTATGCCCCCGTTTACCGTAGTTTCGCAAATTATGGTGCTGATATTTTGTTAATTTATATATTGTTGGGCCCAAGGCCGTGGTTATGATACCAGTTGGCCACCAGGTTAGTATTCTTCTCTTTTAAAGGACGTGGTTTAGTTCTTAGATGCTTGGACGTTTAGATTTGTATTGTTTGGATACTGGTGAAGGCATGCATACATTTAGAAGTATTTATGCTTATTTAGTGGTACGATTCCGGTTAGAACCTTGATTTTTCTACTATTTTTTTAAAGGGATTTATTCTCAATTTTTCACTTTTAAAGTTAATTCTTTTAAAACGGAAGTCGTACCACCCTTATTATTGGATTATGATATTTTAAACTAAGTTTGCTACTTTGGAGATTAGACCAAAGTTGATTCTGGTCTATTATTGATCCACTCTTTTCACCACTGCTTATTCACTTCGGTCGAGGGAGTTCCCGATCATTTCTACATTATTATATCATTTTAGTCCTGAATTTGATCTCGGGCAAGAGATTTACAGATTTATACTTACTTAGCATCAGTTCGAGTCCAGACACCTTATTATACTCTGATTTCTCTCTGATACTGGACGGAGTAGATTGATTATGATGGTTATTGGAAGTCCTGGTTTGGGATCAGGCAATATATACGGATATCTAAAGCCTTCTATGGATTTTTCTATCTGGGGACCGCGTACCAGAAGGGGTGATATTCATATGTCCTGCCTTGCGAGCCGGCGAGCCAAAGAAGGTGTATATACTTGGTACGGTTTGGCACTCAATTTACGTTGCATTCATTCATTCATATGCATTGCCTATCACCAGTATAATTATTTGACGTTTGTATCTATCGGTCTTATGGGGGGCTGTGTAGATATAAGTTATAGTTGTTGTTTGTTGAGTGTTTGCTTGTGCCTTACGGGCTTATGGGAGCCCGATTAGGTTATTGATTGTCAGGGTTAGCCGGTTATATTATTGTATAGTTCTTGGTATGTTGGTTATGGATTGGTACCTGAGGTTTGTCGGTACGTTTTTGATCCCTTTTCTCATTATTATGGTAGGATTTATCATTGCTAGATTACTTTCTGATTACTCACATTTTGGTTAGAGAACGTAATTATGCTAGAGTTAGTCCCCCCCCCCCCCGGATATTTGGTTATGATCCTCGTGATGTTATACTAGTTTTCCTCAGGGTAGTACCTTCATATTTGGTTAGCTGTATAGCGCAGTCGTATATCTACTCTTCTCTAACTACTATTTGTATATCATTCCTTTTTTCCTACTACTATTGTATATTGTATATCTCTTTCTTCATTCTACTATTATATATAGACTGGCTATTTATGGTATCACGTTTTCACCCCTGATTACTGGTAGAATATGATAGTTTATCCTTATTGATTCATTAGCGTTATTAGGTTTTGTTTCTTAGGTAGTTGACTGTTATATATATTTTTGTTTTGCACACTATTTATACTTGCATCATCTTTGGAGATCAGTAGGAAGATGCCTACTGAGTACCTCATATTTGGTACTCATACTATACTTCTATATCCTGCATATCATAGTACGAGTTCTCATCGTTGACGTGTGCATCGTGCGGAGCTGCCATGGATCGAAGATTTGGAGTGAGTTCCTGACGTCCGGAGTTGTTCCTGCTCTCTCTCAGTTGTTGGACTGATCTTTATTTTGTATTTCGGAGACAGTTTTGTATATATGTATTATGCTTACTTTGTACTCTTGTTTTGTTAGAAGCTCTTGTACTGACTTCATCAGATTTTGGGGTTATTTCTCTATATTAGTCTCTTTATTGTATTCATTTTCTGCTGCTTTCTTCTTTTCTCTTGATAGTCCATTACTTGTCGTTCCAGAATATGGGTCGGCTTACCTACTAGTGGATTATAGTAGGTGTCATCATGACTTGAGAAATCGGGTCGTAACATGCTTAGACTTGAAATTCTCAACCTCCATGCTCATGTGCGGATAAAAAAGAATAAGTAATGGACAAATTAGACATTTGATGCCGATATTAGTTTACCCATAGTACAACGACCTTATCTTTTAAAAATCAACAAAATCCAATCACAAATTGATCCTTAAACCAATAATCCTCAATTTCTTATCTTTGAGGTTTCAAATTTCATCTTTTACGAATCAAAGCATGAAACACAATGGACTGTTCTTCAAAACTGAACAAAATAATGGTATAAACACGTTTAAAACATTTGTACAAGAAAAAAACATCAAAAATTGTCTCAATTGGAGTTTCTTAGCTCTAGCGCCCAAAATGCTGAGAATACCAAAATTCTTAAATCTGCCATTTTTTATAAAATCACAGGGACTTTTAGTGGTGACCTTCGCGTTCACAACAAAAGGTCAACGTTCATGAAGCCTTTAGTGGCAACTCTTCGAGGTCATGACTAAAGCCTCCAATCGTGATTCTGGCTACACTAGCAACATCTGTCCACGCTAAAATGACCATATTTCCCTCATATAAACTCAAAAAGCAACGATTCTTTTTACAACGGTTTTAAAATTTCAATATGGATCTAATGGTTCAATCAAAACACCATTTAAATATTATTTGCTTCAGGTGATACTATTAAGGCTCAACAACGTAAAATTTCAAACTTTGATCAATTATCCAAAACTAATCCGAGACCTCCCAGACACAAATCAACAGGGCAAATCGATCATTAACTATATGCCAGGCAAGTTGAAATCATCAAATCACTCATATGATGTCGTTTTGACTAAATGATGACAGAAATCAACTCTTACCTTCTAAATTTTCAAACTTCCTCTCAATAACCCAAAACTCATTTGAATGCCTCGAAATCCAAACCAATAGTCCAACTAACTCAAAAATCACATTCTGTAATTAATGGAACTGTCGAAATTCTATTCCAAGCTTGTTTTTCTCAGATGTTGACTTTGGTCAACCATTTCAATTTTTTAAACTTTCAAAATAAAAACCTCCTCCAAATCCCATCCGACCACTTCAACAAATGTGTAAAACCTCTAACTAGGTCATAAGTCACCCTTCGGACCTAGTGAAATTGTCAAAACTCAAAATTGACTTTGTTAAATCCAAATATTGACTTTGGTCAAATCTTTGAATTTCTTAACAACTAAAACTGAAAATCTTCTTATAAATGCATCCAATCTGCTTGGAAACCTTGTCATCCATTCTAATAAGTCATAATAAGCATAATAAACTATGATAAGATTTACCTTAGAGAAACATGTTCAAAAGAAGAAAACGACCATGCGATTCATTTTACATTTCAATTTATATCTCCTTTTCAATTATCATTACTCAATATTGATAGTGTTTTGATATTACCAATTCCTCTTAAGAAGTTTACACTAATCAACATGAGAAATACACGCAACATACGTATCCATAGACTAGCTATTTATATATGTATAGAACCAAGATATATACGTTTGTTATACTAAATGATTGTTTGGTTACCAGCATTAAATAATAAGAATATCTAGGAGTTGGAATAGGTTGAGATATCCCATGAGACTAGCTATTCCACCCTACCCTCTATATGATGAGATAGCTAATCCCATTATTTTAGTGCAAAATATATTCTAAAACTAACTAATACCTAGACTAAACGCAAAATAAAATAATTTCACATTTTATATTGAAATTATCATCTCTTATCACACCAACCAAAATGACCCCTAAATATACATAAAACTTGAGAGCTAGCTGGCCAACTCCAATTATGCTTATATATTCCAAACATGAGGGAGTATAAGTTCGCTTCCTTACCTTACTCCTCCTTAAAAACTGATCTCCAGCATACCCTTAATTCACATTTTACATGATTCATCCTTTGTTCTTGTTGTGATTTACCCATGTATTCTTATTATTAATCCGATTAATAAATTTAAACTTACGTTTCCTCTTGTCTTTCTCCTTAGACTTTCTCTAGTTCTTGATAGTTTTTTCATGAGATTATTGATCTTTTTTCAAAGAGATCTCTGTTCTGATTTTTCTTACCTTCTTTTTGCTCCCTCTTCTATTTACCTTTTTACTTTAGCCTTAGTTATCATATTCCTTAAGCTTTCCAAGGTATCCTATGTTTTCTCTTCTTGTGCATTGAGATTTTAGTGTTAGTTATATAGTCATAAAATATCAATGTTTTACTTTTCTTTCTATGGACAAGTAAGAAATTATGCAATTTCTTTTCTCACTACTTTTCTATCTCCCATCTGCATCTAACCTTTAAATAATCTTTCCGACTCCTAGTATATTACTACTTTATTTTTCTTTTTTTTATTCATTTTAGGTTGTAGTGGATGTTTTGACTAAGCCTCGACATATTACATATAAAGGACTCGCTAACCTACTAACTGAATAAGACTTTGTACTCCCTCTGTTTCAAAAAGAATGACCTACTTTCCTTTTTAGTCCGTTTCAAAAAGAATGACCCTTTCCTTTTTTGGCAACACTTTAATTCCAACTTTCCACATGGCATATTTAAGACCACAAGATTCAAGGGCATTTTGGTACATTTGCCATAACTTTAATTTAAGACCACAAGATTCAAAAGTCTTCTTTATTTTCTTAAACTCCGTGCCAAGTCAAACTAGGTCATTCTTTTTGAAACGGAGGGAGTATTACTTTTCTTTCGTGGTGATTATATTTTCGTATCAAAACTAACATAGACGGCCTTATGTTTCTTTTCTTTTAGGATGATGATCATTTTCATGTTGATTTATAAGACTATCAAACACATGTAATAACCCCCAAGGTTGTTTTTGTAGTTTTCTATCTTTTCCCTCATTGGACCTTTTCTTGAGCTTTGGATTAGTATTTATAACTTGCTGGGATGAGTGGTTTGCCTTTCTGGATGGTTGGAGTGTTTTGGAAAAACTCAAAATTTTTTGAAGGTTGGAACTTAACATAGTTACCCAAAGTCAAAATTTGAGGTTAGAAAGGTGGTTTCTGATTCTATTAAGTCCAAAGTGTGTTTTGTGACTTAGGTGGACAGTTTGTAAGGGTCCGAGGAACTCGAAATAATTTGGACCCTTGGTTGAGAAATTTGAGTTTTTTAAGTTTGGAGCTGACCAGCACCAATATTTAATCAAGATGATCCTGAAATGGAGATTTTTCATCAAGTTTGACGTACGTTTTATGATCGATTTCACTATTGAGTTATGTCTAAGGGGTCTCGGATGAGTTTTAGGCGTTGAAATCAAATTTTTTTTTTTGGTTTAAAGACAGTCTTGGAGCCCTTTTATTAAAAAACAAAATGAACTATTTACAGAACCAGGCACAAAAGTGACCTTGCCCAACAAAATCAAATATTATCAATGACAAAAGAATCCATAAACACTTTAGGAAAGTTGGTAGAAGCTTCGACACTTCTCCATCTTCCACATCTCTTATCTCTCTTGATTTGTTCTTGTAGATTCTTAGTTCATCTCATAATCACTCTTGAAGCTACTTAGGATTTTACGCATGTATCAAGCTCTTGGGTTTCATCGTCAGGAAAGCAAAAGTTCAAGCTCAATCTCCACCTGCAATCTCTATCTTCACTTCAGCTAAGTCCCGATGTTCCTTTTGTTCATTGTTCTTCTTTCATCATTTCCTTACATAGATGGGTTGAACTTCAAATGAAGTTAATACCACCACCAGATCTAAGAAATTGAATCTAGAAGAACATAAAATTCTTTATTTTGATCCTTTGATTTTTGCTACAGATTTTGTAAACATCAACACTGAAGCTACAATCTACCAGATCTGGCTATATCATTATTTGGATACTTATACCAGTCGACACCCCAAGCTCTCACCAGGTGAAGGTATTCATATCCAAATAAATCACTTCTAACAAAGGTATTTCCATCTCTTATAGCTTATTACTCCATTTATTAATCTCTGGAATCAAACATGTTCACAAAGTGTTTAGTCCCTGAATCTTGATATCATGTGTCTTGACTGGTCCTTCTAATGTGTGGTGTCCCTATTTTATATAGATTGATAATTCTTATGCCTTTTGCTGGAACTTCTCCAAAATTATTGAATTGAAATCACCTGCAAAATCAAAAACTAAGTTAGTAAATATATTAGCAAGAGTATTACCTTCTCGAAGGGAACGTACTACTCTTACTGATATACCACTCATCAAGACTCTAATGGACTTGAACTCCATTTTCACACTCCATGGGACCTCTTATTCCCCTTCAAGAATTTGGATCATAATCCATAAGTCTGACTCCACAATAATCTGTTGAATGGAATTATCCCTACAATATACGAGACATTCTATAATTGTTGTAGCTTCTGCCACCAAACTTATTGTATCTTGAATTCTTGAACCTTTTGCAATCACAAAGTCCCTTTTAGAATTTCTAATACAAAATGCAATAGAACTAGAACCTGGATTTCCTTTTGAAGTACCATCAGTGTTGCCTTTCAACTAAAAATTAGAAAGGGGAATCCATCTCACCACTCTAATCAAAGATATACTCCTATACCTTTGAAAAGCATTAATAATACTAACCCAACCTCTTCCTTGTATCTCTATTTTGAATCACATTTTGATATATTTCACAATAATATCATTAATTTCCCAAAAAACCTTCCTCTCATGATAAGAACCACCATGCAAGATTGTATTTCTTCTCTTTCATAAAAAGCAAAGAATAAGCATAGGAACCACTTTGAAAATAGATTTTAGTTTACAATTACCTTCTGTAGTTCTCCACAGTCTCACACTTAATTTTAGATTTAATCTCTGCTCAATGATTCATGTTGCTCCACAATAATGATTTCATATTTTATGTGTCACCTCACCTTTAAGAAAAAGATGTTCTATAGTTTTCCTCTCTGGAATATTATAGAATCCATAATCCTGAGAATTATTTAGATTTCACACATGCATTAAAGCTGCTACTAGGACCTTACCAAGCCATATCCTCCAAGTCAGAAAGGAATACTTAAAAGGTAACCCTTTGCTCCATAGTGCCTTCAGATCTTTATTAGTATCTGCTCTTTGCCTCAGTAATTCCCAAGCACTCTTAATAGTGAACTTTTCAGTGCTAGTCTTGGTCCACCAAGGTCTATCCATCATATTTTCATATTGTACGAACTCCATATTTGTCCTGACATGTTCCAAGACACATTCTGGGACTACATCCTACATTAATTCTTAGTCTCATTCATCCTCCTTTAAAAATTCCCCAACATCTCTTAAAGGATGGCAAGTTCGCACTTCTGACTGATGTAGGAATAATGGACCAGTATTAGTCCAATTATCAAACCATATGGCAGATGTACCACTTCTTGTCTCCCACCATAAAAACTGTTTAATAGTTTCCCTATTTTCCAACATTGCTTTCCACACTTGAGATCCTCCTCTCCATTGAACCAATATTGGGATTTGCTTCTTATAGTATTTATTCCATAGAAAGTTAGTCCACAAATTACTTTGTGTTCTAAATCTCCACCACAACTTAGCATACATTGCCTGAGATACATCCTAAAGGGATCTAAAGCCTAGTCCCGCTTCATGTTTAGGTAGACACATCTTGTCCCAAGAAGACCAGTGTTTGCTTTTTCCTATCTCTTTATTATTTCAAAAGAATTTTGCAAAAATTTTTTGTAAGTCTTTGAGGACACTTTTAGGAGGAACAATTGCTGAGAGAACATAGATGGGAATTCTCTGTAGAACACTTTTCAGAAATATTTCTTTACCCCCATAAGATAATATCCTACCCTTTCATGCTTGTAATTTACTCCTAACTCTATCCATCAGATCTACAGAGTGCTCCTTCTTCTTCTTTGAGTGTGAGATAGGACATCCAAGGTATTTTAGAGGAAAGGAGCCATTAGCCATCTATAATGACCCTCTAGGTCATATTTTTGGTTCCCACTCGTTTTTGGCATTTTATGCTTTCCCATAACGGTTATAAGTCATTTATGACTTACCAAAATTACTAGTTTGGTTTTTGGACAGTTCGTTTGGGTTTTAAGCCAATTTTTCTATTTTGGAGCTTTTGAAGTTGAGAAATTGATTTTGGACCAAAACTCCTAGAAGACGACCTCAGATGAGAATTCTGACAGTATTGTTAGCTTTGGAACATGGATTTTAGGCTAAGGGGACCCTTGATCTGGGTTTCAAGACTTCCAGACTTATTTTGGGTTATTGGAACTTTTATAAAAATAAAACAGTGTGTGTGGGGCCCCTTTTTTTTATCGAAATGAGCTCAGATAAAAAATTTAATTATTTTGTTGAGTTTGAAATGTCGAATTTGGTATGGTATCATAGTTTGTTTGCACGCACAGGGTTTCGAATGAATTTCAAGCACCTAATCGGAATCTGTTAAGACTTGGGTTTTTCCTGGTTTTTCAGCATCTAGTGTAGGCCCATTTTACTCTTCGTGTTTGTGAGGAGTAGGTGGCATTCGCGAAGGGTCAAATCTTTGACCTTCTCATTTGCTAGCCCTCTCTCGCGTTCACGATGAAGGCTTGGCCTGACCCGGTCCAGTCTCTTCTTTGTGTTCGCGATGGCCTTCTCCAGTTTTTCATCACGCTCGTAGCTAGTTCCTCACATTTGCGATGAACAGTTTCTCTATGCTTCGCGATCGCGACCAGGGATCCTCGTGATCGCAATGAGTAACCCATGTCCCTATATATTTCTATCTTCCCCTAAAATCCATTATTTTCTAACCCTTTTTCCATCATTATTGGAGCTTGAAGCATGGGAAATTATGGGAAATCATCCATTAAATCTAAGGTAAGCTAATTCAACACCTCTTGATCATTTTCCATTATTTTTTTCTCGCCAAATTCTGCTCTTTTCCTTGTAAATTCCTAAAAATTAGTTTTGATTTTCTTAGCTTTGTGGGCTTATTTAGGCCCCGATTTGTGCTCAATTCGTGCTCAAATTTTGATCACACATTTCTTGTCCTTCGAGGGACCTCATGACGGATTTAATTTTTGAAATTTTATATGCGGGCTCCACAGGCCTATTTTTGACCCAATTTTTGGCCTAAGTTTTTATATTGCAATTGGGTTTTGTTTTACTTGTATTAATGTGTAGATTATGATTTTGACAGTGTGACATCCTTCATAGATCATGGGGTAGAGACGAGCAGTTCGTGGATGGTTTAAGACTGGGGTTCGGTAACGAGATAGGCTACGGTCTACTCTTCTCTATGAGATTATGTATTGTATAGATCGCATGCTAGGTAGGGATTATAAGATAGGTTTATACTTAGTTGTATCATGATTTTACCTATTTAGGGGATTTAGATTAGAAATGTAACTCGAATCTTAGCCTAAAATACCCGTTATGGTTGTAGGATCCTATCACACTTGATTATAGATTTGTTTAACCATAGATTGACACGAAGGATCCTTTAGTATATGACTTAGTGTATTACTTAGTGAATTGGATGATATCCCCCAATTACATCCTTCTAGTAGCCTTATTCCCTTGTTTATCATAGTTCCCCTCTTTATGGTGCTGATATCTTGTTAATTTACACATTTTTAGGCCCGAGGCTGTGGTTACAATACCAATTGGACACTAGGTAAGTATTATATTCTTTAAAAGGATGTGGTTTAGTTCTTAGACGCTTGGACGTTTACATCGTATTATTTGGATACTGGTAATAGCATGCATATATTTAGACATATTTACACTTACTTAGTGGTACAATTTCGGTTGGAACTTTGGTTTTACTACTGTTTTCTAAAAAGGGATTTATTACCACTTTTCATTTTAAAAATTTATTCTTTTAAAATAGAAGTCGTACCACCCTTATTATTGGACTATGATACTTTAAACTAAACATACTACTTTGAAAAATTAAACCGAGGCTGATTTCGATCAATTTCTGATCCACTCTTTCTTCACTTCTAACTTACTCCAGTAGAGGGAGATTTCGACCCTTTTCTACATTATTTTACCATTTTAGTCCCGGATTCGATCTCGGGCAATGGATTTACAGATTTATACTTATTTTGTCTCGATTAGATTTCGAGCACTTACGATTCTCGTATTTCTCTCCGATACTGGATGGAATAGATATGTTATGATGGTTATTGAAAGTCTTGGTTTGGGACCAAGCAATGTATACGAATATCCCTAGTCTCCTATGGATTCCTCTATTTGAGGACCACATAACGGAAGAGTTTATATTCATAGGTCATGCCTTACGAGCCGGAGAGCCGAAGGAGGTGTATATACTTAGTACTATTTGGTACTCAGTCGGTATGGTAGTATTGGTTTACATTGTATTCGTCCATTCATGTACATTGTCTATCACTAGTATAATTATTTGGAGCCTGTACCTATTGGTCTTATGGGGGCTGAATAGGTATATGTTACGTGTGTTGTTTGTTAAGTGTTTGTTTGTACCTTCGAGGCTTATAGGGGCCCAGCTAGGTTATTGTTTGTCCGGGTTAGCCTGTTACACTATTGTTGACACCCAATTTTGACCCTCATTTATGTGATTTTACTCATTTTAGCCTCTATTTTTATTACGAGGCCAAAATCACTATTTTTACTCATTTTTTATCAAATTTTGTGCTAACAAATATTATCTGCTTTATTTTTATATTATTATTATTATTATTATTATTATTATTATTATTATTATTATTATTATTATTGTTGTTGTTGTTATATCATTGATAACTTGCAAATGTCTTTTATTTACTCTTTTGCATTTACATACTTTATTATTATAAACAATTGAAAAAAATAAATATATTTTTAAAGTTATTGTTCATATCAGTGAATTATTACTTTTATAATATATATATATAGACGTCGAGTTGACGGCAGAGAAAGACTCGGCATTCAGGCGAGCCACCCGGTGGTGTGGTACGTAGTGGGTTTAGTACGCCCCGCCCAAACAACGCCGAGTTAGATAGAGCAAAGGAGGGTCCTGTCAAGTCGGTCCGCTAACGCCTTATCTTCCTATTTATAAGCCACAGCCTACTTCGACGTTTCCAATTTGCCATAGAGGAACTGCTTCCTGCGTCTGTGGCCGTTGCAGCTAAACTAACGGAGGAAGGAGGAGGGGAAGGGTGGCGGACATCAAATGGATTAGAGTTTTCAAAAAACTAGAAGAGGAACCCCTCAAACTCCGTAGGTAATTCGAGACAATTCAAGAAGAATAAGATAAGCTAACACAAAAAACTCGATTTGATTGACAATATTTCTCTGTAAATCTGTGAGATGCTTCACCCTTTTCCTTCAAGTACCCATCAACCCATGGGAGTTTGTCCCTCCCTTGAGTTGACTTTCCTTCAATTTCTCCAAAGTTGGAATTCCCACGGAGCGGTAAGAATTCCGTTTGGCTTTCATTTCCATGTTGGTGAGGAATTCCTTTTGGTCCCTTGCTTCCATTAGTCAGTCAGGCGCAGGGATCTCATCTCTTTAGCTAGAATTATTCCTTTTGCATATATAGTCGATAAAAAAGAAATGATTAAAGCCCATCTACACACTCCAGCTGCTTCCTTTTGAGCTAGTCAAGCAGGCGTTGAACACGGACTGAGACTCTCCCGCCCCTTTGACAGCAATTCCTGCACTTGACGTCGGATCTCCTCATTTTCAAATGGGGATAAGCGGAAGGGGTTCGACTTAGACCACTTAGTAGGACCTTCTGGCTTACAGGAGACCTTCCATCCATGGTTGATATCTTAGTAATTAATAGTTTTATATATTTTTTGTAGAGTTATATTTAATATTGAGCTCCAATTTTTAAATTTTTGAATTTGATAGTATCTTTTTTATATTTGGAAAAATTCTCCTAACTATATTTCCTTTTATGAGAAGAATATATTTTTCTAAGAATATAATATTTTCTCTTTCTCCAAAAAGATCTTGCTACCTATTTTTTTACTCCCTCTACCCCAACATTTTCTCCCAAAATAAATAAATAATAATAATAATAATAACTTCCACCAAATCAAATTCTCCTATTTTTACCCCACCCCAATGTCCCGTATTGCTTTACTTCAAATTATTTTACTTCCTTTCTTTTCTTCTCTTTCCTTTTCTTTAATTTTAATTTTATTTCCTTCAAATTTTTTTTACAAAATTTTTTTCTAATGACAAAAATCATTGCATAATCTCAACTCAAATCACCCCAAAATCAGATTTTATTCTTTTCCTCATTTTAAATTCTTGCTATCAATTATTTTCTTACCAATTTTAATTCTTAAATTTTCTCACTATAAATATTGTATTCTTGTCCTCTTGAAAAAGGATTCAATTCTTTTCTTTTCCTCTCGCATAACTCACACTTTGTAAGTAATTTTTGAGCATATTCCACTTTTTTTATGTGCTACTGGATCTCAGGATATTGATTTTTGAGGTTGTTCGGAGACTATTCTACCTATTATTATTTGGCGATATTTTGTTCGTGGGATGACATTCTAAACTGTTTTCTTTGATTTTGTTTCTCTTATATATTCTGCTCTCTTCAAAGAAGGTTAGTGTTTTCCCTCTTTATGCTTAAATTGCTATGTATTTGGATACGAGTTTATTTAGCCCATGCATAATTCTCTATGTGTCTTTGAATCATGTGTTAGGTGTTACTCAAGTTTCTTGACCCATGTGTCTAGCAATACATCTTGTTTCTTTTTTGGGCTAAATGTGTGGATTAGTGTAAGTGCTAATCTTAATGAATTAGGGATCTTGTTAATAAGTACGGAGACATTTGTGTCTGCATGTCACGATAGAAATCATACCCTTGATATAAGTTTCTTCTGTTATGTTTTATTATGTAAGTAAGAAATCGATCTATATAATTCCCTCTCGGGACTATCTTAAGGTTAATTGCGATATGTCATAAAAAAATTGCATTTAGTATTGAATCATCTAATAGCTATTTATCCGGTTAGTGCAGCTTCCATCGCATTAAAATTGAATTCTCAGCACCTTTAATTAATTTCCTGCAAAGTTGATTAATTTTAGTATTTGCAATTAACTTCCAGCATTTTAGTTAATTCTCTGTACTTTTAATTAATTTGTTGCTAACTTAAACTAATTTTCAGCATATTGAAAACTATTTTTTAGCATGTTAATTAATTTTCAGCAATTATTAAACACTTTTCAGTAATTGTTTCAGCATGTTCTTAACAAATTCCAGCATCTTAATCTAAATTTTCAGCACATATAAAATATTAAAATATTTTTAGAATATAAATTATTTTCCAGCATATATATAAACTAACTTCAAGAGATTAAATTTATTTTTTAACTCTCATTATTTTAATTTCCAACATTTTAAATTAATTTCCAGCACTTTTAATTAATTCCCAGTATTTTTAATTAATTTCCTGCAAATCTTAACTAACTTTCAGCATATAAACCTAATCCTCAACATCTAAAAAATCAATTTCCAGCAACTTTTAAAATATTTTTAGCAAGTTTTAAATAATTTTCAACACTTAAGAAATCATTTTCAGTATATTTAAAACAATTTCCAGCAAGTTTTAAAATATTTTTAGCAAGTTTTAAATAATTTTCAGCACTTAAGAAATCATTTTCAGCAATTTCCAGCATTATTAAATTTATTTTCAGTATTCTTAAAATTAAGCTTCAACACTTCTAGTTAACTTTTCAGCATTTTCATTAATTTTTCTGCAACTCAAAATCAATTTCCAGCATTATTAAATTTATTTTCAGCACTTTTAATTAACTTTCAGCATTTGTATTAATTCTTCCGCAACTCAAAAATTAATTTCCAGCACCTTGTTTAATACGCCTCGCTTAGAAATCACGCCTATAGGTCTCAATTACGTAAAAATGATAATTATCTTTTCAAAAATGTTGATCACCTATTTAACTCTAATTAATCAAGAGGCTTATATGAAACTATTATGTGTTACTTGTAAGTCCTATGTGTTTTGTGTGACGCAAACCTCGAGTCTAATTAGGTAGCCTAGACTTTGTTTTGTCTAGAACTCAATCCAAAATAGTTAGTTCAATGCCTCTTGGACATCAGGTTGGGGCGGGTAGGCATCTTAGGGAGCGTTAGTTTTGTCGTTTTCTATAGAGCGCCTTTAGGCTTAATAACCAAACTAGGCGGGGTGGGTAGAATAATCGAAAATGATGGAAGTTGACCCGAGCAGAATCCGACAATGCGACATATGGCATTGTCATCCGTTAATAAGCCAGGCGCTGATCCGAATAGGCTAAAATTCACTCCTTGTCCGAAAGCTTTTTTTCTAAATTGGTATTCTTTATCTTATTTTGAATGTTCAATTGTTTGGGGTAGTTTAGGTTTAACTTCTTCTTTTTTCCATCATAATTTGTGTCTTTCTATCTTCTCGCTTCTCTAATTCCTTTATTTATTTATGCATTTTACTACTTTATCACGTAGTTATTTATTAATTAGATAATAACTAAGTTGTATGTTTAATTTTGTTTATTATATTTTCCCTATTTAAACACTTATTTAACATTAGGTTAATAAAATAATAGACCGTTGTTTATCACATAGAATTTTCCCACATAATATACAAGTTCGGTCGGGACCCACATTTGTGGACCTAGAAAGGTGCCTAACACCTTCCTTTCGAGGTAACCTGAACCCTTACCCGAATTTCTGGTTGACGTAGGCTAATAATTAAAATAAATTCGTAATTAGTCTAGAATGGTGCCCTAAGGCACCTTAATTCGTTAGGTAGCGACTCTTCACCCTAAATCATCCCAAAAAGAGTTTGTCACGTCGAATCTCGCATTTTCGTGAGAAAAATGGGGAGCGACAACTATTGTTCGGTTATTATTGCATAGTTCATGGAAGGCTGGTTATGGATTGGTACTTGAGGTTAGAGGTACGCTTCTGGTTATGATACTTGTGATGTTAGACTAGTTTCCCTCAGGGGAGTGCCTTTATATTTGGTTATTTGTATAGCATATTTGTATATCCACTCTTCCCTAGCTATTATTTGCATATCATTTCCTTCTTTCCTACTACTATTGTATATTGTATATCTTTTTCTTCATCCTACTATCATATATTGACTACCTACTTATGGTATTGCACCTTCATCTCGGATTACTTATAGGGTATGATAGTTTATCTTTCCTTTTCCATTATTATTATTATGTCTTGTTTCCTAGATAGTTTTCTGTAATGTATATTCCTGCTTTACATGTTATTTATACTTGAGATATCTTTGGAGCTCAGTTGGCCGATACCTACTGAGTACCTCGTGTTTGGTACTCATCCTACGCTTCTGGACCCTGCAGATCATAGTACGAGTTCTCGTCGTTGACGTGTTCATCGTGCGGAGCTACCATGGATCAAAGATTTTGGGTGAGCTCCTGACTTGTGGAGTTGTTCCTGCTCTCCCTCAGTTGTTGGACTGATCTTTATTTTGCATTTCAAAGACACTTATTTATATATTTATATATATATATATATATATATATATATATATATATATATATATATACTATGCTTAACTTTTACTCATGTTTTGTTAGAAGCTCTTGTATTGGCTTCACCAGGTTTTGGTAATATGTTTACTTCATTCTTAACTTCTTTCTCATTTCATTTAGTATTGTTTTTGCTTTTCTTATTAGTCTATTACTAGCTATTTAGGACTATGGGTTGGCTTACCTACTGGTGGGTTATGGTAGGTGCCATCATGATCTGAGAAATCGGGTCGTGAAACCATCCTTGTACTTTGTTCCATCTGCTGCAATAAACTCCTAGAAGTGTTTTGGTGCAAATAAAAGAAGCTTTTGCCTTTATTTACCCTTTGGCCAGAGTCCTGCTCATACTCCTGCAAAATCAGCATAATCTTTCCAATAGAGTATTCATTAGAGGAGGTAAAAATTATAGTATCATCATCATATGCTAAGTGGTTAAGATTAAAGTTCCACTTAGCCATTCCATATCCCACATAAGAATCATCCTCAAATAGATAGTTAAGAGACCTTATCATGACCGCAATAAATAAAATAAAGAGTGTAAAGGATAAAGGATCCCCTTATTTTACCCCCCTAGTAGAGTGAAAAAATCCAACTGATTGACCATTTAGCAAAACTGAGTAGTAGTTATTAGAGATCAGTCTCCAAACCATATCTACCACCCAATTAGAGAAGCCCATTTTTCTGAGTACTTTTATAAAAAAGAACCAAGAAACTTTATCATAGGCTTTAGCTATGTCCAACTTTAGGACTACATTAGAAGGCTTCCCTCTTTTCCCAATATCAGTAACCAACTCTTGTGTTAACAACAAATTTTCAACAATGCTCCTTCCTTTAACAACACCAGATTGATTAGGAGAAATCAATCTAGGTAAAATATTCTCCAGTCTATCATGAAAAATTCTTGAAAGAATCTTAATCACAAAGTTACTTAAATTAATAGGCCTCAAGTCTGAAAAAAAAACTGTACATTATCTTTCTTAGGTATGAGTACTAAATTAGTATGAGTAATAGACTTTGGAAGTATGTGTCCTGCAAAGAAATCTAACACTATTCTAATCACATTAGAGTTTACAATGTCCCAACAAATTTGGTAGAACCTCCCAGAAAGTCCATCTGGACCATAAGCACTATCACCATTTAAACTAAAAACAACCTTCTTTACCTCTACTTCATCTGGAATTGCCCCTAATATTGCATTATCCTCCACAATGACTAACTCTGGAATATGTTGTAGGAGTGAAAAATCAGTAGCATCTCTCTCTTGAGTAAATTGCTTCTGATAAAAAGCAATTGCTTCATTAGCAATTTGAGATTCCTCTTCTAACCAACAACCCTGTTCATTCAATATTATGGTCACCTTTAACTTATTTCTCCTTCTTTTTACAAGATTATAAAAGAACCTTATATTTATATCTCCACTTTCAAACCAATCATACCAGCCTTCTACTGCCAGTAGCTCTCCTCCAAGTGAAGATATCTAGTGTATTCAGCCTTATCCTTTTGCATGACTACCCTATTTCCCTGAGTTGGACAATCTTCAAATAACTTCTCTTTGATCTTGTCTATCTCATCTCTAACGAGAAGCTGCTAAAATATGTCCCCATATGTTTGGATAAGTTATTACATCTGTCTTCTCTATCTGGTATTTGCTTCTCTTTTGAACTATTGTCCATAACTAACTCCATTTCTTTTTTACCTACATAAATGCCATGCTTGTCTACTGAAGAAGCTGAACCCAGCTCTTTTCCTTGGTGTGAAATGACTTGGAGATCCATTCATTTGTGGACATTTGATTCTTGACCCCCTCCTTTTGCTTATGTTTATCTTGTTCATTGCTCATTGATGTAATAACTTTATTATCTATTTTTGTGTGCTCCTCTCTTTTTTTGTCAGTACTTCAAATGGATTGTCATTCTAAATTCCTTTATCTGGTGTTGTAGCCTTTTTAGTAAGGTATCCTTTGTCATTTTTTCAATAGTAAACCTTCTCTGGGTTGGATTCCACTGATGCTTTTGAAAGGTTCTTCTTTATCCTTGACCTCTCGATGTAGTAGCTTCCACCTCCCCATTTTGAATATTATTCACCTTATCTGTCTTCTCTTGTTGTACTTTCTTCAATTCAGGATGAAGTACCACACATTCTTGCTCATTATGCCCTTTTAACGTACACTTTTTACAGTACTTAGGTTGAAAATCAAATCTATTCTTGATTCCTTAGTGCTTGAGTTAACAATCTCCATCTCAACACACTTAGGCAGGTCTGCAAGGAGGTCCACCTGCACCTTAACCCTACAGCTAGGTCTCATCTTGTTCACAGTTGCCAAATCCAAATGTATTAGTTTTCCTATAGTTGATACTAAAGAAAATAATTATTCTTTCATAAAAATGGTTGGCTTGAGATTAGAGAATGATATCCACGCCATTGCCTGTGTCGTTTCCTCCTCAACTTTGAATTTAACATCATATATTAGAGGTTGAATCTGATATGAGTACCCATCCTTAGCAGCAATGTAGTATATATTCTTTGACATCACGTTAACAAAGTCCTCTATTAGGCTAAACCTCATGAGATTGTGACGATTTCAATGAAATCCAATTTAACAATCCCTTTTAAGAAATCCAATTTAACAATCCCCTTTCACATTGAGTTACTTAGGAATTTATACTCGTAGATATTCCGATCCTGGCCATCCATAGGAGAACTTCCCAGTTACAACATATTGCAATTCTTCAATAGTATTCATCCTATCCACTTCTTCCTCAGTCCACATGACTCTTGGAATACCATTAATGTAGTTTAGCTTCTTGATTGAAATTAGCTCAACAGTTGGTTTAGGTTGAGCTTTAGGAGCATTGATGTTTAAGGGTTTCAACAAGTTAACATACTGACACAACTGTGTTGAGGGATTTTTGGTTGGGGTTTAAACTCTAGGCAAAGGGTTAGGCACGATAGAGGTATTTTGTGGTAAAGAAGGAAAATTATCAAAGGTAATTGCAAGAGGTGATTAGCCAGCCTTAGAATCAAGCTGACCAGTGTCCTGGTTGGCCATTTTTGATTAAAAAAAAATAGGGTTCAGATGATGACGGCTAGGTTAGGCATGAGAGAGAAAAGAGCTTTTTTTTTTACTCTTTGCAATAAATATATCACGTTTTTGTTGATTTACTAAGGCGTTGAAATCAAGTTTTAAATTTAGCTAAAATTCTTAATATTTGGCGTAAGCATAATCACACTGATGGATTGGCTGGTCAGCACCATCAATGTAGCCAGTGTACAACCGCGTAGAAGGACAGCCACATAGGCAGCATAATTCGTGCTTGGGGTGCGATATGGTGCAGGTAGGAAGGCGATGCCACATCACAATTGCATGTCTTTGATGCTATCTCGCATATAACTATAGATTCGTCATGGTGCTATCACAGTGGTCTAGGCATCTGCATTGAGTGTTATCACGCTAAGGGTACATAATCACTCTAAATGTGCTTCAGATGCTTAATTTAGAAAAGTTACACAACTTGTCACTATATTCCTCTATTGTTGGACCTCTAGAACTCGGATTAGAGTGATTTTTGATACATTTTCTTCATCTATAAAAGGGGGTAAGTTCCTAATATCTAAGTTAACGATTTTGCACTATTTATCTTAGATTTTGGGTTGAATTAAGGATTGATAGTTTGAAATTATGGGTTTTACCCCAAGATTCATAAATTGACTTTTAATGAATTCTTGCTCTGATTTCAATGACATTCATATTCTAAGGGTAAATGATTTCAAAATAAAATTTCAAATTTGTTGTCTTTTCTGAGGGTTGATTTTTGACCTAAAGTTCACCCAATATCTTGTGTTTAAATATGGATATCAATGGACTTATTTTCATATGTAAAATATATTTTTGATAGATTGAGAGCATTTCGAGGCCATTCAAAAGAGGAAGGTGATTTTGTGACCGTTGGCGTCCAGTAGTTCAGTTTTGAGGTAGGTTATGGCTTACTCTTCTTCAAACTTATCTTGAGTAGAAATTTATCATATAAAGCATGCTATTGGATACGCGAATTAGCATATTAAGTAATTATTGAGTTAAATTGATATAGTGATGTCCAAATTAGGCTTATGTCGGTGAATGACTTAAGACTTAAGATTATCGACTTGTATAGTATATTTTAGGCTATTTTATGAATTATTGATTATATGTTTAGTTAAATTCTATGACGAAAATGATATGGAAAGTAAATGAGATAAAAGATGAAGTGTGGTCTATGGGCAAGATAAGAAACTTTATTGATATTGAGGCTCATAGCCTATGACATGACTTGAGAAATTCAGGTGTTTATACGTGTTGCATTTGCATTCATCTCATTATCATGATAGTAAATATACATACATTCCCATGAATCACTGGTACAAATTTATGGAAATAAAACTACTTTCACACTGATTTTGACCCTGATTTAAGTTTAGACGGTCATACTGAGAGAGAAGATGCTCACTGAAAGAAAAAGGTTCAAGATGGGATATATGGACCTTGCAAGTCCCTTATGGATCTTACCTCATAAAATGCCACTATGGAGGAGGTGTATATCAGTAGCCATTGGCCATTACATTTCATCGCATAACATTGCATTACATCATTCATTTATTATTGTTCTACTTTGAAATGTTCTTTATTAACTGTTATTATTGACCTGCTGAGACTTTTCTACGTGCAGAATTATTTTAGTATTCTTTACTTGATACAATGACTACTTGGTCAAGGTTGACCTATGATGTCTACTGAGTACTAGCAGTTTGTACTCATCGTACTCTTCTGTATATTTTTATGCAGATCCCGATACGATTTATCAATGCATCCGTTAATCACACAGAGTTAGTTGATTTAAAGTTGTGGTAAGTTCACTGCGTTCGGAGATTGACATAGTTTGTTCTATCTTTTGTTCTATCTTATTTACTTTGTAGATAGTTATGCATTACATTTTATGACAGTTTAGTATAGAATCGCTCTTGTACACATGATGTAACAACCTATTTTGTCATTATAAAAAGATACCTTATTTTGGGCACGGGTTACAAAACATTTTAAAAATACAGTCTCAAATTAGTATGGAGTGACATGACTAAAAGTTTTGGAATTTGAAATTTTGGTCGGGCTAACATCATCCTGCTATAGCAGGAATTTTTCAACTATAGCAGTACCACCAAAGCGGCTGACAGACCGCTTCAGTTGCAAAAGGATGGGGTGCTTTCAAAATCCCTCCTAGGGTTACCTCATGGCCTGGGAGCAATGGAAAGGAGGGATTTCCGTATTAACGGGGTAAAACCCATGGTTTTTCGCTAATTTCCACATCATAAATCATCTTCACGGAGCCAAAATCTTGCGTTAATGCCTCCATTGTAGTTGTTTGGCGTCCAGATAGGCTAGGTTTAACTGAGTAGTTTAGACCTAGGTTATAGAGTATAAGCATGATGTAGATTGATGGGAGATTGCATGCTTAGGCCTTCGGGCACGGTGTTTGGATTGTAAAATAGATAAAAACCTGAATAATTAGGTGGGAAATTATTGATATGTTACATTACAGAGTTGATGCCTGGAATTATGTGTTACATTGTTATTGTTCATCCTTGTTTGGTTAACAATAGTGTAGTATCCTGAAATTGGGAAAACCTAAACTATATGTTTATTTCATTAGAGGTGATTAGTGTTGGTGGAAGAATCTATGGTGGTAACCAGAGAAATGGAAAATTAGTAATGTGTAAAATAGAAGGATGGACAATTGCGAGTGGGGTATACCACCGATTAGGTACGTGTGCAAATGTAGATGGTGGTTTTAATGTAGTTAAAACCCTATGTGTGTTATATGTATATGATAACTTATTTGTAGTAGTATTGCTTGTTCAATGCATGTTCAAGGAAAGTTAATGATTGTTTGATATCCTAAATGTTAATCGTATGTAATGAACCTATATGAAGCTTGTTGGATTTTACAAGTGTTATTTTTATCATTGTGGCTGTGATTATTGTGATATCTGTCATTATTATGGAATGTACCGGCATTTGAACATCTCCATGGGATTGGTGATATAAGGTTGGCAGACACTTGAAGTTTGGGACTGGGTATATGGACAAGGACTTGTCCCCTGCAGGTCATGACTAGTGGGTGCACACATACGACCCTTAGCATTTATGAACAAGGTACAAATGAGTGTGGCAGTTCCTTGAGTGAACTGGGGATTATGAGTTTCTTGATTTAGTGGTTCCTTGAGTGAACTGAGCTTACTTATTCTCATTATATGTGGGTTTCTTTAGTGAATCGGGATTACTTATTCTCATTATATGTGGGTTTCCTGAGTGAACTGAATTTGTATACTTAATTGCTAAAGTGGGTTCTTGTGTAACCGGGATGCATGATATTGCTGTTATTGTTGTTGTTATTAAGGATCCTTGAGTGGTCCGGGTTGCTTGTTGTGACATGGCTCTGTGTTGTTTATTACTTGCATAAATGGGAAATGATCTTTATGATAATTGTGTCAATGTTGTTGACTTGGGGTCTTGTTGTTGGTCTTGATTGACTTGACTGGTTACCCTTGTTGACTCTATATGACTAGATTTCATATTGTGCTTGTTACAAGGTTAAGTATTATGAGTTTGAAAGATAGTGGCATAGTAGAAATTCAGGAGTGTTGTATTGTTATGTGTCTATATTGACTATGTTTGTCGGAGAGTCCGAGGTAGGTAGTGATATGTTACTTGAGCTGCTGTCTATGTTAACCCTCACTGGATTGGTCCGTGATTATATGTGTTGTTATGCTAGGTGGTCTAGCAGTTATTGTATTTTGGGCCGGGAAGACAGGTGTTACCATTTTCTGAATAGTACTGGCTGACTTAAATAAGCTGAGGGATGCTAGAGTGTCAAGTGTGATCGGATCGGTGGAACAAGGCTAAGGGCATTAATTGTGATGGGCTAAAGGTAAGGAACCTTGAGAGTCGTAATGGTAGTTCTCGTAGATAATTTATGGAGTGGCTTGATTTAGCTAGGGATGGATTCTTGGTGATTAAGGGGTGTTAATATCCAAGCGGTGATAATCAATTAAATGTATGAATCTGATAATACCCCTCAAGTTGTATGTTTCTTTCTGAATATTTATGTGATTTAATTTGGGTTGATAGATGAAGCTTACCAGTATATGTGGTTTTGTACTGATACTACTCTTGTTATACGTTTCTTGGGGTATAGTGTAGTTGCAGGATCAGTACGTGTTTCAGGCTTGACACGGTAAAGATCTCCAGCAGCTTCTGTAGTTGCTTCCTGGATAGAAGTTGTGTCTTCTGTTATACCTCCTGCTAGCCGCTCTTGTACCTACTTAGACTAGTTTCTAGGAAAGGGTTACAATTATATTGAAAGGTTTTCAGCTTTAATCAAAGTATTATTAAATTGTTATTGTAATATTAAAGGCATTTCTTTATCTCTTTATTGACTTCCGCATATTATTTGATATGGGTGGTAAGGGTTCTCATATCTAGGTGGATTAGAGTAAGTGTATGCACGATCCAGTTAGTTGGTTCATGACAATTTGGTATCAGAGCCTAGGTTTATCGGTCTCCCAGTACAAGAGCAAATGTCGAGTAAAGTCCTGCGAATTGGTGTATTGACGTCCACATCTAATCTTGGGAAGTTATGAGGCATTCTAGGAAATTGTTCCACTTTTTTCTTCCTTTCGTACGGTCTGTGTGCTTGCTTATATGGGTTGAGTTCAATCAGTATCTCTGAATTCCAGTTAGTATCTCAACAAGGCAAATGAATGTCTTTTGACTCTGGTTGAATTGATACAAGCAAGGGAAGTTGGAACTGGGAAGGTTCTAATTGATATCTGGCCATAAAGGCTATGTAATGCATGGGAAATTGGCTAACGATTATCCCTGAGGTGAATAAAGGATACTAGAAAAGGTTTGTTTAATGATGAAACTTGAAATTTTTGCTTATGTGTATTGGTATTACTTGAATGACTGCGAATATATGAAATGTGATTATTTGAATTACTATGGAATCCATGGTCGGCGAAAATTCATAACTTGGTTATGTGTTGATGGTTTAAGAAAATTAATTTCTATGTGATTTACCTGGAATTTGTATTTCTTTACATGTTGGTACAGGCTTGTCATTGGTAAAAATGATATGGGGAAGGATGGTCTATGACTGTGGGGAAACTCTTGTTTCAGGATAATCGAAAATTATTGGGGACCATGGAAAAAGGGCTATTGTGCAAAATAGCGAGATTTGTTGTTATGAAAATTTTCCTGTTGTAAATCATGACTGGTTTTCAGCTATGTAATGCTAAGTGTTGTTTATGTACGGCTGGGTTAGGTCTTGGGATTATATTTAAGGCCATTATGTGATTTCATGTTGTAATACTGAAAATAGGGAAGGGAATGAGGGAACCTGTAGAAATTTGTAAAAATTTGGGCTACTGTTGTTTGGAGCCGCCATAGCGGTACTGCCCGGCTATGGTGATCCTGCTATAGTGGGAATTTTTTTGCTATAGCAATATTTCCATAGCGACATGCAAGCTGATATAGCGGGATGGACGAGGCAGAACCCTGCCCTGTTCTCCCCTATTTTTAATTTTCATTCCGGGCCTGTTTTAATCGTTATGTTTAAGCTACGAGCTATCACATGATTATAGAAATCGCATATGGAAATACAAAGCATGCATTCAATATACAAAAAATATTAAAAACTAGCATCCATATACGATAAAATAAAGGGAAGGGAGGAATAATGTCTAGTACATGCCTCAAACGGGGGTAACCCAAATTAATCATAAAAGGATAAAAGAAGGGGGGAGCAGGACTGATCTGCACTGAGGGCCCTAGCTGGATACCTTATCACAATCTCGGGTTTCCGAGGAGAGGTCCTCTTCCTCTGTATCATTGAGGAAAAGAAATTCCCACAGATCCTCTGGCTCCAACTGAGAAAGCTCCTGATAGGGGACTGTGCATCTGAACATGACCTTCATGGACATCAACATTCGTGCGAGCATACGATTTCGGGAGATCCTCCTCCTCTTCTCATCATCGAGCTCTCTGCGGAGCTCTGCATAGTTCTAGGCAAATGGAGGTGGGGCTGCCGAACTAGAAGGGGTGTGCTCCCTAAGTCGCCTGACCGCCGCCAGGTCGGCCTCCAAGAAACTGCTAGGAATCTGGGATTGGGAAGGTAGGGGGCCTTCTTGCTGCCCCGGTAGAAGTCCTTCCATTCCATTACGATCTATGCCCCCACATTCAGCATGATCCCCTGTATAGTGCAGGACACCACTAGAACCTATGGGTAGGTTACGTCGGAGAGGTTGTAGGATGGACGAATCCTCTGGGACACCAGGTTCAGCCACCTCCTAGCTTCAGCTGAAAAGTAGGTGCTCATGATGCCCTCAGTAGTAGGCTAATAGGCCAGGTCTCTGAACTCCTCCTCCACCAGAGTATTCCGCAACCATCTCATGTCCACCTCCCGGGACTTGGTTAAGTACCCTGCATTTGAGACATGCAGCACCCCCAATACCTCATTTATAGTCTGAATGTCCACAAGGACATTTACTCCTATGATATGAATGGTGGGGTTAGGGTCATCCCAAAGCACGGTAGAGAGTATGGCAGAGAACTTCCGTACCCAGCCAGAGACTCCGTACAAGAGAGCCACTACTAGTAGGCCCCAACTAAACTCCGGAAGCCAGTTTTAGAATGCAGGTGCCTTCTCCTCTACCTCTCGCATAGCAAAGTCTCACTCGTAACAGAACCCCGTACTCCGGTACTCATGATATCTCTCGTAGGCAGGGGCAGATGCATTCTCTTGATTTCTAGCCATTGGGGGTAGTGGTATTCAAAATCATGAGGAAGAAGCATGTTAGAACTCATAAAGTGTTAAGAAACCAAAATTCAGAATAGGCCAATGCTTTAGCTTAATCTGGGAGGCTACTGACTGTAGCCTCCCGCTATAGTGGGCTACATCCTGCTACGACGATGACGCTATAGGGGGGATCTCTCTCTTATAGCAGCCTTTATTATTACAGCAGTCAAGAGGTGCAACAATGGCACTTCTTGACGAAAAGTCTCATTTTCAACATTCCAACTTCAGATCAGTGTTTCTAAAGTATCCTAACACAAGTTTATGCAAAAATATGGGCATGATAACACCTAAAACATGTCAATATCATCAAAACCAAGACAAGACCAACTTTTCACATTCCCTACTATTTTGAAACCATTTTGGCCATGAACCCCATAATTCTTATGTCCAAAATGCTATAGAAGCGTTGTAGACGTAAGGGAAGTAACCGTGCTTCACAATTTCAGTCAATTCAAACCCAATTTCAAAAATTTTGAAATTAACTCAAAACTCATTCTATTTCTATAAAGTCAAGAGTAAAACCAGTAGTAATATATGTAAGGAAGTAAAAGGAGTAAGGGTATCAATAATTACCTAGATTTCAGCGATGGGAGCAAAGTGATCGAGGAGGGAAGCGGGATTTTTTTGAATGAAAAAAGGAAAAATAGGTGAGAAACACATTCTCTCCCCCTTTAAACTGTTACAACCCGCTATAATGGCCCTAACCCACTATAGCGATGCTGCTATAGCGGGATCCTGACCCTCGAAGTACGAAATTCTTTTCATCCGTGGTGTTTGAAATTCTTTCGTTCTAGTGTATTGACATGACCCTGGATACCTTGGGTGCTTGGGAAATGGTTGCTCTATTTGTCTCGTGCGATTTGTGAGGAAGAAAAAATTCTAGATGGAGAGGAGTGGTATTAAGGTCACGACTTGGAATTCTATAGGTCCAAAGAAATAAATTTTCAGTATTCCATGTAATGTCTGCAAATGCATCGTCATAATAAGGGCGTTAAGGTTCCACTAAAACTCATGTAGATTTTCTTAATTGTGATCGTTCGAGGATAAACGATGGGTAAATTGGTATCTATTTTAATGACTTATTCCATCGTTATAAAAAGACACCTCATTTTGGGCATGGGTTACAGAAAATTTTGAAATTATGATCTCGAATTAGTATGGGGTGACACGACTAAAAATTTTAGAATTTGAAATTTTGGTCGGGCTGACTTCATTCAGCTATAGCTGGAATTTTCTCGCTATAGCGGTGCCGCTATAGCGAAATGACGGGACCAGAAACCCCAGTTGCAAATTTTTATATTCTCTTTTCTCCTCTTCAGTTGCGAAAAGACGAAGTTCATTCAAAAACCCTCCTAGGGTTACCTTATGACCTGAGAGCAATGGAGATGAGGGATTTCCATATTAATGGGGTAAAACCCATGGTTTTTCTCTAATTTTCACATCAGAAATCACCTTTACGAAGCCAACATATTGCATTCATGCCTCCATTGCAGCTACTTAGCGTCCAGGTAGGCTAGATTTAACTGAGTAGTTTTTACCTGGGTTAGAGAGCATAAGCATGATGTAGATTGATGGGAGATTGCATGCTTAGGCCTTTGGGCACGGTGTTTGGATGGTAAAACAGATAAAAACTGAATAATTAGGTGGAAAATTGTCGTTAGTTACATTATTGAGTTGATGAATGAAATTATGTGTTACATTGTTATTGTTCATCCTTGTTTGGTTAATAATGGTGTAGTACCCAAAAATTGGGGAAATCTAAATTATATGCTTATTTCATTAGAGGTGAGTAGTGTTGGTGGATTTAGAAGAATCTATGGTGGTAACCAGAGAAATGGGAAATTGGTAATATGTAAAATAGAAGAAAGGATAGTTGGGAGTGGGGTATATCACCGATTAGGTACGTGTGCAAATGTAGGTGGTGATTTTAATATAGTTAAAACTCAATGTGTGTTATTTGTGTATGATAACTAATTTGTAGTATTGCTTGTACAATGCATGTTCAAGGAAAGTAAATGACTATTTGATATCCTAAATGTTAATCGCATGCAATGAACCTATATGAAGCTTGTTGGATTTTACAAGTGTTGTTCTTTATCATTGTGGTTGTGATTATTGTGATATCTGTCATTCTTGTGGAATGTACCGGTATTTGGACATATCCATGGGATTTGTGATATAAGGTTGGAAGGCACTTGATATCTGGGATTTGGTACATGGACAAGGACTTGTCCCCTGCAGGTCATGACTAGTGGGTGCACACATACGACCCTTAGCATTTATGTACAAGGTACATATGAGTATGGCAGTTCCTTGAGTGAACTGGGGATTATGAGTTTCTTTTTTTAGTGGTTCCTTGAGTGAACAGAGCTTACTTATTCTCATTATATGCGGGTTTATTTAGTGAATTGGGCTTACTTATTCTCATTATATGTGGGTTCCCTGAGTGAACTGAATTTGTATACTTAATTGCTAAAGTGGGTTCTTGTGTAACCAGGATGCATGATATTGCTATTATTGTTGTTGTTATTAAGGATCCTTGAGTGTTTCGGGTTGCTTGCTATGACATGGATCTGTGTTGTTTATTACTTGCATAAATGGAAAATGATCTTTATGATAGTTGTGTCAAGGTTATTGACTTGGGGTCTTGTTGTTGGTCTTGATTGACTTGACTGGTTATCCTTGTTGACTCTATATGACTTGATTTCATATTGTGCTTGTTACAAGGTTAAGTATTATGAGTTTGAAAGATAGTGGCATAGTAGAAATTCAGGAGTGTTGTACTGTTATGTGTCTATATTGACTATGTTTGTCGGAGAGTCCAAGGTGGGTAGTGATATGTTACTTGAGTTGCTGTCTATGTTGACCCTCACTAGATTGATCCGCGATTATATGTGGTGTTATGCTAGGTGGTCTAGTGGTTATTGTATTTTGGGTCGGGAAGATGGGTGTTACCGTTTTTCGAATGGTGCTGGCTGACTTAAATAAGCCGAGGGATGCTAGAGTGTCAAGTGTGATCGGATCGGTGGAACAAGGTTAAGGGCATTAATTGTGATGGGCTAAGGGTAAGGAACCTTGAGAGTCGTAATGGTAGTTCTCGTAGATAATTTATGGAGTGGCTTGATTTAGCGAGGGATGGATTCTTGGTGATTAAGGGGTGTTAATATCCAAGCGGTAATAATCAGTTAAATGTATGAATCTGATAATACCCCTCAAGTTGTATGTTTCTTTGTTAATATTTACGTGATGTTATGTGATTTAATTCGGCTCCACCGATGATGCTTACTAGTATGTGTGGTTTTGTACTGATACTACTCTTGTTATATCCTTTTGGGGGTATAGTTTGATTGTAGGATTAGTACTTATTTCAGGCTTGACATGGTAAAGATCTCCAGCAGCTTCTGTATTTGCTTCCATGGTAGAAGCTACGTCTTTTGTTATACCTCCTGCTAGCCGTTTTTGTACCTGTTTAGACTAGTTCCTAGGGAAAGGTTACAGTTATATTATAAGGTTTTCAGTTGTAATCAAAGTTTTATTAAACTATTATTGTAATATTAAAGGCATTTCTTTATCTTTTTGTTGACTTCCTCATATCATTTGAATGAGTGGTAAGGATTCTCCTATCTTGGTGGATTAGGGTAGGTGTCCGCACGATCCGATTAGTTGGGTTGTGACACATGACTTTGAGTCTTGTGATGGATATGTATGCCTTTGTCTTTCATTTATGAGTATTTAGAGAGCAATTTGAGATATTCATGTTGATTATTTACTTCTTCACTTTTACTTAAGGTATGTTGTGTTTTTTAGAGTTTGTACCATGGTTGGGTTGGGATATGTGACATCACACACCAAATTTTGGATTGTGAAAACACCATTTCTTTTAGATTTTCCATTTTCGTTGTAGTGTGGTATCTCAGTTTCTAGTGACACACTAAACCTCGTATGATTCATTGTAATTAGTGAATCTACTTCTATCATTATCATTATGTCTAGTTATGTCACAAAGAATAATATTTTCTTTTCAATGTATCCATTGAAATGATTTAATTCCTTATTAAACTATAGTAAATATTACTTGCATTTCCGTTCCATTATTATGTGATCATTGATAACTGCTCTGTGATATTTTTTTTCTTGCTGGAGGACTCCCTCTTCTCTTAAGACCATTTGACAATGGCTTCTTGGTAGAGAGTACACGTCACTTCATCAAAATAGACTCAAAGTATACATTCAAATAAAAGATAATTTTTTTAACAAACATAAAAATGAAGGTGGCAAATAAAACAAAAATAGTAAAATCCCAACCCATAGTCCCTCAAAAAAACTAAAGCCTAAGCTCTAAGTCAAGTTCCTCAACCAAGGAAACATTATGCATACTTCTAATTACTGAATTAGTTGATTCAACAGGCCTAGCGGCCAATGCATTATTCATATTTAACTGGATTCCATACGGAGCTAGTTGATTAAAATGGTGGGTAAATACGTTTATTTGAATAAGCGGAGAACTAACACATACAGGTGCAACAACATGCGGCACCACACCATATGACATATGACCACGAGGATATTGTTTTGCTCCCTAATGCAGTTGATTATTAATATACTACATACGATCATGAGGATGTTGTTGCGCCTGCAGCTGCAGTTGTTTGAGTATTTATGACATATGGAAAGTCGTTGAGTCACTTGCACCATCTCCTCCTTCTAATTCTGCTGCAGTTGATTGTCAATGTATGTCATACGACCGTAACAAGATCGTTAGTCACCTGCACCATTTGTTGCAGTTGTTATTGTTGTTGTAGTTGATTATTAATGTATGGTGTACGACTATAACGAGGTTATTTTGTCACATACATCATCTCTTGCTGCTACTGTTCCGGTTGATTATAATTATATTACAGATGACCTCAAGATTGGGGAGGCACCCCCTGTGATGGGTCAAAAAACAACCGCGGACAGTCAAAATGTCTGTGAGGCCCATGCATCACCATTCCTTGGATGGAACCTTGACTGGTGATTTTTCAAGTGATGGTAGAGGGCAGGAAGGTCAACAAATGGACAATAGAACTTGTGATGGGGCACACCTCTTAACCAAGTGCTTCGAAACATTTGTTTACATTGGTGTCCAGCGAGCCCTTGACGCGAGGTGAACACCTCACCACAAGTCTTGCATACATAGCACCAAACACCTAAAGGCCTCGATGTGATGTCTTGATAAGTCATTCTATTTGTTAGTGGTTGCTGTATTTTTTATGAATTATTTTTAGAGAATCAAGTAATGAATTGGTGAGGAGCTAAAGAAATGATCGTCGAAATATAAGGGATCAGAACATTTAATATGGTAAGCAGTGTTTGCATACTAACAATGAGTAAGGTAAGAAGTTAAATATATTTCTTATAGTTAAGGCGTAATTCTAGATATGTTTTAAAAACACAACTCATTTCTGACTTGCTTTAGATTTTTTTAATTCCAAATGCAATATTTTTTCCGCTTCCTTTTTTTAATTTTGTTTTGCTTATTAGGCTCATTCAAAATTCTGAAAAGGATCGTATTAAAAAATTATATATTTACCCTCATTATATTCTTTGATATTTTTACTCTTACCATCTATTTTGAGCACATATTTATCCCTGAACAATTAATTTCTCTTGTCCCCACATTTATTTCCTACGTGACACCTATGTGAATTATTATTTCTCTCAATTTAAATTTGATTCACATCTATTTCATTAAATCCAACCTAGTTTGTAGAATAAATATATCTAAAATTACAAAATCCCAATATCATGTAAACCATCTCAACTTCTTTGTATTCGAGAGCATGATCCCTATTTCCAAAACAACAAAGTTTTAACCTTTCTCAGAGGTGTAATCCTCACCCCCACTTCTACTAGATTGATGGTCCGAATATGATATTTTTATAGATATAGAGGAGAATTCTAATATAGTCATAACTATATCTAACTTTTATTATGTACCTTTATGTTTTTTCTTCATTTTTTTCAATGTGTGTGTCGAGATTGTTCTCGAGTCCTAATTGTCTCTATAAAGTTTTTTTTTTCTTTTCCTTAAAATTTATTATTAACTACGATAGTACTCATGATGCCTGATTATGCAGCCCTGTTGATACCCAATTTTGGCCCAACATTTTTAAAATAAACACTTTTATGCTTTTTATTTGTTAAAGAGCACAAATTTAATTTATATATATTTTTATTCAATTTTAATACAAGTTATTGATAATTATTCTTATTTATGAAAATGTTAGAATATTTATCAATTTATAATTATTTTTAAGTAGTTATCGGTTATCACTCATATTTGCACAGTCATTTTATAAATAAATACTGTTTTGATTTTATCAAATCATCAATTTTATTTTTTATTCAAATCACATTTTTATGTTGTGTTAAATATATATTTTAATTTATTTTTAACACAGTTCGATCCCCATAAAAGGACGGATAAGATATTTTTTTACAAAGATAAGATCACATACTCATAGTTTTAGATAACTCATAGTTTTGAATAGCCCATGATTTTCCAAAATCATGGTATTGAGCACACGGTTTTACTCTTGAGTGGTTTTATTTTGTCTATAAAACTTATCCACTCTCTTCACAATTAGTTGTGGTGGAAATTTCCAAATTGCCCAATGGTAAAATCTCTCCGTCGAATTTTCGAGACCTCCCTATAAGACGGATTTTAGTTTCAAGTTTCATCATTTGATATCAAGTGGCCGATGAAGAAATTTCCATCGATTTCCAAGGCCTCCCAGGTATATAAGATGAGTTTTACTTTATTGTTTATTTTCATTAATTTATTTTGATTTATATGTGTTCATTACTAACACTTATACTAAGTGTCTTTACAGGTATCTGGAGTTCCTTTCCGAAGAAGACACTCGGATATAAACTCTAGGACCCTTTTTAAATTATTTATTGTATTTATTCATTGTGAATAATAATAGGCAAATATTAGGTCGTTTTCGTTATTCATGCTTTACTTTATTCTTTGTGCATATTTTATGTTTATTATACTTGTGAAAAAAATGATTTTATTTCCTCCTCAATTGAAAAAATGAGTTCAGCCAGAAGCTACATTTGTGGATTTTAAAGGGTGCCTAATACCCTCCCTTTGGAATGGCTTGAACCCTTACCTAGAATCTAATTGGTTTCGCATAAACTTTTTCTTTAAATTAACAAGATTTCTTGATTTTCTTAAAATTAGGTGGCGACTCTCTAATTATTTTTAAATAATTTATTAATTAGTTTTAGAGTCTCAAAGTTGCGCCTTATGAAAATAGAACTTGTGACAACAACGATGTAAATAGGAGCTAGTAGATAGTCTATTATCGATGCATAACCATAAAAAGGACTTGGTCTGAGGGGAATTTGGAATGACATAACCAAGTGAGATTGTCAGTGGTAGTTTGGGGTGATAACAAAACTTTATAACATGAATTAACTGTGAAGGAGCCCTTATTGGTGAGTCCTCAGACCAATTGGTCGATCCCGATATGAATCTTAGGTAAGCAGTACTTAAGCATACGTAAAGTAATATGTTCTGGTAAGGCCAGAGAAAAATTACAGAAGTTCCAAACATTAGAGTGTAAAATAGTGGATACCTTAGCGATTTAATCCGTCCTAGTGTGTGATCCTTTAATAAATACTTTGTAAGTTCGATCATGTTGAATGAGTTAAATATGTGTGATTTGACCCAAATGATGATTAATTGTATGAATGAGGTTAGATATCTATTCCAAATTACGGAAAATCAAATTTGAGTTCCAACACATCAAAACGTTCGGCAATTGGTGTTTCATATAAAAAGTTATGAGTGTTTTACAAAATTACTATACAAAGATTGAAAATTTGTCTACATGTAGGAAATTGGGGTGACCTCGCCCAACAAGGATAAGAGAAAGGTTTGGCCTCTAGGCCTCGCCCAGCAAGGAGGGACCTTGCTCTAGACCTCACTCCGCGAGCCCTTCCTCTCACTTCGGGCTTCACCCGACAAGGTGCGCTAATCCCCGTAAGACTTGGTATAGGCTCAACAAATATGCCCCTAGCTCAAAAGTTCCGTGTCACTATGATTTTAGTAAACTTTTTGAAGAGAAAACACCCTAAGGCTTCTCTACAATACCTAAGGTGAGTTCCTATTTTACTGCGAATTAATATGGGAGTTCTTATTCCTATCCATAGATCTATTTGAGATTTCGATTTTAGATCATTGAAGAATAAATTCTTGATAATCTTAGATCAGAGCGATCGTTGAATGATTGTAAGCACGCTAAGGGCAATTCTTATCAAGATTAAGGTATGTCTATGTTTTCCAATTAAATCTTCTTTTGAAGTATGAATTTTTCAAACTTACTTTTGATTTACCAAATACTTTCTAATGACCCAAATAGTCGTTACGCTGAATTAGGAGGTAAAATTTGCACCTAAACCTTCTTTAAGTATTTTTTGAGAAATTCAGGGCTAGTCTAATGTTGGATGAATTTTGAGGGTGTACTACTATAGGTAAATCGGGTACTAATGTGAGTACTGATGGTGATTTTTGACTTGATATTAGATAGATAATGAGTTTAGGAAGTCGTAGCAACTTTCGACACCTGAAATGGAGTTGTAGAACTCCAATTATAGAGTTTTCCGTGGAGGGATTGGTTCGCGATGTCATATTTCAAAGAGTGCGTCGTAAAATAGGTATAACTGAAGAAAGATCCCGAGATTCTACCTCGGACCACTGCAGCAGAAAAAGAGAACTGCTGCAGCGGAAAAAGGTACAACCGCAGGGGAAGCACAATATAACGTCACGAACCGCTGCAGCGGTAATTTAATCACTGCAGCGGTAACACGCAGTATTTTGACAGTCTTTAAAACTCAAAAATGTTTTTCATTCCCACTGTTCCCAAAAATGAGTAAGGGCTTAGCAAGGGGCGATTTCTATAGAATTCTTGAGGTTTTCATCTTTGGAGGTAAGTTTCTTACATTCTAAACTTGAATTACTTCTTAGAATCCATAAAAATCATTAGAAAAATTATTTATGATGGAATTTGGGGGTTTAACCCTAGTTCATGAAATTGATGTTAATTGATGGGAATGACTATAAAATCAGTAGATAATGATCCTAGGGTGTTAGCAAATACTAGTGGGAGTAGAATATTCGTCGTTCATACTAAATAATGTAGGGTTCATGAGGTTTAAGGAGAGGAAAAATTCTAAAATGATGATTAAAGGCAATGTTGTGATTAAGAATGATTAGTATTAATCCCTACTGATTAAAGAGGGATGAATTTATTAAAATGGGTGCATAATCTTGTTGTTATAGATCAAGAGCAAATTAAAATGGAAGGAAAAGGCAAGCTTGTGGCCTAGAAGTGTTGTTGAGCAAGGAATCGAGGTAGGTTATGGTTTATTATAGCAATTAGACTTGCTTGACTCTGTGATTATATGTGAATTGAAGGTTGTGATGTCTTTCGAGCACTACTTAATATTATTGAGTTGATGATGATGGTGATGATATTGATATACAACCCATGATGTTCATGAGGTTGGTAATGATTGTGATGTTGATGAAATGATGATGATGTTGATGAAAATGAGAAGAGAAAGAGATGATGCACACATCTTGCATACATATATATTCATTCATGTGCATTGAATGACCACTTATAATCATATGTTGTGATGCAACTTGTTGCTGAATTTGACTAAGTGTAAAGTTACATGAGTATGAGTTTATATTTTTCCCTAAAGTGAAATGTCATGATTGCCTATTTGTCTTTGATTATGAGTTCTATGATGATTGCTTTGCATCTATTTGATTTACTTATTTGTATGGTGACGGGTTGATTCGACCTATGATGCCTACCAGTACGTCTTGTTGTATTAATGCTACTTGTGCTCTTCTTTTTGTTGAGTGCAGAGTATGTTCCGGTATTTGAGACAGAACCTCGCCTTTAGCTAGCAGTTCCAGACTCAGTTTCAAGGGTGAGCACTATGATCGAGCAACCTTTGGATCTTCCTATCTTTGTTTATGTTCCTTGTTTCGGGACTAAGACATTCCTTAATTATTCTTGTTTTGGATAATCATTTAGCTTTAAGACTTGATTTCTTTTAGATGTTCTTGTATGGTGACTTCAGGTTCCGGAGATGTAATAAATAGGGGTTTCCGCACTCTATTAGTTTCTGGATGTTGATGATGGTTGACAGTTTATTTGTTTATTTATTTATTGAATGAAGCCCTTTTAGAACTTAGTTTAAAATGAGGTTAATACAAGGTGAATGCGAAAGTAACACTTGAATTAGTAAGGATTGGGATTAGAATGGTTCTCCCGCCATAGGTTAGGGTGGGCGTCACTCATGACCGATTGGGTCGTGACATACTTTTAATAAGACTTTATGCGCGTATGGGAAGTCTTCATATCTTGCTTATATTATGATATATAAAATGTGTTTTCTCATTGATGATACTTTTTGAATTGATTTTTCAAATAATAATCTTTAACATGATTTTGCTATATGAACAAGCTATTTATGTGAAACTTGATTTTTGAAAACGTTGTTGATGACTTTAAGAACCCCTAAAATTGGAGGAGGATGACACTGAAAGATTTTTAGCTAATAAGCCATATTTTCTCTTACTTATGTTTGGACATGTATGAGAAACTGTGCTATTTAGAGGATGAATAGATGTTATGAATCCTAATGAGTCATTTTCAGACAGTTTTGTTAGTCTGGAAAACGATTGGCCTCTAAGGGCTGATAATCCCAGTGTAGTAGAAATCCTATCTAGACTCTCCCAATTTTAATTTGCCTGAAAGTATGACATTCATATTGATTTTCTTTGAGTTGACATGTGTTTACTTATTGCATTGTCCTTTATTTGGCATGATTAGTGAGCTATGTGAATCAATGTTGTCCTTGAATGGTCTGACGTGCTTTTCGAACAAATGACTTGAGATTGGTTAAGTTTTTATCAAAGTACGAATTTTACTAAGTTTTATGATTTACTCTATCACTAGAAATAAATTGTTTGATCATAACTGTTTTATCTACTCCCTCTGTTCGCTTTTACTTGTCATTATTTTCCTAATTTGATTTTCATTTTTACTTGTCACTTTTGGCATATCAAGAAAAGACAAAATAATTTTTCTTATTTTATCCTAAGCATTAGTTGCTTATTCTCCAAATCATTTTTAAGACATATTACTCTAAATATCAATTAATAGGGGTATGGTAAAATAGTTATATCAATTATTATTTTCTTAATGAGTGTGTCATGTCAAAAAGTGACAAGTAAAAGCAAACGGAGGGAGTATGTTGTTATTATTATTGTTATTATTATTATTATTGTATTATATGAACTCTTGTCCCAAGGCACTCACTGAGTACCCAGTACTCAGGCATACTATCCTTATTTTTAGTGGTTGTTAGGTAGAGGAAAAGAGAAGGTTCGAGAGGATCACATTGCATAGGAGGGACTTGCTTGTCTGATAGCTTATTATTGGTGACCCCACTCTCTTGCTCGTGGGTCTCCCTGTCCATTTACTACTTAACTAGATTTTTGAGCTGTATCTCGATTTAGTTATTCTTTTATAGAGGCTCCGTAGACATAGATGTTGTGTCGAGGGTACTGTTTTGAGTCAATGCTTGGTGTATTAGGGCACACTACTATGTTTAGCTGCTAACATATATTTTCATCATTTATGCTATCTTTTATTTCATTTAATTAATTGTATTTATTTATACTCGCGTAACTGAAAATAATTGGATTAAAATAAGTGAATAATTAAACTAATGATGGAGCAACTGTGTGAACTATCATATCTATGAGGTGCTTTCAATGTGGTTCTGTTGCATCAGATGCCTGTTGCATTAGAGAAGGGTTTGGAGTGTGACAAGCTTGATATCATAGCCTTAGGTTTATACTACCATAAATACAATTTACCATATTTATATTTACTAGTTTCTGGAAACGTGCATTGCACGTTTATTCTAAAATATTTAATAAAAAAATATATTATAATATCATAAATTTTAAATGGTACACACATATTTTAATCGTTTGAGCTATAAGATAGAAATCAAAACATCCAAAAAAGCAACAAGAAGTAATTATTTGAAATCAGAAATTTTTAAACTTGGCATTACAGTGATATAGTACTTTAGTTTAAAGACAAATACATGCTCAAACATATATAAATAGCATGTATAGAGTAAACGTATTTACCTCCTAAAAGTGTAACCATTGTGTATGAAAATTGAAAACCTAATTTATACCTTCTTTCAATCATATCTTGACCAACCCCGTTTCAACTCATAAGTCACGTCAATATTTGTTCGTCTTAAATACATGAACATTAGAATTTTTTTTATACATTACAGGTTTCTAATTTATATATCCATTTAATAAATTCTCTCGATAATTTGTTCTTCGTAAACCAAAAGAATAACAAACCTATAATGGATCATCAACTGATAAGATGCCATTATATCTCTTTATCTCTGCTTTTCTTTGTTCCTTTGAATTTTCATTCCAAAATGAACACTAAATTTTGCAAATAAATAATTAACTTAAGCAAAACATAACTCCACCACTAAGTAAAAAATTTATCTTAGGGCCCGTTTAGTAATAATCCTTTTTCCTTTTTTTTTCAAAAGCTTGTTTGGTTACACACTGTTTCTATTTTTCACTTCAAACTTGAGAAGAAAAATCAAGATTTCCCCCCCACAAAACAAACTTCTTATTCAAGTGAATACATATCTAGGAACAACTTCAACTTTCAATATGCTTTTTCATTTTACCCACCTTGTCTCAACTAAAATTGACAATCCAACTACGTAATCTAAGACGGAAATAAAATGGTATTACCTTTTTATCATTACACAAAGAGTGCGATCAGAGCTTGAAAGGAGTTGATTATCAATGAGCCTCTTGACTGACTCATTGATGGAACAGAGAATTGATGCAAATCTTGTACTTGACTTCAACAAATAAAAAAGGATTGAAATCAAAGGCAACGTCTTCTTGTTTATGTGGAAAATACAAAGAATGTTGATCAGGACACCTTCGAAAAGAAGGCAAAACTACTTTGTCAATCACAGTACTTTGGCATGAGTTGTAAACTTGAGAAACTGTAATATTGCTTCTAGGTCAGCATAATAATGAGAATATAACAATATTCTCTTCATTCGGAATTTGTTTGAGTGGCTGATGGTCTTCTTTAACCGATGACTAATTCATTGCTAATTTAATTGTGCATCTCTTGGTTTTCTTTGGGTGAGGAGAAAATATTAAAGCAACAATTTTTTTTAATTTTAATTATTATACTTATTGTGATTTGGATTTAATGTAAAAGACATGAATGCTCAAGTTTAGAGCTTGAGAAACTGTAGTATTGTATCATATGTAACGATATTAATTACAAACTGTTTGAATTGAGAGCATTAATGTACTATTGCTTCACTTCTAATTCACCCATGTGAACATGTAAATAAATGGAATTTATTTAATAGACGTTTGTATTTAATAAAATTGGTTCACGAATGGGTCCTTTAGTTATTACATGACATAGTGGAGAAAAATATAGTTGTTCTATTCTTGTTGCAGTTTCATTGTTTGGCCATGGTTATACGAAAAGTTTGGGAGTAATAACTATTCTTAAATCATATACTTTGATTCCATGGAAGGTAAAATATTACTATTTAATATTTATTTAAATATTTTATTATTTTTGATTTAGTGTAGGGGTAGAATGGTAATCCAACTTTTCACTTTGGAGCTTCCCACTTTTAGTATAATATGATTACTTCAGTCATATTTATGTTTGACCTTTAGGCACATGTGCATGACTTCGGACATAAATGACTGAAATATTCAGCAAAAATGACTAAACTTCAATTACGCATGCTTGAAGTTCAGTAAAAAAATAATTGGACTATGACCATATGTACCTGAACTTCAAACATTATGTTTAAAGTTGGACTTTGTCGAGACAACCTCAGATACCATATGTCTAAAGTCGTCCAAAATGGATTTCATGTGGGGAAAAAAAAAATAGTTTAAAAGCAGTATATGGTATAATTTGGGCAGTCTGATTTTTCCACCAACAAGGACCAACAGGCTAATACGTACAGCAATCTCTGAGATGTGTGGATCTTGGCTTATGAAGTTGCTTTAATTTGCCTTTTTAGTTATGTTTAAAAAGAGAATGTTGTGATTGTAGTGTCTCAGTTAGTCCACATCAAGCATTGCCACTTCATCCATTATATGCATTATTATTTCTTAGTTCCAAATCACTTAATTGACATGCCAATGGGAAACTTCCCCCCACCCACTCTGTTCTTTTCCTTTGAGTTCAATAAAGTCACTACAAAATTGAAACAACTTGTCCCTTTAATAACCTGTCACACCCTCAACAGGATTAGGCGTAAATTAAGGGATAGCTCGTACTAATTATTGATGGAAAACTCCATAAGGACATGGCCAATTTTAACTTAATCTTGTCCCATCAATGGGACTTTGAGTATGCATTAACTTGAGATAAGTGTACAATTCATTTTAGGTCCACTATTAGGTGTTTGATGTGTTTTTATATATCTTATCTTTGATTCCTCTTGCCTTCAAGATAAGGATTTAACACTTCTCCGCCATTCTTTAGCATGCCAGTGGGACATATATGTTTTATGCTCATGGTCATGGTTTGAAACTCAATAAAATATCATATAGTTGATTTTTCCCCACCCTACAGATGAACTGTTGCTATTAAAAAGACAAAGCATGCAAAGGAAACAAAAAAAGTTACTCACTTACTACTTACTCTCTCCGTCCCAATTTATGTGGCGATGTTTATTTGGGCACAGAGTTTATGAAAGAAAAGAAAATATTTCTTGAAACTTGTGGTCTAAAACTAATCATAGATAATATTATATTTGTGTGACTATAAATCATCTCATCAAAGGTAAAATGAAAAACTTAAGTTAAAGTAATTATAAATAAGGAAGCATAATATCCTTTTTGAACCAGCTAAAAAGAAAAATATGACACATAATTTGAGACAGAAGAAGTATTTTACAAAGGTAAGCATAATATTATAAACCACAAAAAAGCAAGTGCTACGAAGCTATACTTGAGGGGAGGATTATATATGTAATTATCTCTTTAGATTTTTGGCAAGAATGGCGACTTTGTCGAAAGCTAGTCTAACTTGAATGACTTTGTTAATACAAAGTAAACATAAGTATTCATTCACTCAAGGTAAACCATATTAAGGAAGTTTGCGCTGAACTCTGTCTATAAGGATATGTTGATTTTCAAAATAAAACAGAATACATTAAAAAAAAAATCATCATTCTGATATAATATGTAAGGTATGTATCATTATTAACATATTGAGTAATTAATCGTGCAAATATTTTTAATGACAGATTCAGAGTGCTAGAAGCACTACTAATATGAATACAACCAAGTGTATGTAGGAGTCAGTCTTTTGGAAGGGATAGGACTTAAAGAGTATGTGACGCCCACGGCGGAGGGTATATAGATCACTACTGAGGACGGGTCAAGATAAATGACTAACAGGTTTTTAGACTGTCAAGCTTCTAAAAAAGGAATGCATATAATATTTTAGACAAATTTTACATCCGAATAAGAGAGAAAATTGAAGTGTTATATAAGACAAAACACAAGTTAATACCGCACGTACTTTAGGACTGAATAATATTTAGTGTATCCAAAGGACAAATGTTGCAGGGGTAAGGCTGTATACTATACGGTCTTGCACAAATACAGGGTAAGGCTATGTACAGTCCTCGAACCCTATGCATAGTGGGAGCTTTAGTGCACCGCGCTACCCAAACGACAGAGCTGTAAGGTTTGATGGGTCATGTGAAGTTTAGTGCTGCATGGATGGGGGCATTCCTGAGGTCGTGGAAGTTCTTCTGAACAAACTAGCTTCTCATTTATGTATGTCTCTGTGTGTAAGCTAAGTTATGAAATTAATTAATATAATGGTGTTGATGAAAAGACAGACAGTGGGGCTAATTACCCACATGGAAGATAAGACCTAGCTAGTGATTTACATTAGATAACTTAAATAAAACTGTTAACACGAACGGGTGGCAATCATGAGTATAGTGGCAGGCAAAGATTATCTATTTATGTATACACTTAGACTTAGTACTCTACTCTAAACCAGAAAGGGCACGTGACATGGATGTATCTCAGGGTGCATTCTGACCCTACTCTTAATATATATTCACCTTCTAATTAATTAAGTCTCCTTCTAATTGCATGCTAAATCTATCTGTGTAAAATATAAATATATATAATTAATTAAAGTCTAGTCTTCATGTATAAATAGAAGGTCCCTTTGGAGTTTTTGAGTAGGTAATATCGAATTCTTTGATGCAAATTTTTGGTTAGAGTCTTAGAGAGATCACTAAGAGGAAGATTAATGATGAGTAAGCAGGTGAGATTTTCAAAGTTAAAAAGAATGGTGAAACAACAAAAGGGGAAGCTCTACATTATGAGGATTTGCATAACTATGCTTCTGTGTTGGGACAAGTACTCTTAGATTCTCTATTTTTTTATACCTTCTATTTAATTTGTTTTATCTTTTGTCATCATTGTGTAAATTACATCTTATGAGGATTTGATAATTAACTATACTTTTGTGTTACAAGTACTCCTAGAATCTATATTAATAGGATGATTTAGTTTTCTAGATATGTTGGCTTCAATTCTCTTTTTTTTTTTTTTTTTTTTCTTTCATGATCCTTGTGTAAATCTTGTTCTGTTTTCTTCTCTAATTGTAAATTACATTTTTTGTTACTTGACCTTCTCATTTTCTTCTTCGAAGAGATCAATAAGTTTTCCTTTTCTTTTCTTTAATTTGTATAAATATTCACTTTAAAACCAACATTTCTTTTCTTTAATTTGTATAAATATTCACTTTAAAACCAACATGTGTGTCAGTGTGTGTGTGTGTTTGTATATTCCAAAAAGCAGAGGACCAATCATCAACATCTAATTATTCACGTTGTTCTCACATTTTTCTCTTTTTACAAAAAATAATCCCAATCTCAAGGAAAAGAAAAGGTGTTTTTCATTTATATACAACAACAACATATATCCGGTATATTCCCACAAAGTGGGGTCTGGAGAGGGTTAGTATACACAGTTCATACCACTATCTCAGAGGTGAAATAGACAAGTTTTTTTTGATAGGCCTCCGGCTCAAGACAAAAACAATCTAGAAAAGAAATAGTAAAGGAACAAGAAACAATAGGTATTGACACACAATATAATAACATAAACAAGACTATTACCAAGTAATACGACAAAAGATAACACATTCTGAAACAAGACTAGTACTATGGCAACTAGCACGGATAACAAAACAGATTCCTCCTACCTATTAGCAAGGACGCACTCCTTCCTACTATCCTTCTACCCTAATTCGCATCCTCCACACCTTCCTATCTAGGATTATGTCTTCGGTAAGCTGAAGTTGCTCCATGTCATGTCTAATCACCTCCCTCCAATATTTTTTCGATCTACCTCTACCTCGTCCGAATTCATCCCTATCCAACCTCTCACACCTCTGCACTGGGGCATCAGTGCACCTCTTTATCACATGTATGAACCATCTCAACCTCGCTTCCCGTATCTTGAATTCCAACGAAGCCACTCCCACCTTATCTCGAATAACCTCATTTCTAATCCTATCTTTCCTTCTAAATCCATGCATCCATCGTAGCATTCTCATATCCGTCACCTTCATCTTTTGGATGTGAGAGTCCTTGATCGGCCAACACGGTATAACCACCACTCCGTAGAACTTGTCTTTGAGTTTAGGAGGCATCTTCTTATCACACAAGATTCCGGAAGCGAGCCTCCATTTCATCCACCCTGCCCCAATACAGTGAGTAACATCCTCGTCAATCTCTCCATTCCTTCGGATCATAGACCCAAGATACTTGAAATTCTCTCTCTTTTGGATGGCCTGAGTATCAAGCTTTACAACCACATCAGCCTCATCCATCACCTCGCTGAAATTGCACTCTAAATATTTCGTCTTGGATACTCAATCTGAACCCTTTAGACTCTAGGATTTGCCTCTAAACCTCTAACTTAGCATTAACTTACGTACATTAAATTACATATTTTTCATTGATATATATGTATATCATAGCATCTTTTTTTGTTTACCAAAGAGTTTTGATTCAAAATGTTTACCAAATAGGCCTTGAATCTCGCTCGCTATTTCATGTATAAATTATGTATGAAACATTTATATAACTACATAAATTTTGTATAAAGTTATGTTAGATTTCTGTAAAAATACATGTACGGAATTTTTATGTGTGAAATCTATGTATAAATTGTACTTATATTTTAATTCTGATAAAGTACATAAAGATTACTATATAAAATCTAATAGAATATCTATAAATTATGATAAAGTATGAATAAAATCTGTATAAAAATTATAGTCTTCAAACATCTACAACAACATATATCTTAAAACAAATTTCGTAGAACTAACTATATACAATGTCTAATTTATAATTTTCATACAATATTCATATAAATTTAATATACCTACAACAACTTTTTTTTTTGATTTCTCACCCGGTGTCAGGTATCCGTATTGAAGTCCGACTAAATTCGAATTCACACCGGGAAGCCCCACATGTACCTACAACAACATACAAACTTAAAATATAATTTTCATACTACTCATCATACAATTATATTACAATTTTAATACAATTCAATTGTACTTTGAACTTCAATGAATTGTAACTAAAATTAATTTCAAAACTTGCTTAAATTTTACCTACATAACCCTAAATTGTAGATTTGAATATCCCTCGACGTTTTAGTTCTTTTTGAGATGTCACCCACTAAAAATGAAGTTCGTTTGTAGAAAATTGATTTTTTTGAACTTGAACTTCAAGCTCCTTTAATAGTTGGCAATGAAGTTTTTCTCTCAACTTATAAGTGATGAGATGAATGCAATGATGCAAAGTATGCTACATTTACACCCGCTGCTTTGTATAGCTAGTTGGGACTCATTGAAGACTCGCGAGGTTCATATACCCATCCCAAATCATTTCTCATGGGCACACAAACCAATAATCCACCTAGAACCATTTTCCATTAGGTCACCTGGAACCCTTTTTCCATTGGGCATGCAAATTAAAATCAGTAAATCCACTTGAAACACTTTTCCATCAGGCATGTAAATTATTTTTAAAATATTTTTCTTAAAATATTTCCTTAACGATGTCATGATACGAATATGTGTGAGTATGCATGTTTCACAATAAATAGAGAAACACAAATATCGCAATTTAGGCATACAAGGTCATACTCAACTAAAAAACATCGGCTACAAGCCCAAATGTCATCAATCTCTCACAAATTAATCAAATCATGCTCATCAAGGGAGGTATAGTCAATATCAACCACTATCAAGACCGATAGAATCAATATTCATTTTTCACATAATAAGTCATGTATCAATAATAAGGGAAGACAGTTCAATCGGGCCAATTAGTCATTTTAACTTTTTACAGAAACACCGGTACCAGCATAGATGCTCGTCATCTCATCTATATGGGACCCCCATCTCCCCATTACTCCCTCTACATGCAACTAACACATAAACCCTTCGAAAAAGAATCAAAGAAAGTCTCAACTTGCCTTAAAGGAAGTTCAAATAGTCACACCAAAGCTTTATCCTTTCGAGTAGTCTCCAAACAAACTCAATTTGATCAAATACGCATTCTTCATAAGAAATCGAATCCATAGACAACCATATTGATATACTTAAATTTTGGATATAAAATGTCAACCCCGAGCCCAAGGACAAAACTGAATTTTTAAAAAAAATCACATTACCCATAATTTAAGGAGTTCAAATAAGAAATTTCACCAAAAATAAAGTTAAAATCGACCTTCAAAACCTCAAAATACCATTTCTTAACTTTACTCAAAAATCCCCAAATTTCTCAATTGAAAAACCAAGATTTAAAGATGAAATCACACATAAGTCAATGGAAAATTTGTAAAAATAGTATAAGAATCATAACCAAAGGAGAATCATTGGAAAATACCTTTTGAATCTCCCAAAATCGAGTCCCCAGGCTCCAAAAATTGAGATATGAAAAACAAGATGAAAAATGGGGAAACTCCACTGCTACAACTTACAAGCGATCTCCGCACCTATGGAGGTTTGGTCGCAGGTGCGATTCGCGGCGCAACGACTTGTCCGCCATTGCGGACTTCACTTACCACGCGGAGTCTTACAGGTGCGAGCACGTACCGCAGGAGCGAGCTCGCGGCCGCAGCTCCACTGGTGCAGATGAGGTTCCGCAAAGCGAGAAAGCCCCAGGGTAAGTCGGTTCCACCGAAGCGAAACTACCTTTGCCGCTGCGCCTTTGCAGACGCAACCAAGGGCCGGCAAAAGCGATGGCACCGAATGACAGTTGAACAACAGTTCCAAAACTCAACAAGATTTTCTAACGGATCCTCGGAACTCACTCGGAACCCCGTGAACATAAATTGACTATGCTAATAGTCTAAAAACAATATTTCTGACCCAATGGAATCGTTAGATCATCCAACAGAGGTTGTTATCAACGAATGTTGACCAAAGTCAACTCTATGCCTTAAACTTCCAACTTTAATTTCCAATCAACTACTTGAAATCCATCTGAATGCCTCAGATCCAAACCAAAGTTCCTACTAACCTAAAAATCAAATGTTGATCTCAAAATCAACATTATTACTGTGAAATCAAAATCAACTCTATGACATCTTATTTCTCATACGACCTCAAAATCACCAAATGTTGATCAAAGTCAACCATACCAACTTCAAAACCTTCCGAAACGAAAAAACTCAGGTAATACTCAACCAACCACCTTTGGAACTGTGCAACCCGCACCCGCAAATCCACAAATACCATAAAGCAACTATGGAAAGTGGTAAAATGGTCAAAACATGCCAATAGTCAAAAATCACTATGAGGGTCGTTACACTTTTAGTTCCGAAAGTAAATTAAATCTCCGATTCGCGTATCTCAGAACGTGGTTTTAAGCTTGTGTATCTAAAAGGACAATTTGACACGTTTTGTAATTTCTGAAACTATTGAAACGCGATAGAATTGGATCCCAAAGTGCTGACATTTATGTAAGCTGCTCTATATTATTTTATTACATATAGAAGGAACAGTTAATTGCAAGATATAGTTATCAAAGACATTATCAAAATTTAAGAACAAGCGTATTTTCATTTCCTAGTGGCTGTTAGTATATCTTCATCAGTTTGACAAATTATTACTGTAAATCATTTCAGTTTCATAGTTTAATCATATTTGGTATTCTCACCTAATTTAAGATTGGATTGTTTGATTTGTTACCCATTTTCTTATCTGGTAGGTTAAATGGGTATAAGGGACACGGGTTAAATCTCTTTTATCTTAAAAAATAGGTGACATGGCATGTCAAATGTGTGTTTTCAATTTTTTTGAATCAAAATAGCAACAATTGGGTGACTTCTTGTCTCAAAAAAAGTGATTTTGATAAGTTATTTTTCCAAGAAAATAACTCGAATAAAAGGAGGAAAACAGAAGAGTGTGGAAAATAAATCAATCAATCCGAAAAGAATCCATATTCGTTGGTGTTTCCTGTACTGTATATGCCTTTTGCCTTTTGGAATAAGCAAAGGGACTAGGACAAGAATATGGCTAAGAACATTTTCATATTGTAAGAAATACCAAAGTTCATGTATTTTAAACCGACGATGACGATTTTATTCTTATCTTCCCATATATTATTCTCCTCAATAGTAAAAAGATCATATTTCTTGAGAATAATTAAATAGTAGCATATCTCAATAATATTCACAAGGTGTTGAAAAAACACTTGTTTATAAGTGTGACAAATATGGGCTTCTTGTACAAGAATTAAGTATTGAAATATTAGGCAAATTTTGTTGAGTCACTATTATGTGGAGTTTGGCAGGGAGACAAGCTGATCTCACACTGCTTATTCTTCTACCCAAACTAGTAGGTCCCTTTACAGCCTGGCACATACTCACCAATCAACAAACAACATATGTCAATTAGTTACCACAAAATTTGTATTCTATGTTTGTTGTATTTTCAAAATTCCCACTATATATCTTGGTTACCAATGAACACAAATGTTTATTAGTTTCTCCATTCATTTCTAGAATAGACAAATTTTTATCAAGTTTTTTTAGTGGGATCATGATGACAAGGGACTTACTATTGCCAAGAGAATTAAAGTTGAGGTCATGGCAGAGGTGTTGCAAGTACATTCAAGAACAAAGAACAAGGCTTTATATCATTTGGAGATGCTCAGTGACTCTTCTTCTTTGGAATGATAAAATGATTGAGCATTTTGATGAAGAAGAGGCTCCACTATAGCATATATATTTGGATTGAGAACCATGACGTTTCAGATTCAAATTCCAGCAGAGACAAAAAAAACACAAGGTGATTTCTTTACATCTGTCCTAGCCTAGGTCTTTAGAGTTACCTGATACCTGTTGCTGGTGGGAGGTGGCAGATATCTCATGAAATTAATTGAGGTGTGCGCAAGCTCGCCAGGACACCACAGTTATAAAAAAAAAAGTTATATAACTTTTTAGTAATTCAGCCATCTTCTTGTTTATTGGCACAATCAAGTGTCTTTGTAAAGTTTAAAACACAACTTTGTGTACCAGTGTATGTGTAGTCTTATATTTATGTAGTGAATTCGAATTCTGAAATCCTCCCTTCCCCCACAAACCTTTGGAAATGATCAAGCAGGCTTCAAAGGGTCGTTACTAAAGTCAAAGACAACTTTGTAAGCCAACAAAGTTAAACTAAAACAGACTCTAGGTCATGTTCTGACTCAGAAAAAACTTACTTACATCCGGAGTTTGCACCAACCCAATGAATACATCACATGTGTTTTATATGTATTGTTAACACTTAACCATGGTTAAGTGAATAGACATTCTCGCCGCAGTATTATCACATAATGATGGTAAACTACTGTAGTTTAGTGTAAATATCAGGTGCACCTAGTTTTTTATAAACCATTCCACCAAGCATTGGTTCAACTCAATGTTCCAACTTATTACAGTATTTCAGTTTGTTTCAGCTTCTTTGCGTTTTAAGTGGGGAACGTCAAAACAGCTTCAGAATTTCCAGCTCCTCCTTTGTGTCGCATTATTTCTTATCTTTCTTTGTATTTACTTATCTTCTCAATTTTGGAGCAACTATTGTGTACACAAGGGACCTTTCCTTTGACCCTATTGTTTAAGCAAAAACTGTGAGTCTATTGGGTGGATGATTTCTATATAAAGGTTTATTAATTATCCAATGTTGCATCAAAGCAGCTTGTGATATCTTTACTTAGTTACTAGTTTGAAAAATGTAACCTTCAGAATATAATCAAAATGAGCCAAATTTCATCTCATTTCTTTGCCAAAAATGGGAGGCTTATTCATGGTTACTATTAATTTTGTCTTTACAAAGCAGCAGGGAAATCATAGTATTCCCATAGAATTAATAAGCCTGAAACATATCACCAATAGTGGGAATGTATTCACATGAATAACAATATCCTGACAAAATTATAAGTGCAGATTGCACGGGCATTTTTTTTTTCTATTCCTCAGCATTTGCGGACTCTGTCTGGTTTTACACACTAGAGAGACGCAGAAGCTTCAGCATACTATTCATCTCTTGTTGTCAAGAAGAGGCTCTCTAAGACTGCCTTGTATTCTTCTTGGGGTAGAAGGATCCTCACTGGACTTCTTGGGGCTCTGTCCTTCCTTATTTTGGCCTCCCTGAAGAATCAAAAAAAAAAGCGCTATTATCAGGAAAATATTTACCTCAAACTACATTATGAAAAAGAAAGATATAAACAAAAATAGACGCATTAAAAGCTCATGCTCCATGTAATCATTTACAATAAGCTGATGTCAAAATGCAAATCCAGTTTCTTGCAACTTTAGTTAAGTATTTTAGAAATCTCACGGTGAACATTAATTTTCAAGAAAGTTAAGCACTTACAGCTGCCTTTTGGGTTGTTAATCTACGAATTGATGGAGCTCGTGCCACAACCGAAGCAGCTGCAGCAGCAGCCACGCGTATCCTGTTAAAAGCACTGTGTTAGAATATCCTCTTTGATATATATAACACTGATTAGATATAACTAAGTTCTCGAAGTCTGTTCCACCTTCTATGTACATCAACATACTCATCGGTCTCGTCTACTATTTCCTCCTGCACCATGACCAGTTTTAAAATGTAAGTACCATCTGTTATACCAAATATGCAGAAGAGGATGTAGGAAAACAAAAGAATGGCAGTAGATACCTGTAAAAGTTCTTCGAATACATCTTCCAATGTGATAATACCTATTACTTCACCATCCTCAATATCATCTGATGATTGAGTCAATGCATTTGTCACTGTATCACCAGATGCCGGTGAGGTTACTTTTTCAATATCAACGACAACGTTATCTGACTTATCATTCTTTGTTTTCAAGCGAGGTGTAGTTAACAGAGAACTTCCACCAGTGACTGCAACATCCTGAGATTTCTCTTCCTCAATGACCAAGGGAGCTTTTTTGCTTTTTCCTTTAATCTTCACTACTGCAGCCATATGACTGCTACCCTTTTGGAACTCATTTAGTATGTCATACAACGGCATATCAGCAGGAACTCTGAAAGATGTATGACAAAGAAGATTTCGAGCTTAAAAGTCACAATTGTAAAACACATTAAGTATAGAATTAGAAATTAATACCGTGGAATTCTTCGAATTGAGACAGAACTAACTGGCGTCTCTGTTTCTGGCCGCACTGTAAGAAGACTTTTTACCTAATATTATTCAAGTATCAAACCATCATGACTTCAAAGAGTAGCAAGATTACAAGTGAAATGTGATTTGAAGGCTATGCAAAACTCACCAGAAGAAGACCAATAATATTCTTTGGATTGCCAGAGTACACAGGAACTCTGCTATGACCCCTAGCAAGAACTTTTCCCATTGCCTCCCTATGATGGGGAAAAAGAAGCGGTTTAATCACTTGTTAGAATTTAATTCAAGAAACATATCCAATGTTGTGTTCCTCATATGGCTAGATGCATTCAGTCTATATTCTACAAGTATTTAAGAAGTAAAAGTGAATATATGACTAGCCCTTCAACAACAATGCATCCATAGCTAACGTTGCTCAGATCCTTCAAAATCCTTACAGCACCGTGTCAATCCGACACAATTTGGTGTGGGTGAGGGACCCGCACTGGATTTGATCAACCTAACTTGGGTGCTTTTACTATACTATGGCCAAAAGTACTGGTTGATTGGATATTTGGTACGATTTTGGGTTTACGGCATACGTTTACATAAGGTCCTAGAACACTTTGCTATTATAGAGATAACTTGTGAATAAAATTTTTAGTGCTTACAAAGAATTTAACTATATTAGCTTTAATTCAATAATTTCAATTAATTCTTGACACATATACTTGTACATGTTGTAATATACATTTACTGGTTGTAACTCAACACCCGTAGCCATACTCCTATCCGTTTTCCTTAGTCCTAAGATCTAGGTGATGACGAATCTGACTTCTAGATCTGCCCATCTGTTGAGTGCCCATGCCCATAGTCGAGCAACATAGATCCTTAGTCACATTCCTCTCAGGAATCCCAGAAATAACAAATGCAAGTATAACCATTTGCATGAGGACATAACTACTGCATACAGCTATGAAGGTACTCATACAAAACTCATCAGGAAAGAGTAGAAGGGCAAAAGGAAAGCCCAGTGCACTAAAGCTCCAGCTATGCGCAGGGTCCGGGGAAGGGCCGAACCACAAGGGTCAATTGTATGCAGCCTTACATTGCATTTCTGTCAAAGGCTGTTTCCACGGCTTGAATCATCAGGAAAGAGTATTCCTCATTTTTTTGGAAGAATAAGAACATAATCTTAAGTCAACACCTAAGGTTCAATTAACGAGAGATCCTGTTAAGCCTCTAATTAAACTTCCGTTGCATTCCCCAACCAAAGGGAAACGAAATATAGAGAAAAGATAATGAAGAGAAGAAGCCTTGATATGTAAGGTAATGGCATACTAACCCAAAAATCACTTTCATGTAAGCATTGTACATTTTTTTGGTACACGTAAGCAGTGGAATTAAAGCATGCATGGATTGCCTGATCTGAAAAGTAGATATATGACATGTTACCATTAAGAGTCTATTTAGATGGGCTTATAACTTATGGATTATAAGCTATTTGGCTTATTTTTGTTATTTTGGCTTAAAAGCAAGTGCTTAAAAACACTTTTCTATCTTACCCAAACACTACAAAAATGCTTAAAAGATATTTTGGCTTAAAAGCACCTAAAATAAGCCAATCCAAACAGGCTCTAAGCTATTTAATTTTGAGTTCCAAGCATTACTGATGGAAGCATTGTGCTAACTGTCAATCACTAAAACTGATAACAGAACAAACCCTATTTTGAGAAGTTAATTATCAGCTCAAGTGTTTGAGCATAGCGCAGGAAAATTTACTAATTGGTTGCTTGATTCTCATAAAGTAAGCCACAATTAACTGATCATGAGAAGCAAACCTACCCATAATTGTGACAACCTATGTTGCTCGGACTCTTCAAAACTGATGCCAGACCGTGTCGGATCTCCAAAAATGCACTACTTTTGGAGGATCCGACACACATCCATTGCCATTTTTAAAGAGTCCGAGCAACATAGGTGACAACATAAAAATAAAGGGAAATTCTAGTGCATACATCTAACCGTGAAATATCATTCCTTGGAAGTTCATTATCTGAGAAGCATGACACTTCACAGGATTTGAAGAGCAGAAGACTAAGTTTAATAAGTTAACAGCATTGCAGACTAATTGTCCAACACTCACCAGTCCAGCTTTGAATTGACATCCAATGAAAATGTTGACTCAATGGGCGTCATTGCCTCCTCAGCAGTCTATCGATAAGAAAAAAATAATTATAGAATAAAAGAGAAGATGATCATTACACCAACCTGGCTAAAAAAAGAGAGAAAGTAGTGGATTTAAGAATTTACACATTGCATTGAGTAAGGGTCAATTGCTGAGTATTTCTTCTGTGGTCAACTCCCCCCCCCCCCAACAACAACCACACACACCCTAGAAAAGTGGTTAATAGGATATAAAGATTAAATAAGTCAAGAGTTGGTGTCTTGAACTACAGATCTCAGATACTGACATATTGAATATGTCAGAAATGACATTTTCACTGACACTACCTTCTCAGTCAAATCCAGTGCTCCACTAATGATTGTTGTCTCATCATGTGTAAGTTCACCTCCCTTGCCAGCCTGCGAAAATTTCTCAATAATGAATCATGGTCTATGAAATGCCAAAGGAACTTGTCGCTTGGTAACAACTGGTTAGACATTCAAATTACTTCAGAAAATTAAGATACAATTCAAACCTCTTGGCCATGAATAGAAACAAGGGCTTTCAGCTGAGCACGTCTGAATAGTACTTCATTGTGTCCCAGTAAGCAGTCCAGGATCTGGAAAGAGAAGTCAGTAACATTTCTAAGAACTGACACCCTAAACTAGAAGAACTTTAGAATTTCACCAGCAGTCAGGAGAACAAAACTTAGAGAAGCACAAATTTTGTGTTGTTTTATATTCTAGGTAGATTAATATATAGATTTCATTTCTTGATTAAAACCACTATAAGACGAAGTAAAAATGTCATAGACAAATGTTATCAATTTTCGGGACTAGCTCTAGAAAGAAAAGACAATTGATAAGCTATTAGCTAAATTTGAAGTGCAAAGACACTGAAGAATAAATTCACCTTTAGACTTTAGTACTTCATATGCCATCAAAATCTTACGAGATTGGCTTGACTTTGCTTAAGAACAAGGATCCATTGAAATAGGATGTTTGAAGATTGACTATGAAAAAATCAGATCATATGGTAGGCATTTCGTGTTTCAAGCCTCCTTTATCTAAATCTCTTTTCACATCCAAAATATTGTTGAGCATTGATATCACAGCATGTCACAAATACAATCAAATAACAAGTCATGTATCTAGCCAAATCCCAAATACATGCCACGCCAGCATTTAGTAGCCAAAAAGACATGCAAATGCCATCCTCAGCCAAGTCCTTTCTGCTCTTTCCAAAGTTCAAATGCAGAGAGCAGCTCAGTGCAAACATTTCCTAGAAGTGACAAATATGATTTGAACTTTTCCCATTCAGTTACCCAGGATCTTTTATTCAAATGTCCATATCTGCTCCATATAAGAATTGCCATTCACCATTATGCTGATCATGTGTACACTTTTGGCAGCAAGTAATACTCCCTCCATTCCTAAATAAGTGCTCCTTTTGGCTTGGGCAAACCCTTTAATAAACTATTCACTTCTAGAAAATTAAAGATAACTTTACCAACTTACCCCTAATTAAATTTTATCTCTTTGCAAGTTAACATTGATTACTATATTTAAACTCAAGGGCATATTAGGAAGATTATGATCAAAGTATCCTTGAAGGCTTAAACATACATTTATTTAGGAACAAAATCACAACCCAAGAGGAGCACTTATAAAGGAATGGGGGGAGTATGCTTTAAGAAATATAGTTCAAAATCTGTTCATTTATTATTTCTGTTTAATTAGTCAAACATACATGTTTATGATCATATAGTATTACTATTAGATATCCAAGTAAATAAAATGAAAAGATAAACCTTTATGAAGGACACTTATATTGAAATATAACATTAACAACAACAGCAACAATAACAACAATCTATGTTGCTTGGACTCAGGTGCAGGTATCTGACCCGGGTGCGGATCTAGTGGTCGGAATCTTTACCACATACATTAAGGATTTGGGATATGGATCCGAGTGCAGATACACGAGTTGGAATACGGCCAATAAATGTATATTACTGCATATAGAGTATATATTTTGATTAGTTAAAGTTATTGAACAAAAACTAATAAACTTATTTATAAACACCAATATTCTACTCTTATATCGCGTAAAAGAAAAAGCATTCTCATACTTTATATAACTATGTATATGACATAAACCCAAAAAATCAAACCAAATATCCAATTAATCTATACTTCTCGGTCACAGAATGTGGTCAAAGTACCCAAGGTAAGTCGATCAAATCCTATATGGATCCCACACCCACACCCACACTCACACCTATGTCACGTCAACATGGATGAGGCAAGGATTCTGAAGAGTCCGCACAACATAGACAACAATAACAACAACTACTTGCCAATCTCAAGCTAACGATGTCAGCTATATGAACCCCGATTATCCCTTTAGCTACATTTGTACCACATTCAGGATGGAACATATCATAAATTGAGTCAAATTAACTCCACTTGAATAGGAAAACACCATTGATACCATCAACACAATGGTTCTGTGAGAACTCGTCTTTATGGTAAACTAATTTCTACAAGAAAGAACCCTAAATGAGAATTAACACTAACACTAACAATAACAACTATGCGTCAATCTCAAGCTAGATGGGTTGACTAGAAAATCCGCATTATCCATTTCGCTCCATTGTACCACATTCAGGTAAAACATAAATTGAGTCAAACTTAACTCCATAGGTGTAACACCCCAAAAGTCCCTAAGGTCAAATCTCAGACTTAGCACAGGAAACCAGTTGGAAACCAACAATTTTCTCGCAGAACGACCAACTGTACGAGTCGTATAGTGATATCACGAGTCGTGGAATGACTCGTGGTAAGCTATACTGAAATCAGCCAAGTCCCAGTCCTCACGACTGGTGACCACGACGTGTGGTGAGATAGGACAAGTCGTGCCATGAGTCATTCTGATCAACCTAAAGTCAAGTCCTGAAACTTGACAAATTTGCCTCAGTGGCCACGAGTGGATACCACGACCCGTAGGTAGATCCCATGAGTCGTGGGATGTGGTCATGGTCACTAGGCAGCCTTGGCCCAAGAACCAACGACTCACTCAGTATGACTCGTGGTGACAACCTATGAGTCGTACCATATAGTCATGGGGACAGATTCAGAAACCCAACAAAAGGTTCCAGTGACCACGAGTCAAACCTACGACTTGTTGGTTCACTGTACGAGTCGTAGGGTGACTCGTCTGACGCAGTCAGCAGTTTTTAAAAATGGTTTTCCAGGGGTACTTTCGTACTTTCCTTATTTCCTAAACCTAAACTACGTCGTTTGGGGGTTATATTAGTGGGAATAAAGGGGATAGTCGACCCTTTTCCTCCCCATTCCTTCCCAACACTCAGAAAAATATCAGAAGAGCGATTCAAACTCTCTCAAGCCTCTAGAAGCTAGGGTTCCTTCTCAAGTTCAGAATCTTTCAAGTTCTTAGCAAGAACTCTTCATTCAAGGTATGTGGGATTTCAACAATGGGTATCCTTTCACCCGTTGTGTCCCAAGTAACTCAGAAATTCTCAGTTTTCCATGAATCAAAGTTCAGGATTCTCATTCAGTTTATGATTTCCCTTTTATTTCAATCTCTTTATGGTTCCTATATTATGATTACATCTTTGGCATGGCTTTTACACCTAACATGACTCAACATTCCATGATTTTACTAGTTGATATAATTTTACAGTATTTCCACTTGATTCAGTCTGTTTTCAGAAAGTTTGGCATGCTATGAACACACGATTCCAGTATTCCTTTAAATTCAGCATAAAGAAGTATTAATGGTTTTCAGTTTTATAGACCTTCAAAATACTTTCAGATAAAGTATATTCTGATTCAGTTTTAGAACATTAGTACTTATGAGCTATCAGTATAAATTAGTTTGGGATTAGTACTTAGCACCGAGTTGGACTGGGGTTCAGCGCACCCAAGTCCCAGAACTACGTGCTACCGTAGGTTTACTTAGCCCTCCTAGTTGGGCATCATTTCAGATTAGTGGTACCATGATACAAGTATTGGACTATACAAGTGATAAAGATAAGAGGAAGAGATCAGAGAATCGAGTTAGAGTTGATTTGGAGCTGAATTACTGTTTTTACTGTTACATTACTTTACTGTTCACAGAGTCTGTTAGTTACTGTCACTATAGCATTTCCAAATAGTAATTAGTTAGTTAGTTAGTTAGGGTAGTTACTCTCAATTGTTTGCCTATAAGGACTATTAGTTGTACTATACAGAATTATTCATTAATAATAAGTTCCCTTCTCTTCTTAATCTTTCTATTCTTCTTCATCTAGCTAAAATCTCAGAATTCCTTCCCTGAGCAGCCATAGATGTTCATCGAGCTTAGTTCCTTGAGCTTCATTTTCCCATTTACGGGCATCAATTGGTATCAGAGCCAATCGATCCTTGGCATGATGGTTACCAGAAACAAGGGTCAAGATAAGAGTGTTGAAAAAGTAGATGATAGGTGGACTCAAATTCAGGAGCAGTTACAACAATTGATGGAAGGTATGACTGCCATGAACGACAAGAATTTAAGAAATGAGAAGGAATTGGATGAATTGAAAGCAGCAATGCATCGAATAGGTGGTGGGGAAAGAGAGAAAGAACAAGCACGAGCTGAATCCTCTAATAACAGACCTTGTTCTGTTGAATTTCAGCAAGAGATCAGGCATAAGGATCATCACACCAATTCTGGTAACTTCCTTACTAGGTGTTCTAAAGTAGAACTTCCTAAATTTTCTGGATATGATCTTCGTACTTGGCTGTATAAAGTAAATCAGTTTTTGCTTTGGATGAAACATCTTTTGAACATAGAGTTAAGATAGCATCAATTCATCTGGAGGGAGACGCCATTGCTTGGCATAAATCTTTTATGAGATCAAGAATTTCTGGGTAGAACCTTCTTGGACTGAATATGTACTAGCCTTAAATGAAAGATTTAGAGATGATTTTGAAGACCCTATGGAGGCGTTGAAGAAGTTAACTCAAATTGGTAGTGTGAAAGAATACCACGCTAAGTTTGACAGATTATTAACTGCTGTGAATTTATCTGATGAGAATGCTATTAGTTGTTATCTAGGTGGGTTACAACCTGAATTAAACAAGGCTGTTAATTAGTTGTTATCTATGTGGGTTACAACCTGAATTAAACAAGGTTGTTAGGATTCAGGCACCTAGGTCACTGATGCAGGCCTATAAGATCACTAGACTGCAAAAAATTATATTTGAAGCACAGGCTCAAACATGGGGTTGAAGGTTTAAGTTAGGTATAATCAGGGTCCTATTTTGCCTACTCCTAGTCACACTAAAACTCCATTTGTTCAGAAGCAAATAATAGTCAATCCTTCTTTCAAGAAACCAATGGAGTCAAGTAGTAACAGACCTCCATTCAAGGTTAATCCTAATGGCAATGGGAGAAGATTGACTGCAGTAGAAATGGATGAGAAGAGGGCAAAAGGACTCTGTTTTTTCTGTGATGATAAATGTCTTTGATCAGAAGTGTAAAATCAAGAGACAAATATTCATGGTGGATGTGGTAGATGATGGCTCAGATGTAGAAGTTGCAGAAGAATGTTCCACTCAAGAAGATAGAACTGAACTAGATGAGTTGATGATTATATCCTTGCAGGCATTTACTAGTGTGACAGGCTATCAAACCTTAATGGTGACTGGATATCATGAAAAGAGACCTTTGCAGGTCTTGATTGACACTGGTAGCACACACAATTTTATTGATCATGAGGTTGCTAAGAGATTGGGTTGTAAAGCTACTCCCATAATGACACAATCAATCAGTGTTGCTGATGGAAGGAAGGTACAGACAACTTCAGTGTGCAGGAATCTGCAGTGGTTATTGCAGGGCACCACCTTTGTCTCAAATTTTTTGTTGTTACCATTGGGTAATGTAGACATTGTCTTAGGCGTACAGTGGTTGAGTAATCTTGGTAGAATACTATTTGATTTCCAGAACAGAACTATAGAGTTCAGATATAAAGGCAAAAGGCATGTATTGAGGGGGGAAAGCACTACATTGAAAACTGCTAGTGCCAAATCCTTGAACAAGATTGATGTTGCTGAATCTCAGGTTTATATGATGACCTTGCTAGCGGGATCAGAAGACAACCTGCAGTGTTACAATGTTCAAGCTACTCAAGGTAACTCTGTCATTCCTGAATTGTCGTTCCTACTAGAAGGATGTGCTAACATTTTTGAGGTTCCTATAACATTACCACCATGCAGAGGATCTTTTGATCATAGGATTCCCCTGCTTGAAAATGCTAATCCAGTGAACAAAAGACCATATAGATATCCAGGAGTTAAGAAAGATATCATTGAGAAACTGATTCAGGAGATGTTGGATTAGGGAGTTATACAACCAAGCAATAGTCCATATGCATCACCTGTTGTATTGGTTGGTAAAAAGGATGGTAGTTGGAGGTTGTGTATTGACTATAGGGAATTAAATCAATTGACTATCAAGGACAAGTTCCCTATTCCTATTATAGAGGATCTCTTGGATGAGTTAGGAGGTGTTGTAGTTTTCTCTAAGATTGATCTTAGAGCTGGATACCACCAGTTGAGAATGTATAAGAAGGACATCTTCAAAACTACATTTAGAACTCATGAAGGACACTATGAGTTTTTGGTCATGCCCGTTGGGTTGACTAATGCTCCATCTTCATTTCAAGGCCTTATGAACTTAGTTTTCAGACCATTATTGAGAAAGTTTGTGCTAGTTTTCTTTGATGACATTCTAATTTATAGCAAATGTATGAAGGAACACATTGAGCACGTTAAGGCAGTATTTGCTCTAATGCAGCAATTCCAGTTATATGCAAAAATGTCTAAGTGTGCATTTGGAGTACCTAAAGTTGAATAATTAGGTCATTTCATTAGTGCAGCTTGGGTGAATACTGATCCTACGAAAATTCAAGCAGTAGAACAATGGCCTGTACCTGCTAATCTCAAGCAGTTGAGAGGTTTTTTAGGATTAGCAGGCTATTACAGAAGATTCATTCAAGGTTTTGGTTCTATTTGCAAACCACTACATGGATTGCTCAAAAAGGATAATTTCAAATGGTCTGATGAAGCTACAATTGCATTTGAGAAACTGAAGTTAGCATTGATTACTGCACCTGTTTTGGCCATACCTGACTACTCTAAAGCTTTTATAGTTGAAACTGATGCTAGTGGTAAGGGTATAGGGGTTGTGCTGATGCAACAAGGTCATCCTATAGCCTACATCAGCAAAGCTTTAGCACCAAGCTATGTCTGTGTATGATAGGGAATTGTTGGCCCTCCTTTTTGCTGTCTCTAAGTGGTCTCATTACCTGTTAGGTAAACCATTTACACTCAGAACTTATCAGAAAGCATTGAAACACTTGCTTGAGCAGAACATCCATACAGATTTTCAGGTGGCTGACATTAAAGCTAATGGCATTTGACTTTGTCATTGAATATAAGAAAGGTGTGGATAACAAAGCTGCTGATGCCTTGTCAAGACATCCGATGCTAAGATCCTAGTTATTTCCTTGTTGACTCCTAATGATTCTTTGTATGAGCAGATTAAGAATTCTTAGAGTACTGATCCTGTTTTACAGGTACTGGTTACTAAACTGCAGACTCAACCTTTTAAAGCTTATACTTGGTGCAGTGACCAACTCAGATGGAAAGGAAGGTTGGTAGTGGGTGCAGATGTTCAACTAAGAAGAAGTATCATTGCGTTATGGTATTCTACCACTCAAGGGGGTCACTCGGGCATGGATGCAACCATCAAAAGGCTGCAGTCACTGTTCCATTGGAAATCTCTTGTGCAAGATGTCAGAGATTTCATTAGCAAATGTGATGTCTGCCAAAGACACAAGTATGATGCTGCTGCATACCCTGGATTATTACAGCCATTGCCTATTCCTGATGGTGTATGGACTGATGTGTGCTTAGATTTCATTGAAGGGTTGCCTAAGTCCAATGGTAAGAATGTCATCTTGGTAGTTGTGGATAAATTGAGCAAATATAGTCATTTCATGAGCTTGCAGCATCCTTACACTGCTCAGACAGTAGCTCAATGCTTCTTGGACAATATCTTTTAAGTTGCATGGTATGCCTTTTACACTTACAAGTGATAGTGACCCTGTCTTTCTCAATACTTTTTGGCAGGAGTTGTTTACCTTACAAGGTGTTCAACTTCAAAGGAGTACAGCATATCATCCTCAAACAGATGGCCAAACTGAGGTTGTCAATAGACCTCTTGAGACTTATTTGAGGTGCTTCTGTCCTGATAAACCTAAGGAGTGGTCCAATTATCTTCCCTTAGCTGAGTGGTGGTACAATACTACCTATCATTCCACTATTAAGTGTACTCCATATGAGATCTTATATGGACAAAAACCCCATTTTCACCCTCCTTACTTAGCTGGTCAATCTTCTTCTAAAATGGTGGACAGATCTTTATCTGCAAGGGAGGCTATTATAGCACTTTTGAAGTTTCATATGCTCAGAGCTCAACAAAGGATGAAGGACTTAGCTGATAAGCATAGATCTGATAGAAACTTCCAGGTTGGAGAATGGATCTACCTCAAGTTACAACCTTATAGCCAGATTTCTGTGGCTGCGAGACCTTATAATAAGCTTGTACCAAAATATTTTGGACCTTATCCTATTGATGCTAAGGTTGGGGTTGTTGCTTACAAGCTTCTCTTACCAGCTGATGTATTGATTCATCTTATTTTCCATGTTTCTCAACTCAAGAGGTGTTTGGAACTTCCATCTGTAATCAATCATCCTCTTGTGTTCAACTTATCTAGCCCTTATTGCCCTTTACCTGAGTTGGTGTTAGACAGAAGAATGGTTAAGAGAGGCAATAGAGTTGTTGCTCAGATTCTAGTGAAATGGACTGACATTGATGCTCAACGGGCTACTTGGGAGTTTTTGTCTGAGGTACAACATAGGTTCCCTTCCTTTCAAACTTGAGGACAAGTCTGTACTTCAGCAGGGGGTATCAATACAAGTATTGGACTATACAAGTGATAAAGATAGAGGACGAGATCAGAGAATCAAGTTAGAGTTGATTTGGAGCTGAATTACTGTTTTTACTGTTACATTACTTTGCTGTTCATAAAGTCTGTTATTACTCTAGCTGTTAGTTACTGTCATTGTAGAATTTCCAATTAGTAGTTAGTTAGTTAGTTAGGGTAGTTACTCTCAATTGTTTGCCTATAAGTACTATCAGTTGTACTATACAAAAATATTCATTAATAATAAGTTCCCTTCTCTTCTTAATCTTCCTATTCTTCTTCATCTAGCTGAAATCTCGGAATTCCTTCCCTTATCAGCCATAGTTGTTCATCGAGCTTAGCTCCTTGAGCTTCATTTTCCCATTTATGTGCACCATACCACACCAGCCATGCCTTTATACCCTGGCAAGGTATATTGGGTCCTCTCGATGGGGCGTATACATTGGACTCCACGCTAGCTCATGTGGTTTATGTCGGTTAACAGACTCTCCCACAGACTCAGACTCATTATTTGTACATGACCCTCAGTTCAGTTTACTTGTTTTTTAGCTATGACTTTTCAGACTATCATTTCATATCAGTATTTATATATGCATCTCACAGTTCAGCTTTTGCACTCAGTATTGCATTCAGTACAGCATATTAGTATTTCCCAACATGTTCAGTTTATTTTACTGTTGCATATCTCACATGCTCAGTACATTCAAAGCACTGATCGCTTACCTTCTTTTTGCGTTGTATCGTGTTATGATATAGGTTCAGACGTTCAACATCATCCCCATGGTTAGTACGCTCCAGTGCCATCTCAGCCACTATCAGTGGTGAGTCCTAATTATCCAAAGACGAGAGTTCATGATTTATTTCTTTTTTAGTATTACTTTTAGTTTCAGATATCTAGAGTTAGCTGGGGACTTGTCCCAGCAACTCATCAGTTAGTAAAGGCTTTCAGACATAAGAGTTAGACATTTCAGCTATTTTCAGTATTTGTGTTTATCCAGACTTGATATTATTTCAGACTTACAGTTATTTAAATCAGTTTAGCTTCCGCTCAGTCTATCTTTATAAAATGCTTAGTGTTATGCCAGGCCATGGGTTAGCTTGGGGTCACTTGTGGCTCTAAGCACCGTGTTACATCCAGGGTGTAGACTGAGGTAGTGACAATAGGAATAGGAAAATTACATCAGCACAATCAACACAATAAGTATCACAAGATAAAGTCTTAATGGTCAACTGATTTCTATAAGAAAGAACGCTAAATGAGAATCACATACAACAATGTCAAGATTATATGAACATATGCAGTCGGACCAAGATCTATTCTTAATACTGTAGTCTTGGAACATCTAAATTAACCTATAGCAACTTCTTAGACATGCAATACATTACTGATGTCATTCTCAAAATCATTTAAGCAGGACAAATCCTCTTTTATCCATTTAGCTTTGCAGTGAACCAATAATACCCATGTGACTAGAAAAATGCCTTTAAACATTTCAGATACATTCTAATAGTGATATTAACTTAAGCCAATGCATTTGTTTTGGCTAAACCATTTTGCCACTTCTCTTTGGATAATTCTGATGATCTCAAGGAAAGAGTCGTACTTGTCCAGCTATATCTTTGAAGCAATTGCTCAAAGACTGTAGTAGTTACCTTTCCTATGGGGTAAGCAATTGGGTAGCATAAAACCATCAGAATACGAACAAGCCAGACAAGACTTGCACCTACGGCAAGTCCATATCTGGTGCATATGGCTTGAGGAATAACCTGAAACCAAAGAATAGCAGGAGCATCACAGCATCACGTATAGCTCTTAAATATTAAGATACTACTTGAGGCCAAGCAGTAGATATTACCTCTCCAAATGCCAAAACAAAAGTTACTGATAGTATAATGGCCACATATTGGTTGAACATTTTGTCCAGGTATATAGGTAGTGCCTGAAATTGAAAGAATGAAAGTGCAAAAATAAGTAAAGATTTGTATCAGCTCACTTCATTAAAAAACTACATACTTCTACAAGTAAATAAATTACACAAAAACATATTAATATTTTCTCCACATTTGATCTGCTTTCATCAATCTGATTTTTCCCACCCGCTTTACTTTAGCTGGTCTACGAAAGTGCATCTGTTTAGTTTCTAATCCATGATCATATCACTCTGCTTGCACAACCCCACATTCAAAAACTACATCAGTGCCTAAAACCCTTATCAAATAAATACCTTTTTTAGAAAGTTTATCAAAAAAAATTATGGACAGCAATCATTCCAACTTAAGAAACAAAATGTTAATGAGATGTTGCATTTTCTCCTGCTCACCTTCCCCCAACCCAACCCCCTCTTCATGTTTTTGTTTCACATTTTCTGAACCTAATTGCAGGCATTCTAGACTGAATTAAAAAACCAGATATCAGGGCTATTACCTCCATCGAAGCAGCATTACATAGAAGTAGGGTCACAAGAAGCTGGTGTTGCTTCTGAACAACAGGTAATATTGTAGCTGAAAAGATAGCAATCAGTGAAAATGAGAAATATCCATGAATGAACTTTCCTCAAAAAAGGATGCAACAACTCAGAATGACAGAAATAGTTAAAGATTTTCCTGTATTTACATTTTGCCACACGGATACGTTAGATTCAGAGATAGCTATAATCTTTTAATCAGTCCTAATTTAAAGTGAGATTTGGAATATTACTTTATTCCAGAAATGTCTGATTCATTTCAACTCAATATCTCAACCAATAAAGGACTAAGCTCCGAAATTACTTTAATATACCAGTAACAGACGTCATTCATTTCACACAGCCATTAAATTTTCAAAGCCAATTATCATTTACGTCTGTTAAGAATATCCATTTTAATATAATGAAAACAAGAAATCTTGAGCTTCCCAAACATCTGATTTCAATTTTTAACACACGCACAGAGAGAAGTAATGAAGAGAGCAGACATCATGACCACTCCCGATAACTTGTAAACCCATAAGGAAAAAGCACCATCATTTTTCGAAGGATCAACACAACTGACAGACAAATGATACTTAAATCACAATTCCAGGAAAAACAATCCAGTGAATTTGATAGTCTACCAATGACTAGTCATAGTGATACAGAATGAAGAAAAGCATTATGGAGCTTTGCAACCATCTGAGGTTTTTTTGTTTTTTTTTTTGATAACCGTGGTGTCCGGGCCAGCTTGCACGCGCCTCGACTAGTTCCACGGGATACATGCCACCTTCCACCAGCAACATGTATCAGGTAACTCTGTCCACCAAGGCTAGAACAGATGGGAAGAAAACACCTAGTATTTGTCTCTGTTGGGAATTGAACCTGAGACCTCATGGTGCTCAACCCAACATTGAACCACTAACACACAAAAGGAGATGTCAGGATTAGAGCCAACAAATATGTCTATAGAGAACTCTTTTGGTTAAAAAAAAAAAATTTAAAAAATCAACTCAACTCAAATAGAGAACCCATTCTCTGGCTTTCCTACCATAGGTATGTACTGATCAATCAATCAACTATTTTTTTTTCTATGCTTCAACCCCAAACTAATTGGGGATTACAATACGAATCCTCTATATCCATTCCACAATGTTCAAAATAACCACAAACACAAAATTTCCCTACCATAGATGTATTCTTATTGATCAATCAAATACGCCTCAATTCTACATTCAATCCACTCTACTCAAACCCATTTCAAAGACAAGCTCAACTGATCCAAACAAACATAGATACACTAATAAAGATAACAAGAATTTCATCAAAAAGTAATCTTTATTCATTTCTTTGACAAGTATAATCAAGAAAAGAAGCAACCTGCTTGTTTTTTCTCAAGAGGGGTGCCACTACGTTGAAGGATTTCAAGTTCAACAAGACCCAAAGACATGAGACCCAATGTTAAACCAGACATAATTCCAGCAAAAAGTACCAAAAAACATGAGATCCCTGCATACACAAACCATGTTACTGTCCCAAATGCTATTTCTGCACCCAATGAGTTTGGTTCCCTCATAGCCATTCTAGCTATTTCCAATGCATTCAACACCTGCATATTTTTTGATAAAATCCCACACAGTGTGATCACACAAATTTGACTACTGGATTTTTTTTTATTTTAATTGATTGTTCTGAAATTATTAGTATCTGGTCATTGACACGTGGCAAGAGGTGGGAGGAGTTGGTAAGGGAATATAAAAGTAAACGGGTGGGTCCTTTTCTTGGATCTGGGTTGGCCTGTTTTTATTGGGTCATCATGTACGGTCAGATACCTTATCACTTTTTTTTGCTTTTCTTTTTTTTTAAGAGGGAAAATGAGAGAGTGGATTCCAAGGTGAAAATTGAATTTTTAAATGAAAGCTTAAATAGTCAACTAATTCAATTATTAAGATTTCTTTGATATCTTACCAGTTTTTGGGGATAGAATGATAAAAATTCTCTCACAGAGTGTTTACACAAAATTATTTTAATTTATTATGATATAATAAGTAAATTTATTTATTTATTTTACTGGATACTTACTTAGAGGTGCAAGCTGGGTCTCTTTATCTATTATTTTATCTTAATACTAGGGCATAAGTAAGAGTCTATTTGGATGGACATATAGTTTTTGGCTTCTAAGCCAAATGCCATAATTTAAAAATTTTAATTTAGCTTTTGAGTTATTTTTTTAAACTTAAAATTAAGTGCTTAAAAGTATTTTTTTAAAAAAATTTACTCAAACACTATAAAAGTGCCTAAAAACTATCTCTTATCAAAGCACTTAAAATAAGGCAATTAAAATAGTCTCTAAGACCCATTAAATTACAAGCATGCAACTGAGACCGATGAAAATAACTTTATTTTGCAGAATATAAACATTGTTTGGATGAAAAATAAAAGTCAGAATTTTATCTAGAAAATAAGACTCCTACGTAATTAATGAGAAGAAAAGGCGGTGCTAATTTTCTCATTTAGGGGTGGTTTGGTAGGGTGTATAAGAATAATGCAAAATATGGTGTATTAGTAATGCTTGCATTAGTAATAATTGTGTTAGTTATGCTTGCGTTAGGCATGATTACATTTTGCTTATGCAGTGTTTGGTTTGGTGTATTAAAAATAACATTAATTGCATAATTTCTAAAAAAAAATATTTTTTTACAAAAATATCCTCCACAAATATGGTGGAAAGGATATGGAAAAGATTTTGAGGGACTATTGTAACATTAACCATACTAATGCACGCATTAGATCCATTGCATTCCTAATACCAATGATTTCCATGCATTACTAATATAGTCCTTAATACCATATAGAGTGTATAACTAATGCAAGCATTAGTAATACATAGGATGAAAAAGTGTATCAAATAAGGTATTAGTAATATACAAAGATAATGTATTCATTTTTTTTTAATACACTCTACCAAACAACCCCTTAGAGACTTCATAAAGTGTTTTGACCTACCATGGACCTTTCAATGTGTTGACTAAAGACCTATCTTTTCCCAATTAAGCTCTTACACAACCCAAATCTTCTTGCTCTTCTTTGAAACAACCCAAGAGGTAGGTTATGATTTTTGTCTCTCTTAAGGAATTTTCCACGTAAAAGTTTGTGTGTTAATTTATTATTCTGTACTTTACCTTTTTGCACAGTCACTCGGAAAAATGAGTTAAAAGGTATGCTTGAGAGATGAATGAATTAAAAGGGACACATAGTCAAAATCAATTAAGTGAATTTGGGACCTAATTATAATTTATAAAATATTGGGAACAAGTATTACAATATTAAAAATTATTTTTCTCTCTTTCATATTTCAAATTTCAAACTTTCAATTCCCTTATTCCTCCTTTCTCTTTTGTTTCATCTGCTTCTTTCTTCTTTTTTGTTTTCTTTTTCCTTCTCCCTTCTTCATCTTCTTTCTCCTTTTCATATTTTTCATTTTTTTTCTGCGTTTTTTTTTCCTCTGCCTTATCATCTTGTCATTTTTTCTTTTTTTTTTCTTCTAAGTTTTTTTCCTCTTTATCTTCTTCTAGAATTTTTATCTTTTTGTTTTTGTGTTTTCATCTTCTTCTACTTCTTCATTCAGATCTAGTTGTTAATTTTTTTTAGAGAACATTAGGTGAAAAAAGTTGCAGTCATCGAAAAACAACCGAGAGTTGTTTAAGCAATCGAAAGATGTTTAAACAATCAAGAGTTGTCTAAGCAAACGAAAGATATTGTTTAAACAATTAAGGATTGTTTAAACATCTACTAGTTGTTTGGAAGTGGTGATGATGTGGAGGAATGGAGGTGGTTTGGGGAGGGGGATATTGTTTAAACAATCGGGAGTTGTTTAAGCAAACGAAAGATGTTATTTAAACAATAAGAAATTGTTTAAACATTTGATAGTTGTTTGGAGGGGGTTAGGAGAGAGGGGGGGGGGCGCGGATGGGGCTGAGGGGGTGAAGGAGGGAGAAGGAAAAAAGTAGTGGGAAAAAGTTGTTTGAAAATATGTGTCATTATCACTAATTGTAAAAGTGTCCCTTTTACTACATTCTTAAGAGTTGTGTCCTATTTTCTTTATTTTCACTCTCATATATCCTTTTTAATTCACCCTCCCCAGTCACTCAAAGAATTTGGTTCTTTGAGACAGTAGGTCATAGCAAAATGACAAATAGATATCCATGCATCTCACTAATTGGGGATCACTACTTATCCTATTTCTAGAAATCGACGATCACTGCACCGTGGAAGTACTCTAGAGATGTGTCGAGGCTAGAAGTGTATCGGTGACCTACATTAGGGCAATAAAAGACATGTATGATGGAGCTAAGACACGGGTTAGAATGATAGGAGGAGACTTAGAGCACTTCCTAGTGAATATAGGGGTTACACCAGGGATCAACTCTGAGCCCGTTCCTCTTTGCCTTGGTGATGGATGAATTGACGCGATACATTCAAGATGACGTGTCTTGGTGTATGTTATTTGCTGATGATATAGTACTGATTGATGAGACGCATAGCGGAGTTAATGCTAGGTTGAAGGTGTGGAGACAAACTCTAAAAGCTAAAAGGTTCAAGTTGAGCAAAGCCAAATAGAGTATTTGGAGTGCAAATTTCGTGAGGGGTTGCAGGAGGCAGACGTGGAAGTAAGACTTGACACACACGTTATCCCCAAGAGAAACAACTTCAAGTATGCTGGGTCTATAATCCATAGAAGTGGAGACATTGACAATGATGTCACATATCGTATCAATGCGGCATGGATAAAGTGGAGGCTTACCTTCGGAGTCTTGTGTGATTAAAAAATACCACCAAAACTTAAAGGTAAGTTCTATAGAGTGGTGATTAAACCAATGTTGTTGTATGGAGCTGAGTGTTGGCTAGTCTAAAATTCTTATGTTTAGAAGATGCATATTACAGAGATGAGGATGTTAAAGTGGATGTGTGGGCATACTAAGTGGGATAAAATTAGGAATGAGGATATTCTAGATAAGGTGGGAGTGGCCTCCATGGTCGAAAAGATGGAGGAAGTGAGATTGAGATGGTTTGGACATCTGAAAAGGCCAAATACAGATGCCCCAGTGAGGAGGTGCGAGAAGTCGGATATAGTCGGTACGAGGAGAGGTAGAGGTAGGTCGAGGAAGTACTGGGGAGAGGTAATTAGACAGAACATGGCACAGCTTCAGGTTACCGAGGATATTACCTTAGATAAAAGGGTGTGAAGGACACATATTAGGGTAGAAAGGTAGTCGGGTAGGTGTGTTGTCTTGCTTTTCGAAGGTTTAGGCTTGTGATATCTATCATAATTTATTGTTTATTCAGTTTTGATTAGTGCACTATTTTGTTGTTGTTCTTATTTCTTTCTTGTAGGCTTTGCCCTGTTGCCGGTGAGTGGCAGTATTTTCTTCATTGTTTCCTTCTTTGTTGTACCTAGATTTGTTGCACTTGAGCCGAGGGTCTTTTGGAAACAGCCTCTCTACCTCCACGAGGTAGTGATAAGGTTTAAGTACACTCTATCCTCCGTAGACCTCACTTGTGGGATTTCGCTGGATATGTTATCCCTGCACAGACACATTGCGCTTAGAATTAGGGGTTAGTTTAGGGAAGCCAACTGTATTTACCTTTCAACGTATTTGTAATCATCAAAACATTCTGAGCATTACAACCACTATTTCTTACTTTCATTACAATTAGCTTACTCTTTGGTGTATTTGCTTTGGTTATGGATATATTTTATTACATCATTAGAAGATTGGATAAGCCTTCTTATCTCATTTAGTTGCTTAGTTACATTATCATCAATGTCTCGCTTAATATCATTTATTTATTATTTCTTCTAACTTTACATCGCAAATTTTAAGAATTAATTTTGATTAATTTCGTTGCTAAGTACCTCTTACAAATAAATTTAACTTGTTCTTGCTAATAATCAAATTTTAGGCTAAACATTATCTATCAACTATTAACTCCTATAAGGAAAATGTTATGCTCAAGTCTTAAGGAAATTAAAGGGATGTCTTGAAAAAGATTCTAGGAAACCGACCTAAGAATGGTATTGCCTTAATACTTGTTCCATCTAAACTCAAGACCTCACTTGTGATGATAAAGAGGATATACATGCACGACTTACCTTAAATTATTTCCTACAAAAAAAATAGGAATCAATGAGGAAGTTATCCTACAAAAGGATTCTTGATACAATCTTTAATAAATAAGCTTGGAAGTCCAAGATATGACACGTAATTCACTTATAGCAAAATAATAATCATATTTTCAAAGTGGATGCATGAGTAGAATTGATATGCATGATATCAACAAGTCTTTGTTTAGCCCAATGGCACATGGAAGCAAGTTCGCAAATGTGAAAAAATTATCTGAGTGGGATATAGCTTATATGATTCACCTTATGGATAATAACTCATCAAGTGCCCTATTACGACTTAGGTGCTAAATTTGGGTCATGATATAAACAAATAATTTTACCTATTGTTGGCAAGCGGACTCCCCAATATCTCTGTCGATTGGTCATAATTTTTAAATTACTCAAGATGGCCTTATAATTCTATTCCTTGTTCATTTCTCTACAAATCAAAAATTTGCAGTTGAAGAAAAACATATTTTTTTCTATGGAAATCAGAATGATGGAATCATAAAAAGAAGAGGAAAATATAAAGTTGTATATATACACATGGATATGTGTGATGTCTATCAAGTGCCACGTATATCCATGTGTATCACTGTGTATTTTCCATTCAAATCCATGTATCTATATATATATATATATATATCCATTTATGGCCATGTGTATATCTATGCATATATTTGATATGCATATGTATATTTATGTATATATGATATACATAGATATATGCACCATACAATCATGTATATCACAGTGTATATTCATGGTAAATTTTAAGGAAAAGAAAGAAAAGACTTTTCATCTCAATCAGTAGAGAGATCTTCATCATTTTTAAAAGATACCATCAGTCTACCATGACATCTCCACGCCATCATAAACCATGACAAATTTTAAGGGAAAAAACGTTGAGGAAGAGAAAAAGAAAGAGAAAAACTCAAAGACAAAGAAAGAAAAGGCCGGCAAACTGAAGTGAACTAGGAAGAAGATGGAGAAAGCAAGAGAGGAGGGGGGAGTAGGGAGAATGCAGAGACAAGGAGAGAAGGCAGTGGGATATGGATGGTATGGAATCCCAAAAATACTTAGGAGCTAGTTAAAAACTGAGACGGATACATTGTGTACTTGCGATACATAGTTAGTTGTGAATAAATTATAGACAAGTAACCCTCCAGATACATGCGGATATACCTATTAAAGCATCCAGATACATGGTTAAGATATCCGGATACATGGTTCAGTCTCAAATACATCACATGTATCTGCATGTATCCGGATTTAGTCTCATGTATACACATGTAAATGAGGGTTACAACATGTATAGCCGATTGAATTCAGTGTTCACTTTTCTTAACTGGTATACATAAATCTTACATTGTTATACATATATTATTTATCCACCTACTATATTAGTTTAAACAGTTGGTTGGGAGGCCATTTAGGCTAACTCTTCCTTTTTTAAATTGTAAATCGGGTCATGAAAAAATTATATTGACTATTTTCTTAAAGTGTTCTTATTGGGCTGCTATATGTGCTAAATCTTCTGAAAGTAAGAAATATGACTATTTATAATTTATTGCTAACATGGGATATTAATTTAGTCAATTATTTTTTATTTTATTTTATGAGAAATTAACTTAGATAGTTACCCTCTCAAGATAATATAATATATGTATAATTAGTGTATAAAACATATAAATTAATTATAAATATTTTTGACCGATTGATCAAATGTGTAATTTTTCTTTATTTATTCATTAGTTTATTTGGGTTGTGTCCATGTTGACCCACCAATATTCAATGGCCCAAACAAACTCATGGCACTGCCCAAAATAGAATCGTAAAGTGAAAATTATCTTATATATACTTTTTAGATTGTTTATTGCAAATTTTAACTGTACTTTTTTATAATTATTGAATTGTGTTTTTAATTTCAACTCATAGCAGATTTGATAAATTATACTAATAATTTTATTTTTTATTGTGTTAATTTTTTTTATCACTAATCAACGTGTAGATATTAATTAGAAGAGTAAAAAGAGGGTATTTGATCCCTTTCTAATCAGATCTTTCTCCTCTTTTTACTCCTCTATTTATCTACTTCTTCTCTCTGTATTTCATCTTTTTATTTCTCTCTCTACTCCTCTCCATATTTCCTCTCCATCTTTCCTCTTTTCTAAAAATATATAATCAAGTGTAATCTCCATCAGATTTTTTGGATTTTGTGATTTTAATTAATAGGTTTTTTGTCTTTATATCTTGTTTCATCTGGATTTATGTTGAAATTTCTCCCCCAATTTTATGTACAACTCATTCACTTTTCATTTTCGACCGATGACGTTCTCTAGTCAACTATCAGATTTCTGGCGCAGATAGCGGCGGTGTAATATTAAAATTTATTTTCTATGTATGGAAATGATAAATCATATGGAATTCACATAGTAGGTAGACTTATCAGTATAAAATCAATTTGTATACATATTTCATACACACACAAAACAATGTATGCAAAAGATAAATCAGTTTATATACACAAAAAAGGTGTATGAAAATGGTAAATTAAGTTACAAAAGTATATGAAACCAGTTTTTAATGTATAAAAAATGTTGAAATCATATGGAGTCCAATAAATATCTTAACTTATTAGTACGAAATCAATTTGTATATACATTTCATATCCAAAAATAATGTATGCAAAAGGTGTATAAAAATGGTAAATCAACCAGTTTATATCTAGAACAAGTTTTCAAAGTGAAAATGGCGAATCATATGGAGTATACTAAATCTATAAATAATACCAACCATTTTATGGATATGGAACAATGATCCATTGCAATCTAAATGAGTAAATCTGTATTTTAATGAAAAAAAAATTTCAACGAACTAGACCAACAATTTGGAAGGATTGGGGTTGCTTTTCGATCTTAATTCTGATATGGCCGACATAGATGAAATTAAATTCGAATGAAGAATAAGAAGAAGAATCTGCTTTAATTGTGAAAGAGTAGAATAAGGAAGTAACTGTTCTGAGAGAAATACGGGGTGATTGATATCCTATTTTTTTAAAAACGATTTACCCATTTTTAGTATATTACTGTTTTGAGAGAAATATGGGGGTGATTGATATTCTATTTTTTTATTTTAAAACTACTATTAATCATTTTTCTAAAGTTGCTATTAGTTGCAATCTAAGAAGTATTGTTATGACTTGCAATATACAATCTAAGGATGTACATTTCATTTTTTTTTCCAATCGTAAAACACTCTGTGTCTCTTCCTAATTTGGACTTACCAGTAAGAAGAAGCCCGTATTATGTACAGGCCCAATATGTATTCATAAATTCATTTTTGAAAATTTTACATGGCAGTACATATCCCATATAATTAAGGAAAAAGTAGCTATATATACATCTTTAGATTGTTTATTACAAGTTATAGCAACATTTGTTAAATTGCAAGTTATAGCAAATTGTTTTTAAAAAAAATAAAAGAAAGGAAAATATAATTTGCTTTTTAGTAAAACTTAAAAAAAAATGTATTAAAAAGGAAAAAATTGTTTTCATACCTTAAAAATAGATAGCAGTTAATATCAGGATATCAATCATCCCCATTTTTCTCTCTGAAATGGTTCCCTCTATCCTTTAAAATACCCAACCGCGTCTTCTTCTCCAACAATTGTTTTCTTCATCTTATTTCTTCAAAAAATCAAATATATTCTTATATATTCAGAAATTTGTCAATCAATGTACATATTTGAGCTAAAAAAATCTATTAAAATGCTGATTTTAGTTTATTACTTGAATACAACGTTATTCTTAAGGCTATCCATTTTTCAGAAAAATGGATTGTGACAGATTTCATTCAATAATGATATTGCATGGAGGAAGATGGGATGTCACAGGTATTTTATGGTATTAAAATAACATAAATTTTGGATTTTTTTTATTACTCTAAAAGTTAATTTTTATTTATTTAATAACAACAAAAATTAAGTGAAACAAACGTATCTCCAAGATGATGATCTTAGTAATTGTGTGTGTATAACAGTTGACAATTTTTTTTATTTTTTTTTGGTTTTTCATTCTTATGTTTTGGGGTTTTAAATTGTGTTCGAATTTTCAAGATTATGAACTTTTTTTAACATTAATTCAAGGTAATGATCTTAATCCTAATGTTTTTTTGTGTGTATAACAGTTAACAATTTATTTTTTATTTTTTAGTATTCATGTGTATTTTTTTTGGTTTGAAATTGTTTTTCTTTTAAAAAAAAAAGTATATATCTCCACCTATTCTCGAATATGACTTATTAAAAAATTATGTATTATTTGAACAGGTAGACCTAAAGATTTTCTTGGAGATGGAATTATGTATGATGCAAATACCAATTATAAAGTATCACACCCCTTTTTCGTCGAGGTCGAAGGGTTTTTCCAATTAAAGTAACGATATTGAATGGGGATTATATAGAGTCGCCACTTGGAATTGAGTTATGGTATTCCAAGTCACCTTTTTGAATCCCTAATCAAAAGAAAATGACTCTTTATTGGTCTGCGAAAATAGAAGATCGGGTAAGAAATTTTGTTGACCTAGGGGAAGGTATGCGGCATTCCTCGAGTCCCGTGGTTCTAGCACGGTCGCTTTTATCAACTTATACTTAACTTAAACTATTTTGGATAAATTGTGTTTGTAAGCCTTAGTTCACTCATTTTTAATTTCTAATAATATCGGTCTATACTTCTTGTATTAAGCTAGTGAAAATTAATTTTAAGACGATCTTGGCCAAGGTGCATAATTGCATCCTCGAATTTTATATTTGCTATTAAGCGTATCGAGAAAGATGCATATTTGCATTCTTAATCGAAATAAAATTTTATCGGGCCTAAAGCTTATCTAGCGTTAAAGGCATTTGTTCGTCTCTTATAAATTCGAGACCCATTTTCTTACTCATTATTGGTCTCCTTATCACTCTTTTCTTTTGGCAATGAAACGAGATTTAGAATAATTCCGTACTCCGTCTTGCTCTTTCTCACAAACTTAAACCAATTTTGGATGTGCAAATTAATCCATTCAGGCTAATGAATAATTGGCCCACAATTTAATTTTCGTAATTCCTCGACAATTACTAATAAAAAGGGATATAAAACACATAGATCGACATGAGTTTATGGCAAAGAAAATATATTATATGGTAACAACATAAAAGAAAACTTATCACAGACTCAAAGTAAATTGAAGTTGTTATCCAATTAAGTTGAAGATTGATTAATTGAAAAGTTCTTAGCTAATTATAGTATTAGATACCAAGAGTACTGCACATGCACATGAGCATTAAAAATAATAAATGGTCAAGCTTCTGCTAGTACTTTTGTTAACAAAATTTTAAATAATCAACATAAAATTAATAACTAAGAAAACATTTGTAAGAAACTACATAATTAAGTACTAATCAACATTATGAATCTGACCTCCTCAAAACCTAATATTTTCAAATCATTCATCATAACCCATGAGAAATATACCTATCTATTTTCTTCCCCATTTTTATTCTATGAATTGTGAGTATTGTCTATGTTAGCATTTAATTTTAAAACAAAATTGGCCACGTATACCCAACAAAAGAGTACGCTAAACTCCAAATTTACGTATAAACACATAAGCACTCGGTAACTTAAATGTACAACTAATAGTAACAATAAAAAAACTCACATAATGAATTAATCGCACATATTAAATAACACATGAAATCATTTAAACAATTTTGTTCATGATTCGGTTCACAATAAAACTTATAAAATAAATAGTGCAGGATCGCATAAGAACCTGTGTGATGACTAAACGAAAGAAGGAGTAGGAATGCCGCCTCCGAAAACTCAAACAGGAACCCGAACCCTACTCACAATTCTTTTTCTTTCTTTTTCTCCTCTGTTTTGCCTTCTGTGTTGCTCTTTCTCTCTAAGTGTTTTCGTTGTTGTTTTTTCGTATGTTACTGTTTCTTTTCTTCTTTTTTTTTTCCCTCTTATCTTTCTCAACTTTTTTTTTGTTGTACGTGAGTGTGTGTGTATATATAGTATTTGTGAGCATGTGCTGTGAGTTGTGTTTTTGTGTCGTGTGTGCATGTGAGGGAGTGGGAGTAGGGGAAGGTTGAGGGACGTGTGTGTGTGTGTGTTAGTGTATGTTTGTTGATGTGCAGCTTGAAAAAAAGTAACGTGAGGGAGTTGTGCACAATGTGTGAATCTTGTGAGGGTAATGGGAAGAGGTGTGTGGGAGTTAGGGGCTTAGTTTTTTTTTTTTTTTTCTTTTAATTAATGATATAAAAAAATGTTAAAACATAGATAATAATTTTAAACTAACAAAACTATAAGAAAAGTTAAACAACTAGATTAAAATTAAATATGATTATAAGAGAATACTAAAATTACTAGCTTATTTTATTGAAACCTATATTAAAAGAAAATATTTTTTTAGAAAAATTTTCTTTTATTTTGCAAAGTAAAAAACAAAACTTATGCTAAAATGTGACTATTTTTTGAATCCCTTTTTATTCACAATTTATCAAATAAAATCTACTAATCATGAAAATAAAAGTTAAAATAAAGATTAGACAAAAAAAATAAATATTTAATGCTAAAAATAGGTTAAAGCTTGGAAAGGGTCAAAATCACATGTCTTCATAAAGGATTGGTAAATTCGATAGCAACTCAACTCAAGATCAACAGTACTCCAATTCAAATGGAAATTAAGTACATTATAAGTGATAGATGACTACCAATTATTATACACAATGATACATGAGTCATGGTGTATCTAGATAAAAAAAAGACTGTTGTCGATTTCTTTGTTAAATATCCATTGTGCATAACAATGAATGATATGTCAATGGATATGATAGAACATAATGAAGATTCCATTGTTTGTGTTGGGAAAAAAAGATTTAACGAACAAATTGTGGAGAGGCACAATCTATACACAATTTCTATTGAATGGAAAGTTTTATTGAAAAATCAAATTTTATACTCTTTTTATGTGTATTTATTAACGAATAATACAACTTGATAAGTAACTAACAATGCTGAAACATATATTACAAAATTCAGAACCCAAAAAAATGAAAGTACACATAAACTAGTTAAATTTATCATATTTTAGATACAATCCACACATAAAACATATTTGTATATATTCATGATTTTTTTATTTTTTTAATAAAATAGCAAATTCAGTGAACAACTTCTCATTCTTGATTCATATTAGTTTGTATACAAATTTCTTACATACAAACTTGTATAAACAAAAAAAAATAAAAAATTAAAGATACACAAATTTATATATTAATTTTAGACACCTAACAAATAAAAGCATACCTAAGCTAATTAAATGTACCATATTTGATACACAATTAATACACTAAAATATGCACAAATTTCTTACATTCTAACATGTAAAAATAATTTTTAAAAAATGAAATATGCCAGTTTCTATACAAATTTCAGACCTCAAAAAATAAAAGTAAACTAGTTTGATATATCACATTTTATACACAATCAATACACTAATCTTGTTTGTATATAAACTGGTATAAAAAAGATTAAGTAAAACAATTTATATACATCTATTTCATACATATAAAAACACTTTTTATAATAAGGTGAACATACCATAGTGAAATAAATCTAATACAATAGGAAAAGTAAATAAATTATACTTTTTTTTCCTGAAAAGGCAAAAACGTGTAAAATAGAAGATAATTTAATGACCAAATTTTACTCATACAATAACTATCTACACAGTAAATGAGGAGAGAGGGAAAAGATAAACACAAAAATTAGAATATTTAAATGAGGAGAGAGGGAAAAGATAAACATGAAATTAGGAAGGATTTAAATTTATATATATTAAATACAAAAAACTTTAAAAATCTGCTATAACTTGCAATTAAAAACTTAATTAAATAATTATATAAAAGTATTGTTACAACTTGCAATTAACAATCTAAAATAGATATAAAAGATAATTTTCACTATAATTAATTATAGAAATAGCCTAATTGTTGCATCATTTCATAAATAGCATCTTTTATTGCACTTTTGTCATTTACATATATATATGTATAATAATTAATCAAATAATTAATTACATAAATAATTAATTTATAAAATGGTTGATTAAAGAAAATTGCACTAAACTAGGAAACCATAAAAATATGCCTAATCTTTATTATGCAGCCAAATTCTCTCTCTTATATTAAATGCAGAGTAATAAAATGATTAATTAAAGAAAGCTAAATTTACTCTTCTCTCTCTCTCTCTCTCTCTCTCTCTCTCTCTCTCTCACACACACACACACACACACACACACACACATAATTTTCTATATTTTTTCTTCAATATTATTTTTATCCTAACAACTTTTAAAAATTATTTTAAATAAATTTCAAATATTTTTATATTGTGATACATATATATATATATATATATGTATATAAAAATAACTCAAGACCTTTGCCGGGTGGCGGTACTGGGAAACATCTTTACAGGCATAGACCCTCAGACTGGATGATACAGTAAACCACAGTCCAAACGACCCTTAATGCCATCCTCTCGGCTAACCGGGTATAACAAGACTACCGTTATCTTACCATAACACCGCATCATCGGACCGAGCATCCAAACCTTACCCAACCATTACCCTATCTCCAGATTGACCTATCTAATAAAGGAGCCCTTTCTATAGCATACCAGTTCGTCATAGTCTAACACTTAGAATATTTAGTCTTTCATTTAGGCTAAATGATTTAAAAGAAAATAAAAATTTAAAAATAAGAAATTCACCTTAAAAAAAGTTGTCACCAGTGAAGAGAAAGGTATAAGAGAAAATTTAAACTCTTATTAATAAGAGAAAATTTAAACTCTTATTAAGAGAGTATTTTTACAACGAAAGAAAGAGGGGGTTCTGAAAAGCCTGCCTCTTGCCTATGCTAAACGAATCCTTATATAATGGATTCATGGAACTAACAAACAAAATACAAAAAGCAAATGGGCCTAAGCGTGGCCGACAAGATAAAAAGATAAAAAAGAAAAGTCAAGCCACATTTGGCCGACAAAGAAAACTTTAACCGTTGGCCCTACAAAGAAAATGGTAACCATGTGGCACCCATAACTTTATAAAAGTTGTTTGTCTCTTTACTCTAATAATTTCATTGATGGGGCCTTCCTCTAGACATTTTCTTTTCCTCTGTTGGATTTTGTGGAGGTGGAAGATTCTTTCGTCTTTTCCTTGAATTGTTGGAGAAGTAGGTCCAGATTGTCCAAATCAATCTCCCCTGTGCTATGATCACTCTGTGCTTATCCTTCCAGCTCATCTCCCTCATCAGTATGACTGATAGAATCTATAGAAATATCATCTGGTATCTCTATGTCTAGATTCTTCATAAGATCTCTCTTGACCTCCTCCATATATGAGGCTAGAATTTCTGATTTTGACATAATCCCCTTCTTCATTTGAAGTTTTCTGGAGATATGCGTGAAAGGACTAGCATCATCTTGTTTTGCTGCCGCATCCTGTATCATCTTATAATTTTTAACAACTGTATTAATGCTATCGAGGGTCTGTTGTCCATGAATTTTTCCCTCGTTGTCCCTTTGAGTCATCTTATTCTAGAACTTTGTATAAAAGTTCTTTCCAAACAAGGGAACTCTGTTGTGGTATCAACTTCCACGGACCATTTCATTATTCATGGTATAGAGAATTCAATGAAAAAATACATGGCCCTTCAAAGAAAATATTTTCTTTTTGTAACTCCATTAATCTTGGAGAAACATCAACGTACTGAGTATAAAGATCCTTATAAGAATCTGGTAAAATATTAATCGTTGGACCATATAATGTCCACCATTTACAAAACCATACAAGAATAGTTTGTGTAAAAACTTGGCTACAAATTTTTATAAACCAAGAGTGTTTCTTGTGATCAATTTCATATAAAAAAGTTTTATTAAAACTATCCATGTAGTCCCAATAATTATATTTTACTGAGACATTATTATCTGAATAGGTATATGATGTTTCATGAAAAGTATTTAAACCCCAATCTTCCGGAACCAAAATCTTTTGGATAATAATTTTTGAAAAATTATATACCGTTCTACTATTAGTAGAGTAAAAGTGCTGGAATTCAGTTGATTCAGTATCTGAGAGTATTATCTCATAATGTCTCTTTATTTATAAGTAGGAGCAGTATATAATGTTGTATTGAAATACCTGGTCATCAATTGTTAGGGATTATTTCTCCATTTAATATCTGATTGTTCAAGAAGAAGTATAACTTCTCTTTTTCTTTTAATTCATATACCTCAGTGTTTTAATTACTGTCGTGTGCCAGTACTGAAGAGTAAGATGGAGGCATATTATGCTCTTTTTTCGATTTCATAAAATCCACAAATTCCTTGTACATAGGATGATCTTTATTAAGATCAAAAGTACTTGCAATGTTAGAAGCTATGAGCTTCTGATTTCTTATCTGGGCAAGGATATTACCTCTGTCTTTTCCTTGTCCACGTCCCCTTCCTCTATTAGAGGTGGGTGAATAGGTCGGTCTGACCCCTGGTATCATCCAGAAACAAGTAAATAAGAGTTATTAACTCAAATGTTCTATTGTAAGAAAATCAGGAAGACTATTAGTCGATCCTTTCAAATATTGTATCTCAAAATCAAATGGGGCTAATATTGCCTGCCATAATGCAAACATTTGTTTAGAAACATCATGTTTAATATCTTTATTAAAGATAAATTTTGCAGGTTGACAGTCAGTCCTTATGAAGAACTTTTGATTATAAAGATCACCTTGGAATTTAATAACACTTTTTACTATAGCAAGGATTTTCTTAACCACAGTAGCATAATTCTTTTGACTATTAGTCCATTTACTAGAATAAAATTGAACAAGATATTCTTGTTTTTTTATCTTCTGGGGGAAGCTGTATTAAGATCCCTCCATAGCCAATATCCGAAGCATCAGTCTAAACTATCTTAGTCCAGTTCGGATTAGCTAGAGTAAAGCATGGCAAGTTATTAACTTTTGCTTTGATATTCTTGATCGCTTGAGTATGATTATCGGTCTAGGCTGCAAGATTCTTCTTTAGCCTGTCATATAAAATAGCAGTATCTTTTACCAAACCTTTGATAAAAGGAGAAGTATAACTTCCTAAGAATCTTTGAAGTTGAGTTTTATCAGTGATAACATCAGGAAATTTTGAAGCAAACTCAACACTTTGATTAATAAGAATAATTTTTCCTTTTTCAATGAAATGTCCTAAAAATCGGACTTTTGTTTGAAACAAAAACATTTTGGGTTTAGATATTACCAAACCATTTTGGATAATGATTTTTAAAAATAAATCCAAGTGTTTAAAATGTGTTCCCATTGTTTTTGAGTATACCAATATATCATCCATATACACAATTATGAAATTGCTATATGGTATGTAAATGTCATTCATAATTTTCTAAAATTCAGAAGGAGCATTTTTTTAATCCAAAGGGCATAACATTCCATTCAAATTGCCCCACTGGCACATTAAAAACAGTTTTATATCTGTCCTGCTCCTCAATTTGAATCTACCAATAACTAGATTTTTAATCAAATTTAGAAAATATTATTGAATCATGATGTCCATCCAATAAATTCTTTTTATTAGGAATTGGATATCGAATCCATTTTAAAACCTTATTAAGGGGCTTGTAATTAATTACAAGTCTGGGAATTCCCCGTTCTTTTTCTGCATGTTTATTGACATAAAAAGCAGTACAAGACCAATGAGATTTTGAAGGTCTTATTAAACCTTTATTCAAAAGAGTTTGAATTTCATCTTTGCAAAGTTGCAAATATTTAGAACTCATTTGACAAGGCCTAGCCATAGTAGGTATATTATCCTCTATAAAATCTTCCTCATATGGTAGATTTACCACATGTTTCTTTCTTTCCCAAAAAATATTTGGATGATCTCCACATATTTGCAAAGTAAATTGATTTTGTAAAATTTCAATATTCTCCTTTAGTTTAGGAGCTTGCAAAGTATTTTCTATAGATAAATAGTTCATTTTATTTTTTTTATAAAATCTGCTTGTTTAATTTTTGACAAAATTTTGTCCTTTATTTGATTCAAAAATTTATCAAAAGGTTGAGTTATAAACTCCAACCGTATTTTCTTATTATCATATGTTCCTGTAATACCAGTTGTATCCCATCTAGTAATAGGAAAAATATGCATAAAGAAAGGTACGCCTAAATAATTTCATCTGAAGTATCTTTTACCAAAACAAAGGTCTCAGGCATACATACTTTGTTATTACAAATATATGCTTTAGGTAATTTAAAATTAATTTTCATTTTACTTCCGCTAGCATTACGGAGACTGTGAGTAGTTTTATGAAAAAACTTGGAAGGTATAAGTCCATCCTTTATACAATTTAAATCTGCTCCGCTATCAACTAGGGCAGTAAACTCTTTTTTGAAAGTATAGTCAATTAAAAGGGTAATTTTTGTATAAATTTTTTGAGAAGTTATTAACTCCAATACTTGAAGAAATTCTTCCTTATCCTTATTCTTTAAGGATCTCAAAAACAATTCCTTTGTTTTCGAGGTTTCAGCTTCATCAATGAGATCTTCTAATTGATTCTGAAAATCTGCAGTTAGATCTTGACTTATGCCTTCATCTATGTGAGACATTTCCAGACTCAAGATCCTTTCATCCATGTCCTTATTATTTTGTTTGAGATGTTCAATCTCAACTTTGAGGTTATTAACCTCTTTGATCAGATCCTGTAGAGTAGTCAGAGTATATTCCGATTAATGTCTATCTCTTAACATCTTTTTTACTTCTACCATCGAATAGGTTCCTCCTCGGATATCCTGGGTCCGAGTTCCTTTATCTGAACCTTCCATTTTATTTATAATTTGTGACCTGATTTAAGAACTTTAATATTAAGGTCTTTAAACTGAGAATAAATTCCAAAAAATTCATCAGTTTCTTTGTCTTCACAAGGTTGGCCTGATTGGCAAGGAAGGCAATATTCTTCTAAGAAGATGGGATATAATCCTCATCTTGAAGAGCTCTAAGTTCTCTAAGAGCCCTAAGTTCTTCATCTGTAGAAGAATCTTCAAACTCACTTTGTACCGGAATATTTTTTGGAGAGGAATTCAGAAGAATTTTACATAAAGAATCTTTCATTTTATCATCAATATCAAGGAGTTTGATTTTCTACTTCATCTTACAATCTTTAGCATAATGCCCAACTCTACCACATCTGTAGCACGCATTAGGCTTATCAGCGGATTTTACCATCTCTTTCCTTTATTAAAGGCTTTCTTTCTTTTAGCCCTTCTTCTTGACGTTTATAATATTTATCAGGATTAAACTCCTTTTTTGAGGAGTGTTTATTCCTCTTGGAATCTCTTGACTTTTTGTGGGTTCCTTTTGGAATATCCATTCCAAATTGTTCACAGAAATCACCCACTTGCTGACTTTCTGTAAGACTTTGCCTTTTGATCTGCTGATTCAGCTTAACTCATTGCATAAGGATAAACCTTATTGAGTGCAGATATTGATCAATTTCCCATATGAGAAATTATTATAGTCAATATTATTTGCCCCTGCCCTCAAAGCTTTTCTAACTCTTTCAGCAAAGAGAACTAGTAATCCATCTATGAATTTGGACTTCCAACGAGAGCTATTACACTTAGGCAATTCCATTACTCTCAATAGGAAGGTGTCTTTATACCACCTAAAAGATGAGAGTGTTTTACATCTCAAATTTTGCAGAAGGATCCTAATAGTTTCACTATCATTTGACCATCTTCCTGAAAAGTGTTCTATGATATTAACAATGAGAGTACATACTGCATTTTCAAAAATTTCTCCACTTTCATTCTTTATACTGGTGAGGATGATACCTCTTTGTTCCCTCGTGAGATAATTATCCTACCATCCTTTTAACTGGCCAGTGAAACCAACTATAATCATTTCTGAAATGCTTTTATCAATATTATGGCACTGCTTACAGATAGTACTGTACATCATCATTCTATGAACTAGTGTATAGATTTTTCTCTCAGTGAAACCATATATATTCCATTCATAGATATGCTTCCCATTATAACTATTAGTTATAATATACTCTTATTCTTCTATTAGAACATCCAGTGTGGTAGGCCTAGCCATCTGCAAAAGAGTGAAACAACGAGAACCTTAGAAACCAACACAGTCTCGGTGCACGAAATGAATGAAGAACGTGAAGTCATCCTAAGAATGTCCTGTAGCCTCCCGAAGATAAGATTTGAACATCATCGTTCTGATCCGCGGACTCTACTAGACACTTGCTCTTGTACCAACAATACCAGTGAACCTAGGCTCTGATACCAATTTGTCACAACCCAATTTCTGAGTCATGATGGCACCTACTATGTCCCACCAGTAGGTAAGCCAAACAGTAGCCCGGAACTACAAGTAATAGGCTAAATGGTGGAAGATAAAGAAATTACCAGAAAATAACATATACATAGATAAAATAGGGAGGGAGCAAAAGAATATCCCACAACCTAGTAAGGCCGGTACAAGATCCACTAACCAAAAGAGTAAGAGTACTAGTAATATCATATACAATAGTCTCAAAATGAAATACTGTCCAAAAATAGGGGAAGGAGAGGGGATCAGCTCTGGCTCTGAAAGCTCACCCTATCTCCGAAACCTATAAGAAGCTGGTTGGAATGTCAACGACATCGGCTAGTACTTGGATCTGCACCAGAAAGGATGCAAAAGTGTAGTATGAGTACCAAAACAACGGGTACTAAGTAGGCATCATCGGCCGACTGAGCTAAATCATAATAAAAGTAAAATAAAATGCGAGGATGTAAAATAAGTTAAGGTAGAGGGGCAAACCTGAGAACATGCTCTGAGATAGGTAAATAAATAAAGAAACACGCGATGACGAAATTAAAGTAGCTACTACAAGCCAATTAGGCCCCCATAAGCCTAGAGTGTACAAACAAGGGAAGACTAATCCAAAGGAACCCTCATAAGCCCGATGGATGCAATCAAGGAATATACTATTACCATACTTATGAATCCCTTCCGAACCACAACTCACCGTACTCGAACCGGTACCATAATACCATGAAATAACCCATAGACACCAAACTTGAACCAGATTTCCCTCCTCATAACTCACCACAAGTGTCGGACTCGAACCGGTAAGTTAGTGCCATGAATAGATAGAGTATGCCAGACTCGAAATAGTCTTTAAATGCCATAAATCAATAGAATATTTCAGACTCGAACCAGTCTTTAAATGGCATAAATCAATAGAATATGTCGGACTCGAACCGTCTGTAAATGCCATAAATCAATAGAATATGCCGGACTCGAACCGGTCTTTAAATGCCATAAATCAATAGAATATGCCGTACTCAAATCGGTATTTAAATGTCATAAATCAATAGAATATGCCGGACTCAAATCAGTAAGTTAGTGCCATAAATAGATAGAGTATGCCAGACTCGAACCTGTCTTTAAATACCATAAATCAAGATCATTAACCTAGCCCCGAACTATGTATATGCTATGTAGTCTAAGGCTCAAGATTAAGGATAATGTCACGAAAGAAGGCCTCCTAAGTATACAAGGAGCTAAGAGTGATATCCCAACCCCAAAGCATCAATTTACCTAAGGGAAGGGTAAATGGGTCATTTCTACCTCTGAAACGACCCTCAATCGGCCAAATAACCCAACTTTTAATAACTAAGCAACCAACCATAAATTCAAAATCCAAACTAGCATAATATCATACTAATACCATAATTAAGCTCAATCTATAAGTAGGGTAAGCCTAGCCTACCTGGACGCCGAAGAAAGCTCAATAAAGTTCCCTAAAGTGGGTCCTTTCCATTCCAAGAAGCATCTACACGATGGCACGCTATAAAAATAACAATTGACTCATCAATACGAGAATAACAATACCTATATTGCATATAAATGCGTTGGGTCCAAAATCGAGCAAAAAATCCCATGCTTCAAAATGTCCCTCAAGGATCATTTAACCTCAATAATGGATAAATTTCGAGTACAATAACATTTAAAATCAACCCATTAATGCACTAGGGTTTAAACTTTAAAACGGGGAAATTACAGATAAATTAAAGAAAACTTACGATAATATTGATGAGGAAATGTTCCCACGCAGTCTCCAACTCACCCCGAACACCCACGTATCGACCTTCTCACTCTCTTAGCTCTCTAAAGCATTTAATGGTGTTTGGGACTTGTGGAAAATGAAGAAACTGGGTTTTGGCATGTATTTATACTGCCAGTGGTCCCTTCTTCGCGGACGCTGGGACCACACCCTGAACGTGACCTGGACCAGAAGGACCCTTCGTGAATGCAAAGGCTGGCTCACGAACGCAATGGTCTAAAGGCTTGGCCTTCGTAAACAGGGCCAAGTCCTTGCGAAGGCCATTCTTGTCCTGCACCAGCTGATGCTGCATCAGCTAAACTTGGCAATTTCCAAGTTTCCTATCGGACCCTCGGGATTCATTTGGAATCCTGTGAACATAAATGAACTATGATACCTTATCAAATTCGACATTCCGGACTCAATGGTGTAATCAAAATTTTCATCCGAGGTCGTTTCGATGAAATGTGGGTCCCACACCCAAATGACCATTTTTATCACTTTCCACCCAATAGCCCAAAATGAGTCTGAAAGCCTCGAAACCTGGACCAAGGGTCCCTCTAGCCTAAAATCAATGTTTTGGAGCTGATGGAACTATCAAAATCGGTATGCAAGGTCGTTTACCTGGAGTTTAGGCCCGGTAGCCAAATTTGAAAATCGTCGACTTCAAAACAGGGAATTGGCTTTAAAATCCAAACAAACTACCCGGTAATCGAACTGTCAGCACTAGTGAATCATAAATGACTTGGGGCAGCTATGGGAAAGCTCTAAATGTCAAAATAATATGGAAATGCAGAAAATGACCTGGAGGGTCATTACAAATATAGATGCAGAAATTTTAGCAGTAATATATGGTCTAAATAGTTTTTGATTATACATTCTAAATAAACCTGAGATACTAGTAAGAACAAACTGTGAAGCAATTGTAAAATTTCATCAAAAAATAAACGAAAAAACTAGTAGCAAAAGAAGATGGCTAAATTTTCTAGACGTAACATCAATATATAATATTAAGTTAGAACACATTAAAGGAAAAGAAAATAACTTAGCAGATCAGCTCAGCCGACTTATAGAAAAGTGAATACAGATATTTTCACTAATATTTATTTATCTCAGAATGAGTGCAGATAAAGGAAAAGCGAAAGCTACACAATCCCCAGACATGACCTCCAAAGACTCTTATTTGCAGCAGTTACTGATGAATGTACAGTTCAAACCCCAAAACATGATGGAAAGCAACATGATCGAAAGGCTATGGTTCTAGAAACAAAATTTAATTTGCCATCCAGAATCAAACATGAACTTCAGACTAAGGCAGAGGCAACTATTGACAGACCACAAAGATGCCTCATAGACAATTTATGGATATCCTTTAATAAGACTCCAAAAGACAATAGTTACTTTATTACAGTTCTAAATGCTTTAAGCCAGTATTTTACAGAGAAAAATCAAGATAAAAGATTCAAATTTTACGTGGTAGTACAGAGGAGAATTCCAGACATGGTTACAGGTAGTAGATGCAATAAAAGAATACTGTACTCCTTTTTTCAAAAGATTTAATGATTTTAATGAAGCCCTTGATTTTGTCCTAGGAAAACTCGGATCAAATTTCTTCATTACACTAGACCTCAGAAATCAAATTACATTTCTCCAATACAATATTGGTAAGAGTATAAACAAGATAATTTTCTGTGACCACTGCTCTACTATGACAGAGGTGTTCCGAAGACTAAACCAGAAAAATGAAAGATTAGAACAAGATAAAGAAAACCTCATCACACAGACAAAAATCCTACAGGACATAATTAGAATTCTACATTTTGAATTAAGCCAATCCCAGAATATTCCTCAGAATGACCAAGGGAGTTCTCCATCTCCATAAAAAATGGATAAGAAGGGTGTGTATTCCCCAATGAATGCAAAAAGATCTACTACATCGGATAAAGATATAGCTAGTCTGGTTCAAACGGTAATCGGTAAAGACAAATCAAATCCGTTGATGGTTGACACTTTGCCAAAAAGTGGTAGAATACTCCCAGCAAGTTTCATAGACACAAAACCTACAAAACCTAGAAAAGGAATACTGCTAAGGGGACCATCTTCAAGGAAAAGAAACGAAAATAAAATGTCGATCGAAAAAATAATCGGAGAAGCACTTAAGACAATGCTTAAAGAAGAAAGAAAAGAAATGATATCAGAAAATCCCAAACCTGAATATGAATCAGAAATACAAGAAACAAACTCAGAAGATTCAGACAATATTGAAAACAATTCTCCATTCCAGGATGCACAAGACCCTAACATGGATGATGACTCAGGAATGAGTTTCGACTTAATTGCAGAACATAACTTGAATACCTAATTCCAGTAAAAAGACAAAAAGACCGTAAGCAATGACGTCAGACCTCAATGATGTTAGCCATGAAGACAGACCAACTAATAAGACAAAAGTAATGACGTAAGCCATGACGTCGGAATGCACTAATGATGTAAGCAATGGCGTCAATTATTTAAAGAAAGGGACCCACAAAAGTTTTTAATTAGTTTTGAATCCAGCTTTGAAGTCCGAGAATTTGCCTATATATACTACTTCATTCAGATAAAGAAAGACAGAGGCAAGAAAGAAGAATAGAGAGAAAATAAGCAGAGCAGAGCAACAATCCCAGAAATCTATTAGTTTTTAGATTACAAAAAAAAGAGAGTATTGTAAGATTTGTACACAGAGAGTGTGTGTTTATTTTCAAAGTAGCAGCCAGCTAGTCCGGGGACTCCCGAAAGGGAAAACCCTCTCCGTTTTGAGTCATGTAAGTCCTTATGTCTCAAAATTTCTGTATTATTTCTCCCATAGTATGTAAAGTATGTTTATATTAATATGAAGCATGTTTGTGTGATGTGAATACATGTTTTAATCACCATTACCCTCAATATATGGTTAGTCCCTTTATATGTGTTATCCTTAGTAGATGGTTATATTCTTTAAGCATCTTAGTAGTATATATGGATTAACCTGTAAATTCCTAGGAAGATAACGACGTCATGGCTAGAGGCCGAAAGAGTGTCTGTTCCGGGGTGTGGTTAAAGAAGGTCACTACTTAAGAACCTAAGTTTAACGAAGAAGAGATGAACATGTAAGATAGAAGGGAAAGATATGAACAGGGTAAATTAAAAAAAAAGTAATTTTATTTTGGGGAGAAAAATATAGGAATTAAGATATAACTAATACATGATGAGAAACATCAGTGAGAGAGGAAGTACCGAGTAGGATTTTCCAACATTGATAATAACCCTCATTCATTTTGCATCTCTCAATCTAAATCTCTATCTAAATCAATTTTATCTAAATCTGTATTATATTATAATTTTAATTTTCTTATATATTTATAATATATACTTTCATACATGTACAGCACCAAATATATGAATCGTATACATAATAGATATAACTAAATAAAGATAATTATACATATTTTTAAAATATATAGTTGGTAATTTTTCTTATATATTTATAATATGTACTATCATAAATGTAGTACACCAAATATATGAACTATATACGTAATAGATGTAACTAAATAAAATAATTATACATATTTTTTTTAAAATAGTTGGTAATTATACATGCCTTTTAATATACTAGTGGCATGGCGTCCAGCTAAGTACGGGACCAATATCTATACTTTATTTTTTTCAATTTATGTGTCTTACTTTCATTTTTAATTCGTCCCAAGAAGAATACCAGTTTTTTATATTTAAAAAAAATGATTTTAAAAGAATTTGCACTGTCCCTTTTTTTAACTATAATTTCCGTCACATTTAAAATATTCACAAAAATTACTATTGAAAAGTATTTCATCCGTCCATTTTTTATTTTTCATTTTGTATCTATTTTATCCTTGTTATTAAATATTATTTATTTTCCAATACTTAAATGACTTATAATAACTAATTAGAAGTGATATAGCAAAATTACTGTAAAAAATACTTGTGAATTTTTTTTAAGTGGGCTCCATATAAAAAAGATTTAACACAGTCCATTTTTTTAAACTATAATTTCCATCACATTTGAATATTCACAGATATTACTATTGAAAAGTACTTCATCCTTCCATTTTTAATTTATTATTTTGTATCTATTTTATCCTTGTTATTAAATATTGTTTATTTTCTAATAATTAAATGACTTATAATAACTAATTAGAAGTGATATAGTAAAATTACTATAAAAATACTCGTGAAAAAAATTAAGTGGGCCTCACATAAAACGTCAAGTTAATTTAAAACGAAATATTCGCAAACATTACTATTGAAAAGTACTTCATCCGTCCATTAAAGTACTATTTATCATTTTGTATCTATTTTATCCTTGTTGTTAAATATTATTTATTTCTAATGCTTAAATGAATTCTAATAACTAATTAGAAGTGATATAGTTAAATCACTGTAAAAAATACTTGCGAAAAAAATTTAAGTGGGCTCCATATAAGACGTCAAGTTAATTTAAAATATCAGGAGTTAATTTATCATTTTGTGTCTATTTAGTAATAGATTTTTATCAAATATTTTTTTTTAATACTTAAATGACTTATAATAATTAATTAGGGGTGATATAGTAAAATCACGGTTGAAGTAGCTGAAGCAGGCACGTCGACCATGTGCTGCATGCTTTAACAGCTTCATTGCCGCTTATATATATATATATATATATATATATATATATATATATATATATATACACACACATACATACATTTACATAAGGATTCAAGAACAACAATTTAATTGGTAATATGTTAATACAATATTTGTAATATTTATGTTTTAAATCCAAAAGAAAACAAATAAAAAATGTATTAACAAACAATTTTTTCTAGGAATAGGAAAAGATAAAAAACTTTAATATAAAAAGAAACAAAAAAAGACACTAGAAAAGGAAACTAATCTTTTAAAAAAATATGGAACAACTCCTTAATTAATAGAGATTTTATTTCCAAATAATATGGGATAATGGGAAGACTCAATTATTAGGTGTGAATTAAGGGATATAAATTAGTTCTATTTTCTTAAATCTTTTGCATCCAGAATATTTTAACAATTTAATAGGGTTATACTAATATGATAATAAAGATTTGGCTATAATTGATATAATCAATCTTTGGCTAAAAATCAGCAAAGTATATTTTAATGTTGTATACTTACGTAACCTTCTCTTTATTTTTTATTTTTTTAGGAAAAAGTACACTTAATGGACCAATAGATAAAACTATTTACACCCACATACCCCCTCCATTAATAACTCTCATATTGTCCTGTCGGCCTGAAGTTATTACAGCACGTGCTCAAGCCCATTTTTGTACGGTTAAGCCCAATTGCCCAAATATTTCCCTTCTTCCAATTTTATTGCTCATGTTGCAACAGTTTCCTCGTTCTTTCACTTTTCAAGGAAATTCAAATTGAAAAAAAAAAAATGCAAGCTCTAGCAGTTTTCTTCTCCAATCAACGAGTATAGTTACGGAATATGCATTTTTCTAACTCCTTCTAATAATTTTGAAAACTAATTTTCCATTTATAGTTATAATCTTGTGTTTTGTTTTATTGTTTTTTGGTGTTTTTTTTTTTTTTTGGATTTTCTTTGAACTTTTTGGTATGGGTCGTAAACATGTAGCATCGAGTCGATGGGGGGTCATCGTCCATTAGATTTTAGTGCTTATGACTTGATGATGTAGGTGAACAAGAGTCGATTGCGTCGGTGATATCTACTCCGAACTTCTCCTTGCATTTGGATGATAGTCCAAATTGAAATCAAGGTGACTCAAACCCTGCTCCTATAAATACAGAAGAAGATGTTGGAAATTTTCCTGAAGTGTAACACCTCCGAAGTTCATGCATGACCTTAGTGGGTTCCTATGTGTTTTTGGGTCATGAGAAGTCTCTAACACGTAGTTGAATTGAAAACTCCTCTTTCGACCAAGTTCTAGTGTTAGATTCATTTTGAGTCAACTTCAAATGATCATAACTCCTTGAATATGAAGAGTTTTGCAGGTCGTTTTACCAGAGGGTTTCCATCTGCCAGAGAGTGACGATTAAAGTGACGATCCATCACTTGGGTGATGACCCATCAAGTGAGGTCATCAACCTTATCCAATAAACTCAAAAATTTGCCCAAAAGTGACGGGATGGGTGACGGGATGTCACTGGGTTGACGGGACGTCACCTGGACCATCAAATGATATTTTTCTACACTTTCTGATAGTTTAATCACCCAATAAACGTTATTTCCTCAACATTTATCAAATTTTCATCATTCATTCTGCGCTCCCAAACTCTCAAGAACACCAAGGCAAGAGTTTCTCTCAAAATTCAGCCTCCAAAGCTCCAAACTCAAACTTTACTTTAAGAAATCAGCAAGACCAGGTATGTGGGGTGTTCACCGAGGATTCTCTTTCATCCTTGTGCCCAAAAACGTCATTTTCTATAATGAATTATAAAGTTACCAACTAGGGTTCAAGCCAAATTTTTATGATCTTGAATTTCATGCTTCTAAATGAGTTTGTATATGCATTATGACTATATTTATGACTTTATTGGTGTAATTATCATCTTGTTAGTATGTTTAAATTGTATATTATGTTTTACCATCTTAGCTGACATGAAATCCCATAGTTTAGTAAACTTTACATGAATTTGATATGATATAAACTACACAGCATGAACTCAGTACTATGAACTTAGGTTCATTATGAAACTCATGAATATGAAATATTATTATGAAACATACACAGAAGCATAAATGGTTTTCAGACTTATAAACTAGTTATGCTTAATTCGCGATAAACTTGATTCAGTATGAGCATCAGTATGGTTTTGGGAGTAGTATTGAGCACTGAGCCAACATGGGTTCAGTGTACCCAAGTCCTAGAACTATGTGCTACTGTAGGTTCACTTAGCCTTTTGGCTTTATGTTAACAAATCCATAACAGTGATGCCTTTATACCCTTGGAAAAGGTATATTGGGTCCACCCAATGGGGCGCATGTATTGGATTCAACTTCAGCCATGCCTTTATACCCTGGCAAGGTATATTGGGTCCTTTTGATGGTGCGTATATATCAAACTCCACTTCTAGCTCATGTGGTTTATGTCAGTTAAGAGAATCTCCCACATTAAATCAATTGTAGAATTTAAGTGTACATGGCTCACTAGATTTATCAAATTATGTTTTGGTACTCTATACTTACATGACATTTTAGTTTTTAGTTTTATTTATGAAAATGTTGAGTCTTTATACCCTTAACATACATGTCTTCATCACATGATTTCTATCATCTTTACATGTGGACACATCCCCCATATACTCAATACGTTCCATAAGTACTGACCACATACTTTTTATGCTCTGCATCCTATCACGATGTAGGTTTTGGTGTTCGCCCTCAGCATCAAGATTAGCCGCGGTCACCTTTTCCTACTCTCATCAGTTGGTGAGTCCTTATGTTCATAGGGCTTGGATTATGGTTCTTGATTTTAGTAGTTCAATTTATGTTCATTTTAGGCTTCATGATTTTGGGTCAGCTGGGGGTATGTATCAATGACTCTTCAGTATATTTTAGAGGCTTGTCTAGACTTAGTAGATGCTTTTAGTTTATTAGTACATTTCAGATTACTTTCAGTTGATATTGACAGTATTGGGTTGTTTTATCTATTTCAATTTAGACTTGTGACTTTACAATTTCCACTTATGACTTTAACAGTTTTAAAATATGAATTCAGTGTTATGTCAGATACCACGGGTTAGCTCGGGCTAATTATTGGCCTAAGCTCCGTGTGAAGTCCAAGGGGTAGTCTCGGGGTATTACAAACTTGGTATTAAAGCCTGGTTTAAGGTGTCCTAGAGAGGCTGACAAGCCTCGTTATATAGAGTCTTGTTCATGGGTGTGAAGCACACCACACTTATGAGTAAGAGACTACGAGACATTATTAGGAATTTTTCCTTCTTTCATGATCTCTATCATGCTCTAGAGTTTAACTTTATCTCTCTTATAACTCATGGTTTTCACGTGATAGAAAATGCCTCTTCACAGAGCTAATGGTTGCAGAAATGGAAACCAGCTAGCCCTACTACCACCTACAGATCCTTTAAATGAACACGTTTTTTATGCTGAGTTTTAGCTGCCTTTCAGGTGTTGGCTCAAGTTATGATAGCTCAGGTCAATCAATAGGTGGTGGCCCCAATTCAGCAAAATAGAACCTTAGCTGCAACCCGAATTTGAGATTTCATGCGAATGAACCCACATGAGTTCTTTGGTTCAAAGATGGATGAGGGTCCACAACACTTTATAGCTAACACAATGAAAGTTACCCAAATTTTGTATGTCACTGAGGTAGAAAGTGTGGAGTTGGCATTGTATCAATTGAAGGATGTTGCTCATGATTGGTTTAAGTAGTGGAAAGAAGGTAGGGGTGAGAATGAAGCTCTGGATGATTGGAATGTGTTTGAAGCAACTTTTCTTGATAGGTTCTCTCCTCGTGAGATGTAGGAAGCTAAAGTGGAGGAGTTTATGAATCTCAGGCAGGGTTCTATGTCAGTGAAGGAATACTCTCTCAAATTCACTCAAATTTCAAAGTACGCTCCAGAGATGATGCTTGATTCGAGGGCCTATATGAGTAAGTTTGTTATGGGTGTATCTGATTTAGTAGTCAAGAAGTGTAGGACTACTATGCTGATTGGGGACATAGACATATCCCGATTGATGACCCACGCCCAGCAGGTTGAGATAGAAAAATTGAATAATAAGAAAAGAGAAAATAAGAGGGCTAGGATCGAATAATTTGAGTACCGTCAGCACAGGTTAGGTGGGGGAAATCGCTCACTCTTTCAGAATCATTCATCATCCCCTGCACCATCTTAACCAGTGCCCCAACACCCAAGACCAAACAAGAGTAGTGGGCAGGGTACAAGCCACGAAATCACAAGATAGCGTTACTGGGGGACATACCTACCCAGCCTGCAGGAAGTATGGTAAGAATCATCCCAGTGAGTGTTTGGCTGGCAAGGAAGGATGCTTTGGATGTGGTAAACTAGGCTACGGGCTGAAGGAGTGCCCTTCCATCAGGCAAGGTAATGGGTATACCCGCCCTTAGGCTCAGTCTACTACCTCGGCTGCTTAGTCAAGTTGCCCAACTCAGCAGCAGGGTGCTTCATCTAGTATCAGTGGTGGTCAGCGTTAGAATCGATTTTATGCTCTGTCTTCTCATTAGGAGAAGAAGAGCTCCCTAGATGTTGTCACTGGTATACTTTGTGTCTTTTATGTTGATGCCTATGTGTTGTTGGATCCGGGGTCAAATCTTTCTTTTGTAATACCATTTATTAGTGTGAATTTTGGTGTTAGCCCTAAAAGTCTTTTCGATCCTTTCTTCATTTCCACCCCCGTTGGAAAGTTAGTTGTTGTGAAAAAAGAATTTATAGAAATTGCCCGAATACAGTCCTTTATAGGGTCACCTCAGAAGATTTAATAGAGTTATAGATGATCGATTTTGATGTCATTCTTGGCATGGATTGGCTCCATTCATGCTATGCCTCAGTTGATTGTCGAACCCAAGTTGTGAAATTCCATATTCCTAACGAGTCAGTCCTCGAGTTTAAAGGTAGTCTAGTGGCACCTAGAGGTCATTTTATCTCCTATCTAGAAGCCATAAAATTAATCTCTAAAGGGCATATCTATCATCTAGTTCGGGTCAAGGATTCTAAGTCTGAGACCCCAAACCTTCAATCAGTTCCCATAGTCAATGAGTTTCTCGAAGTCTTTCCTGAGGATCTAACTGGAGTTCCTCCCTATAGGGAGATTGAATTCGAGATTGACCTTCTTTCGGATACCCAACCTATATTTATACCTCCTTACAAGATGGCTCCAGCAGAGCTCAAAGAGCTAAAGGAGCAGCTCAAGAACCTCTTAGATAAAGGTTTCATTAGCCCCAATGTTTCTCCGTGGGATACTCCAGCCTTATTCGTGTGGAAAAAAGATGGTACTCTCAAAATGTGTATAAATTACAGGCTGTTGAACAAGGTCACTATCAAGAATAAACATCCTATCCCCAGAATTGATGACCTGTTCGACCAGCTTCAGGGTGCTCGTTGCTTTTCCAAAATTGACCTCAGGTCAAGTTATCATCAGTTGAAAGTTAAGGAGTGTGATATCTCTAAGACTACTTTTAGAACTTGGTATTATCACTACGAGTTTGTGGTTATGTCGTTTGAACTAACATATGCTCCTGCAGCTTTTATGGATTTAATAAACAAGGTCTTTAAGTAGTATTTAGACATGTTTGTCATTGACTTCATTGATGATATATTTGTATACTCTCAAAATGGGGAGAAACATGCAGACCATTTGAGGATGGTATTACAAACACCCAAGGATCGTCAGTTGTCTGTAAAATTTAGTAAGTGTGAGTTTTGGTTGATGTCTGTTGCCTTTCTGGGTCATGTGATCTCTAGCGAAGGTATTCATGTAGACCCTCAGAAAACAGATGTAGTAAAGCATTGGCCTAGGTCCATTACTCCATCTAATATTAGGAGCTTTTTGGGCATAGCCAGTTATTACAGGAGATTCGTTGAGGGTTCTTCTTCGATAGCTGCACCATTGACTAAATTGACACAAAGAAGGTAAAGTTCCAATAGTCAGACCTGTGTGAGAAAAGTTTTCAAGAGTTGAAGGACATGTTGACTTCAGCGCCAATGTTAGCTTTGCTAAAAGGGTTAGATGGATATGTGATGTATTGTGATGCCTCTAGAGTTGGACTTGGATATGTTTTGATGCAAAATGGAAGGGTGATAGCCTATGCCTCTAGACAACTCAAGGATCATAAGAAGAACTATCCAACTCATGACTTGAAGTTAGCAGCAATAGTGTTTGCTTTAAAAATTTGGAGACATATCTATATGGAGTACATGTAGACATTTTCACCGACCATAAGAGTCTCCAATATATGTTCAGTCAGAAGGAGTTAAATCTCAGCTAGATGACATGGTTAGAGTTGTTGAAAGACTCTAATATGAATGTGCTATACCACCTGGGTAAATCAAATGTGGTTGTAGATACTCTTATTAGATTGTCTATGGGAAGTGTAGACTATGTTGCATATGAGAAAAATGATTTAGCTAAAGATTTGCATTGATTGGCCCAGTTAGTGGTTTGTTTGCTTGATACGGATGATGGAGGTATGATGATACAGAATGGTTCAAAGTCATCTCTTGTAGCAGAGGTGAAAGAAAAATAGCATAATGATCATGTATTGAGTTAATTAATAGATACAGTCCATCAACAGAAGGTGGAGGTTTTCTCCCAAGGGGAAGATAGTGCAATTTACTATCAGGGTCGATTATGTGTTCCCAATATTGATGGTTTGAGGGATAGAATATTAGTGGAGGCTCATAGTTCTAAGTATTCGATCCATCCAGGTGCTACTAAGATGTATCGTGACTTACAAGAAGTCTATTAGTTGAGTGGTATGAAGAGGGACATAGCAGATTTCATGGCTAAGTATCGTAATTGTCAGCAAGTTAAAGTTGAGCATCAAAGATCAAGAGGTACGCTTCAGGATATTAGCATACCCACTTGGAAGTGGAAGGTTATCAATATGGATTTTATCACGAGGCTTCCTTGCACTAGGCATCAACATATTTTGATTTGGGTCATCATGGATCGAATGACTAAGTCAGCTCACTTTTTGCCGGTCAAAACCTCAAATATAGTCAAAAATTATGCCAAACTATACATCCACGAGTTAGTCAAACTTCATGGGGTTCCTTTATCCATTATATCAGACTGAGGTACTCAGTTCACCTCTTTATTTTGGAAATCATTTTAGAAGGGTCATGGTACGAAAGTGAAGCTTAATACCGCTTTCTATCCCCAGACAGATGGCCAGGCCGAGTGTACTATCCAAACTCTAGAAGATATATTAAGAGTGTGTATGATTGATTTAAAAAAAAATTAGGATGATCACCTGCCTCTAATTGAGTTTGCATGTAATAACAGGTACCACTCTAATATCCAAATGGCACCGTTTGAGGCTTTATATGGGCCTAGATACAGGTCTCTTATAGGGTGGTTTGAAGTCAGTGAGGCTATTTTGATTGGGCCATATTCTGTTCTCGAAGCCATAGAGAAAGTTCAGTTAATTTGAGAGAGATTGAGGATAATTCAAAGCCGTCAAAAGTCATATGCAGATGTTAGAAAGAGAGAACTAAAGTTTTCTATGGGCTGTTAGGTGTTCCTGAAGGTATCACCCATGAAAAGGGTGATGAGGTTTGGGAAGAAGAGGACGCTCAGTCCCTGGTATATTGGGCCTTATCCCATTCTGTACTGCATTAGAGAGGTTGCTTATGAGCTAGATCTTCCAGCAGAGTTAGCCATTGTCCATCCAGTTTTCTACATATCCATATTGAAAAAGTGTATTGGAGATCTATCCTTAGTGATACCTGTAGAAAGCATTGGTGTGAAGGATAGCTTATCCTATGAGAAGGTTTCCATCGAGATCCTTGATCGTCAGGTTCGAAGTCTAAGGAACAAAGAAATTACTTCAGAAAAGGTGTTATTTAGGAACCAGTCAGTTGAGGGAGCAACTTGGGAAGCAAAAGCAGACATGATGAACAAATACCCTCATTTGTTCACTTCTAACACTGAGTCGGTATGAGGTATTGATCTTTCTCCTAGCAATATTCCCTCAGTTTTAGATTCTTATCTAGTCTCATGAAATTCCACGTATACTTGTATGCTTAATATGCAGTAGTTGAGCCAATATTTCTAGTATAAGTCAGTTTCAATAATACTACATGAGTAGTCTGTAAATTCAGCTTCGCATTCCTTAGTCTAGCCCATTAAATTCAGTCTCAGTCTTTATTCAAGGACGAATGATCTAAAAGGAAAGATATTATAACACCCCCGAAGTTCATGCATGTCCTTAGTGGGTTCCTATGTGTTTTGGGGGCATGAGAAGTCCCTAACACATAGTTGAATTGAGAACTCCTCTTCCGATCATGTTCTAGTGTTAGATTCTTTTTTAGTCAACTTTAAGTGATCATAACTCCTTGAATATGTTTAGTTTTGCAGCACACGACCCACCAAATTAAAGGTCTTTGAGTCTTCTTTCCAATGACGCCAACCATTTGTCAAACATATATCAAAGTAAAATGTTATGCTCATTTTACAAGAAGGTATTTGTCTGTCAAAGAGTGATGACCAAAGTGACGACCCGTCACTTCAGTGATGATTGAAGTGAAGACCCATCAAGTGAGGTCGTCAACCTTATCTAGTAAACTCAAAAATTTGCCAAAAAGTGATGGGATAGGTGATGGGACGTCACGGGGTTGATGGGACGTCACCTGGACCGTCAGACAAGGTTTTTCTGCACTATCTGATAGTTTTGTGAGGGGTAGTTTGGTCCTTTCCTTACCCCAAAACCTCTCCCCATGACTTTAATCACCCAATAAATGTTATTTCCTCAATATTTATCAAACTTTCATCATTCATTTTTTCCCCAAACTCTCAAGAACAGCAAGGCAAAGGTTTCTCTCAAAATTCAACCTCCAAGGCTTCAAACTCAAACTTTACTTTAAGAAATCATCAAGACCATGTATGTGGGGTATTAAACAAGGATTCACTTTCATCCTTGTTCCCAAAAATGTCATTTTATTTAACGAATTATAAAGTTATGAACTAGAGTTCAAGCCTAATTTTCATGATCTTGAATTTTATGCTTCTAAATGAGTTTGTATATGCATTATGACTATATTTATGACTTTATTGGTGTACTTATTATCTTGTTAGTATGTTTAAATTGTATATTATGTTTTACCATCTTATTAGACATGAAATCTCATGATTTAGTAAACCTTACATGAATTCGATATGACATAAACTACACAACATGAACTTAGTACTATGAACTTAGGTTTATTATGAAGCACATGAATTTGACATATGATTATGAAACATAGGCAGAAGCATAAATGGTTTTCAGACTTATAAACTAGTTATGCTTAATTCGCGATAAACTTGATTCTGTATGATCATCAGTATGGTTTTAGGAGTTGTATTGAGCACTAAACGGATACGGGTTCAACATACCCAAGTCCTAGAACTACGAGCCACCATAGATTCACTTAGACTTTTGGCTTTGTGTTAATGGATCCATAATAGTGATTCCTTTATACCCTTGGAAAAGGTATATTGGGTCCTCCCAATGGGGCGCATATATTGAATTCCACTTCAGTAATGCCTTTATGCCCTGGAAAGGTATATTGAATCCTTTTGATATGGCGTATACATTGGACTCCACATCTAGCTCGTGTGGTTTATGTCAGTTTAGAGAATCTCCCACAGTAAATCATTTTTAGAATTTAAGTGTATATGATTCACTAGTTTTATCAAATTATGTTTTGGTACTCTATACTTACATTACATTTCAGTTTCTAGTTTTATTCATGAAAATGGTGAGTCTTTATACACTAACATGTATTTATTTATCACATAATTTCTATCATCCTTACATGTTGCACACAACCCCCATATACTCAGTACATTTCATAAGTACTGACCACATGCCTTTTGTGCTCTGCATCCTATCACGATGTAGATTCTGGTGTTCGTCCTCAGCGTCAGGATTAGACGCGGTCACCTTTGCATGCTCCCATCAGTTGGTGAACCTCATGTTCTGAGGACTTGGATTATGATTCTTGCTTTCAGTAGTTTAGTTTATGTTCATTTCAGACTTTATGATTTTGGTTCAGCTGGGGGTATGTCCCACTAACTCTTCAGAATGTTTGGAGGCTTGTCTAGTCTTAGTAGATGACTTTAGTTTCTCTATACATTTCAGATGACTTTCAGTTGATCTTGACAGTATTGAGTTGTTTTATCTATTTTAGTTCAGACTTGTAAATTTACAGTTTCTGCTCATGACTTTAGCAGTTTTAAAATAAGAATTTAGTGTTATGTCAGATACCATGAGTTAGCTCGGGCTAATTATAGGCCTAAGCACCATATGACGTCTAGGAGGTAGTCTGGGGCTTTACATGAAGAAACTGAAGATGCGATTGCCAAAAGGAAAGGGAAGGCAAAAATGGGGATCATAGTTCCCGTGGTGAGCAAGTAAGTATGAAAAGAAAAATCAACTCACCTGATGTCGCTTGTGAGTCTTTTCCTCAAATAACAAGTGAGATAATTCCTAAGATCTTCGATGAAAATTTTGGCGATGCACTGTCTTGGAAGGTTTCATAATTGTATCATTCAGTTTTTGAGACATTTTTGCATGAATGTTTGATTGTTCCTTTATGATACCATGCCATTATATGAATATACTATCCTGGTACCATTGAGAATTTTAAGTAGTTTGCCATTGTTTCTGAATGTTACCATCATGGTATCATATCCTACTGTGGTATCATATAGTAGTTTTGTATGCTTCTAATATGCTTTTTGGTGCTGCTTTTTATTTTCTAATGTGTCATTATCCCTGAATGATATCATCACAATATCATATCCTACTGTGGTATCATATAGTAGTTATGTATGCTCCTAATATGCTTTTTGGTGTTGTTTTTTGTTTTCTAGTGTGTTATTATTCCTGAATGATACCATCACAGTATCATATCCTACTGTGTATTATATAGTAGTTTTGTATGCTTCTAATATGTTTTTTGGTGTTGTTCTTGTTTTCTAGTGTGCCCTTATCCCTAAATGATACCACCACAGTATCATATCCTACTGTGGTATCATATAGTAGTTTTGTATACTTCTAATATGCTTTTTTGGTGCTGTTTTTATTTTCCTAAAGTGTCTATCTATTGTGTTTATATAAAGGTGAATTTTATGTGAAAACAGATATAGATTATAAATCAAAGATTGAATGCAACACAAATTGCTCTGTTGTTGATGATTTGATTGTAAAGTTATCAAAGAAGCAAATTTCTATGTTTAAGAAAATGTTCTTTGGTTCCTTTTTAGATTTGCCCTTCGTGAATTCATGGGTATGTTTTACACAATATATTGATGAGGAAGGGGCATGATGAAGAGGAAGAAGCTTTGCACTTTTTGGTTAATACCTTTGGTTTGGGTCAGGGGACTTTGCTATTATTACTAGTTTAAGATGTAAGGGTAATACAATAATTAAAATCTTAACAGATGGTAATAGGTTGTTGAAAACTTACTTTAGCAGTTCAACCAGTGTGACATGGTCAGAGTTTGATTATTGCTTTCGCAATACCAAATTCAAATTCGATGATGACGTGGTAACGATGGGAATCCTCCTCTTTGTGAATACATTCTTATTTTCGATGTTAAACAACAAGTACCTGAAATATCTTACTTTGATTTGGTTGAAAGTGGGGATTATAATTCATATGCATGGGGTGTTGATGTTTTCAACTCGACTATTGATGCGTGTTTGAACAAGTTTAGAAACCTGGATTTTATAGACAAAGTGGGTTCTCTCTAGCTTTGCCAGTTTGATTTTACGAATGTTGTTCTGGTTTGAATGGTCGGTTTGTTGAACGTAAAAGTTCTGATGTTACTTGGATTATGAATTGAAGCATGGAAAAATAGTTAGGTCATGACTTTTTGTGTTTGTGTATATTCAGCTTGCCACCTGATTAGGTGTGTCTACTCTTGTTTTGTTGTCTATTATAACTTATTGTTTAATTCATATTTCTTACAATTAGTTTATTATATACTTGTAGGTGAATAATATTTAACCAACTGATAATGAAAAGGTTTCATTAGAGTTGGATGGTTTAAAGTTTGAAAGTAGTCCCATTGGTTCTCAAAGTTCGTGTTTGAGTAAGGATTTATTTTGCACACAAGTTTGAAAGGCTGATGTTGGACAAAGCAATGCTGGAGATGGAGCACCTAGTAGTGCTGACTTGAAGAAGGAGCTGGATGATTTTAGAGAACATGTTGATGGAAAGTTTGGAGAGATTCTTCAAGCTTTTGGTGATTTGATGAAGAAACTAGAGGTAATGATATACTATTTTGGCATCAGATATTGTTTTAATATCATGAACCTTTTTTGTTATTTTTTTGGGTATGCAGCCTACTTTTTGTTATTTATCCATTTTCTCATTAAACTATCTTGTTGTTCCTTTATGATACCATGCTAGTATATGAATATACTGGCATGGTATCATTGAGGATTTAACATTGTGTCCGTGCCTGTCTTATGTAGTTTTGCATGATACCACCATAGTATCATATACTATGGTGGTATCATGTAGCATCTAAGTTTTTGATATTATGCATTTACAGAGTTTTTTTATTTTTCTCTCGTATTTTTCAAGGGAAAAAAAAGAGTGAACAAGATTTCCCTGAGGATGGTACTGCTAATAATTTGGACAATGATGGTCCAGGAGATTTGGGCAATTTTGTTCCAGATAGTTCTCCTCCGGTTTGTGAAGTTGGTGTGGCTGGTAAGAATCCTCTACAGGCCAACCGACATGTGTTGTTGTTAAGCCTGCAAGTGATGTGTTTCTGGGTGATGTTAGTGTTATTATACTTATTGGTTGTCCTCTTTCAGAAGATGTGCCTGATGATCCTCGAGTTGGTCATGTTACATCAGATGTTACTGCCGATGTTTGAGATGTTGTTATTGATAGTGAAGTTGGTCCATTTATGAAAAGACTAGTTTTTACAGAGTTTGAACCTGATCTTCCTGAGTATTTCATTCAGCAGGAACTACTGTAGTGGATATATGTGATAATGAAAAGACCCCTGTAGCACATCGGATAACCAGACATAGACGTTCTGGTCCAACACAATAGTTGCCATTTGTTGCTGGATCTGATCTTAGTGAGTTGGTTTTAGTATTGTTGAAGCGTGTGAAAGACAGGTCCCCGCTGATGCCAAGTATTACATTACCTATGGACCCCACACTCAAAATAGAGTTCTCCTTTTTCGTTGATACAAACATGTTCTCAAAAATATATGTATTTTCTTATTCTGTTTTACTTTTTTGTCCTTGATACAATTATTACAAACGTATGGTTTTTGTATGTCTTGTATGAGAAGTGTTATTTTTTATTCCAAAGAAGATGACGTTCTTGATTTGGTTTTTAAATTTGAAGTGGGTTCGGTTTCTTCAAAAACTTGGTTTTACACGTTAAACTACCCCGCCATACCACTATATGGTCATGTATGTATACTTAATGTTTATATTTTTTGAATCTGTATTAAGTTTTTTTCTCTAGAATTAGTGTGCGTAGTATTTGTATGGGTGTTGAAATTAGTTAATCATGATACTATTTTAGTATGTGATATATGTTATGATGATATCATGCATAAGTGAGTGGGTCCTTTATGAATGACTTGGTCATTCCTCAATGATACATGTAAGTATATATATACTGATTTTGTATCATACATAAGTGAGTTTTATGAATCACTTAGTCATTCCTCAATGATACTATTTCAGTATGTGTATATATATATATATTAGTTAATCATGATACTATTTTAGTATGTGATATATGTTATGATGATATCATGCATAAGTGAGTGGGTCCTTTATGAATGACTTGGTCATTCCTCAATGATACATGTAAGTATATATATACTGATTTAGTATCATACATAAGTGAGTTTTATGAATCACTTGGTCTTTCCTCAATGATACCATTTCAGTATGTGTGTATATATATATATATATATATATATATATATATATATATATATATATATATATATTCTGTTTTAGCATCATGCATAAGTGAGTGATCCCTTATAAATCACTTGCTTATTCCTCAATGATACCATTTTAGTATGTGTATATATACTGAAATGGTATCATGCAGTGTTTTGAGGATTGTTTAATTAGTGATTTCATTTTTTTGTAGCACCTGGATGTTATTTACTATTATCTCAGAAAGAAAGCAAAGTATAGGAAATTTGCAAAAAAGGTGACAACAAACAATTTTTTCAATCAATCTATGATCAAGTTGTATACAAAGATTGAATCTTGGGGTAATCAGGGGAATCTTGTTGCAAAGGCAACTGATATCCTGGAGTATATGTATGGATTTTGGTTATTTTGTAACACTCCATGGACTGAGGTTGATTATGTGTTGTTTCCTATTCACCTGGGTGGTAAGTGGCATTGGATTATGGGTTGTTTGTCAGTCTATGAGAGGCATTTTTATGTTTATGGTTCTTTACGTTCTCCACAATATGAGTAAGCAATTCGTAATGTGGTAAAGGCGTACTGTGTGTTGTTGCTGTTGTTTTTGGAAACTATCGAGTTCTATAGTAAACGCAAGGACATAGAATTGGTAGACGGTCTTCACCGGTTTCATTAGTTATAAGATAAACTCGATGCTATTATGGTGGAGAATCTGCTCACACAGGAAAACATGTATTTTAAATTATTTTTTGTTTTTGTTCTTTATTCTTTCTATTTGTTGTTCATTTTCTTACTCTTCTGTGTCATTTTTATGCAGTGACAGTAGTGTTTTTACTCTGGTCTTTGCTGAGTACTTCATTAAGAATCTTGAAGTGCCTATTGAAGAATTTGATGTTGATATTATACGATTGAGGTATGAAACATTGTTGTGGGATTATGGTAGAAAGAAGCATCTAAATGGCGAACACAATGAATCTGAGAATTCTAAAAGGTGGGCCAAATCAAGTCGCGGAAGAAAGTGCAAGGATTAGGACTTTTTGAATGTTGGATTATAGTAACTGAAAAAACATGTGCATTGATAGTTAACTATTCAAGTGGTGTTGTGTAGTTATTATGTTTTTAAATATTTGTATTTTATGTATTATAGGTACTTGATTTGCATATTTTGGTTTTATATGGTATAAATGTGATACAATTTCCAATGCTATATTCGTGTTAGCGGTGAATGGTTGTTGCCGTAATGATTGAATGAATCCTTAATGATGTCATGACAGTATATGATGTACTGTGATGGTATCATTGAGAAATGAGTTGGTTATATATGAATGAATGGAGAAAATTTTAATAATACTATTGTAGTGTATGAATAGACTTTTATGGTATCATTAAGGAATGAGTAGTTGTAAATGAAGGAAACCTTAATGCTACCACAATAGTATATTCATATACTATGGTGGTATCATACATTATATGAGGAGTGTTATTTATTAGATGAAACAATGACTAATGATACCATGCCAGTATATAATATACCGTGATGGTATCATTGAGAAATTATGAGTAAACCCCCCTGAAGGACTTCTCATTAGTGAATGATATCATGCTATTATGTATATAATGTGCTGGTATCATTAAGGAATGAGTTGGTTGTACATGAACAAATAAAGAAAACCTTAATGTTGTCATAGCAGTATATTCATATACTGTGATAGTATCATGCATAAGTGTGTGGTTCCTTTATGAATGACTTGGTCATTCCCTAATGATACCATGACAATATATATATATACTGGTTTGGTACCATGCATAACTGAGTGGTTCCTTTATGAATCACTTGGTCATTCATCAATGATACCATATCAGTATATATATACTGGTTTGGTACCATGCATAGGAGAGTGGTTCCATTCCTCAATAATACCATGTCAATATATATATATATATATATAGTTTGATATCATGCATAATTGAGTGGTTCCTTTATGAATCACTTGGTCATTCCTCAATGATACCATGTCAGTATATATATATATTGGTTTGGTGTCACGATTCTAAAGTTGAGGTCATGATGGCACCTACCGAGACCTAGCCTTGGTATGTAAGCCAATTGACCCAGACAGAAAAAGAAAATGACAATGTGAATAAAATAAGATAAATGAGACTTTTAGAATGAAGTCAGGTCAACACACACATATATAAAGCGGAGGTCTGAATAAAATACCATAAACCCCAAAGATACAAGTGTCATAAGCGTAAAAACATCTAGTACAACTTGAAAATGACTGAAACACATGGATCTGTCTCTGGAAGGTAAATAAAGACAACTAAGATAGGATGAGATCTAAAGTTTACCCCAAACTCTGGAGCACACTAGTACCTCAAAAATCAATCAATCACAGCATGATATCAATTGTCGCGTCTGGTACTCAAGCCAGGATCTGCACCAAACGGGCACAGTAGGGGTGAGTACGATCCACTTGTACTCAGTAGGTATCATAGGCCAACTGAACAAAGTAGAAATAATACAAGTAAAAGATACTATGAGCGCATCACCAGCAAATAGAAAAGTTTCCAAACAGTAGCTCACACTGTCTCCGCTAACAGTTTTATAATATAGGATTGACATAGGAACAACTAAACGCGAATACATATAAGGAAAACTAAGTACACTACAAGGTTACATAAGGAAAATATGGGAAGCATTTATGAAATGCAATGTAATGATGGTATGATAATGATGAATGATTGAAAGTCATCACATGACTTTATGTATACACCTACTAAGCCTCAACGCTCCAAAGATAGGACTCATGGGGGGTTCGCAACCCATATACAATTTTCATAATCTCAATCCACCTCTTTGGCTAATGTTCACTGATCAAGGTCTATAAAGTGTTTCATTCACCTCTTTGGCTATTGTTCACGGATCAAGGATTTCATAAAATGTACATTTTTTTTCGAATCAGTGTTTCTCAATGGTACCAATGTCTCATGAAATATGTATGTATGAAATGAGGATATAATACTCACAGCCCATCAGTATGAAGATAGTAATCAAATATGTATGTATGAAATGAGGATATAATGCTCACAACTCATTAGTATGAAGCTAGTAATCCATTCAATACATGTATAAGTGAGGTCAGAATCAACTCAATGTGTCAAGAATTCATGATATCAGTTGTCGTTTGGCACCACCAGAATGAATAGTCATGTAACACATCGATAATATCATTTCAACCCATTACTCGGGTATATTCTATCATGATAGAGGCAAAAATGTTCAAATTAGGCCGATAAAATCTAGTCAAGCCCCCACTCGGGTGAAACAACACAAAAACATGGCAAATAATGCACAAGTAAGGCCAAAAATCATCAAATAAAGCCTCCGCATGGGCAATACACAACATATTATATCTCAAGTCAATAACAATAAGCATATAAGCTCCCACACAACACACAACAACAATAAAAATCATAAAATAATACTTCCATGGCTAAATTTCCTATACCCATAGCATGTTTTACTCATTTATTAACTACCCAACCCAGTCTGAAGAAAGTTAAGCCATAACCTACCTCGAAGTGCCAAAATCCAAGCCTAGAACCTTCAACATGGGGCCTTACACTTTCGAACGGTCTTTGAATGAGCTAAAACATATAAATATAGAATCTATGCATTAAAAGGAAGCTAATGATATCCATATTGACTATATTTAAGACGGGTCCAAAACGGATTTGAAAAATGGGTTTGAAAATGAAAGGGATAAAACTAGGATTTTATTCCAAAAACATGTTTCTCAATATTATAGGAGTCTACAGTTGAAAACCCAAGTGAAAGCTAAAAGCTAGGCTCAAATCGAAGAAAAACCAATTTTAGAGTTTACCGACAAAACCCCAAATCTCTAGTTTGAAATCATGATTAAAAGGTGCTTTTGGAGATATAATCAATAGAAAATGATGGAAAGATAAATTAGAAGCTTATCGAAGCAAGAATGGTGAGAAAAACCCTAGAAATCACCTATTCCCAAAGGTTGAAGGTCCAAAAAATATAGAATTTACAAAAATGAAGTATTCATTCAGTTATATAAATAGTACCTCACGATCGCAAACCCCATCTTGCTATTGCGAGGGTCAACATTGACCAACAATTAAGCTAGTCATTGTGATCGCGAGAGGAAGGCCTCATGACCGCGATGGTCAATCTGACCCGGTCCACTGATTAACCCATCGTGATCGCGGTACCACCACCACATGATCGCGATGAAGGTTGTCATCAAGCTCTGTGATCACGACACATGTCCATGCAATTGCAATGAAAGGCCTGATGCACCAGAAAATGCTACACCAACTGATTTTCCCAGTAAAGAAATATCTCCAAATAAACCCTCGAGATTCATTCGGGGCCCTATTGGAACAAACCATATATGCTACTAGGCTATTTTCTAGGTTCTAGACTCAATGGTAGCATCGTATTTTAAAAAAAAAGTCATTTTCAACAAATTAGTCCCCGAAATCCCTAAAAGTTTAATTTAATAAGTTTTCCAAATGACGGGTCAAAATGCAAAATGAAGGATCCAAACCCGAACCCCACGTTACTAATCTAAAATCGACATTCTGGATCAAATGGAACTGACCAAATTACCATCTAGCACTCGAAACACAAACTATTGAACAAGGTCAAACTAATGACTTTTAAAACCTCTAAGAGTCTCAAACTCTCCTAAAAGCCTCAGAAAACATGCCAATCATCCCCACACCTTAAAATAAACATGTAACAACTACGGGGAAGGAAATAATGGCCAAAACACATAAAATGAAAATTTTCACATAACAGATTGTTACATCTTGTATCATGCATAAGTAGGTGGTTCCATTCCTCAATGATACCATGTCAGTATATATATACTGGTTTGGTGTTGATGAGTCAGGAAATCACGACTCATTTACCCTAAAAATAGGGAAAAACATGTCCTCAATGCTAAATTGAAGCATTTTTAATATTAATTTGGTTGGATTTCAGGGTAAAGACCTAGAAGTGTTCAAAATAGCTAAAGGAGCCAAAAAAAGGCAAAAAGATGGAAGATTGGAGCAAAAATTGCATGAAGGAATAAAAGGGAAGTGCCTAGTAGATCACCAAAAAAGCATATCCATCGCCAAAGTTAACAAGAAAAGGCCAAGAAAAACATAGGAAAAATAGTGATGCAACGAACAAATCGATGAAGTACCGAACTGATCAGCGAAGTGCCAAACTGATCGGTGAACCAAAGCATGCATCACCAAAAGGAACAGAAGCCATACTTGGAGCTTACCATGTGATGAATCGATGCAGCCATGTGTAATTCGGTGCATCACCAAACCATTCAGCGATGGAACCTTGTTGAATCTCAGGTGTATTCCCACTTACCCACACATACAATCACTCTTAAGAAGGCATAACCCCAAGTGTTTCAATTTAATTGATTACAACCTTGTTGCATTTAGCTTTGACAAACTAATCATTGATACTATTAATTCGATACGAAAAAGTTGTTCAAACAAACCCCCCATTTTACTTTTATGTTTAATTTCGACATTGCGTGTGAACCTAGAGTAGCTTTTAACACTTAAGAGTGAAACTAGCGCTCTCATTCCCTGAGGATTCGACCCTTTGGATAAAATATATTGTTAACAATTGCGTATATTCATATTCGATAGTGTATTTGTGCGTTATCAAAAATGGCGTCGTTGTCGGGGAATGAAACATAGCGTTTTTTCTTTTTAGCGTCATAAGTTACTTTGAGTTAGCCGTAGTGTAATTTTTACTTTGTTTATGTTTTTGTGTTCTTCAGGTGAAAACCAAAGTCTTCATGAATCAATGAGTCAAAATAGTAGCAATATCAGTTCTCTCAACGGACATCTAGATGATGAAGACCATTTGAACGACGTCGGGAGAGCTAGTGCCATTTGCATTCCACCTGCGAAAGGCAATGGAGTGTTCCATGTTACTAGTGTAATGCTCCATATACTTCAAATAAAGGGATTATTTGGGGGTCAATCCCATGAAGACGTCAACCTTCATTTAATTAATTTCATTGATGTGTGCATTTCATTCGATATTGCACACATTTTGCAAGAATCCATCCGTTTAAGACTTTTTCCTTTCTCTTTGATGGGGGAGGCCATATTATTGTTGTGACAATTGCCCGCGGGTTCAATAACTGCATAGGTGGAATTGATGGAAGCATTCTTGGATCAATTCTTTCCAACATACCGGATGTTACAATTGAGAGATAATATTATCACATTGTATTGGCAAAGGTTTAAAAAGAAATTATTGCAATGTCCAACTTATGAGGTCCCAGACAAGATGCTCCTTCAAAGATTTTATCGGGCATTGGATCAATTGAATATGACTATTATGGATAATACAATCGGAGGGTCTATAATAAAGCAAACTTATGGTGTGGCATCGGCATTATTGGATCAAGTAACCAAGCAAAGTTGAGTTTGGAACACAAGAGATTTCGAGGTGGTCGTGGTGGCTCCCTCTGCATCTTTTGTGAGCCAAGATCAAAGAAAGAAGGATGAGGAGAAATATGAGAATATCGTGAAGGTGATGAAGCAACTAAACCTCCTCACCAAACATGTAAATGTCATGGTTTCTAAGGGTACTAAAGCGTATGATAAAGATGAGGCAAAAACTCTTGATGAAGAAATCCAATTTATGTCAAATCAAGCGGGGGGTTGACCTACTTATCAAAGGCTAGGTGGGAATCAAGGTTGTAAGGATAGAAACCGCGAGTGAAAATACTGTGATTGGAAGGATCGCGATCGAGACAAAGATTAGAGGGATAAGGAACGGGATAGAGACCAATATTGGTGAGAAAAAGATCGGGAGTATGATAGGTACATCCCTCCATATGATCGGGCCAAGAGTAAAGAAACCACATCCATTGACCCAGAGAAGTACAAGAATGAAAATGCACTCACTCGCATCCTTATGGGGGTTGAAGGAAGTGATAAGATGTTAAGAGAAATAAAAAGCAGTTTTTTGCAACTCACACAAATCGTCACATTGTATTTGGCCTCAATCAAACAACTCGAAACCCAATTGGGTCAAATTTCCTCCCATTTGAATGCAAAGCAAAAAGGAGGTCTTCCTAGTTATACGGTGTCAAATACAAAAAATGATACTCATATCATGGAAATTGTTACTAGAAGAAGGAACAGTCTTGGGAATGATGTTGTGAATCTTGATGATGACCCGAGTGATAAGGATGTTGGGAACAAGTGAGTGGAAAGAGAAAGTGGCTCGATAAGTTACAAGATGAGTTGAATGGTGAAAAGTCGGGTGAAGTGGAAGAGAAGATCATAGGCAAAGAAGTACCACAAGTGGTTGTAAATGATGCTACAAAGTCGGATGAAACCCCAGTGATCTCAAAGTCACAAGTCAAAATCTCTCCTTTATTTCCACCAAGGCTTGAAGATGATTTAAAGTTTAAGAAGTTCCTCTCAAATTTTAGCAACTTATTGATAAATATTCCATTGCTAGAGGCCTTACAAAAAATGCCCAGGTATGCTAATTTTATAAAGGACTTGGTGACAAAGAAACAAGTTATGGATTTTGAAATAATTGAAGTGAATCACAATTGTAGTGCGATCATGACTAGCCAAATGGTTGTGAAAAAAGAGGACCCGAGAGCTTTTACCATTCCATGCACTATCGAGGTATACAAGTTCAGAAAGGCGCTATGTGATCTTGGGGCAAGTATTAATTTGATGCAATTAGAAATATATCACAAGCTAGGTTTGGGTGCACCCAAGCCAACCACAATGAGACTTTTAATGGCTGACCATGCTATTAACAACCCCATGGGTGTGTTGTATGATGTACTTGTAGACCGTTTTATCTTCCCAACGAATTTTGTGATTCTAGATTGTGAAATTGATCATGAGGTACGTATTATTCTTGGTTGGCCATTCTTGGCTACCGATCGGGCTTTAGTTGATTCGAGTATGGTGGGATAAAATTTTAGGTCAACAATGAAGAGGTGTCATTTAATGTGTGTAAGTCATTAAAGAAACCCATAGATCTATAAGTTGTCTCCATTATTGATGTGATAGATAATGAAGTGTTCGAGTCCATGGAGGTAAATTTCATTAGTGAGCCATTGACAAGAGTGTTGTGAAACTATGGAAGTGATAATATTGAGGAATATGATAAATTTGTGGCTTCGTTGAAAGGCCTTGGTTCTTACACCAAAAATCCTTGATAGCTTGATCTTGATTTGAAGAATCGGGAGAGTCCTCCATCTAATCCCTTAATTATGGAGCCACCAAAACTCAAACTTAAGTTGCTACCCCCGCACCTACATTATGTATTCTTGGGTGAGGATAACACCTTGCTCATCATCATTGTGGGATATTTGATTTCATGATAAGTTGATACCTTGAAGTCAGTGGTGAGAAGATATATAAGGTCTATTGGTTGGACCATAGCTGATATTATCGAAATTACACCTGATATTTATACCCATAAGATAAAGTTGGAGCCTCAATTCACACTAAGTATTGAACATCAAAGGAGGTTAAAACCTTCAATGCAAGAGGTTGTGAAAAAAAGAAATCATCAAGTGGCTTGATGCGGGTGTAGACTACCTAATTTTGGATAGTACTTGGGTAAGTCCCGTTCAATGTGTTCCCAAAAAAGAGGGTATCATAGTGGTCCCAAATGATAATAATGATCTTATACCCATCCTTCCTGTCATGGGTTGGAGAGTGTGTATTGATTATAAAAAATTGAATTCATGAATGGAGAAGGATCAATTCCCCTTTCCCTTTATGGACCAAATGCTTGATAGGCTGGCGGGAAGGGGTTGGTATTGCTTTCTCTTCGGATATGTAGGCTACAATAAAATTTCAATAACCCTCGATGATTAAGAAAAAACCACCTTTACTTGTACTTATGGAACCTTCACTTTCAAGCGCATGCCCTTTGGGCTATGCAATGCACCCGTTACATTCCAATGATGTATGCTTTCTATCTTCTCAGACATCGTGGAAGACTCAATGGAGGTATTTATGGATGATTTCTCAGTTGTCGGTGATACGTTTGAGGGCTGCCTCGAACACTTGGAAAAGGTTCTCGAAAAATGAGTGGCAAACAATCTTATTTTGAATTGGGAAAAGTGCCACTTCATGGTGAAAGAACGGATCCTCCTTGGACACAAAATTTTGGGTCAAGGCATCCAAGTTGATCAAGATAAGGTAGAGGTGATCTCTAAATTGTCCCCTCCAATATCTATAAGAGGTGTAAGAAGTTTTCTTGGCCATGCGGGTTTTATAGGAGGTTCATAAAAGATTTCTCCAAGATTGCTCACCCGATGTGCAAGATTTTTGAGAAGAAAGCAGAGTTCAAGTTTGATGAAGAATGTATAAGGGCATTCAATTGCCTCAAGGAAAAACTTGTCTCCGCCCCCATTATCGTGGCACCTAATTATTCACAACCATTTGAACTCTTATGTGATGCTAGTGGATTTGCCTTGGAGGTCGTGCTTGATTAAAGAAAGGAGAAACGTTTTCATCATATCTACTTTGCTAGTAAATCATTGAGTGATACACAAAGGAACTACACCGTTACAGAGCAAGAATTACTAGTCGTGGTTTATGGGTTTGGGAAATTTAGAGCATATTTGTTGGGCACAAAGGTTATGGTGCATACCGATCATACCGCCTTTTGATATTTGATAGCAAAAAAAAAAAAGCCAAATCAAGGTTGATAAGGTAGATTTTCTTTTGCAAGAATTTGATTTTGAAGTCAAAGATTGAAAGAGATGTAAGAATTAAGTGGCGGACCACTTGTCACTCCTTTAATCAAATGATGTAAGGATGAAGGATTTCGAGATCAATGATGAGTTTCTTGATGAGCTCATCATGGCTCTCTCAGGGAAAGTTGTGCCTTGGTGCGTGGATTTTGTAAATTACATAGTTTGTGGAGCATTCCCTGACAACTTGAGTTTTTCTCAAAAGAAAAGGTTCCTCTTTGATGTAAGGAAATACTATTGGGATGAACCATATCTTTTTAGGGAATGTGCAGATGGCATGATCCATCGTTGTATTATGGAAGAAGAGATGATGTTTATTCTTAAGGCATGCCATTCATCATCGGTAGGTGGCCATCATGGTAGTGTTCATACGACATCAAAAGTCCTTCAAAACGACTTCTATTGGCCAATGTTGTATAGTGATTCATTTAGGTTGGTGAAAGCATGCGATCAATGTCAAAGGCAAGGAGGGATCTCGAGATGACATAAAATGCCATTGCAACCAAGTATAGAGGTTGAGTTGTTTGATATGTGGGGTCTAAACTTGATGTGCCATGGTTTTATGGCATTTTCGATGCTAAAACAAGGAAAGTATGCAACAACTTGGGTATGTGTTGTGGGTATGATGTATTTTCTGTCCTATTTTACAGGGAAATAGGTTATGGAGGTAAAATGGAGATAAAGTGAAAAATATTACACCAAAACAGAGTATCTGAAGATGAAAGAACCAGGTCTCGTACCAGAGGAGTGACCCATGGCATAACCCATGTCACGTGAGTCAACCTACGTGGCGTGAGTCTGTGCCGTAGGTTGACTCCTACAGATGAGTGGAAGAGTTTGATTTCCACAACAGGACTCACGTACCATGAGTCCACCTACTTGGCGTGACTGGGTGGCGTGAGTTAACCTCTGAAGATGTCTAAATGTGCCTGATTTCCATGGAGCTAACCTATGTAACGTGACTTGGTTCCACGACACCAAGTCACGATACCGTGGAAAATTGCCGACTCTGTGCTCCTGTTTTATTTAGGATAGGATTCAGATTGTATCTATAAATATCCCTGTATTGTCTTATGTTCAGGGGTTGTTCAGTACATTGTTTGGAGACATATTTCCATTATTTTTGAGTTCACAAACACATTATTGGTTTTGTAATCTTGGAACATCCATTCTAGGGTTTTATTCATAATTGAGATTTCAGAGTTTCTTCTTTATTGTAAGTTTACAATTATGTTGTCATCTTTGAATTCTTCTTGTGTTCTTGCGATCATGAATAGCTAAACGCATTAACTAGAGTTGTGTGAACCATGAGGAATTAACGAAATGGGTTAAGTGTGAAGCAGTACTGAACCGGTGTGAATGCATGTATTATTATTTCCTTCGTTGTGATTTATCTTCTAACCGTTGCAAACGTTAGAAACCCGCCTATATTCTAAACTTGCTCGAGAGAGAGGTAGAGATAGGGAAAATGGAACAACAACAGAGATTTGAAGCTATCAACCTTTATCTAATAACTGGAGCCTTAGCAGGAATAGTTATCTGAGATCCAGGATAAGGGTAAGTAGTGCGACACTCGGAGATCGAGAGGAGAAGAGTGAAATTCGTCTAACCAAGGTCGAGAGATGTTTAGACAAACATATCTTGGTAGATTTTGCATGCAACGCAGCGGGACAGTTTTGCCAGCACAAATAACTAGTGGAGTTAAGAAATCATTGGGGATCACAGTCCTAGTGTATTTCTCATATTGTCTATAAATTCTATAATCAGAAATCATTACTGTTACTATTTATTCACAAAACCCCCAGTTTTACTTACTTACCAGTTACTCAGACTAGCATTCAACATAAACTTTGACCTATTCCCTATGGGATCGACCCCAACCTTGGTTGGGTTCTATATTTGACAACGACCGCTTTATACTTCTTAGGAGACATATTTTGGGCGACATCAAATTTTGGCGGCGTTGCCAGGGAGTACGGTTACGGATTTGATTAGTTTACTTGTTGGAGTTGATTGGTTTTGTTTTTCTACACTTTTAAGGACACGCGCCGGTGTATGCCAAATACGAGGAGTCAAGATAATCCCCTGATTCCACTTGATCCTGAGATAGAAAGAACGCTGAGAGATAATCGAAGAATGGTAAATACCAACGGAGTTCAGGATCCTGCAGCCGCATGAATCATTCATAACCAACCAATTCAGCCAGTTGGTCATGAAACAATGGATCAAACTACCGCTCATTGACACGGGAAAAACAAGCTAGGCAAGCTGCTTTTAGGAAAGTAGAAAGAGATAATCGAGCTATGCAAGAAGTAGCACAGCGTCTGGCTGATGCTGAAGAGCGATAAAGAAGACTGAGAGCGCAAGCAAGACCACATGTGCCAGTTTTTTATGATCCAAAAGAAGAGAATGTGGCTGATTTCGAGCCGATTGAGATTGGTGCCATTATTTCACCTGAGTTACCTCAGGGCACTAAGTTTGACATTACAAGTGCCATGATTCATCTGCTAAACTTGAAAGGTGTGTTCGCCGGTCTTTCTACAGATGATCCAAACCTGCACGTGATGAATTATGTGGGGGTCTGCACTTCATATAATTTGCCAGGAGTTGACCAAAAGGATATTCGATTGAGATTGTTTCCATTCTCTTTAACAGAAGAAGCAATGTTGTGGTTGGTCGAGTTACCACGAGGTTCCATCACTACTTGGCAAGAATTGAGAAATCAATTTCTGGAGAGGTTTTTCCCACCTTCTAAGATGCTGCAGCTGAAGGATGAGATTTACAACTTTAGACAACTACATTCTGAGGCACTTTACGAGACATGGTTAAGGTTTAAAAAGAAGTTGCAAAATGTTCTGAATCATCGGATGAGTGGTAGAAGTTTACTGGAAATCTTCTACAGGGCCTTGAATACCAATACCAAGGCGGTGGTAGATACTATCACTGGTAGAGCATTTATGAGTCTGAGGTGGGAACGAGCTTTCGAGATTTTAGATCGTATCACTAAGACCAACTGAGGGTGGCATACTCGAGAAGCAGATACACCTGCTGGTATGTACGCTATTAGAGCATCAGCAGCACAATGGGCATTGGATGAATCTGTAGCTCAAGAGGTTGCACAACTTAGGACAGAAATTGGTTTACTAGCCAAACAGATTTCGGATAGAGGTACGGAGAAGGTACACGCTGTAGGCTCACAGGGTAAAACACCTAGGCATGATGATTATGAATCCGATAAGGAGGCTAATTACTTGAATTGAGAAGTGGCAGGTTTTTGAACCAAGGGCCAAGGGTCTAATCAAGACTCTTGGAACTTGAGGCAAGGGAATCAAGGTCGAAACTACTATGGCGATAATTATAACAAGTCAGGATATAGAGACAGAGACCGAGATCGTGATGGTGATTGGAGGCGAAAGGATGATTAAAAGGAGAAAAGTGGTGCTTATGTTCCACCTAGGAACTGTGATGCTGATTATGGAAGCTCACGAATGGAAACCCTTCTTAACAAATTGGTTAAAGGATCGAAAAACCAAGAAAACTGTTTGAAGGAAATGAAGGCGGACATTTTGGGAATAAGTTAAAAAGTGGAGTCTCACTCAACTGCAATAAAATAGTTGGAGCAACAGTTTGGGCAGATATCGGTGGCATTGAACCAACGTCAACTAGACACTCTTCTAAGCAACACTATCCAGAACCCAAAGAATAATAGTCATTGTTTGACCATCACGACTAAAAGTGGAAAGAGTACGGTATACCTACCTATTCCGGTAGATAGTGGTAAGAAAGGTGGACCAATGATGGTTGATAAAGCTATTGAGTTAGAACTAAGAAAGTTAGCGGCAGACAACAAGGCAGCTCGAAACCCCAAAAGTATTGATAAAGAAGTTGAATCTAAAAACAGGAAGGTAAAGGAGGGTCCACACGTTTTTAAAACCTTCCCGCGACCTCCTCCTCCCTTTCCTCAAAGGTTGAAAAAGAAGGCTGAGGAGGGTAAATACCAGAAATTTATGTCGATGTTGAAAGATCTTCCGGTAAATATCCCTCTTGTTGAGGCTTTGGAGAAGATGCCAGGTTATGCAAAGTTTATGAAAGACTTGGTAACGAAGAAGAGAACGGTCAGTTTTGAGCCGGCAGATAATTTATACCATTGTAGTGCAGTTGCTTCCCCTTTCCTAATTAAAAAGAAGAAAGATCCGGGAGCTTTCATAATTCCCTGTAGTATCGGGTCTTACAATTTTGCAAATGCACTATGTGATTTGGGTGTTCGCATCAACTTGATGTCGCTTGCAGTTTTCAAGCAGTTGGGGTTGGGGGCACCGAAACCAACTTTTATGAGGCTTCTTATGGCAGATAGAACTGTGAAAAAGCCGGTGGGCATTCTCTATGATGTATTGGTGAAAGTTGCATCTTTTATATTTCCATATGACTTTGTGATCCTTGATTGTGAAGTTGATTTCGAGGTTCCAATCATCCTAGGAAGACCATTCTTTGCTACAGGTCATGCTTTAGTTGACCTAGAAATCGGACAGATGAAGTTCAGGTTGAATGATGAACATGTTACTTTCAACGTCTGCCGTTCCATGAAGCAATCGAGAGATATGCGGGTGATTTCCATGATAGATGCAGTTGATGAGAATGACTTAGTAGTTCCTATTGAAGAAAGGTTAGGGGTAGAAGCACTGGCGACTGTAATTATGAATTTTGATAGTGATGGTATTGAGGAATACGATGAGGTTGTTGGAGTGCTTGCTGGTAGGGGTTCATATACTTACACCCCAAAGAAACTTGATCTCGATTTGAAGAATAGGGTGACTCCACCAGCTCGCCCTTCTATTGAGGAACCTCCAGTCTTGGAGCTTAAAGCTCTTCCGTCTCACCTTCGCTATGTATTTTTGGGAGCCAATAACACCTTGCCCGTAATTATTTCTGCTAGTTTAGAAAGATGGCAGGAAGAAGCTCTGGTTTCGATATTAAAAAAATTTAAGGGAGCCATTGCTTGGTCTATTGCTGATAATATAGGGATTCCACCCGGCATCTGCACTTATGAGTTCCAGTTTATTCCTGAGTGTATACCAAGCATTGAGCACCAGCCTCATCTGAATCCATCTATACAAGAAGTTGTGAAAAAAGAAATCATCAAGTGGTTGGATGCAGGTGTGGTTTACCCCATTGCTGATAGTAAATGGGTAAGCCCAGTTGAGTGTGTGCTAAAAAAAAGAGGAATCACTGTGGTTCCAAATGACAAGAATGAGTTAATCTCAATGAGGCAGATCACCGGACGGAGAGTTTGCATGGACTATCAAAAGCTAAATTCTTGGACTGAGAAGGACCATTTTCCTATGCCATTCATGGACCAGATGTTAGACCGCCTTGCTGGTAGAGGATGGTATTGTTTCCTCGACGGTTATTCGGGTTATAATCAGATTTTCATTGCTCCCGAAGACCAAGATAAAACCACTTTCACTTGTCCATATGGTACATTTGCGTTCAAGAGGATGTCTTTCGGATTATGTAATGCACCAACAACTTTTCAACATTGCATGATGTCTATTTTTCTGACATGGTGGAAGACACTATTGAGGTATTTATGGATGACTTTTTGATTGTAGGAGACTCGTTTGATGATTGCTTGGCCCACCTAGCTAAGGTATTGCAAAGATGCGAGGAATGCAACTTGGTCCTCAATTGGGAGAAATGTCACTTTTTGGTCAAAGAAGGTATTATGTTGGGGCATCGAATCTCAAAGAAGGGTATTGAAGTGGATAAAGCCAAGGTAGAAGTGATTGAAAAATTACCCCCACCTGTTTCTGTGAGAGGAATTAGAATTTCTTAGGTCATGGTGGTTTTTATAGAAGATTCATCAAGGATTTCTCTAAGATTGCACATCCATTATGCAAACTTTTGGAGAAAGAGGTAAAGTTTGTGTTTGATGAGGAATGCCTAAAAGCTTTCGAGTGTCTAAAAGGGAAATTGACTTCAGCCCCTATTATTGTCTCACCAGATTGGACAATGTCATTTGAAGTTATGTGTGATGCTAATGGAATAGCCTTGGGCGCTGTTCTTGTACAAAGACGAGAGAAGATTTTACATCCAATTTACTACGCTAGCAAATCACTTAATCCAGCTCAAAAGAACTATATTGTGACTGAGCAAGAGTTGTTGGCAGTGGTCTTCGCTTGTGAGAAATTATGCTCTTATTTGATTGGTACAAAGGTATTTGTGCATACAGACCATGCAGCACTTCGGTATCCTATGTCAAAGAAGGATGCTAAGACAAGGTTGATTCGGTGGGTACTTCTATTACAAGAATTTGACTTTGAAGTCAAGGACCGAAAGGGAACCGAGAATCAAGTTGCTGACCATCTATCACGCCTTGAGGAGGAGGCCATGCTTAAATTAAGGGATGATCTTGATATTGATGATACTTTTCCAGATGAGCATGTACCGGCAACATTACAAGACTTAATCCCTTGGTTTGCTGACTTTGCCAATTTTATGGCAAGTGATTTAATTCCAAAAGATATGTCGTATCAGCAGAAGAAAAAATTCATGCATGAGGTGAGAAAATTCTTCTGGGATGAGCCATATTTACTTAGGGTGTGTGCAGATGGCATGATTCGAAGATGTATTCTAGAGGTCGAGATGATAAGTATTTTGGAAGCATGTCATTCATCTCCAGTTGGGGGTCACCATAGAGGTGCGCGGACTGTCCATAAAATCTTGCAATGTGGGTACTATTGGCCTAGTATCTACAAAGATTCTCATAATTATGCTCGAGCTTGTGACCAATGTCAAAGGCAAGGGAATATCTCGCACAAACAAGAACTTCCAATGACAACTATACTTGAGCTCGAATTATTTTACGTATGGGGAATTGATTTTATGGGCCCATTTGTTAGCTCACATGGGATGAAATACATTTTGGTAGTTGTTGACTATGTTTCTAAGTAGGTGGAGGCAATAGCACTTCCCAATAATGAAGGAAAAAGTGTCACATCATTTATGAAAAAGAATATATTTTCACGATTTGGTACACCACGAGTCATCATTAGTGATGGAGGATCCCACTTCTATAATCGGTTGTTTAAGGCCCCGCTTGAAAACTATGGTGTTAAACATAAGGTGGCAACACCTTACCATCCTCAGACAAGCGGGCAAGTTGAGGTGTCAAATTGTGACATCAAGTCTATTTTGGCAAAAATGGTGAATGCCAATAGGACTGATTGGGCTCGAAGATTGGATGATGCATTATGGGCATATCGAACAGCTTTCAAGACGCCAATTGGTCCATCACCATATCAGTTGGTTTTTGGTAAATCGTGCCATTTGCCTGTCGAACTTGAACATAAGGTTTTATGGGCTTTGAAAAGGTTAAATCTATACTAGAGTGAAGCGGCTAAATTGAGACTTGAGCAAATGAATGAGATGGATGAATTTCATTTCCGGGAGTATGAAAGTTAAGCAATATATAAAAAAGATGAAATTATATCATGATCGGCGAATTGAGAAATGAGAATTTTACTCGGGAGATTTGGTACTACTTTATAACTCCAAGCTTCGCTTGTTTGCTGGAAAGTTAAAGTTCAAATGGTCTGGACCATTCACGGTGGTCAGGGTGTTCCTACAAGGTAAATGGGCAGCGTGTAAAGCATTATGTGGGAATGACGGAAGAAATAAGGACATGTGAGGAGCTTGAGCTTGATGAAGTCTAAGTAGTCAAGTTAGCCATGTCGTACCGCGACGTTAAATCGGGCGCTTCATGGGAGGCAACCCATGGGCTGTTGGTGAAGTCTGAGTATCCAAGTTAGCCGTGTCATACCGTGACATTAAATAAGGCACTGCTTGGGAGGTAACCTAAGGTTTTCTTATGTTTTGATCTGAGCATTAGAGGATACGTTGGCTAAAATTTACTGTATAAAACTGAGTATGTTCAGTACTACCCACGGAAGTGATTCACGAGACGTAAGTTCACCTACGTAACGTGGACTGGTACCGTAGAAGTCAGTGGAAAACTTTCACCTATAGAAGTTGACCTACGCCATATACCCACGTGACGTAGGTCAACCCACGTCACGTGGGTAGTACCGTGAGAAGCAGAGTAAATTGACACCTGCAGGAGTTGAACTACGCCAGAGACCCACGTGATGTAGGTAAAACCACGTCACGTGGGTGGTACCATGAGAAGCAGAAACCCCAGGTACCCAAGCCCCGACCCTACCCGATCCAACTTTTTATAAATATCGATATACCCCTCAAATCCGACCCAACTTCCATTACAAATCATTCTTCTCAATGCCAAATCCTAAACATAAACCCAATTTTCCAAAATTCAAAAAATTCTCTAGTACTTAATCCTAAATTTGCCAATTCACCTACACCAATTTTGAATTTCACCAAATCTTAACCACCTAAACCCACCCAACCCAAAAATTTGACCCCCCAAACCCAAAATTGACCCCACCTGACCCAAAACTACTCAAACCCGACCCAAATACCCATTCTAAATTCAACACTATAACGCCCAAAACAAACCCCAAACATGGAGAAATGGGTTCTTCGTTGAGAATCCAAAACAAAAATCCTGAATTTCCAATAAAGTTGCCCGATGAACCGTCCAAGTCAGATCCAAGTGGGTCCGAGAAGGTGTTTGAGATTACATCTGATGATACTCCACTGGTACCTTGGACCACGAGGTTATAAACTCGGGCACAAGCTGCTGCCCGGGCCGCACTTCAGCCTATTCCGCAGCCTGTCAAACCGACTATTCTTGATCAGTCTTCTGAGTCCACCCTCCAGTCTGAAGAGGGGGAGGATGATTTGGTATCTATATCTGCATATAATACTACAGGACAGGGTGATTCTGCTGCAGAGGCTACAACATCTCTTTCAGGCATTGGTGAGTAAAGTGCCCCAACTTCCTCACAGAGAAGGGAAAACCAACGATGGTGTGTTTAGGACATGCAGTACTTTTATGATACGGATGTTGAGCTTACTAAGCGATGTGTGTGTAGAAAAAGTATTATGGAGGAGCCCCTATATCGGATAGAGAAGTTAAAGGCATTGCCCGATATTTTGACTGTGTTTGTTCAGTATGGATTTGGTTGGATGACGGAGCCTCCTGGTCGCTATAGCCCAGAATTGGTCCGAGAGTTTTATGCATCCTACACTGCATCTATTGAGTTGATCACACCTGTTGATCAGCGGTTCCGGGACCAACCACCATTGACTCACACTTTGGTTTGGGAGACCAGAGTCGATATATCTGAGCAGACCATCCACAGATTCTTGTTTGGTGCTGATCGTCCACTGCCAGCTATGACTGCTGAGTTTGATCACCGTATGGAGACTATCAAAAATAGGATTAAAATGAAGGATGTTGATCAGAGGTTAGAGTTACTGAGGTGGATTACTGGTTATATAGCGGAGGATGGTGTTGATGCTAGTTGGGTGACTGGGAAACTGGATATAAAGAAATCCACACTCCATTTTGTTGGCAGGTTTTGGTGGTCGGTTGTTAGGCATCGTTTGGGACCTAGAACGCTAATAATTCACTCACTTTGGATTAGGTTGTTGTGGTAGCTAGCATCATCGCCGGTTATGACATCAATATCGGCTGGTACATTATTAGGGAGATCCATGAGCATGCCTTTAGAGACTTTACCAGTATCCCTTTCCCCTATTTAATTCAGAGCCTGTGTGATAGGGCTGGTGTGGTTAAACTACCTACCATACATTACTATATCAAGGTGACCCGCATAGCAGATATTGGATTGATTCAGCAATGGGGGATCTAACCCCATTGTTCCATGAAGGTCTCAACCTTCCGGGTTATCAGGAGCACCCTTTTTTACAGGCTCGGGAGATAGTGAGAAGCCGGTGAGTACCCCAGTACCAGTGAATATACCTGAGACAGTACGTGCACCTGCTGAGGGCACAGGCCGGGTGATTGATGATGAGGATCTAGGTACTACAGCACTACCGCTCCCTTCTGGTATGGTTTCAGTTTCGAGGGACTTCTTGCAGCAGCTGGTTGATAGGCAGACGCAGATCTTTGAGAGGCAGGCCCACACAGAGGCCAAGATGGCTAAGTGGTATCCCAACTGAAGCCATGGGTTAGGACCATAGTATAGGCTACAGAGGTTAGAGTGAAGGCCCGTATGTATGCGTCTATGGATAAGTTTATGCCAGAGTTGCATGGAAGGATTGATAGCTTTGAGGCGCGGATAGCTACTCAGTTGAGTTCAGCAAAGAGTCCTGATATGGCAGGATTGACACAGGAGGTGGCTGCATTGAGAGAGAAGGTTAGAGCTTTAGCATCGAGCATCACTCCTGTTATTCCACCAATGCCCGTTCTATCCCCGATGCGGCCAGTCTTCGAGGTGGATTTGTTTGCTGACGAGGAGCCTCCTATTGATAGAGGTAAGAGACTATGCAGTTCGAAGGATCAGGGTGATAGTAGTGATAAGTTTGAGGGTGATCTCCGGAGAGTGGTTAAGGCCTCTAGGGTAGAGTACCATGCTAGTCAAATCACTCAGGAGCAGAGGGCATGAGGTGCATCCTCTAGTCAGGCACCCCCTCCACCTTATGCACCTAGCAGAGAACCCGGAGAGCATGCTGATGATCTCGCTATGGGCAGGCCTGCATCCGGCACCTAGAGCGCCGCAGGTATGTCTTCACTCCCTTGTATGTATTCTATTGGTAGATGTGCACTGGTGGCAGTACCCTATTTTTAGTTGGGGGTGGGGGTATACCACCACTTGGGGGGTTTTATTGTCGTATTTCTTTTCCCCCAAGTATGCTATCATAGTAGAACCGACATGTTTAGGTTGTTATTTATAGTATTTATGTGTTTTCATATTTAATTAGGAGAAAAATAGGGAAACCTTAGTGCAGTCCAGTTTTGAACAAGTTATGCTTTTTGAATATTTAAAGGATACCCCTCCTGAAGATTTTGTTTTAAAATGTGTGTGTAGCATGTAGTTTGTGACAGCTGTTGGACCTTGTTATGGCGTTAGTATTATAGACAAAATAACTGTAGCTAGCATTGCATTAACCGGATAGGTAGTAGTTGATAATGTAACCCTGTGCTATGTGTGTGTGAGGTCATTACTTAGTTGACTTTGTGTATGCGATTCAGAACTTGCCCGGGTAGTCTTGCCTAGGTTAGAAGATAGTGGTTAGGAAAGGATCATAAGCCATTTTGGAATAAGTCCACTTTTAGCCTAAATGCCTGACCAAATGGAATAAATACCCCTTGATCCCAAGTTTGAGCCTTAATTGACCTATTTCTTTTATTAGCCTATTCACCTTTCCATTTTGATTACAATGAACCTGTCTTGGCCCTGGTTCCTCCTTGGACATTGTGTACCTCAACTCAGGCAAATCGCCTAAGTTGAGGGTGGCTATTATAGGGGTGCATAGTTTGATTTGGGTACGAAAAAAAGGTTAGTAAAAGAAAAAGAGAACAGATTTGGGTGTGAAAAAAGAAAAAAAAAGAGTATTTTAAAAGTCTGAAGAAAACCACACCCAAAATCTAAAAATAAATAAAGGAGAATAAAATGAGAAGGGTTGGAAATTGGAGCCAAAAATAGTGTAGTGTCAAGGAGGGTTGAGTCACCATATCCATATGTACCATACCCATCCCCAAGCCTACATTACAAGCTGATGAAAGTCCTATAGTGATCCTAGTCGAACTGTCCGAAAAACTAAGGCATAAAAAATAAGGGCAAGCCTATGATATTTCATGCACATTGTTTGAACTTCTTTGTGAGAGAGAGTGTTTTGACCCAGTCCCTGCTTTTATATTCATTAGTATATTGTGAGTGTATGGGACTTCTTTATTATGAGAGTTCATGGGTTGCATTGATAGCTGCTATTTGTTCGGATAATGTCATTTGCATATATGATAAGTTGTTTGTTCATAATCTAATGCCATCACTCGATCCCTTCTATGTCATGATAATATGCTTCATATATACACACTGTGGTTTTTATTTACAAGAAGGAGGGGTTAACAAAGTTTTGCCAAAAGCAACAAGTCGGCTGCCATAGGTCTCTTAGGTTTCTCTTAGTTAAGCATCGTATGTGTTTATTTAGTTTTGTTCGCCCGGGGACATGCAAACGGTCTAAGTTGAGGGTGTTGAAGTGCCATGGTTTTATGGCATTTTTGATGCTTAAAACTAGGAAAGTATGTAACAATTTGGGTATGTTTTGTGGGTATGAAGAGTTTTCTATCCTATTTTACAAGAAAATAGGTTATGGAGGCAAAATGGAGATAAAGTGAAGAATATTGCACCAAAATAGAGTATCTGAAGATGAAAGAACCAGGTTTTGCACCAGAGGAGTGACCCATGGCAAGACCCACGTCACGTGAGTCAACCTACATGGCATGAGTTTGTGTCGTAGGTTGACTCCTGCAGATGAGTGGAAGAGTCTGATTTTCACGATCGGACTCATGTGTCATGAGTCCACCTACGTGGCGTGGCTAAGTGGCGTGAGTCAACTTCTGACGATGTCTAATTGTGCCTGATTTCTATGGAGCTAACCTACGTAACGTGACTTGGTTCCATGACACCAAGTCACGATACCGTGGAAAATTGCTGACTCTGTGCTCCTGTTTTATTTAGGATAGGATTCAGATTGTATCTATAAATATCCCTGTATTGTCTTATGTTCGGGGGTTGTTCAGTACGCTGTTTGGAGACATATTTCCATTATTTTTGAGTTCACAAACACGTTATTGGTTTTGTAATCTTGGAACATCCATTCTAGGGTTTTATTCATAATTGAGATTTTAGAGTTTCTTCTTTATTGTGAGTTTACAATTATGTTGTCATCTTTGAATTCTTCTTGTGTTCTTGCGATCATGAGTAGCTAAACCCATTAACTAGGGTTGTGTGAACCATGAGGAATTAACGAAATGGGTTAAGTGCAAAGTAATTCTTAACCGGTGTGAATGCATGTATTGTTATTTCCTTCATTGTGATTTATCTTCTAACTGTTACAAATGTTAGAAACCCACATGTATTCTAAACTTTCTCAAGAGAGAGGTAGAGATAGGAAAAATGGAACAACAACAGAGATTTGAAGCTATTAACCTTCATCTAATAACTGGAGCCTTAGCAGGAATAGTTATCTGAGATCCAGGACAAGGGTTAGTAGTGCGACACTCGGAGACCGAGAGGAGAAGATTAAAATTCATCTAACCAAGGTCGAGAGACATTTATACGAACATATCTTGTTAGATTTTGCATGCAACGTACCGGGACAGTTTTGCCAGCACAAGTAACCAGTGGAGTTAAGAAATCAATGGGGATCACAGACCTAGTGTATTTCTCATATTATCTACAAATTCTATAATCAGAAGTCATTACTGTTACTATTTATTCACAAAAAATCCCAGTTTTACTTACTTACCAGTTACTCAGACTAGCATTATACATAAACTTCGACCTATTCCCTGTGGGATCGACCCCAACCTTGGTTGGGTTCTATATTTGACAATGACCGCTTTATACTTCTTAGGAGGCATATTTTGGGCGACATCAAGACTTCATGGGACCCTTCGTGAGTTCTTATGGGAACAATTACATCTTAGTAGTGGTCGATTATGTCTCTAAATTGGTAGAAGACATTGCCTTACCAAACAATGAAGCTAAGAGTGTTACTCAATTCTTAAGGAGATATATTTTTACTCGGTTTGGCACTCTTCGTGCTATTGTGAGCGAAGTGGGTTCTCATTTTCACAATCAATCTTTTTGGTCCATGCTTACAAAATATGGGGTCAAGCATAAGGTGGCTTTCCCTTACCACCCTCAAGCTAATGGGTTGGCGAAAGTGTTTAATCGAGAGATAAAGGAGATTTTGACAAAATCAGTAAATACTAGACGAATAGATTGGCTCAAAAATTTGATGATGCCTTATGGGCCCATCGAACCATATTCAAGACCACCAGTGGCATGTTTCCCTATCAATCAGTGTGTGGAAAATCTTACCTCCTTTCGATCGAACTTGAACACAAGGCATTGTGGGCCTTAAGGTTATTGAATGTGGATTCGAATGATACTTCTAAGTTGAGGGTAGACCAACTTTATGAGATGGATGAATTTTGTTTGAAGGCCTATGAAAGCTCTACTCTCTACAAGGAACGGATGAAGAGATGGCATGATGACAAGATTCTAATGTTTAAGGTGGGTGATGATGACTTGTTGCTCAGCTCGAAGTATAAGTTGTTTTCGAGTAAACTAAAAACAATGTGGTTGGATCTCTTCAAAGTGGTAAATTGTTTTCCTAATGGAGCGGTTGAATTGGAGAATGATTCAGGGTCCCAATTTATCGTGAATGGGCAACGAATTAAACATCACCATAAGTTTCTCCCACCGGCGGATTTCTTGGAGGTGTTCTACCTCGATGATGCTAGATAAATAAAGAATAATATCAGGCCATGACAATAACTAAGGAACTTCTTGGGAGGCAACCCAAGTTTATTTTTGTTGTTTTGAATAACGTTTGTTGATGTGGATAGGTGAATGATGGAGTTGAAATATGGGAAACCTTATATGAACCAAGTCGGAGAAGAAAAAGTTGAAAAATTGTGTGCCAAGCTCCAGTGAGGAGGCTTTAATGATGTGCCAAGTGAATCGGCACATCGCCGAAGTCCCTTTCCAACTTTGTTTGATCTGTTAAAATTGGCGATAGAATGTGCTAATCAGCACATCACAGACATATATGGCGACAAACCTCCATCGCTGATTTGCTCTTCTAAAAGTGAAGTCCAAAGGTCCAACATACAATTACATTTGGCGATGGCACCACACATCGGCGCATCATCGATGACGTCTGCGATGGGACAAAAATGCCAAAATGGTCAGGTTTTAAAAGTGACGATTTGAGTTTTAACTTTTTAATTTTCATTAACCGCTGACCCTTGGTATTTATTCAAACTCCCTTCATTTCCCTCATTTTCTTCTCTCTCTTTTCATTTTTTCACTTCATCAACTCACACACACACTCACTTCATTTCGTCGTATCTAAATACCAACATCACACGAGCACTGTGGATTCTTATTTTTGAAGTTCTTCACCAATTTCTCCATAAAAGTTGAAAGGTTAGAATTCATTTTTTTTTCCAAATAGCGATTATAATTGTTGATAGATGAGTGTTCATAATTCTTTTATGTTGAAATCATGTGCACACATAGATTCTTTCATTTTGTTCTTGGAAATTTAAATAATGATCACTTTTGCTTCGTGATTAATTCTTAAAGGTCAAAAATGGTAAATGTTGGCATGAATTTAAGTTATTTTTGCAATCGGTTTGAATTCAATAGTTCATAATTGTTGTGGTTGTTGTTAAACCAACTAATTTTTCCCAATGATAGATTGGGTGACGTTGTTCTTAAGGGTAAAATCATCGTTTGGTCATATGTGCAATGAAACCTAGGAAGTCTGAGTACCCATGGTTGAAATGTTTGAAAAATCACTACTGAAAGCAAAGGGTCGTGAGTAGAAGCTTGGGGAAGATGAAATTTTGGCGCTGGGTTGAGAACCTCGGCAGTGCGCCAAACAGTTTTGCGCATCACCAAAGTGCTCCCTATGTCGCCGAATATTTGGCTAACTTAAGTGCAAATTGGCGATACTCGAGGAGTGTCACCGATTCCTTCGGCGTATCGTCAATTTTCTACTTACCTTTGCCAACTTGACCCAAAATTTTCTATCAATTTCGATGATAGACCCTTGCATCTCTGATCCGATTGGTGATGCGCTAATTTGTTCAGCGATGCATAACTGTAAGTTTACACTTGTTTTGTGTTACTAACATTGGCCAAGACCATTCCTACGCTTATGTGCAGGAATGCCTAGAATGATGAGAGTCTCTACAAAACAGACCAAATCACCTCCTCTCTCTTCAAGAATGGAAAGAGGGGTTAAAATTAGAGAGGTCGAAAGGACAAAGAAAATTGTCAAACGTAAGAGGGATGATATGGGCAAGGCTAAGGCCCAAGCTGTTAAAGAAATTAACTCAGAGCATAGCTCACACTCCAAGAGGGATAGTACTGGTTTCTCGGAGGAGGGTAACACCACCCCCATTTATGCACCACTCTGTACTCCCAATGTAGCATCGACAAAGAGAACTAGAGTAGAGCAATCCTCTACTACTCCAACTGTACCTTTTATGCACCTTTATGGAGGCCAACATGTTTTGAATCATCTAAAAGTGCAAAACCAATGCACTATCATAGAGGAGTAGTGTCTGAGCTTGCATGGGCTTGAGGGAAAACATCTGAGGGTCCAGTTAGCACTTCACTATCATGATTTGTAGGTATGCACTGAACCCCTCAAACCTTATATTGAAACTTGGGTTAAAGAGTTCTAGGATACGTATGGGAAGTTACTGCCTAAAAGGAAGAGGAGAGGACCTTATGTGATGAAGGATGTTGTAAAATTGAGGGTTGTTGATGTGTTTTGTGATGTGACTACCATTAATGAAGCGTTGAAGTGTAAAAAGGTAAATGAGCATTATTTCTCAGCTCGGGTGAGTATGTGCGGGCTTAGTTGTCCCCTGTGCTGAGTGATGTATCGCCCAAGTAGTTTGACCCTGCAAACCAAATTCATAAGGCGGATATTCACTTAGAGGCTCAGTATTGGTTGAGCTTCGTGTACTGCAACATCTTACCCTCTCAGAATTAGTATATTTTAGTGAGTCCTCGAGAGATTATTATTGGTTTAATCATTGCTAAGGAAGAGCTGAGCTTGGGATCGCTCATACTCCCAAACATCACTAGCCAAGCTCAGCAGAATCAGACCTCCTTAGCCTTTCCTTGCTTGATTACTGAGCTACGTCACCGTGCTAAAGTGTTTTTTAATAAGAAGAAAGATTTTGAGTACACCTCTGTATCCACAGTTGACATTACGAGAATAGGGTTAGTTGAGGAAAGTAGAAAAAAGAAACCCCGAGAGAAAGGTGCCCCGGTGATTAATTTGACCTCGAATGATAGTGGTGCCAGCCATCCCACTCCTATGCCTGTTCAAGGTTCTACAGCGCCTGAGTCTACTCCCGTACCTGCTACTTCTACACCAGCTCTAGCTATGGGCTCCTCAAGAGCCTCATTGACCCAAGCTGACATTGTTAGGATGGGGCAGATAGCCTATATAGGAGACGCTAGGTTGGCCAGATGGGAGAGCTATTCTGGGTATGATTGCTAGTGCTCTCAGAGTTATTATTCACCCGGTATATGAGGAGATGCGTAGCATTAGAGAGACCTTGAGGTATTTTGTGAAGAATCTGGATGAGTTGAGTGTCCCTCAGTAGTCTGTTCCTTCACAGGTTATTGCTAGCATGCAGGGTGAATTAGCTTCCCTTCAAAAGCATGTTGTGAGCTCCAATTCCCTAATATTACTCATTTATGGGGAGCTTCATCTAAGACACCAACCCCAGAGCATGCACCTATTTGTGAGATTGCGCCAGTGATTGAGGAGGAGGGGTTGATGATTCTGATCGTGCTTTAAATAATGCAGTGGATAGTGCAGAGATAGATCAGTTCTTTGAGAATGAGGGCCAAATTGGTATTCACGTTGACCTATAGGGTAGCAGATCAGGCAGACAGGTAGGAGACTGAGAATTTTATACTTGTTACCGCTATGGAGAGGTCGGTTTGCGAGACATCATAGATTGGGACCTCAGTTGCTGCCAGGAAGCCTTCAGTTGTACCAGATCTACCCCACTATATAGATGGAGCTGAGCCAGGCACTAATGCCCAGACAGGGGCCACTTCGGTGAGCCAGTTGCTGCCTCAAGCTTAGCCACATTCAGGGGGACCTTCACTCTCTCTCTTTACTTTTTATAGTCCTATTGCATTGAGGACAATGCATACATTTCAGTTGGGGATGAGGAGATTATTCATTTGGATTTGTAATATGGGTGCCCCCCAGTTCTCATGATATATTCTGGATATTGTCTTTGTTTTAATGCATGGATTGACAGTTGGATACTCGTTTTTAGTTTTCATTTGGGTTGTAATATTTAGATATTGGTACTTTGGATTTTATTTGATATGTTGGTGTTTTGACATTTTATTTGAGGTGTGATGTGTGGTTTTTATTTCTTTACTATCTCCTTTTGATTTTTGCTTAGTAGTTGTAGTTCATTGCAAATAAAAATTCATTTTAACATGCATTCTTAAGAGGAAAGTGTACTAGCAATAGAACACTTTTGACTCAAATGATACACTTGGGTAAATATTTCACATGCATAATTCTTATGCTCATTTTTCATTCTGATATTTATAAGATTTTTCAAAATTATGCCCATCTTTAAAAAAAATTCATTAGTCTAGTTAAGCCAGTTAAGATCTCATTTTTATGAAAACTCTCATCTCATTTTGGCTATCTGAATACCTTCCTTGATATGTACCATGAATGTGGTACGATGATTGAGGAAGAGTACCTTGAGTATGCAATGGAGTACCATGTGCGGGAAAGGTTTTGATTTGATCTTGCACATCGAGTTCACCTAGAACTTGCCTGGTTGCTCTGTGTGAGAGCAAAGAGTATGCGATATTAGATCTATAATCTTAGGCCATTAATTGAGAGCAAACCAACCTTTGTGACCAAAATTGAGCCATCCCTTGGTGAGTAGAGTGACCGATTTTTTCCCCGTTTGAGCCTTGGAACCCGTTTTCTTAAATAACCTTGTTACTAGCTGAAACACTTTCTCTCAAATCCCTCTCTTGAACCAAACCTCCTCAAAGTGTCTAGGTAAGGTTAAAGACCAACTTAGGCCATATTGGCCTAAGTTGGGGGTAGAGAAAACCTTAGAATTTACATGTGCTCGGTAGTTCATAAATGTGGGGACCGCTAACATCCTCTTCCAATTATCCTTGTATCTTTTGTTGATATATATACAAAAATAGAAGAGAAAAAAGATGAGTATTTGAAAACTTTCAAAAAAGAGTTGTAACTTTGTTTTGGTTGTAAATATGTGTAATTTTTCAAATTTTCAAAGGATAGGAAGAAGAGAATAGTTTGGAAAGTTTTTTAAAAAAATTGGTCCTAAAAAGTGTTATAAAGAGCAAGCCTTGGGAAAATAGATGGATTGAGGTCTCTCTAGATGCTTTGTAGAGGTAGAGTCACTATGACATTATCCTTCCCTACCTTGCTCGTTGCCTATGCTACAAACCAAACTAAGACCTAGGTGATCTTCTAAATTGTATGCTTTGACGTGGTTAAATGGAGCTTATGGGTAAGCCTATGGTGTGGTGCTTGTGTTCTTGATCTTCTTTTGGAAAGTGAGTGATTTATGTTAGTGCCTAGAATTATTTATAATCGTGTTTTGAGGGAAGGGACTTCTTTTTGCGAGGGTGCTTGATTGTCATGCTTTAGTATTCTTCAATCTCGGTTGAAGTATATGAGCATGTGCTTGGCTTGGTAACATTTAGCCAACGTTTGATGCATGTTGTTGACAAATTGAGATCTTGATAGATGAAGCATGGGTCTTGGTTTTCAAAGTCTTGAGGGCAAAAGCATTTTCATAAAAGAAGTGTGTATCTAGGTTCCCAAGTTGTACTATCTGTAGGCATTGGTAGTTTTGTTGGGTGAGTGTATTGATTTACTCGAGGACGAGCAAAGATTTAAGTTAGGGGTGTTGATGAGTCAGAAAATTGCGACTCATTTACCCTAAAAATAGGCAGAAAACATATCCTCAATGCTAAATTGAAGCATTTTTAATGTTAATTTGCTTGGATTTTAGGGTAAAGACCTAGAAGTGTTCAAAATAGCAAAAAAGAGCGAAAAGAGGCAAAAGGATGGAAGATTGGAGCAAAAACATACACGAAGGCATAAAAGGGACACTTCGGAGCATTGCCGAAGTACCTGGCAGATCACCAAACAAGCATATCCATCACCAAAGTTAACAGAAAAAGGCCCAGAAAAAGAGAGGCAAAACAGCGACACAACAAACAAATCGGCGAAGTGCCGAACTTATCGGCGGACCAAAGCATGCATCGTCAAAAGGAACAGAAGCCATCCCTGGAGCTTATCACGTGATGAATCGATGTAGCAATGTGCAATTTGATGCATCGCCAACTCATTCGACGATGGAACTCTGCTCAGCCGAATTGTCAAGCGGTGGTATTTTTGTAATTATGTGGCCCATTTTTTCTGATGTTATTTAAGCCTTTTTGGTCATTGGAAATGCTGTTTTTTGTCAATTTTGCTTATGCTTGAGCTTGTAATCAAATCCTAATCTTGGGATTTACTACTTTTAGCTTGCAATTTAGAGTTTTCTGGTGAAATATTTTGGATTCTTTGGCGGATATAGAAGAAGAATTTGGTATAGTTTCTTTTTCCTTTATTATGAGTAGCTAATTTTCCATACTTGGGTTATGAATGATTGAGTAATGATTTTTTGTGGGTAGTGATTATTTACCTTTGAATTAGATTGTATGTTATGATTTTAGCTAAATCTCTATGTCTTAACTTATAGATTGAGGTTGCAAACTTAGTCTATGCTTGGATCTCTTGTATTACTCAAAAGGGGATACAAAAGTGATGAGATTTAGCTAACGAGACTTGAGTTACACTCATTTAAGTGGTAATGCAAGTGATGGATTACCTATTTCGAGGCTAATGGTTGTTCACTGTTGTAGACCCTTGAGTGTTCGAGAGAAGCTCATGTGAAATTTGGTTGTGGATTGAGAAATTATTTCCAATATCTAAAACCATGCCTAGTCACAACTAGCAATTGAGTCTCAGGTGTATTCCCACTTACCCACACATATAATCACTCTCAAAAAGGCATAACCCCAAGTATTTCAATTTAATTGATTTCAACCTTGTTACATTTAAGCTTTGGAATACCAATCATTGATACTATTAATTCAAGATGAAATTTTTTTTCAAACAAACCCTCCATTTTACTTTTATGTTTAATTTAGACATTGCGTGCAAACCTAGAGTAGCCTGTGACACTTAAGAGTGAAACTAGCGCTCTTATTCCCTGAGGATTCGACCCCGACTCCTAGTTAGGTAAAATATATTATTAACGATCTCGTACATTCATATTTGAGAGTGTATTTGAGCGTTATCAGGTATCATGCAGTGTTTTGAAGACTGTTTGAATATACTGCACAGTTTGTCATGTGCTTTATAGATAAGCGATGCTGCAAAATTTGAATACCATACATAAATAACAAAACAAACACTTATAGCAACAATATAAAACTTGTGTTTGAATTTGAATATGCCAAAACATCAAAAGTATATAACAACGCCTTGGTAATGTTTGACTACAAGAAATGAATAGTACTTCAACCTTTGGTTGAAATTCTTTTACAAGTTCTTCGCTTGTGTCCTCGACCTCCACATCGTTTGCATATTATTTTGGCTCCAGCAAAGTATGGTTCAAATTCTCCTTTTACTCTTTGTTTTCTTGGCCTGTCTGATGGGATTTTTGCTTTTGGTAGCAACACCTTGCGTGCAGATACGTGATCAGGGATTTGGCACATGTGTTGATCTGGTAGAGGATGTACTGATTAAGAAATATCTAGTGTAGTAAGCGGAGCAAAATGTGTATTTCCCGAGGTAAAATTTTGGTAAGACTGCCATTGCATGTGCCCATGGAAATTCGTCCACTTGAAACTTTCAACATGTGCATGTCTTTTTATATAGGCACACGATATGTTTCATCTGAGCATCTCTTACTGCATGCACAAATTGAGTTGAAGGGATGACCTGTATTTGTATTTATCGAAAAACATACAAGTTTATAGGTGAGTGAAATTGTAAAAGTAAACAAATTTTATAGTACACATAAATTTTGTAAAGTATCTTACCGATATCACTTGTGCTTCTTTATGTATATCATTCAGCAAGGCTTCATACTTGTTGATTAATATGGATTTTTCATATGTGGAAGCAGTATCATTTATGTAATTTTGCTTCTGTATCATGTTTATCATAAAATTAAGCAAATTTAAAACTAGAAGCTCTCTTGTATGTCTGTTTGCTCAATTTACTGATTCTACAATATTTGATGTCATTGATGTTGTTCGATTTGATGTGCAATGAGACCAAGCCCATTTATGATATCCAACATATTGTTAGTAAAATCTTACCCGAGGATCAATAGCATCTAATTATTCTATTATGCTATTGAATTCCTTGACAGTGTGTGCTCTTGATAATGCGTAGTAGACATCTTTAATATCTTTTGCACACTTTTTGAATTTTCCCCTCACGTTGTTCCACAGATGAAACATACAAATACGATGAGGAACTGTTGGATACACAGTTGCAGTTGTCTTAGCTATACTATCATGTCTATCAGAGACTATGCACATCCCATCCCTTTGAAGATATATTTCTTTTAAATGGCCAAAGAACCATTCCCAAGATGCATCATTTTTCGAGGCAATAATACCATAAGCAATGGGTATAATTTGTCCTATGTGAAGAAGTGTGGTAGTGTTAGAAAGAATACTATAATAAATGAAAAAAAAAACATATTTGCAGGGAAATTTTTTGAAAGCAGAAGATCAAGATATTCTGTTAGCATATATATGCTCTGTGGGTATCATAGAGTGTCAAAGTAGTAAACTGATGCAGGATATGAGCATGTATTACCTTGTGAATCTTGTATGGCAGTTGTGTGTATCGAACCTCTGTATGTTGATTTTAGAAAGGTGCCATCCACCACTAATGTAGGTTTTCAATACCTCCACTCTTGAATTATTACATTTAATGCTATGAAAAGATACAAGAAAAAAAATCATCTTCTACGGTGTCTAACCTTGTAATTGTCCCTGGATTTGGGTATTCTAACATGTATAGGTATGTTAATAATTGTGCTTATGAATCTTTTGGGTTGTCTCTCAACAGTTCAGTTGCTCTTTTCTTTGCTCGCCATGCTTGCATGTACGTCAAGTTGACACTAAGTGCTTTCTAAAAATCTCTTTATATATCTGTTGGTGTGTACACTATTTTTGGATCATTCAATTTCTCTTGTATAGTATGGCAAACAAATAGTGTGATGGCATGTCTGTATAGGCAAGTTCTTTCGTGTTGGGGGCAGGTGTGGATATCATTGAAATTTGTCACTCGAAAGAATTTTGATTTTCAAATACTTCTTGTTTTAGGACTCCAATGGCATGTTTCTTGTAGATAAATAACAATATACCTGCATTCCATGATTTGTCAATACACTGAATGATGTCATTTTTGTGAAGTAATCGTTGTCTGTTAATAATATCATAACAGTATATGTATATACTATGGTGATATCATTCATGATTGAGGAGTGTGATGTGAAAGACTGCAGACTGATCAATGATAGTATGTCATATATATATATACTATGATACCATCAGAGTGTGTGTGTGTGTATGTATATATATATTGTGCTAGTATCAGTCATCATTTGCTGATTTTTTCCATGAATGTTGTTGACAGCTAATTTTTGCCCACAACGATTAAATTTAATCCTGAGTTGTTCGATTTTAAATAAAATTAAACTATTATTTACCCGGATAAAAGCATTTCAAAATATTCTTTGGGGTTAATTTTGTCCTTTAAGTATTGATTATACGTTTTCGTATTCGTATATACGAGATAGTATAATTTTTGTTACTTAAATAACTATTTTTATCGACAAAATCGGATTTTAATCAAGGGCTATCTTGAAAATTAATTCAAATGAGTACATCTTGATTTAAACATAATTTGTTCTTAAAATAATTTACTTGGAAAATAATCATTTGATGTTATTAAACTAAGAAACTCGGGATTAAATCTGTTTATAGTTCATATCAAATTTTGATTCAATTTAGCTAATTTATTGAATTGGCCAATTGATTTGTCAATTTGGTTAAAATTTAAATACAATTGGTTGAATTCCTATTCAATTATGTTATTTAATTGATAGCCTAATTTCTACCCATTTCTTTTTCCTATTGAATCATACACCCCAGCCCATTTCCCCTTTAAATTAACCCGAGCCCAACACATAACCATATCAGCAACAACCCTGATCCAGCCCACCACCCATTTAATATCTATTTCCCTTTCTTCTTCAAACAACGAACAACAACCATATTGACAACAACAACTCAACAATATCACACAACACCAGCAAAACCAGAAACCAGTAAAGGCGCCAAATCCTTTTCCTGCTCAATTCCTCTTCCTTTCTCCTCAAATTCGCACCATCATGTGACTCCCACACAGTTTCGTACTATTAAAAGGACTTGAACATTCTAGAAGGGGTATAGGTGGCCACTCCAACATTTGAAAGCCGCGAATTTCGAAAAGAATAGTACGAATTCGTACATATCTGGGTGAATCCCATTGGTTCTTGAGAGGAATTTCATTTTTCCAATTTCAAAATTCTTCTAAAAATCCGAAAGTGGTACAAGATGAGGTGTAAAAATCCTATCCTTATCCCAAATTTGAAATATCTCAAAGGAAAATCCCAAAATAACCCCCGAATTCCTTGCTCCCACATCGATTGAAGTCTCAAAATTGACCCTTACCTTTTTCTATATATACCTATATTGTTCTCATTGAAAACAAAGTATCGAAAGGTTGGAAAAATCATTCAAGCAAGAAGTGAAGGATTTCTGAATTGAAAGAGGATTTCGTTCGTTAAGTTAAAGCGTCTAGGCTAGAAACCTTGTAAGACTCCATTGAGCGTTGGATTCCAACCAAGAAAAGAGTTGAGTTTCCAGTGGGGGTAAGAGTACTCCGACGAAAACTCGAAGTCCCTGTTTGTTGCTCTGAAAAAGGTAACAAAACCTCGTCTTTTAATTTTTCACAATTATGTTGTTTCAGTAGTGTTAACATTTAAATTTTTTCTTTGTAGTTAGTATGGTAGTTGAATCTCATGTTAAATTGTGAGTAAGGTTTGTTGCTGTAGTATTTAGGTTTTATTATAGCATTTTTTCATTATTGTTTTGATAGTGTTGAAAATCACTACTCTTGAGATTGGGGGATGGCCTGATTTCATTTAGATTTTGAAATCTGGTCATGCTTGTTTGAAATTTTGTTGTGATGGTAGTTTCGCAAGTCTTTTGCTTCAGATTTAATTATTTCTTTGCTATGTCGGTGATGTTCAGTGCTTTAGCTTTAGGTTTTGGTTAGCTTGGCTTGAGTGGTTGTCGGATATCTAGGTTAAGTGTTTGTCTTCAGTCATTATATTATCATTCTTAACAGTTTAAGCTACAAGGATTCCCCAAGGATTTCTCTTGATTTAAAAGACAAATATAATGTTTCAAGGAGGGGATGATGCTATTTAAGCTTTTTTAAAATAGAGAGTTTATCTTGCTATTGTTTAAATGCTTTTGAAAGGTTGATTTAATCTACTTATAAGCACGCTCATCATTTTCCCTTTTCCTCCGCATTGTCAAAAATCTTAGCAGCTTCCCATTTTCGTAAAATAATCTAGTTGGCTAAGTCGCATTTTGTATTATCTCGTTTTTGACCGGCCAACATCAATTTTGAGAAATTCGACTACTTTCGGTCCATATCCAAAATATGCGAGGATTAGAATGGGGAAGTAGATTCTTGGTTTTGTCTTGTTTGTCTATATGTTGGTTGTTGTCATTCGTATATGGCATTGATAAGGAAATTTTCACTAGAGGTCACTTTCTATAATTGACATGAGTTATTTATCTTCATCTTTATGGATTTATCTTATCTTTTCCTATAAAGTCTTCTTGTCGTTCGACGAACTATGTCATTTACTAGTTTAGTTACAATTTATTTTCCTTTTTTTCATGGTTGACTATGAGTAATGCTCATGTTTTACAATTTATTTACTTTCATGACATAAAAAACTCTAATCATTTTTCCTTTTTACTTTGATGCATGTGACTCAGTAAATCGAGTCCATTATGGACTCCCTCTCCCCTGCATTTTCTTAATGGGCTAAGGAGGTCCAACCTTGAGTCAAGCCTCAAGATCAAGTCAAAACGAGACTGCTTCAGACTTATATACATAAAGTATACAGTAGTATACATGTGATATACAAAAGAAAAACAAGAAAGGGGAGCTGCTACTGGTGGAAGACTAATGTATGTGTATATGTGACTGATACTTAGTCATACACACACGAGAATATGAAGAAAAATACAAGGAAAAAATCTTGATATACAGCCGGTATACACATCTGCAAATGGGCTAAATGTTAAGCCCAAAGGCTGGACAGATTTGAAATGGGCTAAGAAACGAGTTGAGTTTCCGGTGGTGGCAAGAGAACTCCGACGAAAACTGAAAGTTCCTATTTGCTGCTCTGAAAAAAGTAACAAAACCTCGTCTTTTTATTTTTCACAATTCTGTTGTTTCAGTAGTGTTAACGTTTTAATTTTTTCTTTGTAGTTACTATGGTAGTTGAATCTCACGTTAAATTGTGTGTGTGGTTTGTTGCTGTAGTAGTTAGGTTTTATTATAGCATTTTTTTATTATTATTTTGATAGTGTTGAAAATCACTACTCTTGAGAATAAGGGATGGTCTGATTTCATTTTGATTTTAAAATTTGGTTATGCTTGTTTGAAATTTTATTGTGATGGTAGTTTTGCATGTCTTTTTGCTTTAGATTTAATTATTTCTTTGTGATGTCGGTGATGGTCAGTGCTTAGCTTGGCTTGAGTGGTTGTCGGATATCTAGATTAAGTGTTTGTCTTTAGTCATTATATTATCATTCTTAACAGTTTAAGCTACAAGGATTTTCCAAGGATTTCTCTTGATTTAAAGGATTAATATAATATTTCAAGGAGGGGATGAGGTTATTTAACCTTTCTTAAAATAGAGAGTCTATCTTGCTATTGTTTAAATGCTTTTGAAAGGTTGATTTAATCTACTTATAAGCCTGCTCATCCCTTTCTCATTTCCTCCGCATAGTCAAAAAACTTAGCAGCTTCCCATTTTTGTAAAATAATCCAGTTGGCTAAGTTGCATTTTGTATTATCTCACTTTTGACCGACCAACATCAATTTTGAGAAATTTGCCTACTTTCGGTCCATGTACAAGATATGCGAGGAGTAGTATGGGGAAGTAGATTCTTGGTTTTGTCTTGTTTGTCTATGTGCTGGTTACCGTCATTCGTATATGGCATTGATAAGAAATTTTTCACTAGAGGCCACTTTTCATTATTGACATGAGTTATTTATCTTCATCTTTATGGATTTATCTTATCTTTACCTATAAATTCTTCTTGTCGTTCGACGAACTATGCCATTTACTAGTTTAGTTACCATTTATTTTCCTTTCTTTCATGGTTGACTATGAGTAATGCTCATGTTTTACAATTATTTACTCTCATGACATAAAGAACTCTAATCATTTTTCCTTTTTACTTTGATGCATGTGACTCAGTAAATCGAGTCCATTATGGACTCCCTCTCCTCTGCATTTTCTTAATGGGCTAAGGAGGTCCAACCTTGAGTCAAGCCTCAAGATCAAGTCAAAACGAGACTGCTGCAGACTGATATACATCAAGTATACAGTAGTATACATGTGATATACAAAAGAAAAAGGAGAAAGGGGAGATGCTACAGGTGGAAGAATAATGTATGTGTATATGTGACTGTTACGTTATTCATACATACACGAGAATATGCAGAAAAATACAAGGGCTAAATGTTAAGCCCAAAGGCTGGATTGATTTGAATGGGCTAAAAAAGGGGCCCAAACTTCAACTTTTCTCCCTTTATTTATTTGTAATACATATATGAATGTTTGTATTGACTCTAACTCCTTTCTTGAACTTAGTTGAATTTCCCTAACGGAGTTGTTTCGTTTTGCAAATATTTCTTCCTTAATCATTTTGTGTCATATTAAATTTTTGATTTCCTTTTCAAAATCGGTAACAAAAGAATTTCCTTTGGCAATAAAAAGATTTCTTTTCAAATAATCAAAACACATTTTCAAAGTTAATCAAAAAGTTATTTTCAAATAGTCTGGATAGCCGCATGTAAGCGGGTGTCTTTGGTGCCTTAACACCCTTCCAAAGATACTAATTGAACCCTTACCCGATTTCTGAAAATTTAAAAGATTTTTCTGTTCTAGTTTTTTAAATAAATTTTCAAGGTTTTTTGAATTTCCTTTTCAAATAAATGAAGTGTCGACTCTATTTTTTAAATTGAATTTTAAACCTTTTTCCAACTTTTCAAATTCAACCCAGTCATTTTCCCGCAAAACAGAAATGACGACTCTGCTGGATATTTCAACTAGGTTCTAACCAAATATTTGAAACTAACTTTATTTGACTAACTATTCAAATTTGTAATATTTATTTATTTACTTGTTTAAATTCTTGTTAATATAATTGTTGCATTTCATGACATACCAATTCCGCCAATTGGCAAATTATAGCATGCATTAGGGTCCAACGATTACGCATATTTTGCAGTTGTTTTCTTTACTAAAAAAAACCAAAATTCTCGAGATGATGAAACGATTAGCCGGGTCATCCAGCACTTGTTATCATCATCTCGAGAATTTTAAGCATTAGCCAAAGACGTCTTAATATTCCGGGGGATATTAAGTCCATTATAAAAACTACCAAATGTGTCAAAAGGGTTTACAACCCGTCGACACCGCATTCAATTATGTGTTGTTCTAAAGATGTATGTGTTGTGATCAGACCATTATCCTGGGGTGTGGCCTAATAGTTTACTTATTAGGATAGAGCGAAGCCAAATCCCGATGATTAAGCATTAGCCAAAGACGTCCTAATATTTCGGGGGATATTAAGTCTATTAGAAAAACTACCAAATGTGTCAAAAGGGTTTACAACCCGTCGATACCGCATTCAATTATGTGTTGTTCGAAAAGATGTATGTGTTGTGATCAGACCATTGTCCTGGGGTGTGGCCTAATAGTTTACTTATTTTGTAGGACATCATGGTTCTCGAGCTTGAGCATGGTATTAGAGGAGCCAATACACTTGGGGAGATCCCGAAGAAATACAAGAGAAGAACAATGAGGGAAGGATCGTCTTCAAGATCACATTGGTTCTCGCCGCTGCGTGGGCTCACTTCTTATGTATTCTTTATGTTCCCAAAATATCCCTACATGGGTTAGCTTGTTTTCCCCTGTGCGGCCTTTCTTTATGTTTATCCCCATTTTCTATAAAATGTACCCCCTTATTGATGAGCTTTGTATCTCTTTTGAGAAAATCTTTGATACCTATTTTGGGGCAATGAAATGGTTTAAAAATAACACATACGTCTTTTCAAATAATCGTTAGGCCAACATTTGGCTCAAAAAAGGTCCCTCAAATAGGACGCGCACGTTATTATGCTTGTGTAATATAAACTGATTTATGTACTTATATGTGTTATATTGTTTGAATCAAAGGCGGATTGATCCACTCCTACTATTTTAGAGCCCTTATAAACAAAATATGCACCCACTATACAGAAGTCCGACCAAAATACTCTGAGTCTCCCAAGTATCTTAGAAAAGCCCACAACTATTCTTTAAAAAATTCCTAAAAGTTTACTCCTACCCTTTCAGGTAGGTCGACTATAGACTCAGAAGAAGCCATAGTAGGAAGGAGAATTGCTCAAGCCAAGAGGCGATTAGTAGAGTTAGATCAAATAGAGGAAATGCCAAAGGCAAAAAATAAGAGAGTGGTTAAGAAGATTGCTTCAACCAAAAGAAAGATTAACAAAGTCAATCGATTGACTGTACAAGAAGAGGATGTTACCATGGCAAAGAATAGGGAATCGGAGGAACAAACCGCCCTAACCAAAGCAAAAATCGCTATATTCGACCAAATATTGAGAAAAGGGAAGGAAATACCAAAAAGAGACCTTGCTAGAGAGATCAAACAACTGGCCATGGAATTTGAAATAGTTGTCGGGATGATTGGAGAGATGATAGAAGGAAATAAAGGAAAAGAATTAGAAGGTGGTAACCTCATCCCAGAAGGAATACCAATGAACCTCGAACAACCTATGGGTGAAATGAAAGAATGGTCGGAGGACGTGGATAAGACCCATTTTCCTTCAAGGTATAGGCAAAGAGATGAACATATCACACTCAAGAAAAGTGCTAGGAATTACTTAAAAGAGCCTAAAATCATGCAAGTCTCAGAAATTTACCAACTTTTCTAGACTATGGGGACTTTGTGCCCAGTTAAGACTCAAAGACCTCAATGTGATACTAGGAATAAGTACAAAGATGTGCTTACCATTTACTCCAGAAATGTCATACCACAGATGAATGTTGCGTGTTGAAAGCCAAAATATGTGACTTGACCAATAGCGGAAAAATTGCTCACTTGTATGGACCATATGCTATGCTGGCATGCGATAGAATTGAACCAGAAGCACCCATCACAAGTGGTGTCTCCATTCGTCATTCGAACTTCACGGTTTTCAAGGATAACTATGGAGACATATATTCCAAGTTGGTCCGAGCAAGAATCCTCTATTTAATGGAGAGAAAGGAAAAGAAAGGATCTGCAAAATGGAGAAAAGATGATGGCATATATCATTATCATAATGGAATCAAAGGACATTCCATTGAGAAGTGTCGTGCTTTCAGCTTTGATTTGGAGCACTTGATCAGAATTGGAAAGATTCGCTTATAGTTCGTGCCAGACCATCTATGAAGCAGAAGAAGGCTAGAAAGAGTAAGAGCACTTTCCACTATCCAGAATCAAGCTTTAAAAGTAGCAAGTCTGTCTGTCTTTTCCATGTATTTTTGTTTCTCCAATGTAATGAATATTAGTGAATAAAATGAAATGAAACAATTCATTTTAAGAACTACGTAGGGCCTGATTTCTCCTTTATGAGATATGTAGGTAGCCTTTTGGCCCGTCCCCTATCCTCAAAACCTCTATTATCCCCCACTTCGGCGAAACAAGGCATAAGGACGGAAGAAGAAGCATCAGACCTTCCTGATAGAATCCACTTAGCCAAACCAATGAGCAAAATCCTATTCATTAAAATCCCTGAGTCATTATTACCCTATGGATCAGTTCGCCTGCGATGAGAAATGACTTTATTTGTTTACTTTCTGCCTGATTATCTTGCATTATTTATTACTAACAGGATCTAACACGTAGGCCTTTGAGTTGTTTTTACTTTACAGGTAATAGAAACTGCTCCGTGTTGATATAAAATGCTGGAATATCCCTACTTTAAAAGATCAAAAGTGAATAAAGAGTCCTCTCTTGATCATTGCTTTGTTATGGGAAAAGAAAAAATGACTGGTAGTGACGATAGAAATGCTCTGACTGATATTACTATCAAGGATCTTATAATAAAGACACAAGGTGAAAGGATTGCCGAATTGACTAGGAAATTGGAAGAACTCCAAGAAGAAGCGCAACGAGCAAAAAAATAGCTAGCTAGGCCATTTCGGCTAACGCTCCGATCGTAGACGATCCTGGGTCTCCAGCTCCACAAAACTCCTACCTCATCTTTTATGTCCAAACTAAATATCCAATTCCTCCCCCAAAATATCAAACCCCACCTACAAGGTATCAAACATCTCTACCATACCAAAACCTCAAAATGAATCCTCATATTTTGAACCTTTTTTGTCCAAATCTCTAGACATATCCCCAGATGAATCCACCGATATACCAACATAAAATCTCTCGTCCAAACCATAAGAGGAAAATCCCTCGAGTGTTTACCCCTTTGGTTGAAAGTTAAGCATAACTTTTTAAAAGGTTACGAGCAGTTGGATTAATCCAAACAATCGACCCGAAAGTCATCTACACCCATGCAAAATATCATAGATTCGACCGACGTTGTGCTTATCATTCGGGAGGCATTGGACATACTACAAAAAACTGCATTAATTTGAAGCACAAGATTCAAGACTTAATTGACCAAAACGTCATCTTGCTTCTAAAAGCACCATCATCATCAACCTACTCTCCATCTCTTTGAAACCCTCAATCTATTTTCTGTACCCGATCCAGTTCCCCAGCTCCACAACCAAATTACCAAGCTCCATTACCAAATTATCAACCCATTTATCAAGATCATCCCCAAAATTCCAAAGTCTGTCGAAGGGCTCCAGTTAATCCAAGGTTTCATCCAGTCCCTCCATGTGTCAACCAGAAAAGCCATAATCAACCATGTCTGAAATTTGAAAAGAATATTCCCAGGAATTTCACCATCTTGACTGGAACTAGGATTAAATTATTTGAAAGATTGAAGTTGGCGAGACTTATCCATCCTATTCCACCTAAGCTAGGTAACACTAACTCTAGTCCTTCAGAGCAGACCGATACTGTGCTTATCACTCCAGGGGCGTCGGACATGATACTGAAGAATATGTTAATCTAAAGCATAAGAAACAAGACCTGATCGACCAAAAGTTTATCTCACTTTATATAGTACCACCAAATATTACTAATAACCCACTCCTAAATCATGGGGAAGTCTCTATCGAGGTAACCGAAACAAACAAAGAGTGTCTGGTAAATAAGTCCATGGTGCCGGCGAGTACCAAGGAAACAAATGAGATAGAAAAAGTGATGGCTACCTCAGATGTCGACAAAAAGACTCAATTCACTAGACTAATGGCACCACATCGGGCCTTGACACTGACTCCTATGGAGAAGAAGTTTGTGGTAGAAATCATTGCTGCACAAGAAATGACTAGATCAGAAAAGGGCTACACTTCTGAAGAGCTGGCCAATGATACCTACAAGAAAAGTGTGCAAAAACAACTAATTACTGAAGACGAAGGTGAAGAATTCTGAAGAAGGATGCATTATAGGGAGTATTCTGCTGAGAAGCACTTGGAAAAGATCCCAACTTAGATCCCTGTTTGGGAATTATTTATGAGTTCCTAGTATTACAAACAGGTTCTAATGAAAGTTCTAAATATGCCCACAGAGAATTATTGCATGAGCTCCAGTAATGACAAATTGCCCTTCGAGAGAATTATATACAACGGGGCATTACAACAGGGCATTGATTGATGATGAATCAGGTCTTAATGTCTGTCTATTAACTACATGGACTCAATTCAATTATGATGTGGGTAAAATGCGTCAAAGAAAAGTCAAAATGGGAACTTTTGATGGTCAGAAAGATGCCATTAGGGAAGTCAAGTTGCACCCCCAGATAGGGTCTCCAAAATTCCAAGCTAAATTTCAAGTGATAGATAACATTGCAAGCTATAATATGCTATATGGAAGACCATGGATCAATGCAACATGAGTCGTTCTTTCAACAATGCACCAATTACTGAAGTTTTCATGGATAAACTAAGAAATAGTCATCCATGATGAAGGGAACTACTTGAGCTAGCCAAACAGGTTTGTTTTCAAGATTGAAGATGCCCCAAAAGGAAGTGACTCCTACATAGTAGAGATTGCGGATGCCACTGAGAAAGAACCAACTTCTCACAAGCCAATGCCTTCGGTTTACAAGATGTTGGCCATCGTTATGCTAAAAAGTTGCATTAAAGCACCTTGATGTGGCCTTATAAAGAATTCATACAGGATCATTCAACCAATTGTGATCTTGAAAATACTATTCAAGTATGGGTTAGAGTATGTTCCAAGTGAAGAGTATAAAAGAAAAGCAAAGAAGAAAGATCAAAAGTCGTCTCAGAAACGGCCTGAACTCTACCAGTTATCTCCCAAATCTATAAGCGATGGTCTTGAGGATGGAATAGGGAATCAGTTTGAAGAGTGTGATGCTACCATATAAGAACTCCCCAAGATAGCCAAAAATAAGGAAGCTGAACCAGAGGAAAAGTTGTTGAACTGGACTTCCATCCCACTTATTACTCCCTGGTCAACAGAGTAGATGGAAAGATGAAAGTTAATTTTCTATAAAATAAGTGGTAGTACGGATGAGGCCCGATACCCACCCTTTAAGTTTATTTACTTCTCTTTCACTTTTTATGCTTTCCAAAAGGCATAGACCCACACTCGTGCGGGCCATGTCCAGAGTTTGTAAATATTTTCTCAATTTCAACAAAAGCCTCCCCTATTGCAAAAATCTTTACTATTTATTTTGTTATCTACTTGATATTATCTAACTTGCCTTGTTTTCGGAAAAGTAATAAAAATCTAAAACCTGCCAATGTCATGTCATGTCAAGAGCGAAATGAACAAATAAAGGAAGATAATGATGAATGGAGACAATGGTCCTAGAACAATCAACAGAAGAGCCAAAGAGTTCGAGAATCAAGGAAAGCCTAACCTAGAAGAAACTGAGGATGGTCTTTTCTTTGTATCGCTTTCCTTGTAATAGCACTTTTTCTTGATGCAACTATTTTATGCTTTAACATAGCTTATTATCTTTCCCTTTTATATACGAACTAAGTTTGAGCTGAATTCTCAAGAATGAGATACGTAGGCGGCCTATGTCGGCTTCGGTAAACCCCTTAGGAAAATTTATCTTTCCTTTTTATATACGAACTACGTTTGACCTAAATTATCAAGAATAAGATACGTAGGCGGCCTATGTCGGCTTCGGTCAACCCTTTAGATTTTTTCTATGTCCCTAGCATAGTCTTGAACTACGTTTGACCTGATTCTTGCTTCAACGGGATACTTAAGTGCCCCAATGGCTAGGTCATATCACCCCAGGAAATGAAAACTGGGCAAAATTTTTGAGAAGGAATCTCAAAAATTCCGACGAAGAAGATCATCTTTAGGCAAAAAGAATGGAGACCAGAAAAAATCTTGGGAGAAAGTCTTGAGATCCCTATAAGTCAAAATCATCTCAAATAGTAGCTAACTGGGACAGAAATTTTGAAGAGATCCTCAAAATTTCCACTAATACTTTGGAATGAATACCAAATTCCACAGCACCAACAGCTCAGAGTCAACTTAAAAAATCACCAGCTGTGACAGAGTCCAGATAGACTAAATCCCAGCTATGACAAGCTTCTGCAAAATTGTGTCATTGAGTTCCCCATCAACAACAATGGGTTTCTGGAGATCCTCCAATGGACGTCAAATATGGTCAGGATTCAAGCGAGAGACGTTCGTTAAGATAGCACACGACATGGCTAGCGGAGATTTTCTAAAGGTGTTTATGTAAAGTTTTCTAAACTAAGTCTTCAAAAAAACAAACTATTTTGAAAATCTATACATATTTTCTACTTGACTAGTTTTCCCTTACATCTATTGAAACGAAGAGTCGGGGCGGAAGTTCAAACATGACAAAGCACCCGAAAGATGGCAAGTAGCAAACCGAAGATCGAAGGAGGTCAACACGGAGTAGTTTCACCCAAAACTAACAATTTTTCTATGGATACAGGGATCAATGCACAAAAAATGAGGGTCTTCTTCAAAAATCCCCTAAGCAAATCGGGAACCGCACCAAAGCATATAATGCTCAAGAATAGTATTTTTGGGTGACCCCAAAGACGGGTTCAACCGCCCATTTAGGATCAAAGACCCATTGACTTGTTTATCTCATTTCAAGAGAATATGAATGACAAACAACGACTCTTTATCCTTGTTATGAATATTTTATTCACAACCTTTTCTAAAAATAGTCGCTAGCAAAAATGACTCTGTGTCTACTAAATGTTTGCCTTGAGTGTAGGTATACTCAAAAGAGTTAGCACAATAATAGAACGGTCAAAAGGATCACCCAATAGAGAGAAAAGCAAAGATGTCCTCCTCAAGATCCACCATGAGGCAAAACAAACGTATAATGTTTGCAAGCGGTATTCAAGCTGCCCTCAGAAAGGGATTACAACCACTTGTTCACATCTGAAGGACTTGTTGTCGTAGTACCCCCTCAAAAGGAGAAGGTTAATGACAGATTAAGTCGTTCGGATTATGATTCTAAGTATTTATTTTATAACTTCCTTAAAGTTTGACTGTAGTCGCTGGCAAGAGAGACACTGTGGCTACTAACCATTTACCTTGAGTACAGGTACATGCAGAAAAGCCAAACACACTGACAAACAAACTCAGGTGAATCTTTTCTTCAAACTACCATTGCATACCATTTCATCCCATTACATTACATTACATGCCATTTCATCTAATTACATTGTCTTGCATACCATTTCATCCCATTACATTGCATTGCATGCCATTTCATCCCATTACATTGCATTGCATACCATTTCATCCCATTTCATTGCATAACATACCATTTCATCCCATTACATTGTATTGCATACCATTTCATCTCATTACATTGCATTGCATGCTATTTCATCTCATAACATTGCATTGCATACCATTTCATCCCATTACATTGGATTGCATGCCATTTTATCTCATTACATTACATCCCATGCCATTTTATCCCATTAAATTGCATTGCATGCCATTGTACGTCACTACCAAGAGGGCCATGCCAAGAGGGCCATATCATGCCATGCCGAGAGGGCCATGCCAAGAGGGCAATGCCGAGAGGGCCATATTGGTCCATTCCAAGAGGGCCATTTCATTCCATGTCGAGAGGGCCATTTCATTCTATGGCCAGAGGGCCATGCCGAGAGGGCCATTTTATTCCATACCGAGAGGGCCATTTTATTCCATATCGAGAGGGCCATGCCGAGAGGGCCATTTCATCTTATTGCACGTCATTGTCGAGTGGGCCATGCCGAGAAGGCCATTTCATTCCATTGCACGTCACTGCCAAGAGGGACATTTCATTCAGATAAGTCTCTCCGACTACTCACCATACCTAGGCGATAAGTTCTGGCATTGGAAGATGCTTTGGAGAACCTATATTCCTTGACCACGCGAAGATAATACAATCTGGCGCCGAGGATATCTCAGCATTTTATATCTATTGACCATGAAAAAGGTAATGTAGCCCAGCTTCTAGGATATTTTAGCACTGCATATACCAGCATTTGATGGACGATAAACTAGACTTCTTAGAAATTGACAATTTGAAGGTAATCTGTAAGTCGCAATATTTGAGACAGGATAGTGTGCGAGATAACCTAAAATTTGATAGTCCATGGGTCATATGTAAGTTGCAACACCATCCTAATCAGATAGTATGCGAGATTACCCAAAAATTGACAGCTCAAAGGTTATCTGTAAGCCACAGCTAAATCCTTACCAGTTGATGTGCAAGATTACCAAAATTAACAGTCTGAGAGTTTTTTATAAGCCGCGACATATCCAAGATCGATTATATGCAGGATTACCCAAATACTAATAATTTAAGGAATATCCAAAAGCTATATCGCATCCAAGGTCGGACAATATGCGGGATTAATTAAAAGGCTGACAATTCGAGGGATATTTGTAAGCCATCTCTTATCCAAGGTTGGATAATGTGCGGGATCACCCAGAAGACCATCAACTTAAAGGACAATTGTAAGTCATCTAATATCCAACATCAGATAATATACATGATGACCCAAAGATTGGAAAGTTGAGGGATATCTATAAGTCGTACCGGTACGAAAGATGTACAGGACTTACCCGAGATTATATACGTAAGATCATTACCGATTGCTGAAAGGGTTAACGCATCAAATACAAGAAGCATTATAGGTTACCAAGAGAGTTGCAACATCAGCATAAGATTACGCGGTTGTAGGGACCGTTCTATACAAAGTGTCATCGGTGTCCAAGAGGGCCACCCCACTTTGAAGAAATTTTTTGATCGTCAAAAGAGCTATTTTATCCAACAACCAAGAGTGTTATTGTGTCTGTTAGTGCAAAAATTATTGCCTTCCAAACAGGTATATGACAGGACGACATCGTTGCTCAGATAGCAACTCACATGGAGATATGGTAAGAGACTATATATCCCTTCGTGAATTATAGTTATCACTAACAGTTTTTTTGAGATTTTTTTAGACCATCCGAGAGGATGAAAATCTCAAATCAAAACCACAGGTGCGGACGACTCCAAAAAGGACGCAGCACAACGTGGAACTTTTTCTTAGGAGCAAACTGGGACATAGTCCAGAGAAGGACATCAAACTCTTTATATGCGAGCTAAAGGACGATTGCCACCACCAAAAAATCACACCTCTATCAGAAGACATGTGGGTATCTCAGAATATTTTTGGTTTCAGTTTCACTTTCGGGATATTTCTAAGCTCATACCAAAAGTAACCTTCTTTTTCCTTCAAACCCAAGTGACAACACACTCAGAGTTTTGGAAATTATGTCCAGGTAAAGTTTTGCCGATGGATGTGAAGGATTCCACATTCATAGTTAAGAGGTTACAAGCCTTTTTTTCGTAACTAAATTGACTTGTCTCTCATCCTAAGCCAAAGATCGTCTAAAATAAAAGACTATCTTTTCTACCGGTAGAGTCAAACTACAAGCAGTCTGATTTTCTGAATCTTAAAATATGTAGGTTGGGCTCTTTATTGAAAATTCGACTGTATTCCAACCCCCCAAACCTCTTATTCCCCAGTTTTTCGGTCTCTTTAAAATCTGAAATCGAAATAGCTTGTGAATTCTTTGAAAATCATGCTTAAAATCAAGCATTATGAACTACAAGTGGCCTGAACTCTCATGTAACCTAAAATATGTAGGAAGATCAATACCGGGGTCTGGCCATAACTCCCCAAAATTCATGTGAAAACAAACCATTTTTCAAGAAATGAACTCATGGATAGACAAAATTAGGACCGTCAAACTCCCTTTGCCTAGGAGTGCTTGCATTCACCCTACCCAAAGTGAGGGGACAGTTGTTGACACCTAATATTTGTCCTCCACGATTAAATTTAATCCTGAGTTGCTTCGGTTTCACATAAAATTAAAATATTATTTTACCCGGATAAAAGCTTTTCAAAATATGCTTTGGGGTTAATTTTGTCCTTTAAGTAGCGATTATATGTTTTCATATTCGTATATACGAGATAGTATAATTTTTTTTACTTAAATAACTATTTTTATCTACAAAACCGGATTTTAATCAAGGGCTATGTTGAAAATTAATTCAAATGAGTAAATCTTGATTTATATATAATTTGTTCTTAAAATAATTTATTTGGAAAATAATCATTTGATGTTATTAAACCAAGAAACTAGGGATTAAATCGGTTTATAGTTCGTATCAAATTTTAAACCAATTTAGCTAATTTATTGAATTGGCCAATTGATTTGTCAATTTGGTTAAAATATAAATACAATTGGTTGAATTCCTAATCAATTAGATTATTTAATTGATAGCCTAATTTCTATCCATTTCTATTTCCTATTGAATCATACACCCCAACCCATTTTCCCTTTAAATTAACTCGAGCCTAACACATAACAATATCAGCAATAACCCTGACCAGCCCCACCACCCATTTAATCTCTATTTCCCTTTCTTCTTCAAGCAACGAACAACAACCATATCAACAACAGCAACTCGACAATTGTAATGACCCTCCTGGTCATTTTCTACTTCTCCCTATTATTTTGGCGTTTAAAGCTTTCCCATGGCTACCCCAAGTCATTTATGACTTGCTGGAGCCGATAATTCGGTTATCAGGCAATTCGTTTGATTTTTAGAGTCATTTCCCTGTTTTGAAATCGTCACTTTTCAAATTTGGCTACTCGGCCTAAACATTAGGTAGACGATTTCATATACCAATTTCTGACAGTTTTATCATATTCGAAACGTCGACTTTAGGTTAGGGAGACCTTTGGTTCGGGTCCCGAGACTTCCGAACTCGTTTAGGGCTATTTAGTAGAAATTGACTAAAATGGTCATTTGGGTGTGGGACCCATATTTCATCTAAATGACCCCGGATGGTAATTTTAATTTCGCTATTGAGTCTAGAATATCGAATTTGATAGGGTAGCATAGTTCATTTGCATTCTCGAGGTTCCGAACAAATCTCGAGGGTCTGATCGACCAAGTTTAGCTAATGCAGCATCAGCTAGTGCAGGCCAAGAATGGCCTTCGTGTTTGCGCGGCCTTGGCCGCGTTCGCAAAGGCTAATCCTTTAGGCTATCGTGTTCGCAAGGCCTTGGCCGCATTCGCGAAGGCCAAGCCTTTAGGCCATCGCGTTCAAGAGCCGGCCTTCGCGTTCGCGAAGGGTCCTTCTGGTCCAAGGTCGAGTTCATGGCGGGGTCCCTGTGTTCGCGATGAAGGGACTCCTAGCAATATTAATACATGCCAAAACTCGATTTTCTTTATTTTCCATAAGTCCCAACATTATTAAATGCCTTAGAGAGTGAGAGGGTCGATACATGGGTGTTCGGGGTGAGTTGGAGAGTGCGTGGGAAAGTTTCGTCATCAAATATTAGCGTAAGTTTTCATAAATTTATCCGTAAATTCCCCGTTTTAAATTTATAACCCTAGTTCATTGATGGGTTGATTTTGAATGTTATTGTGCTAGAAATTTATCTATTGTTGAGGGTAAATGATCCTTGAATCTTGTGGGACGTTTTGACGGTTTCAAACTTGTGATTTTGTAAGCAGGACCCACATGGGATTTTTGACTCGATTTTGGACCCGACGCATTCATATGTAATGTGGGTATTGTTATTCTCATATTGATGAGTAGAATTTTGTTTTGATAGCGTGGCATCGTGCAGAGGCTTCTTGGAAGGGAAAGACCCTACTTTAGAGGACTTTATCGAGCTTTCTTCGGCGTTCAGGTAGGCTAGGCTTACCCTTCTTATAGATTGAGCTTAATTATGGTATTAGTATAATACTATGCTAGTTTTGGGTTGGAATTTACGGTTGGTTGCTTAGCTAGTAAAAGTTGGATTATTTGGCCTATTGAGGGCCGTTTCGGAGGTAGAATCGACCCATTTACCCTTCCCTTAGGTAAATTGATGCTTTGGGGTTGTGATATCACTCTTAGTTTCCTTGTAGACTTAGGAGAACTTCTTTCACGATGTTATCCTTAATCTTGAGCCTTAGACTACACAGCATATACTTAGTTCGGGGCTAGGTTAATGATCTCGATTTATGGCATTTAAAGACCGGTTCGAGTCCGGCATATTCTATCAATTTGTGGCATTTAAAGAGCGATTTTAGTCCTGTATTTTCTATCGATTTATGGCATTGAACGACTGGTTCGAGTCCGACATGCTCTATCTAAATTATCGGTTCGAGTCCGGCACTTGTGGTGAGTTATGAGAAGGGAAATTCTGTTCAAGTCCGGTGTTTATGGGTTATTTCATGGTATTATGGTACCGGTTCGAGTCCGATGAGTTGTGGTACAGAAGGGTTCATAAGTATGGTAATGGTTTATTCCTTGACTGCATCCATCGGGCTTATGGGGGTTCGTTTGGATTAGTCTTCTCTTGTTTGTACCCTCTAGGATTTTGGGGGCCTAGTTGGGTTGTAGTAGCTACTTTAATTTTGGTATCACGTGTTTCCTTATTTGTTTATCTATTTCAGAGCATGTTCTCAGGTTTTCCCCCTCTCCCTTGACTTATTTTATATCCTCGCATTTTATTATACTTTTATTATGATTTAGCTCAGTCAGTCGATGATGTCTACTGAGTACCAGTTGTTTTGGTATTCATACTACACTTCTGCATCTTTTCTGGTGCAGATTCGAGTACTAGCGAACGTCGTTGACATTCCAACCAGATTGCTTACAGGATTCGAAAACAGGGTGAGCTTTCGGAGCCGGAGCTGATCCCCACTCCTTCCTTTATTTTGGACAGTTTTTACATTCGAGACTATTTGTATATTGATGCTACTAGTACTCTTAAATCTTTTGGTTAGTGGCTCTTGTACCGGCCTTACTAGGTCGTAGGATATTCTTTTGCTCTCTCCCTATTTTTATCTATGTATATGTTATTTTCTGGTAATTTCTTTATCTTCTGCCATTTAGCCCATTACTTGTCGTTCCGGGCTACGGTGGCTTACCTACTGGTGGGACATAGTAGGTGCCATCATGACTCAGAAATTGGGTCGTGACAACAATCTCAAACAACACCAGCAAAACTCGAAACCAGTGAGGGCCCCAAATGCTTTTCCTGCTCAATTCCTCTTCCTTTCTCCTTTAATTCGCACCATCATGTGACTCACACGCGGTTTGGTATTATCGAAAGGCCTTGAACATTCTAGAAGTTGTATAGGTGGCCACTACAACATTTGAAACCCGTGAATTTCGGGAAGAATAGTACGAATTCGTACATATCTGGGTGAATCCCATTGGTTCTTGAGAGGAATTTCTTTTTCCCAATTTCTATTGGTTGACCCAATTTCAAAATTCTTCAAAAAATCGGAAAGTGGTACAAGATGAGGTGTAAAAATCCTATCTCAAAGGAAAATCCCAAAAATACCCCCGAATTTCTTGCTCCCACATCGATTAAAGTCTCAAAATCGACCCTAACCTTTTTCTATATATACCTATACTGTTCTAATTGAAAACGAAGTTTTGAAAGGTTGAAAAATCATTCGAGCAAGAAGTGAAGGATTTCCGAATTGAAAAAGAATTTCCTTCGCTAAGTTTAAGTTTCTAGGCTAGAATCCTAGTAAGAATCCATTGAGCGTTGGATTCCGACTAAGAAACGAGTTGAGTTTCCGGTGGTGGCAAGAGAACTCCGACGAAAACTGAAAGTTCCTATTTGCTGCTCTAAAAAAGGTAACAGAACCTCGTCTTTTTATTTTTCACAATTCTGTTGTTTCAGTAGTGTTAACGTTTTAATTTTTTCTTTGTAGTTAGTATGGAAGTTGAATCTCACGTTAAATTGTGAGTGTGGTTTGTTGCTGTAGTAGTTAGGTTTTATTATAGCATTTTTTTATTATTATTTTGATAGTGTTGAAAATCACTACTCTTGAGAATAGGGGATGGTCTGATTTCATTTTGATTTTAAAATTTGGTTATGCTTGTTTGAAATTTTATTGTGATGGTAGTTTTGCATGTCTTTTTGCTTTAGATTTAATTATTTCTTTGTGATGTCGGTGATGTTCAGTGCTTAGCTTGGCTTGAGTGGTTGTCGGATATCTAGATTAAGTGTTTGTCTTTAGTCATTATATTATCATTCTTAACAGTTTAAGCTACAAGGATTTTCCAAGGATTTCTCTTGATTTAAAGGATTAATATAATATTTCAAGGAGGGGATGAGGCTATTTAACCTTTCTTAAAATAGAGAGTCTATCTTGCTATTGTTTAAATGCTTTTGAAAGGTTGATTTAATCTACTTATAAGTCTGCTCATCCCTTTCCCATTTCCTCCGCATAGTCAAAAAACTTAGCAGCTTCCCATTTTTGTAAAATAATCCAGTTGGCTAAGTTGCATTTTGTATTATCTCACTTTTGACCGACCAACATCAATTTTGAGAAATTTGCCTACTTTCGGTCCATGTACAAGATATGCGAGGAGTAGTATGGGGAAGTAGATTCTTGGTTTTGTCTTGTTTGTCTATGTGTTGGTTACTGTCATTCGTATATGGCATTGATAAGAAAATTTTCACTAGAGGCCACTTTTCATAATTGACATGAGTTATTTATCTTCATCTTTATGGATTTATCTTATCTTTACCTATAAATTCTTCTTGTCGTTCGACGAACTATGCCATTTACTAGTTTAGTTACCATTTATTTTCCTTTCTTTCATGGTTGACTATGAGTAATGCTCATGTTTTACAATTTATTTACTCTCATGACACAAAGAACTCTAATCATTTTTCCTTTTTACTTTGATGCATGTGACTCGGTAAATCGAGTCCATTATGGACTCCCTCTCCCCTGCATTTTCTTAATGGGCTAAGAAGGTCCAACCTTGAGTCAAGCCTCAAGATCAAGTCAAAACGAGACTGCTTCAGACTTATATACATAAAGTATACAGTAGTATACATGTGATATACAAAAGAAAAACAAGAAAGGGGAGCTGCTACTGGTGGAAGACTAATGTATGTGTATATGTGACTGATACTTAGTCATACACACACGAGAATATGAAGAAAAATGCAAGTAAAAAATCTTGATATACAGCCGGTATACACAGCTGCAAATGGGCTAAATGTTAAGCCCAAAGGCTGGACAGATTTGAAATGGGCTAAAAAAGGGGCCCAAACTTCAACTTTTCTCCCTTTATTTATTTGTAATACATATTTGAATATTTGTATTAACTCTAACTCCTTTCTTGAAATTAGTTGAATTTCCCTTGCAGAGTTGCTTCGTTTTGCAAATATTTCTTCTTTAATCATTTTGTCTCATATTAAATTTTTGATTTCCTTTTCAAAATCGGTAACAAAAGAATTTCCTTTGGCAATAAAAAGATTTCTTTTCAAATAATCAAAACACATTTTCAAAGTTAGTCAAAAAAATTATTTTCAAATAGTCTGGATAACCGCATGTAAGCGGATGTCTTTGGTGCCTTAACACCTTGCAAAGATACTACTATGAACCCTTACCCGATTTCTGAAAATTTAAAAGATTTTTCTGTTTGTCTTTTAAATAAATTTTCCAGGTTTTCTTAATTTCCTTTTCAAATAAATTATGTGGCGACTCTGCTTTTTAGATCGAATTTGAAACCTGTTTCCAACTTTTCAAACTCAACCAAATCATTTTCACGCAAAATAAATGTCTGATTTTTTCTCAATGGTATCAGTAAAGATTTTAGAAGTGTAACATAGATTACTTATGGAGATCTGTATGCTACCTTCACATTATATATATATATATTGATGGTATCATTCAGCATTTTTGTGATTTTCCCTCAATGCTACTATGCCAGTATATTGTAATGACCTTCCCGGCCATTTCCCTCATTTTGTGTGTTCTCAGCGTTTAGAGCTTTTCTATACCTGCCCCAAGTTATTTATGACTTGCTGGGACTGACAGTTCGGTTCTCGGGCAGTTAGTTTGAGAATATTATTTAGACCGAGTATGTTGTAAAATATTAAATTAAATTAGAATTTGGTAAAATGACATAGTTAATTACCCTTCGAAAATGTTTATGATATTTATAAAATTCTTTAGTTATGATACATCTATATTACTTTAATAATATTTTTATAATTTATTAATATTTTAAATGGAGATAATAAATCTAAATATGTTAAAATAATATTTTTATTTTATAGTGGTTTTGTTAGAAATAATTTTCTATTAATTACGGTATATTCAAAAAGTTTATTTATTTTACCACAAATCTATGCAATACCCGAATATATACGTAACAGGATAAAATTAGAAATAGTATGCCACCTCCACTCCACGTGGAAGTGGAGGAAATGGTGTAATGCATTACAAGTGAAAGGTGGCAGAAATGTGGGTGATTAATTGTAATTAATGACACATATAGTGTTATGTCCTATACCTATACCTACTGCCTACTATTTACTACTACATCCAAAAACAAAAACAATAACTATTACTCCCTCACGTCCAGCAACAACAACAACCAATTAATCCCTCACGTCCCAAACTTTAAGGTTTGTTCACGATTTCAAGTTCGTAGCATTGTAAAGTTAGCTATTGTGCTTTTGATGTGAATTAATTTCGCAAGAGGATCATTTTGACGTTAGGTTTGGTAGCCAAAAGGATAATCAATTATCTCCATCATATTATTCAAGCTCGGGGATCATGCGGTTGATAGTATAGCATCTTTATATCGTAAGTTTTCCAGTTAATTTTAGCATAAATTCGTATATTTAAATTGTTATTCGGTGTTGTTGTTGTTGGGGATGGTTTTGAGCTAATATTTAGCTCGAATTTACAGATATCTCTTGTGGCTATTTATCACTGAGCTATTTGGGACGCTGTGACGGTTTTAGTTTTACGATACCGCAAGCGGGCCTCACGTGGACTGTTCGGATATTTTTTTAACTAATGCAATATAGGTATCGATAGTCATGTTTTGACATGTAGTTTATTATTTTGGTAGCCTGGCAGCATTCAGAGGCCTCTCGGAAGGGGAAGGCTCCTATTTAGCTAGCTTTAGCAGGCGTTCGGCGGCGTCCAGGTAGGCTAGGTTTACCTTCCTTTACACTTAGATTGGGCTTATGTGTAATATATGTATGTTATTGTGCTAGTGTTGTGGGATGGTATTATAAACTTGGTGGTGGTGGTTTGCTGTGATTTAGGCCTTCTAGGCCGGATAGGGCTATTCGGATACATTCTAGGCCCGTTATCCTCATGGTACACCACAGATGACCTATTTGGGGTCGGATAGTATTGTTGTTGTTGTTGTTGCTGGTTGGGGAATGTTATTTTTGGACCTTAGTCCAAGCTTGGACAGACTTAGCCCAGATGTAGACAAGTATAACCAGACCTGGTTTTTGGGATCCGATAGCGGACCCCGTTACCCTTTTTGTCGACTTGTCAGAAATTTGACATTTTTGGGCTTAGTTAATCATTATATGACCTGTTAGTGTTGTGATGGGATTGAGTCACCTCGATTATACCCGGTTGGCCTGTTTAGCTTTGTTCGTCCCTAATAGCACCGTATTTGATCGGGGTCGGCTAGTTTGACTTAGAACGCTGACCCGCATTTCCATGACTTATAATGTATACCCAGACTTGTTTATACATATTGTTTATAGTAGATAGTTGACCTAGAAGGACCCCGAGATTGACTTGTAGCATGTTGTGGGGTTAGCTTCTATACTTATATACTAGTATTGACTTGGGACTAGGGCGTTCCCCGTTTATCTGATATGACATGAAATTTGATTCTGTTCTGGTTACTGGATATTATGAGTTCCGATTTGAGTTCGGCCACTGATTATTATGAGTTTCGGTTCGAGTCCTGCCACTGATTATTATGAGTTTCGGTTCGAGTCCGACTACTGATTATTATGAGTTCCGGTTCGAGTCCGGCATCTGGTTATGATATGATTGGAGAGTTTTGGTACTGGGTACCGTGGTTACGCTACTGTTGTTCTCTGAGTTCCGGTTCAAGTTTGGCGGTTATGATATATATGTGGCCTATTGTTATTATCCACTATGTCCGGTTCGATTCCGGCGTCTGGCCTCTTGTTATTACCCATTGGTGTCGGTTCAAGCCCGGTGCACTCTTGTTGGTTATTGTGGTTACTGGATACTGATACAGCTTTGAGTTACTGGTGACTATGCATTTACTATTTTTGTATGTCCCGCCGTTTTATGGGGGCCAGGCTGGGTTATTATTTTCTTCCATGTGTCTATCGGGCTTATGGGGGCCCAGATAGGTTATGTTTGACTTGTGTGTTTATTTACGAATTTATTTACTCGTTATTCAGTAATGTATTTATTTTTCTCCTGAGCATAACTATATGCCTCGACAGTTACTTATGTATTTATTATTTATACCCCGGACTTAGCATGCACCCCGCATTTTAGCTTGCTTATATTACATTGAGCTTAGTCGGCCGATGATGCCTACTGAGTACCCGTTGCCCCAGTACTCATACTGCACTTCTGCATCTTTTTCCCCGATGCAGATTCGGGCACTAGCCGACAGTTTTAACGTGACTCTCTCCTCAGCACTAGTTTCGGAGCAGGGTGGGCTTACTGACGTCTGAGGCAGATCCTACTCCATCTCTACTGTATGGTCTTTTGCTTTCGAGACTGTAGTACTTGTTGTATATATTTGGTTTCTGTCTTCTATTTTGGGCGTGTCTAGTAGTGGCTCTTATACCGACCTCACCAGGTCTTGGGAGGGGTTCTTGACTTTATAGACTGTCCTTTTCCTTCTCAGTCTTAGCATGTATATATATTCTGATTCTATTTTTTTTTTAATTATTTATAGCATGTTTATAAGTATGGTTACTTCTACTTCATCTCTGCTTTCTGAGATTCCGCCCATTAGTCCGTTGCTTGTCGCTCCAGGCTAGGGTTTGGCTTGCCTATTGGTGGATTACGGTAGGCGCCATCATGACTCAAACATTGGGTTGTGACATATATGTATCAGCAAGGATTTTAGGAGTGTAACATTGATTACTTATGGAGATCTGTATGCTAGCATCACAGTATATATATACTATGATGGTATCAACAAGGATTTATCAGTGTATTTGCTTCATGATACAATATAAGTATATGATATGTTGTTTAGGTATCATACTATTTTTGCATGATTTCTAAGTTCGATATTAAAAATCTTCCTACACTGAATGTTGTTGTACAACATGTGATAGTGTGCATTTGTCAGTGTATGTTTGGTAATTTTTTATTGCTTGCTTGGATATGTCTGTAATTAAGTTTCTCGAAAGAAATTCCTCATGAATAAATATATCCGCATCAGTGTTATAGGATGTGTTTGTTTCTGGCAAAGTCAGTAGTTTTTTTTTTTTGCTGAAGTTTCTGGGCGATCAAGTATTGGTGTATCTATTTCGATTGATGTGTGATTGTAAGAGTTCACTAAAGGATAGGAAGTGATGTCAGGCTTCTTCTTCAATTCGATGTAGACTTTCACGCCCATATCATTAACTATCTTCAATGACGGAAAGCCAGGTGCAATTACATTTTTGATGTTTATGTTTATATATTTGATGTCGATGTTTGCAGTAGCAACAATTTTGAGCTGATTTGAAATCTCTGCTACTAAAATCTCATAACTGACAGTAGATTCAACCAGTACGGTCTCAACGTCAGTAGTGATGTACTGTTCCTCTTAGTTCCAGCTCTCATGATGTTGTACGAGGATCACAATTTACTCTATAGTTAGAATTTTGTGGAATTAGGGCTGATTTCAACTCGGGGGAAAAGAAAAATCGAGGAAGGGAGCAGAGTTTTCCTTTTTTGAATTGTTGAAGAAAGGTCGCGTGTCTTTTATCGCGGGAGATTCTCGCCTGGGTCGCTTGGGGGCTATTAAATATAATTAGTTTGGGAGATATTTTTTTTAAGGAGACATTTGGTTGTAATTATTTTGTTCCTATGGGACATGAATGTACTTTGACCATTTTTTTAAGCAACATTAATTAAATATTTTGTGTAAGAAATTTTAAATATTTTATGTCAAGCTTTAAGTTTAAAACATGAAAAGGCAATCTTATCAAGTTATTTATAAATTTTAATCTTGCAAAGTCAATTTAATAAAGTATTACAAAATAATTTATATAATTTAGATAAAAATGTTCAATGTTTGACTTCACAAGGCCATACTTCAAATAAAATAAATTCAAAATTAGACGTAAATTTTCAACTTCAGTCGTGTTGTGTACATATGAAATTGGGCCCAAAGTAAATAATTTATACTTTTTTTAACATCTTGTATAAATTAAATGATGACCTTGAAAATAAATATTTGTGCACTTCACCCGATTGCACAATTAAGCCTGCTAACAATTTTTTAGCCCAACCTGCTATTTTGACCCAATCATAAAAGACTGTTGTATTTGCTAACTTTTGTTCAACTCCACATATCCCCCACCTTTTATGATTACACTCTAATTCGAATATCTTAGAGTAGGCAGCTTCTATTAAATTTGACGCTTTATTTTATTTTCCAGGCACAGTAATCTTTAGAAACACATTTTTAATTGCATGTTGGATTTATCTTTATTATCCTTCAAATAGGTTTGTCTTTAATTTTTGCCCCTTAGAAATTGAACTTATTTCTAGCGAGGCATAAGTTATTTAAGGATGCGAGACATAATTTGTGAAATATTATGATGCGAAAATATAAACTTATGTCATCCAAAATAATTATTTATTTTGAAGGACAATAATTAAAGGACAATGTAAAATAGAGGCAAAAATGCACATGACCTTGAAAAACGTGTGATCCCTATTGCTGAAATATATAATCATTTACGTTTTCGATGTCCAAAACATCTTGTAGCGTGACAAAAGTTCCATGGATGGACCGCATACCCCCAAAAAAACAAGGGAAAAATCAAAGGCCAAATACCAAAACTCTCAACATCTCCAAGAAGTACCGGTTTTGAAATAATGCTGAACAAGAGAACAAATAACTAGCTTCCGTCATACAATAAAGTACAAAATTTATTTATAGATAATTGAGATTTGACACATATAAAAACAAACTTATATTGTTTAATCAGTGACTATTTTAGAATCTGCAATTACTTTTGACACAGACCACACTGTATATCGTGTAATTGACAAAATTATAGGGGCCTCTTCCATTCAAAGTATGAACAATCGACCATCTTATGTTTGTCTTTACCCCCAAAGAAAACTAATGTTGCACGTACTTTTGATGGGGTTGAGAAGAATAAATTAATTTTAAGTGGAAGTTGTTAATTGTTCTTCAATCTTTTTTCTGAATTGGGGATTTAAACTGTATTTCCTGAAAATTTATTCAAGTTAATGACTCAATTATAAGTCTTGACCTTATCAGCCCTTCACCGTTCTATCGACCACTACTAAAAAATAACTATTTTCATTTTCCCATTGAAAATTGTTTAGTGGCTATTCTCACAAATATTTTGATTGAATTAGTGGAAAAAAAGAAATAGTAGTGTAAAAAATTAGGAAGCTTCCCAGCATTGCAGTGAGAATATGTTTCCGGCCATACGTTTTTCCAATGAGCCGGTTAGGTAGAAAATTGATGAGAAAATCTTTCATAGCACAAATTTCTCACCAAATACGATGGGCAAAATCTCTATTTCTAGTAGTGGACAATCAACGATAGAACTTCCATCCTAAAAATTATTAGTATCATTGAAATAAGAATCATAGCAATAATAACAATAACGATACAACAAGCACACACACAAAATTAAAAGATAAAATGAAGAATAAAACAAAAATTTGTTTAAAAGTTATATGGCACATTTATATAAATGGAATTATTGTTTCAAAGATTGAGACTGGAACAGAACAGAGATAGTTTGAACATTATATTGTTGCTTCCTTTGACCGAAAGAGTGAAGCCAATGTGATGATCTCAAATCTCAATCAAGTTATTTTGGTCGTTTAGAAGTGTACAAAAGGATAAGAAACAGAGACACAAAGACTAATTAGAGGACAGTATGTTGTATCAAATGCCTCGTGTGCTTGTCCTCATACAAGCTATCCTTGGTCTGTGGATCCTGTGATTCCAAAATGAATATGACTTACCTTGAACCATCTATATTGGACTGATCAAAGCTATTGACTCTAAATTTTATGTCCATTTTTTTAGATGATACTACTTCCATTAGACTTTTACTTATCCACTATGTATAGTACTACGGGAACTTAAATTTTTTATTTTTTCCTTGTCTAATGTAAGTTATGTAACAATTTGACATACATGTGATTACACTTCTCCCTATCAATACAATTCCCCTTCATTACATAGTTACTGCTGAATGTTGTGCAAATGTGCATGTATTATGTATAGGTCTTTTTTAGCTTATACCATCTCTTATGCTAATACTCCCTTCGTTTCAGTTTCTTTGTTTTACTTTTCTTCATGGTCTGTTTTAAAAAGAATATCTTTTTTCTTCCTTGTCAGCTTTCTAATTTCAATTTCCACGTGACATGTTTAATCTCATAAAGTTTGAAGGACATTTTGGTACCTTTCACGTATCTTTAATGTATGATCACAAGATTCAAAAAATTTCTTTACTTTCTTAAATTTCATGTCAAGTGAAAACCAGATAAACAAATTGAAACGAAAGGAGTAACAAAATATACCTACAAAGAAAGGGGGGGGGGGGAGGGGGGGAACAGTCAGCTGAACTGCAATATTCTATCTGCCTGTATATGTGGGCGAGAATTGAATTGTCATAAGCATAAAGGGACAAAAATATGCACAAACAAAACTTAGGCCAGCTACAAAGAACAAATACTTACCGGTATCAATCAAATAATCAACAAATAATTTTATTGAATATATATCCTATCTTTTAAAATCAAATATTTATATCCCTTATGTTATGAAAATTCTACTCTTACATCCCTATGAGGTTTATTCATAGTTAAATATATTAAACAATAAATTAAAATTATAATAAGAAGTTTTTATGTATTTATTTTTATGAAATTTAAATAGAAGATAAACATCTTCATTCATACATTTGACTAAAAAGGGTTAAAAAGTGAATGAATAATTTTAAAATGGAAAAGGGACAAATTTACCTCTCTACTTTGAAAAATGGAAAAATTACACAACATAGATAAAAAGAGTCTTTAATTATCTATCGTGATTATGTTTAAAATAATTACCTGATATAGTTAAAAGTTAGTTAAAGAACTATTATTTAAGTAGGTCCTCATATACAGATATGATATCTGGTATAACATGCAATTAATCTCTCTCATCTAATTAGCTTAAATTTTGGCTGACTTAACTGAACACTTAATTTTATATTTTGATTTAATTATGAAAATTGTCCACTTTTCAGAATATGTACGGACCTGTACGTATCTTTTCCCATTTATTTAATTTTTCTCTCTCTTCACACCTCTCTCTTCTTAAATTTTCCACCATCTTCTTCAATCTTGTTTCTTGAAAATTAGAAACTATTGATAGGTTTTGTTATATTGACTCTTAAATAGTAATATATATAGTTACACATAAGTATGTATATCATGTCAATTTTTTGATGTATTTATGTATACAAATAACCGTCATATATAATTAGAAAGTTGTCATGTGTTGGCATATACATATGTATACACATATAAAATATACATATAAGTTGTATAATTAGTTTTTGATTTGTATAAAATATGTTGGCTCATATTTTATACATTACATATAGGTATACAACTATCATGTGTTTGTATAAACTATGTTTGTTCTTCTATTAGACATTAGGTATATCTTAGTTGGTATAATTTGTTATTGATATTTTATATAAACTAAAGGAAAAGGAAAAAAGGTTTCAAGAATTCTCACTCCAAAGGGGGGAGCAACGACGTTGTAAATGACTCAAAGGTATTTTGTATATACCCAAATGTATATTCGTATGAATGTACATATAACAGATATAAGTATGTCTATATATCTTTTTTTTTCTGTTAGTTACACAAAAGTATGCACACCATGTTAATTTTTTGATATATATATATATATATATATATATATATATATATATATATATATATATGTATACAAATAACTGTCATATACAATTAGACAGTTGTCACAGATATATACATATATAAAATATACATATAAGTTGTATAATCAGTTTTTGATTTGTATAAAATATGTTGGTTCATATTTTATACATTACATATAGGTATACAACTATCATGTGTTTGTATATAACTCAAAGATATTTTATATAAATTATATTTAGTCATAAAGTGAATTTGTTTGTTTATTTCTATCAGTGTGTTTGTATAAATACATTTTGAATTTGTATACATTTGAGTTTGTATATTTATACATATAATCTGAATTTATATCCATTTTATACATTTGAATTTGTATTAATTCGAATTTATTTTGAAGATATGAGTTGTAAGCTTTTGTATTTGTATTTGAATGTTAAATTCAAAGCTAATTTTCATTTGTATCAATTCTACATTTGTATTTCTATTCATAGCTAATTTTCGTGGATAAAAACATTGAATGTATAAATACATTGAAATTATATTTTAAATTCTGAAATCATAGAGGAAATCAGAGGAATTTTAGTTTGAATTATATTTTTGTATTTCGAAAATTAAAAGGTAAGTTATAATTGTCTATATGGAAAAGGAAGAAACAAAATATTTGAAAAAGATATGTTGGAGACAAAAAAGGAAGTGAATCACTCCCCTTTCCTTTTTTTATCTCTAAACATAAATGAAATAACAATAAAATTTGTTAGTTAATATTTGTATATTCTGTCCTAAATACATTTAATCACTAACTGAAATCTATAAAATATAATTATTAAAACTTAGACTAAGAAGTTAGTTAAGAGGGGTAAGTTGGCTATATGTGAAGTTTTGCCTTGAAAAATTGGCTAAATATATCCTTAGTCATATTTTGGGGCCAAATTTACCCTTGATGTCATACTTTAGGGGTAAATTTACCCTCGCCGTTAAGAAATTTTTTACATATACCCTTCCTTTGAACAAAAAAGCTCAAATATACGTTAACTGCCTTATTTCTTAAAATAAAACACACCCTAATCTAACCGGCCCGACCCGACCTGACCCGACCCACAAAAAGGACACAAACAAATATACCCTTCCCTCAGTTCTGTTGGTCGAAATTTCCCAACGAGATTAGGCCATTGGGTATTTATCAGTACATAACTCATGAAAAATGGATTTATACCAGTACAGACACACAAACAAATATATTTATTCATTTGTAAACAACCTACTAGCACTGCACATTGAAAGAGAAGTATATTTGTTCGTTGAGAAAATTTAACCAATAGAACTAAGGGAGGAGTATATTTGTTTGTGTCTTTTTTGTGGGTTAGGTCGGGTCGGCCCGGTTAGATTAGAGTGTTTTTTATTTTCTTAAAATGGGGCATTTAATGTTGATTTGGGATTTTCTGTTAAAAAAAAGAGTACATATGAAAAATTTCTTAACAACGAGGGTAAATTTGGCCCCAAAGTATGACGAAAGGTATATTTAGCTAATTTTTCAAAGTAGAAAGGTAAATTTTGCCCTCTTCCTATTTTTAAAACATATATATTTAGAAACTCATAATAATTGAAATAAACACAAATTACTTGATAAGATATACCGAGTATTGCTAATCACTTTAAACATGTAAGTTATTTGAATTCTTATTAATTATAATATGTTATTATATATAGGAATTTCTTATTTTTATTTTAGTTTGTTTATTTATTCTTCCACTTTAAATTATTTCAAATTTACATAAAACAAACTTTTCATTTATAATTTTAATTTGTGTTGTAATAGTTACATTTTTGATATAATGTATTTCAAATATGCTTCATACAAGGCATTCAAAAGTGTAGAATTTTCATAATATAAAGGAGTAGTGTAAGTATTTAATTTTAAAATACAGGAAGGATATCGATAACTAAATTATGTTTAGTGTAATTAATCCAAATTAAATCTCAAAATTAATTATGTTTATGGGGCTAGTCTAAGCTAAGACATTTAATGGGACAAAACGAGTACTTTTTAGGCTGGAGAAAGAATCCAACGTTCCCATGAAAGGTTTAAAACAAGTCACTAAGGCTTTTTTTTTTTTTTTTTCCTTTTCGATTAGTAATGCAAAGGTAAGGGATTAGAATTATAATTCCACTTTCTCAAAAGTTTGATTTGACTTGCAAAATGTTTTTGTCAACTTTTGCATAAGGAACAAAGGATGTCTTTTTGTCACATCTAATTAGGTCCACAAAAGGTCTTTTGGGGAGTGGGAGTACAGGGGCTGCTATCCAAACAACGTAAAAAGTGAGTAGTGAATGGGGAAAAAAAATTATGAATGATGCTTGATTTGGACCCACCAAATATTTAGTATAACTTTTTTTTTCCTTTTGTCAAATTTTTCTTAGATTCCTCCATAATATGTATCAGTTTACTCCTCATATGAACAGAATAATTAGGTACAACTTTAAAGAAAAGAAAAACAATATTAACTAAATGAAATTAATTACCCAGCGAATTTTCTTAATTAATGGTTTTTCTTTTTAGAAATCGGGGAAGAAGATTACAAGGTGGGGAACAAATCCTCACTAAGAAAGTGAAAGTTTCAATTAGTTGAGCTACTAAAATTTCCCCTTAAACGACTAAAAAAAAAGAGATTTGACTCCTCTCCATTACAAGATCTCTCCATTTTCCCAAGTACACCCTTATAATTTGGACACATATCCTTCTAATGATCTAATGGATCAGATTTATTTAATTAACCAAAACAATTTAACTATAATAAACAAGTCTCTCTCCCCAAATATTTCTTTAATCCATTTTTTTATCTTCCAAGTTTTTACATTATGCAGATTCGATTTCTGTCAAGTTTATATCTCGAGTAGCTTGTTTCTTGTGATGAGGCAAATTTTTTAATTTCGTTTTTATCTTTCTCTCGAATTGTTTTAGATTCTCTATGTGGGTTTTTTGTTTCAAAAAAATTATTTCTCCATTTCATCTTCGTGTTTGAGAGTTCAATATCTGTAAATTAAAATCTTCTTTCCATTTTCAATGCAAAACTAATTTTCATTTGAAGAATAAAAAATACAACATTTAATATAATTCAAAGAATTTGAGGATGAAACGGCAGATAAATTTGTATAAAAAGAGGATTCAACTACTGCTGCTAAAGTGAAAATTAGGGGATGATGATTTTTCTTAAAGATTTGGGAGGAAAAGAAGAAATTCAACGTAATTTATCATGAAGAGAGAGAATTGTTTACCATAGTTAAATTGTTTTGATTAATTGAATAAATTTGATCCATTAGATCATTAGAAGGACATGTGTCCAAATTATAAAGATGTAGTTGAGGAAATGGAGAGATCTTGTAATGGAGAGAAGCCAAGTCCAAAAAAAAGATACACAACAGGAGAAAAAAATGTGTTACCAAAAGCACTTAAATAGGGCGTTTGACTAAGCTTATAAACTTATTAAATTACTAGTTTTAAGTATTATTTTAGTGTATCTATGTTGACAAATACCAAAAGTGTTTACAACCAAATTCATAAGTTGGTCACCCCCAACTTATAACTTTTATAAACACTTTTGATTTGACTAATTTTTTATTATTTTTATTTTTTATAATTCCGGAAAACATATAGTAACTCCTAATTATCTATCTATTGTATTTTCGTCATTTGAATTTTTTGTTTATATAAAAATACTTTTAAATTTATATTTTTGAAAAATAGTTGTAAGAACATTTCAATGACTTTAGAAATGGGTGAAAATCGTTTGCACCTTCAAACTTTGCTTTAAAAATCAAACACCCTCCTCAACTTTGAACAATAATCATTCTTCCCCCTTTTATCTATTTAATTTTTTAAAATGGCTACTTTACCCTTGTATTTATATCAACATTTGTATCTTTTTTTTTTTTAAAAAAAAAACTTCTTTATAAACCCAATTTTTATTTTTCAATCTATATAACATATTTTCTATAAAAAGCTAAAAATTATTTTTTAGATGAAAAAATAAAAGTGAGAAATATTAATTGAGTATATAAGTTAATGACATTCTATAATGAAATAAATGAGCAAAATAATAAAAATTAATTTTATTAAAAGTCAAAACTCTAATATTTATTTATACGGAAAAATAATAGGTAATTATAATTTTATAAAAATATTTCAATGTAGGTAATACAAAAAATAATTAATAGCTAAGGGTCTTTCGGAAACAACATCTCTACCTTCCTGAGGTAGTGGTAAGGTTTGCGTACCTCTAACCTCCCCGGGCCTCACTTATGCGATTTCACTGGATATGGTATTGTTGTAGAGGTATATACATAACAAATCAGATGATTATTATTAACGAATTTTAAATTATAATTTAAAAAATAATTTATTATTGACAACCAAAACCCATTTATCTATATAGACATTAGAGGATAAGAGAGAATAAAAACATCATCTATATACATAATTACATACACACATACATAATACATATAATATAAAAAATTTGTGTCATAAAAAATAACTTTAAATTTTGTGATTAATTTTTAAAAGAATTATTTTACTAATAATGTTAATGAATTTAAAGAAAAATGGAAAATACCTAGGTCATGAAAAATATATATATATATATATATATATATATATATATATATATATATATAATATAAAAGATATTATATAAATAGAAGATTGAAAATGCTAAGGGTGAAATAGATATTACATATGGAAAAGGGGGGAGAATGATTATTATTCAATGTTGAGAGGGGTGTTTGATTTTTAGAACAAAGTTGGGGAGTGTAAATGATTTTCACTCCTTTAGAAATTATAGTTATCTAACACCTTTTTACCAAACACATTAACTTCTTATTATCAATTTCATGAACACTTCTATTTAAACACGTAATTATTTATTTTTATAATCCTTATAATAATCAAAATATTTTTCAGCATTCGATGCTTATTAACTTCTTTTATTTAGCTAATCAACATTCGCTCTTAGATGTTATGTACCTTCTCGAACGAGTCAAAGAAGAAGAAAATTGTATTGAGAGACAAGATGTACAAACTTTATAATCCCTTAGTCTGGCTTTATGTGAAGGTATTTGTGAATATGGGATTTAGGAAAAAAAAGAGAATATTTTTAAAATTTATGGTCTAAAATAAGCCACAAAAATACTTGTGGCTAAAAATCATCTCATTAAACATAAAAGTTTAATTTTAAATTGTCACTAAATATATAAAATATCATTTTTTTTGGGTGCGGATTAGAAAAAGAAAAAGTGTCACCTAAATTATTACAGAGGGAATAAATTCTTATGAAATTGTGTGTGTGTGAGAGTGAAATTCTATCAAATCAATGTCTCCTACGAAGCATATTCATAGGGTCATTTTGGTGTTTAGGTGTGCATGTGGGACGTCCGTACAAGTACTGCAAGTCCTTTGGATGGAATTGAGGATCCTATTTTCTCTACACGATGATGATGATTGTCTATTATATTCCCAATTTCAGTTAGCTTATGTTAGTGCTATAAGAATAACTTTCTGTGCCTTTAATTTGATTTTGTACCATTTTTGGATTCTCTGCTGGCCTTATGTGATTGAACATTCACCTTCTATTATTTGGTTTTTCCATAGTTAGTTCCATTAATTCTGCTAGTGTTGTGACAATATGCGCAAGATACAAACAGTAAGCTTGACCTGACAAGTGCTTTCGAAGTGGTCGCTAGTGCACCAACTCAATGGAAGTATAACGAATGGGAAGAAAACTTTGTCTAATTTAGATCCAACTGTTCATATCTTGTATGGTTCATCATTCATGAATGGTGATGAAAGTCATCTGTACATTTATCAGCACTTTAGGATGGTATTTGTGGCAGATAGATGAAAACTTGATGGATTTGACTATTAAGGTTTTAGTATCGAATTTACTGTACTCCTAAAATTAGGAGTTCAATTTTTTATTTTTTATTTTCAAAAAGGGCAGCAAGCTGATGCACAAAATATTTCGCGGTCAGGCATGATTCGAGGAACGGTCGCATCCCAATTGGGTTCAAACTTCATATGTACTCCTTTCATCTCATTTTATGTAATGCACTTTGATTGGACACAAAATTTATAAAGTATATCAAGACTTTTAAAACTTGTAGGTCTAAAACAAGCAATAGATCTTATTTGTGCGGATATAAATTATCTCAAAGGTAAAATGAAAATTTTAAAGTTAAAATTAATTTTAAATATAAAAAGGTATCATTATCTTCTAGGTCATAATTAAAAAGGAAAGAACATTATATAATTTTGATTTTGTTGAAATTTTAGTGTGTTTGCATGCATACATATAAATTATAAAGTTTTTGTTCATAATCTAAGATGAAAGTTGGACAAGCTAACAAAATGATTGTAGCACGAATTAAATTTATCTTGATTATGGGAATGGTACAGTTCCAACTTTGAGTGGAACAAGTAGAGATAAGCGTAATTTATATTGATATCTTGACTCAATTTATTTAAGCCGTGATGACACCTACATCCCAACCAGGTGGGCGATTCACTTCAACATAAAATCAATTTTTATGATTAGGATCGAGATTTGACATTCGAAACAACCATAAGTTATAAAACATAATTCATAATGTCAAAAGTATAGAAAATACCTAAATCCCTCAAGATCTAGCGATATGAATCAAGAGCATCTAAGTAATATAATACATAAGTCTCGAAATCAAAATACACTAATTGAATAAGATAGAATATTAATAAAATAAAGATATAAAGTACTCTATGATGCTATGAACTATCAAATTGCTCACTCTGAATGTTCTCCAACTAAGTTCTACACTCGATTACGTACACCACTACTAAAAGGATCGGTATTTCCAGAAAAAATATAACAAATATAGTATGATCAGTACATAAATAATGCATTCCTAATAAGTATCGCATTGACCGACCCCAACAAAGCAGTGACAACAATTGGTTTCAAATTATTCACCAAATTTGTGCAGTTAAAACAATCTCAACAGATCATAATGAATAACAACATAAAGTAATTTAACCTGCACAACAAAGTAAATTATGCAGAAATACAACATATGAAATAATATATACAGATAAGAGTCAATGCATCAGATCTTGCACAAGATACTGAATCTCTAAAATGTCTTATGCCAGTTCTCCCGACACTACTGCGTGCACATTGTCTGGGTTTTTCCAAAAATAGTAAACCTAAAGGGACGATCCCACATTCATATGTTTCTTACAACTCATGTGTTAAGACATGGCAAAATCTAAAATCAAGTATGCATTCAAAAGGTACAAACAATGCAAATTTGTTAGTTAAACATATAATTTAACACACATATAGCTCATAAATATATATATATATATATATATATATATATATATATATATAGTATGGAGTAATGCCTATAACGTTTTCACTAGCATAGATATATTCTCAAATAGGCAGGTAACGGTCAAGAATCACGAAAAGAGATAACAATAACAGTTAAATAACCCTGACATGTTATCTAATATCGCATAGGTATTTGTCACCACACCTATATGGGGATTTTTTATGTTGAAGTTAAAGCCTTAACTTACCTCAGTCTTAAGCCTTAACTTACCTCAGTCTTAAACCTCTTAACCTCCATAAAAAGCCTTTCATTTCCTCAAAGCCTTCAAATACTCTCAATCTATTTAAAAGCGTACCTTATGGAATTAAACAAGTAATCAGATGAAGAGTAAAAGCCACAAACTATAGATGCAAAGAAATTTAAAACCCTAATGTCACAGTAAGAATTGAACCATTGCAAATCTAAAAAATATTGCCTTCAACAAGTCAAGTGAAATCACCATGAATTACACTGATGTTGCAGAGCCCAAGCTCATGGGCGTCACAAGTGGAACAAGAAGAGAAAAAATTAGTAGAATCAGGTAAATTGCAAAACTTAGGTGCTATGTCATGGAGTAGAACAATAAGTAAATTATCTATGAATAAGGGGTTTGACTTAAGTTTGTAGGAAAAGAAGGAAAGTATTGAATATGCGAGAATTACGATAGAGGATAATAAAGAAAAACTAGAATACTGGAGAACTACAGTGATATGAGGTGTTCTGCGCTGAATCCCCAATTAGCCGTTATGAAGGGATGCTTCAAAAGAATTTGGGGAGCCCTAGGTATTGATAAAATTGAATAGCTAAACTGTGGAGTGTTTGTGGTTTGATTTCACATAATTGAAAATGAAACCAATGTAGTTGAGGAAGGAGTCAGAATGTTTGATAGGAAACAGTGGTAATCCAGCCATGGAGAACAGACATGGACTTCAAGAAATAATGTGAAAACAATACCAGTATGGATTTAAATGATTGGATTGGACATGAAATACTGGGAATAGAAAGCACCAAGCAAGATTGCCAGTCTAGTAGGGAAATCCGTGAGGGCGGATAGTGCAACTACAGAGAAGAAAAGGCTGGGTTATACAAGAGTACTGATTGAAATTTCTCCTATTCAAGCATATTCAGAGATAGTGATGTTTGATAATGAAATGGGAGGAATAATAGAGCAGAGAGTGGACTATGAATGAAAACCCATCTTATGTAAAAGTTGTAATAATTTTGGCATGAGATGATAAAGTGTAGAAGGAATATAAGAAGCCACAAGAGAAGAAGCAAACACAAAGAGAGGATGCTACAAAAAAAATAGAAGTAGGGGCATGGAAATCTCAAAAGGGAACAAGGTGTGGAGGGGTCTGTAAATAAACACAAGTAGGTGGAAGGCCAGACAGTAAATAAAAAATAGGGGCAAGCACACATAAGGCAAAACATCAGAAGAAGAGCAAGGGTATCATAATTGGGCCAACCCAAGTGAGTATACAACTTGAGTAGGATGTAACTACAAGGAGACATAGAGCAGGACTTGTCCAAAGAAAAATAAAGCTGACAAAGAAATTTGTACCAACTGGCAACATCTTTAAAGCCTTGAATAATGAAGCTTCCCTGAATGATGAAGCTAGGGGTAAGTAGGAAGGCAGAGCAGTACTAGTGTTTCTATCCTAATAGAAGTATAAGGTGTGCAGGGACCACGACATAGAGGGGTGGGGATGATCCCCCTCTTTAGGGATAGAATAGGTTTTTGAAATGTAAGGAGACTAAACAAACCTACTAAAAAAATAAGCTTCATATTTTTCTCCATAATGCTCAATTGATTTGTTTGGTCTCCTAAAAACAAAGGTTAGGAGAGAAAAAGTAGGCAAAGTCTCTCTTAACCTATGCAAAGGATGGTTATTTACAACAAACTTGGTACAACATAAATGAGGGAGAATATGGATGCTTTGAAAACCAGATGTATATGAGTTGGAGGTACAAGAAATTACAGCATAAGTGATCCATAGAAAAGTGAGACATATTAGTACTAAAAGGAATTTCTAGTTGTCACTAGTATATGGTTTCCATGATATTAGGATGAGAAGGGATCCGTGGAGCAGTTTGAAAGCTAACCAAGGGAAAATTCAGTAATTTTGGGAAATTATGGGTGATTTCAATAATATCCTAAATTATAATAAAAGAATAACTAGGACTGTCAGATTCTCTGAGATAAGGAATTTTAAAGAATGTGTGCCTGAATGTGTACTGCAAAACCTTTAATAAACATGGGCATTATACTCATGGGGCAACAAATAGTTGTATGAAGATAAAATATTGAGCAGAATAGAAAAAGTCTTAGTTAACATAGAATGGTTGTCTAAGTTACCAGTATCCAGGTGCAACTCATAAGTGAAGGTTTGTTTGATCATTGTTCAGCTGTGGTAAGATGGAAGATTAGTAATAAAAAATGCAACAAGAAATTTCATTTCTTCAATATGTGGAACCTAGAAAAGAATTATAAGGAGCAGGTGAAAATGAACTAAGAAAAAAGTATACAAAGTACACACATATATCAAATGGTGGGCAAATAACATAGACTGTAGAATTTGAAAACACTCAACAGGAGCAGATATGCAGATGTGGAGAATAAGGCAATTGAAATGCTCAATCAATTGAAAGAATGTCAAACTATGACATATAGGACCCTGTGAATAAGAGATTGGTAGAGGAAGAACTAAGACTTGCTCAAGAGGATGGACAATGGCAATAATCTAGAGATATGTATCTAAGGTGGATATAGGTAGGGAATCAAAACACAAGAATTATCCACAATTACATTAAAATTAGAAGAAGTTCCAACATAATCATTTTGGTGGTGAATAGGCATGGAATAATGCATGATACTCCTGAGGGGACAACAAATTCATTTACAGACTTCTATCAAGAATTACTTGGCTCTGATGTAACTGAAAGAGATTATATGAATTGAGAACTAGTAAGGAGGGGAGTTGTACTAACATAAGAGATCGAAATGGCACTTATTTAGCCAGTAACTATAGTGGAAATAAAAAATGCATTATGGTTAATACTCGGTGATAAATAACCTGGTCCGGATGGCTATAGAGCCAGATCTTCAAAGATGCATGGAACATAGTTGGCCAGGATATATAGGGATAATGCAATAATTCTTTCAAAATAAAAAGATGTTGAAAAAGGTTTAACAATACAATGATAACACTAATCTCAAAAGGGGCCCATTCAGAAAGTATAGGTGATTATAAACCAACTGCATGCTGCAATATATTCTATAAGGTGATCTCAAAAATAATATGTACTTGACTGAGAAAGGTGATACCAAGTATCACATCACCAAATTAGAGTGCTTTTATTCAAGGAAGAATAATAATATAAAATATGCTTATATATCAGGATCTAGTAAGATTATACAAAAGAAAATTCTCTATCAGGAGTTGTTTGATGAAAATAAAGTTGAAGAAGGCATACGATTCAGTGGAATGAAACTTTGAGACGAAAATTCTATATGTCCTTCAATTTCCACCAAAATTTATCTAGTGAATAATGGAATGTATTACCACTACAAGGTACATTATAGCTATAAATGGAAACAACTATGAAAATATTATTGAAGGGAAAAAGGATTATGACATGGAGACCCTGTCTTACCATTTTTGTTCGTGATTTGCATGGAGTAGCATGGAGTACCTAACGAGAATGCTAGAAGTGGCAGTAACAGGTGCAGGGTTTGAATACCATACAAAATATAAGAGTATGAAGATAAATCATCTCCATTTTTTGGATAATTTGCTTTTATTCTACAAAGGTGAATTCTACGCAGCTCTATTATTGCTCAGGGGTTTGAAATCATTCCCAAAAGCATTAAGTCTGAGAAAAAATGCAAAATTCATTATCTTCAAAGGGAACATGATTGAACAGTGGATAACTTTAATAAGAAGACATACTGTAGTGGATAGATTATTGTAGTTTGGCATCACAGTTCCACCTACATGTGTGTTCTGCAGTCTAGAAGAGAAAACTCTAGACCATCTCTCTTTTCTGTGCTCTACTGTTAAAACTTTGTGGCAACGGCTACTTGCTTGGGTTGAATTTAGCAGAACTATTGGGAGCTAGCAAGATGAAGTTCAATGGGTGATTAACTATTAACTGCATATTTGCAATGGTGATTAGTACTATATAGAGGGAGAGGAACTTGATTAGATTTTAGCAAGTAGAATTCCAGAAGGACAAAATCAGCAGGAAAATAACAATACAGATGTATATAAGAGGAAGAAATATCAATACCTTGCACCCCCTGCTTCAACAACTTGTATCCATGCCTTCATGTGCTTACTGATGTTTATTCAGTTGTGCCTTGTATGCAGTTTTTTCTGTTCATAAGTTTAGTGACCAGTTGTATTAGTTATGGTTTTTTGATAGATCTTTAGCACTTGCCTGACTCATTTACTAGTATTGACCCTGTTGTTATTTTGAGAAATGGGTGGTCAACCCCATTTAACTTTGTAATTTGTTCACTTTTGGTTATTAATGAAACTTTTAATTACCAAAAAAAAAACATGACTGAACAGTGTAACCGAGCTTTGTGAGATATATGCTATAGAAGGGGGTCCCTATTCAAATATTTGGCAGTACCAATCTCATCTAAGAAATTGTCCATCAATGACTATGACTGTCTTATAGACAAACTAACTAGTAGGATTAACACTCGGAGCACTAGAAATTTATCTTACACAAGGAGAACACTACTGGTAAACTTAGTTTTACTACACGTACATGTTTACTATTAAAAAATATTTACTAGTAAATTCAATTTTACTTACAACTCTAGCTGCTTTGGTGTATGCAATTTAGAGGGAAAGGAATGAAGCAATGTGGAATTATACAGTCATGAGACCAATAATGATATGACAACAAAATTAAAGAGGAATATAGATACAAAATATATGGGCAACAAACACCACAGAAGTATATAAGAGATAGAGAATAGATAGATAAATTGTATAGTTGAGGAAGTAGCAAATAAAGAATTGATAGATAGAGTAGCCTAGTTGGTATTTTGACTAGCTAGACACTAAGGTTTTGATGGTGTGGATATGAGTTGTAAATTGTTCTAGTTAGTGATGAATAAGATTTCTTTCTTGCTCCAAAAATAATTCAAATCTAAAATCAACTAAAAAGTCAAACTCAAGCTTTAGAGTAAATATCATAGATTTAATATATTTTTAGGTTACCCATACTCCACGAGTGCAAAACTATGCTCAAATCCCATATTTGATTTCATTAAGTTCACCAAGTTATTAAAATTCATTCTCTTAAATATAGGGAAAAAGCTTTGTAATTTGTAACTCAGATCTTCATAAACTAGGCGTTAAAATCAATAAATAATCAAAATAATTATTCAAATTCAAGTTAAATTCATGATGAAATCCCACCTTTATATCGTCCAAAAATGAAGACCCTAATACCTATCTCGATCTGTATGCTTTTATACTTTCAGGAGAAAATGCTTCTCAACTGGAATAGGGTACATTGCGATTGCGAACAACAACCTGGTGAGGACCCTATGTGATCGTGAGAATCTCCAAATAAGGGACCACTAAATTTTTCCAAACTATGAGTCCTCTTTCCCTCGCGCTCATCCCTTTCCTGATGCCTGATGTGCTTAATTCACCTAGTAATATTTATTACTTGAGGAAAATAAGTTCAGACACTACCTTTCAAGCCAAAATTAGACGACTTGCAAAAGTGATTCCCTTGATAAAGTTCCTTACTCCATATGACTCAATAGGAAGTAGAATTGTAGCATGGCAAAATAACTCAATGAATTACATCTCCTACAATCGTCATGTCACCCTAGCATAGGTGCTCAAACTGACCTCTCATCTCTTTTCTTGTGCTAGGAAGAATAAAATACTCCAAGAATTGATGTGAAAATTGAACCCAAGTGAGAAAAAAGAGACCTAGATAGCCTACCCTCATACATTCTCTACCACTGCCTGTTTGAGCCCTCTAACTGGAAAGCAGTGAAAACTACCTCATTGGACTCTACAAAGCCCAAGTTATGAAACATCTCATGAAAATGATCCAAGAACTCTTGTTCACTCATAAAAGGAATATCCCTATTGCATTTTGGGGGATCTAGCCTCCAAAATGTGTTTCTCTTATACTCATCGATAATCATAGTAAGTGGGATCACTGGGTGTAGTCACATTATTTTGAGGAGCCTTAGAGAAAAAAATAAGGTTATCTGCAAGAAATAAGTGAATAATACTAGATTCACCTCAATAAGCTTTAAGACTAATCCAATCCTTATATAAATTTTTCGTGATGATCATGTTCGACAAACTTTTCATACATTATACAAAAAACATAAGGTGATAAAGAATCATCCTGCCTAGGTTCTCTATCCATTTTAAAGGCAGGTAAAGTTTCCACATTCCAAATGATATATAGAGAGGAATTGCCTCCAATAACACAACTCATAGTAAGCTTCATAATTGATGGATGATAGCTTGTAAGAATCCACCAGCAATTAAGAGACTTGGTCCCTTGACACATGATACAGTAAAAAAAACAAAATAAATAGGGTAGAACTAAAAGTAAAGTGCACACGATATTTACGTCGAAACTCCTTGCTCAAGGGAGAAAAAACCACGACCTGCCTTGCAGGATTTCACAACCCTTCACTAAAAACTCCGAGCAACTTGTATGACTATAGACTCCCATAATCACTTAGGATTAAACTCTTAATCCTACACTCTTGTAGTAACTCTACTACAAGACTAATGTAATAAATCTATTGTGTTCCACTTGCCAACTAACTCTAGTCGATGACACTAGGCAACTCTACCCAAGGAACACATCAAACAAATGATGAGAATAAACTTTGACTAAGAACTCAATGACTCAATCAACTAACTCTAATTGATGTGACTCAAAACAAGAACTTAGACAAGAAACTGATCTCCTAACCTTTATAAGTCAGGCGTAGATCTTACAAGATAAGAACATAAACATAAGACTCAAAACAGCTAAGACTCGACACATTGGATCAGGTCCCTTGCTGAGAATGAGCTATGCTTCTTTGGGAGTGGCTTTTGCTTTGGATGAAATCTTGTTTGCAAAAACTAGGTTTTAATCCTTGTAAAATATTCCTTATATAAGAGAGAAAAAAACCTAGGTCGGCTCTGATTGGACAAGGTTGGTACCTCTGCTGTCTTGCCATCTCCTTTTCTGTAGAAAGTACACTTTTCCAGTTGTATTCAATTGACTGCATATGAACCCTAGTTTTGCAAGGACCTGATCCTAAGGTATAGTTTGTAGGTCATCAAAACTTTAATGATACAACAATTTCCCCTTTTTTGATGATAACAAACTATTCCCCTTGTCGCCAGGACCAGATCCTTTAGAAACCCCAGAATTTTCCCCCCTGTGTGTGATATCCACCATTTTGCCTGCTAAACCAGGTTCCCTCTGTCACCAAACATCTTTCCCCTTTTGGCATCATAAAAAAGTGTAGCAGTAAACTAGATTAAACAATATGTAAAGCAGGTTGATTCATGGTCATTGAGGAAACACTTACATGAATGAACAAGCCAAAATAGAGAGCAGATAGTAGACAAAGACAAATCAGTCCATTAAAAACAAGAAGAACAATATCACATACATTACTGATCGAAAAAATAAAATAAAAAAGACTGTTCTTTAGTTGCCACTGAGAATAAGAACTGTGAATAAAAAGGACCAACACAAGGAAACACTAGGGCTTAGGAGGAGAAAGGCTGGGGGGGAAGTGATTTGAGGACCATATCTATACACGTACAAGCAGATGTGTGCGACTAAGAAGTTTCTTAGTGAGATACTTGACTTCAACATTGAGCTCGTTAACCTGTGTCCTCAGACTTTCATTCTCCTTCTTCAACTTTACAGAGGTACCAGGTCCCTCAACTGAAAGCTGCTGAACCTTGGATTTGAGATGAGAGATTTCTGCATCTCGAGTAGCCAATGTGACCCTCATCTTTTCTAGATCAGCAGTCAGTTTTTCTTGGCTAGCAAGCAGCTCCGTTACTTAGGACTTGGTCCCCAACTTTCCTCAACACACTCATTTTTAATGAGAGTAACCATTATGAACGTCTGCTTGACTGACCCATCCACCCCTTTATCACACCTCACTTTAAAATGATCGAACACTCTATTCAAAGGATAACCATAAGGAATGCCATGCTTTACATTCTTCTTATGAATGACCTTGTGCATATGCTCGATCATGATGACAGGAAGATTTACTAGCTCAAAAGAGTTGAGGGATTCCATTAGGAATAGGTCCACTGTAGAGGCCACAGTACGCTTTTCTACTCGTGGCATCAATTCCTTGTTCACTAATTCAAACAGTAATTGAAACTCCCCTTTGAGAAACTTCTTGGATATCCCAGCATTTGAATTTCTAGGAAATTTAGCAATCTCTCGTACAAACTCCAGTGATGTTTTTTGATTCAGCAAGGACTTGATCACGTTTATTGGCACATCCAGAATTCTATCAAGAACTTCTTTATCTAGAATCATTTTCACTCCCTGCACTATGGCTGTAAAACTCAAACCATCCTCGGCAAACTTGATGGTATAGTAGAAATCTTGTACCTCTTTCTCATGAATGGCAGGAGTCGGTAGATCAAATAAGTGAATCCAGTCTTGATGCTTTACAAACTTCACCAATTCACTCATTCCGGGTTGCTCAAAGATCGTTAGATCAAAAAAACGCCCTTTTATCACTCTTTAACGCTTGAGCTCTCGAATTCTCTCCTCTCTAGTGACAATCTTAGAAGGTTTCTGCACTTTTCTTTTTCTTCGATGAGGTACCAGGTCCCCCAGCAGACTCTACTACTGTGACAGATGTGGAGGAGTCAGCTGTAGGACCATGTCTTTTTGAGGATTCAGTTCTCTTCCTTTTCACTGAAACATGCTTCTTGGTACCTGTTCCCTTAGGATTTGGCCCTGAAAGACTACTTGCTTCTTTCCTTGATTTAGCAATAACAACAGCAACATTATAGTCTACCTCCTCTTTCTTTTCTTCTTCCTCTATAATCACGACTTCTTTTGTGTGCACGGGTTCCTTGTTCTTTTAAAAAATCTTCCTCAACCTCCTGTTTCTAGCAGTACCCTTCTTGTTCACTTTTAGAGCATCATTCATTAAATTCTTCTCCATCACTCATGTTCCATAAGATTTAACCATAGTATCACTTTCCTTGGCCTTTCTTTTAGATCCTCTTACCCCAAACCGTTTCCTCACTATTTCACTCAAGGATGTTTCATCCTCATCGTCCTCATCTAGGGGAAAAAGAGGTTTATTTTTGGCCTCTTTAGTGGCATGAGCCCCATCATACATTGGATTTGGTGAAAGAGTATGAGACCTTGACCCAAATGATTTTTCAGGCTCATCTTGAGTCATTCTTAGATCATTTTACAGTTGGGTTAAGCTCTCAACAATTCAATTTTCACCTGACAGCATACTGTTTGAAGGATTGCCTCTATCAACTGGAAAATCTCCCTCCAACATGTGTTCATCAATGAGAGAGGGATTAGTGGAGTCAATAGTACCTGGTCTTCCGATGATTTCTGTTATCGCCTCAACAATAAGAAAACAAGGTTTAATAGTAGGAATGAACTCTGGAGTAGGTTCAGAGATCAGTGACAGAGACAGAGTTAGTTCTTCTGGAACTATGATAGAGGCAGGTTCAGTTAGAGAAGACGAAGGTATAGGTATCGAGGGTCCGATATGTGATACGGTAGATGTATCTTTTTCAGCCATGAAAGATGGAGTGCCATAAAAAAAAGGTTATCGACAAGAGTCAAAATAGGATTTTGGGCTTCCCTCTTCTAGAGGAGTAGTGATGGGGGACAAGGGTTGAGACATTTTGGTCGAGAACACACAAGTGTTTTAAAATAAGAGTTTGAAAGAGAGAGAAAGATTGTGTGCTTGAGATTTTTTGATGTTAAGAATGAGGGATTTAAGGTTTTAGGTATTTAAAGATAAGGAGAGGTTGTGTCGATTCTGATTAAAGCGAATCGACGTGCCTAGTCCTTATTGGACACGCCTTTTCATTTTTTTTTCAAAGAAATGATAGTAGTTCAGAGAGGCGGGAAAAGACACGTGGCAAAAATAAGTCTTTTAAAGCATTTTTAGGAACAATAATATATAGGATACTAACCTCATAGCAGGGACCTGGTCCCTGCTAAATGCCTTTCAGGACACATAGTCATTTTTCTTTCCCATTGCTTTCCTACTTCAGCTGGTCCACTATGGGTGTATACGTTCATAAGGTATGAGACTGAACTAGACCCATTCATATATTACCACCTGGATGTCTGCCTCCTAATCATAGTCAATGTAAAGAAAGATGAAAGTAACATAAAGAACTTAGTTCAATTTAATTAGACCTAGTTCTAGCCTGTTTTTCTCAAACTTATCTCTATTAAGAGCTTTGGTGAAAATGTCAACCATTTGGTCTTCAGTTTTATAGAACTTTATGCATATATTCCCTTTCTCCATATTATCTTTAAGAAAGTGATGCCTCACATCAATATGTTTGGTTCTTTGTGCTAGACTAGTTTTTTTGCCATGTTGAATGCACTTGTGTTGTCACATAGCAAGGGCACAGTATCTGTGACTATCCCAAAATCCTCCAGTTGTTGTTTGATCCATAACAATTGAGCACAACATGAGGTAGCTGCAACATATTCAGCTTCAGCAGTAGAAAAAAGCCACTAAATTCTGCTTCTTAGTTCCCCAGGAGATCAGACAAGAACCAAGAAAGTGAGCGATTGCTGAAGTGCTTTCCCTGTCCACCAGATACCCTACATAATCTGTATCAGCATAGCCAAATAGATTAAAAAAGTCACCTGAAGGATAGTACAAGATCAGGTCCCTAGTACCCTTCAGATATCTCTTCTTGCATTGCATTGATTCAATCAACATCCTTCAGCGCCTCATTTACATTCTTGGGTTCAATGGTGGAGATGAAACTGAGAAGTCAGCTAGATTTCTTGCTTGAGACCTTGTCTATATGCCAGAGTCCAGTGGTGATGTAAGATTATCAAAAAGATGAGAAGATTTGTGTTTCCAATTCGACCCCCTTACAGCTGATTGAACTTGACTGGTACCAGGTTCCTCATTAAACTGATCGTTTGATTTCTGGGACATTGAATCATCATGATCATGATCAGTTTCCTAAGGACCTGGTACTTCTGTTTTCTTGGTGTCTTAAGCTGATGATCCTTAACTGTTTTGATTTTCCCATTTTCTTCATTTACCTGATCAATGTTCCCTTCATCATTCAAACTATCTCTCTGAATCAGAAGAAGCTCCTCTATTTTTGCATCATCTTTACTCACAAGATCTTCTATATTGCCAGATTCATCAAAGATAACATAAATACTCTCTTCAATGCATAGTGTTCTTTTGTTGTACACTCTGTATTCTTTGCTGGTAGAGAAATAACCAACAAACACTCATTCATCACTTTTGGGATCAAACTTCCAAAGTTCATCGTTCCCATTGTTCAAGACAAAACATTTACACCAAAAATCTCTTAGATAACTAAGCTTGAGCTTCTTATCATATAACAAGTCATATGGGGTTTAATTGAGAATTAATCTGATCAAGCATTTTTTAGTAACATAACATGTATTGTTAACTGGTTTAGCACAGAAGATTTTTGGAAGATCAACATCAGTTAACATGGTTCTAGCAATGTCCACTAAAGTCCTGTTCTTTCTTTCAACAACCCTATTTTGTTGAGGGGTTCTGGGAGCAGAAAAGTTGTGGCTGATTCCATTTTCTACAAAAAAAAAATTTTGATCCATTCTGGAGTTTCAAATTCAGTTCTATGGTCGGACCTGATCCCTACAATCTTCTTGCTGGGCTTGACTTGAATCCTTGCAAAGATCATGAAGGTCTCAAAGGTTTCATCTTTGGACCTTAGAAACATAGTCTAAGTGAACCTTGAGTAATCATCAACTATCATTAGGATGTATCTCTTTTCTCCTCTTCTTTGGATCTTGACTGGCTCGCACAAATCCATGTGGATCATTCTGAAAGGCCTGCTGGTGCTAACTTTCTTCTTTTGTTTGAAAGAGGACCTGGTCTGCTTCCTTTTAACACATGCATCACATATTTTGTTTTCAGCAAACTTGATTTTGGGAATTCCACGGACCAGGTCCTTTGTAACCAATTTGTTCAAGAGTGAGGAGCTCACATGTCCTAGTCTGTGATGCCATAAATTAGTGTTATCACTTTGAACACTAAGACATGTGAGTTCATCACCTGGTACTGAGCTCAAACCAGTAACGTACATATTTTTGCATCTCTTGGACTTCAGAATAACTTCACCAGAATTGAGATTTATCGCAATGTATCCATCAGATAGAAACTTCACTTCATTAACCTTGTCACAGATTTATGACACACTGAGGAGACTGTGTTTGAGGCCTTTCATAAAGTACACATTTTCAATAACTTAATTTTCTGATTGTCAGTCTTTCCAACACCTTCTATGTGATCTTTCTTTCCATTTCCAAAGGAGACACTTCTACCATGAAGTTCCTTGAGTGAGTGGAAGTCTTCAGTTCTTCCAGTCATATGCTTGGAGCACCCACTGCCCATGAACCAACAGTGATTACTTCTTCTTCCTCTCACTTACACATAGAATTAGTTGTTAGACTTGGGAACCCACTTGAGTCTGAGTTCCCAATAAGGGGATAGGGGAGCAACCAATATTTTCTTGGTCTATCCAGGCAATCTGGATGTTCTTGCTTTAACAAAGGGGCTAGGTCCCCTTCTTTTGTGATTAGGCATCTTTTCTACAAGCTTATTCTACTTATCATAGTTTGAGAAACTTTCCTCAGCCCTCTTCCTAGCTTCACAGTACTTTTTGAGATGGCCATTTCGACCACAGTGTGTGTACAACAGGTTATCAGTCACAAACACATACTTTCTATGAGGATTGCAGGGAGGGTTGACCTTTTTGCTTCCTAGACCACTTCCAGTGTTTGACCTCTGATTTGTTAAGTTTGTTAAGATTTGAGATGAATTAGTCCACATGAGAGATTTTTGAAGTTCTTCTTTGACACGGACCAGGTCCCTTTCTAATTGAGCATTTCTCTCAAAAGAAGCAGAAAGACTCTCTCTAGACTTGTTCAGGATTTCTTCAAGCTTAAGCTGGAGACAACTAGCTTCATTTTTTCCTTTAGACTCAAACACATAAGTATTTTTTAGCTTTTCTTTAAAGAGACATTTTCAGAGGACATTCGACTTAATTTCTCTTCTAACTCTGAAACTTGGACTGTTAGAGCAATCTTCTCACTTTCAGACTTATCAAGGGTCTCATACTATAAATCCTTTTCATTTGTGAGTTCACATAAGTAGTCTATCATAACACTTGCCAGACCCTTAAATTTTTTCAAGGAGTAATTACCCAGATTGTGCTTAATATCAATAAGAGTTACCTCCTCCTCATCTTCATCATCTGACTTTGCCATGAAAGTAAAAAGTGAGTCAAATGAGTTATCAACATATTCCACAACCATCATTGAGACATCTTTGGGGTGTTGAGATTCGTCTGAATCACTAGAAGAGTCCCCCCATACTGCTAAGACTTATTTAACAGCATAGTCAGCTGCAACACTCCTTCTTGATTTGTCATGGACCTGGTCCTTTTGCTTACCTTTATCATTTCCACCTCTGTTGTAGTCCTTGTGCTCCAACTTGTACATGGGGCAATCTTTGATGAAATGACCTGGTTTGTCACATTCATGACAAAGGTCATTAGCAGTTGCTGATCTGCTTGTGTTACCCTTTCTCTGAAAACCACCATTCTTCCTCAGTATCTTTACAAATCTTTTTGTTATGTAGGCCATTTCATCATCTTCTTCATTGAAATCACCATTGGTGACCTTAAGAGCAAGAGTTTTCTCCTTTTTTGGCTCCTTCTTAGCTTGATCTTGCAATCTCTTCATTTCATAAGTTTTGAGATTTCCTATCAACTCATCCATCGTGAGTGTATTGAGGTCTCGTGCTTCAGTGATTACATTTACTTTGCTCTCCCAAGACTTGGGAAGAATACTGAGCACTTTTCTCATTTGCTTGGTCGTTCTGATAACCTCTCCCAAGCAGTGCAGTTCATTTGTAATTGATGTGAACCTGGTATGCATCTCTTGTATTGTCTCTCCTTCCTTCATGGTGAAGGCTTCATATTGAGTGGTTAACATGTCCACTTTTGATTCTTTGACTTGGCTTGTTCCCTTATGGACAGTTTGCAAACAGTCCCAGATCTCTTTAGCCGATTCACACGAAGAGATTCTGTTATACTCATCTGGTCCTATTCCACAGACAAGTAGTTTCTTTGCCTTGTAGCTCTTCTCAATTTTTTTTCTGTCTGCTTCATCGTACTTTCTTCTGGTTTTGGAACAAGTCGCGTGACTTCTCCTTCTTTAACTTCCTCCATTGGAATATGAGGTCCATCACAGATGATGTCCTATAATTCACTATCCTCTGCCATTATGAAATCGTGCATCCTAGTCTTCCACCAGCCATAGAACTGTCCGTTAAAGCGAGGAGGCCTGGTAGTCGACTGACCTTCTTCTAGATTGAGTGGAGCAACCATGTGAGCAGGATCCTCTCAAGGTGTTAGCCTCAAAAGAGAGTACAAACTCTGATACCAATTGATGACTTGTAAGAATATACCAGCAATCAAGAGACTTGGTCCCTTAACACACGATACAGTAAAAATAATGAAATAAACAGGGCAGAACTAAAAGTAAAGTGCACACGATATTTACGTGGAAACTCCTTGCTCAAAAGAGAAAAAACCACGACCTGCCTTGCATGATTTCCCAACTCTTCACTAAAAATTCCGAGAAACTTGTGTGGCTACAGACTCCCGTAATCACTTAGGATTAAACTCTTAATCCTACACTCTTGTAATAACTCTACTACAAGACTAATGCAATAACTCTATTGCATTCCACTTGCCAACTAACTCTAGTCGACGACCCTAGGCAACTCTACCCAAGGAACACATCAAACAAATGATGAGAATAAACTTTGACTAAAAACTCAACGAATCAATCAACTAACTCTAATTGATGTGACTCAAAATAAGAACTTAGACAAAAAACTGATCTACTAACCTTTATAAGTCAGGCGTAGAACTTACAAGATAAGAACATAAACATAAGACTCAAAACAGTTAAGACTCGACACACTGGATCAGGTCCCTTGCTGAGAATGAGCTATGTTTCTTTGAGAGTGGCTTTTGCTTTTGATGAAATCTTGTTTGCAAAAACTAGGTTTTACTAAAACTAGGTTTTACTCCTTGTGAAATGTTCCTTTTAAAAGAGAGAGCAAAACCTAGGTCGGCTCTGATTGGACAAGGTTAGTACCTCTGCTGCCGTGCCGCCTACTTTTCTGCAGAAAGTACACTTTTCCAGCTGTATTCAATTGACTGCATATGAACCCTAGTTTCTTAAGGACCTGGTCCTAAGGTATAATTTGTAGATCATCAAAACTTCAATGATACAACAATGGAGGAAAAAGTGTTAACCTGACTATCTATAGCTAACTCCTTATCCTACCATCAATCGGAAAATAAAAGCTTGATGTACGAACATGTTCTACACTCAACCTCCATCCATAAAATTTACAATTATGATGAGGTTAATTATGACTTCAAAATTTTATAATAGGCAACTTAGTTTTCGGATAAATTATTTGAACATGTGAATTTTTTAACAGACATACAAGATTTTGATCAGAACTACTGTGTTTTATCAAATTCGTATCTAAAATTCTAGCTTTGCTCCCAAGTCCTAAATGCCTATATTAATTAGAAAATACCAAACTTAGCTCAATGGAATTTCCAAAAAAGTGGAGGAAGATCATATATCACTTGCTCGCGCACTGATGATTCATTCATTGAATTATAAACAAACATGAAGCATTCCCTTGGACATCAGCTCATATACATACATGCAAAGTACTTTTACATTAAAGTGAGAATAATACAGCTCATGTCAAAGTACAGAATATAAAAACTAAAATGCCACTCAGCCTTTCTTCTTTTTTTTTTTTTTTTTTTTTCCGTGTGAAGGGGGTGGTGGCAAATGTTCTACACGGTTTATTTTAGATGCATAGAATACAACATAGACATTCAAAAAGTTAACAAGACCCCACAAAATATATAAAGAACCTAGAAAATTGGCTCGTGCACCTAGTGCAATATAATTGCCACCACTTAACATTCTGCAGCTAGGGGGCCAAGGCACTGAATTCCAAGAGATATTTCAAGTCCACAACTAAAAGAAAAAGATCAAAAGACTTCCCAAGAGAGTATTTCCATTCTTCCATGCAGACGCGATGTCTGGTCTAGAAAGATCTGTTGGGTGTACGAACAAAGAGCCGAGAGTTACTGATTTTATAAATATTGCCACGCTATGAAACTATTAGTAAACATAGATCAAAACGAGGACAATATTCTTCTAGTGCGTTGCAGTAGCAACTGCTGGCAAGAAAGAAGTTGAGGAAGAAGAAGAAGAGGAAGGAGGAGAAGAAGGAATATTGAGAAGTTCTTCACAAAGAAAATGGCGAACAAATTGAGCACTTGGTTCCGATACAAGCCTATGCCATGCTTTATGTGATTCACTACCTTTCTTTTCAAATGCTTCAGTGGCATCAAGTCGATTTATATTCCACCCAAGTTGGCTCTCAAGTCTAAGAATATTTTGGCGCTGACAACATGCCAATTTGCATGTATTGGCCTTGATATTTTCAATGGCACTTTGAAGCATCCTGTCCCGGGCATCTTCATCGATCAACTTATTATTCTCATTTCTGAAATATTGGTCCATTTCTGGTATTCCAATTGCACGTCTAATTCCCCTTGTGTAATCGCCATCAGGGTTGAAAAATTCCCTCGCTTCCTCTACTAGCCCGTCCTTCACCATCTTATCGACTCGTTCTGATACGAATCGTTGCAGTATTTTCAAGTTGACATCAATCCAGAGATAGCAACATTCGTACCTGGACTTAAATTCAATGTCATCATTCACTAGTGCTTTAATGTACGAATTCGACCCTCCAGCAATTATCGGTAATTGACCGTTTCTTGTGATCGAATCCACAGCCATTGAAGCATGTTGACAAAAGTCTGTGGCAGTGAAAACTTCATTAGGATCAACAAATGATAACAAATGATGTGGGATTCCACAAGTTTCCTCCTCTGTCACCTTATTAGTGACTAAATCAAGACCTTTGTATAGTTGCATTTTATCACTATTCACAACCTCTGCTGAAAAATGTTTGGCTAGATCAATGGAAAGTCTAGATTTTCCAGTGCCTGTTGCACCGATAACTATCACCACCTTGTCCTTTCGTCGACGGGGAATAAAGGGATCAATAGTTAGACTATCTCGGAAATGAATAAGTGGCTGATGTTTGCAAGAAACAAATGGTGCAATATTGATCATCGTGCTAATAAGTAAATCACAAACCTGTTAAACAAGAAGGAACAGTAGAATATTAATACTATTCATGATTGAGAAAATAAATTAAAGATATAGCAAGCCTGATTTTTTGCAATATCAAGTCGATAATTCCATCTGTCACCAAAGAGCAAAGTGAATGACTATAAAGTTCAAAGATGAAAAGTTACAAACAAAAAAGACCACGTAATTAAAGTCAACAAGGACCACTAACGTACCTTTTTCTCCCACAAGACTAGGAATTATGTGGCGAACGGTGAGAAGAAAATAGCAAAACAGCCTGCAGAGAGCTTCCAACTAATTTTATGTCTGATCAAAAGTGAAAGGAATGTATGTTATATCTACAGAAATATGAAGTATTCTTCTTCTCTGCATATAAGATAGAAAGGATATATGGCTCAATTGGTGTTAATTCCCTGAGGGGTTCAATTGTGTGCAGAACCTTTCAAGTGGGATGGCTATTTATTGAGGTTTGGATTCTTTATAATGACGTGTTTATTACGTGCCACGTCTTAGTTGGATTTAACTTACTTATATGAGGTATTTTTACTTGACATGTAGTTTAAGAAATTAAGAATAATTTTTAAAACTTGTGGTCTAAAATAAATTATAAATATTTGTGTGATTATAAATCATTTCATTATGGATAAAGTTAATATTTTAAAGTTAAATTGTTACTAAATATAAAAATATGTCATTCTTTTTGAAAATGACTAAAAAGGAAAGTGAGTCGTGAGTGTAATATATGAGTTCCCCATAACAATATTTTATATTTTTGGAAAATTTTCAAAAATATATAATCCAAACACAATATTTTGCACTCCATGTAATCATATGTTTAAAGAGATTTTTACCTTGTATGGTCACACACCAAAATAATAGTCAGCAAGCATATTGTTTTGTATATTAATTCTAAATATACAAATTATACACATAACTAATATATATTGGCTAGGAACTGTAATTATTTTGTATCTAGCGATCAAATCTATATATAATAATAAAGGAGGATGTAGAAGAGGTGATGTGGCACCTCTCAATTGCCTCTATTTCCATTTTTCTTTTTTCTCCTTTTTTTGGACCTTTTTCTCTTATATTTCTCTCAATATATTTTGCTAGAAATTAAAATTACTTTATCAATTAGTCTATAATTAGCTACATTCATTGCTCAATTAAAAACAATATGCATTTATGAATATTAAACGGCTATAGCTTAAAAACCTTTCCTCATTCTACTAATTGATCAATTCAATTAAATTTAATTTCAAAGATGCAAAATAACAATAAAAATAAAAAAGAAAAAAGAAAAAACAACCGATTCCTTTATTAGCAACAGCCAACATGCAAAACCTCAGATTTTGTATTGTACTAGAAACTAGAAAGTTAAAAAAAATTATTTGAAAAATCAAAGGTCACAACATAAAGAAACGTCACTTGGTATTAATTAATATTAATAATTAATAATTAATGATAAAAGAAATAAGAAGAATGGCACTTGGCAACAACATCTATATAATGGGTAGTGATGTTTGTGTTTGGATATTCAAATTTCTCTGTTTGTATATTTTTCATATGTTGGAATCTTGAATTCTCATATTATGATGTAATGCTTGATTTTTCTGGTCTTAATTAATATTTTATCTGCTAATCTATAATTGCCTTCAGATTTTTCTTAGTTTGTTTTTTTCTTGTTAGTTTCCAGAAACAAATAGATGCACGTTTTGTTATCAAATATATACATATTTGAATTTGATATTTTTCTTCTTTACATGTTTTTTTTTCCAGGTTTATAGAGAAATTGAGTCCATAAAATTGCAGGTTTTGGAGAAAGAAGTGGAAGTGGTCGGTGGTGAGAGTTAGAGGAGGAGGTCTCCGTTACAAGTTTGATATTGGAGTATGTTCGAGCCTCTGAAGAGAAGGAGCAGTATATGGTTGTGGTTGGGACTTGGGGGAGATTACGATTTTTATCTATTTATCTTCTCTTTTTTTTCTTTTTTCTTTTTTATTTTATATATGCTTTAGTTTTAAAATTATTTTATTGTAGTTCCTTTGTTTAATCTATAGTAATTAATATAGATAGTTTTATATTGATTTTAGGTATTTTGCTGATGAAATTTTGAAAAGACTTCAAGAGAATTCAATATCAGTTATTTTTGGTGCATCTGTTTTTTTTTTTTTTTTAGTTGACTTTTGTATTTCACTTAATTCTCTTCCTTTTTCTTTTTATGTTTTTCAATTAGATGGCAAATTTATTTTGTAGACTTGTAGATTGATTTTTGGCTATAAGAATATTCTGGTTGAGATTGAATATAATATAAAAAGAAGAAAAATATTAATGGATAACAAAGTACAATTCAATGAATAAACACTATTTTTTTAATTTCTCATTTGATATTTGGTATCCGCATTGGAGATTCCTCCAATTCATATAAGAATTTTTCCATTCAATGAATAAATACCATATATAATCTGCGAATATCACTTAATATTTCTCATTTTTTCTTCATGTTTACACTTTTTGTGTAATGTTTTCTTTTACCTAAAATTAAAGTAAATTTAAAGAGCAAAAGTTTTGCTATCTAATATTCTCTCCCATTCCATCACACTTCTTTAAAAAAAATAGTTAATGTAATCTAACTCATATATCCTGCCTCTGTAATCTAACTAATATATCCTGCCTCTTAATTCTATAATAATTAATGCTAAAAATAAAATTAATTCAACGGAGGAAATAAAAGGCTATATATAGAAAATATACTCCATACGTATTTGTCAAAGAATAAAGTGCATTCACTGTCAAACGCCACATACTCATATATACATAAGTAAAAACGAAATGTTTTGAAGTTGTATAAAAAGGGTAATTTTTTCTTAAGAAGTCTTTTTTAAAAAAAGTAAAATCTAATTACGAAAAAAATATCGTCTATCTAAGATGTGGCTATATATATATATATATATATATATATATATATATATATAAAAGCTTTTAAAATTTATATACATGAACTGTCTCTATCAAATTACTCTCTCCGTTTTAAATTAATTGACTTTTACTCTTCCCGTCTTAAACATATTATGTAGAAAGTTTGGAATTAAAGAGTTGCTAAAAAGGAAATGGATCATTCTTTTTTAAACGGACTAAAAAGAAAAGTAGGTCAAACAAATTAAAATGGAGGGAGTATATTATAAAGTTCTTTCTCAAATTCTATTTCTTATTTCCGAAAATAATATTACTATTTTTCTTGAAAGTTTCTTTTCATTTTTTAAGAAACAAAAGAGTTAAATTAATTTAGAAATACATAGCATCTTCACATATACATATCAACCAATAAAAGTTCTGATATTTTCATGTCCTCTAAATCAGCTTATAACCATATATATTCTGCCTGAAGTATATAAAACACACTTATACTGAGAATATTTATTGGTGATTTAATTAACTTATAAATTTTTTTTTGTTTATATACATAAGAAGCTATTTAAAATCTTCTATTCCAACCATATTTTCAGAATAAATTATTTCAATTTTTTTTTTATGACCGCGCGAAGCGCGGCTAAATTCACTAGTATGTATAAAGACCATTTAAAATTTATACACGCATAGCCAATTTTTTTTTTTTACAATGGTATTTATACACCCTTATATACACCTATATAAACAAAATATCTAGCTTGTACAAAAATGTATAATTATTGTCTAAGTGAATCTACCTAATATAAAAATGTACAAAAGTGTATAACACGTTACCGACCACAGAAATGAACTTTGTAGTTTTCAATTGTAATCCTTATTTAAAGCCAATTTAAATTTACACCAAACCGCTTCAATTTTGTAGATAACCCCCTTAGACTATTTTCAACAATTCTAACTAACCTCACTCCAATTTTTAACAAAATCAAAATCCAAACTCACTTCTTCAAGCTTGTTCAATACTGATGAATTACCTTTCTACTTTGATTTTTTAGCACCACATCTTATGAAAAGGGTACTCGAACCATGATTTGAGCTTCATACACAATACCAAATCGAATTTGTCAATTAACAACCAAGAAATGATTGAGTTGAAGAAAAAATAAAAAAGAATGTGACCTAAGATGCGGAAACTAAAAGAATAAAGAAAACAAGATAAACAAAAATAAAAGGGATAGAAAGGTAGACACAAAAGTGGAATCAAAGACAACCAATTCTATAAAAAGAAAAGACCTCCTTTAAATATCCAAATAAACACCTAAACCTATGAGAAAGACCTCAAGAGAATTAGATTCCTGTTAGGATTTTTGCCCTGATTTTCTTACCAAAATTGAGTATTAATTTTCTAATGAGGGAAAATAAAAGTAATACCATAATTACTTTTACTTTTCCTAAAAGAAAATATAAAACTCTTTCATATTTGGCTAACCTATTTCTTCTAGAAAAGATTTTGTACCTCTATAAATAGAAGACCCCCCTTCTCAAACCATAACACAATAGCATCCACAATGTATCCTCTAAAGAGTCTTGTTTAGGGGAAGATTTCTCCCAATAGGTTTTATGTTTTTTTATATTAGTTTCATAATATGTAAGTCGTTTGACCAAACCATATTAATAATATGCTTTTTAGTATGTTTTTTTTGTCTTCTGAATTATCGCCCCTATGGTTTGCAAATTATATGCTTCCGCATGACGCCCTCTCGATTTCGAACCCAACAAGTGGTATCAGAGCCAACGGTTCCACAATCCTATGGGTCCAATGGTTCAACGATGTTGAGGACACGTCAAAGGGATTTCAGTTGCAAGCAATTTGATGATAATGAAGATTTTTGTCCAAAAACTACACGTGGAGATAATTGTCAAACATATTTTCAACAATCCTGCTGTTACATATTTGAAAATAAAGCTCACTTTTAACCCTGCAAAGGGCTCCAATATTTTTAACCCGAAAGGACTCTTATATTTTTAACCCAAAAGGGCTCCATTTTTAAGCATGCCAAACAACAGATATGAAGATTATGTAAAGAACGAAGATAATACATGTGAAGAAGGCAGATCAAGTTTTGTAAAGAAAATCAAGCCAAAAAGGGGAGATTTGTTAGGGTTTTTGCCCTGATTTTCTTACCAAAATTGAGTATTAATTTTCTAATGAGGGAAAATAAAAGTAATACCATAATTACTTTTACTTTTCCTAAAAGAAAATATAAAACTCTTTCATATTTGGCTAACCTATTTCTTCTAGGAAAGGTTTTGTATCTCTATAAATAGAAGACCCCCCTTCTCAAACCATAACACAATAGCATCCACAATGTATCCTCTAAAGAGTCTTGTTTAGGGGAAGATTTCTCCCAATAGGTTTTATGTTTTTTTATATTAGTTTCATAATATGTAAGTCGTTTGACCAAACCATATTAATAATATGCTTTTTAGTATGTTTTTTTTGTCGTCTGAATTATCGCCCCTATGGTTTGCAAATTATATGCTTCCGCATGACGCCCTCTCGATTTCGAACCCAACAAGTGGTATCAGAGCCAACGGTTCAACAATCCTATCGGTCCAATGGTTCAACGATGTTGAGGACACGTCAAAGGAATTTCAGTTGCAAGCAATTTGATGATAATGAGGATTTTTGTCCAAAAAATACACGTGGAGATAATTGTCAAACATATTTTCAACAATCCTGCTGTTACATATTTGAAAATAAAGCTCACTTTTAACCCTGCAAAGGGCTCCAATATTTTTAACCCGAAAGGACTCTTATATTTTTAACCCAAAAGGGCTCCATTTTTAAGCATGCCAAACAACAGATATGAAGATTATGTGAAGAACGAAGATAATAGATGTGAAGAAGGCAGATCAAGTTTTGTAAAGAAAATCAAGCCAAAAAGGGGAGATTTGTTAGGATTTTTGCCCTGATTTTCTTACCAAAATTGAGTATTAATTTTCTAATGAGGGAAAATAAAAGAAATACCATAATTACTTTTACTTTTCCTAAAAGAAAATATAAAACTCTTTCATATTTGGCTAACCTATTTCTTCTAGGAAAGGTTTTGTATCTCTATAAATAGAAGACTCATCTTCTCAAACCATAACACAATAGCATCCACAATGTATCCTCTAAAGAGTCTTGTTTAGGGGAAGATTTCTCTCAATAGGTTTTATGTTTTTTTATATTAGTTTCATAATATGTAAGTCGTTTGACCAAACCATATTAATAATATGCTTTTTAGTATGTTTTTTTTGTCTTCTGAATTATCGCCCCTATGGTTTGCAAATTATATGCTTCCGCATGACGCCCTCTCGATTTCGAACCCAACAAGTGATATCAGAGCCAACGGTTCCACAATCCTATGGGTCCAATGGTTCAACGATGTTGAGGACACGTCAAAGGGATTTCAGTTGCAAGCAATTTGATGATAATGAAGATTTTTGTCTAAAAACTACACGTGGAGATAATTGTCAAACATATTTTCAACAATCCTGCTGTTACATATTTGAAAATAAAGCTCACTTTTAACCCTGCAAAGGGCTCCAATATTTTTAACCCGAGAGGACTCTTATATTTTTAACCCAAAAGGGCTCCATTTTTAAGCATGCCAAACAACAGATATGAAGATTATGTGAAGAACGAAGATAATAGATGTGAAGAAGGCAGATCAAGTTTTGTAAAGAAAATCAAGCCAAAAAGGGGAGATTTGTTAGGGTTTTTGCCCTGATTTTCTTACCAAAATTGAGTATTAATTTTCTAATGAGGGAAAATAAAAGAAATACCATAATTACTTTTACTTTTCCTAAAAGAAAATATAAAACTCTTCCATATTTGGCTAACCTATTTCTTCTAGGAAAGGTTTTGTACCTCTATAAATAGAAGACCCCCCTTCTCAAACCATAACACAATAACATCCACAATGTATCCTCTAAAGAGTCTTGTTTAGGGGGAGATTTCTCCCAATAGGTTTTATGTTTTTTTATATTAGTTTCATAATATGTAAGTCGTTTGACCAAACCATATTAATAATATGCTTTTTAGTATGTTTTTTTGTCGTCTGAATTATCGCCCCTATGGTTTGCAAATTATATGTTTCCGCATGACGCCCTCTCGATTTCGAACCCAACAATTCCCAAGCAACCCTTCTTTCTAAACTTGAAACAATCAAAAGATTCAACAAGCTCTCAAACTCTCAAAAGAGTATTTAATATTCAATATTCATCAAGATAATCTATCTCTAAAATGAGATATTCTCTCTTATTTATAGTCTACACTAATAATTACAAAAATACCCTTAATGAAATAAGGGACTTCTTTAGCATGAGGCTTGAATGTCAAGAATAACCACTTTGCATCCATAGCCTCTTTCTTCTTTTTCACCTTTCTTCCTTGTACTTCCACTTAAGCATATTCTTGAGCTTCAATTCTTCATTCCATGATATTGATGAAGCTCGACTTGCATCACCATATGAGCCAATTCGAGTAAAAGCTGAAAACATAACTACTCTTTTCGATAATGTCTAAATTGTCTCATGTAAAATCAAGTTTAGCTAACCTTCTTCGCGCAATCCCATCTTAGTTTTACACTATTTATTCTTTCTTCATACAATTTACCCTCTCTTTGAAAATTATTAATTAAAAATAAGTTTACATTTTCTAAGAAATTAAATTTTTAGATGAAATAGTCAAGAGTACAGTTCAATATCTGAACTTCCTGAATTGAATTCGTCTGAAGTGTTTAGGGCCAAGCAAGTAATTGGCGTAAACCTTTGATGAGAAACATTGCATTTCTTCATAGATACACTCCCTCTGTCTCAATTACACGTCCCTTAAAGAAACTTTAATTAACAAGAGTTTGACTATCTTACCTTTACTTATGTCTTAGATATAGTCTCCCTTCATTAAGTATTTACTCTATTTATGTGTCATCACTCTATAATTGAAGTGTTTGTTGTCTTCAAGAACAATTAAATATTAAGGATAAAACGGAAAAATGATGATTAATTTTATATTAAACTTTTGAAATGGAAAAGGGACAAATATACCCCCAAACTATGATAAATGGTACGTATATATCCTCCGTCATACTTTGGGTACACATATGCCCCTACCATTAATGAAGTGGTACGTATATGCCCCTCACACTAACGGTAGAGGCATGTGTATCCAAAGTATGACAGAGGGTATATACGTACCATTTATCATTGTTTGGGGTATATTTGTCCCATTTCCATTTTAATTTTTTTATCCCAAATAATTAACCCAAACCCACTACCCGACCCAATAAACCCACTACCCGACCCTGTCCCAATTAAAACCCAAGAGACGCCTATCTAACAAATGCGTTCTTTCCACCCCTATAACGATATATAGACACAATACAGTAACACCCACTACTATCAATTTAAAAAAAAATAAATATTAACCCATAACACCTGAAAACAACACCAAATAAATTGAATCCTTCACGTTTCAATTTCCAACGAAATTCCGTCGGGAAAGCACTACCCATCACTGGTCAACACCATATAGCCACCGTCTCAGTCGAATCGGAAACACCCTACCGGCGAACCATCGCCGCACCCGTAGCTCCGACCACCTCCTGCCTAATCTCCACTCCCTCCAACCAGTAAATACCAACTAGCAGCAGCGACCATCACTGCAATTTGATTGGGGTTCACGTTTAAGAGAAAAACAGAGGGAGTATTAGGTTTGGAACTAAAAATAGAGGTTGGGTCGAGTTGGTTTGAAATCGGGTTCGATCTGTTTATTAGGTCGGATAGTGGGTTTGGGTTAATTATTTGGGATAAAAAAATTAAAATGAAAAAGGGACAAATATATACCCCCGAACTATGATAAATGGTACGTATATACCCTCCCTCATACTTTGGGTACACATATGCCCCTACCGTTAGTGTGAGGGGCATATACGAACCATTTCATTAACGGTAGGAGCATATGTGTATCCAAAGTATGACGGAGGATATATACGTACAATTTATTATAGTTTAGGGGTATATTTGTCCCTTTTCCGCTTCTGAAATGATAAATAATTTGAAACGTCTAGTTTTAGAAATCACGATATATACTTTGAGACGGAGAATAGCGAATAAGAAAAATTGCTTAGCAAAAATGAGTGGTGTGTGCCTTTCTTCTTTTTTGGACAAGAGTAGTCATTCGATGCAACATGAAATAAAATGAACATATTCTTGGGGGGACCATGCTGAATGATTCTTAGGCTCCAAAGTTGTTAATTAGGGTAAGGACGAACTTAAAGTTATTAATTAGAGAATAAGACAGTTCTGCGAAGCTGAACTAAATTAAAGCACTCATCAGAACGCCAAATTAAACTAAAATTAACCAGGGTCACCATTTAATATCTTAGGAGAAGAGATAAATTAAACAAAATCAATTTAAATAAGTTGAGATTATTACTCTTTCCATTCCATATTATTTGTCCATTTTTTCCTTTACACGCCATTTAAAAAAATCATAAATAAGAAAAGTATTTTTACTAATTTATCCTATAACTTTTTTAATATGCCCTATTATTCATGTGCCTTATCTATCAATACAAAGATTAACAATGAATGAACTTTTTTAAAATTTTACATTTTTTATACTTTCAAAAAGAATCATCTTAAGGGCAAAATGGAAAAAAAATTTAATTAATTTTATTTTACTTTTATAAATTGACAAGTAATTTAGGACAAATATTTTTAATAATATGGACAAATAATATGGGACGGAGAAAGTATTATTCAACTAAAACCAGAGTGTGGCTCCTATATAAGGAATCGCTTTGACTTCCCTAGTCGATGTTTAATTTGTTTAGTAGTACTAACTCTTCTTTTTTTAGTTTATTATTAGGATTAAAGCTACTTATTATCTTGGGATAATTAAACACTTGTGATCACATTATCAACAATAACTTTTTTGGCAACTTGTTATCCTTAATGAAATTGGTATACAGCGGTTTAGATGCTTCTATGATAATATATGATCTTAAATGGACATGATAAATTATTCCTAACTCCACATTTAGTTTCCTGATTACTACCTCTTTAGCTAATTTGGCTTCTAAATGGTCTTGTTTCCTTTTTTTGGTCTACTAAAAATGTGTTTTGTAATGCACAAAATGTTTGATGAGTTTCCAGATTTTTTTTTTATTTTTTGGCAGAATAAGAGAACCAAACAATAAATTAGGTAACAAAATATAAGAACATAGATGATGCTGACAAGCTGAAAATAAGGTAGTTCATTTTTAGATCGAACCAGCTATTTGATCAGGCATTTTTGGAAATTTAATTTGCCTCTAAATACTCCATTCGTTTCATTTTACTTGTCTCTATACTAAAAGTAGATGTTTAAAATTACTTGTCCATTTTCGCAAATCAAGAGAGTTTTATTACTTCTTTCTCATACTACCCTTAGTATTAAATAACTACTTAAAGTAACACTACAAGTCAAATTTAGAGTTCTAACGCTTCATTAATACCGTTAATTTGGTAAAATACACATCTAATTAAAACTTTTTTAAGGAATACGCCAAGTCAATAGGGGCCAAGTAATATAAAACGGAGGGAGTTGTTTTTACTGGAGAAATAAAAAAGAAAAAAGATGAAAGTGTTCCATAGAACATTTGCATGTTCTTTCCTTTACTATTGCTAAGGATAGGAATGGGATATTAGTCATAACATGGCATTAGATAAATGGCAAGATGAAGAATCCTTTTTCTGAGAAAAGGAATGAGAACATCAGCCATAATATTTCAGAAAATAGTGAATGGACTTTGGAATCTGAATTCTGGAGATATTTTTTTAATTTTTTTTTGTTTAATCATTTGATTTTTGAAACCTACTGCTCTGGTTAATTCAAATAATCTCGGTAATTCGTTATTTCCCTCTTTGTTATTCTTTTCCATCCTCTTTAGGTTTACTCTTTAGCAAAAATAAAAAAACAAAAGAGAAAGTTTGTAGCTTAATTTGGCAATATGTTAAGTTAGTGAAATATAGCAATAAATGCTGAGCCAAATTTTTTTTTTGAGAGAAATAGAAATAAATATCCAATATTCGGTTCATTATAATAATTTATTCAAAGTCTCCATAGTACAAATTTAAACTTACAAAAATGCACTATTCACTCCTAAATTTGAAAAAGGAACAAGATTTGGATTCTGTAATACTTTATTCCCCAATTTTATTATCTGAATATCGAATTTACGCAGGTCCGTATAAATAACAAAATTCCATCATACCATCGAAAGTTGTGGTGAAGTGGTAAGTACTCCTCCATCCTTAACTAGAAGTCTCGGGTTCTAGTCCTGAGTATGGATTCATCTTTGGTAGGAATGCTTAACCCCCATAGAGGGACTTCCAGCCGCATATCCATATTAGTCGGGATCCAATATGAGTATCGAACACACTAGTAGACTAGACTGGACCTGCACGGCCCTCCTAATAATATCCATAAATGACCTATTTTTGATAATAGATGAACATTGTCGTATGTAAATTCGGGTGCATGATAGACATCGGTACTCCAGCGCATTTCTCCTTCTGAATCCGGATGGAAAAGAAAAAAAAATTCCATCATAAAACTAACTTAATTGATCTTAGGGGCCTTAAGCTCAAATAAAGAACAAAAATACATTAGGGGCCCTAGGGGAAGTTTCTTAAAATCGAACTCACCATGAATATGCTACTTGCTGGTTGTACGGACACAAGTTCTTTAATTACATTTTGCCCCCTCAATAATATACCTTTTTTCACTTTTCTTTGTGATGTAACTTTCGGTTCTAGTCACTTTTATTTATTAATTTTGATAGAATTTGGAATTAAGGGATCTTAAAGAAGAATGCTTCCCAAAAAAGGCAGGTACCTCTCCCCTCCATTCTTCAAGAAACTTGATTGAATTAAGTGAACTGCAGGTATAGATTCCTCTATATAATATAATATATATCATGTATTTGCCATGACATCTCATTCTCCTCTCATGTTATTGGAAGATTGTAAGTCAAAAGTTGCACCTTATTTTCTTCTGAATTTACTTGTGACATTACATTACATAAACATATATATGCTAATAGTGCTATACATTCTAAGGCCACCTTAAGGTGATAGGACGATGTTTTGAGGTGACATTAGTCATTTTGCTAGTCTCTTGAACATTTGAACCCACTTATTTTGCTCCTTAAGCTCATTTTTGGTAATAACTTTATTTGATGGAGAAGTAGTGCTAATTTTGGCCTTTGTATTAATATAGTAATATGTAACTGTTGAAGAGTCCCAAATCGAAAAAAAAAGAGATGAATGGTCTCCTTATATGGTCTTGGGCAATCCTTATCACTAGAGCTAGCTTTCGGAGTTGAGTTAGGTCCAAACTGATCCACTTCGATCTTAACATGGTATCAGAACATGCAACACTCATCTCAATTATGGTTTCATGATGGTGGGCCCCATATTAAATTATCCACGCTCCAGATGGCCAGCCTTGGGTGTGAGAGGTGGGTGTTGAAGATCAATCCCACATCGGATGAAAAAGAGATGAGCGGTTTCTTTATATGATCCTGAACAATCCTCCCCTCTGTAGCTAACTTTTAAGGTTGAGTTAATTAAGTCCAAGATCCAGAGCATCTATGCCAATTGTATTGAGTTTTTTTTTTTTTTTTTAAAACTAACATACAATAATATTATTATGACGAAATAGCTAACATTTTACTCAAGGTTTATCTGAGAGACTAATGAGGATTGAGGATATATAACACTATGTAAGTTAGCGATGTTTGGCATGATACTATAAAGGGTCTCATGCCTAATAAGCACCCTTCCCTATTTGATTGTACATATATTTTTTTATTTTTTTTTTGTTTCCCACCCGGTGTTCGGTACTGGCATTGGAGCCCCGACTAATCCGGATCGCGCACTGCAGGGTCCATTCTGGGGGTGGCGCTCCCAACAAGATTTTCTCCATACCCAAAGCTCGAACCTGAGACCTCTGATTAAGGGTGGAACAGTCTCACCACTACACCACAACTCATGTTGATAATTATACATATATCTGTTCAACGTAATAAAGTATAAAAGATTGATAAAGATATCTAACAGAAAATGTCACTTATCTTTTGACTATCCATTTTTATTTGCTTCAATACATTACAAATGAGGATCAAGAAGTGTAGTAAGATGATTGAGATTTTTATGTTTTAATCAAAGGTCTCAAGTTCAAACTACTAATGAAGAATCTTTCAGTAGGGGGTATTTTATCCTCCTTATTAGTAGATCTACTTGACACAATCTGAATTAATCAGACCAATAAATATCAAGTACTGAATTGTTAAAGCCCGTAGACAGAAAAGGAAAAAAAGGAACACTACAAATGGTGCACTAAGCTTACGTTGAATGACGCATGCACCATTATTATGTTGGAGCTAAGAAAGTTGCTATAGAATGTCTACTGTGGTTTATTCTCATTGACTACCATAAAACATAGTTAAGTGGCTACCTGTGTCTAGCATTACAAAATTTAAACATTAAAAATAAAATATCGAAACCCTATTGACATCATTCAAATTAAGACAAAAGTTGATTATCATAATATCACTAAACTTCCAAAAGGTCGTCGCACTAAGAAGAAAATTGACTTATAACTTATCATTGAAGAAGATATGTCAATACTATCTCGAACTGAAGTACCAAATTGCTGCCAAATTATTTATTTCTTCCTTGTTTTTTTCTGATAATGACCCATGATCTATGCAAATTACCTTGTTTTTTTTTTTTTTTTTTTATTTTTTTTATTTATGAAGTAAAAGTTAGACCGTGATTAGTAGTCCTTGTGCATGCGCCATGATGTTACATGAACAAAATGCACCAAAATCTAAGCAAGCCGCCCGATGAGAAATAAATGAATTCAAGATAATTGGCAAATCTAAGAAATTTCACGTACGATTTGTCACAAAATAAAAGTTAAATAATCTTTTACACCAAAGTCAAACTTTGAGAATATTTATCAAATTTACAGAAAATGGCTTTTTGAGATCTTTGGATACAATTGTATATTGGCTAATGATAACACATATTAGCTCACATGTCATTATATATATATTCTAGCAATAAGTGATCAATAAGCACAACCTATGGTACATGTATAGATGTGGAAAGTAAAAGGAATAATACATGGTTAAATATATTAACTTGGCCTCAATTATTAATTAAATATTCTAACTTTGAGAATACGTATCAGACACCTCAACAACTTGTCTCTACTGTGTCTCGGGAATATATGATACTGATGGGACACATAATTTGGAGGTGTTTAGATCATCATTTTGTAAGTTGGAGCGTTCAACTGACACAGTGAAGACGAGTTGAGGTGTCTAGATGTGCATTCTCAATATTGGAGTGTTTAGTTGTCAGTTGAGACCAAGTTAAGATCTCTCTCTCTCTATATATATATATAATGGCAATGTAAAAGTATGCATGAGACAATATAGTTGTGGTTTGTAATGTTATGAACGGAAAATAACAACTATTATGTGCCAATCTTAATTAAGCAAGTTACGATCAATTATATGATTTTCATTGTTCATGTTACTCTATTTAAATTCGTCTTAATGCAATATAATTACAAATTTCTCCATTAGCTAGTTGAAGCTAATACCAAAAGTTATGTCTTCCACCATATTAATGTTGTCTAATCAGCTCGGGTTAGCCCCTTGGATCATCTCTCCATAACATTGAATATCCAACTCAAGTGCTACTGTGCAAGAGCAAACTAATAATATTTGTTGAAGAAGAGCCTACTTTTATTTTTCTTCCTCTTCCTCTTCAAAGATAGAGTGTCTAGTTCATTAAGATTCATGATCAACCACATAGGGTAAAACCCAATTAGTAAGTCCAAGAAAATAAATCAATTATTAGTGATGTTCATTCACTCAAGAAACAATCGTATTTGTTTAAAGCAATTTGTGTTAATTAGCTAGCTAGAATATGATACGATTATTTTATTGTAGCTTACTGCAAACAATCATATTCTCTGTGTTTAACTTTGTTTGTGTGATTTTGATTTGACACAGAGTTTAGGAAAGTAAAAAAAAGATTTTTAAATATTATGGTCTTAAACTAAAGATATGTAAAATGGACCAAGATGTTTTTTGATCTTATGGCCTTAAACATATTATATGAAAAGTTGAAATTAAAGAATTGCTAAAGAAAAGAGACATTCTTTTTTAAACGGACTAAAAAATATAGTAAGACAAATACATTGGAAACGGAAAGAGTATGTAATTTATTAACTTATCTAACTCCGGCATAGCTACAACATCAAATGATCAATATAGCACCATAGCATTATAGAAATAGATTTGAGATAACTTTTAGCAAGGAGAACAAACACAAGGTATATACATGTAGACACATAATTTTAACTAAAAAAAAACAACTATACGATTTTCTATCAAATTAGCAGCAGGTGAGTTAAAGTATACTGAGAAAGAAATCAAAAGATTCAGTCTTTATAAGCATAAGTCATTTCAGAAAAGACATTTTTAGGATCATTAATTAGTGAAGTTTATCTTTGAGGAATCCATTGCTAAATTCACTTAAAAAGGAAGAGAAATCATGAGCGAGTCTATGCAAGTGTTGAAAAACCACTAAAACCTTTGAATATAGAATCAAAGAAAGTTAGTATTATATAAGTATTACATAGCTTTTCAAAATGTGATAATATATTTTAATTGCTTCAGAGGCATCATTAGGTTAATATCTTCTTTTAGTTAATTGAAGGGTCATTTATTAGTTTGGCTCCACCTTATTGTTGATTCCTAATGACCCACGTTTGCTCATTTCAAAATTCTAACAGTGCTTCTTGTCATTTCAATTTTACTTTTTTTTTTTTTGGGGTGGGGTGGGGTGGGGGGGGTTAGAAATGGTTCTTGTTTTATTACCTTATTTTGCCTAATCATAATTATTATTCTATCTTAATTTAATGCACTAATGTAAACTAATCATTAAGCTCCATGCAAATATCAAGGTTTATCATAAGTAAATTGATCTAGCTAAAGTTTGCGCCGAAGAAATAACAACCACTAGTTACTCAATATAAATTGTGTTTGTGGGGTTGGATTGTAAGTGGAAAATATAATGATGCACTTAACTAACATATATATAACAATATAAGTAAAATATACAATTGAAAATGCCAAGCTTTTGGTGAGTTAATTAAGTATCCACAGATGTTACTCGTAGCCACAAACGTACATCTTTTTTTTTTTTTTTTTTCATTCTGGTGTCCGTTATTCGTATTGGAGCTCGATTTATTCGAATTCACGCATTGCTGAGTCCATTTTTGAGGAGGGCACTTCCGACATGTTTTTTTTCATACCAAGGCTCGAACACGAAACTCTGATTAAGGGTGAACCAATCCAAAATAAAATTAGTACACCAGAGTTTTAATTTCTTACTAATAATGCAATATGTGTTCGATAATTCGCAAACTTAGAAAGAAAAAAAAAGAGGAAATTATCTTGTATATACTTTTTCGATTGTTTATTGCAAGTTGTGGCAACATTTTTATATAATTATTGAACTATGGAACTAATTGCAAGTTATGGCAATTTAAAAAAAATAATAATTTTGATTCTTTTTTTGAAAAAATCATTTAATACATATTTATTAATCTAATTATCTCCTTTTTTTTTTTAGTGTTTAATATTTTATCTCTTTTAAATAAATGTGTGGATAATTATGGTAGAAATAAAATCTGATCAATAATTTATCTTCATTTATTCACGTTTTTTTTCCTTTTTTCAGAAAAGTTACATGTTTCTCTATAACTCTCTTTATTTGAATAAAATACATTTATTCACGTTCTGGTATGTTGAAAAAGAAATGTTGAAATGTGTATATTATGTATGCATTTTATGTGTTAATAGTATAGATATATACATATATATATAAACGAATTCACTAAAAATCATAGAGTTCGACATTATGTTTTGTGTGTGATTATAAGTTCTTCATTATGTTCTATCATATCCATTGACATATTTTTCATTGTTATGTACAATGGATATTTAACAAAGAAATCGACAAGTCTTTTTTTGGTCTAGATACACCATGACTTCTGTATCATTGTGTATGATTATTGGTGGGCATCTATCATTTATAATGTACTTAATTTCAATTTGAATTGAAGTACTGTCGATCTTGAGTTGAGTTGCCATCACATTTACCAATCCTTTATACTTGGTATTCGCATCATACATAATCCCATCTACAAATAAATTTTTAGGTCTACATATTCAAAAAATACAGAATTATTCAGTAATTAATATGCGAAAATAGTTGGAGATATGTAATTTAAAATCAAAACACACTTTAAAATTCAAAAATATATACATGAATAACCCAAAAAAACAAAATGAATCTGTTAAATGTTAACAAAAAATCCATCAAGACTAATATCATCATCTTGAATTAATGTTTAAAAAAATATTTGCATTATGTCTGTTATCTCCTAAATTTTGTTGTAATTAATTAATAAATTTTAACTTTTGAATAATTAAAAAATCACAAAATTATGTAATTTTAATATGATAAAATACATGTGACATCCCATCTTCCTCCATGCAATATCATTATTGAAGGTAAACTTGAGAATCGAGATATTAGGGAGCCAGTCATCTGTTCAAAAGTTTCAAGAACACAAAATACACTCTGAAGGAATTCATACAGTTGCACCTTTCGAAATCACAAAAAATTAAGAAAAGAAAACAAACTAGAAAGCAACTAAATTAGGAATGGAGAAAACAAATTGAATTTTGCTTATTTATTTGAGTTTCTCACACAACTATAAGAAGATATTTTATAGCCTTAAGAATAACGTCGTATTCAAATAAATACTTAAATCAGTATTTTAATAGATCTTTTTAACTCAAATATGTGAATTGATTGACAAATTTCTGAAGATATAAGAAGATATTTGAATTTTTTGAAGAAATAAGATGAAGAAAGCAATTGTTGGAGAAGAAGACATGTTTTGGATATTATAAAGGATAGAGGAAACCATTTCAGAAAGAAAAATGGGGATGATATCCTGATATTAACTGCTATCTATTTTTAAGAGCATGAAAAGGATTTTTTTCCTTTTTAATATGATTTTTTTTTTGACTAAAAAGCAAATTGTAATTTCTTTTCTGTTTTAAAAAACTTTGCTATAGCTTGCAATCTAACAAATATTGCTGCAACTTGCAAAAAACAATATAAGGATGTATATATAGTTACTTTTCCCAAAAAAAATGTATTTGGTATGATAGAAACTATTTCTCTCAAGACATACAGGTAATTAAAGTCGGGACCATTAATGTCCTCAATCAAAATGGAAAAATTGCTATACGGGAGGAAGTCATTTCCCTTTATACTAATCCTATCTTATTCAATTTCACTTTTGCATCAGCACAGGTTGACACACAATTCTGATTTTCTGTAGTCAAAAATTAATAATTTTGGGCTTTCTAGTCATTAAATAACAGAAAATATTATTTTTACACATTTTCAATTTAAAATAATTTAATGATAATTATTCTTATTTTTATAAATATTAGATTTTTTATTAATTTCTTGTCATTTCAAATAATTTCAATAATCCTTATTTTGTCACTGTCTTCTGCACATAACAAATATTACTACAGTTTTATTCTAAATAATCAAATCATTTTTTCTTTAATTCTGTCTCAACTCAAAATCTAAGGGTCATGATGACATCTACACTATTCCTCCGATAGGTGAGTCAACCCTTCCCCCAAATTGAAACATCAAGACCACATGTGTAAGTAATAAAAATAGTGGAAATAAGTCTCAAAATCCAAGCTTTCATAAATAGAATAGAAGTGCGGGAATAACAAAATACATCCAAGACCTAGTGTCAGCATTATAAGAGCATCTCAAATTTAGTATATCTATTTCATGCTGCAAGATTGTCTGAAATAGTAAAAAGACAGAAATATAAGGATAGAGGAAGCACGATGCTACCCTGAACGTCAAGTAACTCACCAAAGCTTCTAAAGTATATTGCCCCGGACAGAGAATCAGTGGGGGGCATGATAGTGCTAGGATCTGCATCGAAAGATGCATCAAGAGTAGTATAAGTCAGATAACATGTGTACGATCGGTAGACATCATAGGCCCATCGAGCAAAATTTATACTACTATATCATAAATAATATGAAATGTATCATACTAAGGCCCCATTTGACCATAGATAGTATTCACTTTCTTCCGGAATATGTTTTCACTCTATTCCGGAATACTTGCTTGGCCATAAAAAAACCAAATACAACTTCGGAAATTTGAAAAACACTTTCAACTTTATTTGGTTTAGCTTTTAAATTTTTTTTTTCAAAAAAATTCTAATTTTTTTATTTTCATAAAATAACCCCATAATTTATTTAAATTTATTTTTACTTTTTATATTTTTTTTAAAAATACATTTGAATTCTAAATATTAACTCCAAAATACTATGCCAAACACTACTCCAACTCTATTTTCAACTTCAAAAATTTCAAATAAAATAAATGTGTTTTTTATTTTCATGATCAAATGCCTACTAAGTCATATACCTCGAACCCACAAACTCAGAGAAAATGGGAAGAAGGTAGCTAACCAGAATCATTTGATAAGTAAAATGCAATAACACCAAGCGAGGAAGACAAATTTTAAAAAAATGCAAAGCAATTGCAATATGATAATATGCAATGCAATGTGATGCAATATTGTATGTGAATTTTAGAAAATATTCTTTTTATGTGGACCGTGTGATTTTTCTTGGCTTTGTTGTAAGTTCAAAAGGAGTTGAGATGGATCATGAAAAGGTAGATGTTATTAGGAGTTGGCCAACCCCTAAGTCTATTAGTGATGTTAGAGGCTATTGTTAATGGTCAATAATCTTACAAGTATACACCTGCTCCATAGTAGCATGCTGTGAGTCAGGACCTATGGGAGACTCGTGAAGTCCATATCCCCATACGAAGCTATTTTTTCGGGCATGCAAATTAAAATTTTACCTCGATATCATAGAATAATCAATCACCCAGAAATATTACCCTCGGGCATACATTTATCACTTTGTTATATTCCTTATACCATATCTACGATCCATGAAAATGAATGTGTATGAATGATTACAATAACAAAGAAAGTTCAAATGCAATAGAAATATGTGTATCCCTTTCAAAACAGTGTCTTTAGGCTACTAAGTTACTCAAATAAGTAGATTGCTTTCAACTTTGTGTCCTCAGACCAATAACTTTCTCAAATAAGCAAATTGCTTTCAACATAGTGCTTTGAAGCCATTATATTATCAGGGTATAGGATAACACATGAACAAGGTGATGCACAACAAATAAGTAATTGAAGTCATAAAATGTCTATCAGTTAGGTCCCAACCTAGACTTACACATGGATAAGTCATTCTTCCCAATTCATCGAATCCACCAATAGGCCCAACCCATAACACACTTGATACAATAAGCTAACACTCAAGCAAAGTCTAAGAGAGTAAGTCATAACCCACCTGAATGCCAAGCAAATGTGCCACAAATCCTAACAAATGCGTCTTTCCTTTTTGAACAACCTCAATATACTCTCAATCTATTAATAACATACTCTACATGAGTATACAAGTCTACCAATACCCATATAGCTATACTTTTATCCTGACCCAAAAATTTAATTCAAAAGTCAACTCCGAGCCTCCAAGGTCAAAATAATAATTTTATTTCAAGATCAATTTATCCATAAATTAAACTTATTTTAGTATGATTTCTTGTATTTTTATATCAGTATATCATTTATTGAATTTTGTTGTCTAAATGGCCATAAAGTTAGGAAACACTGCAAATTATCAGATTTTGGGTGATTTGCAGCCACATTTTTTAGCGTAGAGCAATTGATGCAGTGCAAATCAGAGCGTGAAAAGAATAATAGAACTTGTATCTAGGACCCAATAGAGGAAGGTTAAATATGGAGTAGAATACGATCGCAAACCTATTGATGACTTGGACTGAAAGATGACGACCAATACTGGAGAGGAAACCTGTGAACAGAAGAATACAGACCTTGAAATGACTTCACTTCTGCAAAGTACGCCATGAAGCATCTCCAGTAAAACCTAAAAGGCAATTGATGGCGGCACGAAGTTGACTCCACAATTAAAGTAAGTGACGATCGTGAAGTGGACCACAAAGCTTGTCGGTGGAACTTATCTTATTATTTTAAGATTCTACTTTTCCGGACCATTAAAAATAGACATGTAGGCTTTTATTGTTAGAGGTAAACACTTTTACATAAGTTTTAGCATAGTTTAGTTCTTGTCGTCCAAGTTTACTATTGTTTTAGTTCTTGAATAAAGTCTTCAACTTTATTCAAGCTTTCAACATTCTTAGTAAGTTAATGCATCCTTTTTATTTATATTCTTATTTTTTTTATTATCAATATGAGTAGCTAAATCTTCTACTGAAGTTGTAAAATTCAATCAGATTGTAAAGTCATAAAGCTATCGTGTAATTGTTTGTTACTAGAGTTATTAGACATCAAACTTTGTTTGTTCTTAATTAAAAGGCTTAATGATTTCAAATATTAACCTACGCCATGATATATCTTAATCTATAGACTCAGAAGAGTGAGTTAAAATTTGGTAAAAGAAGATTTATATGAATATGAGCCACTAATCCTTGTTTGATAGAGTCGTATTAAACAAAATTGAATCTACTTGGCATAATAGGCCGCTCTTATTGTCAATAACTCATATAGTTGTGGAAGCATCATATGCAGATAAATCATTAATAAGCTTGAAGGAGACTGAGTGGTAGTGCATGAGGCTGAGTGCATATTTATAACCCTAAGTGTATGTAGTTGCATGATTACCGACAAACAAAGCAATCCATTATGGAGATACAATCTTAGTAATTTAATCTCATAAGTTTTACAATCATATTTAATTTTAGTCTTAGTAGTTTAGTTTACAATCTTTCACTGCAACTATTATAGAGAAAAAATCAGTTGTAAATTGAGTAGCCATACCGATATGTATATGCAAGAAGTTCTCCCATATTTCCTGTGGATTTGATACATTATAGTTGAGTTACTATTATACATAAGACTGCATTACATCAAGATTGAAGATGTAGCTTGAGCGTATCAGGAACCATTGTCACCCTTCGCTAAAACAGTCATAACTTTGTCCATATATCAGAATGACGAGCAGTTTGAATTTTTGAAAACTAATTCAAAGGGCTACCTGTCACGACCTAAATTACCGAATCGTGAGAGCACCTGCTTTAATCCATCTAGATAGGAGAACCCCTTACCACCCCTTAATAAAAATATGACGGAAGTCTTTGTTAAACTATTAAGCAAGCCTTATTACAAGATTTTATGATCAAATAAGGAAATAAACTACCCTAGGATCTAGTCTAAACAGGTACAAGAGATGCTAAAGAGGAAATAAACAAGACACAGATTCCACTATGAATGAGAAAGTGGGAGCTGCCGAATGATCGCTATCGCAATAGTCAAGAAACCAACACTGAATCCTTTAAAGGCTATACCCCGAATAGGGTATAGCAATAGTAGCACCAGTACAAACCATACGTACTGGTAAGCCTCATCGGTTGACCCAAATTGCATTACACTAATATAAAATAAATATTCAAAAGAAATATGCATTCCTTTACTCTCCTTTTCGAATACTTAGGACTACCCCATTCCTATTTTTTTAGCTCTAGTTATGAACCCCAAGCACAACACCCCACCTTATGACTCTATTTCCTCCCCCCTTCCTGAATTACTAAATTCGTCCCCACAGTGGGGATTACCTTGACTTCGGAAGATAACTACGACAGGAAATCCTAGGCCTGAACCTATAAGGATATGGTAAGCCGCTTAGCAAGCCTCGAGAAGACTCACTCGGATATGTAACCTGCCCTCCGTCCCAAATACTAGGTCGAAATTCCTCTTTTACACAGCACCAGGCCTTCTCTCTATCCTGCTAGCTTAGGATTCCTTACCCAACCCCCACCTACTTGGTCATCCCGCTACCCGACGTAAAAACAAGTCAAGACAATTACAAGATAAGAAATATACCATGACCCAAACACCCTTAAACTAAGAGACAACACAACAAGTTACCCATGCTTAAGCTAACGTATACTTAGCATCACGACCAACCATAGATAATTAGGACATCATACCAACAAGCCAACACATTAGCACCAAGTCATGTTCAAACAAGCTATGCAGACAATTTCAAGAAATGATTAGTTAAATCAAACCATAACCAAGTTGACATAACATCCAGGCATTCCAATACAACATAGAAATCCATTTCATAAATACCAGTTGAAGGATCATATTTAATTCCAAGATTAATGTCAACATATCAAGACTCCATTACGTACATTCCTAAAATATATGATCTATACTGAACCATGCAAGGATCCCAAACATAAATAGCATATAAATGTATTCCCCGGTTCACTCATGGGACCGTCAAACTCACTCGTCCCTCATACATACATGCTATGGGTCATGCATCCACCCTTTAGACATGATCTATAGGGGACAATGACCGTCTATGTACTAAATCTCAGTCACAAGTGTCTGCCAACCTTGTTCCACCGAAAACCCGCAAGAACATTCTAACTACCGAACATCTCACAATCAAAAGGAGGTAAGTCCATTATATAATTACCATAAAACATTGCAATGACCACACCAAACAACATGATTTAACCGCCACCCTACAAGTAGTAAACATGCATACGTAATACAAATGGGATTAAACTATAATCCATCCCCCACTCTATCGGTTAGGACTTTAGCCATGACACACCCAAACTACTTTGCTCCTAAGACCACCCCAAGGCTTCTTCCTTAGAATCTTCGGAGATTTTCCTACCACCTTACTTGGTGTAATTAATTACCTTTAGGAAAAATTAACAACCGATAATCATTGTTTCACTACCACAATGACAAGTATACAACCATAAATTATCTAATTTATAGCACATACATAGCATAAACATGATAAAATATACTGACAGCCCCAAATAATGCTTTATCCAAACCTTTAACTAATTTTAACCACCTAACTCCATGCCCAAAGGTCTAACATGGAATCTCCCATTCATCTAAGTTATAATCATGCTCTCTAACCTGAGTCAGTGCTGCTCAATTTAAACCTTAGCTTACTTGAATGTCAACCAGCTATAGGAAGGACGAACCAATGCAATCCTAGTCTGAAGTCAAGGTCGTGAATGCGCTAATCCTCGAAAATCTATGAGTTATACCCATCCGCACCCCTTTCTCCTCCTCTCCATGGTTCTAAGACATGGGAGGCAACCCTTAGGGTTTTTGGAGCCTCCCATGTTGTTACTTCAGTCTAAATAGAGAAGGGGGAAATAAATCCCACTTAAGTTGCATTTTGGACCGCGTCACTTTGCTATAGAGGGGTTTTACCACCATAGAGGTACCGCTATAGCAGAATAATTACTGGTTAGCGGGCTGTTGTTAGCACGGTCCTAAAGTTTAAACCCTCAAATTGTAAATATACGTGGTCTCGCGCATGTTTCAATTAATAGCCCAATAATTTTTGAACTCCGCACTAACTCTGAGGTGTATCCTAATAACGATGGATTCAGTCGTTACAACAGATACCAATTTGCCCATCGTTCATCCCCGAATGATCAAAGAAGAAATGGTCCAAGTATAGATACTTGAACTTAACACCTCCCAGCGAGATTGTAAGCCACTAATTACTACTTTCCGGATCCTAATTCAAAATTCAAACTACCCGATGAATTTTATCGAAACACAACGGCTCAAACCTCGATTCACTAATGACACGAATCGAAACCTTGCCACAGGTCACTCTGGGAAAGGTCCTTCATGCCCTCATGAGCATGATGCGACCAAGAAATTTACTCTCCAAAGGCTAAGGAAATATTACCCGAAACTAGTAGAACTACAAACATCGGACGGGGTATTAAAGGATTGGAATTCAAAATTCTACAGAATTCGAAGCGGGTTCCCGCTGTTTTGCGATTTTTTGAATTTCAAACACTTAGGAAACGAAAATTTTCAAATTTGATTTTTGAGAAGAGTCGCCACTTGATTAATTTAAAGGAAAATCAAGAAAACCTTTTTAAAAGAACTTTAAAGATTTAAAATAGAAAAATCTCAAAGTTAAGAAATTCTAGGTAAGCGGTTCATATTAATACTTTGGGAAGGGTTTTAAGGCATCCAAAGTATCTGCTAACTTGCGGTTATCCAGACTATTTGAAAACAACCTTATTTGACTAACTTTGAAAAGAAAGAAATTATTTGTTTGAAAAGAAAGTGATAAAGGAAAAATTTACGCAAACATGCTTTTGGAAACTTAATGGGTATTTGTCTAGATTTTAACCAAACTTAAGAGTTTAATACAATCAAGTAACTAAGCATGAATTTACAAAATAACTAAAGGAGAAGAGTTGAAGTTTGGGCCCCTGCTTTGACCCATTAGAGCTGCCCAACTTTGGGCTGATTTTCTATGGACTTTAAAGTCCATTTCAGCTATGTATAACAACTGTATACATCCTACAATTCCCTTTATATTCTGTATACTACTGTGTATTGGGATAAGCTTGGGATGCTGCTGCCAAATGCTTTGGGCTTTGGCCCATTTTTCACTCCATCACCTGTATATCAGCTTCCACCACTTGTATACAACGTATGTCTGCTGTATATTAGCGCAATTCAGCCCATTTATGACTTTGGCATGGGGTCTCGACTCTAGAATTTGGGCCTTAGCCCATGACAATGCAGGGTACGAGAGTCCATTTGGACTCATGTGAAGAGTTCATGCATAAAAGATAAAAGGATAGGGATTAGGATATATCTCCATGGAATAAATTCAAATGGGAATAAAGTTTGCATATCAAATTAAAAATTCAGTTTTGGTCAATTATAAGCTACCGATTCCCAACAAAATAATGACATCCCATTATTACTATCCAATAGCTAAGTCAAGTACTTCTTAGTCAAATAAAATTGTTCCAACAGACTAATGCACCTTTGACAGAAGTTGACTTAATGCTCTATGCGAAACCAAATCTGAAGATCTAGTGCAAGTAATGGGAGTCATGGCAAGGATGAGAATTAGATATATTATTAAGCTCATAATACATGCGTCAAGACAGTAGTAGGAAAAATAAATAAGAAATAATTTGCAGACAATAATCATCTATCATATATTAGGAAAATAAGACATGGACTTTATGGTTTAAAATCTATCTTGAACCAGCTTCTTTTACTACTATATCAAATATCACTAAGACAACAAATTAGCTTATATTTTAGTTGGAACGTGACAAAGAACGTGATAACGAAAAAGATCAACATTGTAACACCCCGTACCTACTAAACCCTACTTGACGACGTTGAACAATGTTTACTTAAGTGTCGCGAGCCAAAAGTATGTATTATGTAATGTTATTGATGATATAAGTGATATTGGTCCTAGTACATGGGACTAGACCTTCTTGGGAGGTGTAATACCCCGTATGTTGTCGAACGTATACGACTACGTGTACATTTATAGAATTAATTAAACATGAGAGAGTTGAAGAATTATGAAATTATTTGTTGGGGCTTATATGAGTCTTGAGCCATTGGGCCAAATGAGGCCCAAAGATCATAAGAAAGACTTGGCCTAATGGGGGCAAAAATGATCCAATCTTCCATCTGACCAAATCAACCATGCATTTAATGCCAAGAAATTGACAAGAGTGACTTGAGGGATATCTATATCTATATCTATATCTATATCTATCTATCTATCTATCTATCTATCTATCTATCTATCTATCTATCTATCAATCTATCTATCTATCTATCTATCTATCTATCTATCTATATATATATATATATATATATATATATATATATATGAGGAATTATTCCATTGATGGGCTCAATTAACAAATTGTCAATGAATTAAAAGAGGCCCAAATATTAGTATGCAAGACATGGCTCAAAAAGGGCATTCTTGACCCATTCTTGACTCATTCTTGCAAGAATAAGACCCTACATTATTATTGGACCAAGTGGTTGGATAAAGAGGGACTTAAAGGGGCTATAAATAGAGACAAATATCAGATTTTAATTCATTTTGGACACCATGCCTTTTCTAGAATTTTCTCCACATTTCCACAAACCCTAGGCCTTCATCACTTTGGCCAAGATCATCATCTTGCACACTTTGGTAAGTGCTTATGCTTATGATTTAATATATTATGTTCATTATAGAGTGATTATATGATGTTGGTTATGTTTGTGATGTATTGAGAATTCACTATGTGTGTAATATTGTGCTTTTGCTAAATCGGAGGACGATTTTGTCTTGTAACCTTGAACATGGATTTGTGGTATTGAAGGAATTGAACCTTATGGATTCAATATTGACATGTTATATATGATTATAGTCTTGAATTGTTTTGTCATGGTGTATAACGTTTGGAAGTTCTATTGTGCAATTGGTTACGATTTTGGTGGCGTATTGGCCGTAAAATATAGTTTTGGGTATTGTATGCATGTTGTGAGACCATGGATGATTTTTGGCATGTTAAATGATCAAAAATATGTTAAAATGAGTTTGGTCATGATCATGGACCATTCATGGCATTAAAAGACCCAAAAAGAAGCCATTTCGGACCGAAATGGGCACCCGCCCTCGCAGACGAAGCACCTGCGGGCGCAGCTGCCAACGCAGGTGCCTCTGGCTACTACCAAAGGTCACCTGCGGATGCAGTTCATCCACCTTCGGGTGAAGGTGGCTTAGCGGATTGGCCCAGAACTCCGAATTGCTTGTTTTTGCATCCCTTTGGCCCCCCGAAACCCCTATAGCCTTCATGGATGTAATTATCAACTTTTGATGTCGTTTTAATAACTTTAAAGTGTTGTATGGAGGCATGTTGGAATATGTTAAGTATGTATGGTTTTTCATATGTTGTTATGAGGCAAATGGAGAAGCGTAAATATGACGAAATGATAATGAGAAGGCATAAAGGGTAATCGTGATGCGAAATGCTATTGTTGTATGAAATCTTGGTCAATGAGTGGAATATTATGGTAGTGTTGGCATGTTGATGCGATAAATGACATTGTAAGAATACAAAATGACGTTCTAAAGTAACTATGTGATTCATGGTCATCTTGTGCACTTGTAAGGTAGTTGGTTGCTAACATAAGTCTCGTTATGTATTTGTGATGTAGAGTGAAACGTAAGGAAAGAGATGGACTATTGTATTTCCATATAAGCTGGTGTATGCATAGTAAGACGCAAAGGTATGTAAGGTTATTCTTCTATATACTTCTGCAACATATGGTGATCACATTGTCATAGTACTTATTCGATCCCGAAATGTGTTAAGGTATTCTAAATCCGGTTGTCAATGGTCACTACCCTATGTTTCTACTCATTGATTGATTATGAATCTCATGTCTCATATTCATGGTTCATGTTCCAAAAGCTCAATAAGATTATGTTCCAAAGTTCCAATAGTGGTTATACTCATATCTATTGTTCATTGATTATTGATCCAAAGTTTCATATAAAGTTATGATTATCATTGTATCAATCTCACACAGGTTAAAGTATCAATCTTATGAGGTATAATGTATCACTCTCATAACAATTATAAGGAAAGAAGTATGCAAAGGAGTAATGTACACATGGTTACTTTATATTTCATTGAGTATGGATCAAATCAAAAGGGGCATAAGCTCGTATGGATCAATCCCAACATTATGTTACAGTATTAGTGTTATATATATATATGATTATAGCCCACTGATCAGCTGGATGTTCGGTATATATTATAGCCCACTGATCAGCTGGATGTCCGGTATTATATTATATGCCACCTATAAGGTGATGAACGGTATTATATTATAAGCCACCTATAAGGTGATGAACGGTATTATATTATATGCCACCTATAAGGTGATGAACGGTATTATATTATAAGCCACCTATAAGGTGATGAACGGTATTATATTATTATCCACCTATAAGGTGATGAACGGTATATATATGATTATCCACCTATAAGGTGATGAGCGGTATATTATTATTATTAGCCACCTATAAGGTGATGGACGGTATTGTATCATATGCCACCTATAAGGTGATGATCTCATATAGGTAATAAAGGAAGTAATGTGCAAGCTAGTACACCAATCTCTCTAGAGAAAGAAATTAAGTTACATATGTTGATTGGGGGCAAAAGTGCAGAAAGATCATAGATGTAAGGTAGACACGATTCCAAAGTTCCAAATGTTCTAAGGTATTGTATCCCAGGATGGTGAACAGTTGATATCCACATGTATTGTATTTAGTGATCATTGCCTTAAGGTTCCAAAAGTGTTCTATTCCAAAGGGGTTTTATAGTATTCCGACTAAGGTTGATTTATATTGTTACTCATATGTGTTTTATTCCTAGATGAATTATGACCCATTTAGTTCTTATTTATGGACGAAAGTTCTTAAGTTGTCATGATGTTGTAGATCCTAAGAGAATTATCCCAACAAGAGCAATGAGATAAAGAGAGCTTGTTTAGGTGAATAGCATTGTTCCAATCATGTTATAAGTCCAAGTTCCAATAGAGTTATATACATGTCTCATATTCATTAGTAATGTTCCAAAAGTCCAATGAGGTTATGTCCCAAGGTTTCAATAGTGGATATACTCACGTATCTTGTTCATTGATCATTGTCAAATGGTTTCAACAGTGTTATGTTTTAATGCTTATTCACATGTTTCTTACTCATTGATTATGGATCCAAAGCTTCAAACAAAGTTGTGACTATCATTGTACCAATCTCTCAAAAGTAATGAAAGAAGTAATGTGCAAGTTAATGTATCTATTCCTCACAAGTAAAGGTACCAATCTTACAAGAGTAAAGATGTGATGTAATGTTAACCCTACCCAAAGAGTGGATGTATGTTGAATGACTAATCATAACGATAATGAGCGATAAGCAAAGGGAGAATCTATTGAATGAAAGATATCATATGAAAGATAAGGCTATGATTGAATGATCAAAAATGATGATAAAAGAAAGGTACATGGTTTGATATGTAGAGTTTTCTCTTATAATTATTTCCATTGAAGTTCTTGTGCATTGATACAGTTTCTTTATGGCCTTACATACTCAGTACATTCTTCGTACTGACCCCTCTCGGGGACTTACTTTACATATTGCAGGTGCAGGCATTAGTAGACCTCCTCGGTAGACTGGGGATCATTTGCAGAGATTTGGTGAGCTCCACTTGGTTCGGAGCTTCCTCCGTCATAGTTGTATATTTGTTTTGACGTTGAAATGTTATCTAAAGTGGGTACTTGCGCCGACTTAGTTGGTCCTATAAATGCATCTGTTAGAGGCTTTTATAGACGTATGTGGGTATATGGGTGTAAGATATGTACGTTCAGTGCGACGTGATGGCCCAAATGGCCAAGTTTTATATATGTATATGTATGGCATTGTACATTTCATCAATTACATGAGACAGCATGTTATTCATTCGAGGTTATGCATACTAATGTTCATGAGCAAAGATTGGTTATCTCGGGCCATATCGGCTTCGAGTGCCAATCACGTCCCGAACGGGGTTCGGGGTGTGACAAAGCGGTATCAGAGCAGTTCGTTCTAAGGGTGTTTACAAAGCCGTGTCTGAGTAGAGTCTTACTTATCAATGTGTTGTGCACCACATTTATAAGTAGGAGGCTACGGGACATTTAGGATGTTGTTTCTTTTCTTCATTCCAGATCGTGCAATAGAGCCAGTGTTGTAAGTTGAATTACAATGCTGAAACTCGAGTGAACTCGGCATTAACCGCAAAGAAAAATATTAAAAAAATAAAAAAATTTAACTATTCAGGATTCAATATGAACAAACAAAACCCGTTTATTCTTACGCCATTAAATCACACAAACCAGAGAAAAGAAGAAGGTTAACGAAAGGGGTTACCTTTTTTGGTGTAGGAATCGGGACTACGAGCGTTGATGACAAAAACTTCCCCCACCAAAACACAATTCAGATTTGCCAAAATTTAGATGAGTTATCGGATTTTTATTTCTCAAGATTGTTCCTTCTTGAATTTTTGGTTACGTGGGATTAGAAACGTGTGTCTCCCAAATCCCCAAATTTTTCCTCAAAAAATTCAGCCCTCAACCCTTAACTCACACTCTCTATTTATAGGAAAATATGAGGTTGTTTTGGGGGGAAAATGGAGGGGTCAAATGGGTAAATGAATGGAATTGTTTGAATTTCAAAATTGGGATAAGGATAGGGTTGAAATTGATGAACTTGGATGAGAAGAATGTTGGATTCACTTGGGATTTTGGGGGGAAAAATGAGTTCCTTCCTCCACCAATAGCAATTCACCAAGTATGTACTCCCTCAGTACGAATTTGCAAACTCATTGCTGAATTTTGGGCTATTCGAACATTGGGGATGATGAGGTGTTGAGTTTCTAGAAGCTTTGAGGTGAGTACGAGTTGATGGAATCCAATTCTTTAACGGAGTTGGATGGAAATCGAAATCGTTTTGGGGCCATTTGAGGTGGATTCACTTGGTCTAATGTTGACAGAGTGTACTGGTGTTGTTGTTACTGTTTGTTGTACTATGAGAGAGAGAGAGAGAGATCGGGGAGAGAGAAAGAGGAAAGAGGGAGAGTGTGCGCATGAGCTATGTGTATGTATGTATCTGTATGCATAGGTGTGTATATGTTTAAGGAAGGGAAATAAATTATTGGGTCGGGTATGGTGAAGGGAAATTGAGTTTGGGAACTGATTTTGGGGAGGGATTTTGGGCCTGATTTTCGGGTCCAACTAAGGGAAAATGGGTAGATATTAGGTAATTTAATAAATGGCCAATAAGTTAGAGTTTTAGCCGATTTTATTTAAACTTTAGACCAAATTGTAAATCAATTGGCCAATTGCATTGTATATATGGCCAAATTTAATAGATAGACCAAATTGAATGAAAATTTGAAACAAATTAATAATCGATTTAACCCCGAGCTTCTTGATTTAATAAAATTAAATAAATATTTTCCAAATAAATTATTTTAAGAACAAATTCTATTGAAATCAAGATTTATCCTATTTGAACCAATTTTCAAGACAAATTTTGATTAAAAGCCAATTTGATTAAATAACAAAAAATTATACGATTTTGTATATATCAATACAGAAGTGTATAATTGTCACTCAAATAACAAAATCAACTTATATAAATATTCTAAAAAATATTTATCCAGATAAAACTAAGATTTTAATTTTATTTAGAACCGAAGAAACTCAGGATTAAATTTAGCCGGGGAGGGCAAAAATCAGGTGTCAACAACTACCCCCTCCCTTTGGGTAGGATGAATGCAAGTAACCCTGGGCAAAGGGAGTTTGACGTTCCTAATTTTGTCCCATCGCAAATTCGTTTCTTGAAAGAGGTTGTTTTTTGCACGAATTTCAAGGAGTCATGGCCGAACCCCAGTATCGAGTTTCCTACATATATTAGGTTACATGAGAATTTAGGCCACTTGTAGTTCATAACGCTTGATTTGGGAGCACAATTTTCAAAGAATTCACAAGCTATCCTGGTTTCAAATTTTGGTGAAACCGAAAAGTTGGGGAATAAGAGGATGCAAGGGGAGGTTGGAATGTAGTCAAGTTTTCAACATAGAGCCCAGCCTACATATCCCTGAGAATCAGGGAATCAGACTGCTTGTAGTTTGACTCAATCAGTAGAAAAGGTAGTCTCTTACGCTAAGACGACCTTTGACTTAGGATGGGTGACAAATAGTTGAGCTTGGCAGAAAAGGCTTGTAATTATCTCAATTACAAATATGGGTCCCTCATACCTATAAGTTTGAGCTACATGGACGTAATTCCCAAAGTTCTGGGTATATAGTCACCTGAATTTAAAGGAAAAGGAAAGTTACTTCCGGTGTAAGTTTAGAAGTACTCCAAAAGTGAAACTAAAACCAAAAATACCCACATGCCTTCTGATAGGGGTGTGGCTTGATGGCGGTGGAAGTTTTCTTTAGTTAGCGTCCAAAGAGTTTGATATTCCTCTTCGGACTATGTCCTAGTTCGCTGCTAAGAAAAAGTTCCACGTTGTGTTGCATCCTTTTTGGAGTCGTCCGCATCTGTGGTTTTGGTTTGAGATTTTCATCCTCTAGGATGCTCTCGGAAACATCCCAAACAAAAATTGTTAGCGATAAACATAATACACTAAGGGATAGAGTCTTTTTTACCATATTCTTGCATGAATTATTTCTGATCAATAGTGCCATCCTTTTCTGTCCCTGCTTTTGAAAGACAATGGTTTCCACAATGGTATAGGTACAGCAACCATCTCGGTTATTGGATATGATGGACCTTTGGCAATTGACTCTTTATTCAAAATGGGGTGGCTCTCTGGGCCACCGATGATATTTTGGGTAGAACGGTCCCTGCAACCATTTGATCTTTTATTTGATAACCTTCTCGGCTACCAGTATGCTTCTTCGCATATGTCCTCTGGTAAGTTTTGCGCATCCTTAGTATCAATAGGACTTATAGATATCCCTTAAATCGTCAGTCTTTGGGTAATCTCGCGCCTCATTCGACGTTGGATATGAGGTGGCTTATAGATATCCTTTGAGTTGCTAGCTTTTGGGTAATTCTGCACAATATCCCACCTTGGATAAGAGATGGCTTGTAGATATCCCTCGAATCGCTAGCTTTCGTGCAACACTCCACACCATCCAACCTTAGATATAATATGGCTTATAGATATCTCTCAAATTATCGGTCTTTGGGTAATCCTGTGCATAATCAATCTTGGATATGGCGCAGCTTATAGAGAACCCTTGGACCTACCGATTTGGTAATCTCGCATATTCTCTAGTAAGGATTTAGTTGTGACTTATGGATAACCTTCAAACTGTCGATTTTTGGGTGATCTTGCATACTATCCGGTTAGGATGTCGTTGCGACTTACGAATGACCCATGGACTATCAACTCGCAAGAAATTTCGCACACTGTCCAGTCTCAAATATTGTGACTTACAGATGGACTTCAGATTGTCAATTCTTGGGAAGTCCAGTTCGTCGTCTGTCTCCGAATAACGACTTAAAAGATGTTCCTTTGGATCATGTACTTCTTCAACTTCGATATGTTGATGCATTCAAATGCTGGTTCATAAAGTGTTGAAATATCCTCAATTTCGTCTACATTGCCATTTGCATTGTCAAGACCCAATATTTGAGTCATGATGGCGCCTACCGTAATCCACCAATAGGCAAGCCAAACCCTAGCTCAAAGCGAAAAGCGATGGGCTAACAGGCGGAATCTCAGAAGAACAGAGATGAGGTAGAAGTAACCGTACTAATAAGCATGCTAGAAATATATAAAAAGAAAATAGAACCAAAATATATCCATACCAAGACTGAGAAGGAAGAGGACACTATATATAAAGTCAAGAACCCCTCCCAAGACCTGGTGAGGTCGGTACAAGAGCCGCTACTAGACATACAAGACAGAAACAAAATATATATTACAAGTATAGTAGTCTTGAGTGCAAAAGACTATACAGTAGAGATGGAGTAGGATCTGCCTCAAACGTCAGTAAGCTCACCCTACTCCCGAGTCAGTGTTGAGAAGAGAGTTACGTCAAACTCGCCGACTAGTGCCCGGATCTGCATCAAGAAAAAAGAAGTGCAGTATGAGTACCGGGGCAACGGGTACTCAGTAGGCATCATCGGCCGACTGGGCTCAATGTAATATAAGCAAGCTAAAATGCTAGGGTGCATGCTAAGTCCGGGGTATTAGTAATAAATACATAAGTAACTGCCGAGGCGTGTAGATATGCTTAGGAAATAAATAAATATGATACCGAATAATCAAGTAAATAAATGCGTAAGTAAACACACAAGTCAAACATAACCTATCTGGGCCCCATAAACCCGATAGGCACACGAAAGAAAACAATAACCCAGCCTGGCCCCCATAAACCAGCGGGACACACAAGAATAGTAAATACATAGTCACCAGTGTCTCAAAGCTGTATCAGTGTCCAGTAACCACAATAACCAACAAGAGTGCACCGAACTTTAACCGGCACCAATGGGTAATAACAAAAGGCCAGATGCCGAAGTTGAACCTGACATAGTGGGTAATAACAATAGGCCACATGTATATTATATCTGCTGGAATCAAACCGTAACTAAGAGAACAACAGTATCATAATCACGGTACCCAGTACCAGAACTCATAGTGTACCTCAATCCGGGGTCAGACTCGAACCAGAGCACCCAATAGTCAATAACCAAAATCATCATACCTGAATCAGTAGCCGGACTCAAACTGGAACTCATCATAGCCATTAACCAGAATAGAATCAAATGTCATATCATATCAGATAAACGGGGAACGCCCTAGTCCCAAGTCAATACTAGTATATAAGCACAGAAGCTAACCCACAACATGCTACAAGTCAATTTTGGGGTCCTTCTAGGTTATCTATCTACTATAAACAATATGTATATACAAGTATGAGTATACATTATAAGTCATGGAAAGGCGGGTCAACGTTCTAAGTCAAACTAGCCGACCCCGATCAAATGCGGTGCTATCAGGGACAAACAAAGCTAAACAGGCCAACCGGGTATAATTGGGGTGACTCAATCCCATCACAACCCTAACAGTTATATAGGGCTTATCTAAGCCCAAAGATGTCAAAGTTCTGACAAGTCGACAAAAAGGGTAACGGGGTCTGCTATCGGGTACGAAAAACCAAGCCTGGTTATACTTGTCTAAGTCTGGGCTAAGTCTGTCTAAGCCTGGACTAAGGTCCAACAATAACATTCCCAAACTGGCAACAACAACAACAATACTATCCAACCCCAAATAGGTCATCTGTGGTGTACCACGAGGATAACGGGCCTGGAATATATCCGAATAGCCCTATCCGGCCTAGAAGGCCTAAATCACAGCAAATCACCACCACCAAGTCTATAATACCAGCCCACAGCACCAACACAATAGCATACATATATCAGACATAAGCCAATCTAAGTGTAAAGGAAGGTAAACCTAGCCTACCTGGATGCCGCAAGAAGCCTGCCAAAAGAACCAGCTATACAGGAGCCTTTCCCTTCCGAGAGGCCTTTGACTGCTGCCAACCTACCAAAAAAATAAACTACATGTCAAATTATGACCATTGATACCCATATTGCCTTGGTTTGGAAAAAATCCAAAAATCCCACGTGGGGCCCGCTTGCGAAATCACAAAACTAAATCGTCACAGCGTCCCAAATAATTTCGTGACCAATAGTCACAACAGATGTTATCCAATCCGATCTCATATTAAGCTCTAAATCAGCAGTAACAACAATATATATAAAAAGAAACATATCATAAAAATGACAAAACTTACATAATAACGATGATTACACGTCCACGGACTCACCCCCACTCAATCCCAACCTTCCCTCACTAGAATCCGAGCTTGAATAACTTGATGTAGATAATTAATTTTCTTTAGTGTTAGTTTCTTGAAGCTATCAGAACCTCCACCCACGCAGCCATTCGAAGCAATTTAGCCTATAATATACTCCTTGTAATACATAAAATTCCCACCCATAACTTTAGACCAAACCCAACAATTTGGATCTCCTACCGATTCTCTTGTACGTGAATATCAGAATATTTGTTGGAGTTTCATATAGTTCATAAAATCTCTATAAAATAATATGAGATGGTGGCTGAATATAAATGTATATAAGAGATATGTATTTTTACCAACATCTAATAGATTGTTACAATTACTAATATTTTATTAATAAAAAGTAATGAACTTTAATATGAAATGGTGCAACTTATTAACGACTTACTATTTCTGCACTCTTACCTCAATGCCACGTGGAGTAGGTGGTGTCATGGTCATATTCTATCTTATCTATTCAATTTTAGATAGGATCCGTCACACATATGCACTCAGATATTGCGTAGGTTCGTGGTAAAATATATATAACTTTTTGAATATACCATAATTAATAAAAAATTATTTTGGATAAAACCTCTATAAAATAATAATATTATTTTAATATATCTAAATTCACTATCTCCATTTAAATTATTAATAGGTTATAAAACTATTATAAATAGTATAGATATATCATAACTAAAGAATTTTATAAATTTCAAAGACATTTTCGAAAGGTAATTAACTATATCATTTTACCAAATTCTAATTTAATTAAATATTTTACAACGTGCTCGATCTAAATAATATTCTCAAACAAACTGTTCGAAAACCGAACTGTCAGTTCCAGCAAATCATAATTAACTTAGGACAGTTATAGAAAAGCTCTAAATGTCGAGAACGTACGAAAACGAGGGAAATGACCGGGAGGGTCATTACAACATCCACTACTAAAAGGATTTTCGTCCGCGAAAGTCAAGAGTAAGCGCATACCTGAAGACGTGAACAAGTAAGGATACTGGGTCGCATATCACGTTCAAGCTCCCAAGTAGCCTCCTCAACCGGACGGTGACGCCACTGTACCTTAACCACTGGAATGTCCCGGGAGCGTAACTGTCTGAGATCTCTTGCTAAAATGGACACAGGCTCCTCCACAAATGCTAACTTATCGTCTAATTGAACCGAGTCCAACTGAAGCACATGCGACTCATCCGGAATGTACTGTCGCAACATAGAAATATGAAATACCAGGTGAATAGATGAAAAGGCCGGAGGTAAAGCCAACACATATGCTACCTCCCCTACTGTCCGCAGAATCTCAAAGGGTCCAATATATCTGGGGCTAAGCTTACCCTTCCTACCAAACCGTATCACGCCCTTCATGGGCGATACTCGTAAGAAGACCCTATCACTAACTTCGAACTTCAACGGATGACGTCTACGGTCTGCATAACTCCTCTGTCTACTCTGGGTTGTACGCAGCCTGTCCTGAATCACCCGAACTTGGTCCAAAGACTCTCAAAGCAAATCCGTGCCACGAGGATTGACCTCTGAAGTCTCGACCCATCCAACTGGAGACCGACACCGTCTACCATACAAAGCCTCAAACGGGGCCATCTGAATGCTAGAATGAAAGCTATTATTATACGCGAACTCTGCTAAAGGCAAGAACTGATCCTACTGACCCCCAAAGTCTAACACATAAGCGCGGAGCATATCCTCCAATACCTGAATCGTCCACTCTGACTGCCCGTCCGTTTGAGGATAAAATGTAGTACTAAGATCCACCTGAGTACCCAACTCTTCATGGAAATTCTGCCAAAACCTGGAGGTAAACTGAGACCCTCTATCTGAGATAATAGATACTGGCACTCCATGTAGGCGAACCACCTCTTGAATATATACACGAGCTAATCGCTTAGCATTGTAGAAGACATGAATAGGGATAAAGTGCGCGGACTTAGTCAACCGATCCACGACGACCCAAATACTATCAAAACCACGGGAGGTGCAAGGTGTCACGCCCCAAAGACCAACGAGGCATGATTGGCACCCGAAGCCGATATGGCCCGAGAGAACCAAACTTTGCTTATGAACATTCGCGTACATAATCTCATGTGAATCGTATTACACCACATCCGTCTACAAAAGCCTCTAACAAAATGCATTGACCAAATGAGGTAAAAATCGGGATAAGTCCCCGCTTTATACAACATGTACAACAGTGACTCGGAGAGGCCCCGAACTAACTGGAGCTCACCAAAGATCTGCAACACTGACAATCTACTGTGGAGGCCTACTAGTGCCTGCACCTTTAACATGTAAGGTAAGTCCCCAAAAGGGGTCAGTACGAAGAATGTACTGAGTATGTAAGGCCATAAGAAAAACTGAGTCAGTGCATAAGAACTTCAATGGAAATAATTATAAGAGAAACTCAATGTGTGGAATTATGTACCTTTCCTTCATTATTATCATCTCCAATGATACATACATAATAAAAAGAACCATGGAATCAACATAAGAGAAATAGCAAATGTGAACAAACTTCTGTAGGTGGGATACCATGTACATTACGTTCTTTCTTTCACTTGCCTTTACACTGTTACACTGTTAGGGCCCTCATCATGCAGGTGATCTTGTCACCCCATGGATAAAATCATGTCATCATGCAAGTGTTCATTTCACCCCATGGATAAGATCATGTCATCATGCAGGTGTTCTTGCACCCCATGGATAAATGGCCATCATCATGCAAGTATTTGTACCCCATGGATAAATTATCATCATCATGTTGGGATCGAGTCGAGCTAGGCTTATGCCCCTAGACTTGCCACCCATAAATCAATACGTCGGGATCGAGTCGAGCTAGGCTTATGCCCCTAGACTTGCCACCCATAAATCAATCATTAACCACATTTGCATTACTTTATTCTTATTCTTACTTCATTTCATTACTTTGAGATTGATACTTCAACTTGTGAGAGATTGATACTTTGATTTGGAACATAACATTGATGGAACCATGAAATATTTAGAACATTACTCAAAGCGTATGAAACATGTGAATGACAATTGATCAATGCATAAAGAACATATGATGAACCATAATTGATACCCGAAATTAGGGTACCTTGGCTTATGAGGGATTAATACTTTTGTAGCCATGACATTGTTGGAAGCTTTGAAACAATAACCAATGAGCTAGAGACGTGTATATAAACATTCTTGGAAACATACTGTTGGAACCGTTGAACAATGATCAATGAACAAGATACATGAGTATGATCACTATTGAACCTTTGGAACATAACCTCATTGCTCTGTTGGAACATTACTGCAGGATATGAGATATGTGTAGAACTCTATTGGAACTTTGGATCATGACACTAATTGGAACACACCCATATACTTTTCCTTACTCTTGTACTTTATGAAATTAACACCTTAGCCAAACACGTACTTACATGCACATCTCACTTCACCCCTTTATCTCATGAGATTGACAATTTCACTTATGAAGTATAACTATACTAACTTGCATATCACCTCTCTTATTACTCTTATGAGATTGATACTCTTGCAATTGGCACAAGGATAAGCATCATACCATAGGACTCATAACATGATTGGAACAATGATATTCAACTAAACAAGCTCTCTTTACCTCATTGCTCTTATTGGGATAATTCTCTTAGGATCAACAACATATGACAACTTAAGAACTTCCGCCCATAAATAAGAACTACGTGATTCATGATTCGTATAGGAGTAAAACACATATGACTAACAATATATCAACCCTAGTTGGAATCCTATAGAACCCCCTTGGTATAGTACACTTTTGGAACCTTAACATAATGATCACTAAATACGTTACATGTGGATACTAACTATTCACCACCCTGCGATGCAATACCTTAGACCATTTGGAACTTTTGACATATTAGCCAATGAACGTGGGTCAACCAATGGACATGAGTCAATCAATAAACATGAGTTATACGATTCACCATTGACCAATGAATAAGGAACATATGAGTAACTCTAGCCAACTATTGAATATGAAATACCTTAGAGTATTTTGGAATCAAGTGAGTGCTATGACAGTGTGAACATCATATGTTGCAGAAGGATATAGAAGTAACCTTACATACCTTATCTTCCCAAGGTAAGCACCCAATCAAATATGTGAGCGCAACAATTCCGCTCCTTCTTTACGTTTCACTCTACATCACAATTACATAATGGAACCAACATTAACCACCAATTACTTTTCAAATGCATACAATGTCAATAAATTACATGTTTGCCTTTAAACATGTCATTTCCCCTTGACAAATCCATTGAAAAAATGATTATTCCAAAAATTCCATAATATTCCCAACATTGACCAATACATGAAAATCAATACATTTCACCACAATACTTCTCCTTTACACTTTCTTATCCATAACACATCACAAATAATCCATCAAAGTACCTTAATACAACTCATAACACATATCGGCCAAAATTCCATAATTTCCACTTTTAGACAAGAACAAGTTTAATCCCAAAAATAACACCATACATGCTCATATTTTGTCCATACCATGCTTTTTCATCAAAGGCACAAGGCCTAATTCACATTCAAATCACCAAGATGACACATCTTTTACCAAAGGCAAAAATACACTATTCATCATCTTGCCAACACAACTAGCATAATATACATAATCTCCCATGCATATAATATGTTAATTCATGAAAATAAACACTTACCAAAGCTTGGAATAGGATGTTCTTGTCCAAAAATGCCTTAGGGTTTTTGGGAGTCCAAGAGGTGTTCTTGAGATTTTTCTAGAAAAAGAATGAAAAAGCATGTGTGTTTTGCCTCAATAAATCTGATTTTTGGGTACCTTATATAGTGCTCAAGTCATCCTTAGCCATTTGGGAGCAATAATGGAGTGGTCATGGCAAGAATGGATCAAATGACCCATTTGGGCTAAGTCTTTTATTTTATTTTGGGCCTAATTTGGGGCCCAATTATACATATCCATGTGACCCATCAAATTTCATGTATTAATCACCATCTATCTCATGTTTACATAATTCCATAATGTCACGACAATATTCCCTTAAATGATTCTCATTTGTCCTTTCGATCGCAAAAATAGGCATTCTAGTCACCCTTGGTTTCATTGGCCATTTTGGATCACTATTCACATTTCATGATTTAATCATGTAGGAGGATGTAGGAGTATATTGAAGTGTTTGAATCCTTAACAATGCTCAAATAACTCCAAAGAACCAAAAGAAACCATCTAGAAATCGTCGTAGAATTGCGTTACGAAACGACTCCGGAAAGGCACATTGTTTGTGCCTTGCGCCACACCCCATGAAACAGGGTAGTGGCACAAGAATCTGGCCTTCTCTGAAGTTTCTGCAGGCTGGTGGCTTGCGCCACACCCCTGAAACAGGGTAGTGGCGCAAGTTTCAGCATTTTGCTGAAATTTCCGGCCACTTATCCTACGTTTACGTATCGTCCAATCCCTTATCAAAACACTACAAACTACTTACTTAGTGATATTAACCATCAAGTAAACATGACTTAAAGTCACCAAATGAGGTTAGAATATATCCGGGGTATTGACCAAATGCTCCTCGAAATCACAAAACACTTGCTATAAAAGACTCGTCACATGTACAAGGCCAGATTTTTAATTTTTCTCATCTTTAACATTTCCAAATACATACTTATAACTCTCGACACCTAAGTAAACATTATTCAATGTCATCAAATAGGGTTGGGAAGGTACGTGGTGTTACACAAGGTAATCCAACAATGAAATCCATAGTGACCCGCTCCCATTTTCACTCGGGAATGGACAACTGCTGAAGCAATCCACCAGGTATCTGGTGCTCGAACTTTACCTGCTGAAAACAAAGGCATCGAGTTACAAACCCTGCTATATATCTCCGAATACAACTCCACCAATAGTGCTACCTCAGATCTTGATACATCTTAGATGTCCAGGGTAAATAGTATATCTGAAACTGTGCACCTTGTGCAAAATCAACTGATCTCCAACCCTCGGGACACAAATACGACTGTCAAACCTCAGAACACCACTAGAACCTAAGGTAGCTCTCTCAAACTCGCCCCTCAATGCCTGATCTCGAATGCTATAGAGACCGCTATGCTCAAACTGACGACTCTGAATCTGCTCCAGCAAAGTAGATCTCTCACCAACACAAGCGATAACCCTCCCAGGGTCAAAAATATCCAAACACACCATCGAGTTAGCTAAGGACTGAATGTCCAAAGCCAATGGCCGCTGAGAGACTGGAATGAAGGCTAAGCTACCCATACTCACTGCCTTCCGACTCAAGGCATCCGCTACCACATTTCCCTTGCCCGGATGATAGAGAATAAAGATATCATAGTCCTTCAGCAACTCAATCCACTTGCGCTGCCTCGAATCAAGATCCCTCTGAGTTATAATATGCTGAAGACTGCAGTGGTCTGTAAATATCTCACAATGAACATCGTATAAATAATGCCTCCAAATTCACAGTGCAAACGCTACCGTTGCTAACTCCAAGTCATGAGTGGGGTAATTACGCTCGTGCACTTTCAACTGCCTTAATGCGTAAGCGATGACACGACCCTGTTGCATTAGAGCATATCCCAAAATAATACAAGACACATCACAATACACGGTAAAACCCTCGCCCTCAACTGAAAGAGTCAACATAGGGGCAGAAGTAAGTCGATCCTTGAGCTTTAGAAAGCTCGCCTCACAATCCTCAGACCACTGAAACGGAACCTCCTTCCTGGTTAGTATGGTCATAGAAGATGCAATAGACAAGACGTCCTCAACAAACCACCTATAGTACCCTGCCAACCCAACAAAACTGCTAACTTCAGTAGGCGACATAGGCCTAGCCCAACCTCGAATAGCCTCAATCTTTGTTGGATCTGCCATGATTCTGTTTCTGGATACAACATACCCCAGGAAATCTACAGACTCAAGCCAGAACTCACACTTTGAGAACTTGTCATAAAGTTAATGATCTCTCAAAGTGTGGAGCACAATCCTCAAATGCTGCTCGTGCTCCTCGATGCTCCTTGAATAAACCAAGATGTCGTCAATAAACACAATCACAAAGGAGTCTAAGTATGACCTGAATACACGATTCATCAAATCCATGAAAGCTGTTGGGGCATTAGTCAACCCAAAAGACATCACTAGGAACTCATAATGGCCGTACCGAGTCCTGAAGGCTGTCTTTGGGATGTCCTCAACCCTAACTCTCAACTGATGATAACCATATCTCAAATCTATCTTTGAGAATACTGCTTCACCCTGAAGTTGATCAAACAAATCATCGATACGATACATAGGATACTTATTCTTCACCGTTATCCTATTTAGCTTCTTGTAATTGATATACATTCGCATATACCCATCCTTCTTTTTTACAAATAGAACTGGAGCACCCCACGATGACACACTCGGCCTGATTAAACCCTTCCCCAGAAGGTCCTGGAGATGAGTACTCAACTCTCTCAACTCAGCAGGAGCCACACGATAAGGAGCCATAGAAATAGGTTGGATGCCCGGCTCGAGGTCAATAATGAACTCTATATCATGCCCAGGAGGAAGGACAGGTAGGTCAGTTGGGAATACATCAGGAAACTCACAAATAATAGGGATGGATTCAAGAGAAGGACTCTCAATACTAGCATCCTGAACATAAACAAGGAATGAATCACATCCCCTCGATATCAATCTACGAGCCCGAGCATATGAAATAAGCCCTGTCAGTGTGCGGCTAACAGAACCCTGCCATACCACTGGGGGTACGCCAGGCATGGCTAAGGTCACGATCTTGGCAAATCAATCCAAGACTGCATGATGGAAAGACAACCAGTCCATGCCCAGAATCACATCAAAGTCTACCATGGCCAATACAATAAAATCAACCCGAGTCTCAAACTCCCAAACAGTCACCAGACAAGATCTATATACCCGATCCACTACTACTCCAACGGGGGTAGATACACGTAAGGTTACAGATAATAACTCAGAGCAGAACCCGATCGTGGTTCATAATAAGTAGATACATAAGAAAACGTGGATCTAGGATCAACTAATGCAGAAGCTGGCTGGTGGCATACGAAAATCATACCTGTAATCACTGCATTCGAAGCCTCATACTTCGGCCTAGACGGCACGACATATAAATGATGCTGGCTACCACTAGTCTGAGCACCGACCTAACTACCAGTCCGACCTCCCTGCGCTCCACCTCAGGAACCCTGGGGACCACCCGACGACCCTGTGCACCACCTCTACCTGTTGGCAGTATAAATTTGATGGGCTGTGCCGTCTAAACTGAAAGGTCAATCGCCCTACGCTGAGGACACTCACGCGCAAAATGACCGACAACCCCACAAGTATAACATGCTCCTAGCTATCCGCTCATTCTAGAAGGTTCGACTGATCCGGTATGACCACCTCTAGTCGATGAACTGGACTGACCATGTCCATGAGGATGAATACCAGAACCACTATAGGCGGGCTGACCCCTATCAGAAATCTGTAAGGCTGACTGTACGGGCCTACTAGGCTGACCTTGTCGCTGAAAGGACTGATGCTGCTGCTGTGGGTACCTACCTTGAAACTCACAACCTCTGAACTGTGAACTGCTGCGAATGCTACTACAACTACCCTGGAATTGGGGTCTCTTATCGCTGCCTCCTTGGTCCTCATGATCCATCTCCTCTATCTAATATACATGCCCATCTATCTCAACAAATGATTTCCCCGAAGTCACTAAACTCTGTGTGGCTCTACGGAGTGTTAATCGCAACCCTCTAACAAAGCATCTAATCCTCTCGTACTCATCAGGCAAGATCATAGTAGCATGTCTGGACAAATCATGGAATCTCGCCTCATACTCAGCTACTGTCATAGACCCCTATCTCAACCTGGAAAACTTATCTCGAAGATGCTCACGCATGCTGCGGGGCATATACTTCCCCAAGAATACCTCAGAGAACTGTGCCCAAGTAATGGGTGGAGATCCAGCTGGCCTGGAATCAAGATAACCTCTCCACCATCTCCTTTCAATTGTATCAAACTGATAAGCAACAAAATCTAACCCGCACGACTCCACTAATCCCAAATTTTTCAGCTTCTCCTTGCAGCTAGATAAGAACTCATAAGCGTCTTCTCCTGGGGTACCTGCAAACCTGGGTAGAGTTAGTCTCAGAAAATGACTCAAAATTTTCTGCTCCTCGGCAGACATAACTGGCTGAGCTACTACCGGCTGTGGAATTACCGGCGCTGGTGGAATCTCAACTCTGGGTGCTGCAGCTATAGGCTGCGCCCCAACACCAACTCCCTGTACTGCTGGTTGGGCTCCCTCGGTTGACAGACTTCCAACTAATCCCAGCAACTACACCAAAGTGTCTCGGAGTACTGAAGCATCAATAAATTTAGGTGGAGCCTGGGCTACTCCCTGGCCCATCGACTGCTGTGGCGGCGGAACATCTGGAACTATAAAAGGATTGGGTAACTAATCCCTAGCATGATATCGGCCTGGGGATGCTACTCTGCCCTACCTCTGACCTCTAGGTCGACCTCGACCCCTAACTGGACCTCTCACTGCAGGCTCGGGGTCCCGATCCCCGGATCTCGCACCATGCGTCCTAACCATCTACGTAAAGAGTGAACCAAATGAAAATCAGAAACCAACATAGACCCAACGCATGGACATGAGTCAAGAAAATGAGAGAATCCCCTAAGAATGCTTCGTAGCCTCCCGAGGATAGGATACAGGCGTCTCTGCACCGATCCGCAGGACTCTACCACACATTGGCTCATGTACCAGCACTACCCATACAACTTAGGCTTTGATACCAAGATGTCAGAACCAATATTTGAGTCATGATGGCGCCTACCGTAACCCACAAATAGGCAAGCCAAACCCTAGCCCGAAGCAAAAAGCGATGGGCTAACAGGCGAAATCTCAAAAGAACAGAGATGAGGTGGAAGTAATCGTACTAATAAGCATGCTAGAAATATAAAAAAAACAAGCAGAACCAAAATATACCCATACCGAGACTAAGAAGGAAGATGACACTATATATAAAGTCAAGAACCCCTCCCCCGACCTGGTGAGGTCGGTACAAGAGCCACTACTAGACATACAAGACAGAAACCAAATATATATAACAAGTACAATAGTCTTGAGTGCAAAAGACTATATAGTAGAGATGGAGTAGGATCTTCCTCGAACGTCAGTAAGCTCACCCTGCTCCAGAGTCAGTGCTGAGAAGAGAGTCACGTCAAACTCGCCGACTAGTGCCCAAATCTGCATCGGGGAAAAAAATGCAGAAGTGCTGTATGAGTAACGGGGCAATGGGTACTCAGTAGGCATCATTGGCCGACTTAGCTCAATGTAATATAAGCAAGCTAAAATGTAAGGGTGCATGCTAAGTCCGGGGTATAAGTAATAAATACATAAGTAACTGTCAAGGCGAGTCGATTTACTTAGGAAATAAATAAATGTGATAAAGAATAATCGAGTAAATAAATGCGTAAGTAAATACACAAGTCAAACATAACCTATCTGGGCCCCCATAAACCCGATAGGCACACGAAAGAAAACAATAACCCAGCCTGGCCCCCCATAAACCGGTGGAACACACAAGAATAGTAAATGCATAGTCACCAATTTCTCAAAGCCGTATCAGTGTCCAGTAACCACAATAACCAACAAGAGTGCACCTGGCTTGAACCGACACCAATGGGTAATAACAAGAGGCCAGATGCCGAAGTCGAACCGTACATAGTGGGTAATAACAATAGGCCACATGTATATCATGTCTTTCGGACTCGAACCGAAACTTAGAGAACAACAGTATCATAATCACGGTACCCAGTACCAGAACTCATAGTGTACCTCAATTCGAGACCAGACTCTAACCGGAGCACCCAATAGTCAATAACCAAAATCATCATACCTGAATCAGTAGCTGGACTCAAACTGGAACTCATCATAGCCATTAACCAGAATAGAATCAAATGTCATATCATATCAGATAAACGGGAAACGCCCTAGTCCCAAGTCAATACTAGTATATAAGCACAGAAGCTAACCCACAACATGCTACAAGTCAATTTTGGGGTCCTTCTAGGTCAACTATCTACTATAAACAATATGTATATACAAGTTTGGGTATACATTATAAGTCATGGAAAAGAGGGTCAACGTTCTAAGTCAAACTAGCCGACCCCGATTAAATACGGTGCTATCAGTGACGAACAAAGCTAAACAGGCCAACCGGGTATAATCGGGGTGACTCAATCCCGTCATAACCCTAACATTCATATTGAGCTTGTCTAAGCCCAAAGATGTCAAAGTTTTGATAAGTCAACAAAAAGGGTAACGGGCCCGCTATCGAGTTCCAAAACCAGGTCTAGTCATACTTGTCTAAGTCTGGGCTAAGTCTGTCTAAGCCTAGACTAAGGTTCAACAATAACATTCCCAAACAGGCAACAACAACAACAATACTATCCGACCCTAAATAGGTCATCTGTGGTGTACCACGAGGATATAGATCCTGGAATATATCCGAATAGCCCTATCCGGCTTAGAAGGCCTAAATCACAGCAAATCACTACCACCAATTCTATAATACCAGCCCTCAACACCATCACAATAGCATACATATATCACAGATAAGCCAATCTAAGTGTAAAGAAAGGTAAACCTAGCCTACTTGGATGCTGCCGGAAGCCTGCCAAAAGAACCAGCTATACAGGAGCCTTCCCCTTCCGAGAGGACTCTGACTGCTGCCAACCTACCAAAATAATAAAATACATGTCAAATTATGACCATTGATACCCATATTGCCTTGGTTTAGAAAATGTCCAAAAATCCCATGTGGGGCCTGCTTGCGGAATTGCGAAACTGAAACCGTCACAGTATCCCAAATAATTTCTTGACCAAAAGTCACAACAGATGTTATCCAATCCGAGCTCATATTAAGCTCTAAATCAGCACCAACAACAATATATATAAAAAGAAACATATCATAAAAACGACAAAACTTACCGTTATAACGATGATTACACATCCACGGACACCCCCCCACTCAATCCCAACCTTCCCTCACTAGAACCCGAGCTTGAATAACTTGATGCAGATAATTAATTTTCTTTAGTGTTCGTTTCTTGAAGCTATCAGAACCTCCACCCACGCAGCCACTCGAAGCAATTTAGCCTATAATATACTCCTTGTAATACATAAAATTCCCACCCATAACTTTAGACCAAACCCAACAATTTGGATCTCCCACCGATTCTCTTGTATGTGAATATCAGAATATTTTTTGGAGTTTCATATAGTTTCAACAAGTTCATAAAATCTCTATAAAATAATATGAGATGGTGGCTGAATATAAATGTATATAAGAGATATGTATTTTTGCCAACATCTAATAGATTGTTACAATTACTAATATTTTATTAATAAAAAGTAATGAACTTTAATATGAAATGGTGCAACTTATTAATGACTTACTATTTCTGCACTCTTACCTCAATGCCACGTGGAGTAGGTGGTGTCATAGTCATATTCTATCTTATCTATTCAATTTTAGATAGGATCTGTGACACATATGCACTCGGATATTGCGTAGGTTCCTGGTAAAATATATATAACTTTTTGAATATACCATAATTAATACAAAATTATTTCAGATAAAACCTCTATAAAATAATAATATTATTTTAACATATCTAAATTCACTATCTCCATTTAAATTATTAATAGGTTATAAAACTATTATAAAGTTGTATAGATATATCATAACTAAAGAATTTTATAAATTTCAAAGACATTTTCGAAAGGTAATTAACTATATCATTTTACCAAATTCTAATTTAATTAAATATTTTACAACGTGCTCGATCTAAATAATATTCTCAAACGAACTGTCCGAAAACTGAACTGGCAGTTCCAGCAAATCATAATTGAAGACTTGGGGGTGGCGGAGAAGAAAGGATATTCCTAGGTCTGAATTTCCTTTTCAATTTAGCAATAGAATCAGTGGATACCATAGTCACGTCTTCTCTTTTCTTCCTAGGGAACCCAGAGGACCCAGCTGATGTTGGAGTCTGGATAATTTTCCCTGTTCGAATGCCTTCTTCGAGTGATTCCCCATTCTTTACCAAATCTACAAAGGTTGCACAAATCGCAGACACCATTCTAGTATAGAATTCTCCTTCTTGAGCACGAGAAAATATGGCTACCATTTCTTCCTCAGCTATAGGAGGTTGCACCTTAGAGGCTTCCTTTCTCTAGCGATAGGCATAGTCTAGAAAGTACTCGCCGTTCTTTTACTTGATCCTATTCAGTGACTGTCGGTCCAGAACTATCTCTATATTGTATGCGAATCTATCGATAAAGTCTTTGGACAGGGCCCTCCATATGGACCATTTTCTCAGTTCCTGGGACGTGAACCAATACAGAGCTTTGCCACTTAAACTTTGGCTAAATAGAAGCATTAGCAACTCCTCATTCCTTTCAATTTAGACCATTTGATCATAGTATCTCTTTAAGTGAGCCATGGGATTTTCAGTTCCACTGAATGTTTCAAATTTGGGGACCTTGTATCCTTCTGGTAGGTCTACATAGGGGTGGACACACAAATCATCATAACCAAGGCCATCATTATCCCCTACTCCATGAGACTCTTTGATCCTCACAATTTCTTCATTCATTGTAAGCAACTTCTTTTCATGATCGATCCTCCATTTTTTTTCTTTCTCCTCATAATGGTCTACCTCAGGATTAGGAAAAGGGTTATAGAGATCGAGAGATGTGACAACATAAAAGTCATTGGGGGTATATGTCGGATGTGAGATGGATTTGGGATAGTGGCAGAAGGGTTTTGGTATGCTAAAGTATGATTTTGAGGATGAACGAAAGTTGGGTTGTAGGTAGGGAGGACATTTTGGGGGTTATAGGTGTTTTGTGGTGTTTGGGAGTGGTTCTGTGGGATTTGAGGATGAATTTGTGGAGTCAGGAAAGGATTTTGTGGATGGTAAGAATCTGGGTTATTGTCTCGATTGGTGTTTTGAATGGGTAGAGTGTGAGTTTGATGAACCGGTGGATTATTGATGATTGGGTCTGTGAGAAGTTAAGAGGTGGAAGCAGATGAAACGTTATTTAGATGATTCTCGAGGTCAGGTGTGTTGAGAAGAGGGATTTGGAGTGGAGTACCGTTCCCTCCTGGGACAGGAGCATTATCAGTGATGGCCAGATAAGCCAAGTCTCTAGTAATATTCATCTCCTCTTGGAGCATTTTCAGCTTTCTCGCGAGTTCAGCAATCATCTCTCTTTGTTCTGCTATCATATTGTACCTGATGGCCAATGCATTATCCTCGTCGTTTCCAGTCATATTTGAGTGATGGATAGGGGATGGGACTTTGCGAGCTTTCGATCGGGTGAAGTAAGGATGTTTAGCCAGCTTATGACAACACGGAGTAGTTTCTATTATCTGTAAGGTAAAAATAACTTAAAGGCAGATCTGTTAGATTCCGTTAGTAATAAACAATGCAAGATAATCACACAGGCAAGAAGTACATAACGTTGTTTCTTATCACAGGTGAATTGATCCATATGGTAATAATGACTCAAAAGTTCCAATGAACAAGATTTTGTTCATTGTTTTGAATAAGTAGAATTTGTCAGGAAGGTCCAACTTTTCTTCTCCCCATCCTTATGTCTCCTTTCGCCGAAGTGTGGAATAAGTAGAGTTTTTGAAGATAGGGGCCGGGCCAAAAGGCTGCCTACGTATCTCACGAAGGAGAAATCAGGCCCTACGTAGTTCGAATGGTTGTAAAAAGGATTGTTTTCATTTCATTCACTAAACTTCATTACATTAGGGAAAAGTAAATACAAGGAAACTAAAAAACTTGCTACGTTTAAAGCTTGATTCTGGATAGTGGGAAAAAGGCTTCTGTTCTATTTGACTTCTTTCATTCTATAGATGATCGGGCTTCCAAATGGATCATCTCAATCATGATGAAGTGCTCCAACTCGAAGCGGAAAGCTCAATATTTTTCAATGTTGTGCCTTTTTGTTCCATTGTGATAGACGTAGAAGTCATCATTCTTCTTCCATTTTGCCAAATTCTTCTTCTCATTTACCTTCTTTGGATGTAAGATTTGTGCTTGAACCAACTTGACATAGATGTCCTCATAGTTGTCCTTGAAAGTCGTGAAGTCCACACGACAAATTGAAATTTCGCTGGCAATGGGAGACCCTGGCTTGATCATATCACATTCCAGCATAGCATGTGGTCCATACAAATGAGCAATCTTCCCACTATTGATCATATCACATATCTTAGCTTTCAACACCCGACATCCATCTGTGGTATGCCCTTTTTGGAGAAGGTGATAAGTGCACTTCTTATGCTCATTCCGGGGATCACACTTGGGTCCTTGGGTCTTGATCAGGGATAAAGTTCCCATGGCTAGAAATAACTGATAAATTTCTGAGACTTGCACAACTTCTAAATCCCTCAGGTAGTTTCTATCACCTGCCTTGAGTGTGAATTGCCCCTTTTCCTGTGTAGGCCAGGTTATTTCCTTCATATTTTCTGACTTCTCTTCCATATCTTGTATGAGTTTCTCAGGATCTCCAAGAACCTTATTTTGGTATGCTTCGAATTCCAACACCATCTCCTTGACTTCTTAGGTGAAATCCTTTTCTGGCTTTCCTTCATTCAATGCTTTATCTATTTCCGTAATTCTTTCCTTGACTTCAGCAGTCTGTCTATCCAACTCCTTGTCTTTTTCCAAAGCTACTTCTGTCTGATGGTGTATTTCCTCACTCTTTCTATGGAGCTCATCGATCTCTTGTTGAATAGACACAATTCTTCTTCTTTTCAAATCTATTTCCATATCCATCTCTTCAGTCCAACCTTGCTAAAAGTACGAGAGATGATTCTTTAGGATTTTCTGGGAAACTTTGAAAGACTTAGAGTATTTTGGTCAGAATTTCGTGTAGTGGACGTATATTTCTGCCTAAATGGTCTCTATGAAACTTGGAATTGGATCACTTTTCCTTTAATTCGAATCAATATAACATATATAAGCACATAAAACAGTTATATCACAGAAGCATTAATAAAGAGCGTGTCCTACTCGAGGGGACCTTTTTAGCCAAAGGTGGGCCTAGTGTTTGTTCGAAAATATGTATGTGTTGTTTTTGTACCATTCTATTTCCCCCAATATATATATATATATATAGATATATATAGATATAGATAAAACCAAAACCTTCCCAAAAAGGGATACAAAGCCAGCCAAAAAAGGGGTTCATATTTAAAGACAATAAGAAATAAAAGGGGCCCACGCAGGGGCAAAATAAGACAAACCCACGCAGGGGTATTTTAGGGAAAATAGTAAATACATAGAAATAAACACACGCAGGAATGACTGCTAGTACGGTCCTGAAGATGATTCCTCTTCATTTGCCCTTTTCTTGTACTTCTTCGCAATCTCTCCGAATGTATACTGAGCGAACCAATACTCTGTTTCTTCTTTAAGCATTCTGTGTTCTGTTGGCACCTGAGGAAAGCCATGGTATTTCTGCAACATATCAACAGCTTCATTTTCCACCTCTCTTCTCATACCCTTAAATTTCTGACTCAAGATGTCTATAGTGCGACGATACTCTTCGATGGTATGACAATCTTCTTCTTATTTTTTCAAAAGTTCCTATTCACGTCTTACCATTTCTTCCTATAGATTCTGAAACTGTTCGTGGACTTTGGATATAGGGTTGGTTCTTGGCCAAGAAATATCCATATCTTTGATGTCTTTTTTTAACCACTCCTTGTAGCCGTCTACTTACCCTGCGTTAAACCTGTCTTCAGCTACAGTTTCTGGCCCATTTTTAGATACGCTTTCCAATTTTGGACAATGGCATCAACTTTTGGAACCTTGTTCTCTTCATCGTAATTGAAGACAAAACCCTCCATGTACGCATGCTTAAGAATAGTCTGAGTCCTCCCAAACTGTCTAAGGACCCTTTTGGAGGGCATATGGACAGACTCCCCTGATTCCCGGTAATGGAAGAAAAGGTAGGCCTTGACTTTTGATAATTACGAATTTTGAGAAAAACCTGTCCAGCATCTACTGAATGTTATCTTCTCCTAATTCACAAAACACTTGGGGCCACCCAATCTTGGTTCTGTTTCCCATGTCACCCCAGTGAAGCATTTCTGGTAGGTTATCGAACTCATTCTCCTCATCTAGTTTGGGTACTTCTCGAGTTTCCTCAAATTTCATTAAGTGACTAAGGATCCACCATTGAAGAACCAAGTTGCAACCTTGATAGAAGCAATGTTTGTTTTTGCATCTTCCGAGGGCTCTATAAATATTGGATAAGATGATCGGGACTAGAGAGAAATACTTGATCGATCCTCTTGCATTCAAGCACTTGAAAAGAGTTTGGATCACCATAATGATTCGAGTGTTGATGGTGCGATTTTGGTTTAAAGAAAACACCATGAGTCCTAAAAAAGCTATGGCAAAAGCTATGGGTCGAGTTTCATCTCATTCGCGATAAGTGTAGAACTCATTCTAGAACCGTGTGAACCCCCTACTGCCTTCTCCCCAGTGAGTGTAAAATTCTTGAAAAGGAGTGCTTGGAGAATCTATCCAGTTGCATTGGTCTTGACGCAGCTTAAGGGTCTGAGCAATATCCTTTGAAGGTGGTCTGTTTGGAATCAAAATGCCTTTTTGAGGCCTTTTCAAATACGCCCAAAAAGATATGCAATCCCTAATTTCTTCAATAGTTGGGGTGATTTCCATGTTTCCAAAATGAAACACCATGTTGCTGCTATCCCAATACCCTGTTAATATTTGGATTAGCTCCGACCATGCCTTCATGTCTTTTATGCTCACCAAATGTCCTAGGTACTTTTTCACTTCACGCTTTTGCTCCGCGCGTCCTATGACCTATGCCATAAGTGGATTTCGATAGGAGTTTCTAACACCATACTAAAGTTCAAGAACCACGACATCCTACAATAGGAGCAAACTGTTAGGCCCCGCCCCCAGGACAATAGTTCAGTTACAACACATACATCTTTTCAAATAGCACATAATTGGATGCGGTGTCGATGGGCCGTAGACCCTTTTGATATATTTGACGTTTGTCTAATGGACTTAATATCCCCGGTATATTAAGCCATCCTAGGCTAATGCCTAAACCTTTGGGATTTGGTTTCGCTCTATCCTAATTGACTAGAATAGTTTGTTTGAATTGACCGGGAACCCGAAGTGGACTTTTCGGGGTAACACACCAAATGAAAGTTGACCGACTCGAGTCAACTACTTCATTTGGCGGTTCAAAGAAGTTAAGGTGTTATACTGAAGGGCAGGTGCATAAACCCACATAACCCTTTTTCCTAATGCCTAATGCTTTGCCAGAAGTAGCGGATATGCCATGATATGCAACAGTATAATTTGCAAGAAATTAAACACATAAGGAAAAAAAGTAATTAAATTATTACAATTCCGAATAGTTAGTCAAATAGTGTTAGTTCAAATATATGGTTAGAACCTAGTTAGATCCCCAGTTGAGTCGCCATTTCTGTTTTGCGATTTTTTGAATTTCAAATACTTAGGAAAAGAAAGTTTTCAAATTTGATTTTTGAGAAGAGTCGCCACTTGATTAATTTAAAGTAAAATCAGGAAAACCTTTTTGAAAGAACTTTAAAGATTTAAAACAGAAAAATCTCAAAGTTAAGAAATTCTAGGTAAGCGGTTCATATTAATACTTTGGGAAGGGTTTTAAGGCATCCAAAGTATCCGCTAACTTGCGGTTATCCAGACTATTTGAAAATAACCTTATTTGACTAACTTTGAAAAGAAAGAAATTATTTGTTTGAAAAGAAAGTGATAAAGGAAAAATTTACGCAAACATGATTTTGGAAACTTAATGGGGATTTATATAGATTTTAACCAAACTTAAGAGTTTAATACAATCAAGTAACTAAACATGAATTTACAAAATAACTAAAGGAGAAGAGTTGAAGTTTGGGCCCCTGCTTTGGCCCATTAGAGCTGCCCAACTTTGGGCTGATTTTGTATGAACTTTAAAGTCCATTTCAGCCATGTATAACAGCTGTATACATCCTTCAATCCCCTTTATATTCTGTATACTACTGTGCATTGGGATAAGCTTGGGCTGCTGCTGCCAAATGCTTTGGGCTTTAGCCCATTTTTCACTCCAGCACCTGTATATCAGTTTCCACCACTTGTATACAATGTATGTCTGCTGTATATTGGCGCAATTCAGCCCATTTGTAACTTTGGCATGGGGTTTAGACTCTAGAATTTGGGCCTTAGCCCATGAAAATGCAGGGTACGAGAGTCCATTTGGACTCATGTGAAGAGTTCATGCATAAAAGATAAAAGGATAAGGATTAGGATATATCTCCATGGAATAAATTCAAATGGGAATAAAGTTTGCATATCAAATTAAAAATTCAGTTTTGGTCAATTATAAGCAACCGATTCCCAACAAAATAATGACATCCCATTAGTACTATGCAATAGCTAAGTCAAGTACTTCTTATTGAAATAAAATGAGTACGTGTTGATGGAATCCGATTCTGTAAAGGAGTTGGATGGAAATCAAAATCATTTTGGGGTCATTTGAGGTGGATTCACTTGGTCTAATGTTGACAGAGTGTACGAGTATTGTTGTTGTCGTTTGTTGTACTGTGTGAGAGAGAGAGGTCGGGGAGAGAGAAAGAGGAAAAAAGGAGAGTGTAAGCGTGAGCTGTGTGTATGTATGTATCTGTATGCATAGGTGTGTATATGCTTAAGAAAGGGAAATAAATTGTTGGGTCGGGTATGGTGAAGGGAAATTGGCCTTGAGAGCTGATTTTGGGCCTGATTTTTGGGTCCAACTAAGGGAAAATGGTTAGATATTAGGCTATTTAATAAATGGACAATAGGTTAGAGTTTTAGCCGATTTTATTTAAACTTTAGACCAAATTGAAAATCAATTGACCAATTGCATTGCAATTATGGCCAATTTGATTTCGATTATGGCTAAATTTAATAGATTAACCAAATTGAATGAAAATTCGAAACAAATTAATAACCGATTTAGCCCCGAGCTTCTTGATTTAATAAAATCAAATAAATATTTTCCAAATAAATTATTTTAAGAAAAAATCATATTGAAATCAAGATTTATCCTATTTGAACCAATTTTCAAGACGAATTTTGATTAAAAGTTAATTTGATTAAATAACAAAAAAAATACGATTTTGTATATATGAATACAGAAGTGTATAATCGTCACTCAAATAACAAAATCAACATAGATAAATATTCTAGAAAATATTTATCCAGATAAAACTAATATTTCAATTTTATTTAGAACGAAAGAAACTCAGGATTAAATTTAGCTGGGGAGGGCAAAAATCAAGTGTCAACACCCGCTATAGCGGCCATTACCCCATTATAGCCGTGCCGCTATAGTGAAAGCCTACCAATATAGCAGTTCAAAACATAATATAGAGGGGGACATAGGTTCATTTCCCATTTTCCCTCTTTATAAGAGCATTCTCTCCCTCCTCTCCCGATCATTTCACCTCGTCATCGAAAAAGGTAAATATTCGACATCCTTTACTCCCTATTACTTTGTTACTCGTGAAATTACATGCATTAGGCTAGACTTCAATTTCAAAAAGGCGGTTTAGAGTAAATTTCTAGTTTTGATCTTTGGGGCTTGGTTGTGTTGAAATTTTCCAAGCATGGTTGTTTCCCTTACATTTACAATGCTTCTATTGCGTTCTGGGCATAAGAAACTCGAAGTTTACGGCCTTAATGGGCCTGAAAGGAAAGGGAATACGAAAGGTCTTTTTTGGAGTTGGAATGGTGATTTGGGATTGATTTAGGAGTTCTCATGCCCGAATTTTTGCATATACCAGTTCTAGGATACTACTGGAACACTGATCTGAGTCCAAAATTTGAAAATAAATTTTTGAGTCAAGGGGTGCCATTATTGCACCCTTTGGCTGCTGGGAACGATGAAGACCGCTATAAAATTACCACTATAGCGGTGTCTCTACAATGGTAGTCATATCGCTAGCAGTGGCGTCCCAGTTTCAAAAACTAAAAATTTTTACTTTTTGAAGCTCGATCCCTATTTGATGCAAAATGATTTCTAACAAATTCCTTTTGTCAAAAATACAGATTATCCTATACAATGGCAGGAAACCAAGCTAACACCTCTGCTTATGAAAGATTTTCTGACGAGGCTAGTCAGGAACGATTCCGGGAGTACCAGCGATTGGGGCTTTGCTTCGAACGAGGCTTCGACATGAAGGACATGGAGCAAAAAGCACCAAAATTTTACAATCGACTGCAAGAGTTTGAGTGGGGCCCGCTGGTAATAGTTCTCCTCGATGGGGTTGTGACTTGGACAAGGGAGTTCTTTGCCATACTCCTTATTGTTATCTGGGATTCCCCCATCCCTACTATCCGCATTCGAGGAGTGGATGGCCCCATCAATTCTCGCACCATTAATGAGGTACTTGGGGTACCCCACATCTCCAATGCCGACTATATAGCTAAGGCTAGGGAGATGGACATGGCGTGGCTTTGGGACACTCTAATTTCAAAAGAGTTTAGGAATCGGGTATACTCACCCTCGACTAAAAGGTGTCATCGATACCTATTTTTTAGCATATGCTAGGAGGTGGCTGAACCTAGTGACCCGGAGGATTCGTCCGTTGAACAACACTATTGACGTGACCAATTCTCGAGCCTTGGTGGTAGTCTGTGCTATTATAAGCATTCAGCTGAACGTGGAGGAGCAAATTATGATGGAGTGGAAGGACTTCTACTAGGGTCCTAGGAGGGGTAACTTCCTCCCCGGGCTGGTGTCGGAGTTATGCAGACGAGCGGGTGTACCGGAGGAGCCTACTGATATGGTACCGGAGATAGACATCCCCTTTCACCCTCTCTTGGTTAGAGAGCCCTCGTCCTAGAAAATAAAGAAGAGAAAGGCTAGCAAGGTGGAGAGTAGCAGGGCTACGGAGGAGGCCTTTGGAGCAGATAAAGATGATAATGATGATGTTGTTCCCTCCCAGTCCCAGCCTCCGATCCCTAGCAGCCAGTTAGAGGCAAACCTAGTTGCTGTTAGGAGGTCTATAGAGCAGTACCCATCCTTCGTCCGAGATATTGCAGCGCTCCACGTAGAGTTTAATGAGGAGAAGAAGAAGAGGCACTCCCGGGATCGCCTGCTCGCCCTAAAGCGGAAGACCATGAAGGTCATGTTCGAGTACGTAGCACCAAACCAAGAGCTCCCTGAGCTGGAGCCAGAGGATTTGAGGAAGTTTTCCTTCCAGAGTGATGCAAAGGGAGACAACCCTACCCCAGCAACCCGCAACTAACAGGGCATCTAGCTAGGTTTCTTTTTCCCCTCCCTCTTTATTTCTGATTACTTGAGTTGCCCCTATTTGGGGTATGTACTAGAGATTTTACCTTTTTCTCTTTTATTTCCTGCACATGGATGCTATTTTTCTTCCCACATTAATAAATAATAAACTTGCTTATATGATATTGATGCTATTTCATATTAATGCAACGCCCTACACCCTAAGTGTCGAAATAATCAAGCAAACACGAAGTCAAAAACTGGGGAAAAACAGGAAAGAGTTACTGCCCCGTCCATACCGCTATAACGGTGTATCTTCCACCATAGGGTTACCGCTATAGTGGAGAAATTTGTACTATAGCGGTGCTCACGCCGCTGTGGCGGCCCGAACAGAGACTGCCCAGATTTCATAAAAAAATTTTCTATGTTTATTTTCCCCAATTACTTAATACCTTTTAATGCGAACCCAGAAAATATTAAGACCTTGCTAAGTCCCCGGGATGAGTTTTAACCAATTACAGTCGACTGTAAACCTTGCATTACGACATAATGTTTCATGAATTCATAAATACACAAGATAACCTCTTTTAAGCTAACCCCGCTATTGCGAATCCCAACCTTGCTTTTCATATCATAAAACTCAGCCTTGTCAACAACAACAACCACGCATATTCCATGCGTTTTAACTAGACTTAGCACAGGTTTTTCGGTGTTCAACGTCAACCACAATACAATCCTAGTCTAAGACTCACCTACCCACACATAGCACATATTTAATCTGCAGCATTCACATGGCATAAATTCAAACCAATCAAGCAACTGCAATTACCACATATAAAAGAAGGAAAAATCAAAATCAACATCACTTGTCCATGCGTTAAATAACACCACACTTAATTGTGCAGGTGACGACCCCAAGTGGGTTGTCTAACATGTTTACATGACCCGGAGGGCTAGATACCAATTGGAACCTTCCCAGTTCCAATTTGCATCTCTTATATCCTTTCAAACAGAGTCAAGTGACGTCCACTTGCCTAACTGAGATACCAATTGGAATCGAGAGATACCTATTAGACTCAACCCATACCACCACTGAACGATTGCACAAGAGGAAAGAAAGAAGTGAAAAAATTTCTTATAATGCCTCATAGTTTCCTGAAGATTAGATGTGAACGTCAACACACCAACCCATAGGACTCTACTCGATATTTGCTCTTGTATTGGGAGACCGGTAGCCTATGCTCTGATACCAAATTGTCACGATCCAAATTAGCAGATCATAAGGGAACCTACTCTAATCCATCTAGATTGGAGAACCTCTTACCACCCCTTAATAAAAATATGCGAAAGTCTTTGTTAAAATATTAACCAAACCATATTACATGATTTTATGATCATATGTGAAAATAAACTACCCTAGGATCTAGTCTAAATAGGTACAAGAGCTGCTAAAGAGAAAATAGCCAAGTCACAGCTTCTACCATGAATGAGAAAGTGGGAACTTCCAAATGATCGCTACCGCAACAGTCAAGAAACCAGCACTGAATCATGCAAAAGACTGTAACTCGAATAAGGTATAAAAATAGTAGCATCAGTACAAACTACACGTATTGGTAAGCCTCATTGGTTGACCCAAATAGGAATACACTAATATAACATAAATATTCAAAATAAACATGCATTTCTGTACTCTCTTTTCTGAATAATTAGGACTACCCATTCCTATTTTTTTTAGCTCTAGTCATGAACCCCAAGCACAACACCTTACCTTACGACTCTATTTTCTCCCACTCTTCCCGAATTACTAAATTCTTCCCCACACTGGGGATTACCCTTACTTCAAAAGATAACTACGATAGGAAATCCTAGGCTCGAACCTTTAAGGATATGGTAAGCCACTCGGTAGGCCTGGAGAAGACTCGCTCGGGTATGTAACCTGCTCTCCGGCCCGAATACTAGGTCAAAATTCTTTTTTTAACCCGCACCCGACCTTCTCCTTATCCTGCAAGCATAGGACTCCTTACCTAACCCCATACCTACTTGGTCATTCTGCTACCCGATGCAAAAATAAGTCAAGATAATTACGAGGTCAGAAATATACTATGACCTAAACAACCTTAAACTAAGATACATCACAACAAGTTACCTATGCTCAAGCTAACATACACTTAACATCACGACTAACCATAGATAATTTGGACATTATACCAACAAGCCAACACATTAGCACCAAGTCAAGTTCAAATAGGCTATGCAGATAATTACAAGTGATGATTAGTTAAATCAAACCATAACCAAGTCAACACAACATCCAGGGCATTCCAAGACAACATAGAATTCCATTTCATAAATACCAGTTGAAGGATCATATTTAATTCCAAGATCAATGTCAACATATCAGGACTCTATTACACACATTTTCAAAATATATGACCTAGACCGGACCATGCAAGGATCCCAGACATAAACAACATATAAATGTATTCCTTGGTCCACTCATGGGACCGTCAAACTCACCTGGACCTCATACATACATGCTATGGGTGATGCATCCACCTTCTAGACATGACCTACAAGGGACAATTACGTCTATGTGCTAAATACTAGACACAAGTGTCTGCCAACCTTGTTCCGTCGAAAACCCGTGAGAACATTCTAATTACCAAGCATTTCATAATCAAAAGGAGGTAAGTCAATTATATAATTACCGTAAAATATTGTAATGACCACACCAAACAACATACATTAACCGCCACCCTACAAGTAGTAAACATGCATCCGTAATATAAGTGGGATTAAACTATAATCCATCCCCCACTTTACCGATTAGGACTTTAGCCATGACATACCCAGACTACTTCGCTCCTAAGACCACCCCAAGGCTTCTACCTTAGAATATTTGGAGATTTCCCTACCACCTTACTTAGTGTAATTAGTTACCTTTAGGATCAATTAACAATAGATAATCATTGTTTCACTACCCCTATGACAAGTATACAACTATGAATTATCCAATTTATAACACATAAATAGCATAAACATGATAAAGTATACAAACAGCCCCAAATAATGCTTTAACCGAACCTTTAACCAATTTTAACCACCTAACTCCTTGTCCGAAGGCATAACATGAAATCTCCCATCCATCTACGTTATAATCATGATCTCTAACCCGAGTTAGTGCTACTCAATTTAAACCTTAGCTTACTTGAATGTCAACCAGCTGTAGGATGGATGAACCAATGCAATCCTAGCGTGAAGTCAAGGCCGCAGACTCGCTAATCCTCGAAAACCAGTGGGTTGCGCCCATTCGCACCCCTTTCTCCTCCTCTTTATGATTTTAAGCTATGAGAGGCAGCTTTTAGGGTTTTTGGAGCCTCCCATATTGCTATTTCAGTCTAAATATAGAAGGGGGAAATAAATCCCGCTTAAGTTGCATTATGGACTGCATTACTTTATTATAGTGGGGTCTTTTCGCCATAGCGGTACCGCTATAGCAGGTTGACGTCAACCCGGCCCAAAAGCTTAAACTCCCAAATTTTAAATGTTCGTGGTCCCGAGTACGTTTCAATTAATATTCCAATAATTTCTAAACTCCGCACTAACTCTTAGGTGTATTCTAATAATGACAGATTCGGTCGTTACACTACCACTCTCATTAGACTTCTTCATAAAATTCTTTGTATATCAAAATAGTTCTCTCATGAAGTCATGTATAGTGCAAGAAATCACATTTTAGTACTTTCAAATCTGTCAAAACTAGCTCCAAATGTGTCGAATCTCACCCTATCCCCTCATACACCCTCCAAAGTGTCACGATCCAAAATTCAATCATTATGACACCTATCATACCACGTGATAAGTAACTCAATCCAATACTTAATAATAAATATACGAGTAAATACACTAAAGAAATAGTAGCAATATAAATCAAGTCTAAACCGAATACAAAACCATCCCAAGAACTTGAAGTCACCGAATATAAGCATCTAAGAGTAGTATCGATACAAATAAGAGTTTAAGTATCTCAAATATGGAAATAAAATAAGAAAATAAAGATAGAGTGATCTGGTAGACACTAGAGTCACATTAGTCACTACTTCTAATCTCAAAGATAGACCAAGCACGACACCAAATCAATTCTCAGGGAGAACTGGATTGGTATTTGTATGCAACGCGCAGAAATAAACAAGTGTGAGTGTAAAATCACATTTACTCAGATGCATCGTCGACCGATTCTAAATTAATATGATGACGAGAACTACCTAAATCAACAAAAAATTAACTCTGACCGAATACATCTATACACTCAGGAAGGTCACACACCTAGTCTAATAGTTAAAACAATGACAGAATACTCAACCATCTCAAATTAATCAAGAAAGCACGATAACTCATCTCAAAGGAGAAATATCACCTCCATAGTCAATCAATCACTCACCACACCGAGGAAAATTAACCAAATAGTGATGATGAGAATAATGGATGCAATAAAATCAATGGGGGGAAATGATGATGATGAATATAATGCATGTCTATCCTACTTGTATATACTCGCTATTCTGTATAAATAGCAAGTTAGGACCCATGAGGGACTCGCGAGGTCTATATACACCCTTCGCATCCTCCTCTAGGGCCATAGAGTATATAATCAATATCAGTTTGATTTGAATCCACCTATAGGGCCATAGAGAGAATTCCAATAATTCTAGTACCTCAAGTTAATCACAACCTCTGGATCAGCCCGAAGGTCATAAAGAATAACCAATAGAACCATGAATGATAATATGCATATAAAGGGGGAAAAGATAGAACACAACAGAATATCAGTATCAGTCCAACCCCATGAATAAAAACAATAGACCCTCACTTCACAATTTATCCACAACAATATCCGATCAAAAATCCATGCTCCCAGTATACTAATAAGTAAATTAGAACATCAAGAACTCAAATATTGGGCAAATATAACACATAAGTGAAAAATCTCAAAAATCCAATCAAAATAATTAATTAGTTATTTTTATTCTCTTCACAATATACTGGTACCCGTATAGGTGCTCTTCATCTCACCTATACGATACCCTCATATCCCCATTACCCCCCCTCCCTTATACACAACTAACACATAAACACATCAAAAAAGAATCTAACAAAGTCTCAACTTACCTTAAAGAAAGTCAAAAAAGTTAAACCAAAGTCTCGTCCTTCCGAAGATCCTTTAAACGAGCCTGATCTGGTCAAATATAGATTCTACATAGGAAAATGAAACCATAGACACCCATATTGCAATACTTCATTTTTGGATCCAAAAAGTCAACTCAAAATTTAACCTCAAGCCCACAAGGACAAAACTAGAATTTTAATTAGAAAATCATGTTACCCATAACTTAAGGAGGTCAAATCTGAAGTTTTATCAAAATAAATCTTGAAATCATGATTTTATCATTCTTTAATTTTACTCAAAAATCTCCAAATTTCCATTTTAAAAAACCAAGATTTAAAGATAAAATCATGAAAAAAAACATCAGGGAATGTGTAAAAGGGGTGTAAGAATCATACCCAAGGAAGAAATCTTGAAAATCACTTTTTGAATCTCCCAAAAATGAGTTTTCAAGCTTAAAAAATTGAGTTATGGGGTTTTGGATCAAAAATGTATTTTAAAATCTGCAAGGGTAAATCCCTCTTCTCAAATATGGACCCCTATTGCATTTGCGAAGACGTCTGACTTGGACCCACCGCATTCACGAGGGTCCAGTTGCGTTCGCGATGAAGAAACCAGACCCGGCCCCCAACCCAGACGATTCCTACTATGCGATCGTGGAAACTTCTTATGGCCAAGCCCATCTACTCCTTTTGATCGCTAGAAGGACATTGGGTACGCGAATAAGGAAAAAGGTATGTACCACATGACAGCAAACCAATTGAAGGGAGCAATCAAAAATCTTCCGAATGAACCCTCAAAATTGTTCGAAATCTCGTGAACACAAACTGACTATGCTATTAGATGAAAAATGACATTTCATACTTAATGAAATTGTCAGATTTTGAAACGGAGGTCGTTATCAGCGAATGTTGACCAAAGTCAACCCTATGCCTTAAACTTCTAACTTTCCAACCACTACTAAAAATCCATCCAACGGAACCCTAATCAAAGGTCCTACTAACCTAAAAATAACATTCCGAAGCTAATGGAACTGGCGAAATCCTTATACAACCACAAAATCTTTGAATGTTGGTCAAAGTAACCATGTCAACTTCAAAACCTTTCAAAATGAAAGACTCACATAATAATCAACAAACTACCTCGGGAATCATGTCGCCCACACCCACATATCACAAATACCATAATACAACTCGTTGAGAGGTAAAACGATCATAATGCACCAAAAGTAAAAAATCACTAAGATGGTTGTTACACAAACCATTCCAACATGTCCAAAATCCTATATGTCGGAGTTGTCAAAGGCTCAAAACACAAAGTAAAATGCTACAACACAAAGTCAACTCTCAAGTCAAACTTGTAAAACTTAAACTCCAATTTTTCATTCAATATTGTCGAATCGTACCCAAGCCGCGGGGCTCCAATCTGAAATAAACACAAGTCCAAAATCATTATAAGGATCTATCATAACCTTCAAATCATGAATCTAAGTTTGTTTTCTCAAAATATTGACTTTTATAAATTCTCTTAACTTTAGATTTCTAGTTCAAGTTCAATAGTTTTGAAACATTATCGAACTTCTCATGAATTTTCCATCCATACTCGCAAGCAACGAATCACCAAGCAAATCTGTAGAAAATCTCAAATAGAGGAATGAGATCCTAAAATTTAAAATAATCAGTTGAATTGTTACAACACATACAAGAAATTGAATTTGTTCAATAGATGCATACGTTAAGGGTGTGTTCGGTATGAAGGAAAATATTTTCTGCTATTTTCTAATGTTCGTTTGGCTAAAAGTTTTGAAGAATATTTTTTTCTCTCTAGGAAAACAAGCTCCTTCAAAATAAGGAAAATGACTTCCTTAATAAAAGTAGGGAAAACAAGTTGCAATGTCTCATACCACTCTCAAAATCACCCACCCCAACCTTTACCCCACCCATCCCTCAACCCCCCCCCCCAAAAAAAAAATAAATAAATTTTTTTTTAGAAAAAAATTAAAAAAAATTTCTTATCTCACCCCCTCCGACACCCCAACCCCTCAACCCCCCCAAAAAAAAAATTTACTACCCAAGTACTTGCCTCCCACCCCCTAAAAAAGTTTTACATTTTTTTAGTTTGTGTTATATATATAAAAATGCTTTTAGGAAAAAAAAAATTCTACTTGCATACCGCACACAAGAAAATATGTAAGAAACAACTTGTTTTCCTAGAAAATAAGGAAAAAATTTTCCTCCATATCAAACACACCCTTAAAATGATGCAAGCAGTGACACTTAAAAATAGTATAACAACAAATAAGATTTATATGAGTGTATACTAAATATATTAATGCGTCAATACCACAAATATATAAATGCATATGTTTAAAATGTAATATATCAATAATTGTCCCCTTTTGACATAAAACAGAGATATGAATTGATATATTTATTGAATCTGTCATGACTGACTTGTGTGTTGTACCACAAAGAAAAGACCTTCACAATATATCAGTAGTATCTTGATTAGTGTTGAATCATAGTATATTGTGAATAATGATATATTAAATGATGTTCATAATATATCAAGTATATTGTGTGGTATACCATAATTACTATTGAATCATAGTATATTGTGGTTATTGGTATGTTAATAAATATTCACAAAATACCAAGTATATTATATGATATTCCACGTTTAATAGTTTACTGATGTAATGACCTTCCCGGTCATTTCCCTTATTTTCGTGTGTTCTCAGCGTTTAGAGTTTTTAATAACTGCCCCAAGTTATTTATGACTTGCTAGGACTGACAGTTCGGTTTTCGGGCAGTTCGTTTGAGAATATTATTTAGACCGAGAACGTTGCAAAATATTAAATTAAATTTGGTAAAATGACAGAGTTAATTACCTTTCAAAAATATTTTTGAAATTTATAAAATTCTTTAGTTATGATATATCTATATTACTTTATAATAGTTTTATAACCTATTAATAATTAAAGAGGAGATAGTGAATTTAAATATGTTAAAATAATATTTTTATTTTATAGAGGTTGTATTCGAAATAATTTTCTATTAATTATGATATATTCAAAATATTATATTTATTTTACCACGAACCTATGCAATACCCGAATATATAAGTAACGGGACAAAAATAAAGTCATGGACTAATAAAGTGACACCACATTACACGTGGTGTCTATTGGATAAAGCATATAGTGACAAGGAAGGAGGAAGTTATTATTATATATATAGATATACGTACTACTTACAAATCTTAGGATTTGTTTCACTTAATGGTCTTTCATTTCAAAACAGTAGTCTAGTACTGTTACATATGTGCACGTTATTTCTTTTAAAAAGGATTTTAAAGGAAATTAATTATCTACATCAAGTTATTCAAGCTCGGGGATCACGTGGTTGATGGTATATCATCTTTATATCGTAAGTTTTTCGATAAATTATAGCTTAAAGTCGCGTATTTGAACCGTTATTTGGTGGTATTGTTGTTGATGCTTATTTAGAGCTTAATATAAGATTGGATTGGATAGCATCTTTTGTGACTATTGGTCACAGAGTTATTTGGGACACTGTGACGGTTTTAATTTTGCGATACCGCAAGTGGGCCCCACGTGGACTATTCGGACATTTTTTGAACTAATGCAATATGGGTATCAATAGTCATGTTTTGACATGTAGTTTATTATTTTGGTAGCTTGGAAGCAGTCAGAGGTCTCTCGAAAGGGAAAGGCTCCTATTTAGCTGGTTTTCTTGGCAGGCTTGCGGCAGGCGTCCAGGTAGGCTAGGTTTACCTCCCTTTGCACTTAGATTGGGCTTATGTGTGATATATGTATGCTATTGTGCTGGTGTTGCGGGCTGATATTATAGACTTGGTGGTGGTGGTTTGCTATGATTTAGGCCTTCTAGGCCGGATAGGGCTATTCGGATATATTCCAGGCCCGTTATCCTCGTGGTACCCCACGGATGACCTATTTGGGGTCGGATAGTATTGTTGTTGTTGTTGCTAGTATGGGAATGTTATTGTTGGACCTTAGTCTAGTATTAGACAGACTTAGCCCAGACTTAGACAAGTATAACCAGACTTGGTTTTCGGGACCCGGTAGCGGGCCCCGTTACCCTTTTTGTCGGCTTGTCGAAACTTTGACATCTTTGGGCTTAGATAAGCCCTATATGACTATTAGGGTTATGACGGGATTGAGTCACCCCGATTATACCCGGTTGGACTGTCTAGCTTTGTTCGTCTCTGATAGCACCGTATTTGATTGGGGTCGGCTAGTTTGACTTAGAACGTTGAACCGCCTTTCCATGACTTGTAATGTATACCCAGACTTTTATATACATATTTTTACAGTAGGTAGTTGACCTAGAAGGACCCCGAGATTGACTTGTAGCATGTTGTAGAGTTAGCTTCTGTACCTATATAATAGTAATGACTTGGCACTAAGGCATTCCCCGTTTATTTGATATGATATGACCTTTGCTTCTGTTCTGGTTACTGGCTATGATGAGTTCCGGTTCGAGTCCGGCTACTGATTCAGGTATGATGATTTTGGTTATTGACTATTGGGTGTTCCGATTCGAGTCCGGCCCCGGATTGTGGTACACTATGAGTTCCGGTTCGAGTCCGGCCACTGATTATTATGAGTTCCGGTTCGAGTCCGGCATCTGGTTATGATATGATTGGAGAGTTTTGGTACTGGGTACCGTGATTATGATGTTGTTGTTCTATGAGTTCCGGTTTGAGTCCGGCAGATATGATATATATGTGGCCTCTTGTTATTACCCACTGCTTCCGGTTCGACTCCGGCGTCTGGCCTCTTGTTATTACCCATTGGTGCCGGTTCAAGCCCGGTGCACTCCTGTTGGTTATTGTGGTTACTGGATACTGATACAGCCTCGAGACACTGGTGACTATGCATTTACTTTTCTTGTGTGTCCCGCTGGTTTATGGGGGCCAGACTGGGTTATTGTTTTCTTCCGTGTGCCTATCGGGCTTATGGGGGCCCAGATAGGTTATGTTTGACTTGTGTGTTTACTTACGCATTTATTTACTCGTTATTATGTATCGCACTTATATTTTCCCTGAGCATATCTATACGCCTCGGCCGTTACTTATGTATCTATTGCTTGTACCCCGGACTTAGCATGCCCCCTGCACTTTAGCTTGCTTATATTATATTAAGCTCAGTCGGCCGATGATGCCTACTGAGTACCCGTTGCCCTGGTACTCATACTGCACTTCTGCATCTTTTTCCCCGATGCAGATCCAGGCACCAGTCGACGGTTTTGACGTGACTCTTTTCTCAGCACTGATTCTGGAGCAGGGTGAGCTTACTGACGTCCGAGGCAGATCCTACTCCATCCTCTACTGTATAGTCTTTTGCTCTCAAGACTATTGTACTTATTATACATGTTTGGTTTCTGTCTTGTATTTTGGGTATGTTAGTAGTGGCTCATGTAATGACCCCACCAGGTCTTGGGAGGGGTTCTGGACTTTATATACATTGTCCTCTTCCTTCTCAGTCTTAGCATGTTTATAAATATGGTTATGGTTACTTCCACTTCTTCTCTGTTTTATGAGATTCCGCCCGTTAGCCCGTCTCTTGTTGCTCCGGACTAGGGTTTGGCTTGCCTATCGGTGGGTTACGATAGGCGCCATCATGACCCAAATATTGGGTCGTGACAACTGAAAAATATAATATATCAATCATTGTCGCCCTTTGACATAAAACAGAGATATGAATTGATATATTTATTGAATCTGTCATGATTGGCTTGTGTGTTCTACAAAGAAAAGACATTCACAATATATCAGTAGTATCTTGATTAGTGTTGAATCATAGTATATTGTGAATAATGATATGTTAAATGATGTTCATATTGTGTGGTATACCATAATTACTGTTGAATCATAGTATATTGTGGTTATTGGTATGTTAATAAATATTCACAAAATACCAAGTATATTATATGATATTCCACGTTTAATAGTTTATTGAAAAATGTAATATATCAATCATTGTCCCCCTTTCACATAAAACAGAGATATGAATTGATATATTTATTGAATCTGTCATGACTGACTTGTGTGTTGTACCACAAAGAAAAGACCTTCACAATATATCAGTAGTATCTTGATTAGTGTTGAATCATAGTATATTGTGAATAATGATATATTAAATGATGTTCATAATATATCAAGTATATTGTGTGGTATACCATAATTACTATTGAATCATAGTATATTGTGGTTATTGGTATGTTAATAAATATTCACAAAATACCAAGTATATTATATGATATTCCACGTTTAATAGTTTACTGAAAAATATAATATATCAATCATTGTCGCCCTTTGACATAAAACAGAGATATGAATTGATATATTTATTGAATCTGTCATGATTGGCTTGTGTGTTCTACAAAGAAAAGACATTCACAATATATCAGTAGTATCTTGATTAGTGTTGAATCATAGTATATTGTGAATAATGATATGTTAAATGATGTTCATATTGTGTGGTATACCATAATTACTGTTGAATCATAGTATATTGTGGTTATTGGTATGTTAATAAATATTCACAAAATACCAAGTATATTATATGATATTCCACGTTTAATAGTTTATTGAAAAATGTAATATATCAATCATTGTCCCCCTTTCACATAAAACAGAGATATGAATTGATATATTTATTGAATCTGTCATGACTGACTTGTGTGTTGTACCACAAAGAAAAGACCTTCACAATATATCAGTAGTATCTTGATTAGTGTTGAATCATAGTATATTGTGAATAATGATATGTTAAATGATGTTCATAATATATCAAGTATATTGTGTGGTATACCATAATTATTGTTGAATCATAGTATATTGTGGTTATTTGTATGTTAATAAATATTCACAAAATACCAAGTATATTATATGATATTCCACGTTTAATAGTTTACTGAAAAATATAATATATCAATCATTGTCCAAATATTCACAAAATACCAAGTATATTATATGATATTCCACGTTTAATAGTTTACTGAAAAATATAATATATCAATCATTGTCCCCCTTTGACATAAAACAGAGATATGAATTGATAGATTTATTGAATCTGTCATGATTGGCTTGTGTGTTCTACAAAGAAAAGACCTTCACAATATATCAGTAGTAGCTTGATTAGTGTTGAATCATAGTATGTTGTGAATAATGATATGTTAAATGATGTTCATATTGTGTGGTATACCATAATTATTGTTGAATCATAGTATATTGTGGTTATTGGTATGTTAATAAATATTCACAAAATACCAAGTTTATTATATGATATTCCACGTTTAATAGTTTATTGAAAAATGTAATATATCAATCATTGTCCCCCTTTCACATAAAACAGTGATATGAATTGATATATTTATTGAATCTGTCATGATTGACTTGTGTGTGCTACATAGAAAAGACCTTCACAATATACCAGTAGTATCTTGATTAGTGTTGAATCATAGTATAGTGTGAATAATGATATGTTAAATGATGTTCATAATATATCAAGTATATTGTGTGGTATACCATAATTACTGTTGATCATAGTATATTGTGGTTATTGATATGTTAATAAATATTCACAAAATACCAAGTATATTATATGATATTCCACGTTTAATAGTTTACTGAATCATAATATATTGTGTGGTATATTGTTGAATGATTGTATACTGCTAAAACTAATATGTTAAATGAATATTCACAAGATATCAAATATATTGTCTAATATACCAAAAACCATACTGTAACGATCCTCTCAGTCGTTATAGAGTGGCTAGGGGCTAAGTGTCCTATTAGAGTTCACTTAGTGAGTTGAACTAATAAAATCTCAAGGTGGGTGGTATAAATTTGAAAACTTGTATTGTGTTTAGTCGTGGTGAATTATGATTCACGGTGTTGTGCTTTGTGGTGTCATGTTCCATTAGGGGGTGACCTAGAGATCTAGAGTAGGATACTATACTGCGGTTGTTTCCCTTATCTCGAATTGGAGAACCCACTCTATGGTTTATCGAGCTGCCATATAGGTTGATCATGAATTGGCAAGAGCTGAAGACATAATTTTTGGAGTAGTTTTTCCCACCTTTCAGAATGTTATAGTTGAAAGATGAGATTTATAATTTCAGGCAGTTACATTCAAAAGCATTGTATGAAACTTGGTTGAGGTTTAAGAAGAAGCTGCAGAATGTCCAAAAGCATAGAATACCAGGCCGTACTTTGCTTGAGATCTTCTACAGAGGTTTGATTGTGAACAATAAGGTTGTAGCAGACACTGTTACCAGTAGAGCGATTATGAGTTTAACTTAGGAGCTGGCTTCTAGATAGGATTACTAAAACCAACCTGGGTTGGCATACTCAAGAGGTATACATACACACAAGCACTTATATGATAGAAACATTTGCAGAATAGTGGATGGTTTACGATTCTGTCGCCAAGGAGTTAGCACAATTGAGGACTCAGTTCAGTTTATTCACAAAAATAGTTTGCAGCAGTGGGGGCAGAAAAGGTGAATGCAGTTGGTTTACAAGGTAAGGCACCTAGACATGATGACTCTGAATCTGAGAAGGAGATTACATATCTAGATGATCAGGTGGTGGGTTTTCGAGCCAAAAGCCAAGGGTCTAATCATGACAATTGGGCTAGTTAAGGGAATCAAGGTCGAAACTATTATAAGGATTACAACTACAATCGATTTGGGTATAGAGACATAATTAGAGGTTGAGATGGTGATTGGAAGAGAAAGGATGAATATAAGGACATAGGTGGATTATACATTTTGCCTAGGAGCCCTGATGATGATTCAAGTAATTCTAATGTAGAGGAGCTTCTCTTTAAAGTGTTGAAAAAGGTAGAATCTACTGATGACAACCTTAAGGTCATGCATGAAGATATTTTTAAGATGGGTAAGCTAGTAAACTCTCATTCTACTTCCATTAGGCAGTTGAAGTAATAGATGGGCCAGATATCAGCGGTGCTAAATCCAAGAAAGGCTAGGCCAATACCTAGGGACATGGTGATGAACCCAAAAAATGATTCTCATTGTAAGGAAATCACCACCAAAAGTGGGAAGGCTCTTGTTGAGGCACCCAAACATGTTGTTATTGAGGAAAATGATGAGGGTATTCATAACACACTAGAGGAGTGAACGACTGTCAAACGAGAAAAGGTAAAGGAAGATCTAAGAAAGTGTGTTTCATTCTTGAAACTTCCCTCACCTTTCCTTCGGCATCTCAAGAAAAAGTCAGATGCAAATAAAACTATTATTGGGGAGAGCCCAAAAGACGATGAAAAGCCTTCAGCTAACAAAAAGAGGTGAATGTTGAACAAAGAAAGGAAAAGGAAGCCCCAAGGATACTAACTCCCACTCCTAGGCCTACACCTCTATTCCCTCAACACTTGAAGAAGAAGGGGGAAGATGGACAATTTTTGAAGTTCATGACCATACTGAAGCAACTTTCGATAAACATTCCATTGGTAGAAGCACTTGAACAAATGTCGGGATATACAAAGTTCATGAAAGAGTTGGTTACAAAAAAAAGAACTGTCAATTATGAGTCTATTAGTAATTTGAACCATTATAGTGCAATTGCATCCTGTTCTCTGATGCAAAAGAAATATGATCCTGGTGCCTTCACAATTCCTTACATAATTGGGTCGCAAAAGAAAGATGATCTTGGTGCCTTCACAATTGCTTACATTGGGTAGTTTAACTTTGTTAAAGCTTTGTGTAACTTAGGCGCAAACATTAACTTGATGCTGCTAGCAGTGTTCAAACAATTGGACTTGGGAGCCCCCGAACCAATGAAGATGTTGTTATTGATGGCGGGATCGTGCGATTAAGAAGCCTGTAGGCATATTATTTGATGTTTTGGTCAAGGTAGAAAACTTTATCTTTTCTACTGACCTTGTTGTCTTGGATTGCGAGGTTAATTTTCAGATGCCCATAATTTTAGGGAGACTATTTTTAGCCACCGATAGAGCATTGGTGGATATGGAGCGGGGCAAACCAAAATTTAGGCTGAATAATAAAGAAGTCACGTTCAATGTTTGTAGAACTATGAAGCAGCCAAAAGACATAAGGGTGGTTTTTATAATAAATAGTTTAGATGACCCTAGAAACTGACCCAAGGGATATCTTTATGAAGTCTAAGTAATCAAGACACCCGCGTCGTGCTGCGACGTTAAATCAGTCGCTGCTTGGTAGGCAACCCAAGGTGTCTTATTATTCCTACATTTGTTTTAATTCTTGTTATTCTGATCGACATCAGATCTATGCACCTAGGGTGCCACATGTTCTTAACTCCCTTGTTTTACTTCTGTCTAATATGTTGGAGAAAACTCATGCTTATTTCATGATTAGTGGAAACCTGCAGACTTTCTTTTCCTATATAGTTTAGGATAGGATTTCTTTATATCTATAAATAATCTTATTAGGTTTTATGTTTTACATGACATTATATTGATACTTTGGATACATTATATTGTTCTTGCTAGTACAAACATCGATTTTGAGAGTTTTAATTCAAAGTGAGATTTGTATTTTTCATCTAATTCTTTGTAAATGCATGATTATGATTTCTCTTCAGAATTATTATTGTGTTCTTATAATCACGAGTAGATAAACACCACAACTAGGGTTGTGGGAACCATGAGGGATTACCCAAGTAGGATTCAAAGTACAACGTGATTCTCAAAGGGTGTTTGGGCGTGTATTGTTGTTCTCTTCAGTTTGATTGCTTTTTGACGGATGCATACGTTAGAACTTTCCTTTATCTTTTCTCTAGATGAAAAAAGGAGTAACAGATGGGAAAAGGGAATATACAACAGAGATTTGGAGCTATCAACCTTCAATGAATAGCTTGAGCCGATAATCCGGGAAAGATGAAACTGGGATCCAAGATAGAGGTTGGTAGTGCAAAATTTAGGAAATAGAAAATGCACTTGAGGATAGTCATCTAATAGGGGCGTAAAGCCATTTAGGTGAACATAACCTATCAATTCTGCATGTTGAGCACCATGAGAGATCACTAGTATGACGAACCAACAGATTTATGAAGCTATGGGGAACACAGTACTAGTGCCTCTCTCATTTTAATCGCAAGCTCAACGGAATCAACAATTGTTACTATTTGAAGTCACAATTCCAAATCCCCCTAGTTACTGGATATTATTTACTGATTATTTAGATAAACACATTGATAGATATTTTGACTTATTCCTCGTGGGATTGACTACAACCTAGTTGGATTCTTTATTTGATCAACGACCACTTTATACTTTTTTTAGAGGTGTAATTTGGGCGACATCAATGGACCCTCGATATTTGATTGAGAGCCCATAAAAATAATCAATTAATGCTACTAGGCTAATTTTGATGTTTCAGACTCAATGAAACCATCAAATTTACCAAAATAGGTCTTTTGAACAAGTTAACCCCCAGGACCCCTTTTAGGCTAATTTAACTAGTTTTCATGTAGAAGGTCAAAACTAAATATAAAGACTTGGAACCCGAACTAAGCACGCTATTAGCCTGAAATAGATATTCTGAATTTAATGGAAATAATAGAATCACCATCCGACACTCGGATCACTAAATGATGACCAAAGTCAAACTAATCACTTATAAGGTCACTCAAAACCTCAAATACACTCAAATCACTCCCGAATGCTTCAGGGACCACGCCAACCGTCCACAACTCATAAATGACATATAACAACTACGGGGAAGGATAAAAGGGTCAAAACACAGAAAAACCTAAAAAATCATGCAAGGGTTGTTACATAAGACCCTTTAGCATATGTGTACAGACGAGTGATTCTTTTGAGTTTTGATATGATACAGAGAAAGACTGATGAGATATAGAAACTATACAACTGTAAGTTTAGTATGTAGGGGTGTGCATCTGTCGGTTTAGTTTGGTTTTATGTATTATTGGTTCAGTTTATAGGTTTTCAATTTGTAAACACGCTAAATCGATAAACAAATCACAAAGATATTCGTTATCAGTTTCTGGTCTTTGTTGGTTCGGTTTTTGAATTAACCGATAAGAAAATACTCCCCTAATTCTTTTTTACTTTCTCTTATTTTGATTTTTTCTACACTATCTTCATGCATAAAGTCTACACAAATTATAAGTACTAAGACAACAACTATAACATGCAAAAGACAATAATGTATGTATTTAAATCTAAACCCACTATTATATAATTATGAATAAAAATATAATTTTAATATAATCTTATTGGGTTATTGGTTTAAACATTAACTAAAACCTTAAAATCAAAAATCAAACCAATAGCCCAATAAAAAATTTATAAACCCATTTAAAAATCACTAACCCAATAATCCGATATCAATAAACCAATAATATTTTTATCGGTTGAACCAATTTTTGCACACCCCTATTAATATGTATACAAATCCATGTTTGTGATATGATTGGATTATTTTTTCAAAGTTTGTAATGATTTATCATGTCTGTTGGATTACTTATATGTTTTTATTTGTTGACCTTGATGAGTTTGAAATTGGGTGATTTACATGGTTGATGTGGCTACTTGATTATTATCGATGTACCTGTCTACTTACCTAATTTAATTCATGAGATATACTTGTTGCTACTTCGAGTCAGCCTATGATGCCTAGCAGTACATGGTGTTTGTACTGATACTACTCCTGCATTTTTTTCTGAGTGCAGACTGTGTTCTAGAGACTTTGACGTGACCTCACATCTAGCGTTGTTTAGTGAAACGATTCGAGGATGAGCTACTCCCATTCAGGATGACACAGATATTCTTAGTTATATATGTCTCTTTCTTCGGATAATGTTATTTAGTAGCAATTTTGGAATACTCTTCGACACTATTTTGTTAGCATTCATTGTACAATTGTCTATTTTGCTAAATGAATTGGCAAAGACTTGGGTTAGATGGTAATACATGGTCCGCCCACTAGAGGATTAGTATGGGTGCCACTCACAGCCATTTGGGTCATGAAAAAGTTGGTATCATAGCTCTAGGTTCTTCAATCTTATCGTACAAGGACATGTCTAGTAGAGTCTTGTGGAATAGTATGGAGACATCTGTGCTTTTCTTTAAGAGGCTATAGGACTCTACAAAAACTCAATCCTTTCATTCTTTCGTGCAATTACTCGAGTCCAATTGATATATAGTGAGTCAAATTGGTATCTGACATCTTTTATTCTTTTCTCCCATAGATGGTGAGGACACGTGCAACAGAGGTGAGAGTAGAGGCACCGTACTGGCCGCTAGGGTTGCGACTTGTGATAGTGAAGTCTCGAGCAGTAATGGTAGGTCCAGTGGACGAGGAGCAGCACCCTCCAGAGGTAGGGCTCAGGCTGGTAGGTAGGTTTATGATAGGTCAGAATTCCCTCCCCCAGTAGAAGATATCGTTAGGGTAGCAGAATAGGAAGTAGCAGTACTAATCCAGGTGGGTGTTACACTTGCTCTGACTTTTTTAGATGTGATATATCAAATTTTAACTCTTTTGAGCAGTTTGGCAGAGACTGGGGCGGACAGCAACTGCAACTCTAGCAGGTCAGCATTTTTGGTGTCACAACCCAATCGGTCATGATTGGCACCCACCCTAACATATGGAGGGAGAACCATACTAACCTCACCCTTAATTACTCAACTGTTACTCTTATAATCACTTACATCAATACCCGATTTTAAATAATGCATCCGGGAAGTTATTTAATAATTTAAGTCACCCCAACCAAAACCAATATTTAAAAGCAATAGAGTGTGGAAACCTCTACTTATTTCATCCCTGGGATTGAAGTCACCATACAATAAAATCTAAGAATAAACTAAGTCTGAAATGACTAAAATATCCAAAAACATAAGAATAGGAAATCATCTTAGTCCTAAAACAAAGGATGTCAACATCAACAAGAAGATCCGAAGGTTGCCCGGTCATAGTGCTAACCTTCAAAATTAAGTTTGAACCACTATCTAGAGCCGAGGTCGCGTGACAGCTGCTGGAAGATGTTTTGCACTCAATAAAAATAAGAGTACAGGTAGCATCAGTACAACCACAAATACTGGTAAGCATCATAGATCGACTAACTCAACAATATACAAATAAGCAAGCCCAACAAGTATAAAAGCAATCATAAAAGAACTCATAATCAAAGACATCAACAACTAAAGATATCATATAAGGAAAAATTCACAAGCTTTTACACTTAGTCACTTTCAACAACAACTCATCATCATATGTAATCATTATAAAGGCACTCAATGTATATGAATGAGTGAATGTATGCAAGATGTGAGCATCATCTCTTACTCTTTTCTTCATCATCAACAACATCATAAAGTACTGACATGGTACCCAACCCTATTATCACAATATATCATATTCGTATCAGCGAAGTACCCGACCCATCATCACAATATATCATATACATACTGGTGTGGTACTTGACCCATCATCATAACATATCATAACCGTATTGGCATGGTACCCGACCCATCATCACAATATATCATATCCGTACTGGCGTGGTACCCGACTCATCATCACAACATATCATTATAGTACAAGTGAAATGGAATGTAGTCATTAAATCACAAGTCATGCTAGAAGACAATTATAGATGTTTAGTTTTAAAACAAGCACAAATCCAAGAAAGTCTAAGTGCTACAACAAAACCATAGCCTACCTTAATTCCTTGCTCAAGTCACCTTTAAGCCACATTTTTCCCCTTTCGTTCTTGTACAATTCGTTCTTGATCTAAAACAACAAGAATATATACCCATTTCAATAATTCATCTCCTTTTAATTACTAGGGATCAAAACAATTGATTTTAGTCATAATTCCACCCTATTTAATTATTTTAGGGTTTTCTATCTCTTAAACCACATGAATTCTACTCGAATTAGAATGAACAACCACAATTTCATCTCCATTCATGTTTTCTAACACCCAAAAATCATTCTTTACTGAATTTATACACATTTCCACCATTTTTGCCAATTCCTACCATGAATTTGTTTCTAAAGATTTTCTAAGGTTAAAGGAAGTAAATTCAAGTCTAGAATGTAATTACTTACCTCCAAAGATGAAAAATTCCAAAAATCCTCTTAAAATCGCCTTCCCTAGAGCCCCCTTGAATTTTTTGAAAAGGTGGAGAATGAAAATATTTTTGATTTTTAAAATTGTCAAAACCTGTGTGTTACCACTGTAGTAGTTTGCGCCTTTAAATTAAGGTCCACTGTTGTGGTTTCTTGTACCACTGCAGTGATACGACTACAACGGTTACTTTTTCCACTACAATGATCTGAGGTAGAATCTCAGGACCTTTCCTCACTTTTTCTCATTTTAAAAAACACACCACGAATCTTAACATCACAAACCAACCCCTCCATGGTAAACTCTATAGCCAGAGTTCTGTAACTCCGTTTCAGGTACTAAAAGTTGCTACGACCCTCTAAACGCGTTGTCTATCCAAATATAGTATCAAACATCTCTATTAACTATCATATTAATACCATATTTTATTTTACCAATACACCTAAAAAATCATCCATTCTTACACTAGCCCTGAATTTCTCAAAATTCAGCTAAAGGAAGACTAAGTGTGAATTTTACCCCCTTTCAGCGTAATAACAATTTAGGTCATTACACTTGGGTTCATCATGCTTCGGTTGTGGCTGCATAGATGGCTAAGAATTCTTACTTAAGGATCTTTCTGAGACTAGCGGCAAAGTCGGTAATGAGTAGAGAAGAGCATCATTTATTTTGGAGATTCTATAAAATAAAGCCTCAAGTATTCTATAGTACCGAGATTAAGGATGTTTATGAGTTTATTATTAACTATCATGAGAGGCTCCATAAAATCGGGGGAGTGGAGTTTGTTACTTTCCAGTTGTATGGGGATGCAAAGTTATGATGGAGAGCTTTTGTGGAGTGTAGGCTAACAAGTTCGCCTCTATTGACTTGAACATAATTTTACTCTATCTTCTTGGAGAAGTACTTTCCTCATACTTTGCGGGATTGGAAGTGAGATGAGTTTACTAGTATTGAGAAGGAAATTCTTTTGTTGAAGCCTATGAGGCATATTTCACTCGCTCTCCAGGTATTTATTGCAGCTGTTACACACAGAGGAGAAAAAGATTTGTCAGTTTATCAAGGGTTTGAATATGGACTTCAACTATTATCATTTCAAATGGTGTATTTTGGTAAGAATTTTTAGGAAGTGGTTGAGTATGTTAAGAATGTGGAAGGGGTAAAATAGGGTGGTAATGCAAAATCTGCCAAAAAGAAGGCCCAAAAAGTGGTAGCTATAGTGGCTCTTTCGCTAAGGGTCCAAGTTTTCAGGGGTATTTTGGGCACCCCATTCAATCAGACATGCAGGTATCATCTAGGGGTCCATTAAGGGCTAGCCAGCCTACTTCAAATCATAGTGGGTATATCACATTTTTAGCTTCAGCTCAGAGGCCCTATTTGGATAGGGCATGTTATGAGTGAGGTAAGGTTGAGAACATTTGAGATAGTGTCCTAGATTTATATAGATTGGTTAGTTAGCTAAGAAGTAGGTGCCTTGAACTCTAGCTTCAGCAAGTAGGGGAGGTGGTGCACATGGTAGAGATCATCCTCAAGGTAGGTTTGGTGGCCACGCGGTAAGTAGATATGGCACCAAACCTAATCAAGGTGGTAAATATACTGGTACTCAGTACGGTAGGGGTGGGGATAGGCAGGTGGTTGAACTTATTTATATGCTTTCTTGGGTAGACTCGAGGTAGAGCAATCTGACATAGTAATCACAAGTATTATTCTAGTTTGTGATAGAATGGCTACAACCTTATTTGATCCTAGTTCTACATTTTCTTATGTATCTATTTATTTTACTACCATATTGGATATGGTATGTAATTGTTTTGACGCTCCAGTCCATGTTTCCACCCCTGTTCGTGATTCTATCATTGTATATAGAGTCAACCATTCCTGTTCGTTACATTCATAGGGTATGAAACTTAAGTATACTTAGTGATTCTTGGCATGGTTGATTTTAATGTCATTTTGGAGATGAGTTGGCTGTCTGCTTACCATGCAATATTAAACTGTCATGCTAAGATAGTAACTACAGAGATGATGAGTATGTCTAGGCTTGAGTGGAAGGGTGATTATCGCCTGCTCCTAAAAAAATATATCCTTTTTTCATGCTAAAAAGTTGATAGAGAGAGTGTACTTGACATTTTTAGCACATCTTCAGAAAACTAGTGCAGAGGTTCCACATATTGGGTTAGTTTATGTGGTCTGTAATTTCTAATAGGTATTTTCTGTGAATTTACCTGGCATGCCACCAGACCGTGATATCCATTTTTGCATTGATCTAAAACCTGATACTTATCCTATTTATATTCCTCTATATATAATGGCACCGACTGATAAAAGAGATTTGAAAATTTAGTTGGAAAACTTGCTTAGTAAAGGGTTTATTCGTCTGAGTGCATCCCCGTGGGGTGCTCCTATGTTGTTTGTGAAATATAAAGATAGGAGTATGCATATGTGCATTGACTACGATCAGCTGAACAAGGTTCCTATACAGAATAAATACCCTCTTCACCATATAGATGACTTGTTCAACTGACTTCAGGGTGCGTCAATTTTTTCAAAGATTGACTTGATATCTGGGTATCATCAACTGATGATTGGACTGAAGATATTTCTAAGACTGCTTTTTAGACTAGGTATGGGCATTATGAGTTTTTGGTGATGTCTTTTGGGCTTACTAATGCCCAACTGCTTTTATAAGTTTAAAGAAAGGAATTTTTAAGCCCTATTTGGATTCTTTTTAATTATGTTGATATTTATGTGTATTTGAAGAGTAAGGAGGACCATGAGAACCACTTGAGAGTTATGGCTGAGTTATTAAATGAAGAGCAATTATATTCTAAATTTTTTGAGTTTTAGATGGCTTCTGTGTCCTTCTTGGGGAATGTGGTTTTGAATTAGGGAATTATGATCCATCCACAGAAAATAGAGGTATTTAAAAGTTGGGAAAGGCCTACTTTAGTGACTGATTTTTGCAGCTTTGTGGGCTTGGCTAGCTACTACCACTAATTTGTGAAGAGGTTTGCCTTTATTGTTTCCCAACTGACTCGTTTGACTCAAAAGGATGTGTGTGAGGAGGGCTTTCAAAATATCAAGACTTTGTTGACTACAACTCTTATCCTTGCATTACCTGTAGAGGGTAAGCACTTTGTTATTTGTTGTGATGCCTCACATTCTGGTGTGAGTGCTGTTTTGATGCAAGATAAGAAAAAGATTGCATATACTTCTAAGCAATTAAGGTTCATGAAAAGAACTATCATGTGCATGACTTGTGTGTTGGCAGTGCTAGTATTTGCTTTTAAGATTTGGAGGCATTATCTTTATGGTGTCTTTTCTGAGGTATTTATTGATCACCAAAGTCTATAGCATGTGTTCATGCAGAGGGTTGTGAACTTGAGGTAGCAAAGATGGATGGAGCTGCTCAAGGACTTTGATGTTACTATCTTATATAATTTGGGTGAGGTGAATGTGGAAGCTGATGCTTTGAGTAGAAAGCCTAGGAGTATGGGTAGTCTAGCTTATTATGAGGCCACAAGGTATTCGTTGTCTAGAGAGATTCAGACTCTAGCTAACAATTTTATGCAGCTTTAAGTGACCAAAAAAGGTGGAGTGTTAGCTTGTGTAGAGAAAAGGTCTTCATTTATAGAACAGATCAAGGCCAAACAGTTTGAGAATACTAAGTTAAGCGAGATTCGTGATAAGGTCTTGCAGGGAGAAGCCAAAGAGGTCGTGATTGATGATGAGGGTGTCCTAAGGATTAAGGGGCATGTATGTGTTCCCCGTATTGATGATTTGATTCAAGTACCCTTATAGAGGCTCAGAGTTCGAGGTACTCTACACATCCTGGTATGATCAAGATGTATCATGATTTGAGAAAACATTATTAATACGGTAGGATGAAGTGAGAAATTGTTGATTTTATTGCCAGGTATTCAAATTGTCAGCAAGTAAAATATGAGCACCAGAGCCCAGGAGGGACATTTCAGATAATGCCCATTCCTGAATGGAAGTGGGAAAGAATTATAATGGACTTTGTGGTTGATCTTCCAAATAACTTGGGGAATTTTGATTCGATTGGGTAATTGTTGATTGGTTGACTAAGTTTGTACACTTTATTCTGGTTCAAATAAATTATAATGAAAAAAAGTTAGCCAAGATTTATATATGCGAGACTGTTCTATTGCATGGAGTTCCAGTCTCCATCATTTCAGACTGAGGTATGCTATGTCACAACCTAATTTTGCGAGTCATTATGGCACCTATTTTAACCCACCAGTAGGTAAGCCAAATCATAGCCCAAAATGACAAGTAATAGTCTAGTTGGTGGAAAGTATGATAAATGCCGAAAGTAAGCATACAATAGGATTGTAGGCGATAAAATATAAGAGCAACAATATAAATATCATAAGAGAGAGAGAGTATGCAAAAGAATATCCCACGACCTAGTAAGATCAGTACAAGAGCCACTAAATACAAAAGAATAAGAGTACTAAATCGTATCCAATATAAAGGAAGTCTCGAAAAGTAAAGACTGCCCAAAAGTAATAGAAGGAGAGAAGATCATCTCCGTATCTTAAAGCGCACCCTATCTTTGAATCCCAAGAGCAAGAGAAATATAACGTCAATGGCGATGACTGGTACTCAGATATGCATCAGAAAAAGATGCAGAAGTGTAGTATGAGTACCAAAACAATGGGTTCTCAGTAGACATCATCGACCGACTGAGCTAAATTATAATAAAAGCATAATAAGGTGCGAGAATATATAGAACCAAACCTGAAATAATACTCCCGAATTGACGGGAATGATAAATAACAGGATACACAGTTCGAAATAAATACAATATAACTATAATTTAACTGGGGGCCCATAAGCCCAGAAGACACAAATAAGAGAGAAATAACCCAACCGAGCCCCCATAAGACCGATGGATGCAATCAAAGAGGATCTACGAGCAATGATAAACATAAGTAACCGACCGCCAAAACCATACCTAAGGATCCCTGCAAACCGTAAACGCCAGAATTGAACCAGAACTTTAGTATCATGTTACCAACGTAAAGTACCACATGTGAATTGTAAATGCCGGACTTGAACCAAAACTGGAAAGTAAATACCAAATAACAAATCCAATCGAACGTTGAAAAGATGCCTAAATACGGTTCAAGATTTAACATAAGATGATGAAAGAAGGCCTCTTAGATATACAAAGATCTAGATTAAATGTTTGACCTAGAAGAGGGACCGCGGGGCCTACTATTAATCTCAAAAGTCCATAGTAAAGTAAGTTCTACTCCAAAACTAGACTAAGGCTTTAAAGTTCTATTTCAATGAATCAAATAAGTTGAAACTAGCCTTAAGATACAATCTAAGTCAAAGGAGGAAGAATGAGTCAAATTCTATCTAAAACGGCTAAACAATCCAAAATTCGCTCAACATGCAACCAAGCCGTAAATTCCCACCCAAGTCTAGTAAAATAATATACTTATACCGTAATAAGACTCAATCTACGAGGAAATAAAGACTAGCCTACCTGGATGCCGCCGAAAGCTTGAGAAAGTCCACTAAACCAGAGCTTTTCCCTTCTGAGAAGTCTTCAAGCACTGCCACTCTATCAAAATAGTAATCTACGCGTTAACATGAGAATAACAATACTCATATTGCATAGAAATGCTCCAGGTCCAAAATCAAGCTAAAAATCCCATGTGGTGCCCACTTGCGGAATCATAACTTTGAAACCGTTAACACATCCCTCTAAGCTCAAGGATCATTTACCCTCAAAAATAGAAAAAATCTGAGCATAAACGAGCCCTAAATCAACCCATAAAGTAAGTAGGGATTTAACGTTAAATCGGAGAATATACTAAGAAATTAGATGAAAACTTACGGAAATATCGATCAGAAAATTACCAAAATAGCGTCTTCAACTCATCCCAAACACCCAATGATCGATCTCCACTTCTCTTAGCTCTCTAGGGTTTTATGGTATTGGGACTTGAGAAAATGGAAAGGAAATTGGGTTCCACAGCTTTAAATATTGCCAAGGGTCCCTTCGTCACAATCGCAGGGACCCCGTCATGAATGTGACCCTTGACTTCATTTACCTTGGCGAACACAACTGGTTCACTGCAAATGCGAAAGGAAAACTTGGACCGGTTGGCTACCTGAAACATCATGGATGTGAAGGCCGACTCACGATCATGATGACCAATAAACTTGGCCTCCTCAAATGCTGCCAAGGTCTCGCGATTGTGAAGGTCATCTTTGGCCTGCACTAGCTGAAGCTGCACTAGCAAACTTGGCAATTTGCCAAGTTTCTGACAGGACCCTCAAAATTTGTTCGAAATCCTGTCAATGCAAATGAACTATGCTACCCTATCAATTTCGACATTCTGGACTCTACGGGCTGTCAAAATTCCTAACCAAGATCATTTTGATAAAATGTGGGCCTCACACCTAAGGGCCATTTTAACCAAAATCCATCCAATAGCCCAAAATGAGTCTGTAAGCCTTGGGACCCAAACCAAGGGTCCTTCTAGCCTAAAATTAATGTTCTGGAGATAACAAAATTGTCAAATTTGGCATACGAGGCTATTTACTTGACTTTTTGGCATGATACCCAATTTTTAACAGCGAAGACTTCAAAATAGGGAATTGGCTCAAAAAACCAAACGAACTGTTCGGTAACCAAACTGTCAGCACCAGCAAGTCATAAATGACTTGGGATAGCTATGGGAAAGCTCTAAATGCCAAAACAGTATGGAAATAAAAAAATGACTTAGAGGGTCATTACAATATCCACTACTAAAAGGATTTTCGTCCGCAAAAGTAAAGGATCAAGGTGTACCAGAGGGCTCAAACAGGTGGGGATACTGAGTCCGCATCTCACTCTCAATCTCCCAGGTAGCCTCTTCAATAGGACTGTGTCTCCACTAAACCTTAACCACTGAAATCTCTCTAGAACATAATCGTCTGATATCCCCGGCTAAAATAAGGACTTGCTCCTGCACCATGGTCAACCTCTAATCCAACTAACCTAAGGCCTAAAAAATCACGTGAGACTCATTCAAAATATATCACCGTAGCATGGTGACATAGAAAAATAGGTGTACAATTGAAAAATCTGGGGGCAAGGCTAACTTATAAGCCACCTTACCAATTGTCCAAAGTATCTCAAATGGCCTAATGTACCTGGGGCTGAGCTTGCCCCTCTTACCGAACCTCATTATGCCCTTCATGGGAAATACTCAAAGGAAAACCTGGTCACCAACTCCAAACTTCAATTCCTAAAGCCTACGGTCAGCATAATTCTTCTCCCTACTTTGAGCTGTCGGTAGCCTATCCCGAATTGCCTGAACCCTATCCAAACACTCACAAACCGGGTCAATACCATAGGGACTAACCTCAAAAGTTTCAAACTAACCAATCAAAGATCGAAAATGCCTACCATAAATGCCTCAAATGGTGCTAGTTCAATACTCGAATCATAGCTATTATTATAAGCAAACTCCGCCAAGGCTAAATAATGCTCCCACTGACCGTCAAAGTCCATAACACATGCTCGGAGTATATCCTTCAAACCTAAATAGGCCGCTCTGACTGCCCATTGGTCTAAGGGTGGAAAACAGTGCTAAGGTCAACCCGAGTACCCAACTCCTCTTGAAAAGTCCTCCAAAAGCTAGAGGTGAACACTGGGACTTTGTCTGAAATAATAGATACAGGTACCCCATGAAGATGAACTATCTCCTGAACATAGATGAGAGCTAACCTCTCGGTGCTAAAAATAATCTGAATGAGGATGAAATGAGCTGATATAGTCAACCAATCTACGATGAACCAAATACTGTCAGAACCACAAAAAGTACGAGGCAAACCACTCACAAAGTCTATAGTAATTCGCTCCCACTTCCACTCAGGAATGGGCAATCTCTTAAGCAATTCACCCAATCTTTGAGACTCGACCTTTACCTGCTGACAACACAAACACCGAGCCATAAAGTTCGCTACATCCTTCTTCATACCACTCCTCCAGTAGTGTTTTCTCAAATCCCTATACATCTTAGCCATCTTAGAGTGAATAGAATATCGAGAGCTATGAGCCTCCAGCAATATTGACTAAATCAGGACTCTAACCCTCAGAACATAAATATGACCATCAAATCTCAAAATACCCCCAGAATCAAAGGTAGCCCAAAGGGAATCACCTCTCAGCACCTGATCACAAATGTCACAAAGTCTACTATCCTCAAACTGATGATCGTGAATCTGTTCCATCAAAGTAGACCTAGCCTTAACAATGGTAAAACTCCTCCTGGGTATGAAATATCAAGCCGAATGATCAAGTAGGCTAAGGACTGAGAGCCCAATACCAATGGCCGCTCTAAAATTGAAATGAAGGCCAAGCTACCTATACTCACTGCTTTTCATCTCAAAGCGTTTGCTACCACATTCTCCCTGCCCGGATGGTATAGAATAGAGATATCATAGTCCTTCAGCAACTCAATCCATCTACGCTGCCTAGAATTAAGCTCCCTCTGAGTCATAATGTACTGAATACTATGATGGTCAGTATATATCTCACAACAAACACCATATAAGAAATGCCTCCAAATCTTAAGTGCTAAATCTACCGTCGCCAACTTCAAATCATAGTGGGGTAGTTGCACTTATGCATCTTCAGCTGCCTTAATGCATAAGTAATAACTCAACCCTGTTGCATCAGAACACAACCAAAACCAATACCAAAAGCATCACAATATATAATAAATCCCTTACCCTCAACTGGAAGAGTTAAAATAGGAGCTGAAGTAAGCAAGTCCTTGAGCTTAATAAAGCTCAAATGACACTCATCGGACCACTGAAAAGGAACCTCCCTTCTTGTTAATCTGGTCATAGGTGCCGCAATAGTAGCAAACCTCTTGACAAACCGTCTGTAGTAGCCTGCCAATCTAATAAAACTGCAAACCTCGATCGAAGATGTATGTCTAGCCTAGTTATGGATAGCCTCAATATTTACCGGATCCACCATAATCCCATCCTTAGACACCACATGCCCTAAGAATGTCACAGACCCGAGCCAGAACTCATACTTTGAGAATTTGGCGAAAAGCCTATGATCTCTCAAAGTCTGGAGCATAATCCTCAAATTCTGCTCATGCTCGTCCTTACTCCTCTAATAAACAAGAATATCATTAATTAAAACTATCACTAAGGAGTCCAAATAGGGCCTAAAAACACGGTTCATCAAATCTATGAACGCTGCTGGGTCATTGGTCAACCCAAAAGACATCACCAACAACTTGTAATGGCCATAGTTAGTCCTAAAGGTTGTCTTAGGGGTATCCTCTGCCCAAATTCTCAACTGGTGGTAATCGTATCTCAAGTCAATCTTAGAAAACACTACCACACCCTAAAGCTGGTCAAATAAATCATTAATACGAGGTATATGATATTTATTCTTCACTGTCACCTTATTCAGCTGCCTATAATCAATACACATACGTATGGAACCATTCTTTTTCTTCATGTACAAGATAAATACACCCCAAGGTGATACACTTCGCCTAATGAAACCCTTACCCAAAAGACCGTGAAGCTGAGAATTTAGCTTCTTAAGCTCGGCAGGAGCCATGTGGTAAGGTTTCATAGAAATAGGCCGGGTGTCTGGTTCAAAATCAATAGCAAACTCAATGTCATGTACAGGAGGAAGGCCAGGTAGATCGGTAGGAAAAACATCGGGAAAGTCACGGAATATTAGAACAGAATCTAGCAAGGACTTTACGAGCTTACATCATGAATATGAGTAAGATGAGACTTGAAACCTCTCGATATTAGTTTCCTAGCTTGAATATAACAGATAATCTCCATCGGTGCATGGCTAAAAGAATTCTGCCACACAACTAAGGGTATACCAGACATGGCTAAGGTAACGGTCTTGGCAAAGTAATCCAAGACCATATGATAGGGGGATAACCAATCCATGCCCAGAATCATATAAAAATCCACCATATCTAGCATAATAAGGTCGTCCTGAGTATCAAAAGCTCGAACACTCATAACACATGATCTATAAACCTGATCCACTGCTAAAGAATCACCCACGAGAGTAGATACACGTAATGACACAGATAAAGGCTCCTAAGACAACACTAACTGCGATGCATAATAAGCAGAAATAGATGAATAAGTGGATCCCAGATCAAATAAAGCAATAGATGGTTGATGGCTTACCAAAATTATACTTGTAATAACAGCATCCAAAGACTCCATCTCTGGCCTTCTAGGTAATGCATACAACTGACCCCATTCGCCCTCGGACTAGGAATCTGACCGACCACCTATCCTATCTGCCTGAGGACCTCTTCTAGAACCCTGGGGACCACTTCTATGACCCGGTACACCTCTTCTAGCTGGAGGTGGCACTGATTTGATCAGCTAAACACTCTGTGCTGCAGTCTAAATTATCCTACGCTAAGGACACTCTCTAGATAAATGACCTACGACCCCATAATCATAGCATGCCCTAGGTATCCTACTCTGCCTAGATGATCCAATTGACTCGGTATGGTAGTCTCGTTGGAAGACCTAGGTTGTGTACCCCTAGAAGGCTGAGCCCTGCTCTGGCCACCGTAGTCACTACAATCGGGCTGACGCCTATCAGTGATTCAAAGTGCTGCCTAAACGGGTCTACTAAATTGATCCTAGTGCTGATAAGACTAATGCTGAGGGTACCTACCTTGGAAACCTCTACCCTTGAACTAGGATCCACTCAGGCTCCTACTAAAACTACCCTGCTGACGCGGCCTCTTAACGTTTCCCCCTTGGGCCTCGTGATCCATCTCCTTTATAGAATAGACATGAGCTATAATATCAAAAAAAGACTTCTCTAAAGTCACCAAAATCTGAGTAGCCCTGCGGAGCAGTAGACTCAACCCTCTGTCGAAGCATCGAATCCTTGTACTCTATAGGCAGAATCATAGTGGCATATCTGGCTAACTTATGAAATCTTGCCTCATACTCGACAACTATCATAAAACCCTATCTCAATGCAGAAAAATTATATCCCAGGCGTTCACTCATAGTGCGAGGCATGTACTTCTCTAAGAAAGCCTTGAAGAACTGAGTCTAAGTCATAGGTGGAGATCTAGCTGGTCTAGAATCAAGATAACCCCTCCACCACTGTCATACTACCCTATCAAGCTGATTAACCATATGATCCACTCCGCGCAACTCAACCAGCCCCAAATTATAGAGCCTCTTCTCACAACTAATAAAAAACTCATGAGCATCCTCTCCTGGGGCCCCTGCGAACCTAGGTGAAGTCAATCTCAGAAATAGACCCAACATCTTCTGCTTCCTTGAAAACATAACAGGCTAAGCTACTGTCATCTATGGAACTACCGGTACTGGACGAATCTCAACTCTGGGGGCTACAACTGCAGGCTGCGCCCCTAAATTAGTACCACTCTGGTCTATTAACTGAGCACCATCAGACGGTGCACCACCTACTAATCCCAACAACTGAAGTAAGGTATCTATAAGAATTAAAGAAGAAATAAATCTCGATGGAGCCCAGGCTTCCCCCTAGCCCACCAATGGCTGGGGTGGCAGAATCTTTAGCTCCAGAGCAATTACGAGATCATAAGAAGGCTCTCCATCCCGAACCCTAGATGGGGCTACAACTCTAGCTTGGCCGTGACCTATGGGTCGACCATGACCTCTGATGTCGCCCAAATTACACCTTACATGAAGTATAAAGCGATCGTTGTCAAATATAGAATCCAACTAGGTTGGGTTTGATCCCACGAGGAAATAGGACGTAAGTTTGTCTAATGCTAGTTTGAGAAATTGGCAAGTAAGTAAAACTGGGGGATTTTTGTAAGCAAGTCTTAACAGTAACGATTGTTGATTATTGGATTTGTTATCAATATGAGAAATACACTACGACTATGATCCCCAATGATTCCTTAACTCCACTGATTGTTTGTGCTGACAAAACTATCTCGCTACGTTGCTTGCAAAGTCTAACAAGATATGTTCGTCTAAACGTCTCTCGACCTTGGTTAGACAAATTTCACTCTTCTCCTCTTGGTCTTCGAGTGTCGCACTACTAAACCTTATCCTTGATCTGAGATAACTAACCCTGTTACGGATCAATTAATTAGATGAAGGTTGATAGCTTCAAATCTATGTTGTTATCCCCTTTTCCCAATCTCTACCTCTCTCTCGAGTAAGTTTAGAATAAAAGCAAGTTTCTAACATTTGCAACTGTTAGAAGATCAATTAAAACGAAGGTATTAATAATACATGCAGTCACACCAGTTCAGAATTGCTTTGCACTTAACCCGTTTTGTTAATTCTTCATGGTTCACACAATCCTAGTAAATGGGTTTAGCTACTCATGATTGCAAGAACACAAGAAGAATTCGACGATGAAAACATCATTGTAAACTCATAATAAAGAAGAAAACTCTGAAATCTCAATTATGAATAAAAACCCTAGAATCGATGTTCCAAGATTACAAAATCAATAACGTATCTATGAACTCAAAATAATGAAAATATATCCCAAAACAACGTAATGACCAACCCCTGAACATAGGACAATAAAGGGGTATTTATAGATACAAGATGAATTCTATCCTAAACAAAATAGGAAAACAGAGTTGACAACTTTCCTTGGTACCGTGACTTGGTATCGTGGAACCAAGTCACTCCACGTGGGTCCCTACTGTGAGAATCAGGCTTCCTCAATCTTTAGGAGTTTGACTCACGACATAAATCTATGTGTCGTAGGTTGACTCATGTGGCATGAGTCCCTGTCGTGTAAATCAGTTTGCTCCGCAAACTCTCAGGAGTCGACCCATGACACCTACCTACGTCACGTAGGTCGACTCATATGACGTGGGTCCTGTCGTGAGTCACTCCTCTGGTATGGACTTGGCTCTTTCATCTTTAAATACTTTGTTCTTGTGCATGATTCTTTCTTTTTGTCCATTTTGCCTCCAAAAACCTATTCTTCTGCAATATAGAATAGAAAACACATCATACCAACCAAACATACCCAAGTTATTGCATATTTTCCTTATTTTAAGCATCGAAAGTGCTATGAAACCATGACATATCAACACCCTCAACTTAGATTGTTTGCATGTCCTCAGGCGAACAAAACAAAATAAACACTATTGATGCTTAACTAAGAGAAACCTAAGAGACCTATGATAGTCGACTCATTGCTTTTGAAACAAATAAACACTATTGATACTTAACTAAGAGAAACCTAAGAGACTTACGACAGTCGACTCATTGCTTTTGACATCAAAACTTTTCTAGCCCCTCCCACTTGCAAATCAAAACCACGGTGTGTATATATGCAGCATATTATCATGACACAGAAGGGATCAAATGATGACATCAGATTATGAACAAACAACTAAACATATCTTCAAATGGCATGATCCGAACAAACAACAGCTAACAATGCAACCCATGTACCCTCACAACACAGAAGTCCCTCACAGTATACTAATAAATATAAAGTAGGGACTGGGTCAAAACACTCTCTTTCATAAAGAAGTTCAAACAGTGTGCATTAAATACCATAGGCTTGCCCTTATTTTCTACGCCTTAATTTTTTGGACAGTTGGACTAGGATCACTATAGGACTTTCATCGGCTTGTAATGTAGACTTGGGGACAGGTGTGGTACATATGGATATGGTGACTCAACCCTCCTTGACTCTACACTATTTTAGGCTCCACTTTCCAACCATTCTCATTTTATTCTCCTTCATTTATTTTCAGATTTTTTTTTCGAACTTTAAAACACCTTTTTTCTCTTATTTTCTTTTTTTTTTTCTCTGACCCAAATTTGTTCTCTTTTTCTTTTACCACCCCTTCTTCATACCCAAGTCCAACTACGCACCCCTATAATAGCCACCCTCAACTTAGACAATTTGCCTGAGTTGAGTTACACAATGTCTAAGAAGGGACCAGGGCCAAGACAGGTTTATTGTAAGTCAAAATGGGAAGGTGAATAGGCTAACGAAAGAAATAGGTCAATTACAGCTCAAAATCAAGATCAAGGGATATTTATTTCATTTAGTCGGGCATTTATGCTAAAAGTGGACTTATTCCAAAACGGCCTATGATCCTTTCCTAACCACTATCCTCTAATCTAGGCAAGACTAACCGGGAAAGTTCTGGATCACACACACAAAGTGAACTCGGTAATGACCTCACACGCATATAGCACAGGGTTACATTATCAACTACTACCTATCCAGTTCATGTATTGCTAGCTACAGTCATTTTGCCTACAGTACTAATGCCATAACAAGATCCAACAACTGTCACAAACTAATATACTACACACAAATTGCAAAACAAAATTCTCAAGAGGGTGTCTTTTAAACAATCAAAGAGCATCATTATTATTCAAAATACTTTCAGAATTGGACTGCACTAAAGTTCCCCAATTTTTCTTCTAATTAATCATGAAAACACATAAATACTATAAATTATAACCTAAATATGTTGTTTCTACTATATTATCACACTTGGGGGAAAAACACGGCAATAAAAACCCTCAAGTGGTGGTATACCCCCACCCCCAACTAGATAATGGTGCACTACCCCTAGTGACAGCTATCAATAGAATAAGTGTAAGAGAGTGAACACATACATGCGGCACCCTAGGTGTCGGATGTGGGCCCATCCATAGCAGGATCATGTGCATGCTCGTTGGGCTCGACGCTAGGGGCTGACAATGGGGGAGGTGGCTGACTAGAAGATGCTCCCAAGTTTCTGTGCTCATCTTAGATCTGAATGAGGTGATATTCAACTTAGGAGACTTTCATAGCCCTCCTCAAGTCCCTATCATAATCACCTCCACTCGACTGTTGACCCTTCGAGCTACATGGCTTCTTAACCCTCTCCATAGATGGATCCTCATCTGCAAACAAATCTACCTCGAACACCGACCTCATCGGGGATGGCACGAGCATAGGTGGAATTACAGGGGTGTTGATCGGTGCCAAAGCTCTAACCTCTTCTCTCAATGCAGCCACCTCTTGTGTCACCCTGCCATATCAAGAATATGTGCCAAACTCAATCGGGTAGCTATCCATGCTTCAAAACTATCAATATGCTCATGTAGCTCTCTCATAAATCTATCCATGGCTATCATCATATGGGCCTTAACTCTTGCCTCTGAAGCCTCTACCGTGGTCCTAACCCATGGCTTAAGCTGGGATATCAACTTAGCCCCTGTCTCTCGAACATCTGTGTCTGCCTATCAACCAACTGCTGTCAAAAAATCCCTCGAAACTGAGACCATACTATATGGGGGCGGTGGTACTGTAGTGCTTGCAACCTCATCAATCATCGGGCCTGAGCCCTCAGCAGGTACACACATTGGCTCAGGCACACTCATCGGTGCTGGAGTACTAACCGACTCCTTTCTATCTCCAAGGCCTTCAAAAAGGGCTACGCCAGATGAGGTGGAAGGTTGAGACCTCCTTGAAAAAATTGGGTTAGCCCCCCGCTGTTGTATCAACCCTATATTAACAATCCAGGTTACATCAACATCATGATCAACGATAGGTATTGGGCCACACCAGCAATATTACATAAGCCCTGGATCTAACATGGAAAAGAAATGCTGGTGAAGTCGCGGAAAGCATGCTCATGGATCTCTTGAATGATGTAGTAGGCGAAGTTAATATCATAACCTACCAGAATACTTGCTACAAGCACTGCCCAATCAAGTGTGAGTGAATTATCAGCATTAGTGGGACCCAAATAGTGCCTGACAACCGACCACCAAAACCATCCTGCAAAGTAAAGTGAGCACTTCTTAATGTCCAGCTTCCCAGCAACCCAACTAGTATCTGCACCATCCTCCACTATGTAACCTGCAATCTACCACAGTAACTCTAACCGCTGATCAGAATCCCTCATCTTAGTCCTATTTCTCACCGTCTTCATATGGTGATCAAACTCAGCAGTCATGTTGAGAATCTCCCTTTCTGCTCCAAACAAGAACTTGTAGATCATTTGCTCAGATATGTCAACTCTGGTGCCACGAACCAAAATGTAAGTCAGTGGTGGCTGGTCCCAATATGTCTACTCATTAGGTGTAGTCAACGCTACTGACGCAGCATACGAATCATAAAACTCATGGACCAACTCACGGCTATAGCTTCCCAAAGGCTTCGTGACCCACCCAAATCCACAGCGATCAAATAATGCCTTTATCTCAGGCAGTACATTCACCTCATCTATCCGATACCGAGCTTCCTTCATGATATTTATTCTCCATGTAGCCCGCTCAGTTGGTTCATCATCCCTATCATAAATGTCTTTCATACCTTCGACACACCACCTCTTGTCATCCCTTTGGACTGTATCTACGGCCTGATGTACATTTAAAGTTCTTTGTGAGGAGGTAGTCGAATCCTGGCCACCAGTATCGAAGACAGAAGTTGTCCCAATAGTCGCACTACTCTCACCGAATGCAGATTCATCTGTACTCTCAACATGCTCCTCAAAACCAGATACATCATCCTCGTGGTCATCACCGATTGCAGAAGCATCCGTCCCCTCATCAGACTAGGGGCAGAATCAGAAGGCTAATCAGGAGCAACCGATTTGGCAAGTTATGGAGACTATGGAATAGGCTGAAGTGCAGCCCAGGAAGCAGCAAGTGCCCTAGTTTGTAACCTTGTTATGCGAGGTACAAGTGCAAAATAATAAGAAATCTCAAATACTTTCTCGGACCCATTTTTATTTGACCCCAAAGGTTCATCGCACAACTTAGTCGTAAATTTTGGGTTTTTAGTACGGATTCTTGAAGAGGAACCCATATCTCTATGTTTAGGGTTTTCTTTAGACGGCATGGTCGGGTTTGTAGTGGGGTTTGGTCGGGTCGGGTATGGGTATTCGGGTTAAGGTTTTGTGGTATAGGGTCGGGTCGGGTTTGGTTTATTGGGGTAATAGAATTCAAATTTTCTTGCAATTTAGGCGGTGGTGATACGAATTAGAGTGGTTGGTACTTGAGAATTATAGTGAATATAGTATTTGAGGTGTAAATTTGGATGAATTAGATAAAGAAATCGGGTATCTGGAGGCTTAGAGAATTGGATGAATTGGGTTGGTACTTGGATGATTGGAGGTGCTGTTTTGATGCAGGATTGAAACATGATTGCTTATGCTTCAAGGCAACTGAAGCCTTATGTGAAAAACTATCCTAAGTATGATTTGGAATTGGCAACTGTGGTATTTACTTTAGTATTTGGAGGCACTCTCTCTATGGGGTGAAGTGTTCACAAAATACCATAACCTACAACACGTATTCACCCATAAGGATCTGAATCTAAGACAAAAAAAATAGATAGAGCTGATTAAAGACTATGACATCTCAATCCTATATCACTCAGGTAAAGCTAATGTGGTGGCGGATGCACTAAGCCAGAAACTAGTGAGCATGGGAAGTTTTGCATACTGGAGGTGTCCAGGCGCCATTGGCAAGAGAGATACAGTCTTTGGCAAACGTTTTTCTAAGATTGCAGGAGTTTAGTGAAGGAAGGGTGTTAGCACATGTGGAGGCCAAGTTCACATTTTATGACCAAATTAAAGGCAGGAAGTTCAAGGAAAAAAATTTAAGGAACCTCAGGAAAAAGATGTTATAGGGTAAGGAAAGAGAAGCCATTCTGGATGATGAGGGAGCATTGAGGATTTGAGGGCAGTTTTGCGCAACCCGGCTAGGCAATGTAATTCTAACTATTCTAGCGAAGGCTCACAATTCTAAATACTCTATACATATGGGTGCCAACAAGATGTATAGAGATTTAAGGAAACACTATTGGTGGCGAAGAATGAAATGGGACATTGTGGATTTTGTAACCAAGTGTCAGAATTGCCAATAGGTGAAGTACGAACACTGGAAGCCTGGTGGTACATTTTAGAGAATGCCCATTCCAGTGTAGGAGTAGGAAAGAGTAACGATGGATTTTGTAGTTGGTCTTTTGAAAACATTGAAGAAGTGTGACTCTATATGGGTCATCGTTGATCGGTTGACCAAGTCGGCTCATTTCATCCTAGTAAGAGTAGATTATAATGCTGCTAAGTTGGCCAATATTTATGTGAAGGAGATTATTAGGTTACGCGGGGTACCGGTTTCGATTGTGTAAGACAGAGGTACTCAGTTCACCTGCAATTTTTAAGAGAAATTCAAGTTAAGAGTTGTGATCCATATTGGACCTAACTACAACCTTCAATATACATAAATAGACGGTTAGTCAGAGTGAACTATCCAAGTGCTTGAGGACATGCTTCGAGCATGTGTTATGGACTTCAGAGGTCAGTGGGACCGAGACTTACTGTTGTGTGTTATGGTGATTACATCATTCATTGGGAACCCGTATTGTTTGATAAGGAGTTTTTTTATGAAGAGGAACCAACTACTATATTAGCTAAAGATGTGAAAAAGTTGAGGACTTGAGTCATTCCTTGTGTAAAAGTTCAATGGAGGAGCCATACTATTGAAGAAGCTACTTGGGAGACGGAGGCGGACATGTGCAAGCGATATCCACACTCATTAATCAATAAAGGTACATTCCTTTTCCTTAATATGTCTTTGGGGGCCAATTATCATTAGAGGATGAACGAGTGGTAAATTGGTATCTAATGTAACGACCCAAATAATCTTTATGATGGAAGAGTGGGTAAAAATCGCACTTAGCTTCCCTTGGTCAATTTTTGAGAAATCCAGGGCTAGTATAGGATTGGATAATTTTTGAGGGTATGATAGTCAAATGAAATTTGGTACCAATGTGAGGGTTGGTAGTGATGTTTGATCTGACAGCTAGATGGTCAATGAGCTTAGGGAGTTGTAGCAATTTTTGGCACCTGAAACAAAGTTATAGAACTTTAGATATAGAGTTTACCATGGAGAGGTTGGTTCGCGATGTTAAGACTTGTGGTGTGTGTCGTATAATGAGCAAAATTGAGGAGAGGTCTCAAGTTTCTACCTCGGACTGCTGCAGCAGGACCGCTATAGAGGTAATAAGTACTGCAGTGGCGGACCTCCATTTAAAGGCGCAAACCGTTGCAGTGGAACTTTAAAAGCTAACACGCAGTGTTTGATAGTTTTAAAATCCAAAAAATGTTTTTCACTCTCCACTTTCTCAAAAACACAAAGAAGCTTTGGGGAAGGCAATTATCTAAGGAATTTTGGAATTTTTTAGCTTTGAAGGTAAGTTATTACATTCTTAACTTGAAATTACTCCTTATAATCTTTGCAAATCATTATAAAATAATTTATGGTGGATATTAGGGGTTTAGTCCTAGTTCATAGAAATTAATGAAAAGTGATGGGAATGTGTATAAATTCAGTAAAGAATGATCCTAGAGTGTTATAAAACATTAATAGGAGCAAAAGTATGATTTGTCATGCTAATTCAAGTAGAATCCATATGGTTTAAGAGATACAAAATCCTAAGATGATGAAATAGAGTGAGTTTATGACTAAAATCAATGATTTGGATCCCCAGTAATTAAAAAGGTGATGAATTATTGAAATGGGTACATATTATTGTTGTTTTAGATCAAGAATGGATTATACGAGAATGAAAGGGCAAAAGTGTGGCTTAAACGTGACTTGAGCAAGGAATTGAGGTATGCTATGGTTTTGTTGTAGCACTTAGACTTTCTTGTCTTTGTGCTTGTTTGTAAATCAAACATCTATGATTGCCTTCTAGCATGACTTATGATTTATTAACTACATTGTATGTTCATACATTGTGGTGTTATGAAGGTGTGATGAAGGGGATGTTGATGTTATTATTGAAATCATGATGTTCATGATGTTGTTGATTGTGATTGAGGGTTAGGTACCACGCCGGTACGATATGATGATGTTGATATGTAACTCATGAGGTTCATGGGATTGGTCATACGTATGATGATTGATGAGGTGGAGATGAGTAAGAGATGATGCGCACATCTTACATACATGCACTCAATCATATGTATTGGGTGTCTTTATGATGATTATATGCGTTGACGAGTTGTTGATAAAAGTGACTAATTATGAAAGCCTGTGGAAGTAAATTATGTCTATATGATGCATTTATTGTTGATGTCTTTGATTATGAGTTTTGCTATGATCGCTTTTATACTTGTTTGGTTGCTTACTTATACATTGTGGAGTTAGTCGGCCTATGATGCTTACCAGTACTTATGGTTGTACTAATGCTACCTGTACTCTTCTTTTTATTGAGTGTAGAAGATCTTCCAGTTGCTAACAAGCAACCTCAGCTCTAGTTACTAGTTCAGACTTGATTTGAGGGTAAGCACCATGACCGGGCAACCTTCAATCTTCTTGTTGATGTTGTCATCCTTTGTTTCAGGACTAAGACAATTTTCTATTATTTATGTTTTGGATATTCTTGTTGGTTCAGACTTAGTTTATTCTTATATGTTCTTGTTCAATGACTTCAGGTCCCACGGATGTAATAAGTAAAGGTTTCCCACTCTATTTTAAATTTATTAAACAAACTTCCTTTTTACACTTGATTAAGAATTGGAAATTGATATAAGTGAAAATAAGAGTAACACGGGAGTTGGTTAGGGTGAGATTATTATGGTTCTTCCACCATACGTTAGGGTGGGTGCCAATCATGACTGGTTGGGTCATGACAATAGGCAAAAGAGTTATGCCGACCGACGAGCCCGCGATGTATCATACATGATTAGAGATCAAGTTTAGTTGAAAGTTTTTCCCATGAAGGGTGTGATAAGGCTTGGGAAGATAGGGAAGCTTAGTCCAAGGTTTATTGGCCCTTTCGAGATTCTTGAGAAGTATGATGATATGGCGTATAGGCTAGCTTTGCCTCTACATCTATCAATCGTTCATCCTGTATTTCACGTCTCCATATTGAATAAGTACCACTCAGAGAATGCCCATGTGATTCGATGGGATTTCGTTGAGTTAGACCCTGATTTATCCTTTGAGGAGGAGGCTATTGCTATCCTAGACAGGCAAACTAGGAAGTTGAGGTCAAGAGTATTGATTCAATGTAGGTCCAGTGGATACATCTCCCTATTGAGGAAGCTACTTGGGAGGTCGAGTCCAATATGTGACGTAGATACCCCTAGCTCTTTACTGCTTTAGCTTTTTTATTTGCTTTTTAGTTCGAAGACAAACTTGTGTTTTAGTGGTGGATAATGTAACAACCCTTGTTGTCGATTTTGGGGTTAGTGGTGTGATCAATTTGGATTTCAAGGCTTTCGGTGTAATTTTAAGTGCTAGAACTCCTTTTTCCTAAAACACCCTTCTCGTAAAGTTTAACTGAGGAATTTAAGCTATTTATTTATCTGTGGTCATTTAATTAACGGGTGATTTTAAGTGAGTAATTTAGTTGGTGATTAATGGGCCAAGCCCATAATTTACTTAATAACTAGTTACTTGGCCCATGTGTGAGAGAAATTAAGTGTTTTTAAATAATTAATTGGATTGGTAGTTGATGGGCCAAGCCCATAACTTATTAAATCCCCTAGCTACTTGGCCCATGTGCAAGGGTAACTTAAATTGATTAGGGTTTTTTACTATTTTTGTCATAACTCAAGAGGAAAAAAATAGAAGGAAGTGAAGAGTTGCTCCCATCGGTTGCTTCAGGTAATGCAACAAGCTCTATCTCTGTTCACATTTATTAATAGATAGGTTGTTTATCTTGATTTAGTACCATTTAATTGGAGGAAAAGGAATGTAATGTTGTTGTTGGAAGCATAGCAATGCTAGTGGTGTATTTGAATGAATAGTTGCTGCAACATGGGTATTTTACAATATGTGGGTTTAATGGTTGAGTGGCAATTAAGGACAATAGTGGAGGAGTAATGATTAGGTGGTGATAGGAAAGCGATGATTGGCTAATGATGGAGTAATAATTGATAATTTATTTTATTGGGGAATTAGTATTTACTGAAGGGATGTTTTTGGATAGAAACTTAGGGAGTAATACTTTTAAGCTAATTGGAGCAAGGGAATAGTGGTGCTACGGATTTGCTGGAGAGAGTTTATAAGTTTTTTCTATTAGTTATTATGCCTTAATGAATGGCTTAACTATGGGGGCTAATGATTAGTTAATAATTAGTGTAATGATTGGAGGATTTATTAGTAGGTTAAATTGTTGGAGTAATTAATGATGGAAAACATTAGTTTAGTGTCATATTAGTTAGCAGCTAGTTACCTTTCATGTTAGTGGCTAATGGAAGCCATTGTTTCATCCATTTAATGGTAGAGACATTTGATGTTTTGATTTAGGAAAATTGAGATTTAATCCATTACTTATTTCTAAAATTGAAATTTTTTTATAGACTTATGTTTCTTGGGTTGTGGGTAGAGTGATTTTCTTTTAAAAATTTCACTTTTATCCTTTTTCTTTGGGGGTCGATTTTTGAACTATTTTTGGACCCAAAATGAATGTATCTATTATGGGTATCATTAAAATCCTCCTGATGTGTAGATTACGTCTTTAATAGATTAGGAACATCCCAAAGCTTTGCGGAAAGGAAAGGCAAAATCTTGAGGATTTGTGGTACGTTGTTCGTCATTCGAGGTAGGTTATGGCTTAACTTTCTTTAAATTAGGCTGGGTAGTTAACGTACATGTAAAGCATGCTATGGGTTTGAGAATTAATCATGGGAAATCATATTTTGAGATTATTATTATTATTATCATGTGCCCGTGTGGGGGCTTATATGTATATTATTATTGACTTGAGATATTATATATTGTGTGTTGCCCATACGGGGGCTTTATTTGACATCATAGGCCTTTTTTGTGCATTGAATGTCATAATTGTTGTTGTGATGCCCGTGAGGAGGCTTAAATAGATATTACAGGCCTTATTTGAACATTATTTGACTCTATCATGATTTATATATCCGAGCAAGAGATTTGAAATGATATTATTGATGTTGTACATGACTATTTATTGCAGTGGTACCGAGTGTCACGATCCAAATCCCATTCGGGACGGACTGGCACCCGGAGCCGATAAGGCCCGAGAGAGCCAATCTTTGCTCATGTACTCTCGTATGCATACTCGCGTATGAATATCATTCTATCTCATGTAATTATGCGGAAGACATGAATATGGAAACATATGCCATAAATATATACCAAACTTGGTCGTTGGAGCCATTACGTCAAAATGAACGTACATCTTTTACTTTCATGATACCCCACATATGTCTACAAAGCCTCTAATAGATACATGATCATGTCTATGCAATATTTACAAAATGCCAAAACCTAATGAACACATGTGACTTGGGAAGCCCCGAAGCAACTGGAGCTCACCAACAATCTGCGAATATCTCGTCACCTACTGCGTAGATCTACTAACACCTGGGCCTGCAACATGTAAGGTAAGTCCCCCGAGAGGGGTCAGTACGAAGAAAGTACTGAGTATGTAAGGCCATATGAAACTATAGTAATACATAAGTACTTTCAAGAAATTAAGCGTAAAAGAATAATCAATGTGAATAGACCTCCAACCTGAATGTGTGGAACCATGTTCATTACCTCTATATTGATATACTCATGCAAGGGATATACTCTCATCTCTTTTACTACTATCTTTATTATTATTCACTCAACTAGTTAGTGATTCATAATACCTTATGGATCATCTCCTTATAAGTAAGTATATAATACCGGGCCTCCACCTTTAGTGGGATATAATGTATATGTATATAGTACCGGGCCTCCATCTTGGTGGGATATATAGTACCGGGCCTCCACCTTTGATGGGATATAATAAATGAATATACAGTACCGGGCCTCCATCTTGGTGGGATATATAGTACCGGGCCTCCACCTTTGATGGGATATAATATATATATATATATATATATATGTATAATACTGGACCTCCACCTTTGGTGGGCTATAACACATAACATAGCATAATATTGGGATTATTCCATCTTGAACTTATACCCTTTAGATTGTGATTCATACTCAATGTAACATATAGTAACCATACGTACATTACTTCTCTACAAATCTTATACCCTTTACATAGTTATGAGAGTAACACATTAAAGATCATGACCTTAATTGAAGCACACTCCTACATAGAAATTACTTCACTCCTTTACTTCATGAGATTGACATCTTCACTTATGAGAAGTAATTATAGTAACTTGCACATCACCTCTCTTACTACCCTTATGAGATTGGTACTTACACTTGGGAAAGATTAACACATCCATTTATGAGGGATTGATACTTTAAGGATCATGCTAATATTGGAAACACACCTATATACCTTACTTCACTTCCTTACTCTCAAGAGAGTGATACGCTCATTTGTGAGGAATAGATATATTAATTCGCACTTACCTCCTTCACTACTCTTATGAGATTGGTACTAAAATATTCATAATAATATTGGACTTCGGAACAAGACATGATTGGAGAATGCTTTTCAAGAATAACTAGCTTCTCTTTACTTCTTACCCTCCTTGAGATAATTATTCTAGAATCATAACGTTATGACTCCGTTGGAACATACTATTATGAGGGCTTTGGACCCATGTCCATAATTAGGTAACTCATGAACAACAACGACTAATGAATGAGGGATACGTGACTTAGGAATGAATAGGTTCTCCTTACGTCGTCACTTTCCTCTTAATAACTTCTTTTAGTATTTACAACAACATTATGAGAGCTTAAGCATTTCAGTCCATGGATAGGGGATGTGTGAATACCAATCGGTCAATGAATAAGAAACGTATGGATAGCAATATACATCAAACCTGAATGAGATACCTTAGCATGTTTTGGAATAGGACAAGTGAAATGTCAATAGGAATATTATGTGCTGCAGAAAGATACGTATAGAGTAACCTTACATACCTTATCTTCCCAATGTAAGTACACAATCCACTATGTGAGCACAACAATTCCGCTCCTTCTTTACGTTTCACTCTACATCACAAGTACATAATGGAACCAACATTAACCACCAACTACCTTACAAAGGCATATGACAACAATGAGTTACATGTTTAGCTTTAAAATGGAATTTCCCTCTCTACAATACCATTTACGGCACTAACATACCAACAATGTCCCATTCATGCCATACATTGACCACAAGCTACATTTCTAGTGTATAAGACAACCATAAGTTACATGAGTTCCCTATTCACCCTTTACAATACCATTCATGGCCCTTTTCATGCCAACAATACCATAACATTTTATACATTGACCACAACATCACATACCAATAGCATTTCACCACAAGGTTTCTCCTCTACACTTTCTCATAAGCACCATATCACAATTATTCCATTAAATTGCTTCAATACACCTCACAACAACAAATCGGCCAAAATCCCCTAATTTACACTTATAGAAAAATAAAAGTTTAGGACCATAATAACACCATACATGTTAATATTTTATCCATACCATGCTTTTTCATCAAAACTACAAGTCATAATTCAAGTCACAATCCCATGGATAACACATCTTTTTCACCAAAAACCAAAAGTGCCATGTCCAACACTTCCAACCATAACCAACATGATATACATAATTTCTCATGCTTATAATATGTTAAAGTACAATAATAATCACTTACCCAAGCTTGGAATATGATGATCTTGTCCAAAAATGCCTTAGGGTTTGAAGAGCCACCAAAAGAGTTATCTTAAAAACTTCTAAAAAATGAGATAAATGTGATGTGTGTCTAATGAGATAAAATCTGATTTTTTTCCACCTTTTATAACACCATAAAGTCATCCTTAGCCATTTAATCCACCCTTTGACAAGTCAAGGCAAGAATGGGTCATTTTGACCCATTGGGCCTTTCATGTTTTGTTTATTTTGGTCTCAAATTAGGCCCAAAAGCCCATATCATCTTAACCCACTAACATCAATGTGTAATCCATAATATATGCATTACAACGATATTCCCACTCACGAATTTCATACTCGTAGCCTCAATTCCAAAAACAAGCAATTCTAGTCACGTATGGCTTATTTTGACTACAAGGGTAAAATCGTCATTTTGATGCCAAATTCGTCCTCGAGTAATTTTATCATACCAATATAATATTTCACTCATTTCATGTATATTATCATGGTTGTATAAGAATCGTGGCAAAAATCGGCTCGATACATCCCCGGGAACCTTTGGAACTTAGAAAATTTCCAACTTTCGAAAATCTGAAAATTCCATCCTGGAACGCCCTGGGGAGCTCCAGCTTGCTGCCTATGGGCACAAAATTTTTGCCCAGAGCGGCCTGGCACGGTCCCTAACGCCCCCCCCCCCCCCTTAATTTTTTTGAAAATTTTGTTTTTCGACTTTTCTTCGCGGGTTTGGTTAGATACTTCAAGTCCTATTCTTTAACTTACTTCTTGGACTCAATATACTTTGTTTATATGTCCTCTTAGACTCATTTTGAACCCCACAAATGCTCCATGAAAATTGCAAAACACCTTCTATGCAAGTTTAATCACATATACAAGGGCCAAATTCAATTATCTCCTCAATAGCATTACCAAATACATACTTATAGCTCCCGATACCTAAGTAAACATTATTTAACGTCATCACATAGGGTTAGGAAGGTACGGGGTGTTACATCGAGTTAGGGTTGATTATCATGAATTATTGACATATTGAGTTGATTCTGAGCTCACTTTCACTTGTATTGAATTGATTATCATCTTCATGTTGATTGGTTGTGTGCATGACATCCTCATTTTATACATACACATTCATGAGATACTGGTACTATAGAGGAACACTGTTTTTGAAAGGATATACAACACTTTACAAAACCCTTGATCTATGAACAATAGCCGAAGAGGCGAATGAGACATTATATAGAACCTTGATCCGTGGACACTAGTCGAAGATTTAAGTTGAGTTATGAGTAAATATATGGGTTGCGAACCCCCCATAGGTCCTGTCCAGCGCTAAGGCTTGAAAGGGATATATGTAAGTCCCACTATCATCACATCATTGCATTGATTGCATATGCATACTAAGTGTTTCCTTTTAAGTACCCTTGATGTGTATTAGTTTCCTTATATATTCTGTTTGTAGATGCTCCTTTTATCGTATATTATAGAATTGTTAGTGGAGACGGTGTGAGCTACCGTTTGGGAACTTTTCTGTTTGTAGTTGACATGCTCATAGTATCCTTTACTTGTATTTATTTTCCACTTTACTATGCCGGCGTATGATACCTATTGAGTACAAGTGGACCGTACTCACCCCTACTCTGCCCTTTTAGTGTAGATCCTAGCTCGAGTACGAAACACTACAACTGATTTTGTGTTGTTTTGAGTTGATTATCTAGGTACTGGTGCACTTCAGAGTTCAAGGTAGATTCCAAATCTCTTCTTATCCTAGTTGTCTTTATTTACCTTTTGGAGACAGACTTATGTATTTTTAGTATTTTGAGTTGTATTATTTGCTCTTACACTTGTGAAACTTATATCTTGGAGATTTTATATATTGTGTCCGAGTTCTTGTTATTTATATGTTATGGCCTAACTTCATTCTAGAAGTCTCGCATTTTGTGGGTTTACTTTTTTATTATCAATTTTCCTTTATCGTGTGGGATTTGGCTAACCTACTAAGGCTGAGCTGAGGTAGGTGTCATCATGACCTCGACTTGAGGGTCTTTTTGGGGGGTTGAGAACAGTGTTCTCACAAAGGAATTTTCAAGAAAAAATTATCCCTAAAATTTGAGTTGCTCTTTTCGTTCAACATGGGTTTTCATACCAAAAAAAGGGGGAAATCCCTTTATTCTCTATTTTCTTTTGAGTTCTAGAGAGTCAATTCTCTAACTCCTAAGAATCAAATATTTTTTAGTATGGTTTCTGGAGCTAAGACTCCATTGAGCTTGAGTTTTGGCTAAGAATTTGAGTTCGTCTTTCCGGTAGTGGTGGAGTCTTTGTCGTCTTCATATCAGCTCGCTGCTCACATAAAGGTATTATCCCTCTTCTTTTAAATTTTAGTATTATATGATTTGTTATGCCCTCTTCGTTTAAATTTCATATCCAGATGTTTTTATATTATTCATAGTCAAGTGTTTATTCTGATTATGTGTGAGATTGTTTTGGTGAGGTCTTTTTGGATTGAAAGTTAAAAATTTGTTCAATTATTCTGCTTCCGTAAGTGATGTCTTGAATGGTGTTTTTTTCATTTTGGTGTTTGTGTGTACATATGCAGTCAAAAAAGATTATGTTGTCTCTGTGTGTGCGTCTGTATCTGGTTAAGAATCTTTTCCTAAAATAATCTTCTTTGTTCACAATACCAAGCAAGATTAATTAAGAGGAAACGAATTTGGCTTTGGGGTTTACTTTATAGTTCTTCCCTAAAGATCGGATAAGATGAGCAAAGTCAAACTCTTCCATATTTTGTTTTCTTCGATTCAGTAAGTTCATAAATTTGTTTGGTCTCAATTGACCAAGGGTTTTTATTTGGATTTTATTTTGTGATGTTTGGTTCATGCTGTGTTATAACATGAAGTGTGAAAATATTGCTTCTATTTTTCTTCCTTTTAGTGTTTGGATTTTGCCTGTAATCAGGTGTGAATGGGTAACTGCTTTCACGATTAAGTAGTTTTATTAAGTGGCCATATATATGGTTTGAATATGTTTAAAGAGCCACCTCTTCAGGGTCTGGTCTTTAGCTTTCATTGAATGATATAATCAGGAAACGAAGCGGTACCTTCGTAATGGACGAAAAATATCTATTGCCTCAATATCATAGGGTGTTGAGTGTCTTTGGCATGGTTTTGTTGATTCTTTAGCTCACGTAGGGATCATAATTGATCATTCCAAACTCTTTAATGTCATGACCCAACTAGACGGATCGTGCGGGCACCTACTCTAATCCACCTAGATAGAAAAACCCTTACTACCCATTTTAGAAAATATGTGGAAGTTATAAGCAATTTAACTAAGATCTCAAAATCTAACAAATATTATAGCCTGTTTTCAAAATACAAGGAACAAAAACACCTTTTCCAAGGACCTTGTCTAGACAGGTACAAGAACTTCTAATATAGTACAAGACAAAACAAAAGACACAGCTCCCGCTGTAGGAATTAAATGAGTAGAAGCTTTTGGAGATCACTATCCACGTCACCTAAGAAACATCAATTGATCTTACAACCATACTATATCCTAAAATGGGTATAGTAAGAGTAGTATCAGTACAATCATACGTACTGGTAGGTATCATTGACCGACCAGGGTTAGATCACGTAAACATCATATAAAAATTACAAAAAAAAAAGGATGACAACTTATATAACAATTTAATTCACATCACTTTCACTCACTTATGTTATCTTTCTCTCTAATATTACCTAAGAGTATTTCCATTCTTATCCTCGTTAACTTAGTTGTACCAAATTCATTGCTAGTAGGCGATATGTTCCACTCATATTCCCCTTATACCATTTACACTTAATATTAATAATCATATATCACTCTTCACATCAAATGTCATCCATCACAAATCTCACTTGTTTATCCCCAATAGTTATTATTTGTCAGTATGTTTCACTTATACCTCAATTGCTACCAATAAGAAGTTTAACTCTCATTAACTAGTGACTTTGTAGTCACAAGTCACATATTACAATTCTTCACCCATAACACTAGGCAACCCAGCAATATAAGGAGTATGTATAACAGCCAGAACATACAATTGTCGATTTAAAACATATATGGTCATCAATTAGAATTTGAATCATCAATGAAGCTTTCAGACCATCAAGTAGACATTCAAGTCCTCAAGAAAGCTTTCAATTCATATTATCACCTCAAGGATTGGCCCACACAAGGAACCATACAATATCTACAAGTAACCGGACCTCACAAAGATCCAAATGTAACGTCAAATAACCAGACCACACAAGGACCAAAGACAATGTCAAATAACTCAATCCAATCAATGATCCAAATATAATGTCAAAAAATCAGACCACACAAGGATCCAAATATAATGATGCATAACCTGATCCACTCAAGGGACTGTCAAACTCACTATATCACTAGAAAAAACCTACAGGGGATAAGCTCAATCCATGTACCAATATATCAGACAACTAGTGTCTTCCACCCTTATCCCAAACCAAGTGTTGGACCACCCTTATTTCAACATCCCCACCCTTATCCTCCCTGAATTCCACCAATTCAATACTTGATAAACCTTTACTTGCTCATCTCATAACAATTATCAGTACCATAAAGCAAGTACAAACACGTAATAAGTGAATCAGCCACCTTGTACATCAAACAAGGTTCTTTTTACCAATCTCATTATAAATTATCAATTTCCAACTTGCATTCACAATAATAAGTTCATCATTCATTAGCATTCATTGTAACAAGTTAACAAACAGCCAGTTAACATGCATACATAAAATTAACTTGAGTTTTAACTCTATGTTGAAATCCAATTTTGACCTCCCGATATTCCTCCTGGACTGCTATTTTATCAAATAAAAAAATTAGTTTTAAATTTTAATTATTATTTTGTATCAAATAAATTCTGATATTTCGTATTCATGATTTTAAGGTATGCAATTTATTTTTTAGCAATTAATTTTATATTCTTATGTAATATATATATATATATAATTTACTAATTTAAGTACAATATTTTACATAATTTTGTAAATATTTATTAAATTATTTCCGCAAATATGCATACTCATAATTTACAAACGCATGGTCCATGGTCTATTGCTTATTATTTTATAATTATTATTATCATTATTATTATTATTTTTTATATTACTATTACAGTATTTTAAAAAAAAAAATTGTGTTCATAGGTGCCTAACCTACTTCAAATCATTTTGTGGTTGATTTTTTAATAATATATTACATATCATTAATTTTACTTACGTAACTTATTCATAATGATTTTATGACATTGATTAACTCGATAATATTTTATTGCATATTTACTGATTTTATTAAATAGCAATCTAATTCAATTCAATTTCCCAATTTATTTAAAATCTAGCCATTCTGTACCTGATTTGGTATCAATTTTAGCCTAAATTTATTTAAAATTGAAATCCCCAATTCAATTTTATTAAACCTAATTTTGACCCAATTCTAACCCATAACTCAACCCATATTCTAATTTTAATCTCAGCCGTAGATCAAATATGATCTAACGGCTCAGATTAAATTCATCTTTTCTTTCCTTTTCCAATTAAAACCTACCCCCCAAACCCTAATTTCACATTTCCTCTCCCTCAATCACAAACAGCCGTCTCTCCCCTTCTCTCTCTTCTCTCTCTCTCTCCATTGGCTAACCAGCCGCCGACCACCACCGGCAGACGCGCCTCCCTCTCCTTTCCTCCACAACCAATAGCAACTCCCGGCACCACTGCCTTTCCATGGAGAAAACCATCCACCGCACCAACCCCGACCAACTCCATCGTGCACCACCGCCCCTCACTCCTAAAATCTCTCCTCCTTTCATCGAACCTCCAACCGGCGCCAACTATCACAACTCCCTCGATCTCTTCTTCTCCAGCCACCAACCACCACAGTCTAACACCAGTCATAGAACTAGCAAGCACCGCCCCCTCTCTTACTTCCTTTTTAATCATCCTCACCTCCGGTTGATGGTCCACCGAGAAGCACGGCCTCGACATCACCTCCAATCAGCTTTCGAAGACCCCAAAATCCAACAAAGAGAAATCTGTTAAGGGTTATTCTCAAAATTCTTTCGACTAATTCATCTCCGGTATGCTCCCTCTCACTCATGATGTCCATTCTTATTATCTTGATTCATCATTTACTTCATTTTTTACGGACAGATCCTCATATTTGAAATTTGTGAAACCTGATTATGATTTTCAACTTGTTTTCCCCAATTTTATGTTTATTCATATCTTTAGACTATCATATATAAAAAAGGCCCAATTTTTATGAACATTTCGCATAACCCTAATTTTCGAATCGGTACTAATTTGTCCATGCTTGAAACCTTTGTGGTTATGGAGTCCGTTATTGAATTCATTGTGATAGTAATAGTGGTAAGACATCATCGATTAACATGTTTAAACATATTCAGAGTTATTTGTTACGACAATTAGAGGACTTTTGATGCGTAGGACATTTCAAAAATGCATAGCAGATTTTATATTTTTGGTATTTGGACATGATTTCCCCCTAATTGATTTTTTGCTACTGTTTAAGGAAAATACGATTTTGGAGTAATCTTTTGCCCTTACTTAGTGTAAACAGATTTTATTTATATGGTTGTGGAATTTTAACATATCTCTAATCAATTCTTCCTCTCATTTTACCTACCTAAATATTTATGGTAAACTTGACTCACTTTTACATCTATTGGAAATTTTATTGGGGATTGATCGAATATTAAGAAATTTAATTATGTGACAACTTTTCCTTTGTTTATTTGTAGTAAATTTCAACATTTGTGCTCTTTTGACTGATTCTCTTTCTCAAAAAAAAATAAATAGATTTCTTACCTACTTATTTATGGTAAATGGAGATTCTTTTGCATAGAATTAATTCAGCCCTTTTGTTTATGGAAAATAAATTTCTTTAATTAATTGGCCGAATATTCTTCTTCCTTTTTGATAAACTGCATAACAACAATCCTCTACTATATAAGTAGGCTCCTTCTCTCATATGGGAACAGAGACTTTTGGCTCCTCACTGACATACTCTTAAGGCTTTTATCATCATACTCTCTCGACACAATAAAAATATTTCAATTTTGGTTTTGGCTTTGACTTTGGAAGAGGCTTTTGGTTCTTTCTTGTTGCTTGTGGCTCATTGCTTTTTATTATTTTTGCCTTTTTTTATTTCGCCATTAACCGGTAAGTCCCTATCGATGCAATATTCAATAATTATGTGTTAGTTTTCTTGTAACTTAGAGGACATGCCTGCATAATTAACATTTAAATGATGCCTGCTTTCTCCACATCTGTCTGTTTCTCTGTGGCTGTATGTTTTTTGGGCAATTCGGTGCAGTTTTTTTCATGTTAACAAAATTCCAAGTCAACACATAGACTCCGAAGACTTTGCTTAGGTTTGTGAAAATTCTAGCGAAGCTGCTCGGTCTCAAAGAACGATGTAGGATCCATTTTTTTTTCGTTCTTTAAATTCCTGGTCTGTAATAATCATTGTATAAATTCTATATATACAATGAAATAATGGGGACTGCTTAGGGGGCGGGGATTCCATGATTTGATTATTTTATCACTTAGATATCATGCCTATAGGGTTGTTTAATAGATTTTAGGTGTTAGTTTAATTATTTTAAGTTTAATTATTTTATCACTTAGGCAAATATTCTAGGGTCGTTATCTGTCCTATCACTTAGAAAATCATGTCCTTAGGTTCGTTAACTAACCTTCGACGTATTGTACTAATCTTGAACTTGTTAATTTAGTTTAAGCATGTCTAATGAACTTTGAGCATATTAAAATAATTTTTTCAGCATTTTCTTATCTAGTTTTCTAGCATATCTTTAATTTTCAGTATTAAAAAATTTAGTTTCCTGCATTTGTATAATTTTCAACATTAAAAACTCAACTTTCAGTATATTTTAAATAATTTCCAGCAAGTTTATTTAGATTCTAACATATAATAAATAGTTTTTTTGCAGCATATTAAAATAATTTCCAGCAAAATCTATTTAATTTTTTGCATATAATAAATAGTTTTCGCAAAGTTTATTTGATTTTCAGCATATAATAAATAGTTTTTAGCATATTAAAATAATTTCCAGCAAAGTTTATTTAATTTTCAGCATATAATAAATAGTTTTCAGCATATTTTAAATCAATTTCCAGCATCATAAAACTTAAATTTCATCGTTTTTCAATTAAAACTATGCTGGCATCTTAAATTAATTTCCAGTAATTAAACTGATTTTAACATTTTTGACTTACTTTCAGCATTTTTTTCACCATGTTAGAAATTAATTTTCAGCATTTTAAATCGTTTCCTGCACTTCAAATTAGATTCCAGCATGTTTACATAATCTACAGCATGTCTAAATGATTTTCCATTTTGTTTTAAACAATTTTCAGCATCTAAAATAAATTTCAGCATTTTTTACATATAAAAAATAATTTTCAGCATGTTTTATCAATTTCCAGCATTATTTTGGCATTTTTTTTAGTTAAGTTTAAGCATTGTAATTAATTTTCAGTATTTTGATTAATTTCCATGCAATCATTAATTACTTTTCTGCAAAAATTAAATAAAATTTTGTACCCTTTAATAATTTTCTGCAAATCAAAATAATTATCTGCACACCTTAATTAATTTTTTGCACATTTAATAACCAAACTAGGTGGGGTGGGTAGAACATTCGAAAATGATGGAAGTTGCCCCGAGCAGTATTCGACAATGCGATATGTGTCATTGTCTTCCGTTAATAAACCGGGCGCTGATCCGAATAAAAATAAAATTAACCTTTTGACCAAATTCGATCGAATTTTATTTTTTGTATGCTTGTTTGGGGTAGTTTAGGTATAACTTAATAAATTTCTTCCATTATAATTTGTGTCTTTCTGTCTTCCCGCTTCTCTAATTTCTTTATTTATTTTTATGCATTTTTATTACTTTATCACATAGTTAATTATTAATTAGATAATAACTAAGTTGTATGTTTCCCTATTTAAACACTTAGTTAACATTAGGTAATAAAATAATAGACCTTTGTTTATCGCATAGAATTTTCCCAAGTAATATATGAGTTCGGCCGGGACCCACATTTGTGGACCTCGAAAGGTGCCTAACACCTTCCTTTCGAGGTAACCTGAACCCTTACCCGAATTTCTGATTGACGTAGACTAAAATAAGTTTATAATTAGTCTAGAATGGTGCCCTAATGCACCTTAATTAATTAGGTGGCAACTCTTCTCTTAAACCATCTCAAAAAGAGTTTGTCACATCGAATCCTGTTTTTTGCTAGAAAAATGGGGCGCGACACTCTAATTCAACCATCACCCACACAACAGACACTAGTGCATGGGGGCCAAGCAATATATAATAAGTGGCTATACACACAATCAATTTAGGTGGCCTTCAATTTTATAAATACGCAGGGATACACACAATTCCCTTACAAGCTTATTCTTTTAAACAAGTGTTCGACCCTAACTAAACAATACTATTCCTCACCCTTCATGTGTATTCTACAACCACAGCCACTTAATAAGACTGGACCCATTCTACTTCCCAACTTCTATCTTATTCTAGCTTTAGTCATGCACCTTTACACATCTTACTTTCTAACACTCAGCCTAAATTGAATCTAGGCTCTTAAGTTATGTCACCACCTCCTCTTATCATAATCAATTCTCATAACTATCTTTCAACAAGAATATTCCATATTCCAAACTAAAACAATATCGAATTCACCCTTTTAAAATTATTAAAATTGAGTTTTATATATTACAAGCTCACACAACTCCTCTATGTTTACCCACATTCACATAGTTACCTTGTAATTCATCAAGTAAGTCATACAAACACAAACACCCATCAAGGGATCCACACAAAAACATAACAACACTCAATTAGATTTTTATTTCATTAATTCCATGTTTTGTCCATCCAAACTCTGTGCCCACAGGCCTAATCATGATTTCTCCCGTCAAATCTATATTATGAATACAATTTCTAACCATAGTCTACTACACATAAACTATAACTTAGAACAAGCAAAGCCATACCAAGGTTGCTCTTTCCTTTCCTTCATCCCTCCGCTAGTACAATCATCTAGAAATCAAGTAATTATAAAAGTAATAAATCAATTACTCTTTGAATAAATACTTTGAGAATTCAACCAACTGATTCTATTCTTTTTCATGGTCTATAACATTACCCAAAGATCAATTAACCATGAACTAGTTCTATCATACTCAACCCATCTCCATTAATGAAGTTTTAAAGCTAAAGATCCCATCTTTATTGAATTCAAGGTCCCCATCTATCAAAATTCATGTTTTAGAATAGCAAATTTGTGCTAGGAATCGTTAGTTTACAATCTAGAAATAATTCTAGGTGAAATTACACATACCCATAGGTTTTCCCCATAATTTCATGAATCTTTCTAACCCACAATTCCACCATTAACGATCATTCTAATGATTCTAAGATGTTAATGGATTAAAAAAAAAAAAGATGACGGAAGAACTTAACTCAACGAAGTATTTTCACCCTAGACCTTGGAAAATCGCCCCTCTAGGGTTTTGAAATGAGGTTTTTGAGTTTTGGAATTAAAACCAGAAAAATAAGGCATATATGATGCCTAAACCTCTCTATAGCAGCCTGAATCCCGCTATAGTCACCTGATCCATCTACAGCGGCCTTAGGTTTTCAGCACAGACAGTTTTCAGTAAAACGGCCATAACTTTTTACTCCGAAAGTGGATTAACAAACAGTCGTGGTGTTGGAAAGAAGACTCATAGATATTTAAATTGGTTGGATTGGGACCCAAAAATCTTTATATTCTAGTATGATTGATCGTTTGAAGTTGACACTAGCTTAAACTTAGACTGAAACTTAGTCGATAAGGATACTTCCAACTTAACTTTGTGCTAGGGGTACTGTATAAACTTAATTTATATCTAATGAACTCCCACACTAAAAAATTGATCCTAACACCTATGATCAATGAGATTCGAATACCTTTAACATAGATTTTTTCAATAATGACGAAATAGGTCGTTACATTAGATACCAATTTACCAACCATTCATTCCCGAATGGACATTAGTGAAGAGGAGTATGAGGTCGGCATTAGAAAGACAATACTTTCAGAGTTGCTTATAGTGCACCCTTACTTACCCACCCGTTATCATTTATCAACTAAACCACATTTTATACTTGGCCTCTTTATCGAGGCTTTTCAAGACAAGAAGATACGGAGCCAAACATTTATACATGAATTAGATCATTTCTCTTATGATTCCAAACTTAAGAAAGAATATATTTACACAAGTTCTTATCAAGAATCAATAAATAAGAGAATATGAACCTTGTGGGATGCTAGGGCTTATACCATCCAACCCTTAGCAAGAGATTATGCAGCAACAGCAAGGGAAGAATCACTAGCTCACAGCGGTCTAAAGACAAACTCTTGTGTTTTGATGACATGACATCTAAACTTAAAAAGTTGACTATTTACTGCATCGAACCCGCTATAGAGACCGCTATAGAGACCCAATTCCCGCTATAGCGGGATCCACCTGCTATAGCGGAGTTGACCAAAATTGACTTCTGTTATAGCGGAAAAATTCTTGTTCATAGTGAGATTACAGTAGCGGCCTGCCTTCCACTACAGTAGGATAGGTGAGGCAAAAACTTTGGCAGCTTCCCAGTTTTGCCAATTTCACAACACACTCCCAGATTTCAACCTTATGAACTAACCCCTTTACATCAAACAATATATTTGGGGTTCTACCAACCCAAATTCAATTACAAAAGTTTCTATGGGATACTATATCCCTCACCTATCATGATATCACCTTAAATCCATCAAATACTACACCACGAGACACCAAATATCTCTAAACCACACAACACTGAATTTCAATTGGAACCTATCCTAGCCTGAGATGTTGTCAACTCTCATCCTAGGAAAATCTCTACCTGGGCACTTACACCCTAACCAATGCTATAACAAATACAACACCACCAAACACTACACCATGTATTCCCCTTGGGACATCTATTTTATGACTCTTTTTTGCACACATCTATGATCAGAACACAAGAATAAATCATCTAGAGTACAATCACCAACCAACACACCACTATGAGTTTTTTCAACACGAAAATTCTCCACCATAACTCACATTAGTTTATTCGACCCTCAACAATCAATCTTTCATAAATAAACCAGCTCATCAGTTATCACACAGGGACAAACTATACTCATTTAGCCCCATAAGTAGCTTAAGATTAGTCAAATTACCAACTCAACATACCTCAACCACTCAAGGAGTAATACTAACCAAGGATTATCATATAATGATGAGAAAGATAAGAATATGCATAAAGACATCTAATAACTCTACTCCCTCAGTCGACCCTACATCTAAGAATCATCAATCATAATCAAGGTCACTTATTTCACAAGCCTTAGAAATTCAATTATACCATATTCAATGGATACTATTAAATGATAATTATTCCCATACAATAAATATATTGATGTTTTATGAGCTTACAACACTTAAGACGCTTAAACAGTGAATAACTGCAAGTACAAGGGTATTTTTCTATGGATATGATGGGTTTTCTGGAGTTTGCAGGACAAATAGGCTCAGAAAAGAAATCTTATGGAATTTTACTTACAGAGGATCATACGAGTGAAGGCATGACCGTGGGATATAACCACGGTCATATCAGTGTTTTTATAACTTGAAGCAGAGAAGGGGTCCTCAGAAGTTAATCAGACGAGAGCTCCCACGATCGTACCTTGATCATACGAACATACCTTGTGGTTGTGGGAAGGAGGACCTAGAAAATAAAGCTACAGGAATTTAGTTTGAGAATCATCAGACGAGGGATAATCACAATCGTGGAAATAATATACGATCATTCCTGGAGATCATAGGAAGAAGGCCCAGTTATGCAAGAGCTAAACCACAAGCACCAAGGATGATCGTGGGTTCTAACCACGATCGTACCTTCCTCTCATCCGAGTCAGTCTACCAAATTTTCTATTTTGTTTAGGATATAATTTATTTTGTCTATAAATACTCTTATAGGGTTTTTTGCACGAGTTTACATTATTTCATATTTTACAACTTTATATTGTGAGATTCTAAGGCATATTCTTGGAATTTCACGAACATCATTTCTAGGGTTTTAATTTAAGGTGAGATTTTGGAGTTCTATTCTTCTTGTAAATTCATAATCATGTTTTCATCTATGAATTCTCCTTGTGTGCTTACAATTATGAGTATATAAACACCACAACTAGGGTTGTAAGAGCCATGACAGATTAATGACAGTGTTCAGAGTACAAGGTGACTCTCGAAGGGTAGTTGGACATATATTGTTATTTCTTATGGTTTGATTACTTTTCAACAAGTGCACGTGTTAGAACTTATCCTATCTCTACCGTTGCCTATATCAAGGGTAATCGGATAGGCATAGCGAATCAACAACAAAACTTGGAGTTATCTTCATTTAATTAGCCTTGAGCCGGTAAACGGGAAAGACTACATTGGGATCATAGATAGGGTTCAGTAATGCAACACTCATGACACGTTAACATTTTTTCTTGGGGATAGCCATCTACAAAGGGCATAACATTGTCGGTTAAATCCTACATAACCTATTGATTCTACATACCAAATACCATAAGAGATCACTAAAGTATGGAGAACCTGTGGAGTGATGAAGTTATTGGGCAACACAATCCTAGTACCTTTCTCACATTGATTACAAACACGACAAATCAACACTTGCTACTATTACTCTTTTGTTTCACAAAAATCCCCCTCTTTTTCTTATTTGCCAGTTACTTGGACAAACACGAGATTGAAATCCGAACTATTCCTAGTGGGATCGACCCCAACCTTCTTGGGTTCTATATTTGATTCAACGACCACTTTATATTCTTTGGGAGTTATAATTGGGCGACATCAAATTTTTGCACCGTTGCCAAGGAATACGGTTACCAAGAGATTGATTGTGTTTGTCGGGTTGGTCGATTCATTTGCTGATTATTATTTTTTTTGTTATTTTTAAGGTACACACCGATGTATGCCCAGTACTCAGAGTCAAGGCAATCCCCTAATTCCACCTGATACAGAACTCTAAGAAATAATCAAAGAATGGTTAACGACGGAGTTCATAATCCAGCAGCCTTGCTCAAAGGTGCTCATGGGGGTGGTGAACTTCATGACCAACCAGTACTTCATCCAGTTGGCCATGAAACTGCAGAGCAAATCATTGCATGGTTAATGGCTGAAGAGAACATCAGACAAAAGGTTGTCAGGCAGGCAGCAAGGGACGAAAAACCAAGGAAAAATAAAGCTAATCAGTGTGCTGCACTTGATGATCGGGAAAGAAAGAGAAGGATAAGGGTGCAGCAGCCACTACAACAATATCTTTCGATTTATGAAGATCCAGATGTGAATTTTGATTATTTGGAGCCAATTGAGACAGGTGTTATCATTCCACCTGAATTGCCTCAAGGAACTAAGTTTGATATTACGAGAGTAATAATTCACTTGCTGAACCTAAAAGGGGCATTTGTTGGACTTTCAATTGATGATGAAAAGATGTATGTGATGAATTTTGTGGGAATCTGCACATCATATAATCTGCTTGGTGTGAGTCAAGAGGCAATTAGACTGAGGTTATTTCCATTCTCTCTGATGGTAGAAGCTACTCTGTGGTTGGCTGAATTACCATATGGATCTATTACTAACTAGAATGAGTTAAAGACCCAGTTTTTAGACCAATTTTTCCTACCCTACAGAATGCTACAATTGAAAGATGAGATATACAACTTCAGATAATTACATTTGGAGGCACTATATGAGACTTGGTTAAGGATCAAGAAGAAGTTGCAGAGTGTCCCAAACCATAAGATGACAAGTTGAAACTTGCTCAAAATCTTCAACAGAGCCTTGAATGTGAACACTAAGGCTGTAGCAGACACTATCATAGGTGGGGCATTCATAATACTGTGTTGGCAGCAGGCTTCAGAGATTCTTAATTGAATAACAAAAACCAACCGATGTTGGCATACTCGGGAGGCAGACAAGACTGTAGACACTTATGCAATTGAAGCGTCAGCAGAGCGGAGAGAACTAGATAAGACAGTGGCTTAAGATGTAGCACAACTGAGGACTGAGATTGCATTACTTGCTAAGTAGTTTGCAGCAGTTGGGGCAGAAAAGGTGAATGCAGTAGGTGTATAAGGTAAGGCACCTAGGTATGAAGATTCAGATTCTGAGGAAGAAGCTAAGTATTTAAATAGAGAGGTGGCGGGTTTCCAACCCAAGGGCCAAGGGTCTATCCAAGACAATTGGAACTCTAGGTAAGGGAATCAAGTTCAGAACTACTATGGAGACAATTATAACAAATCGGGGTATAGAGACAGAGATCGAGATCGTGATAGTGATTGGAAGTGGAAAGGTGATTATAAGGACAAGAGTGGCCTTTACGTTCCACCAAGGAACCGTGATTTTGATGCTGGCAATTTGAAGATAGAAGTTTTACTTGGAAAACTTGTTAAGGGGTATCAGAGCCAAGAAAATTCCCTAAGGAGATTAGGGTAGCCATTTTAGGAATGAGCTAAAAAGTTAAGTCTCATGCGACCTCTATCAAACAGCTTGAGCAACAATTTAGGTAGATGTCCACAACATTGAATTAGAGTCAACCGGGTACTCTTTCGAGCAACACCATCTATAATCCCAAGAATGACGGCCATTGCCTAGCCATTACTACTAGAAGTGGGAAGAATACTACAGACCCACATATGCTTGTAGTTGATGACAAGAAAAATAGGCCCAAAATTGTGAACAATGTAAATGAGATTGAAACAAAATATTTGGTGGTAGATTATGATGCATTTCAAAAGCCTTTAGTTGCTGAAAAAAAGGCTAAGTCTAACAAATGTTGAAGCCCATTCCATAAAAGGTTGAAGAAGAAAGCTGAAGAGGAAAAATATCAAAAGTTTATCTCAATGTTGAAGAAGTTGTCAGTAAACATCCCTCTTGTGGAAGCTTTAGAACAAATGCCAGGCTATGCAAAATTTATGAAAGATTTGGTGACAAAGAAGTAGACTGTTAGCTTTGAGCCCCTGGATAATGTGCACTATTGTAGTATCATAGCTTCTAGATCATTGGTTAAGAAAAAGGAAGACCCAGGGGCATTCACGATCCCATGCTCTATAGGGTGTTTCAATTTCGTGAAGGCATTATGTGATTTGGGTGCTAGCATTAACTTGATGTTGCTAGTAATTTACAAAAAGTTGGGATTTGGGTTGCCCAAACGGACTTCGATGAGACTATTCATGATGGACTACACTGTGAAGAAGTAGTTCTTATGTGATGTTTTGGTGAGAGTTGTATCCTTTATCTTTCCAGCTGATTTCATCATCCTTGACTGTGAGGTTGACTTTGAGGTTCCCATTATCTTGGGAAGACCCTTTCTTGCGACTAGATGTGCTTTGGTTGATATGGAGACTGGATAGATAAAGTTTTAATTGAATAATGAGCAGGTCACTTTTAATGTATGGCAATCTATGAAGAAACCAAAAGATATGCATGTGATTTCTGTGATAGACACAGTCTATAAAGATGACTTGGTTTCCCCTATTGAGGAGAGACTCAGTGTTGAAGCCCTCACGATAGTTATCATAAATTTTAATAGTAACAGTATTGACAAGTATGATGAGTTGGTGAATGCACTTGTTGGTAGGGGTTCATATAATTATACAACAAAGAAGCTCGATCTTGATTTAACGAATAGAGTGACCCCACCATCTCGACCTTTGATTAAAGAGCCTCCAGTTTTAGAACTCAAAGCTCTATGGTCTCATCTTCAGTATGCATTTTTAGGGGCCAACAACACTTTGTTGGTTATCATTGCTGCTAATTTATCAAAATGGTAAGTTAAGGCCTTAGTTTACATCTTGCATAGGTTCAAATGGGCCATTGGATGGTCCATTGCTGACATTATTGGAATCCCACCTGGAATTTGCACACACAAAATCCAACTTGAGCTAGATTATATACCCTACATTGAGCATCAATGTAGTTTGAACCTACCCATGCAAGAGGTTGTGCAGAAGGAGATCATTAAGTGGTTAGATGTAGGTGTCGTTTATCCTATTACGATAGCAAATGGGTAAGCCCGGTCTAATGCGTGCCAAAAAAAGGTGGAATCATGGTGGTTCCAAATGAGAAAAATGAGTTGATTCCTATGAGGCCAGTCACAGGATGGAGATTTTGCATAGACTCTAGAAATTTGAATTCATGGATCGAGAAGGATGATGTTAGACGGTCTTACTGGTAGAGGATGGTATTATTTTCTTGATGGTTATTTAGGGTATAATCAGATTTTTATTTCTCCCGAGGACCAAGAGAAGACCACTTTCACTTGTCCATATAGGACGTTCACATTTAAGAGAATGCTTTTGGGTTAAGTAATACTCCCACAACTTTTCAGTATTGCATTATGTCCATTATTTCGGGCATAGTGGAGGACACGATTGAGGTTTTCATGGATGACTTCTCGGTTGTAGGTAACTTATTTGATGAATGTTTGGCACATCTCTTGCCAATGTTCTAAGGAGATGCAAAGAATGTAACTTGGTACTGAATTAGGAGAAGTGCCATTTTATTGTGAAAGAAGAAATAGTGCTCGATCATTGGATTTCAAAGAAAGGGATTAAAGTTGACAAGGCAAAGATCGAGGTGATTGAAAAGTTACCTCCATCAATTTATGTGAAGGGCATTCATAGTTTTTTGGGGAATGCAGGTTTTTATAGAAGATTCATCAAGGACATTTCTAAATTGCTAACCCTTTGTGTAAACTCTTGGAGAAGGAGGTGAAATTTGTGTTTGATAATGCATGTCGGAATGCTTTTGAGTGTCTGAAAGAGAAGTTGATTTCATCCCCTATTATTGTATCTCCAGATTTGACTTTGCCATTTGAGGTTATGTGCGATGTTAGTGGCGTCGCACTAGGTGCAGTCTTAGGCCAAAGGCAAGAGAATATCTTACATCCCATCTATTATGCTAGTAGAGCACTTAATCCCGCTCAAAATAATTACACTGTGACTGAACAAGAGTTGTTGGTTGTTGTGTTTGCATTCGAGAAATTTTGTCGTATTTAATTGGCATAAAAGTGATTGTGCATACTAATCATGCAGCTCTTAGATACCTCATGGCAAAGAAGGATAAAAAGCCAAGGTTGATTATATGGGTACTTCTACTATAGGAATTTGACTTTAAAGTCAAGGATCGCAAAGGGACTGAGAATCAAGTGGCTAAACACTTATCATGCCTTAAGGAGGAGGCCATGCTAAAACTAAGAGATGATCTTGAGATTGATGATACCTTTCTAGACGAGCAGGTGTTTTGGCAGCATCACATGACTTTATCCCTTAGTTTGCAGATTTCGCTAATTATTTGGCAAGTGATCTAGTTCCAAAAGATATGTTATTCCAACAGCGAAGGTATTGTCCTAACTTCTTGTCTGTAGGTCAGTTGAATCAATAACTAGCTTCTACTACTCTAGTTTTGGCAGGTCGTAGTAGAGGAGGAAATGGTAGGGGTCGTCCACAAGGTGGGTATGGTGTCCAGGCTGCAGAAAGAAGTGGCAACCATGCCAACCGAGGTAGAGAACAGGTTGGTAGGAATGGTTCTCAGGTTGGTAGAGGTGGAGGTCAGGGTGGTGATAAATCTCATCTTTATATTGTTCCAGCTCGTACTGAAGTAGAAACTTGTAATGTTGTGATCACAGATACTATTCTTGTCTATGATCATATGGCTTCTGTATTGTTTGGTCTCGATTCCACTTTCTCTTATGTGACTGTGAAATTTTCAATGGGTTAGGACTTAGATTATGAATACCTTGATGCTCTTATGTATGTATCCACGCCCATTGGGGTGTCTGTATTTGTTGATTAGGTGTATCGTGAGGGCCCTATGATGTTTATGGGGTTTAATACCCTGGCAGACCTAGTTATTTAAGATATAAAGGACTTTGATCTTATATTGGGGATGAGTTAGTTGTCTCCTTATAGTGCTATTCTTGACTGTTATGCAAAAATAATTATTGTAGAGTAGGAAGGTAATTTTAAGCCTAATCTTGTAAGGATTGTGTCAGCAATTCATGCCCAGAAGTTAGTAAAGAATGGGTGTAGGGCATTTTTAGCCCATCTTCCAGAAGATAAATTTGTAGTTCCTCCTATAGCATCAGTTTCAGTGGTATGTGAATTCTTAGAAGTGTTTTCAGATGATCTCTTGGGTATGCTTCCATACCAAGAAGTTGATTTTTGTATAGATTTAGAGCCAGGTACTCAACCCATTTTTATCTCTCCTTATCGTATGGCACCAACAAACTTGATGGAGTTGAAGTCTCAACTGCAAGAGTTATTAGAAAAGGGTTTTATTGGCCCGAGTATTTCTTTTTGGGGTGCACCCATTTTGTTTGTGTAAAAAAAAAGATGGTAGCATGAGGATGTGCATAGACTTCTGTCAGTTGAATAAGGTGAACATTCACAATAAATATCCCTTGCCTAGGAGAGATGACCTATTTGATAAGTTGCAAGGAGTTGCTGTATTATCCAAAATAGACTTGAGGTCGGGTTATCATCAACTCAAGATTAGGGAGCAGGATATCCCAAAAACTACTTTCTGGACTCGTTATGAGAACTATGAGTTTCTAATTATGTCCTTTGGTTTGACAGATGCCCCAGCTGCTTTCATGAGCCTGATGAATGGATTTTTTAAGTCATTTTTGGACTTATTTGTTATTGTTTTTATTGATGACATATTAGTTTACTCAAAAGTGAAGAACAACATGAAGCTCATTTACGTACGGTGTTGGGGTTGCTCAAGGAGAAGCAACTGTATGCTAAATATTCTAAGTATGAATTTTGGATTTCTTTGGTGTCCTTCTTGGGGCACATGGTTTCTAAGAAAGGAGTTATGATAGACCCGCAGGGGGTTGAAGTTGTTAAGAATTGGGCTAGACCGACGAATGTGACAGAAATTAGTAGCTTTGTGGGGTTGGCCAGTTACTATTATAGATTTGTTAAGGTTTTTGATGCCAATGCTTTGCATATGATCCACCTTAATCAGAAGAAGTTCCATTTGTGTCGGATGACAAGTGTGAGGAGAGCTTCCAAAAGCTCAAAACTTTATTGACTTCAACCCCAACACTAACCCTGTCTATTGAGGGTAAGGATTTTGTTGTATATTATGATACCTCACGGTTGGGTTTAGGTGTTGTTTTGATGCAGGATCAGAACGTGATTGCCTATACTTTGAGACAACTAAAGCCTTATGATAAAAACTATCCCACACATGATTTAGAACTAGCAGCTGTGGTTTTTTCTTTGAAAATTTGGAGACACTATCTCTACAGGGTAAAGTGTAAAGTGTTCACAAACCACAGTAGCCTACAGTACGTGTTCACCCGAAGGATCTGAATCTGAATCTAAATACTCATCCAGGTACCAACAATATGTATAGGGACTTGAGGCAATATTATTGGTGGTGAAGAATGAAGCGGGACATTGTGGATTTTGTAACCAAGTGTCGAAATTACCAACAGGTCAAATACAAACACCAAAAGCTTGGTGGTACATTTCAGAAAATGCCCATTTTGGAATGGAAGTGGGAACAGATAATAATGGACTTTGTAGTGGGTATTCTAAAAACATTGAGGAAGTACGACTCCATATAGGTTATTATAGACCGGTTGACTAAGTTGTCTCACTTTATTCCGGTGAGAGTAGACTATAATACAGCAAAGTTGGCCAAGATTTATGTGAAGGAGATCGTAAGGATACATGGGGTACCAGTTTTGATTGTGTTAGATAGGGGTACTCAATTCACCTCCAATTTTTGGGAAAGATTCCCGTCATAGTTAGGTTCTAGATTGGACCTAAGCATAGTTTTTCACCCGCAGACCGATGGTCAATCGGAGCAAACTATCCAAGTGCTTGAGGACATGTTTCGGACATGTGTTATGAACTTTAGGGGTCAGTGGTACCAATACTTACCATTGTATGCATTTGCCTACAACAATTGCTACCACTCTAGTATTAGCATGGCCCCTTTTGAGGCCTTATATGGTAAGAAGTGTAGGTCTCCAATTGGGTGGTTTGATGCATTTGAGGTGAGTCCATGGGGCATCGATATGCTTAAAAACTCAATGGAAAAAGTGAGATTCATACAGAAAAAGCTCATAGCATCTCAAAGCCGACCGAAAGAATATGCAGACAATAAGGTGAGAGATGTGAAGTTTGAGAAGGGGGAGAAAGTACTCTTGAAGGTGTCACCCATGAAGGGTGTAGTGGGGTTTAGCAATAAGGGAAAATTAATCCCAAGATATATCGGACCCTTTGAGGTTTTAAAGGGTGTAGGGTCAGTAGCATACCGATTGGCCTTACCTTTTAGTATTCCTGGGGTTCACCAGATATTCCTAAGTCTATGCTAAAGAAGTATCATGGGGATGGTGATTACATCATTCGTTGAAACCCTGAATTGTTTGATAAGGAGTTATCCTACGAAGAGGAACTAATTGATATATTATTTAGGAATGTGAGGAAGATGAAGACCCAAGCCATTCCTTGTGTAAAGGTTCAATGGAGGAATTGTACTATTGAAGAGGCTACTTGGGAAATGGAAGCGGACATGCGCAAGTGATATCCATACATCGATTCAAGTACTTTTCTTGCTTAGATATGTCTTTTGGGGTTGGCCATTGTTCGGGGATGAACAAATGGTAAATTGGTATCTAATGTAAAAACCCAATTATTATTATGCTGAATTAAGGGGTACAATTGACACTTAGTCCTTCCTTAAGCCATTTCTGAGAAATTCAGGGCTAGTCTAGCATTGGACTATTTTAGAGGGTATACTAGTCAAACGAAATATGGTAATAATGTGATTGTTAGTAGTGATGTTTCATGTTATAATTAGAAATATAATGAGTTTAGGGAGCCGTGGCTACTTCCGACACTAGAAACAGAGTTATAGAACTCTAGTTATAGAGTTTACCGCAGAGGGGTTGGTTCGCGATGTCGTAGTTTGTGAATTATGTTGTTAAATGAGCATAACTGAGGAGAGGTCCTGAGTTTCTACCTCAGACTGCTACAGTAGAAAAAGTAATCGATGCAGCAGTACCGCTACAGTAAAAACAAGTACCACCGCAGCGAACCTCTGTTTTAAGGCGCGAATCGCTGCAACGGTAATTTAACCGCTGCGGCGGTAACACGCAGTGTTTGACAGTTTTAAAACTCAAAAACATTTATCATACCCCACTTTCTAAAAAATGTAAAATTGCTCTAGGAAAGGCAATTTTCTACAGAATTTAGGAGTTTTTCATCTTTGGAGGTAAGTTACTACATTCTAAACTTGAAACTACTTCTTATAATCTCTGTAAATCATTAGAAAATGATTTATGGTGGAATTTGGAGTTTATCCCTTGTTCATAAAATTAATAGAAATTAGTGGGAATGAGTATAAACTTAGTAGATAATGATCCTAAGGTGCTAGACAACACTAATGAGTGTAGCAATTAGACTTGCTTGACTCTGTGCTTATATGTGAATTAAGTATTTATGATGGCTTTCAAGCACTACTTATGATTATTGACTGTATTGCATGTTCATATACAATGGTGTTGAGAATGTGGTGAAATGATAAAATAATGGTGATGACGTTGATGACGATGATGAGAAAAATCATGATGTTCATGATAATTGTTGATGATGTTGATGAGATTGTGGAGAGAAAGATAAGATGTGCACATCTTGTATTCATACATTCATTCACATGCTTTGAATGTTCAGTTATGATTTTATGTTGTGATGAACTTATTGCCAACTTTGACTAAGTGTAAATACACATGATTGTGAGCTTGTATTCTCCCTATAGTGAATTTCATAATTGATTGACTGTCTTTGATTATAAGTTATGTAATGCTCGCTTTACATCTATTTGATTTACTTATTCGTATGGTGCCAGGTTGAGTCGACCTATGAGGCCTACCAGTACGTGTTATTATACTGTCGCTACTCATGCTCTTCTTTTTGTTGAGTGGAGAGCGTGTTCCGGCATTTGAGATAAGACCTCGCCTTTAGTTAGCAGTTCAAATTCAGTTTCAAGGGTGAGCACCATGACCGGGCAGCCTTTGGATCTTCTCATCATTATTCGTGTCCCTTGTTTCGGGACTAAGACACTTCTTTGTTATTTCATTGCTGGATATTCTCTTAGCTAGCTATTTAGACATTTTTAGTTGTTCTTGTACGGTGACTTCACGTCCCGAGGATGTAATAAATAACGGTTTCCACACTCTATTAGTGTTGATAGTGATGTCGGTTTGACAGTTGATTTAAGTTATTGAATAAACTCCATTTTGCAATTGTTTTAAACTGAGGATTACTATAAAGTGAATGAGAAAGTAGCACATGAGTTAGTAAGGGTTGAGATTAGTATAGTTCTACCGCCATAGGTTAGGGTGGGTGCCAATCATGACTATTTGGGTTGTGACATCCTACAACCAGACTATACCCCAAAAAGAGTATATCAAGAGTAGTATTAGTACAACCACACATATTGGTAGGTATCATCTGCAGATCAGGGTTAGATCACATAAACATCGTATAGAAATCACAGAAAGAAAGCATGACAACTTATATAATAATTTAATTCACATCATTTTCACCCATTTATGTTATCTTACTCTCTCATATTTCCTAAGAGTATTCTCATTCTTATTCTTGCTGACTTAGTTGTACCCAATTCATTAATAGTAGGTGATTTATACCACTGACATTCCCCTTATACCACTCACACTTAATCTAACTAATTATACATCACTCTTCACATCAAATGTCATCCATTATAAATCTCACTTGTTTAGCGCCAATAGTTATTGTTAGTCAATTTGGTTCACTTACACCTCAATTGCTACCAATCAGCAGTTTAACTCTTATTAGCACTCTGTAGTCAAAAGTGACGTATTACAATTTTTCACCCATAGATATAGGCAACCAAACAATATAGGGATTATGTACAATAGCCAAAACATATAATTGTCGATTTGAAACATATATGGTCATCAATTGGAATTTCAATCATCAATTAAGCTTTCAGATCATCAAGTAGACATTCAAGTCTTCAAGAAAGTTTCAATTCATATTATCACCTCAAGGATCGGCCCACACAAGGAACCACATAATATCTATAAGTAACAGGTCCACACAAGGAATCAAAGTACAATACCAGATAACTGGACCTCATAAGGATCCAAATATAATGTCAAATAACCGGACCACACAAGGATCCAAATATAATGTCAAATAACTCGATCCACTCAAGGATCCAAATATAATGTCAAATAACCAAACCACACAAGGATACAACTATAATAATGTATAACCCGATCCATTTAAGGGACTGTCAAACTCTCCATATCACTATGTACACACAAGCTAAGGGTCTTATTATTACCCACTAGCCATGACCTGTAGGGGACGAGCTTAGTCCATGTACTAATATCCCAGACAATTAGAGTCTGCCACCCTTATCCTCCCTGAATTCCACCAATTCAATCACGACCAACCTTTACCGATTCATCTCACAACAACAATTAGTGCCATAAAGCAAGTAAAAATACATAATAAGTGAATCAACCACCTTGTACATCATACAAGATTCTTTTTACTAATCTTATTATAAATTATCAATTTCCAACTTGCATTCACAATTAACAAGTTTATAATTCATTAGCATGTATTGAAATAAGTAAACAAACAGCCAGTTAACATGAACACATAAAATTAGCTTGATTTTTAACTCCAATTCAACCATCAACTACTTAACAGACACCAGTTCCTAGAGGCCAAGCAACATATAATAAGTGAGTATACACACAACTAATTTAGGTGACCTTCTATTTTATAAAACCCAAGGGTACACACAATTCCTTTACAAGCTTCTTCTTTTAAACAAGCATTGGATCCTAACCAAACACTACTATTCCTCACTCTCCATGCATATTCTGCTACCACAAGCATTTATTAAGACTAGACCCATTCTACTTTCCAACTTTCACCTTATTCTAGCTTTAGTCATGCACCTTTACATATCTTACTTCCTAACACTTAGCCTAACTTGAATTTAGGCTTTTAAGTTATGTCACCGCCTTTTCTTATCATAATCAATTCTCATAACTATCTTTCAGCAAGAATATCCCATATCCGAAATAACATAATATTGAATTCACCATTTTTTAAGTATTAAAGATGATTTTTATATATTACAAGCTTACACAATTTCTCTATGATTACCCACATTCATAGATTTATCTTATAATTCATCAAGAAGTCATACAAACACAAACACCCATCAGGGAATTCACACAAAAACATCACAACACCTAATTAGATCTTTATTACATTAATTCCATATTTTTTCCATATAAACTCCAGGCCTAAGCATGATTTCTCCCATCAAATCTATATTACAAATATTATTTCTAACCATAGTTTACTAATCATAAACCATAACCTACCTTGAACAAAAATCTTGGAACAAGCAAGCCACACTAAGGTTGCTCTTTCCTTTCCTTCATGCCTCCATTAGTCCAATCATCTAGAAATCAAGTAATTATAAAAGTAATTAATCAATTACTCTTTGAATAAATCCTTTAGGAATTCAACCCACTAATTCTAGCCTTATTCATAGTCTACAACATTATCCAAGGATAAATTAACTATTAACTAGTTCTATCATACTCAATCCATCTCCATTAATGGAGTTTTAAAGCTAAAGATCCCATTTTTATTGAATTCAAGGTCCCCAGCTATGACCATTCAAGTTTTAGAATAACAAATTCATGCTAGAAATCATTAGTTTATAATCTAGAAGTAATTCTAGGTGATATTACACATACCCATAGGTTTTCCTCAAAATTTCATGAACCTAGGATTCTAACCCACAATTCCACCATTAAAGATCATTCTAATGATTCTAAGATGTTTATGAATTAAAAGACCAAGAAGATGACGGAAGAACTTACCATAACGAAGAATTTTCTCCCTAGACCTTGGGAAATTGCCCCTCTAGGGCTTTGGAATGAGGTTTTTGATTTTTGGAGCTGAAACCCAGAAAAATATTGGCATGTAGACTTCCTGAACCCCACTATAGCATCCTGCTCCCGCTACAACAGCCTCAGTTTTTCAGCACAGACAGTCTTTAGTAAAATGGTTATAACTTTTTACTTCGGAAGCGGATTAACAAACGATCGGTGGCGTTGGAAAAAAACTCAAATATATTTAGTTTGGTGGTTATTTTACCCCACAACTATTTATATTATAGGAGGAGTGATCATTTGAATTTGACCCTAGTTTAAACTAAGACCAAAACTCAATCGGTAAGGACACTTCCAACTTAACTCTGTGCTACGGGTATTTTATCATCTTAATTCATATCTAATGAACTACCATACTAAAGAATTGATCCTAATACCTAGGATGAATGAGATTCTTATTCCCTTATCACAGATATTTTTAGTAATGACGAAAAGGGTCATTACATTTAAACACCTTATTTGTTCATCATACCAAGAAAGGTTGAAAAGAGGGGATTGAGTCGGATCATGGGAATACTCTTTAGTGTCTTCCAAAATCAAGACTAATATGGAAGAAAGTGAGACTTATACTGAGTTTATTTTTTCTCTGTTTCTTGCGTTCTCATTATGTTATTGATATGCTATCACCAAGACAAGATAAGTACATGGTTGGGTTGATGACTTCTTATCCAGTGTTCCTATATTTTTCCTCTACGACATCTACAAGTGTTGGTTTAAACCATGTTATGGGCATATGCAATGCTGGAAAAGGTCAAAAGTTTTACATGGGAGTTATTTTATTTTGTTGTCGTGATTTGTTCATAAAACTTTGCAAAACAAGATGTTTGTTTGTTTATTTCTTTGATTCATGATTTGCATGTTTTCTTTGGATTGAGAAAAAATGTGTTGCTTTTAACTTTTCTTACCAGTGATGAGGCATGAGTTTTGTTAAGTTATTTCTTTGATTTACATCTCATAATTATCAAATAACTGAAATATTAAATTTTTTGTGAAAGTGAGACTTCAATAGGCCATAAGTGTTTATAGACGTTGCTAAGGTCTTAGTCATTTCTTTGCCATTTTCGTGTATCCACCATATACGTGTAAATGTTTGTATGACAAAATATGAGGAATTTAGGCAATTGAATATCCAAATTTCCTCCTTGAGGCCACATCACTCTTTTTCCCTCATTGATTGGTCGAGATATTGAAATATAAATGCCTTATTACTTCATGCCTTTTTTCATAATTTTATGTTTTCTAGTGCAAGTATTTATTATTTCTCCTTTTGATGCATGAACAATCTATCAAGTCCTCATGGACTCCTTCCATCTGCATGTTCCCATTGGGACAATGCCCAACAATTTTTGAGTCAACCTCAAGAGTCCAAATGGATCGAACCAGTCAAGAAAGAGAGAAAGTATACATGGCCTAAGTGCTATGTAGAAAAAAGGAAGCTAAAATACAGGAATAGAAGGTGGAGCGGCTTTAAATGTGGACTTAACCCAACTTTGGTAGTCCATTGGACAATTGTAGAGGTTTGGGCTTAAGGTCTAAATCCAACTTCTTCCCTCTTTTTAATTCATTTTATTTGTATAACTTTAGGATTTATTCGTAAGTACTAACTTTGTATTAACTTAGTTGAATTACCTCTCAAAAGTACCATATTTTGTTTTGCAAAGCTAATTGCCTTTATTTGAATTAATCAATCAATTTTAGAGTCTTTTAATAATTCTTGAAATTCCACTTGATTTATTTAGGCCCTTTTTTTCTTGCAAACTTTGCTTAAATCAATCAATATTTTCATAAATGGATAATACCTTTACCTTATCAAATATTTCAATTTTCTCAAAGTTAGTTATAAAAGAGTTAGTTTTAAACAGATCGGATAGCCGCTAGTTAGCGGATACTCATGGTGCCTTAACACCCTTCCAAGAGTATTAATTTGAACCCTTACTCGGATTTCTTAATTTTTAAAGATTTTTTCAAGGTTTTTTAAATTTTTATATAATTAATTAAGTGACAACTCTTGCTTTTCTTAATTTATTTTGAAAATTTGATAAAGTTTTTGAAATAATTTAAAAGTCAAAGCGTTTTCCCACAAAATAAGAGTTTTCCGAGTAAGTTGAGCTAATGAAATCTCGAGGGGGTGATTTACAACTGAAAACTCATGTTGTATTTATTCATGGTGAATTATAATTCATGATGTTGTATTTTATGGTGTCATGTTTGTTAGAGAGTGACCTAGTGATCTAGACCTCCTCAGGAAATTTTAAGAGTATGAGTAGAGTTGTAGCATATGATTTTAGTGGTTGCCGTATTGGTATTACCTCTAGATGTCTTAAGTATAAAAATTGTGTTGTAAAATGGGGCTAAAATTCAATTCTTCCTGAGCTACTGGTTAAGGACCGCTGCTGCAATGATGGGATTTTTGCTGCATTAAGACTGTCGTAGCAGTTGGAGTCCCACTGTAGCGGGGCTGGAAAAATTGCCAGGACCACCACTGTGGGTCCTAGTTCACCATAACGAGTCTGTTGCACCGAGAATAGGTCTTCTATAGTGGATGACGCGAGATAGAATGCATGTTTAAGTGTCTTATTCTGAGTCTCACCTCATAAACTCTAAAACTTTGTTCCAGAGAGGCGATTTTTCCAAGACTAGGGTGATTTTTCTCGTTGAGGTAAGTTATTCCATCAATTATTTTGCTTAGTAATCCATTACTATCATAGAATCATTAGGAAGATTGTAATGGGATAATTATGGGTTAGAACCCTAGGTTCATGAAAAGTGTGGGAAAACTTATCGGTAGATGTAACAACCATATGCTTCTAGGTTGTAAATTAACACTTCCTAGCATGAATTTTTTATCCTCAAACATAAATTGTGGTGATTGCGAACCTTGAGTTCAACAAAAATGAGATCTTTAGCATAAAAAATTGCTTTAAAGGGGGGTAATTAGAGTAGAAGCTCCATGAATTGAGATAATATAAGTATTGTGGAACTGGTTAATGATTGATTAACCCTTGAATAATGTTATAGACTATGAATAAGGGTAGAATTAGTGGGTTTGAATTTATTAAAGTATATATTATAAGAGTAGATGATTAATTACTTTTATTATTATTATTTAGACTTTAAACATTCTGAGGCATGAGGAAAGGAAAAGCTTTTGTGGTTTTTCATACTTGATTCAAGTTTCTTCAGTTGAGGGATTCGCCTTTAACTCCGTCAAGATGCGATTGAAACAAAAATTAAAGGGATTCGCCCAAAAACTAGCGAACACCATTTTGATATTTTAATTTTTACATTATTTAGCAAAAAACATTTTAGAAAAAATTAGGAGGTGTTCGCCCAAAAACTAGCAAACCCCATTTCATATATATATAGTTTGCCCATTTGTGGGTAAACTATAATTCAAAATTTATTTTTTTTAGCATAAATAGTTGCATTGTGGGTGCTCATTCTTAAAAACTTTAACCACAGATTCCTACAAGCAACATTCACTATAAAATGTTTAGGGAGCACTTTCTTTTTTAACAAATAGTTGTTGTTCGTTTAAGTTTCTTATAAGGAAAAAATAATGATTGATACTGTTGGATTTAGTTTATTTTGGGGTGGAGAAGTCTTGTATGGAGATGGTTCGATTAGATATAGTCTTTCTACAGAAACAATTCAAGTGTTTTCAATGACACTCAAATGTGATGACTCAAATGTGATGACTCAATTATGGGTAATGGTCATATAATTTTCTAGGAGACTCAAATTTGGAATGATGACTCTTTATCAGCCTTTCTTCATAGTCTTGAGATTTTTTGCAATCAAATGCATTTAGCGACACTTGATATGTTTGACAAAACTCAACACGCTATTCAAGATGAAGGCTCATTTGATAATAAATTTGATATTCAAAATAGTACATGTCTTCCTAGTTTCAGTATTGGTTGGCCAAGCAGTTCTATTCAGCAACAAATAGTACTATGGTTTGGTACCCAAAATGACAGTTAGTCTTCACTAAACCAATACAATATATATTGTAGTTCTCAAAATTGTGAGTTTGGAGAAAAGACTAATTTACATTGTCACACTCCAATCGAGTTAATGGATAGGTAAAGATAATAGATATTTTTTCTATTTCTTTAAGGGTTATTATATTATGTTTGAATTATAAAAATTATAATTTTTTTATTTTTTAGGTATAACGGATTCACAGACAATCCCGTATTGACTCAATTCATAGAAGTGGTGAACAATAATGAGCTAGTTAATGATGTAGTTGATCATGAGTCAGATGGAGATAGTTTAGCTGATGATGATGATCAAGTGTAGGATGATAGTGAAAATTTAGATAATGACGATATCACTATCACCTCACGTGATGGTAGTATTAATTATCATCCTGATGTCATTCCTTATTTAGATCATACAGAAGAAGGACCAAAAGATTTTGCATGTCTTAGAGATAACAATTCTGTTTGGGCTGCACTATGGAATTTCAAAAAATCTAAATATCTCAAGTCAGGTAAGATATTCGCTATGTATTTAATCTTGCAATTTTAGCTATTATTGTTTGATAAAAATTTATATACTTATTTAGGTATGATATTTCAAAATTAAAGGCAAATAAGAAATATACTAAGACGACATTGTATCGCAATGTGGAAAGAGTATATTTGTGATTGATCCAAAGGAAAAAATTGGAAGGTGACTTGCAAATGAAATGAAATAGGTTGCAAATGGATGATTTATTTTAGAGAGATTCCAAGTGGTTTATGGCTGGCCGAAAAAATGTTTGAGGAGCACACTTGTTTAAAGATGATTATAAGGAGGATCATGGTAATTTTAGTAGCAACATGATTGCTACTTTGTTGATTCCATTGATTATGGCCGATGTACACTTTAGTTTTAAAGTGGTGCAGGAAGTTATGAAATTGAAGTTTAATTATAGTACCAATTACAGGAAAGGTCAAAAACCTCGTAGGAAAGCTTTTGCAATGGTGCATGATGATTTTGAAGGTTCTTTCAAGACATTGTCTTGTCGCATGGCTGTCCTACAATATTTTAATCTAGGCACCATTGTTGAGTGGGATTATAAGTCAACTACACTACAAGGTGACAAATTTTTAAATTTATCTTTTGGGTTTTATATCGGGTATTGATGGTTTTAAAATTTGAAGGCCTATCATCTCAATAGATGACACTCATATCAATGACATGTATGATACTAAATTGCTAATCGTTGTTGGAATTGATACGAATGGAAATTTTTTTCCACTTGCATATATTGTTGGTGCACGCGAGAGCTTTGAGTCATGGAGACGGTTTCTTACATTATTGTGGAGGTATGTTGTGTGTGATGAGGTATTGGACTTATTTCTGACCTTCACCAAGGCACCCTACAATGTATCCAACTATATGATTGGTTACAACCAACCTCCATATACCATAGATTTTGTGTTCGATATTTGAAAGTCAACCTTAACAAGAAGTTCTTGAACAGTAACCTTGAGAACTTAATGTCTTTGGCGGCTATGGAGCATAAGGAGAAGAAGTCCGAGCAGCATATGAGACAAATTAAATTAATAGCACAGGTTGCACATGCATGAATAAATGATCTTCCTCTTGAAAAATGGACATCGTGCAAGGACAATAGTAATAGGTGGGGGGTTCAAACAACCAATGTGTTTGATTCATACAATGATTTATAAAATAAAGTTCGTAGATTGTCTATTACTGTCATGGTTAGACTGACTTTTAAAAATCTTGTTGATCAATTTTGTGATAGAAATTATCTTGCGACATTGTTAATTGCAGAAAACAAGCATTGGTCGTTCAATGTTGAAAAAAAATTCAAGACTATTAGGAGCAGGCCAACATGCACACAGACAAGATACAATACAATTCTGAAAGTGGTACTTTTGAGGTTTTAATATTTGCATGTGATGGTAAGGATGAAAATGTACACATAGTCACTGCTGAAGGCCAAAAATATTCTTGTGGACAATGAAGAAATTACCACATCCCATGTTTACATGCTATAAAATTTTGTGATGTTCGTGACATAGACCCAAAGTCCCTTATTGGTACGTACTACAATTCAAAGTATTATAAGTGAACATGCTCGGATATATTTTTATCATTGGATGAGGAGACATATTGGTCACCTTATTCATTCAATTTAATTACAACTCAATATCTGAGAACTTCTGAAGCTAACAGTACTAGGCATCGTAAAAATAACATGGACATTTCTCCAGGTCTCATGGCACAAAGATGTAATTTATGTAGGAAAATCGATCATAAGAGAACTCGTTATCCTCGTCAGCCTCAGTAGTTTTCTTTGTAATATTAATATTGTATAATTATGTTGTTGTTATTTTATTATTAAATAAATATATATTTGAAATTTCTAAGCTATTTTATCTTTTTCTTCTTCTGCCAGAATGTTATAAATTCGAAGATTCTACTTACCTTCTGAATTGGTTCTTCTTTAGTTTTACTTTTGTAGAAGATTGATTCTTCTTATTTTACTTATTTTGCAATAAGAATGAATCATCTTAAGAGAATATTGTTTGATAGCTTCACGTGAACTTATTTCTGTGAATACAGGTTCACATTCAGCATGCATTAATAATTTTATTTTTAGTTTGCCACTTTATATTTTACACTATACTTAATAAATCATAAAGAATTTGGATAATTTTAATAGAAAATTTTTATTTGACATATGGATAAGCTAACGTTCACATGAAAACAAATAAATAGTAAGAGTCATTTCATGAAAAGGTATTCAACATCTTAAAAGAATCCTTATTTGCTAGGTAATAAGTATTCAAAGTACACTTTTGTAGATTTTTGTGAATAGGTATTCACATGAAGTGAACTTGTAAATAATGTGATTCTTCTTCCTACTTTTACTTTTGCAGGAATAATGTGAATTGTCAATGAATAGTAAGATTCTAAAGTGAACTTGACAATTTTTAACGACAATTCTAAAGTGAACTTGCTACTTTTACTTGAACTAAAAAGTGAAAGTATGAACTTGACAATTTTGAATGACAATTATTACTTGTATCTGATAATTGAATGTATTGTAGTTGCTGAATGAATGAGTTTTTAGTTATAAACAAAGATTTATTTATAAAGAAAAAAATAGGTTCGCGATTGTATATTTTTTAATGACTTAAATATATATTTTTTCAAAAAATTGTTGAAACCTTTAGCCATTGTGTACTAATTGCTATTTTTAAATGGTGTGTCGTGAGATTCTCTAGAGTAAGAACTTAAGAATTTTATTATAACCAAAAGTTAACATATATATTACAAAAGTTTATTTATTCTAATCACCTCTATGCCCTCTATCACCTCCTTGTCATCAACCTTGTGATGAGTTGCCCGCCCCATGATTAAATGTATTACATGCAATACTTGCCAAAATATTTCAACCTGGTGAATTGCTATATGCATCAAACCAAAGTGGTTGAGATGATGGAGTAACCATATCCATAACTGGATAATATGCTTTGATTACCATAGTTATCCTATTCTTGTTGTTGATCTAAACCAACTTCATCCCCATCATGTCGGTTAGCATTACCTCAATGTACTCTAACTCTAGTAGCTCAATGTCGAGGTCGTACGGGTATTTATGGTGGATCTTCATATTCTTCCGGCAAAGTATAGTCCAGATAAAAAGTCAACCTAGATCCCTGAGCACAACATTTAGAGCACTCAAAATAATAAATAATTTCACCTATTCTTTGTCTTGGACTCATTGTTGTGGGATCTTGTTGAATGTTATGAGCATGCTGGTGTGAATAATGTAGTCAACGAGCCTATAACATAATTTTTTTTAAAAATTGCTATGTAAATTAATGTGTAAAATATATATGTAAAATACACTAAAACCTATATTAAAAATTTAATCAACATACAATTGCCTTACTTCTTCCAGCAAAGTATTGATAACCTTTTACCGCATTATATTTTGGATTTTCTATTAAAGCAAGCGAGTGAGTTATGTACCATTTAAACTATACAACATTGGCAGTCATCACATTGGATTGTGGTACTTCATAAATAAATAAAGCATGTTGAATATAATTTTGATGATCGTTCTAAATTCTAGCAATGTCTTGAAGATGACGTTGCCTCTCTGGTCTTATTGGTAATCGTTTATCCAATGTAAAATAATCCATTTGAAAAATGGTAACTGGCTCGGGAATAATTTGTACCATATCGAATTGTCTCAAAATTCGGTCAGCCATGTGCTACTCTCGATGCATCCCACAAATTAGTGGAACTCTTGCCCTCTAAATATTAAATCCATGGCAGCACCGTAAAGAAAATCCTAAAATAACGACGTTGGATGGTTATTGACTACCGAAATCTAAATGCAAAAACTAAAACATATAATTATCCAATACCTAACAAAATATTGAAAATACGACAGATACAAGGTTTCAATTACTTTAGTAAATTTGACTGTAAATCAGGATTTTACCACCTTAAACTAGACACTGAATCTAAAAAACTAACAACATTCACAGTACCCCAAGGCTTTTATGAATGGAATGTTTTACCATTTGGATATAAAAATGCTCCAGGAAGATATCAACACTTTATGGATACATACTTTACACAATTAGAAAATTGTATCGTATATATAGATGATATATTATTATACTCAAGAACAAAGGAAGATCATATCCAGTTACTAGAAAAATTCGCAGCTAAAGATTGCAAAATACCTAGAGACCCAAAGAAAAAACAAATAACTGAAATACAAATACAAGATGACATATATACGGAACTACCATACATTGATTATGACATAGAAAGTGACGATAGTATTTATCAGGTAGAAGAATACGCCAGTTCAGAAGAAGATAATGCTACAGAACAGTTTTATGACTGAAAACGATATAAGAATAATTAGACAAGAAGACTATCAAGATGAAGAATCTTCAATCTTGGCTGTCTGTACTAGTATTTTTGTTTTTCAGGTCCATTTTTATCTAAATGTTGTTTCATAGAATCTATTGCGTAGCGGAATTAATAGCAACATGTGTGTTACATTTTCTAATATTTTTTCTAAGTATGTTATTTCTTGGGTTCTTATATACATATCTAAATTAAATTGTAATAAACTTTCTGTTTCTCTTAGTTCATCTACTGTTTGTCTCCAATTTTCAAATTGTTCTTGATTCATTTTATTATTCTAGGTGACATACCATGAAGGCTGATATAAAGTATAGCTGTCTTAAGGGGTATAGTCTTTTTAATTCTTTAATATTATGTTCAATATATTCTAAATATTTGAGCTCATAGTTCATGAAATATGTTTCTATATTTATCTTAAGTACTTGTTCTTCTAATTTTATTTCTTCTACTATTTCTATCCAATAATGGAAGTTGTCGTAATTTATCATTTTAGTCAAAATCTAGATAATCATCTTCTAAATAAGCATTATCTGATATAATAAATTCTATCCAATTGTCTTGCATTACTGCTATAGCTTCATAGGTCATTAATAAATTATAAATTTTTTTAGTAGTATCTGTATCTAGTCTTCGGAGAGTATATAAAAGTAGTATTTTGTATTCTTCATTATCATCTAATAAATAAGTATTCGTATTCAGTTGGTGATTTTCCATATTTTCAACAATCATGTATTGACTAAAGCATATTCCCTTTAACCTCTACTTGTATTATTATATTTATCATCTAATAGTGTAGTATTTTGAAAAACTTTTTGGGTCACTACTATGAGTTCCAGCCTTAATCAGTTACCCTAACAATGCCTCAACTTATGTCTACTACCCTCTTACGACTTCCTTGCCTCTTTGGTTTCGGCTACAGGATGGCTTAGTCTGGGCTTACCTTACTCTTGGCTTACTAATCATAGCAAACTTACTTAAGCAGTTCAATATAATAATTACACTACTACATGATAAACAGTAATAATACTCTAAAGATTATCAGGAATATAAAATTTATTTATACATATGTAGACATGGATATACCTTTGTTGTTATGTTTTCGGTGTGTGATACTTCTGTGTGTGTATCTGTGGTATCCATAGCTTTTCTAAATAGATGTAGCTGTACCTGTTTTTTCTTAAAAGAGTTTATTTATTTATAAGGGGTTCTCAACACATGAAAGGGGGGAAAGGATTTTCAGCTTGTGAAAGCTTACTCTGCCTCTCTCATTTCTCTCGTTACATATACATATACATAAGAGTTGGCTTTCAAACAATCCTAAGAGCCAACTTACTATTCTAAAAAATTGACTGGTGACCTTTCAGAATTCTAAAAGGGTGACCATTCAAAAAAGGTAGGGGTCAATACTATTTAACAGTAAAGGGCAGTACTATGCTCTTTACGACTTTTCTAATAAAAACAAAACAAAAAGGAAAAGATAAGGAATCTATACTATTCACATATCTTTTCTTCTTTATCTTTGTCGGCTGACTAGCTGTTGTCGTTCATTTTGCTGTCCTTATTCTAGCTGGACTTCTGGAATATGAATAATATCTCCTCCATTGCATTTTGAACATTTATGATTTGGGTATTTGTGTCCAATTAATTGGCAATATCTTGTTAATAATTCTGGTGAAATAAGTGATTTCTTCAATGCTCTTGTCAGGGGTATCTCTTCTGGACGTAATAAGGAAAGAATCCATTGACGAACTTCTTCCATATCTGCTGGTCTTAATTCTCTGAATTTGAATATATCATAACTTGGTCTCTTGTAGAATAGCTCCATATAGCATTTCCGTTTGAATAATTATTAACTAAATCTTGGATAATAGTTGTTAATACAATAAGCCGTTTATTTGCGTAAAAACTTGGTATATCTGCTTCTGGTATTTCTGGTTGTTGACTAATATCTTCGGGTATTATCATTTCTCATGTTAACCCAATCTTAATAACTTGGATATTAGGTTTTATCTCTGTATGGAGTATCTCTGCTGGGGCATTGTAGAATCTTACATAAAATAAAGTTCCTTTTGTAATTCGTTTATATATAGAGAATGCGTTATATACTGTGGGTATTTTTTGTAGTTCTTCTCCTGTAGCTGTATATACCGTGCTCAGTAGTCCATAATCGTAACATGTTCTTACTAGATTTGCATTGGTTTTAGGTTATGCAATAAGTCGGTTGTATCCTTGTAACTTCTGGGTTATGTAATCCGTATATGGTTCTGTGGCGGTGGTAGATCTTGGTTTGAGATTTAAAATCGTTTGTATTTGGTGTATATTACGGATATATGTACTGGAGATGTGGTTGTATGTCTTCTTTTCTTGTGCTAGGCTGGATGCATATGTCGAGGTTTGTGGTGCTGGTATATTTATTATAGGTATTTTTTGGACAAACGGTTTGTCAAATAGACTATTTAAATTGTTGTTGATTTGTTTTTTGTTAGCTGCCTTGCTTGTACCTACAACTGCAATAACTGGATTGTTATGGGTTTTTAGGAGTTTCCCATCGTCTCCTTCTAGCTCTAGAATTTTAGCGTCTTCCGATCGACGTAGCTCAGCATGTTTAAAGTCATGCGACTGACTTGTACTGCTAGCCTTAGGTTTCAGATTAACTTCATTAACCTTTAGCTTTTGTACTTCTAGGACAATACTGTCCACTTTGTTGTAAAGTGTAGTAATGGCCTTCAAAATATCTTCCATAGTGTTATCTGGCTCTGTTTGTGTAGCTTTGTCTTGATAAGTAATCTGCAACAGTATTTTTGTCAGTTCTAATCACTTCAATAGTAAATGTAAAATTTTGTATGTTTAATACGAGTCTTCGTATTTCCTTTGTTGTTACAGAGTCTTGTATTTTCCTTGTTAGCCGCCATTTTACCTGTGTATTATCTGTTCTTACAATAAATTTGTTAGACACAATATATGGTTCAAAAGATAATAAATATTTATATAAAGCATATAATTCTTTGCGGTTTATCTCCCATTTTATTTGGGGTTCTGTATAAGATCCTGAATAATATCTACAATGATGTTCTAGTGTTTCGGTATGGTATTTGTATTTTAATACTCCTCCGTAGCTATGTTCACTTGAGTCTGTTTCTACTATATATGTGAATTGTTTCTTTTCATCTGGAAAATATAGTTTTGGTAATTGTTTACATATTGTTTTGATATGTTGAATGTGTGTTTTATCTTGTTCATCAAAATGATATTCTATGTCCTTTTTTAATTTTTTCTGTAATGGTTTTAGATGTTCTGCTAACTTAGGTATATATTCTCGTACTTGGTTAACAAGTCCTAAAAAGGATTGTAACTTCTTCTTTGTGTCTAATAGTTCTTCTGAAGTGAGGATTTTATGTACTATATGCTTCTGCATTTTTATTCCATCTTTATCTATTTGTATTCCTAAAAACTCGATTTGATGTTTCATTAGTTCTGCTTTCATTTTGCTTAGACTTATTCCTGAAATTTCTACAATATTTGCGAATTTTTCTAGTAACTGGATATGATCTTCCTTTGTTCTTGAGTATAATAAAATATCATCTATATATACGATACAATTTTCTAATTGTGTAAAGTATGTATCCATAAAGTGTTGATATCTTCCTGGAGTATTTTTATATCCAAATGGTAAAACATTCCATTCATAAAAGCCTTGGGGTACTGTGAATGTTGTTAGTTTTTTAGATTCAGTGTCTAGTTTAAGGTGGTAAAATCCTGATTTACAGTCAAATTTACTAAAGTAATTGAAACCTTATATCTGTCGTATTTTCAATATTTTGTTAGGTATTGGATAATTGTATGTTTTAGTTTTTGCATTTAGATTTCGGTAGTCAATAACCATCCTACTTTTCCCGCTTTTTCGTTCACTATGTTTATTTACTATGAAAGCGGGACTAGTGTGTTTGCTATTGCTTTCTTGTATATAAGCATTTTGAAGTAATTCGGTTATGTGAAGTTTAAATTCATTTAAATCATCGAAATTATATTTTAATGGTTTTTGTGTTATAATACTATTTTCATCTATTAACTCAATTTTTACTGTTGTCTTATGTTTTTCCCATCCTTGTAAAGGGTTTTCATTATATAATAATTCTAGTTTGTCTTGTACTGGTTTTAAGGTATTAATGGAGAATTTAACTATTTCAATTGAGGAATCTCGAGTATTACTATTTTCTAGTTTTTGTGTTATCTTTTCACTTCCTTTTATCCATGGTGTTGGTTTTCTGGATTTACTTGATACTCGTTTAGCTCCTACTTTTTGTTTGCATGGTGTGGTAAACCACCAATGTGTTTTGGTTAGTATATGTGGGTATAAGTTGTCTAAGAATGGCATTCCTAGTAATATATCTTTTGTTGTGAATTCATAATTATACATTAGTTTTATTGTTAATATCTTATCCCAAATTTGTAGTTTTATATTTTTAGCTGAATATGTAATCATACTTCCTTCATCGTTAAATCCTGTTACTACTACGGAATTTTTTTAGCTTTTCCCATTTATCTTCTGGTAGACAATTATATTTACATAGGTTAGCTTCGGCTCCTGTATCAATTATAGGTGTATAATGTCTGTTGTTGTATCCTTCTACAATTATTTTGGCGAGTATATATACTTTCATACTTTAGTTCTACTGATGGTTACTTTCTTTTTATTATAGTGGATAATTAGTTGGTTGTCTTATATATTATAAGGTTTAACTTGTTCTAACCATGTTAATCCTAGACTTATATTTGTATTATTTTGTGATATTGTAAATTGTATTTTGAGTGGAATTCCTCCAATTATTAATTCTTGAATTGTTATTTCTTTTGTTTGTCTTAGTTCTTTGGGTAAGTCAGAACATGTTTGTTCTTGCGTTATTATTTCATTTTCTGGTATTAGTTCTCTTGCAATATAATTTTCTTGTTCTCCTGTATTTATTAGGATTAAATATTTTCGTTGGTCTAGCATTCCTGTTATATAATATTGGTATGGTTGTATTTCCATTGATTCGTTATGTTCTATTCGTCTAGATGTGCTCATTCTTGATGATGTTGTTGGAGTATCTATAATTCTTTTTGATGTTCCTATTCTTTCTCGTACTATTTCTAAGTCTGTTTCCATATCTAATTCTCTATAACTATAATCATTATTATCAATTACTGTAACTATAGTATCAAATGGGTTTTCTATTTTTACCTTATTGATTTTATTAATTGCTTTTACTGTGTGTTTTGTAGTTAGGATGTATAAATTTTTGCATCTTGCCGTAAATATTTTACTTCCTGGTGTTAGTTCTATGCCTGACATTTTCCAATATAACACTAATGATTTATCTATATTTCTATCTTTTATTGCTACTGAATAGTTGGCGCTTACAATAAATTTAAATTTTTGGTATATTAAATTTCCTTTTACTGCACTAATTACGCTTTTTTCTATAGGTTGGACTATCCTATCATCCGCTAAATAGATTTCTATTGGTGTATCTATTCCTTCTCTAAAACATGCTTTTATAAGTATAACCGAATTACTTCAAAATGCTTATATACAAGAAAGCAATAGCAAACACACTAGTCCCGCTTTCATAGTAAATAAACATAGTGAACAAAAAAGAGGAAAAAGTAGGATGGTTATTGACTACCGAAATAAGGCTGAATCAGCAAAGGGGCGTAAAATACTGAAAGGTATATGTTGCGCACCAAAAAATTCAATTGCAATGTACGTACACTAAACTAGTTTATTTAATAATACCAGAGAATTAGTAAATGTCAAGATTCGATTTCTCAGTCATGATGGAATCTACTATAACCCGTCAGTAGGTAAGCTAGCCCATAGTCCGGAACAGCGAGTAACGGACTATCAAGAGAAGAGGAGAAAGCAGTGGAAATTAATTCAATAAAGAGATTAATATAAAGAAATAACCCCAAAATCTGGTGAAGTCAGTATAAGAGCTACTAAAAAGATAAAGTACAAAGACTTTTCTCTGAAATGCAAAATAAAGATCAGTCCAGCAAAAGAGGGGGAGTAGGAACAACTCCACACGTCAGGAGCTCACCCTAAATCTCCGATCCATGGCAGCTCTGCACAATGTACACGTCAATGGCAAGAACTAGTACTATGATCTGAAGGGTGCAGAATTGTAGTATGAGTACCAAACAATGAGGTACTCAGTAGGTATCGGCCGACTAAGCTCCAAAGATAATGCAAATATAAATAACATGTACAGCAGGAATATATGCTACAGGCAACTATTTTAAGGAGAAAGACATAATACTACTAATGAAGCAATAAGGATAAACTATCCTATTCTACCCGTAATCAGGGACGAAAATATGATACCATAAGTAGCTGGCCAATATACAATAGTAGAGTGAAGAAAGGGATATACAATATATAATAGTAGTAGGAAGAAAGGATATCATATATGAATAATAGCTAGAGAAGAAAGGATATACAACCGCGCTATACATATAACCAAACATAAAGGTACTACCCTGAGGGAGCTAGTCTAGCATCATAAAGACCGTAAGCAATAAGGGGACTAACTCTAGCATAATTAGGGTCTAACCGTAAATGTGAATAAGCATAAGCTAATCAAATAGTAATAAATATTACCATATAAGAAGGAGTAAAAGAACTCAGAAGCATACCTACAACATCGGGTACCACTACATAACCAACTTGTCATAAACTATGCAATGATGACCAAAAAATAATATAACAGGTTTATCCCGGACAAACAATAACCTAACCAGGACCCCATAAGCCCGGAAGGTACAAGCAATTACTCAGCAAACAACAACTAAAACCAATACCTATCCAGCCCCCCATAAGACTGATAGATATAGGCGTCAAATAATTAAACTTGGTGATAGGCAATGCATATGAATAAATGAATGCAACATAAGCCAATACTACTATATTAACTAAGTGCCAAACCGTACCAAGTATATACACCTCCTTTGGTTCGCCAGCTCGCAAGGTAGGACCTATGAATATCACCTCTACCGACACGTGGTCCCCAGACAGAGGAATCCATAGGGGACTCGAGATATTCGTATATACTGCCTGATCCCGAACCATGACTTCTAATAACCATCATAACAAATCTACTTCATCCAGTATCGGAGAGAAATAAGAGTATAATAAGGTGCTAGGACTCAAACCGGTGCTAAATAAGTATAATAAGTGCTTAAAATTGAACAGAGACTAAACAAGTATAAATCTGTAAATTCATTACTTGAGATCAAATTTGGGACTAAAATGGGCTAATTTCCAAAGTAGTATGTTAAGTTTAAAATATCATAATCCAATAATAAGGGTGGTACGACTTCCGTTTTAAAATAATTAATATTAAAAGTTAAAAAGGTGAGAATAAATCCCTTTTTAAAAAACAGTAGAAAAACCAAGGTTCTAACCAGAATCGTACCACTAAATAAGCATAAGTTCGTCTAAATGTATGCATGCCATCATCAATATCCAAATAATATAACCATACGTGTCTAAGCATCTATGAACTAAACCACGTCCTTTCAAAGAATAAAGTATTAACCTAGTGTCCAACTGGTTTTGTAACCACGGCCTCGGACCTAACAATATATAAATTAACATGATATCAGCACCATAATTTAGGAAACTATAGTAAACAAGGGTATAAAGCTACTAGAAGGATCTAATTGGGGGTGCCATTCAAATCACTAAGTGTCACAATACAACTTATACTAAGAGATTCTTAACATCAACCTAAAGTCATGTAAGTAAAAGATCAGGTAAAGCAGTATCCTCTAGCTATAGCGGGTATTTTAGGCTAAGACTCAATTTACAATTCTATTCTAATTCTCAAATCAGGTCGAATCAAGATGCACTAGTTATAAACCTATCCTAGAACCCCCATCTAGCATACGATCTATACAGTACACAATCTCATAGAGAAGAGTAGATCGTAGCTTACCTCGTTGCTGAACCGCAGTCTTGAATCATCCATAAACTGCTCATCTCTACTTTACGATCTCTGAATGATGTCGCACTATCAAAATCATAATCTACACATTAATATGAGTAAAATGATACATATATTGCAATATAAAACTCCGAACCTAAAATAGGGTCAAAAATAAGCCCATGGGGCCTGCGAATGAAATTTCGAAATTGAATATGTCACGAGGTCCCTCGAAGGACAAGGAGTGCGTGCTCAAAATTTGAGCACAAACGGAGCACAAAGCAGGTTCCAAATCAGCCCCATAAGTTTAAAGAATCATGGATATAAATTAAGAATTATATGGAAAATAGGACGGATTTCTATGGGACAAATCATGAGAAATGATCAAGGAGAGTCGAAGTAATGTACCTCAGCTCAAGTAGACGATTCCCGGCTATTTTAAGCTCAAAGGACCATTAATGGCAAATTTAGGGTCAAGAAAATGAGGGAAAAGTCAGGAAGACAGCAATATATAGGCCCACGGGTTACTCATCGCGATCGCGAGGACCCCTAGCCACGATCGAGGCATATAGGAAATTAGTTCATCACGAACGCGAGGAAAGAGTCGCAAATACGATGAACAATAGGGGAAGGCCACCATGAACGTGATTAAGCCTTCTCGAACACAAAGAAGAGAATGGACTAGGTCAGACCGGCCCTTCATCGCAAATGCGAGAGAGGCCTCGCGAAAGCGAAGTTCAAAGACTTGACCCTTCGCGAACATGGCCTACTCCTCGCGATCGCGAAGAGTAAAATGGGCCTACACCAAATACTGAAAAATCAGCAAAATGCCTAAGTTCCAACAGACTCCGATCGAGTGCTCGAGATTCGTTCAGAACTCGGTGAGTGCAAATAAACTATGCTACCATACCAAATTTGACATTTCGGACTCAACAAAACCATTGAAATTTTCATCCGAGATCATTTCAATAAAATGTGGACCCTACACCCATAGTTCCATTTTTACTAAAATCCCCCCAATAGCCAAAATGAGTCCAGAAACCTTGGGACCCGGACTAAGGGTCCCCTAGCCTAAAATCAATGTTTCGGAGCTAACGGGGTTGTTGGAATTTCCATCTGAGGTTGTTTACTAAATGTTTTAGTCCAAGACTAATTTTTTAACTTTAAAAGTTTCAAAATAGGGAAATGGGCTTAATACCCAAATGAACTATCCAAAAATTAAACAGACGGTCCCGGCAAGTCATAAATGACCTGTAGCCACTGTAGGAAGGCTCAAAATGCTAAAAACAAGCAAAAATAGAGAAAATGACCTAGAGGGTCATTATAATATCCACTACTAAAATGACTTTTGTCCTCAAAAGTCAATGGGTAGGAAGAGCCTGAAAGCTAGAAAGGATGAGGTACTAGGTCTGCATGCCCCATGCAAGCCTCTCTAAATAACCTTTAAGGCCAACCAACGGTTCCAAGGGATTTCACTGAAGGTATCCCTTTTTCCTTTACATCCTAACTTCACTTTCCAAATTAACCACAAACTTATCCTTAACAACTAACTAGCCTCCAACTGAATCGAGCGTGATAAAATAACACAAACCCAAACCATTGCTTACTGACATCATAGTGAAACAAGCATAACTAAGCGGATACTCAACCAGGCTAAAGAAAACCAAGGCATGAATCATACAGCCAACTCCAATATCCAAATCTAACATTCTCTTGCCTTTCCAAACCTGTTGTCCACTCTGAACTACACAGAATCTCTTCATTATCATCAGATTCCTATCTACGCAATCACACCACACTGATCTCAAAAAACTGAAGCTTACCCACTAAAAAACCACACGAACTAGCATATGAACAAGGCCTCAATGAGGTTCTACCTAAATACTCAATCGGTGGTGACCAAAGTCTGTGATATCTGCCAAGGCCACTAACTGGTCTCGATGACCTTCGAAACCAAAAGTCATGAGTTCTAGCACACTCTCTCAAAACTGAACGATTCACTTCAGAATGCCCCACCAACTGTAGGTGAAACCATATTAAGCCAAACTTGGGTACACTTCTTTCGTTGAGTAGAAATTTAATATTTATTTCTGACAATAACTGAGAACCAAGGTCAAAAGCAATAGAAACCAATGCCATGTGCCAACAGACCATCTCTTAAACATCTATATAAGACAATCTCCCTGAATTGAAGAAAACTAAGTCGATATGTAATGAGTAGTCCTAGTCAGCCTGCCAACGATCGCTTGACTGAATCAAAACCTCGAAACGGAAGCTACAATCAAGTTAGACAATTCATAGCTATAATCCTAACACTGGAGATGAACCACTCAGCCTCAAATATCCAAATCGATCATGTTGAAGAGTAAACATCCACACTAAAATTTATTACAACTCTCAAGTCGTCATTAAAAAGAGTCAAAAATCAAAACTGGAGACAACAAGTCTTTAACAATGTTGAATGCCCAAACCCATCTTACCTTCAAAAACCAAGAATATATCCAACGGTTCCTGTAATGGCTGAAACTGAAATGTTGTCAAACAACACAATCACAATGGAGCAAAACCAAAGGCTAAAGACTCGAGCAATCAAATCCACATCTACTGAGAGGCACAACACACCAAGGCATAACCAAGAACTCACCAAGGCTGCTAAGAGTACTAATGGTAGCCAAATCTAGAGCAACTCAGAAAAATACGATCTTAGCCTGAATCAGGTCAAACCACTACTAAATCTATGGCAATGAATACTCACTCTTAAAAGATACCTGCTTTGGTTACCAACAACTAATACACAGGCATATATCACTAAGCAGAATCATTCCAAGAAGTCATACTAGGTCGAATAAGTCCTAAAAGGAGAAGTTACTTTAATCGCCCATCTAAACCTTTCTCAACTCAACTGAACCACGAATGACATTGAAGAAAAAAAGGAGTACTTAACTCAACACCAACATCAAGATCCAGACTATTATCGGATGATGAACCAGACAAATCAGAATAACAAACCTCAGACTTATTAACATTAGGAGTGGGTTATAGAAAAAGTATCACCAAACCTACATTCACTTCCACAACCCACTCAACAACCGACCTTACCTCACCAATAGAAAGAAAAACCAGCCAACCAAGGTTTTAAGCCAAACGGCCAAGAATCGCAAGAAAGGGACACTAACTAGATAATGCTAGTCTAGTCGCCTATCAAGTAAGGATCAAACAAAGTTAAAACAATATCAATAGTAACAATAGTATAAAGTGCAGGTGGCATAAAAATGAAAAATAACCAACGCCACTCTAGGATCACATCAAACCGAATATGCCAAAGAAAGTGGGATTTACCCAAGCGCTACACCCCAAATCAAACACAATATCGATCCACTTAATCCACTACTAGAAGAAAATATCTATGAGGGTAGTCATATATGCATAAATCTACACAATAGGCTTACGACAATTAATATAGTAATATCAAGGTATATGAACACTGATGGGTATGAGAACCCCAACTCAACTCAAATAGAACTAAAAGATAAAAAATCAAAAGTGCACCTATAACGATGGAATCCAAAGCCATAGCCCTTGACATGCCCAAAAAAAGTACGAATCTGAAAGCATCCAAACCTGAACTAAGCGCCTGAAACCAACTGAAATACTAAGTATATTACCTCTACCCGAAGGTGCCACATCCCTAAAAGACTGATCTGGCTGCACTGACTGCCTAATAATCCCATGCTGGACGCTCTCTGGACCAATGACCAGTCTCTCTACAGTCATAAAAAAAAAAACCTAAAGCTCTAACCATGTGAGAAAAAAGAATTGGCCCCAACTGGCTTACCTACTCACGCTTGGGGCACTCCCTAGACAAGTGAACAACTACTCCATAATCAAAACTTGCCCCTGTAACTCTCCGATCCACTTTACTTGCTGACTCAGAACGACCTCTATGGCCTAAAGACCTAGACCGAGAACCCCACAGTCCTGGCCAAAACTCTATTTGTTATGATCACCACGACCTGTCTAAGAGTCACCAATAATCTGAGGAGCTACCTAAACTGACCTGATAAACTGCAAGTGATACTGACCTCTACAGTAAAGGTCCCTACCTTCGAACGGAATAACACTAACATTGTACTGCGAACATGGTCTCTTACCGCCACCTCAATATGTCTCAAGACATTCTCTCTCTATAGCACTCTCATGGTCAACAATCTGAAGGAAAGAAGACCCAACTATCAAATGCTCAGACACAAAGCGGAGAGGTAACTCTAATCCTCTAATAAATCCCTAAACCATCTCATACCCTATAGGATATACCATAGAAGTATGTCTGGCCCACTCGAGAAACCCAATCTCATACTCTGAAACTAATAAAAACCCCTGTTGTATACCAACAAAACTAACTCTAGTCTGAGAACCACTCGATTTACCAAGCACCACCACTGACTGTGACATATCCATGAAAAGGCTCGGAATCCCCAACACGGTATCCTGAAAAGCTGAGGCGGTCACAAACTCTATCAGATCCTAGGCTAGCCCCAGACCCTCTAGCTGACGCTGAAGATCCTCAATACCAATCTCTAACTCCCTAGACCGACGTTGATCTACACCTATTGACAACCTCTTACTATCCATCTGGTAAAGAGTAGAGTAAAAAAAAGTACTTAGAGGTTCGTAGAAGTACGGACACACGACAAGGAATCAAGAATCATGATTTCATACAAATGCCCTATAGCCTCCCGAAGATAGGATACAGACGTCTCCATACTGATCTGCATGACTCTACTAGGCGCTTAGCTCTTGTACCAACAATACAGGTGAACCTAGGCTCTGATACCAATTTGTCATGATCTAATTTCTCAGATCATGATGGCTCCTACTATAACCCGCCAGTAGGTAAGCCTGCCCATAGTCTGGAAAAGCAAGTAACAAACTATCAAGAGAAGTGGAGAAAGCAACGGAAAATGAATTCAATAAAGAGACTAATATAAAGAAATAACCCCAAAACCTGGTGAAGTTAGTACAAGAGCTACTAATAAGACAAGAGTACAAAGTAAGCATAATGTAAATATATATACCGAACTGTCTTTGAAATGCAAAATAAAGATCAGTCCAGCAAAAGAGGAAGAGCAGGAACAACTCCACATGTTAGGAGCTTACCCTAAATCTCTGATCCATGGCAGCTCCGCACGAAGTACACGTCAACAAGAGAACTCGTACTATAATCTGCAGGGTGCAAAAGTATAGTATGAGTACCAAACAATGAGGTATTCAGTAGGCATCGGCCGACTGAGCTCCAAAGATAATGCAAGTATAAATAACATGTAAAGAAGGAATATATGCTACAGGCAACTATTTTAAGGAGAGAAACATAATAATACTAATGAAGCAATAAGGATAAACTATCCTATTCTACCCGTAATCAGGGACGAAAGCGTGATACCATAAGTTGATGGCCAATATACAATAGTAGAGTGAAAAAAGGTATATACAATATACAATAGTAGTAGGAAAAAAGGATATGATATATGAATAATAGCTAGAGAAGAAAGGATATATGTCTGTGCTATACCAAAAACCAAACATAAAGGTAGTACCCTAAAGTAGTTAGTCTAACATCATAAAGACTGTAAGCAATAAGGGGACTAACTCTAGCGTAATCAGGGTTTCTAACCTTAAATGTGAATAAGCATAACCTAATCTAATAGTAATAAATCTTACCATAATAAGAAAGAATAAAAGAACTAGGAAGCATACCTAAAACATCGGGTACCTACTTTAACCCGCCAGTAGGTAAGCCAAATCGTAGCCCGAAATGACAAGTAATGGGCTAATTAGTGAAAGGTAAAGTAAATACCAGAAAATAAGTATACAATAAGATTGTAAGCAATATAATTATGAATACGACCATAAAAATGTCAAATGGAAGAAAGGAAAAACAAAGGAAATATCCCACGACCTAGTAAAGCCGGTACAAGAGTTACTAAACACAAAATGAGAGTACTGAATAGTATTAATATACAGAAAGTCTCGATAACTAAAGACAGTCCAAAAGTAAAGGAAGGAGAGGGGATCAGCTCCGGCTAAGAAAACTCAACCTATCTCTGAATCCTGAGAGCAGCTAGATAGAACATCAGCGGTGGCAACTAGTACTCGGATCTGCATTAGAAAAAAAATGCAAAAGTGTAGTATGAGTACCAAAACAATGAGTACTCAGTAGACATCATCGGCCGACTGAGCTAAATCATAATAAAAGCATAATAAAATGTGAGAATATAAACTAAAGTTAGGGATGAAGGGCAAACCAAAAATAATGCTTCTGCCAATAGATAATAAATAACAAGGTAAAAGTATCGTAAAGAAGGCAAGCTAACTACATCCTAACTGGGCCCCCAAAAGCCCAGAAGGCACAAACAAGAGAAGATTAACCTAAACAAGCCCGATGGATACAATCAAGAGAGGAAACAATGACCATAGTAAATATAAAGTAACTAACAACTGGGACTATATCTGAGAATTCCTTATTACCATGAATGCCAGACTCAAACCGGGTATTTAACATCATAAGCGAATAATAGTTGTCGGACTCAAACTGGGAATTTAATATTATAAGTGAATAGTAAATGCCAGACTTGAATCGGTCTTTAGTATCATAAGTGAATAGTAAATACCAGACTTGAATCGGTCTTTACTATCATAAATGAATAGTAAATACCGGACTCAAACCAGTTTTGAAAGTAAATACAAGATAACAAGTTTAGTCAAGAAATGGAAAGATGTCTAAATAATCCCAAGTCTTACGAATATATATCAGATGATGAAAGAAGGCCTCCTAGGCCTACAAGGAGCTAATTAGGATATTCGACCTAAAATAGGGACGGCGGGGCTTGCTACTAACCCCGAATGTCCGTACTAAGGTAATTTCTACCCAAAACTAGACTAAAGTTTCAAGCTCCATTGCAAGGTATTATTATGTCTAAGCAAGTCCTCAGGCAACAGTTTAGCTCAAGAAGGAGAGGAATAAGTCAATTCTACCTAAAAACGTCTCTTTAATCGGCTAAATATTCCAAATTTCACTAAACAGGCAACCAACCCATAAATTCCAACCCAAATCTAGCACATTACCATACTAATACCATAATAAAGCTCAATATATGAGGAAAGAAAGCCTAGCCTACCTGAACGCCGACGAAGCCCGAGAAAGTTCACCAAATTGGAGTTTTTCCCTTTTGAGAAGCCTCCATACGATACCACGCTATCAAAATAATGATCTACACATTAATACAAAAATAACAATACCCATATTGCATATAAATGTTACGGGTTCAAAATCAAGCTAAAAATCCCATGTGGGGCCCTCTTACAGACTCACAACTTTGAAACCATCAAAACGTCCCTCTAAGCTCAAGGATCATTTACCCTCAAAATGGGAAATTCTGAGCACGAACGAACCCAAAATCAGCCTGCAAAGTAAACTAGGGCTTTGAGTTTAAATTGGAGAATTAGTCAAGAATTTAATGGAAATTTACGGAATAACGATGGAGAAATGACTATAATCGTGCTTCCAACTCACACCGAACACCCAATAATCAATCTTCATTCTCTCTAAGCTATCTAGGGCTTTAAGGGACTTGGAAATGAAATAAATGGACTAAAAATCAGCTCTCCCTCATAAATAGCAATAGTAGTTGCTTTAGCGGTCACCTCTAAAGTCGTAAAGTACCGCTAAAGTGGTCCACCCATAACCGGGCCATACTGCTTAAGCGGTCAAACGTCTCTTAAGCGACGACCGCTAAAGCGGTACTCAGGTCACTTTATCGACATGGGGATTACCTTGGCTTCCGCTAAAGTGGTCCATTGGCCGCTTTAGCGACCTCCGCTTTAGGGACCAAATGGCAGTTTAAGCGGTCACACCAGCTGATGCCTGCACCAGCACTTAGAAAAGTTTTGCAAAGTTCCGATAGGACCCATGGGATTCGTTCAAAATCCGGTGAATACAAATGAACTATGATTTCCTGCCAAATTCAATATATTGGACTCAACAACACCATCAAAATTTCCATCCGGGGTCGTTTCAATGAGATATAGGTCCCACACCTAATGGCCATTTTAACTGAAATCCACCCAACAGTCCAAAATGAGTCTGAAAGCCTTGGGACCAAAACCAAAGGTCCCCATACCTTGGGACCAAAACCAAAGGTCCCCATAGCCTAAAATCGATGTTCCGGAGCTGTTGGAATGGTCAAAATTGGGATACAAGGCCATTTACCTGAGGTTTAGTCCTGATACCCAAATTTGAACAACGAAGACTTCTAAAAAGGGAATTGGCTCTAAAAATAAAATGAATTGCCCAATAACCAAACTGTCGGCTCTAGAAAGTCACAAATGACTTGGGAAAGCTTTAATATTGAAATAGTGCAAAAATGCAAAAAAATAACCCGGAGGGTCATTACAATATCTACTACTAAAAGGATTTTCATCTGCGAAAGTAAAAGATCAAGATGTACCTAAAGGCTCAAAAAGGTGGGGATATTGGGTACGTATCTCACTCTCAATCTCCTAGGTAGCCTCATCGACTGGACAGTGCCTCCACTGAACCTTAACCACTGGAATCTCTTTAGAGCGCAACCGTCTCACATCCCTGGTCAGTATAAGAATTAGCTCCTCCATGAAGGTCAACCTCTCTTCCAACTTAACTGAGTCCCACCGAATCATGTGTGACTCATACGAAATGTAGCATAGTAACATGGATAAACTAGGTGAACAACTAAAAAATCTGGGGGCAAGGCTAACTCATAAGCTACCTCTCCAATGGTCCAAAGTATCTCAAATGGCCCAATATACCTGGGGCTGAGCTTTCCTCTCCTCCCGAACCTCATCACGCCCTTCATAGGTGATACTTAAAGGAAGACTAGGTCACTAACTCCAAACTTTAAGGCAGAAAGTCTACGATCAGCGTAACACTTCTGCCTACTCTAAGCTTCATGCATCCTTTCCAAGGACTAACAAAGCAAGTCAGTACCATGGGGACTAACATCAGAAGTCTCAAACTAGCCAATCGTAGATCGACAACGCCTACCATACAATGCCTCAAATGGTGCCATCTCAATACTCGAACGATAGTTGTTACTATAAGCAAACTCCGCTAAGGTCAACTGTTGCTCCCACTGACCTCCAAAGTCCATCACATATGCACGGAGTATATCCTCCAAAACCTAAATAGTCTGCTCTGACTGACCATCGGTCTGGGGATGGAATGTGGTGCTAAGATCAACCTGAGTACCCAACTCCTCCTGAAATGCCCTCTAAAAGCTAGAAGTGAACACTGAGCCTCCGTCTGAAATAATAGATATGGGTACTCCATGCAGGTGAAATATCTTAAGAACTTAGATACGGGCAAACCTCTCGGCACTAAAAAACATCTGAATAAGGAGAAAATAGGAAAATTTGGTCAACAGGTCTACAATGACCCAAATATCGTCGGAACCACGGGAAGTAAGAGGTAAACCACTCATAAAGTCCATGGTAATATGTTCCCACTTCTACTCAAGGATAGGTAATATCTGAATCAATCCACCAGGTCTCTGATTCTCGGCCTTTACCTACTGACAACATAGGCAACGTGCTACAAAGTCCATAATATATCTCTTCATACCACTCCACCAGTAATGCTGCCTCAAATCTCTATACATCTTAGTTGTCCCAAGGTGAATAGAATATCTATAGCAATGAGCCTGCCGCAATATAAAATGAATCAAGTCTCTAACCCTTGGAATACGAATGTGACCATCATATCTCTGAATACTCTCTGGATCTAAGGTAGCCCGACTGGACACACCCCTAAACACCTAGTCACGGATGCCACAAAGGCTACTATCCTCAAATTGACGACTCCAAATCTACTCAAATAAGGTGAACCTAATCTCAACACTAGCAAGCTTCCTTCTGGAGTCTGAAATATCAAGTCAAACCATCAAGTTTTCTAAGGACAGGATGTCCAATGCCAAAGGCCGCTCCAAAAATAAAATAGAAGTCAAGCTACCCATACTCACCACCTTCCAGCTCAAGGATTTTGCTACCACGGCGCCTGGATGTTATAGAATAGAGATTTCATAGTCCTTCAGCAACTCAATCCATTTGCACTGTCTAGAATTAAGCTTCCTTTAAGTTAAAATATACTAAAGACTATGATAGTCAGTATAGATCTCGCAATGAATTCCATACAAGTAATGCCTCAAAATCTTGAGCGCAAAAACTATCGCCGCCAACTCCAAATCATGAATGGGGTGGTTGTGCTCAAGTACCTTCAGCTGCCTCGATGCATAAGCAATAACTCATCCCTATTGCATCAAAACTGTCACGCCCCAAATCCCATTGAGGCGGACTGGCACTCGAAGCCGATAAGGCCCGAGAGAACCAATCTGTATTCTAGTGTACTCATACGCATGTCACTCAATAAACGTCATCATCATCATATAAAGATACAAGATGAAAGTCATGGAATGACATATAACATATGTGAAACTTGGCCGTTAGGGCCACCAAGTCAAAACACATGTCTCTTACATTTCATTCCTTTGCCCCACAACATCTACAAAGCCTCTACCGATGCATAAACATAATCAACCTACAGTCGGGACAAGTCCCCGCTTTATACAACATTTACCATGCCAAAACCAAAACCAAAATACACATGAGACTTGGGAAGCCCCGAATCAACTGGAGCTCATCAATGACTGGCAAATGATCCGCAACCTACTGTGGAGGTCTACTAGCACATGTGCCTGCAGCAAGTAAGGTAAATCCCCCCGAGGGGGTCAGTACAAAGAATGTACTGAGTATGTAAGGCTATGAGAAACTGTATGCAACATAGGATCTCAAATGGGATCAATACATGTGAATAAATATTACAAATCAATCACCGTTTTGCATGTGTGGAACCATGTTCATTACTTTCATTGCTTGATCATTCATTCTTATCATTATCTTTCATAATATAACATTCCTTCATATTATCAATTACGTGACATACTTTTTTTGGCCTTACGTTCATCTTTATTATCAGTCATCCACTTGTTAGTGGGCCATAATATAGTAACAGTCATCCACACTTGGTGGGCTATAATATAATAACCGTCATCCACACTTGGTGGGCTATAATATAATAACCGTCAGCCACACTTGGTAGGCTATAATATAATAACCGTCATCCACACTTGGTGGGCTATAATATAATAACCGTCATCCACACTTGGTGGTCTATAATATAATATAACATAATGTTGGGATTGTTCCATCCGAGCTTGGGCCCTTTAGCTTTGCGATCCATACTTAATGAAATATAAAGTAACCATGTAAGCATTACTTCTTCCCTTTACTTTTATTATGAGAGTGATACATTGGTGATTGGAACATCATTGGGAACACATATATACATTACTTCATTCCTTACTTTTATGAGATTGATGCTTTGTGGTTATAATGCAACGACTGATCCTGTAGGTCGTGTTATACTACCCGTGGCCCTCAGTGGGCACTCTCTCATCATGTGCCCTGACTTGCCACACCAAAAACAAACTTTCATTCCAAACCAGCATTCACCTGAATGAAACTTTCTGCAATGCTGGCACAGCTGACGAAAAGATCCCATTTTCTGTGAACCCCGTATTCCACTACTCTGCCCGACCTAACTGCCTCTAAACCCTTGAAATTGGGGTGAAGTACCTACTGTAGGGTTCGAACATGATGGTATAGGTGGTCTAGAAAGAACTCGAGGCCTAAATTCTGCTTGGGACGCCATAAACTGTCCCATAGGTCTAGCCCTCTTTGACGGCCCTTCTTCGAATTCTTGTGTCGTTCTCCGTTGCCTATGACTCTTCATTTTCTGTGCAAAAGCTTGTATTCTTTCTATATCCATGTCTCTATTTAACGTAGCAATAGTACAATCCCTCACCAAATATGGCTCCAATCTGCTCACATACCGATGGACTCTGTTGGCCATTGTGGCCACTACATTTGGAGCATATCGAGCCAAAGAATTAAACTGCAAACTGTATTCTCTGACACTCATGTTCCCCTGACGGAGATTTAAAAATTGGTCCGCAAGAGCCTCTCGAATCTCATATGGGAGGTAATGATCAAGAAATGCCATTTTGAATTCCTCCCAACTAGCTGGAAATGCATCGATACCCCTAGATCGTTTCCAATCTTCGTACCATAATATAGCCTCGAGTTTTAGTCTATATACTGCAAGGTCCACTGTTTCTATACCAGTCACATGCATAACATCTAGAGCCCTTTGAATTTGATCTATAAAATCTTGCGGATCTTTGTTAAGATCTGATCCGGTAAATGTGGGAGGATCCAATTTTAGGAAATCCTGTGTCTACCGACTAGCTATCCTAGCCGCACCATCATCACTTGTCACTGGACCAACTCATCCTTGACTCTGGGCAACAACTATCTGAGTCAACATTTGCACCGCATTTCTCAAATCCTATAATTCCTGCTTAGTAACATTAACAGGTGGTTCTGGGGATACTTCCCTCCTTTGTGGCCCCCCTGGAGAAGGGAGAGGAGAAGGTGCCCGTGATGTAAACTCAGTTTCAACCCCATATTGACTAGCTGAGTCAGGTGGTGATTCACTAATTCCTTCTCCGACAAGCATATCTATCTGCTTATCTTTGCCCCTATCTTGTCTTGTCATCGGCATTTTACTATACAAAAGAAAACCAATGTTAATGATCAGATATAATTCCACCTACAACTTTGGCTCTACTGCACGATCTAGAAATGAAGAAATAAAACAACTCCTAAATGTCTCGTAGCCTCCTACTTATAAATATGGCGTGCAACACATCCATAAGCAAGACTATACTCAGACACGGCTTTGTAGACACCCTTAGGACGACCTGCTCTGATACCACTTTTGTCACGCGCCAAATCCCATTGAGGCGGACTGGCACCCGAACCCGATAAGGCCCGAGAGAACCAATCTGTATTCTAGTGTACTCATACGCATGTCACTAAATTTACGTCGTCATCATCATATAAAGATACAAGATGAAAGTCATGGAATAACATATAACATATATGAAACTTGGCCGTTGGGGCCATCAAGTCAAAACACATGTCTCTTACATTTCATTCCTTTGCGCCACAACATCTACAAAGCCTCTACCAATGCATAAACATAAACAACCTACAGTCAGGACAAGTCCCCGCTTTATACAACATTTACCATGCCAAAACCAAAACCAAAATACACATGAGACATGGGAAGCCCCGAATCAACTGAAGCTCACCAATGACTGGCAAATGATCTGCAACCTACTGTGGAGGTCTACTAGCACCTGTACCTGCAGCAAGTAAGGTAAATCCCCCCAAGGGGGTCAGTACGAAGAATGTACTGAGTATGTAAGGCTATGAGAAACCGTATGCAACATAGGATCTCAAATGGGATCAATACATGTATATAAATATTACGGATCAGTCACCGTTTTGCATGTGTGGAACCATGTTCATTACTTTCATTGCTTGATCATTCATTCTTATCATTATCTTTCATAATATAACATTCCTTCATATTTTCAATTACGTGACATACTTTTTTTGGCCTTACGTTCATCTTTATTATCAGTCATCCACTTGTTAGTGGGCCATAATATAGTAACAGTCATCCACACTTGGTGGGCTATAATATAATAACCGTCATCCATACTTGGTGGGCTATAATATAATAACCGTCATCCACACTTGGTGGGCTATAATATAATAACCGTCAGCCACACTTGGTAGGCTATAATATAATAACCGTCATCCACACTTGGTGGGCTATAATATAATAACCGTCATCCACACTTGGTGGTCTATAATATAATATAACATAATGTTGGGATTGTTCCATCCGATCTTGGGCCCTTTAGCTTTGCGATCCATACTTAATGAAATATAAAGTAACCATTTAAGCATTACTTCTTTCCTTTACTTTTGTTATGAGAGTGATACATTGGTGATTGGAACATCATTGGGAACACATATATACATTACTTCATTCCTTACTTTTATGAGATTGATGCTTTGTGGTTATAACATTCTTGGAACTTTGGAACGTAACATTATTGGAATTTTGGAACATAACATATTTGGAACTTAGAAATATTAGCCAATGAACATGAGTCATGTGAATCACAATTGATCAATGAATTAGGAACATGTGAGTAACAATAATTAATAACCGAAAATGGGATACCTTTGAACATTTCTTAATAGAATAGGTACAATGTCAATGTGACTAATATGTGCTGCAGAAAGATACGGAAAGAGTAACCTTACATACCTTATGTTCCCAATATGAATACACAATCCAATATGTGAGTACAATAATTTCTCTCCTTCCTTACGTTTCACTCTACATCACAAGTACATAACAGAACCAACATTAACCACAAGCTACATTCTAAGTGTATAAGACGACCATGAGTTACATGATTGCCCTATAACATTATTTCACCCTTTTCAATACCATTCATGGCCTTATCATACCAAAAATACCATAACATTCTATACATTGACCAAGACATCATAAACCAATAGCTTTTCACACCAAGTTCCTCCTTTACATGTTCTCATTAACCCCACATCACAATGAACCCATCAAGTCACTCCAATACATTTTATAACCAAAATTCTACAATTTACTCATATAGAAAAATAACAAGTTATGGACATAACCACACCATACATGTTGATATATCATCCACACCATTCACTTTCATCAAAACATCAAGTCCTTTTTCAAGTTTAATTCACAAGAATGCACATCTTTTAGCAAAAAGCCAAAGTGCACTATTCAACACCTTGCCAACATAACTATCATGATATACATACTCTCTCATGTACATAATATATTAAAACATAAGATTAAATACTTACCCAATCTTGAGAGATGATGATCTTGTCCAACAATTGTAGTTGCTTTAGGGTTATTAGGGTTTGAGTTGAGTGAAAATATCTCTTTTTGGTTTCTTGGAAAAGTCTAGAAATACATGTGTGTTTGAGTGATTAAAATCTGATTTTTGGGGCCTTTATATAGACCTCAAGTCATCCTTAGCCACACTTGGTCCAATAATAACTTGTTTACTTGGTCAATGGCAAGAATGGGTCATTTGACCCATTGGGCCATGTCTTTTGGCCTCTTTTTGGGCCTCAAATTGAGCCCAATAACACATGTCAACTTATTCCACCAAATTCAATGTGTAATCCATCATATATCTCATGTTTAAATAATTCCATAAGTGCCACGACAATATTCAACTCACGAGACTTATATTCGTGGCCTCAACCTCCAAATAAGAAATTCTAGCCATTTATGGCTTAATTGAACATAAAAGAGTAAAAACGTAATTTGGATGCCAACATAGTCCAAGAGTAGTCCTACCAAGATGGAATAATTATATAATAGCCCAAGAATCACATTTATATGCTCGTGGTTGGAGAATAAATTCGACAAAAAGCAGTCCACCACGGCCTCGGACGCCCCTAGGACTTAGAAAAATTTTCAGCATTCGAAGGGTGTGCAAGGGAGGCCTAGCACGCTGCCTGGCGCGGCCCCTTGCTGCCTGTGGGCTGAAAATTTCAGCCCAGAGCGGCCTGGCACGCCCCTGGGCGCGCCTGGCCCAAAATGTTTTAAAAAATTCCTTTCTTCGGCTTTTCGTTGCGGATTTGGTTAGATACTTCAAGTTCTAATCTTTAGCTTGCCTCTTGTCTTTAAGAACCTTTATTTAAGAGTCATTCAAGCTTCATTTATTGCTCCTAAAATGTTCCAAAAAGTTTCCAACTCCTCATACAAGAGTCTAAACACATTGACTAGTACAATATCAAATGTTCCATCCAAAACCACTACAACATACGTACTTAGTGCTCTCGAAGCTTAGGTTTATAACTACACCCTAGGTCACCAATCAATCAAATTAAGGTTGGGAAATGTACGGGATGTTACATCCTTCCCCCCTTAGAAACATTTGTCCTCAAATGTTAGTAACATTATCTTATTGACAAAAATTTCAGTAGAAGTGAATCCTCCATGTTATCATATACACATATACGGATAAAAACTTACTTATTATTACTCCAATTCCGTACCTTGAACTTTTTCTTTCGTCTACAACAAATACGAGTACTTTAGCTTGCATTATTTCTTCGGTTTCCCATGTCATTTCCTCTACCTGTTGATCCTCCAATAGTACCTTCACAAAAGCTACTTCTTCATTTCTTAATCCCTTCACTTATCGATCTAAAATAATAATAGGTAACAATAAGTACCATTTCAGATCCTCCGTAATTTGTGCATCTCCACTGGCAACAATACGAGATGGATTCCCTATATACTTTTCAAAGAATCGAACATGGAATATCGAATGAACTGTGGAGAGTTCTTGGGGTAGTGCTAATATTTGTACCACCTACCCAAATCTTCAGGTAACCTCATTTGGCACGTTATGTAGGCCAACTCCCCTATAAGGCTTCGTAAGACGCCTTTTTGATACCTAATTGATAGCCATTATTGTAGACAAATTCAACAAGAGGTAAAACTGTGATGGAATTCATGTCAATCATGTCCCATTTCCAAATTAGAAGATTGATACTTTGTACATATCTTCCAGGTTTTCGATGCTCTACTCTTACTTGTTGACCATTTAGACACCGAGCTACAAGTTCGGCCATGTTCTTTTCATATAACCTTACCAATACATCTTTTCCAAACCATGGTACATTTGGTTATTTTCAAATGAATAGAATACCGTGATTGATGTGCTTCTGTCTTAATTCATTTACTTAACTCATGTATAACCGGTGCACACAATCCACCTTGACGTTAAGGTCCTCCCTTTTGCGTAAACTCAACTATCTTTGTTGAACTCGGATGTACATTCTTTTCAATTGAATTAAAATAGAATTTGCGTATTGTTTTTGTTTTTTTTTCACCTCTACTACAAGTGAAGACTCTGCCGCATTTTACATTATAATCCTTCCATCTGGAGTTTCAAAAGACGAACTCCTATACAAATAGTGGTGTCATATTCTACAAGCAAAAGGGTTACTTAAAGTCATGTGTGGGATAATTTCCCTTATATGGGCGCAATTGTCTTAGGGCATACGCCCTCACACTGTCGTGCTGCATTAATACACATCCTAAACCAACTTTTAAAACATCACAATATACTGCACACTCTTCTGTGCCTTCGGGAAGTACTAATACAGATATAGAAGGCAGTTTATCGTTCAGCTCTTGGAAACTTTTCTCATATGCATCATTCTGCTGAGACTCGGTTACTCTGTGTGTTATTAAGGGTGCTAACATGGAACGAAGCCTTTATAACAAATCTTCTGTAATAACCGGCCAATCCAAGGAAGTTACGAATTTCCATAGGCGTCGTAGGCCTTGGCCAATCCTTCACAGCTTAAATCTTTTGTGTATCAATCCTTATTCCTTTACCCTATCCAATGTGACCCATGAACAATACGAATTGTAACCAATCTCACATTTACAGAACTTTGTATATATCTTACGGTCACGAAGAATCCGTAACACCTGTCACAAGTGATTAGCATGGCTCTCTTATGATCCTGAATTCCATCTCTAAACATGATCTTGAACATACCTAACAATGACTCGAAAACCCTATTCATTAAGCCTATAAAAACTACAGGTGCATTCACTAGCCCCATTGACATACTAATAATTCGTCTTAACCATACCACATTCGTAATGTTGTCTTGGGTGTATCATCATCATTCATTTTTATTTCATCATCATTCATGTCATTATTTCATCATTCAGTTCATCATTTATGCATTCATTTATTTTGTCATTTCATCATTTACTCATTCATTTTTTTGTTTTCTAACCCCGCAACTGATTACACAAATTGTCAACTCTGGGGAGGGAATATTTATTCTTAATCATTACCTTATTCAGTTGTCGATAGTTGACACACATTCTCAACGTACTGTCTTTCTTTCGTATAATTAACACTGGTGCACCCCAAGGGGACGTATTAGGTCTTATGAACCCCTTGTTCGTCACGTCTTTTAATTGCTTCTTTAATTCCCGTAACTCTGCTAAAGCCATTCTATACGGACGAATAGAGATAGGCTAACTGTCTGGCATCACATCAGTACCAAACTCTACCATGTCCAATTCAATAAGATCAACTAACGTCTCATGATTACCAACATTGGCTATACAATTACGATATGCTCTGTTAGCTACAATTGCGTTACCAACTGGTGTATAGAATTCAAATGGCGTAACTAGTAATTCTGGCGTCCTTTCTATGTCAAAAAAAAATCTTTTCACAATCAATGGAGTAACATATGGTAATGTTGAATACAGGTCAAGCAATGCATATACCTTATGTAAGAATATAAATGTTATACCTGTGTCTACATTAGGAGAAGCCTCCGAATTATGTTGATCCACGAAGGCATAGGTACGGTCCTGTATTCTACAAGAATCGGTTGCTCCTCTAGCACCTCTGCCATGAACAATAGGTTGTACACCTGACGATGATAATGCAACGACTGATCCTGTAGGTCGTGTTATACTACCTGTGGCCCTCAGTGGGCACTCTCTCATCATGTGCCCTGACTTGCCACACCAAAAACAAACTTTCGTTCCAAACCAGCATTCACCTGAATGAAACTTTCTGCAGTGCTGGCACAGCTGATGAAAAGATCCCGTTTTCTGTGAACCTCGTATTCCACTACTCTGCCCGACCTAACTGCCTCTAAACCCTTGAAATTGGGGTGAAGTACCTACTGTAGGGTTCGAACATGATGGTATAGGTGGTCTAGAAAGAACTCGAGGCCTAAATTCTGCTTGGGATGCCATAAACTGTCCCATAGGTCTAGCCCTCTTTGACGGCCCTTCTTCGAATTCTTGTGTCGTTCTCCGTTGCCTATGACCCTCCATTTTCTGTGCAAAAGCTTGTATTCTTTCTATATCCATGTCTCTATTTAACGCAGCAATAGTACAATGCCTCACCAAATATGGCTCCAATCTGCTCACATACCGATGGACTCTGTTGGCCATTGTGGCCACTACATTTGGAGCATATCGAGCCAAAGAATTAAACTGCATACTGTATTCTCTGACACTCATGTTCCCCTGACGGAGATTTAAAAATTGGTCCGCAAGAGCCTCTCGAATCTCATATGGGAGGTAATGATCAAGAAATGCCATTTTGAATTCCTCCCAACTAGCTGGAAATGCATCGATACCCCTAGATCGTTTCCAATCTTCGTACCATAATATAGCCTCGAGTTTTAGTCTATATACTGCAAGGTCCACTGTTTCTATACCAGTCACATGCATAACATCTAGAGCCCTTTGAATTTGATCTATAAAATCTTGCGGATCTTTGTTAAGATTTGATCCGGTAAATGTGGGAGGATCCAATTTCAGGAAATCCTGTGTCTACCGACTAGCTATCCTAGCCGCACCATCATCACTTGTCACTGGACCAACTCATCCTTGACTCTGGGCAACAACTATCTGAGTCAACATTTGCACCGCATTTCTCAAATCCTATAACTCCTGCTTAGTAACATTAACAGGTGGTTCTGGGGATACTTCCCTCCTTTGTGGCCCCCCTGGAGAAGGGAGAAGAGAAGGTGCCCGTGATGTAAACTCAGTTTCAACCCCATATTGACTAGCTGAGTCAGGTGGTGATTTACTAATTCCTTCTCCGGCAAGCATAGCTATCTGCTTATCTTTGCCCCTATCTTGTCTTGTCATCGACATTTTACTATACAAAAGAAAACCAACGTCAATGATCAGATATGATTCCACCTACAACTTTGGCTCTACTGCACGATCTAGAAATGAAGAAATGAAACAACTCCTAAATGTCTCGTAGCCTCCTACTTATAAATGTGGCGTGCAACACATCCATAAGCAAGACTATACTCAGACACGGCTTTGTAGACACCCTTAGGACGACCTGCTCTGATACCACTTTTGTCACGCGCCAAATCCCATTGAGGCGGACTGGCACCCGAACCCGATAAGGCCCGAGAGAACCAATCTGTATTCTAGTGTACTCATACGCATGTCACTAAATTTACGTCGTCATCATCATATAAAGATACAAGATGAAAGTCATGGAATAACATATAACATATATGAAACTTGGCCGTTGGGGCCATCAAGTCAAAACACATGTCTCTTACATTTCATTCCTTTGCGCCACAACATCTACAAAGCCTCTACCAATGCATAAACATAAACAACCTACAGTCAGGACAAGTCCCCGCTTTATACAACATTTACCATGCCAAAACCAAAACCAAAATACACATGAGACATGGGAAGCCCCGAATCAACTGAAGCTCACCAATGACTGGCAAATGATCTGCAACCTACTGTGGAGGTCTACTAGCACCTGTACCTGCAGCAAGTAAGGTAAATCCCCCCAAGGGGGTCAGTACGAAGAATGTACTGAGTATGTAAGGCTATGAGAAACCGTATGCAACATAGGATCTCAAATGGGATCAATACATGTATATAAATATTACGGATCAGTCACCGTTTTGCATGTGTGGAACCATGTTCATTACTTTCATTGCTTGATCATTCATTCTTATCATTATCTTTCATAATATAACATTCCTTCATATTTTCAATTACGTGACATACTTTTTTTGGCCTTACGTTCATCTTTATTATCAGTCATCCACTTGTTAGTGGGCCATAATATAGTAACAGTCATCCACACTTGGTGGGCTATAATATAATAACCGTCATCCATACTTGGTGGGCTATAATATAATAACCGTCATCCACACTTGGTGGGCTATAATATAATAACCGTCAGCCACACTTGGTAGGCTATAATATAATAACCGTCATCCACACTTGGTGGGCTATAATATAATAACCGTCATCCACACTTGGTGGTCTATAATATAATATAACATAATGTTGGGATTGTTCCATCCGAGCTTGGGCCCTTTAGCTTTGCGATCCATACTTAATGAAATATAAAGTAACCATTTAAGCATTACTTCTTTCCTTTACTTTTGTTATGAGAGTGATACATTGGTGATTGGAACATCATTGGGAACATATATATACATTACTTCATTCCTTACTTTTATGAGATTGATGCTTTGTGGTTATAACATTCTTGGAACTTTGGAACGTAACATTATTGGAATTTTGGAACATAACATATTTGGAACTTAGAAATATTAGCCAATGAACATGAGTCATGTGAATCACAATTGATCAATGAATTAGGAACATGTGAGTAACAATAATTAATAACCGAAAATGGGATACCTTTGAACATTTCTTAATAGAATAGGTACAATGTCAATGTGACTAATATGTGCTGCAGAAAGATACGGAAAGAGTAACCTTACATACCTTATGTTCCCAATATGAATACACAATCCAATATGTGAGTACAATAATTTCTCTCCTTCCTTACATTTCACTCTACATCACAAGTACATAACAGAACCAACATTAACCACAAGCTACATTCTAAGTGTATAAGACGACCATGAGTTACATGATTGCCCTATAACATTATTTCACCCTTTTCAATACCATTCATGGCCTTATCATACCAAAAATACCATAACATTCTATACATTGACCAAGACATCATAAACCAATAGCTTTTCACACCAAGTTCCTCCTTTACATGTTCTCATTAACCCCACATCACAATGAACCCATCAAGTCACTCCAATACATTTTATAACCAAAATTCCACAATTTACTCATATAGAAAAATAACAAGTTATGGACATAACCACACCATACATGTTGATATATCATCCACACCATTCACTTTCATCAAAACATCAAGTCCTTTTTCAAGTTTAATTCACAAGAATGCACATCTTTTAGCAAAAAGCCAAAGTGCACTATTCAACACCTTGCCAACATAACCATCATGATATACATACTCTCTCATGTACATAATATATTAAAACATAAGATTAAATACTTACCCAATCTTGAGAGATGATGATCTTGTCCAACAATTGTAGTTGCTTTAGGGTTATTAGGGTTTGAGTTGAGTGAAAATATCTCTTTTTGGTTTCTTGGAAAAGTCTAGAAATACATGTGTGTTTGAGTGATTAAAATCTGATTTTTGGGGCCTTTATATAGACCTCAAGTCATCCTTAGCCACACTTGGTCCAATAATAACTTGTTTACTTGGTCAATGGCAAGAATGGGTCATTTGACCCATTGGGCCATGTCTTTTGGCCTCTTTTTGGGCCTCAAATTGAGCCCAATAACACATGTCAACTTATTCCACCAAATTCAATGTGTAATCCATCATATATCTCATGTTTAAATAATTCCATAAGTGTCACGACAATATTCAACTCACGAGACTTATATTCGTGGCCTCAACCTCCAAATAAGAAATTCTAGCCATTTATGGCTTAATTGAACATAAAAGAGTAAAAACGTAATTTGGATGCCAACATAGTCCAAGCGTAGTCCTACCAAGATGGAATAATTATATAATAGCCCAAGAATCACATTTATATGCTCGTGGTTGGAGAATAAATTCGACAAAAAGCAGTCCACCACGGCCTCGGGCGCCCCTAGGACTTAGAAAAATTTTCAGCATTCGAAGGGTGTGCAAGGGCGGCCTAGCACGCTGCCTAGCGCGGCCCCTTGCTGCCTGTGGGCTGAAAATTTCAGCCCAGAGCGGCCTGGCACGCCCCTGGGCGCGCCTGGCCCAAAATGTTTTAAAAAATTCCTTTCTTCGGCTTTTCGTTGCGGATTTGGTTAGATACTTCAAGTTCTAATCTTTAGCTTGCCTCTTGTCTTTAAGAACCTTTATTTAGAAGTCATTCAAGCTTCATTTATTGCTCCTAAAATGTTCCTAAAATTTTCCAACTCCTCATACAAGAGTCTAAACACATTGACTAGTACAATATCAAATGTTCCATCCAAAACCACTACAACATACGTACTTAGTGCTCTCGAAGCTTAGGTTTATAACTACACCCTAGGTCACCAATCAATCAAATTAAGGTTGGTAAATGTACGGGGTGTTACAAAAACACAACCCAAACCAACACTAGAAGGATCACAATAAAATGTAAACCCCTCGCTTTCAATAGAAAGAGTTGATATAGGAGCTGAAGTGAGCAAATCCTTAAGCTTCCGAAAGCTTGACTCACACTCAATGGACCACAAAAAAGGAACCTTCTTCCTAGTCAACCTGGTCATAGGTACTGCGATAGAAGCAAAACCCTTAACAAACCGCTTGTAGTAACCTGCAAAACCAATAAAGCTACGAATCTTAGTCGGAGATGTAGGTCTGACCCAATCACGAATAGCCTCAATCTTCGCCTGATCCACCATAATCCCATCCTTAGTCACCTCATGCCCTAGGTATATAACAGAATCGAGTCAAAACTTACACTTTGAGAATTAGGCAAAAAGTTTATGATCTCTCAAAGTCTGGAGCACAATCTTTAAATATTGCTCGTGCCCCTCTCTACTCCTCGAGTAAACAAGAATATCAACAATAAAGACAATCACAAAGGATTCCAGAAAAGGCCAGAAAACATGGTTCATCAAATCCATGAACGTTGTTGGGGCATTGGTCAACCCAAAAGACATTACCAGGAACTCATAATGGCCATAGCGAGTCCTAAAAGTTGTCATAGGGATGTCCTCAGCCCGAATCCTCAACTGATGGTAACCAGATATCATGTCAATCTTAGAGAACACTGCCTCACCCTGAAGTTGGTCAAATAAATCATCAATACGAGGCATAGGATACTTATTCTTCATTGCCACCTTATTTAGCTGCATATAGTAGATACACATATGCATAGAACCGTCTTTTTTTCTTCATGAACAAGATAGAAGCACCCTAAGGTGACACACTCAGCCTAATGAAACCCTTACCCAAAAAATCTTAAATATGAAAATTCAGCTCCTTAAGCTCGGCAGGATCCATATGATATGGTGCCATGGAAATAGGTCGGGTGCCTGACTCAAGATCAATAGCAAACTCAATATCATGCTCAGGGGGAAGGCCGGGCAGGTCGATAGGGAAAATATCAAAAAACTCATGAATAATAGGAACAAAATCAAGAGAGGGACTCTCAGTACTAACATCACAAACATAAGCAAGATAAGACTCACGCCCTCAAGACATCAATCTCCTAGCCCAAACATAAGAAACAATCCCCGTCACTGTGTGGCTAAAAGAACCCTGCCACACAACTGAGGGTATACCAGGCAAGATTAAGGTAATAGTCTTGGCGTAGCAATCCAAGATCGTATGATAAGAGGATAACCAGTCCATGCCAAGAATCACATTAAAGTCCACTATATCTAGCACAGTAAGGTCAGTCAGAGTATCAAACACTTGAACGATCACAACACATGATCTATAAATCCAACCCACTACTAAAAAATCACCCACAGGAGTAGATACATGTAATGACATAGATAAAGGATCCCAAGACAACTCTAATCATGGTGCATAATAAGTATAAACATATGAATAAGTGAATCCCAAATCAAATAAGGCAATAGCTGGTTGATGGCACACTAAAATTATACCTGTAATAACAGCATCTGAAGACTCTACCTTTGGTTTAACAGGTATAACATACAAATGACCTCACCCGCTACCTGGTTGGGCACCTAACCTACCACCCATCCTACCTACCTGAGAACCTCCTCCAGAACCCTAGGGACAACCCCTGTAATCCTGAGCACTACCTCTAGCTGGAGGCGATACTAATCTGATCGTCTAAAAACTCTATGAAGTAGGCTGAATCTTCTCATGTAGGGGACACTCTCTGGAGTAATAACCAAAAAACCCGCAACCATAGCAAGCCCCAGACACTTTGCACTGTCCAGAAGATCTGGCCGACCCGAAATATCCACCTCTGCTAGAAGACTCAGAATGTGCACCTCTCAAATACTGGCCACTGCTCGGGCTATGGTAATTATTGTAGCTAGACTGACCTCCGTCAGTAATCTAAAGTACTGCCTAAATAGGTCTACTAGACTGACCTTGATGTTGATAAGACTAACACGAAGGGTACCTACCCTGAGAACCTCTACCTCTGAACTGCGAGCCACCACGGCTTCCACTGAAACTATCCTAATGACGTGGTCTCTTATCGCTGCCCCCTTGGGTCTCACGATGCATCTCCTCCATAGTCTGGGCATAATCAGAAACCTCAACAAAAGACCTACCAGCTATAACCAAACTCTTAGTAGCCATGCAAAGATGAAGTCTCAGTCTCAGCCACCTAACAAAGCACCAAACTCGCTCATACTCGATCGATAAGATCGCAGTAGCATGTCTGGCCAACTCATGGAATCGTGCCTCATACTCAAGAATGGTCATATACCCTACTCTAAACTCATGAACTGATCTCTCAGGCACTCACAAAGACTTTGACTCATATATCTATCTAAGAAAGCCTCAGAGAACTGAGTCCATGTCATAGGGGGAGATCCAGCTGGCCTAGAATCAAGATAACCTCTCCACCAATGTCTAGCTGCCAAATCCAACTGAAAGGTAGTGTAGTATACCCCCACGTGCCTCAAACAAGCCTAAATTATAGAGCCTATCCTCACAAGCAGTCAAGAACTCAAATGCATCCTCGCCTGGATCCCCAAAATACCTAGGTGGAGTCAATCTCAGTAATTTTCCCAACATCTTCTGCTTCTAAACAGACATAGTTGGTTGGGTGGCTGCCAGCTGAGCAACTACCAGTAGTGGAGGGACCACAACTCTAGGAGATGCAGCTACAGTTTGCGCCCCTACATATGTACCACTCTTATCTGTAGACTGAATACCATCATAAGGTGCACCACCAACTAATCCCAATAGCTGGACCAAGGCATCTCTGAGTAATAAATAAGAAATAAATAAATAGGCTGCCCCTAGCCTATTAATGGCTGAGGTAGCGAAACCTCTGGATCTACCTCTGCCTCGGGAGCAATAACAAGATCTGGTGAAGGCTCCATGTCCTGACCCCTAGTTGGCCTGTAGTTATAGCCTTCCTTGATCCCTATGTCGGCCACGGCCTCTAGCAGGTGTCCTAGAAGCGAACTCAGGGTCCTCGTTGTCAGTCGTCGTAGCTCACGTCCTGACCATTCTGTAAAAGATTAAAACAATGAGAAACTTACAAAACCAACACAGACTCGATGCACAAAATGAATAAAGAAAGTGAGATTCTCCTAAGAATGTCCTATAGCCTCCCAAAGATAAGATATGAATGTCATCGTTTTGATCTGTGGGACTCTACTAGACACTTGCTCTTGTACCAACAGTACCAGTGAACCTGGGCTCTGATACCAATTTGTCACGACCCAATTTCGGAGTCATGATGGCACCTACTTTAATCCGTCAGTAGGTAAGACAGACCATAGCCCGAAATGACCAATAATGGGCTAATTGGTGGAAGGTAAAGTAAATACCAAAAAATAAGCATACAATAAGATTGTAAGCAATATAAATATGAATACGACCATAAAAATGTCAAATGGAAGAGAGAGAGAGAACAAAAGAAATATCCCACAACCTAATAAAGCCAATACAAGAACCATTAAATACAAAATGAGAGTACTAAATAGTATCAATATACAGAAAGTCTCGATAACTAAAGACTATCCAAAAGTAAAGGAAGGAGAGGGGATCAACTCCGGATTTAAAGCTTACCCTATCTCTGAATCCTAAGAGCAGCTAGATAGAATGTCAATGGCAGAAACTAGTACTTGGATCTACATAAGAAAAATATGTAGAAGTGTAGTATGAGTACAAAAATAATGGGTACTCAGTAGACATCATCGACCAACTGAACTAAATCATAATAAAAGAATAATAAGATGCGAGAATATACACTAAAGTCAGGGATGAAGGGCAAACCTAAAATAATTCTTCAGAAAATAGATAATAAATAACAAGGTAAAAGTACCATAAAGAAGGCAAGCTAACTACATCCTAACTGGGGCCCCATAAGCCCAGAAGGTACAAACAAGAGAAGATTAACCCAAACAAGCCCCCATAAGCCTGGTGGATATAATCAAAAGAGGAAACAATGACCATAGTAAATATAAATTAATAGACAACCAGGACTATATCTGAGAATCCCTTATTACCATGAATGTCAGACTCGAACCGGGTATTTAACATCATAAGCAAACAATAGTTGTTGGACTGGAATCGAGAATTTACTATCATAAGTGAATAGTAAATATCGGGCTCAACCGGTCTTTAATATCATAAGTGAATAGTAAATGTCAGGCTCAAACCGGTCTTTAAAGTAAATACAAGATAATAAGTCTAGTCAAGAGTTGGAAAGATATGTAAATCATCCTAAGGCTCATGAATATATCTAAGATGGTGAAAGAAGTCCTCCTAGGTCTACAAGGAGCTAATTAGGATATTCGACATAAAAGAGGGTCGGCGGGGACCGCTACTAACCCTGAATGTCTGTACTAAGGTAATTTCTACCCAAAACTAGACTAAGGCTTCCAAGTTAAACTACAAGGTATTAATTATTCTAAACAAGTCCTAAGGCAACAATTTAGCTCAAGAAGGAGAGGAATAAGTCAAATCTACCTAAAAACATCTTTTTAATCGGCTAAATATTCCAAATTTTACTAAACATGCAACCAACCTGTAAATTCCAACCCAGATCTAGCACATTACCATACTAATACCATAATAAAGTTCAATCTATGAATAAAGTTAGTCTAGCCTACCTGGACGCCGATGAAGCCCGAGAAAGTCCACTAAATCAGAGTTTTTCCCTTTTGAAAAGCCTCCGCATAATGTCATGCTATCAAAATAATAATCTACACATTAATTCGAGACTTACAATACCCATATTGCATATAAATGCTCCGCGTCTAAAATCAAGCTAAAAATCTCATGTAGGGCCCCCTTACTAATTCACAACTTTGAAATCGTCAAAATGTCCCTATAAGCTCAAGGATCATTTACCCTTAAAAATGGGTAAATTTCGAGCACAAACAAACCCAAAATCAGCCTTCACAGTAAACTAGGGTTTTGAGTTTAAATCGGAGAATTAGTCAAGAATCTAATGGAAACTTATGGAATAACGATGGAAAAATGACTATAATCACGCCTCCAACTCACCCCGAACACCCAATAATCAATCTTCACTCTCTCTAAGCTATCTAGGGCTTTAAGGGACTTTGAAATGAAATAAATTGACTAAAAATTGGGTCTCCCTCAAAAATAGCAGCTTTAGCAGTCAAATGACTGCTTAAGAGGTCACCGCTAAAGTGGTAAAGTACTGCTAAAGCATTCCATGCATGACTGGACCCTACAGCTTAAGTGGTCAAACGTCACTTAAGCGACGACCACTAAAGCGGTACTCGGGTCACTTTAGCGACAAGGGGAACACCTTGGCTTCCACTAAAGCGGTTCATTGGCCATTTTAGAGACCTCCACTTTAGCAACCAAATGGATGCTTAAGCGGTCACACCAGCTGATGCCTGCACCAACACTTAGCAAACTTAGCCAAGTTCCAATCAGACCCTCAGGATTCATTCGAAATCTTGTGAAAGCAAACAAACTATGTTGCCCTACTAAATTCGACATTCTGGACTCAATGAAACCATTGAAATTTCCATTGATGAGATGTGGGTCCCACACCCAATGGCCACTTTAACTAAAATTCACCCAATAGCCCAAAATGAGTCTGAAAACCTTGGGACCCAAACCAAAGGTCCCCTATCCTATAATTGACGTTTCGGAGCTGCTGGAACTATTAGAATTGGCATACAAGGTTGTTTACCTGAGGTTTAGGACCGATACCTAAATTTGAACGTAGAAGACTTTTAAATAGGAAATTGACTCTAAAAACCAAACAAACTGCCTGTTAGCCAAATTGTAAGCTCCAACAAGTGATAAATGACTTGGGGCTGCTATGGGAAAGCTCTAAATGTCAAAATAGTATAGAAATGCAGAAAATGACATGGAGGGTCCTTATAGAAATGATGACCAAACAATAATATAACCGACTATTTTGGACAAATAATAACCTAATTGGGCCTTCATAAGCCTGGAAGGTACAAGCAATCACACAACAAGCAACAACCAAAACCTATACCTATCCAGCCCCCCAAAAGACTGATAGGTATAAGCGCCAAATAATTATATTGGTGATAGGCAATGTATATGAATGAATGAATGCAACGTAAACCAATACTACTATATCGACTAAGTGCCAAACTATACCAAGTATATACACCTCTTTCGGCTCATCAGCTCGCAAGGCAGGACCTATGAATACACCTCTTATGTTACGTGGTCCCTAGACAAAAGAATCTATAGGGGACTCGAGATATCTGTATATACTGCTTGGTCCCAAACTAGGACTTCCATTTACCATTATAACAAATATACGCTATCCAGTATCGGAGAGAAATAAGAGTATAATAAGGTGCCCGAATTCGAACCGATGCTAAATAAGAATAGTAAGTGCTCGAAATTTAACCGAGACTAAACAAGTATAAATTTACAAATTTATTACTCAAGATTGAATCCAAGACTAAAATGGTGTAATAATATAGAAAGGGATAGAATCTCCCTCGACTAAAGTTAATAAGTAGGGGCAAAAAGAGTGGATTAAAAATGGATTGGAATCAGCCTTGGTCTAATTTCTAAAGTAGTATATTTAGTTTAAAATATCATAATCCAATAATAAGGGTGGTAAGACTTTCTTTTTAAAAGTATTAATTTTAAAAGTGAAAAGTTGAGAATAAATCTCTTTTTAGAAAATAGTAGAAAAACCAATATCTAATCAGAATCGTACCACTAAATAAGCGTAAGTACGTCTAAATGTATGCATTCCATCACCAATATCCAAACAATACAACCGTGCGTGTCTAAGAACTAAACCACATCCTTTTAAAGAATAGAGTTCTAACCTGGTGTCCAATTGGTCTCGTAACCATGGCTTCGGACCAAATAATATATAAATTAACATGATATCAACACCATAATTTGGGAAACTACGGTAAACGAGGGTATAAAGCTACTAGAAGGATCTAATCAGGGGATATCATCCAAATCACTAAGTTTCACTATACATATTATACTAAGGGATTCTTAACGTCAACCTAAAGTCATGTGAGTAAAAGATTAGGTAAAACAACATCCTCTAGCTATAGTGGATATTTTAGGCTAAGGCTCAATTTACAATTCTATTCTAAATCCCTGAAATAGATCAAATCAAGATACACTAGTTATAAACCTATCCTAGTACCCTCCACCTAGCATGCGATCTATACAGTATACAATCTCATAGAAAAGAGTAGACAATAGCCTAACTCATTACCTAACTGTAGTCACGAATCGTTCACAAACTGCTCATGTAAAGACCCTCTTTGTCATTATGTATAAGTTCTTCATTTAAAACCTCATGTCCAAAATCCTTCCGATTTAAAAGTTACAAATTTTGGGCTAGGCTAGTTTAGAACAAAATTGGAATGAGGTGTGGTCTAGAAAAGTTAGGAAGGATTTGGGAAGGTTTGGGGGTGTTTGATTTGATTTCTAGTTAGCTAAGATGATAAGTAACCCAAAGGAATTTACGGAATTGGATTTGGGTTAGTAGAACTCTCGAAATTGATCTTAGCGTGAAGGGCATTGATTGAAATGTCCCAAGTTTAAGGTATGTAGTAAAAAGTAGGATATTTGGGAATAGATAGGCATTCTGTCCCATTGACATCGCTATAGTGATCGGCACGCTGCTATAGCAGTGGGCACATAGCAAAAAAAAATTTGGCTATAGTCGTGGTCAAGGGCGGTCAACGACCGCTATACTGGCCGGTATCGTAATAGCGGCACCACTATAGCGGTCAGGTACCGATATAGTGGTGAAAATCACAGATTTATTAAAATATTTCTTTGAAAAAGTTTATTTTTCTAAAACTCATTTTGGGGCAATGGAAGGGCAATTTAGGGCAAAATACACTAGAAATTCTTCGTTTAGCCTTGTAAAGGTAAGTAATTCATCCCCGTTAACTTGTAGTTGATGATTAAGCCTTAGAATCACTAATTTATGGAGTTCGGGGAGGGTTTTAGGTTGGATTTTAGTTAATTTTTGGTGCAAGGGGTAAACTTAAGTAATAGTTAACGGATTTTGATTATTAATGGTTAATTTACTCTTGCATTTCATTAATTCACTAATTAATCCATAGAACTGGTAGTTTAGGGTGAAATACAATGGAAAAGCCCTAGAAAGAGAAGGGAATGATCATGAACTTGACCTTAGGAGTTGGGTTTGAGTTATAAATCCTGACATGTTAAGGTCATTTCTTTAATTATATATTTATATGTATGTTCTAGACCACGAGCAAGCGGTAATTTTACGAAAGGCCAAAGCTCCAGCTTAAAGGGTTGTGCAAGCTTGATTTGAGGTAGGTGATGGTATTGTAGTTTAATCTAACTTGTATTATATGTGCATGTTAACTACTTTGTAGTATGACTAGTTAATGCATGTTGTTTAGTATGGTCAATGCAATGATTTTACTTGCTTATTGATTTGACTTGCCTTATTTTTAAAATGTGTAATGTTTTGGTATTTAGGACGTTCTCACGGGTTATTGGTGAAATAAGGTTGGTAGACACTTATGTCTGGGGTTTAGTACATGGACGGTATTTATCCCCTACAGGTCATGGCTAGAGGATGGATGTATAACTCATAGCGTATATGTACGAGGTTCAGGTGATTTTGAAGGTTCCATGAGTGAACCGGGGAATATTTATTTATCTATGCTTGATAATGGTATATGTGTCTTGACCGCACTTGACTTAGTGATATTTGTTGACTTGCTGGTTTTTAATCTTGAGCATGGATTAGCTTGTTATACTATCATTTGGTTAAGTGTTCATATTTTCATCTTAGGTTGGCCAAATGACTTTACCAATACACTTTGTTCTTGTGTACTGATACTACACTTGTACTTACTTTTGTGAGTGCAGCACATATTCCAGTGGCTCCTACAAGATTCCAGTCATTGATTTTAGATTTCAGGGTGAGCAGCTTATCCGGGCTACCATGGAATCTCTCTTTCTTAGCATAGTTCTCTATTTTGGACTTATGATTATCTTAGTTTTGTAGTTGCATCCCCTTCTTGACATTCATAGATGTTATGGTATGGACGACTTTCAAGTCCTACGGATGTTTTGCTAAGTACTTTTCCCGCTTTAGGTTGTACTTACGATTTTTCGTTTAGAATGGATATTATTCTATTGATCAATTAGTTCTGCTTAATTATTCTAAGTGTTTATTATGGGATGGTCTTTGGGGTAGTTGGTTCTCCCACCGAATGAGTAGCATGGGTGTTACTCACGATGGGTTTGGATTTTGACAAAGTTGGTATTAGAGTCTAGGTTCGTCGATCTCATTGTACCAAAATGGGTCTGGTAGAGTCTCGCAGAATGATACAGAGACGTCTCTACTTTTCTTCATGGGGCCATGGGACTTAAAGAAAATCTATCCTTCTTGTTTCTTTCGTGCTATAACTTGATCCCAATTGGTAACTTGATACAAATTGGTATTTGATTCTCTTTACTCTTTTGTTCGCAGATAGTGAATACTAAATCTAATGAAACCTGAGCAGCAGCCCCTGCACCGTCCGCTCTAGCTGAAGAGCCAGTTATGAGGAGAAGAGGACAAGTGAGAGGGAGGGGAAGAAGAGGAAGGGGACGAGCCACACCCACCAGGGGTGGAGCTCGAGCAGCTGCTGGTCAAGATCATGAAAGGTCAGTAACCCCTCATTCACCTCAAGATCATTATGAGGAAAAGAAAGCAGTAGAGGAGTAGGAGATAGAGCCCGAGGTGGAGGCACCAGCTGGGGTTGCAACCTTACCTCATATGTCTACTGAGGTTGTTCAACAGGTGTTAGATTTTTTGAGTGGGTTGGTAGGGACTGGAACCACTCCTACTATACAGGCTTTCCAGGCCCCGGTTGTTCACCCTACTATTGCTATGGCTCCAAGGATGGATAAGGCTTTAGGAACTGATGTTTTTCCTCATCCGGTGTTGGATTCTGTGATGACAAGTACGGAGCATGATCTTCTGACTAAGTTTCTGAAGATAAAACCACCTACCTTTTATGGTACTGAATCTGATAATGCTTTTGAGTTTATCATTGATTGCAATGAGAGGTTGCACAAAATGGGTATTGTTCAGCAACATGGGGTTGAGTTTGTGACTTTTCTGGTAGAGAAGGATGCTAAGAAATGGTGGAAGGCGTATGTTAAATGTCGATCACAGATTTTACCTTCTTTTACTTGGGAGCAATTTCATGCCTTCTTTCATGCCTATGAGGCCAAGTTCCATGCCTTGTCTTGCTATGATACTCAATTTTTGACTTCTGAGAAGGAGAGGATTCGACTGTATGTCAAGGGTTTGAACTATGGTTTTAGGTTTTGATTGTTCATATGACTTCTGCAGGGAAAGGGTTCAATAAAGTTGCAGATTATATGAAGAAGTTGGAGGGGGTTACACAAGCGGGGCAGAGTAAAATGTTAGCCAAGAGGTCTTGAAATATTGGGCATTTCAGTGGATCTTATTCTAAGGGCCATGGTCAGCAGGCCTATTCAGCCCATTTGATTTAGTAAGCCTTGCCAGTTTCTACTGTGGTTCCAGCAAAAGGTTCTTCTCATACACAGGTCGTTAGAGGCCAAAGGGCTTCTTATTCTTCTGCCAGTCATCCTTTCCTTGAGCATGGATGTTACTATTATGGTGTTGTTGATCATTTTAAGAGAGAGTGTCCCTTGAGGTAGGCAAATGGCCAGGCACAGTTGTAGACTCGGGCTATAGTTTTAGTGGGTAGAAGGGAAGGAGGTAATGGCAAGGGTCTTCCACAGGGTGGATGGGAAATCAGACAGGTGGTCGGGGAGATTGAGTAAAAGGAGGCACTGGGGAGGAGCACAGTCGGGAAGGGAGTTAGCTTAGATTGATGACCGGGCTCACTATTATGCATTTTTGGGAAAGACTAATGCTTAGGTTTCTGATGCGGTGATCACAGATATTATTTCTATTTGTGATCGGATAGCTTCAGTCTTATTTGATCTGGGGTCTACTTATTCTTATATATCTGTTCAGTTTGTGGTGGGTCTGAATCTGGTTTGTGATGTACTTGATCATCCTGTTTATGTATCTACTCCGGTTGGTGAGTCTGTGATAGTAACCCATGTTTTTTTATTCTTATTCTGTGTTATTTATGGGTTTTCATACTTGGGTAGACTTGATTATTCTGGATATATTGGACTTTGATGAAATTCTGGGTATAAACTGGTTATCTCTATATCACACTATTTTAAACTGTAATGCTAAGACAGTGACTCTAGCGATGCCGGGATTGGATAAACTAGAGTGGAAAGAAGTGTATAAGGCCAAGCCAGTGAAAATTATATCATTTGACTGGTCTAGAAGGTTAGTGGGGAAGGGGTGTTTAACATTAGGAGCCCATCTTTAGGATGTAGATGCGGGGTCCCCTTTTATAGAGTTAGTTTCCGTAGTTTCGAATTTCAGGATGTGTTTCCTTCAAACCTATCAGGTATGCCACGTCCGAATAGAGAAATTGATTTCTGTATTGATTTAGAGTCAGGCACTCGCCCTCTATCTATTCCACCTTATCGAATGGCTCCAGTAGAGTTGAGGGAACTTAAAACTCAGTTGTAGAAAGTACTTGATAAGGGTTTTATCCGTCCAAGTGCTTCACCTTGGTGCTCCGGTTCTGTTTGTTAAAAAGAAGGAAGGTAGTTTGAGGATGCGCATTGACTATAGGAAGTCGAATAAGGTTACTATCAGGAATAAATATCCTTTACCTCGCATAGATGATTTGCTTGATCATTTATAGGGTGCGTCAGTGTTTTCAAAGATTGATTTGTGGTCGGGTTATCATCAATTAAAAATTAGACCAGGGGATATACCAAAGACAGCTTTTAGAACTCGGTATGGTCATTATGAGTTTCTGGTAATGTCTTTCGAGTTGACTAATGCACCTACAGCCTTTATGAGTTTGATGAATGGGATCTTTAAGTCATTGTTGGATTCTTTTGTCATTGTGTTTATTGATGATATTCTGACTTATTCCAAGAGTAAGTAAGAGCATGCAAGCCATCTTCGCATAGTTTTGGAAATTCTAAGGGAAAAACGACTATTTGCTAAGTTTTCAAAATGTGATTTTTGGTTGTATTCTATTACCTTCTTGGGACATGTGATTTCTGAAAAAGGGGTGATGGTGGATCCCTAAAAGATTTTTGATTTCTGTATTGATTTAGAGTCAGGCACTTGCCCTCTATCTATTCCACCTTATCGAATGGCTCCAGTAGAGTTGAGGGAACTTAAAACTCAGTTGTAGAAAGTACTTGATAAGGGTTTTATCCGTCCAAGTGCTTCACCTTGGTGCTCCGGTTCTGTTTGTTAAAAAGAAGGAAGGTAGTTTGAGGATGCGCATTGACTATAGGAAGTCGAATAAGGTTACTATCAGGAATAAATATCCTTTACCTCGCATAGATGATTTGCTTGATCATTTATAGGGTGCGTCAGTGTTTTCAAAGATTGATTTGTGGTCGGGTTATCATCAATTAAAAATTAGACCAGGGGATATACCAAAGACAGCTTTTAGAACTCGGTATGGTCATTATGAGTTTCTGGTAATGTCTTTCGAGTTGACTAATGCACCTACAGCCTTTATGAGTTTGATGAATGGGATCTTTAAGTCATTGTTGGATTCTTTTGTCATTGTGTTTATTGATGATATTCTGACTTATTCCAAGAGTAAGTAAGAGCATGCAAGCCATCTTCACATAGTTTTGGAAATTCTAAGGGAAAAACGACTATTTGCTAAGTTTTCAAAATGTGATTTTTGGTTGTATTCTATTACCTTCTTGGGACATGTGATTTCTGAAAAAGGGGTGATGGTGGATCCCTAAAAGATTGGGGCAGTAAAGAATTAGGCCTAGTTCAGTGACCAAGGTAAGGAGTTTTGTAGGTCTTGCTAGTTATACCGCAGGTTTGTCATGAACTTTGCATCCATTACAACGCACTTGACAAGATTGACTCAGAAGAAAGTGTCATTTATTTGGTCAGACCAATGTGAAGAGAGCTTCCCAAAAATCAATACACTCTTGACTATAATGCCTATCCTTTTGTTGTCGGTTGAAGGTAAGGATTTCATTGTGTTTTATGATGCTTCACTTTTGGGCTTGGGTGTTATGTTAATGCAGGATAGAAATGTTGTTGTTTATGCTTTAAGGCAGTTGAAGACTCATGAAAGGAATTACCCAACCCATGACTTAGAGTTGGTAGTGGTAGTATTTGCATTAAAGATTTGGAGACACTGTCTTTATGGTGTCAAGTGTGACGTCTTTACAGACCACCGTAGCCTGCAGCATGTGTTTACTCAAAGGGATTTGAACTTAAGGCAGCAGAGATAGATGGAATTATTGAAGGACTATGACCTGACCATTCAGTATCATCCGGGTAAGGCCAATGTAGTAGCAGACGCAATGAGCCGAAAAGTTGTAAGTATGGGTAGTTTGTCATTCTTGAGAGCATACAGGCGACCATTTGCAGGACAGCTTCAAACTCTTGCATCTTTGAGCATGCAATTTGGGGTCTCAAATAGGGGTGGCGTGTTGGATATTATTAAGGTAAAGTCAACATTTCGGGATCAGATTAAAGCCAAGTAATTTGAGGACAAGAAGTTGAATGTACTCCAAAATAAAGTGGTGTGTGGGGAGGTAGCATACGCCATTCTTGAAGCAGGAGGGGTATTGTGGTTTAAGGAAAGATTGTGTGTTCCTCGAGTTGGTGATTTGATTCGTGATGTACTTTCAAAGGTCCATGGTTCCTGTTATTCTATTCATCCGGGTACGACCAAGATGTATCTTGACTTGAGACAGCTTTATCAGTGGCCCAGGATGAAAAGGGACATAGTGGACTATGTGTCCAACAATCACAATTGTCAACAGGTGAAGTATGAGCACCAAAGGGCTGCGGGTCTACTTCAGAAGATTCCTATTCCAGTGTGGAAAAAGAAGCATATTGCCATGGACTTTGTGGTTCCTAAAACTTTGGCTAAGTATGACTCTATTTGTGTGAAAGTGGATCGACTGACGAAATTAGCACACTTCTTACCGATTTAGGTAGACTACATCTCTCAGCAGTTAGCTAAAATCTATGTCAAAGAGATTGTCAAACTTCATGGGGTGCCACTTACTATCATTTCAAATAAAGATGCAAAGTACACTTCTAAATTTTGGGACAGGTTGCATAAAGATTTGGGCACCAGGTTCACATTTAGTACGGCTTTCCATACTCAAACTGATGGTCAGTCAGAGAGGACGATTTAGGTACTAGACTACATATTGAGGGCCCGCGTGATTGATTTTGGTGTTCATTGGGACCAGTTTCTTTCATTATGTGAGTTCTCCTACAACAATAGTTATCACTCCAGCATTGATATGGCACCAGTTAAGGCACTTTACGGAAGGAAGTATAGCTCACCTATTAGGTGGTTTGAGCGGTAGATGTCAAGCCTTTGGGCACAAACTTGGTAAAGGAGGCTCAAGAAAAGGTAAGGCCTATTCAAACTAAGTTGCTGGCTGCTCAAATTAGGCAGAAAGAGTATGCAGACAATAAGGTAAGAGACATGGACTTCAAGGTTGGTGATCAAGTTTTGCTTAAGGTGTCTCCCATAAAGGGGGTCATGAGATTTGGCAAGAAGGGAAAGCCCAGCCCTCAGTACATTGGTCCCTTCGAGGTTCTTGAAAAAGTGGGTCCGATTGCACACAGGCTAGATCTACCATTGGGATTATTGGGAGTTCATCTGGTATTTCATGTTTCTAAGCTTAAATGATACCATGGAGATGGAGACTACATCATTAATTAGGATTTAGTGCTCCTAGATAAGGATTTGGCTTACGAGGAGGAACTAGTAGAGATTCTAGATCAAGATGTTCAGAAATTGAGGACAAAGGAAGTTCATTCAGTTAAGGTACAATGAAAGCATCGTTTGGTTGAGAAATCCACATGGGAAACCGAGGAGGATATGCAGGATAAGTACCCTCAACTATTTGAGGCTACAGGTACTCTTTCTATTCTCACTTTAGCCTACTTTTTCTCATTTGATCATTTGAGGATGAATGATGGGTAAATTGGTATCTGTTGTAACGGTACTCTTTGTCGTTATGTTTAATTCCTTTGTTTAAAACCTCATGTTCAAAATCCTTCCGCTTTGAAAGTTACAAATTTTAGGCTAGGCAAATTTCGAATGAAATCAGAGCGAGGTGTGGTCTAGGAAATCTAGAAAGGATTTGGGCAAGTTTGAGGGTATTTGATTTGAATTCTAGTAAGATAAGATGACAAGGAACCTGTAGGAATTTACGGAACTAGATTTAGGTAAGTAGAACTCCTGAAATTGATCTTAGCGTGAAGGGCATTGATTGGAATGTCCCGAGTTTAAGGTGTGTTGTAAAAGTTGGGATTTTTAGGCGAAGACAAACTTTCTGTCCCATCAATGCCGCAATAGCAGTTGGCACGCCACTATAGCGGTGGGCGCTATAACGGAAAAATTCCAGATATAGTCGTGGTCAAGGGCATTCAACAACCGCTATTGCTATCAGCACCGCTATAGCGTTCAGGTACTGTTATAGCATTGAAAATCGCAGATTTATTAAAATATTTCTCCAAAATAGTTTATTTTTCTAAAACCCATTTTGGGGCAAAGGAATGGCGATTTAGGGCGAAATACGCCAAAAATTATTCATTTGGCCTTGTAAAGGTAAGTAATTCATCCCCTTTAACTTGTAGTTGATGATTAACCCTTAGAATCACTAATTTATAGAGTTCGGGGAGGGTTTTAGGGTGGATTTTAGTTTTTTCTTTGGTGCAAGGGGTAAACTTAAGTAATAAGTTAACGGATTTTGATTATTAAGGGTTAATTTACTCTTCCATTTCATTAATTCACTAATTAATCCATGGAATTGGTAGTTTAGGGTGAAATACGATGGAAAAGTCCTAGAACGGGAAGGAAATGATCATGAACTTGACCTTAGGAGTTGGGTGTGAGTTATAAATCCCGACATATTAAGGTCATTTCTTTAATTATATATTTATATGCATGTTCTAGACCACGAGAAAGCAGTAATTTACAGAAGGGCAAAGCTCCGACTTAAAGGGTTATGCAAGTTTGATTCGAGGTAGGTGATGGTATTGTAGTTTAATCCAACTTCTATTATATATGCATGTTAACTACTTTGCAGTGTGACTGGTTAATGCATGTTATTTGGTATGCCCAATGCAATGATTTTACTAGCTTATTGATTTAACCTGTCTTATTTCTAAAATGTGGAATGCTTTGGTATTTGGGACGTTCTCACCAGTTATTGGTGAAATAACGTTGGCAGACACTTATGTCTGGGGTTTTAGTACATGGACGGTATTTTTCCCCTACAGGACATGGCTAAGGGTGGATGTATAACCCATAGCGTATATGTATGATGTTCAGGTGAGTTTGACGGTTCCATGAGTAAATAGTATGAAGTGGTGTATGTTTGAGTTTGTCTTAGTCCCGCCGGTAGGGAGTTCGGAAAGTAGGAAGTAGGTTGTAAAACCAGCTTTCAAAGACAACTCGGGTTTCTCGGGTAGGTATCCTGCACCTTCCATTCATGATATCTACATTCAACTGTGCCCCGAAAATCCGGTCGAAGCACGCCCGACCAGTGTGCTTCTGTCTTTCTATGCTATCTTCAGGCTATCGAAGACTTTATCTAAGAGATGGATTTCCCTCGATCAGGGGAATATGTATTTATCTATGCTTGATAATTGTATACGTGTCTTGACATGACTTGACTGTACTTGACTTAGTGATATTTGTTGACTTGCTGGTTTTTAATCTTGAACAATCTTTTTGGTGTTTATGTGCTAAGTGTATGACATTTTGAGAATGGATTAGCTTGTTATACTATCATTTGGTTAAGTGTTCATATTTTCATCTTGGGTTATCCAAATGACCCTACAGGTACATTGTTGTTCTTGTGTGTTGATACTATACTTGCATTTACTTTTGTGAGTGCAACGCATATTCCATTAGCTTCTACGAGACCTCACTTGTGATTCCAGCTGTTGATTCCAGATTTTAGGGTGAGCAGCTTATCCGGGCTACCATGGAATCTTTCTCTTAGCATAGTTCTCTATTCCAAACTTATGATTATCTTAGTTTTGGGGTTGCATCCCCTTTTTTACATTCATAGATGTTTTGGTACGGACGATTTTCAGGTCCTAGGAATGTTTTCCTAAGTACTTTTTACGGACGATTTTCAGGTCCTAGGAATGTTTTCCTAAGTATTTTTTCCGCTTTAAGTTGTACTTACGGTTTTTGGGTTAGAATAGATATTATTCTATTGATGGATTAGTTCTGCTTATTTACTCTAAGTGTTGATTATGGGATGGTCTTTGAGATAATTGGTTCTCCCACCGAAGCACGCCGGACCAGTGTGCTTCTGTCTTTATGTGCCATCTTCAGGCTATCGAAGACTTTATCTCTGAGATGGATTTCCCTCGATCATCCACTCACGACGAGTTTGGGTCGTGACAGCTCATCTCCACTCCACGATCTCTGCATGACGCTGCACTATCAAATCATAATCTATACATTAATACGAGTAAAACGATATCCATATTGAAATATAAAACTCTGGACCTAAAATCTTGTCAAAAATAGGCTCATGCGGCCCGCAAATGAAATTCCAAAATTGAATCCGTCACGAGATCCCTCGAAGAAGAAGGAGTGCATGCTCAAAATTTGAGCACAAATCGGGGTCCAAATCACCCCCATAAGTTTAAGGAATCATGGATATAAATCAAGAATTAGATGGAAAATAGGATGCATTTCTACGGGACAAATCAAGGGAAATGATCAATGAGAGTCAAAGTAACTTACCTCAGCTCAAGTAGATGATTTCCCACTATTTCCAAGCTCGAAAGACCATTAATGGTGAATTTAGGGTCAAGATAATAAGGGAAAAGCCGGGAAGACAACAATATATAAGCTCAGGGGTTACTCATCGCAATCGCGAGGACCCCTGGCCTCGATCGCGACACACAGGAAATTAGTTCATCGCGAACGAGAGGTAAGAGTTGCGAAAGCTATGAACAACAGGGGAAGGCCATCGTGAATGCGATGAAGCCTTCAGAAACCCAAAAAAAGAGAATGGACCACTTCAGGCCGGCCATTCATCTCGAATGCAAGAGAGGGCTCGCGAATACAAAGGTCAAAGACTTGACCATTAGTGAATATGGCCTAATCCTCGCAATCGCGAAGAGTTAAATGGGCCTGCACCAGATTCTGAAAAATCAGCAAAATGCCTAAGTCCCAACAGACTCCGACCGAGTGCTCGAAATTAGTTTAGAACCCCATGCGCAAAAATGAGCCATGCTACCATACCAAATTCGGCATTTCAAACTCAACGGAACAATCAAAATTTCTATCCGAGGTCATTTCGATAAAATGAGCCCCACACCCATAGTTCTAGTTTTACTAAAATCCACCCAATAGCCCAAAATGAGTCTGAAAGCCTCGGGACCCGGACCAAGGGTCCCCTAACCTAAAATCAATACTTTGGAGCTAACAACACTATCAGAATTTCCATCTGAGGTTGTTTACTAGAAGTTTTGGTCCAAGACCAATTTCTTAACTTTTAAAGCTCCAAAATAGGGAAATGGGCTTAAAACCCAAATGAACTACCCGAAAATTGAACCGACAGTCCCGAAAAGTCATAAATGACCTGTAGCCGTTGTAAGAAGGCTCAAAACACTGAAAATAAGTGGGAATGGAGAAAATGACCTAGAGGGTCATTACAGTAAGACCGTCCAAAACATTCCTACGCATAACAAGCACTTTACGCACCTGACTATCCCACTTCTGTCGACGTTTCCATTTCTATGCAAGTGTCGTATATGGATATCTGGAATTGGAATGAAATGTGGTTGCACCGAGATAATCTGTTCCTAAGCCCAAACCTTAACCAACATATATAACATAATATTATAATTAAAACTTTGAGTACTTAGGTACTTGTATATTTTAAAGAGGTAAGCATTGAAAACACCCCTAAACTTGGCACGAATCATTACTTTAGTCCCCGAACCATTGACAGCCTTAAAAACGCCCCTCTACTTGACTAAGTGAATTTAAAAACACCCCTCTTATGTCACACCTGTGTATATATGGAATTTTCTGCTGATGTGGCATACACATAGATATATATAATTAAAAAAAATATTTAAAATATTAAATGCTAAGAATTTAGCAATTAAAAAAAAATGAAGAATTTGTTATATTTTAAAAAAAAACATTCTTATTCCATCTCATCCCCTATCTAGTACCCCAACCTCCCCCCTCCCCCTAATTTTTTTTTAATTTTTAATATTATTTTTAAAATAAAATTAAATATTTTTTGCTTACTTATTTTCTTGTATTCGATATGCAAGTAGAAATGATTTTTCTAAAATCATTTATAGATATTTTGAGGGGGTGGGAGTAGATGGTAGGAATGTTTTTTTTTCGGGGAGCGGGGGGGGGGGGGGGGTTAAGGGTGTGGAGTTCGGGGTAAGGGTAAGAAATTTTTAAAAGTTAAAAAAAAAATTATGGGGATGTGGTGGGATGGGGATGGGGTAAGAAAAAAATTAATTTTATTTTTAAAATAATTTTAAAAATTTTAAAAAAAAAATTTGGCGGGGGGAGGAGGGGGAGTTGGGGTAGGCAGTAAGGTGGGATAAGAAAAAAAATTTAATTTTCTTTTTTAAAAAAATTTGGGTAGTGGGGTGTGGGATTGGGGTTCTAGGTAGGGGATGGGGTGGGGTAAGAAAAAATTTAAATTTTTTCAAAAGAATAAATTTTTTAAATATTTTTTTTACTATATATATCTATGTGTATGCCACATCAGCAGAGAATTCCACATATACGCGTGTGTGGCATAAATGGGTTTTTTTAAATTCATTTAGTCGAGTAAAGGGGTGTTTTTAAGACAGTCAATAGTTTGAGGACTGAAGTAATAATTTGCGTCAAATTTAGGGGTGTTTTTATTACTTATCCCTATTTTAAAATTACGCATGCCTATAAGAGTGGAATAAATCTGTATAAATCATGGGCAATGTTCATCGAAACCCGACATATGCAATTGTACAAATATTCCAAAGCAACTGCTGCCCAAGCATGTCTTCCCATTGCACCAAGATCACACATATCAAGTAGATAATCTAAGCTTATCTTTTAATCTGAATTATCAGAAAAAATGCAACCACCACACAACCATATTAGGTACAATCTCACTCGTTGTTGCACAACATCCTCTTCGATATCATCTATGATTGGATTTAAATTGTTCATATAGTTAGCTAACTCATTTACGCATAACAGGCTACCTTTAAGATAATTTTGTGTAACTACCCAACCAGCCAACCTGTCATATTTTTTAACAAATTCTTCCATCGAATCTTGTTATATAATCTAATATCTTCCTGAAGTAGGACCCCCCCATCAACATTCATGCCAAACAATACCTCCACATCCTATAATGTGATGGTACATTAGCCATACGCATATGAAATGTATGTGTTTCTGGAAGCCACTATTCAACAAGTGCAGTAATAAGCCCCCGATCGTAATTGATATTTCCAACCTCTAATACTCCTCTAAATTTGCATAAATCAAAGTAATTAAGAATGCAGGGATGAAAAGGATGCTCCTTGATAAGATTCCACAATTCATTATCAATGCGATGAATCTTTAAACGCAATGCCTATCCATTCAATTGGCCAGCCCAAACATCCTGAGAAGGATGATATGTTTAAAGTGTTAACACATCATATACTTTTGGACTAGGATGTACGTCTCTAGATAAAGAATTTGTATGTGAAAAGAACAAATAATGATTAAATTCTCAGCAAATATGAACAAATTGTCAAAACTTATAGAAAATTATAAACTACAAACCGGCAAACCCTAAAAAAAAAAATTGAAATAGTTTTGGAGTTCGCCCATTTATGGATGAACCCTATTTTTTTAAAACAAAAAAAAAAATAGAGTTCTCCCTTAACTAGTTGAACCCTAATTCCCAAGATGGAGTTCGCGTAAGTACACAAAAATGGAGTTTGTCCAAGTATTTATGCTCAAAATAGTGTGTGCTTATTGATTTTGTAAGTTTAAATTCTTATAGAAAAATAGAAAGAAAGAGAACTTCTAGACTCCATAAATTTAACCAAATCCTTCACTAAACCAATTAAACAAAAAGTTCAAATTAACTTTTTCTTAAAAGAACAAGAATTTTAAATTTAAGTTAAATATAAATAAAACTTGACTCAAATTCATAAGTTAAATAAAAAATTAACTCAAATTTAAAAATACCTTAATATTTGAATGGAGTAAATGAACAAGAGGAAAATATGTAAAATTACGTCAACAAAACAATTGACATAGGATATATTGATGTCTTTATCTATAAAAGAAAGGTAGAAGATAAGAAAAAGTTTAAAAACTATAGTTTGAAATTCTTATAAGATTGATGTTATGAAGGGTGCAATATATAGACTCCTTATATATAGTGGGAATAGGCTTGAGTGATTGTTGGTTTGTTCTATGTTCATATCCAAAAAATATTTATATTAAAGAAAATAATAGATAAATTAGATTCTAAGAAAATTTTCATGATATAGGAAACAAAATACTGTTATAAAAGTCAAAAGTTGTAATAAATTCAAATGAACAATAAATAATTATTTAGATGAACTTAAATGAACAACAATTACTACATAAGAAACGATCCTATTCGAATTAAAACTGAAAAATATATTATATGGCAAATTCAAACTACTAAAATTATAAAAACATACTACATAAAAGCTAATCTTACTGAAAGACTACATGATAACTAATTAACGATAAAACATTTCCAAATCAAATAGCAAATCAAAAAACCACATAAAAACTTTCAACTGTTTCTTTTTTCTTTTCTCTTCTTCATTCAATTTCCTTTTTAAAATACCGTTCTCCTGCTCAGTTTTATTAAGCATTTCCTTCAACTGATTTTATTTTTCTTCGAATTCTTTTAGCAATGTGCTAAAAAAATCTTTATCTTCTATGACTTTCTTGAAGTTAAATAACATGTCAAACTTTATAGTGTTCTGTGAAGTCACGGTATCACCATCAAATGAGGGTCTCTTCATTCGTGACAGAATAATGTTAGTTTTATTTATTGGCGTATTTTCTATCCATCGAAAATAATCACATCCATCATTTTCCTAAAACAACAAAACCAGGGAAAAAGTGAATATACACATTTTCAATAGAATAACTTAAACTTTTTACCTTTGAATGCACACAACTCTAGAACTTACGATCGGAATTCCTTAGAGTATATTACCATATTTTTTGCATTTACATACATCCTATTCAATTGAATATACAGATATTTCAGATTGTTGAAACATAATTATCAATTTTCAAAACTAAAAAGAGATAATATTAGTAGAATAATATGATAGATGAATGAGATAATATGAAGTGAATAACAACACATATTTATTAGTGAAAAAAATGTATGACAAGGATTAAATTGATGGACTTCAAGGATTAAATTAATCAATTATAAAATATTAATTGATGTGAGAAAACATTGTTGAATTTTTTTTTTGAAATCACGTGAAGAATCTCTCAATCTGTAAAAGAAAATTTGGATTGTGAAGAATATGTTCATAGTTTGCCCATGTGTGGGCAAACTACAAAAGAAAAAAATTGAATTTTAGTTTCCCCAAAAATGGCTAACTATATATTGTAATTACCCAATTCGTCGTAACGCTGAATTAGGAGGAAAAATTTACACATAGTCCTTCCTTAGTGATTTTTGAGAAATTCAGGGCTAGTTTAGTATTGGACGAATTTTGAGGGTGTACTACTTTAGGAAAATCTTGTATTAATGTAAGTTTTGGTGGTGATGTTGGACTTTATATTTTGATAGATAACGAGTTTAAGGAGCCGTAGCAACTTTCAGCACCCAAAACAAAGTTGTAAAACTTCGGTTATAGAATTTACCATGGAGGGGTTGGTTCGCAATGTTATATTTCAAAGAGTGTGTTGTAAAATAAGCATAAATGAAGAGAGGCCCTGAGATTCTGTCTTGGGACTGCTACAGCAAAAAAGGAAACCACTGCAGTGGTACTACTACAGCGTAAAAGCCACCACCGCAGCGGTAGCCGGTGTTAAGTCGCGAACCACTGTAGCGGTAACACATAGTATTTTGACAGTTTTAAAAACTCAAAAAATATTTTTCATTCCCACTTTTCCAAAAAAAGAAAATGAGCACGGGCTTAGCAAGGGGCGATATCTGCAAAATTCTTGAGGTTTTCATCTTTGAAGGTAAGCTTCATATAATCTAAACTTAAATTACTTCTTAGAATCCATAGAAATCATTAGAAAACTTATTCATGGTGAAATTTGGGGGTTTAACCCTAATTCATGAAATTGATGTTAATTGGAAGGAATGAGTATAAAATCAGTAGGTAAAGATCCTAGGGTGTTAGAAAACACTAATGGGAGTAGAATTTTAGTTGTTCATGCTAATTAATATAGGGTTCATGAGATTTAAGGAGGGAAAAAACTCTAAGATGATGACTAAAGGCAATGTTGTGATTAAAATGGTTAGTGTTGATCCCTAAAGGTTAAAGAGAGATGAATTTATTTACAATGGGTGTATAATCTTATTGTTATAGATCAAGAGCAAGTTGAAAGAGAAAGGAAAGACAAATTTTATGGCCTAAAAATGTTGTTGAGTAAGGAATCGAGGTAGGTTACAGTTTATTGTAGCAATTAGACTTGCTTGACTCTGTGCTTATATGTGAATTGGATGTTGTGATGTCTTTCGAGTACTACTTGTGATTATTGATTGCATTGTATTTTCATATATATTGATGTTGTGGAGTTGATGGTTATGATGATGATGATGATATACCACTCATGAATTTCATGAGGTTGACGATGATTGTGATGTTGTGGAGATGATGATTATGTTGATGAGAATGAGGAAAGAAAGAGATGATGCCCACATTTTGCATTCATATATTCATTCATGTGCATTGAATGCCTAGCTATAACCTTATGTTGCGTTGCAACTTGATTGTTGAATTTGACTAAGTGTAAATATACTTGAGTATGAGTTGTATTCCCTCTAAAGTGAAATGACATAATGTGTAATTGTCTTTGATTATAAGTTCTGTGATGATTGCTTTGCATCTATTTGATTTACTTATGTCACGACCCAAACTACCAAGTCGTGAGGGAACCTATTCTAATCCACCTAGATAAGAGAGCCCCTTACCACCCTTTAAGAAAAATATGTGGAAGCCTTGATTAAATAGAAATAACTATCCTTTATTACAACTAATAAGTGCGGAAAACTATCCCTAGGAACTAGTCTAAACAGGTACAAAAGCTTCTAAAAGGAAGCTAAGTCTAGACACAGCTTCCACCATGAGTGAGGAAAGTGAGAGTTGTTGAAGCATCACTACCTGCAATAATCATGAAACCAACACTGATTCCTGCAAAAGACTATACCCCAAAAAGGGTATAGCAAGAGTAGTATCAGTACAAATCACACGTACTTGTAAACCTCATTGGTTGACCCGAATTGGCTTATACAAATATAATATAAATATTCAAAAGATAACATACATCTTATTAGACTCCTTAACCAACCCCATGAACGATTCATCTACCCATACTACTAACCTCTAGTTATGAACTAAGAGATACCACTCCTCCTCAAACGACTCTACCACCCCGAACCACTAAGTCTGACCTTACTCGAGGGTCAACATACTTTTGAAAACAACTACAACAGGGGAAGCCCTAAACCTAAGTCAAGAACCTAATAAGTTATCTAGCATACCTGGAGAGGATCCATTCGGACATATGACCTATCCACCAGGCCCCCCGAGCGTTAGCTCGAATTTAACCCATAACTTACACCCGACCTTCTCCCTATCCCGCTGACATAGGACTTTTTACTCAACCCTAACATCCATGGTCATTCCACTACTTGAGGCAATATCACGAGTCAAACCACTATAAGAATTAATGCTTACGTTGTAAGCAGACCACACTTAACTAAAATACAGTGTCACAAGTTAATCCATACTCAAATCAAACATACACTTAGCACATCAAGAATCAAATAGGTAGTTTAATATATTCAATCAACAAATTAATAATTTATCACCAAGTCAAGTTCAGTCAGGCTACGTCAGGACAAGTCAAGAGACAACCAGCCAAGTCAAACTATGATCAAGTCAACAACCCTGACTTCTAGCAATATCCAAGTCAACATACCATGACAATAATAACAAGAATCCCCAAAATATATGACAAGAAACCGGCCACACAAAGATCCCAAATATATAACAAGCATATAAGTATATTCCCCGGTTCACTCATGGAACCGTCAAACTTATCTAACCCTCGTACATACACGCTATGGGTGATGCATCCACCCTCTAGACATGACCTGTAGGGAAAAATTACCGTCCATTTACTAGACCCCAGACACAAGTGTCTGCCAACCTTATTTCACCAATAACCCGTGAGAACGTTCCAAATACCAAAACATTAAACATTTAGCAATAAGGTAGGTCAAAATCATACAATAATGTAATATCCTTTGCATTGACCACACCAAACAACATGTACTAACAAGCCACACTACCAAGTAATTAACATGCACATGTAGCACAAATTGGATAAAACTACAATACAATCACCTATACAATCGGTTAGGGCCTTGATCACGACACATCCATAATGCTACATTCAAAAAACTACGATAAGGATCACCACCTCAGAACATCCGAAAACTCTCCCACCCTCACATGGTGTTATCTATTCATTTTAAGGTTTAAATAATAACCTGTAATTTTCCCTTTTCACTATCCCAGCACCGGTCTACAACAGTGAACTATCAAATTCATAGCATAACCATACATAACATAATAAGGTATACAGACAGCCCATACTCGTACATTACCCAAACTTTAACAGATTTTAGCCGTCCTAAATCCATGCCGGAAGGCCTAGACATGCCCTCTCCCATCCATCTACATTATATTTATGCTCTCTAACCCGGGCCTATGCTACTCAATTAACCTTAGCTTACCTGGATGTCAACCAGCTGCAGAAAGAACGAATGAATGCAAAATCCTTCCTTGCCAAGATCACGGGCATGTTAATCCTTGAAAATTCATGGGTTTGCACCCATCTGCACCTCTTTGTCCTCTTCTCTATGGTTCCAAGACATAGGAGGCGACCCTAAGGGTTTTTGGAGCCTCTCACGTTATTTATTTCAACCAAAGTAGAGAGAAGAAATAAAACCCGCTTAAGTGGGTATTCTGGTCTGCGTCATCCCATTATAGCGGCATGTGCACCGCTATAGTGGCATAGCTAGAGTGGAATAAATCACGTTATAGCGGGTTGATGTCAGCACGACCCAACTTCATTAAGTTTTGAAATTTTAACACACGTGGCCTCACGTAAGCATGCTACCAAAATCTCACTAATATCCGCACTCCACACTAATATTGAGGTGTTTCCTAGTAACAACGGATTTGGTTGTTACAACAGATACCTATTTATCAATCGTTCGTCCCTGAACGATCTAGAAGAAGGAACAGTTTGAGCCTTATTTTATTTTTTTGGAACTTAACACCCTCCCCGTGAGATTGTAAGCAACTAATTACCGAAACCTGGATCCTAATCCAGAAATCAAACTACCCGGTGAATTTATAAAAACACGAATGCCTGAACCCTGATTTACTAAACTGCTACTATCGAAACCCTCTCATCGGTCTATTTGGAATAGGTCATTCGTGCTCACACAGACACGCTGCGAACCCAGGAAACTCATTCTCCGAATGCCTGAGATACCCATAAATTCGTCAAACCACGAGCATCGGATAGGGTGTTTAGAAATTTTGAAACTCAAAAATTTTTGTGGAACCGGAGGCGGGACCCTGCTATAGCGGCCCGAAATAATTTTAAAAAAGGAAAAATTGGTTCATTGCCCATTTCTCATTCCACTCAAAAACCACTCTCCGATCTGCCCCAATCACTTCACTTTCATCGCCGAAACAAGGTAACACTCAACTTCTTACTCTCTATTACTTCATTACTCGCGAATTTACATACATTAGGCTAGAATTAAGTTGAATAAAGAGGGGTTTGGGTTGGGTTTTTTCAAGTTTTTATTTTTGGGCTTGTTGAATCGAAATTTGAAGTATGGTTGCTTCTCTTACGTTCACAATGCTTCGGTTGCATTCTCGATGCAAGAAACTCAAAATTTAAATATTTAAAATGAGCCGAAATTGAGAAGAATGCGAAGGGCCCTTTTTGGTTTTGAATTGACGATTTGGGCATGATTTAGGAGTTATCATGCCTAATTTTTTGTGTAAAGTAGTTCTAGGACACTTTTGGAACATTGATTTGAGTTCAAAACTAGAAACGGGTGAATCTAAGTCAAGGGGGGCCATTTTTACACCCCTGACTGTTGGGGACGATGAAGGTCACTATAGTGGCCTTCGTAGCTATAGCGGCACCACTATAGGGGAGAAATTCTTGCTATATTTGCATCGCTATAGCGGGAGGCTGCATGCAGTAGCCTCCAAATTAAAAGCTGAAATTTTTTAAACTTTTTAGTTTAATCCTTTCCTGATGCTCGATGATTTCTAATGAGTTCCCTTGTCGAATTTTGTAGGCTAAACATCTACAGTGGCCAAAAACCAAGATAATGCCCCTGCCTACGAAAGATTCCCCGATGAAGCTAGTTGGATACGATATCCTAATTATCAGCGGATGGGGCTTTGCTTTAAGCGGGGCTTTGACATGAGAAGAGTGGAGAAAAGGAAGCCGAATTTTTACAATCGGCTGCAGGAATTTTATTGGGGCATATTAGTGGTAGCTCCCCTTGACAGAGTCGTGACATGGATAAGGGAGTTTTATGCTATACTCCCTACCGTGCTTTAGGATTCCCCCAACCCCACAATTCGTATTCGGGGAGTGGATGTCCCGATTGACAATCGCACTATTAATGAGGTGCTTGGGGTTCCTCACGTATCCAATGCCGACTATATGGCCAAGGTCCAGGAGATGAACATGACGTGGTTGTGGAATACTCTAGTTCCTTAGGAGTTTAGGGAGCAGGTCTACTGGCCTTCCCCCGAGGGCATTACCAATGCCGATGCTAGGAGGTAGTTGAACCTGATGACCCGAAGGATTCGTCCATCGAATAACATTACCGCCGTGACCTACTCTCGAGTTCTGGTGGCAGACAACGCTACTTGGGGCATTCGGCTGAATGTAGGGGCCCAGATAGTGATGGAGTGGAAAGACTTCTATCAGGGCACCAAGAAGGGTCCCTTTTTTCCCGACTTGGTATTGGAGTTGTGCAGGTGGGCGGGGGTACCGGAGGAGCTTAATGATGTGGTGAAGGAAATGGACATTCCATTTCACCCTCTCTTGGTGAGAGCGCCCTCATCCCAGAAGCGTAAGAAGAGGAAAGTAGGAGGGGCAAAGAGTAGCAGAGCTGCGGAGGCGGCCCTTGAGGCAGACGAGGATGATGATGATGATGATGTCGCTCCCTTCCAGTCCCAGTCTCCGATCCCTAGCAGCCAATTGGAGGCCAATTTGGCCGTTGTTAGGAGGTTCATGGAGCAGCGCCCCACCAGTTAGGGGTGTGCAAAAATCGAATCAATTCGAATAAATTTGGATAATTCGATTTGAATTATATAATTTGAATCGATTTATGAATTTAATTTTAGAATATTTTAATTTTTCGAATCGAATTTGGTTGTGGGTGTTTATAATTCGAATCGATTCGAAAATAATTTTTTATATATATAACAATAATAATAATAATAATAATGGTATTTAGTATTTATTAGTTGCTCACAAACATAAAACCCAATGCAGACTCACAATAGCCCAGACCCACATTTAGAATATTATAATTATTATATTTGCTCTAAAATTGAAATGAAAATAGTTGCTTGTTGAAATTTCAAATTCGAACAAATCGATTTGTAAAATTGAATCGAAATAAGAAAAAATGAATCGAATTGGACCTAGAATGAATTGAGTTAGGATAAGGATTTTAACAAATCGAAATTTGAAATTTCAATTCGATAATAGCTAAATTCGATCCAAATCGATTCGTGCACAGTCCTACCAGTAGTTCCACAGCCCCCTCTACTGCCCAGGACATTTCAGCGCTCCGTCGAGAGCTAGACGAGGAGAGGAAGACCATAAAGGTCATGTTCGGGTGTGTGGCACCCAACCAGGAGCTTCCCGAGTTGGAGTCGGAGGATCTGAAGATGTTTCCCTTCCTAAGTGATGCGGAAGTAGATGACCCTGCCCCAGCAACCCGCAATTGACAGGGCATCCAACTTTCCTTTTTCCCTCTCCCCCCCCCCCTATTTATGATGATTGATTTGGGTTTCCCCTGTTTGGGGTATGTACTAGACATTATACCTTTCTTTCTTTTATTTTTCCACACATGGATGCTAATATTTCCTTTCCGCATTAATAAATATAAAACCTACTTGCATGGTATTTATACGATTTTTATATTCATGGAATGCCTCGTACTCAAAATGTCGAAATAAATAAGCAAAAGACGAAAGTCAAAAAAAAAAAAAAGCAGGGCATGGTTACTGCCTCGTCTGTGTCGCTACAACGAAGTGCCTCCCGCTAAAGCGGCATTGTTGCTATAGCAGCGCTTCACACAGTTATGGAGGCCAGAATAGTGGCTGCCCAGATCTTGCTATTTTTGTTATGTCTCCCCCCTCCCCCCCCCCCCCCAACCCAAGCCCTTTTATACCCACAATGCATATTCCGAAAATGCTTAAACCTTGATAATTCCCGAAAACGAGTTCAGCCGCTTTGTAACCGGCCACTAACACCACTTTATACACATGAGGTTTCATGAAAAACATAGTTACAGAATGAATTCCTTTTTTAATTACCCCCTTTATTGCGGATTCAAGCTTGGTTTTCCTGGCATGCAATTTAGCCTTGACAACAACAAAATAACCACGCAAGTTCCATGTGTCCAATTAGGCTCAGCACAGATTTTTAATTTTTAAGCAACAACAACAATCAGACTCCATATAATTGCACCTCTTCACAATTATTCAAACAGGTATGATTTCACATGAGTACCTAACTCGCTTAGCCTTAGGCACAGGTTTAATAGTAAAGTCATAGTCAAAGTTTTACCTAACACCACACAACACATGGAAACTCATAGCATTTCGCATAGCAGAGATTCAAGCAACTACAATCACCACACATGAAATGAGGGAATCAAAATCAATATCATTCGTTCATGTCTCATTAACATCACCTTTACTCGCGCACTTGATGACCTTGAGTTGGTTATCTAACCTACAATATACTGCCCTTACAGCCAGATATCAATTGGAACCTTCCCGATTTCAATTTTCAATACTTGTACCCTTTCAAGTAGAGTCAAGTGACATCCACTTGCCTAGTCGAGATACCAATTGAAATCAAGAGATACCAATTGGGTAAAAACCATACAACAACTGAACAACTGCACGAGAGGGAAGAAATAAGTGAAATAATTTTCCTAAAATGCCTCATAGCTTCCAGAAAATTAGATGTGGACGTCTACACATCAATCCACAAGACTCTACTCGACACCTGCTCTTGTACTGGGAGACCGATAACCTAGGTTTTGATACCAATTTTGTCACGACCCAAACTATCGGGTCATGAGGGCACCTATTCTAATCCACCTAGATAGGAGAACCCCTTACCACCCTTTAAGAAAAAATATACGGAAGCCTTCATTAAATAGAAATAACCAACCTTTATTACGACTGATAAGGGCGGAAATGTAAACTAACCCTAGGAACTAGTCTAAACAGGTACAAAAGCTTTTAAAAGGAAGATAAATCTGGGCACAACTTCCACCACGAGTGAGGAAAATGGGAGATGCTGAAGGATCACTACCGCAACAATCATGAAACCAACACTGATTCCTGTAAAAGACTACACCCCAAAAAGGGTATAGCAAGAGTAGTATCAGTACAAACCACACGTACTATTAAGCCTCATTGGTTGACCAAAATTGGATTACACAAATATAACATAAATATTCAAAAGATAACATACATCTTATTAGAATCCTTAACCAACCCCATGAACGATTCATCTGCCCATACTACTAACCTCTAGTTTTGAACAGAGAGATACCACTCCTCCTCAAATGACTCTACCACCCCAAACCACTATGTCTGGCCTTACTAGAGGGTCAACATACTTCTGAAGATAACTGTAATAAGGGAAGCCCTAAACCTAAGTCAAGAACCTAATAAGTCATCTGACATACTTGGAGAGGACCCATTTAGACATATAACCTATCCACCAGGCCCCCCGAGCGTTAGCTCGAATTCAACCCATAACTCACACCCGGCCTTCTTCCTATCCCGCTGACATAGGACTCTTTACTCAACCCTAACCTCCTTGGCCATCCCACCACTTGAGGCAGTATCACGAGTCAAACCACGATAAGAATTAATATTTACGTTGTAAGCAGACCACACTTAACTAAAATACAATGTCACAAGTTAATCCATACTCAAATATAACATACACTTATAACATCAAGAATCAAATAGGCAGTTTAGGATATTCAATCAGCAAATCAATAATTTATCACCAAGTCAAGTTCAGTCAGGCTATATCAAGATAAGTCAAGAGACAACCAGTTAAGTCAAACCATGATCAAGTCAACAACCCTGACTTCTAGCAATATCCAAGTCAACATGCCATGACTCTAATAACAAGAATCCCTAAAATATATGACAAGTAACCAGGCCATACAAAGATCCCAAATATATAACAAGCATATAAGTATATTCCCCAGTTCACTCATGGAACCATCAAACTCACCTAACCCTCATGCATACACGCTATGGGTGATGCATCCACCCTCTAGACATGACCTGTAGGGGACAATTACCGTCCATGTACTAAACCTCAGATAGAAGTGTTTGCCAATCTTATTTCACCAATAACCCATGAGAACGTTTCAAATACCGAAACATTCTACATTTAGCAATAAGGTAGGTCAAAATCATACAACAATGTAATATCCTTTGCATTGACCACACCAAACAAGATGCACTAACAAACTACAATACCAAGTAGTTAACATGCACATATAACACAAATTGGATTAAACTACAATATCATCACCTACATTACCGGTTAGGGCCTTGATCATGACACATCCATAATGCTACATTTCGAAAACTACGATAAGGATCAGTGCCTTAGCACATCCAGAAACTCTCCCACCCTTACATGGTGTTATCTCTTTCTTTTAAGGTTTAACTAATAACCGATAATTTGCCCTTTTCACTATTCCAACACAGGTTTACAACAGTGAACTATCAAATTCATAGCATAACCATACATAACATAATAAGGTATACAGACAGCCCATACTCGTACACTACCCAAACTTTAACTGATTTTAGCCATCTTGACTCCGTGCCCAAAGGCCTAGACATGGAGTCTTCCGTCCATCTACGTTACATTCATGCTCTCTAACCGGGGTCTATGCTACTCAATTAACCTTATCTTACCTGGATGTCAACCAGTTGTAGGAAGACTGAACAAATGCGAAATCCATCCTTGCTAAGATTACGAGCACGTTAATCCTTAAAAATCCATGGGCTTACACCTATCCGTACCCCTTTCTCCTCTTCTTCACTGTTCCAATACATAGAAGGCAACCCTAAGGGTTTTTGGACCCTCTCACGTCGTTTATTTCAACCAAAGTAGAGAGAAAAAATAAAACCCGCTTAATTGGGTATTTTGGTCTGCATCATCCCGCTATAGTGGCATGCGCACCGCTATAGCGGCACAACTATAGCAGAATAAATCCTGATATAGCAAGCTAACGTCAGCCCGACCCAACTTCTTTAAGTTCCAAAATTTTAACACACGTGGCCCCAGGTAAGCGTGCTACCGAAATCTCGATAATATCCGCACACCACACTAATATTATAACATTTCCAAGTAACGACATATTTGGTCGTTACAACTTATTTGTATGATGTCAGGTTGAGTCGACTTATGATGTCTATCAGTATGTGTTGTTGTACCGATGCTACTTGTGCTCTTATTTGTATTGAGTGCAGAGCGTGTTCCAGCATTTGAGACAAGACCTCGCCTTTAGCTAGCAGTTTTAGACTCAGTTTCAAGGGTGAGCGCCATGACCAGGCAACCTTTGGATCTTCTTATCATTGTTCATTTCCCTTGCTTCGAGACTAAGACATTCTTTTCATTCCTTGTCTTGGATAATCAATTAGCTTTTAGAATTGATTTCTTTTAGATGTTCTTGTATGGTGACTTCATGTCCCGGGTATATAATAAATAGAGGTTTTCGCTCTCTATTAGCTTATGGATGTTGATATTAGTTTGATCGTTTATTTATTTGCTGAATGAAGCCCTTTTAGAACTTGTTTTAAAATGAGGTTAATATAAGGGAGTTGTGAAATTGACACTTGAGTTAGTGAGAGTTGAATTTAGTATGATTCTCCCGCCATAGGTTAGGGTGGGTGCCAATCCTGACCATTTGGATCGTATATATATATATATATATATATATATATATATATATATATATATATATAATGGCGTTCGCCAATTTTTTTGTGAACTCCTCTTAGTTTTATTTTTTTTGAAATTTTGCTAAACAATTTAAAAATTAAAATATCAAAATGGGATTCGCCAGTTTTTGGGTGAACCACTTTAATTTTTTTTTATTTTTTTTTTCAATTGCATCTTGACGGAGTTAACGACAATGAACGAATAGTTCATCCATTTTTGGGCAAACTATCCGTTTTGATACATAAGTAAAAGGGTTGTCCGTTTTGGTTTGTAGTATTGAAAAATTATCCCTTTCGGCTCCGGACTCGTGTTTTTCTATTGGCTAATGGGTTACCTTTGTTGCCTATAAAAAGTAGTTTTAATATATCTGTAAAGTGTTGGATCCTAATCATTACCAAAGCAATTGATTAGCCAAAGCAATATATTGATATTCTTGTGCTCCAAGTTTTATATTTTTAACTAATCCTTTATTCTCAAGTATCTCCATACACACGACTTCAGGTCAAAGACCAATTGAATACCAACATTCTCGGATTCATAACAAACTCTTGACTGCTTCCCTCGGCTCTCTTTATTTTCTCTACTGGTTTCATTTAGTTTCTTTACAAACATATATTAACTGTTAATATATAAACTTAACAAGTTAAATTGAAATGTGTGTCTTTGACCTCATTATAAATTTAATTGTATTATTTTCTTAGTAAACAGTTTGGCGTCTATTGTGAGGCCAAAATAGTTGTATATTAGTTTAACTCACTACTCTACCTTCTTATTAGCTTGAATTTTTATTTTTTTAAAAAAAAATCACTCATGGCAAACACTAACCAAAATAACAAAAATGCAGTTGATCATGCTCGACTCCCAAATGAGATTAAGGATCCGATAGGTCTTCAAGAGTAGTATAAATCTTATACTTTGAGTTCTCTCTGATTCGTTATGAAACTTTATGAATTCTCCATTCAAGTATTATATCTTCATGATAATTCTTATTCTATGTGATTCCTATGGATTCTCTACAAAGTTTTATGAACATCTATGAAAAAAGAATAACCTTTATGCTGCACCCTATGGTTATCCTTAACACTTATTTTATTTGCTTGAACACGCTTATTTTTAAAATACCCAAGCTAAGGACATTCTTAAAATTGCATTTCAGACCAAGTATGGGCACTATGAACTTCATGTGATGTCCTTTGAACGGATTAACTGCTAGAACGTATAATTCATACACGCAGCGGAAGCATAAATTCACGGATCATACACTTACATAATAACATGATAATGTAAATTTCAAACGAAATTCTGGAAAAACTATACACACCTATTGAAGCTGTCACACAATTCGTTCAATACCTTGTTTGCCAGGTCTGCTGCCTTTTACTACTTCCTGATTAACCTTTTTTAATCTAAACTTGTGTGGACAAGTTCTTTGTTTTTTCAAGAAAAAGAATTCAACTTTTTTGAAAAACCAGCTCCCTTATTTATCCCAATATCCCATTGAAGAAGGGAAGTGAAGGGGAAACGTTTTTCAGCCTTTATTCCACCTTAATACCATCATAATGAGCAAAACGTTTTTCAGCCTTAATAATCCCATTAAGTGCAAACGTTTTCAGCTTTTTATTTATTGGTATTAATTCACATTTATTCTTTAAAGAAGACTAGTAAAATAATATCACTTCTTTCATAAAAATCCTTTTCTTTTCAAATTCGATTAGTTAATCAGGTGTAGCAGGGACCGCAGATTTATTAACTGAGGCTTCCAATTATGATATTAATTCGCAAATGAATGAATTACCATATCATAATAAATTACAAATCATTCCACTAAAAATTTGTAATTGCACTCCTCGATATTAACTTCGAAATCTACCATTACATCTTATTTAACTCCCCATATTAGAATCATTGACACCAATCAATTAAATCAAATTTTCTGAAAATTTAATTCATTAACTAACTCAATCCTATATTACTATGCTCAACTTATTTCACGTGACGGATACTAAATCCACCTGCAGGGTTCACACGTGAAAACTTATAAGCAACCATATAGTGGTGTCTTCTATCTCAAGTCCGAGACATGGTTCTATCAACTAATTATTATTTCACTAAGTGATTTGTTATTATCCAATCTATTAGGTATATATTGACTCATAATAGAGTCTCACCTTTTAATAGATTAAAATAATAAATCAAACTACATAGATCATAATAATTATATCAAAATTAAGAGTATAAGTACATGTAATGGTCTAGAGACGTTGTTTATTAATATTCAGAACATAAACAAACATCTCTACTTGATCCGTTCAATACATACGAAATGTACTAGCACAAGAAGTTGGAATATTACCACTCCCATAATTAAGATCAAATTATATTTTAATCTTGTGCTACAATCATCAAGATGTTTGTCCTACTTCATCTTTGACTGTGAACTTTAATTTATCACTTATAAGAACCGACAATTTTAATCTTCCGTGCATGAGTTAAATAACTCCATGCACAAAATTGTCTACTATATAAGTAAAGGACACACATGTCAACATAATAATCTATTCAAACAAAGACTTTATTAAATTAATTAAATAAAATAAATAGTCTTTACATAGGATGTAAAAATAATACTATAACTTAAACCAACATGGTTAATAGTATATCCTAACACTAACGCCTCAGCTACTTTCATGGGTTTGATGAGTGGGGTATTTAAGCCCTACTTGGACTCCTTTGTGATTATCTTCATTGATGATATTTTGGCGTATTCTAAGAGTAGGGAGGAGCAGAAGAATTATTTGTGTATTGTGTTGTGTTTGCTGAAGAAAAAATAGATTTATGCCAAGTATTCAAAGTATGAATTTTGGTTGTATTCAAAAAAGAAATCCTTCATGAAAGTATTTAAATTCAAGTAAAATAAAATAAGCAAATAAAAATTAAGCATACACTAATTTTTTTGAATTTTTAATTACTAAATTTCCAAAACAATCTCAGCAGCTCTGACCTGTCCCAGGAACAGTAGTGTCAGTTGTGATTTTGTTCTTACATCTTCCTAAACCTCTCCGATCAATGGAGACTTTTCCAAATCCAAAATGAAAAACTCATCCGACCCTTTTCCTTAATCAATGGATCTCTCAACTTCATCTTCTTCTTTTTCATCATCCTCATCCTCATCCTCTTCTTGGTTTTCCGGTATAGTTCGTGGCCGTTCTAGTAGTGTCAAGATGTCTAATAAAAATCCGGCCGCCGCTGCTGGTGGTGCGGACAGTGTTTCCGGTGCTGGACCTATTACTGCGAAAAAGCAATTCCGTGGTGTAATGTTTAAGTATGGCCCTAAGGCAATTCAGGTATGTTGTTGATTTTCTTGAAAAATTGCTTATCATTTGGAAAAAAGGATTGATTTTTTTTTGTGCGGTTGTTAAGCATTGTGTTATATGGGAAAGGTTTTGCTTTAGGTTACTGTTCACTGCAGAAAATTACACTCATAAGAGTACGGTAAAGTTGTCACGTGACCAGGAGGTCACCGGTTCAAGGCTTCAAGTTGTAGAAATATTCTCTTACAGAAATGCAGGGTAAGGTTGCATACAATAGACCCTTGTGATCTGGCCCTTCCCCCGGGCATAGGGGGAGCTTTAGTGTATTGGTCTGCCCTTTATTTTTTTAAAATGCCTCATAAAAGTATGGTTCTAAGCCTGTTTAGGTGTTCTTAGTTTCCTAAGTATTCCCTTTTCTTGTGAAAGTTCAACTGTGCAAATCAGTTTGATGATTGATTTGAAAAAAAAACTGAGGTTATTATGTGTGTTTTAAGGATTGATATGTGTGGGAAATTGTGCTTTAGTTACTGTTCGTTGAGACATCTATGCCTCAATTCCAAACTAGTTGGGGTCTGTTGTATGAATTATCTATTGCATTTCGTTCCATTTGAACTTGTAAGACTTTGTGATTGTATGATACTAGTGGCGTTTTTTGACTATATTGCAAACTTTAAAAACCTGTTTCGGAACTGCATTTGATCTAGGAGTTTCTGGTTCCATGAAAAGGACTCAAGTTTTGAGTTTTGGGAGGGTTATGGTTAGACTATTGAAAGTCCTAATGCAGTACGTCGTAGCTGACTTTTCGGGTTCAATGAAACATGTCATCTTTAATTCAATTATCAAAAAAATTAGTATTATTGGCAAGTGGAGGAAAATTTTGTCCTAGTTTTCTGATTACAACTGCAAAATAAGCAGCCTCGTAATAAACTTGGTATCTAGTAAATGCTATGAGCCTATGATGTTGGAGAACCCAGAAATTTGTTGCTTTCTTTGCAGAAGCATCTATCTTTTTTAATTGAATGAGACACAACTCCATTGGTAAATCTGAGTGTGTTAATCACTAGTGTGAGTCCAATTGAGGGTAGAGACTGAGTGTGTCATATATTAGATTTGTACGAGGCTTTTATTGAGTCTATAAGAAGTATAAACCCCTTACTTGGTGAGGTGCCTTTTAGTGGGAACACGTACAGACCCATCTGGACAAAAGGTATAATAGCTAGAAGCATAAAGGATAAGATGGAAGTTGTACGTAATACTGGATGATACAACATCTACGCTTCAACCTCAAACTAGTTAGGGTTAGTTATATGAATTCGTGATATCTATTTTGTTCTATTCGGACCTGATCCATTCCAATACTCAATAAAGCCTTAGGTATCTCACCCAAGATTATAACCTAATATTCAATGAAGCTGGAATAGACCATGGAGACTGGAGAGCAAGATATAATAGCTAGACTTTGAGTGTCTCATATATTTGATTTCTCTGAGTTCATTTAGTTTATAAGAGATTTAAAATCCTTACTCAGTGAAGCACCATTTAGTGACAGACGCGCGAGGTATAATAGCTAGTTTTAATAGTTGCTAGATGCATAATGAAAGAGTTGGTTTGTTTTCTTTGTGGGGCCATGTGGAAGAAAATTCCATGTGCCAATTTACTTGGCTAGGAAATGAACTTGGAGGCCAAACAAAAATTTGTGGAGGATAATTTTTCTATTTATTTTTTCTTTTCTTATCTTGTGCTTGGAGTCCAAGTTTGGCCATCTATAAAAGGATGACCATTCTTCATTGTTGAAACCATCCTAAAATTCATAGCAAAATACATTGTAAGAGTAGAGAGTTGAGAAACAATTCTCTTAGGTATATTTGGAATCTCTCCCCTTTCTTTTTTAGTATATAAAGACGGTTGTTCTCTGGTGGACGTAGGATCATTCGGATCCAAACCACGTTAAATCTTGTGTTCTTTCTCTTGTTCTTTATTTCACATTTCCTCTAACAATTGGTATCAGAGCCAAGGTTCTGACTGAGTATGCTCTGTGGTTGCAGCACAGTCTGAACTTCCACATCAGAAAAGAATTACTTTGGTTTTCTGTATTTCCAAATACTATCTGTAGTAGAAGAGGAAGAACAAGTAACGATGAGTTACATGAAATTTGAAATTGATAGATTTAGTGGGCGCAACAACTTCAATATCTGGAAGATCCAGATGATGGCATTACTGCGGAGGGAAGGTTCAATCCATGCTATTGACGGAAAGTACCCCGATGGTACATCAGATTCCGACAAGGAGAAGATTGAAGGCGATGCATTGAGTGTCATCCAACTGTCCCTTGCACCTAACGTGCTCTGTGAAGTGAGTACAGGTACCAACGAGATGGCCAAACAGTTATGGGACAAGCCGCAAGGGCTTTACCAGGACCGATCGGTGACAACAAGGATGTTGTTACAATGGCGTCTTCACACATTTAAGATGGAGTCGGGTACTTTGTTGCAAGACCATCTAGATGTGTTCAATAAACTTGTCATGGACTTACAGACAGGCGGAATTAAAAAGAATGAGAAGACGCTAGCATGTGCTTTGCTATTTTCATTAACTTCAAAATATCTTGATATTGAGAATTCAATGATGTATAGCAAGGAGCCTATCACTCTTGAGCAAGTGCGGCAAGCACTTAACTCTTGTGATGTACGGAAGCATTTTGAAGGAGACAGATGATGAAGTTAGTGGGCTCTTTGTGAGAGGCTGAACTAGCCAACAGGGAAGGAGCAAATCAAAGCACAGATCGAAGTCTCGTGTGAACAAGAAGAATGTGGAATGTTGGGGCTGTCACAAGAAGGGGCACTTTGAACGAGATTGCCCGACGTCAAAATCCAAAGAAAAGGCGAGTGCATCCATTGTTGAACAGGGGCATGATTCTGATAATGAATATGTACTTACAACATCATGCAATAGTGGAGTCTATGGCAATAAATGGGTGCTAGATTCTGGTTGTACTCTGCATATGACATTCTGACGAGATTGGTTCAACAACTACGAGAAAAGTGGGGAACCGTAGTAATGGGAAATAATGCAACTTGTAAAATAGTTGGCATTGGCTCAGTTCGGGTTCGCTGCCATGATGGAATTGTGAGGACTATTACAGAAGTTCGTCATGCTCCTGATCTGAAGAAGAATTTGATCTCCCTGGGTACTCTGGATAAACAAGGCTACAAGTACATGAGCGAAAGAGGAACTATGAAGGTGACTATAAAGGTTCTTTAGTCATGCTGAAGGCCAAGCTGGAGGATGGCCTTTACACACTGACAGGAAGCACCATTGTTGGCTTTGTTAATGCATATACAGTGTTGTTATCAAATGATGACACCGCAAGATTATGGCATATGAGACTGGGTCATATGAGCGCACGAGGATTGGAGATGCTGAGCAATCGAAATCTTTTGAATGGTGAGAAGATCAGCACACTTGAATTTTGTGAGTACTGCGTCCTAGGGAAGTAGAAGAAGGTAAGCTTCAGCACTGGCAAGTACAAGACAGGAGGGGTGCTAGACTACATCTATTCAGATTTATGGGGTCCCTCTAAAGTTCCATCGAAGGGTGGAAAAAGGTATCTTCTTACATTTATTGATGATTTTTCACGAAAGGTTTGGGTGCGTTTCTTGAAGGCAAAAAGTGATGCTTTTGAAGCATTTAAGGAGTGGAAGATATTGGTTGAGAATCAAATGGAGCGGAAAATCAAGTATCTTCGCACAGACAATGGCTTGGAGTTTTGCAGTGAAGAGTTTAATGATTTCTACAAGGTTCATGGGATCTCAAGACATAAGACGGTCAGGCACACCCCACAACAGAGTGTAGTTGCCAAGAGGATGAACAGAACTCTTCTTGAAAAGGCTCGTTGTATGCTTCTACAAGCCAAAATGTCCAAATTGTTTTGGGCTGAAGCAGTTCACACTGCTTCTCATATTGTCAATCGATCTCCAGCATCAGCGATTGACTTTAAGACTCCGAATGAGGTATGGTCAGGTGAACTTTCTAACTATTCATATTTGCGAGTATTTGGGTGTCCAACTTATTATCATGTTAATGAAGGAAAGCTTGAACCAAGGGCTAGGAAGGCCATATTCGTAGGGTATGTGGATGGAGGAAAAGGTTACAAACTTTGGTGTTTGTCTTTACTCAAATTTGTAGTTAGTAGAGATGTTACCTTTGATGAATCCTCTATACTTGATCCTCGTAAAGTTTCTGTGGAGTTATCAGGAAACGAGAACAATGAGCAGGTGAAGCTACCGGTGGAGCTTACCAAGGAGAAGGATCAAGAGACTCAAGTTGATGAGTCAAAAGATGTAGATCTTGAAGAACTTGTTGTCAATGAACCATGCACAATTGCGAAGGGAAGGGACAAAAGGCAGATACGAAAATCGGAACGCCTTATAGAGCAAGCAAATCTGATTGCATATGCGTTCGTAGCTGTAGAAGAAGAGATTAAGGATCTTGAGCCCTCTTCGTATATTGAAGCAACTTCTTGCAAGAATGCTGCACAATGGCGGTTAGCCATGACAGAAGAAATGGAGTCTCTTCACAAGAATCAGACATGGGTCTTAGTTGAAAGGCCAAAGGGGAAGAGGACAGTTGGATGCAAATGGGTCTACATAAAGAAAGAGGGAATTCCAGAAGTGGAAGATGCTAGGTTCAAGGCGAGATTGGTTGCAAAGGGTTTCAGTCAAAAGGAGGGAATTGACTACAATGAGATTTTCTCTCCGGTCGTGAAGCATAGCTCAATTCGCATGCTACTAGCAATGGTTGCCCAATTTGACTTAGAGCTTCAACAACTTGATGTCAAAACTGCTTTCTTGCATGGTGATATAGAAGAGACAATCTATATGGATCAGCCTGAAGGTTTCCTAGCTAAGGGAAAAGAAGAGCATGTATGCCAACTGAAGTAGTCTTTGTATGGTTTGAAGCAATCCCCTAGACAGTGGTACAAGAGGTTTAATGCATTCATGACTACACATGGATTCTTAAGGAGTGCATTTGATAGCTGTTTGTATCACAAGAAGATGTCTGGTAACTCAATGATTTATTTACTGTTGTATGTTGATGATATGCTTATTGCTGCTAACAACATCACAGAGATAAATGCTTTGAAGAAACTGTTGAGCAAGGAATTTGACATGAAGGATTTGGGAGCTGCAAAGAAAATCTTTGGAATGGAGATTTCAAGAGAAGACGGTGTTGTACATCTTTCTCAAAAGAGGTACATCGAAAAGGTTCTTAAGAGATTCAATATGCATATGAGCAAGCCTGTAAGTACACTGCTAGCGCCTCATTTTAAACTTTCAGAGTTACAAATGCCTCAGTCTGAGGATGAGGTGGAGCATATGTTAAAGGTTCCTTATGCTAGCGCAGTCGGTAGCATTATGTATGCTATGGTATACACACGTCCAGATATTGCTCAATCTATAAGTGTGGTAAGTAGGTACATGGCCAACCCAGGAAAGAGGCATTGGGAAGCTGTCAAGTGGATATTGAGATATCTCAAAGGAGCTTCTAATGTTGGCCTAACCTTTCAAAAATATGAAGGTATTTCAGTCCTCGGTTATGTGGATTCTGACTATGCAGAGGATCTTGATAGAAGGAGGTCCACAACTGGATATATCTTTACTCTCGTTGGTAGTGCCGTTAGTTGAAAATCGACTTTACAGTCGATTGTCGCTTTGTCTACAACAGAGGCAGAATATATGGCGGCAATGGAGGCAGTGAAAGAAGCTATCTGGTTGAAAGGTTTGGTGGAAGAATTGAGTTCGGTTTAGCAGGAATCAACTCTAAAATATGATAGTCAAAGTGCTATTCATTTGATTAAAAATCAAAGATTTCATGAGCGTACTAAACATATAGATGTCAGATTCCATTTCATTCGAGATGTCGTTGAAGAGGGAACTATCAAGGTCGTGAAGGTTATCACAGACGATAACGCTGCACACATGTTGACCAAGATAGTCCCGCTCGCCAAGTTTGCACACTGCAAGGACTTGGCGGGGGTATGCATCAACTGATGCAACTGTGGGAGAACAACTGCTAGGTGGAGCTAGTATGTTCAACAAAGATTTGATTCTTCTTGTTTCTTACAACGGGGTTGCCCAGTAAGCTTAGAAGTTTTGGCTGAGTTGTTCATATGCATGCTCGAAACGCAAACCAAGGCGGAGATTGAAAGAGTTGGTTTGGTTTCTTTGTGGGGTCAAACCCATGTGGAAGAAAATTCCATGTGCCAATTTACTTGGCTAGGAAATGAACTTGGAGGCCAAGCAAAAATTTGTGGAGGATAATTTTCTATTTATTTTTCCTTTTCTTATTTTGTGCTTGGAGCCCAAGTTTGGCCAGGATGGTCATTCTTCATTGTTGAAACCATCCTAAAATTCATAGCAAAATACATTGTAAGAGTAGAGAATTGGTGTATTTGAGATCTCTCCCCTTCTTTGTTAATATATAAAGGTGGTTGTTCTCTGGTGGATGTAGGATCATTCGGATCCGAACCACGTTAAATCTTGTGTTCTTTCTCTTGTTCTTTATTTCACGTTTCCACTAACACATAAAGGTCAAGATGGTAGTCGTACGTTATTACCTGATGATATAACTAAGCCTTGATCCCAGAGTAGTTGGGCTGGCGATATAAATTCTCAATACCGTTTGCACCCATTTGGTCCTGCCTCATTCCACTACTCAATAAAGGTTTAGGTTTTCATACCCAAGTGTTCGGGCTAAAGGTCAATCGAGCTAGAATGGATCATAAAATGTAAGGGTCAAATCCTAATAAAGTAAATTCTAGGTGATTTTTACTCATCTGTTAAGTGTTAAAGTTTTTGTGGGAAGAGATATGTGGTGCCTATACCAGCGGGATAGCTAATTCTCGGCGTATTAGTCAAGATGAGGGCAAGATGGTACAGACACGACCATCATTTAAAAAAAAAGACGATTAGGTCACTAGGTATACTCTACATTTAATATTGACTTGTAAATCTTTAAGCAAATACTCAAAAAAAACTAATCAGACTAAATATAGTCTTGACAAACACCAGATTTAATGGAAGTGTACCTACCACGTAAGCCTTAATCCCATGTCCCAACTGGTTGGTATGGCCTGCAAATTTATCTGTTGAATCCCATGTCCCAACTGGTTGGTATGGCCTGCAAATTTATCTGTTGCTTCATTGTTTTTTGTTTGTCACTAACACAGTTAAACTTGAAAGTAATGAATACAGTTAAACTTGATCTTGCTTCTGCCTACTTGTACCTTCTATTTAGGAGCCCGTCTGGCCATGAGAAATATTCATCTTTTTCCAGAATATTTTTTCACTTTATTTCAAAATTAGTGTTTGGTTATGAACTTTCCAAATCCAACTTGAAGTTGGATTCCAAATTTGGAAAAGTGCTGCTGACCTGTTTTCCAACTCCATCTTCAATTTCAAAGGCTGGTTCAGGAGGGCTTGACAGTCTCTGTCCCAGGGTGTAAGATGTTCCAGATAGTTAAGAAGCTGAAATTGCTCAATCAAGACTTAAAGAAGCTAAATTTCAACACTTTTTAAGAAACATAGTATCTGAGGCTGAGGAGGATAGAAAGGCTCTACAACTAGTTCAGGTCCAATTACAGACTAACCCTTTAAACATGGAATTGCAGGCTACAGAAAAGGAGCAGTATTTGAAATTTAGAAGATCTTCCTACTTTGAAGAATTATACTTGCAGCAGAGGAGTAAAGCTACTTGGCTCAATTTGGGTGATGATAACACTAGTTATTTTTATTCTGTTGTCAAGCACAGGAAGCTAAAGCAAGCTATAACTCAATTGAAGAATGATCAGGGTTTGTTGTTGGAGACTGAACCAGAGAGCATTTCCCATTTCTCTGTTGAGCATTACAAAGATCTTTTAGGGAGGAAGACCCCAGAAAGAATAAGTGCTCATCAAGAGTTACTTAGGAACGGTACTACCCTATCAATAGATCAACAAGTTTAGCTTATGGAGGAGTTCACAAAGAATGATCTCAAGGTAGCTATGTTTGGTATTGATAAGAATAAAAGCCCCGGACTAGATGGGTTTGGAAGTGGTTTTTTTCAAATCTTCGTGGGATATTGTTGGGAAAGCTATTACGGAGGCTGTTCTTGATTTTTTCCAGAATGGGCAATTACTTAGGCAACTGATTGCCACAAATATTGCTCTCATCCCAAGGTTGACCACCCTGAAATTATGCAAGCCAATATAAACCCATAACTTGCTGCAACGTGTTGTACAAATGCATTTCCAAGATGCTATGTAGTAGACTGAAGGAGGCCGTGAGCCATATAGTTGCAGATAATTAGTATGTCTTTGTTCAAGGCAGATCCATGGTCCATAATGTTTTAATATGCCATGATCTACTCAGACACTATAATAGGAAGACTATTCCTAGTTGTCTAATGAAGATTGATCTTAGAAAGGCTTATGATATGGTCAACTGGGAATTTCTAGTCTAGAGGAAGCACTGCAGGGGTTTGGGTTTCCTGCAAAATTCATTATGCTGATTATGACATGTGTGACTGCTCCCAAGTTCACCATTAAAGTGAATGGAGAAGGGCATGGCTATTTTGAAGGTAAGAGAGGCCTTAGGCAAAGAGACCCTGCTTCTCCTCTATTATTTGTGCTAGTGATGGAATATCTATCTAGAGTTCTGTAATGCATGAGTTTGTTGCCTAATTTTAAGTATCACCCAATGTGCAAACCACTCCAACTTAGTCATTTAATATTTGCTGATGACGTGATGGTATTCTGTAAAGGAGAGGAGGGTTCAGTCAGTAGAGTTATTGAGGCATTGAACCATTTTAGTGCTGCTACAGGTCTCCTTGCTAACATAGAGAAGTTTAATTTGTTTGTAGCGGGCGGTAGTGATCAGGGGAAGGCTCAACTACTGGACAAACCAGGTCTCTCACCGGGGGTCTTTCCTAAAATATACTTAGGATTACCAGTGTAATCAAAGAAGTGGAGTAAAATAGAATGCCAACAGTTAGTTGATAAGATAACTTGTAGGATAAAAGCTACATATGCAAGGCAGTTATCTTATGCAGGAGGGCTGCAGGTGCTGAACGCAGTACTATTCTCTATACATAGTTTTTGTGGAGTTGTATTCATATTGCCCCAAAGCCTACTGAAGGCCATTGATGGAATATGCAGGGAGTATCTATGGGGATGCTCAGAGGGGAATAGAAAGGCATCTTTGCTAGCTTGGGACAAGGTCAGTCTCCCTAAAAATAGAGGTGGCCTTAATATCAAAGATTGTAGAACTTGGAATATTGCTTCAGTGGGTAAACTGTTGTGGAAGCTAGTTGTGAAAAATGATTCATTATAGGTGAGATGGGTCCATGGTATTTATATGAAGGCTGATCTAAAAATTCGGACACACAAGGCTCCTCAAGACAGTAGTTGGTACTGGAGGAAAATAAATTCCCTCAAGGGACAGATGCAAGCTTGGTATGCCCAGACTAGATATGTACTCACAGCTGGTGGAGTAAATTAATTACCGGCAGCTATTTGAAGTTAATGGGAGACCATAGCAAACTGGCAGTTGCAGAGCTCATTTGGAACTCAGTGGCTCAGCCAAAGCATAGATTCATCATGTGGCTGGCTGTCCACTGTAAACTACATACAAAAGCAAGGCTGTTAACAATGAACATTCTAGTGGAGGATTCAAGTTGCTGCTTATGTGACAGCCTGGCTGTGGAGACCAGTTCCCATTTGTTTGTGGATTGTTTATGGAGTAATTTGTTGAGAGCAGAACTCATTAGATGGACCAATATACAACTTCAAGCGGGGGAAATGAAGCAAATACTGGTGAACATAAAAAGAAAACACTGGAAGACCTTCCAGAAGGAAGTGATTGCAGCCATATGGGGTGCTATGATTTACCACATATGGAGAGCCAGGAACTAGAGATTGGTTAATGGGATCACACTACAGTGCACAGGCTATAGATGTAGCTGTACATCTATAGCTATTTTTTTAGATACTTGGCATTGCTGTTACTGATTGTAACTAGTTTGATCTGTTGGAGGCTTATTGCCTGTGGCACCCTTCCTGGGAGGTGGTTGTGTGGGTAAATGCTCTTCAAGTGTATTGGTTTTTGCTTGTTAATGGTAATATTCACAAGGTTACCCTAAAAACTCCATCTTCATAAATTTCAAATTAAGTGCTCTCTTCTCTCCTTTGCAAAAAGTATAAACACAACTCCACCTTCATAAACTCCAAATAAAGTGAAAATATTTGTAATCTATGGCCAAACGCCTACTTAATATGATTCATTTCTAATTTTGTTTAATGTTGTATGACTACAAATCCCTCTTAACATTCATACTTCTACAACACTCATCTTGTGGATATGGTAATAGTAGATGCGAGTTTCAAAAAAAATTTGAGCCAAGAAGTGGTAAGTCTGGTAACAGAGTTGCAATGATATATAACCAAAAAACTGCAATAGCTTCCAGAGAGAGAGAGAGAGAGATCCTTGTTCGGAGGAGTTTGACAATCTCTAATCGTGGATGAATGTTATGAGAGAAATATAACTCCAGTTTGTGGAAGAGTATATGGACCACAAAAGTGAGTATCCTTGGAGGATGGAGACTCGGTGTGTTCTATATCAAATGTAAACAAGGAGAAGAAATGATAATTTGAGAAGTATAACTCTAGTTTGAGGAAGAGCATTCACTACAAACATGAGTATCCTTGGAGGATGTAGACTGGATGTGTTTTATGTCAAATGTAAACAAGGAGAAGAAATTTTCTCATCTTGTGGAGCGCTTTTTAGTAGACAAACTAGTGAGACTGCTGAACTGGTTTTACTACGGAAAAGCCTGGTGCTTTGTTGATTTTTTTAAACACCCTCACTGCATTTGGGTTGATATTCAAGGTCATTCCTTTCGTTTGTATCCTGCCAGATCACTAAATTTTCATTATGTTACAGTAGTGCTTCTATGCTACTTATTCAGTGATGGCTAGAGACGATATATAACCTCCATGTTTCTTTCAAAAGTTTTCCTAGTGTATATATCAGCAATGGTATTATATTTTGTTAATAACCTCTCTATTGTTGCTTTTTATCTGTTTTACTGTGAGGTACTCCAGTCTGTTCTTAAGTTCCCTCAGGAATTGGCTCTAGTGTTTGAAAGAGAGAACAATTATCTCTAAAGAAGTCAGGATTTGCTCATTATAATTGTTCAATATTTATTTTCCCACATAACTTATCCTTCTAGCTAGTGGAGCTTTATTTCTATCAAACATGAAGAACTTGACTGGACATGCATTTTATATGGGGACGTCGTAGTAACTCAGGGGAAGAAAATGGCCATTCAGGAATTACACAAACCTAAAACAAGCACACTGACACAAAATACAGAACCAATCTGATTTCTTTTGCTTTTTCCTCCTCCAATACATTAGAGGTTTCTTTCCTTCTGTTGCCTGTAAAATTGAAGAATGCACAATGGAGAAACTTCTGCTCTGTTTTCTCCTCCCCGACAGCTTGCTGAAAGACAACGCAAGTGAGTAAAAGGGAGAAATTTTCAATTTAAGGGACTAGTTTTATAATTAAAAGCTTCAAGGACTTCCCTTGCCATTTGCTCGTACGCACTCAATTATCTGACATGGTGCTTTCAATTTATTGCAGGTTGCATTTAAAACGGGTGATTATAAACAGCAGGTCATATTCATAGGTGGATTAACAGATGGATTTTTAGCTACTGAGTATGTAGCTTTTTATATCGATCTAAACATCCCCCATTTTCATCTGCCCTCTGTTCCTTTTTTTCATTCCCTTGTCAATGTTTATGTTCTTTTCTTCATCTGTTTTCACTTTTTGTTGTTCATGGTCTGGACTAAGGGTCCCTATCAAGTCCTCAAAATATATTGAAACGAAGATGATCTTTATTTTCGAACTGACTAATCAAAAAGAAGTTGATTTTCTATTTATCTGTTCCTTTATTTAACTTGGCTCACTTCAGATCATGAAGTTATGCATTTTCCATCATGGAAATTTTGGACTACAGTCCTCAGTGATTACTTTTAAAACTTAAGATGATTAGCTTGAAATTCTTTTTCACAACTTGTTCCCAAATACTGTATTTGAATTTTGTGCTACTTGATCTTTGTCTTGATCTGTATGTCTTTTCTTTTCTTATGTGGTTTTCCAGTTTTGTGTGTTGGGGGAACCAAGGGCTGAGTTATAGTTTATAGCAACTGTTCTTTTGAAATGCATATAACAAATAGTTTTTTATGTATGCTTATTTTGGTGCGAAAAAGAATTGGAGTCCTTTCTACAAGGGTTAACACACACGCGCACGCGCGCACACACACAGAAGGGAGAAATAAACAAAACAAAAAAAATCAATAGAGGAAAAAATTTAACGACATGAAATCAACAAAGCTCTCCCATGTAAGGAGCCAAACAATCAAATTTGCTCTTGATAGTCCTTCCTGCTTCTTTTGATCTTTTATGGTCTCTAAACTTGATTATCTCCATTGTTGCAGTTACTTAGAACCTCTGGCTATTGCTTTGGATAAAGAGAAATGGTCATTGGTCCAGTTTCTACTTTCATCATCTTATAGTGGATATGGAACCTCAAGCTTGAGACAAGTAATAATCTTTTTATTGAAACATTTCACCGTCATTCAATTGCTATAGATTTTGTACTATGTTTGAGGTACCAGTGAGATGGTGTATTGTACTGCATATTTCCGTTTCATCTTATCCCGTTCAAGTTCTTGACATGCTTATTGGGTTATTCCATCACAGAAGTACTGTGAAAGATAAAAATTACGATCTCTCTCAACTCCTAATTCCTATGGTCCATAGCAACATGTTTTTATATTTGCTTTCTCCTGAAACTCTAAAAAACTTCTAAAGAAGGAAAAACTTTAAATGTGCAATTTCAAGCATGTCTTGGACAGCTGGGAAGACATCATAATTTAGTGCAAATTTGCTCGTGGTTTGTTTGTCAGAAGTTTGGATGCCAAAAATTTGTTAGAAGTTCCTGGTCATAAAGGACTTAAGATGGCTAAGGGCCTGACACAGTTTTAAGGTCAAAAGGAGATAAAAGAAATGGACTAGGGACAATTCAGACTGTTCTCAAGGCTGGAAATCAATGAGGAATTATGGTGAAAATAAAGGGATAAATCACATAATAACTCCTAGATCTCTCGGACATGGAACTTAAGCTAAAGTTTACTTCACATGATTTTGCGGCAGTTGCTTTGGGATCTTTACTGGTTGAACTTTTAATGAACTGAAAATGTTAATATGGTGTTTATACTCGTTAATGTTTGAAGAAACCTAAGCTAAGATTCTTTCGCTTTATTTTAAGGCAGTTGCTTTGGGATCTTTAATCGCGGAACTTGTTTTTAATAACAATAGTTTCCTGGTCAGCTTGCCCAAAGTCGACTATTCCACTGAGTACCTGCTAACCTCCCACTTGCACAGATACTGAGTAGCTCTACCCTCCAAGGCGTAGGCAGATCAGAAGAAACCTCCTACTGTTTTTTGTCTATGTTAGGATTTGAACCTTGGTCTCCAAAGTTGCACTTGCTTCATTGACCACTAGGCCACACCTTTGGGTGCTACTCAATGAAACTTTTGATGCATTGAAAATGTTAGTTTAGTGCTTATAAGTATTAAGCTTTCAGGAACATTGAGTAGAATTCCTATTGGATTGTTTAAACCCTCAAACAGTTCCATCCTCATCTTATCATCCTCACCTTTCCTACTCTTCTTGTATAACTGGAAATGTTGCTGCCAGTTCTTATATATTCTCGTTCAGAAGTGCATGAAACTTGGCCGAAAGATGTCATTCCATTCAATGATTGAGTTTAGCATTTTGATTAGTGGTTTCTTGAGACCGATGGTTAAAGAGTATTAGTACAAACCTCCTATACCCACTCTCCACAAACAAAACCAAAAGAAAATCTGATCTACAACAGAACAAGGTTTATGTATGATTCTTGACCAATTTATGGTGTCATATATATATACCTATTAAATGTACAACATTGCATCGACTAATATGTTTTGCTCAGATGCCAAGTTCATCTTCACCTGAAATCCTCAGGTCCCAGATCTGCTTTTGTATAAATGGTTAATTTCCTATTTTAGTCTTCGTTTTAATTCTCAAGAAAGCTTGTTGTTATGGCTATGTGTGACATCTTAACATCTGTTCAAAATATCTCACTTATGTATGCACCATGCTCAAGAATGTGTCGTGTCTGAATAACAATAGTTTGTGAGCAGTAAACATTGGAATCTGCCTGATGTAAGTTAACAGTAGGAGATGTTTAAGCTATTTACTCTTTTCTTGCATTTGTGAGCTTTACTTCCTTCTATCTTCGATATGTTCTAAAGGACGCAATGGAGCTTGATCAGTTGATAAGTTACTTGATAAACAAGGAAGACTCTGAAGGTGTTGTGCTGCTTGGACACAGTACTGGCTGTCAGGTAGGTATTTTTATCTTTGGGTGAACGTGTCCAATTTTTTTATGCTACTCTTGTTAAGTTGATTATTGCATGAAGCATGATGAGAGGGGAAGCTGACTTTCTCTATCTGTATACAGGATATTGTGTATTACATGCGCACAAATGCTGCATGCTCCAGAGCAGTCCGTGCAGCCATATTGCAGGTAATCCCTGCTTAAAAATAGTACTTTTAAGTTTGCTTGTTTTGGTAAAATTAAATCCAATGCATGCCTCTACCATTTTAGCTATGAATCTGCTAAATTATTGCATCTCAATGTTATTCTCCAAAAAAAAAAAAAATCTGCTAAATTATTGTATCTCAATGCTCATGATAGCACACACGGTCCTTCGAGTTTATGTTTTATCCAAGTGTATCTTTCTGTCAGTGAGGAAAAGGAAATTTGTAAAATGGGCAGTCTGTGCCTCTTGAATCTGTATCATTTTGAACATGCATTGCGACTCTTGCAGTTACTAATAAATGACCTGAACTAACATTTAGTTTGAATAGAGCTAAGGTGGAAGTTAATTGGGTTCGGGGTAAATGTAGTTTCTGGGTACTGGATTAGTTAGCGGTTCTTACCGATGATTTTATGTTATCTGGATATTATTTTTCTTTCAGCATCAACCATAATGTTATTTTGGCTTTTCAGGCTCCGGTCAGTGATCGAGAATATAAAGCCACTCTTCCTGATACTGCTGCAAATATTGATTTGGCCTCAAACATGATAAGTGAAGGTCGTGAATCAGAGTTAATGCCAAGGGAGGCAAATCCAGATGCCCCAATTACTGCCTTTAGGTACTAGTGAATCTTAAGTCTAGTTTCTTTCTCATAATTACTGTATTCTACTACTTTCTGGTCATAGTTCTACTGAATTTTACTTCAAAGGATGCCAACTATATGTCGTAAAAAGTATGCCTCAAGTTAGTGTTCACAATTACAAAGTTGTGATGATGGAAAATAAGTTTTCAAATAATAACTGTGAGAAAGAAAGGAGAAAAATATTATTGAATTGTGTTTACATTATTACACTGAGCCTATATATTGACACTACATATATTCCTTTTCCATGTAGAGGAGACTATATACAATCCTATTCCTACTCTAACACTCCCGCTCAAGTTGATGAATATAAGTCATAGGTACTGAGCTTGTTATAGATGTAACTAATACGAGGACCAGTGAGGGACTTTGTGAATATATCTGCAAGCTGATTACTTGGCTTCAAATTTTGTAACAATATCTCCTGAGTCACACAATTTCAATATGCTTGGTCCTCTTGTGAAATACTGAATTTGATGCAATACGAAGGTAGGAAGGGCCGCTTGATTATCAACACTCAAGTTCCATCTAATCGATTTCTCCAAATTTTATTCTCTGAGCAATTGTTTGATCCAAAATAGCTCACAAGTTGCTATTGCCTTTGCTTGATATTTTTCCTTTTGCACTAAATCGAGCAACCACATTTTGTTTCTTACTCTTTTGGGAACAATGTTGCTTCTTACTAAAACACAATATCTAGATGTAGAGAGTATATCAGAAGGTGATCTTGTACAATCAACATCTGTATATTCAACGATCTGCTCATTGCCTCGATCCTCAAAGAATAGTCCTTTACTTGGAGATAACTTTATATATCGTAGAATGCCAACAACTGCATCCCAATGACTATCACACTGAGAATCCATAAAACTGACTTATAACACCATAGGAAAAGAAATGACAGGTCTGGTCACTGTGATATAATTCAACTTACCAATCAACTGCCGATATCTTTCAAGATCACTGAGTGGCTTCCCCTGTCCTGGCAGGAGTTTAGAATTCGAATCTATGGAAGTGTCAATGGGTCTACATCCCATCATTCCTGTCTTCTCAAGAATGTCTAAGTCCTACTTTTGTTGTGAAATTACAATACATGATTTGGACTGAGAAACTTCAACACCTAGAAAATACTTCAGTCTGCCAAGGTCTTTAGTCTGGAAATGCGGAAAGCAATGCTGCTTTTAAATTAGTGATGCCATCTTAATCATTGTAGGTGATAACGATATCATCAACATAAACCACCAAATAAATACACAGGTTTGGAGAAGAATGTTGATAAAACACAAAGTGATTTGCTCCACTGCGAGTCATGTCAAACTCCTGAATTATTGTGCTGAACTTCTCAAACGAGGCTTGAGGAGGAGACTGTTGCAGACCATAGAATGACTGGCAGAATCAACATACCAGGCTACTGGACTCCCTGTGAGCAAAAGACTAGGTGGTTGCTCCATATAAACCTCCATCTCAATGTCACCATGAGAATGTCATCATGGAGAAAGCATTCTTAATGTCTAACTGTTAGAAAGGCCAATGGAGGAATACAACCATGGATAGAAAGAGACGGACAAATGCTATATTAGCCACGGGAGAGAAAGTATAATTGTAATCAAGCCCAATTATTTGAGTATACAGCTTGGAAATTAGGCGAGCCTTAAATCAATCAACTTGGCTGTCCAGACCAGCTTTGTGTCACGGATTTAGACTTCCACTAAGTACATCGTGCAGCACTTGACAACTCGCTCACGAATCTTTCACGATCTTACAAGCTCAAGTAAGCCTCTTAAAACTAGATCGCTAAGGGAACGCTAAATTGAAAAAAAGACGAGATTTTCTAAAGGAAGTTGGTTATCAAAAAAAGAATTTCTAAAGGAAGCTTTTATATTGCTCAAGACTTGGAAGATTTTTGTTTGATGGCTTTACAAATGGATGTCCCTCTATTTATATTACTTACCTACGGGCAAATATGTAAATGATAATTATTCTACAAGTTCCTCATACATACAAAATGGTCCTCTCTCTAAAATTTTCTACAATGCTAGAAGATTCCAAGGACCTTCCATGCAAATTCAAGGGATTCTAGGATTTTCCACGGGAAATCTCCCTATTTCTCTAGAATATCCACCAAGGACTAGTTTCCTTCCTATGTAATCCTTCCACATAAGCAACTTTGTCCATGTGGTGCCTAGGTGGCATGATGACGTGGCGGGTCATCACACTCTCCCCCACCTGATGTTGCGACGCCCGCGGCGCATCGTTGCTGCATAAACTTTCAGATTTTATCTTTGAAATGCCTCAAGTCTTCATATTGTTTCCATGTGGCTTCCTCCGGCAATTGCCCTTCTCAGTGACCGTCGACTCCTCTTTCCACAAGTTGCATGGCCGATAATTGTGTTTGTCCTTCCATTTTGGCACTTTAAACATGGGCACCACACACGATCCTTCTCGCTCTATTACCAAGAGTCGTTGGAGGTAGAGATATATCATAGTATGACAATTTTGGAAGAACTCTTGCCCAAGAATTATGTCAAAAGATATCTACAAGAGCGATGGTGAAGTTGGTTTTACCTTGGCACTTGCCCAACATGATGCTTACTCCATTAGCGACTCCACACACGAGAGTCAGTGGCACATTGACTATCTTGAGACGGCTATTGCTTGGACTAAAACTTAAGCCCAACTTTGTTGTTGCTTCCTTGGTTATGACGTTAGCCTCTGCACCTGAGTCGACCATAGCACGAGCGGGTCGACCATTGATGGTGATGTCCACACACTGGGTGTTGTATTTTTTCGGCTTCTCTAATTGCTTTGCGATAACTCTGCATAGTTCTATCATGCCTAATTGTGTGTGCTTGAACCTTGCCTTTGTTCTTTTGCATCTTTCTCTTTTTATTTACGTAATATAGCGGCAAGGGTCTTCAGTTCAGGACACTTTGCATAGCTATGTGGCCCACCACATTTGTAGCAATCATTTCCCTTCACAGTTTGCGCCTTCCTCTCTGCATAATTTTGGTGTCCAAACTTCTTGCCCTCGAACGTTTTGGTGTTATGATTCTTGGGATTTGCATGTTGCTCCTTGCTTTCGCCATGATCTCCACCTATGGTATGACTACTCATCTCATTATCTTTTGTCATGCTTGTAATACCTAAAGTTCATCAAAGCTTCTGCCTGTATAATGGCTTCATCGATAGTACTAACATGTCGACGTTCGAACTCCATCTTGGCCCATTTTGTGGCCCATCCATGAAGTGGAATTGATAATGATCCTAATCGGACAATTCGAATCGATATTGAAAACACGGAATTAAACAACACAAACAATTAAACCAAGGGAGAAAGAGATTTGAATCAATGAAAGAGACTCAATAGCAATCTCAATTCTCAAATCATCAAAAAGTTTGAATGAAAAATCTAAGGCAACTATTTATAGTTATTGCCTTTACAAAAATAGTCCAAAATTGGCTATTCAGGAAATAACCCATAAGGGCCCTTCTTGATTGCCCAAATGACATCTTGATCGCCCATGGCCTTGTGCATTTGTTGCTCCATAGCTTCCCCCAAGCTCCAAGCTATCATCCATATGTGGAAGCCCCTCCTAATATACTCTAAGATAACAGTGCTCGTATCAGGAATAACATGTCTTCATCTGTGAGGTTGGGAATCTGAAGCGTAAGAGTGGCGAACTCCTTCACGTATGCACACATGCTGCTTGTTTGCTTCAACTCTCGGAACCTGCGCTTCACCTCATAGATGACATTGTTAAGAAAGAAAGCCCTCCCGAACTCGGCTCGAAATTGCTCCTATGTGTTGATGGTGCAATGCCCCTTCTCCATCTCGGACTCCTTCCATTTCCACCATTGCATGACCATCTCCGAGAGGTATAGAACGACAATGTTGGTCTTTTTCTCATCACTCTTCGCCCTATTGCACTTGAAATAATTGTCCAAATGCCAAAGGAAATTCTCTACTTGGGCATCACGAGTGCCTTTGAACATTGGTGGCTTGGGAGCCTCAATCTTGGTCTCCCTCTCTTTGTTGGATGTCGCGGACCCTCTAGCTTCAATATCCCCCTCGAGTGCCTACATCTTGGCCTTCATGGTCTCAATCGTGCTTAATGCTTCCATAAGCCAGCACTCCAAGGAAGTGATGGTTTCTCATCTCCAACTCTTTCTAAATATTGTCACCCTCCTCAAGGGTGAAGTCTTCAAGAGTCTTGAACTTGTCGTTGACCTCATTCACCTGTTTACCGAAAATCTCCACAGCCTACCTTACCTTGTCAACCCTCGCGATCCACTCTATTCCAGGCGTGACGTCTTTGGACACCTCCTTATGTTCGGCGTCACTCGCTTCAGTGGACGAAGGTGAGTGGGATGCCAGCACTTTGCTTGGTGTAGGGTCGAACAATAGTTCCTCACTCTTCTTATGATTCCTTCTCCCCAGCATCCTATTTGAGTTAGTGGTGCTAGCGGCGTTAATGATTCTCTAGTTTGTCATTCCCTAGTATTAACCTTTGCTCTGCAACGTTGTCACGGACTTAGACTTCTACTAAGCACATCGTGCGGCACTTGACAACTCTCTCACGAATCTTTCACTATTTTGCAAGCTCAAGTAAGCCTTTTTTAAAACTAGATCGCTAAGGGAACACTAAATTGAAGAAAGAGACGAGAATTTCTAAAGGAAAGTTTTATATTGCTCAAAACTTGGAAGATTTTTGCTTGATGATTTTACAAATGGATGCCCCTCTATTTATACTACTCACCTACGGGCAAATATGTAAATAATGATTATCCTACAAGTCCCTCAAATATACAAAATAGTCCTTTCTCTAGAATTTTTTACAATGCTAGAAGATCTCAAGGACCTTCCATGCAAATTCAAGGGATTCTTGGATTTTTCATGGGAAATCTCCCTATTTTTCTAGAATATTCCACTAAGGACTAGTTTTCTTCTTATGTAATCCTTCCACATAAGCAACTTTGTGCCATGTGGTGCCTAGGTGGCATGATAACTTGGCGGGTCATCACATTTGACTGCATAAACCCAACGACAACCAACATTGGATTTACTTGAAGGAATACGAACAAGCTCCAAAATATCACTCGTATGTAAAGCAAACATCTCGTCAATTATAACATGCCTCCATCATGGATGAGAAAGTGCTTTCACCTATAGACTTAGGGATGAAAACACAGGACAAAGATGATATAAAGGCATAATGGGGTGATGACGGATGACTGATGATAACTTAAAAAGGTATAATGGGGGTCAGTATTACGAGTGGATCATATACCTTTTTGAAGTGCAATCGGTTGACTAGGTGGTGGCACTATGGATGGAGGTGTAGAAGTAACTGTAGATTCCTCAAAAGTCTATATAGGTAAGACCTCAGATATATCAGAATGATCAAAAGAAAATGTAAATAAGGATGAGATTCAAAGCATGTGACATTGCTTGACATAAGATATCGATGGAGATCGTGAGAAGCGATGCTAACCTTTTTGAATTCGAGAATAATTAATAAAAGCGCATTTGAGAGCACGAGGGGCTAATTAATCTTTTCCCGAGGTTAAGTTCTGAGAAAAAACATGTGCTCCTAAAGACATGAGGGGGAAGAGAGTAAAGAGTAATTGAGGAAACAATATTGAATAAAGAATCTGATTCTGAATGGAAGATAAGGGCATTCGATTAATTAAATAGAAAGATTGTTAGAACTGCATCGCCCTAAAAACTTCCATAGGATTGAATGAGAAGAGTGTGATCAGTCTTAATTAGGTGCCTGTTCTTCCTCTGCGCTATCCCATTTTGTTGACGGGTGTACAGACTCATGTCTGATGAATAATTCCTTGTTGAGTTATAAACTGCTGAAACTGAGAGGACAAATATTCTAAGGCACTAAAAACTTCCATAGGATTGAATGAGAAGAGTGTGATCAGTCTTAATTAGGTGCCTGTTCTTCCTCTGCGCTATCCCATTTTGTTGACGGGTGTACAGACTCATGTCTGATGAATAATTCCTTGTTGAGTTATAAACTGCTGAAACTGAGAGGACAAATATTCTAAGGCACTATCAATACAAAAGGTAAGGTATGCGTACAACTCTACCCTCCCCAGACCCCACTTTGTGGGACTACACTGGGTATGTTTTTGTATCACTACAAAAGGTACAAATAGAGACACCAAATTGATTTTGTATTTCAGCACAAAAACTCTTGAATATAGGAAACAACTCAAAATGATCTTTCAGTAAGGAAATCCAAGTATATCTTGAATAATCATCAATGAAACTAACAAAATAATGAAATCCTAAGGTCAAACAGACTCTACTAGGACCCCAAATATCATAATGAATTAAGGGAAAAAAAAAATTCTGCACTAGTCTAAGCACTACGTGGAAAGGTAGAGCGAGTGTGTTTCCCAAGTTGACACGACTCACAATTTAGTGTGGACAGACTAGACAAACTAGGCACCATCTTTTGTAGGTTGAACAAACTCAGATTTTCCCAAATGTTTGTGAATTAAATTTGGAGGATCTATAATCGAACATGCTATGGAGGAATTAAGAGAAGGTAGTAGAGACCTTGTGATTCATGTCCTACGCCAATCGTTTGTCCCGTATTGCGGTCCTGTATAACAAAAGAATCATCAAGAAATATTATGCCACAATTTTGGACACAAGTCAAACGACTGACCGATGCAAGATTAAAAAGACAATTAGGGACATAAAATAGAATTTAGAGTGACAGAGGATAGGGATTAGCTTGTTCAACTTCTTTTTCTTTTGTTTGGATCCCATTGCCTAAAGTAACAGCTGGAAGAGTAAATAAATAATATTTGACAAAAGTAATTTATCACTAGAAATATGATTAGAAGTGTCGGAGTCCACAACCCATGATCCAAGGTTTTTAGACTGTGCGACTGAGGCTACTTGTGAAGATGTCTGCTTACTTTTTTGATACTGAAGGAACTCATTATATTCATCTTTAGATAAATAGACCCATTGATTAGCTGTAATGTCAATATGAGCAACATGAACATTCATTCTTGGGTGATCGACCATGAGAGAATAGCATACTTCACGAATGTGTCCAAGTCTATTACAATAACCATACTTAGGTTGAGATCTTCCAAAACGATCTCCTCGTCGATTCATCATGAACTGCGATGTTCGATTTTTTGATCTCCTCATTAAGGGTTCTGAATTAATCGTAGGACTTGAATTTTCAACTCCCATAGTTTTGGAATTAGAAACTCGAAGCCGACAGACATGATTGGATTGAGGAGAGGTCTAGGATGCTGTTGAAAAATAAGATTGCAAAGTTGATCCAGAAGGGTTGCACTCTTCAGATGCTTGAAACAACCCGGAAAGAGTCAAAAACCTCTATTGAAACAGTGAAGAATGCCGAGAAAAATCAACCATACTGTTCCAGTGACTGAAAAATAACCAAATTGCGACGGGTTGAGTCGGAATAGCCAGGCGCACCGCACCACAAGAACAAAGAATCAGCTTCCAAAGTCGTCCAGAAGCTGGAAAACTCGCTTGAAAATTGATCGGAACTTGAAGAAATTGTATGGGTAAGCTCAGATTTACTAGGCGACGCACATGCCAGCGCGTGGGTCGGAAAGCTTGTCAGAAAACTGATTGTCGACGGTGCATGGGGGATGGTGACGGGTCTTCTGATGGTTTTTTTTGTTTTTTTTTTTTTTGGGGGGGGGTTTGGTCGCCTGAGGCTGATCTACTTTTGGGTGGCGTTGGTTTTTTGCACAACACCTCCAGAGAGGGATATTGACGGGAAAACCCTTAGGTCACTGGAAAATTGCACAGAAATTTTTTTTCCCAAAAGAAGCTGGTATTTTGCACAGCTATATTTTCTCACCAATGCTCTGATATCATGTGAGTAATAAAGGAGAATATTATTGAATTGTGTTAACTACATTATTACACTGAGCCCTATTTATTGACGCTACATTATAATCTTTTTCCCCGTAGGAGACTATACAATCCTGTTACTAATCTAACGAAAACCATGAACAAATTGCAATAAGATCCTTTCTTGCGCCTCATTGAACTGTAATTTTTGTAATAGGGCAAGGTATTGAGGATGATTTGAAAAAGCCTCACTCTAGAGAGGTCCTTCAGCTTTCAGGGAGTTCTGTCACGAAGCATAAGTAACTTCGCTTGCATATGTCATATCGATACAGCTGTCTGTTAATAAAAATTTCTAATGAAAAGAAAGAATTTGAGCTGCTGGGAGAACTTGTTTTTCATGGAAATCCTGAAAGACGATCGAATAGTTTTCATACATATGATCATAGATGGCTGTAGGACGGGGGTTTAGTGGGTTCAACTAAACATTGCGTTTGGCCCTAACTATGTATACATATCTAAAATATGTTCAAAATGTATACATATAGAAAGATTATCGCTTTTGGTCCCGCTTATATTATTATTGGGTGTGGTTATACATATCGTTTCTTGCCCCTATACTATTTCTTTTCTACACTGCTGTATCTTGAGCCGGGGGTCTTTCGGAAACAGCCTTTCTATCTCACATCTGCAATAGTGGTATGGACTGCGTACACCTACCCTCCCCAGACCACGTGGTGGGATTATACTGGGTATGTTGTTGTTGTTGTTGTTGTTGTTTGAATGAACTCTCTAGATCCTGACTTCGCCCTTTGCATGTGATGGAGGTCTAGGTAACTGAATAACTAGTTGGTTTACATGTTTGGACTCAAGTGTTTGCATACTCTTTTCTACAGTTGAAGTCTTCCTGATAACTATATGTTTGACAGATATCACTCACTTTGCGCATACAATGGTGAGGATGACTTGTTTAGTTCCGACTTTAGTGATGACCAGCTGAAGCAGAAACTTGGGCACATGTCAAACACTCCTTGTCAGGTAGGTGACCAAGTCCATTCAAGTTTCGAAAGCTATTTTTTCCTTTATAGTTTCTGCATAAAAAGGTCTCTAAGCCATGTAATTTTTTAATTTTTTTTTGAGTTGCATGGCAAAAGAAAGTGGACATTTTTAATTTCCTGGCACTAGCTTTAGTAGTTGATAACCATCCACCCTTGACATTTTTCACTTGGGACCTAAGAATCTCCATTGATTTACAAGGATAAAATGGCAGTGTTCTAATTAGCACCTGCTCTCTGTAGGTTATATTTTCCATGGGTGACGAGTACATTCCAGAATATGTTGACAAGAAAGCATTGGTTGATAGGCAAGCACAAAAACTTTGTTAAACTTAATCCGTTTACAGTTTGTGATGATGGTGATGTTGGTGATGCTCTTCCACAGACACCTTTGATGTGTTCTTGTTACTTGACCATAGTTCTTGTCTCTGTCTTGTGCAGATTGTGCAGAGCTATGGGTGGTGCTGAAAAAGTTGAAATTGAATACGGGAACCATTCTTTATCTAACAGAGTCGTAGAAGCTGTTGAAGCTATAATGAGCTTTGTTAAACGAGAAGGTCCAAGCGGGTGGGATGATCCATGGAACTAAACGTTTGATCCTGCAACTTCAATGAATTACTTTGCCTTTCACATTCTTTATTTCTATGTATCCTATCATTTATGTACTACAGGTAGATGAAAGTACAATTTTTTTTTAACCTAGTGAAATGGTAGTTTAGACCAACGTATCTTTTCTCTCCATTCTTTGTTTTGTCATGAGTTTTGTAATTTATTCTATGCAAGATTAGAAATTAGCAATGGGGATTGAATTTCTGTCTCCCTTTTATTTGAATCATACTTGATCTTTTATCTAAAAGCAGTGGACATCCGTAGAGGCGAATGTAACCTTTTTGCTATAGATTCATTTGAACCCATAATTTTCGACGTGCAATATGGTTACATATATAAAAAAACTTATGAAAATGTCAATAAATATTAGAACATGTTTTCAGGGAGGAGTATATGAAATTGCCAAATTGGTTGTCCCATATGGAGTACGAAATGTCGGAGAGAACAGAACATGTTACTGGGAGATGCTATATATCCTAGGTTACATGTGAGGTAGAGATAATGTTATGGATCTGAATATTTCATTGTAAAAGTGTGTTCTAGTTTGTATATATATAATTTTATATTAAATTAATTTGAAGATTTAAATCAAACATTAAATAAAATACTTTTATATTGCTGATAGACAATGATAAAAGTTGACTAAATTCTACTGCATTATAATGGAAGGATTCTTAGTAGGAAGATTGTAAGTGTGATGGGTAATAAAATTAAAATAAATTGCGTTAGGTCCATAAATTAGATGTGAAATTGTGGGAAGATTCACTTATGACAACTATATAAATTCAATTGAAAACAAAAGTGAAATGAAAAAGTAGTAAAAAATTTCGAGGATGTTATAGACTATTAGGTACTACTAAAAAAACAACTATTTTCCCATTAAAAATTATTCAGTGGTTATTTCCATAGATATGTTGATTGAATCAATAGAAAAAGAAAAAAATAATAGTATAAAAATTTAGAAAGCTTCTCAGCAGTGAGAATATGTTTTCACTATGCATTTTCCGGTGAGCTGATTTGATGAAAAATAAATAAGAAATTGTGTTTCGTAGTATAAATTTTCCAGTGAATGCGATGAAAAAAACCTCGATTTCTAATAATTAAAGGATCGTGGACAAGATTAGTAGTGATTGGCGGGGGAGCTAGGGTGGTCATGTGGACGGCTTTGTCCTTTTTCTCATCACCAAGATTATGTTGTGACAAATGGCAATTATAAAATATAATACGACAGAATTTTAAAAATATAATATAATAATATAGAATAAGATTAAATATTGTATCTATTACTCCCTCTGTTTCAATTTATATGACATATTTTTCTTTTTAGTCAGTCCCAAAAAAAATGATATATTTCTATATTTGGTAACAATTTAACTTTAAAATACTCACTTTACCCTTAATGAAATGATTTACAACCACACAAATATCTATAACTCATTTTAGACCACAAGTTTCAAAAGTCTTCCTTTATTTCTTAAACTCCATGCCAAGTCAAAATATATCACATAAATTGGGACGGAGGGAGTATTGCCAAGTGGAATGAGAAACTGGAGGGATAAGAATTCAAATTTCAGCAAAAAGGAAAAAGAAAAACTAAAGCAAGTGATTTCTTTCTCATTTTCTAAACTATGTCGTGGAAGAAGCCAGATATCAAGTAATGGTATTATAATTGACATGTTGAAAAATTGGATTTGACTCAGATGTTACTGCTAATAAAGCAACGTATTAAGATATAAAATATTGAGACTTTATTCTACATATTTGGTTCGCAACAATTTAACTTTTTTATGTTTCAACTTTTAACCTTAAATTTCTAATTTTTCCACTTTAGAAGGCATTTTGGTCATTCGAGGGCATTATAGAGTTGATTAATTCCGTATTACTAATACTTTTTCTGTGATATTGAGTAATACTTGGAAAATATAGACTGCTACTCCACTAATAAGTATAGATTACTTAGTAATCCCTTTAGCTTTTTTCTCGTCTATTTTAAATAAAAATATATATAAGGTATAGTTATTAAGTAAGTTACTCATATTTATTACATGTTTGTTGAGAATTTAATCTACATCTACATTTACAATATATTAAAGTGTGAAAACTCTTAGAAAAGTGATTTGAACTTTTTGCCCTTCATTAAAAATCTTTGCAATAGATAAAACTGTCATTTTATGTATTTTCCCTAATTATTATTTATTATATTTATAATATTAAATATTAACTATAATAAATATATGGTAAGTTACAAACTCCTAAAATATATAGGAGACTCCTAAATATATAAGAAGTAAATATATGGGAAGTTTGAATACTCTCTCCGTTCGTTTTTACTTGTCATTATTTTCCTAATTGAATTTTCATTTTTACTTGTCACTTATGACATATCAAGAAAAGATAATATTTTTTCTTATTTTACCTTTAGCATTAATTGCTTATTCTCCAAACCATTTCAAGACATATTACTTCTAAACAACAATTAATAGGGATAGTATATATATTAAAATAATCATATCAATAATTGTTTTCTTAATTGGTGTGTCATATCAAAAAAGTGACAAGCAAAAGCGAACGGAAGAAGTATAAGAGAAGTTTTATTTTTGTACAAACTCCGAAAATATATGAAAAGACTCTTAGATATATGAGGAGTAAATTAAAACTTCTAAATATATGAGTATAAAATTTTTCAACGAATTGATTCTTTATTTTTATTTTTTTTAAAAAAAAAAGGCAATGAAGGCTATTTTATCTAAACAAAAGGAAAGAACAAGTTAACAAACTTTTTTTTTTCCCAAGCTTAAACTCTTTAAAAAAAAAGGCTAAAACTCCTAATGTATGCGTTTAGTTTATTACTCATGTTATTCTAATATTGATAGATAATTATGGAAGAAAAATAAAAAAATACTCCCTCCGTCTCATTTTATGTGTCGCCATTTTCTTTTTAGTCCGTCCTAAAAAGAATGTCATATTTCCTTATTTGACAACTATTTAATGGCATCATCCCCATTTTATCCTTACTGGATCCCACTTAATAAGGAAAGACAACTAAAAATAGACATTAAAGTGACTTTAAGAGGGGCAATTTTGTAAACTTTACAAAATCATCATTTATTTCTTAAACTCCGTGCCCGATCAAAAGGTGACACATAAAGTGAGACGCAGGGAGTACTATATTTTGGTGGTTCTTTTTGGGAGAAAAAGATTTTGGACTTCTATAAATTGAGAATTCTTTCTTTCTACAATAATACAATAACATCTATAATGTAGTAATACTCAAACAAGTCTTATTCGGGGGAGATTATTCTCTCGATAATTTTTTATTTTTTATATCAGTCATATTTTTTATTTTTTATATGATTCATAGATTATTCTCTTAAAAAAAGGCATATCTAGGTTGTTCGTTGTTGTTTGATTTAGATTTTTTTTATGTTAGAAAATTATATTGATAATATTTGATTTGTTTTGAACTGATTTTGCAAGTATCTTGAAAACGTACTACGATGATAATATAGATTCAGTTGATGAACAAAATTTGGAAGGTAAACTAATTTTAGAGATCTTCTTTTGTTTAATCATTGCTACGTACCAAGCAGGAAACTTTTTTGATGCATTTAAATTGAAGAATTCGAAGTATCTGATTAAGGCTCGGAGGAGTTCAAAACCATTTCACCATAATCTGATAACCGGGATAAAAGTCAGGAGCTTCAACTTCTTAAAAAAATGTTTATAGTAATGTGTCTAACATTGTTTACAATATTCATGTATATGAACAAATATTAGCCTTTTTTTTCAAACTTTGTGACGATTAACACAAACTATGCGTGAAAAGAATCTCAAAAGATGGTTAAGAGTTGGGTTGCATAAAAATAAAACTTAAGGGTGTAAAACCTTTATACATGAAACTTACTAATTAAGTAGAACAACTACGTTTGATTAAAAAAAAAAAAAGTAGAACAACTAAGTACTAAGCATCAATTTATGACTTGACTTCATCGTCTTTTTTAAGACTTCACTATTGATTTAAACGAAGGTAATTTAAAGTTAACTTTATGCAGTATGATTTTGTACTACTTTAATTTTTATAGCTTAATGACCAATTGACGTTATACACACGTGCAAATTACACTTGACTAGTAATAGTAAAAAGGACTACTTCTTTAATGTTATTATGCTACGGGTATAGTTAGAAACAATAATCAACTTTGGTCTTGAATTTCTAAAGTAACACTTATTTGGGACAAATTTTTAAAGTAAAGGGACAATTAAAATGGAACGGACGAAATATTATGAACTAAGTACGTACCAAACATTGAATTAAATATACTCTCTTTTAAAATTAATTAAAGTAACTCTTACCAATTGACGTTATACACACGTGCAAAGTACTACTTCTTAAAAAAATGTTTATAATAATGTGTCTAACATTGTTTACAATATACATGTATATGTGCAAATATTAGCCTTTTTTTTGAAACTTTGTGACGATTAACACAAACTACACGTGAAAAGAATCTCAAAAGATGGTTAAGAGTTGGGTTGAATAAAAATAAAACTTAAGGGTGTAAAACCTTTATACATGAAACTTACTAATTAAGTAGAACAACTAAGTTTGATTTAAAAAAAAAAATAAGTAGAACAACAAAGTACTAAGCATAAATTTATGACTTGACTTCATCGTCTTTTTTAAGACTTCACTATTGATTTAAACGAAAGTAATTTAAAGTTAACTTTATGCAATATAATTTTGTACTACTTTAATTTTTATAGCTTAATTACCAATTGACGTTATACATACGTGTAAAGTATGTAGACTTGACTAGTAATATTAAAAAGGACTACTTCTTTAATGTTATTATATTACGGATAAAGTTGGAAACAATAATCAACTTTGGTCTTGGATTTCTAAAGTAACACTTATTTGGGATAAATTTTTAAAGTAAAGGGACAATTAAAATGGAACGGACGAAATATTATGAACTAAGTATGTACCAAACATTGAATTAAATACTCTCTTTTAAAATTAATTAAAGTAACTCTTGAGAAACAAAACACGATAACTAATTTGGTCGGATTGGTATACCTTGAAAGTGCTGGTGCTCTACACTAAAATTTTGTGCTTTCGAACAAAGATAAACGTGAATTAATGTGTCCATTTTTACAGATTCCCAATAACTATAAGTGGATGAATTATCTGTGAGGAAATGATATCTTACCTACTACTCACGTCGTTTGGTGATGACATTAAATGCATATGTCAAAAATTGGTTGCAAATAATTCATATCATTATTTGCATCCCCAAAAATTCACAAACCACCCGCTACCCCTATTGCTTTATCTTTGGGTCTCATCTTATCCTTTTATCACTGCCTCGAACGTCTACCTCCAAGCAGCTCAATAAATACTCTATTTATTAAATAATGGAGTATGAACTTATCATCATTAAATAATTTAATAAAATGAATATTAGTTAAATAAAAAAAGCCTATATATAAATATTTTATTATGAACTTATTATGACGGGCCACCAGGTGTACGTTTCCAGTCTTGTAGCTCTAGTGCTCTGGAACAAGGCAAGCTAACATCACAAGCAGTGGCGGACCCAGAATTTTAAGGTTGTGGGTGCTGAGCTTTCTTTATAGTAAAGTCACTACTGATCATAAAATAAAATAGAAGTGTAAAATTATTTGGCCTCAAGCGGCAAGTAACCATTCTAACTTTGAAAGTGCATATCTAGACACCTTAACTTGTCTCAACTAGCAACTAAACACTCCAACTTGTCCTCAATGTATCTCGTAGACACCCGATGTTGACGTGACACAGAAATTTTAAGGTATCTAGATGATCATTTTAAAAATTTGAGTGTTCAACTGATACAATAGAGATGATTTTAGGTGTTTAAATGTTAGATACTTAAAGTTGAAATGCTTACTTGCCCGCTGAAGTCAAGTTTAAATGTCTATTTATATACTATGTTTTAAAGAAAAATTTAAAAACAAAACATTAAAAAGATTATTTGATAACAGTAATTAAAAAAAAAGGTAACAAAAAACCATTAGAAAAAGTGAACTAAAGAGGGTTTTTTTTTAAAAAAAAAAAAAAAAAAAGAAGAAGAAGAAGAAGAAGAAGAAGAATATATCTTGGAGAAAAGGAAAAGTCAGGCGGGGAAAACTAATGGAGTAACAAACATAAGAATTTTTAAGTTAAAAATTAAAATAAGGAGAAAAAGAAGAGGGGAGCACTCTTAAAAATGTGAGCTTTCTTTAGATTCGAACCCGTACACTCCCCCTGCGCGTGCACCTTCAGCTCGCGAATTCAACCAAAGCACCCACCCAAACTTTTGAGCAGTGGGTGCTATTTACTCTATATATCCCAATTTAAAGAAACTTCTATATAAAAATTTATAGTCACGTCCAGGTTAATGGGTGCTCAAGCACCCGGAATACTACATGTGGGTCCGCCCCTGTTATTCATAAGTCCAATCCTTCGGTTAACTAGAACAATTTTATTGGACGAGCTCATGTGCCGAGATTGATGTCGAATTTTGACACATACAAATATCCAGTTCTAAATTCAACTATTAAGTCATCAATTATTTAAAATAAAATTTTAAATCAAGCAATTACATAAAAAATATCACAAATCACAATTTCTTTTGTCAAATATATTTAAGAGATTGTCATGAAAAAAGTAAATTTAATTCCTCGAATAGCAATGCTGCTATATAAATGGGACTAGAGCCGTCAAAATGGACTTGGTCCTTGAGGCCAGCCCAATCTAACCCAACCCGCTATTAGGGTTCGGTTGGGTTGGGTTATGATTTTTGAGCCCATTTAAAATTGGGACTTATAAGCCTAGCCCAAATCAGCCCGCTGACCCTTGAGGCTTGACCTAGGCTGGGTTGGGCTGGCTCGTGGGCCAAAATACTTTTTCTTTAAATGAAGAGTGTGAAAAAAAAATTAAGAATAGTAACTACTGAATAAATTTTAATATCTTACACAATAGTTTATTTATTTAGCATTAAATCCTAATCACCAAGTATATATGTTTCATTCATGATTGCTATTCAATTTAAACTTAAAATTTAAAAGAAAACTATGAACAAAAAGAATTAAAAGCTATAAATGGTGATTACTGAATAAGTTTTAGCTAGTATGTTACACAGTATTTTACCCATTTAGCGTTAATTCCCTAATACTAAAATTTCTAACACCAATATAAAAATTGCATTCACTATGAAATGTTCAAACACTTGTTGATACTCGAAATTCATTGCATGACTTTACTCAAATTCAAAGCGATAATATTTTAAGTGAACTCAAATATTATTAATTTTTGATATATATTTTTTTGATAATGTTTATCTAATTAAACCTTCATATGGATTTAGATGAAGGTGATGTTAATTAAGACAACTTTATCGATGAATTCAAATGTGTTTGACGATGTATTGGTGTTGAATATGTTATAAGTTACAGTAGAATTATGTACTTTCATATAATCATATGTTAGAAATGTTAATAAATTGTCATATCTATACATTCAAATATAGATTGAAAAGAAAAAAGTTAACAAGAAAAAAAATCGATAAAAATGAAGGGCTAGCTAGCCCCAGCCCGCGATGCTTTTAGGGCTGGGTTGGGCCATATATTTTAAGGCCTTTTAAAGTAAAGGACCGACCCGTCCTAACTCATTAAATTCCTTGACCCGCGAGACTTGGACTGGATTGGATTGGGCCAGCCCATTTTGACAGCTCTAGATGGGACGAAAAGTACCGATAATAGTAGTTGTAAAATAATTTTTTGCAGCGGAAAAAAAAATTAAAAAAAAAAAAAAAGAGTTTAAAATATCAAAAATGAAACTTTTATTTTTTAGTTTAAAGCCCCTTCACTTGGGTTATTTCTAGCTTGCATAAAGACCGCAAAGGCGTTGATAATAGCTCGAGGAACGACTTTTATTATACCAAACACCAGAAAATAATTTTTCCTTATAAAATATTTTGCTGAAAATCATTTTTCCGCGTTTTTAATAGCACCGACTTTATAGTGTGACCAGGTAGAGAAATATTTGCTTGTTAGATCCTTTTAGCGGGTCCTCAATAATTAGCCACTAACTGTTCGAGTACAAAACTTCAATTTTCTATATCTATTCTACTACTCTCACCGTTTTATTTTATTTTGATTCTCTTACTAAAAATAATTATTTTAATTTTTTTATTCAATTAATGAAGTCAGGATAAATTTAATATTTTTTTAATTTTATTTTTATTATTAAATAATTATATAAATATTAATTAATTAAATTATTTTTTAAAAAATATAATTAATAAAATAAATTTTTAATAAATATTTTTTAAAGGAGAGTCTAATTGACCATATAAAATGAAAAGGCGTACCAACTTATGACAGAAACTACAAAAATCAGTCATTTCAATTAAATTTGACCCTATCCCTACTACCAAAACAGGTACAACTAATCCATGAATACCAATCAAATTGAAATATGTTAAAAACTCTGCACATGCATTTGCCTCGTCCATGTGATCACCAATAATATCTCCAACCTGTTCTATTAACACTTCAAAAAAACCACTCGTTTGAATCCAAAAAAAAAAACACTGAATAACAATTCGATTGATCACAATTCAGAACAAGAAGGGAAGTCTTGACGTAATGGGTAGTTAGTCATTGTTATGTGGCTAGACTTGACGTAATGGGTAGTTAGTCATTGTTATGTGGCTAGAGGTTATAGAATCAAGCCATAGAAATAACATTTTGTAGAAATGCAAGATAAGAATGCGTGTAATAGATTTCCTTGGGGTCCGAACCATCCCCAAATTCTACGTATAGTGAAAATTTTAGTGCATCGAACTGTTCACAATAAGAACACTACTCGTTCATTCATTTGCTATGCTATCAGAGTTTCTTCCCATTACACTGGTACAGACTACAGACACCTTTTAATAAGCAGCATTATCCAACACCATTTTTCGTAAAAAGATATTTTTGTTATAAACTGAATAAATAGTTTTTATTTTCTAAAAACCAGTATGTACACATAAGTAACTAACCGAGTTGAAAATAATATGGGAAACCAATAACAATTTGGGAGAGAGAAAAAATATTCAAAACTAGCACAGTCCAAAACCTAACTCAAAATAAATTCAATTACAAAACGAATTGTGATTATAGATCGATACTCCTTACACAAAATTTCATGTGTATGCCACGTTAGTAACGAAGAGATGGACTCGGAAGGTCCACGCTGCAATGAGAAATGCCAATTAATAATTCATTCATGTTTTTGCACATACATAACTAGCTAACATTAAAAATAATGGTAAGAGGAACATACATTCGTTTTATGTACAGACTGAAACAAAAAGGCATGTTTTCACGTAGTGTCACGTCGTATCTTTTGGTAATCTCATCTTAGAATTAAATATGCAAGTCAAATTGATAACTTTTCCGTTTTTATTTCTCTTTTTTCCTTTCTTTTCAATTCAAAAATTGGAAGTCAACGTATATAATTTGGCGTTGATAATTGCAACTAGTGCTTTGCTTGAGTTTTTATTTCTTGCTTCACTCTTCTACTGAAATAATTGAGAACAGACTATTATATTACCCATTCTTTCACTTGCCATACTCATCGCTTCGGATATAGAGGTGGAGACACTCTTCAGTGAAAAAAAAAAAAAAAAATTGTATTTATGTTCTTGTAATATATTTTCAGTAAAACAATATATAGGTATATATTCAAATGGCCGACACTAATCAAAATGATACAAAGTGAAATATCAAGGTACAAAATTAAATATAAAGGCTTAAAACTAGCTAGCAAAACTCAAACTCAAGTAATATTTTACTTACAAGTCGAATTTTGACAATAAATCAACACTGCTTATAAAAATTCTTTATAAAACTCAAAACTCACGTAATAGTTTACTTATAAGTTGAATTATGACAATAAGTCAACATTGCTTATAAAAATTATTTATGACAGTTTATAATGCATTCACGTTATAGCGCATAATAACTAGCTAATATTAAAAAAAATAGAATTAGGAATTAACATACATTCGTTCATATACAGACTGAAAAAGGAATAAAGAACAGGGCATGTTTTCACGTAGTGTCACGATATAGCTTTTAGTGATCAGAGAAAATTGCAAATCAAATATAATTGTTGGGTTGTTTGTGTTCTGTTTTCTTTTTACTTTCTAATTCAAAAAAGGAAAAGGTCCAAAATTGCCTATGTAGTTTTCAAAATGGTCTACTTTTGTCCTACAAGTTGGGGTAAATGATGGGGTCAATCATACTCTCACCGTTACAAAACAGGCATATATTTGTCCTTGTAATTTGCTAAATTGTTCATTAACTATGCCACACAAAAAGAAGAAGATAAAAAGTAAAAATGAAAAGGATTTAATTTGCTCCTCTAGTTTTCGAAATATTTACTTTTACCCTCAGTATATAATACTCCCTTCATGTTATGTTGGTTGGCCCTCTTGCTAAATATATTTGTTTCAATTTAATTGTCTCATTTATGAAATTAAGAAAATTTTATACATACTTTTTCCATTTTACCCTTAATATTAAATAACTACATAAAGTAATACTCCCTCCATCTCATATTACTTGGCATGTTTGCCTTTTGCACAACTCTTAAGGAGAAATTAATAAGGGGTGCAAATTGACTAATATGACCCTATTAAACTCACATTAAATATTGTTATTATCTATTGGAGTTAATTACTCTTCCATTAAATTACTAAGGGTACAGTTGGAAAAACATGTCCAATTATCTCTTGATATTTTAAACATGCCAATTATTTTGAGACGAAATTTTTTAGCAAACATGCCAAGTAATATGAGATGGAGGAAGTAATAGTCAAATTTAGGATTCTAATGCATCATTAATAAGGTTAAATTAGTAAAATACACCCCTAATTAAAGTTTTCTTAAAGGGCGTGCTAAATCAACAAGGGTCAATTAAAATAAAACGGAGAGAGTATAAGTTAATATTGTCCTTTTTAACTAAAGGCTCCATTTTGAACCTCAATTAGTGCATATTAAAATAATTAACTAGATGTTACTTGGCAATTAATCGAACGTAACATCCTCTTAGAAATACTGACTGAAACAGAGAAATCAAGAAGAAAAAATTCAAGCAAAAACAAAATCATAGTTTGAATCTCTTTTATGTTTATTTTTTATTTTTTATTTTTTAGTGACCCTGTTAGTGAAAAATGAAAAAAAAAAAAAAACATTTTGCAAATAAGAATACAAATGCATGCCAGCTTGGTAAAACCACACGAATAATTTTTAGTACCATTTCCCATTCAAAAGTTTAAAGCCAACAATAAAAGATTTGATGGTGACAAAAATTGCGATTAGGAAGAATATATGATGGATAGTGGGAAAAGATTAATTAGTATTTTTCAACAATTAACAAGGATGAGATCTCAAAACTCAAATACATAATTAAACCCTTAAAGTTTTAGTTTAATTAAAGTGAAAACATCTCCGTACAACTCACAAAGTTGACCAATATGTTCCACAATTCAAATTTTGTTTGGACAAACCATTACAACCTAATTCCTTTTTGTTTTGGTAGCGTGTGTCAAGTTGTTTATCCTGAAAACGATACAATTAAATTTATAGATGAGGTTAAGAGCATGCGGTTAGATCTAGTTGCGTTAGGACCCGTTACTAACGGATTGACTATGTGATCAAATAATAGATTAGAACGTAAATAAACAAAGAACAACTAATTTAGAAAAGGTAAAGAATGTTTGTTGGGAGTCTTGTTCTTGAGGGTTAACGCCCGCCTATGAGAGTTCCTGATGAACTTCGGGGGGGGAGGGCGGCGGCTAGACAACAGTGAGAAAGTAAGAAAACAACAATGACTGCAAAGCTTGGAGAGCAAGTAAAAATGTTGTTGTATTTCTATATATAATCAGAATGTTCTGTTTTCTGATCCCCCAATAGTACTGTTGCCTATGAAATAATATCAGGTGTCTTATTTATTGAGGAGGCTAGCATAGGTTTAGACTTGACAAGTACGGTATGCGTCTGGACACCTGATAATTTTGACGACCTTATCACCTGTCCTTTTCTTCCACGTCATCCGAGTTTTTCGATGAGACTTCCCTAGGTAAACTTCTGAGTGAAATTCTATTCTCTCCCTTACTCTTTTCTTCCTGCATCACAACAAATCCCACGATAGGTTTTCTGCTACTCTCAAGAATCTTCACCCAATACACAAGCTATATTTATCTTCTTATACTTTTTATAATGTTCGAAATTGTGACATAATTTTTTCGTGTAAATTATTTTTGCTAGTATTTTTATAGTCAGTTAATGCTGATAAAACTATTCAATGACATAATACGATTGATGATATTCTTATCAAATTTCGAGGAAGACAATTCATCTCCTTGAGTTTCTTTTCCTTTATCTAGAAAAAATTTAAGGTGAATGCTTATTAAATTATTTTTTGTGACATAAAGATCACTCAATTTTGTTCAAGTATCACAGAATTCACTAGTTAAAATTTTGTAACTAACAATTAACAAATCATTCAATTTTGCCTAAGAATCACAATAAATCTCAAAACAATTCTTTACAATAAAAAACAAACCATTTAACTTTGTCCAACTATATCATAAAATATGTCTTTTGTCTTCTCCTAATAACTCTATTTGCCACGGGGAGGAGAATTGGTTGGGGGGATTATAATGTGGAACCTCACCAAGACGGTGAATGTTCATATAACTAACCAACTGAACTACTAATATTCCCTCATTTTATGTGATACTTAGGCAAAATTAAATGATTCTTCTATTAAAAAATATAATTCAGTGACTTTCGTAACACTTACACAAAAACAAACGATTTTTTCGTTATAAAAATAGTTAGTAACTTTATTGCAATAAAATAAATATTGAGTGATCATCAATATAGAATCGAACTCCTCAATTAAAAAAAAGAAAAGATAAAGTTCAATGAACAAATTATTAAAGACGACATTGAATTTCAATTGCCATTTAGAAATGGCACCATAGTGACTGAAATTGAAAAATGTCTCGATCGTAGTAAAAAAGAATATGAACTATGTTTGTTTATTTTGGTGGGTTTTAAGCAAAGTAATATTTGATTGTGACATTAATGTTCATGAAATTGAAAGCTTCTACTGTTTTATTAAAAATTATTTTCAAGGAATCCAAATAGGGTATATCCTTTTTGTAAAAGTAAGTCTATTATTTTAATTTATGATCGAATACATGCCTTTACTGGGAGCAAGATGACCAAATGATGATTTTGTATGATATCATTGACATACTAATTGATTTTGCCTTTTTATTTATCAATTTATTCGTGCATAGTAAGATGAATGAAATAATAAATATAATAAGAGAGTTTGGTAAAGTTTATTAGGTATACTGATGCTAAATTTTAGTACAGTGCTAGATTGTAATTTAATCAAGTATATATGGTATAACTAATATATGACATTAACAATTTAGCTATACATCTATGTAGTACTATTATTAGACATAGTAAATCATGACATTATCAATATTCATTACTAATCCTGTTCTACACTCCTATTCAACACCATTCATATTTTAATACATCATATTTATTTAGAACAACAAATCAAATAATAAATAAAAAACAGTGTCACTATAACTAAATCCTAGCATTGCGAATACACTATATTTAATGTTATTCTTATACGCTCTATTGCGCGATCTTTAAAAGTTTTATCTTTTAAAACAATATATAGTTACTTGTAATGTGATTATTATACTAATAACTCTCACTTTAAATTCTTTGTTCGTTAACTTTTGTATCATCTGTATGAAGTCCGATAGAGTTTAAATATGTATGAATATATTTCTACTTCTAACATAAAATAACTTTTATTTTAATCTTATAAGTCATATACATAGCATAAGTTCTACACTATTAAAGCAAGTGCACCAAGAAAATTTCCGTTCATCCTCTCCGATCCAGTCGAGTGCATTTAACCAAATGTAAAGTACAAACACGAATATTTATAAAATGGACAAACATAAAATCAAATTAAAACAACTTCTAAGTAAGAAAATAAATGAAGTTCCTAAGTTTAGCGACATTTCTAGCCTTTTATCCTCTCACAATTAGAGAATTCTAAGATTAGATTAGTTATAATAGATGCTTTTTAATTACAAAAATTATAATTTTGTGATATTTTAATACTTTTTAAATATGTAAATTGACATATACAAAATGTAAGAAATTCATATCATATAATTTTATGATATTTTAATACTTTTTAAATATGTAAATTGACATATACAAAATGTAAGAAATTCATATCATACTCTGAATCACACGGAGAGAAAAATATTAATTAAATTATTCAAAGTAAGAAAATTATTTTCTGTACATAAGGAAAGCACACGGTAAGTGTCAATAAAGTCAAATTAATTAATTTATAACAAACTCTAATAATTAGAGTCTAAAAGTAGCTATTAAGATTCATATAAACTAATTTTAGGAAATATTGATCCCGACTCAAACTAAGGAGAAAATTATGCGTAATTTGTAATTGACATAAAATAATCATAAAAAATAGTGTTCCACGTGGCAGCTTATCATCGACCTGCTGTAGCCGATAATTTCAAGAAGACAATAATGCCCCGGTAAGGGCGCTGGGGTAAAATTCCATGTTCCGCGGCTCAATATTCCATTTCCGTGTCTGTCGGTGAAGTCCCAATAATTGTAATTCTACAGAACTCTAAGGGCATTATAGACAATCGACAATATCAATCAATTACCATCAACAGCTATTTTATATTCCCCTGTCCTAATTCATATTATGTTGCTTGACTTGACACACCAAGTTTGGAAAAAGAAAGAATTTTTTTTTAAAATTTATGATCTAAAAAGATATGAATATGTGTGATTATAAATTATTATAAAGTTATATGAATATTTAAAATTAAATTATTATTAAATATAGAAATAGAAGTGCATATTGTATATTTTTTCTTTCCAGTAAGCTTTTTTTATATTTTCTCTGGCAACTTTTTGTACCATAGTTGGGATCTTCTTCCTCCTCATTTTTCTTCATTGTCCATATCTTGTCATTTTCTTTCTTCTACTTTGTCTATGCTCATTCAGTTGCGCTGCCTAAAAGCTTTGACAAACTTACGTGCTTTTTGAACCATTCTTGAAGCTTGTAAGTTCCACTACAGTTCTTTAGCTTTTTCACTACATTTTTGTTGAAAAAGAACTCCTAGTGGCCTAGTCCTACTTATTTTCTTGTTTAAGGAATTGGGTATTTCTTGATTTCTGTTATTTTTCAGAAACTTAATGTAAAAAAGTTCATCTTTTTTACTAGTAGGTGAGGCTTTTCAAGATTCTTGGTGGGTTTTTAGTTGGTTGGTACTGCTTTTTCTTCAAAGATTTGGGGGAAAATCATCATTTTTATGATTCTTGGTTGGGTGGTATAGTTGTGGTGTTGGGGTTTGGTGGGTTGGTGTGAACATTGACAATGTTTTCTTGTAAGATGTCTGAGAAAGCTGCAAATGTTGGGTGGGTTATGAGGTCTAATAACCCCAAAGTTCAATGGTGGTTTAAGATATTGACAATGGGTGTTTTTCTTGGAATCTTGATTGTGTGGGGGATTGATGGTGTTAGTGTGGGTAGTTTTCAGAGAGATTTTGTTTTGTTGAAAGTGAATAGTAGCTCAGGAAAGTTTAGTCCTACCTTCAAAGATTTCAGCTTTACCAATATTTCTCTAAGACCTCATTCAGTAATTACTCGCCAGAATTTGAACCAAGATTTTGGCAGAAAAAATCTGGCTCCTAAAGTCGAACCTCAACCGATAAATTTGACTGAAAATGAAGGTGATGCCACTGATTTCAGTCTTGAAATGGTGTCAAATTTGTCCCCAAGAGTTGTTAGGTGGATTTCAGCTGAATTAGAGGCAAACTATTCATCGAATCTACTTGCTAAGTGGTTGGCTCCTGGTGGTGAGCCATGTAGGGAATCAAGAACTGTGGATGTAAAAATCCCTGCTTTGGATGGTCGTGAGAACATTGAGTTGTCAACTGGGGATATTCATGAGTTTGTTTTCCATGCATTGGATGATTCTGGGAAGCCTCATTGTTTAGGTGGTGATTATTTTGAAACTGATATTGCTGGTGAAACATGGAAGTCTAGGCCTCCTATTAAAGATTTTGGCAATGGTACTTACCAGTTTTCCCTGCAAGTCCACCCTGATTTTTATGGGGATTACAATCTCACGATTATCTTACTATTTCGACATCATGAAGGCTTGAAGTTTTCGCCTGAAAGATTTGCATTTGACAAGGTTTTGCGCGTGATCCCAGTCAAATTCTCCAAGTCCTCCATTGATTTGCCTGAAATATCTCATTGCAAGAAGTCAGATCTTGTTAGAGATGTTTGGTCTGGTCGATGGACTCGTCATGGCAAGAATGATAGCTGCCCAATTAGCAATGATGGGCGATACAGATGCCAAGAACCAAATTTTCCATGCCAAAAACCATGGTGTAATGGTCCACTGGGGTCCTTGGAGAGCAATGGTTGGGTATATTCAACACATTGTTCATTCAAGATGTTCTCAAGTGAAGAAGCATGGAATTGCTTGAAGGATCGGTGGATTTTCTGGTGGGGCGATTCAAATCACTGTGACACGGTGAGAAACATCCTTAATTTCATTTTAGAAGTGAAAGATATAAAGGAGGTTCCAAGAAGAGTTGATTTGAACATCACCAACCCGAGGAATCTGTCACAAACAATTCGATTTACTAACATTTTCAATGGGCATCATAACCAGACAGGCAATTATCAAGGCTTGAATTCATTGAGAGATGCTGAGTATAGAGAACTTTTGAAAGGGTACTTCTCTGGACATGTTGTTCCAGACACTATAATCATGAATTCGGGCTTACATGATGGAGTGTATTGGCCAAATATTAGGCATTTCATTGAAGGCGCCAACTATGCTGCATCATTTTGGGCTGAGGTACTTAATGGGGTAAACCAGAGAGGGTTGAGACCGCCCGAAGTCATATATAGGACCACAATAACAACCGGTGGATATGCTAGACGATTGGCATTCAATCCAAATAAAATGGAGGCCTTCAATGGGGTAGTCTTGGATAAGTTTAGGTCATATGGTTTAGTTGATCGCGTCATTGATGATTTCGACATGACTTATCCGTGGCACTATGATAACCGATGCAATGACGGGGTGCATTATGGCCGTGCTCCTGCCAAGCTGAAGTGGAGGGATGGCCAAATTGGGCACCAGTACTTTGTGGATGTTATGCTCGGTCACGTGCTGATCAACGCATTATGTGCAAGATAGAATGTGGCAAGTTACCTTCTGAGTCCTGAGATGCAGCCAACTTCAAGCAATTGATGGTGCATTACAAGCTTGGCTGCTAGATTTTTTGCAAGAGGAGGAAGACTAGGGTGCAACAAGTTTGGTGATATTTTAGTGATATTCTTGATCTATCTCTTGTATTTTACTGTCATGTTTTCTGAAATATCTTCCACGTTTTTAGGCCAATACTAAAGCTTGTATAGGGAATACTAAAGAATAGTGTTGTTTATTATTCATTTTTGGAGCTTCTTGTAGTCCCATTTGCTTGGACTATTATTTTGTAGATGTTATGAATATTACTATTACTATTTATTTACTTCTTTCTTTCTTCCCTTCCAAAGGAAAACAAAATCCATGTTGTGCTTTATCTTTAAATTTTGTAATGCGTATCTGGGCATCTTCAACATTATTGTTGCCCTTTAATTTACGAGAGAGAGTGAATAAGAGATCAAAAAGATATATTGAGTTTTCTTTGTACTTAACTTCCTTTTCTTTTGGTTAATTCTAAAGTCAATACATTACTATTATTATTCGATAAAAGATACTTACATATGTTTAGATGGTTGTTAGATTGTATTGTATTGTTAGTTTAAATACAATGTTTGTTTTGATTGTTGCTTAAATTTCATTGTATTGTATTGTTAAGTTCCATCATCAAATAACGACTAAAAATCCCATTAAACTTTACACAATGAGATTCCTTGTTACACTATTGTACAAGCTTGTCACTCACGAAGTAGTAGTATGAAAATCTCACAACATAGTTATGCTCAATATATCTCAATGTAGCCTTTATATGACCAATTGTTAGCTTTAACTGTTCAATTGACGACCAAACGTATCATCAACGACGACAATCCATAATAGCATCATCTAATTCAACTGAATAGGAATTTGGACATGCGGTTTGAAATCAAAATTTTCAAATTTCAAAGTTATTTTCTCATCATTTACCTTGTCTTTACCTACTCGTATGATCTATAAGTTTATATTTTATTTAAAAAAAAATCCATTATTTTAAATTTTACATAAAAAAGACTCATGTTCGGTATGAAGAGATTGTTGGTACCAAGTGAAAGGATTGTATTAAAGAATAACTAGTTATTATTATTATTGACTAGTGGATCTTTACGAATTATGTATACTTGAAAAGTTTGTAATCACAAACATTTATTTATAAAAGGAACATGGAGAAATGCGATTTATTAATGTAGTATCTTAAGATATCACGATCATATTTATGAACTATGGTTTGCTCATTTGATAACATTATATAGGAACTGGGGAAAATTTAATAGTTTTCTTAACTTATGAAGTTTTCATGTTTATGAAAAGAAATACAACTTAAAAAAATCTAAATTGCATGTCCATACAAAATATCAACTTCATCTCAAATGATTTCATATCGCATTGCCAAACGGGCCATTAGTTACACTTGTTTGGGAATTAAATTTTCCGACAACATGAATTTTATTTTTAAAGAATTGATGAAAAATGTTAAATTTTAACTGAAAAAGACCTTAAATTAATTTAGCCATGAAATGTTTTAAAATCTGCTTTTAATCGCATTTGCGGATTTTTTGAAATGTCTAATCCCTTCTTCAAAAAATCACTTAAATCCTTACTCGAATTATTTTTCTTTTTTTTAAAAAATAAAGATTTCAAATACCTCTAAAATGGTTTTCCTAATTTCCTAAAAATTAACTGTTTGGCCATGAGAATTTTTTACTTTTTTTTTCGAAAAATCATTTCACTTTAGTAAAAATTGTAGTGTTTAGCTATAAGAATTCCAAATACGATTTGGAATTGTATTTGGAAAAGTGAAAACAAATGAAAAAGAAATCCAATTTATTTTCATGGTCAAACACAACTTCAATTCCAGCTCTAACTCCAAAATTTTTTAATTTTCATGTCCACTCTTTTATTTTTCAAACAAATTGCCGAGTTATGAAATTTTTGATTTGATTAAAAACCGATCCTAACACATAAGCACCATTTTCCATAAAGAGGGTCTTGACTTATAAAATAAAATCCGCATAAAGGAGAATAAACTCCTAACTAGGGGTGTCAATGGTTTTCAAAAAACCGACTTAACCAACTGAACCGTACCGTATCGAACCAATTTTTAGGTTTCTTTTGATAAAACTGACGGTTTTTATATAAATTCATAACCGTACCGAATAATTGGATAGGTTTTTTATTTTCTAAAAATTAACCAAAAAATAACCGAACCGTACCGAAATGATACATATTTAAAATATAATTTAAATATATTAAGTTTAAAAATAATAGATATTAAACTTTTTACTTTAGATTTGGGCAGATGGAAGCTACTACAAGTTGTAACATAATTAGTACTCAAAATCGGAACACTGAAATTTTTATACTATCAAAACTAAATTAGTGCTAACATCTCTACTTTTGAGTAATAACTAGTAAGCTACAAGGTACTTCAACGATCTTGGTTAGCAAGCTCCAAGCTATTAGATTTTTTTTCTCTCTTTATGACTTAAATTTCTCTTATTGAATAATTAATTTAAGTAGACTCGATTCTTGAGTTTCATAGTGATTGATTTTTACCCGCTTGTGTGATCTAAATTAGACTTTTTGGCTTTGCTTAGTATTGTTTTACACTAATGTAAAATAATGAGATGAATCTCTACTCTTGATTCATCACTTTTTAAACAATAAAAATGTTTAGAGAGTTTTTGTCAAAGTCATACACAAGCATACATGGTAGTGTTCTACATTTTATACTTTTCTTAAAAAAAAAACTAAAAATTAACAGAACCGTACCGATACCGAAGAAAAATCGAGATGATGGAACGGTTTTGAAAAGTCTAATTTTGGTTATATAAAATAAAATAACCAAAAATTGATACGGTATAAATTTTATAAAATAACCGGCCAAACCGTACCAGTGACACCCCTACTCTTAACCGTATAGAGTTAAACACCGGAAAAAAAACTTAAACGACTATGAGCATAGCTATCGAAATCAAAGAAAATCAGTTGGTATCTACCTTCGGTTGTTATTTAAATCCAAATAAATTAATCCGCATATACTCGAGATAACTTGCTTTACTAATATATTTAGGGGTCGTTTGGTAGATAGTTAGAGTTATGAAAGTATCAGTAATAAATGGATTAGTTATAGAGAAATCTATGTATTATTTATGCAGAATTTATTTATTCATATATTACTTATTCTACCTTTTATTCTAGATAAAATTATAATACATATATTCCCTCATAACATATACATGTGTTAGTTATGCAGATTTTTAAATTCTAAACCAAACACCGTATTGATGTGTCGTGGACTTACGACATTTTTCGAAGCTTAAAACAAGAGAAATTTGCTACTTTAAAGTCATGTTTTTGTGGGTATGATGTGCTTTTATGGCATTTGCAGGTTAAATAAGTCCGGAGAAGTGAAGTGCAGAAATTGGGACTCAAGGGCATCAGAAGAGCCATCCAACGACCATTAGATTTGACAACGGTCATCCTATGCTATCGTTGGATAAAGCAGAGAGGGTGGAAAAGGAAGAACTACAGATGAGAGGTCCCACGATCGTTGGAGGAAACAACGACCTCGTCCTGAAGATCGTGGGAAGGTGATCCTGCAAAAGTGAAAATCCAAGGCAGAAATAACAAGAGGATTCAATTATCCTCCCTTGAAACAATGAGCTCGTCCTGAGCATCATCTCAACAAACACCTCAAAGTTGGCAAAAAGGCATTATCTAGCAACGAGCACAAGGAACGATCGTGGGATCAAACCACGATCGTCCTATCCTTCGTCCGAGGCGTCGACTCTGTAAATCCTAGTGTGTTTAGGATAGGATTCTTTTATTTCTATAAATACTCCTAATAGGTTTATTGTTGCAACTTATGGTCCATTAATGCTTTTGAGACAGATTATTGTTCTTGCAAATAGAAACATTGATTTTTAGGGTTTTAATTCATCATTGAGATTTGTGGTTGTTCATTTTATTCTTCGTAAGTCATAATTATGCTTTCTTTTCAGAATTATTGTTGTGTTCTTATGATCATGTAGCTAAATACCACAACTAGGATTGTGGGAACCATGACAGATTAATGAAGTAGGATTCAAAGTATGAAGTAATTCTCAAAGGGTGTTTGGACGTGTATTGTTGTTCTCTTCGATTTGATTGCTTTCTTACAGATGCATACATTAGAATTCACCTTATCTTTATTCTGGACGAAATGAGGGGTAACAGATGGGAAAAAAGAATAAACAATAGATACTTGGATCTATTAACCTTCAATTAATAGCTTGATTCGATAATTCAGGAAAGCTAATATGGGATCCAAGATAGGGGTTAGTAGTGCAACACTCAGGAGACGAGAAAACGTACTTGAGGATAGTCGTCTAAAGAAGTGCTGGAAAGCCATTTAGGTGAATATAACCTATCGATTCTACATGGCAAGCACCTAGAGAGATCACTAGTATGAAGAACCTATGGAGTTATAAAGTTATGGGGAACACAGTCCTAGTGCCTCTCATATATTGATTACCAACTCAAGAAAATCAGCAATTGTCACTAGTTAAAATCAGAATTCCAAACCCCCAATTACTGGAAATTATTTACTAATTGATTTGATAAATTCATTGATAGAGATTTCGACCTATTCCTAGTGGGATCGACCCCAACCTAGTTGGGTTCTATATTTGACAGCGACCACTTTATACTTCTTTTGGGAGGTGTAATTTGGGCGACATCAAATTTTGGCGCTGTTTTCAGGGAATATAGTTACGGAGTTGATAGATTGTGTTTTTCTGACTGTTGGTTATTGTTTCCTGATTTTACTTTTTCTGTTGTTCTAGGGCGCACATTGGTGCATGCCAAACACTCTGAGTCAAGGTAATCCCCTGATTCCACTTGATCCTGAGATTAAGAGAACTTTGAGAGCTAGAAGAAAAATGGTTAACGAGGGAGTTCATGACCACGGGGTCCAAGATCAAGGACTGCAGACCAAACCATTGCCGGCATGCTGGCTGAAAAAAATGCAAAACAAGAAGCTACCAGACAGGCAGTACTGCAAGAAAGGGCTAGACAAGCAGAAGCAGGCCGTTTGGCCGCACTTGAGGAACTAAATATGCAAAGAAGGAATAGGGTACAACAGCCTCCCTAATATTATGTTCCTTGGTTTGATGATGCAGATGTTGATCCAGAATTGCTAGAGGCGGGTGAAACAGGTGCTATTTTTCCACCTCCATTGCCACCAAGAATTAAGTTTGACATCACCAATGTTATGATACAACTGCTAAACTTGAAGGGAGTGTTCACAGGCCTCACTACTGCTGACGCAAATTTCCATCTGATGACTTTTGTATGGATTTACAATTCCTACAACTTGCCTGGTGTGAGTCAAGATGCTATTAGACTGAAGTTGTTTTACTTCTCTCTGACTGGAGAGGCCACTCTATGGTTGACTGAGTTTCCAAGGGGATCAATAACTACTTGGCAAGAGCTGAAGACACAATTTTTGGAGCGGTTTTTCCCACCTTCCAGAATGTTGCAATTAAAAAATGAGATTTATAATTTCAAATAGCTACATTCGGAGGAGTTGTATGAAATATGATTGAGGTTTAAGAAGAAGCTGCAATAAGTCCCAAATCGTAGGATCCCTAATCATAGTTTGCTTGAGATATTCTATAGAAATTTGAATACGACTAATAAGGTCATAGAAGACACTGTGGCGGGAGCAACATTTATGAGTCTAACTTGGGAGCAGTCTTCTGTAATTCTTGATAGGATCACTAAAACCAATCGGGGTTGGCACATGATAGAGTGAGACGTGACCGCATGCACTTATATGATAGAAACATCTAAAGAACAATGAATGGTTGATGATTTTGTCACCCAGGAGTTAGCACAATTGAGGACTGAATTTAGCTTGTTCACAATATAATTTACAGCAGCGGGGGCAGAACAGGTGAATGCGGTTGGTTTACAAGGTAAATCACCTAGTTATGATAAATCTAATTCTGAGGAGGAGGCTAAGTATCTAGATGATCAGGTGACGGGTTTCCTAGCCAAAGACCAAGGGTCTAATCAAGATAATTGGCGCTTCGGTCAAGGGAACCAAGGTTGGAACTATTACAAGGATAACAACTATAATTGGTCTGGGTATAGAGATGGGATCTGAGGAAGAGATGGTGATTATAAGAGAAAGAATGACTATAGAGACAAAAGTGGCCTCTATGTTCCACCTGGGAGCTGCGACGCTGATTCGAGCAATTTTAGAATGGAAGACATGCTTGCTAAAGTGTTAAAAGGGGTAGAGAAGACTGATGATTGCCTTAAGGATATTAGAGCAAATATTTCAGGAATGAGTCAGAAAGTCGAATCATATGATACTGCCATCAAGCAGCTTGAGCAGCAGTTTGGTCAAAGTTCAGCCGCAGTGAATCAGCATCAACAGGGTATACTTCCAAGCAACACCATCCAAAATCCAAAAAATAATAGTCATTGCTTGACGATTACTACTAGGAGTGGTATGATCACTGTTGATCCGCCTAAGCCCATGATTATTGAGAATGATGATAAGCCGATGATTATCGATAATGAGAAAGTAGCCGAGTTTGAGAATCAAGTTGATGCTGAAAAAGAGTCTGAAAAGCCACCTCCAATTAGTGAAAACAAGGCGAAGGCTAAAAAGAAGAAGGAGAAGGAGGTCCCACAAGTGTTGACTCTTATTCTACGACCTCCTCCTCCGTTTTTACAAAATATGTAGAAGAGTGTTGAAGAAGGGAAGAATCACAAGTTTATATCGATATTGAAAGAGCTGTCGGTGAACATCTTGAGCAAATGCCGATTATACAAAGTTTATGAAGGATTTGGTGACTAAAAAGTGGATTGTGAGTTTTGAGCCTATTGATAATATGCACCATTGCAATGCAATAGATTCCTGATCTCTAGAGAAGAAGGAGGATCTTGGAGCGTTCACAATTCCATGTACAATTGGGTCTCTCAATTTCGTGAAAGCTTTGTGTGACTTGAGCACTAATATTAATTTCATGCCGCTAATAGTATATGGACAATTGGGGTTGGGGTCACCCAAACCAACTTCGATGAAACTTCTTATGGTAGATCATACTGTGAAGAAGCCTGTGGGGGTCTTGTATGATGTTTTGGTGAGGGTTGAATCCTTCATTTTTTAGGGTGATTTCGTCATCCTTGACTATGAGGTTCCCATTATCTTAGGGAGACCATTCCTTGCGACTGAAAGAGCATTGTTTGATATAGAAACTGGGCAGTTGAAGTTTCAGTTAAATTATGAGTAAGTGATGTTCAATGTATGCCAATCCATGAAGCAGCCAAAGGACATGCACGTGATCTCTGTTATTGATACTATCTATGAGGATGCATTGGTATCTCCTATTGAGGAGAGGCTTGGAGTTGAAGCACCTGCAGTAGTTATTATAAATTTTGAGGGTGATGACATTGATGGGTATGATGAGATGGTGAGCGCACTTACTGGTTTGGGTTCCTACACTTTTACACCAAAGAAGTTGGATCTTGATTTGAAGAACAAGGTTACCCCACCGACTAAGCCTTTTATTGAGGAGCCTCCTATCTTGGAGCTCAAAGCTCTTCCATCCCATTTTTACTATGCTTTCTTGAGAGCCAACAACACTTTGTCGGTTATTATAGCAGCTGATTTGGTTGAATGGAAAGTTGAGGCTCTAGTTTCTATTTTGAAGAGGTTTAAGAGAGCCGTTGGATGGTCCATTATTGATATCATTGGGATCCCGCATAAAATTTTCACACACAAAATCCAACTTGAACCAGATTATTTTCCTAGTATTGAGCATCAATAAAGACTTAATCCTCATATGCAAGAGGTGATCAAGAAGGACATCATCAAGTGGTTGGATGTTGGTGTGGTTTATCCTATCATCGACAGTAAATAGGTGAGCTCGGTTCAATAGTGCCGAAGAAGAGTGGAATTACCATAGTTCCAAATGAGAAGAATGAACTTATTTTGATGAGGCCGGTCACTGGTTGGCGAGTATATATGGACTATAGGAAGCTAAATGTGTGGACTGAAAAAGATCACTTTTTGATGCCTTTCATAGATCAGATGTTAGACCGTCTTGCTAGTAGAGGATGGTATTACTTTTTTGATGGTTATTAGGGTTATAATCAGATTTCAATTTCTCTTAAAAACCAAGAGAAGATCACTTTCACTTTTCCATAGGGTACGTTTGCTTTCAAGAGGATGCCTTTCCGATTTTGTAATACGCCAGCAACCTTTCAGCGTTGTATGATGTCCATCTTTTTTGATATGGTAGAGGACACTATTGAGGTATTTATGAATGATTTCTCAGTTGTTGGTGATTCGTTCAAAGATTTCTTAGCCCATTTAGCTAGTGCCTTGAGGAGATGTAAAGATTACAATTTAGTGCTAAATTAGGAGAAGTGTCACTTTATAGTGAAGGAAGAAATAGTGCTCAATCACAAGATTTTGAAGAAAGGGATTGAGGTTGACAACGCAAAGAACAAGGTGATTAAGAAATTGCCTCTACCAATTTCTGTCAAAGGTATTCAAAGATTTTTGGGGCATGTTGGGTTCTATCGTAGATTCATCAAGGATTTCTATAAAATTGCACATACCTTATGTAAGTTGTTGGAGAAGGAGGTGAAGTTCATTTTTGATGATGCATGTCTAAAGGCGTTTGAGTGTCTGAAAGAGAAATTGATTTCAGCCCCTATTATTGTTTCACCTAATTGGTCCATGACATTTAAGGTCATATATGATACTAATGGTGTGGCGCTAGGAGCAGTCTTAGTCCAAAAGTGAGAGAAGATTCTACATACGATCTATTATACTAGCAAAGCACTAAATCCATCTCAAAAAAATAATACTGTGACTGAACAAGAGCTATTTGCTGTGGTTTTTGCATTTAAGATATTTTGATCTTGTTTGCTTGGCACAAAAGTGATTGTGCATACTGACCACACATCTCTTAGGTACCTTATGACGAAGAAGGATGCGAAGTCGAGGTTTATTTGTTGGGTACTTCTGTTACAGAAATTTGACTTTGAGGTCAAGGATCGCAAGGGGACTGAAAATCAAGTGGCTGACCACTTATCACGACTTGAGGAAAAAGCTATGCTGAAACTGAAGAATGAGCTTGAAATAGATGATACTTTTCCAGACGAGCAACTATTGGCTGCATCGTAAAACTTGATTCCATGGTTTGCAGACTTTGCAAATTATTTGGTGAGTGATGCTTTGCCTAAGGAGTTATCATTTTAGCAGCAAAAGAAGTTTATACATGATGTGAGGAAATTTTTTTGGGATGATCCAGCTAAAAGTTTGTACATGATGTGAGGAAATTTTTTTGGGATGATCCATACTTGTTTCGGATTTGTGAAGATGGGGTGATACATAGATGTATTCCGGAGGTTGAGATGATGAGTATTTTAGAGGCAGGTCATTCTTCACCAGTTGGGGGTCATCATAGTGGTGCGCGAACTGTTTCATAAAATTTTTCAATGTGGGTACTACTATCCCACCATTCATAAAGACGTACATGACTACGCAATATCTTGTGACCAATGCCAAAGACAAGAGAATATCTCACGAAGACAAGAGCTTCCAATGAACCCAATCCTAGAGCTTGAGCTGTTTGACTTGTGGGGTATCCATTTCATGGGCCCATTTGTGAGCTCATATGGTATTAAGTACATCTTGGTTGTTGTCAATTACTTTTTGAAGTGGGTGGAGGCGGTTGTGCTTCCAAACAATGAAGGAAAGAGTATGACAACATTTTTGAGGAAAAACATATTTTCAAGATTTGGTATGTCAAGGGAAATTATTAGTGATGGGGGTTTGCACTTTTATAATTGTCTATTCAAAGCTTTGCTTGAGAAATATTGTGTGAAGCATAAGAATGCAACACCTTACCATCCGCAATCAAGTGAATAGGTTGAGGTCTCCAATTAAGAGATCAAGTTTATTCTGGCAAAGACTGTGAATGCTAATAGAACGAACTGGACTAGAAAGTTAAATGATGCATTGTGGGACTACTGGACAATGTTTAAGACTTTTATTAGTGCCTCCCCTTATCAGCTTGTGTTTGGAAAAGCAAGCAACTTGCCTATCAAACTTGAGCATAAGGCATTGTCGGATTTGAAGCAGTTAAATCTGGTGTGGAGTGATGCGACAAAGCTGAGACTTGAATAGTTGAATGAGATGGATGAATTCCGTCTTCGAGCATATGAAAGTTTAGTTTTGTACAAAGAGAAGATGAAATTGTACCATGTTCGTAAGATTGAGAAAAGAGAGTTCACTAATGGCAATATGGTTCTGTTATTTGATTCCAAACTGAGGCTTTTTCCTGGTAAGTTGAAGTTAAGATGGAGGGGACCTTATCGAGTGGTGATTGTGTATCCTTATGGTGATATTGAGCTTAAAAATGATGAGGGCCTGAAGTATGAGGTGAATTGCCAAAGGGTAAAGCATTACCTCGGTGATGTTGGCGAGGTTAAGATGATATATAATGTGGTTCTTGGTGAAGTCTGAGTGACCAAGAACACTCGAGTTGTGCCACGACGTTAAATAAGGCGATGCTTGGGCGGCAACCCATAGGTTGGTTTGGTAAGGTCTGAATAGCCAAACTAGACACGTCATGCCGCGACATTAAATCAAGCGATGCTTAGTAGGAAACCCAAGGATTTTCTACTTGTTTTACTTTTTCATTTATAGGGTAACGTGTGCAAAGACAATGCAGAAAAGAACTTGAGATCTAGAACAAACACCAAAACCACGAGCTCAATGGATGACCATTAGAAGATCCAACGATTGTGGTTTATGTTGTTTGCATGAAGTCCAGAGGATTGATTTTTAGAATATGGTCCAACGATTGAGAACCAATGATTGTTTCAAGAAAGAACAATTGTGGAAGCCACAGTCTGACTAAACTCATGAAAACCAACTTTCAGGAATTGGAACTAACGAGATTAAGGAACGATCGTCCTTAAGCTTCATCTGTTCCCAGGTAAGTTTTTGTATTCCCCTAGGAATGATGGAATACAATGATCGTTGTATTAACCATTGATCCTTTGGACAAGCCGTCTATTAGGTCCTTTTATAAATTTTAAAATTAAACCCGATCGGACCCAACTCACTATTTTAATCCCTAAAACATTACGCGATGACCCGATAGTCCCACACACCCACTTAAACACAAATTCAATCCCACAACTTTCTCTATCACTGCACGTAACAAGCAACAACTAAAAGTTATTTTTACCTTCAAATGATTCCGCCTGCTATTGGGGCATACTTATTTGAATTTACAAACTCCAACTCAACTGTCATCTTCCAAGCACTTTCATTCTCAGTTAAAGTAAGTCATGATAATTTATTGATGTTTTACTCATGCTTTATTGTTGAAATTAATTGGAATAGGGTTAACATACCTTGTATACACTATGTATTCCCATAATTGAGTTTGGAGAAGAGTTCATATTGCACCCCTTATATATTGCATATCTATGGGTTTTTGAATAAGTGGGTGTGGTAGGGGTGAATTATGAGTAACCCCTTAATGTTAAAATGGGTGAATATGTTGAATTTGAACTATTTTATGGTAGTACACACTCAACGATGCAACCAAAGACTGTTGTTTCTATGAATGATCGTTGGTTGAATCATTGTGGATACCAAAATGTAAGGTTGTAGGAAGTCCATCAGGCAAGACTACCAACAATTGTTGTTTATAGTAATGAGTCATTGGTAGTCTTCCTCTGATGGGAACACCCTCAGGATATCTGAGAGGGTCTTTCAATGACTCAAAGGATGATTGTTCTTTCCTATACGACCATCCTATTGGCCGTTTGTAGGCACTGTTTATTACAGTGATTTTATGAAATTGTAACCTACTATTTCTTCCACAGGTACTAGGGCACCAAAGGTCAACAAAAAAAAACAGGACGAGGCTGCCTACAAAAATATAGCAAAAAAAGGGGGCACTAAAAGACCAACCTTTGCCCTCAAAGACTGAATCAGATGAATCTTGTGGTTCAGAGGTTGAATACTCCACAAGTAGTATTGATGACCAACACGAACCTCAAACCACTAGGTCAAAAACTGCAAAGGCCAAGGCTACACAGTCTATTGCAATGGTGCCCTCGGCCACTCCTATTGAGTCTACCCAATTTGAAGAGGGAGGTTAAGCTTCGAATCTGAATGGGGGAGAGCCAGAGGCTGAGGAGGCTGTTGATGAGGGTTCTTCTAAGAATGATGAGTCGGCGGATGGTTTTGGTAGTGCTAATCTGGAAGCCTCCGACAGAGCTACTACTGAGAGCACGACTCTACGGGGGTAAACTCGAGGCAATGAGGTGTTCCAGAGTCCCAGGTGTACTATAATGATGGGATGTCCCTTAGCAACAAAGGGAATGTCAAAAGGAGCATACAAGAAGAGCCCCGCATGCTACTCAAGGCACTCTAAAGGGTTCCTGAATTGAGCTAATTGTTTGAGAAATACAAGTCGGACTGGATGATGAAATCTGTGGGTAATTATAGTGCTAAAATGGTACGAGAATTTTATGCCAATTATGCTTCCACACTGGAGAACATGACTCTTTTGAGGAAGAAGAAAGATATGAGAAACCATCCCCAATTGGATGCGATGTTAGTACAGGGTGTGGAGATTGACATATCAGAGAGGTTCATATCCAACATTCTAATTGGTGAAGATTTTGTGCCGCTAGCTGAAACACTGGAATTTGACTATCGGATGGCGAATTTGAAAATAAGTGAAGCAGCTGAGCTCAGAAAATAAGTTGATGCACTACAAGTGGTTGGATCACCACATATATTTAGCCGAAGCTAAGAAATAAGCTGATTGGGTCACTGGCACAACAATCTACAAACACACACTAAATTTTCTTACCAAATCATGGTGGTCCATAGTCAGGTACCGTATAGCACCGATGGATAATTACAATATGTTGAGTGGTGACAAAGCAGGGGTGGTGGAAGCCTTTTTAGCTGAGATAGAGTTGAACAACCCACGAATGATTGTAGACGATATTTGGAGAGAGTTGTTGTGTCTCACACTACTCTACCACTCCCTAGTCTTGTGACCAAGTTATGCTGTAAGTCTAGTGTGCCGACCATACCTGTTGTCTACAGATTTATCAGGCTAACCAAAATAGTTGACATTAAATTGATAAAAAATTACATAAATTCGGTTACTTGAGCTAGAGGTCCAGTGCCAGATTTGGCCCCACGAGCAGTTGAGGGGGACAACCCCATTGCTTACACTACAGAGATTTTGGCTACTAAAATCGATGCCCCATATTTATCTTTGCAGTTTCCCGTAGTGACTTTGGGTGCACTTCATCCTATTCCCACGGGCTATGCTTTGGTCCCAAAAAATTTGATTGAAAAAAATACTTAGAAGGTTGGCTATCTCCGAAGCAAGGATTGACAAATTAGAGCAAGGGGTCAAATCCTTTGTGAAGGATGAGATCAAGAGTGCGATGCAGGGTATATAGGAACGGTTTAACAATTTTGAGACTCGGATAATGGATAAGTTAGAGCGTGTTCAGTCTTCTGATTTGAGTACAGTCATTGCTAAACTTGCCTCACTTAAGCTTGCTGTGAAGGACCTCGCCAAGAGATAGTTTTTGGTAGTGCAACTTCCTTTCATGTCGATCATTCAGGAGGTCTTCGATATTGAGGTCCCATATTTCTACACCTAGGACCCGATAGATGGAGGCGAGGGTAAGGAAGTCGATGATACAAGAGATGATACGCAACCCCGTAAGAAAAAAAAAAGGAAAGATAAGGAAAGAAAAAATAAGGTAGCTGCTGAGAGCGAGAGAACCTTCAAGGTGTATATGTAGGAGAGAAGTGAGGTATCGACTGATGTTATTACTACTGTTGTTGAGACTAGAGAGATTTCCCTTGTGATACCACCTTTGAGTGCATTGGCCACCACCGGTGCCAACTTGGTTTTGAGTGTCGTGGCCACCACTGAGGCCAGAAGTTAAGAACATAGAGTGGTTACATTTGTGACCTCCTCTAATCAGTATGAAACAGGCAACTAGTGCACCACAGGTATCTCCCTACCCTAGTTTTTATATCTTTTAGTTTTTATACATTTGGGACAGTGCACGATTTCCTAGATGAGGTGGGGGAATACCAACATATGAGGATTTTATTGTCGTGTTTCTTTTCCCTAAGATATGCTATCTAGATAGAACTGGCATGTTTAGGAGTTTACTTATGTTTTTAGTTTGTTTTTTATGTTGTTTGTGTAAATAGGAGAGAAATAAGAGAACTTAGCATTGTTAAAATAAAAAGAGCATGCAAATTGTGTTTTTAAATTTTGTATTTAAATGATACCCCTCCTGAAATTTTTATATTGTGTTGTGTGTTAACTATAAATTGTGACTATTGTGGATCTCTTTATGGCATTAGAATTATAGTCATGACAACCAAATCCTAACTTTGCATGAACTGTGTAGGGAGTAACTACTAGCGTAGTCCTAAGCCATGTGTGTGTGAGGTACTTACATAGTTCAGCATATGTGTGCAATCTAGAAGTTGTCCTATTAGTCTTGCCAAGGTTATAGGATAGTCGGTTAGGAAAGGATCATAGACTATTCTTGAATAGTTTATGTCGTCCAAAATATACCTCTAGAAAAGTATAAAGCGATCGATGTATCAAATATAGAACCCAACTAGGTTGGGGTCGATCCCACAGGGAATAGGGCGAAAGTCTGTCGAATGCTAGTCTGAGTAATTGGCAAGTAAGTAAAACTGCGGGGGGAGGGGGGGGGTTGTAAGCAAGTAGTAACAGTAACGATTGTTGATTATTGAATTTGTTATCAATATGATAAATACACTAGGACTGTGATCCCCAATGATTCCTTAACTCCATCGGTTACTTATCCTAGTAAAATTGTCCCACTGCGTTGCATGTAAAATCTAACAAGATATGTTCATCTAAACATCTCTCGACCTTGGTTAGACAAATTTCACTCTTCTCTTCTCGGTCTCTGAGTGTCGCACTACTAACCCTTGTTCTGGATCTCAGATAAATATCCCCATTATTGCTCAAGTTATCAGATGAAGGTTGATAGCTTCAAATCTCTGTTTTTATTTCCTTTTCCCAATCTCTACCTCTCTCTCGAGCAAGTATAGAATACAGGTGAGTTTCTAACATTTTCAACCGTTAGAAGATCAATCACAATGAAAGAAATAACAATACATACATTCACAACGGTTCAGAATTACTTTGCACTTATCCCATTTCATCAATTCCTCATGGTTCAAACAACCCTAGTTAATGGGTTTAGCTACTCATGATTGCAAGAACACAAGAAGAATTCAATGAAGAAAACATAATTGTAAACTCACAATAAGAATAAAACTCTGAAATCTCAATATGAATAAAAACCCTAGAATCGGTGTTCCAAGATTACAAAATCAATAATGTGTTTATGAACTCAAAATAATGAAAAAATATATCTAAACAATGTAATGACAAACCCCTAAACATAGGACAATATAGGGGTATTTATAGATACAAAATGAATCCTATCCTAAACAAAACAGGAAAACAGAGTCAGCACTTTTTCACGGTACCGACCCATGCCACATGGGTCCTGCCGTGGAAATTAGGCTATTTCAACTAACTGCAGAAGTCGACCTATGACACAGAGCCACGCCATGTAGGACGACTCACGTGATGTGGGTCCTATCGTGGGTCACTCCTCTGGTGCAGGACTTGGCTCTTTTGTCTTTAAATACTTCGTTCTCGAGCATGATTCTTCATTTTTGTCCATTTTGCCTCCAAAAACCCATTCTCCTACAATATAGAACAGAAACCACATCATACCAACCAAACATACCTAAGTTATTACATATTTTCTTTGTTTTAAGCATCAAAAGTGCCATGAAACCACGACACATCAATAGTCCACTTTGAGAAAAGCTCTACCAAATGAAATGTGATATCCCTTGATCCCAATTTTGAGCCAAAATAGACCTTTTTCTTGAACTAAACCATTCACCTTTCCTATTCAATTACAATGAACCTGCTTTGGCCCTGGTCCCTCCTTGGACACTGTGCACCTCAACTCAGGTAAATCACCTAAGTTGAGGGTGACTATCATAGAGGTTCACAAAGAAAATTAGATATGCAGAAGAAGTTAATAAAGTGAAAAAAACTGGGTGCGGTATTGTGTGAAAAGAAAGAAAAAAATGAATAAAGTTTGAAAATAAAAGAAAAAGAGAAAATAGAAAAGTGCAAAAAAAAAAAAAAACCGCACCCGAAGTCTGAAAGTCTAAAGGGTGAAAGAAATAAATAGGGTTGAAAAGTGGATCCAAAAGTAGTGTAGTGCCAAGAAGGATTGAGTCACTTAGCCCATGTTTACCTTACCCATCTCTTAGCCTACATTACAAGCCGATAAAGTCCTATAGTGATCCTAACTCAACTGTCTGAAAAACTAAGGCGTAGAAAATAAGGGCAAGCCTATAGTATTTCACGTGCTCTATCTGAACTTCTTTGTGAGTGTGAGTGCTTTGAGTTAGTCCCCACATTGAGATTCATTGTGTATTGATATCCATTACTTATTTTGAGTGTCTAGAACTTCTTTGATGTGAGGGATTATGGGTTGCAAGAGTGGTTGCTATTTGTTTGGATAGTGTCGTTGGTATATATGCTAGGTTGTTTGTCGATTATGTAATGCCATTGCTTGATCTCTTTTATATCATGGTTAGTAGTCTTTATACACAATGTTGGTTTTAATTGGATTGGAAGGGGGTTGAAAATGATTAAGGTGCATGCGTGCTAAATATAATTTTTGATGTTATAACTGTTGTAGGACTCCTAGGTTTCTCTTAGTTAAGCATCGGGTATTTTATTGTTTTGTTTAGTTTTGTTGTGTTTTCCTGAAGACATGTAAAAGTTCTAAGCTGAGTGTGTTGATGTGTCATGGACTTACGACACTTTCAACGCTTAAAACAAGGGAAATTTGCTAGTTTAAAGGCATGTGTTTGTAGGTATGATGTGCTTTTATGGTTTTTGCAGGTTGAACAAGTCTGGAGAAGTGAAGTACAAAAATTTAGACTTAAGGGCATCAGATCATTGGATCTGACAACGGTCGTCCTACGCTATAGTTGGATAAAGCAGAGAGGGTGGAAAGGAAAAACTACAAACGAGAGGTTCCATGATCGTTGGAGGAAACAACGGCCTTGTCCTGAAGATCGTGGGAAGGTGATCCTACAAAAGTACAAATCTAAGGTAGAAAGAACTAGAGGATTCAATGATCGTCCCTTGAAACAACAAGCTCATCCTGAGCATCGTCCCAGTAAACACCTGAAAGTTAGCAAAAAAGCATTATTCAGTAACGAGCACAAGGAACGATCATGGGATCAAATCACGATCGTCCTATCCTTCGTCTGAGGCACCGACTCTTCAAATCCTAATGTGTTTACGATAGGATTTTTTTATTTTATAAATACTCATAATAGGTTTATTGTTTCAGTTTATGTTCCATTGATGCTTTTGAGACATATTATTGTTCTTGCAAGTATAATCATCAATTTTTAGAGTCTTAATTCATCATTGAGATTCGTGGTTGTTCATCTTATTCTTTGTAAGTCATAATTATGCTTTCTTTTCAGAATTGTTATTGTGTTCTTATAATCATGAGTAGCTAAACACCACAACTAGGGTTGTGGAACTCATGACGGATTAAAGAAGTAGGATTCAAAGTCCGAAGTGATTCTCAAAGGGTGTTTAGGTATGTATTGTTGTTCTCTTCGATTTGATTTCTTTCTAACAGATGGATACGTTAGAACTCACATTATCTTTACTCTGGACGAAAGGAGGGGTAACATATAGGAAAAGGGAATAAAAACAGAGACTTAAAGCTATCAACCTTCAATTAATAGCTTGATTTGATAATTTGGGGAAGCTAATCTGGGATCCAAGATAGGGGTTAGTAGTGCAACACTCAGGAGATGAGAAAACGTACTTGAGGATAGTCATCTAAACAAGTACGGAAAGCCATTTAGGTGAATATAACCTATCGATTCTACATGCCAAGCACCAGGAGAGATCACTAGTATGAAGAACCTATAGAGTTATAAAGTTATGGGGAACGCAATCCTAGTACCTCTCATATATTGATTACAAACTCAATAAAATCAGCAATTGTCACTATTTGAAATCAGAATTCCATACCCCCCCAATTAATGGAAATTATTTACTATTTGATTTGATAAATACATTGATAGAGATTTTTACTTATTCATCGTGGGATCAACCCCAACCTAGTTTGATTTATATATTTGACAGCAACCACTTTATACTTTTTTTGGGAGGTGTAATTTGAACGACATTAAGTATTCATTTTATACGTGAATAATGACCCTCTCCATCTCTCTTGGAGAACTTCCCTCTAAGGTTTTGATCTCATTTTGAAGGGTATAGTTCCTCTTTTTTTGGGCTTAAAATGAGGTATATTTTAGAGGCGGCCTCCTTCTGTAGATGTTGAACTTCTCCCTTACAAGAGGAAGCATCCTCATGAGAGGCTTCCTTATTGCAAAAACCTAGGCCAATTCGGCCCAAAGAGCAGCAATCCTAGAGTCGTGTAGGTCCAAGGCCTCCAAAGTCCTGATTATTTGGATGCGACTGATATGTATCTACATAGACCATCGTAGGTAGCCAACATCTTTTCCTTCTAGAGTAGGGACCTTCGCAGGTCTTCTGTAATCAGCACACGAGCCTATGAAAAAGAAAAGGAACTTGTCAAAAAAGAAACTGGCTACAAATAAGGGAAAATGCAAAATTAAGACTTTATTCCTTGGCATGACGTGGACACTATCGTTCAGAAGGCACTCCACAATGGTTCTATCTATTTTTTATCGATCCTTTACAAAAACCAAAGGATCTAGAAAGCAAGGCACCCTCGATAATCTAGAAAGAAGGTTCATTTTTGCAGCAATCCTTAAGATGGTTTCCCAAACTTACTCGTACTTAGGTCACATAAGGGAGGGGATTCCAAAACAACCTGTAACGATCCAAAACATTGTTACGCTGAAATAGAAAGTAAAACCCTTGCCTAATCTTAGGCGTAATTTGAGTGTGTGATGATATAGGGAAATTTAGTACTTATTAGAGTGTTGGTTGGTAGTTTTTATTTGATTTTTGTTAGAGGATGAGTTTAGAAAGTTATAGCAACTTTTGGTATATAAAATGAGTTAGTAAAACTCTGGTTATAGTGATTATTGTAAAAGGATTTATCCATAGTGTCGAATTTTGAGAAGTGTGTTATGGAATGGCAAAAACTGGGACCAAGTCCTGAGTTACTGGTTTGGGACTCGCTGCAGCGACAGAAGTGCCGCTACAGCGCCAGAAGGGTCTCCGAAATGGTAGCCCCAATTAACCTAGGAGCTGTTACAGCAATAGTTCCTCCACTGCAGCGGTGCCATTGTAGTGACAACTGTACCAATTCAGTGGCCAATACGAAGTATTTTAATTCTTAAAATTCAGAAACCGATATTTCATTCCCACTTTTCTAAAAAGGTCCAAGGCTTAGCAGTAGGTGATTTTCTTCAGTTTTTGGTGGTGATGCTAAAATATGAAGAATTCAAGAATGCAACAAGGGATGGAAACCATAGCTACTGGTTTGGGGCTCGCTGCAATGATAGAAGTGTCATTGCAGCGGAGAAGTGTCACCACAGCGGTAGCCCCAATTGGCCTAGGAGCCGCGGTAGTGGCAGTTCCTCTGCTGTAGCGATTACCGTGCTGCTGCAATGACCAATACGTAGCATTTCAGCTTTTAACATTCAAAAATCCATTTTTCATTTCCACTTTTCTAAAAAGTCCAAGGGCTTAGAATAAGGAAATTTTCTTCAGTTTTTGTGGTTTTTCATCTTGGAGGTAAGGTTTCTTTACACTTCAAACTTGAATTACTCCTCTAAATTTATAGAAATCACAAGAATCATGATTATGATAGAAATTAGAGTTTAGCCCTAATTTATGAACTGGTGGGGAATTAGGTTGTTTTCAGTTTTTATTAATTCTAGGGTGTTATAAAACACTTTTATGGTGGAATTCTTGGGTGGTGATCCTAAAATACAAAAAAAAAAATCAAGAGTTTAAAAGGTAGAAAACCCTAAGATGATGAACTAGGACAAATTTTGGAGTTAATTTGATAAATGTGAGTTTCTAATGGTTAGGAAATGTGAAATATTGTATTAAAAGTTATGTAATTATTGTGTATAGATCAAGAACGAGCCAAAATCGAAAGGAAAGGAAAGGTTGTGGCGTTGTAGTGATTTCGAGCAAGGAATTTAGGTAGGTTATGGTTTAATAGTAGAAAAGACTTGCTTGACTTTGTGCTTATATAGGAGTTGGGTGTTCGTGGTTTGCTTTCGACATTACTTGTGATTATTGACTGCATCTTGCATTGTATTTATGGTTTGAGATGGTATATAGATCGGGTGTATCTCCTACACTGTTATATGGATTGGGTGTCACGCCGACACTGTTATATAGATCAGGTGTCACGCCGATACTGTTATTAGATCGGGTACTATGCTGGTACTGGTACATGGACTAAGCTAGTCCCTTATAGGTCATAACTGAGAGTTCCTGCTGACTCTAGTATGTGTGTACATCTTGCATGCATACCATCATCATCATTTCATTGTATTCATAATTGTGATGACTAGTGTTGAAGAATTTGTTAAGTGTAATTGATGAACTTGTATACTCGTACTTCTGATTAGATGAATGATACGACTGTATTTGGTTGTAAATTAATTATGAGTTGTGTTATGATCTCTATTACTTGCAATTAACTTGCCTTTTTTTATAGTGTTTAGTTGAGTCGGCCAATGATGCCTACTAGTACTAAGTTGATGTACTGATGCTACCTATGCTCTTATTTTTATTGAGTACAGAGCGTGTTCCAGCGGTTGAGATGAGACCTCAACTTTAGTCCATGATTAAAATGTCGATTCAAGGGTGAGCACCATGTTTGACCAGCCATTGGATCATTCTCATGTTGTTCGTATCCTTTGTTTCATGACTAAGACATTTTGTTATTTATCACTTTGGGATATATTTAGACTTGGTTTTTGGATACTATTTAGTTGTTCTTGTACAGTGACTTTTAGGTCCTGGGAGCTTTAATAATTAGAGATATATTCCGCACTCTAGTTGTTTTCAAGCTTCAGTGAGTGGATAAAAACTTGTTGACTTTTATTGTGTTTCAGTAAGCTAGTTAGTAAACATCTGAGAAAGGAGGCTTTTGAAAGTTCTTCGTGAATTGGTTAAGGGTCGGTTAGATGGTTCTCTCGCTGTAGAGTTAGGGTGGGTGGAACTCATGACCAATTGGGTCATGACATGACCAAAGGTTCGTCAATGGTCCTAGAACTTTCGGTTCGAGGACCCTCAGTAGGAGTTTCCTCTACCGTAGATGGAATGAATGACCAGAAGTAGTTTTTTGCAAGTCTGTAGTGGTTGATCTCACTAGAGTCCTTTTTAGGGCCTAGAAAAGATGTCCCAAGCTTCTAAGAGCCTGCTCGGGAGGAATAAATATAGAAATGCCTCAGCATGACAGCTCTCCCACCTCTTTCTCTCTCTCGACAAGCAAAGATTCAAGGAATTTTACTAGATCTCCGATCAGTGCCTCCTAGGAGGGAGGCTCTTCATCCGACTCAGCATCAAGAGTGATGATCTTGACAGACAAAGGTTTGATCTCCTTCCGTGACAAAGTTTCAGGGGAGATGATTTCCTCAAGTTTTCTCTTGGTAAGCCTGCTAGTTGCCTTCATAGAGGGCGTTATAAGGATCTTGGTTGTACCACTAATTAGGTTGTGGCCCATCAACTTCCTCACAATGTGAAGTGGGGATAAAAGCACTAGTCCACCTGTTAAACCTATAAAAGAGGAAACAACTCAAAAAAGACCATAGAGGATGAAAAAGAAGGATTTGTGTCAAAATCTTACCATGATAGCTATCCTGCCAACCCTGGGTAGCAAATATCTTGACCCATGATCGCTCTTCGGTATTAGATGAGTCCAAAATTTTGGTAGCCCAGGCGCAAAGATCCTCTATCAGATTTAGAACTTACATCTAGGACATGGGATGTCTCGTAAAAGCTGAACAATAAACTGGCAAAGTGAGATATTAATAGAAAGGCGAGGAAAAATGAAAGAAATCAAGAATGAAACATAACAAGTAGAAATGTATGACGCATGTTCTAGAAGGATGAAAGAGTCCTGCTAGAGAGATCCACGGTGGCCACGGTGAGAAAGTGGTTAAACCAATTTATTTCTCCGACATCCTTCAAATCATGAAGGAGAGATTTTTTCCCATGCCACACTAACTTCACCACCCCACCTTAAATAATGTGGGAGGGTGGAAACAAGAAAACAAGGTGGCGCAAGTCGAATTCTTCATAAATTTTGGAGGTCAGGAAGCGGAAGCAGGCAACGATCCTCTAAAATTAGGGACTGATTTGTCCAAGGCTCAACTAAAAGGTAGTGCAAAAAGAGATGATTAATTGGTTAATATAATTGCGAAGACCCATACTAAATGGGTAATATAAACGAAGAAGTATCCCAGCTTGGGAGAAATGAAACTTTCACAACTGGAGGTGGTGGAAACCCGATGAGTCTCAACGGGCCAACTACACTCCGATCAAATCAATAGAATATGTTCCTCTCTGATCAAAGAGCCCATTATGCCCACCCACAGACCTACTTGAAGGCCCAAAATTTTTGCTTGGGGTAGTTTAAAAGTCCTTTTCAAAGTGAAAAAACATTGTCAATAGTTAACTCTATAAGAGTACAAGAAAAAGCAGGAGCAAGGGATTTAAGGCAAAAAAGTAGGTGAATTTCCCAGAAAGGGCTTGAAACACGATGAAGGAAATAGAAAAAAAGGTTTCCTTATACCAAGTAAGGTAATGTTTCTCAAGCATAGTGAATTATGATTCAACAGAAAATGCATCAAAACTTGAGAAAGGCATCTGACAAGAAAAGACAAGAAATCATTTTGTTCCTCAATTTCTGCCGATACATCAATCAAAGAATGGAGGGATTATCTGTATAAGGTAAAGGCCTCCGAGAGTCACAAAATGGAGCAAATGTACCTCTCTCGAGTGAAGTGCTATGTGGCTAGGACGATTTCGACAACATCGATAGGGCCTCCGCCCAATAGCCCCTCGAGAAAAACTATACACTAAGGGAACACCTTCGATCGAGGGATGAGAATGATGCTGAAGAAAAGGACAGGGGACAAAGGCATCAGAATTGTCAGGTGCGCGGACGTGCAATGTACCTTTCTGACCTAGTAGAAGGTAGTGGCCAACGCTTGCAACGGATAGGCTACCTGGCACCTCGCCATATATTGTTGTACTATAGAGGCCTCCCGAGGAAACACTTTCCACAGGGTTACTATTCTCCTATTGTACTCCATAAATAGGGATCCCTCCTCATTTTTAAACAATCCGAAATCAAACTTTAAGCAATACAATATACTTTCTTGTGTGCTCTTTAAGTTGTGTTTTTACTTTACTCCTATTTGTGTGCTCTTACTTTCGTGGAAGACATCCTCGCTGATGGAGGAAACCATTCTAGGACCTCATTATGCCAATTTTTGTTTACTATACTTTACATTGCTTTCCTTACGCTTTACGCATTATCTTTCATTACATAAACAATCAATTCCCTGGTAACGAACATAAATAGGGTTGGATTCAACATGCGTGTTGTTGACCTCATGTACAAATTCAACTGTACCAATTTCAGGGTAAACATAATCTATAACTGAAATAGCGGCTTGTATGAAGCGGGAAACAATAGTTGTTTTTTTATAATTTTCTATTTTTTTGTTTGATTTTAAGATATGAAAATCTTAAAATCGAGATTAGTAGTATAATCACCACCCTATGACAAAGACAGTTTAATAAAATGAGTTAGAATTAATTTTCTGAAAGTCATGTGACAATTTTTTAATTAAAAAATAAGGAAAATAATTTTTCAATTTGAAAAAAGGAAGTATGTTAGAAAGAGGGAAAATGTGCTCTATTTGTTGGACGGTGATGAACCAGTTTTTAAATAAAGGGTGTATGGACTCTAAATCACACAGTTGAGGGCTCTATATATAAGGACATTTTTCCTTGATAGAATATAATTATCTTATTACTCGCTCAAATATTAATCTGAAAGTTAATACGATCCTCGTATTCTTGACCTTATAACAAATTCAAATGCACCATTTTTCTGGTAAACAAGCATGCCTTTATTCGGAATAAAAAAGACGGTCGTGTGATGATTTTGTATAAGAACATTAATATATTAATTGATTTACTTTTTTAAGTATCAACTTATTCAGTTATTTCATATTTGTGTGTTGTACATTGAATGAAATAAATATAATGACATTTGTGCAAAATAATGTAGTAATTACTTGATTGTATTAAATATTAGTAATAACTTTCCATGTGCACTACTTGATCTAGACTACGACATTTTGTGCAAAATAATATACTCATAATGTGCAAAATTATCTAGACAACGACATCTCTATGAACTTGGACAAGTTTGAATGTGTATAATTATCCTTCTATTCCTAAGTAAGATAAATCTTTGTTTTTTAGTCTCATACATGCACAAGTTGTGTAATATTGAAATATAAAGTTTTATCCTTTCATTTTATATGAAGATATTATTATTCAGAGAAGTAAATGAAATTATTTTCTATACAAAATTATAAAATATTTTAATGACAAGTACTGTAATTTATAATACTCTTATATTTTTCAAATATGTAAATTATATTTAGTACAAATTAATTCTTATTGAAGGTTGTATAGCATAGCATTCTAATAATATTTCAAATCACGAAGAGAGAAAATAGTTAAGAAATTATTTAAAGTAAGAATATATGATTTTGTTCTGTCTACATAAGTTGACAAATAACGTAGAATTAATCAATTTGTAACAAACTCTCGAATAATATAGAGTCTAATTTGACCTTTTATTTTCGATACAATTTTTAAAAATATTTTAATTATAAGTTTTGTAATTTATAATAGTCTTATACTTTTCAAATATGTAATCGAAATAAGAAGTCTATATCCTAATTATCATTGAAAGTTTGCTAGCATTTCCATTGTACTCCAAATCATATTAGACAAAAGAATAGTTAAAAAAAATTGTAAAGTAAGAAAACAGTTATGTCTACTGTCTACATAAATTTGCCTGTATGATCAATTTATACTAATAAAGAAATGAACATGTGGTATTTTGATAAATAAAGTTAAATTAATCGATTTGTGAGCAACTCTTATACTATAAAGTCTAAATTTAGCGATGATAAATTCATATAACCAACACAACTAATTTAGTAAAAGTAAATGTCATTAAAGTGTAATATTTTCTTACTATAAAAATTTTGTATTGAAGAAGTGATGCCTCAACTGTTAATTTGCATGCTTTCTTTTGCACCATTCTTAGCGCTTTACTGTAAGTCCCAGTACATTTCTTTAGCTTTTTCACTACATTTTTAGTCCATAGTCCTACTTAAAAGGTCCATATAATATAATGTGCAAATGTGCAACTCTTATCCATAGGTGAGACTTTTCAAGATTCTCATTGGCATGCAAAATGTTTTCTTCTCATACTTTAAAGGTTATGAAGTCAAATAGCCCCAAGATTCAATGGTGGTTTAAACTATTGACAATGGGTATTTTTCTTGGATTCTTGATTATTTGGGAAATTCATAGTGTCAATGAGGGTAGTTTTTCGAAAGATTTTGTTTTGATGAAGGTGAATAGTTCAAAAAAATTTAGTCCTACCAAAGATTTTAGCTTTACCAATATTATCCAATATTACGAATACTGGGTAAATACTTACCAGAAATTGAACCAAGATTTTGCCCAAAAAAATCTGGCTCCTAAAGGTAATGCACCTGATTTCAGTCTTGAAATGGTGACAAATTTGTCCCATAAAGAACCAGCTTCAAGACCAAGAGTTGCTAGGTGGATTTCAGCTGAATTAGAGGCAAACTATTCATCAAATCTTCTTGTTAATGTGTTGGCTCCTGGAGGTGAGCCGTGTAAGGAATCAAGAACAGTAGATGTAAAAATCCCTGGTTTGGATGGTCATGAGATCATTGAGTTGTCAACTGGGGAGATTCATGAGTTTGTTTTTCATGCAGTGGATGATTCTGGGAAGCCTCATTGTTTGGGTGGTGATTATTTTGAAACTGATATTGCTGGTGAAACATGGAAGTCTAGGCCTCCTGTTAAAGATTTTGGCAATGGTACTTACCAATTTTCCCTGCAAGTCCACCCTGATTTTTCTGGGGATTACAATCTCACAATCATATTACTATTCCGACATTATGAAGGTTTGAGGTTTTGGCCCGAAAGATTTGTAGTTGACAAAGTTATGCGTGTGATTCCACTCAAATTCTCTAAGTCCTCTATTGATTTACTTGAAATATCTCAATGCAAGAAGTCAGATCTTGTTAGAGATGTTTGGTCTGGTCGATGGACTCGTCATGCCAAGAATAATAGCTGCTCAATTAGCAATGATGGGCGATATAGATGCCAAGAACCAAATTTTCCATGTCAAAAACCATGGTGTGATGGTCCACTGGGGTCCTTGGAGAGCAATGGTTGGGTATATTCAACACATTGTTCATTCAAGATGGTCTCAAGTGAAGAAGCATGGAATTGTTTGAAGGATCGCTGGATTTTCTGGTGGGGTGATTCGAATCACTGTGACACAGTGAGAAATATTCTTAATTTCATTTTAAATGTGAATGATATAAGGGAGGTTCCAAGAAGAGTTGATTTGAACATCAGCAACCCGGGGAATTCATCACAAACAGTTCGATTTACTATCATTTTCAATGGGCATCCTAATGAGACTAGTAATAATCAAGGCTTGAATTCATTCACGGATATAGGCTATAGAGAACTTTTAAAAGGGTACTTCTCTAGACATGCTGTTCCAGACACTATAATTATGAATTCGGGCTTACATGATGGACTGATGCATTGGTCTAATATTACGTGTTTCATTGAAAGTGCCAACTATGCTGCATTATTTTGGGCTAAGGTATTTAATGGCGTAAGACAGAGAGGGTTGACACCACCAGAAGTCGTATATAGGACTACGGTCGCCCCGGGTGGAAATGCTAGAACATATGGGTACAATCCAAATAAAATGGAGGCCTTCAATGGGGTAATCTTGGATAAGTTTAGGGCATATGATTTAGTTGATCGCATCATTGATGATTTTGACATGACTTATCCATGGCACTTTGACAACCGATGCAATGACGGAGCGCATTATGGTCGTGCTCCTTCCAAGCAGGAGTGGAGGGATGGTCAGATTGGGCACCAATATTTTGTGGACCTTATGCTTGCTCACGTGCTGCTCAATGCATTATGTGCAACATAGAAGGTGGCAAGTGGTACTGATGATAACGGCTCACCTTGGCTCTTGTTTTGGCTGGCAAATTGGCAAGTACCTTCTGAGATGCAGCCAACTTCAAGCAATTAATAGTGCATTTCAAGCTGAGCTAGTAGATTTGCCCAAGAGGAAAGTCTAGGGTACAACAAGTTTAGTGATTTATCTGCATTTTCTGTTATTATGTTTTCTGAAATTTCTTCCACGTTGTGGGTCATATATTAGATCTAGTGTTAATACTAAAGGTTGTATAAGGCCAATACATATGCCTCTTGAAGTGAAGGACTTAAAGAAATTATTTAATAAGTAGTGCAAATTATAAGGCTTATGCTACCTACTGCTGCTTGAAAATATTCTATTATCATGTTGTGTTTTCTGTTGTTTGTTTTAGGGAAAAGAGTCTAAAATATACCCAAACTTTGATGAAAATTATTATAACATGCCTGAACTTTGCGGGGTCCTATGTCCCCCTATACTATTTATTAGCGTATTTTAATAACATTTATATGCTAATAAATAAATAAAATATGTTAATAAATAAATAAATAAATAAAAGAGTTTAGTGCAAATAAGTGTTACTAAAATACGCTAATAAATAGTCCAGGAGGCATAGAACCCCCCGTAAAGTTCAGGCGTGTTACAATAATTTTTGTCAAAGTTTGGGTATATTTCAGACCCTTTTCCCTTTGTTTTACTATGTAGCTTCACTTCTCTCTTTTCATTTCTAAGTCCTACAACCTTGCAGGTGGCTAAAGGGTGAAGCTAGTAAAGCATTTTACTTTAGGTCTTCAAAATAATTAGATTCAAAAATATTTTAATAGTGAATTTTATGATTTTATTTTCACTTAAAATAATATTGAAGCCTTTTTTGTTAAAGAAATGGGTCATTGACCCGATATTATTAATAATTATAATTTGTAAACAGAAATTATCTTTTACAAACAATATTGAAGTTTAAAAAAAAGAAGGTTCAAAATTTATACAAAAATAGAAAGAAAGAAAATCTATTTACCTTTATACCAAAACTATTTTAGAATTTTGAATTAAATAACTCAAATCTTCATATTAATAAATAAAGTTTTTACAACAATATCCAAGGTAATGTATTGCACACATGACTAACATCTTAATAACTAGAACTAATGCTTAGTTTTATAATACTGTGTCACGACCCAATTTCTCGGGTCATGATGACACCTACTTTAACCGGATAGTAGGTAAGCCAAACCATAACCCGAAATGACAAGTAATGGGCTAATCGACGGAAGATAAAATAAGCATGAAATAAAAACTCACAATAGGAGTAATAAGCAGCAATTTATATAAATAAGATCGTACGGAATAACAAAAGAAAAGAATAAAAGTACTAAAGAGTATCTCATGACCTTGTAAGGTCGGTACAAGAGCCACTTAATCAAAAATAAGAGTACTAGATAGTAGCAAATATATAAGTAGTCTCGGAATATGCAAAAGACTATCCAAAAATAGCAGAAGGAGGGAGAATCAGCTCCGGCTCTGAAAGCTCACCCTATCTCCGAAGCAGCAGTAAGCCTAAAAGTAGTATCAGCGGCGATAGCTCGTACTTGGATTTGCATCAGAAAAAGATGCAGAAGTACAGTATGAGTACCAAAACGACGGGTACTCAGTAGGCATCAAAGGCCGACCGAGCTAAATTATAATAAAAGTATAATAAAATGCGAGAAGGTAAACTAAAGTCAGAAGTGAAGGGCTAAATCTGAAATAATACTCCAAACCAGACTAAAGTGATAAATATGTAGAATAAGTAACTCAAAAGTAAATACAGTCTAACTACAACCTAACTAGGCCCTCATAAGTCCAGAAGGCACAAACAAGAGAGGAATAACCCAATCGAGCCTCCATAAGCCCGATGGGTACAAACAAGGAGGCATACCGATAATAATAAGGTTAAAGTGTTCCAACGAGTTATAACATACCTGGGATTCCATTCGAACAATAAACGCCGGACTTGAACCGAAACTAGAGAATAGTATCATCATAATAAAGTACCGCATATAGATCATGAATGTCAAACTTGAACAAGAACTAGAGAGTAGTTTCATCGTAATAAAGTACCGCGTATAGATCATGAATGTCAGACTTGAACCGAAACTAGAGAGTAGTATCATCGTAATAAAGTACCGCATATAGATCATGAATGCTGGACTCGAACCTAAACTAGTAAATAAGTTTCAAAGTAATGATAACCCAAATCCATAACTTCCTTTAAGTTCAAATTAATCTCAAATCCTCAAATTCAACGGTCAAATCTATAAGAGGAGCGAGTTCTAACCACTAATTCTAAGAATGATGTTTAAAGGTCAATTGCATACTAATCCGACTAATAAAACTAGTTGGGATTCGATAAATGGTCTAAGTCATCCTAAGGCTAAAGTGTTAGTTTAAGGTGATGAATAAAGGCCTCTTAGATCTACAAGGAGCTAATTTAGGCATTTGACTAAATGGAAGGACAGGCGGGGCCCGGTACTAGTCCCAAAAATCCCTACTAAGGCAAGCACCTACCCAAACCTAGACTAAGGCTTTATAAATCCATCCCAAGGTCTTAAGCAAACCAAAACTAGTCCTAAAGAATCATTATAGATATTAAGTGGGAAAACGGGGCCAAATTCTACCAAAATACCCCCAAACCGGCCTACTTTAACCAATAAAATACCAAACTATCCACCAAGTCATAAATACCTACCCATAGCTAGCGTAATACTACACAAATACCATAATTAAGCTCAATGGATGAGGAAAGTAAGCCTAGCCTACCTGGACGCCGTCGAAAGCTCGTAAAGTCCACCACTCCAGAATTTTTCTTTTCTGTCAAGCCTGCGAATGCTACCACGCTATCAAAATAATAATCTACGCATCAAGATGAGAAAAATAATACCCATACTGCATATAAATACTCCGGATTAAAAATCAAACTAAAAATTTCACGTGGGGCTTGCTTGTAGAATCATAAATTTAAAATTGTCAACACGTCCCTCTAAGCTCAAGGATCATTTATCCTCAAAAATTGGTGTAATTCGAGCACAATCTATCCCTAAAATAGCCTGTAATTAAATTAGGGATTTAAAGTTAAATCGGAGAATTAAACTAGAAATTAAATGGAAACTTACGAAATAAAGGCAAAGAAATGACCACAATGATGTCTCCAACTCGCCCCGAACACCCGATAATCAATCTCCCACAATTTTAGGCTTTCTAGGGTCTTTAATGGTGTTTGGACTTAGAGAAATAATGTTGGAATCGAAAGGAATGAACTATATAAAAAGGTACCAGCGATGGCCGCTAAAACGGTCATCGCTAAAGCTGCCTAGCCTCATGGCTGGCATTCGCTAAAGCGGTATCTTGGCAGCTAAAGCGGCTGCACCAGATGCAGCATGCATCAACAATTTGGCTAAGTTGCCAAGTTTCTGACTGGATCCTCGGGATTCGTTCGAAATCCCGTGAACACACATGAACTATGCTACCCTACCAAATTCGACATTTCAGACTTAACGGTACCATCAAAGTTTCCATCCGAGGTCGTTTCGATCAAAAGTGGGTCTCACACCCAATGAGCCATTTTAACCAGAATACACTTAATAGCCCAAAATGAGTTCGGAAGCCTCGGGGCCCAAACCAAATGTCCCCTTAGCCTAAAATTAACATTTCAGAGCTAACGAAACTGTCAGAATTTGTATCCGAGACCATTTACCTAAAGTTAAAGCCCGATACCCTTTTTTTAACAGCGAAAGCTCTAAAACAAAAAAATGGCTCTAAAAATCAAATGAACTGCCCGGTAATTGAACTGTCGTCCCAGCACGTCATAAATGACTAGGGGCAACTATGGGAAGGCTCTAAACATGGAAAAAGTACAAAAACACAGAAAATAACCTGGAGGGTCATTACAATAACCACTACTAAAAGGACTTTCATCAAAGTAACTAAAGGATCAAGAAGTACTTGAAGGCTCAAACAAGTGGGGGTACTGGGCTTGCATCTCACTCTTGATCTCCCAGGTAGCCTCCTCAACTGGACGATGTCTCAACTAAACCTTAACTATTGGAATCTCTCTGGAACGGAACCGTCTGACATCCCTGGTTAATATGGAAACTGGCCCCTCCACAAAGGTCAACCTCTCATCTAACTACACCGAGTCCCAATGAAGCACGTGAGACTCATATGAAATATAGCACCGCAGCATAGACACATGAAAAACTGGATGGATAGCTGAAAAGTCTGGGGGCAAGGCCAACTCATAAGCTACCTCCCCAGCTGTCCGAAGTATCTCAAATGGATCGATATACTCATGAGATTGCTCCTCTTCCCAAACCTCATCACGTCTTTCATGGGTGACACTCGAAGGAACACCCCAAACTTTAAGGTACGAAACCTATGGGTTAGCATAACTCCTTTATCTACTCTGAGCTGCCCGTAGCCTATCCTGAATCACCCAAACTCTGTCCAAAGACTCACGAAGCAAGTTGATTCCATGGGGCCTAACCTCAAAAGTCTCAAACCAACCAATAGGAGATCGACAATGCCTACCATACAATGCCTTAAATGGTGCCATCTCTATACTCGAATGATAGCTATTATTATAAGCAAACTCTGCCAAGGTGAAATATTGCTCCTACTGACCTCCAAAGTCCATAACACATGCATGAAACATATCCTCCAAAACCTGAATGGTCCGTTCTGGCTGTCCGTCGGTCTGGGAGTGAAAAAATGTGCCAAGGTCAACCTGAGTACCCAACTCCTCCTGAAAAGTCCTTCAGAAGATATAATTGAACATTGAGACTCTATCTGAAAAAATAGATACGGGCACTCCATGTAGGCAAACTATCTCTTGGACATAGATACGGGATAACCTCTCGGCACTAAAAGAAATATGAATAAGGATGAAATGAGCCAATTTGGTCAAACGATCTACGATGACCCAAATATTTTCAGAACCATGAGAAGTGCGAAGCAACCCACTCACGAAGTCCATAGTAATTCGCTCCCACTTTCGCTCAGGAATGGGTAGTCTCTGAAGTAATTCACCAAGTCTCAGATGCTCGGCCTTTTCCTGCTGACAATACAAACATCGAGCTACAAAGTTCATTACATCCTTCTTCATACCACTCCACCAGTAATGTTGCCTCAAATCCTGTTATAGTTGTCCCAGGGTGAATAAAATATTTGGAGCTATGAGTCTCCCGTAGTATCAGCTGAATCAAGTCTCCAACCCTCAAAATATAAATATGACGTTCGAATCTCAAAATGCCCTCCTAGACTCATCTCTCAGCACCTGATCACGAATGCCACAAAGTCTACTATCCTCAAACTGACGACTTTGAATCTGCTCGAACAGGGCAGACCTAGACTTAACACTAGAAAGAATCCTCCTAGGGTCTAAATTATCAACTCGAATTATCATGTTGCTAAGGACTGAATGTCTAAGGCCAACGATCTCTCTGAAGCTAAAAAAAAAAAGCCAAGCTACACATACTCACCTCCTTTCGGCTCAAGGCGTTCTATACCACATCCGCCTTGCCCAGATGGTATAGAATAGAGATATTATAGTCCTTCAGTAACTCAATCCACCTACTCTGTCTCGAATTAAGCTCCTTCTAGGTCATAATGTACTAAAGACTATGATGGTCAGTAAATATCTCACAGCGAACACCATACAAGTAATGCCTCCAAATCTAAAGCGCAAAAACTACCGCCGCCAACTATAAATCATAAGTGGGGTAATTGCGCTTGAGCACCTTCAGTTGTCCCGACAAATAAGTAATAACTCGGCCTCACTACATCAGAACACACCCCAAACCAATACTAGAAGCATCACAGTAAATAGTAAACCCCTCGCCCTCAATTGGAAGAGTCAAAATAGGAGCTAAAGTGAGCAAGTCCTTAAGCTTCAAAAAGATCAACTCACACTCATTGGACCACTAAAAAGGAACCTCCTTCCTAGTCAATCTAGTCATATGTGCTACAATAGTAGTGAATCTCTCGACGAACCGCCTATAATAGCCTGCCAAACTAATAAAATTGTGAACCTTGGTCGGAGATGTAGGTCTGGACTAATCATGAATAACCTCAATCTTCATCGGGACCACCATAATCCCATCCTTAGATACAATGTGTCCTAGGAATGCCATAGACTCTATCCAGAACTCACACTTTGAGAATTTGGCAAAAAGCTTATGATCTCTCAAAGTTTGGAACACAGTCCTCAAATATTGCTCGTGCTCCTCCCTACTCCTTAAATAAATAAGGATATCATCGATGAAAACAATCACAAAGAAGTCAAAATAGGGCCAGAAAACACTGTTTATCAAGTCCATGACCGTTGTTGGGGCATTGGCCAACCCAAAAGACATCACCAGGAACTTATAATAGCCATAGTGAGTCCTGAAGGTTGTCTTAGGGATGTTCGCTGCCCGAATCCTCAACTGATGATAACTAGATCTCTAATCAATCTTAGAAAACACTGTCGCACCCTAAAGTTGGTCAAATAAATCATCGATACAAGGCATAGGATACTTATTCTTCACTGTCACCTTATCCAGCTGCCTGCAGTCAATACACATATGCATAGAACCATCCTTTTTCTTTAAGAACAGAATATGAGCATCCCAAGGTGATACACTCAGCCTAATAAAACCCTTACCCAGAAGATCCTAAAGCTAAGAATATAGCTCCTTAAGCTCGGTAATAGCCATATGGTAAGGTGCTATAGAAATAGGTCGGGTGCCTGGCTCGAGGTCAATCACAAATTTAATATCACGCTCAGGATGAAGGCCAGGTAGGTCGATAGACAAAATTTCAGGATACTCATGAACCACAAGAACACAGTCAAGAGAAGGACTCTCTGCACTAATATCACTAACATAGGCAAGATATGACTCACAACCCCTAAATTCTAGTCTCCTAACTCGAACATAAGAAATAATCCCCATTGGTGCGCAGCTAAAAGAACCCTACCACACGATTGGGGTTATGCCAAGCATGGTTAAGGTAACAGTCTTGGCAAAATAATCCAAGACCGCATGGAAGGGAGATAACCAGTCCATGCCTAGAATCATATTGAAATCCATCATATCTAGCACAATAAGGTCAGCCTGAGTATTATACTCTCGAACGGTCACAACATATAATTTATAAACCCGATCCACTACTAAAGAATCACCCATGGGAGTATCTATACTCAATAGAACAAATAAAGGCTCCCAAGACAACTCTAACCACAGTGCATAATAAGCATAAACATATGAATAAGTGGATCCCGAATCAAATAAAGCAATAGTTATTTGACGACATACTAAAATTGTGCCTGTAATAATGGAATCTGAAGACTCTGCCTCAGTGATGTCGCCCAAAATATGTCTCCTAAGAAGTATAAATAGGTCGCTGTATCAAATATAGAACCCAACTAGGTTAGGGTCGATCCCACAGGGAATAGGATGAAAGTAGGTTGAGTTCTTGTTCGAGTAGTTGGCAAATAAGTAAAAATGGGGGATTATTTGTAACAAGTAATGATGGTAACAAGTGTTGATTGTTTGAAGTTGTTATTAATATGAGAAATACACTAGGACTGTGATCCCCAATGATTCCTTAACTCTACCGATTATTGGTGTTGGCAAAACTGTCCCGCAGCGTTGCATGCAAAATCTGACAAGTTATGTTCATCTAAACGTCTCTCGACCTTGGTTAGACAAATTTCACTCTTCTCCTCTCAGTTTTCGAGCGTCGCACTACTAACCCTTGTCCTGGATCTCAGATAACTCTTCCCACTAAGGCTGAAGTTATTAGATGAAGGTTGATAGCTTCAAATCTCTGTCATTATTTCCTTTTCCCAATCTCTACCTCTCTCTTGAGCAAATCTAGAATACAGGCGAGTTTCTAACGTTTGCAACCATTAGAAGATCAATCACAAGGAAGAAAATAACAATACATGCATTCACACCAGTTCAAAATTGCTTTGCACTTAACCCATTTTGTTAATTCCTCATGGTTCACACAACCCTAGTTAATGAGTTTAGCTACTCATGTTTGCAAGAGCACAATCAAAATTCGAAGATGAAGACATAATTGTAAACTCACAATAATGAAGAAACTCTGAGATCTCAATTATGAATAAAACCCTAGAATCGGTGTTCCAAGATTACAAAATAATAATATGTTTCTGAACTCAAAATAATGAAAAACTATCTCAAAATAATGTAATGACTAACTTCTGAACATAGGACAATACAGGGGTATTTATAGATACAAGATTAATCCTATCCTAATCAAAACAGGAGAACAGAGTCGGCAATTTTCCATGGTATCGTGACTTGGTGTCGTGGAACCAAGTCACGCTATGTAGGTGAGTATCTTGGAAATCAGGCTCAAATAGACATCTTCAGAAGTTGACTTACGCCACCCAGTCATGCCACGTGAGTGTAGTCATTCCACGCGACTGCATGTCATGGAAATCAGACAGCATTGCATCCTCTGAAGTTGACTTCATGGCAGGCACTCACGTCACGTGAGTGGACTTCACGGCACGTGATTCCTGTCGTGAGTCACTCTCTGGTGCAGATCCTTGTTCTTTTATCTTCAGATACTTCGTTCTCGGGCGTGATTCTTCCTTCTTGATCATTTTGCTTCAAAACCTGTTTTCCTGCAATGTAGGACAGAAAACACATCATACCAACAAAATACACCCAAGTTATTGCATATTTTCCTTGTTTTAAGCATTGAAAGTGGCATATTACCATGGCTCATCAACACCCTCAACTTAGAACGTTTGTATGTCCTCAGGCGAACAAACCAACACAAACATATATGATGCTTAATTAAGAGAAACCTAAGGGACCTACGGCGGTCAACTCATTGCTTTTGGAAAAACTTTACTAACCCCTCCTTCTTGAAAATCAAAAACCACAGTGTGTATCCTTGCAACATATTATCATGACATAGAAGGGATCAAGTGATGGCATAAGATTATGAACAAACAACTAAGCTTACATACAAATGACATTATCCGAACAGATAGTAGCTAACAATACAACCCATGTACTCTCACAACAAAGAATTTCCATACACTCACAGTATACTAATGAATCTCAAACTAGGGACTCGGTCAAAACACTCTCTCTCACAAAGAAGTTCAAACAGTGTGCATGAAATACCATAGGCTTGACCCTATTTTCTATGCCTTAGCTTTACGGACAGTTGGACTAGGATCACTATAGGACTTTCATCGGCTTGTAATGTAGGCTTGGGGACAGGTATGGTAACTATGTGTATGGTCACTCAACCCTCCTTGACACTACACTATTTTTTTACTCCAATTTCCAACCATTCTTATTTTTATCCTCCCTTATTCTCCTTCATTTATTTTCAGATTTTGGGTGTGATTTTCTTCATATTTTGAAAACACAATTTTTTCTTATTTTTCTTTTTTCTCTTTTTTTTTTCTTTTTCTTCACACCCCAAATCTATTTTCTCTCTTTTTCTCTTACTAACCCCTTCTTCATACCCAGATTAATCTATGCACCCCTATAATAGCCACCCTCAACTCAGGCGATTTGTCTGAATTGAGGTACACAATGTCCAATGAGGGACCAGGGCTAACACAGGTTCATTATAAGTCAAAATGGGAAGGTGAATAGGCTAATGAAAGAAACAGGTCAATTAAGGCTCAAAATCGGGATCAAGGGATACTGAATTCATTTGGTCAGGCATTTAGGCTAAATGTGGACTTAATCAAAGAACGGCCTATGATCCTTTCCTAACCACTATCCTCTAACCTAGGCAAGACTAATTGGGCAAGTTCTGGATCACACACACAAAGTGAACTACGTAATGACCTCATACACACATAGCACAGGATTGTATTATCACCTACTACCTATCTGGGTTCATGCAATGCTAGCTAAAGTTATTCTGTCTATAATACTAATTCCATAATAAGATCCAACAGCTTTCACAAACTAACATACTACACACACAATTCAAAACAAAAATTTTCAGGAGGGGTATCCTTTAGACAATCACAAAGCATCCTTAATATTCAAAATACGTTTAAAATTGAACTGCACTAAGGTTCCCCTATTTTTCTCCTAATTAAACACATAATAATATAAATAACAACCTAAATATGTCGGTTCTACTATGATAGCACACTCGGGGGAAAAGAAACACGACAACAAAAACCCCGAAGTGGTGGTACACCCCTACCCCCAACTAATAATGGTGCACTACCCTCTGGTCTCAATGCATCTGGTGGAGGGGGTGCCTAACTGTATGATGCACCAAGCTCCCTCAGCTCCTCTGCGATCTGACTCGTATGGTACTCCAACTTGGAGGCCTTAACTACTCTCCGGAGATCACCCTCAGACTAGTCACCACTATTCGCCTGCTCCTCTGGACTATGTGGTCTTTTTCCTCTATTAATGGGAGGCTCCTCATCCGCAAACAAATCCACCTCAAAGGCTGGCCTCATAGGGGCCGGAACAGGCATAGGTGGAATAACAGGGGTGCTGCTCGGTGCCAAAGATCGAACCTCCTCTCTTAATGCAGATACCTCCTGTGTCAATGCTGCCATACTAGAACCTTATGCAGAACCCATTCGGGTGTCCATCCGTCCCTCAAAACTATCAATCCGCCCATGCAGCTCGCGCATAAACCGATCCATAGCTGCAATCATACGGCCTCTACTCTAGCCTCTGAAGCCTCTACGGTGGTCCAAACCCATGGCTTAAGTTGGGATACCAACTTAGCCATCTGGGCCTCAGTGTGAGCCTGTCGCTCAAACATCTCCATCTGTCGATCAACCAGTTGCTGCAAGTAGTCCCTAAAAATTAAAATCATACCAGAGGGAGGCGGTGGTGTTGTAGTACCTGGTACCTCATCATCAATAGGTATAGTACCCCCAGTCGGTACATGAACAGTCTCTGGTACCCAAACCGATACTGGAATAGGCATAGATGTGCTCACCGGTTCGTCTCTATCTCCAGGCCCTTCAAAAAGGGCTGCTTCTGATGACCCGAAAGGCTGAGACCTTTGTGGAACACTGGGGATAGATCCCCGCTGCTGTATCAACCTAATATTGGCTATGCGGGTCACCTCGATATAATGATCGATGGTAGGTAGCCTAACCACACCCGCCCGATCACACAAGCTCTGAATCAAACAAGGAAAAGGGATACTAGTATGATCTAGAAAGGCACGCTCATGAATCTCCCTAAGAATGTACCTGGCGATATGAATATCATACCCTACAAGGATGCTAGCTACCACCACAGCCCGATCCAAGGTAAGGGAATTATCAGCATTAGTGGGCCCCAATCGATGCCTAACAACTGACCACCAAAACCTGCAGGCAAAATGAAGTGTGGACTTATTTATATCCAACTTCCAGGTCACCCAAATAGCATTAACCCCATCCTCTGCTATATAACCGGCAATCCACCTCAGTAACTCCAACTTTTGATCAGCATCCCGCATTTTAATTTGGTTTCTGACGGTCTCCATGCTGTGATCAAACTCAGCAGTCGTGGCTGGCAATGGACGGTCTGCACCAAACAAGAATCAGTGGATAGTCTACTCATATATATCGACTCGGGTCCCTCGAACCAAAGTATGAGTCAATAATGGTTGGTCCCGGTATCGCTGCCCAACAGGTGTACTCAAATCAACGGACGCAGGATAAGATGCATAAAATTCGCAGACCAATTCTGAGTTGTAGCGACCCGAAGGCTCCGCCATCCATCCAAATCCATACTGCTCAAACACAGGCCAAATATCAGTCAACGCCTTTAACTCCTCCATCCGATATTGGGGCTCCTCCATAATGCTTCTTCAACACACGTGTCGCTCCGTCAGCTCAGCATCCCCTGAACACACCAACGTTAGATATCCCTTCTCTGTGAGGGAGTCGGGGCACTCTGTGCATTAGGGCCCAAAATAGAGGCTATAGCCTCTGCCTCAGAGGTACCCTGTCCGATAGCATTATCCGCAGAGCCCGATACTGACTCATCCTCCCCCTCTTCAGACTGGGGGCAGACTCGAAAGACTGATCAGGAATACCCAGCTCTACAGGCTGTGGAATAGGCTAAAGTGCAGCCCGGGCAGCAGCTTGTGCCTGAGTCTGTAATCTCGCGGTACGGGGCACTAGTGCAATATCATCAATGCCAATAGCAAAAACCTCCTCGAACCCACTTTTTTTTTATTCAGTCGGTTCATCACGCAAATGAGTCAGAAATTCTAAATTTTTGGTTCGAATTCTTGACGAAGAATCAAGGTGGTCACGTTTGGGGTTTTGTTTGGGGGGTATGGTGTCGGGTTTGGGTTGAAATTTAGGTATTTGGTTTGGATTTATGGGTATATAGGTCGGATTTTAGGTATTTGGGTCAGGTTTGTGGGTAGGGATCGGATTTGGGGGTTTAGGTGATGAGGGTTTGTGAGAATTCCAAAAATTGGAAGAGAGAAGGTGATGATTTAGGAATTGGTAGATGGGAATGTGGTGAAATTTGAAAATTAGGGTTTATGAGAGTATTGGAAAGTAGGGTTATGCGGATTCGGATTTGATCGGATGAAGAAGGAGGATACCGAAATTTATATAAAGAAACAGGTTGGTTTGGGTCGAGTCATCGGAGTATCTGAACTTCTGATTTTCACGGAACCTCCCACGTGACGTGGGTTGAACTCACGTCACGTGGGTATATGTCGTAAATCAGTTCCTGCAAGTATAAATCACATCTGATTTTCACGATACCACCCACATCACGTGGGTCTACCTACGTGACGTGGGTACCATATCGTAGGTAAGATTTAGAAAGTGAAATATTTTCTCTGATTTTCACGATACCACCCACGTGATGTGGGCCCTTCTACATCGCGTGGGTACCACTGTCGTGGGTTAAATTTTTGCAGGTGTTATCTTTTGAACTTCAGCTAAGGTGTCTTCAAACGCTCAGATCATAAAATAATTAGATCTTGGGTTGCCTCCCAAGTAGCGCTTGATTTAATGTCGTGGCACGACACGGCTAACTTGGATACTCAGACTTCACCAACCAGCCCATGGGTTGCCTCCCATGAAGCGCCTGATTTAATGTCGCGGCACGACATGGCTAGCTTGACTCCTTAGACTTCATCAAGCTCAAGCTCCTCACATGTCTTTATTTCTTCCGTGATTCCCACATAATGTTTTACACGCTGCCCATTGACCTTGAATAAAACATTATCAGCTCTTTTTAGCTCAATTGCTCCATGTGGGAATACCCTGACCATCGTGAATGGTCCGGACCATTTGGACTTTAACTTTCCAGCAAATAAGCGAAGCTTGGAGTTATAAAGTAGCACCAAATCTCCTGGGTGAAATTCTCGTTTCTCAATGTGTCGATCATGATATAATTTCATCTTCTCTTTATATATTGCTGAACTTTCATAAGACCGGAGACAAAATTCATCCATCTCATTCATCTGCTCAAGTCTCACTTTAGCCGCTTCACTTCAGTCCAAATTCAGCCTTTTCAAAGCCCATAAAGCCTTATGTTCAAGTTCGACAGGCAAATGGCAAGATTTTCCAAAAACTAACTAATATGTTGATGCACCAATTGGCGTCTTGAACGCAGTTCGATATGCCCATAATGCATCATCCAATCTTCGATCCCAATCAGTCCTATTGGCATTCACCATTTTTTCCAAAATAGACTTGATCTCACGATTTGACACCTCAACTTGCCCGCTTGTCTGAGGATGTTAAGGTGTTGCCACCTTATGTTTAACACCATATTTTTCCAGCAGGGCCTTGAATAGCAGATTACAGAAGTAGGAACCTCCATCGCTAATGATTGCTCGGGGTGTACCGAATCGTGAAAATATGTTCTTTTTCAAGAGTGTCGTGACACTTCTTCCTTAGTTATTAGGAAGCGCAATTGCCTCCACCCACTTAGGAACATAGTTGACAGCTACCAAAATGTATTTCATCCCATGTGAGCTCACAAAAGGGCCCATAAAGTCAATTCCACACACGTCAAACAATTCAAGCTCAAGGATAGTTGTCATGGGAAGTTCGTGTCTGCGTGAGATATTCCCTTGCCTTTGATATTGGTCACAAGCGCGAGCATAATCATGAGCATCTTCGTAAATACTGGGCCAGTAGTAACCACATTGCAAGATTTTATGGGCAGTCCGCGCACCTCCATGATGACCCCCCACTGGAGATGAATGACATGCTTCCAAAATACTCATCATCTAGACCTCTGGAATACATCTCCGAATCATGCCATCTGCACATACCCAAAATAAATACGGCTCATCCCAGAAGAATTTTCTCACCTCATGCATGAATTTCTTTTGCTTCTGATACGACATATCTTTTGGAACTAGATCACTTGCCAAAAAATTGGCAAAATCAGCAAACCAAGGGATTAAGTCTTGTGATGCTGCCAATACTTGCTCATCTGGAAAAGTATCATCAATCTCAAGATCATCCCTTTATTTAAGCATGGTCTCCTCCTCAAGGCGTGATATGTGGTCAGTGACCTGATTCTCGGCTCCTTTAGATCCTTGACTTCAAAGTCAAATTCCTGTAATAGAAGTACCCATCGAATCAACCTTGGCTTAGCATCCTTATTCGACATAAGATATCGAAGTGCTGCATGATTTGTATGTACAATGAACTTTGTTCCAATCAAATAAAAGCAAAATTTCTCAAAAGCAAAGACCACTGTCAACAACTCTTGATCAGTCACAGTATAATTCTTTTGAGCTGGATTAAGCACTTTGCTAGCACAGTAAATTGGATGTAAAATCTTCTCACGTCTTTAGCCAAGGACTGCACCTAAATCCACTCCGCTAGCATCACACATAACCTCAAAAGGCATGATCCAATTTGGTAAAACAATGATAGGGGTTGAAATCAACTTTTCTTTCAGACACTCAAATGCTTTAAGACATGCCTTATTGAACACGAACTTCACCTCTTTATCTAAAAGCTTGCATAAAGGATGTGCAATCTTAGAGAAATCCTTGATGAATATTCTATAAAAGCCAGTATGCCCTAAGAAACTTCGAATTCCTTTCACGGAGATAGGTGGAGGTAATTTTTCAATCACCTCAATCTTTGCCTTATCAACTTCAATAACTTTCTTTGAAATCTGATGCCCCAATACGATACCCTTGTTGACCATAAAGTGACATTTTTTCCAATTTAGCACTAAGTTACACTCCTCGCATCTTTGCAGCACATTAGCAAGGTGTGCCAAGCAATCATCAAATGAGTCTCCCACAACAGAAAAATCATCCATAAAAACCTCAATAGTGTCTTCCACCATGTCAGAGAAAATAGATATTATGCAATGTTGAAAAGTGGCTGGTGCATTACATAGACCGAAGGGCATCATTTTAAATGCAAATGTCCTATAGGACAAGTGAAAGTGGTCTTTTCTTGGTCTTCGGGAGCAATGAAGATCTGATTATACCCCGAATAGCCATCAAGAAAACAATACCATCCTCTACCAGCAAGACGGTCTAACATCTGATCCATGAAGGGCAAAAGAAAATGATCTTTTTCTGTCCAAGAATTCAGCTTTCGATAATCCATGCAAACTCTCCATCTAGTAACCAGCCTCATTGGGATTAACTCATTCTTGTCGTTTGGAACCACAGTGATTCCTCCCTTCTTTGGCACCCACTGAACTGGGCTCACACACTTGCTATCAGCAATGGGGTAAACCACTCCTGCATCTAACCACTTGATGATCTCTTTCTTCACAACCTCTTGCATAGTTGGGTTTAGATGACGTTGCTGCTCAATGCTCGATATGCACTAAGGACTAAGTTGAATTTTGTAAGTGCAAATACCGGGTGGAATTCCTATAATATCAGCAATGGATTAACCAATGGCCCTCTTAAATCTTCTCCATACTGAAACCAGATCCTCTACTTGCCACTCCACCAATTTAGCAGAAATAATCACAGGCAAGGTGTTATTGGCTAACAAAAATGTGTAGCGAAGGTGAGACGGAAGAGCCTTAAGCTCCAAAACTGAAGGCTCTTAAATAGATGGACGAGCTGGTGGGGTCACCCTATTCTTCAAATCGAGATCAAGTTTCTTTGGAGCATAAGTGTATGCTCCCATACCAGTGAGTGCACCAACCATCTCATCGTATTCCTCAATACCTTTGCTATCAAAATTCATAATCACGGCTGCCAGAGCTTCTATCCCCAACCTTTCTTCAAGAGGCACGACAACCTCATTATTATCAATCGCATCTATTACCGAAATCACCAGCATATCTTTTGGTTGCTTCATGGAACGACAAACATTGAAAGTGACTTATTCATCATTTAACCTGAATTTCATCTGCCCTATTTCCATGTCTACCAATATACGACTAGTGGCAAGGAATGGTCTTCCCAATATAATGGGAACCACGAAATCAACTTCACAATCGAGGATCACAAAGTCAGCCGGAAATATGAAAGATGCAACTTTTACCAAAACATCATACAAAATGCCCACCGGCTTTTTCAAATTCCTATCCACCATGAGAAGTCTCATAGAGGTTGGTTTTGGTGCTCCCAACCCCAACTGTTTGAAAATGGCTAACGGCATTAAGTTGATGCTAGCACCCAAATCACAAAGTGCTCTAGCAAAGTTGTAGAACCCGATAGTACAAGGAATTATGAAAGCTCCTAGATCCTCCTTGTTTTCAACTAGGGAATGTGAAGCAACTGCACTACAATGATGTAAGTTATCTACCGGCTCAAAACTGACAGTTCTTTTCTTTGTCACCAAGTCTTTCATGAACTTCGCATAACCTGGCATATGCTCCAATGCCTCAATAAGAGGGATGTTTACCGACAGCTCTTTCAACATTGTAATAAACTTTTGATATTTGCCTTCCTCAGCCTTTTTTTTCAATCGTTGAGAAAAGGGGGGAGGAGGTCGTGGTATAGTCTTCAACTTTTGTGGGACCTCCTTTTCCTGCCTCTTCTCAGAATTAGCCTTTTCGCTAGTATCTTGAGGATTTGGAACTAATTCGACCTTCAAATTATCTGGCTCTATCTCAATTTCTACATCAACAACCATTGGTTTATTGGTCTTACCACTATCCACATGTATAGATGGATCTGTGGTGTATTTCCCACTTCTAGTAGTAATGGCCAGACAATGGCTATCATTCTTAGAATTCTAGACGGTGTTGCTTGGAAGGGTACCTGGCTGACGTTGGTTCAATGCCACTGATATTCACCCGAACTGTTGCTCCAACTGTTTGATAGCAGTCGAATGGGATTCCACTTTCTGACTTATTCCTGAGATGTCTGACCTAATCTCCTTCAAGCATTGTTCTTAACTCTCTGACCCTTTCACCAATTTATTGAGAAGGGATTCCATTCTTAAATTTCCAGAGTCATCATCGCGGTTCCCAGGTGGAACATATACGCCACTCTTCTCTCTATAATCATCCTTCCTCCTCCAATCACCGTCACGATTAGGGGTGTGCAAAAACTGAATCGACCAATAAACCAAACCGATAAAAATGTTATTGGTTTATTATTATTGGGTTATTGGGTTAACGGTTCTTTATTGGTTTTATAAATTTTTTTATTGGGTTATTGGTTCTGTTTTGGTTTTTTCTTATTGGGTAAACCGATAACCCAATAAGAATATACTAAATTACTTCTTTATCCCTACTTATATATATATATATATATATTACATATTATATATTTCTCTTAATTTCTCTTTAATTTCTACAAACCTATTCAATTTCCTAAAAACCTATAACCCGATAAAGTTAAACCTTTTTAATTTTCTCTTTGGTAAACCGACGACGAGAGTTTGCAATGACGATGGATGCATTGTTTGTGGACAGGATGGTGGACTTCTTATTTTGTGGAATTTGGCACTACAAGACATATGTCATGTTAGCTGCTACTGTTTTTATTTTGTGAGCATTCTTATTGATGTCATGTTAGTTGTTACTGTTACACAACATTGAAAATCATTATATTGCGCCAAATTGATATTTATTTTATGAGCATTTTCTTATCGGTTAAATCGAAAATCGAACCGTTAAGGACCAAAAATCGACAAACCGAAAATCGATAAAAAATATCTTATTGGTTGGTTATTGGTTTAACATATTTAAAAACCAAAAATCGATAAACCGAACCGATAATACATAAAACCGAATCGAACCGACCGATGCACACCCCTAGTCACGATCTTGCTCTTTATCTCTATATCCCGACTTGTTGTAACTGTCCCCATAGTAGTTCTGACCTTGATTCCCTTGCCTTGAGTTCCAGGAGTCTTGGTTATACCCTTCGCCCTTGGCTTGGAAACCTGCCACTTCTCGATCCAGATACTTTGCCTCTTCATCAGATTCATAATTTTAATGTCAAGACATTTTACCTTGTGCACCTACAGCATGCACCTTTTCAGCATCTCTAGCCGCAATCTGTATAGCCAAAAGACCAACTTCTGTCCTCAACTGAGCGACCTCTTGAGCTACAGATTAGTCAAAAGCCCATTTTCCTGCTGAGGCTCCAATAGGATATGTGCCAGCCGGCGTATCTGCTTCTCGAGTATGCCATCCTCGGTTGGTCTTAGTGATACGATCTAATATTTTTGAAGTTTGTTCCCACCTCAGACTCATGAATGCTCCACCAGTGATAGTATGTGCTACAGCCTTAATATTGATGTTTAAAGCCCTGTAGAAGATTTCAAGTAAGTTTCTACCACTCATCCTATGATTTGGCACATTCTGTAGCTTCTTCTTGAACCTTATCCATGTCTCATAAAGTGATTAAGAATGTAGTTTTCTGAAGTTGTAGATCTCATCCTTCAACTGTAACATCTTGGAAAGTGGTAAAAACCTCTCTAGAAATTAATTTCTCAATTCTTGCAAAGTAGTGATAGATCTTTGTGGTAATTCTGCCAACCACAACGTCTCCTCTCCTGTTAGAGAGAATGACAATAATCTCAATCGAATAGCCTCTTGGTCAACTCCAGGCAAATTATATGAGGTGCAGACCCCCACAAAATTCATCACGTGTATGTTTGGATCATCAGTAGGAAGACCGACACTGGCAATGTCAAACTTAGTGCTCGGAGGTAACTCATGTGGAATAATGGCACCAGTCTCTATTGGCTCGAAGTAGGACACGTCTTCTTCCTCAGGATCAGCATAAACTGGCACATGTGGTCTTTGAAGTGGTTGTTGAGCTCTCAATATTCTTTGTCTCTCTTTAGCCTCAGCCAGTAGCTGAGCTGCCTCTTGCATAGCCCGATTATCTCTCTCTACTTTTCTAAGAGCAGCTTGTCTAGCATGCTCTTCTCGTGTCAATCTAGCAGTAGTTTGATCTGCTGTTTCATGACCAACCGGTTGAATTGGTTGATTATGAATGTCTCCCATAGCGGCAGGATCCTGAACTTCGTCAGTATTCACCATTCTTAGATTAGCTCTCAGAGTCCTTTCTATTTCAAGATCAAGTGGAATCAGGGGATTGCCTTGACTCCTATTATTGGGCAAACACCGGCGTGTGCCCTTAAAAGTATAGAAAAACAAGACCAATCAACTCTAACCAGTACTAATCAACTCCATAACTATATTCCCCGGGAATGGTGCCTAAATTTGATGTCGCCCAAAATATACCTCCTAAGAAGAATAAAGTGATCGTTGTATCAAATATAGAACCCAACTAGGTTGGGGTTGATCCCACAGGGAATAGGACGAAAGTAGGTTGAGTTCTTATTCGAGTAGTTGGCAAATAAGTAAAAATGGGGGATTATTTGTAACAAATAGTGATGGTAACAAGTGTTGATTCTTTGAAGTTGTTATTAATATGAGAAATATACTAGGACTGTGATCCCCAATGATTCCTTAACTCTACTGGTTATTGGTGCTGGCAAAACTGTCCCGCAGCGTTGTATGCAAAATCTGACAAGTTATGTTCATCTAAACGTCTCTCGACCTTAGTTAGATAAATTTTCCTCTTGTCCTCTCGATTTTCGAGCGCCGCACTACTACCCCTTGTCCTGGATCTCAGATAACTCTTCCCACTAAGGCTCAAGTTTTTAGATGAAGGCTGATAGCTTTAAATATCTGTCATTATTTCCTTTTCCCAATCTCTACCTCTCTCTCGAGCAAGTCTAGAATACAGGCGAGTTTCTAACATTTGCAACCGTTAGAAAATCAATCACAACGAAGAAAATAACAATACATGCATTCACACCGGTTCAGAATTGCTTTGCACTTAACTCATTTCGTTAATTCCTCATGGTTCACACAACCCTAGTTAATGAGTTTAGATACTCATGTTCACAAGAGCACAATCAGAATTCGAAGATGAAGACATAATTGTAAACTCACAATAATGAAGAAACTCTGAGATCTCAATTATGAATAAAACCCTAGAATCGGTGTTCCAAGATTACAAAATAATAATGTGTTTCTGAACTCAAAATAATGAAAAACTATCTCAAAACAATGTAATGACTAACTTCTGAACATAGGACAATACAGGGGTATTTATAGATACAAGACTAATCCTATCCTAATCAAAACAGGAGAACAGAGTCGGCAATTTTCCATGGTATCGTGACTTGGTGTCGTGGAACAAAGTCACGCCACGTAGGTGAGTGTCTTGGAAATCAGGCTCAAATAGACATCTTCAGAAGTTGACTCATGCCACCAAGTCACGCCACGTGAGTGTAGTCATGCCACGTGACTGCATGTCGTGGAAATCAAACAGCATTGCATCCTCTGAAGTTGACTTCACGGCAGGCACTCACGTCATGTGAGTGGACTTCATGGCACGTGAGTCCTATCGTGAGTCACTCTCTGGTGCAGATCCTTGTTCTTTTGTCTTCAGATACTTCATTCTCAGGCGTGATTCTTCCTTCTTGATCATTTTGCTTCAAAATCTATTTTCCTGCAATGTAGGATAGAAAACACATCATACCAACCAAATGCACCTAAGTTATTGTATATTTTCCTTGTTTTAAGCATCGAAAGTGCCATGTAACCATGGCTCATCACTCAGGCCTATCAAGTACAGCATACGACTGACCCCTTCTGCCTCCGGACTGGGTACCTGACCAACCACCTGTCCTACCTTTCTAAGGACCTCTTCTAGAACGCTGCGGATCACCCCTACAACCCTAAGCACCACCTCTAGGTGAAGGCAGCATTGATCTGATCGGTTAAACACTCTGCACTGCAGGCTCAATCATCCTATGTCGAGGACACACTCTGGAGAAATGGCTGACAACCCCATAATCATAACATGTCTCGGGCACTTAGCTCTGCCTAGAAGGTCCGGCTAACCCAGAATGGCCACCTCACCTTGAAGACCCTGATTGTACACCCCTCGAGGACTGACCACTGTAGTTACTATGATCGGACTGACCCCCGTCAGTAATCTAAAGTGTCACCTGAACGGGCCTACTAGACTGACCCTAGTATTGATAAGACTGACGCTGAGGGTACCTACATTAAAAACCTCTACCCCTGAACTGTAAGCCACTGTGGCTCCCACTATAACTACCCTGCTGATGCAGCCTCTTCTCACTGCCCCCTTGGGCCTCATGATCCATCTCCTCTATAAAATAGGCATGAGCAGTAATATCAGTGAAAGACCTCCCAGAAGCCACCAAAATCTAAGTAGCCCTGCAGAGTGAAAAACTTCCCTGAAGTCACCAAACTCTAAGTAGCCCTACGGAGCGGTAGACTCAACCCACTAACGAAATACCAAATACTCTCATACTTTGTAGGTAGAATCATGGTGGCATGTCTGGCTAGATCTTAAAACCTCACCTCATACTCGGCCACCGTCATAGAACCCTATCTTAATGTAAAAACCTCATCCCTCAGGCGCTCGCGGATAGTGCGAGCCATGTACATCTCCAAGAATGCCTCGGAGAACTGAGCCCAAGTCATAGGTGGAGATCCAGCTAGCTTGGAATCAAGATAACCACTCCACCACTGTCTTTCTACCCTATCAAGCTGATATGTCATCTAATCCACTCCTCATAACTCAACCAACCTCAAATTATGAAGCCTCTCCTCGTAACTAGTCAGAAACCCATAAGCATCTTCTCTTGGGGATCCTGCAAACCTAGGTGAAGTCAATCTCAGAAATTGTCCCAATATCTTCTGCTCTTCGACAGCCATAACTTGCAGAGCAACAGCCGACTGTGGAAATATCTATACTGGAAGAACCTCAACTTTGTAAGTCGCAGCTACATGCTGTGCTCCTAAATCAGTAACACTCTAGTCTGCCGACAGAGCACCGTCAGATGGTGCACCACCTACCAATCCCAATAGCTAAAGCAAGGCATCTTTAATAACTGAGGAAGAAATAAACCCCGATAGAGCCTAGGCTGCCTCAGGCCCACCAGTGTCTGGGGTGGTTAAAACTCTGAAGCTACCTCTGAATCGGGAGCAATAATGGAATCTGGTGAAGGCCCCCTGTCCTGACCTCTGGCTGGTGCTGCAGCTCTATCATGACCTCGACCTCTGGGTCAACCTTGGCCTCTGACGAGTGTCCTGATTGTAGGCTTAGGGTTTCTATTCTATCCCCGACCATCGTATCTTGGGCCCTAGTCATCTGTGAAAGAGTGAAACAAATAAGAAATCAGAAACCAACATAGACTCAGCATAAGAAATGAACAAAGAAAGTGAGATTTTCCTAAAAATATCTTGTAGACTCCCGAAGATAGAATACAGACATCATCTTACCGATCCGTGGGACTCTACTAGACACTTGCTCTTGTACCAACAATACTAGGGAACCTAGGGTCTGATACCAATTTATCACGACCCAATTTCTTGGGTCATGATGTCACCTACTTTAACCCACCAGTAGGTAAGCCACACAATAGCCCGAAACGACAAGTAATGGCCTAATTGACGGAAGATAAAATAAGCATGAAATATAAACTCATAATAGGAGTACTAAGCAGTGATATATATAAATAAGATCGCATAGAATAACAAAGGAAAAGAGTAAAAGTACTAAAGTGTATCCCATGACCTGGTAAGGTTGGTACAAAATCCATTAAATCAAAAATAAGAGTACTAGATACTAGAAAATATACAAGTAGTCTCAGAATATGCAAAAGACTATTAAAAATACATAAGGAGAGAGGATCATCTCCAGCTCTAAGAGCTCACCCTATCTCCGAAGAGTAGTATTAGCGACGATAACACGTACTCAAATATACATCAGAAAAAGATACAGAAGTGCAATATGAGTACCAAAACAATGGGTACTCAGTAGGCATCATAGGTTAATCGAGCTAAATTATAATAAAAGTATAATAAAATACGAGAAGGTAAATTAAAGTCAGAAGTAAAGGGCTAAATCAGAAATAATACTCCAAACCAGACTAAAGTGATAAATATGCAGAATAAGTAACTCAAAAGTAAATATAGTCTAACTACAACTTAAATAGGCCCCCATAAGCCCAGAAGGCACAAACAAGAGAGAAATAACCCAATCGAGCCCCCATAAGCCCGGTAGATACAAATAAAGAGGAATACTGATAATAATAAGTTTAAAGTGTGCCAACGAGTGATAACATGCATGGGATTGCATTCGAACCATAAACATTGAGCTTAAACCGAAACTAGAGAATAGTATCATCATAATAAAGTACCGCATATAGTTCATTAATTTTGGACTTAAACCAAAACTAGAGAGTACTATCATCGTAATAAAGTACCGTGTATAGCTCATGAATGTTGGACTTGAACCGGAACTAGTAAATAAGTTTCAAAGTAATGATAACCCAAAGCCATAACTTCATTTAAGTCCAAATTAATCTCACATTCCCAAATTCAACGGTCAAATCTATAAGAGGAGCGAGTTCTAACCACTAAGTCTAAGGATGATGTTTAAAGGTCAATTGCATTTTAGTTCGAGTAATAAAGCTAGCCGGGATTTGATAAATGGTATAAGTCATCCTAAGGCTCAAATTTTAGTTTAAGGTGATGAATAAAGGCCTCTTAGATCTACAAGGAGCTAATTTAGGTATTTGACTAAAAGGGAGGACCGACGGGGCCTGCTACTACTCCCAAAAATCCCTACTAAGGCAAGCACCTACCCATACCTAGACTAAGACTTTACAAATCCATCCCAAGGTCTTAAGCAAACCAAAACTAGTCCTAAAGTATCATTATAGCTATTAAGAGGGAAAATGGGGCCAAATTCTACCAAAAGGCCCCCAAACCATCCTACTTTAACCAATAAAATATCAAACTATCCACCAAGTCATAAATACCCATCCATAGCTAGCATTAGGGTTGTACAAACCAAACCGTCAAGTCAAACCGAACTGACGAACCAAACCAAATCGAGAAAAAAACTGAATTGTGGTTTGGTTTGGTTGGTTTGGCGTTAGAAAAAAAAATTCGATCATTCTTGGTTTGGTCTGGCGTAAACCAAAAAAAAGTCAAACCAGACCCAAACCAAACCGACATAATATATATATATATATATTATTTTAACTTTTTATACATAAAAAATTATTAATCATAATCTACTTTTTAAATTAGTTTTATTAATTTTAAATATTTAGAATGTAGATATAGATATATAGTCAAATTTGGACCTTTAAGTTGTAATATTTGTCCATTAATTGATAACTAAATGATCCAAAGCTCAATATAAACTTAAAATCGAAAAAATTTCACTCTTCATCTTACTTTTCTGTTTCAAGAGAGTTCTTCACTCCTTTTTTTTTCATAATTATGGGTTTTCACTAGCACATGAGTGAAAATATATTTGATATTATTTCAATCACATTATAATTGTAAAAATTAAAGATTATAAAAAAACAAGAAAAACCAAAAGAACCGACTAACACCTGAACCGATAAAACTGATTTTATGTTGGTTTGATTTGGTTTATAGATTTAATAAACCGACGTGATTGGTTCGGTTTTTTATTAAAAGACCAAACCAACCCGACCTATGTACACCCCTAGCTAGCATAATACTACACTAATACCATAACTAAGTTCAATCTATGAGGAAAGTAAGCCTAGCCTACCTGGACGCCACTGAAAGCTCGTAAAGTCCACTACTCCAGAGCTTTTATTTTTCGATAAGCCTCTGAACGCTACCATGCTATCAAAATAATAATCTATGCATCAAGATGATAAAAATGATACCCATATTGCATATAAATGCTTCGGGTCAAAAATCAAACTAAAAATCCATATGGGGCCCACTTATGGAATGACAAATTTAAAATCGTCAACACATCCCTCTAAGCTCAAGGATCATTTATCCTAAAATGGGTGTAATTCGAGCACAAAACATCCCCAAAACAGCCCACAATTAATAAGGGATTTAAAGTTAAATCGGAGAATTAAACTAGAAATTAAACAAAAACTTACGGAAATAAATTCAAGGAATGACCACAATGATGTCTCCAACACGCCCCCAACACCTGATAATCAATCTCCAATGATTCTAAGCTTCCTAGGGATTTTAATTATGTTTGGAATTATAGAAATAATGTTGGAATCGAAAGGAATGAAATATACAAAGAGGTACCAGCGATGGCCGCTTTAGCGGCTAAATGACAGCTAAAGCGGTTGGGGTCGCTAAAGCGGCCTAGCCTCATGGATGGCCTCCGTTAAAGTAGTCCATAGCCGCTAAATTGGCTGCCACTAAAGTGGTACCAAACCACTAAAGTGGTATCTTGGCCGCTAAAGCGGTTGCACCAGATGCAGCAAGCATCAGAAACTTGGCTAAGTTGCCAAGTTTCCGACTGAACCCCCGAGATTTATTCAAAATCTGGTGAACACAAACGAACTATGCTATACTATCAAATTGGGTATTTTGGATTCAACGGCGCCATCAAAATTTCCATTCAAGTTCGTTTCGATCAAAAGTAGGTCCCACATCCAATGAGCCATTTAATCATAATCTACCCAATAGCCCAAAATTAGTCTAGAAGCCTCGGGTACCGAACCAAGTGTCCCTATAGCCTAAAATCAACATTCTAGAGCAACCAAAACTGTCAGAATTATCACTGAGACCTTTTACCTGAAGTTCAGACCCGATACCTTTTTTTTTAACATCAAAGCTCCAAAACAGGAAAATGGCTCTAAAAATCAAACGAACTGCCCAGTGAAAAAACTTTCAGTCCTAGAAAGTCATAAATGACTTAGGGAAGCTATGGAAATACTCTAATTAGGGAAAATCATAGAAATGCAGGAAATAACCTGGAGGGTCATTACACTATATGAGATGGGAAAATGGTCATATTTTCCCCTCTAGGTAATATTTACCCCTCGTTGAGGTGTGGGGAGTGAGGTATACAAACCATAAGGAAGAAGTCATAATTTAGCACTTCTACATTTAATACATTGGCCACAAATTCAGGCAACATCTTTACGCGTCTTTGGATAATAGAATTGTTCCTCAAGGATTCCCATGGTTTTGTCAATGCCAAAATGACCCATCAATACCCATCATGTGCCTCCCTCACAAATAATTCTATCCACGAGCTCGTAGGCACATATAATCTCTTGCCCTTAAACAAGAAACCATCAAACTTAAAGTATGGAGTAGAAGATCTATCCCTGAGCCATCTTTCCCTTTTCGATTCCGCACAATCTTAGAAGATTTAAGCAAAAATGGGGTCCTTGGGATAAAAAGTCTTCAAACATTCAAACCCAAGTAATTTGGAAGACAAAGTATATATCAACACATGCTTTCTCGACAAGGCATCGGCCACCACATTTTTCTTTCAATTCTTGTATTGGATTATTTAAGGAAAGTTTCAAGGAATTCAATCCATTTGGCATGCCTTTTGTTCAACTTTCCTTGGACTCGAAGATGCTTTAAGGACTCATGGTCGATCGAATCATAAACTATTTGGGCCACAACTAATATTACCAATTGCCCAATGCTCAAATTAAAGAGAACAATTCAAGATCATAAGTAGAATAGTTTAAAGTTGCACTTTTAAGATTTTCACTAAAATAAGCAATGGATTTCTGCTCTTGCATCAAAATGGCTCCAATGACTACTTTACTATCATCACATTCAACTTTAAACGTTTTCTCAAAATTGGCAATTGTAACAAATGAGGGGAGCTAAACATTGATGTTAAGGTCATAAAAGCCCCTGATTACTCATCACACCACTTAAAAGGTTTATCCTTGCAGATTACCTCGATCAAAAGGGCAGCGATGGTGCTAAATCCTTTAGCAAATTGCCTATAAAAACTAGCCAACCCATAAAAGCTTCGAACATTGCTAATGCATTTAGGAATTGCCCAATTCTTAATGGCTTTGATGTTGGATGCATCCACTTTGACTCCCCTTGAGCTTACAACAAATCCTAGAAAAATAACTTCATCCACACAAAATGAACATTTTTCAAGGTTGGCATAAAGTTGTTCTCTTCTAAGCACATCAAAAGTACCTTTTAAATGTTCAACAAGTCCATCTAGGGACTTGCTATAAACCAAAATATCATTAAATTACACCACAACATATTTCCCTATAAATAGTTTTATCACATGGTTCATTAATCACATGAAGGTACTAGGAGCATTAGTGAGCTCGAAGGGCATAACCATCCAATCATATAGACCAAACTTGGTCTTGAAGGTAGTTTTCTATTCATCACCGGGATTCATCTAGATTTGGTGATATCCACTCCGAAGGTCTATTTTTGAAAACATACGAGAATCATTTAGCTCATCTAACATATCATCTAATCTGGGGATCAGATGGTGATACTTTAGTTATTTTACTAATTGCCCGGTAATCCACACACATGCACTAAGTTTCATCTTTCTTTGGAACTAATATGACCGGGATGACATACCGACTCATGCTCTCTTTTATTAGCCTTTGTTGAGGAGTTCCTCAACTTGCCTTTGAAACTCCTTGGTATCTTTCGTATTGCTTCAAAGGCTAATTTGTTTGGAAATTGGGAATCCTGCTCGAAGTCGATTTGGTGTTCAATACCCCTAAGAGGGGATAATCCACTTGGGAGCTCCTTGGAAAATACATCATCATAATCCTTTAAAAGACAAAAAATAAAGTTTGGCAAAGAAGAAGAATGGTTAGTTTGCAAAATATGATCCCTATGTGTGATAAGGATGAATGATTTTTATGCCTCAACCTCCTCCCTAATATCCTTGTACTTAGCCAACATCACCATTTTGCCTTTCTCCTTTAACTTTCTCCTCTCATCTCCCTCATCGGCCTCTTTATCACAATATTGTTCCTCCTAATTTTGTTCTTCCCTTTCAATTTTGTCATCCTTTGGTATACTTTATTAACTTGGGATGGGGACATGGGATGAATAACATATTTTCACCCATCCAATATAAGTGAGTATTTGTTAGTTCTCCTATCATGCTTTTTTGAACGATCGTATTGCCAAGGCCTCCCGAATAACACATGGCAAACTTGCATTGGGATCACATCATATAGTAACTCATCTTGATAGTTCCTAATTTTAAGCTTAATCAACACTTGTCGGTCTACCTTCAATTCACCATACTTATTTAACCATCGAAGCTTGTACAGCGTAGCATGCTTGGTAGTAGAAAGCTTCAAGAAATCCACTAAAGTAGTCCTAGCAACATTAGCACAACTTTCACTATCAATAATCAAGGAACAAACAATATCCTTGATGATACATTTGGATTGGAATAGATTCTCTCTTTGAATCGGATCATCCATGGCTTTACTAATCATAACTCGCCTCACCTTATAATATGGGATGGTGAACTCTCTTTCTTGAGGCAAAGCCTCTTCAATTAGAATTCTCCACATCAACCAATGAGGAATGGAAACATCTCCATCACAGGGGTCTTGTTCATCATCATCATCACTCCCAAATTCATCATCTTTTTAGGCTTCCTCTTCATTACCCTCTTCTTACTCCTCTTCTTCTCTAACATACAACTCTCTTCCCTGAACGATAACATTTAACCAATTGGAACATTCACTCATTTTATGACCCCATCATTTATATTTATAACATTGAATGCCTTTAGGGAACTTGGTTGAGTCCTTGTTACCCCCTTTCTTCGGTGAATACTTTGGAGCGTTCTTCTCAAAAGACTTATTTTCAACAGGCTTCTTGAAGCCTTTGATCTTATTTCAAGTTAAGGATACTTAAGCTTCCTCTTTGTTCTTTCCCTAAGAATTAGAAGATGAATAACCCTTGGACTTGATCGTTTTTTCCTCTTTGATATCCAGCTCAATTTCCATAGCTGCTTTGAAGACATCATCCATATTGTCAAACTTGTGGATAGTCATTCCAGAAAAGATCTCTTTGTTCAACCCTACCTTTAAGAGAATTATGGAATGCTCTTTATTCTCGTTGTATTCAAGCTTCAATATTAAGTTTTGGAATTCATCATAGTATGACGTAGCGCTCTTGCTCTCTTGCCTCAAGTTATATAACATAGCAAGTAGCTCTTGTCTATATCTTTTTGATATGTACTTAGCTTTCATGAGGCTTTCATCACTGTCCATGGTGGAAGTTTTCTATCATGAAGAACTTATTGATACCTCTTTGTGTATTCCCACAATATTAGAGCAAACCCTTCAAATTATGCAATGGCATTGCCACTCTTTTTTGCCCTCGGTCAAAGCATTAACTTGAAAAATACTATCACATTGAGACTCCCACTCTAGAAATCCTTGGGGTTACATTCCCTTTTAAAAGTTGGGAGAGTGATCTTGATAGAGTTGATTTCTAAATCTCGTCCTCCATTTCTGCCTTAGTCCCCATGATAGTTTCCTTGGCCACCACCTCCTTGGTTGTTCTAGTAACCTCTTAGGAATCTTCCTTGATCTTGGTTACCATAATCTTCTCCTAGACCTTGACCTTGATCTTGATTACAAAAAGCATCCCTTTGTCCCTCCCTTGGTTTCTTTCCACATGTGGAGTTGGACCAAATATACCTCCTCTCCCTTAATGTCCAACTTGACCTCTTGGCCTATTCATTTGAGCATCATTCCAATAAGTCTCTTTGTCTTTTCCCTCATATCCTACTTGTTGATCTTCCCTTACTTTTACAAATTGGTTTTGTGGATTTTGATTTTGTGGAACTTGATAGGGTGGATTTTGGTTTTTTGGCACTTAGTAAGGTGGATTTTTGTTTTGTGGCACTTGGTAGGGTGGATTTTGGTCTTGTAGAGCTTTCTGGTTAAGTTAAGGTTGGAGTGGTCGAACGATATTTCGCGTATTTTGGTTGGTATTGGTTTGTGTATATGGGACATTGCCTTGGAAGAGTGGATTACACATTTGGGGGAAGTTCTGGGTGTGATAGTAGGAGAAGTGTTTTGGGTATGTCCAATTGAGGAAGCTTGGTAGTTAGTTTGTGGGGTGGAATTGGTGGAGTTTAAACGTCCCTCCATATTGATCATCCAACCATCCATCGTTGACACACTACCTCGCATGGTGGACATTTGCCCTTCCATAATTTCCATCCTACAATTCATACCATTAATTGACTCTATTATAGACTCCAAAGTAACCCCTCACGTGGGATTTTGTGTTTTATTTCTCAATGCCATTGTACCTAGTAATAAGACACTCAAAAAAAAAAAAAATGTTAGCGTTAGTAAAATAAACCTCACAATCGCTCCTGTTTACACACCTTTGATTGCTTCACAAATTGGTTCTGCTAGTGTTGAAATCTTGTTTATTCTTTGATAGTATACTAAGTGTAAATTTGCTACTCTAGTCCTGAATGGATTCTTGTTCCAAGAAATACGAACGACTCGATTAATCTAAATAGACTTGAATCAAGAAGTTAACTACGAAATAAAAACAAGAAAAGCAAGAAAGAAATAGCACTATGAAAAAAAATGAACGTAAGAACTAACAATTAACCAAGTAGATCAAATACAAGTTGAGAATTAGTTTTAGGAATCAATAAAGTGAATTAGAATCAAGTAAAGGAAACTCAGGAATTAAAACCTGAGATTGGTTGAAGAAATTTGAGTTTGGCTAGCAAAACTTGGCCCTGTGTCGCCAAACTTACACCTTCTATCATCAAACTCTTCCCAGTGTTTCCAAACTTGACCTTGTGTCGATAAATTCAACAGAATGGAAGGTTGAGTTTAGCAATACTCACCTACACTTGGGCAATTTGCCTTTAACTTTGGCGATGGAGGTTGGTGTCGCCAAACTCAACAGTTTGTGCACCTAAAGGCCTTTGATTTTTGTGCTTCTTTGGCCCTCTGTAACTTTTCCCCTTAGTATTTACGCCTTTTGGTAAATTTTCTTTTTGTACCAACTTCTTAATATTTTCTCTTTCCTTTTTTTTTTTGGATTAAACACACCCTTTTGAATATTCTTCCTCTTGAAGTTTTGAATTTCTTCAAGAACACCAAGAGCAATATGAATATCCAAAAATCATAACTCTCTCATTTTAGCTTGGAATTCACGAAATTTTAAATCTAGGATCCTCTTGATATGAAAATCATACCCTAATGCTTTTAAACCTCAATTCCAAGCCAAAAAATTCAAATCTCAAAACCCATTTGCACTTTTCTTCAAACTTCAAAACTCAATAATGGTGGATTCTTCAAAACAACTCCAATCAAAGTCAAATCTCTGAGCTAGACCTAAATAATACTAGAGAATGCAAATCGAGTATTAGAAACTTCAAACAAGACTCAAAATAATAAAATATTTTTGAGTTTTTCTTCAAAACATTTTTGGAACTCTTTTTTATTGTAGTAACAAACCCAAGACTAGACTCTTAGGAACGAAGATAATAGATGGATACAATATAGGAAATCGAAAGCCAAAGGATATGTTAAACTTTATGACCTCAATCACATAATCCTACAATACACCTAATCTCCTACGATGACCTCGAGGGAAATCAATTCACCCTGCAACCACCATATTTAAACAAGTGTTCAAAGCAAGCTTTACCAAGCTCTCAACTCTCACAAAGAGCATTTTCATCAAAATTCAACATAAATTAGAGAGAAAGGAAAATAACTAGCTATTTATGCACATGGGCCCAAAAGTGACCCGGAAATGAAAATTATCCAAATGGCGACCCAAGCTCGCCACCAAACTGTCAAGTCCATCACTAAAGTGGACAGAATGATGGTCTATTTTAGTGATCCAACCACTCACTTGGGCGATTCCTCGGGTACATCGGCGAGCTATTCTAGACACTTAGGCAATCCATGATCTTTAATGGTGAGCTCTCTTCTCTCATTTTTTAAAGCAACCACCAAGACATGAAATCCTCATTTTGGCATCAAAACATGGTCGAGGATCTCCATCTTCAAAAACCTTTTGTTGCTTGAAGCTCTCTCTCTTGACTATGAGTGAAAGGTTTTGTGGTAACCCAGATTACATCACCAACCCAGCCACGGTAGGTAAGCTGACCTACTGACCTCTAAATAATCCAATATGAAACAGAATTAATAAAAAACTGGACATTAATACTCAAGTATAAAGCAACTCCAACAATATTTGTAACACCCCAAAAGTCCCTAAGAACATATCTCAGATTTAGCAAAGAAAATTAGTTGAAAACCAGCAGAAAATTCAAATTTTTGTCACAGAATGACACATTGTATGAGTCGTACAGTGAGGACACAAGTCGTGGGCTGATTCGTGGTAAGCAGTCCAGTCCAACCCAAGTTCCAGTGGTAATGACACAGACACCGAGTCATAGTTAACCTTGATGAGTCATTATGTCAACCGTTCTGAGAAGTACACCAAAAGTCTTGAAAGATGTGATTTTTATCCCAGTGAAAATGACTCAAGGGAACGAGCTGTTAGGATAGACCACGAGTCGTTAGGCGACTCATTCTAACGAAGGACCTGAGAGTTAATATTTTCCTTCACAAGTGATGAGTCTCAGCCACGACACTTTACCAAACCTCACGAGTCGTGGGGTGTTAAATCATGCCCAAGCCAGAATTCCAGCTCATAGACCATAAGTCAAGGGACGAATCCTCGGTTCAGGGAACGAGTTGTACCTAGATCCATGGCGATTGTTTCTAGAAAATCAATTACATTTTAATAAAGGTATTTTCACCTTTTCCCACTCCCCAACACCCTATACTACATTGTTTAAGACTATTCTAAGTAGGATTGGAGGGGAATAGTCGATTATTTTTCCCCATTCCATCAAAAGCACTTAGAAAATAAACTTAGAAGGCGATTAAACTCTCAAAGTCAGAAACTAGGGTTCTTCCCCAAAAGGCTTCAAGAAATCAAGTTTTTAGCAAGAACTCTACATCCATGTATGTGGAATTTTAACAATAGGTATCCTTTCACCCTTGTGTCCCAAAATAGCTTTATAAATTCCAGTTCTCCATGAATTACATAATTTCATGATTTCCCTCAATCTTCAGTCTCATCATGATATCTATACTATTATAACATGTTTTACGTAATTTTACGTGAATTGAATACTAGCATGACTTTGAGTAAAATTTATAGATTTAAGTTATGTTTTGGAAGCAAGTTTCAGATTATTAGAATTTTAAAAGAACAAGCATAATCAGTTTTCAGTATACAAACTTTCAGAATACTTTCAGATTTAGCAAGTTCTGACCCAGTTATCAGAACATCATATTTTAAAAGAGCTATCAGTATACATACATATATATATATATATATAGTTTGGGAGTAGTACGTAGCATCGAGTTGTACTAGGGACTCAGTTTCACCTAGTCTCAAAACTACGTGCCACCATAGGTTTATTTAGCCCTCTCAATTTGGGCATCAGTTCAGTGATCACGCCAGTTATTCAATTATACCCTAGAAAGGTGTATTGAGTCCTCTCGATGGGACGTATAAATCGGCCTCCACATTTAGCTCACATTATTTATGTCAGTTAATAGACTCTCTCACAGACTCAGACTCAGATAATTATACATGACCCTCAATTTAGCTTTACTTGCATTGTGTTATGATTTATAGAATATCTTTATATATCAGTATCTATGTATGTTATTATGGGTCATTTTATATTCAGTCCGGTTTGCATTCAGTTTAATTTATCAGTATACTCAGTTATTTTATAGCTTGCATATCTCACATGCTCAGTACATTCAGAGTACTGATTGTATACTTTCTTTTGCGTTGTATCGTCTCATGATATAGTTTTGGGTGTGTAACACTCCAAAAGTCCCTAAGATTATATCTCATACTTAGCACAGAAAACAAGTTGGAAACCAGTAGATTTACCTTAGGATGACTCACTGTACGAGCCTTACAGTGAGGCCACAAGTCATGGGTTGACTCATTGTGAGTAGACCAGCCCAGCCTTAGCCCAGTGGTAAGGTTAGATATAACGAGTCGTTATGTCACCCGTTTTGAGAAGAAATACCAAGGTTCTAAAAGTTGACATTTTTTCCCAGTGACCACGACTCACAAACTATGAGTTGTTAGGTCAGACTACAAGTCGTTAGATGACTCGTTCTGAGAAGGGACTTGAGTTTTGATATTTTCTATCAGGAGTCATGAGTCTCATCCATGACTCGTAAGCTGACGTTATGAGTTATGAGGAAGACCCATGCTGCCAAGGCAAAAAATCAGTCTAGTCTTCACGAGTCTAACACAAATCGTTGTCAAATGGTATAACTCGTGGGGTGATCTGTGACGTCTGTTCCAGCAAAATCAGTTATATTTTTAAAAGGGTATTTTTATATTTTCCCTTGTCCTATACCTATACTATGCTATTTTAAGGCCATTTAGGAGGGGGTTAAAGGGACTTAGACGCTTTCTTTTCCCTTATTTCCCCAACACATAGAAAATAAAATATCAAAAGACAATTAAACTCTTAGATTCAGAGATTAGGGCTTCAAGGTTCAAGTTGCTAACAAGAACTCTCCATCCAGGTCTGTGGGATTTCAACAATGGGTACTCTTTTGCCCATTGTGTCCCAAGTAATTCAGAAATTATTAGTTTTTCATGAATTAAAAGGTTAGGGTTCTTATTCAGTTTATGAGTTCCCTTCAATTCCATTCTTTCCCAATGATTATATGTTTATCGTGATTTTTACACCTATCATGACTCAGTGTTCCACGATTTTACTCCACATGATTTAGTCTATTTTCAGAAAGTTTGGAATGTTATGAACACACGATCCCAGTATTCTTTAATTTCATAATAAAGAAGTATTATTAGTTTTAGTATACAGATTATCAGAAAACATCAGTTTTAAACAGGTTCTGACCCAGTTATCAGAAGATTAAATTTTAAATGAGCTATCAGTATATAATCAGTATTGGGAGTAGTACTTAGAACCAAGTTGGACTAAGGCCTCAGTTTCACCTAAAGTCCCATAACTACGTGCCATCGTAGGTTTATTTAGCCCTTTCAGTTTGGACATCAGTTTAGTGATCATGTCAGTTATACCTTTATACCCTTGTCAAGTTATATTGGGTCCTCTCGATGGGGCGTATACATCGTACTCCATGTTATCTCACATGGTTTATGTCAGTTAACAGACTCTCCCACAGATTCAGACTCAGATTATTTGTACATGACCCCAATTCAGTTTTACATGTATTACATTAACATGTTCATAACTTCCTTGATTTTTTTAAAAAAAATCCTTAATTATTAGCATCTATGCATGTTTTATGGGTCATTGTACATCCTGTTTCAGTTTGTATTTAGTTGCATACAGTACAGTATATCAGTATTTCATCATAATCAGTTTTACTTTTTATCTTGCATATCTCAGATGCTCAGTACATTCAAATTACTGATCACATACTCTCGTTTGTGTCGTATCATCTTATGATATAGGTTTAGGTACTCAGTCACACTATCACGATTACCATGTCCCAGTACAACATCAACAATTTACAGTGGTGAGTCCTCATCATTCGAGGATAAGGATTTTATCATCTTCTTCAATATTATTTTAGTCTCAGACATTTAGAGTGAGCTGGGGGCTTGTCCCAGCAACTCATCAGTTAGTAGAGGCTCTCAGACAAACAGTTAGACATTCCAGCTTTACAATTCGCGTCAGATAATCAAACTTGATATTTATTTTGAATATTTATTCTTAAATTTAGCGAGCTTCCGCATCAGTTATGTAGTTGATTTAGATTGTTAGCACTATGTCATGTCATGGGTTAGCTTAGGGTCACTTATGATACTAAGCACCGTGTTAAGTCCAGGGTGAGGCTCGGGTCGTGACAGGGCATTCAGTCTCAGCATCGCAGTTAGCACGTTTCATTATCATTTCAGCAGCTACTAGTGTGAGTCTTCATTATCCGAGGACAAGAGTTTATGATTCTTTTCTTTTAGTATTACTTTTAGTTTTAATATTTGGAGTTAGCTGGGGACTTGTCCCAGTAGCTCATCTGTAGTAGAGGCTTTTCATACAGACAGTTAGACATTTCAGCTTTACCGTTCGTGTCAGACTTAGTATTTATTTTAGGGTTTTATTCAGATTTGATATTTATTTCAAATATTTATTCTTAAATTCAGTTAGTTTCTGCATCAGTTATTCAGTTAATTCAGATTGTTTCATATTATGCCACGTCAGGAATTAGTTTAGGGTCACCTATGACTCTAAGCATTGTGTTACGTCCGGGGTGTAGACTCGGGTCATGAAAATATCCCACAAAATGAAAGATACAACTAAATCCCAAAACAAGTGTCACGAGTACAGAGCGACCCTAACGTCAAATATAGCAACTGAAAAATAAATACAATTGTCTTTGAGGAAAATAAAGATATTAAAGTAATGATAGATGAAGCCAGGAGCCCACTTCGAACAAGAAGCTCACCACGACTTCAAATGGTTGTCCAACATGCATGATCAGGGTCCTCGAGGAGCACTCATACCAGGATCTGCATCAAAAGAGTACAGAAAGTAGGAGTGAATACGATCTACTTATAATTAGTAGACATCATAGGCAGATCGAGCTTGAGTAGACAACTAGATCAAATAAAAAACTATGAATAAAGTAAACGCTCTGCACGCAGAAAAGTCCCAATAGATCAAAGTCGCATCAAATACAAAATATATGAATATGTCTTAATTACAATATATATATATATATATATACACACACACCATGTATGAGTATATCTCAATCGTAACATCAACCAAAGATAAAGTGCAATGCAATGCAGTGATATGGAGCGAATGCAACGGCCAAAGTACACCCAGTATACACCTTATGAGCATAAGCTTCCATGAGATGACCCATGAGAGGTTCGCAGTCCATATACAAATCACAATCTCAATATTCAATCTTACCGACACATTCCTTAATCAAGTCATTTCATAATATCACATCACTTACCGATAAAATCTGGTATCAAGGTTTTATGACGTAGTTCATTTTCTTTCACAAAGAATCCGTGTTTATTAGTAGTTCCAGTTCCATGAATTAAGAAATGAATAAGTATGCATGTTCATGGAAAAAACAATAATGCACAAAACCAGCTCAACAATAGTATATATGAACCAAAACCTCTCTCACTAAATCATGATACAAGCCCCCATGGGCATCACAATAATAATAAAAACCAATTAAGATACTAATAAGGTCAACACAAGCCCCCCCACAGGCATCATAATGATAATAATCACTCAAATCAATAATAAGTCAATGCAAGCCCCCACACAAAAATCACAATAATAATAATCAATCCAAATAATGTAAACAACAAGAATTCAACCAACTCATAGCATGTTTTACTTGATAAGTTCTCTACCCCAGTCAAGTTTAAAGAAAGTTAAGCTATAAATTACCTCGAAGCTGAAATGTGAGCCTGAAACACTCAACACAAAACCTTCCCCTTTGGAGCGGACTCAGAATGCTCCCAATCTATCAAAATGGCTTCTACATATAAATATGAGTCTATCGATATCTATATTGACATACTTTTATTTTGGGTCTTAAAAATCACTCCGAAAATCAACCCAAAAATAAAAGGGTAAATCTGGAATTTTTGTAGAAAATCACTTTACCCATAATCTAAGGAGTTTATATCTAAAATCGAGTTGGAAATTATCAAAATACCATTATTTTACTTTACCAGGAAAACCTCAAAATTTCAAGTTTAAAATCCACGATTTGAAGATGAAAACATAAAATAAACGATGAGTAATGATGAAGTAGAAGTTTAGAAGCTTACCCAATTGAGAAATCTTGAAAAAGACCTTTGAAATTACCTAAAACCGAGCCTCCAAACTTTGAAAATGGGGTCATGGTCGAAATTGGAGGTATTTATACTATTCTGTGAATAGTTCCCTATCGTGTTTGAGATCACTCCTTCGCGCTCGCGAAGGTGACCGGTCCAGAGCCACCGCAATCGCGGTGAACTGGTTGCAGACGGAATGTTTTGATTTGACTCGAGCCCAATCTAACCCTTCACGTACACAGTGGCCTACCTCGCGTTTCGTGATGACCAGGACACATGCTTGCTCATGAATACGGTCATAGTCCCGCTAGCACGATGAAGGATGACTTGGTGCACCAGCAACTCAGCAACAGCCGAAACACAAATTCAAATTCCTCCGAACGGACCCTCGAGATTCGTTCGAGATTCCACAGAAATAAACCAATAATACTACTAGACTAATTTCATTATTGTGGACTCTACGAAACCATCAGAATCACCAACGGAGGTTGTTATCAATAAGTTTCACAAGAAATCAATTCTAGGCAACTTAAAACCAACTTCTTGTCTAAAAGCTCAAAATCATACAGAAATCCTCGAGACCCACACTAACCACACTACTAATCCAAATTCGACATTTTGGAGCTAATGGAATTGGCGAAATTGTTATCCGACGCTCGGATCATCGAATGTTGACCAAAGTCAACTATATCAACTTAAAAGCTTCTCAAAATCAAAAACTTGCATAAAATACAACCGGACACTTGGGGAACCGCACCACCCGCTCCCGCAACTCATAAATGCTATAAGGCAACTATGGGGAGGGGTAAAATGGTCAAAATACTGAAAAATCCAAAAATCACCACGATGGTTGTTACATTATCCACCACTAATACAGATATTTGTCCTCGAACGTAAGGGCAAGAAAAATACCTGAACCGGTAAAAAGCTAAGAATATCTACTCTGCATGTCGGATTAAATATAATGGAGGTCTTATTTTCCAATCACTTGGCCTAGACCATGGCATTTGTGCAAAATAATGTAGTTATTACTTCAATGTGATAAATATTAATAACTTTCCATGTGCACTACTTGATCTAGACTATGATAATTTGTGCAAAATATTATAATTACTCATAATGTGGTAATAAAACTAATAGCTTTCACTTTGCACCCTTAATTTGTTCATTAACTTTGTACCATCTCTATGAACTTGGACAAGTCTGAATGTGTACAATTATCCTTCTATTTCTAAATATGATAAATATCTTTTGTTTTTTTAGTCTCATACATGTAGCACAATTTCTGTAATATTAAAATATAATGAGAAAATTTCCGCTCTGTCTAATCAAGTGCATTTAACCAAATAAAAAAGTACAAACAACATATAGGCAACATAAAACTCAAATTAAAAAAATTCCCTAAATACAATCAAGATTCATGCTCTCTAATCAAGTGCATTTAACCAAAAGATAAGTACAAATAAGAATATATATTATATATTAATCATAAAATCAAATTAAAGCAATTTTCTGAGCACGATCAAGATACATTGTGGATAGTACGAGTAAGAAAAAAATGGAAAAGTTCTTCCCTTAGTTTGATGATAACTACTAAACTTTTATCCTTTCATTTTATATGAAGAAATTATTATTCGGAAAAGAAAATGAAATTATTTTCTATATAAAATTATAAAATATTTTAATTACAAGTACTATAATTTATGATACTCCTATATATTTCAAATATGTAGATGATAATTACAAAGTAATTCTTATTGAAGGTTGTAAAGCGTGCATTCTAATCATATTTAAAATCACGTAGGAGAAAATAGTTAAGAAATTATGTAAGCTAAGAATATATGTCTATTTACATAAGTTTGCTTATTTGATCAGTTTTAACTAAGTAATAATTAAAAAAAAACACGGTAAGTTGACAATAAAATAAAATTAGTCAATTTGTAACAAACTCTCTTATAATATTGAATCTAGTTTGACCTTTTATTTTCGATAAAAAAATTTAAAATATTTTAATTATAAGTATTGTAATTTATAATGTTTTTATATTTTTCAAATATGTAAATAAAATACGAAGCTAATATCATAGTTATCATTGAAAGTTAGATAGCATTTCCATTGCACTCCAAATCATATTAGAGAAAAGAAATTAACAATAAAAAAATTTAAAAGTAAAAAAATAATTATGTCTACATAAATTTGCCTATATGATCAATTTATACTAATAAAGCAAAAAAACATGTGGTAATTTGACAAATAAAGTAAAATTAATCAATTTGAAAGGAACTCTTATAATATAAAGTCTAAAATTAGCGATGATCAATTCATATAACCAATGCAACTAATTTTAGAAAAAAGTAAATGTCATTAAAGCATAATATTGTCTTATTATAAAAAATAATCAAAATGCCCCGATAAGGGTGTTAGTATAAAAGAAAATATATTCTAGCTCAGGCATTTGTCCATATCTCGTATAGAAGAAGTGATGCACAAATGTTATTTTGCACTTCGTTCTTTTGCACTACTGTAAGTTTCAGCACATGTCTTTACCTTTTTCACTACATTTTTATTGAAAAAGGTACCTAGTCCTACTCTTGTTGTTTAAGGAATTGAGTATTTCTGTTATTTTTTCGAGACTTAAAGTCCATATAATGTGCAGGCATGCAATTTTAATTCATAGGTGAGACTTTTCAAGATTCTTGGAGGGTTGTATTGTTATGTAGTTGGCATGTGGCATGCAAAATGGTTTCTTCTCAAATGATTGAGAAATCTACAAATGTTGGGTGGGTTATGAGGTCAAATTGCCCCAAGGTTCATTGGTGGTTTAAGTTATTGACAGTGGGTGTTTTTCTTGGAATCTTGATTGTGTGGGAGGGTAGCTTTCCTAGAGATTTTGTTTTGTTGAAGGTGAATAGTAGTTCAGGAAAGTTTAGTCCTACCTTAAAAGATTTCAGTTTTACCAATATTATTCAATATTACCAGTATTGGGTAAACACTTACCATAAACTGAACCAAGATTTTGCTACAAAAGTCGAACATCAACTAATTAATTTGACTGAATATCAAGGTAATGCCTCTGATTTCAGTCCTGAAATGGTGAGAAATTTATCCCATAAGGAACGTGTTTCAAGACCAAGAGTTGTTGGGTGGATTTCAGCTGAATTAGAGGCAAATTATTCATCAAATCTTCTTATTAACGTGTTGGGTCCTGCAGGTGAGCCGTGTAAGGAATCAAGAACTGTTAATGTAAAAATCCCTGCTTTGGATGGTCGTGAGAACATTGAGCTATCAACAGGGGATATTCATGAATTTGTTTTCCATGCATTGGATGATTCTGGGAAGCCTCAATGTTTGGGTGGTGATTATTTTGAAACTGATATTGCTGGTGAAACATGGAAATCTAGGCCTCCTATTAAAGATTTTGGCAACGGTACTTACCAATTTTACCTTCAAGTCCATCCTGATTTTTCTGGAGATTACAATATCACAATCATCCTACTATTTCGAAATTATGAAGGTTTGAGGTTTAGGCCAGAAAGATTTGCATTTGATAAGGTTCTGCGCGTGTTCCCAGTCAAGTTCTCCAAGTCTTCTGTTGAATTACCAGAAATATCCCAATGCAAGAAGTCAGATCTTGTTAAAGATGTGTGGTTTGGTCGATGGACTCGTCATGCCAAGAATGATAGCTGCCCAATTAGCAATTATGGGCGATACAGATGCCAAGAACCAAATTTTCCATGCCAAAAACCATGGTGTAATGGTCCACTGGGGTCCTTGGAGAGCAATGGTTGGGTATATTCAACACATTGTTCATTCAAGATGTTCTCAAGTGAAGAAGCATGGAATTGTTTGAAGGATCGCTGGATTTTCTGGTGGGGTGATTCGAATCATTGTGACACAGTGAGAAACATCCTTCATTTCATTTTAGATGTGAAGGATATAAAAGGGGTTCCAAGAAGAGTTGATTTGAGCATCAGCAACCCAAGGAATCCGTCACAAACAGTTCGGTTTACTAACATTTACAATGGGCATCCTAATGAGTTTGGCAAAAATCAAGGCTTGAATTCGTTCACAGATAAAGGCTATAGAGAACTTTTAAAAGGGTACTTCTCTGGAAATGTTGTTCCAGACACTATAATCATGAATTCGGGCTTACATGATGGACTACATAATTGGTCTAATATTAATGGTTTCATTAAAAGTGCCGACTATGCAGCATCATTTTGGGCTAAGGTCTTTAATGGCGTAAGGCAGAGAGGGTTGACACCACCAGAAGTCATATATAGGACTACGGTCGCTGCTGGTGGAGACTCTAGAACATTAGGTTTCAATCCAAATAAAATGGAGGCCTTCAATGGGGTAGTCTTGGATAAGTTTAGGGCATATGGTTTGGTTGATCACGTGATTGATGATTTTGACATAACTTATCCATGGCACTATGACAACAGATGCAGTGACGGGGTGCATTATGGTCGTTATCCTGCCAAGCTGAAGTGGAGGGATGGACAGATTGGGCACCAGTACTTTGTGGACGTTATGCTTGGTCACGTGTTGATTAATGCGTTGTGTGCAAGATAGAAGGTGGCAAGTGGTGATGCTAATTGCTCGCCTTGGCTCTTGTTTTGCTGGAAAATTGGCAAGTACCTTCTGAAATGCAACCAACTTCTAGCAATTGATGGTGCATTTTAAGCTGGACTAGTAGATTTTCCCAAGAGGAAGACTAGGATGCAACAAATTTAGTGACATTTCTGCATTTTATATTTATTTATTTTTTGAAATTTCTTCCACATTATAGGTCATATGTTAGATTTAGTGTCGATACTAAAGGTTATATGGGGCCAATACTGTGACTTTTGAAGTAAAGGACTTAAATACGTTATTTAATAAGTACAAAAGACTTATGCTCCCTTTTGCTGCTTGAAAATGTTCCAATCATGCTTTCAGTATTCTCCTTAGTCTATTACAGGAAAAAGCTCAAATATGCCATAAACTTTGAGAAAAGGTTCATCAATGTCATTTGTTAAAAGTTGGGCTCACTTATGCCATTGTCGTGACTAAAAGTGCTCATTTGTGCCATTATATATTAATGGAAAATGTATCTGGTTTTCAAAGTAATATTTTTTTACACAAAAATGCAGAGAGCGAGATTAAAATTCCATGTTCCATTATAATTTTTTAGGCATATTTAGTTGATTACCAAAATGTAGATAGAATAGAACAGAGAATTCAAAAGGAAATGTTATTCTCTCTCATGAGTTAAGTGATTGGCATGTACTCTATTTATATATGCATGAAGCAAGGTAGTCGTTGAAAATGATACAGGGGTCTACAGAAATCAACTGAGAGGAATATTTTTCTTATTATAATGAATTCACACTCTTTTTTTTTTATATATATATATATATATATAAAGAACATTTGCTTGTTATAACAATTCATATTCTTTTTGTTGTATGAGAAATATTTTGATGATAATTTAACTATAATTATGTTATTTTTCGGGTTTAGTAAAATCATTATTTTTCAACAAGAACTTCAAACACATGTTCAAACTAAAGCATGAACAATCAAATTAAGTTAGAACTCTGTATTCACAACTTTGAACTTCAACAATAAGTTCAACCCAACTTATGAACATCAACAAAATAAAGTTCAAACTATTTTCTGAAAAATAGCAAAACCAAACTTATAGAAATAGATGACGATTAGAAGATTCAAGCCCACCGAATTCATGGTGTGTCCTCAAGGAAATTATTTTCCACAAGTACCCGAGGTAATGGAATATATCCTCCCAAGATAAAATAAATCACATCGACAGAATGACGGTACCTCAAACTCTGTCGAACAACGAACGCACTCAACGATTTGTAAATCACACTTGAGTTTTTAAGAAAAAGAAGATGTTTTTTACTTCAAAATTTTGTGCATATACTTGAGGAAAAAATCAGGTATTTATAGCCAAAAGGTGGTGCTTCAGAAAAGAAGCAATGGTTCTTGAACAGACGCACTTTTTCAGATCGTCACCGACCTACGAACCCCACATACGATCGCAGGTCACTATTTGTCAAAAACCAGAATGTTCTGGCTTGACCTGCGCTGGCACCTGCGACCGCAGGTCGCCAGGTGCGCACGCAAGTCGCTTTTTTGTTATCAAACAGTGCCTCGAAGGGTCGCGTCCCTTCAAGGTGCGTTGGGACATGCGTCCGCACATGGTCGTGTGTGTCCACAAATGGAGAATATTTACGTATCAGATTTTGGATTAAATAGTCATTAACTCTCAAGTTTCAAATAAATTTTGTCCAAAAAGATAATCTCTCGATCATTTGACAAATCCAAATCCAAATTCGAAGTCGAAGCCGAGCCGAGCGAGCGACAATGAAGACGGCACGAGGCTTGCTTTTTTCTTGCCTCACTATCCACATGGAGTAGTGCTTCTATATTTAAGCATGAATGAGTTTCTTTCTTCTACCAATGTGGGAGAAATCCCCCACATGAATGGGGAATGTCTATTTCATCAAAAAATATACGGATAAGTGTGTGATCTACAAGCAAAGATTAATTACATCTGGATAAGTAGGTTTTTCTTTGAACTTTTTGTAGTGAACTTGTATCGGATGCACTCGTTCAATCGGTAGATGCAATATCTTTGAACTGTCAAATTTTAGTGTACACTTAGATAACACAAGTCACACAACCAGCCTTTTACCGTTTATGATTCTCACTATTTTGTTCATTTCAGCCATGAACACTACGTGGTTTCATGGGAGCTTAGAGAATAGGCATTTACTATAATTCTCGTTGAAACGGTTTTCACTTCACCCTCACATTGGTGATTCCTAAACGTTTAATCCTCTAGATCAAACTATTTGATCATACCTGCCAAACTTAAAAACCATTAAAAAGCTTTAAACCATAATCCTTATCCTTATTTCCTGAATATTGTCTTCATCATGAGAATGGGTTGAGTTAATTGATAATATTGAATCGTCAGTCACAACTTTATTTTATCTCCTTGAACTTAACTCTTGGGATCTCCAGTCCGCTAGATAGTGTTACCGCTGCGATGACTTGTCCTAGGCCATAAACTCATTCCCTTAGATGATCTATCAACTCCCTCTCTAGATAGGCCTTTTGTAAGTGGATCCGACACATTATCCTTTGACTTTACATAGTCAATCGTGATAATTTCATTAAAGAGTAGTTCTCTAACGGTATTATATCTTCGTCTTATAAGACGAGATTTATCGTTATACATCATGCTCCCTTCCCTACCTACTGCACCTTGGCTATCACAGTGTATGCATACTGGTGCCAAAAGTTTGGGCCAATGAGGAATATCTTCCAAGAAATTTCGGAGTCATTCAGCTTTTTCACCGACTTTGTCTAACGTAATAAATTCAGACTCCATTGTAGATTGGGTAATACATGTCTGTTTGGACGATTTTCAAGAGACTGCTCCTCCACCTAAAGTAAATATATATCCACTCATAGATTTTACTTTATTTGATCCGGTGATCCAATTTGTATCACTATATCCTTCAATTATCGCAAGATATTTATTATAATGCAAAGTATAGTCTTGAGTATGTTTTAAATACCCCAAAACTCTTTTCATTGCCATACAATGAGTTTGATTGGGATTACTCATGTACCGACTTAATTTACTAATAGCACATGCTATGTTTGATCGCGTACAATTCATGATATACATCAAACTTCCCAACACTCTTGCATACTCCAATTGTGAGTCACTTTCACCTTCATTCTTTTGAAGTGCAAAGCTCACATCTAATGGTGTCTTAGCAATATTGAAATCCAAATACCTGAACTTGTCAAGTACCTTTTCAATGTACTGAGACTGTGACAATGCCAACCCTTGCGGAGTTCTATGAATTCTCATTCCTAAGATCACATCAGCAACTCCAAGTTCTTTTATATCAAACTTGCTCTCAAGCATTCATTTCGTAGCATTTATATCATTAATGTCTCTACTGATGATCAACATGTCATCCGCATACAAACAAACAATGACTTTGTGATTTGGAGTATCTTTAATGTAAGTACATTTATCACATTCATTTATCCTCAATCTATTTGCCAACATAGTTTGGTCAAACTTTTCATGCCACTGTTTGGATGTTTGTTTTAGTCCATAAAGTGACTTAACAAGTTTGCACACTTTCCTTTCTTTACCAGGAACCACAAAACCCTCGGGTTGTTTCATGTAAATTTCTTCCTCCAATTATTCATTTAAGAAAGTTGTTTTCACATCCATTTGATAGAATTCAAGACCATATACCGTTGCTAATGCAACCAGCATTCGAATGGATGTTATCCTTATTACTGGCGAGTATGTGTCAAAATAATCAAGGCCTTCTTTTTGTCTAAAGTCTTTGACGACAAGTCTTGCCTTGTATTTGTCAATAGTTCCATCAGCTTTCATTTTTCTTTTGAAGATACATTTTAAACCTGAAGGTTTATTTCCTAGAGGAAGATCAACCAACTCCCAAGTATGGTTGCTCAAGATTAAATCAATCTCACTATTGACTGCCTCTTTCCAAAAGGATGAGTCCGTAGATGACATAGCTTCTTTGAATGTTTGGGGCTTATTTTCAAGAAGAAATGTTACAAAATCTGATCCAAAGAAAGTCGACGTTCTTTGATGTTCACTACGCCTTGGATTCTTTTCATCAAGTACATTCTCCCTTGATTCATCCCTAAGTCGTTTAAACCCTTCACTAGACAATTCATTTCTAGTTTTTTACGAATAAATGTGTTCAAAGAACCCAGCATTATCTTATTTCATTACCGTATTATCATGGATATCCGGATATTTGAATTTATGAACCAAAAATCGACATGGTTTACTGTTTGTAGCATATCCGATGAAAACACAGTCCATAGTCTTTAGTCCTATTTATACCCTTTTGTGTATAGGAGCTTGGACTTTGGCTAGACACCTCCACACTTTGAAATATTTCAAGTTAGGTTTCCTTCCTTTCTATTTCTTGTATGGAATAGATTGTGTCTTACTATGGGGCACTCGATTGAGTATTCGGTTTGCTGTAAGGATAGCTCCCCTCCACAAGTTTTGAGATAAACCTGAACTTATAATTAAGTTATTCATCATTTCCTTCAACGTTTGATTTTTCCTTTCCGTAATTTCATTTGATTAAGGTGAGTATGGGGCAGTAGTTTGATGAACAATTTCATTTTCCAAATATATCTCCACAAAAGGAGATTCATATTCCCCACCCATATCACTTCTTATCATTTTAATCTTTTTATCCAACTGATTTTCAACTTCAATTTTATATTGCCTAAATGATTCTATTGCCTCATCCTTACTATTCAGCAAATAAATATAACAAAATCTAGTGCAATCGTCAGTAAAAGTTATGAAATACTTTACCACCACGAGATGGTGTTTGACTTCATATCACAAATGTCTGTGTGAATTAAGTCTAAGGGATTGAAATTCCTTTCAACAGACTTATACGGATGTTTAGCATACTTCGATTCAACACATATTTGACACTTTGATTTATTGCACTCAAAATTAGGCAAAACTTCCAAACTAATCAGTTTTCACAAGGTTTTGTAATTGACATGTCCTAAACATTCATGTCATAATTCATTTGACTCAAGCAAGTAAGAAGAAGCCCCAACTTTCTTCATTTCAACAGCCATTATATTAAGTTTGAAAAGGCACTTATTGAGGTAGCCCTTTCCTACATATATTTCATTCTTACTTATTACAACTTTCTCCAAAACAAACACACACTTAAATCCATTTTTAACGAGAAGTGTTGACGCTACTAAGTTCTTCCTAATAGTAGGAACATGGAGAACATTGTTGAGAGTCAACACCTTATCGGAAGTCATCTTTAGGAATATCTTCCCACTTTCTTCAACCTTGGTTGTTGCATTATTTCCCATGAAGATCACTTCTTTGGGACCAGCAGTATCATAAATAGCAAAAGCTTCTTTGTCCGCACAAACATATTTAGTGGTTCCTGAATCAAACCACCATTCATTTGGATTTCCAACTAGATTGCATTCAGTGATCATAGCACACTAATTTTCAATCTTATCGGTTGCTTCTAACATGTTTACCTGATTTCTTTTCTTGTTCTTATTCAGAACTTGACAATTTAGAGCTTTGTCGTCAACATTACTACTATTGTAGCACTTGCCTTTGAACGTTTTCTTGTTCTGCTCAATCTCTTATCTAGAAGACTTCTTCCCCTTCTTATTATTTGGAGCATCATCCTTAACAGGATTTGCAACTATCATTGATGATTTCTCATTTAACTCATTATCATCTTCTATCTTGATATGAATCACAAGATATTCCAAACCAGACAATTGATTTTCAAACATTTCTTTTTCCAAAATATGAGGATCTCTACTTATGAATATTTGCATTTCAAGTTTGGTCAGCCAATAGAATATCATTTACTGTTATTCTTTGAAGTTCACACCAGAATAATTTTTCGATTTCTTTGCCGTTTGACGCAATATTGGTTGCAGTTGGGACATCACCATTCACAACCGAATCAATTTGTTGTTCAGTTTCATTTGTCATTTTCATGTCAATCTTTGACAACATGTTAGTATTTCAGAATACTAACTATAAAGACTTAATCTTTAAACAACTTGTTTCTAGTCAACGATGAAGTTTTTATGTCTTCAAATCATCAACCGAATGAACTTTGAAACGTGACAAAGTTTTTATGTTCTTCAAATCAGAATCAAATTCAAACAGACTGAAAACCCACAGGTTTTAAACTCCAGAAACTAATACAAAGAGTTCAATGAATAGGTGAAGTTTTTATATTCTTCGAACCAAATTCTCAGTCTGATTTCTCGGCAAAATTTTTATATTCTTTAAACCGAGGGAGTAGAAATCAAAAGATTTTAGTCTTCACAAAATTAGACTCAATACAGATTAACTAAGTTTTTAAAAAAATTCTTAAGATTGTTGTTTCTCGATTTTAATAAAATCTGTATTTTACAACAAGAACTTCAAACACATGTTCAAACTAAAGCATGAACAATCAAATTAAGTTAGAACTTTGTATTCACAATTATGAACTTCAACAATAAGTTTAACCCAACTTATGAACATCAACAAAATGAAGTTCAAACTATTTTTTGAAAAATAACAAAATCAAACTTATAGAAAGAGATGAAGATTAGAAGATTAGAGTCCAACGAATTCACGGTGTGTCCTTAAGGAAATTATTTCTCTCAAGTACCCGAGGTTATGGAATGTATCCTTTTAGGAGAAAAAAAATCACATCGACAGAATGGCGGTACCTCAAACTCTGTCGAGCAACGAACGCTCTCAACGATTCGTAAATCACACTTAAGTTCTTCACTTCAAATTTTCGTGCATATACTTGAGGAAAAAATTAGGTATTTATAGCCAAAAGGTGGTGCTTCAGAAAAGAAGCAATGGTTCTTGAACAGACGCACTTTTTTGGACCGTCGCCGACCTACAGACCCCACTTGCAACCGCAGGTCACAGTTTGTCAAAAACCAGAATGTTCTGGCTTGACCTGCGTTGTCACTGCGTCCGCAGGTAGCCAGGTGCGCGCTTAGGTCGTCTTTTCGTTATCAAACAGTGTCTCGAATGGTTGCGTCCCTTCGAGGTGCTTGGGACATGCGCCCGCACCTGCTCGTGTGTGTCCACAAATGGATAATATTTTTGTATCAGATTTTTGGATTAAACAATCATTAACTCTCAAGTTTCAAATTAATTTTGTCCAAAAAGATAATCTCTCAATCAATCATTTTTCGAATCTGAATTCGAGTCGAGCGAGCAACGACGACAACGGCGCGAGGCTTGCTTTCTTCTTGCCTCACTATCCACATGGAGTATTTCTTCTATATTGAGAGTTTCTTTCTCCCACCAATGTGGGAGAACATTCCTTCCTTAAAGTGAAAACACAATTCAACTTTTTCCTCCATTTGTTTTTCTCCATTTACCATTCACATTTCACTTGGAACCCAACAAATTATATATAGCCTCATTTTAACAGTTTTACGTCCTGGTGTATAGTTCTTTTAAGTGTCTCAGTTCTTTTAAGTGTCTCAATCTTTGTTCTATAAATCCCCCCTAAACTTGTCCACGAAACTTACTTTAATACTTTAACTTTATAGGTAGTTCTTTACACACACACACACCCCATTCTTGTCAATAGTGTATAAAATATCCCCTAAGAGATGCCGTGGCAGAGAAAGTGAACTCACCTTCCTAAAAACGTATGAGAACAAGAAAAATAAAGTTTAAACTAATAAAATCATACACATGTCATTTTTTTATTGGCCAACATAAAACTAGTACTCTTAATATCTTTTCATGATATATTAATATTTTTTTTAATTATCCATTTTAATATTTTAAAACAAATAAAATTTATGGTCCCACCTTCTTTTTTTTTTTTGACTTTTTAATTTTTGTTCCTTTTATTTTGTTGTCTTCTTCAGCTATCTCTTCTTCATTGGAACCCAAATTTTTTTATTTACATTTCATTGTCATTTTAGAGGAGTGGATTTTTAAGGAAGAAAATGAGAAATATCATTGGAGTTCGTCACTACTGTATCGCTATTTTTATGGCAAGAAATTTTGGGTAAGACCACCAAAAAATACGATTGCTCAATCTCTCGTCAGATTTGTTCACTTTCTGTATCAAGATAATTTGAGACCTCATTTCACGTAGGGTCAATTTTTTTAAAAAATTTCACCCACCTCATATGATCAATAACAGACCCAGATTAAAAGTGGAGGCGTCTCATTAAGAGGAAGAGTCACAAATTGGATTCAGTAAAAATAAGTGGCAACGACGCTGAGCTTCTTTCTCTCGATAATCTTTTGATATAAACATAATTGGGTTAGTATTGTGTGTGGTAAGAAAAAATCTCAAATTTATAAAAATGGTTGAAATAAGCTTGCTTAGTATATGTAGGAGAGGAATGGTGAGATTTTTTTATTTTTTATTTTTAAATCGGATTGAGACTTTTCAAAATGAAAAAGTGAACGATAAAATACAAAAAAGAGAAAAAAGAGAAAAAAATAAAAATTTAATCAGTTGTTGACATGGCGATAATGTGGCGGAGCATGTAAGACACATCCCATTGCAAGATTGGTTTGAGCCACGAAAGGTTGAATAAAATTCACTTTAAAGTTGTTAAGGGGGGTAATTTAAATGGTTGTTAAGTGTAATTGCTGTAAGTTTTGCTGACAAGTTTAGGAATTTTTTTTATGCATTTTCTCTTAATTAGGTGATCCAACAAACTGTTCTTAACAAACAGTAGTTTTGCATTTTCACAATTTGAGTTTGATTTTCATTTTTGAGTTTCACTATATTAAGTAGGCGTTTGGCCATGAAAATTAAAAAATTTGGAGTTGGAGTTGGAGTTATGTTTGGCCATGAAAAAAATTAGAGTTCTTTTTGACTTTTTGTGAGAGAAATAAAAGTGAAAAAAGTGAAAACAAGAAAAACTTGTTTTCACTTTTCCGGAAATTTATTTCACTTTAGTGAAATAAATTTCATGGCCAAACACCTCTGTTTTTCACTTTTTTCACTAAAGTAAAATAAATTTCCAGAAAAAAGTAAAAAAAACTTATGGCCAAACGGGTAATAAATTTTGGAATAAAGTTAGAGTTTGTGAAGCTTCTTCTTATTTGTTCTTTAGATCTATTTCTTTGCTTTTGACTGATATTAATTAGCAGACATTTTCATAGCGCATGAGTAAACTTTTTTTTTTTGAAATTCTAGGATAACCTGCAGCCGCTATAACCTTTGTCACAGTCTCTGCCGTTCGGGAGAGCATTTTGTGCACACTGGGTAAACCCCCCACTGTGTAATAGCCTGAAAACCACACAGGGGATGTAAACCGCACTAGGCAAGCCCTGTGCAACAGACTCAATTTAGAAGGCATTGAGGGGGGATCGAACCCAGGTCATCCATGTGGATAACCACCCTCCAAACCAACTGAGTCATCCCGAAGGACCACATGAGTAAACTTGATGTGGTAACATTTGAGTTAATTTACAAATAACTAGTACATCATCTTATAATTTTTTACATACCTACTGCAAACTTACTAGTTTCTTTACCGCTCAAGTTACTTGGTCAATCCTTCCCGTAGATAAAAACTTGGTATTTAAGTGGAAAAGGGTGGAGAGGTAGACCCATTAATCACCAAGTTTCAAACTATGTGCCACAATCCTGGGGGATTTCTCGATTAAAAAAACAAGGTTTCATATGATCTGAAGGAAGGAGCACCAAAGATTTTGCGTTTATGCCCAAGATTGAATCTCAATGGTTGTGAAAAAAATAAATACTTGTTTCTTTACATATTTGCAGATAGTGAGATTGATAAGTATATTTTCAATAGATTATCTTGAATTTATACATTATACGTGTTAATGTTATGCATTATAATTTTTCCTGTTATTTTGACTGATTTTGAGTCGAGTACTACTGAATGGAGTTTGAAGGAAAAAAACAGAAGAAGAATGAGTATAAAAAGCTGCAGGTGCAATTGAGTTGCATTGAACATAATTTGGAATAAGGAAAGTAAGGCCAAATACATGTACCATCCTTTAAATTTGGATTCAATTTTTATTTTGATACATCAACTAAGACCTATACCTATTACGCTCCAACATTATTTAGGAGTCATTTGATTGGAAACTAAGTTATTACAAGATTATCTATCGTGAGATTAGTTATCCACCTTCAAGGTAGGGTAAGAATAGCACTACAATCCCGGGATGAGTTATCTTATACATTTTATCTCAATCAAAATGGGATAACTCCATCCTAAAATTAATCTCGTGATTAGTCATCCCTTATCTCTTGTACCAAACGAGTCCTTAAATTGTCCGTATTGAACACCTCACTCACAACCCATCAAACTAAAAAGGTGTGTATAAGTCGCACATAATTTATTATACACAGATATTGTGCTAAGTAACTAATAACACAAAGACACGTAGCGTTTGGATTGAAAAATTATACAAAATAGCCATTAGTTAAATTTTTACATAAAAAATAGTCCACTTATCTTTTTATTACAAAAAATAGTCTTTCAACCCACATTGTAACTGACCGTAGTTAATGCACCTTTTGGAGCCCATTTTGCCTGTAGCCCATTTTGGTCAATATCTGAAGCCCACTAATTTTATCTTAATTGAGCATTTAATTTTATTTTTTGATTTAATTTTGAAAATTGGTCACTTTATTTAATTTTTCTCTCTCTTCCTAATTTTTTCATTTATTTGATTTTTCTCTCTCTTCTTAAATTTTTCACCATCTTCTTCAATCTTTTTCCTTGAAAAGTAGAAACTATTGGTAGGTTTTGTTATATTGAATCTTATATGGTATATTTTTGTGATTTGCCCAAAGATTTATTACATCAAAAAATATTTCTTCAAATTTTTTCTTCCAATTCATGCTAAAAAAAGGTTTTAATACGTATACAATATATATATCTTCTTTTCTGTTAGTTACATACAAGTTTATATGCCGTGTCAATTTTTTTATGTATATATATGTATAAAAATAACCGTCATATACAATTAGACGGTTGTCATGTGTTGGCATATACATATATATACACATATAAAATATACATATATGTTGTATAATCAATTTTTAATTTGTACAAAATAATGTTGGTTCATATTTTATATATTACATATAGGTATACAACTATCACATGTTTGCATATAACTAAATTGTATATTTTACATATAGGTATACAGCTATCACATGTTTGCATATAACTAAATTGTATATTTTTGAAGTTGGTTTGTATAAACTATGTCTGTTCTTCTATTAGACATTAAATATATCTCAGTTTGTATAATCTATTATTGGTATTTTGTATAAACTAAAGGAAAAGAAAAAAAGTTTCAAGGATTCTCACTCCAAATGGGGGAGCAACAACATTGTGAATGACTCGAAGGTATTTTGTATATACCCAAATATATATTCGTATGAATGTATATACAATAGATATACGTATGTCTATATATCTTCTTTTTTTTCTGTTAGTTATACACATGTATGTATACCATGTCAATTTTTTTAATGTATATATGTATACAAATAACCGTCATATACAATTAGACAGTTGTCATCTGTTAGTATATACATATATATACATATATAAAATATACATATAAGTTGTATAATCAATTTTTTGGTTTGTATAAAATATGTTGGTTCATATTTTATACATTACATATCGGTATACAACTATCATATGTTTGTATATAACTCAAAGGTATTTTTTATAAATTATATTTAGTCTTAAAATGAATTTGTTTGTATATTTCTATCAGTGCGTTTGTATTTTTGTATTTATTTTGTTATATTTCTTTCACATACATTTTGAATTTGTATACATTTATACATTTGAATTTGTATATTTATACATATAATCTGAATTTATATCCATTTTATACTTTTGAATTTGTATCAATTCGTATTTATTTTGAAGATATGAGTTGTAAGCGTTTGTATTTGTATTTGAATGTTAAATTCAGAGCTATTTTTCATTTGTATCAATTCTACATTTGTATTTCTATTCATAGATAATTTTCGTGGATAAATACATTGAATGTATAAATACATTGAATGTATAAATACATTGAAATTATATTTTAAATTCTGAAGTCATACCAAGAAATCAGAAGAATTTTAGTTTGAATTCTATTTTTGTGTTTCGAAAATTAAAAGGTAAGCTATAACAGTCCATATGGAAAAGGAAAAAATAAAAGTTTTGAAAAAGATATGTTTGAGAGAATAAAAGAAGTGAGTCACTCCCCTTTCCTTTTTTATTTCTAAACATAAATGAAATAGTAATAAAATCTGTTAGTTAATATTTGTATATTAGAGTTCTAAATACATTTAATCACTAACTAAAATCTATAAAATGTAATTACTAAAACTTAGACTAAGAAGTTAGTTAAGAGGGGTATAAGTTGGCTATATGTGAAGTTTTGCCTCTTCTTTTTGTCTTCTTCTAATATTAAGTAGTAATAAAATAAAATATCTCTTTTTTTTTTTTCTTTTTCTCTTTCTTTTTTTTTTTTAAAAAAATTTTTTATACTTTTTTTGTTGTGCTATATTTTTTTAAAAAACAAATTCCTTGTTTAAATTTCTTTTGTTGCTCTTTTTTTAAAATCTTTTTTTTCTAATTGTTTCACTTCTTTTGTAGAAAAAATGAATATTTATTTTGATTTATAATTTTTTATTTATTAAGGTGGGAACGCATGATAGTCAATAAATGTCGATATCGATACATTACATAATTATTTATATAATATCGATACATGATTATACACCATTCATACAATGTCAATACATTACATACCTATTTATACGATATTGATACACGTTTAAATACTATTTATACAATATTGATACACACTTGTACACAATTTATACAATGTCGATACGTTACATAACTATTTATACAATATCGATACATGTTTATACACATTTTATACAATATCGATATATTAGATGTACACTACATAACTATTATACATCATATATACATGTTATACACCATTTATACAATATCGCTACACGTTTATATATTATTTATACAATATCGATACATTACATATACCCTACATAACTATTTATACAATATCGATACATTACATATACACTACATAACTATTTGTACATCCTATATACATGTTTATATACCATTTATACAATATTGATACATGAAAAAAGTTTGAAAAAAATGAAAAAAGTTTTTTCTTTTTAATAAAGAAAAATGCAGCGAAAAAAAAACTGCCACAAAAAGAAAAGGAAAAGGAAAAAAATGACCTAATGACTATTTTTGTTGTAAACAAAAACTTGGCTATTTTTATTGTAAATTATTTACTTTTTTTTTTTTTTTATATAATTGAAATTTCCCCCTTTATTTTTTCTTCACGTAATCCCCTCACCTTCAAATTTCTGTCTTTACCCTCCTCACCGATGTTCTATCTCTTCCTAGTTCAAACCCAATATCTATGAAGCATACACTTGAATTTAGTTCAAGTTTTTTGTTCCTCAGATCACTTTTATGGAAAAGATTGACCATGCATTGCTAATACTCCCTCCGTTACAAAAGAATGAACTAGTTTGACTTGAACCGAAGTTTAGAAAAATAAAGAAGATTTTTAAATCTTGTGGTTCTAAATTAAAGTTATGTCAAATGTACTAAAATGCCCTTTAATCTTGTGATCTTAAGCATGTCACGTGGAAAATTGAAATTAAAGTATTACCAAAAAAGGAAATAGGTCATTCTTTTTTAAACGAATTAAAAAAGAAAGTAAGTCATTCTTTTTTAAACAGATGGAGTACATATTTGTCAAAATTAAACAACTTCAGAGTTTCACTTGAATTATTTGAAATTTTCAATTTTTTTTAATATTATTCTTTTAGGTTTCTTGAATATTCATGGGAGTAATAAATTGTACAGAAAATGGAACAGGTTCAAATAATTGAAAAAGATATATGCAATTCAGTTCGTAAATAATTTGATCAGTATCAAAATTGTAAATTAAAAAAAAAAATGATGTCACTTCCTAGTGGTCCATGGGATACAATTAGGACTACCAACTCAATAATTTGAAATTAATAATTTAATAATCTCAAAATTATTATTTTATTCAATCATTACAAAAGTTGAAATCAAATTATCGAAACTTACAACAAAATAAATTAAGTAACGACTTTTTAAGTGTATTAAAATTAGAATTGCTCATATTAAAATGTCATGTTTTTCTTGAGAAAATTACAAGTTAAATGTCTAATAATCTTCTTAAAACTTCTTATTTTGTTCCTTTTTGTGAATTGAAGGTCAGAGAAGGTAAAAAGGGGAAGGGAATTATAAGTAAGGAATCGAATCTTTATCAACAAGTTAAAAGTTTATATAGCCAATTAACTGAGCTATTAATTACCCTTTCGATCATGAATAGTATTTACTTTATTACGGAATATATATTCACTTTATTCCGGAATATGTGTTTGACCATAAAAATATCAAATACAACTTGAAGTTTTACTTGAAATTTTGGAGAACACCTCAAGAGGTGTTGTCACAATATTTAGTTTCACTTTTTTTTCAAAAAAATTCTAAATTTTTTAAAATTTATTTTTCACTTTTTATATATTTTTTTTAAAAAAATACATTTGAATTCTAAATATTAACTCCAAAATACTGTGGTCAAACACAACTCCAATTCTATTTTCAACTTCAAAAATTTCAAATAAAGTGAATACGTTTTTTATTTTCATGACCAAACGCCTACTAAGATTTCTCTTTATTTTGCTCTGTAATTTTATTCCGGAATTATATCTCGTCCCATAAATTGTAAGTAGTACTCTACTTGTTTCATTTTATTTAGGGTTTATTGACTTAACACACCATTTTTATAGTATTTTAATTAGATGTATATTTTATTAAATTAATTTTATTAATTATGCTTTGAAAATCTAAATTTAATTACTACTAGTCTATATAGTTACTACTCCCTCTGTCCAACAAACTAATGGATAATTTACCATTTTCTACTTATTTTATCCTTGCTATTAAATATTATTCATCACTCAATGCATCTTCTAAGCTACTAAATTTATTATATTTAAAGGGTTATATAGTAAAATTACTCCTATTATTTATTGTTTCTTAACATGTATGTCAAGTTAATAATGAATAAGTAGTGTTGGACGGAGGGAGTATTTAATACTAAGGTAATATGAAAAAATAACTACTCCCTCCGTTCAGAGTTATTTGTCACTTATTTTCTAATTGAATTTTGACTTTTACTTGTTATTTTTGACATATATCAAGGAAGGACAATTTTTTTCTCTATTTTATCCTTACCATTAATTGTTTATTCTCCAAATTAATTTAAGACACAATAGTAACCATCAATTAATTTGAGTATTATAATAAAATAACCTTCCTAATAATTATTTTTTTAATAAATATGTCAAGTTAAAATATGTTAAGCAAAAGTTAACCAAGTGAGTAATAAAACTCTTTTATTTTCGAAAATGGAGGAGTAAAATTGAAAGAAGTGAGTACTTTGTTTTGCGATAAAATTGATGGAACTAATAATCAAATTATTTTTTGTTTGTGCTTTGAGGAAAGTGTGAAAATACAATAGGAAAATAGCAAGAGTTTGGAGTTTTACTACGTTACGCGAAAAGCCCCTTCCTAACGCAAGAGAAAATACCAGGAAAAAAAAAACAAAAAACAAAAGCAAAGCATCGTAAAGTTTTTTTAGCTTATAGATGGATCCACGTTGAAACAACAGCAAGATGAAACTACTGTAGAAATTTTTGTAGCGTAAATTGATCTATCTTATTGTTGTTGGGTGAATATGAGGCATTATATAAATTTTATTGTTGTTGGGGTTTTATAGATGATAATTTGATTGTTATCTATCTTGAATTCAATCTGGCTAATTTAGGAGGATTGCGTCCACGCTTGTCATTGAAGCAGGCAATTAGAGAGGAGGAAGACGAAGAAGAGTGTAGGCCTTGGCGTAAGAGGTTATCTATGGCTTTCAATTGGTCTTCCCTTCTCAAATTCACATTTCTTCTTCTCCTTCTCGCTGCCATTGCCACCGCTTGTTTCACTCTGCCCGTTGAAAAGGTTTCTTCTTTTTCATTTATTTGATCTGGGTTTCCTTTTTTTTTTTTTTTTTTTTGTTATTTTCATTTATTGAAATTTTCACGATTCCGTGATCTGGGTCTTGGTTATTCTTGAGTTTTGAATTTTTTAGGGATATGAAAGTATATGCATTTGGTAATTTTTAGACACACTATTTATGGTGAGGAGGTCATTCATTTGCTAAGTTGCATAGACTCTTCACTTTCGATGCCGTACCCATGTCGGATTCTCCTAAAATACACCAATTTACGAGAATCTGACACGCAACCATTGATATTTTGAAGAGTCCGAGCAACATTGTTCATTTGTCAATTTGGGATTCAAACTGCTTGGATATACTTTATTTTAAGTGGAGGGTCTATGGGAAACAACCTCTCTATCTCTATGAGGTAGGGGTAAGGTCTGTGTACACTCTACGCTCCTCAAACCCCACTTGTGGGATACATTTGGTAGGTTGTTGTTGTTGTTTGTACTGTTTGTGAATTGTTATTCATTTGCTTAGAGTCTTTTAGTTTGGCAGAGATTTGTATGTCAGTTTTAGGGATTAGTGTGAGATTAGAGAATAACCTAATTGTCTTATAATGTAAATTATTAAATGTTCGGATGAAACAAGCCCAAGTAGAGCAGAATGGATATAGAACATTCATAAGTCAAACCCCAACTAGTTTGGGTTTGAGGTGTAGCTATTGTTATCTATTTGATTAAGATGAATATCCTTTTCTGGATGTGATTTATTTGGTTGCACGGATCAAGTAGAGGTCTCAGTGTTGGGTTTATGTCTACATTGTTATCTGTGACTTGGGGTGGTGTTTGGTTCCAAGCAAATCCTATTAGCATCTTTCATGAATATGATTTACGCGAGCTGTGAGGAAAAAGTGAGCTTATTCTAGAGCCGGGAAAACTAATGTGTAATTTGGACTTCCATTGGAGTAATTGATTCTTCTTTTTTTTTTTTTGGGCTGTATTTCATGTCTATGATGGACCTCTTGCCAATTTATTCCAAGTGGAGTCGACTTTATTATCCAGTGATATATGTTCAGAACTGCATAATGTGTAATCCACATGACGTAACTTACTTCTGGATTCATTTGTGATATTACTAGATTGGATTCTTAAATCCCAACTTTGGAACAATTCAAATGATGTTTGGCCATAAGAATTCCAAATACAACTTTGGAGTTGTATTTGGAAAAGTGAAACTTGTTTTCACTATTTTCACTCCTACTTCTCTCACAAAAATTCAAAACAACTCCAATTTATATCCATGGCCAAACACAGCTCCAACTCCAACTTCCTCCAACTCCAACTCCAAAAAATTGTGATTTTCATGGCCAAACGCCTACTTAAAATGGATAATGAATCAAATGGAGCTCACTTTTTTGGTTGTCGTTCTGTGAAATTCCGTCAATAGAATAGATACATAGGCTGCATTGATCAGATAACTTAGAGACACGTCTATGGAGCCTTGTTGATTCAAGTTATTTATTTCTCTCTATTGTCCTCTAAAATGTTTTTTTTTCCAGATACTGAAAGATTTCTTGTTATGGATTGAGCAAGATCTTGGTCCTTGGGGTCCGCTTGTCTTGTAAGTATGCTTTAAATATAAATATTATCTGCACATTTTAAATCATTTCCTATATTTGATTTAGTTGGATGATTTGCGTTACTTGACAAGGAGGGAACGGATATGCATGCAAATTTGAGGTATTCTAGTTAATTCGTAAGGGTATTCCAAAGCAATTAAAATGGACGCACTTCAATGAATGGCCATGCGAGAATTTTAGTGGTTTAGTCATAAATTGGAACAATAGGTTGTTTAGGAAAAATGTGATCAGTACTATAGTGCTGCAGATATTACATTTCTGCTATATGTGTGTGCTCTCGAAACATGTACAGTTTATGGTATATCCAGGATCCAGCATCACATACTTGCGTTATGTTCGTGTTCCTTTCTTTTTGTTTGGGGGGTAAGGCAATGGGGGAAGCAGCCAATTTTATAGGGTCTATGCCAATCTTGTCTCCTTATTAACCTGAAGCTTGTCTGTTGTTTAGATATTATAGAAGTTCATTTTTGCTCTTTCAATGCTCATCCCGACTTATGTTGCTATTCTTTCATCCATTTGGCGCTTGAGTTACAGGGTGACTGTTATTCATGTTTATTCTGCTTAAGCTCCTCGCTTCTCCTTTTCTCTGTACACACTGTGAAATGTGAATGCATGGGGTAAAAGCATGGGAATATGTTAGACATTGTTATTATGGTTTGGTTACCATCTGGAAGTTATTTTTTTGTGCAACCCTGCGAACACGTTTCTGCGCTTCTCCGAAAAGAAAAAAACAAAGGAAATATTTAAGATATTCATGCATAGATGATTCATCGAAGTCTAATCCAGAGACAAGCCTGGTAAATTTTAGATGTGTGTCAGTTCTCGTTCTTATTAGTAGCATGATTACTGTGAGTATCTTCACCTGAAAGGTCAGAAAGCTCATCATTCCAGTTCAAGATCTTTCTGTTATTCCTGATAGTTTCAGATGTTCCTTCTTTTATCAGAGATTGCTGAATATATTTCTAAGCATTGCTTTTATGTAGAATATCCTGTTGCTTGATTATACAAGGTTTCTTTTTCCGACCTGCTTTGAAATGTTTTTTCTTGAGCCGAGGGTCTATCGGAAGTAGCCTCTCTACCTCCCAAGGTAGGGGTAAGGTTTGCATACACACTACCCTCCCCAAACCCCACTTGTGGGAATACACTAGGCATGTTGTTGTATTATACAAGGTTTTCCCTAGATTTAACCAAAAGGAAAATTGTAAAGGGGTTTTCGTCAATTTGGTGATAAATTTCCTTACTTAAAGATGGAGCAATCAACACTGGAGATTTATGCTGATGTGCTTTTGTTCATGCTGTTTTCTGTGTCTTGCAGGGCAGTTGCATACATTCCTCTAACAGTACTAGCAGTTCCAGCATCAGTTCTTACGGTAAAACTTATGGTGTTTGTTATTTAAGTCATTTCACCCTCCTAAGTCCTAACCACCATTTTTTTTAAAACAACTGTTCAAAATTCTTTTATAGCACATCTTTACTAGTCCGTCTCTGCTGCTCATGGAGCATGGACTTATTTATCAATGATATTTGACTAAATAGACAAAAGTAATAATTTAATGAATCTAGGTGTTATGATAGAATTTGAACTCCGCATGGCTCCTGTTTTCAGCTAGGTGGTGGTTATCTATTTGGCCTGCCTGTGGGTTTTGTTGCTGATTCTATTGGTGCTACCATTGGTGCTGCCGCAGCATTTCTTCTTGGTAGAACAGTAAGTTCTTTCATTCTAGAGAGGGATACTTTGTTGAGCAGTTAAAAATGTACTTCACTTGAAGTATTTCTTAGAGTTTAGAACAACATGATTACTTCCATAATTCATTTCCCTGAGCTCCGATTGGTATCTAGTTATATTACAAAAACTGGACTACCTGAGGTACAAGGCTGTAGATTTGTCATTTTGGATTACTTTTTCTTCTGGAAATAGGCTTCCATGTGCAAATTGTGTATGGATAGGGGATACTTTTGTTACTTTCCCTTCATTTCCTTTCTGTTTATGTATTCTCGTGCCATACCCCTAAAAGGTTTGTTTATGAACTGATTAATTCCATTAATTGTTGTTCTTTCACTGGCATTTTGACAGATCGGGAGGTCATTTGTCATTTCCAAGTTGAAAGATTATCCACAGTTTCGTGCAGTTGCAATTGCAATTCGGAAATCTGGCTTTAAGGTTTGTATGTCTTTCATGAAAGGCCTGCAATAATCATGTCCTCTTCAAATTATCGTTTCGGCTTAGAAGTGTGTCAGTAATGTGGATGTTAATTTCCAAAAAAGATCAGAAGTAACCCTGCATGTTGATTTGCTATGATTGGACAGATTGTTTTGCTGCTCCGACTCGTTCCTCTGCTTCCGTTTAATATGCTGAACTACCTGTTATCAGTGACACCAGTTTCAATTTGGGAATACATGCTGGCTTCATGGTTGGGAATGATGGTAAGTTTCACTCACTCACTCTATCTATCTATCTATCTATCTATCTATCTGTCTGTTCTGTCGTCAAATTTCTAGGACATATTACTCTCATGGTTTGCCATGAGACATAGATATGGTCGTGGTGTTTCTACAGTGGGATTTAATGTCATTTCTGGCTTCATTGTAGCAGGCAGAGAATCGGCTGACGCATTTCTATCCCCCCCCCCACCCCTTTTTTTTCTTTTTCTTTTCCCAGTTGCATCTAGGTCAAAATCACTCTCTTGGCTTGCCATGTGACATAGATGGTTGTAGACTCTGGTTGGTGCGTTTTTACAATGGGATTTAAAGAACTGTTTTCATATCCATGTAAAAGCAAATGCTATTTCTTACTTCACTGTAGTAGGCAGAGAATTTTCTGAGCGCATCTCTCTCTCTCTGTTCCCCCCTCCCTTCCCAGTTGCCTCAGGTCAAAATCACTCTCATGGCTTGCCATGTGACGTAGATATGATCATTGTGTTTGGTCAAGGTGTTTTCACAATGGAATTTGAAGAATTATTTTCATATCCTTGTAAAGGTAGATGTCACTCTAGCTTCACTGTAGTAGTCAATGAATTACCCGAGCTCTGCGTTATGAGTTGCAGATGTGTGATTCATGCAATGTGGTTTCTCGAATGCAATGTTAACAACGTTAGTGGAATGGAGTTCGCAACCTCATTCCATCCCTGCCCTACTCATAAATTCAATAAAGTTGTTTAAAAGCACTTGTGTAGCTCCAGATTTAGAAAAACCAACCAAAACATTTACCATAAACCTAATCCGGGATCTGTAAAAACCCATGTAGGATGGGATATTAGCAAATTTGACTATGATATAAAGGGTTTTTGGTGAACTCATGCATATGTGCCAGGTTTGATCTGGGGAGGCTCTGTCCAACCCCTTTATAATATATGCGGGGACAAATTAAAATCCTTGGTCCTTACTCGTTGACTCACTACTGGTGCTATCCATGTGAAATGACCTTGACCAAGAAGCCATTGTGGTATAGTAGGATCATCTGCATGCCTTGTTCTTTTCAATAACCCTTGAAAGTCCACCCGGACATCCTTCACCATCCATGTAGCTTTGCTTATTGATTGATGTGTTAGAAAAATGGTCCTTCAGTTGGGATTTTTTTCATATTAATATTTATTATTGATGATTTCCCCAGACCCCACTTGCATGATTTCACTGGGTTTGTTATTGTTGTTATTGATGAATTTATTTCTTACCCTGTTGCAGCCAATAACTTTTGCCCTGGTGTATGTTGGCACAACTTTGAAAGATCTTTCTGATGTTACTCATGGATGGGGTGAATTCTCAAAAACCCGCTGGGTAAGAGCTAAGTGAATATCTGTGCTATATATACATTTAACAAATCTTATGCTAATCTAATAGTAATTTTAGCCATGTCCACGCATTGGAAAATGATCTTTTGTGCTTCAAAGTGAATAGTAGTATTGTACAGGCATGTAGGATAAATGACTAGTTAATATAACGGATTGTGTTTTTTTTTTTTTACTTAACCCCTGGACAAACTCTGGAGGGCAAGGAACACTCCCCCAAGGGGGTGCTAGCAATCTAAGAGTTGGAGTGACAACCTTGGAGCCAATGTTCAAATCCTAGTAGAGGAGAACTAGGTGAATTATTTCTATCCACCTAAGTCTTGGTGCATAGAGTGACTCGATACCTGTCTTAGTGGGAGTTAACAAGGCATCTCGTAAGTTGGTGGTGCGCACGAGCTGGGAATAAAAATTTTGAGGGCAAAGAAGAACAAAAATGAGCTAGGTCAGATACGTAAAAAAACTCCAACCTTCCATTGACATTTATGAAGTAGCTTCCAAAGAATTTGGCTGCATGGATTTGATATGTTTTGTCTATCGAACCAATAACTGATGAGATAGCACTCTCAACATCCTATATCTTGCTGGAAGAGGTAAAATTTGAGTACAACATGACTATTATCAGTATGTTAAACAGAGACATAAGATTTTAATTTTTTACTGTTATTGATAAACTAATGAATGCTTGCAAATAAACTGAAAAGTAAAAGGCGGTAGCTAACTAAGAAACTCGTTACCGTTCCACTAACCGAAGTGATCTATGTACAGGTAACATTAGATAACGTAAAATCAACAATGCATTCAGGCATTTCATTCTAAATTGACAACTTTTTGCACAATCATTAAGACGAGAGTTGATTCTTTGTATTAGGGGAATATGTAGGGCCCACAACCACTTTTTCCTTATTGAGAAATTATAGAGACAAGTTGCAGTAGATAAATGAAAAAATAAAGTCCATTGTTGTTGTGGTGAACTATGAAGTTAAAGTATTTCATTAGGGATGAAAAAGTATTCTATTATGGAACTGACCCTAGGGCTTAGTTCAAATGGCAAAGATTGAGGGACTTGTGACTTAGGCACAGCAGCACAGGCTTGAGCCATGCGCAATACGAAATTAAGCTAATATGTAAGTGGAGAAGAGTAGAGGGCTAGACCCATTATCCACGAGTTCTGAAGGCTGCATTGGACCTAAGGTTTGCCCTAGAAAGATTTCTCGGTCATAAAAAATGAGTATACTATTGCGGTAATTTGATGATTGTCGTAGAGATACAAATGTTAAGGTGGATATACACTATGATCCCTCCGTTCACTTTTACTTGTCCACAATGGCTTTTGGACTCCCCTTAAAAAATAATAAGTGAAGTACATATTTTACCATAATACCCATATTAACGTTGTATAGTTTCAATGGATTTGGAAAAATAATTTGGGAACGAGTAGTTAATGTTAAGGGTAAAACAGAAAAAATAAAATTGTCTTTTTCTTTATATGCTAAAGTGGACAAGTAAAAGTGAATTTTATTTTTAGTATAATGGACAAGTAAAAGTGAACGGAGATAGTACAAGATTAGACAAACTTAGAAATTATCACATTTAGTTGAATGCAAATAGCACACATAACTAATAAAATGAAAGAATGTCACTTGAGATTATATGACTGTCCTAGTAGATCTTCAATACACCGATCTGTAGGCGTGATACTTTGATGATTGTTGTGCTAAAATGGGACGAAATAGACGTAAAATCATATGAAATAAAGTTGTCTCTCTCCAGGATTACATGCCAGTTGAGCTAAGAAAAGAACAAATGAAAGTAAAGGATCCATATGAAGGATAAAACAACTCTGTGTGATTAAGACTTAAATCTTAATTAGGTTTGGTATGCGTCAAGAATCTGTCTAGTTTTGTTAGAGATTAGTACGCACTATTGGGATAAGTGTGAAATTTGGAGAATCTATCATCTGAATGAGGCTAAATGTGTCTTCATTAAGTATTGGGTGATACGTGTCCAAATTGAAGAGAATAGAGATAGAGGATATATATATCCGTCCCAAGTAGTTTGATAGACGTAGTTGATTGATTGTTGATTTATTTAGTATTCAAGATCATAACTTTGCCTTGTGGGCTACTCTGTGTAGAAAGTAGGCCAATCAATATATATGGGAGAAATCAGACAAAAACACTAGGTGATTTCTTCTCATTTGTTCTAGCCTCGGTGAACAGAGTCATCTGGTACCTGTGGTAGGTGGTAGGTTATCCTGTGGAATTAGTTGAGGTGCGCAAAAGTTGGGCTGGACACCACGGTCATAAAAAAAATCATATATGAAAACTAAATCAAAATGTTGGAGAGGAAAGTCAACTCCCCTTTAATCCAGTTATTCCATAGCCCTCCTCCCCCCACCCTCACACACACATAGAAAAAGGAAAAATATAAATGGAAATGTTGAACAGAGAACCAATTTTGATTTATGTTTGATATGTCTACAATTGAGGCTATATTTTTACTAAGAAGATTGATGAAAAATTGTAAGTAGAAAAACGTTCTTGACATGATATTTCGTTGACTTACACAAAGCATATGATAGAGTCCCAACTCCCATGAGATGTCCTTTGGTTGGTATTGGAGAAGTAAAGAATTCATGTCAAATATATGAATATGATAAAGGATATGTATGAAGGAGTTGTTACAAGTGTGAGAACAGTGGCAGGGATAGAGGAGTTCCCCTTACCGTGGGTTTGCACCAGGGGTCTATGTTAAGCCCGTCCCTGTTTATGCTTGTTATGGACCAATTAACCAACAGGATGAGGTACCATGAAGCATGCTCTTCGCAGATGATATAGTGTTAATAGATGAAATTAATGAGGGTGTGTCAATCACAAGCTCGAGCTATAGAGAAGTACTTTAGAGAGTAAAGTTTTAGGATAAATAAAAGTCATTTTAAAAGCGAAAAGTGCGAAAAAACAACAAGGCTCATGACACTTAAAGGAAAAAATAAGCAGTATAAAGCACACATTCCTTTGAAGTAAAGCGCACAACTTATCAAATATTAAAATTATCGAATATATATGAATTTAGGGGTCGTTTGGTGTGAGGTATAAAGTATAATAGTCTGGGGATAAAATGTAGGATTATTTTATCCTGCGTTTGGTTGGAGGTATTAGTTAGTCCCGAGATTATTTATCCCATAAGTTATACCATAGTGATGGGATAAGTTATCCCATATACATGGTGGGACCATTTGTATTATAATAATGAAGTTGCAAGTAAAATAATGAATATTAGCATCCAATATATGTGTCGATATTAGTTCTAACTTCTCAAAGTTGCAATTCAAAGAACTAACCGTGTCTCGTTTGGGTCACCTTGCACGTCATTGTTTGAAGCACATGACTTCACCTATAAAGCACTAATGCCTTGCATCATCCCTCTAAGCAACAAAGCGATGACTTTTAACAATACTGGTAGGAGTAAGATAATATATGCATGAGAAGTTTAGACAGTGAGATATGAGTGAAATTGAGGTGAGATTAGATGAACTTGAGGTGCCTAAATATAGATAATTTAGCTATGGGCTCAATAATCCAGGAGAATGGAATGAAAGATCAGTGTCTTAAAAGGTAGGGGCGTGAGGCGAGGAGTTTTGCGCAGACGTAAGCCCTGAAACACGGGGTGTAAGTCTCATGGATCTACGGGCGTATATCTTATGTATCTTTAATTTTATAATTTTATTACTAAGAAACTAAGCAAAAGAAAAATCTTCAATAATTCTGCAAATAAATTCAAATAAATCACCAATAATATAGAAAAAAATATTATAATTCTTATTTTAGAAAGGTAACAATGCAAAAAATGATATTCTTTAAAATGGAATCATTAGCAATTTCATCATTGATGTCCACATCTACTAGTCCTTCCCACCCTCAACTAATATTTGCATTGATTATTGCTTATATATTTCATAGAAGGAGAAGGATAAAAAGTGTAAGAGCTATGAGAAAAATTGAATAAAGTTTCCTTAGAACATAGTGCTATGGAATCTCTATTCTATCAATTTCAGGCATATTTATCTAAAAAACTATTTATGACAGTGTCATTTCTATGATAGATGTTGTCTTTGTTTATATATTTAGGAAAAATTACAACAACATGAAAACAAGATAGCATAAAGTATAAGTATCATTAAACTAATAATAAAAACATGATTTATAGCAAAAATACTTTTAAAATAATAAAAAATCTAATTTAACCCACGGGCATATGCTTTAGCGCGGGACTTACTCCCCAATTTCTAGGGCGTACGCCCTATGGATCTGTGCCTTTCATTTGCGCCCTGGTACTCACCCTGAAAATGCCTTTGATAACACTGTGATGGATTAAGATGTTACACATTTGATTAATGTAGGATGATTGAAATGGACGAGTGCCACAAGATGTATCTTTGTGAATGTTAGGCTCTTAAAGCCCAATATATCCCCAAGATGAGTGTCTAGAGATGCAAATGTTAAGATGGATGCATGCTCATACAAGATTCTATTGAATCATAAATGATCACATCTGTTAGAAAGTGCAAGTAGCATATGCAAAGGATAAAATAAGAGAATGTCGCTTGAGATGGTTTGAGTTGACCACGTGTTACATAGTCCTCCAGATGCACCAATTCTTAGATGTGAAAACATGATGTTTGAAGGTGCTAAAAGAGGAAAAGGTAGACCTAAAATGACATGGAAAGAAGTTATCTCAATAGATTTAGAATATGTCGGAATCAAGGCAGATCTACCAGAAGATAGAAAACAACGAAAATTGAAAATCCGTATATCTGATACCAATTAGAAGGTAGTGCTTACTCGAAGACGCTTAGTAGTTTTGTTTGGTTCAAAACAAAGTATCCTAGGATTAACTCTGGGAGTATAACCATACCAGATAATCCCACCTTCCATGTGGGTAGATAGTACTACCATTTTGGTATGAATTTTGCTCTGGTTTTATCTAATACCAACAACCAAAGACTGATTAATTTAATTCCAAATTTTATACTGGGATAACCCCGTAATCCCTGTAGCTAAACGATCCCTTAGTGTATTAAAGATATAATCACTAGAATATACTAAAGATATAATCCTTAAGTATGGAATAGTGAAATATTATGGACCCAAATAGAGCATTTATAATATTGAGGGCTCGCAAAGCCGCTCCCGACTAGCTTGCGGTTGTGTCATAGCAGTAGTTGTTAAATGTTGCAATGAAAAAATGGATCAAGTCATGACAGTTGCAGAGAATGGCTAATTGTCGTACTTATTCATGGGGTCTATTGTTTGTAGCCTCAGCTTTGACACCCACTCAAATTGGCAAAACTAGCATGGATTGGGTTAGTACTATTTCTGATAGGTTAGTATGGATTGGAATCCTGAGTCTCCTCCTCCAATGAAATGACTTAGCTGGGTCAGTTACCATTTTTAAGTTTATTTTTCAAAAATGGACAAGCAGTGTTGACCAATTTTAATTTTTTTCCATATGAAGGCAACCAGTATGTGGCAGAATACATGTTCAGCTTAACTTAATGATACCTCACTAAATTCAACTCTATGCTGAAGTTACTAATTTTTTTAGTGGGTGATGTTTTATTTTATCAAAATGAATAAACAGGTCACACAAATGGCTATATTTACTTGATCACCAAAAAAAAAAGGGGATCTCAAATGCCAAAACCAAGTGCTTTGTTGGCATTTGGCAACTACTGATGAAAAGTTCATAAGTTGGTTATCGTTTCTACTTGTGCAAATTTAGCCCAACCCACTTATTTGACAGCCCTAGTAATCATTCTAGCTCTACTTTGCTGTGGACTTCTGATCCAATAAAATGGATAATTGTATTAACTCCACTTTCACCAAATCAATCCTTTTCGTTGTTTGTTACTATTGATTATTTGACAATCCTTTTTCTTTTTGTTTTTCTGTGTGGGCAGGCTATGATAATATTGGGTCTTTTGGTGTCTGGTGAGTCTCTAATCCTAAGAATGAATTACTTTTTTTGTTATTAATCAGAAAAGAGTTGTACATATGAAATTACAGTCAGTATTTAATATTTTCTTAAGATATCGTATGTTGTTAGAAAGTGAAAATCACAATTCAAATCTTTTTCCAAGTCTCTTTAACTTGAAAGCTGGCATTATAATGTAGCTTGTAATTTGACTCGAATTGAATTAATTGGGGAAATGCGTAATGACCTTGACTTGTAACTCTCTTAAACCTTGAGCATGCTTCTGCTAGCATTTAGGATAGCCTAATTTTGTCAAACATACACTAATAATCAAGTATATGCTATACATAACTATTTATCCAAAAAAAGATTACTACGCAGAACTGCCTATGATAAAAAATAGTGAATGGGTTCCATATTCATGAAAACCAGGTTTGAAATGATTCAGGTTATGGAACCAAGACAACCTATCTTACTAATAATAAGAAAGGGTTATGGACTTCCGACGCTAATAAATAGAAGATATTTTCCATCTCTATTTGGCAAAGATGTATATCTTCTCTTCTTATTTTTTGGTGCAACATGGCTATTGCAAATAGACTTCTTGAGCTCATTACCCAATTTGTGATGTAGCCGCCTCTTTTACTTATTTTACAGCATTCTCTTATTGCTGAAGTTAATATACTTGCCTTTAACAATCGGAAAAAGGGAGATGGAGAGGAACTTAGAAGTTAGCCAAAAAAAAAAAGAAGCTTTGAGTGTAGCCAAGGATTCTTTTATAAGACCAAGAAATTTTACAAGAAGTCTCTCAAGTAGAAGAGGAGAAGCTAAAGTACTATATATAACTACCTGACCAGCTATTCTAAAAGTACTCATCCTTCTAATGAACTGCAAATCTTTGCACACCAAACATCTTTTGCCTCCCTCCAGCTTTTCCATTGTGAAAGTCTCTCGGAATATTAATATGTAGTTATATACTTAAGTATTACCTGTGTATAACCTGTTTATATTATTTGAGAACAATGTTAGTATAGAGTGCTCTCTAATCTAGCAATTCTAAAAGTATTCATCCTTCTCGTGAATTGTAAATTTTCTTCTCACCAAACATTCTTTGCTGCTCCTTGCTTGTCAAAAAAAAAATAAAAAAATCTTTGCTGCTCCAATCCCGCCGGCTTGTTTCATTGTGAAAGTCTCTCGGAATATTAACATATATTTGAGTATTATGTGTGTAAATTATTTGTGAATGATGTTAGGATTAAGCTATATTGCATCTTGATGAAATGCCAACAGATTTGAACATAGGATTTCAATAATGCTGAAAATAACTACCTTGGTTGTGTGTATTGCAGTGTTTTTAATTATTTGTGTCACAAGAGTTGCGAAGGCGGCTTTAGAAAAAGCACTGGCTGAAAATGAAGACATTGATGACATATTGTCAATACCAGAGCTACCAACAGTGGCTGATTCAGCTGCATGTCTCGACCAGCCACTTATAATAAAGATAGATTCTGCTCAAGACAATCATGAAAAATAGGACTGGTATTATCTTTGTAAATTTCATACTTATGCTACGGCCATAGTTAATATTTCTTATTGATGATTTTGGCATCCCTTTGGTGATGCTTTTCATAGTCTTCATTTGTACAGGCAGATTATACAAATGCATGTAGTTTGGAGAGAAATCGAATCATTAGTGTTTTGGTGGCCACTTAAGTGTACGAGTCTTCGATTGCCATTACCACCAGTGTAATAAACTCGGGAAATAGTTTCTTTCCTTAACGTGTACCCTTGTCTACTTCTCAAACCCAACAGAACCTTTATCATGTTCTTGGATTGGACTTGATAAAGCACGTGCTTCTCATATTTTCAACAGAAAACTATGACAACTAATTGAACTGCTCACTCTTGGTTGCATTGAATTCATGGGTACTTCCTATGTCAGTGACATTCATTTTATTGGAACTGTAACTTATGTATGTTACCAAGTCACTTTTGGATCCATAGAATGAGCAACTGGCGAAGGTGACTGTGATTGGCCTTGAATTGTTGGCACTTAAATGCGCGTTTGCATTCAACTTTTCTTTATTTCACCAAACAAATTGTGAACTGTTTTTTGTTTTGAAAGGATCACTCAACTTTGCCCAAGTATCACACGAATTTACCCAATGCACCAGCTACAATTGCCTTCAACTTGACAGATTCACTAGAATTCTGATAGTGATACTACAAAAACCATTGTCTCCTTCCTTGGGAACATTAACATATGAATTTCAAAAAAGCATTTTATGTTCTTGCATTAAGCATGGTTCATTATATCAATATAACCATGTAGGAATACAAGAAGATACTTTAACTACCAGCGCTACAATGTTTTTCCTCTTTGTACAACAACAAACATCATAACAGGGGCACTAAAGTTTTGGTGTGGCCTAATTTTTGGTACTACTTTTCACCAAATGGCTGGTGGGTCAGGACCACAGTCAAGTCAAGTTCAATTATCCTAAAAAAAAAATTGGCAATTCTTTGCCTGGCGCTGAAGTTTCGCCAGAAAGAGGCTAAAGTTGCTCTTGTTAGAAATTATAATTATTAAAGTAGAAAAGATTAAAGAGCACAAGCATAATCATGATAGATAAAGCAAAATCATTTGAAGCCTAATCAATAATTCACTTTCAAATAATTCCTGGTGTACCCTACATTTTCTTTTTCTTGCTTTTCTTACCCCAAGAAAGTTGCTACCAAGAATGTCCCTTATCTTGTTATAACAACATACAGTGTAATCCCAAAAGGTGGGGTCTGGGGAGGGTATGTGTACACCGGAGGTGGAGAGTCTGTTTTCAATAGACCCATAGCTCGACGAAACATAGATAAATGTCCATTATCTTGTTATAGTCCAAATTATGTGGTACCATATAAATGAAGATTGGACATTGTCGTCAAGAAAATGGACATTTTTCTCAACCCTGGTATCTCATAGTAACAGAAAATGGCCCTTCAAACATCCTAAGATTTTGGCCTAGATTATCATCCTAATAAGCCTATCATGCAACTTAAATTTTGTTCTCCTGAGGTGTTAGCCAATAGTCTTAACTTAAACTAGTTTAGGGTTAGGTGTACTCAGATGATTAACAGATTGCTAAGAATTGTTTGTGATTTAATTACTAAGCTAATTAGCAGGTATTTATTCTTTTTTATTCTGTGTACACTTTTTTCCCTTGTTTTCTTCGTCAACACAAAAAGATATTGAAATTCTAAAGCTGCATAAAAAGGAAAAGGTGTAATGTAGTTAACAAACTTTAAAACACTTAAATTTCTGTAATTTCAAAGTCTTAGGAGACACTTCTAAATCACTGAAAGATACAGGTGTCTTGATGAAATATCATATTTTATATAAATCATGTCACTCCTTAAAATAGAAAAAAATGTGTCATAGTCTCACAGCTAATAAACATAAGTGACTAATAATTTACAACCACTACTCTATCTAGCCTTAGAAATTTGTTAGTTTTTTCCCAAACTTGTTTTGGATGGGCCCGGGGCTTCCGAGTACATATGGCCAGCCATTTGGGTGTTTTGGTGATACAAATAAAGAAAAGACGATGGATAATTCAAAGGTTGCACAAGACCTCTTCAAACTTGCCCCCATGTAGCTTGCTTGTACTATCGCTGACCTTCTTTCTAGCTAAGCTTTTTTGACCGGCTAACTCTTTGAAGTCCACTAATCATCACGAGTGGCACTCCAAAAACGTACTATTGAAATAGTTTGTCAGTAGAGATGTTCCCACAGGTGACCTTTTCTCCGTCTAGTAGAATTCTTAGGGTAATGCTTTCACTTTTTTTGCTTCCTTGGTGATTCAAACTCGCAACCTTAGGGTTGGAAATGAGAGTGTTTACCATCCAAGCAACTCATGCTTGTCAACTTTAGGGTAGTCATAATGCTTTCACTTTTTTTGCTTCCTTGGTGATTCAAACTCACAACTTTTAGGTTGAAAGTGAGGGGTGCTTACCATCCAAGCAACTCATGCTTGACAACTTTAGGGTAGTCATTTCGTGAATAAGTCTATTTTTTTAATTTTATTAGAAAAACATTAAGCTAATACATTCATTATTTTTTCTAATACATTCCACCAAACTAGCGACCCTTAGTTTTACCGTAACGGCTGAAAAATATAGATGTCTTTAAGAAATATTCACATTATATATAAATCATGTCACTCCTTAAAATAGAAAAAAAAAAGTGTCATAGTCTCACAGCTAATAAACTTAAAATTTTCTCACTGCCTAACCAAACGAGTAACATTTTCAATGGCCCACAAATCCAAGAATATCAGAATCATTTAGAAGCAAAGTTTGGAATATATAGCAATTGGCTGAAAGTTACACTACATATAGTGATTATTTGTTTTCTCTAGACCCTTTAAAAAGCTAGCCTTGGTGACCAAAGAAGACTCAACATAATGAAATGGAGGGTGGTAGTAATTTTAGCCTTGTCTCATTTGTGAAATGCTTCAATGGGTGCAAAGATCAAGCTCAAGTCTCTAGTTTTGGTACAAGGATTTGGAATTTCAGTGATAAATCAATTGAATTGCAAATAAGGGTTGGTTCAATCTTGAAGAAAGTTCATACATTGAAGCCAGGATCATCAAAGAGGTTAAATTCCAAGAAAATATACAAGGCTTATATGCCTGGTAATTATTATAAAGGTGGAGTTAAGAGTTTGCTTTATTATTATGATGAATCTTGTCACCCATATATTTGGATTAATGATACTGGTTGTGATTTCTCAAGAATGGTGAAACAACAGTATATAAGTCTTGAGGATTTGAGGGATTGTTCTGAGATTAGAATATTTAGAGATCATCAAAGAGGTTGTGTTTCTGTTAGGAAGAAGCCAAGAACTGAGCTTTGTTGACCCCTCCGTAGGAGCTCTCATCCTATCCTTTTTGTTCTCTTGATGATTCGAACCCACAAGTTGGAGGTGAGGGGTGCTTACTATGCGAGCAACTTCCTCGTGTCGATTGATTTCTTCTTCCCTTTTGCTTTGGAAGACAAGTGTTTCCATAATTAAAGATTTGTGATTTGAAAGCTTCAAGTGCTATGGTTGATCTATGTACTCGTAAATATTATGACAAGTAGATCATTGAGTGAATTTCTATTGAGCTTCTTTTTGTTTTTGTTTTTGCCTTAAATTTGTCGTTTGTATTTGTAGTTGTTGATTAGCATACTTAGAATGGATTACTTGATTTGTAATTGTCTATAGTATAGTAATATCTATGATGATCTTTCACATAACTGTGAGTTTGATTTATATGATCTCCTTTTTTCCCCCTTCCTTCTCTATGTAATGTTTTTCTCTTTCTAGAAAAGCTCCATGAGAGAACTTTGTCAACAAATTAATTGAAAGAGGAAAGACAGAAACGATTTTATTGTAGGATGTCTCTATTTTTGTACTTAGGAGTCGTTTGGTAGAGTGTATAAGAATAATGTCGAGTAAGGTGTATTAGTAATGCTTGCATTACTAATGCAAGTATTAGTTATGCTGGTATTAGTTATGGAAACATTATTTCTTACCCAATGTTTGATTTGATGTATTAAAAATAATATATATTTACATAATTTTTATAAAAAGATGTTTGCTTACCAAAATACCCTTCTTTCCATTAAAAGCTTCAAGGATTTCTCGTGATAATTAGGAAAAATGGCAACATCCGCTTACAAATCCACTTCCTGTAGAGCAACCATTGTTTGATTAAATGGAAGGAAGAAGAAGAGGTAGAGAAAATCACTATTGCTTTTCCATTGCCAAGTACAGAGATGATAAGCTTAGTGAAAGCTAAATGATGTTGAGCTATTTGTTGTCAAATCTCAAAGCCTCAGGGTGAGATCTGGTGCAATTGGTTCATCTTTTTCGACGTATGGTGTCAATGTCACGTTTGAACATCTAGCAAGAGCAAAATTAGTATGAGATGTACCAGGATTCTTCACTGACGGAAACTGCCAGGCCAAAAATGAAGATGGCCCGTACTTAGAGATTTGTGTTTATGTGCCATCTCAATCTTCTCTAGATTTCGTCAATGGTTATTGTGTGTGTCACTGTTGCTTTTCCATAGCAAAGTGCAGAGAAAAGAAAGAAAGAAAGAAAGACACAATATTTTGAGGGGTAATTTTGTAATTCATCAAGTTAATGCCTGTGTTGAAGCTTTTGTGTTAGTAATACATGGAAAATGGGTGATATTAATAATACACACTTCAATACGCAATAGAGTGTATAACTAATACAAGCATTAGTTATACATAGGATGAAAAAGTGTATCAAACAAGGTATTAGTAATACACAAGGCTAATACATACATTATTTTTGCTAATACACTTTACCAAACGACCCCTTATTGTACTATCTTTCAATTTTTAACAACTTAACATTAACAAAATTAGATTTTTTTTTTTTTTTTTTTTTTGAAAAGGTGGTTTCTAGTTGTCCAAATTATGATCCTAACGCTTATTTTATATCGACCGAAACAAATTTAAATATGTTGAGTCATGGTGAAATGCATAAACAGTCCCTCAAAGTTGATTTTAATTTTCATTCGAACACTTCACCTTCATTCCTAATGTTGATTGCTAAACAAGGTCAAAGAAAGTGATGAAAAATTGGAGTCCGGAGTCTAAAGGGAAATTTTTTTCATCCAAAATTCCGAAGGGACATATAAAAATAAAAAAATTTCAAATGGAACAAGGCGGATGAAGGCTCACGTCTTGTCTTTAAAAGGTTAACGACGTTAATTAATGGTAAAGTGCAAGGCGGGGAGACTGTTTTACCTTACAAGGTAAAAAGAGTCCCACGCCCTACCCTTTGACTGACACAAATTGGAAGACCCCATGAGGGAATAAATTCCCTTTTCCCAAGCCCCATGAGGGAATAAATTCCCTTTTCCCGGGGACTTACTTGTAAGTCGAGTATGGGTTCTCGCCTTGTAAGGTGGGATCCTATATACGCCTTGTAACCGCTTCATTCATTTTACGTGCTTGCATGGTGTTATAAAAAGTGTAGGTTCCTTTTATTTGTAGGAATCCTAAAAAATTTAGTTTAAGTGCATAACTCAAAATATTTGTTGAACCTTATTCATTTCTTATTTTAAGATGGATGATAATAAGGTAAGAGTAAATTTATACTGGGTAGTGAAGTTTGCATGATGGGGATTCGGTGCGATATAGTCGGCGTCCTATAGTGGTTCAATCGTTTCCTTTATCCCTCAAATATTATCATTTGAAAAGGTTGTTTAGGAGTAAAATAGGTATTACTAATTCGGAAGACGATGTGGTTATTTCTGGTCGATATCCAAATTATTTTATGTCCAACGGACAACCAATATTTGGTGACCCCAATTTGAAATGATGATTTTTTTATCTTTATTTCTTCGCAGCGTTGAAATTTTGGTAATTGACTTAATCTACAGACGGTTGACATGTATGCGTCAGTTGAACATTTTCCTATCGCTAAAGAACCCACGGATAGTGAGTTTGATCTTCGAGTAAGTCAAAATTCTTCGAATTTGAATATTGATTCTGCAAGAGGAGCAATGGAACAACAATTTGATGGTGGGTTTGAAACACACTATCAAAACTCACCCGGACTTGTGAATAATTTCGAAATGGGAGGACCTAGCAATGCGTCTATGAATTTGAAAATTTGAATTTAAGTGGTCCACAATATCCTTCTTCGGTGGAGGCAATTGATAGGTAATAAACAACCCGTTTTATTTAATTAAGTAGTTTTTTTTTTATAGTTAATGAGTTGATTTATTCATTTTGTAGATTTAATGATTGTGGAGGTACGCTCACTCAACTCACAGAAATTGTGAACAACAATGACGATGTTTAAGTGGATTTGAATGAAGGCATGGAATTGTTCCCGCCTTGTACGTCCACACTATCAGCAATTGAAATAAATTCCTCACTTAATACCTCGGTGTCAGCATGCAATCTCCTCAAAATTAATACTCCTCCTTCCCTAGGGGGTCAGTTGACAGGCAATTAAATTCTCAATCCCCACCATCTTTTTCAGTCAAAGTATAAGGCGGATGACTGATTCCGCCTTGTAAGATAAAACAGTCTCCCCGCCTTGCACTTTACCATTAGCTTACGTCGTTAACCTTTTAAGGACAAGGCGTGAGCCTTCATCCGCCTTGTCCCATTTGAAAATTTTCAATTTTTATATGCCCATTCAGAATTTTGGATGGAAAAAGTTGCCCTTTAGGCTCTGACCTCTAAAAAATTGGCTCAAGCAAAACAGGGGTGGAAGAAGTAGGTTTTTTGTGTTTGTTGTGTTCGTGCTGTGAAATTGGCTAGATCTTTCTTTTGTTAATGTAATTTCAAGTGGTTTCTTTGTGTTTAGTTTATGTACCTACTATTATGAAAGAAAGAAAGCATGCTTTTGGTGTAGAATAGTTCAGTTTGTAGAATAAAATAGGCACCAATCTCTTTTTATATGTACCTATTAAGGAAGAAATGAAGCAAGTTTCTCAGTTAAATTATGGTCGATCACTCGATTGTACATTCAATCCAACTGCTGCAAATTGATATAAATGAAGAAAAAATCATAGTTGACAAAATTCATCAACTAGACCTACAATATGTATTAATAGATTCTCAAAACAAAGCATGATATAATCTGCAACATACATAACTTAAATTTACAACTTTCAGATGTAACAGCTAACAAAGATGCAAAATACATAACAATACATAACACGACATTCAAATCATTAAAATACCTAAAAAAACAAATAACATTTCATACCATCCTAAATTGAACTAGAACATATAGCATAGACATTACATGTTGTTTCTTTTCCCTTATGCTGATACAAACAATGAAGATGCGTCGAATTGACTTAAAGACCCATATTCCTTGTTTCTCTCATCTACTGAAGTCGGAATTTGTTACTGAATTATGTCTTTTTAATTTAGACCATGAGGTCAAAATTCAATGTATATATTTATTTTACATGCATCTTCAGAAGTCCTGGGGTGATATCTCTCTCTCAAAAGTATAGCAGGCTATAAATATTTTAAAACAATTAGTTACTTAGCAAATAAAAGTTCCATCAATATAATACAAGGTGTAACTTATATTTATGGTTGTTCTTCTCATACCATCACGTGTAGTAATCTGACTCTTGAGTCTTAATATTGTATTTTTAATTGAGTTTTGAGCATGTGTATAACTTTGTAATACTATCTGTTACATGTGAAGATGATTTGAATGGTTTCAGAAAGTTCAAACTTAAATACCTATAGCTGAAATATTTGATATTTTGTGCAGCAAAGGCATATCTGATACCACCTAGCCAGACTCCTCAATTGTCAGTCAGTTTCTTCTTAATTTTAATGGTCGTAAAAGTGGGAGTTAATATCTTCTAAGAATTCTTCACTCAAAGAGTCATTCAACTTTGGTTTGTATCCCAAAACTCGCTCAATGATGGGTGTTTTACTTACAAAGTCGAACCGGCGACCAAAATGAGCCACAATAAGTTAAAAGTGACACAAATAAGCCACTGATTTAGTTTGTAACCAAAATAGGCTACCCGGATTTTTTTTTTCCGTTTTACCATATTTTGTTAACGTCCCGTTAACTGACGGGAACAGTGAATAAGTCGAAAAAATGGAGTAAAAAATTCCGTGTTATAAAAAATTCATATCTAAAATTTTTTACTCCATTTTTTCGACTTATTCACTGTTCCCGTCAGTTAACAGGACGTTAACAAAATATGGTAAAACGGAAAAAGAAAATAATTCGGGTAGCCTATTTTGGTTACAAACTAAATCAGTAGCTTATTTGTGTCACTTTTAACTTATTGTGGCTCATTTTGGTCGCCGGTTCTACAAAGTCACTCAACCTATTTAATTGATTTGTTCATTAAAACTTGCCGACATGGATTTTTTTTAAAAACCAAAATTTTAAGAAATAAAAAGATGTACATTTAATTATATTATGTCTCAATATATATGATTACATGTTAGTCTAATTCTTTTTCATGGGTCAAACACGTAAAAATATTATTTATTTTTATTTTAATATAATTTTGTATTAAATATGTTTATTACTTTTTATTTTTTTTCTTTTCTTATTGTTCTTTTTTTTTTTTTTTTTTTGTTACCTTTCAACGGATCAGAAAATGAAGATACCAACGAAAGTGAACTCTAGCCACAAATTGAAAAGGCCATATTTGAAATTAGATTAGGAATTTGGTTGTTGGAAAAGTGAATAAAATCAAAATTGTGCTACAAAATGTGACTATTTGAGAAAAAGCTAAAAATCAAATTAATCTTCAACCTCAAATTTAAATTTTCAACCAAACCCATCTTAAATCTTCACAAAATCAACCCAAGTTTTAGATATGAATTCTTAAGATGCTCCGAATCTTTTGAAATATCCTTTTGAAACAAAACTTGTTGCAGTAACCCGAAATTCGAACTTGAAGCTTAAAGCTTCATTAATGACAACCTTTCTTCCAACCAAACTCATCTTAAATCTTCACGAATCAATCCAAATTTTAGATATGAATTTCTTAAGATGTTTAAGATCTTTTGGGATATCAACCATTCAAAACAGAGTTCATTTGTGGTAACCCAAAATTCAAACTTGAAGCTTCGTTAATGACTGCCTATGAAATTTGAACTTTTGTTTCATTTTGTTCTACTAAACTAGATTTTCTAATTTACACAATACACTCCAACTAATTTTAGCATCAATGGTCGAGAATGACTACCTAATCCAACAACTTCGAGTTTGAATTTTAGCATTAATGGACCGAAAATGACAACCCAAGAAGAAAGTGAACGAAAAAGAAAGACAATTTAATAGAATAAAAATAAAGGGAAAAAAGAAAAAAGAAAATTATTTTAAAAAATAGGAAAAATATGTGGCTGCGCATGTGTATGTCATTGCTTACTTGAGAATCTGGTTGTCTAGTTTTAAGGTGGTATTTAATTCGTTTTTAAAATGTTTAGGAGGTAATAGGGACCCTAGAAAAAAAAAGACGTGTCTTGAGATTTCGGTCATAGCTTGGAAGGTACTTATGCCTTTTTTCAAAAGTATTTAAAAAGGTATCCCTTAATAATAAGTATCATATAGCTCTGTACAATGTTCATTTCGCCTTGAAAATTAGAGAGTATATATAATCACCACCTCTCTCAGTTACACCAATTTTATGTTGGACTAAATAATACTTAACCCGATAAATATATTAAAGAAAAAATTAAACAAAATATCCGTTGGATTAAATTTTTTACCCAAAAAATAATCCCAATTTTCGTTAATTACAAAATGGCCTTTCGACTCATTTTATTGCAAGCGTTGTACACTTCTTTTTCTCTTCTTTCTTTCTTCCAAAACTTTATTTTATATGAGTGAGCTCAAACACCTAGAAAAGAAAAAGAAACTATATTTTCAAACCCATAAACAAAAGTAGCTCATAAAGAAAAACATTCACCCTAAAATTCCTAATATTCACATCTCACTTCCATTTTCCAAGATTTTGAGCATAAAAATTTGTTCTTTACAACAAAAATTCAAACATCCACATAAGAAAATATCTTCAAATATAGACCAACACAAAGAGATACCAAGAAATGGGAACACACCAATCAACAACAAAAATTAATCAGAAGAAAGAACAAAAAGAAAAGAATAGGGTAAAAGATTGATTTCAAATCAAACAAAATGTGCATATCAGAAGAAAATTAAATCCTTACGTGGTTGTCTTTTGTGCTTTGAGCTTCTGGTCTGAAAGAGATCTTTTCAAAAGCAATACACAGAGGAAACCCCACAAACATGAACCCAACTCTCTTCTTTCTTCTCTTTTTTTATTCTCTCTGTAAAAATTATAAAAAATATGGTGTAAGACCATTTAAAGAGTATTGTGTTTACTTTTTTAATACATTGTATAAATAATGTATATAGATGTATATACATTTTTAATACATAGTTATACATCATATATACATTCTTATACATCATTTATACAATATCGATACATTACATAAGCTTTTGAATGAAGCAGGGGACAAAGGCATTGTGTTGGGGGACTTGGGGTGCTCTGAGAGGCGTCGCGATTATGATTATTGTAGGCATATAAAGGTTAAAGAGGTTAAGGGTGCTATTCGTATGATGTGTAGGGTTAGAGCAACTGGATCAAATAAGATTTCTGTGGATTTTTGGAAGAACACAGGCGGGGCATGATGAAGTGGTTGACCGAGTTGTTTAATGTCATTTTTAGGACGACTAAGATGCCCGAAGCTTGGATATGGAGTACGATGATTTCATTGTACAAGAACAAGGGTGACATCTAGAATCGCAACAATTATAAGAGTATCAGGTTGTTAAATCACACTATAAAGGTTTGAGAAAGGGTGATGGAGTTGAGGTTGAGGAGGGCCGTGACTATCTCCAAGAATCAGTTTGAATTCATGCCAGGATGCTCGATCACAAAGGCTATTTATCTTGTTAGGAGACTGATGGAGCGGTATAGACGAGGAAGAAAGACTTACACATGATGTTCATCGATCTAGAGAAGGCTTATGACAAAGTCCCAAAGAGGTTCTATGGAGGTGCTTGGAGGCTAGAGGTTTTCCTGTGGTATACTCTAGGTCAATTAAGGACATGTACGAGGGAGCTAAGACTTGTGTAAGAACCGTGGGAGGAGACTCGAATCACTTTCTCGTATTGATAGGGTTGCAATAGGGATCGATCCTTAGTTCATTTTTATTTGCCCTGGTGACGGATGTATTGACACGGTATATTCAAGGTGAGGTTCCACGGTGTCTGTTATTCGTGTATGACGTAGTTTTGATCGATGAGACCCATGGATGAGTTAATGCTAAGTTGGAGGTTTGGAGGTAGACCTTAGAGTCTAAAATGTTTAGGCTGAGCAAGACCAAGATAGAATATTTGGAGTGCAATTTCAGTGAGGTGATGCATGAGGTTGATGTAGTAGTGAAACTTATTCAAAAGAGAGATAATCTCAAGTATCTTATGTCTATGATCCAGGGAAATAGAGAGATTGACGAGGATGTCACCTACAGTATTGGTATAGGGTGGATGAAATGGAGGCCCGCTTCTAGAGTCTTGTGTGATAAGAAAGTATCTCATAAACTTAAAGGCAGGTTCTACGGAGTAGTGGTTAGACCTGTTTTGTTGTATGTGACGGAGTACTGTAGGCCAGTCAAGAACTCTCACATCCAAAAAAGAAAAGTGGTAGAGATGAAAATGTTGTGATAGATGTGTGGGTTTACTAGGAGAGATATGATTAGAAATGAGGTTATTCGAGATAATGTGAGAGTGCCTTCGGTGGAAGACAAGATGACGGAAATAAGGCTGAGATGGTTCAGAAATATGATGATCAGGTGCACGATACCCAATGCGAAGGTGTGGGAGATTGCCTATGGATAAACTCAAGTGAGGTAGAGGTAGACCGAAGAAATATTGGAGGGAGGTAATTAGACATGACATGGAGCCGTTAGAGCTTATCGAGGACATGACCCTAAATAAGAAGGTGTGAAGGACACAAATTAGGATAGAAGGTTAATAGGAAGGGGTGCGTTCATGCTAGTAGGTAGGAGTGTTTTGTTTTGTTATCCATACTAGTAGTCGTAGTGCTACGCTTGTAGTGTCTTGTTTTTGGAGTGTCGGTGATGTTTGTTTTGGGTAGATTGATGGTAGTATTAATAATTTGGCGACCTAGTTAAAAAGATTATTGGAAAAGAAAAAATATTTTTAGGCACGAAAACACAAAACCTTCTCTCTTCTACTTCCTAGGAGGGAGACACTTCCTTTCTTTCCCTCTGGACAGCTACTTACCAGAAATCCCTCTCTCACCCTCCCTGAGCTATTACCTTCTGTGGTAACTATCTCTTCTTTTCTTTTTTCTGAGCATTCCTCTTAAACAGATCATATGTTTAAAGGATGGAGGACAATATGATCTATTTCAATAGAGGGTTTAAGTAATTCGATGTTACTAGATGGGAAAATGGAAAATATGAATGGTATAAATGGGTGAAAAAGAGTAGGAAGATGATGCGAAGATCCTTCATGAGCAGGAAAGCTATGGAATGAATATGCTTTGTATGAAAGAAGTCTCGAAAGAACAAATGAAGGAGATCAGGAGATGGAGGTTCTCAGAAAGGGAGTCAAATTTTTTTTACACTATAAAGTGTAATGAGCATGGGAGATTTATGAGTATAATCTCATTAAATTGAGGGGGAAGGTCTGGTTTAATCATTCCAGCGTTAGGCATTGAATGTTGGTTGGGTGGATATTGCATTTAAGATAGAAAGGTTCATTAAATGGCAAAGGATAAAGGAACAGATACCTCTCTCAAGAGTGACGAATGCCAAGTACCCTTTTACAGCTGTTGTAAAAGAGTAAATGGATATCACAAAGTCTACGCACTGCTGAGATAAAGAGCAAGAATGGAAACATTAAAGTAACAGTCAAAATGGACAACCAGGAGGACAACCTGCTCAAGAAATGCATTGTTAGGTATTAAAGAGAGGAGATAAAAGAAAAACCAACACTTGCTAACATCAGAAGATGGTCCTCAACAAACTGGAAGAAAGCATTTGGTGTTAACAGCTACCAACTCAGTAGGGGCTCATTTTTGTTTGAATTCCCAAACAGGCACATGACAGAGCAAACCTTACAAGGGCAATGGAGATGGAAGAACTACAACTTCCATCTGGAATGGTGGAACCCTTTGATAGGAAATATCCCAAATTCCTCAATAGTTAATGAAACATATATCAGAGTGGTGGGCATTCCTCTGCAATTTGGTCTCAAAAAGTATTCCAAGAAATTGGAGAAGTATGTGGAGGATCATTCACAACAGAGGAAGAAACAGAGCTTAAAAACCACATGAAGTGGGCGAGAATTCTGGTGGCCTGCGACGGTAGGAAATACCAAGGGAGGTGTCCATAGAACAAAGCGGAAGTACCTATCACTTTCTGATATGGGTGGAGCATAGGAACTAGGTTGTGAAGACACCAGAGAAGAAATAAAGAGAAAAACAGTATAAAGATTTACCCAAGGGTTAGTAAAAGGATCAGTCTGTAACTCAGTACTAGTATCCCTAGAATTTAAGGATTCTAGTCAGACACAACACATGTGTTGTAAACATGTGACAACTGAAGGGGGAGTTTTAAATGAGACATGTGACTTGCACATGACTCATTTAAATGTAAGACGGGAAATGGGCTTCTTGTCCAGGCCTAAGAAAACTGAGTATCAAAAGCCAAATAAAAGCCTAGATAGAGTTGGACAAGTGATCTCCAATAAAATACAAGGAGAAAGTTGTCCAGAAGTTATCAGAGAAAATAGCTTCATCGATGACATAACTCCACAGGTAGATTTGCATGCAACAACAAACACGAAGAAGAGAAACACCTATACATTGATGGTGATGATGGCTACTACGAACTCATATAGGGGAAATTTTTTTATGGTAAAAGAGGAAGTGGATCTCTTAGAAGCAGAAAATGGAGGTAATGGCAGAAGCAAAATAGAAGATACTGAAATTCTAGTGCAAAATCAAAATCATAATAAAGAACTCATTAATTGGGCGATTGAATAAGCAAAACCAGTAGTAATACACCAACAACAAGCAATCCAAGTAAGAGATACAGAAACATCCACTTGGGTAAAATAGAACTTAATCAAGTTGGAAAAGATGTTCAGGGTAGATTTCCAAGGACATGAGGATGAGGCTATGGAACTACTCCTGTAGATTAACAGCTGCAGACATGTAAGGAGAATGGAGCAGGAGGTTGAAGGGGAAAAGTAAAAAATAAAGCGGGCACAAAAATTGAAAAGCCTTGTATCATTCGATATCAAATTTAAAAGTTCTAGGATTAAGAATAAGGGGAGGAATACAAATTCTTCTAAATGATGAAGTTCAAATTGGTGTCCTAAAATGTTAGGGGGCTGAACAATAAAGAAAAGAGAAGAGTGGTGAATAGTTTGATAAGGGGGTGGAGAGCAGGTGTAATTTGTCTATAAGAAACAAAAATAGAAGAGGATATTCTAGTTATGGCACAATAAATTTGGGAGGGAAGTGGATTAGACATACCTCTTTGGATGCAAATGGAATAATAAGGGGGATTCTTTTTATGTGGGATGAGAGGATGTAGAAGGGGGGATTCTGGAAATAGAAATGTATACAATCTCCTGTAAATTTGAATCTTAACAGCATAATTATTCCTGTCATGTAAAAGGAGTACATGCTCTTAATTGTTACAATGAAAGAAGGTTGGTTTGGGAAGAAATAGGATCAATCAGGGGTCTGATTGAGGGACCATGGGCTCTATGTAGGGATTTTAATGTAACAAGGTTTCCCTCAGAGAAAAGAACTGCAATATGAGAACATAAGGCATAAGGAGTTCTTAGATTTCATTAAAGACATCAAGTTAACTAATCTACAATTGAAGGATGCTACTTACACCTGGTTCAAAAGGGATCATCAGGAAGCTGCTTCCAGGATTGATAGAATCCAAATTTATGAAGAATATGATGCTAATTTCAATAATCTAAGACAAAATACCCCTCCAAAGACTGAATTCAGATCATATCCCATTATTTTTGCTGGGTGGCTCATGAGTGAGAAACAATGACTATTTCAAGTTTGAAAACTGGTGCTTGGAAACAAAAGGATTTATTGACAGAGTGAAAGAATGGTGGGAGTAATTCAACTTCACTGGAAGGCCTAATCATGTTTTAGCATCCAAACTTAAAGTTACTAAACTTAAACTAAAGGAATAGAGGAAAGGTGATTTTGGGAATCTGGGAGATTAGAGAAAAAAGCTAATTGAACAAATGACAATAATTGATGAAGGAAGGGAAGATAGAATCCTTATAGAGGAAGAGATAACAAAGAAGGTGACCATATTGGAGTATGAAGAGTTGGTCAAGAGGGGAGAAAACCTATGGAGACATAAATTAAGAGCCTTGTGGCTAAGGGAAGGGGACAAGAACACACGACATTTTTTGCAAGATGGTCTTTGCACATAAAAGATATAACAACATAGATAAACTCATGGTACATGGGGAAGTCACTCAAGAGCCTCACAGAATTGAAGCAGAAATCATTGAATACTAAAAAAAATTATACACTGAAATTGCTCAATGGAGTCCTACTTATCAACATGCTCAATGTCCAGTCATAACAGAGGAGGAAAAGGAAGCTTTACAAGCCAATTTTGGAGAGAGCGGAGTGTTGAGATGCTTGAAAATATGTGCAGTGGGCAAGGCACCTGGCACTGATGGATTCACTATGGGATTCTTCATCAAGTGCTAGGAAATTGTAAAACGGGCATAATGAATACTTTTAAAAACTTTCACGATCAAGAAGTTTTTTGAGAAAAGTTTCAATACAACATTCATTGCACTCATACCAAAGAAAAAAAGTGTTAAGGAGCTAAGGGACTACACGCCTACAAGCTTGATATATAGGCAGCATGTACAAACTACTCTACAATGTTTTGACTAAGAGATTGAAAGGTGTTATTGGTAAATTGATTGACTCCCAATAGATGGTATTCATTAAAGGTAGACAGATCATAGATATTGTGCTGATTGCTAATGAAGCTGCAGATTCTAGAATCAAACAGAAAAAACCTGATATAGTATACAGGCTAGACATAGAGAAAGCATATGATCATGTCAACTGAAGTTATCTACTGAAGATGTTGGAAAAGATTGGCTTTGGGCAGAAATGGTTGAGATAGATTAAGTACTGTATTTCAACTGTCAAGTTCTTAGTCATTAATAATGAAACTCCTGCAGAATTTTTCAATACTTAAAGAGGCCTCAGGCAAGGTGACTTGTTGTCACCCTTTTTTTTTTTTTTTTTTTTTAATCCCCATGGAGGGTTTGAATAATATGATCAAAACAACAAACAATAAAGCATGGTTGAAAGGTTTTAATGTTGCAAGAGAGGACAAATACAATTTGGAGGTGACACATCTCCCATATGTAGATGATACCCTAATTTTTTATGATGCCGAGGAATAGCAACTAAATATATGAGGGTTATTTTGATTCCATTTGAAGGAGTATCTGAATTATGTATTAATTATTCAATCAATAAAGTCACTAATATGAACTGCTTAGCAGCAATCCTTAGTGAAGAAGTTGGTTCCCTGCCAACAACCTACTTGGGCATGCCTCTAGGTGCCAAATGCAACTCTTTTTTATATATGAAATGGTGTGATGGAGAAGTGTGACAAGAAATTAGCTAGGTGGAAAACTCAATATCTATCCTTGGGAGGCAGATTGACCCCCATCAACTTAGTGTCGGATGTTTTGCCAACTTATATGATGACTCTGTTCGTAATTCTTACAAAAGTAATCAAAAGACTAGACAACATCAGAAGGAAATTTTTATGACATAGTAACAAGGAAAGAAAAGGCTTCCATCCGGTGAAGTGAAAGTAGTGATTACTGCAAGAAAGCAGAGGGGGATGGGGATAAAGAACTTGAAGGTGCAAAGTAAATCCCTTCGAATGAAGTGGTTGTGGAAGTATGCTAATGATAATCAGATGCTATGGAAAAGAGTAATAGGTGCAAAATATGAAGATGAAGATAAGTGGATGACCAAGGTGATGAATACACCTTATGGGGCTAGCTTGTGGAGATCAATAAGAGGCATGTCGGAAGAAGTGAAGAATAATGCAAAGATCAAAGAAAGAGAAGGAAGCAAGACAAGATTCTAGAAGTATTAGTGGCAAGATTCTGTATATATTGTTTCAGTACAACCCATGTACTATTTTGTTGATATAATACAACGTTACCCATTTCAAAAAAAAAAGATTGATGGTAGTACTATTTTGTGATAGTCTTGTTTCTGCTACGATATGTTGTTTTGTTACTACCTATTGCTTCTGGTTCTTATATTATGTCTTTTTCTGTAATATTTTTATCTTGAGCTGAGGGTCTATCGAAAACAACTTCTCTACCTCACCTCACCTCTGTTGTTGTTGTTACATATACATTAAATAGCTATTTATACAATATCAGTACATTACATATACATGTGGTCATTTTTACTATAACTAGTATACGTACCCGCGCGATGCGCGGATAATAGTAAAGTATTATTTCTAATCATTTTTATATTGAAATGTCTTGTTCGAGCATGTTAAATTATATTACCTTAAAAAAAGTTCAACTATTGTATTATTTCTCAATGAAATGCGGAAATAAATTTAAAAAATTTCTACCCCCACCTCCACACTCCCCCCCCCCCCTCAACTTTTTAATAAAAATATTTTTCTACTCCCCCCCCCCTGTGTCTAATCAAATCTATACGAAAAAATCAATCATGTAATTGTAAAAAAAAAATCCCCCCCCCCGAGCATGTTAAATTATATTACCTTAAAAAAAGTTCAACTATTGTATTATTTCTCAATGAAATGCGAAAATAAATTTAAAAAATTTCTACCCCTACCCCCACCTCCACACTCCCCCCCCCCCCCCCCCCCCCCCCCGCGTCTAATCAAATCTATACGAAAAAAATCAATCATGTAATTGTAAAAAAATAAATCCCCCCCCCCCCCCCCCGTCCATGTATAACCAAATCTATAAGTAAAAATAATCATGTAATTGCAAAAAAGCTTTTATGTTTCATATTTTAATATATTATATTATTTATAATTTAAAATTTTCATAAACAATTTAAATTTTTATTTTATTGTCCTCCCCCACCCCCTCCAATCCTTGATGTACATTTTTTCTATTGTATTTTAATTACTTTACCTTTCTCTAATTTGACTTTGAATTAAAAAAAAAAATTGTGTTACACTCATAAGCGTTGAGTTTTCTTTTCTATTATCTCAAAATATAGAAATTAGAATAGATAAGTTTTGTTATGCATAACAAAATAAATGAAATATTAATTAAAAAAAGTCTCCAAAATAATCTAATCTGTTAGAAGTGATTATAATTTTAAATTTAAGTTAAACAATTGCACATCTATCGAAATGTCATTTTAGCTCACATTCTATTTTAAAATTTTCTTATTTTTACTCGAATTCAAAAAAATAAATATTAACTTATCCTAAGAATTATAAGGAATTTCATAATGCATGTAAAAAAACAATTGAATATGAATTTTAAAGAAAAAAGTAAAATCATGAATTCATTCCAAGAAAAAAAAATAGTATGTAATTTGTGTACATTATGTTTAATTATACTCTAAGCTAAATTATTAAAAATGTACCTTTATAGATTGTGATTTAATATTCAATCTTATGGTTACTCGCATATACTTTAAAAACTATTTTATTTAGTCTTTTAAATTTTTATTTTGTTTTTTTATACTAAGGAACCCAAGAAGAAATGCAAAAATACTACTTGGTTGTATAAGATACGCACAATCAGTTAAAAAAATTAAACAAAAATGTAGATTTGCAAATAAAATCAAGAAAAGAAGAAATCAATTGAAATATCTAAATACCTGCAAATTTTATTTTATAATCTTTCTAAAAGAGAGTAGATATGTGAATGTGATGTAATAATGCTTCAGAAAATCGTCTTTCTGCTTAAAATTTCATTTTTGTAGTAAAAATTTAAATAACAAATTTTACAAAATCCTATTTAAATTGAAAAGAGAATTTTATTCGTCAATTCAAATAAAAATTAATAGATTAATTACTCTTTTTTTTGTATTCATAAGTTATTGAATTACCATAAAAATTCTGATTTGAATTTTAATAAAGGAGTCATTATCTTAAGAATAAAAAAAAGATGAAAAATAAGATCGGAAAAAGTTATATATGTGATTAAATTTTAAAATAATAAAATATCAAAATATTTTAAAACTGAAAATCCAAACTATTATTTTGGATATTCAAATTCTAATGAACTAATATAGATAATTCTATCTTTTTTCTCTTCTTTAATAACCAAGTTGAGTAAGAAAGAAAAGAATGAAGCAATTTTGATTTTTTTTATTGTTTATATGCATACGTGTATAAATTTAAAGCATGAATTTTTTATTATTTGAAGTGTGCGCAAATATCAATGTTTCTCTTCATTATTTTAGTCAAGTAGTATGTATATTTCTTCCACAATTTTTGCATTTACTTTTTAATTTCCTTTTCCCATTTAGGCTAGGCTAATTCTCTCTGTTTCGTTAATTTATCAAAAAAATTTAAAAGCGTCTATCTTCCTTTCACTTTTACTTTCTTTGTCTTTTTTGTTACATTTCATTCATACTCTTTTCATTATAAAATATTTTAGTTCACCCTCAAAATAAATGAGTTATATTAAAATATTATAAATAATTAAAATAAATATTTATTTATTTTAAACTTTCTCCGACCATTTCAGAACCTGTCGATTTACTTTGTCAAGAACGCAAAAATTGCTCCTAAGCACAAATTTTTAAAGTTAATGATGATAACTTTTCATCATATTCCCCAATCACCACTCGGACTTGAATCCTAATCAAAGTTCACTTAAAATAAAAATTAATTAGCCAAACATCATGTATTGAAATTCTTAAAAATGTATTCTCTTTTTACAAAATTAGAATGGAAAATATCACTTACTTGGGTTCATGCCCGAATATAACAAAAAAATAATTGTTAAACATCATCATCTGCACATAAAAATAAAAATGTTAAATCAAAGAAAGTTTTTTTTTTAATGAAGAATATGAAGAGTGTAGTAAATAAATTTACGAATAAGGTTAATGATCAGTAATCAATAAAAAAAGAGAGAGAGAAGGAAGCTTAACATTATATATCACTATAGGAGTATATATAAGAGAGATTAAGAAGGTAAAACTTTATTCCAATTCAACTTTCATTTAAATTTGAATTCAAATTCAAATATAATCTATTTGTTAAAAGAAGAACAATTTATTATTCTTCCTTATCCTTATTTTTTCAAATACATTACATACTTATCTTAAATGTATATATTTGAATTAAGAGAAATATTTGAAATAAATGAGATTAATTCACATATTTTTTTTATAATATATACTAACAAAATAAAAGAAGAAGAATTTATTTCTCTTTCTTATCCTTTTAAATAGATATTATAATAGATTATTATCACTACTACTACGTACAACAACTCCTAATATTTATTTATTTTTAATTATTATTACCATTTTTATCTTTCATGTAATTATTATTTCTACCATCACTACTACTATTACGTACTACTACTCCCACTATTTATTATTAATATTATTATTATTTGTCACCATTTTTTATCCCTTGTTTAATGTTTAAACCAAATATATTCAAATATATTTTGTAACATCTTAAAGGAATTAGTTTTATGAAATAGTAAGAGTTCATTTAGAAGTCTTCAATCATAAGTTTCTAGTTTTAAGCTAATGATTAATATTTAAATAAATTATATTCAGATATATTTTATAACATTTAAATTTTAAAAAAAAAAGTTTATGTAAGAGTAAAAGTCTATTTAGAACTCTTCAACCATGAGTTTCTAGGCTAATGAACTCTAGAATTATTATACTACAACTATTAACGTATGTAATACTACTGTTGCTATTACTCTGATTATCATTATTATTATTATTATTATTATTATTATTATATTTACTTCTACTACTACCACCACCAGTATGTACTACTATTATTACTATCCTAAAATTGCCAAGTGACTTTTCAATAGTTTGCAACTTGGCTAATTGTGGTACTTCATCCTCTGCTTTATAGTATATATAGCTACAGATATAGATTATTATTATTATTATTGCTACTATTACTTCCATTATTGTTGTTATTATTATTATTTCTACTACTATGATTACTATTTATTTATTTGTTAATATTATTATTTTTATCATTATTATTGTATTTTTATTTTTTATTTAATATTTTAAATTGTAATTATTATTAATGTATATTTATAATAATAATAATAAATATTATACATATAGAGAGGTTAAGAAGTTAGAATTCCATTCCCATTCAAATTCTATTTAAGTTCAAATTTAAATATCATATCATATCAATTTGTTATAAAAAGATCAGTTTATTGTTCTTTCCTTATCCTTAATTTTTCAAATAAAATGCATATTTATCCTATAATCTACAAATTTTAATTAGAGAAAATTTTGAAACCAATCCAAATATTTTTTTTTAATTACTAATATTTTTATTATTACAACTACTACTACTACTACTTACCAGTACTACTACGTATTACTACTGCTAGTACTACTATCTATCTATATCTATTTATTTATTATTATTATTATAATTAATATTTCTATCCTTCATTTAATATTCAAATAAGTCAAATATATTACTACGGGCACTACTACAACTATTTTTTTTTAATTATTAATATTATTATCTTTCATGTAATATTTAAATTAAATAAATTTAAATATATTTAAAGAGATAAGTTCATGAAATAGTAAGAGTTCATTTAGAACTCTGTTTCTATTTTTATATTTATGATTATTTTTTTTTAAAAGGATAATGTATTTACAAATTCAAATATTTCTAATCTTTTAATTGGAAACTTTTATTACAAAGTTATTTCCTTTGTCTTAAAATTGCCAAGTGGCTTATTTTTATGCTGCCACTTGGCTTCTTCTGGTGCTTCGTCCTCTGCTTTATAATATATATAGATATTTTTTTTGTCGCTAGTACACTTTGGGGCTATTTTTTTTGTAAAAAAAAATATGACTATATTTATTACACACTAATTACTTTATTGTATATACATGAAAATTTTCTATTATTAAACTATACGATTACATTAAATTACAAGTAAATTCAATTATAAAATGACTTTTCAAATAGACCATAAAAAATAAAAAAAAGAAACTCATCTCAACAAACCTTTGACAAATTATACTAGAATAATCCCACTCAAAGGAAGCAGAGAGGTCAGTTTTTTTCTGGGCAAGAGAGAAAGAGAAACATTTGTCAGTCCAAAGTCCAACAACAGAGGCAGCTACTGAGGTGAGGTGAGGTGTGTGGGCGGAGGAAATAGTGAATAATGGGCATTTCACAGAGTAGCAACAACAGAAGAAGAAATCATCATCATTACTGGAATACTAATAATAATGCTTATTATTCCTACCCTTCTTCTTCTTCTTCTTCCTCCTACTCTTACTATGACCCTTCTTACCCTCCTCCTTTCCCTTTTCCACCTCATCTCCTCCCACCCCCACGCCCATCTTACACCTACCCCTCTACCTGCCACTGTACTAACCCTGTTGTTGGTAGGTCTGTTTTTGCTTCTCCATATCATACCAATGATTGGTCTGGCTCTTACTTGCCTTCTCCTGCTCAGGTGGTGGGGATGGTTACCCCATCATCACCTTATGTTGAGACCCAACAAGCTAAGAAAGTTAGGAGTGGTGTAAATGTGCATAAAGATTCTTTAAAGATTGAGATTGATGAGCAAAACCTACATCTCCATTTGGTTTCCTTTGTTTTTGATGCTCTCTTTGATGGAAAGTAAGTGCCTTGAATTTCTCCCTTTGTTCAAGATTTGTTCTTTTCTTTGGTTTAGTTGGTATATTGAATTGTAGATGTTGTTGATGTTTGAAAAATTATGTTGATTATGAACCCAATTGAGCCCCCATTAATTTAGGTACTAATTCACCTAAATTGGATTTGTTCCAAATGAATTAAATAGCAAGAATGAAAAAATGAGATCTTTTCTTTCATGGCACCTTACTTTAGCCATGTCGTTTTGTACTAATATGTGATTTGTTGGATCTCCTACGTTGGATCATCTTTACTTCTTGCTGATGGAAGTCTATGTTTTTCAAGAAGATCCCAAGATTCTCTTTATCTTAAGTTTAGAGTTAACAGATTATCCACTTGTGTTTGTGGGATTACACTGGGTGTGGTGTTGTTATGCTGCTCATGGATATTGCTTGTCTCTCTGCTGTCGTTGCCTTACTTTGCGAAATATTGGAGTTATATCTGCAGATTCATCTTTTCAAAAAATAAAATAAAATCTGCAGATTCATCAGGATATTGTATCTTACTTTTGAATTGGTGAAGTCTAGTGAGCTCATGATTACTGGTTTAAGATGTTATATTATTATTCTTGTTCCGCATTATTGCTATCAAGTTTCATTCCTTAATGAACATCATACCAAGATAACTACCTCCCATAACTTAACTAAGATACTGCTCTGGAGTTGCCTGTTGCTATCAAATATAGAGCTTCTTGACTGAAGAAATGGCAGCAACATGTGAATTTTGAAGTAATAGATCCATTTTAGCAGTATTGACTAGTAGAGATTAAATTTAATTGTTATTGGCACACATATGTTATGTCCTGTATTTTCTTGGAGTCCTGTAATTTGATTAGAGTTTAAGCTAGTTTTAGGGAACTCCGATTTGTCTTAAATGACAATTAAGTAGTTGGAACAAAATGGAACCAAATGCAACGGAATGGATATAAATGATTCATATAGTTGATCCCAACTAGTTTGAGATTGTGGTGTAATAGTTGTTGCTGAAGTTATGTCAAGCAGAGGCGGAGCCAGGATTTGAAGTTTGGGGGTTCTAAATTTTAAGACAGGACAACTACCTCAAGCTTATATATAATACGACAAATTAACGAACGAGTAACGATACTTTGATATATATTTAAAAAAGAAACGGACCACTTAAACACAATATAAGTAAAACATTATCATTCCAATTGTACTCGACGACTTATCATGTTTTGAAAACGATCAATGATCGCATTATTAGGTGCTTCATCCTCTATATAACAAACTAAACAATTATAAAAAATTCATGAATGTTTTTGCTTTGCAAGTCATTTTTAATAAATTATATAGATTGATATAAAAAGACAATGCAGAACAGTCTCGAATCAAAGATTAACCATCAATTTTTAACTATATTATACACATATTATGATAGGCAAATAAATTGAAAAAAGAGGAGGAGAAAGACGAAAAAAGTTTTTTGTATGTAGCAATCACAAGGTTGGGACTCTGACAGTGAGTGAACAAGCTGCAAAGACTTTTATAGTTTTCGAAAAAGAAGAAGATCGAATAGATTTTTTAGGTCCCTGTAAAAACTGATTTGAGTTTTGTTTGTGAAAGAAATGGAGAGTGTTTTTTTTTTTTTTTTTTTTTAAGAGTGAAACTTTTTTTTTTAATTTTTTTTTCTAATTGGTAATTTTATATTTTTATTTCTGTTTAACGATTTTTCTTTTTGGAAATCTGGTTTTTTAATTATTAATCGTATGTGTTTTTAAAAAAAGAAATTAAAAATCTGCATATATAGGAGAGAAAGAGGGAAACTTGTACTTGAGAGAAAAGGAAAACCTGATCCAGGATTATTTAGGGAAAAAGGGTGAAAAAATTCAGTGGATATAGCTGGGTTCGAACCCACAACCTAGGGACGGAAAGCTTTTAAATCCCGCTTCCTTACCACTGCGCCATTAGACTACTTTAGTGTAGTGGGTTCACAAGTGTGTATTTATACATATTTACTGGATTTTCTAATATACATATAGGTTCTACGTAAAAGCTACTGGGTTCGGCCGAACCCCCGTGTAGTACTGTAGCTCCGCCTCTGATGTCAAGTGCACAAAATGACTTCTCTGTTGCACCTTCAGTTATCCTTTTGAAAACATCTTTAACTACTTGATGCCACATCTATGATCAGAAGATCGTCTGTGTCACCACTCTGTGTTCTATTATTATTTTTAATAAGCAAGCAACAACTTTTGTTAACTTAGCTTGCCACACATTAGGATTCTGAGGACTTGTACTAAAGGTCAGCCTAAATTACACTGCTTCTACATCTTGTAAATTAGCTTGCTGTGCACTATACTTTTGTCATTGCTCTGTTTTCTATTATGTAATATTGTATGGGTATTGGCTACCCTTCTCTCCATGTTTAGCAATTATGGGACTAATCCAAGAACGAACAAGGGGTAGAATCATTACAAGATCAATAATATAGAACTGGTGTCTGATTTTCAGTTCAAGTAAAAGACCCCGTTGGGTTTGAGTCTGAAACCTTAACAGACAACAACTCACGTGAAATGGATATGGGAAGATATAAAACTCAAAAGAGATACATAATACTCTCTGCTGTACATATGTTCTATTTTGAAACCTATTGACTTTGCAAGGAAATGTTTGTATTATCCCTGTAACTGATAGTTGAAACATATAAAACTATATTCTCTAGATGGAAAATAAGTATTCTTAAATAGTCAATAGAGATAGTGACAGAACTCATAGAGAGTTGTGATTCTCATGTTTGGGCCCTAAATTTATTAATCATTTCCCTTTTAAATCCTTCTTTTATTATGTTGTATTGTTGTTAAGCCACACTTTTCTTTAATTCTTGCCCTTTAATTTTTTTTCTTGAGTTGAAGCACTATATATCCGTAATTATGTCTCTCATATGCCAAAAGTGAAGTGACATCCGCATATGTGCAACATTATTAGAAATTTAGAAGTGGTTAGATCATTGAGTAGTTTTTAAAACACGGTTTTGCACTTCTACCATTAATGAAGTCTTTATCGTTTGGTTCTCCTCAAGATATCTCATCTTTGTGGTATGACATATGTGGCTTGATATAGTAGTAAACTTATCCAATAAAGATTACGCTCTGTTAAGAGATAATTGAATCTTAGCATCTAAAGTTGCAGAAGGAATTTATGACCAAACTTTAGACCATAATCTATGTTAGAATCCTATGAATATTCTTGAGAATATTCTATAGAATATGTAAATATAGTAGGTAGCTTGATTTACTCCTATTATAATTAGGTATTAATTAGATATTTATTTGTATTGATTAGGTATTTATTTGTATTCATTTCCTTTCCTTTTAGGACATGTAAACTTAGCTATTTAATGCACCTGCCATCAGCAACAAAGAGCAATAAGTATAATAACTGGAAATTAAATGACCATTTAAGCAACTTATTTTTATCTCAAAAGTACAACAGTTGTGGCAGACCCATTAGTGTAGTAGCAGTTCAAGGGGAGAGGAGATCAGTTATTGGTCCTGAAGTGTCCCCGAACAAAGGATGGGGAGATATAGCAGCAAAAGTTGAGAAGTTCATGCTTGAAGGTGCAGTAAACCCAGTCGTCAGACAACCGTAGAATCAGAAAATCTCTTACACTAATAGAGCCATGCAGAGCAGATGGCAGGCAAGGAAGGGGAATCTCATTGTCGAACATCAGAGTGAACGTATCTGTCGTAGTGCTGTAATCATGGAAAATGACTTGCTTAGCAGATGTCTATTGAGGGAATTACTCAGCGAGGCTGGAATTTAGCTTTTGATGTTCAGGTATACCTCAATGAACTGCATTTCTTGTCCCGAATTTCTAAGTAGGAAAACGGCCGAACAAGTAATGCTAGGTGACTGGAGATGGAAACAAGAACCCTTAAGCTGAAAACGGCTGAACAAGTAATGTTAGGTGACTGGAGGTGAAAACAAGAGCCCCTTAAGCTGAAATGGTGGTCCCAGAGGTTGCTTGCGCTTAGGCGAAAACAATCATTGGTTGCTTGTGGATCATGGCTTTTGGTCTGCCTCTACATCTTTGGTCAAAGGAGGTTATGAAGGAGATAAGGAGAAATGTGGTGTATGGATTGAAACAGAGGAGGAGACTCTTAAAAAATCATGCCTAAAATGGGCAAGAATCCAAGTTAGAGGGTTTCCGGGGAAGATCCCACGATTTATAGAAGTGGAGAATGATGGTTTGATTTTCAGCTTACCAATCTGGTGTGAATGTTTGCCGATGGTGAATGAAGGTTGGAGAATGACGAAGAAGACAACCGACAAGCCGATGGCTACGCTTTGTGTGAAGTCCCATCCAAAGCCTGATGTTATAGATGGTAGGGTGGCTGGGCATGTGATTAAATTTTAAGCACCTGGATATACCTTTGGGATGTGTCTGTGAACTGAATAATATTGGACTCAATTTTAGGGGTTTAAACCAAACTTTGGACTCGGGTCGCAGGCTCTCTTCTTTCTAAAAAAAGAAGAGGTTGGGCCTGATTGCGATTTGGGTAACATTTCGGGTCATTCGCATGAATACCCCTATTTTGGTGTGGTCTTTAATTTTTGTCCTTCAGTTCTTTAAGAAATAAAAAAGTGCCCAAAAATACCCGACATCAAAGAAACAAAAAAAAATTAGCAAAGCACAAATTATGCCTTACAAGGTAGAGTCAGTAGTAGTCGAAGGTGCTCAAGTTCTAGTAAATTCTTGCAAATTACTGATGCTTCAAATACGAGAATGGTGAACACGATAGTGATGAAAAGATGTATGAGGGAGGAAGGGGGTTAGGATAATCACGAGGACAACGGTTTGTAGATGATTTATGTGGAGCAATCACAACAATTTTCAATCGAGGATATTCAATCCTGGGATATTCAGATTCAGCTAGCTGAGCTTCATGTGTGCGAACGGGAGGTGTGGTGGTTCCTGAAACTGGTTAAAGAAGAGGCAAGAGGAGCGAAAGGAAGCTAACAATTCCACTCTCTCTACCCCCGAGACCAAATGACCAGAATGAAGTGAAGAATCTGGCAATGTGGAATTACAATTAAAGATGTTGGTTCGAGAAACAGGGGAAGAAACAATTGAATAATTCCCAATGAAGATAGACATTGCCTCATGGAATGTAAGGGGCTTGAGTGATATTGAGGATAGGGTGATTAAATCTTTAATACAAGAGAGAAAGGCAGATATATATTGTACAGTTGGAAGGGAGATATGGTGCGATTGTCAAACTACTGTGCAACAGAAGATGGGCCGATTATATGTGGGTTTATAGGAAAACGGAAGAATTGGAGGTATCTTAGTAATATGGGATAAAAGGATGTGGGGAGGATAGTTAGTGAACACTAGTGTTCATTCCATTTCCCCTAAATTCACTTCTGTCAGCAAGAATTTCAGCTGGTTCCTTTCTGGGGTTTACGCTCCAATATGCTCCAAACTTCATAAGGGAGAGACGGTGGGAGCTAGTTTCTACAACAAGTGCTTGAGTGGTCTGTGGAGATTTTAATACCACCAAGTTTATGATTGAAAGAAGTAACAACAATGGCATTACCAAAGCTATGAAGGAATTCTCTGACATACTTGAAGACTTAGAACTTATTGGACCTCCACTGTTATGAGGCATTTATACTTGGGATAGGGGAAGCAATCATGAAATGCCCTTCAAAAATTGATAGATATCTTTTCTTTGTTGGGTGGATGAATAGTTCAATAATGTTAAACAATCCTTACTCCCTAGGATTTTCTCTAAACACTGTGCTATTTCTTTTAAGTGTAAAGAATGGGATTTTCTAAATCATATTTCATATTTGAAAATTGATGATGGATGTTGAACAGTTGAAGGGTTTAAGAAAAAGGTGGAAGGCTGGTGGAATTCTTTTGTTTCCAAGAAGGGCCAGATTATATTTTGGCTTGCAAACTTAAATTGCCGAAGACTAAGCTAAAGGTATGGAATGCCTCTAATGGTGGGAATTTGAAGAAGAAAAAGACTAATTTACTTAACCAGACTTCATCTATGGATCTTGTGTAGGAACAAAGACAACTTAATGAAGATGAACTGCTGGTAAAAGTTAGATTACACATGGAATTTGAACATGTTATTATGTTAAAAAAAATCTGAGATTGCGTAGGCTAGATGTAAGCTCTTCCTGTTTTTGTCTTTGTTAAAATTGTGTTGAGGAAAAGCTGAATGTATCTGCAACTTGCTCAATAGCATTACATTTTTGCCCTGGATATAATGTTTTACTGTGACTTCTGATTAGTCCGTGTGTGCTTTCATGTCTTGGAACGAGAAGTATACTTGAGGTGTTTATCTCATTCACTGGAGTTAAAGAGGATTGCTGCTTACACCGTTAAATTTAATAAAGGCATTATTTAAATGTTTGATGGACCACCCAGAGAAGGAACTTTTGGTGTTTCACTCCAACAAATTATGGACATAGAAAAGGCCTATGATCATGTAAATTGGGCTTTGCTAGATCAACGTCATGAAGTTGATGAATTTTGGGGTCAAATGGCTTGACTATATTAGATTTTGTATTTCGACTGTTAGATTATCGGTCTTAATAAATGGAAGTCCTCATGGCTATTTCAAGTTCCAAAGAGGATTGAGACAAGGTGACCCCCTATCACCTTATCCATTTGTTTTAGTAATGGAAATGTTGAGTAACATGTTAAAAAGGGCTGAACAATTGGGTTGGATTAAGGGGTTGTGTATTGGCAAAAACAATGGTAACAGAGTGATGTTGTCTCATATTCTATATGCGGACGGCATTCTTTTATTCTGTGAGGCAGAGAAAGAACAGTTTCTTTATCTCAGAGGAATTCTATTGATTTTTGAAGCAGTCTCTGGGTTGAAAGTAAATCTCGGAAAGAGCAATATTATTTACTATAAATGCTGATGATTGTATAGAAGACTTGGCAAACATTTTGGGGTGTCAGGTGGAATATTTTCCTACAGTTCATCTTGGATTTCCACTGGGAGTGAGAAGGAATGACCAGAATAGTTGGCAAGGAGTTTTGGATAGATGTGCCAACAAATTGGCTCCCTGGAAGAAGCAATATTTGTCACTCGGAGGAAGACTCACATTGATTAACAATGTTTTAGATAGTATGCCTTCCTATCTAATGTCATTGTTTTCTATGCCTTATGCTATTGAAAAAAAGATGAATTCTATGAGGAATAAGTTCTTATGGGAAGGTAATAGTAGCAACAGAAAATTTCACTTAGGGTCTGTTTGGAAAGCCACCTGGTAATTGTAATTGGTGTAATTACTAGGGTAGTAATTATGATGACCTGTTTGTTTGCCACAATGTAATTACAATGTAATTACAAATGTACTGTTTGGTTGCACAATTGTAATTACATGGTTATATCAAATTTTTAAAATAAAAGTTAATTATCAAAAATTAAAAATTTATATTAGACAAATAAGAGCCTTTACAAATGATATTGAATTAAATATTATATTAATTAATTAATAAACATATGTTCTTATAAAAAATAATTGATTTATATTTTTCAAACTAGTATATTTTAATTAAATTGATCATAAAAACTAAAAGTACATGATTTTTAAGAACATCATGAATGCACGTTTGACAAAAAGATTAATATTATAAATATAATGTCATAAATTTTTTTAAAGATTTGACAAAAAATAATCTATCAATTCTAACTAAAAAATGAATGACTTGCAATGTGAAATATCAAGTCAATACAAGTATAAAACAAATAAATTAGAACTGAAAATATAACATAAGTTCAAAATTTAAAAAAATAAATAATACTCTTACGTCAAATTTCAATATAATGTGCATAAATATGATTCAAAAGAAAAAGAAAGCCTAAGTCTATAACATTATTCAACAATGAATTCTACTTAATTTAAAAATTAGAATACTAACTAAATTATGCTAAATGAAAAAATAAACATAAAATAAATAAAATATAGATAATACGAAAAATTGCATGGGATCACAAGAAATAAAGGTTGGAAAATGAGAAGGAAATGAAATATAAATAATATAAAATAATATATATATATATATATACATATATATATATATATATATATATATATAAAATAAAATATTAGACTAATAAAAATAAAAAGAATTTAAAATAATAGAAACTAAAAATAAATTAAAACGAAAAAAATTAAAATAGAAATAAAAGGAAGAAATTAAAAAGTAACCAACTTGTAATTACACCATGTAATTACTAGCAATTCATAGCTCCCCCCTGTGAATTGGAGAGTGTAATTACACCCTGTCAATTACACTCAATTACCTGCTGACCAGGTAATTATCTGGCCAACCAAACATGCCAAACAGTGCAACTACACCCAATTACACCAAATCCAATTACTAGAGTGGCTTTCCAAACAGGCTCTTAGTTAGATGGCAAGTGGTCACAAGAGGAAAGAAAGGGGGTGGACTGGGAATTAGAAACTTGAGATTGCATAATAAAAGCATGTTGTTTAAGTGGCTTTGGAGATTTAGCAGGGATGAAGGAGAGGTTTGGATTAAAATAATTGAAGCAATTTATGGTAATAGACAAGGCTGGAATCCCCCTTCAAATGTTTTATATACTAGAGGGGGAGTATGGAAAGGGATTTGTAATTTGTGGGCTGAGTTTTTCAACAATTCACCAAATTGGAGGTGGGGAATAGAGCAAAAATTAAGATTTTGGACTGATTTATTGATTTATGGACTGGTGATGAGTGCTTGAAATAAAAAATTTCCCCTTTTTTCAGCTGTTGCAATAACAAAGATGGAGTTGTGGCTGATTTTTATTCCGACACTGGATGGCAGATGAATTTTAGAAGGAATCTGAATGATTGGGAAATTGTGGATTTTTGTCAATTACTCCTTCAACGGGATTATACTCACATTGATCAGAGTAAGGGGGATTCACTGGTATGGATAGCTAGTAAAGATGGAACTTTTTCAGTAAAGAAGTGTTATAGTCTCCTAATGAAGCAATCAGGATACTGAGATACTAGTTGGCCATGGAAAGGGATCTGGAGAACTAAAGCTTTTTTAAAGGTAGCTTGTTTTCTGTTGGATTGCAGCATGGGGAGCTTGCCTTACTCAGGATAATCTTCAGAAAAAGGGCTTTACACTAAGTAATAGATGTTACTTATGCGAAGAAGAAGTGGAGACTGTGAATCACCTTCTTATGCACAATAGCTAGACAGTATTGGGAATTTTTTTTCAGTATTTGTGGGATCTCTTGGATCATGCCTCAGAGTGTGAAGGAATTATTGGAGAGTTGGCAGCACCAGAGAATGCATAACGCATTGAAGCAAATACGGAGAACTATACCTTTGTGCATATTCTGGACTATTTGGCTAGAAAGAAATAACGCTTGTTTTGAGGGGCAAAAAGATCATATTTCTAGAGTTAAAAGCAAGTGTTTACATAATTTGTTTTGTTGGTATAAAAGTAGTTTCATCGATAATATAGATCAATATATGGACTTTGTGGGGTTGCTAGGGAAATGTTGTAGTTGACTGTATGGATACTCCCAGCAGTCTTTTGTAACTTTTGATTTTGGTACCTTCTTGGTGCTTAGTCAATAAACCCTTACCTTATCAAAAAAAAAATAATTATGGACATAGAAGAATGCTCAGCGTTTTTACATCCACAAGTGACCTACCTGTTATTGTACATTAAAATGCATAAGAAACTTGTCACCTGAGGTTCTTCTTGATGAAAAGTTTATAGTTTCAAGATCAGGTGCCATGTTCTTCACAGTGTACGTTTCCGCTTGCATCATTATAATTTTTTTAGCTTACAAATGTCAAGCTGTTGTCATCAATGTTGTATGTGATTGAACCTATCTAAAAGCAAAATCAGTGTTGTATGTGATTGCCAATAAGGCCTCGTCTTACTATTGTGTTCAGAAAGAAGAGGAGCTTGTGTGGCAAAAGTCAAATAATGATAGAAACTTGGGGCAGAAAAAGAAACGGAAGAAAATTGATCGAATGAAACACAACCTTTTGGAGTTGCCATGCCCCTATTTTTGACGCTGATACTATTCATATGGGAAATTACTAAGTGGTACCCTGAAACATAATTTGGCCATGCTCTTCTGTACAAGTTGTCTTTAGTACATTTCAGAGATTCAGGGAATCTCTTTACGTAGCTATTTTTTGTGATCAGGTTGGACATATTCATTAATGAGATATTTGTTGCTGTTGATCAAAGTTGGAACTAAAAACCTCAAAAATATTTTAGGTGAATACTTATTTGAGAAGTATTTAAAAAATAATGATGTCATTCTCTATAATTTGGTTGGGGTATTAGTCAGTAAAAGAACTGCTTGGAGCCTCAAAAGAAAAAATGTAAAGTCGCTTAATTTGTTGATCTTTCATTTTTATAGAGGTGAGGTGGTTTCATATTATTTGATTTAAGGTAGTATGTGGGTGTTCCGTGGGAATTATGTGCTCCAAATTGGCAGGAGCACCAGTAGATACTACTTGTCCAATAGCTTACAGATTGTATTTTATTGCTTTATTTATTTTGATAAGTAAATCTTATTGCTGAACCTTCATCTAGTTTAGATCATGAAATGATTTCTCTTCTTTTTTCCCTTCTGTTGTACAGCATCACAGTGTTTTATTTTGTCAAGGAAGAGCCTCATTGCAGATTTGTTCCAATATATCCCCGTGTCCATGTACCTATAACAGTTCCTTTCCAGAGAGGACTTGGACAGAAATTTCGTCAGCCTTCTGGGACAGGCATTGACTTGAGCTTCTTTGAAATGGATGATCTTTCCGAATTGTCATCAGAAGACAGTGTGTTTCCCCTTGTAATAACTGCTACAACCTGTCTTCCATCTGTTTTAACAGAGGATCATATTAACGATATTCAGCCTAAAACGTCCCTCCATATGCAAATTAGTCAAGCTGTATTGGAGAAGGATCGTGAAGGGGATTTCAGAGTGAGAATCATCCGGCAGATTTTATGGGTTGATAATGTTCGATATGAGCTGCATGAGATATATGGAATTGGAAACTCTGGCCCAGATTATGACACCAATGGCTCAGGCAAGGAGTGTGTAATATGCATGACTGAACCCAAAGATACAGCAGTGCTTCCATGCCGCCATATGGTAAGAACCACTAAACTCAGTCATCCTTTTTTGATGAGTACAGACTAATGTGTCAGCTGTTATTGCACCAGTTGCATTTCTCATTTGAAAGTGTCTCCAGTGCTCTGGTGGTTTCTATTTTCGGCCCTTTAACATCTTGGCTACTTAATTTATTGATAACTTTCTTGCTCTCCAGTGCATGTGCAGTGGATGTGCGAACACATTGAGACTTCAGTCAAACAGATGCCCAATATGCCGGCAACCATTTGAAGAGCTCTTAGAGATCAGGATTAATAATGGTGATACGGATGAGTGAGCATTTTCTTGCAGAAACAAAGTGCAACCCTAATCTCATCATATGTGTCTTCTGTTTTCAATTCGTAAATGTTTGTCCCTATATATTTGTAGATTTTCATATAGCCAATTAATCGCTATTGTTGGCCAACTATTTCTTTCGTTCCTTGTGTTATATTGTAATGTAAATATACTAGGCCAATGGTCCGGATGAGTTTGTTTCACTGCACTGGAAGTATGGTGCATGAACACAGTCATGCATGTTTGATATCTGACCAAAGTTTTAACATTATTGCTTACCTTTCCAAATGTCCTACTTTGAATTTTCCCACCATTGCTTGCAGATTCAGTTATTTGGTAACCTTTTAGGTCCTTTTCCTTGGTCAAGATCACAAAAGATGGCGCTATTCAAAATCAAGAAAAGAGTAGCTCTACATAGGTTCACAAGAATAGCTTTGAACATTCTAGACACGTAATTTTTTTTTTTACTTTTTCTTGTAGAAACAGCCAAAAAGGGGAGAATATTTGGCATGGAAGTTAGCAGTAAGCAAGACAAATTTGAGGAGCATCCCCAAAAGTTCTGAAAGTGAGAAGATGAACAGTAACATTTATAGCTTTTTTGTATGTAAGTTACAAAGTTTTGTACATATGCACTGGCTTTTCTCTTTGGGGACCATACATAGTTTTTTGAGTCTTGAAGATTACACTTCTGTGGCTGCTTGATTCAGTTTATGAGTCTTGAAGATGACACTTCTGTGCCTGCCTCCCTGCCTGCTTCATTGATTGTGTTTCTTTCACTTTCATACATCATACATTTTGAAGCTCAAGTTGGAGAAATTTCATGAGCATTTGTCGGTGATTTCAATCATTTCTTCCATTCCCCTTTCTTTTTATCATGGATTAAATCATCTACACTATATTTTCTATTGGGATTTAGGGTGTGTTCGGAAGGAAGAAAACTGTTTTCTAGGACAATAAGTGAGTTTTTTACTTATTTTGTTGTATTCGATATATCAACAAAAAAAATTATTCTAAACGCATTACTATATGATCTCGACAAATACTATGGGAGGTGTGGGGGTAGGGGGTGGACTGGCGAGGATGGGGGCTATGGGGGGTGAGGTAAAGATGAGGTTGATGGAGGATGGGTGAACACAATCATTGTCGAATGACATTTGTGGGACTTGTTTTTCATACTTTCATTAGAGAAATCTCTTTTTTTTTCTAGGGAAAATGGTTTTCAAAAATGTTGACCAACCAAACATAAGAATTGAAAAACATTTTATCCTCCGTACCAAACACACCCTTAATGCACTTCATTATGCTGTTTGGTAGTGCCAAGCACCCTAATTTTTTTTTTTTTTTTTTGGAGGATGCACTATGAGATATCACAATCTTTTTCACCATGTGTTTTGATGATCTTTCAACTTGTTATTTCTTCTTAAAAGCCTATATAAACCTTTTTTTATCTAATGTCAACTGATATATATCCTTTAGCCAAATTAATCATTTAAGAATTTAACTTATACGTAACGTTAACACCTAAATAATAAAGGAACACCAAAACCTACTAAAGATTTAAAAAATCCCATTTTCAAAATTTACAATGGTATGCTCTTATGGATTGACGGAAGGGGGTGGTACTGATGTGTGTGTTAGGGGGGGGGGGTGATTTTTGGTTTGTGTGTGAAAAGATAAAAAAATTTCTTAGTCACGAGCACAATTTCTTTTGCCAGCAGGCAAGTGTATAGTGGCATAGTGATAACTTCATCATATTCATTTGACAAAATCTTAATTGTCCTTTGTTTGATGTGCAGTACAAGATTTTAAGTTAATGGATACATGTACCTGCACCCATTGTTCATATGAGATGTGAATTTAGTGTATGGAACCAAACAAACTGTCTTGTCATTGTTTTTTTTTTTTGTGGGAGAGGCTGTGCACAATTAGAAGGGAGATGGGGTAGAAATTTACTCATATCAATTGTACTGGCGTTCCTAAAATCTAGAATTAATACTCATTCACTGATAATTATATTAGCGGATTAAACTTTTAAGTCCTAAAATGATATAAAAAAAACTATAGAAATAAGTGTCAAATGATGATTTCGAACTAAGTTGGATTGAATATAATGGCTAAGGAAGCTGAAATCGAAGTTGGAAAAGGATTTAACTCCCCATAAGCATAAATTATTTGGCCAATTTTTGAGCTTGTTGGAAGAGCAAATTGAGGTAAATCAAAGTGAAACCTCCAAGTGTGTCTTTTCATCTAAAAGCATATACCTACAAAGTGTTAATGATTAAATGTTGTAAGGGTCTTGTGAATTAGAACTATTGGGGACAAGCAAGTACTTTAGTTTGAAATGTACATGTTTTATCGTGTGCACATTTTATGTTTTATTTAAATCTTCTCCCACCAATCAATAGGTTACTGCATATTATGATGGTGTACTCATGCCCTCTCGAGCCTGCTGGTTGCCGAGACAGGTACCTTCGAGCCCACACCAGTTAGATCGATTCCTCAGCATCGATCTTACAATGGGAGCTTTATCCTTTGTTCGCTCAACAGGATAGTTACTCGGGTGACGATTACACGTCCTTAGATTTGAGGCATGATACGTTATTTATACAAAATCATATTAAAACATGATTAAAGTAAGAGAAGCTTATGTAAAACGTATATACAATATATACTTAGTTTTTAGTATCATGTAAATATCACATACGAATAAGTTTTTATGGGGAAAAAGGGATGGTACACGAGAAGTATTAGAAGAAGCACGAGATAGATAGATAGATAGATAGATAGATGTAGATGTGAGTACGTAGGGAGGTTAATTATGATAGTACATGTAACAATAATCTAGCAAACTGGCATCCAAAATGTACCAAAATGCCAACTATTTGAAACTTGACAGATAACTGAAGGGATCACTTGACCTACAGAGAGAAGGACCAGCCCCTACCCACCCACGCTCCCACCCCCCTCTTTTCTTGTGCTACCAATGCCAATAGGGCAATTATTTTTCATATATCCTTACAGATTCCTTTTCTGCAGCAGTGCAATAAATTTCATCTAGGGTACATCTGTTTTTGACTTTTAGCTTTAAGATCTTTTCCAGTTTTCTAAAATATTTTTGTGTGTCAACATTCTGGGGGAGTTTCACTTACACAAGTCTTTACCAATCTTGGATTTGTCGTAGTGCTAAAATACGTAGTCTAGTATATATGTAGGGACCCCCTCAAATTATAACTTTACCACTTTTTGGTGGCTACTATTTTTACACAACGCTTGCCTATTGAATTTTCTTGAATTCAAAACTTCTATTGAAGTAAAAGGAAGAAATAAAAGGATCGAGTTCAATTTGGTAATAATAGAACCTATAATATAAACTCTATTCGTTTTAATTTGTTTGTCCTACTTTCATTTTTAGTTCGTTTAAAAAAGAATATCTTTTTTTCTTTTTAGCAACTCTTTAGTTTCAACTTTTCACATGATCTGTTCAAGATTCCAAGAACATTTCTACTTATCTTTAATTTAAAATCATAACATTCAAAAAATTTCTTTATTTTTTTAAATTCTATATCAAATAAAAATAGAACAAACAAATTGAAACAAAGAGAGTAATAATAAGAGTATCTAGCTATCAACCCTCACTTTCGAGATATTTTCAATAATTGTGCTATATGTGTGGCAGATGCAAACTATATGTGCTATGGGGCATAACATAACACTAGCCCCCACCCCACCCCACCCACACAACCAACACACACACACTAAAAAAGCAGTCGTCATCCCTTCAAATGAGAAACAAAATTGGATTCTTGAATCATGAGATATTCTTAAATAGAATTTGGATAGTAGTAATTTATTTGGTAGAACTCATAAAGGATACAATATTCGATTCTCACCAAATCATTTTCTTTTCACTGCCCGGGCCACCCTACACCAATGAGGGAAAATATTGTAATTATTACATCAATCAAAATGAAAATAATGTTAGCTTGACATTTTTCTAGTTAGACGCAAATTGATTCATAATAAATGTAAATATTGACATTTTCTTTCACAAAGATCAAACGAATATTTGAGTTATTCTCAATTATTTGTGCGTCATTTTTGCGTTGGACTATGCTAACTTTCTCATTATTTTTTCATTTTTTATCAGATACCCCATATAATCACTTCTTTTTTTGAACTTTTAGAAGATTGTTTTAATTTATTGCTCGTTGAAAGTAATCCCCCGACCCGCACCACCAACAATATCAGTTGTGGTAGAGTGATAAGTACTCTTGCATCTTTAATTAGAAGTCTCGAGTTCAAGTCCTGGATAGATCGTCTTTGTTAGAGAAAGCTCAGCACCGGCTTAAGGGTCACGCCAATGAAGCAATGGCTTTAGGCCCCCAAATTTTCAAGGCCTCATTTCTTAATTAATATTCCCTTCGTCCCATTTTATGTGGCTTACTTTTTTTTTTTTGGGTTTGTCCCAAAAAGAATATCACATTTCTTTATTTGATAACTTTTTAAAAGTACAATTACTCTTTTACTCTTATTGGTCCCACTTAATTAAAGATAGTAGTAGTACATTTTTAATAAAGGGCAATTTGGTAAACATCATCAAGTCTTTCCTTATTTCTTAAACTCTGTGCCCTATCAAAGTAGACCACATAAAATGGGACGGAGGGAGTATTATATTATTTTGATCTCATTTTATGTGATGCACTTTGACTTGTTACAAAATATAAAAAAGAAAAAATGATTATTAAAATTGTGATCTAAAATAAATCATATAGATATTTATGTGACTATAAATCATCTTATTTTAGGATAAAATGAGAAGTTTAATTATATGAAGGTACTCAATATGATTTTATTTTTTAAACTTGAGGTCTCTTAATAAAGATTCGCTTTAGGCCTCCGACGCTCTTGAGCCGCCCCTGAGAAAGCTTTGCCCCCCATTGAGACTCTCCGTCATAAAAGGGAGTTAATCGGGGTCTTGCGGGTACCGTATACCGTTTGACAAACAACAAAAAAAAAGAGTTAACCCCCCCCCCCCCCCACACACACAAACACACTTTTCCACCCCCCACCCCCACCCCTTGGTTCATTTTCCTATCGAGGTCCCTCTTTGCCTAGTGTCGACTCTAGTAGCATAAGAAGCCCTAATGCAAGTATAGGCACATTTGAAACAAGTATGAATATTATCAATGTTCCTTGGAGCAGTAAAAGAAGATACCACTTTGGTGATGAATTTTATAGAGTATAGGCTTATAGCAAAAGGGAATGTGAAAGGCCTATTCAAAAAAACAACTGTGAAAGGCCATGTGATGGATTGTTGAATGTTTGATTACAAAAGAATGTATAAGCATGGGATGTGAGTAAACATCTCTTGCAGTAACAATTTACCCAATATATTCACATCTTCTCATCAATCACCATCTCTTTTACACCTTGTGGTGCACATGATGTATTACTTTAATCCTAAAGGGACATGAATACTTATTTATTTCTCTTTAATTAATTTCCCTATAAAAGAATAGGGACAAACGACTTCAAATTAAAATCCAAACATTTCATGCTCTCTTTTATAACAACAAGTATACTAAACCTCTTCCTCTGCGGCTATGCTCCAACGTTGAATATTTTGTTGACATGACAAGACGGTTAGAGGTTGCATACCCTAAAAAAAGAGAAGAAGTAATTAATAAACGATAGAATGTAAAGGAAATACAAGGAAAAATAATATTTGTATGATTGAAGAATCTATCACAATCCGTCAAGAAATGAACACTACTACTCCCTCCGTTTCAAAAAGAATGACCTACTTTTCTTTTTAGTCCGTTTAAAAAAAAATGACCTCTTTTTTTTAGAAACACTTTCAATTCAACTTTCCACGTGGCATGTTTAACACCACAAGATTCAAGGGCATTTTGGTACATTTGCCATAACTTTAATTTAGGACCACAAGATTCAAAAGTCTTCTTTATTTTCTTAAACTCTGTGCCAAGTCAAACTAGGTCATTCTTTTTTACACGAAGGGAGTAATTTTTACTAAGACTTTAGAAGCAGGTTCAGATCATATTCATTATTGAGTATTTATATGGTTTTATTAAAGCTCCCAAATTTTTCATGTACCCCTCTAATATAGCAACAACTTATTCCCTCCGTCCATCTTTACTTGTCTATTTTTTTATTTTGGGATGTCCAACAATACTTATTCAGTTTGGAAAATCAATACATAATTTACCCCTTTTTCCCATTTTACCCTTGATATTAAATACTATTCATCCCTCATTGCATTTTCAACAACAGCAACAACAACATACCCAGTGTATTCCCACAACGTGGGGTCTGGGGAGGGTAAAGTGTACGTAGTCCATACCACTACCTCAGATGAAGTAGAGAGGTTGTTTCCGATAGACCCCCGGCTCCTCATTGCATTTTCAAAATAAAAAAATTTATTATATTCAAAGGGTGATATAGTAAAATCACCCCGCTATTTATTGTTTCTTAAGGTATGTGTCAAGTCAAAAGTGGACAAGTAAAGATGGACGGATGAAGTAATTTATTAGAACTCCTATGCTCCAATGTATTACAGCAACATTATTGCTGGCATACGAAGATGGTTAGGTTACCAAAGGAAGTAGGTTGATCATTTTCTAGAAAGACAGAACTTGAGAGGAAAAAAGTTCCAATTGAATAATTATGTTCAATTTAAGAACGAAATCACTTTTTCCTTAATATTTCCCTTTAACAAGAATGGCATGCAAGGTTTAAATTAGCAAGGAAAGTGATAATTGTGATATTTTGACATGTAATTTGATACATTTTACTCCTTATTTTGAAGGAGAGCCTTGGAGTAACTGGTAAAGTTGCCTCCATGTGATCAGGAAGTCATGGGTTCAAGTCTTGAAAACTGCCTCTGGCAAAAATGCAAGGTAAGACTGCTTACAATACACTCTTGTAGTGGGGCCCTTCCCCGGATCCTGTGCATAGCGGGAGCTTTAGTGCACCGGACTATCTTTTTTTTTTTTACTCCTTATTTTGGTGAGTTTATTTAATTAAAGTATATTGATTAGTGAAAAACGACCTAGTGATTTTAGTTGTGCTATTTTGTAAAGAACTTGATAGGCATGTTGTGCGTCGCATGCCCATAATAGCACAATACTCGGACAATTTTGATGAAGCCAAAGTTGATAAAGGGCAATTTGGTCATTTTTGCTTGGCACTTCATACAAAAGCGGATCCAGGATTTAGAGTCTCCGGGTGTCAAGTAGACTCATAGATTAATAACATGTTTGGCCAAGCTTTTGGGAGGCCAAACATTCTTATTTTAAAAAAGTGATATGTTCGGCCAAATTTTTGGAAGAAAATAAATATTTTTGGAGAGTAGAAGAAGCACGTCACCTAATTCAGGGCAAGCTTTCTAGAAGAAGTAATTTTTTTCAGAAGCTAGAAAACATATTTTTTTCCTAAAAAAACCACTTTTTAGAAAAACACTTTTGAAAAAAGTACACTTAAAAGTATTTTAAAACAATATGACCAAACATTAATTACTATTGTGTAAAGAATCAAAAAAGATAGACCCAAGAACGACGATGACGAGGGTTTTTTCAATTGATGAGAGAAAAGATAACTTATTTATTTAACTTTATATTTAAACAAATAAATACAGTAACTAATAATAATTTTTTTTTTAAAAAAAGTCAAAGACTAATAAATTAAATTAGTCAATAATAATTATTAATTAAAATTTAAAACTAATTCAACAATTAGAAACAAAAAAAAAGAATATTAAGTAGTAAGATGACCTTCCTGTTGACGCAACAAGTCAAAATTACACAAAATAATAAAGAAAAAAAGGGTCGACATCAAGTAGGAGTCGATCCTGGGCATTGAGCATGAAACCATCGGTCTTCACCACTGGCACCATGGAATTTTTTTGCTCTCTGGGGGCCAGGTTTTATATTTATACATATTCTGTATATATAAACCTATAAATACATGGGGTTTCGGTAGAAGCTTGTGGGTGCCGTGGCACTTCCACGGACCTTAATAGATTCGCCCCTGACTTCATATATCAATCAGATCGTATCTTCATGTATCAAATAATTTTGATATCGCTGCATCCGGTATTTTTGTTTAGTTCCAACAGTATGATGAAGAATAGATCCGAGAAAGAGCCTTTCATTTAAAAATTATCATGTCTTGTTTCCTCGGAGGTGAAAAAATATATAAAAGATCATTGAGCCATGCGGACTCTTCATAATAATTATGACTCATTTAGCCAATTTAGCTCTTAATATAGGATTATTCAAGTTGAGTTCTTTTGGTTATTGAGATATATAGTTGAATTCTTATAGATCCATCTCTGAGGAAAATGAGCATCATGATTTTTTTTTTTAATCATCTAGCTCGAGCAAGAATAAAAAGACCCTCAAGTCCATCTTACAAGAAGAGTAGAAGATTCTTCTTCTTTTCAAGCACACTCCTTTGTTTACTACTCACCTATTTTTATTTCTTCATTACTTGTAGTTATTTTATTAGTCAAATTAAAAATCACCCTTGTTTTGACACGATTTGAATTTAATTACTTGGCAATTACTATTTTGCTTTTAACGTGAGTTAAAATTTCATATTGGTAATCTTTTTTGGCTAGATCGTAGTTGGGTGTGATCAGAAAGTGAAAAGTTAGTATGAAAGTCATTATGTTAGACTAACGTACAAGCAATCGAGTCTTCATGCAAGTATATATATATATAGGTATAATACAAATGAAACATGTCTGGCCTGCTCGATAATTACTACGGAGTACTATATTTGTTCAATTTTGAAAATTGAAACTAACCACATTTTTGCGTAAGCTGGTTAACATATTGTAATTTGTATGCATATAATTAAATTTTTGAGTCCAAGCTTGTCGTGATTTTTCTTTTCTTTTTTTTTTTGGTTAAATTGTGATTATTTACTTAATTATTTACTTCCTATGGTAAATAGATACATTATCACTACAACAATAAAGGCTTTGGCGGTAGCAAATATCCACTTTAACAAAGAGTGTTAAAGCTTTAATACCGACATTAATTAATTGTCATTGGATCCGATGTAGCTATAGGTTTTAGGGGCATTTACAAAGAGTGCTAAAATATAATTGTCACTAATAATCTCCTCTAAAAAAACATAATCAAGCGACAATTAAGCTATTAACGTTAACTACAACAATAGCAACAACATACCCAGTATATTCTCACAAAGTGTGGTCGAGGAAGGGTAAGTGTATGCAATCCATACCACTACCTCAATGGTGAGATAGAGAGGTTGTTTTCGATACACCCCCGGTTCAAGACAAAAAATAATCTAGAAACGATTGAAGTTAACTAATCACCGCTAAATATTTTTTTGGTCATGTAGTGTATAATTAAAAGTTTTCGAGCTGTTATTTATATACATATGGAGTAGTACTAGATAAAATAAGAAATTTCCTTTCAAAGTGGTTCACCATTGAACACAAGCTTCAAAAAGGAAAAAAGAACAATTTCAAGAAAGTGATTGTAGCTCAAAAATAAACTATACAGTTTTACTTTCCAGGTATGGGCCTATGGCTTGGAGGGATCTCGAAACTCGTTTAAAATAAATTGAATATAACTAAGAAATGGCACAAGGACAAAATCACAATGGGGTCTCATCATTAGTTAGCCTTTTAAGAAGAACAAAAACTTGTGTAATATGTAAAAGAATGGTACTTATTTTTTTATATACATGAAAAAAGGAACTAGAGAAAGGTTTTGTTCATCTCCACCTTATGGTACCCTAATTTAATTATGAGGATGGCTAGCTTTTTCAATTAATTTCTTCCTAAAAGTGATAGGTGTAACACACGATCAAAGAGTTTAATTTTCATATTTTCAAGAGTTTAATTTTAGTTTCTTTTGCAACGTACACGTAGTCATATTTTGAGTATGAAGAAACAGTAATTATAAGTATGTTAAGATAAAGAATCAAAATAAAATTTTAAGTTGAAATGTTTACATATGATTGAGGAAATTATATAAAAATTGTGAGTTTTACATGTTACCATAGGGTTCTAATTTTTTACTCGACTTTGAAAAGACTGTGAGGCCTTTTTCACTTTTTAATAGTCAAATTGATCAACCTTCAATACTAGAATCCGTAAAACAGTCAAATATATTTATGATGGCTCATTTGTCCGGATATCTTTAGACTTTTATAGTAGAATGTTGTAATAAAGAATACATTATTTGATATGATATGAAAAATCGATTTCAAAAAATCTTGATCGTTATATAGAGATGTGTTGTATAGAGAGATTTGACGGTAGCATAACTACTCCTCAATACAGATCCCAAAACATCACTAAACGCTCACCTAAATATATATTATGATTTACACTTTAAAGCAATAAAAAAAAATGTGACTAAAAATTAATTTTCATCTTTACACTATGTTTTGTAAAATGGAAAAGAACATTATAATTTTTCAGAGCTGGTTAAGAGATTTGTTTTGTTGTTGATCCTTTTGAATTCTATATTCATAATTGCAATAAGACCTGCTCCCTCAGTTCGCTTTTACTTGTCACTTTTTGACATGACACATTCATTAAGAAAACAATAATTAGTATAGTGATTTTATCATATTGCCCCTATTAATTGATGTTTAGTAATAGGTATTAGAAAACGATGTGGAGAATAAGTAATTAATGCTAAGGGTAAAACATGAAAATTTTTTTGTCTTTTCTTGATTTGTCAAAAATGACAAGTAAAAATGGAAATTAAATTAGAAAAATAGTGACAAGTAAAAGCGAACGGAGGGAGTATTTAATAAGAAATCGATTTAATGCATTTCTTATGTTCCTATAGGCACTATTAAATTTGAATAAGATATCAAATCAATTTATATTGTGTTTGTTATAGTTGTTATTATTAATAGAAGTTTGACCTTTTATTCATTTATTTATTTATTTATTTATTAATAGAAGTTTGACCTTTTGTTTATTATTATATTTATTAATAGAAGTTTGATCTTAGATGAGAGGATATGAAAGTCGGATTAATGTAGAAGATTAGTAAATAGTTGAGCTTTGTCCCGCTTTTCGGCGGGATTATAAGCTTGGTGGGAGATTGGAAGCACCGTGTATGTCGTAGTATTAGTCTTATATATGTAGTTTCTTATTTTTGATAGCTGCTAACATCTGTTGTCTTTTGTGTTTCAGTTACCACATTATTTCGTTGTTGTTACTATTCTTTTTTCTGGATGCCTTGTACTTCTTTCAGTATTAATTAACGTGTTTTGTATTTCCTTTTTTCATAATTAATTTAACTTGTTATACTTGAGTCGAGGATATTTTGGAAATAGCATTTCTACCCCCACGAGATAGAGGTAAGATTTGCATACACTCTACCCTCTCTAGATCCCATTTGAGGGATTACACCAAATATGTTGCTATAATTTATTTATTTGAGGCTTGAGACCATAATATGATGTGACAAAGAAGCGGAAAATTAGTGATATACTTTGACTAAGGTCACGCGAAAGATTAAGTCTATGTAAATAAAACAGGATTAGGAGCATCATACATGTGAGCAAATCTTTGAATTCGTTTCAAAGCATCATCAACTTGGCCTATATATCATAATAAAATTAAAACCACTTTTCATGCATACCCTAAATTATGCACAAAAGTTATCGAAAAAAGAATAAACCTAATGATTACCGATCCAACAACAAGAAGTGCATGCATTCAAAAGTAACAAAAGAAAATAATTATTTTTTCACGTAGCTAACAATGACAAAAAAAAGGTATAATTAGATTCTGTCTAACTATTAAAATTGTGGTCGTTTAATTTGATCACTAAATATTTTTCCTTTAGCACAAAACATAGACATATATATATATGTATGTATATAGCTAATTTCTAAGCTTAAATTTTAGTTTTTGAAGTGCCTAAATCAACATTCTCATACTACAATGTCATATATATAGTGAATGGAATTAACATGATACAAAGTGTTACTTAAATGGAACTTGAGTCTAACCCAAAAAATTAGTTCAAGAGGGACGGAATGTCAAAATCATATTAAGAGTCCAAGGAACCCATCCATCTCCGATGTGGGATTTCATTAATTATCCCCTCATGCTCAAACATCGTCTGATACTAGATATGTGAACAATCTACGGGGGTTTGACTCAGCTATCATGTTAAATTAATGAATCTTGAATCTAACTCAACCCCAAAAACTAGCTTAAGAGGAGAGAATTGATGTTCAAGATCCATCTCCAACGTGGAATTTCATTCATCATAAATATCTTTTATTTTGCTCATACAACTTGATTTAATGTTACTCTCCCTTGGCAACATTCGATTGAGCATAATTTTTCATCATTACTGGACAAATTTAACTTTAAACTTTTTTCAATTTTGAAACAATATTTCCCCCCAACTTGCGAAATGCAACACAAAATTAGAGTCACAATAAGCTAGCTAATTATCAAATTAAATTGCTTAAATTAAGTCTTTTGTCGATGTTGTGCCAGACAAAATGTGTATAAATTGGAGTTCCAAAAGTAATTTTTATTTAGTAAGATTATGTACGTAAACAAAAAATATGTAGTTATATACTTTTTCTGCATTCATGCACTACTTCATTTAGAGAAAAAAGAAAAAAAGAAGTTTTTGTTTTCCTCTCGAAAATTAAGGAGTGGTTATTTCAATAGTTTATTGTTGTTTCCTTTCCCTTCATTTATTAGCTAGTGCTAAAGTAGTTAGAAACTAGTCCTTTCATATGACCTTTTCTTGAAGTTTCATTGCATATTTCATTATTTTGTATCATAAAGTACGAAGGGAATTAATTAGATAAATGAACAAATTTGAGTTAGGTTGATGCAATTTTGTATTATTGGATGGATTGACGATAGTCACTCTTGATAGTGACAAAAGTTGTTATTCCACAGACACAACATTGTGTAGTCAATGAAAGAACTAATATAGTTGATTAGTTTGTTTCTTTTTCTCCCTTTTTATATCTTGAAGTGGCTTCTATATAGTCGACAAGATCAATTAAATTTCTTACAAGAAGTAGTATGAAAATAGAGGGAAAGAAATTAGATTTTTCCTATATTTTATCACGCGTAAAGATAACACTAGGAGTGTGTTTGGTACGGAATTTTTTCATGTTCGATTGGTCAAAAGTTTTGAAAAATATTTTCTCTAGGAAAATAGGTTCCTTAAAAATTGAGAAAAATTACTTTCCTAATAGAAGAATAGAAAACAAGTTCCACAAGTGTTATTCCATATTGATTCTGTCCTCTTTACCCTCCATCATACCTCATCTTCATCCCTAGCCCCATAGCCCCCATCCCCATCCCGCTCCTGACCCTACCACCTTCTGTAGAATTAGTCTAGATCATATATATATAAATACTTTTAAAATTATAATTTTTACTTACACACCTAACATGCACAAGAAAATAATTAAAAACCCAGAAAATATTTTTTATAAAAAAACATTTTCCAACATAACAAATTCCTCGTTGTGACGAACCGCATTTCTGCAACTCATTAAAGTTGAATAAAGAGAGAGATCCAGAATAATACAAGATGCAGAAATTGTATATTTTAATAATTAGAACAATGATATACATCGGATTTAAAAAAAAGAAGTTCTAATTATCTTCTAATTACTAGACTAATTATGGGGGGGATTTCTAATTTTGGATTGCTAAATAAGGTATAGTCAATATCCTCCCAGAAATTAATGTTGTGTATCACAAAGCATGAGTTAGAACAGAGTATTATTGTGTCACGACTTTTTGACTTGACTTTTGTGAACAAATCAACCAGTTGATCTTTAGAGGATAAATAATCCAGGATAACGCGTAGATCTTCAATTCGTTTTCGGATGTAGTGACAGTCGATGTGTATGTTTTTGGCTTTTTTTGATGATCAGGATTGATTGCTATTTTGTCACGACTCAATATTTGAGTCATGATGACGCCTACCGTAATCTACCAATAGGCAAGCCAAACCCTAGCCCGGAGAGACAAGAGACGAGCTAACGGGCGGAATCTCAGAAGAACAGAGATGAAGTGGAAGTAACCATACTAATAAACATGCTAGAAATGTAAAAAACAGAACCAAAATATATATATATATATATATATATATATATATATATACATACCAAGATCGAGAAGGAAGAGGACAGTATATAAAGTCAAGACCCCCTCCCAAGACATGGTGAGGTCTGTACAAGAGCCACTACTAGACATATCCAGAATACAAGACAGAAACCAAATATGTATAATAAGTACAACAGTCTCGAGAGCAAAAGACTATACAGTAGAAGATGGAGTAGGATCTGCCTCGGAAGTCAGTAAACCCACCCTGCTCCAGAATCAGTGCTGAGAAGAGAGTCACGTCAAAGGGTACCGGGCAAAGAATACTCAGTAGGCATCATCGGCGGACTGAGCTTAATATAATATAAGTAGGCTAAAATGCGAGGGAGCATACTAAGTTCGGGGTATAAGTAATAAATATATAAGTAACTGCCAAGGCGTATAGATATGCTCAGGAGATAAATAAATGTGATACCAAATAATGAGTAAATAAATACGTAAGTAAACACACAAGTCAAACATAACCTATCTAGGTCTCCATAAACCCGATAGGCATATTGGAAGAAAATAAATACCCAGTCTGGCCCTCATAAACCGGCGGGACACACAAGAATAGTAAATGCGTAGTCACCAATGTCTCGAAGTTGTACCAATATCCAGCAATCACAATAATCAACGGGGAGCACCGGGCATGAACCGGCACCAATGGATAATAATAAGAGGGCAGATGCCAAAATTAAACCGGACACAGTGGGTAATAATAATAGGCCACATGTATATCATATCTGCCGGACTCGAATCGAAACTCAGAGAACAACAATATCATAATCATGGTACCCAATACCAGAACTCATAGCATGCCATAATCCGGGACCGAACTTGAACCGGGACACCCAATAGTCAATAACCAAAATCATCATACCCAAATCAGTAGCCGGACTAGAACCAAAACTCATCATAGCCAGTAACCAGAATAGAGCCAAATGTTACATCATAACTAATAAAAAGGGAACATGCTAGTACTAGACCGAAGCCAAAGTATAGGTAAAGGAGCTAACCCATCATCTGCTACAAAGTAAGTCCCCGGTTCCTCCTAGGTCCATAGTCTACTATCATGCAATATCTAATTCAGTCCGGGTATCTAGAGTAGCTCATGCTAAAGTGGGTCCCAATTCTAAGCCAAGGCCGCAATCCCGATCAAGTGAGGTGCTATCAGGGACTAAAAGGCTAAACCGGCCAACCAAATATAATTGAGGTGACTCAATCCCGTCACAAGCCTAACAGGTCATTCTAAGGCTTAACTAAGCCCAAAGATGTCAAAGTTCTGACAAATCAACAAAAAGGATAATAAGGCCCACTATCGGGTCCCGAAAATCAAGTCTAGTTATACCTATCTAAGTCTGGGATAAGTCTGTCTAAACCTAGACTAAGGTCCAACAATATCATTCCCCAACCAGCAACAACAACAACAACAATACTATTCGACCCCAAATTGGTCATCTGTGGTGTACCACGAGGATAACGGGCCTGGATTGTGTATGAATAGCCCTATCCGGCCTAGAAGGCCTAAATCACAGCAACCCACCACCAAGTCTATAATACCATCCCACAACACCAGCACAATAGCATACATATATCACACATAAGCCCAATCTAAGTGTAACGAAAACATAGCATACCTGGACACCGTCACAAGAGAACCGGCTATACAGGAGTCTTCCCCTTCTGAGAGGCGAGGCCTCTGACTGTTGCCAAGCTACCAAAATAATAAACTACCCATCAAAACAAGACTATTGATACCCATATTGCTCAAGTCGAAAAACGGCCAAAAATTTTGCGTGGAGCTCGCTAGCGGAATCGCGAAATCAAAACCGTCACATCGTCCTAAATAGCTCAGTGACCAATAGTCACAAGAGATATCATCCAATCTGAGCTTAAATTCAGCTCTAAACAACCCCAAATATCAGCATCACCAATTATATACAAAACGACACCGCAAAAATGACGAAACTTACCGAAATAACGACTATTACACGTCCACAAACACTTCCCCACTAGAACCCGAGCTTGAATGACTTGATGCAGATAATTGGTTTTCTTTCACAGATCAAATGAATTATTCAAGAATAATTTTTCTTCTAAAATTCTTCACGTAAACATATACATCTATTAGCATGCAACATGTAATATGCTTAATTACTAAGGTAACAATTAGAAAAGTAGTGGCAGATGCCCATGTATACAATGATAGAAATATGTTTTCCTCTCCAACAATAATTAAACCTTTAGGCTATATATATATATATATATATATATATATATATGGGAATTTAAATAGGTAGATATTTTGACATGTGGCAGCCTACTAATCTTGCAACAATGTTGGTGCCATCTCCTCCACTGTACACGTAGGAGTGGAGTTGGTGAATCAACATCATTCTTATTTCGATTTGTAAATACTCGGGTATTGCATAAATTCGTGGTAAAATAAATATCATATTTTAAATATGCCATAATTAATAGAAAATTATTTTGGATAAAACCTCTATAAAATAATAATATTAGCTTAAAATATTTAGATTTACTATCTCCGTTTAAAAATTAATAGGTTATAAAACTTATTATAAAGTAGTATAGATATACCATAACTAAAGAGTTTTATAAATATCAAAAACATTTTCGAAAGGTAACTAACTATATCTTTTTACCAAATTCTAATTTAACTTAAATATTTTGCAAAACGCTCGATATAAATAATATTCTTAAACGAACTACCCGGAAACCAAACTGTCAGTCCCAGCAAATCATAATTAACTTGGGGCAGTTATAGAAAAGCTCTAAATGACGAAAACGCACGATAATGAGGGAAATGACTGGGAGGGTCATTACAACATCCACTACTAAAAGGACTTTCGTCCGTGAAAGTCAAGAGTAAGCGCATGAAGTCTTGAACAAGTAAGGATACTGGGCTCGCAATCACGCTCAAGCTCGCATGTGGCCTCCTCAACTAGACAGTGATGCCACTGTACCTTAACCACTGGAATGTCCCAGGAGCGCAATCGTCTGACATCTTTGGCTAAAATAGACACAGACTCCTCTACAAATGCTAATTTCTGGTCTAACTAAACCGAGTCCCATCGAAGCACATGTGACTCATCTAAAATGTACTGTCGCAGCATAGAAACATGAAACACTGGGTGGATAGCTAAAAATACCAGAGGTAAAGCTAACACATAATCCACTTCTCTAACTCTCTGCAGAATCTCAAAGGATCCAATATATCTGGGGCTAAGCTTACCCCTCTTACAAAACCGCATCACGCCCTTCATGGGTGATATTCGTAAGAAGACCCTATCAGCAACTCTGAATCTCAATGGGCAACGTCTACGGTCAACATAATTCCTGTTTCTACTCTGAGTTGTCCGTAGCCTGCCCTAAATCACCCTAACTCGATCCAAAGACTCTCAAAGCGAATCTGTGCCACGAGGGCTGACCTCTGAAGTCTCGAACCAACCAATAGGAGACCGATAACCTCTACCATACAAATCCTCAAACGGAGCCATCTGAATGCTGGAGTGAAAACTATTATTATACGCGAATTCTGCTAAAGACAAAAAGTGATCCCACTGACCTCCAAATTCTAACACACAAGCGCGGAGCATATCCTCCAATACCTAAATAGTCTGCTCTGACTGCCCATCGATTTGAGGATGAAATGCAATACTGAGGTCCACTTGAGTACCCAACTCCTCTTGGAAAGTCTGCCAGAAACTGGAGGTAAACTGAGACCCTCGGTCTGAGATAATAGATATTGGCACTCCATGTAGGCGAACCACCTCCTGAATATATACACGAGCTAACCTCTCAGTACTGTAGGAAACTCGAATAGGGAAAGTGCGCGGACTTAGTAAGCCGATCCATGACGACCCAAATACTATCAAAACCATGAGAGGTGTGAGGCAATCCAACAACGAAATCCATAGTGACCCGCTCCTATTTCCACTCGGGAATGAGCAACTGCTGAAGCAATCCACCAAATCTCTGGTGCTCGGCCTTTACCTGCTGACAACAAAGACATCAAGCTACAAACCCTGCTATATATCTCCACATACCACTCCACCAATAGTACTGCCTCAGATCCCGATACATCTTAGCTATCCCAGGATGAATAGAATACCTGGAGCTGTGCGCCTAGCGCAGAATCAACTGAATTAAATCTCCAACCCTCGGAACATAAATACGGCCTTCCAACCTCTGAACACCATCAGAACCCAAGGTAGCTCTCTCAGACTCACCCCTCAATACCTGATCTCGAATTCTACGGAGACAGCTATCCTCAAACTGACGAGTCTGAATCTACTCTAGCAAAGTAGATCTCTCACCAACACAAGGGATAACCCTCCCGAAGTCAGAAATATCCAAAAGCACCATCGAATTAGATAGGGACTGAATGTCCAAAGCCAATGGCCACTGAAAGACTGGAATAAAGGCTAAGCTACCCATACTCACTGCCTTCCGGCTCAAGGCGTCCGCTACCACATTCGCCTTGCCCGGATGATAGAGAATAGAGGTATCATAGTCCTTCAGCAACTCAATCCACCTACGTTGCCTCGAATTAAGATCCCTCTGAGTCATAATATGCTGAAGACTGTTTTGGTCTGTAAATATCTCACAATGAACACCATAAAGATAATGCCTCCAAAGTCGCAATGCAAACACAACCGCTGTTAACTTCAAATCATGAGTGGGGTAGTTACGCTCGTGCACCTTCAGCTGCCTCGATGAGTAATCAATGACACAACCCCGCTGTATCAGAACACATCCCAAATTGATACCAAACACATCACAATACACGGTGAAACCCTCGCCCTCAACTGGAAGAGTCAACACAGGGGCAGAAGTAAGTCGATCCTTGAGCTTCATAAAGCTCACATCAAAATCCTCAGACCACTGAAATGGAACCTCCTTCTGGTCAGTCTGGTCATAGGAGATGCAATAGACGAGAAGCCCTCAACAAATCTCCTGTAATACCCTGCCAAACCAACAAAACTGCGAACTTCAACAGGCGATGTGGTCCTAGCCCAACCTCGAATAGCCTCAATCTTCGCTGGGTCTACCATGATACCGAGTCTGGATACAGCATGCCTCAAGAAAGCTATAGACTCAGGCCAGAACTCACACTTTGAGAACTTGGCATACAACCGATGATCTCTCAAAGTGTGGAGTATAAAATGCTACTCGTGTTCCTCGCTACTCCTCCAATCAAGATGTTATCGATGAACACAATCACAAAAAAGTCTAAGTATGGCCTGAATACACGATTCATCAAGTCCATGAAGGTTGTTGGGGCATTAGTCAACCCAAAAGACATCACCAGGAACTCATAATGGTCGTACCGAGTCCTAAAGGCTGTCTTTGGGATGTCCTCAACCCTAACTCTCAATTGATGATATCCAGATCTCAAATCTATTTTTGAGAACACCACTGCACCCTGAATTTGATCAAACAAATTGTCAATACGAGGCATATGATACTTATTCTTCACTGTTACCCTATTTAGCTGTCTATAATCGATACACATACGCATAGATCCATCCTTCTTTTTTACAAACAGAACTGGAGCACCCCACGGCGACACACTCGGCCTGATAAAACCCTCCCCAGAAGGTCCTGGAGCTGAGTACTCAATTCCCTCAATTCAGCAGGGGACATACGGTAAGGAGCCAGGGAAATAGGTCGGGTGCCCAACTCAAGGTCAATAATAAACTTTATATCACGCTTAGGAGGAAGGCCAATGTAGATCAGTCGGGAATACATCAGGAAACTCATGAACAACAGGGACAGAGTCAAGTGACGGACTCTCAATGCTAGCATCCTGAACATAAGCAAGGAATGAATCACATCCCCTCGCCATTAATCTATGAGCCCAAACATATGAAATAATTCCCGTCGGTGTGCGACTAATAGAACCCTGGCACACCACTGGGGGTATACCGGGCATGGCTAAGGTAACAGTCTTAGCATAGCAATCTAAGACTGCATGATGAAAAGACAACCAGTCCATGCCCAAAATCACATCAAAGTCTATCATGGCCAATACAATAAAATCAACCTGAGTCTCAAACACCTGAATAGTCACCAGACAAGATCTATATACCCGATCTACTACTAAGGAATCACCAACTGGGTAGATACACGTAAGGGCACATATAATAACTTAGAACATAAATCCAACCGTGGTGAATAATAAATAGATATATAAGAAAACGTGGATTCGGGATCAAATAATGCAGAAGCTGGCTGATGGCATACGAAAAGTATACCTGTAATCACCGCATTTGAAGCCTCAGTCTATAGCCTAGCCGGCAGTGCATACAACTGACGCTGGCTACCACTAGTCTGATCACCAACCTGACCACCAGTCCGACCTCCCTGCGCTCCACCTCAAGAACCCTGGGGACCACCCCGATGACTCTGTGCACCACCTCTGCCTGCTGGCAATATAGATATGATGGGCTGTGCCGTCTGAACTAAAGGTTAAATTGCCCTACGCTGAGGACACTCACGCACGAAATGACCGAAAACCCCACAAGTATAACATGCTCCTAGCTCTCTGCTCGGCCTAGAAGATCCGGCTGATCTGGTATGACCACCTCTAGTCAATGAACTGGACTAACCACGTCCCTGAGGCTGACTACCAAAACCACTATAGGCTGGTTGACCCCTATTAGAAATCTACAAGGATGACTATACAGGCCTACTAGGCTGACCCTGTCGCTGAAAAGACTGTTGTTGCTGCTGAGGGTACCTACCCTAAAACCCACGGCCTCTGAACTGCTAGCTGTTGTGACTGCCACTGTAACTAGCTTGGAATCGGGGTCTCTTATCGCTGCCCCCTTGGGCCTCGCGATCCATCTCCTTGATCGACTACATATGCTTAGCTATCTCAACAAAGGACTTCCCTGAAGTCACTAAACTCTGTGTAGCTCTGCGAAGTGATAACCGCAATCCCCTGACAAAACATTTGATCCTCTCATACTCATCAGGTAGGATAATCGTAGCATGTCTGGCTAAGTCATGGAATCTAGCCTCATACTCAGATACTATTATAGACCCCTACCTCAACCTGAAAAACTCATCTCGAAGACGCTCACGCATGTTGCGGGACATATACTTCCCCAAGAACCCTTGGAGAACTGTGCCCAAGTAACGGGTGGAGATCCAGCTGGCCTGGAATCAAGATAACCTCTCCACCATCTCCTCGCGACTGTATCAAATTGATAAGCAACAAAAACTACCCCACGCAACTCCACTAATCCCAAATTCCTTAGCTTCTCCTAGCAGCTGGATAAGAACTCATAAGCGTCCTCTCCTGGAGAACCCGCAAATCTGGGAGGAGTTAATCTCAAAAAATGACTTAATATTTTCTGCTCCTCGACAGACATAACTGGCTAGACTGCTATCGGTACAGGCGAAACCTCAACTTTGGGGACTGCAGTTGCAGGCTGCGCCCCAATACTAACTCCCTGTACTGCTAGCTGGGCTCCCTCTGCTGACGGAACTCAAACTAATCCCAACAACTGCACCAAAGTATCTCGAAACACTGAAGCATTAATAAATTCGGGTGAAGCCTGGGCTGCTCCCTGGCCCACCGGCTGCTGTGGTGGTGGAGCGTTTGGAGCTATAATGGGATCGGGTGACTGGTCCCTAGTATGATCTCGGCCTGAGGCTGCTGCTCTGTCTTGCCCCCGACCTCTGGGACGACCTCGGCCCCTAACTGGAGCTCTCACACAACGTGTCCTAGTCATCTGCGTAAAGAATGAACCAAACAAAGATCAGAAACCAACACAGACTCAACGCAGGGACATGAGTCAAGACAATGAAACTTTCTTAAAAAATTCTCCGTAGCCTCCTGAAGATAGGATACAGATGTCTCCGTACCGATCCGCGGGACTCTACTAAACATCGGCTCATGTACCAACACTACCAGTCCAACCTAGGCTCTGATACCAAGCTGTCATGACCCAATATTTGAGTCATAATAGCGCCTACCGTAACCCACCAATAGGCAAGCCAAACCCTAGCCTGGAGCGACAAGCGACGGGTTAACGGGCGAAATCTCAGAAGAATAGATATGAAGTGGAAGTAACCATACTAATAAATATGTTAGAAATGTAAAAACAGAACCAATATATATATATATATACATACATACATACCAAGACCGAGAAGGAAGAAGAAAGTATATAAAGTCAAGAACCCCTTCCAAGACCTAGTGAGGTCGGTACAAGAGCCACTACTAGACATATCCAGAATACAAAACAGAAACCAAATATATATAACAAGTACAACAATCTCGAGAGCAAAATATTATACAGTAGAAGATGGAGTAGGATCTGCCTCGGACATCAGTAAGCCCACCGTGCTCCAGAATCAGTGCTGAGAAGAGAGTCACGTCAAAGACGGTGGCTAGTGCTCGGTTCTGCATCAGGGAAAAAGATGCAGAAGTACAGTATGAGTACCATGCAACGGGTACTTAGTAGGCATCATCGGTCGACTGAGCTCAATGTAATATAAGTAGGCTAAAATACGAGGGGGCATGTTAAGTTCGAGGTATAAGTAATAAATACATAAGTAACTGCCGAGGCGTATAGATATGCTCAGGAGATAAATAAGTGTGACACCGAATAATGAGTAAATAAATGCGTAAGTAAACACACAAGTCAAACACAACCTATCTGGGCCCCCATAAACCCGATAACCACACGAAAGAAAATAAATACCCAGCCTGACCCTCATAAATCGGTGGGACATACAAGAATAGTAAATGCATAGTCACCAGTGTCTCGAAGCTGTACCAATATCCAGTAATCACAATAACCAACGAGGCGCACCAGGCGTGAATTGACACCAATAGATAATAACAAGAGGCCAGACGCCGGAATTGAACCGGACACAGTGGTTAATAACAATAGGCCACATATATATCATATCTATAGGAATCGAACGAAAACTCAGAGAACAACAATATCATAATCACGGTACCCAGTACCAGAACTTATAGCATGCCATAATCCGGGGCCGAACTTGAACCGGGACACCCAATAGTCAATAACCAAAATCATCATACCTGAATCAGTAGCCGAACTCAAACCGGAACTCATCATAGCCAGTAACCAGAATAGAGCCAAATGTCACATCATCACTAATAAACGAGGAACATGTTAGTCCCAGGCCGAAGCCAAAGTATAGGTAAAAAAGTTAACCAATCATCTGCTACAAGGTTAGTCCCCAAGTCCTCCTAGGTCCATAGTCTACTATCATGCAATATCTAAGTCAGTCCGGGTATCTAAAGTAGCTCATGGCAAGGCAAGTCCCAATTCTAAGCCAAGGCCAGCAATCCCGATCAAGTGCGGTGCTATCAGGGACTAAAAGACTAAACAGGCCAACCGGGTATAATCGGGGTGACTCAATACCGTAACAAGCCTAACAGGTCACACTAGGGCTTAACTAAGCCCAAAGATGTCAAAGTTCTGACAAGTCGATAAAAAGGGTAACGGGGTCCACTATCGGATCTCAAAAACCAAGTCTAGTTATACCTGTCTAGGTCTGGGCTATGTCTATCTAAACCTGTACTAAGGTCCAATAATAGCATTCCCCAACCAGCAACAACAACTACAATACTATTCGACCCCAAATAGGTCATATGTGGTGTACCACGAGGATAATGGGCTTGAAATGTGTCTGAATAGCCCTATCCGGCCTAGAAGGCCTAAATCACAGCAACCCACCACCAAGTCTATAATACCAGCCCACAACACCAGCACAATAGCATACATATATCACACATAAGCCCAATCTAAGTGTAAAGGAAACCTAGCCTACCTGGACGCCGCCGCAAACTTGCCAAGAGAACCAACTATGTAGGAGCCTTCCCCTTTCGAGAGGCCTCTGACTGTTGTCAAGCTACCAAAATAATAAACTACACATCAAAACAAGACTATTGATACCCAAATTGCTCAGGTCGAAAAACAACCAAAAATCCCGTGTGGGGCCCACTTGTAGAATCGCAAAACCAAAACCTTCATAGCGTCCCAAATAACTCAGTGACCAATAGTCACAAGAGATATCATCCAATCTGAGCTTAAATTCAGCTCTAAACAGCCCCATATATCAGCACCACCAACTATATACAAAACTACACCGCAAAAACGATGAAACTTACTGAAATAATGACTATTACACGTCCACAAACACTTCCCCACAAAAACCCAATCTTAAATGACTTGATACAAATAATTGATTTTATTTCGCAGATCAAATGAATTATTCAAGAATAATTTTCCTTCTAAAATTCTTCACGTAAGCATATACATCTAGTAGCATGCAACATGTAATATGCTTAATTACTAAGGTAACAATTAGAAAGGTAGTGGCAGATGCCCATTTATACAATGATAGAATATGTTTTCCTCTCCAACACTAATTAAACCTTTAGGCTATATATATATATATATATATATATATATATATATATATATATAGGAATTTAAATAGGTAGATATTTTGACATGTGGCAGCCCACTAATCTTGCAACAATGTTGGTGCCATCTCCTCCACTGTACACGTAGGAGTGGAGTTGGTGAAACAACATTATTCTTATTCCAATTTGTAAATACTCGGGTATTGCATAGGTTCGTGGTAAAATAAATATCATATTTTAAATATGCCATAATTAATAGAAAATTATTTTGGATAAAACCTCTATAAAATAATAATATTATTTTAAAATATTTAGATTAACTATCTCCGTTTAAAAATTAATAGGTTATAAAACTTATTATAAAGTAGTATAGCTATATCATAACTAAAGAGTTTTATCATCATCATCATCATACCCAGTGTATTCCCACCAGGTGGGGTCTGGGGGGGGTAAAGTGTACGCAATCCATACCACTACCTCAGAAGAAGTAGAGAGGTTGTTTCCGATAGACCCCCGGCTCAGAACCGATAACAATAACAATCAAAGATCATTAAAAAAATAAGACAGAAATCAGAAATCATGAGAGTCATAAAACAATCCTAAAAATCATAAATCTAAATCATAAGAATCATATAAATCCTAAGAATCGTAAAAGTCATAAACAAAAATCATAAATCGTAAAAAAATCATAAATCGTAAATCATACATCATAAATCATAATTCATAAATCATAGATCATAGATCTCAAATATACCAGCAAACACTCTTCCCTGCTAAAAAACGGCCACCTTCCTACCTACTATTCCTCTACCCTAATCCGCGTCCTCCATATCTTCCTATTAAGGGTCATGTCCTCTGTAAGCTGTAATTGCTCCATGTCATGCCTAATCACCTCCGTCCAATATTTCTTCGGCCTACCTCTACCCCGCCTAACACCATCCCCCGCCAGCCTCTCACACCTCCGTACCGGGGCGTCCGCGCACCTCCTCTTCACATGTTCGAACCATCGCAACCTCACTTCCCGCATCTTATCCACCACCGACGCCACTCCCAACTTCTCTTGAATAATCTCATTTCTAACTCTATCACTCCTGGTAAGTCCACACATCCCTCGCAACATCCTCATCTCCGCTACCTTCAATTTTTGGGTGTGGGAGTTTTTAACTGGCCAACACTCGGCTCCATATAACATGGCCGGGCGGACGGCCACTCTGTAAAACTTACCTTTAAGCTTCAGGGGCACCTTCTTATCGCACAAAACTCCCGAAGCGAGCCTCCATTTCCTCCACCCTGCACCAATACGCTGCGTGACATCCTCGTCAATCTCGCCGTTCCCCTGAATCATAGACCCCAGATACTTGAAACTCTCCCTCTTCTGAATGGCCTGGGAGTCCAGCTTCACTACCGCTTCAGCTTCATGCCTCGAATCGCTAAACTTACACTCCAGGTACTCTGTCTTAGTCCTGCTCAACCTAAATCCTTTAGACTCAAGGGTCTGTCTCCAAACCTCCAACTTATCATTCACTCCTCCCCGGGTCTCGTCAATCAGTACCACATCATCAGCAAACAGCATACACCAAGGCACCTCCCCTTGAATACGTCGCGTCAAAACATCCATCACCAAGGCAAATAAGAACGGACTAAGAGTCGATCCCTGGTGCAACCCTGTCAACACGGGAAAGTGCTTTGTATCCCCTCCTACCGTCCTCACCCTCGTTTTCACACCTTCGTACATGTCCTGGATTGACCTAGTGTACGCCACGGGCACACCTTTAGCCTCCAAACACCTCCACAGAATCTCCCTAGGGACTTTGTCATATGCCTTCTCAAGATCAATGAACACCATATGCAAATCCTTCTTCCTCTCCCTAAACTGCTCCACTAATCTCCTTACCAGGTGAATGGCCTCAGTAGTCGAGCGACCTGGCATGAAACCGAACTGATTCTCTGAGATAGTCACTACCCTCCTCAGTCTCCATTCTACCACTCTCTCCCAAACCTTCATAGTATGGCTCAACAACTTGATACCCCTATAGTTGTTGCAACTCCGAATGTCCCCTTTGTTCTTATATAGCGGGATCATCGTGCTCCATCTCCAAGATTCGGGCATCTTCGCTTCCCCAAAAATGATGTTAAACAACCTTGTCAGCCACTCTATACCTGGCCCGCCAGTGTACTTCCAGAAATCCACCGGGATCTCGTCGGGCCCAGTCGCCCTACCCCTACGCATCCTAAGAATAACACCCTTGACCTCTTCCACCTTGATACGCCTACAATAAACATAATCGCGACGCCTCTCTACGTGTTCCAAGTCCCCCAACACAAGACTTCTGTCCCCCTCGTCATTCAAAAGTTTATGAAAATAGGACTGCCACCTTCTCCTAATGAGGGCATCCTCCATCAACACTTCGCCATCCTCCCCCTTGATGCATCTCACTTAGTCAAGATCGCGGGCCCTCCGCTCCCTGGCCTTGGCCAACCTATATAACTTCTTATCCCCTCATTTCTCCTCTAAGACAGCATATAAACTCTCAAAAGCTGATGTCTTTGCCGCCGTAACCGCTAATTTAGCCTCTTTTCTGGCTAGCTTATACTCCTCCCTACTCGTCCGTCTCTCCTCGTCATCCTTGCTCTCAACCAACTTAGCATAGGCCGCCTTCTTAGTCTCCACCTTCCTTTTCACTTCTGCGTTCCACCACCAGTCCCCCCGGTGTTTGCCAGATCGTCCTCTTGAAACCCCCAACACCTCTCTAGCGCTCTCCCTGATACAACTGGCAGTCGTCTCCCACATACTATCCACATCTCCTCTACTCTCCCACGCTCCCATATTCGTTAGCTTCTCCTCTATTTTCAAAGCACTAGTCAAAGTCAAGCTACCCCACTTAATCCTGGGCCGATCCTCCACGCCCCTCTTTTTTCTGCCTTTCTTGATTTCCAAATCCATCACCAACAGCTTATGCTGGGCTGAAAGGTTCTCACTAGGTATGACTTTACAGTCTTTACATACCGCTCTATCCCCTTTCCTAAGGAGCAAAAAGTCTATCTGAGTCTTGGCCACCGAACTACGAAAGGTAATGAGGTGCTCTTCCTTCTTCGGGAAGCTCGAATTCACCACCCACAGCCCAAAGGCCCTAGCAAAATCCAAAAGTGTGGTACCTCCTTCATTCCTTACCCCAAAACCAAAACCTCCATGCACCTCATCATAACCTCTCGATAAAGACCCAATATGCCCATTGAAGTCCCCTCCTACTAACAGCTTCTCAGTGCTCGGAATGCCTCTCACCACCTCTTCCAACACCTCCCAAAAGCTCTTCTTCTCCTCCTCATCCAAGCCTGCTTGCGGTGCGTAGGCACTAACAACGTTCCACGTAAACCCTCTCATGACCAACTTAATCGACATCAACCTATCATTGACCCGCTTAACCTCCACCACCTGCCCCCTGAGCTCATCATCTACTAAGATCCCTACCCCATTTCTATGCCTCACACTACCAGAGTACCACAACTTATACCCATCCACGTCCCTCGCCTTAGAGCCTACCCATTTAGTCTCCTGGACACACGCTATACTAATCCTTCTTTTTCTAAGAATTTTCACGAGCTCTACGGACTTCCCTTGAAGAGTCCCTATGTTCCAAGATCCAACTCTCAACTTAGAAGTTCCCTTATCCCACTTACCCCTAGTACCCCCCGCCCCCGAACTCAACCCTAGGCCAGACCCTAAACCCGCCCTCACCGTAGACCCAGGCCCTAAACCCGACCCCAACCCGGACCCCGACCTATGACATGACCCTAGTCTACCATCGACCACCATAACCACTACTCAGCCCAAAAAGAAAGGAGGGCAATTAGGCTAAAGGCGCTACGTGAAAAAAATATACAAGGTACAAAATAAAAGGAAAAAAAACACGATTCAACAGCGTATGCCAAACAGCCAACGGCCCTAAACCAAATTACTAACACGCAAGTTTATTCAACAACAGTCAGTAACAAGGATTAAAACTACCCGAGAAAGCAGGAAGTCCACAAGACAAAGAAACTAAGAGAGGTATGCCAGAGATATGAAAGAACTACGAAATGCAACGAGTGCACCTGGCCCGGCGAGAGTGTGGAGTGAACCTCAATCAGCTGCTGATTCCGCCCCTAAAAATTGGTCGCTGGAGAAATGTACGGCCCGAGCTGCCTTCGATGATATGCATGGCTTGTTGTACCTGAAAGTGGTTACAAAGCAAAAGAAAAAAGAGAGAAGAGAGAGGCAGGAACAGAAAAAGATCTGTACGCAGGAGACGTCGCCGGAAAAGACTCCGGCGACTGCTTTCCCTGTCAGATCTGGGCCCTACCGTTCAGATCCGCAAGGATAAATATCAAAAACATTTTTGAAAGGTAACTAACTATATCTTTTTACCAAATTCTAATTTAACTTAAATATTTCGCAGCACGCTCGGTATATATAATATTCTTAAACGAACTACCCAAAAATCGAACTGTCAGTCCCAGCAAGTCATAATTAACTTGGGGCAGTTATAGAAAAGCTTTAAACACCGAGAATGCACAAAAATAAGGGAAATAATTGGGAGGGTCCTGCCTAATCTGTATCAGTGTATCACATCATAACTAGCGATAAAGATGATAGAAATAAGAGACTTCGATTCACGATATCTATCATATATATATATATATATATAATAACCTTGAGAAAGCTTAGTAGTGAAATATTCTTGTAGGACTTGATAACAAATTGACTTAAAACTTATATTGCATAAGAGATATCAGGATTACTCATAGTAAAATATATAAGTGATTCAACCAGGCGTTTATATAAAGTTTGATCTCCAAAAAACTTTGCTTTCATTTTTTTGTATTCCGTATTTGCTTTCATTGAAGTATGAACCTTCTTATCATCAGTCAGACAATTTAATTGAATAATATCTTCTCCATACTTCTATTGACTCAATTAAATGGCTTCTTTTTCATAAATTACCTCCAAATTCAAAAATTATGTTAGTTTTTCTAGGTTTTTCATTTTGAACGAGGAGTGTAACATATTTTTAAAATGAGAGATTTCAAGTTCATCATTTCATTTGATAATCACGACATCTATATAAATGAGGAGAATAGTGATAACCCTGAGCAAAGTTGAATAATGAATCTCAAAGTATTTGATAATGAATTGGCTTAACACTTGTACTACAAAAGAGATATCAAGACGATTCATAGTAAGATATATAAATGATTCAACCAGAAGTCTATACAAAGTCTGATCTCCAAAAAGCTCTTCTTCCATTTTTTTTGTATTCAGCATTAGCTTATATAAGAGTATAGACCTTTTAATGCTCAGATAAGTTGAATAAAAAATGAGATACAAAATAATACATGAAGAAATTGTAGTATATTTCAATAATTAGAACAGTAGGATATACATTGAATTTATACAAAAAAGAAAGTCTCAATCGTCTCCTAATTATTAGCCTAATAATAAGAGGAGATCCTTGGTTAAAAGGGATATCCCTGATTTGAAATGTTAATTAAGGTATAGTCAATAATTAATAGATGTATCTATTTTAACTATGTTTGGAAAGGGTTATATTTTAGCCAGATATATTCAATCTAATTTAAACGCGTGCTATATAACAAGTTTAACAATCACGCACCCTCTACTATATTATTATCCATATTTTATTTTTTGGTAACGACAAAATATTATTAATAAGTTGAAATTAGAACAATTATTAGGTGTTTGATAGAGCACGACAATTTTCAAGTCGCATCAAATAGTTACAAGTCAAAGTAATAACTTTCTCGACAAAATACTTTTTCTCTTTGTCAGATAAATATAGTTTTGCGAGAGAAAGAAAATAATCGAGACAAATAAGCAAAAATATTTGGATTAATAAAGACGTTGTCTTAATAAATCATGTTTATGTCAAATAATAATTTCAAAAACACCAGGATAAAGTTGAATGAGATTTATTGAAGTTTTGCTAAAATTTGATATGATTAGTAAATTGAAATAAATATAATTAAATATTTATTTAAGTTATATTCACTACTGGAAATTAGGGCTATGGCAACGATCAATTAGCAACGGTTGTACAACCGTTGCGGTAAACAATCAACTGCAACGGTTTTAACCGTCGCATATTATTGTTGAATCTAATAGAACATTAAATAAAAAAAACCGTCGCATAGTCTCCACAACCGTCGCATAAAATATGTCTATTGTAACATAAATTATAACCGTCACTATAGAGTATCTATAGCTACGGTTAGTTTATGCTAAAAATGAGAATACCCGGGAATTTTCCCTCCACTTCTTTAGTTTACCCGCTATTTTTAATTTATTCAGTAAAAAAAAATTAAAAAAGACAAAATTGGTATATTAGGTTAGGACAACCCATTTCCATCATTTTGCTCTCTTTAACACTAAAAAAATGGAGTCCAGAGCTTTGAGCTAACAACCATGGCAAATCGTCTTCTCCATCATCACCGATTTGTCTGAGCTAATTTCCATCTCCGGGAAGGCATCTTTTCTGGCTTTACTGTCTTCTCTGAGCTTTGCTATTTCTCTGAGCTAATTTCCATCTCTGCCAAGTCATCTTTTTCGGCTTTACTGTCTTCTCTGAGCTTTGCTGTCTTCTCTGAGCTAATTTCCAGTGAAAGGTCTCTGTTGAAAGGTTTTCTTCTCCGATTCTAGTTCTCCAGTGAAAGTTCTTCTTCTCAGGTAGGTCTTCTTATCCGTGAAAGTGTTTATTTTTGTGGATTTTCTTCTCCGAATCAATTATTATGTTTGTGGGTTTTCTTCTCCGTTGAAACTGTTTGCATGTAAGAATCAATGGACCTGTTGTATCTAATTTGCCTTGCATGTACTATTTTTTATAATCAAAAGGGTTTTTTGAAAAAATCCTAAAGAATACACAAATGAGTTTCTATGAAATCTATGCTAATGTTCTAATTTATGTCTGTAATATAATCTATTTGAGGTTCAGAATTTTGTTTATGTATTACTTATATTTTGATAATATATACACTAAAATCACAGAAAAAAAGATAAATTACGTTTTGGCTTCTTTTTTTTGGGGGGGGGGGGGGAGGGGGGGAGGGGAGGGGAATTTTGTTCGGATTTTAGAAAGATTTTGTGGTCTGATTTGTTTTGTTAGCTGTTTCTGCTGGATTTGATTTTATCTTGGTTTATCATTTGGATTTATTTGAGTCATTTTTCAATTGTTAATTGTGTTCGTTCAAATGTTGAGGGAAATGATTCTAACAATATTGTTTGAGTACTAGCTTTGCTATTTAAGGTTATTTGAACCTTTTTTATTAAACAAACTAACTATAGTTTTTTGTGTTGCGTTTCTTGAAGTAGGATGATCCGTGATAAATTACATACTATCTTAGGTAGTGTTTTGCCTTTTGCGATAGAAACATAGAACACTAAGAACTCTTCTATTCTTTATCTGACCAAACCATCCAACTGATAGTGGTATGCAGCTGACCTCAGCTAACCTCAGATATATCTGACATTGAATCTTGAAATTTATGACTACTCAGTGTCAGGCTGCTGGACCGTACAATTTCATTACGAGTAGCTTAGAAACTTATTGAATTCATTCATGACCTCTAATTTCTTGTATTTTCTTATAGCTGAAGGGCCTTCCACTAGAAAAACAAGAGGCAAAACACAGATGCACAAGGTACATGGCCGACAAGAGAAAAAACTGATCATACTAAATGGGGAACATCAACCTGTTGGTCCTACTGATGAAGTTGTAACTGAGTTAAGCAGCTTCCTAGGCATATTGGCGAGGACTGCGACCCTTCGCCCATTTGATATATTTGATTGGAGGCACATAGACACTAAAAAGGATTTATGGGATTATATCAAGGTTCGAAGTTCTCAATATTTAATTATTTCTAAAATTATTTTACATATATTCCCTAACCGAATGTCACCAACTTGTAGTCAAAATATAATATTCCTGATGCGGCAAAAGGTTGGTCTTTAGAAAGAATTCGAGAAGCTTGGAGAAAGCACAGATCTGATTTGAAGGAAAATCATTATGATCCATATGAAAATGATGAAGTTCGAATGGCCAAAAGGCCCGAAAATATTCCAGAATGTCAATTTAAAGAGCTCCTTATATATTGGAAGTCTGAAAAATTCAAGGTAAAACGTATTTCAGTATCTGCGATCATATTACTGTTAGTGCTACATTCTGAGCCCTTTGTTACTTTAGTTAATGTTATTGGTTCATTTTACAGAAAAATGTCTAAAACAAATACTGAGAATCGAAAGAAGCTGATGAATCCACACACTGCTGGCAAAAGAGTTTTGCTTTAATTCGCAACAAATTGGTGTGCTCTCTTATTTATTATCGAGTTTTAACTGGTCATTTTAAGAAATTTTTTATATTTGATATTCATTTTTATATGACTAGGAAAAAGAGAAGGAGGGAACTGTGTCACTTAAGGATATGTTTGTGGCCACAAGAGCAAGAAAACCTGATCGTACATACAAGGCCTCAAATGAAAACACCACTAGTAAAATTGTATGAAACTTATCTATTTTCAATTTTATATTCATATCAATGATCAGTTCTTAATTTTTAATTACTTGAATGTGCTTTTGGATATGCTTTATTAGGCTGAAATGGAGGAAATTGAAACACAACAAGGTGCAAATGATCCGTCTGTTGATGCATTTTCAGCCGTCATGGGTACTGAACATCCGGGACGTCTAAGACTGTATGGAGGAGGGGTTACAAAGACTTCTTTGAAAAGAATAAATGACACTTCTGAACCAACGTTGAATGCCACTAATGATGTTGTGCAACAAATGCAAGAAAGGATGCAAAATTTGGAGGACCAAATCGAGGAACAAAAGAGAACCATTCGACAAAAAGTTATTGCAGATGTAATTGCTCAATTTCAGCGTGCAGGATTAATTGATCCTAAGATACTAGAAGCATTGTACATTCCTTCACCAAGAGAATCTACTTCTGCACCCGCGGCTACAGGGAAAAACAATCAAGGTTAGTGTCGCTACTTCCTCCTCTTCCTCTCCCTCCTTCTCCTCTATTTAGTCTTCTTCTTCTTCATCATCTTCTCCTCCTCTTCTTATTATTTCTGATGTGACTCTATTATTTTTTTCCTTCTCTTCTTATCTGTTGCTGCATAGCCAAGAGGCAATAGACATGAAAATATTAATGGACTGTCATAGTGGTTTGGGATTCATAGGATTCACTTGGCTTCACACAGATGTAAAAGGTACTTAATAAATATTCTAAAGAAAAGAAAGAAAGGCTTGTACATGAGATTTCACATCTTTCTTTCACTTGGACTCTAATTTACTTAGCCCACCAAATACAAAGTTCTGGAAAATGGAATGCTGGACACACATGTTCAAGTCGATGTAACATAAATATGTCTATGTTGAAAAGCAACCGAGTTTAAATCCAGATAAAAGAGGAGAGTCGTGACAGATAGAACATAACAGACACAGAAGATAAATATCACATAAGTAACTTAACTAGCTAGTTTGAAACTGAAGTGTACATGATTGATTAATTAGAACAAGGTTCCTGCAAAATGCACCTAATAATGTTCTCGGAAGTGCTGATTCTGCCCTCCAGAAATAGATGGACCGTAGAAGACGAGTGTCCAGTGTTCGTGACTACTATAAATATGTTCAATCTTCTCAATTAGAACAAGAAGGTATATATGATTATATATGTTTAATCTTTAAGAGCTGCGACTCTTTATTATGTGTTCAACGATCAATTCTGCAAGATAATACCAATTGGAATTCCAAAGAAATTTCATCTAATGTAAAAAAAGATAAAGATGTTCAAAGTAGTCCAACAATTATACCTCAACTCCAAAGCAGTGCCTCTTCTATAGGATGAACTGGTAAATTTTGGCTCCTTTCACTATTTTGCTGATATTGTTGTTGTTGTTGGATTGTATTAGATAGTTCCTGTGTAATTACTTGAAAACATGAATATAAATTGCTGAGAACATTGACTATTTCAGTAATACAAACCTATAGTTTAGGTGGATGTGAACTATTCAGTTCATGTGTTGTTTTATATCTCTGTGTGTTAGTGCTCTATTTTAATTTTGAAGCTGGAGTTCATCTGTGAAGAGGTTTGAATCAAAATCAATTCTCAAGTATTCAAATAATAATAACAGGAACCTACAGTTTAAATGACTCCCTTATTTGTAATCATGTTTGAAGGCAGTAAGGTCACCAGGGATAGAACTTTAATCATCCAGGTGATAGTGAAATGTTTAGACCATCGTAACATAATCTACTTCAACCTCACTTGTCCCACGAAATAGAAATCGACTCCAAAAATATGTTGGTGTTCTGTGTTTGAGCTTAACTTGAATTCTGAATTTTCTGAAGGAATTGAGGTTTGTTTCTAGGTTAGGGGATAATCTCCATTTTGTTTCTATTATTTGGGGGACTGTACATCTGCATCTTTGAATATCTCAAATCTTAAAATGATGTTTATTTGATTGTCGCTATTGTGTCGTATTAGAAAGTGAGTCTGCCTACTCTCTTTGTATAGTTTAATTAATTCCTCCATTTCTTCTTATATTTACATGAACCCCAGTACGAACAATGGAATTCAGCTCTGGCTGATTAAGCTAGAATATTCCAGTGTCTAACTAAGTTGTTTGATATCGTGGCTTGAGAAATATTGAATGAAATACGTGATGAAGTTAAATTTTAGCCAGGATGTTGAGAGTTTGTACTCCATTTAAGGTTTTGCTTGATTATTCAATGTTTGAAATTCTGATTTGAGTTACTTTTGTTACTGAGAATTGTGTTTGACTATAGGTGGAAGAGCTTATGGTGTAGTTTAACATCATTCATTGTTAAAAGATAATTGGAAATTTCTTGAGCTTCTGTCCCTTAGTCAAAACATTGAATCAAGACTTTGAGAAAGTTGATCGAGTTTTAAGTGAACTTCTGAGATCCAATTGGTTTTTATGTGTGTAAAGCTTTTGCTGAGGATTTAATTCTTGAATTGGTATAGTTAGAGTAGTTCTACCTAATTTTACGAATTTTGTTCAAGTCTTGAGCTGCAGAATCTTTATTGAACTGTCTTATAAAAATTTTTGAGAGTACTGATTGGTCGGGGGTACACTTGAAGATTGAACAGACCTTTATTGAACTGCATCATACTGAATATGATTAGCTGAGAACTATTTCGGAAGATTGAGACTGATTTGAAGTGAATTAAATATTTTTGGGTTGAGTTTCTGAATTGAGTTGAAATTTTTTACACTGAAGCTTCTGGTCTTAGTATATTTATATATGACTTGCAAGCTTTTATTAATTATTTTCTATTATCGTTGTAGGTGATGACATTGAAGATGGGAACGAAAGCGATGAACTAGACTTGACCTAAGAGATCGATAAGATTGGCTTCATGTTACATTGTTGAAAAATTTGACCAAGTTTCAAACATCTTTTATTTTTGAACATTGAAAACTTATGTTTTGCTTTTTTTGAATGTTCAAAAAATATTTGATTTCTTGGTTGTAATTTTGAGAATGAATAATTTCATTCTACTCGATCTTGATCGGCTTATATATATATATATATATATATATATATATATATATATATATATATATATTATGTTATGCTTTATCAAATGATTGCAATAGCATAATACTGTTCGATAGCCTAGTAAATAATAGTTGCAGTAGCCTAATAAATGATTGTTGCAATAGCCTATAAATAACTATTGAAGTTGCCTATAAATAACTGTTACCATAGACTATAAATAACTGTTCCAGTAGATTATAAATAATTGTTGCAATAGCCTATAGAAAATCGTTGTTGTAGCCTATAAATAACCGTCGCAATAGCCAGGGTGTAATGGTTCGAACCATCGCGTTAGATCAATATAAATGTCGCAATAGCATATTTATAACCGTCGCATAAAGATCTATATGGACGGTTTGTAGTCGTCTCAATAGATAGTCAACCGTCGCAATTCTTTTGGACCAAAAACCGTCGTGATAAATGCATGTATGGCGACGGTAAGAACACCGTCGAAAATAACCGTCGCAGTAGAGCTACTGTGATGCCTTTAGTTGTAGCGGTTGTGTAAACCGTCGCCATATCTCTAAAATGGTTTGGACATCTATGGGGACGGTAATGGAACTGTGGCCATACACCTAATTTCCAGTAGTGTATTTAAGACTTACAAACTGTAAAATTGAATGGATAACTCCTCCAATAACATTAGATCGATAAATATATTATTTTACTGAAATAAGTTTGAGCCAAACAGTAATTCTGGAAGCACTTGATCAGGTTGTGTGACTTAGTGAAATTCTATTTAAGTTCGATATAATTAAGTAATTAAATTTAATTGGATATAATCACCTATTACTGAAATTATATTAGAAATTCACATGTAGATATGCAGTACAAAATCGAATTGAATGGTTAACATCTCTAATTATTCTTTGATATTGTTATAACAAATTTCAGCTCGTGATAAAAATAACTACTACCATCTATGAAATTTAAGCACACTAATAAATTTGTGGCTAAATTATTTCGTCATGATAAATAATTATGATTATTATTAAGTCAACTATTGCTATAAGATTTTAGTACTCAAAGCAAAAACAATTATTTAGCTACAATATTTTGTTTAAATAAACTTTTTTCATGGCTAGAGGTCACTACTGCTATAACAAATTTCAGCACGTGGCAACAATGAATAATTAGCTACGGAATTTTATTGAGTAAAAATTCTATGTCTATATAATTTGATTCTTACAATAATTTTTTATAACTTGAAGTAAAAATATTTAATTAGCCATAATATTTTATTTTAAATATTTATTGTAGCTGAAAGATTATTATTACTACAATAAGTTTTAGTCCATAGCAAAAATTAATAATTAAATACGAAATTTTATCATAGCAAAAAATACGTGGCTATATCATTTAATTATTACCACAATTTTTTACAACTTGAAGCAAAAAAATTTATTTAGCCACAGTATTTTGTTTCAAATAGTTTATTGTGGCTACAAGATAACTATTGCCACAATTCTTTACAACTTGAAGTAAAAAAAAAATTATTTAGCTACAATATTTTGTTTCAAATAGTTTATTATGGCTAAAAGATTACTATTGCTATAATAATTTTTATCGTGTAACAAAAACTTATGACTAGCTATAAAATTTTATTCTAATAATAAAATTATAGCTATTTAGGCAATTATTGTCACGAATGTTAGTAATTGTAGTTAAAATGAGAAATCAACTTCGTCAATTTGATTTTCGTAGCTAAGAAATTTTACGAATTTATAAATAGCTACGAAATTTGAATTTTTGTGGCTATTACTAGGTAATAGCTATGATTTTTAAATTCATAACTTAGATTTCGTAGCTATAAATACGTTTTGTTATAGTGAATTTCCTTCATTTGCAAGAGAGTCAACTACCGAACTTTGTTCATAAACTATGGTTAATATTCGGGCATCACATTATTTTCATCGTTGACTTGCATTCATGGATCGAATTAAAATAATTTGCGTGTTTCTTTTTTTTTTTTTGAAAATTCTGTTGCCTAAATTGAGTCGACTTCAATCTCAAGTGACCGTAGATTTTGTTTTAGAGCTAGTTTAAGACCATATATAATTTCTCCATTCAACCTTACAAATAAATAAAAATATATAGCAAATGTATATTTTCATTTATTAAAGTTGTTTATTATTAAAATTCAAATATACTATCATTTACCTAGCTTAATTAAATTCAAATGAAAACAAAAATTAAAACACCAAAAATATAACATTTACTTTTGAGCAACCCAGATTAATTTTAGACCCGCCCTCCACCCGCAAAAAAAATAAAAATAAAAATTCTTCCACATTACGACCATGATAAATATCTATGTACATCAACGTTTCTATGAAATCAAATAATTTAATTTAATAAGAATATTAACATAATAATAAATATTATTACTAACCATATTTAAATAGTAATTAATTTGAACAAGGAATACTCAAAGTTTTCACCAATCGAGTAAAACCATGGTGGAAAAACATAACATACTCAAAGTAATTTGCTCTACTTTCTCCGTTTACTTTTATGTGTCATGTTTTATTTTATAAGGGTCAATTCAATTAATTTTTTAAGTTAAATTGTATTAAATTACTTTAATATTTTAAATTTAAATATAAATATTCAAAAATTATGAATATGAAAAATATTATAAGTTATAATCTTTTTATATTAATATCATAAAAAATAAATTTAAAATATTAATTAAAATTTATAAAGTTTGACTTTGAATAAATATTACTATGACAAATAAAAATAGACGGAAGGAGTATTTGGTCCAAAATTTGAGAGTAATCCTATACATGCCCCATTTGCTTCCCACCTCATTTATTACATTTTTACCCTATTGGGATAAAATCTGACAAGAGTTTATTCATATCTGTTGAGTAATGAATAAGTAATATTTAAGAGTTTATTCATATCTGTTGAGTAATTAATAATATTTTTATTTTATATATATTTTAATTTATTTGTCATATTTTTTTAATCCATTTAAAAAGAAATAATTTTTTTAATAGTTTTTAAATTTTAATTTTTTATATGATATATTTAAGATCATAAAATTAAATAATTTTTTGATATGTTTAATATAATTTTTAATTTAAAATTATATATTTAAAAATCTTTTTTATTTTTTTAAATTTCAAATCAAATCAAAATATGTCAAATAAATTTAAAAGGGAGCATATCAGTTTTATTACTTTCTAGTTCTTATACTTTGCTGACCAACTGACAACCAACTCACAACAAGCCATAAATCCCCCCTAAGCCAAGCCAAGAAGCCAACTAAGCCATCAAAGTCCATTCACACCCAAAACTCAAAAAAAGCAAAATTTCATAAATAGAAAAGGGAAAAAGCCAAAATAGTTTTCTTTGTTTGGCTAATAGTGATATTAAATTACAAGAAAGCCCTAAAATGAAAAAATAAAATAAAAATTAATACTTCTCCATTTTTTTTTACTTATCACTTATTTTTTAATTAAATTTTTATTTATTATTTTTAATATATTAAAAAAAAATTCTTATTTTATTTTTAACATTGATTATTTATTTTTTAAATTAATTTTAAGATATACTCCCTCCGTCCCATTTTATGTGTCGCTATTTTCTTTTTGGTCCGTCCCAAAAAGAATGTCATCTTTCCTTATTTGGCAACAATTTAATGACATCATTCCCATTTTATTCTCATTGGGTTTCACTTAATAATAAAAGACAACTAAAAGAAAAACATTAAAGTGACTTTAATAGGGGCAATTTTGTAAACTTTATAGAGTCATCATTTATTTCTTAAATTCTGTGTTCGGTCAAAAAGCGACACATAAAATGGGATAGAGGGAGTAATAATAAATATTAATTAATAGAGATATTATGAAAAAATAATTATATTTTTTTAACAAATATGACAAGTTAAAATATGAGAAGTAAAAACGAACGGAGGAAAACATTTAAGTAAAGAAGTGTAAGTGAGCACATTTATAGGCCACCCCTCCCCTTCTCTTTTCTCTCACTCTTTGTGCCACTGCTGCTCTTTGTTGAGTGTTAGCTCTTTCTTTTTCGTTCTTTAACTCTGAAATATAGAGGAAAGCAGAGAAGTGATAATGTCTTCTACCCTCCACCCCTGAAACAAACACCTTCTCTTTTTTCTCCTCCCTTTTTCCCTTTTGCTCAAGTCTGTTCTTGTTTTTCTCTTTACAGTTTGCTCTGTATATGTTTGGCAGAACCCCATCTGAGGAAAAAAAAGAATGCTGAAAGAGGGTGTTTGAGTTTTAGTGTGTGTGTGTGTGTGTAAATTCACCATTTCTGTGTTGATTTTTAGTTGTTTTTGCTTTCTTACCAGATCTATTAGTTAAGAAAATCCCCTGTTTTTCATTTTCAAGATTACCCCTTTTGTTTGTTTTTCATTAGCTTGGAGATATGAGTAAAGAAGAGTTCTTGAAGATCCAGGTACTTGGTTTTTCCCCTTAATTGGCTCATTTGAATGTGTATCTATTAATGTGCGTGTATAAGAGTGTGTGTGTGTTTGGTGTTAGTGTTTTTTTGAGTGGTGCTATAGGGGCTTTGCTTGAGTTTCTAACTCAAGATCCTCTGTTCCCATTTTCTAAATATTTTTTGTTTTTATGAATTGATTTGTATCTGTGTGAATGAAAGATCAAAACTTGTTTTACATTTTTCTGTGTATGTGTTCTTTGTTTTGTGTTTGAATGTTGGATGTTTCTGAGAAAGTTAATTACTTTACTCTGTTCTGTGTTGGCTGGCTTTGCTTGTGCATGCAGACTTGTGTCCTTAAAGTCAATATACACTGTGATGGGTGTAAGCATAAAGTCAAGAAAATCTTGCAAAAGATTGAAGGTATTTTTCCACCTTCCCCATTCCAAGACTCAATTTTTATTGCTTCTGAATATCCAAAAAATATGGTTTGTTTTGTACTTGTCCTTTTTCTGATTCTTGGTTTAATATCCAGGGGTTTATAAGACAAGCATAGATTCAGAACAAGGAAAAGTGACCGTTTCTGGAAATGTAGACCCTGCTACACTGATCAAAAAATTAGCCAAGAGTGGGAAACATGCAGAAGTATGGGGTGCTGCCCCCAAGGCCAGTAACAACAACCAACAAAATCAGCTTAATAATCAGTTCAAGAACATGCAACTTGATGGTGGTGGTAAAGGTGGTGGCAATAACAAGGGTCAAGGCCAAGGCCAAGTTCAGAAAGGTGGGAACAATCAGCCAAAAGGTGGAGGTGGTGGCGGAGGCGGAGGAGGAGGTCAAATGCCAAACCAGCACCAAATGCAGCAGTTTAAGGGGTTACAAGATCTGAAACTGCCCCCACAATTTAAGGACCTGAAACTTCCTCCTATGGGCAAAGACCAGAACCAAAAGACTGTCAAGTTTGCTGCTTTGCCTGCGGATGACTATTCGAGTGGAGATGACTTTGATGAGGATGATTTGGATGATGATGATGACTATGAATATGATGAGGATGAGTTAGATGATGAAATAGATGATATCCCTATGAATAAGATGAAGGCAATGATGGGTGCTAATCCTGGCGCTCAGATGAAGCTGCCCATGATGGGCGGTAATGGAGGAGGACCTCAGATGAAGCCGATGATGGGTGGTAATCCTGGAGCTCAGATGAAGCCGATGATGGGTGGTAATGGAGGAGGAGGTCAGATGCCTAATATGATGATGAATGGTCTTATGAATGGGCAGCACCCTCAGATTATGAAGGGTGGAAATGGTGGTGGCAATGCCGGTGGTAATGGGAAAAAAGGTGGTGGTAATGGTGGTGGAAACATCCCTGTACAGATTAACATGGGTGGAAATAATGGTGGTAAGAAAGGTGGTGGTAATGGAAATGGGGGAAATCAAAATCAAGGTGGAGGATTCGCTCAGAAGGGTGGTAAGAATGGTGGAGGGCAGCCAAATGGCGGTGGTGGTGGCCAGAACAAGAATGGTGGTGGTGCTGGCGGCGGCGGTGGTGGTGCTGGCCATCCTAACATGAATGGCAATGGGGCCAAAAAAGGAGGTGGAGGAAATGATGGGATGCAAGGCATGCCAAACAGGATGATGGCTATGAGTGCAGGTGGAAACATGGGCCAGTTGGGGAACATGCCTAATCCAATGGGCCAGATGGGCCAAATGGGTGGTCTTCCAGTGGGCCAAATGGGCAATCCAATGGGCCAAATGGGCAATCCAATGGGCCAGATGAGCAGTGTTCCGGCAGTCCAAGGCCTACCGGCAGGGGCGGCAATGGGTGGTGGTAATGGTGGTGGCTACTTCCAAGGTGCTGGTCCTGAGGTTATGGCTGGCAATCCTTACTACCAGCAGCAGCAGCAACAACAAATGGCAGCTATGATGATGCAGCAGCAGCGTGCCAACGGGAACGAAAGGTTTCAACCAATGATGTACGCTCGGCCACCACCAGCAGTGAATTACATGCCACCGCCTTACAACCCGTATTACTACGGCCCTCCACCACCTCCAAGTGATAGCTACAGCACCTTCTTCAGTGATGAAAACACCAACAGCTGCATTGTCATGTGAGAGGCTCTTAACATTTTGCTGAAACAAAGAGGAAAGTGGATGGTGGCTGCATTCAACATAGTCTAATGACTTTCTTAGTCTTTAATGCCATAGTATACAAAGGAGATGAATTTTCCCTTTGAACCTTACCTTAGCCTTGCTTTACTTTTTATTTTCTTAAGTTCCTTTTTTAATCCTAAGATTAGATTAGGGGTTTCATGATAGGTTTAATGGTATATGAAGTCTTTAATTAGGAAAGAGGGGGGAGGGACATGGATGATGTAAGTTGGGGATTATGGTTAGTCTTGGTCTCTCAAGGAAAGTGATGTTTGTATATGTTTTTTATGTATCTTTGAAGAGCAAAGGAAATAAAATTGGAAGAAAATCTTATCTTTTTTACATTATAATCTCTAAAATCTAATAATAGGAGGAATGTATACTATTTACTACTATCAATTAAGATGTGTGGCCATATCCCAATGATGGAGCTTCACTCTTTTTCACTAGTAGTATGTGATAGTTTAAAACAATTGGTCATCTCTCTGCTGCTGCTGCTCTTTTCAGTTATTATAGTGTCCTCCATTTTGTTAGTGAAATAATGGAGGGAGCCTATTATAGTGGGGGGTACATTGCCCTACATGCTCATTCATTATTATGGAATATGGATGAAACTTAGTTGGGACCCACTCTCTTTCTCTCTTCCTAAATGAGAAACTTTTTAATGCGTGAAAAATTCTTGATAGGAATTGCTTTGAGTTAATTATATATGTGAGATGTGACATTAGTAAATATCGGATAACAGATATATAATGAAAAGCAGAGAGCAATTCCTTCTTCATTTTTATACTGGTTAAGACATACTATTAGATTTACTATATCCAGTATTTTTGGATGGAATTTAGACTTGCCTGTTTGTCATATAGAATATATTTAAAAATATCTAGGTGTGTACTAAAACATTGCTTTAAATTTTATGAATAAGGAATTAAAAAAAGAAGAGAGTAGTGGGTGGGAGTGTAGGAGTAGCATAATTGGGTATAGTGGGTAAGGCAGATCCATGAATGTAAATGTGGCATACAGTAGCAAATATTAATTGACTTAATATACTATAGTGAGAGAGAGCATGTGATGAGTGATGGAGACAAGCTAACCACTTTTTTATATTCAAAAAATCTAACGGCGTTGACACTTCGACAGGAATTTCTCTGTGCAACACTTCACTCTTTTCCTTACTTTGACTAATATAGGTAAAGTATATAGATTTTTTTATAGTTGGGTAAAGACATTAAAATTATCCTAAATTATATTCGAAAAGTCAACTTCATACTCAAACTTATCTAGCGATCTATTACATTCTTAATTTTGTTTTAAGCGATATTGTTGGATAACTGAGGAAGCCCAATGCTTGACCCAAGAAACCTAAGGCCCAATTCAGCTAAGTAGGCTTAACTAGTTAGTTAGGAAATTAGAATCTATAAATATCCCTATTGTACAATATGACCGAAGGAAGCACATTTATAATTCTTCAATCAATGAGATATTTCTCTCCCTTCTTCTCCTCTTGCTGTATGCACTCTCTTATCTTTTTCTTCCTCATTCTTGAGGATCTTGAGCTCTAAAGGAGACTCAGTTCATGGTATCAGAGCCCGATCGATCGACGGCCGTTGTCGAAGTTAGCTCAGAATTTCTGCGATCAATTGCTCGGAATTTCTGCAATCAATTGCGTCTTCAAATTTGTGCATTTCTGGAACAGTCAGGAAAGTCGGTAATTCGATTTATACCTCTCATCAATTACTAAATTCAAGTGCGTTCAAAGAATTTCTGATTTGCTACGAAAAGTGCAAAGATTTTGAGATTCACTTGTGATAATTCATCCACTGAAAATGACTAATACTACTGGAAACCCTAGTAATACATCTGTTGGAGTTAACACTACTACTACTCAACCTGTTGATTACAATCATCCTCTCTATTTGCAATCCACTGATGTTAGTGGAGCATCAATTATTTCGTTTCAATTGAAAGGAAATGAGAATTATAATGTGTGGAGTAAGTCAATGAGGATTGCCCTACTAGGAAGGAATAAGCTAGGGCTAGTGGATGGAACTTGTAAAAAGGAATCTGTGAGTGAGAATTTAGGCTATCAGTGGGAGCGTGTGAATGCTATTGTTTTGTCATGGCTTATGAATTCTGTAGCAAGCAATTTGATTGGAGGTGTAGTATATGCCACTAATGCTCAAGCCGTATGGGAAGATCTAAAAGAAAGATTTGAGAAGATTGATGGCTCTAGAGCATTCAATATTCATCAAGAAATTTCTAGTTGTACTCAAGGCACACAAACAGTATCTGAATACTATACAAAGTTAAAGGATCTATGGGATGAGTTTGGCTCTATGATCCCTGCACCTAGTTGCAACTGTGAAAGGTCTAAAGAGTTTGTCATATACCTTCAGAGACAAAAGCTATATCAGTTCTTAATGGGACTAAATGAATCATATTCTCAGGTGAGAAGCCACATTTTACTACTCAGCCCTGTACCAAGTGTGAACCAAGCCTATGCTATGGTTATGAGTGATGAGAATCAAAGAGCAGCATCTGCAGCTTCTAGTTCTACAGGCCTGCTAAGTGCTATGACAAATAAGTCTCAAGGACTAGGAGAGTCTGATGCTATAGCTATGTACGCTAAGTCTGGAAATTCAAGGCTCAAAAAGAAGTATAATCCTAATTACAATCCAAATGCATTTTGTGATCATTGTAAGTTTAAAGGACATTACAAGGCTGACTGCTACAAATTGATAGGATATCCACAGGATCATCCTAAGTTCAATCAAAATGAAAAGTTTGAGCCGAGGCATGAGAACAAATCTAGATATAAAAGAGGAGGGGGACCTACTCCTTATAATGCAGCACACAATGTTATGGTTCAGGACTGGCAACAAGCAGGATATCCATCACCAGCTACTTATCCACAGTACTCTCAAACTGGATATTTTCCACAGCAAAATCAGTTGAGCAACTATGGCATTCCTGTTACTCCAAACTATTATGGACCTGCACCTACAAATCAGTATAGGATTGATGCTGGACCAAGGTTCGATCAACATATCTGTCAGATGATAGACAAGAATGAAACTGTTCCAACTCAAGAATCAGGACATATCAGCACTTCACACTCTGCAAACTTGACAGGTACTTGTAGTGCTCTAAATGTGTCAACTCATCCTTCTGAATGGATTATTGACTCAGGAGCAACTAATCATATGACCTCTGATTTGTCTTTATTAGATACTTCAACCCTTGTGCAATCTGAAAAATCTAAACAAGTAATATTGCCAAATGGTGAATTAACTAAAGTATCTCATATTGGTTCTAGTAGACTATCACCTAGAACAGACATCCAAAATGTATTCTATATGCCTCAGTTCAGGTTTAATCTGCTTTCGGTTTCAAAGATAACTAGACAATTGAATTGCTCAGTGAAGTTCTATCCTGATTTTTGCGTATTTCAGGATCTCTTCACTGGGCAGGTGAAGGAGATTGGTAAAGAAATAGATGGTCTCTACTACCTTGCAGGACTCAGTCATTCTAAAGCTTCAAGAGCTGATCATGGACTGACAAATGTAAAAAATGGTAGTGCATGAGGACATCAATCTCTGGCATAAAAGGATGGGTCATACATCTGCCGGCACCCTAAATAAACTACTGCCTATTAGTATTTCCAGTATTATAGAATCTTTGAATAAATGTACCGTCTGTCCCTGTGCAAAACAAACTAGATTACCCTTTCCTAAGAGTGTAACTACTACTGCTAAGACATTTGATCTGGTACATATGGATGTCTGGGGTCCATATAGAACTGCTACTTGTGATGGTTACAAGTCTTTCCTAACTGTTGTTGATGATTTTAGTAGATTTACTTGGATATTTTTGTTGAAACTAAAGTCTGATGTGTTCATGCATATTAAGAATTTCTTGATTTTTGTTAAAACTCAATATGGTGCATCTGTCAAAATCATTAGAACAGATAATGGAACAGAATTTGTAAATTCTGCATGCCATGATCTGTTTACTAGTTTGGGAATTGTTCATCAAAAAACATGTCCCTATACTCCACAACAAAATGGAGTAGCTGAAAGAAAGCAAAGACACATACTTGAAATCACTAGAGCAACAAGATTTCAAGCTCATATTCCCATTAAGTTTTGGGGTTATTGTGTACAGGCTGCTGTATATGTGATAAACAGGCTACCTTCACAGGTGATTGGTGATATCTCTCCATTTGAGAAATTAAATGGTAAAAAGCCATCTCTCTTACACCTAAGAATACTTGGTTGTTTATGTTTTGCAAAAAATCTTCAAGAAACAGACAAATTACAGCCAAAATCAAGAAATGCTATTCATATGGGGTACTCAGATACTCAAAAAGGTTATATACTATATGACATCTCTACCAAACAATTCCTAGTCAGTAGAGATGTAGAATTTCAGGAGAATGTATTTCCTTTCTCTAACATGAAAACAGGTGATACTTTCTTATTTACTCAACCTGATATCTCATATGACAATGATATCATACCTATGCCCTTTGAGTCTTCTTCTAGTAGTCAAGTGACAGGTGTGATCAACAACTCTCAGCCATCATCTGAGACAATCAGTACTCAGAATAATGAAGCATCAATTGAGGTTCAACCTGTGCCTGCTCAACAAAATACAACACAACCTACAAGGAGATCAACTAGAGGAACTCATCCCCCGTGTTGGATGAAGGAGTTTGTATCCCTAACTATAAATAATGAAACACCACATGCACTGTCAAAATACGTATCTTATGACTACTTAAGTCCATCTTACACTGCTTTTATATCTGCTATATCTCATATTACTGAACCAGCAACTTATGCAGAAGCTATAAAGGATGCACACTGGATTGAAGCAATGAAGGCTGAAGTTGATGCCTTGCAACAAAATAATACATGGGAACTTGTCAACTTACCACCTGGGAAAACCTCTATTGGATGTAAATGGATTTTCAAAGTAAAATACAGAGCAGATGGACAAATTGAAAGATATAAAGCTAGGCTAGTGGCCAAAGGTTACAGCCAACACGAGGGCATAGATTACCAAGAAACTTTTAGCCCGGTAGTCAAGATGGTTACTGTCAGATCAATCCTGGCTATAGCTGCAGCAAGAAAGTGGCATATACATCAAATGGATGTATATAATGCCTTCCTTCAAGGAGATTTACATGATGAGATCTACATGGACCTCCCACAAGGATTTCAAAGTCAGGGGGGACAGAAGCAAGTATGCAGACTCAAGAAATCCTTATATGGATTAAAACAAGCACCAAGACAATGGAATACAAAATTAGCTGAAACATTACTGAGGTTCAACTTTATCCAAAGTCAGTATGATCACTCACTTTACACTAAGAAATCAGATAAAGGATTCACTGCAGTGTTGGTCTATGTGGATGACATGCTCATAACTGGAAATAGCTTGGAATTGATCAACGAAACCAAGATTGCTTTACAAGAGGCATTCAAGATGAAAGATTTGGGTGAATTGAAGTTCTTCTTAGGAATTGAATTTGCAAGAGCTGAATCAGGTATTGTAATGCACCAAAGAAAATATGCACTGGAATTAATATCTGAAACAGGAATCAGTGGTTCAAGACCAGCTATTACACCTATGGATAGCAACATCAAGTTAACTACTAAAGATTATGACCAACATATAGTGAAGGTCATTCAATCAGCTGCAGACAAGAGTAAAGACACTGAAGAAATAGATGAAGTTATACAAGATCCGTCAAGCTACCAAAGACTAATTGGGAAGCTACTCTATTTAACAGTAACGAGACCTGACATAGCCTATAGTGTGCAAACACTGAGTCAGTTTCTACAACAACCTAAAAAATCACACATGGAAGCAGCACTGAGGATAGTTAGATATATCAAACAACAGCCTGGATTGGGAATATTAATGTCAAGCAAAAGAAAGGATACAATTTCAGCATTTTGTGATGCTGACTGGGCGTCATGTTCAGTAACAAGAAGATCAGTCACAGGGTTTATTATTAAACTAGGAGATTCACTTATATCATGGAAGTCAAAGAAGCAAAATACTGTCTCAAGAAGTTCAGCAGAAGCTGAATATAGGAGCATGGCAAATACAGTATCTGAGTTAGTATGGCTAATTGGACTGATGGAAGATCTTGGAGTTAAGTTGCAATTACCTGTATGTATTCACAGTGACAGTAAATCAGCAATACAAATTGCAGCCAATCCTGTGTTTCATGAGAGGACAAAACACATAGAGATTGACTGTCATTTCATAAGAGAAAAGATTCAGAAAGGTCTGGTTAAAACTGAGTATATTCCTACTAAGGAACAACCTGCAGATCTTCTCACAAAAAGTCTAAGTAAATCACAACATGATGTTCTTATGTCCAAGCTAGGAATGATCAATCTTTTTGCACCACCTAGCTTGAGGGGGGCTGTTGGATAACTGAGGAAGCCCAATGCTTGACCCAAGAAACCTAAGGCCCAATTCAGCTAAGTAGGCTTAACTAGTTAGTTAGGAAATTAGAATCTATAAATATCCCTATTGTACAATATGACCGAAGGAAGCACATTTATAATTCTTCAATCAATGAGATATTTCTCTCCCTTCTTCTCCTCTTGCTGTATGCACTCTCTTATCTTTTTCTTCCTCATTCTTGAGGATCTTGAGCTCTAAAGGAGACTCAGTTCAGATATTATTACCACCTTAGAAGGTGACATGGCAAAGCAAGTGCATTCACTTTCCTAAGGTGCGTGAGAAGCTGAAAAAAACTCTTAAAATGACACACTTACACAAGTGACATTATTTTGTTGGTCATTATATAACTAATTAAGTATTCTTTCTTCTTTTTAATACATTAATTATAATAATTCTCTTTCTTATTTATCATTTTATCTGTGGGGCTCAATTTTTAAAAAACTTTTCTTTTTCCTTCTTTTTGGGTTCTTCTTCGTCAGCTCACTATCCCAAATATTTCTTGACTTCATCTACCATGGAAGCATCTCAACCTTACTCCTTGAAAATTTTGAAAAAGAAACTCTAAGAAAAAAAGAAAGGAGTGAAAAAGATATGACTTTCATCAAAATGTTCATGGTGTTTAATTTATTCATGAAGTTCATAATTTTTTTGGGTCAAACTCATCGGAGAAGACCACAGAAAAAAATAATTGCGGAAGACAATGACTCCTACTAGAAATCTCATGATATTTATACATAAAATTCACGACTTTTTTTCTTCACTTATCGAAAATCCGACAAAGAAAACGATTACTCTCTTTTTGCCGCGCTATTTCCACCACAGCACCACCCACCGCCACCAAAATGTCCTTTCAGTCATAAGCCATTAATAACATGCTTAACTTTTCATTACATACTAAGAATATATACCAACGATTTTCATTTTTAATTATCAAATTTTTGAAGCAATTTTACAGATCTGAAAATTTGTATTTGCTTCACCCAACAATGGCGTTATTGTCACCTGTCGACGGTCCACTGCCAAGAGCTTCTACATTTCATGATCGCCACCAAAATGTCCTTTCAGTCATAAGCCATTAATAACATGCTTAACTTTTCATTACATACTAAGAATATATACCAACGATTTTCATTTTTAATTATCAAATTTTTGAAGCAATTTTACAGATCTGAAAATTTCTATTTGCTTCACCCAACAATGGCGTTATTGTCACCTGTCGACGGTCCACTGCCAAGAGCTTCTACATTTCATGATCGTCTTACTCTTCCTTCTTTATCTCTTGAGTTTCTTTTTTCCCTTCAACTTGTCAACGATGGGGGAGGAAGAAAAAGAGATCTAAAAAAGAGATACTATATGCTATGATGGGGGAGAAAGAACCCAGGAAGAAGATAATTGTTTTGAGAAAAAAAGAAGGAAATATTAGGGGAAAGTGTGAAAAAAAAATTAAAATCGTATTATACACGTGTTAAGCGCGTGTATAACACCACTCCACATGGAATCTGAAATTATCTTAGAAAGGTGATAATAATATCACTTAGAACAAGATTAGGGGTGTAATAAGTCGCTAGATAAGTTTGAGTGTGAAGTCGACTTTTTAGATATAGTTTAGGATGGTTTTGATATCTTTACCCATATTAGTTTATATTTTGATGTGAATAATAGATTATTTGTCATATTTTTTAAGATTATTAGTCTCACTTATTATATAGTTTGTTGTGATTACTTTTTAGGAATTTTAAGTTATATGCATGTAACTATTAGAAACTTTGATATTGTAAGATCACATTTACCTGTTCTAGCAAATAACATGCTTTATTTTTAATATTTTAAATTTCACATATTAAGGAAGCTTTGTTTGTGTGACCTCAAAATGCAAATATTTAATTTTTTATATTGACGATAAATATAACTTAAATTTTTTTTTAAGTAGCCTAATATATTAGTTTTTTAAAAAAAGTTGTCTATACATGCATAGAGGTTAGCTTATCGTGAGACATGTTAGTTTTATCCTATTGAAATACTCCAAATAGTTATAATAATTCAACCTAGTATAAGAAGAACCATTTATTCACACAGTTTAAAAATCAGTGGTGCAAAATTACCATGCACTATATTATAGTTACTAGACATATAAGCCCTTGCTAGTACGAACCCAATATATGTTACTTTTTTAGAAATATTTTAAGTTATTAATTATGATGATTTATATTACTATTTTTTATAATTTTTAAATAAACTGAAAGAGTATTAAATACAAATAGAGGAAATTGAAGCTCAATTTCCAACAATAAAGAGATAAATATGGTATATATATAGATAATTGTATGCAATAATGCATATGTGAAATCAAATAAAAATAGAAGGACGAATCAATCAATTTACTTTTCGACCTTAAACTACTTTATATTCTCACGTATTAAATATTTTATGTTGTTAATTATGGTAATTTATAATACTTTTTACGTATTTGTCAAATAATATATGTTACTTCTTATATCCGAATTTATGTAACTATGATAGAATTTCGAAAGTCAACCAAACATTTTATGTCTTTTAAATATTTTAAGTTGTTCATTATTGTAATTTATATCACTTTTTATATCACATTCCAATAATTATTTCAATTTATGCGACACCGATAGAATTTCGAGAATCAGTCTATTTTTTTTATTATGTCTTTTAAATATTTTAAAATTAATTATTGTGATTCATATTATTTTTAAAAGTAAATTTTAAATAAATATAAGTAATTCTAGAGAAGTAAAAGGGCAAAATGGTTATTTCGCAGACTGACCCTAAGCTCCTTAAATAGTAATAAGTGAGACTTTGAGGAGCTTATTTGTAATCTTTGAAAGTTGACCCTTAGTTCCTCTCATTCCCATTTTTTATATTTCTTTAAATATTTTAAGTTGTTGATTATTATGATTTATAGTACTTTTTATATCATTTTCAAATAATTTTCTCAATTTATGCGGAACTGATAGAATTTTGAGAATCAATCGCTTTTTTTTATTATGCCTTTTAAATTAATTATTATAATGTATAGTATTGTTTTTACATAAATTTTAAATAAATATAAGTAATTCTGGAGAAGTTTTCAAAGAGTAATAAATGGGACTTTGAGGAGCTTTGTTGTCATTTTTAAAAATTGATCCTAAGCTCCTCTCATTCCCACTTGTATATATTAGTAAAACGCCTTTAATTAAGTTAGAATCCGAATTAGAAGCGACGCATACATCATTGTCCGCTTGCCAAATCGGAGGGGGTTTTTTCCCTCAAAGGGTGGCAAGACTAAGTTTTTTTTTTGTTTGTTTTTTGCAGTAATCGCTTTGAAGTACGATTTCACTAAGTGATGGATAAAATCATTTGTAGATGAATTAAATATGAAAAAGTTCAGAAATAGCAAATTTGTCCCTTTAATTAAGACAGCCGTAGCAACAAGTTGCTAATTATCCGAAATAGCAACTTGTATTTATATTTGAAGACATTTTTTTTATGTTAAAATACATATACAAATTAATAAATACCCTGATTTTGGGTATCAGTTGAAATAAAAAAGAAATGTGATCTTCCACCCCTTAAAAAAAGGAACAATAATTTCAACCATCTTAAATCAATTCTATCAATTAATTGGAGATTTCGTTTCCAAATAAAAGTATTACAAAAAAAAATATTAAAAATTTCTTGGTTTTGTCTCTTTCTCTCTCTTCTCTCTCTAGCTTCTCTTTCTCTTCCTGTTCTTTCTTTTTTCTTTTTTTTTTTTTTTTTTTTTTTTTTATATTTTCACATCTCTCACGTTCTTTGTATTTTGTATTTTCTCTTTCTCATTTTTTTTTGTATTTTATATTTTTTTGTATCAAACAATATACTTAATGTAAATTGTTTGTATTTGTATGAAAAATTTATCATTTATATATGTGTATAAGCAAGTATGTATCTGTATGATTCAAGTTGCATAAATATGTGTCGTTTGATATACATGTATCGTTTGTACAAGATATGTATTTACCAAATACAAACTGTTTTTATGTTCTCAAATATGTATTTCATAACTGTTTTTATGATATCAAATACATATATAACATATATAGGCCCTTTAAACACTGTCATCATTCTTTGAAATACATATACAAATTCATTTATTTGTTATGAAATGCATATACAACTGCAAATTCATAGACAACTGCAAATTCAGACTTTATTGGCATCAAATGCATATACAAAATACATATACAACACCACTAAACAACCTCCAACCTTCCCCTTCCCCCATTTTTTTCGATGACCTCCACCACCACAAGAACCCATTTCTTTATCATCCTCTTTTCTTGAGACCTGCCATTAATGGTGAAGCTCCGAGCTTCGACTAAACAAATTCCATTTTCTTTTTCGGTGAAATCCAACCCACCAACGAGCTTCAACTCCACTAGAAACGCCTCTGACTCCGACGGATAGCAAACCCACAAACACCGACGAACAACCACCATCACCACCACAACCACGAACCAGCAATAATCTTTCCGTCAAATCAGCAATGATGTCCTCTGATGACAACTTCGATGATGTCCAGATCTGGTCGGAACATAATTGAAATCGAAGAAATTAAATGAAATTGAAGGAAGAGTGAAAGAAAAATAACAAAATAAATACGAAAATAGAAATCGTTTGAATATGTATTGAAGTTGAATGCTAAATTTTAGGAGATAAAATAGATAAAGTAAGAGAGATGAAAATTAAAAAAGGATAGAAGAAAAAAAAGAAAAAAAACTCATGAAGTCTGAATTTTATCAAAGTATTGCTATTTTTGCTATGTAAAATAATTATATTAAAGTGTTTCTATTTAATTTAATTATGAACTTAAGTTTGTTATGATCTATACTTTTCCCAATTAAATGTATAAAGTGTTATAAGTGACCAAATATCCTTAATTATTTCTACTATTCACGAAGATTTAATCCTTTTATTGTTTCATAATTATTTTTCAAATAACAAAACTCTAAAAAGGCACCTCCTACCACACTCTTTTATTATTTTTTTTTATTTTTTATTTTTTTAAAAAAAACATAATCTTTTTTGATGTATGACAATATTCTTACGTGGATAATTCAATAATCAAAATGTCAAAGTAAATATATTACAGCGTTATAAGTAGGTGTTTGGCCGTGAAAATTAAATTTTTTGGAGTTGAAATTGGAGTTGGAGTTGTGTTTGACCATGAATATAAATTGGAGTTGTTTTTACTTTTTATGAGAGAAGTGGGAGTGAACAAAGTAAAAACAAGTTTTACTTATTTTCACTTTTTCAAATACAACTTCAAATACAATTCCAAGTTGTATTTGAAATTTTTATGGCTAAATACTATAATTTTCACTAAAGTGAAAATTTCTTTTGAGAAAAAGTGAAAAATTCTCATGGCTAAACACCTCCTAAATTCATTTTAGTGATCTCCTTAACCATTAGAGTGTGCTGTCTATAGTTTTTCTCTCTTCTCTTACAGACTTTTTTAAAAATAGAATATAGAATACTAATTGTAACGAGTAAGAAATTAAGATCTCATTTTAGTGTAAGACAATATTCTTTATTGTAATGATAATTAAATGAAGTGAAAAGTTGAAGAGGAATAAGGATAAAAGAGTCGTTAAAGAAATATTTTTTTATTTTTTAGAATTTTATTTTTTAAATAGAAATTTACATACACAAATTTTATTTTAAAAAATAATTAAATAGGTTGAGTGATTTTCTGAGTAAAAATGTGATAGTTGAGTGACTTTTGAAGTAAAGATCAAAATTGAGTGATTTTCTAGGATAAAAGTCCATAGTTGAGTGACTTTTGGAGTAAATACCAAAGTTGACTGACTTTCTCGAAGTCCATAGGTAAGTGAATTTTGAAGTAAAGACTAAAATTGAGTGACTTTCTGGGATAAAAATTTATAGTTGAGTGATCATTTGAGTTATTAACTCCTAATAAAATAAGTGTGGATACGAAAAATACTTATACAAATAACAATGAGACAAAGTACGACACTCTAGGGACCCACCAGAGTGTGATTGGTGGTACTTTTAGCCAAAAAAGTACGTACAACTCTGTTTGCAGTATCTTTTCCACGAGTCATAACTCATGTACGAATATGACTTATTAATGTGTTATATATAGTTGTATACCCAAGCATTTGCATGTTACTTTTACTTTTTTCATCACCCTGTTGTATTTTGAGAATAAAAAAGTATTTTTTTTCCAACTTTTATAAGTACTACTACTATTCTTGAAGTTGATCAGTTGGGTATAAAATTAAAGAAAGGAAAAAAAAAGATTTCTAAAATATAACAAAATAAGTTATAGATATTAAAAGAATATCTTATCCGGCTTAATTTATATACCTAATTTATATACCTATAAGTTATACATATTCGTGCAATTATAAATCATTTTAATAAAAATAAGATAAATAAATTTTAAAAAAAAATTATAACATTTTATTTGAGACAGATTAATTAAAGAAAATATGTCACATACATTGAGATAAAATAGATAATAGAGTTACATGTAACAATGAGTCATAGTATTATATGTAAACATATTTAAGAAAATTGTAGCAAAAATACAGCTTGGCTTCAATAATAATAATAATAATAATATCATTCTTTTTAGAGAGATTATCTTATTTATTTTCAAAGTTCCTTAGCTTTTCAATTAAAAAGGAGAAACGGTGGATATAAAAGAAACTTTATTTCAATTTGAGCGGTCTAAATTCCTGTATTTTGAGACCATAGAGTTTCATCTAATTAAAAATGTTTTAAAATGGTATAACTGTATATTCAGGGTTTCAGAATTTTTGAAAAAAAAAGTTAGCTTGTAGACTTCCCAATAAAAGACCATTTTTTTTTCAAAAAAGTAATAACCATATTTTACCATCAAAATTTATAAACTAGTAATATTAATGATTTTTTTTGGTTTCCCCATGCAAATAAGTGTGTTTGGATGGTTGTTACCCATTGTATTGTATTGGTACTATCAATACATGTTTGTTTTGATTGTAATTGATTAAATTTTATTATATTATATTGTTAAGTTTCATTCTTAGGTAACGACGAAAAGTCTCATTTGATGTTATGATCGATTTTGTGGGATCGCGTCGTTGTCGTGTAGATATTTTTTTCTCATTTTACCTTTACTTATTAGGAGTATTTAATAATCTTATTTTATCTTTTATCCTACCTTTTATATTACCCCTACCCTGCACCCGGGCACCCTTTTCTAGAAGATTTATCCTTCAAATTATTAATGTGTGAGATTATGTAAGCGATACAATCTATCCAAATGCTACATTCATTAAAATACTACAGTACAATATAATACAACACAATAATATATAATATGATACATTGTAAAATATTTTCTCCGTCCAATAATAGTTGTTCATTATTGACTTATCACACAGTTAAGAAACAATAAATAATAGAGGTAATTTTACTATATTACCCTTTGAATATAATAAATTTAATGCCTTGAAAAATGCATTGAGTGATAAATAGTATTAAATAGCAAGGGTAAAATGGGTAAATTATCCATTGATTTTTCAAACTGGATAAGTATTACTCCCTCAGTTCCATTTTATGTGGCCTAATTTGACTGGGTACGGAGTTTAAAAAATAAGGTTTGACTTGATAATGTTTACCATATTGTCCTTTGCAATTAAAAATGTACTTATATTAATTTTATTTAAAAAATAAAAGGTAATGCATTTACTTTTTAATTAAGTGGGATCAATAAGGGTAAAAGAGTAATTGTGCCTTTAAAAAGTTGCCAAATAAGAAAATGTGACATTCTTTTTTAGACGAACCAAAAAGGAAAGTAGGTCACATAAAATGGGATAGAGAGAGTATTGAACATCTATTTTTAATATAGTGGACAAATATTATTAGACAGTGGGAGTAATAGTACCAACTATCCAAACAGAGTGCGGAGAAAAGAAAGAAAATAGCAAAAAAGGACTTGTTAGACCAAACAATTCAACGGCTGAGATTCGCGGATAGTTGTTTGGTGACATGAAGCATTTCAATAAATTGTAGCTCCAGATCCAAAACTTATAATTCTGCATTCCTTCTTTTTGAGACACCTACCACCCCCTACTACATCTTAATGCCTTACTAGTAATACTACTTCATTTTCATTGACTCACCTTAAAATTCTTACATTTATTTCTCACATTTTACAAGTGATCACTCTCCTGTTGACCTTTCTACAATTTTATTATTATTATTTTTTTTGGCAACCATGTAAATGTACCATTAACAAAACAAAATACACCTAAGGAGCACTCATTCTCTTAATCACTTCCAGAGAAGGGGACTAAACAGAAGCAATGTCATCTAATTACAACTGGTCAGCAGCCTAAATACAAAGAATCCTATTTATAAAAACTCTACTTCTATAAGCTCTCTTTGAAGAATCAACATCTCTATTCTATGTACAAGCTCTTCTTTAATCTGACTGATCACATCTGGCACCTGAACAACTCTTTGCTGAAATTTTTTTCAGCTCCTGGCCCTCCAAGTATGGTATATCATTGCTCCACAGCTACTGCTATTACTTCCTTCTGGTACCTCTTTCAATGTTTGTTTTTAATCACGACTATCATTTGCTGCAAGCTGCTCATCTGCAGTTGTGTATTAGTCCATAACAAGACCTCCTCTTAACTCCCTTTATCCAACTGCATTCCTCAAATAGATGCTGACTAGTTTTTAGTGACTGCTTATCACATAAACAACAACTAGGATCATTCACTTCCATTTTCATCTTCAACATTCTCTCCTTTGTGAGGAGCCTGTTTTCGACTGCAATCCAAGCTATGACCCTGTGTTTAGGTTGTGCTAATGCTGTCCACACTAGGTCTGCAACATTCATCTTAGCATAGTCTCCTAGTAGTTTGAGGTAGCTTTGTGTGATAGAATACTTTCCACTAGCAGTGAGTATGTAGACATTGTTATTGTACCAACTGGACATTAATTCCTTCAATGAATTAATCTTTCTCCAATACCAGCTGCTGTCCTGTGGTGCTGTATGACTCCAAATATTAGTTGCATCTTTCATATAGACTCCATGAACCCACCTTACCCATAATGATGCCTTGTCTACCACCAACTGCCACAACAGCTTCCCTACTGAAGCAATGTTCCATAATCTTCAATTTTTTACATTCAAGCCACCCTTACTTTTTGGTAGACATACAGTGTCTCAAGAGACCAGACAAAGCTTTTTCTTTTCTGTATTACTACCCCAAACATACTCTCTACATTTCCTATCCACCTCCTTCAATACACCTTGAGGTAGTATAAATGCTGACCCCCAAAATCTATGGATTAAAAACAGTACTGCATTAAGCACTTGGAGTCTACCTGCATAAGATAACTTTTTAGCATACACAGTAGTGATTCTACTTGTAATCTTATTGATCAACTGCTGGCACTCCATCTTGCTCCATTTCTTTGAAGAGAGTGGTAGTCCCAAGTATCTTATTGGGAACTCACCCTTAATATAGCCTGTTTTTTTAATCAAGGTAGCTTGAACTTGATCAATCACACCAGCAAGAAAGATGCTGGACTTGTATAGGTTTGCAACCAAGTCTGTAGTAGCACTAAAATGATCCAAAGCTTCTTTGACTCTGCTGATAGATTGCTCCTCTCCCTTACAAAAGACCAAAAGGTCATCAACAAATATCAAGTGAATCAACCTCACCTCCTTGCACATTGGATGAAAACTTAAACTCAGGTAGCCTGCTCATGCATGTGAATGTTCTTGAAAGATACTCCATTACTAAAACAAACAATAGTGGAGAGGCAGGATCGCCTTGCCTTAACCCTTTTTGCCTCTGAAAGAAATCATGTCCTTCTCCATTTATTTGGACAATATACTTAGGTGTTGTAACACAACTCATCAGCAGTTTAATGAATCTTTCAGGGAATCCATAGCCTTGTAACACTTCTTCAAGAAATTTCCAACTTACTATATCGTAGGCTTTTCTCAAGTGAATTTTCGTTAGGCATCTTGGTGTAGTCTTCCTACCATAATGTCTGAGGAGATCATGACAAATAAGGACATTGTGCACCATTGACCTCCCATGAACAAAAGCTGCTTGATTATCTGCTACAATGTGTTGTACTACCTCCTTCAATCTATTACACATCATCTTTGAAATACATTTATAAATCACATTGCAACAAGAGATAGGTCTGTATTGACTTGCATCTACAGGTCCATCAATCTTTGGTATGAGTGCAATATTAGTTGAATTAATTTATTTCAACAACTTTTCTGTCCTGAAAAATTCAAGAATAGCCTCAGTAATGTTCTTCCCTATTAACTTCTAAGTTGTTTGAAAAAATGCACTTCCATAACCATCTAGCCATAGACTATTATTCTTCCCAATCCCATTATCTGCTTTCTTCACATCTATCTCTGAGAAATCCTGCAACAATCTAACCTGTTGAGCACTAGTTAGTCTGTTGCCTATCTGAATGATATCCATGTTGGCAGCCATTCTTCCTGAAGATTTTTCACCCAGCTAACCAGAATAGTACTTCACAAAAACATCAGCTGTGCCTGCTGATGTAAACTCCAATTCTCCCCTGGTGTTTTTAATCTGAGTGATGGCTAATTTCAGTCTCTTGTGTTTGATTACTGCATAAAAATATGTAGTGTTATCATCTCCAAGTTATACCCAGTTCACCTTGATCCTTTGCTGAAGATGCATCTCTGCCAGGTATGAAGATTTTCTAAAAGTTACATATTTAGCCTTCTCTGCAGCCTGGAGGTCTAAATTCAAAGGATTAGCTTACAGTTCTGTCACGACCCAAATTCGTCATGAGTGACACCCACACTACTCACCCGATGGGAAAACCAATAAACCCAATCGTCATCTTAAGGTTCACACTTAAATGAGAGTAAGCTAACTAATCCAGTAATAATAATCCAACTAGCATAAAAATGTAAGTACAACAGAAGTGGAAATATTGTACTTAAACATAACAACCCTAGGACCCGAAAGTCGTCTGTACCAAAACATCTAAGAATATCAAGAGAGTGGATGCAACCCCCAAAAACAAAACGAAAGTAAAGAGGGGATACAACCCCAAAAACAAAACAAAAGTATCAAGTCCAAACAAAGGACACTGTCCAAATAGAGGAGATCTCATGGTAGCCCGAAAATGCTGCTCACCTTGATATTTGGAATCGACTGCTGAAATCACAAGCAAGGTCTCGATGAATCCGCTGGAATATGTGCTACACTCACAAAAGTAAATGCAGGTGTAGTAGCAGTATACAAATAAACCACAGTTTATTGGTAGGATCATTTGAATAACCCAAGATAAAAATATGGACATTTAATCAAAATACAGTACTATGAGCTAACACATGCTTACACATTAAACATACATCATATATGTACAAGTAGCACTCAAGAGACAAGCCAACAAGTCAACAAGTGTCATTTAGGAAATAATATGTAACTCATTCCAAGACAACCAACTAAGGACAAACACAACAATGCAAATCCTCTGGTTCACTCAAGGAACTCATACTAATACATACCTTGAAAACCCGTACATACATGCTAAGGTTTAATACCCACCCTATAGCTATGACCTGCAGGAGACAATTACCGTCCATGTACTAAGCCCAGACATGAATGTTTGTAACCCTTAATCCGAATAACCTGTGAGACTATCTCAAATGCGAAAACACTCTACAATATACAATATAGAAGGCCAAATCATAAAACAAGTAAATATTTCAATGACAAAGCACACCACACGGATTAACCAATCACACTACAGAGTAGTTAATATGCACACATAACACAAGATGGATTAAATACACCCCATCACCTACCTCAAACCAAGCTTGCACAACTCTAAGCCCGAGCTTTGCCCTTCCGTGCTCTTTTTACTTGCTTGTGGTCTAAAATATGCATACAAACATTGCATTAACTAAATGACCTAACAAGGTGAGGGCTATGAGCCACCCCCAACCCCCTAAGGTCAGTTCATAATCATTCCTTAACCATTCTAGGGCTATTTTCCCCGTAATTCACCTAAAACTACCAATTTCATGAAATGATTAGTGAATTAACGAAATGTGAGTCCAATTTCATGGTTAATAAACAAAACCCATAACCTAAGTCTCAATTTCACCCTTTCACCAGCAAAAAATACCAAAATTCTCCCTAAAACTCTCCCCAAATTCTGTAACTTACACCTTCTACGGATCAAAAAGTAATTACAAGTTAAAGGGAGTGAATTCCTTACCTTAACGAAGTTAAACAGAGGTAAATCGATAATTTTTGCCGTAATTCACCTTCCTCCTGCCCCAAAATTAGTTTATGAAATAATAAACTATTTTGGGATTTTTATCCTTTAATCTGCGATTTTTACCGCTATAACGGTACGTGACCGCTATAGCGGCCTTGACGACTTTTGACCACCGCTATAGCGATAATTATTTCATTATAGTGATACACTGCTATAGCAGTATCGATGGGACAGAATGTACGTCTTCACCCAAAAGTCCCACATTTTACAACACACCTTTATCCTGGGTATTTCGAACCATGCCCTTTATACTAAGGTTAATGTCGCGAGTTCTACTAACCCAAATTCTGCTTCATAAAATCCTATGGGTTCCTTATCGCCTTAGCTAACTAGAAACCAACGCTGTTCCTTCCAAGCCAGTCTAAATTATTCCTAAATTTTCCAAGACTACCCCTTTACTGAAATAAAGCGAAACTAGCCTAGTCTAAAATTTGTAACTTCCAAATCGAAAGGAATGTAGAAACAAAATTTGGAACGTAATACTTTTAAATAATGACCAAGAGGGTCGTTACAACAGATACCAATTTACCCATCATTCATCCCTGAACGATCAAACTAGATGAACAATTCAGAATGAGAAAGGTAAAGAGTACCTGTATCCTCGAACAACTAAGAGTACTTATCCCACATGTCCTTCTCGGTTTCCCAAGTGACTTTCTTAACCAGATGATGCTTCCACTAGAACTTCACTAAACGAATTTCCTTCGTCCTCAACTTACAAATATTACGATCAAGTATCGCTATCGGTTCCTCCTCGTAAGTCAATTCCTTGTCCAAAAGTACTAAATCCCACTCAATAATGTAGTCTCCATCCCCATGGTACCATTTTAACATAGAAATATGGAAAAATGGATAAACCCCCAACAAACCCGGTGGTAGAGCTAACCTTTATGCAACTGGACCCACTTCTTCAAGAACCTCGAAGGGACCAATATACTGAGGGCCGAGCTTGCTTCTTTTGCCAAGCCTCATGACTCCCTTCATCGAAGACACCTTGAGCAACACTTGCTCCCCGGCCTTGAAGTACATGTCCCTCACCTTTCGATTTGCATACTCTTTCTGTCTACTTTAGGCAGCCAACATCTTAGTTTGAATGAATTTTACCTTTTCTTGAGCCTCTTTCACCAAGTCGGTGCCCAAAGGTTTGCCATCTCCCACCTCAAATTATCCAATAGGCGACCTATGCTTTCTCCTATAAAGTGCCTCAAATGGAGCCATATCAATACTGGAGTGATAACTGTTATTGTATGAAAACTCAAACAACGGAAGGAACTGGTCCCAATTACCACCAAAATCAATCACACAGGCTCTCAACATATCCTCTAGCACTTGAATTGTCCTCTCAAACTGACCATTAGTCTGAGGATGAAAAGTCATACTAAAACTAAGCTAGGTGCCCAACTATATATGCAACCTGTCCCAAAATTTAGAAGTAAACTTTGCATCCCTGTCTAAAATGATAGAAAGTGGCTCCCCATGAAGCCTGACAATCTCCTTAACATATATCCTTGCCAACTGTTGCGAGCTGTAATCTACCCGAACTGGCAAGAAATGAGCTGATTTAATTAACCGATCAACTATCACCCCAATGGAGTCATACTTTACCAATGTCACCATAAAATACATGGCAATATGCTCCCACTTTCACATAGGTATAGGCATGCTCTGAAGTAATCCCGCAGGCCTTTGGTGTTCATACTTTACCTGTTGACAATTATGCCACTTGGACACATAATCCACTATGTCCCTATTGATCCCAGACTACCAATAAAACTGCCTCAAGTCACGATACATCTTAGTCGTGCCTGGATGAATAGAATAATGCAAACCATGAGCCTGTGAAAGTATATCACCAATCAAGTCACCAACCCGAGGAACACATAACCTTTATCTAACCCACAACACCCCTCCAGCGTCGAGGGTGGTGTTCACCCCCTCCCCACTCACTATCTTATTTTGGAGTGCCTTTAATTTCTTATCTTCCAATTACTTGGCCTTAATATGCTCCACAAAGGCTGATTTTACCTCAATACTTGCCAGTATTCCACCCCTGTCCGAGACCTTAAACTGTATGCTCAAGGATGCTAAAGTCTGAAACTCTCTAGCTAATGGTCTCCTGGACACTCTCAAGAATGACAAGCTGCCCATACTTACGGCCTTTCGGCTAAATGTGTTTTCCACCACATTAGCCTTACCCTGATAATACTGAATGGTCATATCATAGTCCTTTAATAATTCCATCCACCATCTCTGCCTTAGATTCAAATTCCTTTGAGTAAGCACATGTTGTAGACTACAATGGTCAGTGAATACCTCATACTTAACTCCATAAAGATAGTTTCTCCAAATCTTCAAAGCAAAGACTACTGCTTCCATCTCCAAATCATGGCCTGGGTAATTGCATATGCAATCACATTCTTATCCTGCATCAACACAGTACCCAAACCCAAAAGTGAAGCATCACAAAGCACAATGAAATCTTTACATTCAACCGGTAATGAAAGAATAGGTGTTGTAGTCAAAAGTGTCTTGAGCTTTTGGAAGCTCTGTTCACACTGGTTTGACCAAACAAATGACACCTCCTTTTGAGTCAACCTTGTCAAATGAGTTGCAATGGATGCAAAGTTCTTGACGAACCTGTGATAATAACTGGCAAGACTCACAAAACTCCTTACCTCGGTCACTGAACTAAGCCGAATCCAACCCTTAATTGCTTCGATTTTCTGAGGGTCCATCATCACTCCCTTCTCCAGAACCACGTGCACCAAGAAGGCAACAGAATATAGCTAGAATTTATATTTAGAGAACTTAGCAAACAATCGCTTTTCCCTCAGAATTCCCAAAACTATACGAATATGGCTGTATGTTCTTCCTTAGTCTTGGTGTACACAAGAATATCATCAATGAACACAATAACGAAAGAATCCAAAAAGGATTTAAAGATTCCATTCATCAAACTCATGAAAGCTGCAGGTGCATTAGTCAATCCAAAAGACATTACTAAAAACTTATAATGGCCATACCGAGTTCTAAAAGCCGTCTTTGGAATATCCTCCAGTCTAATCTTTAACTAATGATAACCCGACCGCAAATCAATCTTTGAGAAGTCTCTTTCACCCTGTAGCTGATCAAACAAGTCATCTTTACAAGGCAAAGGATATTTATTTTTGATGGTGACCTTATTCAACTGCTTGTAGTCGATGCACATCCTTATGCTACCATTCTTTTTCTTAACAAAAAGAATTAGAGCGCCCCGAGGCGAAGCACTTGGACGAATAAAACCCTTATCAAATAGTTCCTGCAGCTAAGGCTTGAGTTCCTTCAACTCTGCAGAAGCCATTCGATATAGTGGAATAGATATAGGGCGAGTGCCCGGCTCTAAGTCAATATCCCTATCCGGAGGCATTCTCGATAAATTAAAAGGGAACACATCCTGGAACTTGGAAACTATCGAAACTGACTCAATAGAAGGGGACCCCGCACCGCATCTCAAAGATGAGCTAAAAATGCTGAACACCCCTTCCCAACTAGCCTCCTAGACCGAATATATGATATCATTCTTACCGGTTTGGCCTTATACACTCCCTCCCATACTAGTTCCTCCATCCTAGGTATAACTAGAGTCACTGTTTTAGCATTACATTTTAAAAAAACATGATACAGAGATAACCAGGTCATACCCAAGATTATATCAAGTCCAACATATCCAAGATAATTCAGTCTACCCAAGTCTGAAAATCCACAAACAAAATAGGACAAGACCGATAAAAATGGGTAATTACCACAGACTTTCCAACCAGAGTAGACATATGCAAAGGATAGTCAAGAATATCACAAACCAGGATCAAACCCATGGAAAATTAAATGGACACATAAGAATAAGTGGACCTCAGATCAAATAAGACCGAAGCCATCCAGTCGCAGTAAAAATAATACCTGTGATCACCGCATCAGAAGCCTCTACATCAGTCTTTCTCGAAAATGCATAACAATGAGCTCGATCGTTAATATGAGCTAACTCTCTACCTGAATACTTTCCTACGCCGCCGTTACCACGACCACCTGCCTGGTTTCCCCTTCCACCCCTTGGATAACCCCTGCCATTACCCCATCCTCTACCTGCTGGAACCACTGCCCGAGCCTGCTGCTGTGTCTGGCCATTCGCCTATTTCACCAAACACTCCCTGTTAAGATGACCAACATCACAACAATAGTAACACCCACACTCCAGACAAGGATGGCTGACAAAAAAATAAGAAGCCTCGTGTCCTCTAACAACTTGAGTCTAAGAGGGTTCTCTAGTCGGTACCACAGTAAAAACTGGTATAGCTGACTGAATAGGGCGAGCTGAAAAGGCCTGCTTTCTTGTGATCACGGAGGGAACAAGGTATATACTTAACCAAATAAAGAACTTGAAACTGCTCCCAAATCAAAGGAGGCAAAACAGGTGACCGACACTCAACATATGCTCTCCACCACTGCTTAACATCTTTCTCCAGCAAAAAGTCACAAACTTAACCCCATACTACTTCACAACACCCATCTTGTGCAGCCTCTCATAGCAACCAGTAATAAACTCAAAAGCATCCTCAGATTTTGTACCCTGAAACGTAGGAGGTTTCATCTTCAAGAACTTAGTCAGCAGGTCATGTTTAGTACCATCATCACAGAACCCAAAATCGGATGAGAAAAAACATCCGTGCCCGATAGGCCGAAACAGTGGGGGTGGCTCTAGTTCGAGCCTACCCACTTTGAAAAGCCAACACTTACTGAATTACCTCAGCAAACATGAGGGGGAGAGCTGTAACCCCAACTAGTGCCGCCACCTCAGGCTTCATCTTCTGCTCCTCTGCTGCTTCTCTCTTCTTAAAATAATCTTGGGGGTAGGGGAGGGGGTGCTGACCTCTTATTCGCCTAACCCAGAGCTCCTTGAGCTCCACCCCTGGCAGGTGTGGCTTGTCCCCGTCCTATCCTCCCTATGCCTTTTGTTCATCCTCTTCTCCTCATGACTGGCTTCTCAATTGGAGCAGCAGGTGCTGGGGCTGCTGCTCGGGTTTTGTTCGACCTAGTATTCACCATCTGTGGACAAAAGAGTGAAGGATCAGATATCAATTTGGATCACCAGAAAGCAATTGGAATTAAGTCGTAGCACGAAAGAAGCAAGAAATATAGATTTTCTAAAGTCTTATAGCCTCCCGAAGAAAAGTAAAGACGTCTTTGTACCGTTCTGTGAGACTTTAACACATTTTGGTATAACGAGATCGACGAAGCCCTGACTTTGATACCAATTTTGTTAAGACCCAAACCCATCATGGGTGGCACTCACACTACTCACCCGGTGGGAGAACCAATAAACCCAATCGTCATCTTAAAGTTTATACTTAAATGAGAGTAAGCTAATTGATCCAACCATAATAATCCAACTAGAATAAAAACGTAAGTACAATTAAAGCAAAAATTTTGTACTTAAACGTAACAACCCTAGAACCCGAAAGTCGTACGTACCAAAACATCTAAGAATATCAAGAGAGGGGATGTAGCCCTAAAACAAAATGAAAGCAACAAGTCCAAACAAAGGACACTGTCTAAATAGGAGAGATCTCATGGTAGCCCAAAAATGCTGCTCACACTAAAATCTAGAATCGACTACTGAAATCACAAGCAAGGCCTGGATTAATCCGTTGGAATATGTGCTGCACTCACAGAAGTAAATACAGGTGTAGTATCAGTACACAAATAAACCACAGTGTACTGGCAAAATAATTTGAATAACTCAAGTTGGAAATATAGACATTTAACCAAAATACAGTACTATGAGCTAACACATGCTTACATATCAAACATACAAAATATATGTACAAGTATCACTCAAGAGATAAGCCAACAAGTCAACAAGTGTCATTTAGGCAATAATATGTAACTCATTCCAACACAACCAACTAAGGACAAACACAACAATACAAATCCTCCAGTTCACTCAAGGAACCGACATACTAATACATACCTTGAAACCCCGTACTTACATGCTAAGGGTTATATACCCACCCTCTAGCTATGACCTGCAGGGGACAATTTCCGTCCATGTACTAATCCCAAACATGAATGTTTGTAATCCTTAATCCAAAAAACCTGTGAGAACATCTCAAATGCGAAAACACTCCATAATATACAATATAGAAGGTCAAGTCATAAAATAAGTAAACATTTCAATGACCAAGCACACCACACGGATTAACCAATCACACTATAGAGTAGTTAATATGCACACATAACATAGGATGAATTAAATACAACCCATCACCTACCTCAAACCAAGCTTGTACAACTCTAAGCCTGAGCTTTTCCCTTCCGTGCTCTTTCTGCTTGCTCGTGGTCTAAAATAGGCATACAAATATTGCATTAATGAAATGACCTAACATAGTGAGGGCTATGAGCCACCCCCACCCCTCTAAGGTTAGTTCATAATCATTCCTTAACCGTTCTAGGGCTATTTCCCTCGTAAGTCACCTAAAACTACCAATTTCATGGAATGATTGGTAAATTAACAAAATGCGAGGCTAATTTCATGGTTAATAACAAAAACCATTAACCTAAGGCTCAATTTCACCCTTGTACCATCAAAACATACCAAAATCCACCTTAAAACCCTTCCCAAATTTTGTAACTTACGCCTTCTAAAGATCAAGTAGTAATTACATGTTAAAGGGAGTGAATTCCTTACCTTAACGAAGTTAAATGGAGATAAATCAGTGATTTTTGCCCTAAATCGCCTTTCTCTTACCCCAAAATGAGATTATGAAATATTAAACTATTTTGGAGTTTTTACCCTTTAATCTGTGGCTTTTACCTCTATAGCGGCCTTGATCGCTTTTGAAAACCGCTAAAGCGGTAATTATTACGTTATAGCGGTCACATCTATAGCTGAGTGTCACCTACTATAGTGGTGTCGTTGGGATAGAATGTTTGTCTTCACTCAAAAATCTCACTTTTTACAGCACACCTTGATCCCGGGATATTTTGAACAATGTCCTTTACGCTAAGGTCAATTTCGGGTGTTCTACTAACCCAAATTCTGATCCGTAAAATCCTACGGGTTCTTTATCGCCTTAGATAACTAGAAATCAACGTCGTTCCCGCTAAGCTGGTCTAAATTATTCCTTGATTTTTCAAGACTACCTCTCGCCTGAAACGAAGCGAAACTAGCCTAGTTTGAAATTTGTAACTTCCAAATCGGAAGGAATTTAAACACAAAATTTGGAACGTAAAACTTTTACATAATGACCAAGAGGGTCGTTACAAGTTCCTTCTGAAATTCTTGCAATGCTAGTGTGTCCTTTCCATCCTCCACCAATATACCTATACCCTGCTTAGCATTCAGTTGTTTGAGACCATGCTTAAGCTTCTTTAACTTCTGCACCACTTGATATATCTTGCAACCTTCCACCTTTATTGCCCAGACTTATTTAACCACTTCTTGAAATAAAGGATGATGACTTCAATTGTTACAATATTGAAAAAACTTTGCTCTTCCTTTTTACTCCTCAATATACATTAATTTGGCTGGGCAGTGATCACTTATCCCTTCTGGCATGAATATGATCCTGCTACTTGGCATCAAATCCAGCCAGGCTTGATTAATGAATCCCCACTACAGTTTTGAAAAGATTCTTTGTAGCTTATGTTTGTCACTCCAGGTATACCTGTTTCCATGATAAGTCAATTCATCCAAGCCACACTCCTCCACACAAGTCGCAAAATCAATATTCTCAGCCCAAGTTATTCTATTACCCTATACTCTATCATTCATTGTTAGCACTGAGTTGAAATCACCTAAGAGCACCCAAGACAACTCTTCAAACGGTTCCGGTGGTTAATGAATTTCTTGATGTATTTCCTGAAGATCTCCCAGGGTTGCCTCCAGAGAGGGAGTTAGAATTTGGTATTGATGTCATGCCAGGCACTCAACCTATTTCTATCCCTCCGTATCGAATGGCTCCAGCAGAATTGCGAGAATTGAAAGAGCAATTAAAAGACTTGCTGGACAAGGGATTTATAAGGCTTAGCATCTCCCCTTGGGGTGCACCAGTCTTATTTGTACGGAATAAAGATGGCACGTTGAGAATGTGCATCGACTATCGGCAATTGAATAAGGTAACGATCAAGAACAAATATCCCCTCCCTCGAATTGATGATTTGTTTGATCAGTTACAGGACGCCAAATGTTTTTCAAAGATTGACTTGCAATCGGGTTACCATCAAGTCAGGGTCTACGACACCAGTCACGATACCGTGAAAATTTATCGGTTTTATTGACCTCTTTTGACTAGATGAAATATTTGAGTGTGGGACCCATTAAAGGTGTTGGGCTGGATCTATATCCTGTATTTGAGGCCCAAATATCATGTAAGAAGACATGGACCTCAATAAATAAAAGAAAGACCCATTTAATATGGATCACATATGTGGCCAAGGATGCTTTGACTTGAGAGCCTATAATAAAGGCATGAAAAATCAGATTTTATTCATTATCACTCTCATCTCTTTCTAGATATTTCTCAAAGGCTTCCTATCTCATAAACCCTAAGGCAACAACACTTAGTGGGACAAGATCACCTCTTTGGTAAGTGGTTACTCTTATGAATCTTATGGATTAATATATTCTATGCATGAAAGGTGGTATAGGTCATGATGGTTATGTTCCAAAGTGTTGAGAAATCCACTTGTTGGTGGTAAAGTTATATGGTAGTAGGAGGGAAAGTGGAATGATAAATCCTATGATAAGGATGTGGGGTGGTTTCATTAGTGTATTGTGAGCTTATACTAGTTTTGGTTACTCATATGAGTTCCCTTATGTATGTTTATTGTAGAGTAATATTTTACGGAAAGGTGGAATTATTGTAGTCACATATCGAAAGGCTAAGGTATGTAAGGTTTCCCTTTTCTATGACTATTGGTCACACCTATTGTTCATACTTTGTCCGACCTTACTTGCCCTCCGAGATGTCGTAAAGTGTCTCATTCCAAGTAAATGATTAGAAATTGTGGTTTGTATGCCTCTTATTCATTGCCTATGGTTTCCAAGTGTCAATAATGTTGCAACCACCAATGTATCGCTCTCATAACGAAAGAATTGAAGTAATGCATATTTGTGTTTATTGAGTACGGGTGGTAGCTCAAAGGGGAGAAAGCCTAGCTAGAGACGATCCCAATTGATTATTGGACACAGGGGGTAGCCCAAAGGGGTGAAAATCTAGCTAGGGCCGAACCTGCTTATTTGATTTATGGGTGGTAGCTCAAAGGGGCATAAGCCTAGCTAGAGACGATCCCACTGTTCTGACCCACTGATCAGTTGGGGCCCGGGTAAGATATGAGTTATTGATGATAATGAACATAAAAGTAAAGTAAAGTAATGAATGTAATGTACATGGTTTCACACATACAGAATGGTGGTATATCCCTATTGTTTATTCACTTGTATCTGATTCTATTTGAGTTCTTATATGTCATACAGTTGCTTATCGCCTTACATACTCAGTACATTCTTTCGTACTGACCCCTTGTGGGACTTACCTTACTTGTTGTAGGCGCAGGTGCTAGTAGGCCTCCACAGTAGGATGCAGACCTTCTGCGTACAGTTGGTGAGCTCCAGATTGCTTCGGGGCTTTCCGAGTCCTATGTATATGTTGGTTTTGGTATTGTATTGTATCACAGTTATGTAAAATGGGGACTTATCCCGACTATAGGTTTGGTTTGTATCTGCTAGAGGCTTTGTAGACGTTGTACAGTTAAAGGAAGGAACGTTGTATCTTTTTGACTATATGGCCCTAATGGCCATGTCTCATGTCTATATAAATGTCCTCATTTGATTCCTATTATTGAGATGTTGTATCCATAAGTGACCGAATGCTAGCCCATTGACGACAAGTACGTGAATGTATAGATTGGTTCTCTCGGGCCTTAACGGCTTTGGGTGCCATGTCCGCCCATATGGGATTTGAGGCGTGACAGAATTGTGAGCTTGGAAAAGCTTATATTGAAACTTCGTTTTGAAACGTGGGTTGCAAGGAGATCAATCTTCTTGAGGTCTTCGTTAGAATAGAGTGCTTCTTGTAGAATCAATCAATTGGGATTTTAGGGTTTAATATATCATTTGGTTTCATTGATTTCCTTTTTTTGTGTCTTATTGTCTATCTTTACTGTACTATGTTTGTTTAATTTCCCCACTTAGATTCCATCTTCGTGGTTCCATTCGTATCATCCTATGTTTTTTGGAGCACATAATTTCTCCCATGCTGTAAGTGATTTTCTGGTAATAGTATTTCTCCTTGACAAGATGTAGTTCCTACAGTAAGCTTACAATGTCTTCATTATCTTGGAGTGGATAAGGAATAATTGAACCCAATAAGATTGAATGTCAAACAGTACAGATTGCACTAATTGGACCCTCCCACCGTTGGATATCTTCTTGGCAGCTCAAGTTAAAAATTTTACAATCATTTTATCAATTAGTGTTTGTCATTGTAACTATGTCATTTTTTTGAAGGAAAGGGAAACACCGAAGTATTTAAAAGATAGCTCTTCATAATTAAACATCAACAGTTTCAAAATGTCTTCTCTGATTGACTGATTGACTCCTCCAAAATAAACTGAACTCTTGTTCAAGTTACTTTGAAGCCCATAAGCATTTGATCCTTAGAAAAGGCTGTTTTGTGAAGTCGCTTATAGTATTAAAGGTAAAATCTTTGAATTTGATATTCTTTCTAGGTTTCCCTTATGTTAGTACTTCTCCTTGATTTAATAGATGCAATTTTTGCTGGGATTTCTTCTTAATTCTCTCGATGTAATCTTTCGTTCTTATGTGGATGTAAATTACTAGATTAATTTAATTAGTTTGACCTTTCTTTATATGGATCCAACCAATCGATATGAATTAATTTTATTTTCTTTGATTGCGTTTGAAGTTTATATCTATTCACATATTTTTTCTTGTTTGTATTCGATCTTTCTGTCCTTGAATAATAGTTTTTCCTTTCCTTTTACAATTATCATAATGTCAAAATATTTATTGTTAGATTTATTTTATATTTTCAACATTAAAATTGAATAACAAACTCTTCATTTTCTGATGATGACAACTACATCCAACCAAGTACATAGCAATAAATTTAATTGACTTACAAAAAAGGTTTTCCCCGAGTTTCTGAATTTATTAGTTACTCCCCCTAAACTTCTTCTCCCTTTCTATCATCAATCAAAAAGGTACAGAGAAGAGTGATAGATGACTAACAGATTTACCAAAATAATAATTAGACAAATTTTAAAAAATAATATAAATAATCGATTACAGATAAATCATCAAGATTTACATTGTGAAATTTGAAAAGGCGAGAAATGAAGATACCATGGGGGAAATTATTGAGTTCAAAAGTGCTTTCAGCATAAATTTCATGACTAAGAAGGAACCCACGATCAAAATGGGTCCTCCATCTATTTAAAATACCAAAGTATGCCATGTATATAGAGTGATACCAAAATAGGCTAAACTCACATATTTTGTGAGTTTTATCTCTTTTTTTTAACAAAACTATTGGCTACGGCGTCAATTTTATAAAAGGTATAAAACTGAAAAATATATGTGAGTTATTCATTTCTATTTTACAAAGCTCACATAATATTCGAGTTTTCTGTTTTTATTCTATAAAGCTCAAATAATAGCTGAGGTAAGTTTTTTTATTTTATAAAGCTCACTATTTATGTGAGTTATCCATTTTTTTGTGTATGTGAGTAATATAAAATAAATAACTCACAATTTAAGTGAGTTATCCATTTTAGAAATGACGCTTTGACAGTCTTGCCTCTGTTTGACAGTCTTGCCTATTCTGACAGTCTTTATTAGTGATGTGAAATATGAATATGCTGTTAAAAATATATGAGTTATGTGCATAGTCTTTATTAGTGATGTGAAATATGAATATGGTGCCAAAAATATATGAGCTATATGTAAATATTTTTTTTTCCACTTGATCTCGAAAATCTCCTATTTAAAGAGAGGTATACATTCATTTTATCATCAATCTTTCCTCCATTCAATTCTTCTTCTTTTCAAAACTTGATGAAATTTTAAAAAATGAATACTGAACGTGTTAAAGTTGCAATTTTTTGGGACAGTGAAATTATTCACGAGGGTAATACAATATATTATAGTATCTCCCCCAAGTCTAGCGTCAAGTATCCAATTTCTATTGGTTACAGAGAATTTGTAGATTCTATTTTTAGAAGAATGAAAATAAAAAGTGATGATTATGATTTATTTATAATCGGACAGTATCCAAACTCCTTCTCAACACAAGGATTGGTAAATTATGGGGAATGGATTATCAATGACGATGAGTCGTTGACTGAATTTCTGAGGGCTCCTTATGATTATGCTAGTCAACTAAAGCTGAATATTCTTCAAGTTTATGTTAAGAAGGAGTATAGGAATCGTCGTGCACAATACTCAATACCTGCTTTGAATGAAACATTGAATGAAAGTGATTGGTAATATCTATTAATTTTTGTTATTATTAATAATATATATTTTCAATGGTCTGTGTCTATATCTGATGTCATATGTTATATTTTATTTAGGGTTTTAACTCTGCGTGAGACGAATAATGATGAAATTTTTGAACAAGATTATAATTATGGTCAATCATCGCAGCTTGGATGGATGAACAATGCTGGAACATCTACAAATGTTCCTCTCTCACTGAGTTTTGATACTGCTGACTATTATCAGTGGGTCTAAAATATAATCTATATTAAGTTATGTTGGTTAGTTTCATGTTTTTTTTTTTTTTTGGGAATGTATTCAAATTATTCTATTATTTAAAATGTAGGGATAATGTCACACGAGATGAGCATGTTGTCCCAGATGATATTGAAAATGGTGATCAGTCAAATTATGGAGAATTGTCACAGGGTGATGATAGTGAGCCTAATAATGCTGAGGGAGGTGAATGCCCCTATGACTCATCATCGAATGATGATGATGTGAGGTCCAATTCTGAACAAAGAGCCATGTCCACGAGCCCTTTTCCTCAACAAGAATCAATTCCACAGTCGGCGCCAATGTCACTACCAATGAACAAGCCTCATTTTTATTCTAATGAAATTCCATTTCTTGATCATTTTCAGGAAGGACCAGATGTGTTTATGAATATGCATGAAAATGATTTTGTTTCTACAGATGAGTGGCGTGAACCTGTACATTTTCTAAATGATAATTTTTATCTTGCTAGCAAGATGTTGTTCAAATTAAAAAAAGATATGCAAAGAACGGTTAGACTTTATCATATTAAAGAAGGGAGGGAGTTCTTTGTTGTTAAGTCGGGAAAAGAAGTCTTTAGAGTTTGTTGCAAGCGTGCAGATCAAGGTTGTTCATTCAACCTTTGTGCTACTAAGGATAGTAGTAATAACTTATGGAAAATTGGAAAATACATAGGCGAGCACACTTGTAATATGGGTGACTGTCGCGGAGGTCACTTCAATTTGGATATAAACATGATTGCAACTGTTCTTATACCGTATATTGAAAAGACACCGAGGTACTATTTTTTAGGATTTATCTGACTATACAAATCAATATTATTTTTTGTTTATAATTGTTAAGCCAAATTTTTCACAGGTATCCTATCAAAGATTGCCAAACGTCCCTTCTCAATAAGTACCGCAAAACAATAAGTCGCTGGAAGGCGTATCTTGGACAAAAGCGTGCCTTTGAACTAGTCTATGGAAATTGGGAGGGCTCCTTTCGTGAATTGCCAAGGTTCATGGATGCTATGAAATGTTTCAATCCAGGATTCATTGATGAATGGCGATTTGAACGACGTGACGGAGTTGATGAACGTATTTTCAATTATGTGTTTTGGACGTTTAAGCCATGTGTCGATGGTTTTCGTTATTGTTGGACGATGATATCAATAGATGGAGCACATGTATGTGGTAAGTATGATATCAAATTATTGATTGCAGTCGGTACGGACGGTAATGGATCCATATTTCCGTTGGCTTTAGCCATAGCAGCAAAAGAGAGCCTTGATACATGGACCAAGTTTTTGAGCAATTTGCATCAGCATATTGTGTGTGGTCGTCAAGGTATTACCTTGATATCTGACCGGCATCATGGCATACTTGGAAGTGTCTCTACAGAGCGTAATTGGCAAGCTCCGTTTGCCTATCATCGTTATTGTATAAGGCACTTGAAGGCGAATTATCAAAGGGCGTTCAAAAGTGTCCGATTAAACAACCTATTATGGGCTGCTGCAACTGCTACCCAGGAGAAAAAATTCTTATTATGAATGGATTTGATAAAGCAGACACCCTTGCCAGCATATGAGTGGTTAATGAATATCGACTTGAAAGAATGGACCTCTAATAGCTGCAACATAAGCACTTTGACAAAAAAGTCGATGGAATTAAGGGGAGATACCTCTAATAGTTAGCTATATGTTGAAGAAGACTTGAAGATAATAGACCACTTAATTTAATTAATATACTTCTAAAAAAGTCGTATTACTTGTTACTTGACATATATTCTTTTTTTTATTTTTTATGATACGCACCATCAGCATGATAGATGGCAGGCTAGAATTGGAAGAGTTGCAAGAAACAAAGATCTTTATCTTGCTCTCTTGTTCTACTTAATCATTAACATCACTTTATTGATCTTGTAGAAGTCTCCTTTCATTAAAATTTTCAATCTCTTTAGATTTATAAAAATTTCGACAGAATTTCCTTTGTTTCTAATCTATTTTAGAAAATTGTCCCTGTCAATCAACACCATAGTATAAATATGACCCCACAAGACACATTTCAATAAAAAAAGGTTTCTCACAGGGCTATACACTAATTAATTTCACATAACAATAACAACAATATAAATTGGCTCCACACAACATATTTGAATAAAATAAAGGTTGCTCACGAGACCTAACGAACATATAAATATGGCCTCACACGACACACAATACCTTCTCCTCCGTAATGTGATCAAGTTGATCTCTCATCGGGACTATAGCATGGTGTGCCTCTGAAACGCATTGAACCCCCCGCGTCCATTTCCTAGCATATGATAGCACCGGCTCGTCCTCAACAATCGGCCCAATCGGCTCTGGCCGAAAGGGCCGAATCCTCTCCCAAGTCCATATCTAATGGTTACATCAAAATTATTTTTAAGTAAACAAATAGCTAATTGAATTAAATGTACATAATAAGAAAGGTTACCTGAAGGAGAGGAACAAATCCTCCTAGCTCTTTCGTGCACATGGATACCTAACAAAGACACCTATACAAGTATGCTAGAACAGCGCTGCCCCAGCTATAATCCCCTATCCTGTCGAGGTCCCTAAGTAAATACAAGTACCGCAAATTCAAAAGACTGCCAGATGTATTTGTGAATAGAATCCCTCCTAAAAGCAACAACATGTACAGTCGAGCGATGCTCTGAACCCTATCCTCCGGAGTCTCGACTGTAATAGGATGATGAAAAAGCTGCTGCTGAAGATAATCCAGAACTATTACAATAGAAATACGACCATGTCCATTAATGGTCGTCGGTTCAACCTCCAAGCCAGTGTAATCTCGTAACATCATACGCCAATTTAAATTATGACCCATTTCATCGGCATATACAACTGGATCTCCATCAGTATAATACCTGCACATACTGTAGCGTGATAGTCACCTCTCCAAAGGGTAGGTGGAATGTATGAGTCTCTGGCCTCCACCTTTCGGCCATAGCAGTTGCTAGTTTGTGGTCAAACTGGATCTTGCTTATTCGGATGATGTCATATAATCCCACCCTCGATATATAATGTATGATGCGGTCATGGGGGGGGGGGGGGGAGGGGTAGTTATAAAAAATGTCCCATGTCCACTCAACCTTTTGCGGACACACTGACGCAGTAGGACGAATAGAGCCCTCCCATAATTCTCTGACCTGTGAGACCTCTGCAATGTAAGTAATGAAGCATCAGCGGGGCCTGGGTGCAATATGTGCGGCATAATGTACCTGTACACATAATAATAAATGTTAGTCAAACTGTGAAAAATAGCAGATATCCGATGAAATAATTGAGGTATGCACAAATTGATCGAACACTACTATTGTAAAAAAATAAATAAAAAAATGAGACAGTTGTGACCTTGAATAATTCATGACCTCTTCTATTACTCTTTTTTCTCTGGTATATTATTCTCTTTTTAATTAATATCACTCTTCTTTTCACTTCAGGTAGACAAATTTGTTCCAAAATATTGGTCACTTAAAAATTAAAGGTGGTATTAATTTTTTTTGTTGGGGTTTTCCTGGCAACAAGAAAGAAAAAACTAAAGCTTTGGCCTTGTGCCCTAGTTCCAAAATATTGGCCACTTAAAAATTAAAGGTGGTATTAATTTATTCACTTGCTTAGTTGAAAAAATCTTTGCTTCTAAAGTTGCTTCTATAACGTAGTCCGTCAATCTTTTGTGATGATAGTACAAAAACCATTCAATAGTAAACCAAGAAACTAAGTTCTGTGATGTTTTCAATTTCTCATGATCTGTAAAAAGATCTCTTTTGGCTTCATGCATTTGATGAGATGTTGGAATTTGGATACACAAGTTATGTTGAGGATAGGTTTTGGATTTAGTTGGAATGTGGTTATAGAAAAATTGTGTACAACATTAGTTGATATACTTGTCTACATCCTTGCTCATTTTGTTCCTTTATATAGTCATTAGGAGAAATTTTTAAGTTTATTAGGAAATTTAATATAGATCGTAGCAATCTTACCATCGAAATTGAATAGTAATACATTTGAAATTAAATGGATTTCTAGACGAGAACAAGTTTGAGAATTTGCTTGTAATCCTTTTATGATACTCTCCATTTTTTGCTACTAGCAAGTAGGAATGACAATAGGGCGAATGAAGGTGAGTTACGACGGGGTAAGACTTGGCCTATTAAGATTTTATCCCGCCCCGTATTAGAGAATTTTTTTTGATAAAACTAGACAGTAAGACAATGAACACATACATAAACAATATACCACCTAAAACAAACTATATTGCAGGTGTTGTAGGCATGTTCACATAGAAAACAAAATGAGACTTGATACTAAATACAAGTTTTACATGGTTTTAATTTTTCCTTTTTGGTGTGTCCCAAATAGAGTGTATCCTATATTTAGTAAGTTTTTCAATTCCAACATTCTACCCGACAAGTTTGAGATTAATACAAAAGGGTAAATTACCATTAAGAATGAAAGTTATTTCTAATCCTAAATCCTAAAATTAACAATAGTGTTCTTGAGCATAGAAATAAGAAACTAACCAAACTAATTTGCAACAACCAAACAACAATTCAACATCATTCACTTGACAAACGATTGAAATAAGAATTTTAACAAAAACAAAAAAATCGAAAATTACCTCAACTGAACCGTAATAGTTTCTAAATTTTCAAGTACCGAACTATAACCACGTGGGACCACTGATTGAGAATCGACTAAAAATTATGTTGGGGGACCAGATGTGGGGAATCGAAGTGGGGGATTTGTAGGGTTTTCTTGTTTCTTTAAGGAAAATGGGGTAAAGAAAAATTGGGGGAGGGGACCGTGAAAGGTAAAGGAAGGCAAAAGATTTTTATATTAGGCATAAAGCTCACATAAATAGTGAGCTTTATAAAATAAAAAAGTATAACTCACATATTATTTGAGCTTTATAAAATAAAAATAGAAAACTCGAATATTATGTGAGCTTTGTAAACTAGAAATGAATAACTCACATATTTTTTGAGTTTTATACCTTTTATAAAATTGACGCCGTAGCCAATAGTTTCGTTAAAAAAAAAGAGATAAAACTCACAAAATATGTGAGTTTAGCCTATTTTGGTATCACTCTATATACATGGCATATTTTGGTATTTTAAATAGATGGAGGACCCATTTTGGTCGTGGATTCACTAAGAAGAGAGTTTTAATTTATGTTTGGTAACTGATAAGTCGGTAAACCCCAAAATTTTCATGTTTTTTCTTGTGCTTTATGCTTTCTCATGAATAATTAATTTAAAATCTAAAATCAGTATTTTAAAAGGCGTTTGCGAGGCGAGCCCCAGGGTGAGGCGTAGACAAAACACACCGAGGCATTGTAGGGAAAGAAAGTATTGAAAGGTGTACGCCTCACTATTTGGGGAGCTGGCCTAAGCGTGAGACTCAAATTAGGCATAAACTCTGAAAACTTTACAAACTGAAATGACGTTTTCTTATTAAATTCCTAATTTAAACTTAATACTCAAATATCTGATTGGTAAATACTTAAATAATCAAATCAAAAGTATAAAAAAATAATTGTGACACTTTCAAATGTATTTTTCGGTGGGTGTCGATGGCGCTGCTACTCAAGAAGGTATTGAGTACACACTTTCTTATTCGTTGTTCCTTTCTTTTCTTTTCTTTTAGTTCTTTTCAAGTCACATAGCGAATAGTTTTAAAGTTATTTACTTTTTTGCCTCTCTTTTAAAATAAAATATGTGGTAAATAATAGCGTAATATACTGATCGAGTAACAGAAAGGTGGGGGTTGATTAATTATGTACTGTTTTTTAGACAAACTTGTATTTTTTGAAACATATAATAGTTTATTATATGAAAAGTTAACTTTATATATTGGTTGTATTGTGTAGCTTTGATTAGTTTTTTTTTTCCTGAAGTAATTTTAGACACATCTTTCATTTATTTTTAAAATTTTGATATAATTTTATTTTTTTTGGTGATTTATCTCTTTTAAAAATATTTATTTTTAATTATATTAATTTATAAACTATTAAAATTAAAGGATCCTATAAAGACCCTTTCCGTCGTTACGTATAAGTCTTTCATTTAAAATTTCATGTTAAAATTCTTTTCGTATTTGAAGTTATAAATTTCAAGTTAGGCTAGTTTCAGACGAAATCTAAGCGAGGTGTGGTCTAGAAAAATTCGGGAATGAATTAGGCAAGTTTGTGTGGTTTGATTTGATTTCTAGTTAGCTAAGACGATAAGAAACCCGTAGGACTTTACGGAATTGAATTTGGGTGAGTAGAACTCCTGGAATCGATCTTAGCGTAAGGGGCATTGTTTGGAATATCCCGAATTTAAGGAGTGCTGTAAGAACTGGAATTTTTGGGAGACATTGGACTTTCTGTACCATCGACGTTGCTATAGCAATAGGACGTTATAGTGGAGAAAATCCCGCTATAGCAATGGTCAACCCGGTCAACGACCGCTATAGCGACAAAAGTCGCAGATTTATTTTAAAATTTCTCGAAACGGTTTATTTTTTTAAAACATGTTTTGGGACAACAAAGAGGCAATTTTTGGTGATTTTCACTAGATTATCATTGTTTGGCTTCGTTAAGGTAAGGATTTCATCCCTGTTAACTAGTAATTTATAATTTAGCCTTAAAATTGCTATTTTATTGAGTTTGGGGAGGGTTTAGGGCTTATTTTAGTCGTTTTTCTGGTGCAAGGGAGTAAATTAGATATAAAGTTAATGGATTTTGATTATTAATGGTTAATTTACTCTTGCATTCCGTTAATTCACTAATTAATCCATGGAATTGGTAGTTTTAGGTGAATTACGGTAGAAAAGCCCTAGAACGGGGAGGGGATGATCATGAACTTGGCCTTGGGGTTTGGGTGTGAGTTATGATTCCCAATGTGTTAGGTCATTTCATTAATTATACATTTGTATGTATTTTCTAGAAAGAGATCAAGCAAAATTGCACGGAAAGGCAAGGCTCAGGCTTAGTTGAGTTGTGGAAGTTTGGACTGAGGTAGGTGATGGTATTGTTGTTTAATCCAATTTGTATTATATGTGCATGTTAACTACTTCGTAGTGTGGCTTGTCGGTGCATGTTGTTTGGTGTGGTCAATTCAAATGATTTTACCTTGTTGTACAATTTTTACCTACCTTGTTGTTAATGTGGAATGTCTTGGTATTTGAGACGTTCTTATGGCTTGTTGGTGGAATAAGGTTGGCATACACTTATGTAGGGAATTTAGGTACATAGACGAAATTTTTCCCCTACAGGTCATGGCTAGAGGGTGGTTATGAATCCCATAACGTGTATGTACGAGGTTCAGGTGAATTCGACGGTTCCATGAGTGACTCGGGGCATACAATTATGTATGCTTGATAATTGCTTAAGTTGTCTTGACTTGGATTGACTGAACTTGACGTGGTTGTAAGTGTATTGACTCGTTGCTTGTAACTCTAATTTGCTTATTTGCTGCTTGTTGTGCTAGGTGTAGGTTGATTGAGCATGTATTAGCTTATTATACCATGTTTTAGTTAAAAGTTCATATTCTCTCTTGGGTTGATCAAATGACCCTACCAATACACTGTTGTTTTCTAGTGTGCTGATACTACAACTGCTTTTACTTTGTTGAGTGCAGCGCATATTCCAGCGGCTCTTACAAGACCTCACTTGTGAATTCTAGCGTTGGACTTCGGATTCAAGGGTAAGCAGTATGTTTCGGCCTACCATGAATCCTTCCTGGATGCTATAGTCTTTATTTATGGACTTATGCTTTTCATTTTAGTTTTTTGGGGCTGCATCCCCTTCTTGGCAATCTTTAGTAGTTTTCGTACGAACGACTTTCGGGTCCTAGGGATGGTTTTTGGTTAAGTACAATGTTCCGTTTTTAAGTTGTACTAATGTTTTGTTTAGACTTGTTATTTTATTGATGGATTAGTTTTATTATTTCCTCTAAGTGATGATAATGGGTTTAGTTTTTGGGGTAATTGGTTCTCTCACCGGATGGGTAGTGAGGGTGCCACTCATGACGGATTTGGGTCGTGATAGATCCATGGGGCTTACGCCCCATCACCTCGAAGCCTACGCTTCGCCCCATACCAAGTAAAATATCTCGCCTTATGCCCCCATCTTTAAAATCACTTATCTAAACTAACTTATTTTGGTAGACTTCAGATAAAGAAGCATTCAAGGATGATCATATGATGAACAAGGAGTGAATTGAGAAAGATCAGACTTGAAGTGAAGATTAGTTGATGGAAGAATAAGAGAAGAAATTGATGAGAGTTCGTGGCCACAAACTTGATGAGAACTGCTGAAATTTCATGCCAACAAACTAAATTCGTTGCCATGAACTTGAAGAAAACAAAATTGATAAAAAAAAAAAAGATGAGATTTTGCCTCACTACATGAAGTATTTTGTGCTTCATAAACTCAACAACATAAGCATCAGTTCGGGCCAGCGAAAGAGTTCGTTTAACGAATTATCTAATGCCTAGAGTTTGAAGAATGAAATTTGTGTGAATGAACTCAATTCATGACCACAAACTGACAAGTGAGGTATTTTTGTCCAAAATTTCAGTGAACTTTAGGACTCTTCTCCTTCATTCTTACTCTTGTTCCAGTGTAGAAAACTCCCTTTTGCCATTTTAACAAGGAACACATTGAAGACAATAGAGTTTGAATTTCTTTATTTTAATTTAATTATATTTGTTTTCTCTTCAATTTCTCTTTATTATGAGTAGCTAATCTTAGATCTAGGGTTGCAAATCTATTTTAGTGTGTGATTTCTTACGTGTAACTAGTTAAATGTTTGAGTATGATTGAAATGATAGTTATTTAGCTATTTACTTGCTTAATTTGTGAAATTGTGATTGCAAACATAATTCATGCTCTAATATCCTAAGTTCTTGCTTGAGGAAGAGGAATAAAGATTGGGTTAACTAACCAACAAAAAATTAGGTGAATCAAGAGATTGATACTGCTCAATTAATGAATTTGAGCTAGAAGATAATAATTACCCAATTTGAATCGCTAATTAGTTTCCGTAATTTCAACGATTTAATCTTGAAAAAGTAACGGGAAGTTAGACCACTTAATATTGAGTGAGTGTTTAAGATATTGATGACCATAACTATACTGATCTCCTATCAAACCTAATTTGGTTTACCCAATTAGAATTATACCTAGGTGAGGAAAGCAATCCTAATCAACTTATATTAATTACATTTTTTAGTTAATTACCTTTCTTTGTTTGTCATTTAGTTAATTGATTATTTTTAATTATTAGTCAAATTTTTTAAAAAATATCACTTCATTGAATAAAGGTTAAGTTATTTTACTAGACACAAATAAATATAACTTTCACAAGGCACCCAAGATTCATAGTGGAGTTCTTCAATCTCGTTTCTTATATTTGACTGTGACTGTCTTGTATCATAGTTAAGGTATAATTTTGGCATATTAAATTTTAACGTTGTTTTAAAAAATAAAAATAATTCCTTTGATTAATCTATCATGAAAAATTAGCATTTAGAGAATTTTTTTAAAGAGTATTAATGACGTTTTTAGCTATGATGTCAATAACTTGATGATAACTTGAGTTAGGACATTAATGCACATGTGAATATTGCCTAAAGTTCTAACGATATTTTGGAAAGTTTCATCATCTCGTGATATGAGATTGAGCGAGGAAATGTCAAACTCTCTCTCCTACGCTAGTTAATCATATGTCATTCTTAGAAATTCGTAGTTTAACAACATCATATCATGTTTTTTGTATTACATCTTTGATATTCTGAACATTAAACTAGGTTAAAATCATTGGCTACACATTCTTAAGAGGTTAGAGTATCTAGGGCAATCATAATCAAAGATCAAGTCAAAAATTGAATAATTGGTTAATATACATTTACCAAGAATAAGAGATATAAGTTCATTTGTTGATGTATAAGCATGTACTTGATTAGAAATTTGTATACACCCGCTGCCTTGTGTAGCATGCTAGGACCATGGAGACTCACGATGTTTATATACTCATTTCTCATTGGACATACAAATTTGGTATTCAACCTCGATATTATGAATTAGTAAATCCATCTAGAACAATTTTCAATTGGGGATTCAAATTATAAATCATTCTAATCAACTTTGAACAATTTTTCTTCGGTCATGCAAGTCCTATCAAAACATTTATTTCAAATTATCTCATTTATAGATCCATGAAATGAGTATGAGTGAGTATGTATGATCAGAGTATAAAACAAAATTCAAATGTCATAGTCATATCAAACAATGGCATGCTCAATTAATAATGGCAGTCTAAAAGCCCCAGCATCAACAATTTTTTCTCAATTTACCCCAGTCGTGTTTACCTCTTTCGATTTCACAATCACATAGACTCTTCTTTCGATCCATAAATAATTAAAATTTCAATTTCTCCTCAAATATCATTATAATCTGACTCAATTTCAAGGAGTAAAATCGTCAACTAGCATATTCAATAAGTCATTTTCAGATACATTTTGCAACAATCATGCTAGAACTTAAGAAAAAACAGTCCAAACAAGTCAATTTATTAATTTAATTCTTCACATAATATCGATACCCGCATAGATGCTCGTCATTTCACCTATAAAGGACCCTCATATCTCCATTACTTCCTTATACAAGCAATTAACACATAAACACTTCACAAAAGAGTCAAAGAAAGTCTTAAATTGTCTTAAAGGAAGTCCGAAAAATCAAATCAAAGCATTATCCTTCAGCTGAGCTTCTGAACGAGCCCAATCTGATCAAATATGTATTCTACATAAGAAAATAATATCATAGACACTCATATTATTGTACTTTAATTTTGGATTCAAAAAGTTAATCTCGAGCCCACAAAGGCAAAGTTGGAACTTTAATTGAAAATCACGCTACCCATAATATAAGGAACTCAAATGTGGATGTCATCGAAAATGGAGCTAAAATCAACCTTCTAATTATTAAAATATCATTTCTTAACTTTAGCCCAAAAATCCTAAATTTTTCAATTTTAAAAAATTAATATTTAAAGATAAAATAACAAATGAATCATTGGGGAATGTGTAAATATAGGTTAAGAATCAAACCCAAAGAAAAATCCTTGATAATCACCTTTTAAATCTCCCAAAAATGAGTTCCCAAGCTTCAAAATGATTTATGGGCTTTATGTTCAAAAATGACATTTAAATCTATCCAAGTCAACTTTCTTCTTCGTGAACTCAGCCCACATCTCGCGATCGCGATAAATCGATCCCTCCCAGCCATCGTGAACGCGATAGGTCATTATCTTGCCCCAGACCCAACTAACTCTTTACAAACGCAACACCCGCATCGCGAACGAGATGAACACCCTATCTGCTCCTTCGCAACTTGACCTGCACTAGATCTGGTGCACCAGCTAACAGAAAATGATAAAAAATCTTCGATCGGGCCCTCGGAATTCATTCAAAACTCCTTGAACACAAATCAAATATGCTACTAGGCTGAAAACTCCATTCCGGACTCAATGGAACCATCAAAACACCGAATAGAGGTCGTCTAGCCATATGTTGACCGAAGTCAAACTTCTCTTTTAAAACTCTAAATTACCAACCGACTACTCAAAACCTATTCGAATGCCTTGGGACCCGAACCAAAAGATCCAAGCAACTCAGAAATTACATTTCAGAGCCAGCGAAACTTTCGAAATTTTGTTTCGACTTTGATATCTTCAAATGTTGACTTTGATCAACAATACCAACTTCCAAACCTTCCAAAATGAAAATTTTGCCTAATTTGCACCCGACCACCTCAGTAGCTGTGCCAACCACATTCACAGACCACAAATACCGTAAAGCAACTACGGGAGGGGTAAAACAGCCAAAATGCACAAAAATCAAAAAATCACCACGAGAGTTGTTATATTTCTATATTTAGAAACAGTTTAACTTTAAAAATTCTCTTTTTACCTTTAAGGAGATGATTCATAACTACACAAAATATATAAGTCTTGTTTTGGACAATAAATTTTAAAAGTCTTCCTTTTCTTTTTTAAAATTCTTACCTTATCAAATAATGCGACATAAATTAAAATGGAGGAAGTAGTAAATATGACTTGATTCAAGCTTCCAAGCCCAAAATTAAGTGTTAAATCTCAAAATCAAGGATCGATATGTTACATTATTCTATGAGAGAGTAATTTTTCCGTTCATCTAATCATTAATAACTTAATTTTTTAAAATAAGAATAGTAGATAAAAACAAATACTTGTAACAAAGTCTTATTAAAATCAAAAAACATAATCATGTCAGCCACCCGGACCAGAAATATACTACAACATCATCATTCATTATGAGACTAAAACATGAACTAATTGTAACTATTAACCATAATAATAGAATCTTGTTTTATGTAAGAGAATTCACAGGCTACACGTGAAAACATTTGGCTGCTTATGTGGGAGGGTGTCACACAAATACAGACACCCACGTTCATCTTTTGTGTTGCCGTTACAATTCAATGTCCTCTTCCATCTCTAAAATCTGACTGTTTTAATAGGACAAATTACTTACTGTTCATCTTATTACTATTATTATGATCATATATTCCTCTTTCACACTACTCTATGTACTACAAATTCCTACTCAACTTGTTAAAATGATTTCTTTCTAAAAATATTAACCTTGTTTTAGTTTCCTTCGAAATGTGAAGAGTTTAACATCGATTCTTTAAAGAATATTGCAAGGTCTCTTTACTATGATTTAGATAATACTCATCTATTGAGTTAATTTTTGGGATTGAATTAGGTCTAAAATTCATTAATCAATTTCAATTATTATTTTTTAATATTAGACCTACATAGTCAATTGTACATGCTCCAAATGTCTGGTTCTGAAGGTAAAATAGGAGGGGGGGGGGGGAGATAAGGAGGTGGCGGGTAAAGAGTCCTACATTGGTTGTTTACGAGATGAATGGTCTCTCTTAAGCCAGCTTTTAGGATTGACTTAGGTTCAAATTACAACATGATATCAAAACACGATTCATCTTAATTCATGTCTCGAATGTTGGGCCCCCACATTAAACTGCACACGCACCATATATCCAGATTTGAGCACAAGGACGGTGTGAAGAGTCTACATCAACGAGTGGTCTCTTTAATATAATTTGAATAATCTCTCTCTTGAACTAACTTTTGAGGTTGAGTTAAAGCTAAAAATCCATTTCTTTTTAAACAAAACCTTTAAATTTAGACAGTAATTCCAACGAGGAATTTAATAAAGGTTTGAAGTAATAAGAAAATAATTACTATTATATTATAAGTAGAAAATTCAAACAAGATTAAGAAATAACTTTTTTTAAAGACATCAATTTCCATTATGGGTTTAAGCAAAAAGTTTCTAATGAGATTTTGGAATTACTTGAAAATGAAGGGGCAAAATTCAGAATGCATAAACTCACGGTGTCTTTCACTAGTACCTTTTCTTATTGTCTAGATTTTCAATCATTTCATATCACAAGAATGCGGCAGTTTTAAAGGGGTAAATTAACCAGTTAATTTTACTTTAATTGTTAATATCCTTAATTTTTCTAGTTTGAGAAATAATATTCTCTTTACTTTGTAAATGGGTTAGAATATTCCCTTGATTATAAATCAACTGTTAAATTGAGTTGGATCATTGTTTGAAATTTTAAAATATAAAAGATGACCTTCAATTATGATTAACTATTACTTAATACATTTATCTAAAAAAATTAAAAGAATAATTTAAAGTACACAATATCTTTATAGAAAAGAGTAATTTTATTTAAATTAGCGTTAGGTAGAGATTTTTTTTTTTGGCTCGATTTGAGCTGCTTTTGGGGAGAAAATTCAGGAGGGGGCGGGGGGGGGGTCCATGATGCCTCTCAGTAGCTTTATAAAAGTGGCAAGAAATACTACAAATTAGTAGTACTAACATAATGCATGATGATGAGAAATGGAGTTGACAGTCACTCCTCTTTTAGTACTTCTCTATCTGCACATCTCATTGAGTTTTCACTTGGATTTTTTTTTCTTCCAAATTCTCATCCAACCACTAATCAATAGTCATTAGTCAGTCACACATGAGCTATTCTACTAGTCAGTCCCTTAAATTAGGTAGAATATTCTTTTAAACACTTAGTAGGCATTTCGCAATGAAAAACATATTTACTTTATTTAGAATTTTTGAAGTTAAAGTTAGAGTTGTATTTGACCATAGTATGTAGAGTTAATATTTAGAATTCAAATATATTTTTTAAAAAATATATTAAAAAAAATTGATATGCATTATAATTTAAATGAGGTTACAACAAAAACAACATACCTTATAAAATCCAACAAGTGAGGCCTGAGGAGGATAAAGTGTACGCAGATCTTACCACTACCTCGGAGAGGTAGAGAGGCTGTTTTCGAAAGATCCTCGGTTCAGGTGTAGCAAATCCAGGTATAAAAAAGAGGAAAATAGTAAAGACAATATGACAACTAACAAGACAACAATAATGTCTACCAGAAAAACAATAATCATTCATAAAATAATGCGATAATCAAAACACAATAAATAACAATAATGATAAATATCTACGGCTAAACCCTAAGCTAACATACTATGGTGCACGACAATACTCCTACCCGACTAATCTTCTACTCTAATACGTGTTCTCCATATTTCCCTATCTAAGGTCATGTCCTCGGTAACCTGAATATGCCTCGTATCCTGTCTAATCACCTTTTTGAAAAAAATAAAATAAAATAAAAATGAAACCAAATAAAGTGAAAACACCTCTTGAGGTGTTTTCTAAATAAAGTGAAATCAAGTTATATTTGATATTTTTATGGCCAAACAAAGGTATTCAGGAATAAAGTGAATAATATTTATTGTCAAACAAGTCCTTAAACTAATTCATGTTTTAATTGAACAGATCATTTTTTGATAAAGTGTTTGATCAATTAGATAATTTTAATTTTATTTTTTTAAAAAAAATTTGCACGTGCTTGATATAGAACATAATTGAACTATCTAAATAAGATACTCCTTCGTTTAAAAAAGAATGACCTATTTTTTTTTTAGTCCGATTAAAAAAGAATGATCCTTTTTTTTTTGGCAACAGTTTAATTCCAATTTTCCACATGGCATGTTTAAGACCACAAGATTAAAGGACATTTTGGTACTTTTGCCATAACTTTAATTTAGGACCATAAGATTCAAAAGTCTTCTTTATTTACTTAAATTTTGTGTCAAGTCAAACTAGATCATTTTTTTTTTAAACGGAGGGAGTATAAGATACTCTAATAAACTGACTATGTATTAAGCATTCATTTAACTACAGGTGGAACCATGAGAGTCATGACCTAGCTATATTTAGATAAAATTGATGTCACACAATCATTAAAGTGTGCTATGAAAATAGTAAGATTTCTTTATCATTAATTAAAAATTTTGGATCTAAATTATGAAAATGGGATTTTCTTTAGTAAAAAATGTTAAAACCTCCCGTAAAAGACTTTCCATGGCACAAATCTAATATTCCATCCGTTTAAAAAAGAATGACCTTCTTTTCTTTTTAGTCCATTTCAAAAAGAATAATTCTTTCCTTTTTTAGCAACACTTTAATTCTAACTTTCCACATGGCATGTTTAAGACCACAAGATTAAAGAGCATTTTGGTACATTTGCCATAACTTTAATTTAAGACCACAAGATTCAAAAGTTTTCTTTATTTTCTTAAACTCCGTGTCAAGTCAAACTAGGTCATTCTTTTTGAAACGGAGGGAGTAAGTCGAGATAAACTTCGGACATTAGGCGACAAGAAAAAGATTATGTCAAATTTATATGATTTTGTTTTTTTAAAAAAATAATTGTCACAGATAGGAAACTCGTCATCCAAATATTATTCGTTCTTCTAATTTGGATTAAGTTATTTTCTTGATGATGACGTACTTCGAATAATTCGTACTAAATGTTACTATATATTTAGGGGTCGTTTGGTTGAAAACAAGTTATCTCGAAATTAACTGTCCATTGATTAGTTATTCTACTCTCAAGATGGGATAAAAATAACACTATAAGCTACAACTCCGTGATAACTAATTCTGAATGAGTTATCTCATGCATTTTATCGCAATCAAATATGAGATAAGTTTATTCTAAAATTAATTTCAAATTAATTATCCCTTATCACTTGTATCAAACGAACCATTAAGAGTAGTATGGTGCATTATACTTTCAATTTTCCAAAGTGTATATAATTGGATTAGTTTCCATTGTTTGAGGTTAAAGGGTCTCTCCACTATGACATTATGTACATAATAAAAAGAATTATTTTATTTTTTATTAGTATGGTTTGGTCATCTCTTTAAGTCAAAGGGAACAGTAGAGCAGGTGGTTCTTACATAAACCTTTTTGGCAGAAATTGACTAAGATGATAGATGTGGTTGGTAGTCGCTTTTTATAAACTTAGATATGGAGTTTGACGTTTTGGGAATGAGAGTTGTGTCTGTTTGAAAATATTTTCGAGATTCAGAATATACGATGCATTGCAAATCTTTCTTTATAGTTTATACTACAGTACTTTATAGTGCACATCCATGTGCAGCCAACTTCATGTCCCATCACCTCATTCTTTTGTTTTAATTTGGGGAAAAAAAATCATAAATGGCACCATATAATAGGCAAACTCCATAAGAGGCAGGATGCTCATCCTATCTACCTCCAAAATTGATCACAGCTAACATATGCTCGAGAGTTTGAATGATTCCTTCTGCTTGTCCATCCGTTTGAAAATGGAAACTAGTGCTTAGATTTACACGAGTTTCTAGATCCTTTTGGAATGATTTTTAAAAGTGAGTAGTAAATTATTTATCTTTATCAAATATGATAGACGTTGAAATACCATGTAACCTAACTATCTCCTTAAAGTACAGCTTAGCATAATGATTTGCAGTATCCGACGTTTCCATAGGAAAAAAAAATATATGCGGATTTTGAAAGTCTATCTGCAATGACCCACATGGAGTCATTCTTGGCCTTCAAGTGGGGTAAATTGATCGTCTTCAACTTACATTTTAGAATTACAATAGTCAGAGTCAAATCATAGGGCCTTCGGTGCTTGATTTTCACTTGCTAACAGTTTAAACACTTAGCCATAAAATGGATATACCAACTTTCACGCTCTTTTACCAATAATATTGTTTCAGATCTTTATACATCTTGGTGATTCACGAATGCGCAAAATATTTGGAACTATGTGCTTCCACCATCTATTATTATCGAAGACCATCGACATCATGTATACACAAGACACAATCATCAGTACCTGTTGATAATGAAGTGTACTCAACATTATCAACCTTGTCCCTCTGTTTCATTAAGAGTTCACTGTCATGTTGCTTGGACTTGATTCCCTCCACGATATCAGACAACCATTTGAGTAAGTTCAACTTACTTACCATCATTGGTTTCATCCAACTAAACTTTTAACTTTAGCAAGTCTTCAAAATTTTCTACCTATAAGCATTTCATGGGGTCGGATATATGCTAAGGTACACATAAACTTATGACTCAAGGCATCGGCAATAACATTAGCCTTACCAGAATGATAAAGAATATTCAAGTCGTAATCTTTGATCAAAAATTTCAACCATCTTCTTTCTCTAAGCTCCAATTCACGCTGCTTGAAAATATATTTCAAGTTCTTGTGATCTGTGAAGAGATCATAGTTTTCGTCTTACAAATAGTGATGACAAATTTTCAAGGTAAATATCACACCAACTAACTCTGAATCATGAGTCATATAATTCTTCTTGTGTTTCTTCAATTGACAGGAAGCATAGGTAATCACCTTATCATTTTACATCAGTATACAACCTAATCTAACTCTAAAAGCATCTCAATACACAACATAAACGTCAGATCCTGAAGGCAGAGTTAAAATAGGAGCTGAAGTCAACCTAACCTTTTAGCTCTTGATAACCTTTTTCACGAGCCTCTACCATTGAAATTTAATAGTTTTTTGTGTCAATTTAGTAAATGCTACAGATATAGATGAAAGTTCTTCCTCTAATTTTCAATAGTAACCAACCAAACCTAAAAAAACTATAAATATTCATTGCACTTGTAGGCCAAGGCTAGTTCTTAATTGCTTCAATCCTTTGAGGATCAACTTTATTTCTTTTTACTAGACATCACGTGATCCAAGAAAGCCATAGAGTTAAACAAAAATTATCACTTAGAAAATTTTGCATATTGCTCATTCCTCTTGAGTGTCTGCAAGACTACTCTCAAATGATTTGCATGTTCCTCACAGTCCTTCGTATAAACCAGGATATCGTTAATAAAGACAATAAAGTACCGATCGGGGAATGACTTGAACACACTCTTCATCAAATTCATGTGCAGTTAGTGCATTAGTCAAATCAAAGAGCATCAAACAAATTCAAAATTATTATACCGGGTACAAAAAACTATTTTTGAAATATTTTTCTTTTTTATCTTTAGCTGATGATTCTCTGATTGCAAATCAATCTTCTAAATAGATTAGCTCCTTGAAGCTGATCAAATAAATCGTCAATCCTAGGCAAAGGATATTTATTTGTGACAATCACTTTGTTGTGTTGGTGATAATCGAACACATACTAGTGACTCATTCTTCTTTTGACAAATAAGATCAGAGCACCCCAAGGTGAAGTACTCGGTCAAATAAATCATTTATCCAACAAGTCTTTCAATTTTTGTAGCTCTACTAGAATAATAAGATGGAAAAGATTGATTGAGTATCGGAAATAACATCGATCCTAAAATTAATGACTTTGTCAGGTGGGATATCTAGAGTTCTCAAAAATACTTCGACAAACTTATTTATTGAGAAGAATAAATGACTTAAAAATGGTTAGTTAGCTAAGTATAAGTTAGTTAACAGAAACTGACTCCTTCACAAAGTTAGTTACTTAGGAATATAGTTAGTTAAGTAGTTAAGAAACTAACCTATCACTAATCTACAATCTAATCGACTTTCACCAACTAACTGCTATATATACATGATATGTACACACTTATTTTTATGATCAATAATACAATTCTGCATTACCTTCTTCTTCCTTACTCTTCCTCTCTTAATTACTCTTGATTACACTTTACAGTTTCTCTCTTCCTTCTTTACAGCTTCTATTCTTGTGACTAAGATCATCAACTCTGATGATCAATGCTTGATTGCTACATGGTATCAGAGCAATAGCAATCGAATTCTTGTGTTTTCGCTAAAGTTCTGAAATCAAACAGAGTTGATATTGGTGCAGTGTTCTGCAGATTCAAGATATCATCAAGAACACAACTTCTTCTCTAATTCTTTTGAATCTGACTCTCTACAATGACAACTGAAGGTGTGACTGGAGCAGGAGGTGCCAATGGCCACATCAATGGAGGGGTGCAGTCAGATCCTACTTCACAAACTACTTCTCAGACAGTACATGGAACAAATCAGGTTATAGATCATAATCACCCTCTTTACTTACATGCCTCAGATGTGAGTGGTATTTCCTTGATATCTTTACAACTCACTGGGTCTGAAAACAATTCTTATGGAGTAAGTACATGAGAATTGCTCTTCTAGGTAGAAATAAATTGGGTTTTGTTGATGGTACCTGGAGCAAGGATAGTTTTAGGGAAGAGTTTTCATACCAGTGGGAGAGGTGTAATGCAGTAGTGCAGTCATGGTTGATGAATACTGTGTCTAGTATCCTTCTTAGGGGTATGATCTATGCCAACAGTGCTCAAGAAGTCTGGGAAGATTTAAAAGCTCGGTTTGATAAGGTTGAGGGATCCAGAACATTTAATCTGCATAAAGAAATTGTTACTCTAGTTCAAGGAACTTCGTCTGTGTCTACTTATTTCACTAAGTTGAAAGAGTTATGGGTTGAACTAGAGGCAATTGTTCCTCCACCTGGGTGTAACTGTGAAAAATCCAAAGAGTTTCTGATTTATCTGCAAAGGCAGAAGTTGTACCAATTCTTAATGGGACTCAATGACAATTACTTACAAGCTAGGAGTCAAATCCTTCTAATGACCCCACTGCCTTCAGTAAGTCAGGCATATGCTATGATAGTGAGTGATGAATCTAAAAAATCTCTTGTAACCAGTACTTCTGCTGGTCTATTGGGTGCTGTTCCTTCAGGTTCTTCCTCTACTATACTGAGTCATGATTCAACTGTTATGTTCTCTAAGACTAGTAATACTCAGAAGTTCAGAAAGAACTTCAATCTGTTCTGTGATTTTTGTAAAATAAAAGGGCATACAAAGGATGTGTGTTACAAATTGGTTGGTTACCCTCAAGATTCAAGGTTTAAGAAAAGAGGGGGAGCTGGATCTTCTACTGGTTATCCTACTACTGCTTACAAATCAGGATATCCTACTGCGTGTAATGTCTTAGCTGAGAATGGATTGCAATCAAATGATGTTCAAGGATCAACCAGTACTCAGGGTGGTGCACCAGCTCAGTATACTACACCTGGAGCTTGTGTGTTCACTCAAGATCAATATGATCAGATTGTGCAACTGTTGAATCAAGCTCAACTAACTAGAAACGTCATCAGTCCAGGACAAACAGTAAATGCAGCATGTAGTTCTGAGTCAGGTATCCATCTAAGTAAGGCCTTACTTGTAGCTAAGGTGTAGAGACAATGGATAATTGACACAAGGGCAACTAATCATATGGTGTCTAACTTGGACATACTTGATCAGTCCTCTGTAGTTGCAATGTCTAATCCTAAGCAAGTGCACTTACCTAATGTAGAAGTAGCTGAGGTTACACACACAGGATTAAGCTCCATTTCTAAAGAAAATACACTAAATAATGTCTTGATGTTACCTCAGTTTATGTATAACCTGATGTTTGTCTCAAAGGTTCCAAAAGATTTGAATTGTGTTGTTTCCTTTTATCCTGATTTTTGTGTGTTTCAGGATCTCTCAAATGGGAAGGTCAAGGAGATTGGTAAACAAAGTGAAGGGCTATACTGACTAGTCGATCAGGCTACTATGAATGCTGGAGATACTAGTTTTGCTGCTCAGTTTGGATCATCTTCTGTCAATAAAGCTGATATTGAATTGTTGCATAAAAGATGTGGTCATGTGTCTAGTTCTACCTTAACTAAAATACTGTCTACTAGGCATCAGGATGTATTAGATAATCTCAAGACTTGTAAAGTGTGTCCTTGTGCTAAACAATGTAGAGTGCCTTTCTCAAATAGTGCTAAATCTACCACTGATAGTTTTGAACTAATTCATATGGATGTATGGGGCCCTTATAAAGTGCAAACCTTTGATGGAAATAAATACTTCCTCACTATAGTTTATGACTTTACTAGAATGACTTGGATTTATCTCTTAAAAATGAAATCTGATGTATGTGTTGTAGTGCCTACTTTTCTGCAATATGTAAAGACTCAATTCAATAAAACAGTTAAAATAGTTAGGACTGATAATGGAACTGAATTCATGAATGATGTTTGTATCAAATTATTTCAACAATTAGGTGTTATCCATCAAAGATCTTGTCCTTATACACCTCAGCAAAATGGTGTTGCTGAGAGAAAACATAGACACATCTTAGAGGTTACAAGAGCTACGAGGCTTCAAGCGTGTGTACCCCTTAGATATTGGGGCTATTGTATTCAAACTGTTGTATACATAATAAATAGACTACCATCTGCTGTATTAAATGGTAGTTGTCCTTATCAGTTACTCTATAACAAGGTCCCATCCATGCAACACTTAAGAGTTTTTGGTTGTTTATGCTATGCTAAGAATCTAGTTGAAACAGATAAAAAATTTTCTAGATCAAAGATATCTGTTTTGATGGGATATTCTGAGGTTTCAAAGGGTTACATTCTTTATGATATTCATGCTAAAAGTTTCTTTGTGAGCATGTAATGTTTAGAGAAGATCAATTTCCCTTTTCAAAAGCTACTTCTGAAGACACACCAGTATTTGTGAATAATCTCACAGACATAGAGTTACTAGAAGATATGACTCTTGATTCTATTGGGCAGATATTAGTACCTGCAACAAATAATCAAGTACATAGCCCATCTGTTCTTGTCACTCAACCAGATTTATCTAGTCACAACTCTCAGCAAATCACTCAAGCTATTCCTAGCTGTGCACCTGTGGTTCCATCACAACAAGTTCCAAGAAGAATAAGGAGAGAACCATCTGCTGAACCTACAAGAAGATCTATAAGAGGAAGTCAACCTCCAATTTGGATGAAACATTTTACATCCTTGAGTGTTCATCAGAAAACTCTCTATCTTATCTCTAACTACATTTCTTACGAAAATATTTCTGCTAATTACAGTGCTTATATTGCTTCTTCTCATCTATTACAGAACCACAAACCTTCAGTGAAGCTTCAAAAGACTCAAAGTGGATTGAGGCAATGCAGGCTGAGATACAAGCTTTGTAGGATAATAACACATGGGAGATAGTAGACTTACCCCCAGGAAAGAAATCAATTGGTTGTAGATGGATATACAAGGTCAAATACAAAGCCAATGGGGAGGTTGAAAGGTTGAAAGCACGGTTAGTTGCAAAAGGCTATAACCAAAAAGAAGGGATAGATTACAAAGAAACTTTTTCACCGGTGGTGAAAATGGTGACTGTAAGGTCCATCTTGTCCATTGCAGCATCAAGAAGGTGGTATGTACATCAGATAGCTATATACAATGCTTTCCTTCAAGGTGATCTCACTGATGAGATCTACATGGAACTTCCACAAGGCTTTGAGAGTCAGGGGGAGACCAAGGTATGCAGACTCATCAAATCCTTATATGGACTTAAGCAAGCACCTAGGCAATAGAATGCTAAGTTGACAGATGCCTTGATCAAGTTCAAGTTCAGTCAAAGCAAGTATGATCACTCCTTGTTTATCAGAAAGTCAGAAAAAAGGTACTACTCTAGTACTTGTATATGTGGATGACATGCTAATAACTGGAGATAGCATGGAACTTATAGAAGAAACAAGAATAGCATTACAACAGGCCTTCAAGATGAAAGATCTAGGTGAGTTAAAATACTTTCTTGGCATAGAATTTGCTAGATCAGAACAAGGGATCCTTATGCATCAAAGGAAGTATTCCTTGGAAGTTATCTCTGAACTAGGACTCTCAGCTGCGAAACCATCCACTACTCCTATGGATCACAACCTAAAACTGATTACAAAAGAATTTGATGATCACTTTCCTGAGACAGCAGAGATTGAGGATGAATTGCTAGAAGATCAAGGTGCCTATCAGAGACTCATTGGGAAGCTACTATACCTAACTGTTACAAGACCAGACATAGCCTTCACAGTTCAAACTCTTAGTCAGTATCTACAACAACCTAAGAGATATCATATGGAAGCAGCTAAAAAGGTGGTAAGATATCTCAAACAACAACCAGGTCTTGGAGTGTTACTGTCCAGTAAAACTCAAGACACTGTTACTGCTTATTGTGATGCTGATTGGGCAGCATGTGCTCATAGAAGGAAGTCAGTAACTGGATTTCTAATCAAAATTGGTGAATCTATAGTATCTTGGAAGTCAAAGAAACAAACAACAATAACCAGGAGCTCTACAGAATCAGAATATAGAAGCCTAGCATTTACTGTGTCTGAGCTGACTTGGCTGCCAGGAATGCTTGAAGAAATTGGTTTCAAAGTTGATTATCCTGTAACTATCTTTACAGACAGCAAAGCTGCAATGCAAATAGCAGCCAATCCAGTGTTCCATGAAAGAACAAAACACATAGAGATTGACTGTCACTTTACAAGGGAGAAAATTCAACAAGGTATTGTGAAGACTGAGTACATCCACACTAAATATCAACCAGCTAATATCTTGACCAAAGGACTGTGCAAGGCTCAACATCTACACTTATGTTCCAAGCTAGGATTGCTCAATGTCTTCTCTATACCTATCTTGAGGGGGAGTATTGAGAAGAATAAATGACTTAAAGATGGTTAGTTAGCTAAGTATAAGTTAGTTAACAGAAACTGACTCCTTCACAAAGTTAGTTACTTAGGAATATAGTTAGTTAAGTAGTTAAGAAACTAACCTATCACTAATCCACAATCTAACCGACTTTCACCAACTAACTGCTATATATACATGATATGTACACACTTATTTTTATGATCAATAATAAAATTCTGCATTACCTTCTTCTTTCTTACTTTTCCTCTCTTAATTGCTCTTGATTACACTTTACAGTTTCTCTCTTTCTTCTGTACAGTTTCTGTTCTTGTGACTAAGATCATCAACTCTTATGATCAATGCTTGATTGCTACATTATTAAACACAAAAACTAACCCAAATTCTTACACTACAACTTAACTATCATTAATTCAACCAAGTAATATATGTACTCACAAGAAGTCTATCAAAAACCTGAATCATTTCGTTGAAGGTAAGGATTTTCTTCCTCCCTTCTCCAGGTTAGCTAGGTGATACGCTAAAGATATCACTAGATGGGGGTATCAGTTGAAGTCTAACACTTTTTTTCTGCCTTGGTCTGGCCTCCTTATATAAAGTTCAGGACAATAGAATTAAGAGATAATTTTGTGAGCATTAAGAAAAATATGCATCTTCCTCGAGGCTTAGGATATCTCCTTTCTATTCTATAACAGGTTCATATGAAAATTCAAACTTGACTGACTTGGATCAACAATTTATAGTTGCATAACACGCAAAAATATAACATATTCCTAGGATCACATTAAAATCTACCATTTCTAGTTTGATTAAGTCGACGGTGGACTCGCACATGTTGACCAAAACCACGTAGTTCCTATAAACTATGAAATCAATAACAAGGATGACAATAGGGGTAGAAAAAAGATATAGTTCTAATAGTTGTTCAGGATTCACCAAAAAATCAAGAGCAAAGTATGATGACATATACAACGTTTGATCTATAATAAATAAGAGAATAAGTAAAATATGTACAAATAGTTAGAGTACTTGTGACAACAACATCTAAGGCTTCAAATGTCTCTTCAATCCACCCCATAAAGTCAAAGCTTGAACTTCATTCCCTGTGTTAGTAGCAACATGTTCTTCAGTAATACCACTAGTGTTCTGAGTAGCACTAGTATTACCAACAGGCAGAGACGGACCAATGCGGTGATTTAAGAGTGCGCGTGCAAACGTTAACATAAGATAAAACTTAATATATGTGAGTATATACCTTGAAGAACTATCAGATATTTTTAAATGACCCCTCAAACATATCTGTTGGATTAATCATTTAGTAAGTATACGACCCAAGTTCGAGCCCAAACTGCTACATTATTTTTTTCATTTTAAGCTAATAACTAAAAAGTGCATGAAATATATATGTGGCAGGTTTCAAACCTCTAACCAAATGAATAAAAGCATTTCCCAAACCTCCAGTCCACAAAGCGAGATTCACATAATTCTACTTTTTTTTTTTGTTATATGTCTGTGTGCTAGGATATCAGTTCTTAATAAAACTTTGGGAAAAGGCATCAAAACCACCTTAAACTATACTCAAAAAGTCGATGTCACACTTAAACTATTGGAGTGATCTATTACTCACCTCCACTATATAAAAGTGTATTTATTTACCCCTCGCGACACCCATGCCCAAGTTTAATGAGTGTAGTGGAGGACACTCATCCTCTGGTGATGCCACGTATTTAATGAAATTGTTTTCCCTTTAAATTATTACCCAACTTATTAAATTTACCCATACCTATTTAAATTATCCCCAACCTGAAACATTTCACACTAACGATATGGATATCGTTATTCTCATCTTGACACCTAGACTACTATTTTGATAGTATGGCAGCGGTCGGAGGCTTGTCAGAATCAAAAAGCTCTAATTTAATGGATTGTAAGTGCGTTCTTCGGCGTCCAGATAGGCTACGACTTACCTACTTTTAGACTTTGCTCATTTACTGGGTTGGTGTGATAATTTGCTAACCATTGGTGGGGGAATTGTGGTTCGGGTAATCTTTTAGGTATTTATGATTTATATAGCCGGTTACGGGGCCTTAGAGTAGAATTCGGTCTTGAAATCCTTAGGCTCGGTAGTCGTTTCTCCTTTAGAACTTGGTTTAGCATACCTAGGAACCTTGGGTTTGTATGTGTATGCCTTAGTCTAGGTTTTAGATAGTTGCTTGCCTTAGGATTGGTCTTGGGGTATGTAGTTAGCATGATCGCTCTTTTAAGATAAAGTACCTTAGGATGGTGTTCCTTCCTGTTATATATAACTATGAAATGCCTAGGTTGCGTAGTAGTGGCATGATTATAGGTATTGGGTTGGCTAGCTCACTCCGTTGTAATTGTTTAATTGGTATCCTTGGCATTTTAATATTGTTGGCCTAAAAGTACTGTTTTCATCTTAATAAATAGGATTTTTTAAAAATTACTATTAAGGAAATTGGTTTTTTAAAAAGGAAAAATGCCTTATTTAGCCTCGATTTGAGTCCGAGCACTTGATTTTGCCAGTTATTACATATTTAGTTCTGATTCAAGTCTGGCACCCGATTTTACTGCATATTATATGCTTAATCCTGGTACTAGTCCAGCATGCATTATTATTGATTTCTTGTTGGAAATACGGTTTGAGTTTGGTATGGCTTATGGATATGATTGGAGGAGGAGTATACGGTACGTTCATTGCATATCATGGGTTATTTTCACATTTCTTACTATCGTATTTGGGTTATATTAGTATTACCTGTTGTTTGCATCCATCGTGCTTATGGGGCCTCGATTGGGTTTGTTTTACTTTGTGTACCTTCTGGGCTTATGAGGGTCCAGTTAGGTTGTAGCTAGCCCTTTATTTACTCTTTTCGAGTTATTTACTTGCATTTCTCGTGGTTTCCTAGCTTTAGCATACTATTCTTTTTCTGACCCCTTTTCTTACCTTTAGCTTATATTCACTCTTTATTATCTTTTTCTTTATTTGAGCTCAGTTGACCTATGATGTCTACTGAGTACCGTGTGATTTGGTACTCATGCTACACATTTGTATTATTTTTCCTGATGCAAATCCTAGTATGAGTCATCGTTGTTGACGATGCCCTCGAGCTGAGCTGTTGATCAGAGAGGAGGGTGAGCTTTCAGCGTCCGGAGCTGATCCATCTCCTTCTGTTTTGGGTTTAGTTTTATTTTATATTTTCGAAGACTATTCTGTATACATTGCCCTTGTCTAGTACTCCTTGTGTTTAGTGACTCTTGTACTGACTTCACCAGGTCTTGGGAGACTCATTTTGTATATTTTATTCTTTCCCCTCCCTTATTTTTATACATGCTCGATTTTCTTTCGCTTAACAGTCGTTTTAGTTACTGTTTTAACCTATTTCTCTCTCTTCTGCCTGTTATCCCGTTACTCGCTGTTTTGGGCTATGATTTAAGCTTAACTACTAGCAGGTAATAGTAGGTGCCATCATGACCTGAGTTTTTGGGTCATGACAGCTTGCTCTCAATTGTGGCTCGAGTAATCTTTTAGGTATTTATGATTTTTATAGCAGGTTAGGGGGCCTTAGAGTAGAATTCGATCTTGAAATCTTTAGGCTCGGTAGTCGCTTCTCCTTTTGGACTTGGCTTAGCATAGTTAGGACCTTTGGGTTCTTATATAAATGCCTTAGCATAGGTTCGGGTAATTGTTTGCCTTAGGTTGTGTTCTTATGGCTTGTAGTTACCATGATCACTCTTTTAAGATAATATACCTAAGGATGATATTCCTTCATATTATAGATGACTATGAAAGACCTAGGTTGTGTAGTAGTGGCCTGATTATCGGTATTGGGTTGGCTTGCTTACTCTGTTGTAATTGTTTTATTTGGTACCTTGGAATTCTAGTATTTTTGGCCTAAATGCACTATTTTCATCTTGATAAATGGGATTTTTTAAAATGCTATTAAGGAAATTGATTTTCTAAAAAGAGAAAATGGACTATTTAGCTCCGGTTCAAGTCCGAGCACTTGATTTTACCACTTATTACATATTTAGTTCTGAATTGAGTCCAACACTCGATTTTATTGCTTATATGCTTAGTCCCAGTACGAGTCTGGCGTGCATTGTTATTGATTTATTGTTGGGAATAGGGTTCAAGTCTGGTATGATTTATGGATATGGCTGGAGGAGGAGTATATGGCATATTCATTGCATGTTATGGCTTACTTTCACATTTCTAGCTATTGTATTTGGGTTATATTAGTATTACCTATTTTTTATATCCACCATGCTTATAGGGGCTGGATTGGGTTTGTTTTTCACTTTGTGTACCTTCTGAGCTAATGGGGGTCCAGTTAAGTTGTAGCTAGCAACTTATTTACGATTTTTAAGTTATTTACTAACATTTCTCATGGTTGCCTAGCTTTACCCTATTATTTTCTTCTGTCCCTTTTTCGTACTTATAGCCTATATTCGCTCTATATTATGTTTTTACTTTATTTGAGCTAAGTGCCTACTGAGTACTGAGTATTTTGGTACACATACCACACTTTTTCATCTTTTTCTCTGATCCTAGTATGATTCATCATCGTTGACGACGCCCGCGAGCTGAGCTGTTGATCAAAGATTAGGGTGAGCTTTCAGCGTCCGAAGCTTATTCGTCTCTTTCTATTTTGGGTTGGTCTTAGTTTGTATTTTTGGAGACTACTATGTATATATTACCCTTGTCTTGTATTCCTTGTGTTTAGTGGCTTTTGTACTGGCATTACCAGGTCTGAGGGGACTCATTTTGTATATTTTACTCTATCCCCTCCCTTATATATGCATGCTCCATTTTCTTTCGTTTAGTAGTCGCTTTAGTTACTGTTTGACCCTCTTTTTCTCTCTTTGGCCTATTATCCAGTTACTCACCGTTTTGGGCTTTGGTTTTAATTTACCTACTGGCAGGTTATAGTAGGTTCCATCATGATCTGAGTTTTCGGGTCATGAAAGCTTGGTAATAGAGCGTAGATTCATCGGTATCATTGGTAAGAGAGCAAGTGTCTAGTAGAGTCTCATGGATCAGTACGATCAGGTCTGTATCCTATTTTTTGGAGGTTGTAGGACATTCTTAGGAAAATCTCATCTTTTGATTCTTTATCGTTTGTGTCTATATTGGTATACAAATTCTCATTTATTTCACTCTTTTGTTGATGGTTATGACGAGTGCCACGGCGGCTGAGGGAGAGGCCCCTAAGCCGACAGCTAGGGCTCCAGTTAGGGGCAGAGGTAGAGGTCGAGCCGGAGGTCCGGTTCGAGTTATAGCACTAGCTCGGGGCCAGGCCATAGAGCCTTCACTATAGCCGATTATTGATCTGGATCCAGATATAGCACCAGATGTAGTGCCAGAGGAGGTGCCACTACAGGTGCAGTGGGCCAGGTACTAGACCAGGCTCCACCCAAATTTATATCCATATCTGTCCTTCGAGATGCCCTATTTGGGTTATTGGGTATGATTGGAGGTCAGCAGATGGACCAGGTATAGGGGTGCAGCCAGCAGGTGCGGCTCCCGGAGCAGAGGTTCCACCAGCTATGTTAGTCGCACAGACAGAGGCAGTCCAACCAGGCATGACTTCTTAAGAGCATAAGATGCTAGGTCGATTTCTTAGAATGGCTCCGCTGAGCTTTATAGGACCATAGAGAGTATGCATATAAGTTGCTTACCAGCAGCAAGGAGAGATTGCGTAATCTTGGCTTAGTGTATTTGCACAGTGTGGATTACACCATATTTCAACTTGACAGTGTAACAAGGCAGTGGTGGAGGGGGTACCTTGATTGAAGAGTAGCTGGGCCCTCTCCTATAACCTGGGTTCAGTTCTCCGAGGCTTTCTTGAAGAATTATATACCTCAGAGCATGCGTGAGTGTCTAAGGGATGAGTTCGCGAGGTGAAAGCAAGTATTCATGACAGTATTCTAATACGAGGCTATATTTCACGAGTTAACCAGATAGCCACTATAATTCTACCTACCGAGCACGAGAGAGCACAATGCTTTGTCAGAGGACTGAGACTTTAGCTTCGTATGGCTACCCAGAGCCTGATATCTTAAAGTAGATCATTTATAGACATTGCTGATCATGCTCGCACTATGGAGGATATACATCACGAGGCCCATGGGGGCAGAGATACAAGACCCCGTCATCAGGGTAGTTACCGTGGTAACCATGGTGGGTCACAATTTTGAGGTAGGGCTTTTCAGGGCAGGCATCAGCAGCAGTACCTATGATGTGCCAGCTAATAATGGCATATTTTATGCTTTTAACCAAGAATAGTTGTGAGTTCTTAAGCAACCTTTGATGGTTTTGATGTCTTTTCATGTTAAATTATAGAAAATAAGCCCAAGGATAAAAGAAGAGTGAACACTATGCTGAAAATGGTGTGTGACAGCTCAGCTGATAAATCGTCAGGGCCTTGACGAGCTGTCATACCAACCATCAGGAGGAAACATAATTGATAATGCTAGGAGGCTAGGTGACGGCTCAGCTGACACCACCATAACTGTCAAGTAAAAGCAGAACCCAGGAATCAATTAAGCCAGGTGATGGCTCAACTGGAAAATCGTCAGAACTTTTGTGAGCCATCACCCTAGTCATCATATCAAGCTAAAATCTAGTCCAATTTACAGATGTGTGATGGTTCAAGTTGACGAACCGTCACGATTATGGCGAGCCGTTAGGCAAGCAGTCAGAGCAGAGACTGCAATACGATTTAAATATTTAAACTCTCAAATTTTTGGAGCCTATAAATACCTAGTATAGGGTTTAGAATAGGTATCTTTTGACCCTTAGAATTTTTACAACTTATTTTCTCTAGAGAAACTCATTTTTAGGGTTTGTACGCTACTTTTTGGGTTCTTGGGAAGATTGAAAGCTCAAATTTTATCTTTGTAAGAATTTATCTTTCATTCTTGAATTACATTTCTTCCTTATTCTTAACAACTTTGTGTGGAAAAAAAATCCCATAACTAGGGTTGTGGAATCCATGACTGAAAAATGATTCTAGGGTTAAATTCAATATAGTTCGATTGACACTTATAAATGTATTGTTATTCCTTTCATTTTTACAGATTTCTAATGGTTGCAAACATTAGAATAAGCCTTAGGTTTGACTTGCTTGAACAAAGAGGTTAAAACAGAAAAAGAGTTTAACAATAAGAATTTATAGTTTCTAACCTCCGTCTAATGAGTAATGCTCTAACGAGATTAATCAACTTAAGGCTAAAATTGAGTTTGTTATTTCTATTTCATTAAGTTCGAAAGAATTAAAGGGAAACTCACCTAACTAGGTTGGGAAACGTTTAGGTGAACATTTGAGCTCGATTGCTTGAAATTTACTTGTGTTGATATGAATTCATTATTGACTTTAACCCGAAAGTAATTGAAAGCCATGGTAAACACAATCCTAGTTTGTATTCTCTATTGATAAATATTTCATAAATTTAACATTGGTTACTTGAAAAAATTTGAATCTTTATTTAACAATCAATTATAAAGAACCCCCCATTTCTTGGAAATTGTCGGCTAATAGTCATTTAAATTACATACGACTTAGTAATAACCATATTCCCCGTGGGATTAAATCCCACCCTTAATTGGGTTATACATTTGACAACGACCACTTACGCTTCTCAAAGGAGTTGTAATTTGGGCGTATTAAACCTCTGTATGGTCAGTCTAGTAGGCAAGTTCATACATCACTTCAGATTTCAGAAGTGGGGTAAGCCTATTTATAGTAATTTCAGTGGTCAAGGCATCGATTAGCCATTGCATGGTTTTTAGGCAGGGGCTTCAGGCCATGGTGGACATTTTAGGTTAGAAGGACCCTCTCATCAGGGCAAGGCACCCGAGGCATGCTTTGATTGTGGGGTTGTTGGTTACTCTGCTAGAAAATGTCCCCAACATATGATTATTAGAACTTCAGTGCAGACAGCTCAGCCTTTTAAAGCAGTGGGGCCATCGGCTAGAGGTGGTTCCCAAAGTGGTAGGGGTGGTTCATAGGGTACTCGTGGAGGTGGTCAGCTACGTAGGGGAGGAGGTCGGTCAGGTTCTTAGTTTGGCAGTGGTCGCGGACAGTTTTATGCCATTTTTAGTAGGCTAGAGGCGAAGGCATCAAACTTGGTGATCACAGGTACGATTTTAGTTTGTCTTCAATTTGATTCTATTTTATTTAAGCTAGGTTCTACATATTCATATGTGTCTGTCTATTATGCTACTCATTTGGAATTGTCGAGTGAGCCTTTATTTGTGCCGTTGAGTGTTGCTACTCCTGTAGGAGATTCTTTAGTAGTAGATCGGGTTTATAAATCATGTTTGGTGACTATTCGAGAGCATAACACTTGGGCTAACCTTATTGTGCTTGACATGATAGATTTTGATGCTATTCTGGGCATGAACTGGTTATTCCCCTACCATGTGGTCTTGGATTGCTTCGCCAAGACAGTTACCTTAGCCATACCATATCTCCGGTTGTATGGCAGGGCTCTATTAGTCACGTGTGGATATGGGTTAATTCTTACATTCGGGCTAGGAGGATTAGTGTCGAAGAGGTGTTTGGCCTATCTTGCTTATGTTCGTGATACTAGTGCCGACCTACCTTCACTTTATTTCATTCTTGTGGTTCGCGAGTTTACTGATGTCTTCCATACCGACTTTCCTAGCTTCTTTCCTGAGCGTGATATTAATTTTTCTATTGATTTTGAGCCGAGCACCAAGCCTATTTCTATTTCACCTTACTGTATGGATCTTGCTGAGTTGAGAGAGCTTTAGTGTTCAGCTTCAAGATCTTTTAGGTAAAGGTTTTACCAGATCGAGTATTTATCTGTGTGGTGCCCCTGTCTTATTTGTGAAGAAGAAATACAGAATTATGCCTATGTATATCCACTACCGACAGTTGAATAAGGTGAATATTAAGAACAAGTATTAAATATTGCGTATTGATAATCTATTTGACCAGCTATATGGTACAGGCGTGTTTTCTAAGATTGACTTGAGATCTGGCTATCATAAATTGAGGATTCGGGCATCGGACATCCCTAAGATAGCCTCCCGGACTCGCTATGATTACTATGAGTTCCTGGTTATGTCTTTTGGATTGACAAATGCCCCAGCAGAGTTCATAGACTTTATGAACCATGAGTTTAGACCCTATTTAGACTCCTTCATGATTGTATTTATTGACGAGATTCTTGTTTACTCGAGGACCAGGGAGGAGCATGAGCAGTATTTGAGGATTGTGCTCCACACTTTGAGAGATATTTGGCTTTATGCTAAGTTCTCAAAGTACAAGTTCTGGATTGAGTCTATAGCATTCTTAGGGCACGTAGTATCCAAGGATTGGATTATGGTAGACCCAACAAAGATTGAGGCAGTTCGTGATTGGGCTAGGCCCACATCTCCTACCGAGGTTCGTAGTTTTGTTGGGTTGGTAGGTTACTATGGACGGTTTGTCAAGGGGTTCTCTTCTATAACAACGCCACTGACATTGACTAGGAATGATGTTCCATTCCATTGGTCCAATGAGTGAGATGCGAGGTTTCTGAAGATCAAGGCCTTACTCACTTCAGCTCCTATTTTGACTCTTCATATTGAGGGTGAAGGGTTTATGGTGTATTGTGATGCTAATGGCATTGGTTTGGGTTGTGTTCTAATTCAGCAGGGCTGATTGATTTCATATGCTTCAAGATAGCAGAAGGTACATGAGCGCAACTACCCAATCCATGACTTGGAGTTGGCGGAGGTAGTTTTTGCGCTTAAGATTTAAAGGCATTACCTTTATGGTGTTTGTAGCAAGATATTCACCGATCATTGCAGCCTGTAGTATATTATTAGTCAGAGAGAGCTTAATTCAAGGCAACATAGGTGGCTAGAGCTACAAAAGGACTATGATATTTCTATTTTGTACCATCCGGTCAAGGCACATGATGTCGCCCAAATTACACGTCTAAGAAAGTATAAAGCGTTCGCAATCCAAATATAAAACCCAACCGAGGTTGGGGTCGTCGATCCGACGAGGAATAGGTCGAAATCCAATCAACTTTGTTTGTTTTAGTTACTTGGTAAATAAAGGAATAAGTAACAAAGAAGGGGTTTTATAAAGTAGACTAGTAATTGTTTGCTGAGGTTGAAATCACGATAAGAAAAGTACTAGGATTGTGATCCCCAATAACTTCATAACTCCATAGGTTCTCCATACTTGGTGTTCTTTTCAGGCACCCAGCAAGCAGAATCGATAGGCTAAGAATCGTCAAACCGACTATGTTATGCCCCTTATAGATGACTATCCTCAAGCACAAAGGTTAATGCGTCATGAGTGTTGCTATGTTACCCCTATCAATGATCCCAATACAGCCTTTCCCGTATTACGACTCACAGCTGATTAAACGTAGTTGAATCGCTAGTCCTATCCTCCTACCCTTGCAACAGTCTAGGGTAGAGACAGGATGAGTCCCAATATGTGCACTCATCAGAAAGAAATCAATTCATAAGAAACAACAATACTTGCAATAATACCCTTTGAAAAACACCTTGTACTTCGAACTCTACTTAGTTAATACACTGCGGTTCACACAACCCTAGTTATGGGGTTTAGTTACTCATGATTGTATGAACAAAATAATCGTTCATGAATGAAAACATTAATTGAAGAATACAAGATTGAATAAACTCCAAAATCTCAACTTTTATTAAAACCGTAAAAACCAATATTCGTAAGATCCCAAGAAAGTATCTTAGATCCCACAAAGTAGTATTGTAGAATAATAATAATAATGTCTAATTCGTAAAAATAAACCTAAAAGAGTATTTATAGAATTAACAAATCCTATCCTAAACAAAATAGAAAACTGGTGTCGGCTGCATCGGACGAGAAGAACATATGATCTTGGGTTGAACCCATGATCGTGACTTCCTTTTGTTTGATCCTTGTGCTAAAAGTACTGCAATTCTTAACTCCTGAAGGTTGATTTTCCCCTTTCATCTCACGACCACATTGCACGATTGTGACATTAACTCACGATCGTAGGGTCATTCGTTAGTTTGACTCCTGCATGTCGCATCTCTGATTCAACCTACGAAGGCCTAGGCACAATCGTGATTAGATACCACGATCATGGTAAGGCTCGTCTGATGCCTTTCATGTCCAGTTTTCTGCATTTGCTTATCTACAACCTCAAGGCTTGCAAACACTAAAACACATCAAATCCATAAAAAGTACCCTCGAACTTGGAAATATTCTTCGTTTTAAGAATCTCTAGTGCCGTAAATCCATGGCACATTAACACCCTCAACTTAGAACGTTTGCATGTCCTCGGGCAAACAAAATCCTAAACCATCTAAGACTCTTAACCTAGAGTACAATATAGGTCACTATAGCAGTCAACGTTTTTCAAGACATACGTGCAAACCATTACATGTAATCAACACCCTCCGTTCTCATAAAAAACAACCAATGTAGTGCATATGCTATACAAGTACTAAAACACAACGGGATCAGGATATGGCAGCACATTGTAACTAGGAAATCTAACACATTGACTAATACATTACCTACACAAGCAACAACTAGATTATAGCCCCTATGCCTTCACAACAAAGAAGTCCATAATCACTTAGTATATGTAATGAAATCTACACCGGGACTAAATCAAATCTCTCACTCTCAAGAAGAAGTTCAATTGTGTACGTTTTGATACCATAGGCTTGCCCTTATTTTCTACGCTTCAGCTTTCAGAGGTCGGGTTAGGATCACTATAGGTCTTTCTAGGCTTGTAATGTAGGCTCGGGGATAGGTATGGTACATTTGGGTAAAGTAACTCAATCCTCCATGGCACTCCACTATTTATGGCTCCACTTTTCCTCCTCTTCTTTATTTACCTCCCTTTTCTCCATTTATTTCATTTTCTTTTTCGAATGGGTGCGACTTTACTTTACACCTTTTACAACTATTATATTTTTTTTTCTTTTTCTTACCGTACCCACATCCTTTTTCTTTCTTTTCACTACTTATACATCAAGCCCAATTTTTACGCACTTCTATACAATAGCAACCCTCAACTTAGGAGATATACCTGAGTTGACGTGCATAGTATCCAAGGAGGGACCAGGGCCAAAGAAGGTTCATTGTAAAAATGGGAAGCTGTCATGGGTAACTCTAAGAAATAGTCTATGGCTCAACATTCGGGTTCACGGGATACACATCATTTGGTAGGTCATTTAGGATAAAGTGGGATACTTCAAACACGGCCTATGATCCTTTCCTAACCTTTAATCCAACAGCTTTTAGCTAGACTAACCGGGTAAGTTCTAGATCGCGCACACACAACGACTAGGAAATACATCTGACTCACTTATGGCTCAGGGATGTTATCTACATTGCTACCAAAGTTCATACAAAGTCGGTCAGGTTGTCCTATTTACAATCCTAATGCCATATCTAGATCTTAACATAGGTTTCAGTACATGCTATGCAAACACTACATCACAAAAAATATATTTTTGGAGGGGTATCAGTTAATTCAATTTTCAAGTAAGCATGCTTAATTCAAGCCAGACTACACCAAAGTTCTCTTTTATTTACTCTAAGTTACACTACAATGAATAAACACTAAATAACAATTTCAAACATAAAAATACCTAAACATGTCGATTCTAACTATGATAGCGTAGCCGAGGGAAAGAAACACGGCAACAAAAACCCTTAGATGTGGTATACCCTACCACCAATTTTGAAATCATACTATTGTCCCCATTGTATGAAATCACATAAAAAAAAACAAAAAAACTAGGGTAATGGGCATACCTGGGGTGCTCTAGGCATCGATGGAACACGAGTCACATGGGGAGGCGTCTAGGTCCTCCACAGTGACATCAGCAGGAGTGGCCTCGGTCATGGTCATGACCCTCGCAGTCTCGTATTCCATAATGGTGGTAGGGGCACTCAAAGGAACAAACACAGGGGACGTTTTCGGACCCCCTCCCATAGTCTCACCCTCCATAATAACTCCCTCGAAGGTCTCCTCAGTAACTCCCTCCTTCCTTCTTCTCTTCATTCCAGATCTTTCTCTCTTCTTACCTGGTTCAGACACACCCTCCCTCGGCCTTTTCCTAGGCTCACGACAACCGTCCTCCTCCTTATCATCATCTAACTCAATCTCCGAAGCGGGAGGAGTGTAGAACGGGGTGACCAGTGAGGCAATATCCACCTGAATAGATGTTGTGGAAGACATAGGTGGTGGAGGAGGTGGAGGTTCTATATCAAGTCGCGCAGCTAAAGTCTGGACCGCTTCCGTCAACTCGGTCAACTTTGTTTGGATAGAAACCATGTCACGCGGATGGGCTGCATCAATTTGGGTCATGAGTCGACCATCTATACTATCCATCCATGTTTGCACCCCTCGTACAGCCTCCTGAATCTCGTCAGTAACATGGGAATTGACCCCTACTTCCAAGTTTCAGATCCGGGTATCGTGTAATACTTTGTTCCGGAGAATATCTTCCAACTGAGTAAATGAAATCAAAGTGTACCCTATCAGAACCAATGTCCTAGGATGAGAACCTGCTAGTACGGATGAATGTAAAGCACCTATATCTGAACTTGCCGGTATATCACCACTCAAGGCATCCCTTCCTGCCTTCGGGATCCCAAAACCTCGAACCGGGGCTGCGGGGTTGCGCATGTCTTTTATCATGGCCAAATCTGCAGTCTTAGTAGGCTTAAGAAATTTATCCACTAGCGGAATTTGTGGCACCTCTGCATTTTGCATCAGCTGAGTAACTAAACATGGGAATGGCAGGGTGGAACTGCTCTCCAAGGTTCGGTCTCTGATCTCTTGCTCAATAATGCGCACAATGTTCAACTCTAACCCTACTACAAATGAGGCTACCAGGGAAGCATTAGTCTCACCCAACGTGTTATCATTTGTTGTGGTTGTTATCCAGTGTCTCACAATGGACCACCATGCCTTGGCGGCAAACTTGAGACTCATTTTTGTAATATATGCCCCATTCACCCAAGAGGCATTTACGCCGGCCTCAGCAATATGTCCTGCTATCCAAGTGAAGTGTATTTCCAAGTCCTCGGCTGACAACTTTTTAACCTTTTTTAATTTCAACATTTGATAATTATACTCCGGCGTCTCTGCAGGTGGTGTAAAATCTGCTTCGAATTATACCCTGGAAATAGACTCAACCAAAATATCAAGTTCCCTTTCCCTCACTATTATCCTATCCAATCGGGACTGCTTCTTCATATCCATGTCCTTGCCGGAAGGAGTTATATTTTTTAGTGTTGCGGCATAGTTTGCGTAGAACTCCCTCACGAGCTCTCTACTATAAAAACAAAGTGGCATTGTCATCCAACCCAATTGTTATCATTGAAAAACCTGCACCACTGACGGCATCCTCTGTAAAGACTAATTCAATATGCACGGTTCTTCTTGAATGCTCCTCTGGTGGTTCCCATTATCCTTGAGAGCAACCTAGTCCGCATAGAATTGGCGAGTGTTTGGAACAAGCCAACATCGTGGGCAGGGCCCCCTCTGACTGGCTTCTACCTGAGGATCAGTGTTTGAAGGTGCCAAGTCTGCTATCTCGTCATCTTTCACAGATTGGGACTCGTGATTATCATCCCCACTCTCATCCTATTGGGTGTCTTCCGTTTCCTCTTCAGACTGGGCAACGTTGACTGGAGTGGTAGCTTCAATAATGGCCTTGGAGGTTGCAGCCTCCTTGTCCTTCTTTGGGTTCCTTGGTGGTGACTTGGTCATCGAAGAAGCTAATGTCATACTCCTCCTTCGACCCGCTCACACTTGACCCACTCTTTGAGGTACATGGTAGGGCCCTCTTTTTTGAAATTCATTCTCGAAGAGCCTTGTAGAAGCAGCCTTGGACTTGGGTGTCATGGTACCTGTATTTGCAAAACCTGTTAGATCACAATGCAGTATACATACAGGTTCAGATTCATAAATAGAAGATCAAACCAACGATCATGCAATGAAGGTACGATCATGCCTTCTGATCGTGGGTTGATCTAGTAAAATTTGACTTACGGTATAGTCATCAGACAATCACAACCTACTATCGTGCAATGAAGGTACGATCCTTCCTTTTGATCGTGGGTTTGATCCCTGAAACCAGCAAAGTTATGACACATCAAATGATCACATACCACAATCATGTATTGATGTTATGAGCATGGGATGTGTTCGTTTGATGAACTCCTCAAGATCATTAACCAGTATCCTACAACAATCCAACTTACGATCGTAAGTAGAACTCACAATCATGAGTTGTGTTGTGGGACCTCAAACACTACCAGATTTGACCACTTAACATTTTGGAGCCATAATTTGACCCTTTTTTACCCCACTTTTAACTAGAATTTTAAAGTTCGTAAAGACAACCGGATACCCAGACTTCCCCTGTGTTGTTGAAACCAAACATACCTATTTTCATCTCCCCACTTAAATAAAGACAACCCATTGATAATTCTTAAGAAAATACCTAAAAATTTTAGTTTAATGAGTGATGTGCACTTACAGTGTGAGATGAAGGTGTTGAAAATTGAAGAAAATGGAGGAAACGATGAGATCCGACCTGAAATATAAGGTAATCGTCCTTTTTAGCCTTTGAAATACTTAGGGATTTCTATATTTACTCAAGAGAATGCTTTGAAATCATAAGAAGAGGCCAATGGACGGTTTCAACATGTATTTATACTATTAATCCTTATTTTTGGATCAAGTTGGGTCGCGACTTTTAAACTGTTAGGCCTTTCAGACGGAGGGATTATATGATCGTGGTTTTATTCAACGATCGTATAATCCTCTCATGGATTGATGAAATCAAAAAACTTACCTGATAACATACAATCTTTATGTACGATCATGGGTTGTATTCACGATTCTAACTCAAGATCGTATGTTCAATGCCCTATTTTGAAGGTTTGCAGGAGTATCATCAGACGATTAAGACCATGATCGTGCCTTCAAGTTACGATCGTAATACCTAATTATAGGATGACTCCTTAACTTGTCACTTTGCAGAACTCCCATCAGACGACTGAACCCACGATTGTGTGTTTAAGTTACGATCGTTCAACCCTATCGTGGGTTCAGTATGAAGTTCAGTTCACCACCAATTTTTCTTCTATAGTTTCCTGCACCAAAACAAACATTACCATATAAATTTAAATTACAAAACATGGGTTGCCTCCCATGAAGTGCTTGATTTAACATCATGGCACGACGTGGCTATGTCGGTTACTTAGACTCGCCAACAATCCCATAGGTTACCTCTCATGAAGTGCTTGATTTAACATCACGATATGACTCAGGTTGGCTTGATTACTCAAGCCTCATTTAAGTCCACAACAAATCATTCGGGCCTCCTTTCCTTCGCCCATATAGTGTTTCACCCTTTGGCTATTAACGTTAAATTTCTTTCTATCCTTATTTGCCAATTCAATTACACCATGGGGGAACACCGTGCTCACTCTATATGGTCCATTCCATTCTGATCTTAATCTGCCAGGAAAAAGTTTCAGCCTTGAATCAAATAATAGTACCAAGTCGCCCATAGCAAATTCTCTTCTCTCAATCTTGCGGTCATGATACAATTTCATGTTTTCCTTGTACAAGGCAGAGCTTTCATATGCACGGAGATGAAACTCATCCATCTCATTCATCTGCTTCAGTCTCAACCTCGCTACATCTTTCCATTCTAGATTTAACAGCTTCAATGCCTACATTGCCTTGTGCTTAAGTTCAACCAGCAAATGGCATGCTTTGCCATACACAAGCTGATATGGAGATGCACTGATTGGTGTTTTAAATACAGTTCGATATGCCCATAAGGCATCATCCAATCTTCTAGCCCAATCAGTCCTATTGGTATTCACATTATTTGTCAAAGTGGACTTAATCTCTTGATTTGAGACCTCAACTTGCCTGCTTGTCTGAGGATGGTAAGGTGTTGCCACCTTGTGTTTTACCCTATATTTCTCAAGTAGGGCTTTGAACATTTGATTGCAAAAATGGGAACCTCCATCGCTAATGATAATCTGAGGTGTTCCAAAACGTGAGAATATATTTTTTTTTAGGAAAGCAGTGACACTCTTACCTTCATTATTGGGAAGTGCAATTGCCTTCACCCACTTTAATACATAGTCCACAGCCACCAAGATATACTTCATACCATGAGAACTCACGAATGGACATATGAAATCAATACCCCAGACATCAAATAACTCAAGCCCAAAGATCGCAGTCATTAGCAGTTTACCGTCTTGAGATATTTCCTTGCCTTTGGCATTGGTCACATGCCCTAGCATAATCATGAGCATCCTTATAAATGGTAGGCCAAAAGGAGACGAATGGCATGCTTCCAATATACACATCATCTCGACCTCAGGAATACACCTTCGAATCAGACCATCCGCACTCACCCTAAAGAAATAAGGCTCATTCCAGAAGAATTTTCTCACCTCATGCATAAACTTCTTTCTCTGCTGATATGCCATATCTTCTGGAACTAGATCACTTGCCAAAAAGTTGGCAAAATTTGCAAACTATGGGATTAAGTCTTGTGATGCAACCAACACCTATTTGTTTTGAAAAGTATCATCAATATCAAGGTTATTCCTCAGTTTTAGCATAGCCTCCTCTTCAAGGCGTGATAAATGGTCGGTAACCTGATTCTCTATCCTTTTTCGGTCCTTTACCTCGAAATCACACTCTTGTAACATAAGAACCCATGTAATCAACCTTGGCTTGCCATCCTTCTTTTCCATAAGATATATCAGAGCTGCATGGTCAGTATGCACAATCACCTTTGTGCCAATCAAGTAAAACCAAAATTTCTCGGATGCAAAGACCACAGAAACAGTTCTTGCTCAGTTACCATATAATTATTCTGAGATGGATTAAGTTCTTTGCTAGCTTAGTAAATAGGATTCAAAATCTTCTCTCACCTTTGGCCAAGGACTGCACCTAAGGCCACCCCACTAGCATCATACATGGCCTCGAACGGTGAGGTCCAATCTGGCGACATAATGATAGGAGTTAAAATTAACTTCTCTTTTAAACACTCGAATGCCCTTAAGTTTGCATCATCAAACACAAACTTCACCTCTTTCTCCAAGAGCTTGCACAATGGATTTACAATCTTAGAAAAATCCTTGATGAACCTTCTATATAATCTCACATGGCCTAAAAAACTACGAATACCTTTCACAAAAATAGGTGGAGGTAACTTTTCAATTACCGCAATCTTTGCTTTATCGATATCAATCCCATTCTTCGAAATTCGGTGTCCCAGCACTATGCTTTCTTTTACCATCAAATGGTACTTTTCCTAAATCAACACTAAATTACATTCTTCAAACCTTTGCAGAATATCAGCGAGGTATGCCAAGCAGTCCTCAAATGAGTCACCAACCATAGAAAAATCATCCGTAAATATCTCAATAGCGTCTTCCACCATGTCAAAAAATATAGACATCATGCAACGCTGAAAAGTGGTTGGTGCATTACATAGACCAAATGTCATCATTTTGAACATGAACTTTCCATATAGACAAGTGAAAGTGGACTTCTCTTGGTCTTCGGGGGTGATGGAAATATGATAGTACCCCGAGTAACCATCAAGAAAACAATACCATCCTCTACCAGCAAGAGGGTCTAACATCTGTCCCATAAAAGGCAAAGGAAAATAATCCTTCTCGGTCCAAGAATTTAACTTTCGGTAATCCATGCAAACTCTCCATCCGATCACTAGCCTCATTGGGATTAACTCATTCTTCTTATTCAGAACCACAGTGATTCCACTCTTCTTCGGTACACACTGAACAAGACTCACCCACTTGCTATCCGCACTAGGGTAAACTACACCTGCATCTAACCACTTGATGATTTCTTTCTTCACAACCTCTTGCATAGTTGGGTTGAGAAGACGTTGATGCTCAACGATAGGTATACAATCTGGCGCGAGCTGGATTTTATGCGTGCAAATTCCAGGTGAAATTCCGATGATATCATCAATGGACCAACCAATGGTATGCTTAAACCTATATAACACAGAAACTAAGGCCTCAACTTGACAATCTAATAATTTTACTGTAATGATAACTGGCAAAGTGTTATTGACCCCCAATAATGCATAATTGATATGGGAAGGAAGAGCCTTAATCTCCAAAACAGGCGGCTCCTCAATAGAAGGACGAGCTGGTAAGGTCACTCTATTTTTTAGATCAAGATCGAGCTTCTTTAGTGCATAAGTGTAGGAACCCTACCAACAAGTGCTTTTACCGGCTCATCTTATTCATCAATACCATCACTCTGAAAATTCAAGATAACTGCCACAAGTGTCTCAACTCCCAATTGCTCGTCAAATGGAACCACAAGTGTCTCCTCATCCACGGTATCAATGACCGACATAACATGTATCTCCTTCGACTTCTTCATGGATTTGCAAACATTGAAAGTAACATGCTCATTCAATTGAAACTTCATCTACCCAGATTCTAAATCAACCAAAGCACGGCCAGTCGTAAGGAATGGTCTTCCCAAGATGATGGGAACCTCAAAATCCACCTCACAGTTTAGAATTAAAAAATCAGCCAGAAAAATGAGAGATGCCACATTTACCAACACATCATACAAAAGTCCCACTGACTTCTTCACAGTTCAATCTGCCATGAGAAGTCTCATAGAAGTCGTCATAGGCAACCCCATCCCAACTTCTTGAAAATTGCAAGAGACATCAAGTTAATGCTAGCACCCAAGTCATACAAAGCCTTTACAAAATTGAATAACCCGAAAGTACAAGGAATCGTGAATGGTCTCGAGCCTTTCTTTTTCTCAACAAGGGAACGAGAAGTGATTGCACTACAATGATACAAGTTACCAGCAGGCTCAAAACTGACAGTCCTCTTTTTTTCACTAAATTTTTCATAAATTTTGCGTAACCTGGCATTTGCTCCAAACCCTCAACAAGAGGGATATTCACCGATAATTCCTTCAATATTGAAATAAATTTTTGATATTTTTCCTCTTCGACTTTCTTCTTCATCCTTTGTGGAAAGGGAGGATGAGGTAGTGGAATAGGATTTACTACTTGCGAGGCCTCTTTCACCGCCTCTTTCACCTTTCCTTTGTCAGACTTAACCTATTTTTGGAAACTTGAGGCTCTTGTGCTGCTTTGTATTCAACCACTAAGTTTTCAGTTTCATTCATATTCTCATCAGCAAGTACTACAGGCTCATCTTGAAGTACTACAGGCATAGGTGGATCACTAGTAGTCTTTCCACTTCGAGTAGTTACAGCTAAGTAATGGCCATAATTTTTGGGATTTTGGATGGTGTTACTTGGAAGAGTGCCTGGTTGATGCTGATTTAAGGCGGTAGACATTTGCCCATATTGCTGCTCCAATTGTTTAATGGCGGTCGCATTAGATTCCACCTTTTGGCTTATCCTGAAATGTTTGCTCTAATCTCTTTAAGGCAATTTTCTTGATTTTCTGATACCTTAACAAGTTTTGCAAGCATGGCTTCCATTTTTGAATTTCTGAATTCAGCATCATGATTCCCCTGTGGAATATATAAACTATTCTTTTTCTTATAATCATCCTTTTGCCTCCAATCACCATCACAATTTCTGTCTCTGTCTCTATACCCGAACATGTTATAGTTGTCTCTGTAATAGTTTCGACCATGATTCCCTTGCCTCGAGTCCCAATTGTCTTGATTAGACCCTTGGCCCTAGGCTCAGAAACCCGCTTCTTCTCTATCCTAGTATTTAGCCTCCTCTTCAGAATCATATTCTTCATACCTAGGTGTTTTTCCATGTGTACTCACCGAATTGACTTATTCCATACCTCCAGCTTTGATCTGTTTGGCTAGCAAGCCAATCTTCGGTCTCAGTTTTACTACCTCTTGAGCCACAAATTCATCCTAAGACCTTTGTTCTACCGAAGCTATAATAGCATATGTTCCCGTGGGACTGTATGCTTCCCAAGTATGCCAACCTCAGTTGGTTTTAGTAGTCCGATCTAGAATCTCCGATGCGTGTTCCCAGCTCAAACTTATAAATGTACCTCCAGTGATGGTGTCTGCTACAGCCTTAGTATCTACTTTCAAAGCTCTGTAGAAGATCTCAAGTAGATTCCTACCACTCTTCATATGGATTGGAACATTCCACAACTTCTTTGTGAACCTCAGCCATGTTGCGTAAAGTGCCTCAAAATGAAGTTGTCTTAAGTTATAGATCTCATCTTTCAATTGTAACATCCTAGAAGACGGAAAGAATCATTTCAGAAACTAATTTCTCAACTCTTTCTAATTGGTAATAGAACCTCGTGGTAATTCAGCCAACCATAAAGTCGTTTCCCCTGTAAGAGAGAACGAAAATAGCCTCAATCTAATTACCTTTTGACTCAATCCAGGTAGATTATACAAAGTGCAGATTCCCAAGAAATATATCACATACATGCTCGTATAATCAGTAGGGAGGCCATCAAACACCCTTTTTAAGTTTAAGAGGAGAATCATAGCACTTGTAATATCAAACTTTGTTCCTTCAGGCAGTTCGGGTGGGATAATGGCGCCAATCTTCATTGGCTCCAAATAGGCTAAATCTTCTTCTAGCTCTTCATAGATCTGGGGTTGTTGCACCCTAAGTCTTCTCTGTCTTTCCTCCAGTACAACGAGACGTTGCGCTGCCTCTTGCTTGCTCGATGGTCTCTGTCTGCTTGACTAGCAGCTGTTTGTCTCGCATTCCTATCATGCATCAACCTAGCAGTTATTTGTTCTGTAGTCTCCTGCCCATCCGGATTAAGCGGTGGCTAATTATGAATGTCAACCACAGCTGCGAGATCTTGAACTCTGTCATTATTCACTATTCTTCGATTATTCCTTAGAGTTCTTACAATTTCTTGGTTAAATGGAATTAGGGTTACCTTAACTCCTAGTATTGGGGATACACCGATGTGTGACCTCAGAAAATCAAAAAAGTATCTGAAGTAACCACAACAAATCAACTCCAACAAGTAAAATCAATCAACTCTGTAACTGTATTCCCCAACAACGGTGCCAAAATTTAATGTCGCCCAAATTACACCTCTAAGAAAGTAAAAGGCGGACGTTGTTCAAATATAGAACCCAACTGAGGTTAGGGTCAATCCCACGAGGAATAGGTCGAAATCCAATCAACTTTATTTGTTTGAGTTACTTGGTAAATAAAGGAATAAGTAAGAAAAGGGGGGGGGGGGGGTTATAAAGTAGACTAGTAATCGTTTACTGAGGTTGAAATTATGATAAGAAAATCACGAGGATTGTGTTCCCCAATAACTTCATAACTCCATAGGTTATCCGTAATTGGTGTTCCAACAAGCAGAATCGATAGGCTAAGTATCGTCTAACCGACTATGTTACGCCCCTTGTAGATGACTATCCTCAAACACAAAGGTTAATGCGTCATGAGTATTGCTATGTTTCCCCCTATCAATGATCCCAATATAGCCTTTCCCGTATTACGGCTCAAAGCTGATTAAACGAAGATAACTCCGAGTCTTATTGTTGAATCGCTAGTCTTATCCTACTACCCTTGCTAAAATCTAGGGTAGATATAGTATGAGTCCCAACGCGTGCACTCATTAGAAAGCAATCAATTCAGAAGAAACAATAATACTTTCCCTAATACCCTTCGAAAAACACCTTGTACTTCAAACTATACTTAGTTAATCCGCTATGGTTCCCACAACCCTGGGTTAAGTTACTCATGATTGTATGAACAAAATAATCATTCATGAATGAAAAAATTAATTGAAGCATACAAGAATGAATAAACTCCAAAATCTCAACTTTTATTAAAACCATAAAAACCAATATTCATAAGATCCCAAGAAAGTGCCTTAGAATCTCATAAAGTAGTGTTATAGAATAATAATAATGTCTAACTCATAAAAATAACCCTAAAAGAGTATTTATAGGCTTAACAAATCATATTCTAAACAAAATAGGAAACTGGTGTCGGCTGCCTCGGACGAGAAGAACATACGATCGTGGGTTTTCATCTGATCTTTGTGCTTAAAGTCCTACAATTCTCAAAGCTGGATCTGCTTCCCACGATCACATTGTACAATCGTGCCTTCAAGGTACGGTAGTGGGATCCACTGACTGTTCTTCTTACACTTAACTCTTGCAGGTTGATTTTCCCCTTTCATCTCACGACCCCATTGCACGATGGTGAAATCAACTCACAATCGTAGGGTCTTTCGTTAGTTTGACTCCTGTATGTGGAATCTTTAATTCAACCTACAAAGGCCTAGGAACGATAGTGATTAGATACCACAATCGTGGTAAGGCTCGTCTGATTCCCTTCTTGTCCAGTTTTCAACATTTTCTTCTCTAAGTCCTCAAGGCCAGCAAACACTAAACACATATATCAAATCCACAAAAATTACCCTTGAACTTGCAAATATTCCTTGTTTTAAGCATCTCAAGTGTCATAAATCCATGTCACATCAGCACACATCGTATTGGATGCCTAAAGCAAGAAGATGGTGAGTATGGGGAGTTTGGCCTTCTTTTCAGTTTTTGAGCGGCCTTTGGCCTTCTTTTCAGTTTTTGAGCGGCCTTTGGCCTTATACATCCAGTCCTTAGCCAATAGGTTGGTTCAACTTGATATTTCAGGCCCTAGGAGGATCCTTTCTAGTGTTGAGGCCAGCTCTACATTAATTGAGAAGATTCGAGCCTAGTAGTTTGAGGATAGTTATTTGTATGGAATTGGAGATTAGGTGCTGAGGGGTGAGGCCGGGAAGGTCGCCTTTAGATTCATAGGGTGTCTTGAGATTTGAGGGTTGTATTTGCATTCTGAGGTTTGGTGATATGATTCAGTTGATATTGCAGGAGGCTCACAGTTCAAGATATTCCATTCATCCTGGTGCAGCAAAGATGTATAGAGATTTGAGGCAACATTACTAGTGGTACGGGATGAAGAGGGATAGAGCGGACTTTGTATCTCATTGTTTTTGTTGTCAGTAGGTGAAGTCCAAGCATTTGAGACCTGGTGGAGGAGCCAGTTACTATTCTAGCGAGAGATGTCAAATAGTTTCATTCTAGGGAAATTATGATGGTAAACTTTTAGTGGAGACACCGTCTAGTAGAGGAGTATACCTGCGATACCAAGCATGATATACGAATCCAGTATCCTCACCAATTTGAGCCTTTAGGTACTTCTTAACTCTTCACTTTCACGGACGAAAGCTCTTACAGTGGATGTTGTAATGACTCTCTAGGTCATTTTTTATTTTTTAAAACTTTTTCTATATTTAGAGCTTTCCTATGGATACCTCAAGTCGTTTTTGACTTGGTGGGACTGATAGTTCAGATTCTGGGTAGTTCGTTTGGTTTTTATGCCAGTTTTTCTATTTTGGAGCTTTGAAGTTGAGAAAGAGGTCTTGGGCCTAAACTTTAAGTAAACGACCTCAGATGAGAATTCTGATGGTTCCATTAGCTCCAGAATATGGATTTTAGGCTAGGAACCTTTGGTTTGGGCTCCGAAGCTTTCAGTCTCGATCTGGGCTATTGGTTGGAATTTGGTAAAAATGGAATAGTGGATGTGGGTCCTACATTTTATTGAAATGAACTCTATTGGAAATTTTGATGATTCTGTTGAGTCCGAAATGCTGTTGTTGATAGGGTAGCATACTTCATTTGCGTGCACGGGATTTCGAATGAATCCCCAGCACCTGGTCATAGTTTTTAAAGCATCTGGTGTAGCCACCTTAGCGACCCTTTTGTCAACAAAGTGAAGCCGCCTAAGTGACCCTTTTGTCGTCTAAGAAAAGTCGCCTTAACAGCTAGGTAGCCACTTTAGAGGATGATGATGATGTCAGCGTCCATCGCTTAGCGACCTTTCTATCGCTTAGGCGGAGACGCCTTAGAGATAAATTGGTCTCCTTAGCGACTAGAGTTGGTACTTTATATACTTGTTCTTCACGAGTGTTTAGCCATTTCTAAATACAGAGCTCATCATTAAAGCACCTTGGGAGCTTGAAAATTAGTGTGGATCATCAAATTGAAGCCTAGGGTCGTCGGGTTCTCATCCCTTGATCATTTTCTTGTCATAAATTTGTAAGTTTCCAGCTTGATTTTTGTTAATTCTATAGTTTAAGTTCTTTTTTTCTTGGACTTTGTCACGCCCCAAATCCCATTGAGGCGGACTGGAACCCGAAGCCAATAAGGCCCGAGAGAACCAATCTTTGCTCATGTACATTCATATGCATGTCTCTGTATGAACAACATTATATCTCATGTAATTATGCGAAAGTCATGGAAATATATGCTCTCTCTATATATATATATATGAAACTTGGCCGTTAGAGCCATCAAGTCAAAATGGGCATACATCTATTGCCTTCATCTTCCCACATACGTCTACAAAGCCTCTAACAGACACATGTACATAACCAACCTACAGTCGGGACAAGTCCCCGCTTTATACAACATTTACAATGCCAAAATAAATGTACACTATGACTCGGAAAAGCCCCATACCAACTGGAGCTCACCAATAATCTGCGGATATCTCGTAGCCTACTGAGGAGGTCTACTAGCACTTGTGCCTGCAGCAAGTAAGGTAAGTTTTTCCCAAGGGGGTCAGTACGAGAGAATGTACTGAGTATGTAAGGCTATAAGAAATTGCATGATATATAAGCACTTTACTGGAATCATAACAAATGAGTAATCATTATTGATAATTCTCCGTTTTGTATATGTGGAACCATGTACATTACATCCATTACTTTCATTGTTTGATCATTCCTTCTTATCATTATCAGTCGTATAATATCACTCATATAATACCGGACATCCAGTTGATCAGTGGGCTATAATATAAACCGGACATCCAGCTGATCAGTAGGCTATAGTCGTATATATAATAATAATATCGGACATCCAGTTGATCAGTGGGCTATAATATAAATCGAACATCCAGCTGATCAATGGGCTATAGTCATATATATAATAATAATACCATAGCATAATATTGGGATTGTTCCATCCGAGCTTATGCCCTTTTGATTTGATCCATACTCAATGAAACATAAAGTAACCATGTGTACATTACTTCTTTGCATACTTCTTTCCTTTTCATTTGTTATGAGAGTGATACATTGGTGATTGAAACATTATTGGGAACACATATATACGTTACTTCATTCCTTTACTTTCATGAGATTGATACCTTTTCTTGTGAGAGATTGATACGTTGGCGGCCATAGCATTATTGGATACGCTACTCAGGAATGAGTAGATTCTCCATACATCATCACTTTCCTTGAGATGGTTTCTTTTAGTAGTTACAACATTATGAGAGCTTAAGAACATAACATTATCGAAACTTTGGAGTCATAATATTGTTGGAACTTTGGAATCATGTCCACCCTACATCTATTATTTTCCTTCACTCTTGCAACCAACAAATATACGTTACTTAATTCCTTTCTTTTGAGAGATTGGTACTTTTGTTCTTGAGAGATTGGTATATATGTAGTCATAACATTATTGGAAGCTTTAGAAAAATAACCAATGATAAGAGACATGTGAATGAACATTATTGTAACTTTGGAACATTAATCAATGAATATCACTATATGACAACCTGGAATGAGATACCTTGAACATTTCGGAATGGAACAAGTACCATGTCAATGTGAATAATATGCTGCAGAAGGATACGGAAAGAGTAACCTTACATACCTTATCTTCTCAATATGAATACACAGTCCTATATGTGAATACAATAATCCATCTCCTTCCTTACGTGTCACTCTACAACACAAGTTCATAACGGAGCCCACGTTAACAACTAGTTACCTTACAAGTGCATAAGATGACAATGAGTTACGTGACTGCTATATAGCGTCATTTCGTCCTTTACAATACAATCCACTGCATTATCATACCAACAACACCATAACATTCCACACATTGACCAAGACATCATAAACCAATAACATTTCACACCAAGTTTACCCTTTACACTTCCTCATTAACACTATGTTACCTTTTCTCCGTCAAGTCACTCGATAGCTTTCACAATAACACATTAACAACAATCCATATTTATACCATTCAAAATACCTCCGGGATACTCCTTTATAGTCATTTAAAAGGTACCATAAGTTGATAATTGCATCCATAAAGGGTATAGGGGTTTTGGGGGGTCAAAGAGATGCAAAAACAACCGAAACGGGGTTCTGGCCTGACCTGCGAAGCCACCTGCGCCCGCAGGTGGCTGACTTGGGTCCGCAGGTGACCCTTGGAAGTGTCCAGGGGCACCTGCGAAGTCACCTGGGCCCACAGGTGCTTCGTCTGCGAGGGTGAGTGCCCGTTTCAGCCAAAAAGGGTCTCTTTTGGGTCCTTTTTTGTCATAAATGGTCCATGATCATAATTAACCTTCTCTTAACATATTTTAGATTATCTTAAATGCCAACGAACATCCATGGTTTCACAACGCACATAAACATCACCAAACTACATTTTTCTTTCAATACGTCACCAATTCCATGCCCAATTTCGTAACAACAATTCCAAATATTATGTACACGGATAAAAAATGTTAAGGCTATAATAATATATCACATGTCAATATTGAATCCTTCAAACTCACTTTCTTCAAGACCACAAGTCCATTTTCAAGTCTACAAGGCAAAACCCTTCACCGATTAGCAAACACAAATTGTTTCACACATAGTGAACTTCTCACATGTCACCAACATAACCAACATGATATACATCATCTTCCATGAACATAATATATTAAACCATAAAAATAAACACTTACCAAAGAGTGATCTTTCCCAAACAAGTGTAGTTGCCTTAGGGTTTGAGTGTAGAGAGAATTGTGGAAAATTCTAGAAAATGGCATGTCTGTCCAACATGAATAAAAATCTGATTTTTGGTTTCCTTTTATAGTCCTTTTGATGGTCATCTTAGCCAAACACTTGGTTCACTAATGATATATTGACTTGGTCTTACAAGAATGGGTCAAATACCTCTTTGGGCCATGTCTTTTACTTCATTTTTGGGCCTCATTTAAGCCCAATGACACAAGATTAATCTAGCCCACCAAATTGAGAGTATAAGACCCCAACAATCTCATGTTTAAATAATTTCATAAATGTTATGGTAATAAAATAGGCCCGAAAACGTATGGGGTGTTACATACTTCTTGGGACTGATTTGGGGTTGTTGTTAAGCTCGGATTATGCTCAATTTTGGAGCATGTGATCCTTGAGATGAAAGGGACCTAATGACAGATCTAATTTTTATTTCCTTCGGCGACACCCACTAGCCAATTTTTTACCCCATTTTTTTTTATCCAGAGTATTGTATAGAGATATGGATATCATTATTATCGTCTTGACACCTAGAACACTATTTTGAGAGCGTGGCAGCGATCGGAGGTTTCTCGAAAGGAAAAATCTCCAATTTAATGGATTGCGAGCGCGTTCTTTGACATCCAGGTAGTCTACGGCTTACCTACTTTGAGACTCTACTCATTTACTGGATTGGTGTGATAATTTTCTAATCATTGGTGGGGGATTGTGGCTCGAGTAACCTTTTAGGTATTCATGATTCTTATAGCCGGTTAGGGAGCCTTAGAGTAGAATTCAATCTTGAAATCCTTGCGCTCGGTTGTCGTTTCTTCTTTAGGACTTGATTTAGCATACCTAGGAACTTTGAGTTTGTATGTAGATACCTTAGCATAGGTTCAGATAGTTTCTTGGCTTAGGTTGGGTTCTCGGGGCTTGTAGTTAGCATGATCGCTCTTTTAAGATAAAATACATTAGGATGGTGTTCCTTCCTGTTATAGATGACTATGAAATGCCTAGGTTGCGTAGTAATGGCATGATTATCGATATTGGTTTGGCTTGCTCACTCTGTTGTAATTGTTTGATTTGATATCCTTGGCATTTTAGTATTGTTGGCCTAAAAGTACTGTTTGCATCTTAATAAATGGGATATTTTTAAAATACTATTAAGGGAATTGATTTTCTAAAAAGGAAAAATGGACTATTTAGCCCCGGTTCGAGTTTGGGTACTTGATTTTATCACGTATTACATATTTAGTTTCGGTTCGAGTCCGACACCCAATTTTATTGCTTATATGCTTAGTCCCTGTACGAGTCTGGCATGCATTGTTATTGATTTCTTGTTGGGAATACAGTTCGAGTCTGGTATGGTTTATGGATATGGCTGGAGGAGGAGTATATGGTACATTCATTGCATATCATGGCTTACTTTCACATTTCTTGCTATCGTATTTGGGTTATATTAGTATTACTTGTTGCTTGCATTACCGTGCTTATGGGGGCTCGATTGGATTTTGTTTTCACTTTGTGTACCTATTGGTCTTATAAGGATCCAGTTAGGTTATAGCTAGCCGCTTATTTATGCTTTTCAAGTTATTTGTTGCATTTTACGTGGTTGCCTAGCTTTAGCCTATTATTCTCTTTCTGGCCTATTTTTCTTATTATTCTCTTTCTGGCCTATTTTTCTTACCTTTAGCTTATATTCACTCTTTATTATGTAACTCTTTATTATGTTTTACTTTATTTGAGCTCAGTCGGCCGACCTATGATATCAACTGAGTACCGTGTGATTTGGTACTCATACTACACTTTTGCATCGTTTTCCCTGATGCAGATCCTAGTATGAGTCACCGCTATTGACGACGCCCTCGAGCTGAGCTATAGATCGGAGATGAGGGTGAACTTTCAGCGTCCGGAGCTGATCCATCTCCTTCTGTTTTGGGTTTAGTCTTATTTTATATTTTCGGAGACTACTCTGTATATATTGCTCTTGTCTAGTATTCCTTGTGTTTAGCGGCTCTTGTACTGACTTCACCAGGTCTTGGAGGACTCATTTTGTATATTTTACTCTTTCCCCTCCCTTATATATATGCATGCACTGTTTCCTTTCGCTTAAATTTCTCTCTTTTCCGCCTGTTAGACCGTTACTCACCGTTCTGGGCTATGGTTTTGGCTTACCTACTAGCAGGCAAGGGCGACTAAAGCATATTTGTGTACTAAGGCCAAAATCAAACGGAGGCCTCAAGTTTTTAAGAATTTTTTTTATAAAGTATATTTTTAAAATTATATAATCGATTTCTTCTAATAATTCTTTTTTAATTAACTATATAATCAATACATTTAATCTTTAGTACTCTAGATATATCAAAGTACTTCTAATAATATTTTCCTTTATATATAAAAAAATTTATCTACAAATAATATTCAATATTTTTTAAAAAAAAAAAATCTATAATATATTATTGCTAAAAAAAATGTGGCCCCTCAAATTTGGGGCCTAAGGCAGTCGTCTTTTTTCTAAAAGGGTTGAGCTGCCCCTGCTAGCAGTTTATAGTAGGTGTCATCATGACCTGAGTTTTTGGATCGTGACAGCATCTTTCAACTGGTACGTAGTGAATTCCACTACTTCTGAACCATTAACACCCATAACCTTGAGAGCTTTGAAGATCTCATCTATAAATTATTGTGGATCATCTTTTGCATGGGAACCATAAAACTTTGGCGGGTTCAGACCCAAGAAGTGCTCAAGTCTTCCTCCTCTGGCTCGTGAAGCATTCCCAGAGTTAACATGTTGTTGTTGGACAACTACCAAAGTAGTGAGTAATTGGACGACGCTCTGCATAGATATAATATCAGTAACACAAATAGGCAGAACTAGTGGAGACACTTAATTTGTTTCCATCACTAGTCCCCATCTCAACCTTGGTCACAATAATAGCAGGGTCAACGGGTAAAGTTGGATGCCTTCCTGATGCTGTGATGGAGAGAGCAGCAACTAGAAGAGCATAATTTTTTTAAAAAAAAAAAAACGAGCAGCAAAAAGAGTAGAAAAACAACAATTGCATTCATTATATCAGTACATTCTTCGTAAAAATTACCACTATATAACAAGCATACTCAAATATTCTGTAATAGTAATATTTTGTAAAAACATAATATTAAAATAATTATGGTATTCATCGTTAATGTCATGCATATAATACTAAGTTTCAAGTAAGAATATCTAAAAGAAAAAAATTATATTTAAATATTATCTATCAATTACTGTCATAACTTCACAAAGACAGACTATTGGTGTTTGTCTTTTTCACATTCATACTCTTTCTATTTTTTTGGTTAAATTGGTGAATAAATACATTCTTTCTTTTTAGTACACTAAATCATTAAATTAATTTTTTACTTAATTTTGTTAATAACAACTAAATGAAATCTAAACATCTAATGTTAATATACATATATACAAGATCTCACTAAAACAATCTTGAAATTTTTAAATAAATATTATCACTATAACGAGGTTAGACTGTGCTTCCTTTGTTCACCTTTTAAATTTTATTTGTCCTTTTCGAAAAATGACTTTCTTTTACACATGCTAATAAATGTGTTTCATTTGAGGACCCATTATTTTGATTAGACATTATTTCCAGCTTGAAGATATAACTATGGCAATGTGTCTTCCCTCTGAATAATGGGGAAGTGATGGACAGTCCTTTACGCATTATGTGCAGTGGATTTAGGTAAAGCAGTAATTTCCCTATTGGACAAACACTCCAATTATACTTTCTACTTTTCTTCTTCAACTTTTTTATTAAAGATTTGACATGAAACTTTGGTACATGTCTTGTTCAACAATGTAGACCCCATTTTATGTCAAAGACTGGGGTACCAAGAACGGGTTGAATCAAACTCATTCTTCAATGTATATAGTAAGGCTAGTAATGTCAGACGAGTGGGTTTCAAAACAATATTGGGTATCTAAAATTTGGGGCGGATCATTTAACTCTGCGGTTGACATATGTGCCTCCGTCAAAATTAAGGAGAAATGTGTCAAATTAAAATATAATGAAGGGTATATTTAGATCAAAAATATGACTAAGATGAATATATTTGAATTGAAAATATGATGAAGGGTACGTTTAAATTATTTATGATAATACAGGGGTCTATTTGACCCTTTTCATATAATTAATAATTGGGATTCACTTTGAGTGTATTAAAGTGTTTAAAACATGTTAACGAGTGTATATATATGATGTTGGACTAAGTGAAAGCAGTTGGGTGACTTAAAATATCCAAAATGAACAAAAATATAAAATGTTCCACGATCTGAATAGGGGCTATGCATCACACAACTATTGCATGTACTGAAATAAAACAATTCTAGTGTTACAACGCGTCGAACAACACCTGGAGAAAATTTCAGTTTGCTCTGATGCTACAATTGTGCGTCGTAAAATATCTAGGAGAAATCCAAGTTTTCTAGGTACGATGCTTGTGTGATGCATAGGGTGTCTATAGGGGCCAAAAAAAAATCACAAAACATAAAAAGCATGTCAAGAAAAGAGAAAAAACTTTATTTTTTCAACATTTTGTGAGAGCTTTGAAAGAGAAAAGTGACCTAGGGCTTTACCAATCCACTTCTAGTCCACTACATTAGAATCATATAAATAATCTATAACAGAATGGAGAGTTCCGTCTTTATCTGCAACCCCTGTGCTGAATATAGACAAAGCAAAAACTACTTTTGTACGGTTCAAGCAGTCACTCCCCCTGTCTTTTTGTCATATGCATATACCTAGAGTAACTGCTAATGTACATGTCAACTCTCTTAACGGCCGTGCTGCCGAAATCTCTTGTATTGATGCATATTAAATATTAATGTAATATTTCTATTTTACCCAAAAAAAAAAAAAAAAAAAAATCATATCACAAGGATTGACAAAAGAAATTATAAATTTTCCATCAAATGTTCAAGAACTCAAGGTAGGACGAACCTATGGTTTCTTCAAAAAGATGAACCGTGAATTAAATTTGGAATCACTTGATTAACGCAAGAAGTTAAGTTCAAGCTCGTAGCTCGAGGTAAGTTAAGGCTAACTTATTTACTAAAAGGGGATCGTAGTGAAACTTACGTACTCCACGTGTTCGATAAGATAATTTAGGTAGATTCTTGTGATTTGTTTCTTTGTCCATCCAAAAATCAGTCCTAAGTAATAAAGTATAAGTTGTACACGCATTGTAAGAATTCTCTCATAACTTTTTTGATCACTTACTCAGTTTTCAGAATGTTATATGCATGTTTACGTGAATAACTACATGTTATTTACATTGGATTGACATGTTTATGTTCAGTTTAGTTACATTTATTATATTGGTGTGATCATATTCAGATTCCGATGGAAAAGCTAATTGAGCTCTCCTTGCATAAGTGCCACGAGCTAGTATAAGTCAAAATTTTCCCAACAGATAGTTCATAATGGATGTCATCACGTCCCACAATGTGACATATATTCAGATATGCATTGAGAAAAGTCTACAACTCTGCTGATGAGGGCTTTAATTTACATGTCGATTTATATTTTGGTGCTTTATTAAGTGCATCAATACTCTAATTAAGTAGAACGAGCATGAATAACTTGGCTAGTTCTTAGCATCTGATATTTTCTCCCTCTCAATTTATGTTAATAGTTTTTGCAATTGAAATTCAATTTTTTTTTACTTTTGACTGTACATTTGGATATTCAATCATTTAACTTTTTAAAATAAATTTACATATTTAAAACTAGTTAAAAAATATTACAAATTACAATAATTAATAATTTATGATCAAAGAATAATTCATTTGACTCTCGAACTGAATACCGCCAGAGTATGTCTATAAACACTTTTTATTACTCCCTTCGATCTTGGTGCATATATAAGGAAAGATCATTTAATAATATTAATTAACAAATTTATTTTTTTTATTTCTCCACAACATTTATTAAGCAATATTGAAAGATTTTTTAAAAAATTGCCAAATCGTGAACCATGGGAGCATTAAACTTCTATTCCAATTCATTCTGATAAAATAGCATTTTAAAACAAACTTGTGTTTGCAAGTCAAACGTATCAAATTCACGCAATAATTATCACTCACTTATAATTTGGTGCGTGTATGTATGGCGTATGAATAACAATATAATTTCATACGCAATAATCCTTTATTCGTATGTTAACAGCCTCTCAATATGTTAGATTTGTTTTTGTTTTGATAAGACCTACTTGAACATCTTTCTTTTATGTCAAACATCGTACAGAAATATAACACAGTAATTCACTTTTCTTTATTGACTTATGATCCACTTTTGCCTTTTTCCCATCTGGCTAGATACAAAAAGAATACTATCAGAAAAAGAAATTTGTGCAAAATCTAAAAGAATAAACAGTTAGAAACTTCCCTTTCATTTTCTTGATTAATCAAGATTAGTACCTCGAGAACTATACATTATAAACTGGTAGAAAAAGACTGATTGGACTTGTGTTAGAGCGATGATTGCTTCGAGTTGTCTATAAAGTTGATTAAGTAATTTGAAAGAAAGAAGACAAAAGATAGTTTACTAACTGTTGCTTATGTGACCTTTTCAGTTGAAATGTATAAATTAAAATTAAATTGTAGATTTGAAGTGCTTTTTGTATCTTAAAAAAACGTAAAGTAGGACATGCCACCCATGTCAATCATGGAGTTGTAACAATGATTTACTTGTTCAATAAAGTAATGTGGGGTTTCATGAGGAGACTTGTTTCTTCCATTTTCAATTTTTCAATACTATAAGAAATAACATGGATAGATCGTCTTTTTACTTTAAAACGCACCGGCCGACCATGATTTAAGCGCGTGTTCTATACATATGTATACATACATATCACTTGTTGTAAGTTTAACAGATTTTTAAATATAAACTTATGCTTTACGTCGGAAGTACTAAGTTCAAATGAAAATATCGAAGCCAATGTGACAACAATGCATCACCTCCATTAAAATATCAACACCACTTATAAAAAATCTTACGTATGTCATTGATTTCTCATACTCTAATATAAGCTGAAAAAGAGGTTATAAGTAATTTGATACTTGTATTATTTGTGAAGAACAACTTTAGTAGGTGTTCGGAATTCGGAATTAATTAATATGGTTTACAGTGTCATGCAGTAATTACTAGTAATATTTTTTTGGAAAATATATACAACGAACGAGCGAAGATGCAATATTATAGGAAAAATTAATAACATTGCAAGGCGATATAGACCTGCAAACAAAAATGGTGAAGAGAAATGAGGGAAAAAGTAGTGACAAAGGGAGGGAATATAGGAAATACTAGAGAATTGAACAAAATATGTAGATTGGGTAGGGTGTCAACAGGGGGTCCACAATAATTTGTAATAACAATCATCACAAAACATGAAAACGTGAGTGAGTCTTCTATACATTGTATATATAATAAGATTTGAATTCAATTATGTTGATAGTATAATTTTTTTTTTCTATATTATCAATATTTATTAATAATTATAATAACAATTAAGTAATTTTTAACAAATACTCCACAATCACATGTAAATTGGGCTCTCGTATTGATTTTGGCCTATTTTAGTATACATCAATAGGATGATGGCGATTAAGTTTGTCATTGGAGGGTTCATTTTGAACATTATTAGTGTTTATGCACTGCAAGCAGGCTTGGATGAGTAGGACAAGAAGTTCTTTTGGGAGGATTTGGACGAGACGATGAGAAATATACCGCTCACAGAGAAGCTATTCATAGGGGGTGATTTCAATGAACACATTGAGTCCAACTCCGAAAGAGTATGACGATTTCAATGGACACATCGGCGCAACAAGTATTAGACCTAAAAAAAAAAAAAAATTAAATTCAAAATCAGCTTATAAATTTTTAGTAGTTGTGATGTGTATTGCTTGCATTACTTCTTGCACTTGATTATATTTATATATATAGACCAGACTAGTCTTGTCTTTCGCTTAGGGGATTGTCGAAGAGACTCACTGAGTATCCTTTAGAGGTACATATCCCATTGGATTTCCCTCGTCGTGTCAAGTGCTTAGACTGTAGATGACGAGACATATGGCTAGAGACAGGCTTCCTAGATTCAGTTGGCAGACCGTTGATTCATTCCAATGATAGCAACTATTTTTAAACCATTACTTATTTTTAAAAATTTATGCCAGTTTTAAGGAATGGCGTCCCAAAGACTTGGTGTCTGACGTTCATAATTTGTTGGTGATGGTTTAGATTTCAGATATAATTTTGTTAAATGTTCTTAAACAAGGTTTTATAGATATTTGTGTTGGAAAAGACAAGACACTAACAAAAAAATAAAATAAATATAATAAGTCACACAAGATATATCAACCAAAAGAATATGACAAGAACAAAATAAAATCAATCACACAAGATACCAAGATTTATGTGGAAAATCCTTCAGTGTGAAGAGTAAAAAATTACGGGATCAAGACATCCACTATAATCACCAAGAGTTACAATAATATCCTCCAAAATGGCCACCAAAAAAGTGTCAAACAACGAGCAACAATATATAAAGCACAACACCAAAAACTAGAGAACTATTAGAGCAAAAGCATAAAAAATGCAGCTACTGTTCATGGATGCAAAACTAAAGTTGTGGGGCACCAAATCTAACTCTGTTAGTTCCTAATCAAAGATTGAGATGAGAGGAACAAGCTGTCCAAAATTTAGCTCAATCGGCCAAGAAACAAAGCGGAAATTACAATTTTAAGTTAGCTATTAGGGTTGAAATTTGGGTGCAAAAATCGGCTCTCTTTCTCTATATGTGGCTGCTGAAAACTCTTTTGTGAATGTAAAAATAAGACCTAAAAAGTCTTATATATGCCCCATAGTAATGGACCAATGGGCAAAAGTGGATTGTTTCAAATTGGACTTTATTTGTCCACATAGAAAGGGAAAAAGAGCCATAATCCAACAATTCTCCCCCTACAACTATGTAGAGGAGACCGTCATCGAGGTGATCATGCAAAAATAACCAAGTATCCTGAAGTAGACTTGCGAGTATCAACATTACCAGCCATGTTTAAATCAGTAAAATCATAAAGAATAGGCTTTCCTATACCAAAACACAAACTCAGACTAGAAATGACACAAAGATATCTCATTATCCACTTCACAGCATTTCAATGTTCTCTCCCCGGTGTAATGACCCTCCAAGTCATTTTCCTCATTTTCGTATGTTCTCGGCGTTTAGAGCTTTCCTATAGCTCTCCCAAGTTATTTATGACTTGAGGGGACTGATAGTTCGATTTTTGAGCAGTTCGTTTAAGAATTTTATTAATACCAAGCGTATTGTGAAATCTTTAAATTAGAATTAGAATTTGGTAAAAAGATATAGTTAATTACCTTTCTAAAATTATTTTAGATGTTTATGAAAAACTTTTAGTTATGGTACACTTATATGACTTTATAACCTATTAATATTTTAAGCGGAGAAAGTGAGTCTAGATATGTTAAAATATTATTATTATATGATAGAGATCTTGTTAGAAATAATTTTCTATTAATTATGATATTTTAAAAAAGTTATATTTATTTTACAATGGACCTATGTAATACCCGAATACATGAACAATGGAATAAAAATATGTAATGTTTCTACCTCTACTCCACGTGGAGGAGTGGGTGGGTAACACTTAAGGTGGAGGTTTAATATGGTGCCACCTAGATGGACACTAATCACCTTAGGTTACATAAGTGTTACTTACAGGTTGTTATATATATGTTTATACATATATATTAGAAAGGTTTTGTGAAAAATACCCATTTGTTGTTATAGCTGGTCATAGAGAAAAAAATTAATTTATCTACATCAAATAATTCGAGCTCGGGATCGCGCGATTGATAGTATAGTGACTTTATATCGTAAGTTTTTTGGTTAATTTTAGCATAATTTCCTATATTTAAATTGTTATTCGGTGTTGTTGTTGTTGGGATTAGTCTTGAGCTAATATTTAGCTCGGATTTAAAGATATCTCTTGTGACTATTGATCACTGATCTATTTGGGACCTTGTGACGATTTCAATTTTGCAATTCTACAAGCGAGACCCATGCGAGAGTTTCGGTCGTTCACCAACTTATAGCAATATCGGTATCAACTTTCATGTTGTGATGTATAGTTTACTATTTTGATAGCGTGGCAACAGTCCGAGGCCTCTCGAAAGGGGAAGGCTCCTGTTTAGCAAGCCTTGGCAGCCGTTCGGCGACGTCCAGGTAGGCTAGCCTTACATTATACCTAGACTAAGTTTATTTATAGTATTTACATGTTATTATGCTAGTTTTGGGGCTGGTAGTTGTAGATTGGCATTGGCTTGCTATGATTAGGCCTTTTGGCTCGGTTAGGGCCCTGTTCGAGTATGTTCTGGGACCATTATCCTTGTGGTGTGCCAAAGATGATCTTTATAGGGTTGGTTAATGTTGTACTACTAGTAGTAGGGGGTTGGGGAACCTTAGTCCAGACTCGGATAGGTTTAGCCTATACTGGGTTCCAGGACCCCGTAGTGGGCCTCGCTGCTCTTCACAGTTGGAATAGTTAACCTTAGACATTATTGGGATTAGTTAAGCCCTGAGATACTCTTTTAGGATATCATTTGGGTTGGTTTACCCCATTTATGACCCTTTTAACCGGTTTGGCCTTGTTGACCTCAGATAGCATAGCACCTGACCGGGGATGTTAGCCTTGACCTAGTCTTGGGACCCGCCTTGCCATGATACACTTAAGATACCCGATTTGGTATGTATATCGCCTAGTAGTAGTTTGTTGACCTCGGAGGACCCAGGGATTGGCCTGATAATGCCCTATGGGATTGCTCCTTTAGTTATATTTCGGGTTTAGTCTGGGGTCGATATGTCCCCGTTTACCTGTATTTGTGTGGGTTCTAGCACTATTTTGGTACTTGATTATTATGACTCCGAAAGACTGGTTACTGGTTTTTATGAGTTTCGATTCGAGTCCGGCCACTGATTCAGATATGATGACTACTGATATTTATGAGTTTCGGTTCGAGTTCGGCTACTGATTATGTTATGATCTGAGAGTTCTGGTACTAGGTACCGTGGTTCTAATATTGTGACCCACTAAGTTTCGGTTCGAGCTCGGCATCTAATTATGAGTCTTGAGATATATTATATGTGTGGCCTCTCGTTATTACCCACTATGTCCAGTTCGACTCTGGCGTCTGGACTCTTGTTATTACCCATTGGTGTTTGTTCAAGCCCGGAACACCCCTATACGGTTACTATGGTCACTAGATACTGGTTCAGCCACAGGTTATGGACGGTTCTGTATTTACTTTTCTTGTATGTCCCATGGATTTATGGGGGCACGACTGGGTTATTATTTTCTTCAGTGTGCCTTCTGGGCTTATGGGGGCCCAGCTAGGTTATGTGCCACTTGTCTATTTATTTCTGCTTTTACTTATTGTTCAGTATCGCCTTTACTTATTTTCTTATCGCAACTGTATAGTTCGGCAATTATCTATCTGTTTATCATTCTTACCCTAGACTTAGCATGCACCCTCGCATTTTAGCTTAATTATGCTATATTGAGCTCAGTCGAACGATGATGCCTACTGTGTACCCGTTTCTCGAAACTTATACTGCACTTTTATATTTTTTTTCCCCAATGCAGATCCGGGCACCAGTCGATGGCAATGACGTGGTCTTACTTCCTCAGAACTGATCCGGAGCAGGGAGAGCTTGTTGTCATCCTAGGCTGATCCTACTTGATCTACTCCTGTATAGTCTTTTGTTCTCGAGACTGTTGTATATATTGTGTATATTTGGTTTCTGTCTAGTACTCTGGCTGTGTTAGTTGTGGCTCTAGTACCGACCTTACCAGGTCTTAGGCGGGGTTCATCTATATACACTTCCCTCTTCACCTTATGTCTCAGTATGTTTGTTATACTTTAGTTCTTTTACTTTCTGTCTTTAGTTATTATTGTTGTTGTGTCCTCTTCATCTAATTTTTCTGGTTTCTGCCTGTTAGCCTGTCGCTTGTTGCTCCGGGTTATGGCTTGGCTTGCCTGCTGGTGGGATAAGGTAGGCGCCATCATGACTCGAAGAAATCAGGTCATGACAGCTTGGTATCAGAGCCTAGGTTTTACTGGTTTTGTTGGCGTGTGACCCGATGTTTAGTATAGTCCCACGGATCGGTACAAAGACGTCTTTATTCTATCATTGGGAGGTTACGAAGAATTTTTAAGGAAAATTACATCTTTTTTATTCATCTCCGTGCGTTGGGGTCTGAGTTGGTCTCTATACTTGTCACTCTTTCGTAGATAGCTAGGATGCGAAGAGCAGAAGCCGGGGATTAAGACCATGCGCCCCCTGCTAGAGCTCTAGTTAGGGGTATGTTATGAGTGTGGGGTTGTTGATCACTTTGCCTGTGAGTGTCCCTGACGTGGGATAATTGAGCCATCAGTGCAGACTGTGCAGCCGATCAGAGAAGTACCGCCTCCAGCAAGGGGTGGTGCAAAGGGCCGTAGGAGTGGTTCCCAGGTTCCAGAGGTGGTCCGTAGAGAAATAGGATAGGTAAACGGGCAGGCACCCAGTCCGGTGGTGGATAGGGTCAGTTGTATGTCGTACCGGCTTGGCCGAAGGCTGAGGCTTCGGATGTTGTGATCACTGGTATGATTTTTGTATGCCGGCAGCCAGCTTCTGCTTTGTTTGATCCTGAATCCAAGTTTTTTTTATATTTCCTCTTATTATACACCACGGTTGGGTTTATGTTCCGAGTCCTTATTTGTGTCATTGCGTGTAGCTACCCTCGTGGGTATTTCTTTAGTAGTGGATCGGGTATATAGATCTTGTTTGGTAACTATTCACAACTTTAATACTCTAGTTGATCTCATTGTGTTAGATATGGTAGATATTCTAGACATGGACTGGTTATTCCTTTACCACGCGGTCTTGGATTGCTTTGTTATGACCGTTACCTTAGCCATGTCTGGTGTACCCCCGGTGGTGTGGCAGGGTTCTGTTAGCTGCATGCCGACGGAGATTATTTCTTATGTTCGGGCTCGTAGATTGATGTCAAGGAGATGTGATTCATTCCTTGCTTATGTTCGGGATGTTAGTGTTGAGAGTTCGTCGCTTGACTCCGTCCTCATTGTTCGTGAGTTTCCCAATGTTTTCCTACCGACCTACCTGGCCTTCCTTTCGAGCGTGATATAGAGTTTGTCATTAACCTCGAGTCGGGCACCCGACCTATTTCTATGGCTCCTTATAGCATGGCTCCTACCGAGAGGAAGGAGCTAAATAGTCGGCTTCAGGATCTTCTTGGTAAGGGTTCTATTAGACCGAGCGTGTTATGCAGACTCAGTATCCCTACCTGACCAAGCCTTCAGGTACTTCCTTATCTTTTACTTTCGCAGACGAAAGTCCTTTTAGTAGTGGATGTTGTAATGACCCTCTCAGTCATTTCCCTCATTTTCGTGCGTTCTCGGCGTTTAGAGCTTTCCTATAGCTTTCCCAAGTTATTTATGACTTGAGGGGATTGATAGTTCGGTTTCTGGGTAGTTCGTTTAAGAATTTTATTAATACCGAGCGTGTTGTGAAATGTTTAAATTAAATTAGAATTTGATAAAAAAAAATATAGTTAATTACCTTTCTAAAAATATTTTAGATATTTATGAAAAACTTTTAGTTACGGTACACTCATATGATTTTATAACCTATTAATATTTTAAGCAGAGAAAGTGAGCTTAGATATGTTAAAGTATTATTATTATATGATACAGATCTTGTTAGAAATAATTTTCTATTAATTATGGTATATTTAAAAAGTTATATTTTTTTACCATGGACCTATGTAATGCCCGAATACACGTACAATGAAATAAAAATATGTAATGTTACCACCTCCACTCCACGTGGAGGAGTGGGTGGGTAACACTTAAGGTAAAGGTGTAATATGGTGCCACCTAGATGGACACTAATCACCTTAGGTTACATAAGTGTTACTTACAGGTTGTTATATATATGTTTATACATATATATTAGAAAGGTTTTGTGAAAAATACCCATTTGCTGTTATAGCTGGTCATAGAGAAAGAAAATTAATTTATCTACATCAAATAATTCGAGTTTGGGGATCGTGCGGTTGATAGTATAGCGTTTTTATATCGTAAGTTTTTCAGTTAATTTTAGCGTAAATTCGTATATTTAAATTGTTATTCGGTGTTGTTGTTGTTGGGACTGATTTTGAGATAATATTTAGCTCAGATTTAAAGATATCTCTTGAGACTATTGATCATTGAGTTATTTGGGACGCTGCGATGATTTTGGTTTTGCGATTCAGCAAGCGGGCCCCATGTGAGATTTCCGGTCGTTCACCAGCTTATAGCAATATGGGTATCAATTTTCATGTTGTGATGTATAGTTTACTATTTTGATAGCATGGCAACAGTTCGAGGCCTCTCGAAAGGGGAAGGATCCTGTTTAGCAAGTTTTGGCAGGTGTTCGGCGGCGTCCAGGTAAACTAGGCTTACCTTATACCTAGACTGAGTTTATTTATAGTATTTATATTTTATTGTGCTGGTAGTTGTATATTGGTGTTGGCTTGCTTTGATTAGGCCTTTTGGCCCAGTTAGGGCCTTGTTTGAGTATGTTCCGGACCCGTTATCCTAATGGTGTGACAAAGATGACCTTTATAGGGTTTGTTAATGTTGTACTACTATTAATAGGGGGTTGTGGAACCTTAGTTCACACTCAGATAGGTTTATCCCAGACTTGGTTTCGGGACCCCGTAATAGGTCCCGCTGCTCTTCACAGTCGGCATAGTTAACCTTAGACATTATTGGGTTTAGTTAAGCCCTGAGATACTCTTTTAGAATATCATTTGGGTTGGTTTACCCCAGTTATGACCCTTTTAATCCATTTGGCCATGTTGACCTCAGATAGCATAGCACCTGACCGGGGATATTAGCCTTGACCTAGTATTGGGACCCGTCTTGCCATGATACACTCGAGATACCCAATTTGGTATATATATCACCTAGCAATAGTTTTTTGACCTCTTAAGACCCAGGGATTAGCCTGGTAATGCCCTATGAGATTACTCCTTTATTTGTTTAGTTTTGGGTCGGTATGTCCCCGTTTACCTATATTTGTGTGGGATCTGGCACTATTCTGGTATTTGATTATGATGACTATGGAAGACTGGTTACTGGTTGTTATGAGTTCTGGTTCGAGTCCAGCCACTGATTCAGATATGATGACTACTGATATTTATGAGTTTCGATTCGAGTCAGGCTACTGATTATGTTACGATCTCAGAGTTCTGGTACTAGGTACAGTGGTTCTAATATTGTGATTCACTGAGTTTCGATTCGAGTCCGGCATCTGATTATGAGTTTTGAGATATATTAGATATCTGGTCTCTCGTTATTACCCACTAAAATCACTATCAGAGAATTTTTGCACAAAAATACAATGGTCTGAAGAAGTCTTCTTAAAGGCCTGCTGACTCATAAAAGAACCAAACTTCTTGTACCACTGCCTAGAAGCCTTTTCAGACCATACAAGTTGTTCTTCAATTTGCAAACATAATTCTCCTTTTCCTTGACTTCAAAACCATCCAGCTGCTCTATATAAATTTCTTTATCTATGTCACCATGGAGAAAAACAGTTTTAACATCTATTTGCTCAACTTCTAAATCCAAACTTGTAGCTAAGTCTAGAACCACACGAATGGATGACATCTTCACAACTGGAGAGAATATCTCATCAAAATCAACTCCCATTTTATGGTTAAATCCCTTCACAACTAATCTAGCCTTGTACTATAGAACTGGTCACCATCTTCATATTTCACCCTGAATATCCACCTATTTTTTAAAGCTTTTCTATCACTAGGTAGCTTAACCAAATCAAAGGTATGATTATCATGCAAGGATTTAATCTCATTCTCTAAAGCATCAAACCACATTTCTATTTCTTCACTTTTCATTGTCTCATCAAGACTCTCAGGTTCTCCCCCGTCAGTCAAGAGTACATGCTCATTGGGATAGTAATGAGATAAAGGTATTCTTTCTCTGGTAGATCATCTGAGAGAACTCTCTGGAGCATCAATAACTGATTGCTGGTCAACCATATCCTCTTACACTAGAGCATCAACAACATCATATTGGTCATTCTAAACATGATCATCATCTTCATTATCAACTTGATTTTAATCATTATGAAGATTTTCTTTAGGTACAATAGTCAAAAGAACTGGATCAAAATCAACTAGGCTCTCACTGCTCTGAGAATCAACCTTCTCAGCTTTATCAAAATCTTCAATTATTTGATCTTCAAAGAACACAACATCACAACTTCTAACAAGTTTTTTCTCAACTTGATCATAGAAACGATAGCCAAATTCATCTTGACCATAACCAATGAAGATACACTGCCTAGTTTTAACATCCAACTTTAACCTCCCATCCTTAAGAACATGCACAAAGACTTCACACCCAAAGACTCTAAGATGCTCATAAGGTACATTCTTACCAGATCAAACTCCGTCAGGGACATCACCATCCAAAGCAACAGTAGCAGATAAATTGATAACATAAGCAACAGTATTAAGTGCTTCTGCCCAAAAGGAATCTGGCAGCTTAGCATCTGAATGCATACATCGAACTCTCCCAACTAGAGTTATGTTCATCATCTCAGTTAAACCATTTAACTAGAGAGTCTTTGGAGGAGTTTTCTGATGCCGAGTACCCTGATTTTTACAATATCTATTAAAAGGGTTAACATACTTACCACCATTATTTGTGCGGATGCATTTCAATTTCTTCCCTGTCTGTCTCTCAATCAAGGCCTGAAAACCCTTGAACACAACATGTACTTGATCCTAGGACTGCAAAGGAAATACCAAAAGCTTGTGAGAATGATTATCAATAAAAGTCACAAAGTAAAGTGCATCACCATGAGACCTTACTATAAAAGGACCACACAAATTAAAATGTACCAACTCCAGCAAATCAAGCTTTCTTGAATGCGGATGACTCTGAAAAGAAACTCTTCTTTGTTGACTGACTAAGCGATGAACATATTTCTTCAACTTTGCTTGTTTCACTCTAGAAAGCAAATTTTTCTTATCCAAACTATCAATCTCCTTCTCACTCATATGGCTCAACCTTCTATGTCATAACTCTGATGAAGTATCATTCTCCACCAAGTTTATTGAGCCTCTAGAGATGGAGTCCTAAAATACGTACAAGTTAGACACCTTATCACCACGAGCCACAACCATTGAACCTCTAGTAAGCTTCCACTGGCCAGCACCAAGGGTGTTAATATAACAATCATCATCAAGGTTCCCTACAGAAATCAAATTCAAGCAAACATCTGAAGCATGTTTGACATTGTTGCAAACATCTGAAGCATGTTTGACATTGTTGCAAACATCTGAAGCATGTTTGACATTGTTGCAAACATCTGAAGCATGCTTGACATTATTGAGAACTAATCTCAAACTATTGTTACTTTTCAAACAAATAGTCCCAATGCCAAGTAGTTCAACCTCATCATTATTGCCCATTTTCAACCCCCCAAAATTATCTGGAGTCTAAGAAGAAAATAATTTCTTCTTTGGCGTGACATGAGAAGTAGCACCAGAATTCATAAACCAGCTAGACTCATCACAAACAAGATTAATGACATTTTCACCACAAGCAACAAGAAGATCATCATTAGCAACAATAACAACACGATTTTTATTATCGCCTTCTTTCTTTTGTCGTCTCATATCTCTTATAGACTTGTGACAATATTTCATGATATGCACATTCTTGTGGCAGTATCCACATGTAACATTCTTGAATCTAGACTTGAACTTGCTTCTACTTTTATTTCTGTCATTCTGACCTCTGAACTTGTTTCTCCCCCTATTTTTAGTAATCAAAACATCGGATTGTGAAGCTAAAGAAGATAAGGTCTGAGATCTTCTTCCCATCTCTTCATTTAAGCTACCATTCTTAGTATATTTCATAGTTACAACACCACTGGGAGTAGAATTAGTCAAAGAAACTCGAAGAGTTTTTCAAGAGTCTGGCAGAGTATTAAGAAGTCAAAGTCCTTGTATTTCTTCATCAAATTTTATATCCATTCCAGACAGTTGGTCAAAGACACCCTGAAAATTATTTATATGATCAGAAATAGGACTGTCCTCTTTATACCTGATATTCATCAATTTTTTCAGCAGGAACAACTTGTTATTGCCAGTCTTTGAAGCATAAAGTATCTCAACCTTATCCCACAAACTTCTAGCATGTGTCTCATTCGCAATATGTTTTCTAACATTATCTTCAACCCATTGTCTAATATAGCCACAAACCTGCAGGTGCTCAAATTTCCAATCCTCATCTGTCATGGGTTAAGGTTTATTTGAAGTGAATATAGGCAAATGCATTTTCTTGACAAATAGAAGATCTTTTATCTTGCCTTTTCAAGTATGATAGTTACTACCATTCAAACACACCATCTTGCTCATATTTGCCTCCATCATTCAAATTGTCAATCAACAACAACCAATGCTCTGATACTACTGTGTTGGAAAAGACAAGATACTAACAAAAATTACACCCCAGCAGCAGAAAAATATTCAAGTCTAAACTTTTCGTTTCAATTTGAACCAAGAGGAAACAAACAAACCCAAGCACAATGATAATAAGGCAACAAGTACATCAACCAAAAGAATATGACGAGAACAAAATAAAACCAATCACACGAGACACCAAGATTTACGTTCAAAATCCTTCAGTGTGAAAAGTAAAAAATCACGGGACCAAAACCTCCACTATAATCACCAAAAGTTATAATAATGTCCTCCAAAATGACCACCAAAAAAGTTCCAAACAACTAGCACCAATAAATAAAGGACAATACCAAAAACTAGAGAACTAAAGGAGCAAAAGCACTAAAAATGTAGTTATTGTTCACAGATGTAAAACTGTAGTTGTACGGCACCAAATCCAACTCTGTCAGTTTCTAATCAAAGATTAAGATGAGAGGAACAATCTGTCCAAAAATCAACTCAATCGGACAAGAAACGAAGCGGGAATTACAATTTGAAGTTGGCTATTAGGGCTGAAATTTGGGTGCGAAAATCTGCTCTCTTTCTCTATATGTGGCTACTGAAAACTCTTTTGAGGATGTGAAAATAAGACCTAAAAAAGTCTTATTTATGCCTTAGAGTAATGGGCTCATGGGTAAAAGTGAGTTGGTCCAAATTAGACTTTATTTATCCACATAAGATGGAAAAAAGACTCATAACCCAATAATTTGTGATTCGAGACATTGCTTGTGTTATTTCAATTATTGAGTCGAGTTCAGACCTTTAACTAGATAGTATAAGGTTCACTCAACGGATAGTAAAAGTTGGATGTCAATCAGGCCATATCCAAGTTTGAGGGCAGTCTCAGGGCGGGAAATCAACACCCTCTTTATTTCTTCAAATTTGATTAACTTGGCTCCCATTAATTCAATTCAATTGATACTCTAATAATCGTTATTTCTAGTTGAGAAACGATCAAAGGGCATGCATGTGATCATGGTCTCAACTATTGTTACCAATTTGTGAAAAGTAAACATGTTTGACGTAACATGTCACATTATTCCCTCTAGAAGATTTCCAATTATGGTTACTGTTAAGTGTCCATTTCATGAAAGAAGAAGTAATTATTTACTTTGATTAAGCCACCAATAATTTCAATTAAAGGAGATTAGGGTCTTTTTTTTTTTTTTTTTTTGGGGAGCGGGGGGACGGGGGGCGGGGAGTCGGGAGTGGGGGCCGCAGACAAAAGAAAATGAAATCAGCTGGTGGCCTTCACCTTTGACTAAAAGAAAGAAACTTGGAGTCCGTTTGAATTGACTTATTTTAAGTGTTTTTAAATTAAAAATATTTTTTTTATTTTTTTAACAGAAAACAGGAAAAAAATACCTAATTGAGTTGTGAATTCATGCACATGAAGGTCGTTTGGTAGGATATATTACAATAGTATTGAATAGAATATATTAATATTATAAGATATATAATTAATATAAATTATGATATTCATAATATAATGAAGTATTAATATATGGATACCGGATACGCATGGGTAAAGATAAAATTAGCCTTAATTAATAAATCAAACCAAATAATGAATTAAAAAATTATCTCAATATAATTAATCCCAATATTATTACTCTTAATATTACTTAATAAACTCTATTCGATACTATTTTTATATACTCTACCAAACTATCTATGAACAAACTGTGATTACTTAATTTACTACTATAATATTCGCCAATTGCATGTATTGATGAGATGAACTCAGAAAGAGTAGAGGTGAATAAAGAAGATAAAACTTACAGCAGGTAGACAATTTGAGGAATATTTATAAGTTCTAGGTCAAATAATCAAATTAAAAAAATAGTAGAATTGTCTGCAAATTCTATGAAAATTTTCCCATTTAATAATAGTATATAATGTCTGCCATACAAGTTGCAGTATATCGTTAGCCGAGAGAAACACTGCTCATTCCCAACGACATGCAGCCTAATTATTCCTCTATACTCTATAAGCTCTGTCAGATTAAAAAAATAGGAAAATAATGTAGGTCTTCATCAAATAAAATATTTAGTCAAATTATGTTTAATTAAAGGGAAAATACAGGATAAGTGCAGAGATAAATTAAAGGTGGCACCCAACCAAAAAGCTGGAGGGGTTTCTCTTAATTAAAATACTTCCTGCATTGAGATAATACATATTCCTGGGATGCAAATCACTTTCCTAATTATCTAATAGGAGTATAACTTTTCTTCTGTCTGTATCTTATTTCTCCGTGACAAAGCCCGAAATTTTATTGAAAAAGTTTAAATATGAAGAAGTAAACATATGATGAAGTTAAAGAGAATGCAATATTTATTATCTATATATAAAAATACTTTAATTATGTATAAACATATCATTTTAATTAGCGAAGGAGTTTGAATGAACCCCTTGGTCTTATCTGGATCCGGCCCTGTTATTTTCAAACATTCAATTACTTAGAGTCGTTTAGAAATGCAACATGGAATCGTGATTTGAAATCAGATTGATTTGAAGTTAAAGCTTTGTTTGAACATGTAATTTGAATTTTTAAATTATATTTTTTTTTTCATAAACATAAAAATTCAATAAATTGTGAAAACTATTAAAATTTCTCCAATTTTATACAATCTTATCAAATGAGCAAATCATAGTTCATAAACAAGATATCGGAATATCCTAAGATGATGATGCATTGATAAATTGTATATCTCCATGTTCCTTTTGTAGATAAATGTTTGTGCTAACAGACTTTCAAATACACAATTTTATAAAGATCCACTAATCAATACTCCCTCTAGTCCAAAATAAATGAATTTTTGTCTCAATACACACCTATTAAGGAAAAGAAACTAGGACATAATTTGTACTTTATTTTTCATTTTTACCTTTTTAGATATTATCAAACTACTCTTGAAATTTCAGCCACATTAAAATAAAGTCAATTAAGTCTCTTGAAACTCATAACCTAGAAAGTGTAAATAAAGGATAAAATTGGAAGAAATTTTCAACATGTCTCTTGAAGAATGAATAATTCAATTATTTTGGACATTGAAAAATAGCTCAAAAATTTGCTTATTTTGGACTAGAGGGCGTAATAGTAATTTATTGTTCTTTAATATATCTTTTCACATGATATGAATAATCTCTTCATGTCAGCATGAGGTTTTTTTTGTAAATTAAAATGATTAATACAAATATAAACTTGTGGGTCAAGTTATACAGTTTTTTTTTTTTAAAAAAAAAGAAAACATAATTTAAAATCTCAAATCATATATTTTGAAAATATGATCTGAAATTATATGCTAAAGAATAAATTTAAAATTATGACTTTATATCATATGTCCAAAAATCTTGAATAATATTTGAACTTAGGAATGTTAATTGTCAACAATAACAGAAAGATGAGTAATATCTTAGGAATGTTTTCTGTTTGTTATACTATTATTTGTTCTGAGTCGGGGATCTATCAAAAATAGTCTATTTACTTTATTTGAGATAGTGATATAGACTGCATATACTTTATCCTCTCCAGACCCATTTTATAGGAAAATAATGGGTATGTTATTGTTGTTGTTGTTAGGAAAAGATACCTACAAAAATAGCCAACATATGTATGTTGTATTTCTTCCAGATATATAATTCACATGTGGTATACCTTAATACTCCATATATAACAATGTGATTCAATTATTTTATAACGAACAAAATAATATAGTATACCAATTTTATAATGAGTTGTATTTCATGAACGAATACAGACGGATAATTTCTTTATCACGCAAGTGTAATCCTGTAAAAGTTCCAAAAAGTAGATAGGGTAGTGTGAAGGCAGTATAAAAATTACAGAAGTTAGTACTAGTACATGTGAAGTATGAATAATTAGTTGTCTTTAGGACTAAACTATTTTAATGGTGTCTTGGACAAACCAAAAATGTGTGTTTTCAATATTGTTCCCTAACATAACATATACATAAGCACTTTGCGTACAGTAGTAGATCACACTTTCTTCTTCTTCTAGCTAAACCCTTTGGGGTCGTTTGATTGGGGATAAGTTAATTATCTCAAAATTAGTTATCTTGGAATTAACTATTTCGAAATAAGTTATTCCGTCATGTATATGGAATAATTTATTTTATCACTATGATATAAATGGCGGGATAAATAATAGTGGAATTAAATAATATCTCCAACCAAACGCAGAATAAAATAATCCTACATTTTATTTCGAAAGTATTATACCTTATACCTCACACCAAACAACCTCTAACAGACCATTTTGTATAGGGTATGGAATAACTAGGGATATTTATGAGATTATTTTATCTTAATTTTTATATGAGATAGTAATTCCACTATTTTTGTACAAATTATAGAATAAAATAATCTCAAATTAGCTAATAGCTCACACCAAACATAGAATAAAATTAATCATAAATTTTATCTTGGGATTATTATCTTTATCCACATATCAAATGATTAAAGGGTTGTTTGGTGCTTTATGCATGGAGGTACATTATCTATATTACAAAATTAATTAATATGATGTTTGATTCGCAATTTAGAAATTCACATAATTAATATATGCATAAGCTATGAGGAAATTTATGTACTCTATTCGTCCATTTTATGTGATACGTTTGACTTAGCATAATATTTATGAAAAAAATAAAAAACTTTTGAAACTTGTGGTTTAAAATAATTCTTAAATATTTGTGTGGTTATAAATTATTTCATTAAGAGTAAAAGAGAAATTTTAAAATTAAATTGTCATTGATTATAGTAAAGTGATATTCTTTTTTGGAGGAACTAAAAAAAAAAGAATGTCACATAAAATGAAATGAAGAGGATATTATTTTATGCAGAGTAAAAGTATGAATTAATAATTAGTATATAAATAACTAAATCATGCGCAAAATAATATATAAATTCTCTCATATAACTAGTAATACCTAGTAATAGGCATTTGGCCATTAAAATCACAATTTTTTAAAGTTGAAGTTGTATTTGGATATGAATATAAATTAAAGTTATTTTTAAATTTTTGTGAGAGAAGTAAAAGTGAAAATAAATTTTATTTGAAATTCTTATGATCAAACACTATTTTTAAAATAAAATAAAAAATTTTGTTGAGAAAAAGTAAAACATTCTTATGACCAAACAAAGCTAATATGGAGTATTGATATAACTCACATCAACCACCAAACGACCCCTAATACCTCTGTTTGTTTTTTTAATCTCAGGCACAGTACGTTATTCTTTTCTGCCATATGCTTTGGTCAATTAGTTAGGCTACTGTATTAGGAGTAGCGGTCAGGTTCAGGTTATATATATATATATACTATTATAAAATTAAATACTGATTATAAAAATGAAAGGAGGTGACAAAAGTCAAAAAAAGAGATTACAATTCCGAGGGGGAAATATTAAGTTCAAAGCTCGAAAATCGAGGAAAGTACTACTCTATTTTAATTTAGTGCAGAATGATCACATGAGGAGGTTTGGGCCATGTTTGTCCAGGCCCAGTTTCAGTCACCGCTCGCCATTTTATTCTTCTTATTATTATGCACTCTCGTGTCCATTTGTGTCTTTTTTTGATAGAGTGTGTACTATTTTTCTTGTTAGTTGTTATATTTTTTTTTATTTTTTTTTTTTATACTTAAAAATATTATATTTGAATCGAAGATCTTTTGAAAATAACTTCTCTATTTTTACGAGCTAGTGGTAAAATCTGCGTACACAGGAACGACTCAAACACATTAATAGCTTAAGGCAAAAATCAAACAAGGCCTTAAATTTTTAAGAAAAATTAATTTTTTAAGATCCATTTTAAAATTACATAATCAATTTTTTCTAATAATTTTTTTTAATTAATAATATAATCAATATATTTAATTTTTTTTGAGACATAATAATCTAGATATATCAAACTTCTAATAATTCTTCCTTTTCTATAAAAAGTTTATTTGTTCTACAAATAATATTTAATAATATTTTCTTTTTTAAAAAATTATAATATATTATTGCTAAAAGAAAATAAAATGAGGCCACTCTAATTGGGGGTCTAAGGCAATCACCTTTTTTCTAAAAAAGTAGAGCCGTTCATGTGCGTACACTCTACTCTCTCCAGACTTCACTTGTGGGATTTCATTAGATATGTTGTTGTTGTATTATATGCTATCTTACTTTATATTTTTATAGAAGATTATTTTTACGACTTGAACTCGTAACTTCCTAACTATATGATAGTGATTATACTAGTTACTCCAAGATTCTCGTTTTAGATATGAATAAGGAAAAGGGTCAAAACGAAATGGAATGTCCTCCATTAACTATTAGATTAAGAATATTTTTAATATATTAAAAATAATTCAAAAATACTTTTCTTTCACCTATTAAAGGTGTTTTGTATCAAACAACTAAAAAAGTTTAAATTAGATGGTAGCACTTTCTATAGGTTCTCTCGGTAAATAAAGATCATGAATTTAAATCTTATGGCTATTCATTACCAAAAGATTCGCACGATTAGAAATAGTTAACTTTGCCATTGTCTATTTGTCTTTTTTCTTTATTGACTTGTGATCAACCTTTGCTTATCCACTATACCCCATCTAACTAATAGTTACATATAAGGAAAACAATAATTGAGAAAAAGAATAAAAGCATAAACAGTTAGCAAGTCCATTTTCTTGGTTCAAGATTATTAAGTAGTAGAGTAGTATTTGAAGAGAAAAAAGACTGAATTGACTCGTTCTATGAAGATGATTGTTCTGACTTCTGAGTTGTCTATAATGTTGAATAAGAGATCCGAAAAGAAAAGCAGATTTAGTGACTGTTCATTGTGTGAGTTTTTAGTTTGAAAACTACTCTCTCCTTTTTATTTTATAATATGATACTTTTTAAAATATATATATGCACTATTTATTCTAATACTAGCATATTTAACACCAAAAGTTGTTACCAATGGATGTGGTTGTTTCTTTCTTAATTAGAGGTTAGTATTCGAGCAAATTCTTAGTAGGTAGCGCCTACCCCGAATGGGTCATACGCTACACAAATCAGAATTAGTTGAGCTTCAATGCGGATACCTGACACCGAATATGAAAAAAAAAAAAAACCAAAATTCTAAGCATATTTTTGGTCTGTATCACAAATAGTATAAATTTTGTAGATATAAAAATAAATAAATTTAAGTATAGATTTGAGATTTTTTTTTTTTTTTTGTATAACTAATTTTTTTTTGTTTCTCATTTAGTGTCTAATATTGGCATGGGAGGCTGAGTAAATTTGAATTCGCCCGTGGCAGGCTAGATTATGAAGACGGCATTAATATAATTTTTTTCTTTCTCAGAAGCTTAAATTCAAAACCTCTGGTGAAGCGATCACAAAATTATCCTATCATAATGCATGTTAATGTAACGCTAGTTGAATAAAGCAATGTGGAAGGGACCATGTATAAAACTAGCTGAGTGCTTCCATCAACAAAATAATTGGTACAGTAACATATATGTATGTATATCTTTAGACTTCAGACATACTTTTCTTCTGGAAAAGAGGCTCCATGTTTGCGTGCGTATGTGACCTTTGACCACTTAGTATAAAAGCAGACTTTTGTTACCAACTCTTTAGTTATTTTGCTTTTTGCTTTTTTCACTTTTTACATATTTCTCGATCTGCCTTCTTAATTTTCTCAAATTTTTAATAATCCACAATTGATTTGACACATATGTTAATAAATAATAAATGATAGAAATAATTTTAGCATATTATCTTGTAAATATAGTAAATTTAATATTTTGAGAAATACATTGGGTAATGAATCGTATTTAATGTTAAAGGTAAAATGGATAGAAATGAGTAAATTATCTATTGGTTTTTCAAACTGGACAAGTATTGTTAGATATTTATTTTTAGTATAGTGGACAAGTAAAGTGGATGAGGGAGTATATGGCTCTTAGTGGAAGTGGACAAATTTTATAAATGGTCACTAAATTATCTCACCTCACCGCTGAGAGAATGATATGAACTGCGTACGCTTACCCTTTCCAGACCCACTTTGTAGGAATACACTGGGTATGTTGTTGTTGGTGGTGATCACTAAATATCTCCTTTTTTCCACTAAAATTACATAGCTTTGTTTTATCAATACAAAAATTGTAGTACTCTATTAATGTAACAGAGTAATCACAATGGCCAAAAATATAATATTCTCAAATTTTAACTTATTTTTTAATTCAATAAAAATTCGATCCTACTTAGAAAAAAGACATGACCTATGTAATTCAGTATTCATCGCATAATACATATATTTTAGAAAGAAAAAATGGGACTCAGGGTCTGTTTGACATGAAGAAAATGTTTTCCATGGAAAATATTTTCATAGAAAATGTTTCATGAAAAATAAGTTGGTTTCTTACTTATTTTCTCATATTAATTGGCTGGTGAGTGAAAAATATTTTATAGTGTTTGGTTGGTGAATGAAAAATATTTTTCAGAAAAATTTCTTTTAGTGTTTGGCTAGAAAGTAGAAAATACTTTTTAGGAAAATAGTTTCTGACCCGGGAACCAACCCCGATGACCGATATGGGACCCGTCCCCGACACCTGTACCGGGACTCAACCCCGACCCCAACACTCGACTCGGGATCCGACCACGACGCTCGATCCGAAATCAGAACCCGTCAGACCCCTACTCCCGACATCGACACCCAACTCCGACTCCCGACTCAGACCCAACCACGACTCCCTACACCCGATTCGAGCACCGACCTAGATTTCCGACCCGACTCCCTACCCGAGACCTAATCCCAACACTCGATTCAGGACCTGACCCCAACACCCAACCCCTACACCCGACCCCAACACCCGAATTAGGATTGATCCCCACCCCCGATCCCAACTATCGAATCGAGACTGATCCCGACATCCAACCTTGGACCCAACCCCAATTATCGAACTGAGACCCGATCCTGACTCTCGACCCGATACCCGACCCTTACTCTCGATTCGATAACCGACCTCAACTTTCAAGACCAGACCCCACCTTGACTCCCGACTCCTAAATCGGGATCCGACTCTGACTCCCAACCCGAGACCTGACCTCGACAGCCAACCCGGTACTCGACCCTGACTCCTCACTCCAGACACGTGACCTAAACCCGACTTCTGAATTGGTACTTGAGTCAGGGTTGGAGCAGAGAGACGGTTCCCGAGTCGGGTCGAGATCGGACCCTGATTCTCATCTCGATGTTGGATTTCAAGTTAGTCTCGGAAGTTGTTCTCGGGTCGAGTCCTAGGTCTCGAGTCGAGGTCAGGCATTTGAATTCTAAGTCAGGTTTGTGAGTCGAATCTCGAGTCGAGGTCGGATCCTAAGTCTTGTGTCTTGGATCAGGATTGAAAGTCGGATCTTAGGTCGAAAGTCGGGTGTTGGGTATTGAATCGAGGTCGGGAGTCGGGTCCTGAGTCGAGAATTGGGAGTCAGGAGTCAAATCCTGGATTAGTGTCGGGAATCGGTACCCCCGACTTCGGTTAGTGTGGAAAGTTGAGGTGTGAGGTTGAAAGAGAGTTTTGGAAAATGTTTTCCTTACTTTTTTAAGGGAGGTCATTTTTCTTAAATTTTAGAAAAATAAATTCATTTGGAAAATATTTTCCAAAACATTTAAACCAACTAAACATGAGAAAACTGGCCAAACACACTTTCAATCTAACAAAATTTGTATGAATTTGTATAAATAAAATACACATGTTTACCCATAATAAAAAGGGCCTCAAGTATGAAATTTCATCAAAAATCGAGTCTAAATCAACCTTCAAATTATCAAATATGATTTCTCAACTTTAGATTCAAAAATACCACTTTCTAACACCAAAATGTGGACTAAATCACGAAATAAATGATGAAATAGTGAGAAAATAACAAAGCAAGGTAAGATTCTAAGCCCGGGGACACATGAGCAATTCCCTTTGAATTTTCTTGCTGAAATCATCAAATTGTCAATCTGAATCTTCTTGACCAAATGTTGACCATGGTCAATTCAATATTTTTAAAATATTAGAATCTCAACCAATGGTCCAAATCATTTCTGAGCATCTTGAGATTCGCGCAAAATATTCAACCAAGTCATAAATCATCCTCAAGACCTAATGGAATCAACCAAACCCAAACCCAAACCCATTAATTCAAATTATTGACTTTGATCAACCTTTCAAAATTTTCAAAATTAAAAATCTTCTTTAAAACACATATGATCACCTCACATGTTACCCATCCTCACAAGTCCTAAACAAAATAATAAAGCTACGAAAAGGATCAAACAGGAGAAAAAAAGACTAAAAGCACAAGATGACAACCATGAGGATAATTGCATATACATTACTAATAGATTGGTCAATATCAAAATGTTCAGTCCATCGGATCTTTAGTATCCGTGAGGGCCCATAGTCTACTTGAACTCTGAGTCTCTCTAAGGGCGCATATAGTTCGGTCTAACGGACCACTTGGAATTCGCAAGAGCCAATAATGATTTATAATTATCAATCTAGTGGACATCATAAGGGACCATGACTAGAAATATGATTTGATTGACTTGTACCTGTAAGCTACATGTCTTGTCACTTGAACACGACATTGGATATATATATACACACACATACATATCTTGTTGTTGTTGGTTATGTGTATTATTTTAAAGACTTGATCTATAGGGTACGATAATGACAGCGAAATAGGTCGATGATCTTTCTAGGTCATAGGCTCATCCCTTGTTCATTTTTTGTTGTCTATAGATCCTTCTATTAGCATGTGTGATTATTGGTCAGCTTTAATCTCGTTCGAGGCTTATCCGATTTCAGGTGAGGTGAATCGATCACATCAGCCATGGAGTCACTTTAACTATTGATTTCTTTATATCTATTTTTGGTTATGGCCCAGCTTATGTATTTAGTGTAATCTTTCATTGGCAGTCTATTCGGTAAATGGGTGATGTGTCGTAGACTTACGACACTTTTAACGCTTAAAACAAAGAAAATTGCTAGTTTAAAGGCATGTTTTTGTGGGTATGATGTGTGTTTATGGAATCTGCATGTTAAACAGGTCCGGAGAAGGAAAGTGCAGGAATTTGAACTTAAAAGCATCAGACGAGTTGACCCACGATCGTTGGAATTGACAACGATCGTACCTATTTATCGAGGGAGGAACCTGAGAAGGTGAAATATGAAGGAGAACAGATGAGAGATCCTATGATCGTGTTATGATACAACAAGTTCATCCTAAAGATCGTGTGATGAATATCCTAAAAAGTGATGAAATCAAGGGTGGAAGTAACGAAAGAAAGTCACGATCGTCCCTTGAAACAACGAGCTCGTTCTGAACTTCGTCCTAGCAAAGATCGGGAAGATGGAAAAAAGTAGTATTAACCAATGAGCACCAAGGAGGATCGTGGTATCTATCTATGATCGTCCCTTCCTTCGTCCGAAGCACCGACTCAGCAAATCCAATTGTGTTTAGGATAGGTTTTCTTTATGTCTATAAATACTCCTATTAGGTTTATTGTTTCAGTTTACATTCTATTGATAGTTTTGAGAGATATTGTTGTTCTTTGAAGTATAAACATCGATTCTTAGGGTTTTAATTCAAAGTGAGATTTGTGGTTTTTATCTTCTTCTTTGTAAGTTCATAATTATGATTTCTATTCAGAATTATTATTGTGTGCTTGCAATTATGAGTATCTAAACATCACAACTAGGGTGGTGAAAACCATGACAGATTAATAAAGTAGTGTTCAAAGTATGGCGTGATTCTCAAAGGGTGTTTGTGCATGTACTGTGATGCTCTTAGGTTTGATTGCTTTCTGACAGTGGCCAACGTTGGAACTCGTCTTATCCTTACTCGCAACGGAAGAAGGTGTAAAGGATGGGAAAAGAGAATTAACAATGAGACTTGGAGCTATCAACCTCCACTTAATTAGCTTGAGCCGATAAATGGAATAACTAATATGGGATCAATGATAGGGGTTAGTAATGCAAAACTCAGGACACGATAATACGCAATTGAGGATAGTCATCTAATAGAGGCGTAAAGTCGTTTAGATGAATAAAACCTATCGATTCTGCATGCCGAGCACCCCAAGAGATCACTAGTACTATGAACCTATGGAGTTATGAAGTTATGGGGAACACAGTCCTAGTCCCTCTCTCACATTTATTACAAATCCAACGAAATCAACAACCTATTACTATTTGACATCAAATCCCCATATTATTGGAGATTGTTTACTAATTGTTTAAACATACATATTAATAGATGTTCGTACCTATTCCTCGTGGGATTGACCCTAACCTTAATTGGGTTCTATATTTGATAACGACCGTGTTATACTTCTTTTGAAGGTGTAATTAGGGCGACATTAAATTTTAGCGCCATTGCTGGGGAATACGATTACGGAGTTGATTAATGGTGTTTGTCTGGATGTTGGTTTCTGTTTCTTGATTTTACTTTTTTATTATTTCTAGGGCGCACACCTGTGCATGCCCAACACTCGGAGTCAAGGCAATCCCCTGATTCCACTTGATCAAAAAATTTAAAGAACTCTGAGAATTAGAAGAAGAATGGTTAACGAAAGAGTTCATGTTGAGGGAGTTCTAAGCCAAGGGTTGTAGAACCCAGGGCTTCAAGAGACTGCAGACCAAACCGCAGCCCATTTGGTTGCTGAAGAAAATGCAAGACAAGAGGCTGCCAGACAGGCAACCCTGGAAGAAAGGGCTAGACAAGCAGAAGTGGGTCGTCTGGCCGCACTTGAGAAGCACAATAGGCAGAGGAGAAATAGGGGGCAACAGCCTCCCCAATGTTATGTTCCTCAGTTTGATGATGCAGAAAATGAGCTAGATTTTATTGAAGTGATGAAAATAGGTACTATTGTTCCACCAGCATTGCCTCTAGGAACTAAGTTTGATATCACCAGTGCTATGATATAGGTTCTAAACTTGAAGGGAGTGTTCACGGGCCTTCCATCTGCTGATGAGAATCTTTATTCGATTTTTATAGGGATTTGCACTTCCTATAACCTACCTGGTGTGAGTCAAGATGCTATTAGACTGTGGTCGTTTCCCTTCTCTCTGACTGTAAAAAGTAATCTATGGCTGACCGAGCTGCCACCTGGGCTGATCACAAATTAGCAAGAGCTGAAGACACAATTTTTGGAGTGATTTTTTCCACCTTCCAGAATGTTGTAGTTGAGAGATGAGAATTATAATTTCAGGTAGTTACATTCGGAAGCATTGTACAAAACTTAGTTGAGGTTTGAGAAGAAGCTGCAGAATATCCCAAATCACAGAATATCGAGTTGTACTTTGCTTGAGATATTCTACATAGGTTTGAATGCTAACAATAAGGTTGTAGAAAGCAATGTGACTGGTGGAGGGATTATGAGTTTGACGTGGGAGCAGGCTTCTGAGATTTTAGATAGGATGACTAAAACCAATCGGGGTTTGCACACTAGAGAGGCAAACACAACCGCAGGTACTTATATGATAGGAGCATCCACAGAACAACACATAGTTGATGATTTTGTAGCCCAAGAGTTAGAACAATTGAGGATTAAATTCAGTGTGTTCATAAAATAGTTTACAGCTACAGGGTTAGAAAAGGTAAATGCGGTTGGTTCACAAGGTAAGGCACCTAGACATGATGACTCTAATTATGAGGAAGAAGCTATGTATCTAGATGATCAGGTGGTGGGTTTTTGAGCCAAATGCCAAAGGTTTAATCAAGATAATTGGCACTTTGATCAAGAAAACCAAGGTCGAAACTACTATAAAGACAATAGCTACAACAGGTCTGGGTATAGAGATAAGAGTGGAGGTAGAGATGGTGATTGGAAGAGGAAGGACGATTACAAAGAAAGAAGTGGACTCTATGTTCCACCGAGGAACCATGATGCTGATTCAAGTAATTCGAGAATGGAACACATGCTCACTAAAGTGGTGAAAGGGGTAGAGAAGACTGAAGACTGCCTCAAGGAACTTAGAGCAGATATTTCAAGGATAAGTCAGAAAGTCGAATCACATGCTACCGCCATTAAGAAGCTTAAGCAACAATTTGGTCAGATTTCAACCGTAATGAATCAGCATCAACAAGGTACACTTCCAAGCAACATCGTCCAAAATCCAAAAAATAATGGTTATTGCATAGCGATTACTATTAGGAATGGAAAGATGACTGTTGATACACCTATGCTTGCAGTTACTGTGAATGATATGGAGTCGGTAGTTATTATTGATGAGAAAGTAATCGATTCTGAAAATCTAGTTGATGATGTGATTTCTTCTGCAAAGCCTCCAATTGCTGAAAAGGAGGCTAAAACTAAAAAAGGGAAGGAAAATGAGGTCTCACAGGTATTGACTCCCATTCCACGACCTCCTCCTCCATTTCCACAAAGATTAAAGAAAAAGGTTGAAGAGGGAAAGCATCACAAGTTCATCTCCATGTTGAAAGAATTATCGGTGAACATCCATCTAGTTAAGGCACTTGAGTAAATATCGGGTTACGCAAAGTTCAAGAAGGATTTGGTGATGAAGAAGAGCATCGTGAGTTTTGAGCCCGTCAACAAGGTGCACCATTGTAGTGCAATAACTTCTCTGTCTCTAGTTAAGAAGAAGGAAGATCCTAGAGCTTTCACGATTCCATGTACCATTGGGTCTTTCAATTTTACTAAAGCTTTATGTGATTTTAGTGCTAGCATTAATTTGATGTCGCTAACAGCTTATATACAATTGGTGTTGCGGTCACCCAAACTGACTTCAATGAGACTCTTTATGGCGGATCGCACCGTGAAGAAGCCTGTGGGAATTTTGTGTGATGTTTTAGTGAGGGTTGCGTCCTTTATTTTTCCAGCTGATTTTGTCATCCTTAACTATGAAGTTGACTTTAAGGTTCCTATTATCTTGGGAAGGTCATTCCTTGTGAATGGGAGAGCAGTGGTTGATATGGAGACTGGGCAGATAAAGTTTTGATTAAATTATGAGGAAGTGACATTTACTGTGTGCCAATCCATGAAGCAACAAAAGGATATGCGTGTGATCTCTGTGATTGATACAATCGACAAGGATGCATTGGTAGCTCCTATTAAGGAGAGGCTTGGAGTTGAAGCACTAGCAGCAGTTATCATGAATTTTAAGGATGATGATATTGATGGTTATGATGAAATGATGAGCACACTTGTTGGTTTGGGTTCTTACACTTTTGCTCCAAAGAAATTGGATCTTGATTTGAAGAATAGAGTGACCCTACCAGCTAGACCTTCTATTAAGGAGCCTCCTATTTTGGAGCTCAAAGCTCTTCCATCCCATATTCGTTATGCATTCTTGGGAGCCAACAATACTTTGCCAATTATTACTGCAGCTGATTTAGTAGATTGGTAGGTTGAGTCTCTAGTTTCTATTTTATAGAAGTTTCAGAGGGCCATTGGATGGTCAATTGATGATATCATTGGGATTCCGCCTGGAATTTGCACACACAAAATCCAGCTTAAGCCAGATTGTGTTCTTAGTATTGAGCATCAACGAAGACTTAATCCTCTTATGCAAGAGGCAGTTAAGAAGGAGATTATCAAGTGGTTGGATGTTTGTATGGTTTACCCTATTACCGACAGCAAATGGGTGGGCCTTATTTAATATGTGTCAAAAAAGAATGGAATCACTATGGTTCCAAACGAGAAGAATGAGCTTATTCCTATGAGACTGGTCACTGGTTGGAGAGTATGCATGTACTGTAGGAAGCTGAATGCATGCATGTACTGTAGGAAGCTGAATGCATGGACTGAAAAGGATCATTTTCTGATGTCTTTCATGGATCAAATGTTAGACCGTCTTGCTGGGAGAGGATTGTATTATTTTCTTGATGGTTATTCGGGCTATAATTAAATTTCAATTACTCCCAAAGACCAAGAGAAGACCACTTTCACTTGTCCATATGGGACGTTTACATTCAAGAGAATGCCTTTTGGTTTGTGTAATGCACCGGCGTCCATTTAGCGTTGCATGATGTCCATCTTTTCTGATATGGTGAAGGACACTATTGAGGTATTTATGGATGACTTCTCATTGGTTGGTGATTTGTTTGAAGATTGTTTGGCTAATCTAGCTAGTGTATTGAGGATATGTGAGAATTGTAATTTGGTGCTTAATTGAGAAAAGTGTCATTTTATGATCAAAGAAGTAATGGTGCTTGTTCGCAAGATTTTGAAGAAAGGGATTGAGGTTGACAAGGCAAAGATTAAGGTGATTGAAAAATTGCCCCTAAAAATTTCTGCGAAAGGTATTCAAAGCTTTTTAGGGCATGCCAGGTTTTATTGTAGATTCATCAAGGACTTCTCTAAAATTGCACAATCCTTGTCCAAGTTGTTGGAGAAGAAGGTGAAGTTAGTTTTTTATGATGAGTGCCTTAAAGAATTTGAGTGTCTGAAAGAGATGTTGATTTCATCCCCTATTATCGTGTCACTTGATTAGTCTATGCCGTTTGAGGTTATGTGTGATGCTAGTTGTCATGCCCTGTTTCTCACCAAGGTTAAAACAATCACAACTTATGAACTCTAAAAGAATTAATTTTGTACAGAGTCGCCACCTAATTTTTAAGGAAAATAAGGAAACCTATTTAATTATTGACATGTGTGACTTGTGTTTTAATCTGCGAAAACCAGTTTAGATTCTAGGTAAGGGTTCAAATTATTCCAAAGGGAAGGGATTAGGCATCCTTCAGAATCCACAAATGTGGTATCCGACTAGACTAAATTTATCAAAGAGAAAGGAGGTAAAAATTATTTTCTTAAAACAGTATGAATATGTAAAGTATGTACTAAAATAATGTAAAAATATATGTATAAAAAGACGTATTAAATGTATAAATAAAATCTATCGTCGTAAAATGTATGTATAAAAATTATGTAAAAGTATATTGTATAAAATATTTATGAAATATGCATGGGAAGAAAGTGCTCTTTTATGAAAGGAAACCACTTTTTGTTTGTAATAGATGGAAAGAAAAGTATTTTGTATTATATAAAAGTATTCTCCAATGATATTTTAATTTAACAAATTATTGAAAGAACAAATTGTAAAGATTAAATAAAGAAAAAGATTTATTTTAAAGGAGGAGACTACGATATTTTTTTCTAACAAAAGATGCGACTTAACTAATTAAATACTTGAATCAATTTAATCTTTTGTGTTAGTATTTACGGCCTAAGTTTTGCCTAAGCGCGTGTTAATGCACATGTAAGTAAAGGACATTCCCGCCCGACGCCCCAAAAATAAAGTTTTCACTATACTTTTATCTTTGTGTACAATTATATAAATAAGAAATAAAATACAAACATAGAATTTGTATTCCTTTTGTTTGAATGCCATTTTGGCGAGTGTATCCAAGAACCTGTATAAACACTTGATAGAAATGTTAGTAATGAACAAATAATTATCAAAATAAATTGAAAAACATGTGTGCATATATGTATATAAATGTATATATGAAAAATAGAATTTTGTTTTAAAGTGGCCTCAGATTAAGTTTTAGATACGCCATGGCTACGAAGTGGTTGCTCGAATTCTTGGCCGTCCTAAATCGCCTTGCCAAGATACGAATCATAAAACTTTTGTGTTGTCGTGATAATATAAAGATTTCGTCATTGCCCAAATTTATTTAATTTTGTTACGTATTTATATAAGTAATGTCCGTCTTTTTATTTGTGGAGGCCTCAAAAATTGACAAATTTTTTTTCATTGGCCACGTACTGATAGTTGATATAAAATGACATAACTTGAAAAATAAAATCTGTCTTTTGTTATGAGAAGGCCTCAAAAATTTAACGAAGAGATATTGTCATTGGCCAAAGTTATGCAGTATTTGTTCGTTATCAGTGTAATAAATGACAAAGCAATGAAAGGACAAAATGCCCAAAATAGTCCAAAAAATCAGCCAAATAGTAGCGGAGAGAAAGCATCTCTGGAGTAAATTTTTTGGGTGAAAATCGACCCTAAATTAACAGAACAGTCCATAGAATAACAATGGCATGTAGTAGCAACGTATCAATGGCAAAGATGGCCAAAAAATAGAGCAAAAATGTAGCAACAAATATTAAATAGCAGCAAGCAAAATTTAGCAAAAGAAAAAATGTAAATGCAACAACAAAGTCATGAAAAAGAGTGAAAACAGTGGAGCCTCGTCGATTTTAATCTAGCTCCGCCGGAGTATGAGAAACTCCAGACAGATTTGTACATCAATGATGGAAAAACACCATTTTTTTCATAAGCAATATCGAACCAAAGGGGGAAGGGAATAGGAACGACGTGGTGGTAGTGGTGCTTGGGTGGCATTGCTTCAACAACGACACGCCAGAGCAACGCCGAAAATGTACAAAATTCGGCCATATCTGGCCAGCTTTGACGCAGCAGTGTCCTCTATTAAAGGAGGGAGGAGGGAGAGCGACGAGGAAGGAGAAAGGGAGCAGTGGTGATGGCGGTTGGTGTTCGCCGGCGTAGCTTCGTCGGTAATCACATCCGGCGAGGTAGCGGCGAAGAGGAGGTTGAGAGAGAGAGAGCAACGACAAGAGATGAGTGAAAAAAAATTTGAATTTTTTTTTTGTGTGTGTTAGTTAGATGTGTGTGGGGGTGTATTTTTGTGTGTGTATGTAGTGTGTAAATGTGTATTGTGTGGTCTTTATTTATAATGGAAAAAGATGTCATATTTTAACCCAAAAATAATAGGCTATCACTTTTTGTCCATTAAATACTATTTTAATCTATTGGTTATTATTCAAAGGATTTTTTATCCTTTTAACCAGCGTGTAAAAGGCTAATATCCAAAAAATAAAGTTCATGTGTAGTCATGTAACACATCACCTTTAATAAAGGTAACAAGTGACAAGTCACCTTTAATAAAGGTGACAAGACCTCGACTTAACCGAATTATTACTCCGTATATCAAAGTAATTGATTCGGCTAATCGTTTGCAGATTGTATTAAATAATGTACAAAATGTGTAAATATCAATATGTAATTACAGAAAATATAACAATAAAATATAATTATCCCAAAAAATGTATTATGATGTAAATAGTTAAAAATGTAGTGTACTGCAAAGAATTGTAGTGTTATATTGTGTACGTGTGCAGATGACTGTGAAAAAATTAAAACGACAATAAATTGATAAAAATCCTAATATTTACGAAATTAAGGATAATTATCAATAAATTATAAAAATGTGTAAAAAAATGTATTTTGTACTTTTTTAACGATCAGGAGCCTGAAGACGTTAATTTTAATCACGGGGAGCCAAAATTGAGTGTTAACACTAGTGGTGTGGCGTTAGGAGCAGTCCTAGTCCAAAGGCGAGAGAAGATTCTACATCCAATCTATTATGCTAGGAAAGTTTTAATCCTGCTCAGAAGAATTATATTGTGGCTGAGCAAGAATTGTTTGGTGTGGTGTTTGTTTTTGAAAATTTTTGATCTTATTTGCTTAGCACAAAACTTATTGTGCACACTGACCATGCATCTCATAGGTACCTCATGGCAAAGAAGTATGCAAAACCAAGGTTGATTCATTGGGTACTTCTGTCATAGGAATTTGACTTCGAGGTCAAGGATTGAAAGGGGATTGAAAATCAAGAGGCTGACCACTTATCACGTCTCGAAGAAGAGGCAATGTTGAAGTTGAAGGATGAGCTTGAGATAGATGACAATTTTTTCCAGATGAGCAGGTATTGGCCACATCCCAAGACTTGATTCCATGGTTTGCAGATTTTTTCAATTATTTGGTAAGCAATATAGTGCCTGAGGATCTATTATTTTAGCAGCGGAAGAAGTTTATGCATGATGTGCAAAAATTCTTCTGGGATGAGCCATACTTATTTTGGATTTGTGCAGACGAACTGATTAGTAGATGTGTTTATTAGGTAAAGATGATGAGTATTCTAGAGGCATGTCATTCATCACCAGTTGGGGGTCATCACAGTGGTGTAAGAATTGCACATAAGATCTTGCAATGTGGGTACTACTGGCCTACCATTCATAGAGACGTACATAATTATGCAAGGGCTTATGACCAATGCCAAAGACAAGAAAACATCTCGTGAAGGCAAGAGCTTTCAATGACCACAATACTAGAGCTTGAGCTATTCGATGGGCCCCTTTGTGAGCTCATATGATATGAAGAATATTCTGTTTGTGGTTGATTATATTTCAAAGTGGGTGAAAGCACTTATGCTTCCAAACAATGAAGGGAAGAGTGTGACCGCATTTTTTAGGACGAACATATTCTCCAGATTTGGGAAGCCAAAGGCAATCATTACTGATGGAGGCTCACATTGTTGAAATCGTCTATTCAGAGCCCTACTTGAAAAATATGACGTGAAACATAGGGTGGAAACACCCTACCATCCTCAGACGAGCTGGTAAGTTGAGGTCTCAAATCGTGAAATCAAGTCCATTTTGGCTAAAACTGGTAATGCCAATAGAATGGACTAGACTATAAAATTGGATGATGCATTATGGGCTTACCGGACAGCGTTCAAGACCCCTATTGGAGCCTCGCCATATCAGCTTGTGTATGGCAAGGCTTGTCACTTGCCTATTGAACTTGGCATAAGGCATTGTGGGCGTTGAAGAGGTTAAATCTGGAGTGGAGTGATGCGGCTATATTGAGACTTGAACAGCTGAACAAAATGGATGAGTTTCGAAAAGCATATGAAAGTTCAGCTTTGTACAAAGAAAAGATGAAGTCATACCATGACCAAAAAATTAAAAAGAGAGAGTTCACCGCCGGTGATATGATTTTGTTGTTCAAATCCAAGCTTCACTTGTTTCCTGGCAAGTTGAAATTGAAATGGAGGGTGAAGCACTATATTGGTGATGTTGAAGAGGTCAAGGTGGTATATGATATGGATCTTGATAGTGCCTGAGTAATTAGGCACACCTGAGTTGTACCGCTACGTTAAATCAGGTGTTTCATGGGAGAGAACCTATGGGTTAGTTTTATGAAGTCTGAGTAGCCAAACTAGCCACGTCGTGCCGCGATGTTAAATAAAGTGTTGCTTGGGAGGCAACCCAAGGATTTTGTATTATTTTATTTATAGGGTAACGTATGCTAAGTGTGCAAGGACAATGCATAAAGGAACTTGGAAATTAAAACAAAAATGGAACCTGCAAAAGCATTAGAAACGTTCATCGGTTCTATCGTCTGCAAGAATTCCAGAGAATTGATTTCCAGGAGTTGGTTCTATGATTGAGCATCCACGATCGTACCAAGCTAGCACAATCGTGGAATTCATCATCTGACTAAACTCCTGCAAATCCACTTACTGGTGTTGGAACCAACGAGTTTAAGGAATGATCATTGCTAAATACAGTGATCATCCTTAAGCTTCGTTGGTTCTTAGGTAATTTCTATTCACCCTCTTGGAACGAGGACGTACAACGACCATTGTATGATCCTATGATCGTAGGTACGAGTTATTTGTTGTGTCCTAAATTTTTAAAATTTCCTGATCTGACCTAACCCGACTCGATTTTTAATCCTATTCCTTCAATCCCTAAGACCCAATACACCCACACTATCATTCAAACTCAAATTTCACACCAAGAATTCACGATCACAAAATAAAATAGGAGCAAATTCTCGATTCTAACCAAAAATCTGAGCAAAGTCGACTACCTTAATTAGTGTTCTCTATCAGTTCCACGAACTCCTCACAAATTGAAGTCACTTGCACTCTTTAAGTAGTAAGTTATACTCTCTTGCTTCAAATATGTTAATTATGCTTAAAAGTAAAAGAGAGGTTGAGATCATGCATACCTGTTGAGTGCCAAGTAAATGTAAAAGGAGTTCGCTAGTGAACTAGGTGTCTAAAATTAATTAAAAGAATGGTGCATTTAGAAGTTTTGAATGCTGGGTGTAGGTGAGGTGAAGTCTGAGTAGCCTTAATGTCAAAATAGGGTCTCTGGTATGATGTCAGTTCAAACTCAACGACACAACCAACGATCGGCGTATCTATGTACAATTATTTGGTGGATCGTTGTGGGTGTCTGAGTTCAAGGTCGCAGAAGTTCATCATATGACCACTTCCAACAATGATCGTATCTTGGTATGATCGGTGGTAGAAGTCGACTGATGTGACAACCCTCAGGAAATTTTTTAAAGGGACTTCCTACGATGGAAAGGACGATCGTACTTTCTTACTACGATCGTTTAATCTATCATCTGTATAAAATAATGCGTACTCATTTCTATTTTACTCTGAGACTAATGACTTTTCCTACATGTACTATGGCACCCAAAGTAGACAAAAAGCAGCAAAATGAGGCAACCAACAAAGAGATAGCCAAGAAACGGGCACTCAAGGACCAACCTACAGACTCGGAGTTTGAATCTGAAAAGTCTAGTGGTTCGGAGGTTGAGTACTCCGAAAGCAGTAGTGATGAAAAACAAGAGCCTTAGACCACTAGATCAAAATCTACTAAGGCCAAGGCTAAGACATCCACAACATTGGTGCCCGCAACCACTCCCATTGAGCCTCTCAAGTCTGAGAGGGAAGGCAAGGTTTAGGAAAAGACTACACAAGCTGATGATGGTATAAGTTCATCTGAGGAGAAGGAGGAGTCTGTGGATGGCTCCGATAGTACTATCCCAGAATCCTCCAATGGTGTTGTTGCTGAAAACCCTCAAAGGGGGGTAGACTCGAGGCGATAAGGAGTCCCAAAGTCTCGGGACTACTACAATTATAGGGTATCCCTAAATAGTAAAGGGAATCAAAAGCGAAGCATTCAAGAAAAGCCCACATGCTACATGGGGCACTACAAAGAGTTTAAGATTTAAATCGGGTATTCAAAAAATATAAGCTTGGTTGGATGACAAAACAAGTAGGCAACTACGGGACTGAGTTGGTGAGAGAGTTTTATGCCAACTACGTGGCGATGATTGAAAACATGACTCCTTCTGGGAAGGATAAAGATATGAGGAAGCAACCCAGATTAGACAAGTGATAGTACGGGGTACAAAAATTAATATCTCGGAAAAGGCTATTTCTAGAGCCTTATTTGGTGATGATTTTGAACCGGCAGCTGAAACTTCATAATATGACTACCGGATGACCGAGTTGAAAAAGGTAAAATAGTTGAGTGTTAAGGACAAGTTGTTGCATACAAGTGGTTGGCAGGTAGGCCATATTGCTGAAGCTAAAGAAGAAAAGGAATGGGTGAATGGGGTAACTATCTACAAACACACACTGAGCTTCACTGCAAAGGCTTAGTGGTTCATTGTTAGGCACCGCTTAAAATAAACGAAAAAATGACAACAAGCTGAGAGCTAACAAAGCAAGGATGGTGGCAGCCTTCATGGAGGAGTTGGAATTGAATATTCCACGGATCATTGCGGATGAGATTTGGGTGAGAGTGCTACTTTTCAACACCACTTTGCCCTTTCCTAGCCTGGTGACACTGTTATGTTGAAAGTCGAGTGTGCCTTCCATTTTGGTTATTGATAGGTTTATCTAGTTGGTCAAGACTGCAGATATAGCATTGATCAAAGACTACATGAACTCGGTGACTCGAGCTCAGGGGCCTTTGCCAAATTTAGCCCAACAGGTAGCAGGGGGGCTGCTCCTACTACTGAGATTCCGGCTTCCGTAGCTGGTGGTACTTATTCTTCTACACAATAGCCCACCACACCCTCAGGTGCACATCAATCTGAGCCTACAAGCTACATATTGGCACCCACAACATTTCTAGAAAAAATAATGAGAAATCAGGTTATTCTTTATGCGATGATCAAGAAATTAGAGGTATGGGTAAAGCCCTATTTAGAGGATGAGATTAAGGCTGTAGTACACGGTATGCAAACCTATTTTGATAGCTCTGAGAGTCGGATGCCGGACAAGTTGGAGAGTGTCCAGGCTCTTGATTTGAGCACTATCACAGCTGAGTTAGCTGCATTGAAGATAGAGGTGAAAGATCTTTCTGAGAGGCAATTCCTAATCATGCAGCCTCCACCCCTGCCGATTATTAATATTTTTAATATGGATGTTCTGGACTTCTACACCCAGGCCCCGATAGATGGGGGCAAGGGTAAAAAAGTGGATGAGATGGTGGAAGAGTGAGGCGACTGTACGCAGCCCCATAAAAAAGGAAGAGGAAAGATAAAAAAGGTAAGAATAGAAGAGATAAAGAGAGTGAGAAGACCTTCGAGGTGCCTATTTTGCAGAGGAGTGAGGTCTCATCTGTTGTTGTTACCATTGCTATTGTTGTTACTATTGAGAGTGGAGGGGAGTGGATATCACCCCCACGATTTCATTTGTGAGTACATCGGCCACCACCGGTGACAACGTGAGTGAGAGTGCCATGGCCACTGGAGCTGGAGACCATGAAGGGGTTGCATCTGTGACCCCGATGAGTCAGTCCACGACAGACGTCTAGTGTGTCACAGGTATGTCTTTATCCTAGTTCTTTATTTTTACTAGTTTTGTGCATTTGGGATATTGCACAATTTCTATATTGGGGGTGGAGGTATACCTACATCCGAGGGTTTTTGGTGCCATGTTTTTTTCCTTTGGATACGCTATCTAGTTAAAACTGGCATGTTTAGGTATTTATTATTATGTTTTTGTGCTATTTCTATGTTATTTGTGTAACCAAGAGAAAAATAGGAGAACTTGATGCAGTTGGAATAAATAAAGCATGCTATCTGTGTTTTTGAAGTATTGTGTTTAAATGATACCCCTCCATAAATTTTTTGATGTGTTTGTTGTGTTGTGTGCTTACTGTGAACTGTGATCAATGTGGATCTTGTCATGTTATTAGGATTATGAGCATGATAACTGTAGCCTAACTATGCATGAACCAGATAGATTGTAACTATGTGTAGCCCTAAGCCATGTGTGTTGTGATGTAATTATCGAGTTCAGCGTGTGTGTGTAATTCAGAACATACTCGGTTAGTCTCGCCAATGTTGTAAGATAGTAGGTTAGGAATAGATTATAGACCGTTCTTGAAAAGTCCACTACAAGCCTAAAAAGCCTACCAAATTGAAAATAATATCCCTTGATCCCGAACTTTGAGCCTAAATAGACCTTTTCCTTAAACTAGACCATTCACCTTCCCAATTTGTTGACAATGAACCCTCTTTGACCCTGGTCCCTCCTTGGATACTGTGTACCTCAACTCAGAAAAATTGCCTAAGTTGAGGGTGGCTATCGTAGGGGTGCATGAAAGAAATAGGGAATGTAGAAGAAGTTAGTAAATGAAAAAAAGAATTTGGGTGCGGTCTTGTGCGAAAAACAAAAGAAGAAAAAATGATGATAAAGAGTTGAAAAAGAAAAAGAAAAAAAAAGAGAGAAAAAAGAAAAGAAGTTGCAGAAAAAGAAAACCGCACCCGAAGTCCGAAAAGTCAAAAAGGAAGAAAAATAAAGATAGTAGGAAAGTAGATCCAAAAGTAGTATAATGCCAAGGATGTATAAGTCACTTGATCCATATGTACCATACCCGTCTGCAAACTTACATTGCAAGCCAATAAAAGTCCTAGAGTGGTCCTAATTCAACTGTCCAAAAACTAGGGCGTAGAAAATAAGGGCAAACCTATGGTATTTCATGCACACTGTCTAAACTTCTTTATGAGAGTGAGTGCTTAGATTCAGTCTCGGTCCTAATATTCATGTTGTATTTTGAGTGTGAGGGACTTCTTTGATGTGAGGGGGTAGGGGTTGCATCATAGTTGTTGCTTGTTTGGGTGATGTCATTGGTTTGTATGCGAGATTATCTGTTGATAATGTAATGCCATTACTTGATCCCTTTGTGGCATGGTGAGTGGTTTGTGTACACACAACAAACTTTGGTTTTGATGATGTTAAACTTGTGTTTTGATTCATGCGTGCTTAAGCTGATTTTTGAAAATAGGACTGTCATAGTACTCTTGGATTTCTCTTGGTTAAGAGTCGTGTAGTTTGTTATTTGGTTTTGTTTTGTTTTGTTCGCCTGAGGACATGCAAACGTTCTAAGTTGAGGGTGTTGATGTGTCATGGACTTACGACACTTTTGACGCTTAAAACAAAGGAAATTGCTAGTTTAAAGGTATGTTTTTGTGGGTATGATGTGTTTTTTTATGTAATTTGCAGGTTAAACCGGTTCGGAGAAGGGAAGTATAGGAATTTGAACTTAAAGGCATCGAACGAGCTAATCCACAATTGTTGGAACTGACAATGATCATACCTAGTTATCATGGGAGGAACCTGAGAAGGTGTAATATGAAGGAGAACAGACGAGAGATCCCACGATCGTGCTATGATACAATGAGTTCGTCCTGAAGATCTTGTGATGAATATCTTGAAAAGTGATGAAATCAAGGGTGGAAGCAACGAGAGGAAGTCACAATCGTCCCTTGAAACAACGAGCTCATCCTAACAAAGATCTGGAATATGGAAATCAACCAACAAACACCAAGGACGATCATGGTATCTACCTACGATCGTCCCTTCCTTTGTACGAAACGTCGACTCAGCAAATCCAACTGTGTTTAGGATATGTTTTCTTTATGTCTATAAATACTTCTATTAGATTTATTATTTCAGTTTACATTCTATTGATACTTTTGAGGCATATTGTTGTTCTTTAAAGTATAAACATCGATTCTTAGGGTTTTAATTCAAAGTGAGATTTGTGGTTTTCATCTTCTTCTTTGTAAGTTCATAATTATGATTTCTATTCAGAATTATTATTGTGTGCTTGCAATTATGAGTAGCTAAACACCACAACTAGAGTTGTGGGAACCATGATGGATTAACGAAGTAGTGTTCAAAGTATGACGTGATTCTCAAAGGGTGTTTGTGCATGTATTGTGATTCTCTATGGGTTGATTGCTTTCTGATGGTGGCCAACGTTAGAACTCGCCTTATCCTTAATTGCAACGAAAGAAGATGTAGCGGATGGAAAAAGGGAATTAACAACGAGACTTGGAGCTATCAACCTCCACTTAATTAGCTTGAGCCGGTAAATGAGATAGCTAATATGGGATCAATGATAGGGGTTAGTAGTGCAAAACTCAGGAGATGATAATACGTGATTGAGGATAGTCATCTAATAGGGGCGTAAAGTCGTTTAGATGAACATAACCTATCGATTTTGCATGCCGAGCACCGCAAGAGATCACTAATACGACAGCGACCACGTTATACTTCTTTTGGAGTTGTAATTTGGGTGATATCAATGGGTAACACATCGACATGTACATGTTGGACTTCCACTGTTTATTTTGTTTGAACCATTTATCGACTTAATCGCTAACATTTTAATTATTTTGCTTTACTTAAATGATAAAGGTAGTGCTGATAGAGGTAAGATTAACTTTTTCAAAAAAAAAAAAAATTATTGAAGTGACATGTCACACTTTCCTCTACAAGATTTTCAAAGATGGTGGCCGACTGCTGTACATATTACTATCTAATAAGAGGGAAAGGGAGAAGAAAAAAGCACACAGCTGGCCATCAATATGTGTGCTTCCTCAATGTATTAGTTGCTTTGGCTTGGTGGTCAGAGTTTGACATTATATGCGTGAGGTCTTAAGTTCGAGCCTCAACAACAGCAGCAATATTTTTTTTGGTCTTTTAAACTTAGTTGTGTATTTATTGGGCGGCCATTGAATTTTGCACTCTTCTGAAAATTGGGCCCATTAAATTTTGCATTTTTCACTTTTCATTTATTTGTATTTTCTTTTGCATAAAAATATTTCAATAGTCAAAAATCTTTTCCAAATAATTTATATATTTGCAAATGATGTAAAAATTACTCTAAATTACAATAATTAATAATTTAAAAAATAAATTAAAAAATTACAGTTAAAAAAAAAAGTTGTTTGGCTTTCAAGATTTCATTTGTGTCACATAAATTAATGTAAAAAAAGGTAGCATGATTTCTTTGCTCTAATTTATGTGGCACAGCTCAAACTTTGAAGTTGAACAATTTGATTTTCACTTGAAATTTGGACATAAATTCTTTAAATGTTTTAAAATAACATCTACATATTTGAAAACTACGTAAAAAAATACAACAAGTCACAATAATTGACAATCAAAATATTTAAAAGATATATATAAAAAAATTATGATAAAAAAAAAACTTGATTAAATCACAAAATTTGAAAGGTGTCATATAAATTGGGACGAAGAAAATATTATTTTTATTTACAAATATTATTAACAATGAAATTAAAATTATACTTTTAAAAAAAATATTTCTATAATCTGATTTCATATTGTTGGGCCATGCCTTGCACGGGTGTCTCGCAACTAGTATCCTATAAGTGTCATTTATATAATAAAAATAAGGAAACTATAGTGTATAATTTTTTATTTGATTAAGCGGGAATTAGATATATTTTTCTGGGAATGAAATATAAAAAGAAGAAGGAAAAAATATTGAATTTCGGTCATGGGTTGCTTTATGTGAGCTTGACCCAATCGGATTAGAAAGGATAAGAAAAAGAAATTAGATGAAAGATCGATACTACTTCAGAACTACCACACATAGGTACTAATTTCTTACCACAATCAAGAAGAAAGACATTTATTTTTTCATGGGGTACTAATTTCGTTGCCTACCGAGTTGAAATACGATCTGAGGCAATTTTTTCTAATCACAAATTCAACAATTCTTCCATATGCAATCGAGTTATTATATATATTTTTACTTTAATAAGTTATTAATAGATACAGTATGATGTAAGCTCCAGTAAGAGTAAAAAAAATAGTTAGACGATACTTTTAATTTTAAATGAGGATAAAACTTGCATGCATGTAGACAATTTGAGGAATATTCACAAGTTCTAGGTCAAGTAATTAATAAAAAATAGTAAATTCTCTGCAAATTCTATGAAAAATTAATTCAGTTGAAATCCCTGCCAAGTCTCAGTATGTCGTTAGCCCACTGCTCCTTCCCAAAAATATAAGCCTCAATTATTCCTACACCAATAAATTAATTAAAACTAGGATTTTTTTTGTCTCCCTCTCGAATTAAAAAAATGATACGAGAAAATTGGTCTCCATCAGAATATTTAGTCAAAATATGTTTAATTAACAGATAGGATTAGGATTAGCACAGAGATAAAGATACTATTATATGGTTTAATGGCTATATTAAAAGGGAAGGTACATGCATAGATATAACATATTCTTTGGTATGCAACGCATTTTCGTTAAACGTTCTTGCATTTTTTTTAAATGTAAAAAGAGCAGTCCAGTAAAGTTCCCACTGCGCGGGATCTGAAGAAGGGTCAAACGTCAAAGATTTATTATACGTAACTTTATCTTGCATTTTTGCTAGAAACTATTAGCATTTTTAGAGTGTAATTATTTAATATTTGGTATTCATACTAATTTAAATTTACATTACATAAGATTTATTAAAGAAAAAATTGTCTCTTATAAAAGAAATTTCTCCATGTTTGTAGATTTTATTTCTTTATTTTAATAATTCAATTAAGTAGAGTACTTGATTTGCGTTTCTATTTTACTTTTTGTTTATTTTTTGCAATGTTCTCCGTAGAAAGATTTTTATTTTTAATTTCTTAAATTCTGTTGGGAAATTTGTTGAACAACTCACTAATTTTCTCATAGAAAAGATTCTGCTTAAGACCTTGCGTCTTTAGCAAATAATTATTTTTAAACTAAACGACCATTAATATATAGTTTTTTAAAAGAAAGATTGTTGAACTTTTTTTTTATATATATATAGAGAGAGAGATTTTGGCTTGTCTGCAGTGGGAACTTCAATTGGCTAGTACTTGGAGGGTAAAAAGCGGGATTCACACTTTTCACTTCTAGTAAGTATTAAATGTCTGGTAGTACCACATAACATTCAACCAACGGTCAATTGTCATCTCCAATGTTTTGACTTTAAGGCCTTTTTGAAGGAAAATATGGTGAAATACTTTTTGGCCAAAAAATTAAAAATCTTTCAAGTTTTATATAGTTGTGTTTGTTTGATAATTATTGCCACAAAACTAGTTTGTTTTTTTCCCCAAAACCTTAAAAAAGAGTTCAACAATTTTTAGGAGAGGAACTCATGATTTTGGCAACCAAAAGGAAAAACATCAAAGAGTTTTCTAGGATTGATTTTGATTCTCTCCCCCCTAATAAACGGAAATCATTTTGATAAAATATTTCCAAAGAACTGCCCACTTTATGACGTAAATTCATGAGAAAGAGTTGAAATATACTCCCTCCGTTCGCTTTTATTTATCACTATTTTCCTAATTGAATTTTCATTTTTACTTGTCACTTTTGACATATAAAAAATAGGCAAAATAATTATTTTTATTTTATCCTCAGCATTAATTGCTTATTCTCCAAACCACTTTCACAACATATTACTCTAAACGTCAATTAATAGGGATAGTACGGTAAAATAATCAAATCAATAATTGTTTTCTTAATAGATGTGTCATGTCAAAAAGTGACAATGCAAATAAAAGCGAATGGAAGGAGTACTAGAGTAGTATTACATGATTTGGAGTAAATATCTTGTGGGAAAAAAATCGTATTTGCCTTTGTACTCTTAGAAAAGGGTTATATTTGTCCTTGAGCTGTTAGGTGCTATGTACCCACTTTTATTATCCTATATTTCACTTACATGGTGCCTACGTCAATATATATTTATTCCAATTAAAATTTCCTCCCAATTTAATTATGATAATGCAAATAGTTGAAGAAGAAGCCGTGCTCCTGAAAAATGCTAGGCCTTTCCTTCACGGCTTCCCCTGTTGAAGACAAGTTTGTCATTTCTCAGATATAAATTCCTATTAAAGATTTGATCTGCTCCATCATTTCTCAAGAAAGATTCCTTCTTTACTAATTGGGATTTAGTTTAATTTACAGAAATTGAAGATTTGAATTTGTTGTATTAATGTTACAGATGACCAATGAAATATTTGAAGAGGAAAAGCAGGGAAATCTTGAATCTAAGAAAAGTTACCTAACAAGATCACTGCTACTGGATTTCTTTGCCCAAAGTACATCTTATTGTATTACTCACTTCTGTGAAATTTTTTTCTCTATATATTTCTTGATCTTATTAGGAACTCCGAGTTTCAGATGACCCAAAAATTAATATAATAATTAAATTGGGAGGAAATTTTAATTGAAATAAATATATATGTACACATCCACGTAAGCATCACATAGGCGCCACACAAGCGTTATATAAGATGATAAAAGTGGGTACATGACACTTAACAGCTTAAGAGCAAATATGATCCCTAAGTTGGATGTTAGAAGCAAATATAATCAAAAAGTATAACGAAAGACAAATATAACCCTGTTATAAGAGTATAAGGGTAAATATAACCCTTTTCATATTTTTTTTGTTAAAAAGGTGACCTATTTCAATCCTTTTTGTTACACAAATGACTTATATTTATCCTTTTTAACTGATAAAAAAGTTAATTCTAAAATTATTTTCCCAAACTTTTTTATTAAAATAAAGGCCCTTTCATTTTTAACTATTAAAATTAAATTTCTTGATTTTGGGGCAAACACTAGATAGATAGAAGGGGTCGTTTGGTAGGGTGTTTAAGAATATATTGAATATGGTGTATTAATAATGTTGACATTAGTAATGCTGATATTAGTATGTTTGCATGCATTAGTTATAATATTGAGATTATTTTTTATTCAGTGTTTGATTTAGTGTATTAAAAATAACATGCATTGTATAATTTTGAAAAGTAAACTATTTGTTTACAACAATACAGTCTACAAAAATGGTGAAAAGAATGTGAAAAAGATTGTGAGGAGTAGTTGTGTCTTTAATCATGCTAATTACATGCATTAAAACCCCTTGCTTACTACTCCCTCCGTTTCAAAATAATTGACCCTTATTGACTTGACACTCCCTATGCTAAGTTTAACACGAAGTTTAAGAGGGTGAAGTAAAAGTTTACCCTTCTTGGGGCCCTCTCCTCGCAAAAGAAAACTAGGGGATCATAGAAACCTATTCAGATCAATGTGAAGGCAGTACTAGAATTTCAAAGAAAAACATGTTACACAAAAGAAGATGTATGAAGTACGAATTGACATTGAGTCGTAAGTTGTCTTCTGTTTAGTAGTTTATTAATTGTCTTGGACAAAACAAAATGTTTTAGTTCAATGTTTCCCTAACGCAAACACTTAGCCTGCAGTAGTAGGTCATTGCTTTATTGCCCTATCTTCAAGCTAAAACCTCTCTATTTGGTGCATCGTAACAGCACCTTTAACAACGTTAGAATAGGCAGACGACACAGTACGTTATTTTTTTTAGTGAATACATGCTTTATTCAATTAATTAAAGTCAGTAGTACTTAAAAAAGGACAGCCATGCTGCCCACTGCGTCTGCACCCCACAAAGTCCCCAACCCCGATTAACTCCTACCCATTATTCCTGCTTTGCGCTCTCTCTCTCTCTTCCTTCATCCATCTTTATTTATTTATTATTATTGACTTAATATATTCTTACAAAATAATAAATAATAAAAATAATTTTATAATATCATTTCTTAAAATAATGATTATATTTAATAATAAAGAATAAAATAAATATAAATAAATAAATTATCTATTATATTTTAAATTGGACAGATATTATTAGATATCTAATTTTAGTAACATAAATAAATAAAGATGAACGTAGGAAGGAATATTTAATTTCTTCTCTATTCCTTTCTCTAACTAATATGTATTTCCTTTTCCATTTTTATTTATACGATATTAATTTAGCATCACTTTTAAGAAACAATAGAAAAATTATTATTTTATAAAAATATCGTTTGAATAAAATATATTTTTTATAGGAAAAAAAAGTTAAGAATACCCCTCTATTTTGAACTATTAGTTAAGTTTGTCTTTAGTTATACTATAGGATCAAATATATCATTCTTTTTAATACTTTTCTATCATGGCAAGATGAAAGCCTGCGTGGCCTAATATTTGAGTGATGTATATGTCACATGGCATGTCACTTCAGTACCAATTTTTTTTTTCCTTTTTCATTTCAATTTATTTCCTTCTTCTTAATTTGGCCTCCATCTTTCGTCCTTAGTCATTATCTATTTCATTTTTTTAATCTTTAATTAAAAAAAAATCCCTTAACGAAGTTTAGAAGGTCTTAACATACGTCGAATGTCAAATAACGTATTAAGAGATTTCTCTCAAGTCTATGAATCCAATACGGAAGACAGAATCAGTTACAAAGCAAATGAACTTCTTGAGCCTTCTTGTTATATATAACTCTTGTGATCAATGTCTTTTGGCTTATGGTGAACTCATAATTAATTTAAAAAAAGAGAGAGGAGTTGTAATGCGAATAAATCAATTGCTTTAATTCGATTTGATCATTTAAGTCAGCATATATATCCCAATACTTTGATTGTTCATAATCGTGTGACGTGAACACTTGAAGATTCTAATTAACTTCCAATTTGACTATGCTTTCCACATTTCTTTAAACACATGGTATTTATCTCATTGGCCTTGAATTTGGCTAGACGATATATCATTTAAAAGTAAAAATTTTATGGGATTTTTATTTAGATATCATTATTCAAGTTATATCCAATTTTTTCTTAAAGAAATTACACGTCTATTTATTTTGAAATAATTTTAAATATATTGTGTCTGAAGTTCAAGAATTTACATTCGAAGTACAAGCTAAAATAACTGAACTTTAGCCAACTTAGATAAAAATATTTGAATTTCAAGCAAATATGATTGAAATTTAAGTAAAAATAACTGAATTCAATCATATAATACTAAAATTTAGATTAAAATGGCTGAATTTATTTCAAAGTGAGTGGACTGGCAAAATTTTATATCCTATATATATGACTTAAATGGTGGTCTCAAAACTGGGTGTTTTCTCGGCCGACTTGACATCTGCCACGTATTTTGGCCCAACATAAAATGACATTCAAAATGGATTTTGAACTTTGAGCCACCAATGAGCTTATTCTGCGTCCCAGTAAATTAGACCTTTTTTGAATTAATATACTCGGATTTAAAAAATTAATGTGAACTTGTATCAATATATTCTATAAATTTAAGAATTAAGCAGGAGATGTGCATGAATTTGATTCAATAGATGTCTACACAAACCTTAAAAAAAACATAGAAGCATTGACCTCAAATAAAGGGGAATAATTGAAACAAAGTTTGCCGTTTATTGGACGATTTATTACCCACGAAAACCAGATGGCACTTGAGAAGAACAAATGGCTAAATATCTACAAAAGAAATTTAAAGAAAATATATACAAGATTTTTTAAAGGGTGAAAATCGTTTTCACCCCCAACTTTACATTAAAAATTAAGTTCCTCCTCAATTTTGAATAATAATCAAATTCTTCCTTTTATCCTAATTAAATCTTTAAAATACCTATTGTACCATTTCATTATTAACTTCTTCTTTTTTATTTCTTTAAAAATCATGGTATTTTTATTTTTTTAAATTCATGTAACAAATTTTTCATAAAAACATAAACATTTTCTTTTGGGTGAAAAAATATGAGAAATACTAATTAAGTATATAAGCTAATGATGTTCTATAATGAAGTAAATTAGCATAATGAGAAAATTAATTTTATTAATAATAATCAAAACTCTAATATCTATTTATACAAGTGAAAATAGTAGGTAATAATAACTATACAAATATATTTCGATGTACAAAATATAAAATAATTAATTAAATTAAGGTCAAATTTTTAAAGATTGTATTTGTTTAGATTTTAAATTATTTTAAACTATAATTTATGTAATACTCCATTAATGACAATCAAAACTTGTTTATTTATATAGACAATAGAGAATACCTCCGCCATTTCATATTACTTGACCCTCATATTAAAAATAGTTGTTTTAATTTACCTGTCTAATTTATGAAATCAAGGCTTTTTTTTTTTTATTTCTACCCTTAGTATTAAATAACTGCATAGAGTAGTAGTAGTTAAATTTAAAGTTTCAAAACATTATTAATAAGGTTAGTTTAGTAAAATACACATCTAATTAAAATTTTCTTAAGGAGTGTGTCATATCAAGAAGGACCAAGTAATATGAAACGCATGGAGTAAGAGCGTAGGGAAAGACAAAAATATATGCACATGCATGTACATACATATACACATTATTGAAACAACGGCCATAAAAATAACATTAAATTTTGTGACAAATTCATTTAAGTATTATTCTACTTATAATGTTAATGAATTTAAATAAAAAGTTTTAAATACCTAAGTTAAAAAAATAAATTCTATAATATAATAAGGTATTACGTAAATATATTTGATATAACAAGAGTGAAATGGACATTGCATAAGATAAATGGGGAAATTTAATTTTTAAAGCAAAGATGAAGGGTGAAAATGACTTTCACCCATTTTTTAAATGAAAGTATATATCATGCTATTTGGAAATAAAATGATTCCGAACGATGCATGCTTGGTTTGAATTATTTCAACTGATTTAGTTAAAATTTTAAATTAATTTCAGTTCGTTGATAACAATCAACGCTTGATCATGATCACAATCAATGTTTCCCTAATGTGAAAGAAGTTCAAATTTTACTACTAGTAGTAGTTATAAATTTCTGATTAGAAGAACTGATTATTTTAACCAAATATTAAACCAGTCATTAATGATGACCTCCAAAGTTACATAGAGTTGATATACATGCGATAAGTACAGATTATCTTGATAGCTTTCATCTGACAGATTTCATTCACTCAATAATCCTTCCAGATCAATTAACTATTTACGTTAATTGGAGCAAAATTGATTAAAGTTGTCCGATTTGTGATGTAAAAATATTAAATATCACGAGAGTTGAGTGATAACTAGGGGTGTTAATGCCACAGTTCAGCCGGTTATATATTTATAAAATTGATATTATAATTTTTGGTTATTTTTTTTGTATGATTAAAATTAGACTTTCAAAAATCATTCCATTATTTTGATTTTTCTTCGATATCGATATAATTCAATTAATTTTCGTTCTTTGTTTTCTAAAAAAATGTCATGCAAGAGTCACAAGTAGAAGCTGGAACACGATATATACTATGCATATTTGTGTAAAATTTCGACAAAAGCTCTCTAAATATTAGTACTATTTAAAACGTGATGAATGAAGAGAACATAAAAGATGACAAGAATAGAGATCTATCCCACTATTTTATAGTAGCGTAAAACAAAGTTAAGCAAAGACAAAAATCTAGATCACATGAGTGAAAATAAATTAATCAAGATGAGACTCAAGGACCGAGTCTACAAAGATTAAATATCCAATAAAAAGATTTAAGTCATACGAAAATCTAATAAGTTGTAACTTGTAGCTTACTACTCAAGAACCGAGTCTACTCAAGATCGTTAGAATACCTTGTAGCTTAATACTCAAAGTGCTAGAACTAAATTTAGTTTCAATGGAGTAGCATATATAATAGATTTCGGAATCGAAATTTTGGATGTTATTACTTGTAAGCTTATATAATTTATTTGATATGATTCAATATTTTTTAAATTTATTTTATTAAATCTAAAATCTATCTAATTAACAATGCAATTATATATTTATATAAAAATCTTCAATTTTATTGAAAGAAACTTAAGAGTCGATTGGAACGATTTGATAAGTTAAATCGATTTTTAAAAAATCATTAACACCCCATTATAACTTACTAGTGTTAACTGTTACCTTATATTCTACAAGAGTACGGTGCATTTTTGTGGAGTCATTGTTTTCCCCTTTACCCACCATCAGCAAAATGTTAAAATAAAAATTTAAAACTTATATTGTTGGTTAAATTCCTAATTCTTTGTATAATAAGCTGATGTATATAGCTTCCGAATTTTTTAAAAAAATTAAAACCTCACCAAATATAATACTCAATTCATATACAAAGTTACATGTCCCATTAAATGTCTCTGAAAATCAGTACATAATACCCTACAGCTAACTCTCAATTTACCTCTTGTTGTATAAAAAAGTCCCAACTGTATTCATCTTTCCCTATCTCATTTACTCTAATTTTCCTTACCATTTCAATGAATAAAATCTCATTTATTCCAATTTCCCTTCAAATGAAATTAGAATAAACTATTGGGGTCAAAATGTAAATACCAAAAAAAAAAAAAAGAAACAGCGAGCTCAATGGCTTCTTTAGCCGAGCCGAGCCAAATGAAACGGCGTTTGGTCAAATAAACTGAAACGGCAGAGTGGCAAGGAAGAGTAATTAAATGATGTTATAAGGGGTAAATAAGGAAAATGAAGCTATGACGGAAGCAATATTAACGGCGATAATTGGCGTTTAGCCTGCTATACAACTTTTGTGTGGATTAGTAAACGGAATCTTTTTTTGGACGTAACGGTGGGTCCCTCTTATTAAACCAAACACAGTTTCTCGCCGCTTCCTTTTTTTGTGTATTTTTTTTTTTTTTTTTTTAACATAATTAATAGAAAAGAATGTTATAGCATCAGTTGCTAATTAAAGTTTTCAAGTTTGAATTCATGAGAATGAAAAAAAGTTCGATTAGGAAAAAAAATAATGTTATAGTATCAATTGGTAATTATAATTTTTGAGTTTGAATTCATGAGAATGAAAAATATATCTATTAAGAATGTCATGAAAAAAATATCTGTCAGGAATATCACCTTCAAAAATAAATATTGCAATGCATATATTTAAATTTAATCAAAAGAGGGCCTACATCTTTAGTGACGGAAGTACTTCGAATTCCTCCATTTTATTTTACTTGAATTATATTGATTTAAAAAATCTCCTTAATAAAATGTTCATTAATTTATTTTATTAAATTATTTTAAAAGTTTAAAGTTAACTACAAGTAACTTATATAGTTAATTTAGTAATAAATATAATATTACAAGAAAAAAAAATATATTTTTTAGATTATTATTAAAATATAATAAATAATTAAAATTTAATTTAAAAGTTAAGTAAAATGAAACGAAGGAAATAAGTTGTTAAGTTATTGGTTGATAATAATAAACACGTGAGGTTCATCAATTCTAATTGGTTTGTGCTTGAAGTTTCTCATTTATGTTTTTGTGTTTGGTCTATGAAATACATTATTTTCTTCTCATATATCGCGAGTATCCTACAATAGTGTCAAATAATTAGATAATGTTTTGAATACTAAAAATTGATAACCACACTAATATATTAGTAATAGTATTGTTTTGATAAACTTTTCATTGGAAAAAGTGATAGTAAGTACTCCCTCCGTTCCATTTTATGTGGCCTAATTTGACTAGGCACGGAGTTTAAGAATCATATTATCCTTTAAAATAAAAAATGTATATGTATTAATTTTATTTAAAAAATAAAAGATAATGCATTTACTTTTTAATTAAGTGGGACCAATAAGGGTACAAAAGTTATTGTGCCTTTAAAAAGTTATCAAATAAGAAAATGTGACATTATTTTTGGAACGGACCAAAAAAGAAAAATAAGTCACATAAAATGGGACGGAGGGAATACTTGTTTTGTTTATTTTTATTTGTGTTATATTAAAAATAAATTTTAACTTTTACTCATCTATTTTATCATATTAAGAAAAAAATAATTTTTTGTTTTAACTTTAATATTAATTATTCATTCCTCAAATCATTTTTCAAGTTCATTGGCCAATTGATATAAGTATCTAGCTCCCTCTCGATTTATTTTAGTTGTCGTACCTATAATAGCTGGTTCAAGTAATTGTTATCTTGGAAAATCAAAATATAATTGACTATTTGTTTTCATCTTTACACTTACTCAATAATTTTGGAAAGAGAATAATATGATGAAAAAAAATTATATTAAATTGAGATCGAAGAGTAAATAAAAATAAGGGCAAACAACATAAATTCGGATAGTTTGAATCTTAATTACAGAAAATTTCAACATTTTGCATAATTACTGAAAATCTCGATTTTGGGTCTGTCGAGATACATAATTAGCTCCCGATACATCCAATAAAGATACATTTTTTGTTTTGTAAAGATATATAATTAGCTCCTAATACATTTTTTTTAATTTTGGGTCTGTTGAGATACATAATACATCCAACGAAGATACCTTTTTTGCTTTGTAAAGATACATAATTAGCTCCCGAGACATTCTTTTTCGATTTGGATTTGTCGAGATATATAATTAGCTCCCGATACATCCAATGAAGATACATAATTAGGAGATTTGTATAAATATGATAAGTTAAGGTGTGTCTTTATGTTATTTTTTCTAAAAATAAATATGATAAGTTAAGGTGTGTGTTTGTGTTATTTTTCCTAAAAATAATTCAGTTAATCACTGTTTTAATTAATATTTTTTTAAGGAACGTTTAAAGCAAAATACGAAAAGTGCATCGAGGGAATAGCAAAATAAATTGTTTAATGAACGGGTGTAGTACAAACTTGGAATGTTGTAAAGGAAGATTTACAACTTTTATCTATAAGTGAGATAAGTTATTTTGACTGACCTTCCTGAAAAAATTATATCTCATCCTCCTCTAGATATTTGATAAAGTATCGTATCATCTTTTTATTTTTATTTTTTAATTTTACTTTGCCAATTGGAAGGAGGAAATTTCCTTTAAACTTTGACGTGAAAAATGATGTTTTGTTTATGTGTTTACTTATTTCGTCAGTGTATCTCACTATATATACATGATCATTATATTCCTACTTCCACAAGAAGGGAGATGATATTGATACGTTTATTACATCACTATTAATTTACGTGTACATTTGAAGTAATATAATAATAATGAAGTCACACAATATATGCAAATAATTGATAGATGTTGTCACTATATCCTTCTTTGGAAACTCAAGGTGGTTAAGTTTCTGTCTATAAATTATAATAATTTAAAGTGATAAACTTTCTTCTCATTTGTTCATTTTTCTTGAATATATATACATATATGTCGATTTTATGACAAAATTCATTAGTATGAACAAAATTTATGATACTTTTTTTCTTCTATAGCAAAATTTGTGTGACATTCAAGTTTGTGACAGATTCTTTCGTCACAAATTTTGATTTCTCTTATAGTGACATGAAGGCCCAATATGCGATTCAAACATGTGGGACTACGATTTGAATTATGATTTCTTCACCTCTAAACTATCCCTTTGAAGATAACTGTTATAACCGTTCTTGAGATACCATTTTAATTCCTTATCGTGAGTTTATTACCTAAAAGTACTTGAGAAGGTGAAAAATGACTTTCCTCACTTACGAATTCTTATTGGATTTTAAACTATTTGGGCCAGGAGACAGGATATGTGGGCATTTGATATGTGATGATGGGTTGTTTCCGTTTGGACCATTATATTGGGATTAAAAGGTCAAATAAATTAAAAGGGCAACACTTTTAGGGAGTAAGGTGTAGGACCATATGAATTTGGAGGCTTATAAAGTGATTTGACTCATCTGAATTTATAGTACATTTGATAATAGTGGACACTTCCCCCTAAACTATAGTGTGCTTGTGTCTGTGCTACTTTTGAGTAACTGATGTGTCATGATCATATGACAATTTTAACGCTTAAAATAAGAAAAATATGTAATAACTTGGGTATATCTTAAGGGTGTCAACTGGGCCGATTCAACCCGGAACCGGCCCATTTAGACCGGCCCATTTACCGACCGGACCGGACCGGGCCGGCCCGGTATGGGTAATGGGCCTGACGGGTTTTTAGGGGGGCTGGGCCGGACACGGTATTGAAACCGGTGGACCGGCCCAGTTAGAAAACCGGACCGGGTCCATCGGTGCACCGGCCCGGCCCGGCCCGGTAACTTTTTTTTTTTTTTTTTTTTTTTTTAAATTTTTCTGGGCCGTTGGGCCCCAGCCTGCAAAGGCTGTTTTGGTCCGTTGAGGCCCAACGGCTATAATGCCGTTGGCCCAACGGCCAAAACAGCCTTTTTAGGCTTAATTTTAAAAAAAAAAAAAAAAAATCAAATTTTTTTTTTCCTATAAATACATGCCATTTCAAAAAATATTTCCTACAATCTCAATTCTCATTCTCTTATTCTCTCTCAAATTTGCTAAAATTATCTCATAAAGTGTTCTATATATTTTATTATTTTGCAATTACAAATACTACGTTGAAGTTTCCAAAAGTACTCAATTGACCAACTTTCGAGTACTTCAAAAATTTGGTATTATCGTTCCATCTCTTACTTTTAATTTTTAATTAGTGTATTATTTGTTGAATATTTATTTGGATTTTTTTTGTGTTTTTTGAATATTTGTTAGTTTAATTGGTAATATGGATAAATTAAGGAAAGTCGGTAAAAGTGTTAGAAATCTTTGTCCCGGAAGTGGTAGTGGTAGTGGTAGTAAGAAACAAATTGGTTCCGGTAGAGGTAGTTCAAATGCTCGATATACTCGTGTGCCTCCGGTACCAATTAGCGAACCATTTGAGAATGAAATACGTGTAGGTGCTCACGATATGAATTATTTTGAGGCTCAAGAAAATTATGGTATAGAAGAAGAGAATGAAGTAGACTCTGTTGATTTAGATGAAAATGATGATGATGATGTTACACCCGAATCTGGTAATGTTAATGTTCAATCTGAATCAGTTAATCTTCCTCCCCGGCCCCCTGTAAGATCTCGTAAACAAACTAGTGTTGTGTGGAATTTTTATACCCGAATAGAAGGAACCACTAAGGTTGAATGCGATCTTTGTCAGGTAAAATACGAGCATAAGACTGGGGGTAATAAAGGAGGTACGGGTCAGTTGTCGAGACATTTGAAGGAGAAACACCCAATAGAGCTAGCTCAGGTAACTGGTGGTGAGACAGTTGAGGGCCCAAGTCAAACTAGATTGAACCCAAAAACCGATCTATTAGTTAAGAATTATAATAAAATGAAGGATCGTGAAGAAATAGCCAAAATGATAGCTGCGGGTTGTTTGCCTTTCTCTTTTGCTTCTTCTGATGCTTTTATTCATTATATTCAGGCAATTTATAATCCTATGTTTAAGGGTATTCCTAGAAGTACTTGTCGGTCCGATATTTTTAGACTCCATGCACAATATGTTTACTATTTATCTGCATTATTAAAAAATCTTTCATGTAGAGTTTCTTTAACTTCTGATCTTGGTCGTGCTATTAATAAAAATGATTATTTAACAATTACTTGTCATTGGGTAGATAGTAATTTTGTTATGCAAAAACGTATTTTAGCATTTTTGTATGATGAAGACCGTAGACACACTGGAAAATTTATTTCTGAATCTATTACAAAAGTTGCAAGATATTATGGTATTGACCGCAAAGTTTTATGTATATCTTTTGATAATGCATCTAACAACAACGCTGCTATTGAGTTGTTAAAAACTGAACTTTCTCCACCGTTATCCGAAATATTTCATGTTAAGTGTGCTTGCCATATATATAATTTAATTGTAAAGGATGGTCTTGCTTTTTTTGAGCCTGCTATTGAAAAAGTTAGACTTGCAGTTGGCTTTATTCAAGGAAATAATAGAAAAATTAGACTTACCGAATTTAAAAGAAAATGTCAGGAAAATGGACTTAGACCGAGATTAATGCCTGAAGAAATAGATGTGAGATGGAATTCTACGTATGATTTCTTAAATACTTGCAATATTTATAAAGTTCCTATTATTATGACTTTTAACCAATTTGCTAGTGATTTTCCCGATTGTATGTTACAAAATTCAGACTGGGCTGAAATTGATGATATTGTTAATTTTTTGCAAAAATTTTATCTAGCTACGGTTGAATTTTCTGGAGCTTATTATCCTACTGTTTGTAATATTTTAGCTTATTTAGCCGACATTTCTTTATTGCTTAACGAGTATAAGTCTAAACCAGGTTACAAATATGCTATTGAGGCAATGATTGATAAATTTAAAAAGTATTTTTTTCCGCTTCCCCCTATTTTCTTAGTTGGTGCTATAATAAATCCATGTATGAAATATAATACTATGTCCGAATTTACTTCTCTTATTTATTCTGCTTTAGGAGTAAAAGCTGATGAAGAACCTTCTTTGTATACGTCTATGTCTGATGCGAATAGTTACATGAACACATTATACAATCATTATGCTGATTTACTTGACAATGCTTTACCGTCACACATTACACCGACCCCCGCTCCCCATCGTTCTGAGGAACCATCATCTTCTAAAAGACAGGCACATAATATGCCTGTTTATTGTGTTTCTGATCTATCTGTTTGGAATAGATTGCAGCCTTCATCGCATAGAACCGTAAGTCGGGAAGAGCTTAAGTATTATCTTATGCAGCCTACAGAGGATCCTAGAGGTAGAATCAACACGCTGGAATGGTGGAAGAATAATGAAAGACAATATCCTGTACTTTCAATGTTAGCTAGAGATATATTGAATGTTCCAATGTCAACCGTTGCATCAGAGAGCGCTTTTAGTCAAGGACGGCAACAGATTGGAGACAACCGACACACATTGGGAGGCAATGCCATGAATGTTTTAGTTTGCCTTAGAGACTGGATTAGAGCAGAACGAAGAAATCAAGGAATGTTCGTGGAGCCGGAAGACGAAGAAGATCTTGAAGAAATAATGACTTCAAGAGAGAATTCAGCACAATCAAGTCCAATGCATGGCTTTAGTGCCATTGATTTTGACAATCCACAGCCAATTCCCATTAATGTTAACATGCGTGAATTGGAAAAACTGATGAAAAATTTGTAGAATTTACAATTAATCAATTGAATTTTCATTTTTCAATTTAACTTTGTGAAATTAGTGAAATGTAATTGCAACCTTGTAACTTGTAAGTTTTCAAACATTTTGCAATCAATCAAATATTAAATTCATTTACACTTTATATATTTTTTCCATTTAAAATTTAAATTGAATATCTTGTATGAATTCAATACTTTTAATATGATAGTATAAACGTATATGTTGTTGAATATTGTATATATGTATGTATGTTCTTTAAAATAGTATATATTGAATGTATATATGTGTATGTTTATTCTTTAAAGTAGTATATATGGAATGTATACATATGTATGTTTATTCTTTAAAGTAGTATATATTGAATGTATATATGTGTATGTTTATTCTTTAAAGTAGTATATATTGAATGTATATATTGAATGTATATATGTGTATGTTTATTCTTTAAAGTAGTATATATTGAATGTATATATGTGTATGTGTATTCTTTAAAGTAGTATCTATTGAATGTATACATATGTATGTGTATTCTTTAAAGTAGTATATATGGAATGTATACATATGTATGTTTATTCTTTAAAGTAGTATTTATTGAATGTATATATGTGTATGTATATTCTTTAAAGTAGTATATATTGAATGTATATATGTGTATGTGTATTCTTTAAAGTAGTATATATGGAATGTATACATATGTATGTTTATTCTTTAAAGTAGTATATATTGAATGTATATATGTGTATGTGTATTCTTTAAAGTAGTATCTATTGAATGTATATATGTGTATGTGTATTCTTTAAAGTAGTATATATGGAATGTATACATATGTATGTATATATGTGTATGTGTATTCTTTAAAGTAGTATATATGGAATGTATACATATGTATGTTTATTCTTTAAAGTAGTATATATTGAATGTATATATGTGTATGTGTATTCTTTAAAGTAGTATCTATTGAATGTATATATGTGTATGTGTATTCTTTAAAGTAGTATATATGGAATGTATATATTGTATGTATATATGTATGTATATTCTTTAAAGTAGTATCTATTGAATGTATATATGTGTATGTGTATTCTTTAAAGTAGTATATATGGAATGTATACATATGTATGTTTATTCTTTAAAGTAGTATATATTGAATGTATATATGTATGTGTATTCTTTAAAGTAGTATATATGGAATGTATATATTGTATGTATATATGTATGTTTATTCTTTAAAGTAGTATATATTGAATGTATATATGTGTATGTTTATTCTTTAAAGTAGTATTTATTGAATGTATATATATGTATGTATATTCTTTAAAGTAGTATATATTGAATGTATATATTGTATGTATATATGTATGTATATTCTTTAAAGTAGTATCTATTGAATGTATATATGTGTATGTGTATTCTTTAAAGTAGTATATATGGAATGTATACATATGTATGTGTATTCTTTAAAGTAGTATATATGGAATGTATACATATGTATGTGTATTCTTTAAAGTAGTATATATGGAATGTATACATATGTATGTTTATTCTTTAAAGTAGTATATATTGAATGTATATATGTGTATGTGTATTCTTTAAAGTAGTATCTATTGAATGTATATATGTGTATGTGTATTCTTTAAAGTAATATATATATGGAATGTATATATTGAATGTATATATGTGTATGTGTATTCTTTAAAGTAGTATATATGGAATGTATACATATGTATGTGTATTCTTTAAAGTAGTATCTATTGAATGTATATATGTGTATGTGTATTCTTTAAAGTAGTATATATGGAATGTATATATTGAATGTATATATGTGTATGTGTATTCTTTAAAGTAGTATATATGGAATGTATACATATGTATGTGTATTCTTTAAAGTAGTATATATTGAATGTATATATGTATGTATATTCTTTAAAGTAGTATATATTGAATGTATATATTGAATGTATATATGTGTATGTTTATTCTTTAAAGTAGTATATATTGAATGTATATATTGAATGTATATATGTGTATGTTTATTCTTTAAAGTAGTATATATTGAATGTATATATGTGTATGTGTATTCTTTAAAGTAGTATATATTGAATGTATATATGGAATGTATATATGTATGTTTATTCTTTAAAGTAGTATACATGGAATGTATATATATGTATGTGTATTCTTTAAAGTAGTATCTATTGAATGTATATATGGAATGTATATATGTATGTTTATTCTTTAAAGTAGTATATATGGAATGTATACATATGTATGTGTATTCTTTAAAGTAGTATATATGGAATGTATACATATGTATGTTTATTCTTTAAAGTAGTATATATGGAATGTATACATATGTATGTGTATTCTTTAAAGTAGTATATATTGAATGTATATATGTATGTTTATTCTTTAAAGTAGTATATATTGAATGTATATATATATGTGTATTCGTTAATGTAGTATATATTGAATGTTTATTCTTTAAAATCGTATTTTAAGTAGTATATATATTGAATGCATATTAAAAAACAATCAACGTTCAAAATACTATTTTTTTTAGTCGGGGCCCGGTAAACCGGCCCATTAACTGGTCAAAAAAATTAAATGGGCCGGTGCTGGGCCGTTTGGGAAAATTTCACTGTTCAGCCCGGCCCGGCCCGGCCCGTTAAGAATTGGGCTCGGCCCGGCACCGGCCCAAAACCGGAAAAAATAAATGGACCGGGTCCGGGTTGGCCCGGCCCGGCCCAGTTGACACATTTAGTATATCTTTTGGGTATGACGTGTTTTTAGTCTTATATTGTAGGAAGATAGGTTTTGGAGGTTAAATGGAGGAAACGTGAAGAAGTCGGCACTAGACTGGAGCATATGAAGAAGAGAAGAGCCAATTCGAAGACAAGGAGTGACCCACGGCAGGGACTCACGTGTCGTTGAGTCCACCCACGTGACGTGGGACACCTCCTGCAGCCTGGACAAGACCCTGATTTCCAAGACAGGACTCACGTGCCGTGAGTCCACCTACGTGGGGTGACTGGATGGCGTGAGTCAACTTCTGAAGATGTCTACTTGAGCCTGATTTCCACGGATCTAACCTACGTGGCGTGACTTGGTTCCACGACACCAAGTCACGACACCGTGGAAGTTTGTCGACTCTGTTCTTCTGTTTTGATTAGGATAGGATTAGCCTTGTATCTATAAATACCCCTCTATTATCCTATATTCGGGAGTAAGTCAGTACATTGTTTTGAGAGATATTTTCTATTGCTTCTGAGTTCATAAACATATTATTGGTTTTGTAATCAAAAACCCTAGATTCGAGTTTTATTCATAATTGAGATTTCAGTTTTTCTTCATTATTGTGAGTGTGCAATTATGTTTTCATCTTTGAATCCTTCTTGTGTTCTTGCAATTATGGGTAGCTAAACTCATCAACTAGGGTTGTGTGAACCATGAGGAATTAACGAAACAGGTTAAGTGCAGAGCAACTCTGAACCGCTGTGAATGCATGTATTGGTATTTCCTTCGTTGTGATTGTTCTTCTAACGGTTGCAAACGTTAGAAACTCGCTTGTATTCTAGACTTGCTCGAGAGAGAGGTAGAGATTGGAAAAAGGAGATAACAACAGAGATTTGAAGCTATCAACCTTCATCTAATAACTTGAGCCTTAGTGAGAATAGTTATCTGAGATCCAGGACAAGGGTTAGTAGTGCGATACTCGGAGACCGAGAGGAGAAGAGTGAAATTCGTCTAACCAAGGTCGAGAGACGTTTAGATGAACATATCTTGTCAGGTTTTGCATGTAACATAGCAGGACGGTTTTGTTAGCACAAGTAACCGGTGGAGTTAAGGGATCATTGGGGATCACAATCCTAGTGTACTTCTCATATTGACTACAAACTCTATAATCAGAAATCGTTACCGTTATTTCTTACTTACACCCCCCCCCCCCCCCCAGTTTTTACTTATTTGCCAACTACTTAAACGAGAACTTAACCTACTTCAGTCTTATTCCCTGTGGGATCGACCCCAACCTAGTTGGGTTCTATATTTGATACAGTGACCACTTTATACTTCTTGGGAGGCATATTTGGGCGACATCAAATTTTGGCGCCGCTGCTAGGGAGGCAACCCAAGTTGTTTTGCTATTCCTACATTTGCTTTGATTTTTGGTTATTTTTGATCGATATTAGATCCACGCACCTAGGGTGCCACAGGTATGTTCCTAACTCCCTTGTTTTATTTTAGTCTAATGCATTGGGGACAATGCATGCTTATTTGGTGGGGGCGGAGGTACTTGTGGGTCTATATGTCCTCTTGGGATTTTTTGTTGCCGTGTTTCTTTTCCCTCAAGTGCTATCATAGTAGAGCCGGCATGTTTAGGTTGTTATTTATATTATTTATGTGTTTTTATGTTTAATTAGGAGAAAAGTAGGGGAACCTTAGTGCAGTCCAATTGTGAACGTAGTTTGAATCTTAAGAATGCTTTTAGATAATCTAAAAGATACCCCTCCTGAAATTTTTTGATTTTTGAATTATGTGTGTAGTATGTTAGTTTGTGACATCTGTTGGATCTTGTTATGGCATGAGAATTATAGACAAAATAACTGTAGCTGGCATTGCATGAACCCAGATAGGTAGTAGTTGATAATACAACCCTGTACTATGTGTGTGTGAGGTCATTACTTAGCTGACTTTGTGTGTACGATCCAGAACTTGCCCGGTTAGTCTTGCCCAGGTTAGAGGATAGTGATTAGGAAAGGAACATAGGCCGTTTTCGAATAATTCCACATTTAGCGTAAATACCTGACCAAATGAATTAAGTATACCTTGATCCCAATTTAGAGCCTTAATTGACTTGTTTCTTTCTTTAGCCTATTCACCTTCCCTTTTTGATTTATAATGAACCTGTATTGGCCCTGGTCCCTCCTTGGACATTGTGTACCTCAACACAGGCAAATTGCCTAAGTTGAGGGTGGCTATTATAGGGGTGCGTAGATTGATTTGGGGTATGAAGAAGGGGTTAGAAAAAGAAAAAGAGAGAAAATAGATTTGGGTGTGAAGAAAAAAAAAGAAAAAGAAAAAAAAATTGTGTGTTGAAAATATACAGAAAATCACACCCAAAATCTGAAAATAAAAGAAAGGAGAACAAGGGAGAAACAAATAAGCATGGTTGAAAAGTGGAGCCAAAAATAGTTTAGTGTCAATGAGGGTTGAGTCACCATAACCATATGTACCATACCCGTTCCCAAGCCTACATTACAAGCCGATTAAAGTCCTCTAGTGATCCTAATCCAACTGTCCGAAAAACTAAGGCATAGAAAATAAGGGCAAGCCTATGGTATTTCATGCACACTAGTTGAACTTCTTTATGAGAGAGAGTGTTTTGACCGAGTCCCTAGTTTGAGACTCATTAGTATACTGTGAGTGTATGGGACTTCTTTGTTGTGAGAGTACATGAGTTGTATTGTTAGCTGCTATCTGTTCGGATAATGTCATATGCATGTAAGCTTAGTTGTTTGTTCATAATCTTATGCCATCACTTGATCCCTTCTATGTCATGATAATATGTTGCAAGGATACACACTGTAGTTTTTGAGTTGCAAGAAGGAGGGGTTAGAAAGGTTTTGCCAAAAGAAATGAGTTGACTGCCGTAGGTCCCTTAGGTTTCTCTTAATCAAGCATAGTATATGTTTGTGTTGTTTTGTTCGCCTGAGGACATGCAAACGTTCTAAGTTGAGGGTGTTGATGTGTCATGATCATATGACACTTTTGACGCTTAAAACAAGGAAAATATGCAATAACTTGGGTATATCTTTTGGGTATGATGTGTTTTCTGTCTTATATTGCAGGAAGATAGGTTTTGGAGGCTAAATGGAGGAAACATGAAGAAGCAGGCACTAGAGTGGAGCATATGAAGAAGAGAAGATCCAAGTCGAAGATAAGGAGTGACCCACGGCAGGGACTCACGTGTCATTGAGTCCACCCACGTGACGTGGGTGATTGCCAGGGACACCTCCTGCAGCCTGGACAAGACCCTGATTTCCAAGACAGGACTCACGTGCCGTGAGTCCACCTACGTGGGGTGACTGGGTGATGTGAGTCAACTTCTGAAGATGTCTACTTGAGATTGATTTCCACGGATCTAACCTACGTGGCGTGACTTGGTTCCACAATACCAAGTCACTACACCGTGAAAGTTTGCCGACTCTATTCTCCTATTTTGATTAGGATAGAATTAACCTTGTATCTATAAATATCCCTGTATTATCCTATGTTCGGGAGTGAGTCAGTACATTGTTTTGAGAGATATTTTCTATTGCTTCTGAGTTCATAAATATATTATTGGTTTTGCAATCAAAAACACTAGATTCGAGTTTTATTCATAACTGAGATTTCAGTTTTTCTTCATTATTATGAGTGTGCAATTATGTTTTCATCTTTGAATCCTTCTTCTGTTCTTGCAATTATGAGTAGCTAAACTCATCAACTAGGGTTGTGTGAACCATGAGGAATTAACGAAACAGGTTAAGTGCTGAGCAACTCTGAACCGCTGTGAATGCATGTATTGGTATTTTCCTTGTTGTGATTGATCTTCTAACGGTTGCAAACGTTAGAAACTCGCTTGTATTCTAGACTTGCTCGAGAGAGAGGTAGAGATTGGGAAAAGGAGATAACAACAGAGATTTGAAGCTATCAACCTTCATCTAATAACTTGAGCCTTAGCGGGAATAGTTATCTGAGATCCATGACAAGGGTTAGTAGTGCGACACTCGGAGACCGAGAGGAGAAGAGTGAAATTCGTCTAACCAAGGTCGAGAGACGTTTAGATGAACATATCTTGTCAGATTTTGCATGCAACATAGCGGGACGGTTTTGTTAGCACAAGTAATCGGTGGAGTTAAGGAATCATTGGGGATCACAATCCTAGTGTACTTCTCATATTGACTACAAACTCTATAATCAGAAATCGTTACCGTTATTGCTTACTTACAACCCCCCCCCCTCCCCCCCAGTTTTTACTTATTTGCCAGCTACTCAAACGAGAACTTAACCTACTTCCGTCCTATTCCCTGTGGGATCGACCCCAACCTAGTTAGGTTCTATATTTGATACATCGACCACTTTATACTTCTTGGGAGGCATATTTTGGGCGACATCAGTAACACACCACTCCAATAAACTATCCCTTAGTTATTCTTTTTCTCTCGTTTATCAACTTTATTAACTTTGCGGATGTGTCACAAATTTCATTTGAAAGAACAAAATATACACACCATAATTAAGTGGTTTATGATATGAGAGAATTGTTATATATATAATCGTAATATAAGAAAAGATAGTTTTATTAAATACTCAAACAAATAAAGAATTTAAAACTTCATAAGAAGTTTGTGTGGGGGTGGGGGGGAGTTATAATTATGGCCCGATTTTCACCCCAATTCATTTTTGAGTGGGTTAATGACGCGCTTATTCATTAATTCAGCCCATTTTAACATTGTCCAATTTCAGCTCAATACGCCTATTTCACCCCCACGAGGTTCAGTTGTCATCAAAGTCGATCTTCTCGTCTTCTTTTACTAGCTCGAGCCTCGTTTGCCAAAAGAAGAAAGAATATTGAGAACACATACATTAGTCATTGATTTTGTAAGCTGAAAACAAGAATAACTAGGGGTATCATAAAACTAAAACTAGGTGTAGGTAAAAGAGGTATTGAGATTTGAGCATGCTTATTTGGCCAAAAGCCAACTCATGGTTTAGGGTCTAAATGGTTTTTTTATTGTTCAAAACTAAGTTTGTTTGATTATATTACTGACACTTGAAACAATTTCTCTCTTTGGTAAAACAACATTTGTCTAAGTAGACTACAAGACAGACAATAACTGAAAATAAAAAGCCAATTAAGAAAAGAACAAAAAGAGAGGGAATGCAATTCATGTGAAGTAGAGTCTTGAGGAAGGCATGAACACAAAAGCAAAAGAAAAATAAAATGAAAAGTTAAAAAAGAAGGAATAATAATGATGATTACCATTACCATCATGAATATACACAATGCATGTGAGGTGAGGATATAACCATTTGACTAAACAAAGAATTAAATAGTACTTAGTTTCATGTGACAAAGCAATCATGAAGAAGATTACCTAAAGTTCCATTTTCAGGTATACATTGATCACATTTCTTTGATATTTTGGGACCCCACTCTTAATTATTTCTTATTGATATTTGTACAAAGTACTTGTTGAGCGTGATAGATAACCAACATTTGAAGAAATAATAGAGAAGTAAACACCAAGGCTTAAGATTTGGAATAAAAATAAAGAAGCAAAACTAAGATTTCCCCATTATTATGACTTTGAAGGTGGATTATAATATGAGTTTAAAAAGTATGATCCTTTCAAAATAATTTTGAAGAAAATTTTGCATAAGGATTAGTTTTCGAAATTGAGTTTTTGGAGAATCTCTATTATATGTCTCGTAAAAATATACATTAAAATTGCTTTTTTTTTTTTGTTTGATTTCGGAAAACATAATAAAAAGTAGGGGTGGGGGTTCGGTTCGATTTTATCAAATTTCGGTTCAGTTCTTTGATTTTTGATTCTGGAAAAGTGTGCACCGAACACCTAACCAAACTAATTCAGTTCGGTGTTTTTAAATCAGTTTTTTGGTGCAACATAAAAAATAAAATGAGAACCGAATCAAAATATAAGACACTAAAAAATCTAAAACATTATAAATAGACTATCAAGTAAGGACAACTTCAAATACATATCATTGTATTGTTTCATTTTTCATATCACAATACGGTGGTAGTACTTGTGTGAAAAAATTTAGGAATTACAATTAGAAATATAAGTATATTAGGAATTAAAATTAAAAACTAGAAAAATGTAAAAGTAATAAGGATGGAAGTAAATGTTGATGGGGTAATTGGGTATGGGTTTTGAAGCTTGGTCTTGAAAAGTTTTGGACCAAACATGAGCTAAATGAAATTTTAAAAAGAACTTTTAATAAAACTTCTGTTCTTTGGTGCACCGAAGAACCGTTATCCGTAAATCGAACACTGAATCGAAGAATCGAACTACCCAAAAAAAAAACCAAAATCAAAATCGAAGAACTAAACTAATTTGGTTCGGTACGATTTTTTGATTCTTTGATTTTTATGCCCACTCCTAATAAAAAGCATGACTTGTCCTTTTTCTTCTTTTTTCTTTTTGGCAAAAGATTTTCAAACCGAATGGGCCGCGTTATTAATCAATTAGAAACAACAAAGAGAAGAAAAGAAAGAACGGAAACTTACCTAAATGTACCATGTTTAAAAAATATTTATTATTTATATCAATATAATTTTAATACACGCATAATTCACTTTTAATATATAGTATATATATATATTTTTTTTATCTAAATAAGCATAATACATTTAAAATACTTATAATATATCTATATTGCATTCATAATTCACTTTTAATATATAGTGTAATATATCTATATTGCATACATAATTCATTTTTAATATATATTGCATTTTTTCTACCAAAAAAGTATAGTGCATTTTAATACACTTTTAATACATCTATATTACATACATAATGCACTTTTAATACATAATACAATTATTATAGATGGTAAATATTTTTTAAATATGATATATCTAGGTAATAAATAAAAAATATATTTACAAACCATAAATATTTTATAAAAAGTACTTAAATAAGTAATTTTTCCAAGAAAGAAATCTCTTTTGGGACCCAAGCAAAGACTAGAATGTTGTGATATTTAAATTGATGGGCCAAGTCCAATTAAGCTGTAGATCATGTACACAATATATTTGGACCAGAAAAGAATAAACCCATCCACAGATACTACAAATTGGTCAATTCTCACAAAAACATTTTAAGCTTATGGAAATCACTAAAGTTTGGGAGCGATTTACCAGAGGTAGCTAATTTTTCAATAATTAAAATTCATAGATAAAGTTACATTGTTAGCAACATGTATCTATTGTGTGTGTTCGTGTATAATGAATGTATCACTCGTTTTCATTCGTTCTAATTTCACTTGGATGTATTTTCTCTACTGTATCAATTGTTATCAACTTGTATCACTTATATTCATCCGCTTTAATTTCACTTGTATAGCTACTGTTCAATTGTTACCAACTTGTATAGGTTGTATACGTTCACTTAATTTTGTTGTATCAATGCATATAGTCACGATAAGTTGCATGCGCTCGCTCAACCAACTGTATTTTCTATCTCAAACAATGAAATATAGTTAAGATACATACAGTTAGGAAAATACATACATACAATATACACTTGTATGCCACTGCATTTCAGTGTATCACACTTATATTTTATGAGATATAAGTGTGATATATTGAAATATAGTGATACGTATAGTTACTCATGAATATAGTCTCGCACTGGCGACATAAATACAATTATGTTTTTGAATTCATGAATACAAGGTTCATCTTCAACCTTGAATTTTTCTTTAAAATATCCACCAAATCAACGTCAAACTTATGTTCCAAGAGTTACAATTTGTAAAGTTACATTGTCATCGGCCTGTATCTATTATATTTGCTCGCGTATAATGACGGTATCACTTGTATTTGTTTGATCTAATGTCACTTGTATTCATTCGCTCTACTATGCCAATTGTTACCAACTTGTATCATTCATATTCATTCGCTCTAATTTTACTTGTATTCATTCGTAGCTACTGTTCTATGGCTACTAACTTGTATAGGTTATATGTGTTCACTTAATTTCGTTGTATATATCAACGTATACAATCACGATAGGTTTTATGCACTCTCTTAACAAACTGTATTCTCTATCTCAAACAACAAAATACAATGAAGATACATACAAATTAAAGCTGAAGAAGAAGAAGAAGAAGACAACCCAGATCTATACATACGTACAACAAACAATTATCCACCATTGAAGATACATAAAACATGCACTTGTATGCCCCTATATTTCAGTGTATCACTTGTATTTTATGAGATACAAATGTGTTACACTGAAATACAATGATACATACAATTACTCATTAATACAGTGTCGCGCTGACACATGAATACAAGTATGTCTTTGAATTCATGAATACAAGCTGATTGATGTGGGCACCTTCATGAATTGTTCATCTTCAACCTTGAATTTTCTTTGAAAATCCACCAAATCAACCTCAAATCTGCACCAAAATCACTCAAATTCGAGATATGAACTCCCATGAGGGATATCCAATCTTTTAAAACAACACCCATTAAAAACTAATAACAATCAGCAATTTGAATTTAAGCTTGGAAACTTTCTCCCATGACTACCAAATGAAGTTTCTTCTTCAAGTCTCGTGGAAAAAAGAAAGAGGAGACGAGAGCATCAAATAGATAAAATAGAATTATACATATGCATCAAATATCCATTAATGGGTTTGAGATGAGAGCAAATCTGGTGAATTTCTTCAGATATGAGAGTGAGCGTATCCTTGTGGTTGGCCAGTGAAGAAGCTTTGTCAGAGCAAGGACGTGAGAGAGAATCACAATTGATACAGACCATGAAATAAGCCTCCAAATGGTTTTCTTTTTCCTTTTCCCACAAGGTTTACATACTTTAGGTTGAACACTGAAAAATTCTATAGTATAGACATAGGTAGTCTAAGAGATCGATCTTCCTTCATTCAGTTAAATTTACTAGGCTAGATGTTCTAATGTCAATGATGTAACTAGAAATGAGTAAGCTCATAATATTCAATTCAACTAAGTAAATACAATAATATCAGTTACTATAGCTTAGGCTCTTAATTAACTACTACTCAAATAAAATTCACTACAATATAGAATTTTTGTAAGTTATTTCAAGACAACTCAGAGTTTTGATCATACAAGTGAGATTATTGTCTTGAGCTTTGATCACTTTTCAGAGTAAAATCAGCTTGGGTGTATACAAGACCCAAATTAAATAGATAGGTACGTTGACCCTTCTGCTACCCATTACTTGGAGTAATTAACCTCCCGTGTGATTTGGCTATCTGGTCGAGAAGGTTAATGAGGTTCCTATTATGATGAAGCGAAAGATCTCTCATTGTATAGTGGAAAGAAGATAGGTGCATATTGGGGCGCTAGCAAATCAAGCTCTAGGTAGGGGGTGGATTGTCTTAATTTGCACACCGTAATCCCATTTAATGAATATAATGTTGTAAATCATCCATTGCAACATGGAGCATATATAATATAAACCACAATACTTGCATATGTAACTAGATTGAAATAGAGAGGTGCATGATCATATTCTTTTACGTGAATGCATCTACTTTCTTCTCTTAACATATAAAAAAACACCAAGGACAAATTAAAGTCTACCTTTCTATATATAGTATATATCCTCAACTTTCTAATTCAGACTTCCATACCACTATGTATACCTAGTCATATAGTAGTGGAATTATTTGTTACATTCCAAAATTATCTTCTTACACTTAATATATATATCGAAAAGATATATAACAATAGAGCGTAAGAAAATAATATTGGATGGAGTACATAACTAGATACTAATTTCTTTTCTTGTTTAGATCCTACATTTCATTGATACAAAAAACATCAGATGAGGAGGAGAAGCTTTTCTGAACTTCCACAGCTAGCTCTTCCACACTCAGTTGGCACTCCAGTCCTATCTGCAATGCAAAATAATCAACACAAGCAAAATAGAGTTAGTAAGATTAAAAAAGATGTGTGTAGGGTGAAAAGAAGAAATATCTTGCTAACTTGATTTTTGAACAGATAATTAGCCAAAATATGTTTTCTTACTGTAAACTAAAAAGATAATATATACTCAGATTAGCAAATGTTGAGGCATGTAGCTAAATGTTGAGAATGTAATAAAGTATATGAAAGTAAATTAAAGCTCAGTAAAGATATCTTGAGTTCCAGTCTCACCTCTGCTATTATATCAAAAAGAACTTCCAAGTGCTTGGCGCATAAAATTGAATTAAGCCGCACGTGAAGGGGCGTGCTAATCTTACTAAATTAATGATCATGTTCACATATGGAATATATTTATAATACCAATATAATTTATAAAATCCAAGTACTTGATGAATCCGAATCATTATATCTCTTCCTCACTTTACCCCTTGATTTATTCAATTTAGTATATTAGTCGATTAGTACATATGAAAGTCTAGATGAAAGATTGCGGTATAGTCAAACTTGATCACATTAGTTCCAAAGACTATTTACAGCTCATACTTCTATTTACTATCTTTATGGAGTATCTGTTTTGACTTCTCTTTTGTTCCTCTCACAAACTACAATCTTGCAAAATTTAATGAGTACTCAAAGAATTGACACTGCCAACAAGTATATAGGATTGTGCGAAGAAAAAGTTAATTGGGACTGAGACATATAGTTACTGTCGTTAATTTCCAAGTTAATTAGAAATAGAGCGATGATGATCACCTTGATGACAAAAGAGTAAAGAACAGTATCCTGCATGGTGCTGATGTTGAGATGAAGAATCTCAAAAGAAAGCATCTCTAACACATTGATTATCTTCACAATTTGACCAGGAATCCTCTTTGAAATTGTTCTCAACATGACATTTGATCCAGATATTTTTGCTTCAACATCAGCCACTGGAGAATTGCAACATGCTCCAAGTTCTTTGAAGTTATTATTTTTAGTAAATGAACTTTCAGGTGTGGGACTTAGTTGCAATGGCCTTGGACTAGGACCAGGGCTAGGGCTAAGGCTCTTTCGTCGCTTTTTCGCCTCAAGAGATTGTAGGACAAGGTGTAATTCCTTGATGAATTCAATTACTCCTGCTATAATTGATGCTTGATCACCCTTCGATTTACAATAATATAAAAGATTAAAAGAATAAAAAGATGAAACACAAAGGAAAAAGGAATAAAAGGTGACGATGATCAAACCCTAATGATGCTTAATTATTTAAAGGAACTTGATACCAACATGCCTTATGATGTTTCTAATTTCCCCAATATATTGGCTATCCATTAATTGCATCTATATGAATTGAGTTTAAGTCATATATATACTGACGGTGTTGAGAATCATTATATTATCAACTCAATTTAACCATTTATAGCAAGCTATTGCCCTATTTATCACCAAATTATCACCCTTCACATATATAGTGATATAGAATTATAGATCAATTACAAGTTGACACAGTTAATTCATCGTGTACAAAACAATCAGTCGAACTAAGAACAAATTATGATCTCTCCGAAGCGTATATATGTTGATATTGTACAATCTAAATACCTATCAAAACACAGAATCATCACAAACAATAATAACTAATTGAAGCATTCCAACCCCAAAAAACATCAAAAGGAAAAGGTGACGAATACGGCGAAGTGGGTTCATCCGAACCCTCTTCAGCCAAAAATAATACTGTTTATATATGGTTTAAATTATTTTTTATGTATATATAGTGGATGTTGAATCCCTTTTGACTTCTTCGTATATTTACTTCATCATATTTTGAACCCTCTCACTGAAAATCTTGGCTCCGTCTCTCGTGAAGGCTAGATGAATATATAGACTCAAAAGAATGGTAAAATTCAGAGAAAGAAGAAGAAAAAGAAGAAGTACCCTTTTGATGTAGAAACAAGGGGTTAAGGAACGCAAAACCTTGAGATTTTCATTCATTTGTCTTCTCCTATTTCTCTCCACCGCTATGTGAGACATGATTCTTTTTTCTTTTTTTTTTTCCTTCCTAAAAAAGAAAAACCTAAATTGCAAGTGTTTGTGTTTATAGATCCTTTTGTCTCTCAAGAATCTTTATATATAGTGATAGAAAAAGAAAAAGGAATGACTAGTTGTACTAGACTGGGATATACCTAACCATCAGTCTATAGTTTTCTTATTAAATGCTATGTGCTGTTCTCCCGTGACTGTTAATTATTTTTCACACGCAGTCTTTTCTATATGAGACACAAAAATACACACACAAATATATATACACTTTAACATATAGTATATGTTTGTGGACAACATACAATATAATAGGTCTCACGTTTATTACCATATGGACATTTACGTTCCCAGCGTGAGATAAAGAAATACATAGTAATTTCTTGTTCTTTTGTCATGCAGAAAGAGCTGCTCTTAATTCTTTTGCTTCTTACTTCATGGTTCGTGCATGCACTCTAAATTCTGCATACATTTCACCACCCTTCTTATTATGATAAAATACTTTTTCTTTTATATTTTTTTTTCTTCTCAATTTTTAAGTCAACTTGATTTGATCGGTTTTTGCCCACACATGTATATGTTGCTCTTTGGTTTTATTAATGTGGTTTTCTTTAATGTCAAATGGAGGATGACCTTATCTTTTGTGTGATGGTAGCTATAGGTGAGGGGTTGGAATAGTGTAGCACAAGAGGTGTGTAAACGAATAATCATCTAATAAAGATCTATAAAGTAATTGTCTATAATACTGCAACATTGATATTAAATAAAAATATTACACTAACAACTTATAAAATATATAGATATTGCGTCTTAGTGAGACTGCCTTAAACGATTTCGATCCAATTAGGATGTAAATCTTTGTGACTCATCACTTACCAAGATTTCGCAACACTTCTTAACATGTACACTTATGACAAGAAGTTTGGACCAGTGTTTTAAAAGGCGGGGTGTGAGGTGAGGCGTTTTACGTAGCACAGGGTGAGGTATAAACCCTAGACATGGGGCGTAAGTCCCATGGATCTTCGGGGCGTATATCTCATGTATCTTCATTTTTATAATTTTATTATTGAAAATATAAGTAAAAGCAAAATTTTCAATTATTCTACAAATAATTCGAATAAATCACCAATAATATAGAAAAAAAATATTACAATTATTATTTGAGAAAGGTAACAATAACACAAAAAATGATATACCCGAGATAATCTCTAAAATCAAAATCAACATTCATCTCTACATCTACTAGTCGTTCCTACTATCAACTAATATTGAGCTTATTATTGTTTATATATTTTAAAGAAGGAGAATGATAAAAAGTGTAAGATCATTGACAAAAAATGAATAAAGTTACTTCAGGAACATAGTGTTATGAACTCTTTGTCCTATCAATTTCTTTTTGAAACTAGTAACTTGAAGAAACTCTGTTTTGTCAATTTTCAAGCATAATTATCTAAAAAAATTATTTATGGTTGTGTCATTTTTTATGAAGCTTTCTTTCTTTCTTTACATAGTTTAGAAAAAATCACTACAATATGATAACATAAGATATAAATATCATTACATCAATAATAAAAAATATGATTATAGCAAAAAGTACTTTTGAAATAATAAAAATCAAATAACGCCCGGACGTACGTTTTTATGCCTGGAACTTACGTTTTTACACCCGGGACTTACGCTCCAAATTCTAGGACTCACGCCCTATGGATCTAGGTTTTTTATTTGCGCCCCGGAGTATTTTTACAATGAACTCACCCCAAAAACGCCTTTGAAAACACTGGTTTGGAGTATTTAAAAAAAAAAAATATTGTCCACAAATAGAATAAGAAGAATAGTTTTTGAGAGGATGAAAGAATATTTTCGGTGTACGTGTTTATGTCACGATCCCAAAATTACAAGCTATGAGAGCAAGTATAGTATAAGTATATAAACAATGAGTACCCAGTAAAATCTGTTGTTTTTCGTGTTTGATAAAATTTGTATTTTTCAACAATAACTTCAATCACATGTTCAAATTAAATAAGAACAATCACATGAAGTTGTAACTTTGTATTTCACAACTTTGAACTTCAAAATAAGTTCAACCCAACTTATGAACATCAACAAAATGAAGTTCAAACTATTTTTCTGGAAAATAGCAAAACCAATGTTTAAAAAGAGATGAAAAATGAAGATTCAAGTCTACCAAATTCACTGTGTCCTTAGGGAAATTATTCCCCTCAAGTACCCGAGGTTCTGGAATATATCCTCCCAGGATAAAATGAATCACTTCGACAGAATGACGGTACCTCAAACTCTGTCGAACAACGAACGCACTCAGCGATTCGTAAATCACACTTGAGTTTTTATGAATAAGAAGATATTTTTCACTTCAAAATTTCGTCACCATACCTGAGGAAAAATTCAGGTATTTATAGCAAAAAAGGTGATGCTTCAGAAAGGAAGCAATGGTTCTCAAACGGATGCATTGTTTCGGACCGTCGGGACCAGTTTGGCACAAAATAGAAAGTTCATCTTGACCTGCGCTGGGTCATCTGCGTCCGCAGATGCCGACTTGCGCGCGCAGGTCATGTTCCTTCTTTGAAACAGTGCCTCGAAGGGTCATGTCCCTTTGAGGTGCGTTGTGACATGCGTCCGCACTTGCCATGTGCGTCCACAAATGGAGAATATTTTCGTATCGGATTTTTGGATTAAAACCTTCACTAATTCTCAAGTTTCAAATGAATTTTGTCCAAAAAGATAGTCTCTCGATCGATTTCCAAATCCAAATCCGAAGCCGAAGCCGAAGCCAAAGCCGAGCCGAGCAAGCGACGACGACGACGGCACGAGGCATGTCTTGTTCTTGCCTCTCTATCCATATGAATGGGAGTGTTCCAATATAAACACTAAGAAGTTTCTTTCTACCACCAATGTGGGAGAACTTAACTTTCTTAAAGTGAAATATTACTCTTTCACTTTCCCTCTATTTTTCTTCCCTCCATTTTTCATTCACAATACACTTAGAACCCAACAATCCCCCACATGAATGGGGAATGACTATTTCATTTAAAAAATATTCGGACAAGTGTGTGATCTACAAGCAAAGACTAATTGCATCTAGATAAGTAGGTTTCCCTTTGGACTTTTCGTAGTGAACTTGCATAGGATGCACTCGGTCAATCGGTAGATGTGATATCTTTGAATCGTCGAACTTTAATGTACACCTAGACAACACAAGTCACACAACCAACCCTTTACCATTTATGGTTCTCACGGTTTTATTCGTTTCATCCATGAACACGACCTGATTTCATGAGAGCGTAGAGAATAGGCCTTTACTCTCATTCCCCTTGAAACGGCTTCCACTTCACCCTCATATAGGTGATTCCTAAACGTTTAATCCTCAGATTGAAATCCTACACAGAACCTCCATAGGGAAGGGCGTCTAGCCAGATTGAGTAGATCAAACTATTTGGTCAAATCTGCCAAACTTAGAAACCATTAAAAGACTTTCATCCATAAGTCTTATTCTTGTTTCTTGAACATTGTCTTCATCATGAGAATGGGTTGAGTTTATTGACAATGTTGAACCGTCAGTCACAACTTTATTTTATCTCTTTGAACCTAGCTCTTGGGATCTCCAGTCTGCTAGGTAGAGTTACCGCCATGACGACTTGTCCTAGGCCGTAAACCCATTCCCTTCGATGATCTCTCAACTCCCTCTCTAGATAGGCCTTTTGTAAGTGGATCCGACACATTATCCTTTGACTTCACATAGTCAATCGTGATAATTCCACTAGAGAGTAATTCTCGAACAATTTTATGCCTTCGTCTTATATGACGAGATTTACCGTTATACATCATGCTCCCTGCCCTACCTATCACAGCTTGGCTATCACAGTGTATGCATACTGGTGCCAAAGGTTTAGGCCAATAAGAAATATCTTCCAAGAAATTCCGGAGCCATTCAGCTTCTTCACCGACTTTATCTAACGCGATAAATTCAGATTCCATTGTAAAACGGGCAATACATGTCTGTTTGGATGATTTCCAAGAGACTGCTCCTCCACCTAAAGTAAATACATATCCACTCGTGAATTTTACTTCATTTGATCCGGTGATCCAATTTGCATCACTATATCCTTCAATTACCGCAGGGTATTTATTATAATGCAAATCATAGTTTTGAGTATGTTTTAGATACCCCAAAACTCTTTTCATTGCCATCCAATGAGTTTGATTAGGATTACTCGTGTACCGACTCAATTTACTAATAGTGCATGCTATATCTGGTCGCATACAATTCATGATGTACATCAAATTTCCCAACACTCTTGCATACTCCAATTGTGAGTCACTTTCACCTTCATTCTTTCGAAGTGCATAGCTCACATCCAATGGAGTCTTGGCAATATTGAAATCCAAATACTTGAACTTGTCAACTACCTTTTCAATGTAATGAGACTGTGACAATGCCAACCCTTGTGGAGTTCTATGAATTCTTATCCCTAATATCACATCTGCAACTCTAAGGTCTTTCATATCAAGCTTGCTCTGTAGCATTCGTTTCGTAGCATTTATGTCAGAAATGTCTCTACTGATGATCAACATGTCATCCACATACAAACAAACAATGACCTTGTGATTTGGAGTGTCTTAAATGTAAACACATTTATCACATTCATTTATCATGAATTCGTTTGCCAACATGGTTTGGTCAAACTTTGCATGCCACTGTTTGGGTGCTTGTTTTAGTCCATAAAGTGACTTAACAACTTGGCACACTTTTTTTTCTTTACCAGGAACCACAAAACCCTCGGGTTGTTCCATATAAATTTCTTCCTCCAATTCTCCATTTAGAAATGCTGTTTTCACATCCATTTGATGGATTTCAAGATCATATACCGCAGCTAATGCAACTAACATCCGAATAGACGTTATCCTTGTTACTGGAGAGTATGTGTCAAAATAGTCAAGACCTTCTTTTTGTCTATGTCACGACCCAATTTCATAGGTCATGATAGCACCTACTATAACCCACCAGTAGGTAAGCCAACCCATAGTCCGAAACAGCTAGTAATGGACTACCAAAAGAAATAAAGGAAACAACGAAATAAATATAATAATAAAGCTAATATAAACCCAAGACCTGGTGGAGCCAGTACAAGAGCTTCTAATACATCAGGAGTACAAGTGAAATACAGGAAAATATATGTATACAAGCCGTCTCTGACACAACATAGAGAACAGTCTAACAATAAGAGTGAGAGTAGGAATACTCCAAAACGTCGGGAGCTCACTCCATATCTCCGATCCATAGCTTCTCCACACGACATACACATATCAACGACGATAACTCACACTATGACCTGCAGGGTGCAGAAGTGTAGTATGAGTACCAAACACGTGGTACTCAGTAGGCAACAACCGACTGAGCTCTAGAAATAATGTAAGCATAAATAACATGAAGGCATGAAAGTGACTACAGACAACTATCCACGAAACTAGGCATAACCATACTAATGGGGCAATAGGGATAACTATCCTATCCTGACATCATTCAGGAACTAAAGTGCAATACCATATATCACTGGCCAATATACAAATGAAGAGTGAAAGAAGGATATATATAATAGTAGTACAAGGCCAAAGGATACATATACAATGTAAATAGATAAGGAAAGAGAGGGATATACGGTGATACCATACATATAAGTAGATATATAGGGCAAACTCAAAGGTAACTACCTGAGGGAGTCAACCTAACATCTCAAGGTCCATGGCCAAGTAAAGGAGCCATCACTAGCCTCATCAAGCCTATACCCAAAGGGTGACAAATCCTGGGCTAACCAACCATAATATAATCTACCGAAAGGATAAAGGAATCAGAAACGTACCTCTAATCTCAGGTACCAGTCCACAACCAACCTGCCACAAACTAACCATAATAAACAATAATAAAGTAACCGACTAGTCCGGGCAAACAAGCACCTAACCGGGCCCCCATAAGCCCGGAAGGTTCACAAAAACACTCAGCAAACAGCAACCATACATCCCCCATAAGACCGATAGATACAGGCGCCAAACAACTATACTGGTGATAGGCAATGCATATGAATGGATGAATGGTGTATATACCTCATCCAGCTCACCTAGCTCGCAAAGGTAGGACCTACGGCGACCAAGCTTCTCCGGCTCAATGGCTCTCGGACGAAGAAGCCCCTAGGGGATTCGGGAAAATCCATATACACTGCCTGGTCCCGATCCAGGACTTCCAATAACCATCATAATCCATCTACTCCGCCCAGTACCGAAGAGATATATATATAAATACAATTAGTGCGCGGACTCGAATCGTGGCTAAAAGTATATAAATTCATAAATCCATTGCCCGAGATCATGCACGGGACTAAATCATCATAATCATGTACAAAGGGTCGAAATATCCCTCGACCGAAGTAAATAGTAGTGGTAAGATGAGTGGATAAATAATAGACTGGAATCATCCTCGGTCGGAGTTCTAAAACATCATTTTCAGTTCCAAAAGCTCATAATCCAGTAAATAAGGTGGTACAATTTCTGTTATAAAATAACCCTTTTAAAAGTGAAAAGTGGGAATAAATCCCTTTTTTGGAAACAGTCGTAAAATCAAGGTTTAGGTTGGAATCGTACCACTAAATGAGCATGAATGCAGATAATATGCATGCCATCACCAGTATCCAGACAACATAACCATGAGCGCCTAAACGTCTGTCTATAAATGATAATCTTTCCCTTGCTAAGGGCAGAATACTCACCAAAATCCAACTAGCCTCATAATCACGATCTCAGGCCCAATAGTATATAACCAATATAGTAAGGTCTCATAACCCGGGCAACCACAATAATCAAGAGCATAAAACCACCACAAGGATCTAATCGGGGAAGAACCTTCCGAATCGCCAAGTCAAATGGTAAGTCAATGTAACACCCCGTACGTTCCCAACCCTACTTGACGACATTAAATAATATGTACTTAGGTATCGAGAGCTATAAGTATGCATTTGGTAATGCTATAGGTGAGATAGTTGAATTTGGCTCTTGTTATGTGATTAAACCTTCATAGGAGGTGTTCTATGATCTTCGTGGAAGATTTGTGGGGTTCAAAACGAGGCTAATAAGACCTCTAAACAAAGTATATTAAGGTTAAGAAGTGAGTTAAAGAATAGGACTTGAAGTATCTAACCAAACCCGCGAAGAGAAGTCGAAAAATGGAATTTTCGAAAAACTAAGTAAGGGGCGAGTTTGGGACCGTTCCACACCACTCTGGGCTAAAAATTTTAGCCCATAGGCAGTAGGTTGGCGCGCCCAGGGGCGTGCCACCTTGGCTTTTTGGAAATTTCTAAGTCCCAAGGGTATCCGGGGTCGTACCGAGCCGATTTTTACCACGTTTCTTCTACAATCATGAGTGTATACATGAAATGAGTAAGGTATTATTTTGGTATGATAAAAGTACTCGAGAATGAATTTGACATCAAAATGACGATTTTACCCCTGTAGTCAAAATAAGCCATACGTGGCTAGAATTGTTTTTTTTTAGAATTAAGGCCACGAGTATGAATTGCATGAACGAGAATATTGTCGTAACGCATATGAAATTAATTAAACATGAGAAATTATTGATTTTATTTGATCAAGTGAATTGGGCTCAAAAGGGCCCAAAATGTGAAAGAAAAACATGGGCCAAGAATGGGTCAAATGATCCATTCTTCTTTTGACTAAAGAAATAATTGAGCAAGGACTTCAAGGGTCTATAAAAGGGAGGAAAAATCAGATTTTAATCCACAAATACACACATGTTTTTCTTGCATTTTCTAGACTTTTCAAGAAAACCCCTTTAAGGCTCTTCAAACCCTAAGCCATTTTTGGAACAAGATCATCATCTTCCAAGATTGGGTAAGTGAATATTATTGTACTTTAACATATTATAAGCATGATAGAATATGTATATCATGTTGTTTATGGTTGAAAATGTTGGACATGGCACTTTGTGCTTTTGTATAAGATTTGTGATCCATGGGATTTGAAATTGAATAAGGACTTGTGCCTTTGATGAAAGATCATGATGTGGATAAAATATGAACATGTATGGTGTTATTTTGTTATTAAATTTGTTATTTTTCTATAAGTGCAAATTGTGGAATTTTGGCCGATTTGTGCTATGAAGTGTATTAAGGTGAATTGATGGATTGTTTGTGATGTGGTGTGGATAAGAAAGTGTAAAGGGGAAGTGTTGTGGTGGAATGTATTGATTATCATGTATTGGTCAATGTTGGGAATATTGGAAGATTTTTGGAATAATGATTTTATCAATGGTTTTGTTAAGGGGGAAATGATATGTTAAAGCTAAACATGTGACTTATTGTTGTTGTATGCCATTATAAGGTAATTGGTGGTTAATGTTGGTTTCGTTATAAACTTGTGTTGTAGAGCGAAACATAAGGAAGGGTGCACGTCTAAGATTGTGTATTCGTATTAAGAATACAAGGTATGTAAGGTTCCTTTTTCCATATCCCTCTGCAACATGTTATTCACATTGACATTGGACTTGTTTCTATTCCGAGAGGTTTGAAGTATCTCAAAGTCAGGTTGACGCATATTGTTATTCGTATGTGTCCTATTCTTAAATGCATGATGATTCGTTTGTCTCTTGTTCATTGAGTGAAGTTCCAAAAATGTCATAACGTTATCATTCCTAAATGAACTATCTCAAGAGAGTAATAACATGAGAGAACCTATTTATTCTTGAATAGCATTTTCCAATCATGTCATGTTCCAAGTCCTAAATTATGATGATTATCTTTGTATCAATCTTTCACAATTAGAAGTACAAATCTCATAAGAGGAATAAGAGAGGTGATGTGCAAGCTAATATATCTATCCCTCATAAGTGAAGATGTCAATCTCATGAAGTGCAAGAGTGAAGAAGTAATATATATATATATGTGATTCCTATGTCATGATCCTTATTGTATCACTCTTAAGAATGGAAGTGCTAATAACAAGAGAAATAAGAGATGTAGAATTAAGAAGTAAGCATGGGTGGTATCCCAGGGGTTAAAATACCTAGCATGGGTCGATCCCAATAACACAGGTGGTATCCCAGGGGCGACAGAAAAGCCTAGCATGGGTCGATCCCGATACATCCCAGGGGCGATATAAAAGCCTATAATGGGTTATGACGGTACATCCCAGGGGAAACACGAAAGCCTAGCATGGGTTACAATAACATCCAAGGGGTCACAATACCTAGCATGGGTTAATGATATCCCAGGGGCGACACAAAAGCCTAGCATGGGTTCACATAACATCCCAGGGGTCAAAGTACCTAGCATGGGTTAATCTCATCCCAGGGGCGACAGAATAGCCTAGCATGGGTAGAACAAGAAAGATGAATAAAAGATGAAGACAAGAGGAGTAAAGAACGTAATATACATGGTTCCCCTCATACAGAAAGAGAGTTTATTCACATTTCTATTTCCTTACATTGATTTCATTATTGTTGTAATGATGTATGATGAATTTCTTATGAGCCTTACATACTCAGTACATTCTTCGTACTGACCCCCTCGGGGGAATTACCTTACATGTTGCAGGTGCAGGCACTAGTAGACCTTCATCGTAGGTTGACATTGCGGATCTTTGGTGAGCCCCAGTTGCTTTGGGACTTTTCGAGTCATAGGTGTACAGTTGTGTTGATGTTATGAATATAGTATAAAGCGGGGACTTGTCCCGACTGTTAGTTGATCTTGTAAATGCATCTGTTAGAGGCTTTTGTAGACATGTGTGGGTTATGAATGTAAAAGATAAATGTTCGTTTGATGTGATGGGCCCCACGGCCAAGTTTCCTAAATATGTATATAGCATATGTTTCCGTGTTCATGTTTTTCGCATACTTGCATAGGGGTGAATAAGGTTCATACGAAGATATGCATACAAATGAACATAGGCAAAGGTTGGTTCTCTCGAGCCTTATCGGCTACGGGTGCCAATCATGTCTCGATGGGATTCGGGGCGTGACAGTCTCATACCAAAGGATCCTTAATTATCAGCTGTGGTTAACATGTTTATATTCAAGGGCGATAGGGCTCTATGGACATAACAAGTATTTATACTAGGGTTCGGGTCACATCTCTACCCCAAATTCTATAAAATAGGCTAAGTCATGCTATATTAGCCATAATCATACCCTATATTCCCTACCTAGCATGTAGTCTATACTATACACAATCTCATAGAGAAAAGTAGACTGAAGCTTACCTCGATGCTGAACCACAATTCTTGAAGTGTCCACAAATCGCTCAACCTTTGCTCCACGATCCCGAATCAACGTCACACTATCAAAATAGTAACCTACACGTCATTAAGAGTAAAACGATACCCATATTGCAATATAAAACTCCGGGCCCAAAATTGGATCAATAATGGGCCCGTGGGGCCCGCTAACGGAATCTCAAAATTGAATCCGTCATGAGGTCCCTCGAACGATAAGGAATATGTTCTCAAAAGTTGAACACAAATGGAGCATAAATCGGGGCTCAAATCAGTCCTCAAAAATTAGGATTTCAAAGACCTAATTTCTAAGAATTTACAATGAAATGGGACGGAAATCAACGGGTAAAATTATGGATAATGACCAAGGAGTGATGATCTAACTTACCTTAGCTTCAATGGGTGAATCCCCACTCTTTCTCACTCCACATGCTCTCAACAATAGGGAAATGGGTCTAAAACCCAAACAAACTATTCGATAATCAAACCGGCAGTTCCGACAAGTCATAAATGACATGTTGCCACTACGGGGAGGCTCGAAATGTTGAAACATACAAAAATCGAGGAAATAACCTGGAGGGTCATTACAATATCCACTACTAAAAGGACTTTCGTCCGCGAAAGTCAATGGATAGAAAGAGCCCGAAAGCTCGAAAAAATGAGGTACTGGGCCCGCATTCTTCGAACACGACTCTCCAGACAACCTCAAAGAAAAGACAACTCTTCCAAGGGATTTTGCCAAAAGTATCCCTTTTTCAATCCACTTCCGTACTTCACTTTTCAAATAACCAAAACTCAACCTCAACAATCAACTGGCTTCCAACTGAATCAAGAACAACTGATGCATGCACATCCAGACCACAATATGCTGACAACACACCAATACAAGCCTAACTAGGTGGAAACTCAGCCAGGCTAAACGCAATCCAAGGTCAGAATCATGCTACAACTCCAACATCCAAACTTAACCTTCTTTTGACTTTTCAAACCTGCTACCTACTCCGAACCATACAAGATATCATCTGAGTCCTGTCCGCGCATTCACAACACACTGACCTCGAAATGCTGAAGTTGACTTACTAAAAATCCATAATGGCAAGCGCAAGAATTACGCCCATAAGGTGCTACCAGGACACACAACAAAGGTGACTAAAGTCTGCACTCTTAAGCCAAAGCTACAATTGGCCCGGATGACTCTCTAAACTGAAAATCAAGAGTCCGAAGTACCAATCTCATGAAACTAAACGATCCACTTCAAGACGTTCCACCAACCGTGGATGAAGCCATGCTAAGCCCAACTTAGGCGCACTTTTCCTACTGAGGAGAAAAGTCATAATTTTGACCAAAACTGAGAACTAAGGTCGGAAGCAGTAAAAACCAATACTATGTACTGATGGACCGTCTTCTGACCATCTATCCAGTACGGTCTACCCCAACTGGAGGAAACTAAACCGTTATGCAAAGAGTAGGCTTGGCCAGCCTATAAATGAATGCCCAACTTAAGCAAAACCTCAAAATGAGGATGCAACCAAGTTATGCATTCCCAAGCTAAAACCCCAACACTAAGGCTAGACTACTTGATCTTAACTATCCCAACTGATCCTGCTGGCGGGTAGGCATCCACAAATTGAAGTCTATCATAACTCCCAAGCCATCATCCGAAGGCTTCAAAATCTAAAACTGGAGCCAACAAGTCCTTACAAAGGCCAATTTGTAACACCTCATACATGTTTACCTTAGTTTTGAGAGGAAAAAAAAAATTATTTTTAGGGTCAGGCGCGCCCGGGGGCATGCCGGGCCGCTTCTGGCTGAAATTTTCAGTCCACAGGCAGTGTTGGGGCGCGCCCAAGGGAGTGCCAGGGTGGTTTTGCCCATTTTTCAAAATTGGAAATTTTCTTAAGTCCCAAGGGTGCCCGGGGACGTATTGAGCCAATTTTTGTCACGTTTCTTCTACAACCACGAGTATATACATGAAATGAATGAAATATTATATTGCTATGATAAAATGACTCGAGAACGAATTTGACATCAAAATGACAGTTTTGCCCTTATGGTAAAATCGGGCCCTACGTGGCTAGAATCACTTGTTTTTGTGATTGAAGCTATGGATATTTTTGCATGAGTGGGAATATCGTTGTAACATGTATGAGATGATTTAAACATGAGAAATTATTGATTTTATTAGATTAAGTGAATTGGGCCAAAAAGGGCCCAAAATGAGAAAGAAAACATGGGCCAAGAATGGGTCAAATGACCCATTCTTCCATTGAATAATGCAACACATTGCATTAAATGCTAAGAGTGGATAAGGATGAAAATTAAGGGCCTATATAAAGGGGTAAAATGCTGATTTTATTGAAGAAAAATACACATGCTTTTTTAATCTTTTTCTAGAGAATTCTCAAGAAAGCTTCTTTGGCTCCCAAAACCCTAAGGCATTTTTGGACAAGACCACCATCTTTCAAGCTTGGGTAAGTGATTATTCTTGTACTTTACCATATTATAAGCATGAGAGATTATGTATATCAGGTTGGTTATGGTTGAAAGTGTTGGACATGACACTTTTGGTTTTTGTGAACAAGATGTGTTATCCATGGGATTGTAACTTGAATTATGACTTGTAGTTTTGATGAAAGATCATGGTATGGATAAAATATGAACGTGTATGGTGTTATTTTGTTATTAAACATGTTATTTTTCTATAAGTCTAAATTATGGGATTTTGGCCGATTTGTTGTTGTGAGGTGTATTGAAGTCATTTGATGGAATAATTGCGATCTGGTGGTGATGGAGAAGTGAAAATATGAGCTTGGTGTGACATGCTATTGGTTATCATGCGTTGGTAAATGTATGGAATATTGTGGGATTATTGGTATGATGATTTCATACATGGTATTGTCAAGGGGGAATGGCATGTTAAAGCTAAACATGTGACTTATTGTTATTGTATGCCATTATAAGGTAATTGGTGGTTAATGTTGGTTACGTTATGTACTTGTGTTGTAGAGTCAAACACAAGGACGGAGCGGGACTATTGTATACGCATCTAAGATTGTGTATTCGTATTAAGAATACAAGGTATGTAAGGTTCTTTTTTCCATATCCTTCTGCAACATGTTGTTCACATTGACATTGGACTTGTTTCAATTCCGAGAGGCTTGAAGTATACCAATTCAGGTTGACGTATGTTGTTATTCATACGTATCCTATTTTTAGATGAATGATGATTCACTTATCTCTTAGTCATTGATTGGAATTTCCAAAGATGTCATAACATTGTAAATTCTAAGAGAACTATCTCAACGAGAGTAATGAGGTAAAGAGAGCTTGTTTAGTTTGAATAGCATTATTCCAATCATGTCTTGTTCCAAAGTCCTATAGTATGATGATTATCCTTGTACCAATCATTCATAAGTAGAAGTACCAATCTCATAAGAGTAATAAGAGAGGTGATGTGCAAGTTAGTATAATTATGCCTCATAAGTGAAGATGTCAATCTCATGAAGAAAAGGAGTGAAGTGAGATGTGTATATAAGTGTGTGCTTTAATGCCATGATCTTTAGCATGTCATTCTCATAACTAAATAGAGGGTGGGTATAAGATTGTAAAGAGGTAATGTGCATGGTTACTATATGTCTCATTGAGTATGGACCACATTCTAGAGGGTATAAGTTCAATATGGAATAGTCTCAATATTATGCTTTGTTATTTAGTATAGCCTACCAAAGGTGGAGGTCCGGTATCATATACTTACTTATATAAGATCTCATAAGAATAGTGAAGGAGGTAAAGTGCGAGTTAATATATCTATCCCTCACAAGTTAAGGTGTTACTCTCATGAAGTGTAAGAGTAAGGTAAAGTATATTTGTGCGTTTCAATTAGTGTCATGATCCTTAATGTATTAATCTCTCATAAGTTGATATATCAATCTCTCCCATGTATGTTTCCCCACCATGAGAGTGGATGTATGTTACCCCACCATGAGAGAGGATGTATGTTACCCCACCATGAGAGTGGATGTATGTCACCCCACCATAAGAGTGGATGTATGTGACCCCACCAAGAAAGTGGATGTATGTTGTCCCACCATGAGAGTGGATGTATGTTGCCCCACCATGAGAGTGGATGTATGTTACCCCATCATGAGAGTGGACGTATGCTAAACCACCAATAGAGTGGGTGGTATCAGAGCAGGTTGTTCCAAGGGTGTCTACAAAGCCGTGTCTGAGTAGAGTCTTACTTATCGATGTGTTGTGCACCACATTTATAAGTAGGAGGCTATGGGACATTTAGGATGTTGTTTCTTTTCTTCACTTCTAGATCGTGCAATAGAGCCATTGTTGTAAGTGGAAATTCTATCTGACCATTGTAATTGGTTTTCTTTGATCTAGTAAAATGTCGATGACAAGAAGAGATAGAGGCAAAGGTAAGCAGGTAGATATGCCTGCCGGTGAAGGAATGAAGGTTGATACGCAAAAGATAGCAATGGTGAAATTTTTTTTTTTGGAGCATCAGAAATCTGGAGATTATATGTTGATATTAGGAGAAGAGAATTAGAATTTCCCATAAATGATTGAGTATTCACGGAAGTGTCACCAATAAAAGGGATAATGAAATTTGGAAAGAAAGGATGTGAAAATTGCCGGAAGCGCATAAGAGTTTCATGTCATATTGTTCCCATTGGAAATATACAAAGTTCGGGGGATCTCACTAGGAAAAGATATCTGTGGTTATTCTAGACCAACAAGTTAAAAGGATTAGACGTAACTTCCATAAAAGTTCTTGGGAGGAATCAACAAGTCGAAGAGATCGCATGGAAAGTTGAAATTTTTTTAGATGACATCGACGTATCCATATTTGTTTCAAATGGAAGAAAAGGTTCAAAATGTGGAAGTGTACTAATACTAAGTAAGTATCTATGACTATGAAGTGTCTATGTCTACGTATGCTATTATCGAGATGCAATTATTGTAATTGAAGCGACATCGTTAACATTCGAGGACGAATGTTTCTAAGGGGGGAAGAATGTAACACCCCATACATGTTTACCATAGTTTTGAGAGCAAAAAAAAAAAAAAAAAAAAAAAAAAAAAATTTTTTTTAGGGTCAGGCGCGCCCGGGGACGTGCCGGGCCGCTTCTGGCCGAAATTTTCAGTCCACAGGTAGTGTTGGGACGCGCCCAAGGGCGTGCCAGGGTGGTTTTGCCCATTTTTCAAAATTGGAAATTTTCTTAAGTCCCAAGGGTGCCCGGGGACGTATTGAGCTGATTTTTGCCACGTTTCTTCTACAACCACGAGTATATATATGAAATGAATGAAATCTTATATTGCTATGATAAAATAACTCGAGAATGAATTTGACATCAAAATGACAGTTTTGCCCTTATGGTCAAAATGGGCCCTATGTGGCTAGAATCACTTGTTTTTGTGATTGAAGCTATGGATATGAATAGCATAAGTGGGAATATCGTTGTAACATGTATGAGATGATTTAAACATGAAAAATTATTAATTTTATTGGATTAAGTGAATTGGGCCAAAAAGGGCCCAAAATGAGAAAGAAAACATGGGTCAATGACCCATTCTTCCATTGACTAATGCAACACATTGCATTAAATGCCAAAAGTGGATAAGGATGAAAATTAAGGGCCTATATAAAGGGGAAAAATGCTGATTTTATTGAAGAAAAATACACATGCTTTTTCTATCTTTTTCTAGAGAATTCTCAAGAAAGCTTCTTTGGCTCCCAAAACCCTAAGGCATTTTTGGATAAGACCACCATCTTCCAAGCTTGGGTAAGTGATTATTCTTGTACTTTACCATATTATAAGCATGAGAGATTATGTATATCAGGTTGGTTATGGTTGAAAGTGTTGGACATGACACTTTTGGTTTTTGTGAACAAGATGTGTTATCCATGGGATTGTAACTTGAATTATGACTTGTAGTTTTGATGAAAGATCATGGTATGGATAAAATATGAACGTGTATGGTGTTATTTTGTTATTAAACATGTTATTTTTCTATAAGTCTAAATTATGGGATTTTGGCCGATTTGTTGTTGTGAGGTGTATTGATGTCATTTGATGGAATAATTATGATGTGGTGGTGATGGAGAAGTGAAAAATATGAGCTTGGTGTGACATGCTATTGGTTATCATGTGTTGGTAAATGTATGGAATATTGTGGGATTATTGGTATGATGATTTCATACATGGTATTGTCAAGGGGGAATGGCATGTTAAAGCTAAACATGTGACTTATTGTTATTGTATGCCATTATAAGGTAATTGGTGGTTAATGTTGGTTACGTTATGTACTTGTGTTGTAGAGTCAAACACAAGGACGGAGTAGGACTATTGTATACGCATCTAAGATTGTGTATTCGTATTAAGAATACAAGGTATGTAAGGTTCCTTTTCCATATCCTTCTGCAACATGTTGTTCACATTGACATTGGACTTGTTTCAATTCCGAGAGGCTTGAAGTATACCAATTCAGGTTGACGTATATTTTTATTCATACGTATCCTATTCTTAGATGAATGATGATTCACTTATCTCTTAGTTATTGATTGGAATTTCCAAAGATGTCATAACATTGTAAATTCTAAGAGAACTATCTCAATGAGAGGAATGAGGTAAAGAGAGCTTGTTTAGTTTGAATAGCATTATTCCAATCATGTCTTGTTCCAAATTCCTATAGTATGATGATTATCCTTGTACCAATCATTCATAAGTAGAAGTACCAATCTCATAAGAGTAATAAGAGAGGTGATGTGCAAGTTAGTATAATTATGCCTCATAAGTGAAGATGTCAATCTCATAAAGAAAAGGAGTGAAGTGAGATGTGTATATAAGTGTGTGCTTTAATGCCATGATCTTTAGCATGTCATTCTCATAACTAAATAGAGGGTATAAGATTGTAAAGAGGTAATGTGCATGGTTACTATATGTCTCATTGAGTATGGACCACATTCTAGAGGGTATAAGTTCAATATGGAATAGTCTCAATATTATGCTTTGTTATTTAGTATAACCCACCAAAGGTGGAGGTCCGATATCATATACTTACTTATATAAGATCTCATAAGAATAGTGAAGGAGGTAAAGTGCGAGCTAATATATCTATCCCTCACAAGTTAAGGTGTTACTCTCATGTAGTGTAAGAGTAAGGTAAAGTATATTTGTGCCTTTCAATTAGTGTCATGATCCTTAATGTATTAATCTCTCATAAGTTGATATATCAATCTCTCCCATGTATGTTTCCCCACCATGAGAGTGGATGTATGTTACCCCACCATGAGAGTGGATGTATATTACCCCACCATGAGAGTGGATGTATGTCTCCCCACCATGAGAGTGGATGTATGTCACCCCACCATGAGAGTGGATGTATGTCACCCCACCATGAGAGTGGATGTATGTGACCCCACCATGAGAGTGGATGTATGTTGCCCCACCATGAGAGTGAATGTATGTTGCCCCACCATGAGAGTGGATGTATGTTACCCCACCATGAGAGTGGACGTATGCTAAACCACCAATAGAGTGGGTGTAGGTTCAAACCACCAATAGAGTGGATGTACGTTAATAGAGTAGATGTATGTTATATTATTACCCCCACCACTGGAGTGGATGTATGTGGATGAGTGTTATTCTTCCATTAGAGTGGATGTATGTGGATGAGTGTTATTCTTTTACAACCTACTAACCAAGTAGATGAACAATAGCGGTAATGAATATAGAAGCAAGAAAGAATCTCCTGGGTATAGAAGAATCTAGTAGAGGCAAGCCTCTTGAGTGAAGGTAATTCCCCTTGAAGGAAAATAATTATAAGAGATATTATATAAAATGATGGTTTTTCCACATTGACTATTCTCTCATATTTTATTCTATTGATATTCTCATGTATGATGCTAATTCTTATGAGCCTTACATACTCAGTACATTCTTCGTACTGACCCCCTCGGGAGACTTACCTTACATGTTGCAGGTGCAGGCATTAGTAGACCTCCTCGTAGACTGTGGATCATTTGCAGAGTTTTGGTGAGCTCCACTTGGTTCGGAGCTTTCTAAGTCTTAGTTGTATATCTATTTTGATGTTGTAAATATAATATAAAGCGGAGAATTGTCCCGACTTTAAGTCGGTCTTGTTAATGCATCTGTTAGAGGCTTTTGTAGACATATGTGGGTATATGAATGTAAGATATGTACGTTCAGTCCGACGTAATGGCTCCAACGGCCAAGTTTGGTATATATATAATTATGGCATATGTTTCCATTTTCATGTCTTCCGCATAGTTGCATGAGGAATAATGAGATTAATATGGAGTTATACACGCGAAGGTTCATGAGCAAAGATTGGTTCTCTCGAGCCATATCGGCTTCGGGTGCCAGTCCGGCCCGAATGGGATTTCGGGTCGTGACACAATTGCCCCAACCAACCTTGCTATTAGAAGATCAAGCACATGCCCAACAATCTCCGCGAGGTTGAAACTGAAATATCGCCGAAGAACATAATCCCAACTGGGGAAAAGTAATATGATGAAGACACGAGCAATCAAGACCCAGTCCGCTAAGGTCAGATCGTATCACGGCATAACCAAGAACTCACCAAGGCTGTAACAAGTGCTACTGATAGTCAATACTCGAGTAACTCAGAGGGAATACAACCTTAGCCTGCATCTGGTCAAACCACTACTCAATCTACGGTGACGAATACCCATAGGCGCATATCATCAAGCAGAAGCACTCCGCGAAGTCATGCAAGGCCGAATAAGTGCCGAAATGAGAATTTTATGAATTCTCCCAATTACATCAACTTTTAACTCAGTTGAACCATATACCATAACATAGGAAGAATGGAGTATCCAACTACACACCAAAACCAAGATCAACACGCTCACCAGGAGACGAATCCATAAATCCAAAAATAAGTCTCAGAAACGTACGATAGAACTGAATCGCCACTCAAAGTGAACCTGAAGATCAAGACCACTACCGGGTGATGACCTATCCAAAACCGAAGGACAACTCCCAAATGCATCACCAAAGAAACGGGCTATGGAAGAAGACTATCAATGTTATAGTCATAATAAAGCCCTGGAAAGTCAAGTTTACCTTCATTCTCACAATCCACTCTACAACCGATATTGTTAACAGAAAAGGAAGGCTAACCAACCGAGGTAGCCAACTATGCCAAGGAAATAAGAATCGTAAGGAAGGGAAAACGCTAACTAGATAACGCTAGTCTAGCCGTCTACCAAATGAAAATCAGTCAATGTCAAACTAATGACCATAATATCAACCGCATAAGAAGCAGGTGGTACTAAAATGAAAATCAACCGAAGTACCATTCTAGGGTCACAACAAGACTGAAATGCCAAGGAAATGGGACTTTAACCCAAATGCCATACCCCAAGGGAAACATGATATTGATCCACTCTATAGCCATAACAAGGCCAATATGACAAGGAAAAATGGGACTTTAACCCAATTGCTACACCCCTAGGACAGTCCTACACTGATCCACTACTAAAGAATTATCTACGGGGGTAGTCATACATGCCTAAACCTACACGAAGGCATACATCAATCACCATGAAAACGTCAAGGCATACAACAACCAATATAGAAATACCACGACATATAATCATCGATGGGTATGAAAACCCCAACACAACTCAAATAGTAACTAAAGGCATAGAATCAAAGGCGCACTTCACACCATGGAAATCCGACATCATAAGTCTGGTGTGCCCGAAAGAGTACAAATCTGAGCATATCCGAACTCGAATTGAGCATCTGAATGATCAACTGAGACACTAGGTGCACTACCTCTAACTGAAGGTGCCAACACACTGTGAGACTGATCGGGATGATCTGAATGACTAATGATCCCACGCCGGAGACACTCTTTGGACCAGTGACCGGTCTCTCTATAGTCACAACAAACCCCTGAAGTACTAAACTGGTAGAAACACGAGCTAACCCCAACTGGCTGACCAACTCGCGCCTGGGGAAATCATTATACCAATGACCACACTTACCATAATCGAAACATGCTCCTGGGATACTTTGAGGCATTGAAGCTGCTGATTCAGCAGGTCGCCACAGCCTAAAGACCTAGACCGAATACTCCGTGATATATGAGCAGGACTCTGTCCACTGATACTGCCATGGTCAACCTGAGAGCTATCCACAAGCTGAGGTGCCATATATACAGGCCTAATAGGTGGCAAGTTATACTGACTTCTATTGAGAAGATTCCGACCTCCGAACGGAATACCCCTAACACCGAACTGCTGACATGGCCTCATACTGCCATTTCCATATTCCTTAAAGCAAGCCCTCTTTGTAGCCCTCACATGATCAACAACCTCAGAGAAAGAAGACCCAGCTATTATCAAATGCTCCGATGCCAAACGGAGTGCTAAAGTCAATAATAAATTCCTGCACCATCTCATGCTCAGTAGAAAATGACATAGGAGTATGTCTAGCCCACTCAAGAAACCCAATTTCATACGCTAAAACAGACAGAGAACCCTGCTGAACACCAATAAATCCCACGCGGGTCTGAGAACTACTCGATGGACCCGACATTACCTCTTGTTGAGTGGTATCCAAAAATAGACTCGGAACCCATAACACTGAATCCTGAAAAGCTGAGACAGTCACAACTTTGTTGAAACCTGGGCTGACCCCAGACCCTCTGGTTGACGCTGAAGATCTTTGATGTCAATTTCTAACTCTCTAGCCCAATGCTGGGCAGAAATCCTAGTAACACGCGCCGAAATACCGTCTGCATCTATCGATGACCTCACGTTATCCCTTTGATACACAATGGAGTCAAAAGAAGTACTTAGAGGTTCACAGAAGTACGAAAACACGACAAGGAGTCAAGAATAGAATTTCCTAAGAATGCCCTGTATCCTCCCGAAGATAGGATACAAACGTCTCCGCACCAATCCATAAGACTCTACTAAACACTTAGCTCTTGTACCAAAAACACCGGTAAACCTAGGCTCTGATACCAATTTATCACAATCCAATTTCATAGGTCATGATGGCACCTACTATAACCCACCAGTAGGTAAGCCAACCCATAGTCCAAAACAGCTAGTAACGAACTACCAAAAGAAATAAAGGAAATAATGAAATAAATATAATAATAAAGCTAATATAAACCCAAGACCTGGTGGAGCCAGTACAAGAGGTTCTAATACATCAGGAGTACAAGTGAAATACAGGAAAATGTATGTATACAAGCCGTCTCTGACACAACATAGAGAACAGTCTAACAATAAGAGGGAGAGTAGGAATACTCCAAAACGTCGGGAGCTCACCCCATATCTCTGATCCATAGCTTCTCCACATGACATACACACATCAATGACGATAACTCACACTATGACCTGCAGGGTGCAGAAGTGTAGTATGAGTACCAAACACGTGGTACTCAGTAGGCAATGGCCGACTGAGCTCTAGAAATAATGTAAGCATAAATAACATGAAGGCATGAAAGTGACTACAGGCAACTATCCATGAAACTAGGCATAACCGTACTAATGGGGCAATAAGGATAACTATCCTATCCTGACATCATTCAGGAACTAAAGTTCAATACCGTATATCACTGGCCAATATACAAATGAAGAGTGAAAGAAGAATATATATAATAGTAGTATAAGGCCAAAGGATACATATACAATGTAAATAGATAAGGAAAGAGAGGGATAACGGTGATACCATACATATAAGTAGACATATAGGGCTAACTCAAAGGTAACTACCTGAGGGAGTCAACCTAACATCTCAAGGTCCATGGCCAAGTAAAGGAGCCATCACTAGCCTCATCAAGCCTATACCCAAAGGGTGACAAATCCTAGGCTAGCCAACCATAATATAATCTACCGAAAGGATAAAGGAATAAGAAACGTACCTCTAATCTCAGGTACCAGTCCACAACCAACTTGCCACAAACTAACCATGATAAAAAATAATAAAGTAACCAAATATTCCGGGCAAACAAGCACCTAACCGGGCCCCTATAAGCCCGAAAGGTTCACAAAAACACTCAGCAAATAGCAACCATACAGCCCCCCATAAGACCGATAGATACAAGCACCAAACAACTATACTGGTGATAGGCAATGCATATGAATGGATGAATGGTGCATATACCTCCTCCAGCTCACCTAGCTCGCAAAGGTAGGACCTACGGTGACCAAGCTTCTCCGGCTCGACGGCTCTCGAACGAAGGACCCCCTAGGGGATTCGGGAAAATCCATATACATTGCCTGGTCCCGATCCAGGACTTCCAATAACCATCATAATCCATCTACTCCGTCCAATACCGGAGATATATATATATAAACACAATCAGTGCGCGGACTCGAATCGTGGCTAAAAGGATATAAATTCGTAAATCCATTGCCCGAGATCATGCTCGGGACTAAATCAGCATAATCATGTACAAAGGGTTAGAATATCCCTCGACCGAAGTAAATAGTAGTGGTAAGATGAGTGGATAAATAATGGATCGAAATCATCCTCGGTCGGAGTTCTAAAATATCATTTTCAGTTCCAAAAGCTCATAATCCAGTGAATAAGGTGGTACGATTTCTGTTATAAAATAACCCTTTTAAAAGTGAAAAGTGAGAATAAATCCCCTTTTTGGAAACAATCGTAAAATCAAGGTTTTGGTTGGAATCGTACCACTAAATGAGCATGAATGCACCAGATAGTATGCATGCCATCACCAGTATCCAGACAACATAACCATGAGCGCCTAAGCGTCTATAAATGATAATCTTTCCCTTGCTAAGGGCAGAATACTCACCAAAGTCCAACTAGCCTCATAATTACGGTTTCGGGCCCAATAGTATATAACCAATATAGCAAGGTCTCATAACCCGGGCAACCACAATAATCATGAGCATAAAACCACCATAAGGATCTAATCGGGGAAGAACCTCCCGAATCGCCAAATAAAATGGTAAGTCTCATACCAAAGGATCCTTAATTATCAGCTGTGGTTAACATGCTTATATTCAAGGGCGATAGGGCTCTATGGACATAACAAGTATTTATACTAGGGTTCGGGTCACATCTCTACCCCAAATTCCATAAAATAGGCTAAGTCATGCTATATTAGCAATAATCATACCCTATATTCCCTACCTAGCATGTAGTCTATACTATACACAATCTCATAGAGAAAAGTAGATTGAAGCCTACCTCGATGCCGAACCACAATTCTTGAAGTGTCCACAAATTGCTCAACCTTTACTCCACGATCCCGAATCAATGTCACACTATCAAAATAGTAACCTACACGTCATTAAGAGTAAAATGATACCCATATTGCAATATAAAACTCCGGGCCCAAAATTGGTTTAATAATGGGCTCATGGGGCCTGCTAACGGAATCCCAAAATTGAATCTATCACGAGGTCCCTCGAACGATAAGGAATATGTGCTCAAAAGTTGAACACAAATGGAGCATAAATCGGGGCTCAAATCAGTCCCTAAAGATTAGGATTTCAAAGACCTAATTTCTAAGAATTTACAATGAAATGGGACGGAAATCAACGGGTAAAATTATGGATAATGACCAAGGAGTGATGATCTAACTTACCTTAGCTTCAATGGGTGAATCCCCACTCTTTCTCACTCCACATGCTCTCAACAATAGGGAAATGGGTCTAAAACCCAAACGGACTATCCGATAACCGAACCGGCAGTTCCGGCAAGTCATAAATGACATGTTGCCAGTACGGGGAGGCTCGAAATGTTGAAACGCATGAAAATTAAGGAAATGACCTGGAGGGTCATTACAGTCTAAAACCTTTCACTATAAGTCTTGCCTTGTATTTGTCAATAGTACCATCGACTTTCATTTTCCTTTTGAAGATCCATTTAGAACCTAAAGGTTTATTGCCTGGAGGAAGATCAACCAACTCCCAAGTATGGTTGCTCAGGATTGAATCAATCTCACTATTGACAGCCTCTTTCCAAAAGGATGAGTCTGCAGACAACATTATTTCTTTAAACGTTAGAGGTTCATTTTCAAAAAGAAATGTTACAAAATCTGATCCGAAGGCAGTCGACGTTCTTTGTCGCTTACTACGCCTTGGATTCTCTTCATTATGTACATTCTTCCTTGTTTCATCCCTATGTCATTTAGACCCTTCACTAGACAGCTCATGTCTAGTCTTATACGGATAAATGTGTTCAAAGAACTCAGCATTATCTGATTCCATTACCGTATTATCATGGATATCCGGATGTTCTGAATTATGAACAAAAAATCGACATGATTTACTGTTTGTAGCGTATCCGATGAAAACACAGTCCACAGTCTTTGGTCCTATTTTTATCCTTTTGGGTATAGAAACTTGGACTTTCGCTAGACACCCTCACACTTTGAAATATTTCAAGTTAGGTTTTCTTTCTTTCCATTTATCATATGGAATAGTTTGTGTCTTTCTATGGGGTACTCTATTGAGTAATCGATTAGCTGTAAGGATAGCTTCCCCCCACAGGTTTTGCGGTAAACCTGAACTTATAATTAAGGAATTCATCATTTCCTTCAATGTTCGATTCTTTCTTTCTGCAATCCCATTTGATTGGGGTGAATACGGGGCCGTAGTTTGATGGATAATTCCATTTTCCAAACATATCTCCGCAAAAGGAGATTCATATTCTCCACCCTTATTAGTTCTTATCATTTTAATTCTTTTATCAAATTGATTTTTAACTTCAGTTTTATATTGCCTAAATGCATCTATTGCCTCATCATTACTATTCAGCAAATAGACATAACAATATCTAGTGCAGTCGTTAATAAAAGTTATGAAATACTTTTTCCCACCACGAGATGGTGTCGACTTCAGATCATAAATGTCTGTGTGAATTAAGTCTAAGGGATTGGAATTCCTTTCAACAGACTTATACAGATGCCTAGTATAATTCGATTCAACACATGTTTGACACTTTGATTTACTGCACTCAAATTTAGGCAAAACTTCTAAGTTAATCAGTTTTCGCAAGGTTTTGTAATTGACATGTCCCAAACGTTCATGCCATAATTCATTTGACTCAAGCAAGTAAGAAGAAGCCTTAGCTTTATTCTTCTCAACAGCCATTACATTAAGTTTGAAAAGGCCCTCATTGAGGTATCCCTTTCCTACATACATTTCATTCTTGCTTATTTCAACTTTCTCCAAAACAAACACACATTTAAACCTATTTTTAACGAGTAGTGTTATCGACACTAAGTTCTTCCTAATAGTAGGAACATGGAGAACATTGCTGAGAGTCAACACCTTGTCGAAAGTCATTTTTAGGAATATCTTCCCACTTCCTTCAACCTTGGCTGTTGCATTATTTCCCATGAAGATCACTTCTTTGGGACCAACGGTATCATAAGTAGGAAAAGTTGTTTTGTCCGCACAAACATGTCTAGTAGCTCCTGAATCTAACCACCATTCATTTGGATTTCCAACTAGATTATATTCTGTGATCATTGCACACAGATTTTCAATCTTTCCAGTTGCTTCCAACATGTTTATCTTATTTCTTTTCTTGTTCTTATTCAGAACTTGACAACTTAGAGCTTTGTGGCCAACTTTACTACAATTGTAGCACTTGCCTTTGAACTTTTTCTTGTTCAACTCTTTCTCTTGTCTAGAAGAATTCTTCCTCTTCATATTATGTGCAACATTATCTTTAACAAGATTTACACACATCATTGCTGATTGCTCAAACAATTTAATGTCCTCTTCTATCTTGAGACGAATCACAAGATCTTCTAAACCTAACGCTTGGTTTTCAAACATTCCTTTTTCTGGAACAGGAGGATATCTACTTGTGAATATTTACATTTCAAGTTTGGTCAGCCAAAAGAACATCATTTGCTGCCATTCTTTGAAGTTCACACTAGAATATTTTTTCGATTTCTCTATCGTTTCCATTGCTTCAACAATATTTGAACGACTTAATGACGCAACATTGGTTGCCGTTGGGACAACACCAATCACAACCGAATCAATTCGTTGTCCAGTTTCATTCGTCATTTCCTTCTCAAGCTTTGACAAACACTTTAGTATTTCAGTATACTAACTCTAAAGACTTTAATCTTTAAACACTTGTTTCTAGTTTAACGACGAAGCTTTTATATTCTTCAAATCGTCAACCGAATGATCTTTGACTCGTGATGAAGTTTTTATATCTTCAAATCACTATCAAGTTCAGATAGAGTAGAAAACCAAATGGTTTTAATCTCCAGAAACCAAAAATACAGATTAACAAGTACTAATAATTTCCTTAAGACTGTTGTTTTTCGTGTTTGGTAAAATCTGTATTTTCCAACAATAACTTCAATCACATGTTCAAACTAAATAAGAACAATCACATGAAGTTGTAACTTTGTATTTCACAACTTTGAACTTCAAAATAAGTTCAACCCAACTTATGAACATCAACAAAATGAAGTTCAAACTATTTTCTGGAAAATAGCAAAACCAATGTTTAAAAAGAGATGAAAAATGAAGATTCAAGTCTACCGAATTCACGATGTGTCCTTAAAGAAATTATTCCCCTCAAGTACCCGAGGTTTTGGAATATATCCTCCTAGGATAAAATGAATCACTTCGACAGAATGACGGTACCTCAAACTCTGTCGAACAATGAACGGACTTAACGATTCATAAATCACACTTGAGTTTTTGTGAATAGGAAGATGTTTTTCACTTCAAAATTTTGTCACCATACCTGAGGAAAAAATCAGGTATTTATAGCCAAAAGGTGATGCTTCAGAAAGGAAGCAATGGTTCTCAAACGGATGCACTGTTATAGACCGTCGGGACCACCTACGCCCGCAGGTGGCCCACCTGCGTTCGCAGGTGCCAGTTTGGCACAAAACAGAAAGTCCGTCTTGACCTACACCGGGTCATCTGCGTCCGCAGATGCCGACCTGCGCACGCAAGTCATGTTCCTTCTTTGAAACAGTATCTCGAAGGGTCATGTCCCTTCGAGGTGCGTTGTGACATACGTCCGCACTTGCCATGTGCGTCCACAAATGGAGAATATTTTTGTATCGGATTTTTGGATTAAAACCTTCACTAATTCTCAAGTTTCAAATGAATTTTATCCAAAAAGATAGTCTCTCGATCGATCATTTTCTAAATCCAAATTCAAATCCAAATCCGAATTCAAGCCGAACGAGCGACAGCGACGATGAAGCGAGGCATATCTTGTTCTTGCCTCACTATCCATATGAATGAGAGTGTTCCACTATAAACACTAAGAAGTTTCTTTCTCCCACCTATGTGGGAGAACTTAACTTTCTTAAAGTGAAATATTACTCTTTCACTTTCCCTCCATTTTTCATTCATTCATTTTCCATTCACAATACACTTAGAACCCAACAAAATCATCAATCCACTCTTTCTCGAAGTAATCACAGGGTTATGCACTCACCAAGATTTCACAACACTTCTAAACACATACACATAACTAAAAGTTTGGAGTTTGAAAAAAAAAATTACCCGTAAGCATGATAAAAAGAACAGTTTTTAAGAGGATGAGAGAATATTTTCGATGTGCGTTTATATCACAACCCAAAATTTATAAGACGTATGAGCACCTACACCTAAGCCCGATAGGCGAGGCACATCCATTTTCATAACCATTATTTAATTAATAAGTGGAAAAGACGAGCGAAACGATAAATAAGTCAGGATCAATGTCTCAAATCCTAAACTGAGGAAACTACAACAAAAAAACCCCAAAATCTAAATGTCGTAGTACAAGAGCCTCTAAGATTTTATACAAGTATGAATTCATCAAATTCACTACGTAAAATAAAAGGTCAAGAAAGAAACATAAGGAAAGGAGACTGGTACCGCAGATCAACCAACTGGCAACAGACCACAATAGCTCCTAAACCCTTACTTAGAGAGGATAGTCGCTCTTTTAGCCAAAACAACCCCTACTTGTCCCTTAGCCTACATTACAATCCTGAAATTCCTACTTGATCTTAAGTTGAATGTTCTTATATTAGTGGCGTATTCACACTAAGAGCAAGCCTAGATTCATCATATTTTGTATGTGAAATTCTTTGTGAGTGTGAGTGTAATCTCATTTTTATACTCATGTATGTAATATTGTGTATACTTTAAGTGAATATGGCAACTCTCTTGTTATGAGGGAACATGATAGACAAAAGATATGTGAAGAGTTTGATTTCTTGATTAGGTGACTTATAAGTGTTTGCTGATATCATAGAGTCAATTCTTAAGGCTAGTTGGTCTTGAAGTAGTTGTTCATGAGTTTTAATTGTGTTGAATGAGTATAACATGTTGTAAGGAGAACTTGTTATCTATGGTCATTTTAGCCTTAGCTTGAGTAAACAGGTTCAATTGGTGTAGTTTGAGTTAGAGTCTAAGCCATGAGTGTATAGCTTACTCGAGGACGAGTAAGAGTTTAAGTGTGGCTATTGATGTAAGGCTAAAATTTATACATTTTTGCTACCATTCACCTTACATTTGTACTTTAAAGTAGTGTTCTTGAGCTTAAATCATATGCATTATGCTTATGTTGATTGTTTTGATATGTAGAATGGAAAAGTGAAAGAGTTCGAGCACAAATTGGATGCATATGAACTTTGAAGTCTGAGTATAGAAGTCAAAGACGTTGATCCAAAAAAAGTCCGAAGGACAAAGGCCAAGACAAGAGGCATAACGAGACAAAAAAGCCAATAAGGCGCAAAAATGCACTAAGGCCATGTCCGGGGGCGTCACCCTAGTGAAAAAGAAGAATACCTTGCCAAAGTTTCTGCCAAAATGGCCTAAGGAGGGGCTTGGGGCCTCACCCATGGCCTCGTCTCAATCCATTTTTTGGGCCAAGTTTTGTTGGTCCGATTTTTTGAGAGGTATTATGGTCTGAGACTTTTGGGTACTCTATATATACATCCTTAAACATGTTTTTAGTCATTATTCAAGCCTAGAATTGAGAGAGAGAGAAAGAGAGAGGGGGGGGGGGTTGCAAGAACACATTCTATCGATTTTACTTTACTTTTTTGTTCTTTAATCATTGAAACTACCGTTATTCATGAAGCTATTTGCTTTTAATCAATTCATGAGTAGCTAAAATCATAGAATCTAGGTTGTGGTGTGAACATGAAAGTTGACGTTTCATAATCATATGGTTTGATTTCGATTTTCAATATTGAGTTATTTATCTTTCTTGTGTTTAATTGTTTGATTGCTTGATCACCTCTCAAGCACTATCTATGGTGCGTAGATTCAACTAGGAATAGAGAATTTACATACGTAATAAGAAAAGATAGATCTTGGTTATGAACCTTATAGGAAAAAGGAAACAATTCACTAATGTGGATAGGAATATACCCGCTAGCCTTGTCCAGTTGACACAGAAGAGAAATCACATGCACTTCACTATCGACCGACGACCATAAAAATATAGGCGTTAAAAAAAGCTGAGTAGACTTAGAGTTATTGGAAAAACACTCAATAGAACGATTATTAACCTGCAACTAGTAACTCAGGAAATCAATTAAACATATTATTTGACTCAACTGGATTGTCAAACCACCACGATCCGGATCACCTCTCTCAGCTGAATTTCAAAATACTAAACTCCGGCTTGTTTACATTAGCTAGTAGTTTACATTCAAACCAAATCACTCTCAATTGCTTGTTACCTACTGAATAGCTAAAATACGAATTCAACTTAGATAATCAATTCGCCAAATTGCTGTTGGATCCATAGCTGGACTAACCTCCTATATTACCTGTACAACAGTGTGCACTTGCGTGTGTGTTTGGATGTTACACTATCCATCTAAGATAACCTGAATGTCAAAGATGCAAATATATAAATTTTAGCCATACCCTCAAAAAAATAAGGCTAGTGCAATTAGGCTAATAGGTGAAAAACATAAATCAAACAAAACAGAGACAACTACATGACATCATAGTATTTTTGAATATTTTTTTCATTATCTGTGAATTTTAATTGTGAGAGTAGGTTATTAGTCATCATTTTTACCATATTATCTTTTAATGCTTATCAATAGACTTATCTATAATTACTTACACCATAAGAACATAGAACTTAAACTCTAAGGACTAAGATAATTTGACCACATATCCTAGTATATATACGGTATAAAAAATACATCTGTATAAAGATAATATTGAACATTGAATGAACTTTTAAAGTCATTGTCACTATTTCGTGATTAAAAAACTCCACTCTTTTATAAAAGTAGTAGAATGATTCAACAATAAGAAATGTTGTCGACCTCTCAAAATAGTTTACACCACGATAAATAGTTGAAAAATAGTACGTGTCAGAACATATTCATGGTTTTGAAGCTTTGACATAAAATATTTCGTTAAGAGATATCGTTGATGGCTTAGCCCATTCTGGAGTTAATAATTCATTTAGTCACTCAACTATGAACTTTTATCTCAGAAAATTACTCAACTTTAATCTTTATTCTAAAAGTCACTAAATTATAACTGTTTTACTCAGAAAATTATTCAACTTTAATTTTTACTTCAAAAGTCACTCAATTGTAAGTGTTTTACTTACAAAATCACTGAACCTATTTAATTGATTTTTCATTAAAATTTGCTTTCATAGAATTTTTATAAAATTTTTAAAAAATAAAAAGATATTCATTTAATGACCCGCTCCATTTGACCCAACTCTCTAAAAAATATAATATTTATCCTTATTCGTATTTTTTTTAAAAACGAATTTGATTTTACGAGTATCTAAGTTTTGTATTATTAGCTTTTTATGATTTAGCTAATTTATTGTTAGTCAATTTTTTTTAATGACATTTCAAATATCTATTTGTGTTCTTATTTTTGGTTCTTTTATTTACTATCAGTATTTTTTTTTTTATCATTGTTTATGGGCCGCTTAAATAGTGATAATGCAATAACATTTTTTTTTTGAAATGCCATAAAAAAGAGTGATATAAACAACTCATCAATTTGTAGTTAATTAATCAATTCATAATTAAAAAAAAATACGGGTAAGGGTAAAATAAAAAAGTAAATGTTATATTTTTAGCGGGTTGGGTTATTAAATGATTTTAGTGGATATCTTTTTACTTTTTAGAATTTTTGATTTTTAGTAAAAATTTCATGTAATCATATTTTAATGAAAAAATTAATTAAATAGATTGAGTGACTTTGTAAGTAAACACTTATAGTTGAGTGACTTTCTAAGATAAGAGTCCTTAGTTGAGTGACTTTTGAAGTAAAAATCAAAGTTGAATGACTTTTTGAGATAAAAATGCTTAGCTGAGTGATCGTTTGGGATATTAACTCGCTTATTCTGCTTTTGGCAATTCATTTTAGGGGAAACAAGCAAATAATATTGGAGCATAACTTCAGCATAACTTTCATGTAATTGTGCATATTCAATTGTAGTATTACTGCACGTCCTTTAATTGTATAAAGCCAAATATATTTGATAAATTGATCAATAAATATTACATAATATAATTTTTGGTCAATCGACAAAACAGGTGATGGCTCCCAGAGATCACTAAAAATAATTCGTAAAGATTTTTTACTCTGTAAAGTGTTCTGAAAAAAAGATAACCGATAACTTTTATTAAAAGAGTAATTACAATAATCAAACTTTTCTAACTTAAAAACAAGAATTGAAAACTTGTGTAACAGTGTGTTAAGCACTCTTTTATTAGGATGTCCTAATTTTCTATGTCAAGATTGTCGAGATTCTGCCTTATTTGTTTGCTAGCTCAAATTGCATTGGCCTCCTCCAGAGGGCCACTCATAAAGTCCATCTCTATTCTAGTCGCGTGCCAACATCACCCCCATTCTCAAACCCTTCACAAGAAAAGAATAAGAAAAAAATTTCATGAATGTCAAGTTATCTTGACAAAATTTAGACTTAAATATAAAGTTACGCTTAATAGCTGGGACACAGAGAGTATTTGAAATGTGAAATTATTTGTTGAAAGCATTTAACTGAACATGATCAATATGAGTTACAAGAATTTTTTTACCTTTATCCATGGTGATTTGCTCAGTCACAGTGTAGTCATTTGAACATTGAAGATTCTGAGAGTCAATGCTTATATGATGTGATGCGCCTGAATCAACAATCCAAAACGTCAAAGCATAGTATGCCTTGACTTCCAAGTGGTTGTGGAAGCATGAACGACATACATTGAGTATGCCCGATCTGACCACATAGTTGGCAGATTGGACAATTTTATTGAGGAGATGCATTTGGACTCCAATTTGGTGTTGAAAATGATACATTTTGCTGCCTGAAGTTTTGTGGACGCCATGGTTGTCCTTGCCTATTGTTGCGAGGTGCAGAATTGACTAGGGAAGATTTTTGCGCCAGCGCAGCAGTAATGGAGGGTGCTACTTGGTGAGGCTCTTTATGCTTGAGGAAAAACTCTCTATTGAGAAGCTTGTTATACAATTCTTCATACGAGATATGTGCATCTCGCACTTGGATAGCAACAGAAATTGAATCATACTCAGGTCCCAAGCCACTAAGTATTTTGACGGCAAGTTCGCCATCTGGAATGGGAGCTCCTGCGCAGTTGCAAGTTCGTCTGCAACATTCCTGATCTCTTGTAGATACGCAGTCATACTAAGTAGGCATTTGGCAATGAGAATTTTTTTACTTTTTTTCGAAAAATTATTTCACTTTAGTGAAAAAAGTGAAAATAGTAGTGTTTGGCCATAAGAATTATTTCACTTCAATGAAGATTATTTTTGAAAAAGTGAAAACATGTTGTACTTCGTTTTCACTTTTTTCACTCCTATTTTTCTCACAAAATTTTAAAAACAACTCCAATTTATATTCATAGCCAAACACAATACCAATTCCAACTTCAACTCCAACGCCAACTCCAACTCTAATTTTTTTTATTTTCATGGCCAAACATGACCTTATAAAGGAGCCTGGATTAAATTGAATCAGGTGATTGGTGTTATCAACAAAGATAACGTAGTCGTTTGGGTTCACCATGATAGAGAAAAGAAAAAAAATACGAAAAAGATGAGCAGACTATTGATATTCATTGGAGCTTAGAGGGGGTTCTGATACAATAAAGATTCAAGATAGAAACAATTGTGAAAATTTTGATGTTTTTTATAATATGCAAAGGCAATTTAAATACAAGCAAAGAGCAACAATAACTCATATATTATAGGAGAAGTATTCCTAGTGGACCCTAAATAATAAACGTGCAATACTAATTCTATAAGCACTAGGTAACTAATAACTAATAATACTAAATTTGCACAATTAAAGAATGTGCAGTAACACTATAACTGAATATGCAAATAATACAGGGGAGTTATGCGCCAATAAATATCTCTCAATTTTGTAATTTAGAGCGGATATATTTATTAAAAAGTGGTATATATACCTTCGCCGTCTAACAAATGATGCACATTTATCCTTTTTGTTAACAGATTGAACTAAACAAAAGAATTTTAAAACTGATTTTTTTTAAATTTTAAACATATCACGTGACTTTAAAAAATTACCTCACACATTTTCACCCCACTAGACCCAACCCAAATTAAAAAAAATTCAATCTCTATTTTATTCAGACTCGATCCAAGTTTAATTTATAACTAAGTAGAAGAGAAATTGAGTTTTTTCATTTGATCCGGGTCTAGACGGGTAAAGAAATGAGCGAGGCAAACTCACTACAGTAATTAGTCAACTTTTTTAAAGTTATGTGACATCTTCAAAATTTAAAAAAGAAACTAATTTTAACTTTTTTAAATTCAGTAAATATATAAATGAACCAGAGCACACCTTCGTTTCTGGTGATAAATTAAGGTATTTGATTTGGCTTTTTAAGAGAAGAAAAAGTATTTTAAGTATAAACAGAAATTGGAAACTGACAAAAGTTCTTCCCTAAAAATAATTTGTTTTTTTTAGAAACACTGTTAAAAAGATACATTTAGAAATATATACTTTTTAAAAATTTAATATAACACTAATTGCTACTCAAAGTAGATTTATTAAATTATTAATCACTTTAAAGTTTAAAATAGATTGATTTTAAATTTAAACAATTAACCTATTATATAGTTAAAGAAAAGAATGGCTCAGAACTTGACCAATCTACTCGAGTAAGAGGTGGAATCGCAGCTTCAAGATAAACTTTCCTTAAATAGAAAAGGGGCTCATATTGTTTCCTTCCCAAAGCATTGTTAAAATATTTCCTGAAAAGTTGGCACCTATTTGGCTATTTCATGTGAAATAATAATACGATAATCAAATTCACTACTGAATATAATATTTTGAGATTTTGAAACGACCGAACAAGACGAAGATAAAATCGTTTGGTGGTCAAACGAATTGTTAAAAGGAAACGGGGTGAAATAAGTAATTAATGCTAAGGATAAAAAATAAAAATTTATTTTGACATGTTAAAGTGGATTAGTGAAAATGAGTATTTATTCTTGACAAACAATCTTTAGATAAAATCTATGAGATTAATACAATTCTTGACAAACAATCTTTAGATAAAATCTATGAGATTAATACAATTCTTGACAAACAACTGCATTGAATTTCATAGATTTTAAGGAAATCATCATCCAGTTTGAGAAGAGATTTTAGCTAAGTTTCTTCCATAAGACAAGTTGTTCAATCCAACTTCAATCATACTGATGAAGTAAGATTGTGAAGGGTGGGATTGGATAGAGATTGTTTACTAAAATTTCATAAAATCTATAAAGATCAAACATGAACCTAGGGTTCTCGAAGGTTGAAAAATATTTTAATTGTTGTAGTTGTTGATGTCATGTGATCAAAGTCGATGCAAATTTTAAGTATTTAACGGCTGATGAATGCTTGGAGCATATATTTGCTTGGGAGAAGTGTAAGGGATATAGTGCTATGCCCTCGATCCAATCTCTCATTTGATGATTTGAATATGTTTTTATAAATATTATTTGATATAACTATATGACATCTTATATTCTTTTTCATAGTTATATCAAATTGTTTGGTTAATAGGATAAGGTTCTTGATTAAGTTTTGGAACTTGGCATCATGATGGAGATCATGATAATGAGAGTCTTGTTTCTTATAACTTAATCTAAAATTGTTCTTGATCGTAGAATTATTAATTAGGACATTAATGATCTGATTAGATCAATATGTATGTGGTGGTCTTTATAAGATGAAGATTAGTTGATTTCATTAACTAAATCACATACATAGATGATGCATATGGAGATATGATCATTTAACAGACTCACTGGATAATTTCTAATGGTCAGATCCATAAACTGTTACTAGGATATTATCTTGAAGAATGTGATGTAAGAGTTTTCTTTGACCTGAGATCATAATAGTAATTAACAAGTTATTTATTATACTTTGATAGCGGACATCCATGTCCATACGAAAATGGTTGAAAGGATATTGGGTATGATTTAATGCTTGTAGAATTAATGATTGATGCAAGATGGAATCTGTCAACTCTTGGTAATGAGTTTAAGCTCTAAGTTGTCATGTACTCACATCAAGACCTTGGCCAGAGCAATTGAATGAAAGAAGAAAAGAGTTCTTTGGGTCATTCAAAAGTCGATTATAATTTGACATGCACACATAGTTAATAACCTATTGGGATTTGACAGCTAGACCATATCCTAGGGTGATCCGGAGCTATAAGGACATAAAGAAATACTACATTATTCTTCTACAGGTTCTTGCGAATAAATTGTATACTTCATGCTATCCGGTCGTTAAGGAGTGTTGCTAGACGCCAACCTTGATTAGTATATTGATATGAGCAATTTACTGCCGGCTTAGTTTTGAACCTATGGGGTCGCACACTAACGAATGTTCCGGTTTTTGTTAATGGATTAATTATTTTATTGTTTGATAATTAAATTAGAGAATTTAATTAGTCAAGTAAATAACTTATTAGTCCAAATGGAATATTATTATGTTCTTTACTATCATCGAGAATATAATTAATATTGTGAATAAATTAAAATTTTCTATTTAGAATAGAAAATTAAATTATATCTCTTGATTAAAATATATATATGATATATATATATAAATTAAAATATGAACCTATAGAAAAAATTGGAATTGGGATAATTACGCCCTATGGCCACTCGGGCAACTTAATTACGTAAAAACTAACCGACACGACAATTGGGCGCTTGGCAAAGTTAATTACCAGAAAAATAGCAGATTTAAGGGCCTTTCTTCTTCTTCCCTCCTCCTTCTCCTTCTTCTTCTTCTTCTTCTTCTTCTTCTTCTTCTTCTTCTTCTTCTTCTTCTTCTTCTTCTTCTTCTTCTTCTTCTTCTTCCCTCCTCCTCCTTCTTCTCCTCCTTCTCCTTCTCCTTCTCCTTCTCCTTCTCCTTCTCCTTCTTCTTCTTTCGGGCTGCTGCTTGAAATGTGCCGCAAATGTGAACAGTTTCGAACGAATTATTTATCAAAACACTCAAAACATTTAGAGGAGCTCATATCTAAAATTTGGAACAGTTTAGATGAAATTTTAAGTTAGTCGGGATTGAAAAACTTGCAAACCAAATTCTTTAATGGCTATGGATTGTACTTTATTGTGCTTCATTGAAGACGAGGGAGAAATGGGTAATATTTTTGTTGGTAGTGATACTGTGAGGGTTCTCATTTTGGATTTATGCCAGACATGTTTACCTTTGGGAGTGTACTCAAGGCTACAAGTGTTGTGTCATAGTGAAACGTGAGGCAACATGTATGAAATGTGGATGCGAGGATCTCTTTTTTTTTTAAAAAAAGTTTTTATATAGTCAATCCAACCCAAGAGAATTGTCCCAATATCAAGGAACAACAAGGTACTGATGTTGGAACAAAATTTAAGGTTGTAGGAAAGGAAGAAACTTCACATGAAAGGGAATTGACATTGCTTGTTTGCTTGCACATTCTTTGTTAGGATAATTAGTTATTTTGGAACTTGGATGTATCTAGTAATAATAACTCAAAGGGCAATATCTATATATTAAATACATAGTTATACATCATATATACATGTTTATACACCATTTATGTAATATCGATATATCATATATACATTACATGACAATTTATACAATATTGATACACATTTATACACCATTTATACAATATCGACATATTACATAACTATTTATACAATATCGATACACGTTTATACACATATATACAATATCGATACATTACATATACACTAGATAGCTATTTGTACATCATATGTACATGTTTATACACCATTTATACAATATCGATACATATTTATACACCATTTATACAATATTGATACATGTTCATACAATATCGATACACGTTTATACACATTTATACAATATCGATATATTAACATATATACTACATAACTATTCATACATCATATATACATGTTTATACACCATTTATATAATATCGATACACGAGTATACATTATTTATACAATATCGATACATTACATATACCTTCATAACTATTTATGCAATATTGATACATTACATATACCTACATAACTATTTATGCAATATCGATACATTACATATACACTACATAACAATTTGTGAATCATATATACATGTTTATACACCATATATACAATATTGATACATAAAAAAAAGTTGTACGGAAAAAGTTTGAAAAAAAAAAACGAAAAAAGTTTTTTTAATATAGAAAAACGCAGCAAAAAGAAGTTTTTTTTTTTAGGTACTGCAAAAAAGGAAATAAAAAAAAAGGCAGAAAATGACCTAATGGCTATTTTTATTGTAAACAAAAACTTAATTATTTTTATTGTAAACTATTTACTTTTTTTGTATATAATTGAAATTTTCCGTTTGAAATTGGTCAAGTAAAGGAAGCACATGAGACGTGCAGCAGTCTTGGAAGTCCATAAGGATTTGGACTTGCTGCATATGTCCATGGCTTTTCTCTTTTAGTTGGGATTCTTATTTAATATGAAAAATTTACTAAGGAAAACTTTTAAGGTACAATCCAATTTGGAATTGGATGCACTCAACGTGCAGACAAAGAGAATCCATAAAAGGAGTAATGTCACGCATAACCCATTAAGAATGGGACTTGATTTCCAATATAATATTCCCATAAAGTTTAATTATGGTATTAAACTTTTACCATAAGTAAAGGAGAAAGGTTAATAGGCTATATTATTTAAAGGGTGATGGAAAAAAGTTTTCAGAATATAAGTTTTATGAATAAGGATTTTCATTATAACAAGTTTATGAGCAAAGTTTTCATTATGAAAAAGATTTTCATCATGAGAAAAGTTTTGACCATGAAAATAGTTTTCACTACCAGAATAGTTCTTATGTAAACAACACTTTATTGAAAGTGCGTGATTCTTTTTTTTTAAAAAAAATTTGGGGATAGGGAAAGGGGAACGGGGGAGGGATTACAATAGAGTCTAGAACAGTGAAAGATGAAGGGAGGGGGGGGGGGGAGAAAGGGATGAAACTAGCCGAATCCTTCTCTCCAATTTCCCCAAGTTCTTGCTTGGATTGAAGACACATGTCATAGTTTAAAATTAATGGTTGAGATTTAATTAGTTAAATCAAAGTCCTAACCATAGTTATCTACTTTCATATATTTGCTCCTTAAATATTTTTGACAATCCATTATATCTTTCTTAAATATATTAAAATATTTTCTTTCTTTCCTTGCCGGGTTATTAATTTGTTTTTTTCGCTAATGTTTACCATTTCTTAAATAATATTTGCCAAATAAAAATTAAAAATTGTGGCTTGACGTTTTTCTAATTTTCCGAGCAAAACAATATAATCACTCAACTTCAAATTTTCCGTTACTCCCTAAAGGTGTCCATGTTACCTTATAGACACTGTAGCTCTTTTGAATACTCAATTAGAAAAATTAAAATTTTAATAACTAAATTATGAATTACAAAAAAAAAAAAAATACTTAGCAAAAGTTTTTAATATATACTCGTGGTAGTAAAGAAAAGTTTTTAATATTTGTAGTAAAAGATAAAATGGATATTTAAGGAGCAAATATATGAAAGTAAATAACAATGGTTAGGAATTTGATTTGACTAATTAAATCTCAATCATTAATTTAAATTATGACATGTGTCTTCAATCCAAGCAAGAAGTTGGAAAAATTGGATAGAAAGGAAATGGAGAGGAGCCTTCTCCGAACTAGCCCTAACCACTACCTAAATTCAGAAAAGGGATAAGTTGTTTCTTCGAGCCGGTTAAAAGTCACACTGATGACAAAATGCAACTTATAAAGAACTTGGAAGCAAAGTCATCAAAGTGCCAAGATTGCCAAAAGATGATATATACTGCAACTATATAGCCACAATGCAGAAGTCAGCAAGCTAAATTAATCAAGAGTTCATGGTAATACAGAAGGTTTTTCTGTACCAGCTCCCAAGTCCTACAATGTAAAGCATATTCAGTTTAAGTAGTATATGCGAACAAAGTGCAGCCTATTGTAGCAGAAGGCCAAGACCTACACAATCTATACGGATAATATATTAAACACTTATCTAGGACAGAAAATTTTAGCATCTATAACTAACCTGAACCTTTAAAATATCAAGGACCTGAAGCAATTTCAAGAAGTAAGATGTTAAGATATTAAGTTTTACTCAAATGCTAAAAAGTAAAACCTCAAATTAGAATTTTGAATCTAGTGATAGTTTAGGTAAAATGATTTACATCACTTTTTCTGTTCTCAATTTCCTTCCACTACCCAGCTACAACCAGAACCCTTTACCAACCCCTTAGTCTCCATTAGTTTTCGCACTGCTAGAGCATCACTTATTCTTCCAGCTTTAGTATACAAATTTGACAGTGTTACATAGTGTCCTGGATTTTCAGGCTCCATTTCAACTAAATTTTCTGAAGCAAGAACTCCAATGCTCACTTTTTGGTGTGCTAAAGCAGCAGCAAGTACAGAACCCCATATATGCTTGTTTCGCTGAACAGACATTTTCCCTATAAAATCTGTGGAATCTTCAAGCCGACCAGCTCGTGTTAGTAAATCAACAAGTAAAATGTTTCATTCTGGGGTTCAATCCAAATTCCTCCACCATTCTGTGGAAAATATCTAACCCCTCATCAACAAGTCCTGAATGACTGCATGCTGAAAGCACTGAAGAGAATGTCAAAGCATTTGGTTGAACGCTAGAATGACTCATTTTTACGAGGAGATGCAGGGCATCTTGGCCCAAACCATGCATTCCCAACCCACCAATTATTGTATTCCATGACACTATATCTTTATGAGCCAAATGAGAAAATACTGATAAAGCATTTCCAATGCATCCACATTTTGAATACATGCAAATAAGTGCATTCCAAATGGGAATGACATCCCACAAACTACTCCGCAATATATATGCATGAATCTGTTTCCCGTATTTGATGTCTCAAACTGGCAAAACAATCGAAAGAGTGGTCTCGTTAATCTTGATTCCTATAGTCAGCTTTTCCTTGAAATACTCCACAGCCGAGTCTTTCATCCCTAGTTCAGCAAAACCATGAATCATAGAATTCCAAGCAACAACGTCCGTTCTATCCATCAACTCAAAAACATGCATTGCATCTTGGATCCTCCCACATTTAGCATATAGAGTCAGTAATGCAGGTCCAGAAGATCTGTGAAAAGCAAAAGTTGATTCTAGTTTAATCCCCTGTGCACTCCTTAAATCCCCGATAAGCTAGCACGATGCAAGTACACTAGAGAGACAATCTATGTCAGGCCAAACTTCTCTTCTATTTATCATCTCCCTAAAAATATCCAACTCACTAACATGATTTCCAATTCTTGAATAGCCTGATATCAAAGTTGTCCATGATATTATACTTGGTTCTGTGATTAGCTCAAATATTTTCCTAGCCTCATCGCATTGACCCATGCGACAATAAGCATCCATTACCGTGTTCAAAGTTACTACATCCGGCTGACAACCTTCGATACTCATATGCTCCAACATCTCTACTGCCAAATCAAAAAACTCATTATTCACATATCCCGAAATAATCAAATTCCACGCAAGCAAATCCTTTTCTTTCATCGAATCAAATACCCGTTTAGCACTCCGAATATCACCACATTTCGCGTACATACCAATTAAAGAATGACAAACTTGGACATTCCATTCTACACCACATACAACTATATCTCTATGCACTTTTACCCTAATACACGGGCTCGAAAACTTAGCACAAACCCTCAACACTAGAGGAAACACATACCCATCAGGTAAAATTCCATCTAGTTTCATCTCCTTATAAGCATTTACACATTCTTCAATTAACCGGTTACGCGAAAAACACGATATTATGGCAGTCCAGGCAAAAACATTTCTTTGAGACAATTTGTCGAACAGGTTATGGGCACATTTAATATCGTCGCGTTCGGCATATACTTGCATCAGTTTTGTGATGATAAATGGGTTGCGGCTTTGACCATTTACAATAATTTGTTGATGGGTTTGTTTGGTTTGTTCTATTGTTTTGAAATTGCTGCAGGGTTGAAGTAAATTGTTTATATAGAATGTCAAGAATGGTGTTGCATTGGTTGCTGGCACAGAAGAAATTTGCTTGTACAAATTCCATACTCTCATCTACTGAATTTTGCGGACGGTCTGATAATTATAACTTAGATGTTTTCTACTCCACGTATTTTGTAACACAGACAGCCTAATGGAGAATTTTCTATTATGTTACTGGAGCTTATTAGAAGAAGCTCACTTAGCTACAAGGGTGTTCAAAGAAACTCACAAATTATACCAAACTAATAAATCAAAAAGAAACTCACAAATTATACCAAACTAATAAATCAAATCAAACCAAAAATTAGAAAATAAATATGAAGAAATTCAGCTAAACACACACTCAAACTCCATTACTACACTCAATAATCCAGAGGAATAGAGAGCTTTTATTGATAGATGTAGAGAATGAGATTAAAACGGTACAAATGGTAGTTACACCAGCTATTTATAGCTGTGGAATCTAAAATATCTAGTGAACTTCTAGAAGGTTCCTATTCAATGAGCTAACACTCGACTAACTAATCAGCCCTCTCATCATCTAACTAATCACCTAACTAACTCTTAGTAAATACAGTAACAATTAACAGTAAATAATGGAACAGTGAATGGAACAGAATTAGACAGTTAATAACTGAAATGTTGAACTTCAGCTTCATACTTCAACACCCCCCCTCAAGCTGCAGGGTGCAAGATATTGAGCACACTAAGCTTGCCTAGAAGATGAAGATGTTGAGCTTGGCTCAACCCTTTGGTTAACAAATCTGCCAGTTGATGCTATGTAGGAATATAAGTTGTGTTAACCAGGCCTTCTTTGATCTTATCCCTGATGAAATGACAGTTTATTTCAATATGTTTTGTCCTCTCATGAAAGACAGGGTTGGCTGCTAGTTGGATAGCAGATTTGTTATCACTGAGAATGGTAACAGGCTTATGAAGAGGAACCCCCAACTCTTTGAACAAGCCTAACAACCAGGTCACCTCAGCTACTGTAGAAGCCATGCTTCTGTACTAAGCTTCAACTGAGCTTCTGGAAACAGTTTGCGATTTTCTTGGACTTCCAAGATACCAAAGATCACCAAACTTTACCACATAACCTAAGATGGACCTCCTTGTGTTAGGGCACGCAGCCCAATCTGAGTCACACCAACAAGTCAGCACAGTAGCAGGCTTAAGCACACACCTTGGCCAACTGTGCCTTTCAAATACCTTATAACCTTATAGCTGCATCCCAATGAGATTTCTTGGGAGCTTGCATGAACTGACTGAGAGTTTGGACTGCATAACTAATGTCTGATCTGGTAATAGTTGCATATAGGAGCTTACCAATCAATTTTTGATAAGAAGTTATGTCATGAAGAAGGGCATCACCAGTAGTTCCAGTAATCTTATCATAGTCAACTGAGGTGTCACGACCCGAGACTACCCCCTAGTCGTAACCATAAACTAGTCATCATCTATGACCCAAATGGGTCCATGGTACGTCATAACAAGACTAAATAAAATAAGCTTACTATAGTGGAAGACTTTAAATGAACATTGAACAAATAATGAAATAAAACAACTTTACTAATAATTCTAAGAATGTATGAATGACATAAAAAATCATCAAAATCTAACTCTTTGTGTAATGAAGCCTCTACTACTAAGACATGAAGTAAACTGAGACCAAATGTCCTTTTATTGAAAAGAAAGAAGGAAACTCTAAGCTAACTAGAAAACTGAAATAAGACTCTGTATCTCCAAATAATGGGCGAGCTCACCAAATAGCTGAAGTGTAAGCGTCTAGCAGCGATCTTGAGTCGGAGAACCTGAATCTACATCACATGAAAAATATAGTGCAAGACGCAGTCAATATATGAAATGTATCGGTATGTAAGTTATACATATACATATATAACAATAAGTTGAAAATGAACATGGGAACATAAGAGTAGCTTAAAATCATAAGTGGATGCCAAAACATAAATCAAATGGAAGTCTTTTAAACATTATAAACATGTTAAAACTGAAGAGAATCATAAGTCATAGAGTCCACATAAAACTATACATATATAAATAGATATAATAAAATCATAAAAGAACAACTTTGGTGGGAGTTTCTTCTAACTAACATAAACCATGTGAGCTCATGATGCACCAACTTATAATCCTAGTTGGAAAGGGTTCCCCTATACTTGCCAATGTGTAGAACCTATCTATCTATGGATCCATCTACGCCTCTTTGGACAAGTGTTATCTATAATGCAAGTCCGCTCGGTGCTAAATAATCCTCCCAAAAACATATCTATAAAGCTCATATCGTATCATGCAACATATCTTGATGTCAAAACTATCCATACTCATTGATGGCATATCTAGACACCATACTAAGCGTGAACTTACCTTTTGGGAAAATTATTCATAAGCATTGATGGCATACTTAAACACCATTCTACTCATGAGTTTACCATTTGAAAAACTGTTCATATCTTTCTTTCATAAACATATATTTACTTCTATGCATATAACTTAGACGATCATGGTTTGGATCTTCAAACCTGACAGTTTGACAGTGCTTTAGTAAAATGGCCATAACTTTTTACTTTGCTATCTTATTTAGGAGAATCTAGATGATTTGGAAAGATAATTAAAATATCTAATCATTTGGTGGGTCTTGATCTAAAAAATACTTCATAATATAGGATTTATGCTCGTTTAAAGTTGACTATAAAAAGATTCTTCTCAAGAAATAAATCGTTAAGGGATATTTCAACTTGGCTATGAGCTAGGAGTTACTTGAGGACTTAATACATGTTTAAATCACTTATCATACTATCAAAATATGAAGTTTGATTCTACATGTACTTGCAGCATGGTTCTAAGCTTAGATTGGATTTTTTGGGTGTTACAATATCTCCCCCTTGGGAACATTCGTCCTCGTATAAAGACTGGAACTGGACCAATAAAATAATGGAACTCATCTTACTATCATAAGCTGAACATAACTGGATCATATTAAGTTTCTAGAACTTAACTAGGGAATACAAGCATGAACAAATACATGGAAACCAAGCTTCTAAGGGTAACCATGGGAAGAAAACTAATATCTTATGCATATTTTTCTGGAAAGATTAACATCGAGACTGAGGTAAAGAGAAGGCACACCATTAATAATAAAACACAATCGTATCAAGGATCTAAATCTAAAAAGGAACACTCTCTCTACCATTTACCACTAGGCTTTACTCAAGGCTCCACTATCTCCCCCTTGTAGCTCTAAGGTTGGAAATCCTAAGTCTGCGAGGTAGTTGTCACGCCTCAAATTCCATTGGGGCGGACTGACACCCGGAGCCGTTAAGGCCCGAGAGAACCAACCTACGTTCATGTATTTCTTATGCATGTAATTGAGCTAACAAATATGCTGTAGTGTATGGACATGATATATAGGTAAAGTAAACCAGGCAGATGAATACCAAATAGATATACAAGATTTGGCCATTGGGGCCACAACATCAAAAAGATGAACCACTACCATACTGGACTTTATAATGTCTACAAAGCCTCTAAAAAACACATGGACTTAGTTAAGGTCGGGACAAACCCCCGCCTTACACGTCACTGCTATACAATACTAAACATACATATAATTGACTCGGAAAGCCCCGAATCAACCTGGAGCTCACCAATAACCTTTAGATATCCTGTGCTCATATTGGAGAGACCTACTAGCTCCTGTACCTGTAGCATGAAAGGTGGGCCCCGCAAGAGGGACGTCAGTACGAAAGAATGTACTGAGTATATAAGGCTAAAAGTAACTGTATAAAATATAAGAACTCAAATGGAATCAAATTTAAGTGAATAGATAATACTGATAAACCACCTTTACTGTAATCGTGGAACCGTATACATTACATTCATTACTTCCCTTTTTCTTTCTTTACTTTTCTTGTCTTTATAAGGCATGCCATACATATACCCAATTGATCAGCGGTAACATAATCTGGGATCGTCTCTATGCTGGGCTTTAAGCCCCCTCGAGCTGCCACCCATAAATAATAAATCAGGATCATCTCTATGCTGGGCTTTAAGCCCCCTCGAGCTGCCACCCGAACATAACCATATTGAGTTGCTTACTTTATTTAATCTTTGAAGTTGTTATAGTGGTGGTTATAACATTATGGATCCTTTTTGGAACAACAAAAGAGAACATCTGAAATTTGATAGTAAATATATATATTGAGGTGCTTTAGGACATTTTGGAGTGGAAACAATGTCATTAGCTATGTGGACAGTATACGATGCCAAATGATACGGAAAAGAGTAACCTTATATACCTTAAATTCACACCACGTGACTACAACAATTCAGCTCCTTCCTTATATGTTACTCTACAATATAAGTACATAATGGAGTTACATTAAAAGCTAATCACATTATAGGTTTACAAGGCGGTAACTAACTACTTAACGGGTAGTAAAATTTGTCCGACCACCCCAACACATAGTATCTCATTCCAACCTCTTTTATACTTCCACACAATTCTATTCCATCTCCTACACGGCAGCCCACTGCCCCACCACAACAATGCTACCAAAACAGCCCATATGTTGACATAAACGTTACAAACCGATAGGATTACCTACTTAGTTTATCCTTTACATTTCCACTCCAACGAAACTCCATATATTCATCCCATAAGGTCACCCTAATGCCTTCCACAGTAACATACCAAAAATAATCCACAATAGTTCCAAAATTCAGTTTAACATAACAAGAGAATATTCTCTTTTCACTATACCAAACGTTCCGTTTACAAACACGTATAAACATTTTCATCAAGCCATACATACAAGGAACGATTTAGGGGCAGAACCACACTTTAATATACTGAAATTCTATCCTCCTAACTTAATTTCTTCAACACCTTAAGCCCCTATACAAGTTCAAACCACAAGGAAGACAAATTCATTAAAATTAACACAAGTGGACTGCCAACTAATTAAGGGACTACCCTATACATTTTAAACATAACCTACCTGACTTCCACACTTTATTATACATATATTACATTAATATACAAGGGTAAACACTTACCAAGGCTTGCAAAGTGGAAGATTACTCCAAGAACGCTAGGGAAATTTGGGGTGGCTGATTTGGGGTTTGAGAGATGAGAGAGTGTTTTAATTTTTTTGGACTATTTTTAAGAAAATAATGATTGGAAAAATGAACAAAAATGAGCCTTATCTACTCCCTCTTTGAACCGTCTATCTAGCTCATTCTTAGCCAAGTTTTTGGTCCAAAATAGTCCAAGTAGGTGATGCACCTACTTGGCTATATAAGTTGTCCAAAATAGTCCACTTACTTGGGCTAATTCTAGTTGGATCATGTCATGTTTGGACTTAGTTATATTTAGGTGTTGGTCTGGTCATCTTCTTCATTTTATGTACTTAGTTTGGGCCTCAATTGAGTCCATTAATATATGTCCAAATGCAGCCCAATAGCGTAAGTAGGTAATACACCTCTTTGGAACATTTAACTTGGCCCAAATTTGATCCATAACCTTGGGTCCATTAACTTGTTCCATATATCTCAAGTAGGTGAGTCACCTACTAGCTTTATTAAGTCAAGCAAGCACCTCAATAGTTAATTTTATTTTCGGTTCTTAATCACTTTAATTTAACTTACAGCTTGTGTACACTTGGTCACTTTAAACTTTAGATCCAAATACCTACTCACGATCCCGAGTTTAAATAGTTTCATCGACGTTAACTTAGTCATGTCACATTAAAATGTACGGGCAGTTCCTTCCAACCCATCTTATTGTCGCTAGTCATATAGGAAACCGAGTCCATTACCCGTACTATAAGGCTGTATTAAGTGACATATAAGTGGAACTAGTACACGTAGGATACGGGGTGTTACATCCTCCCCCTTAGGAACATTCATCCTCGAATGGTAGTATCATCACTACTCAGCTTAAACGAGTTCAAGCTTAAGTTTAACCTTTATACTACCACATAATACTTATATATATATACTTACTTGTTATTGCTCCAATTCAGCATCTAAGGCTTCCACTTCATTTTCAAATAATTGAGGATACTTATATTTCATTATCTCCTCGGCTTCCCATGTGATTTCCTCTACTTGCTGATTTTTCCAAAGCACTTTTACGGAAGCTACCTCTTTATTTCTTAACTTCTTAACTTGTCGATCCAGAATAGTAATAGGTACTTCTTCATAGGTGAGATCTTCTGTAACTTATATATCTTCAGTAGGAGTAATATGAGATGGATCTCCTATACACTTTTGAAGCATTGAGACGTGAAACACTGGATGAACTCTGGAGAGTTCTTGGGGTAGTTCCAATTCACATGCAACTTGGCCAAATCTTCGGATAATCTTATATGGCCCTATATAACGTGCACTTAGCTTTCCCTTCTTCCCAAGTCTCATTACCCCTTTCATTGGTGACACTTTCAAAAATACCCAATCATCGATAGCAAATTCTAACCCTCTCCTTTTAACATCGGCATATGATTTGTGTCGACTTTGCATTGATCCTAGCCGCTGTTGTATCACCTTAACCCTTTCCATGGCTTGATGAACAAGGTCTGGTCCAAATAAAACAGTCTCACCTACTTCAAACCACCCAATCGGTGACATACACTTTCTCCCGTATAGAGCTTCATAAAGGGCCATCTTGATGCTTGAATGATAACTATTATTGTAGGCGAACTAAATAAGAGGTAAATGATCATCCCAACTACCTTTAAAGTCTAATACACAAGCTCGCAGCATATCTTCAAGTGTCTGTATGGTGCGTTCTGCCTGTCCATCTGTTTGTGGGTGAAAAGTTGTACTTAAATTCACTTGCTTACCCAAACTTCTCTGAAAAGACTTCCAAAAGTTTACAGTAAACTGAGCTCCCCTATCAGATATAATAGAAATTGGAACTCTATCTAGTCGAACTATTTCTTTAATATACAATGTCACATACTTTTCAGCTGTATAAGTAGTCTTAACCGACAGGAAGTGTGCTGACTTGGTAAGTATGTCAACTATCACCCATATCGAATCAAACTTCCGAAGTGTACGAGGCAAACTAGTGATGAAATCCATGTTAATCATGTCCCACTTCTAAACTGGAAGATCTATACATTGCATATACCCTCCAGGCTTCTGATGCTCTACTTTCACCCGTTGACAATTTGGACATTGGGCTACAAATTCAACAATATCCTTCTTTATGTCACCCCACCAATATACTCCTTTCAGATCATGGTACATTTAAGTTGATCCCGAATGGATAGAATACCTGGAATGATGTGCCTCTGCCGTAATCCTTTTCCTTAGCTCATCTACATTAGGTACACATAGTCTATTTTGGCACAGAAGTACTCCTTCTTGCGTAAGCTCAAATTCCTTTGTCATACCTTGCTGTACATTTTCCTTAAGCTATGATAGAATAGGATCTGCATACTGCTTTTCTTTCACTTCAGCTACTAATGAGGATTCGATCACATTTCGCACAACAACTCCTTCATCTGGAGTTTCAAGAAGGAGAACCCCTAAGCTAGCTAATTGATGTAGATCCTTGATTAACCTTTGTCTTTCTGTAAGCTGGCCATAAGTGTTCCCTATTTCCTTACGACTTAATGCATCAACTACCACATTTGCCTTCCCCGGATGATATAAAATATCAATGTCATAATCTTTCAATAGTTCAAGCCACCTCCGCTTCCCTAAATTTAGGTCCTTCTGCTTAAAGATATATTGTAAACTCTTATGGTCGGTATATATGTCAACATGATCCCCATACAAATAGTGGCGCCATCTCTTTAAAGCAAATACCACTGCTGCTAACTCAAGATCATATGTTGGATAATTTTTTTCATGTGGACGCAATTGTCTTGAGGCATAAGCTATCACTTTACCATGCTGCATCAATACACATCCCAAGCCAACTCCTGAAGTATCACAATACACTGCATACCCTTCTGCACCTTCTGGAAGTACCAATACGGGTGTAGTGGTCAGCTTATTCTTTAGATCTTGGAAACTCTTCTCACATGCATTATTCCATTGAAACTTGATTGCCTTGTGTGTTAGCTTTGTTAAAGGTGCAGCAATAGAAGAAAATCCTTCAACAAACCTTCTATAGTAACCTGCCAACCCGAGGAAACTACGAATCTCTGTAGGCGTTGTAGGTCTTGGCCAGTTTTTCACAGCTTCTATCTTTTGAGTATCAACCCTTATTCCTTCATCAGATAAAATATGACCCAAGAATGCTATAGATTTTAACCAAAATTCACATTTAGAGAACTTTGCAAATAACTTACGATCACGAAGAATCTGCAATACCTGTCATAAGTGACTAGCATGGTCCTTTTTTGACCTTGAATAAATAAGAATATCATCTATAAACACTATCGCGAACACGTCTAAAAATGGCTTAAACACTCTATTCATCAGATCCATAAAACTTGTTGGTGCATTTGTTAGCCCGAAGGACATAACTAAAAACTCATAATGATCGTACCGTGTTCGAAAAGCTGTCTTGGGTATATCTCTTTCTCTGACCTTTACTTAATGGTAACCCGACCTCAAGTCATTCTTTGAGAAACATTTAGCACCTTGTAATTGATCAATCAAATCATCAATTCTAGGGAGGGGATATTTATTCTTAATTGTCACCTTATTTAGTTGCCAGTAATTAATACACATTCTCAATATACCATCTTTCTTACATACAAATAGCACTGGTGTACCCCACGGGGACACACTAGGCCTTATGAATCCCTTTTCTAGCAAGTGTTTTAATTGCTCCTTTAACTCCCGTAATTCTGTCTGGGCCATTCTATATGGAGGAATAGAGATAGGTTGAGTATCTGGAATCACATCAATACCAAACTTTATTTATCGTTCTGGAGGTAACCCCGAGAGATCTTTAGGAAATACATCAAGGAATTCATTTACCACTGGAACAGATTGAAGAGTCGGTGGCTCCACATCTGTATCTTTCACCCTTACTAGGTGACATATGTACCCTTTAGATATCATTTTCTTCGCCTTAAGATAAGAAATAAACTTACCTTTTGGTGCTCCAATATTACCCCTCAATTCAAGGACTATCTCTTTTGGGAAATGAAAATGTACCTTCTTTGTTCGGCAATCTACCGTGGCATAACAAGAAGCCAACCAATCCATACCAATTATAACATCAAAATCTACCATTTCTAGTTCGACAAGATCAGCCAACGTATCATGATCACAAACAGTTACTATACAATTATGATAGACTCTTTTAGCTATAATAGACTCGCCAACTGGGGTAGATACTTCAAATGGTTTAACTAATACTTCTGGCATTCTTTCAAATTTTCCAGCAATCAATGGAGTGACATATGATAGTTTAGAGCCCGGATCAATTAATGCATATACATTATGTGAAAAAATGGATAATGTACCTGTAACCACATCAGGAGAGGCCTCCGAATTTTGTCGATCCGCTAAAGCATAGGTACTATTCTGGGCCCCACTAGAACTAGCTGCTCCCTTACTACCTCTACCACGACCAGTAGGCTGTACACCCCTGCCTAGAAAAGGAACCGACGATGATGATGCAACGGCTGATCCCGTAGGTCGTGTCACACTACCCGTATCCCTTTGTGGGCACTCTCTTATCATGTGCGACGACATACCACACCAATAACAAGTATTTGTCCCAATCCAACATGCACCTAAATGAAGCTTTCCACATTGACTACATGGCTGAAGAGAAGGTCTTGATTGACTCATAGTTCCTTGTCCTTGATACCCTGCTATCTGTGAACCTTGAATCTCGCTTCTTGACCCAAATTGGTTGCCCCTAAACCCTTAGAATCGGGGTGGAGCACTTGCTGTAAAGTAGGAAGATGGTGGCCTAGGTGGTCAATTAGAAAATTGAGGCCTGAACTCACTTTGGGATGCCATAAACTGCCCCACAGACCTAGCCCTCTTGGAGTACCCTCTCTCTGGCTCTTGTGTCCTTCTTCTTTGTCTCTGATCTTCCATTTTTTTTTTAAAAGCTTGTATCCTTGCTATATCCATATCTCTATTCAGAGCATTAATAGTACAATCTCTAACCAAACACGGATCCAATCTATCCACATAACGATGAACTCTATCATCCATAGTAGCCACCACATTAGGAGCACACCTAGCCAAAGAGTTAAAACGAAGGTTGTACTCCCTCACACTCATATTACCCTGACGAAGATTTAAAAATTGATCTACAAGAGCCTCTCGGATCTCAAATAGAAGGTAGTGATCAAGAAATGCCATTTTGAACTCTTCCCAACTAGCTGAAGGTGCACCGGTGCCTCTAGATCGTTTCCAATCTTCATACCATAAGATATCCTTCCCTTTTAATCTATACGCTGCAAGCTCAACTATTTCTGTGCCAGATACATGCATAACATCTAAAGCCCTTTGAATTTGGTCCATGAAGTCTTGTGGGTCTTCATTAAGATCTGACCTGGTAAATGTGGGAGGATCTAATTTAAGGAAATCCTGTGTCCGAACACTAGCTTCTATATCTGCACCGGTGGTACCTATAGTTGGACCAGCTTGTCCTTGATCGTGTGCAATAATAATACCAGTCAACAATTGCACCACATTCTTTAAATCTTGCTCAGTAGCATTAATAGGTGATTCTGAGGGTACTCCTCTCCTCCTTAATTCTTCTGGGGATGGTGGAGTAAAAGAAATCCTTGATGCAAACTCATCCTGAGTCTCACTTTGATTAGCTTGTCTAGGTGGTGACTTGCTGGTCCTTTCTCCGGTAGCCATATCCACTTGCTTACTTCTATTCTTACTCCTTCTTGTAATCGTCATCTTCACTATATAATTTTTTTTTATTTAAGGTTAAATACATCATTAGCTCTATCGCACGATCTAAGAAAGAAAGAAAAAAAAACAAATCCTAAATGTTCCGTAGCCTCTTACTTATAGATATGGTTCATAACACACCCATAAGCAAGACTCTACATAGACACGACTTTGTAGACTCCCTAGGACGACCCGCTCTGATACCACTTTTGTCACGCCTCAAATCCCATTGGGGCGGACTGGCACCCAGAGCCGTTAAGTCCCGAGAGAACCAACCTACGTTCATGTATTTCTTATGCATGTAATTGAGCTAACAAATATGCTGCAGTATATGGACATGATATATCGATAAAGTAAACCAGGCAGATGAATACCAAATAGATATACAAGACTTGACCGTTGGGGCCACAACATCAAAAAGATGAACCACTACCATGTTGGACTTTATAATGTCTACAAAGCCTCTAAAAAAACACATAGACTTAGTTAAGGTCGGGACAAACACCCGTCTTACATGTCACTGCTATACAATACCAAAAATACATACAACTGACTCGAAAAGCCCCGAATCAACCTGGAGCTCACCAATAACCTTTAGATATCCTGTGCTCCTATTGGAGAGACCTACTAGCTCCTGTACCTGTAGCATGAAAGGTGGGTCCCGTAAGAGGGACGTACGAAAGAATGTACTGAGTATATAAGGCTAAAAGTAACTGTATAAAATATAAGAACTTAAATGGAATCAAATACAAGTGAATAGATAATACTGATAAACCACCTTTACTGTAATCGTGGAACCGTATACATTACATTCATTACTTCCCTTTTTCTTTCTTTACTTTTCTTGTCTTTATAAGGCATGCCATACATATACCCAACTGATCAGTGGTAACATAATCTGGGATCGTCTCTATGCTGGGCTTTAAGCCCCCTCGAGCTGCCACCCATAAATAATAAATTGGGATCGTCTCTATGCTGGGCTTTAAGCTCCCTCGAGCTGCCACCCGAACATAACCATATTGAGTTGCTTACTTTATTTAATCTTTGAAGTTGTTATAGTGGTGGTTATAACATTATGGATCCTTTTTGGAACAACAAAAGAGAACATCTGAAATTTGATAGTAAATATATATATTGAGGTACTTTAGAACATTTCGAAGTGGAAACAAGTTCATTAGCTATGTGGACATTATACGATGCCAAAGGATACGGAAAAGAGTAACCTTACATACCTTAAATTCACACTACGTGACTACAACAATTCAGCTCCTTCCTTATGTGTTACTCTACAATATAAGTACATAATGGAGTTACATTAAAAGCTAATCACATTATAGGTTTACAAGGCGGTAACTAACTACTTAACGGGAAGTAAAATTTGTTCGACCACTCCAACACATAGTATCTCATTCCAACCTCTTTTATACTTCCACACAATTCTATTCCATCTCCTACACGGCTGCCCACTGCCTCATCACAACAATGCCACCAAAACAGCCCATATGTTGACATAAACGTTACAAACCTATAGGATTACCTACCTAGTTTATCCTTTATATTTCCACTCCAACGAAATTCCATATATTCATCCCATAAGTTCACCCTAATGCCTTCTACAGTAACATACCAAAAACAGTCCACAATAGTTCCAAAATTCAGTTTAACATAACAAGAGAATATTCTCTTTTCACTATACCAAACGTTCCGTTTACAAACACGTATAAACATTTTCATCAAGCCATACATACAAGGAACGATTTAGGGGCAGAACCACACTTTAATATACTGAAATTCTATCCTCCTAACTTAATTTCTTCAACACCTTAAGCCCCTATACAAGTTCAAACCACAAGGAACACAAATTCATTAAAACTAACACAAGTGGACTGCCAACTAATTAAGGGACTACCCTATACATTTTAAACATAACCTACCTGACTTCCACACTTTATTATACATATATTACATTAATATACAAGGGTAAACACTTACTAAGGCTTTCAAAGTGGAAGATTAGTCCAAGAACCCTAGGGAAATTTGGGACGGCTGATTTGGGGTTTGAGAGAGGAGAGAGTGTTTTAATTTTTCTGGACTGTTTTTCAGCAAAGAATGAATGGAAAAATGAAGAGCCTTATCTACTCCCTCTTTGAACCGTCTATCTAGCTCATTCTTAGCCAAGTTTTTGGTCCAAAATAGTCCAAGTAGGTGACGCACCTACTTGGCTATATAAGTTATCCAAAACAGTCCACTTACTTGGGCTAATTCTAGTTGAATCATGTCATGTTGGGCCTTAGTTATATTTAGGTGTTGGGCTGGTAATCTTCTTCATTTTATGTACTTAGTTTGGGCCTCAATTGAGTCCATTAATATATGTCCAAATACAGCCTAATAGCGTAAGTAAGTAATACACTTCTTTGGAACATTTAACTTGGCCCAAATCTAATCCATAACCTTGGGTCCATTAACTTGGTCCATATATCTCAAGTAGGTGAATCACCTACTAGCTTCATTAAGTCAAGCAAGCACCTCAATAGTTAATTTTATTTTCGGTTCTTAATCCCTTTAATTTAACTTACAACTTGTGTACACTTGGTCACTTTAAACTTTAGATCCAAATACCTACTCATGATCCCAAGTTTAAATAGTTGCATCGATGTTAACTTAGTCGTGTCGCATTAAAATATACGGGTAGTTCCTTCCAACCCATCTTACCGTCGCTAGTCATATAGGAAATCGAGTTCATTACCCGTACTATAAGGTTGTATTAAGTGACATATAAGTGGAACTAATACATGTAGGATACGGGTGTTACAGTTGTCTCCTACAATCACCTTAGCTTCTCACATACTCTACTATGATAGGTCATTACTAGTCACATCTTACACTTATAACTCATCTACATACAAAGAAAACAAGCAACGTACTTTTCTTGATCTCGCTAGTTGGTCAAGGCATAGAAACGGTTCTTAGCAGCATCTGTCAGAATCTTAACCTTATATCCTCCATTACTCTTCTTTGCTGAAGGAAAATCTCTCATAATATGACCTATCTGACTGCACTTGTAGCATCCATCCTTTCTATAACGACACACACCTAGATGAGACTTACCATACTTCTTGCAAGCTGGATATAGTGTGAATTGGGAACCTACTGCTTTGAAATCTTTCTCATTCTTTGGTTTGAACAACTTCTTATGATGGAATGATTGATCTTCATTTCCAGTCCTTTGCTGGCTATCCTCAAAATTGGCCATCTTGGCCCTCTTACTTTGTTGTTCTCCTCTGTACTTCAACTTTTCCTCTTTTATCTGTTGAGCATGAGTCATAAACCTTGAAATATCCATGTCCCTAATAAGCATGGCCATCATACACTCCTTCACCAAGTTTGAAACTCCTGATGTAAACTTGCTCATCCTAGATCTTGGCTCAAGTACCATCTCTACGGCATAACGAGACAACTGGGTGAATTTCAAACCATACTCCTTCACTGATATAGATCCTTCCTTCAAGTTCATAAACTCCTCGGCTTTTCCCTCCCTCAACTCTCTTGAAAAGAACCAATCAAGAAAAGCATCAACAAAAACTTCCCAAACTGCAAGAGCTGCATTTCTTCCGCGACTATCTTTCCACTGAATAAAACATAAATGAGCCACATCCTTAAGTTGATAGGAAGTCAACTCTACACTTTCAACCCCATTAATCTGTATAACCTGAAGAATCTTCTTCATTTCATCAATGAAGTTCTGGGGTTCTTCTTCAACCTTTGAACCGAAAAACTCAGGTGAATTCATACGAACAAAGACCTTAAGTCGGGTAGCAGCTGACACCCCATTTAGGTGAGGAGGTATTGCTATCTGGTGATTCACTTGAGTTGTCATAGCCTGAGCCAATATCTGAATGACATTATGAAACTCGGCATTTGAAATCTCATCAATCGGAGGCTGATTCACTAGAGCTGGAGGATTACCATTCTGACTATTTATTCGTCCATTATTTCTCTGTGGTGGTATGATCTAAGACGCATAAAGCACGAGTTAGAATAGATACTTAGAATTAAACTCTATCGCACGAAAATAGATCATAAAAGAAAGAAAATATTCCTAAATGCTTAGTAGCCTCCTGATTATAAGTGTGGTGTACAACACACCCATAAGCAAGACTCTACTAGACAAGAAGACTTCATAGACACCCAAGGGCATTTGAACTCTGGGCTCTGATACCAAGTTTTTCATGACCCGAGACTACCCCTTAGTCGTAACCATAAACTAGTCATCATCTATGACCTAAATGGGTCCTTGGTACGTCATAACAAGACTAAATAAAATAATCTTACTACAACGGAAGACTTTAAATGAACATTGAACATATAATGAAATAAAACAACTTTACTAATAATTCTAAGAATGTTTGAATAACATCAAAAATCATCAAAATCTAACTCTTTTCTAATGAACCCTCTACTACTAAGACATGAATTAAACTGAGACCAAATGTCCTTTTATTAAAAAGAAAGAAGGAAACTCTAATCTAACTAGAAAACTGAAATAAGACTCTGCATCTTCAAATGATGGGAGAGCTCACCAAATAGCTAAAGTGTAGATGCTACCGAACATCTAACAGTGATCTTGAGTCTGAGAACCTGGATCTATATCACATTAAAAATATAGTACAAGTCGCAGTCAATACATGGAATGTATTGGTATGCAAGTTATACATATACATATATAACAATAAGTTGAAACTGAACATAAGAACATAAGAGTAGCTTAAAATCATAAGTGGATGCCAAAACATAAATCAAACGAAAGTCTTTTAAAACATTATAAACATGTTAAAAATGAAGATAATATTGTAGTGAGCTTGATATTCCATTGCCTAGAAGCTTGCTTTAGGCCATCTATGGACTTAAGAAATTTGCACACCTTAGTTTCTCCTGGTTTTCTTAATCCTTCAGGTATGTCCATATACACCTCCTCATCTAAATCACCTTGAAGGAAGGCATTATATACATCCATCTGAAATAAGTTCCACCCTTTGGGGATAGCTAGGCATTGCCACATCTCACTGTTACCATCTTGGAAATAGGAGAAAAAGTATCATGATAATCCAAGCCTTCTTGCTGACTATAACCTTTTGCAACTAGTATGGCTTTGTATCTTTCAATTTCACCATTTGCTTGATATTTGATCTTATACACCCATTTTGAACCAACTATGTTTTTACCATCTGGTAGATCCACTATGGACCATTTGTTGTTATCTTTAAGAGATTTAATCTCCAATTATATAGCCTCTATCCACTTTTGTTCCTTGGTTGCTTCTTTAAAACTTCCAGGTTCCACAAGAGCATTAAATTTGGACAAATAACACTGATATTGAGTATTGGTGTGATCATAAGAGAGATGGTTAGCTCGTGGATGTCTAGTGCTACTCTGACCTTTTCCTTTGCCTTGAATGATGTAGTCCTTCAACCAAGTAGGAGACTTGGTAAATCTAGTGCATCTCCTGATAGATGGAGCTTTAGTCTCAGGTATTATTGATGTCTCAGCCTCAGATGGAGAGGATATACTAGTAGGACCTGCATGTGTTCCTTCTGACACATTTACTTCAAGGAGTAAGTCACTTTCCTCTGGCATTGATGTGGGAATAGTCTGAAAGGATAAAGCAGGTGATTGATCACATGTTGCTTCCTATGGTAGATGATCCTCTCTAACCATTAGCTCCAAGGGCGATCAATGAAGAGAATCATATTGGAAATGATGTCCTGTTGCTGTAGTATCAAAAGGAAATACCTCCTCCTGAAAAATCACATCTCTACTGACAAAGAACTTGTTAGTATTAATGTATAAAAGCATATATCTCTTTTGGAATTCTGAATACCCCATTAAAACACCTGGGATAGATCTGGCTGAAAATTTATCTCCTTTGGGTAGGCTTGTAGCATAGTATAAGCAACCTATAACCTTCAAATAATTCAGCATGTGTTGTTTGGAATGCAAGAGTTCATAAGAACTTTTGTTATCAATAGCTGAGGAAGGCATTTTGTTCATTGACTAAACTACAGCCTTAATACAATAGCCCCAAGAACCGATAGGTAAATGTGACTGAAACCTGATAGCTCTTGCCATGTTAAGAATTTGTCTATATTTTCTTTCTACAATACCATTCTGCTGTGGTGTGTAAGGACAACTACTTTGCTGTAATATACCTAGACTTCAAAATAGTTCAGTACATTCAGAGTTAAAAAATTCTCTACCATTAACTGATCTAACAAGCTTGATGTGAGAACTGAACTGAGACTTCACCAAGAAGAGGAAATTTTTAATGGAAACAATAGTTTTAGATTTCAGTTGTAACAGTTGTACCCATACAAATCTACTATTGTCATCCACAATTGTTAGGAAATAGTACTTCTTACCTACAGTAGGAACTTTATATGGCCCCCAGATATCCATATGAACAATATCAAATATTGCAACTGCTCTAGACATGCTATTAGGAAAGAAAAGTCTAGCCTGTTTTGCTAATGGACATATTGGACAATCATTTACTACATCACTATCCTTGTTGCAGTCTAGCAAGTTTAGGTGCTTCACTTTCTGTACAGTCACTCTTGTAGTCAACTTTTTGTGAGCATTTATTTCTACCTGCTTCTTTATTTCAAATTTACTTCTGAATATGTACAATCCATCATTCTCTTCACCAATTCCCTTCACCCTGCCACTGAAGAGGTCTTGAAAGACACAAAAATTAGTTTAGAAGGATACAAAACAAGAGAGTTCTTTAGTGATCTTAGAGACTGACAACAAGTTAAACTCGAAGTCCGATACAAACAAAACATGTTTTACTGCTTCATTGTCAAACACTAGTGCTTCACCGATGTGTGTAACTTCCACTTTATCATCTGTGGGTAAATATACTTGATCTTTTTGATGCTTGGTTAGATAATGTATGTTATTCAACAATGCTTTATGAAAAGTGACATGATGTGATGCACTAGAATCCACTATCTAGTCTTATGTATAAGTGTGTGACATGAGATAAGTAGCAATACCTGACATGTTGACCTGTTTAGTTTCCTTTACATCTTTGTTCAGCATGCCTAAGATTTGCGTGTATTCTTCTTCAGTAAATGCTTGTCCTTTTGCCAAAAAGGACACCCTGTAGCACCTGCATTACTTACATCATGAATAGTTGAAGCTTCCTAGTATGATCATAGGATCCACCAATGATGTTATTAGCTGAAAAATGCCTTCCAAAACTAGATTGAGCATTGGTCTGACTAGCATGACCATAGCTTGTTGAACTGCCATGTTGTGTAGAAGTAGAACCTCTGTAGTAACCACTACCATCTATCTTCCTCTTTTGGTTCCAATCCAGTGGATATCCAATCAACTTGTAACAATTCTCCTTGGTATGGCCAGTGAAGTGACAATATTCACACTTTCTTCATTTCTACTACTCTCTTCCTTAATTTCTAGGCATACTTTTATTCACATTTATGACAATTTAGTCTGATTTCTCAACTACACTGGTCACATTTGCTGAATGTTGAATTTCATTTTCTATAATCATAACATATGCTTGGTTCAAAGTTGGAGTAACTCCCTTTAACATAATCTGTCTTTTTGCTTGGTCATAAGACTCATTCAAGCCACTTAAAAACTGAATTAACCTCATTTGGGATAAGTGATCTACATATTACCTTGACCTAGGACAACCACTGCTAGGTGCTGGTATAATAATATTAAACTCACTCCATAAGGTTTTCAAATTAGTAAAATACTGTGAGACAGAATCAGTACCTTGAGAAAGTGTGGTTATTTCCCTATAGAGTTGATAGATGCGCATTCGATTAACTTTATCAAATCTCTCCTTCAAGTCCTCCTAAACTGAGTATGCACTGGTAGCATAGACAATACCACTGAGTAGTTCTTCACAGACTACATTCGTCAACCATGACATCACAATAGCATTACATGTCTCCCGTTGTTCATAATAATCATCATTGTATAACTCCTTAGTATATGCTCTTGTAACAAAATCATATTTCCTCTTCCCAAGCAATGCAATTTGCATTGATCGACTCCAGATCCTATAATTCTCAGATCCAGTCAACTTAATGGGAATTAACACAGCTCCTGTGACATCTGATGAACCAATGTATAGAGGATCATTTTGATCAATCTTCAAGGGAGGCATTGTCGTGAAACTAAGATCAACTAACACCAAAAAAACAGAGATTTAAACACCTCTATAACAAGGTATAAAATTCTATCAAACACCTTCTCTACACAGTCACAATCGACTGCTCTAATGTTCTCTGCACAACTATGATCGACCTCTCTACACAACCATGATCGACTTCTCTGATTCCATGAAGAAATTCAGCTAAACACACACTCAAACTCCATTACTACACTCAGATAATGCATTGAAATAGAGAGCTTTTATTGATAGATGAAGAGAATGAGAGAAAAACTATACAAATGGTAGTTACACCAGCTATTTATAGCTATGGAATCTATAATATCTAGTGAGCTTCTAGAAGGTTCCTATATAGCTCATCAGTGAGCTAACACTCAACTAACTAACCAACCAGCTCATCATCTAACTAATCACCTAGCTATCTCTTAATAAATGCAGTAACAATTAACAGTAATTGATGGAACAGTGAATGGAACAGAATTAGACAGTTAATAACTGAAATGTTGAACTTCATCTTCATACTTCAAATAAATAAATAATAATAATGATTTGAGTGCTATCAAATCAAATCAACTTAATATGTTATTAATGTATTTCGCTTTGAAATTAGCACTTTAAGAATGAGGAAAAGACAATTTTGCCCAACACCGTCTTTCATTATACTCCCTTCGTTCATTTTTACTTGTCACATTTTGACTTGACACACCCATTAAGAAAATAATTATTAACATGACTATTTTACCATAAAATTACTATTAATTGGTGTTTACTATTGTGTCTTAAAATTAGTTTGGAGAATAAGAAATTAAACTAATATTAAGGGTAAAATAGAAAAAATAATTATTTTTTCTTGATATATCAAAAATGACAAGTAAAAATGGAAATTCAATTAGGAAATAATTGACAAGTAAAAGCGAATGGAGGGAGTATTAGCATAAATGGGCACAAGCTGATGTGAATATTATGATTGTCAAAATATTTTCTCGAAAAAGAGGATGTTTTTAGAGTATGTCCATTTGGAATTAGCACTTATGATGAAAAGAAAAGTTTTCCCTTGATTGTCTTTCACTATATTAGCATATATAGGCATAAGTTGATCCGAACACAGTGATTGTCAAAATGTTTTCTCGAAAAAGAGGATGTTTATAGAGTATGTTGATTTGGAATTAGCACTTTAATTATGAAGAAAGATAATTTTGTCCTTGCTCGTATTTCATTATATTTGCAAAGATGGGCACAAACTGATTTGAGCCCCACAATTATCAAAACACTCGAAAAAAAGATATTTTAAAGTCAATTTGGAATTAGCACTTTTATAATGAGGAAAAGACAAGTTTGCCCATGATTTTTTTTTTCTTTCACTATAGTAGAAATAAAAGTTACTCCTAGTAAAGAAAACGTGGTGAAGGAGAATATTATTTCTTGGCGAAATCCATCGATGACTCTCTAAAGTTGACATCAACTTTCACTTAGACATTTCAACTAGGCTTTGTTCATTTTAAACATCTCATGTAGGATTTCATTGTGTCATTTTGACACTTTTCGCTGACATGACAAATTGAGTGTAATACGTCATTAATGGCGCGTGAAAAATTTATTTTAATCCATTTTTATTTTATTTTCCCATCTTCTTTCCCAATTTTCAGCCATCATTTTCTCAGATTTAAACTCCTTTAATGGTGAAATACATTCGATGGTGCCATGGAAGAAGGAGCAGATTCCAGCTGCAGAAATTTTGCCAAGCTTAAATCACTTCTTCATCCTCGATTTAGTTTTCTTTAGTTTGAGAAAAAAAAAACTGACACAAATTTAAAGAAAAAAGGAGGCAAAATTTGAAAATTTGGGGAAAAATAAGAAGTTCAGATTGGTGGGGAAAATTTATTATTTTGAAAATTTTAGTCACAACCACAAGTAGAAAAAATTGAAGAAAGATTGTAATTTAATTCTACATTCTTCAAATTTTTATCAGTCATTTTCTTTACTTTTCAGATTGTTGTTAGGAATAATTTGGAAAAGAATTTCAAATGAGTTTTTTTATTATAAGAGATTGAGAATGTTTCGGGATATGATGGTATAAAAGATGAATGTGCGGGGGGGGGGGGGGGGGGAAGAGAACATATGTGTTACAAGGGGACTAGAGAGGGGGAGGGGGTGCCTACAAAAATATAAAATGCCACATGTCATGAATTAACTAGTTACTTTATTAAGTATTTTTGATCTTTACTTTTTTTTAAATTTTTGTGTGTGTGTATAATGATGTGGACAATTAAAATGAGTCGGCAAGATTTAATTAGCCAATCAATCCACGTCGTGGGGGGGGGGGGGGGAGGGAAGAGAACATATGTGTTACAAGGGGACTAGAGAGGGGGAGGGGGTGCCTACAAAAATATAAAATGCCACATGTCATGAATTAACTAGTTACTTTATTAAGTATTTTGATCTTTACTTTTTTTTAATTTTTTTTTTGTGTGTATAATGATGTGGACAATTAAAATGAGTCGGCAAGATTTAATTAGCCAATCAATCCACGTCGTAGGAAGTGCTTGTTAATAATGTGTCTGAGATTTTGAAAAGTTGGTGCGCAAAGTGTCAAAATGACACTGTTGAACTCTCCTATGGATTCTTAAAATGAACAAGGCCTACTTGAGGTGTCTAAATAAAAAGTTGTGACAACTTTTGGGGATCGTCGATGGATTTCACACCTTATTTCTTAGTCTTCTGATATGGAAGAAATGTCAAGTGATCGATGGATGCAGAAAGATTGCAGAATTATCCTTTAACTATGGTTAAAATACCCTAATTGATAAAATAAATCAACTCATTAAATTGTTAAGTAGTACGTGGTCAAAATTTAAAACTCCATGGCTCTTGTATATAAATACAAAAATTATAAATACAATATTCTGATACATATTTCAATACTCAACTTTCTAAATGATGTACTAACGTGTTAATTACATTAATAACACGCTAAACTGTATAATTGAGCCATGAAACATATGCATGGCTGTAGTTGTGGCGACAAGTTGGGCATGTGATCTCTCGACTCATCCAAGTTGAAATGCAGTTTAAAACTCCATGGCTTTTTTTTTTTGGTAATTAGAAATTTTATTAATCACCAAAAAGTGGCAAATTACAAATCAAAGCTAGCTCTACTATACTAGCTATATCATCAGATGCAACTAAACATGCTGCCTAAAAAACTATAAGATAATTAAAAACTACATTGATCCAATACTTCTTTAACTTGGGCAGTAGCTCTTACGTAGCATACACAAGCAATCCTCCTTGCTAGAACCTCCTGTGATATCAGTTTTCTCAAACATCGGGGTATTCCTCTCATGCCATAGTTCATGAGTATATTCAGTATAGACTAGCTTCAATACCTGAGTATGCTTGCTTCTTCATTTTGTCAGATGGATTATCCATTGTTTTATTAAACTCCATGTAGTACATGATAGATTAGACAGAGCTAACCATTGTTGCAATCTTCCCCATAAGGCCTGAGCATACATACATTCTCCAAATAAGTGATCTCTTATTTCATCCTCTTGCTTACACATTACACATAAAAGTTGGACAGGTAATTTCCATTTCAATAATCTGTCAATTGTGAGAAATATGTTCTGCAGTTGTAGCCAAGTAGTAAAGATAGCTTTAGGTCAAGCTGAATTATGGCATATGAGACCTCTCCATTCTACTTTAGGAAATCTGCCCTGGAGCTCAGTATATGTTTTCTTGATGAAACTCTTCTTGCCTAAATTGGCTTGGTTCAAGATATGTAGTTGAGTTTTTGCTCCTAGAATCTTCTTAACCATCCAAAAAGCCTGACGTGGAACTCTGAGATCTGACATGTTTTTCCCCTTGATGTAATAGATATGTATCCACTTGATCCACAACTTTTCCTACTTCTCCTCCGCATCCCAACACATTTTAAGGATAGCTGCCTTGTTCCATAGTTTGAGGTTCAGCAAATTCAAACCCCCAGTAGTCTTAGGAGTGCATATTTTATCCTAAGCAATAAATGCCCTCTTAGTGATAGCATTAGTCCCTGGCTGTAATGACCCTTCTGCCATTACGGGTAAGTCTCTTGTTCAAAAATTTGGATTAAGATTTTCTACGGATTTGAAGTTATAAATTTCAGGTTAGTCTAGTCTTGGATAAAATTTGAGCAAGGTGTGGTCTAGGAAAATTTTACAATGGATTGGTTAAATATGATAGTGTTTATATTGATTTCTAATTAGCTAAGATGATAAGGAACACATAGGACTTTTTAGAATTGAATTTGAGTAAGTAGAACTTCTGAAATTGATCTTATCATAAAATAGATTGTTCGTGATATCTTGGATTTAAGGTGTGTTGTGAAAAAGGGAAATTTTGGAGATAAATGGACATTTTTCCTCTTTTGTGTTGCTATAGTGACGTGCCTGTATCTATAGCGTTTTGCTCAAAAGCAGAATAATTCCTGCTATAACGACCGGTCAATGCAGTCAAGTGTCTCTACAACAACGTTTATTTTTCTAAAAAGCATCTTAGGGCTTTAGCAGTGGCGATTTGGGAGAAAATACTTGGTTTTTCATCACTTTTCTCTGTTAAGGTGAGGAATTCATCCTCGTTAAGTAGTAAATTGATAATCTAGCTCTATAATTGCTAGTTTACATATTGTGGAGAAGGTTAAGGGCTTGTCTTAGTTGGTTTTCTAGTGCAAGAGAGTAATTTAGGTATAAGATCATTGGATTTTGATTAATGATCGTTAAATTACCCTTGCGTGTTGTTAATTCACTAAATTATTCACAAAATTGGTAGTTTTAGGTGAATTATGGTAAAAAAAATGCCCTAAAATGGGGAGGGAATGATCATGAACTTGACCTTAGGGGTTGGGAATGAGTTATAATCCCCAATGGGGTAGGTCATTGCATTGATTATGTGTTTTGTATGTATTTCTATACCGAAAACAAGCAAAAATTGCATGAAAAGGAAAGGCTCCGACTTAGTTGATTCGTGCAAGCATGGTTTGAGGTAGGTGATGGTTACTTAGTTTAATCCAATTTGTATTATATGTGCATGTTAACTGTGTCTTAGTATTGCTTGTTGATGCATGTTGTTTAAGTGTGACCACATTTCACTCAACTTGTATGTAAGCTTGTGACTATTATAAGTGTTGGTTGTTATCATTGTGTTATGTGATTTTCTCATATTTAATTGTTGATTGTGGAATGTTTCGGTATTTAGACAATCTCGCGTGATATTGGTGGAATAAGGTTGGCAGGCACTTGTGTCTGGAATTTAGTACATGGACAGAACTTGTCCCATGTAGGTCATGAGTAGTGGGCGATCATAAGACCCTTGGCGTGTATGTACAAGGTACAGGTGAGATTGATGGTTCCATGAGTGAACCAAGAGTTATATATGTTTTTGTATTTGGTGCTTTGACTTGACTTGACTGAAATATCTTATTGACATCCTTTGACTTGTTACTAAGGTTACTAAAATTGCTCTAAGTGTTACTTGTTGTATTAAGGTGTAGTAGAGGTGAGCATGTATTAACTTGTTATACTGTGTTATGGTTAAGTGTTCATATATCTTATCTTGGGTTGGCCAAATGATCCTACCAATACATCATTGTTTTCTTGTGTACTGATACTACACATGCTCTTACTTTTGTTGAGTGCAACGCATATTCCAGCGGCTCTTGCGAGACCTTAGTTGTGATGCTAGCGTGTGATTAGGATTCAAGGGTGAGCAGTATCTTCTAGGCTACCATGGATTCTTCTTGATGATATAGTCGTTTGTTTGGACTTATGAACTTTTATTTAGTTTTAGGGTTGCATCTCCTTCTTGACAATCTTTAGTAGTTTTGGTACAGACAACTTTCAGATCCTAGAGATGAGTATTTGTTAAGTATAATGTTCCACATTTTTAGTTTTGCTTTTAAATATTGAATATCTTTTCAAACTATTAATGGAATAGTTCTTTTATTTTTCTTGAACTGTTGGTTAATGCTATTGGGGTAATTAATTCTCCCACGAGCGAATGGGGTGGGTGCCACTCACTTCTATTTGGGTCGTGATGCTGACCAAATATAACTCCTACAATAAGCTTGTATTGCTTTCATCACCTTGGCAGGTATCATAAACAATTGAGCCCAATATGCTTGAACCCCAAAGATCACTGATCTAACTGCGTAAGAGAGTTTTTTGGCTATCCATGAAGATACTTTAGCAACTATCTGATCAATTAGTGGTTGCCATTGCAAGAGAGTGAGCTTGTTTGTAGATAAGGTCACCCCAAGGTATCTGAATGGAAGATCTCCATAACTATAACCAAGATTCATTTGAATTTGAATGTTCTCTGCATCTGATACTCCTCCAAAATACAAGGCAGTTTTTGACAAGTTTGCTTGAAGCCCTAAAGTAGATGTAAATATGCTGAACTTCTCATGCAACAGTGTGACTGATGTAAGATCCCCTCTAGAGAATAATAATAAATCATCTGTAAAGCTCAAGTGTGTGATCTTGAGCCTAGAACAGAGAGAGTGATATTTAAACTACTTATGTAGTTCAAGTGTATTCAGATTCCTACTCAAGTACTCTATTACCATTGCAAAGAGAAAAGCGTATATGAGATCCCCTTGACTGAGACCTCTTACAACTTCAAATGGGGTAGTAAGTGCTCTATTAATCATGAAAGAATAAGTCACCGTGGTCACACATTGCATAACCCAACTAATAAACTTTATAGGGGAGCCTAAACCTGGCATCACTTGTTCTAAAAACTTCCAATCCGCAAAGTCATAAGCTTTTTGAATATTCACCTTGATCATACATCTTGGTGAGACATGTTTCTTACTATAAGACTTGACAAGTTCATGAGTTTTTATTATATTGTTAGCTACTTTCCACCCTGTTATAAAATGAACTTAAGTTTCTGAGATCACAGTTGCTATCACATGATGAATTTTGTTAGCAAGCACCTTAGCTATCAACTTGTACATGACTGTACAACAAGCTATGAGCCTATATTGTTTAACACTAGTAGGATTAGGTACCTTAGGTAATAGTATTACTATAGTACAATTGACTGCCTTGAACAATTTACTTATGGTAAAAAAATTCTTTCACAACTGCATTCACATCATGTTGCATCACTGACCAAACTTTCTTGAAGAACTTAGCATTATATCCATCCACTCCAGGGGCCTTGTCATCCTCAATAAAATATAAGCATGCATAAAACTCTTTATCAACCACTTCTGCACACAGGGATAATTGCTGAATATGGCTCACGGTTGGAACCCTCTTCATGATAACCTTACTCATTACAGTAGTATTGACTATAGCTGTGCCCATGAGAAATTTATAGAATGGGATTATTTCATCAGTAATAGCTGTAGGCTCCACCAGTTTCTCCCTAGTGTCTGTGATAAGTTCAACTATGTAACACCCCGTACTTTATAACCTCACTTGATACCTTGGGATCATACCTACATAGGTGTTGAGATGCCATGCATATGTGTTTTATAGTGTCATTGGTGAAACATTTGATATCGGACGTAACATGTGCGATTAGATCGTCGTAGGAGGTGTGTTGTGATTTCGTGGAGCATTTGGGTAATAACTCGTATACATTCTAACCTCATTTGGTGAATTTAAGTCATGTTTACTTGATGGTTAAGATCACTAAGTAAGTATTTGGTAGTGTTTTGATAAGGGATTGGACGATACGTAAACGTTCGATTAGTGGCCGGAATTTTCAGCAAAATGCTGAAACTTGCGCCACTACCCTGTTTCAGGGGTGTGGCGCAAGACACCTGCAGCCCAAAACTTCAGAGAAGTCTGAAATCTTGCGCCACTACCCTGTTTCAGGGGTGTGGCGCAAGGCACAAAAATTATGCCCTTTCCGGCGTCGTTTCGTAACACAATTCTACGACGATTTCTCGATGGTTTCTTTTGGTTCTTTGGAGTTATTTGAGCATTGTTAAAGCTTCAAACACTTCAATATACTCCTACATACTCCTACATGAGCAAATCATGAAATGTGAATAGTGATCCAAAATGTTCAATGAAGCCAAGGGCGACTAGAATTCCAATTTTTGCGATCGAAAGGACGAATGAGAAATGTTTAAAAGAATATTGTCGTGACATTATGGAATTATGTAAACATGAGAGATATGGTGAATAATGCATGAAACTTGTTGGGTTAAATGGATATGTCTTCTTGGGCCAAATTAAGGCCCAAAAGTGGAAGAAATCCATGGCCCAAATGGGTCAAAAGACCCATTCTTCCATTTGACCTTCTAGACACATTATTAAATGCCAAGACTTGGATAAGGACAACATGAGAGGCCTATATAAAGGTTCAAATCAGATTTTTATTGTACAAAACCTCTCATGCCTTTAAAACATTTTTCTCAACATTTCTCATTTCCAAACCCTAAAGCAAATAAACCCTAAGGCATATTTGGACAAGATCATCATATTCCAAGCTTTGGTAAGTGTTTATTTTCATGGATTAACATATTATATGCATGGTAGATGATGTATATTATGCTAGTTGTGTTGGCAAAATGATGAATAGTGTATTTTTGCCTTTGGTGCAAGATGTGTCATCTTGGTGATTTGAATTTGAATTAGGCCTTGTGCCTTTGATGAAAAAGCATGGTATGGACAAAATATGAACATGTATGGTGTTATTTTTGGTATAAAACTTGTTCTTGTCTAAAAGTGGAAATTATGGGATTTTGGCCGATATGTGTTATGAGTTGAATTAAGGTGCTTTGATGGGTTATTTGTGATATGTGATGAATAAGAAAGTGTAAAGGAGAAGTATTGTGGTGGAATGTATTAATTTTCATGTATTGGTCAATGTTGGGAATATTATGGAATTTTTGAAATAATAGTATGCTCAAAGGTTTTGTCAAGGGGAAATGACATGTTTAAAGGCAAACATGTAACTCATTGACATAGTATGCATTTGTAAAGTGATTGGTGGTTAATGTGAATTTTGTTATGTATTTATGTTGTAGAGTGACACATAAAGAAGGAGAGGGATTGTTATATACGCATCGAAGGTTGTATATTCGTATTCGTATTGTGAATCCAAGGTATGCAAGGTTACTTTGTCCGTATCATTCTACGGCCAATAGTGTTCACATTGACATTTCTCTAGTTCTATTCCAAAATATACTAAGGTATTCCATATGCAATTATCTATGGTCATTTTCTTATATTTCCTACTCAATTGAATAATTCCTCATATATATACATATATATATCCCTCAAGTCACTCTTATCCATCTCTTGGCATTAAATGCATGGTTGATTTGGTCAAATGGAAGATTGGAAGAATGGGTCAACTTGTTATATTGGGCCATGTCTTATTTTTCATTTTGGGCTTCATATTTGGGCCCAATAATACAAGATTTATTAAATGCCCACATTTCAATATAAAATTCATCAATTCTCTCATGCTTTCATTTTTCCATCAATGTACATGTAGTCGTATTAGTTCGGCAACATACGCAGTGTTACACCTCCCACGAGGGTCTAATCCCATGTACTAGGCCCAATATCAATTATCTCATCAATATTTTGACTCTCAACACTTGAATAACCGTTGTTCAACATCGTTAAGTAGGGTTGGGAAGGTACGGGGTGTTACAACATGACTTTAGGAGAAATCTATTTCTTTATTCTTTGTCATGCGTTCATGGCTTTGTATAACTCAAAAACTTCTTATTCACTCTCTCACAGATGGTGAGCACGCATTCATCCATGGCTAGAGATTCAGAGACCAAGCCTTTGGTGTGCAGTAAGAGTAGAGTTCAAGGTTGAGGTCGGATCAAAATGTCCATACTAGTTAAAAGTCAGGTTAGAGTTGCCTCTTCAGGTTCTAGAGTTGTTAGTGGTGGTAGGTCAAGTGATTTAGATGGGTCGAGGCCAGTACAGACATCACCAGTGATCGTACCTATGCTTGGGGATTGTTTGGTTTGAGTGTTGGGTTTTCTTTAGAGGGTGGCTCCTATTCTGGTTCAGTATTCTACTTCAAGGCGTCAGACTCCAAATGTACATGTGACCACTACTAGTTCTCCTAGTGTTGATGAGATATTGTCAGGGATTGCTCCACATACAGTGACCTTACCCTTTATGTCCATGAAAGAATAGATTAGATTTGTAGAGTTCATGATGATAAATCCTCCTCTATTCAATGGAGATACTAGGGTTGATGCTTATATGTTTTCACTTGGTTATAGTGAGAGGTTGCACATGTTAGGTTTGGTGGATTCTAATGGAGTAGACTTCACTTTCTTTCAGTTTTTTGGGTCAGCTAGCCAGTGGTGGAGGATCTTTGCAGAGAGTAGACCGGTTGGATCACCTCCTCTTTAGTGGGATCAGTTTGCTTGAGTGTTTTCAGAGAAGTTTGTGTGGAGATATGAGATGCTTGCGAGCCGAAATACCCAAAGATTTGATAGCCATAGCGATACGCATGATGGAGGTCAGGATATTTATAGTTATGCTTGGAGAGGGTTAGATCATGGTGGTCGTTTGGGTTTTTCAGGTCTAGTTCAATGGGCTTTGACATCTTTGAGTTGCTTCTTATGTGGGGATCTTTGGCACTATAGGAGATGTTGCCTAAATGTTAGGCGGAGAGATGCTTCACCAGTTACTCCATGAGATGACAGATCCTAGTATCGTGTTTCACAGAATAGACTCAAGGCAGGAGATTCTGATACAATAGCCACATGTATGATTCTTGGTGGCCTTTGTTATGCCTTAACGGTGTTTAACTGTGGTTCTACGTTCTTCTATGTGTTTGTTTATTCAAAAATAAGTCTTGATATGATTTTGTGTGTTTTGCTGGAGCTGTTGATATTTCCTACCCATAGATGTTTCCTTAATGGTGGATCTAGTGTACCGATCCTATGTCGTGACTCGCTTAGAGGGCATAACGGGATTTAGGCCTGATTTCTTAGGTATTGAGGATTTTGGTATTTTGGATATGGTGTCCTTGATGATTATGTTATGGATTAGTGGTGGATCGGGTGTACCGACATGTTGGGACTCGTTCAGAGTATATCACTGGATTTGATTTGATCTCTTTTGAATATTATAGATTTTAGTGTATTTGAGTATGATATTTTTGACAGTTATGTTGTGGAATAGTGGTAGATTAATTCTGGATTTTAGCGCCTTTAGATTAATTAAATGGATTGGTCTCGTAGTTTGGCATTTTGGATTGTAGTATGCCTAGCGATACTCATTAGTGGTAGACCCTGTGATAGCCTAGATTTATGGTTTGATTGATTCACAAGGATTGCGAGTAAACGATTCTAGTGATATAAGGGAAGATTTCAGGCATTTGGGCCTCACAATTTGTTACTCCTTTAGAATTTGGCCTTTGCTTGCGAAAATACACTAATTGGTATTGAGATGCTCTTCGATTAGATTTGAAAGATTTCAACTCATGGGATGTTTGCTTTTGATTTGGAAAGATTTCGAAAGGAAAAGGGTACCTAGTTGTGACATTTGTTACTCTTGTAGCTAGTGGCTTAGTGGAATATTTTGCTCATAGACTTTTATTTGAGTATGTGTGATTCTCCATTAACCTTGTGTTAAAGAATGTGGAATAAGAATTGAGCCGGTCTGAGTTGTACCTTATTAGTCCACGACTTTTGTGTTAAAGAATCTGAATGGAAATAGAGTTAAGGAAAAATATAAGGATTTCTTTTTGTGCATGGGGAAATTTGATACATTCAAAACTAACCTATGGGTTGAGTTAGAAATTTAAAGTCCTGATTTTTGTGGTTCATTGTAGCTAGTGTAGAGTCTAGCCGTGATTCTCCTGATATTTGATTTGTGACTTGGGCATCCATCAGAGAGGTATCGTGATTGGTGTGCTTCTGCAATAGGTTCATTGTCTCTGATGTGATAGGTTGCTTATGTGTACGAGATCAAAAAGACTCTTTATTCTACCAGGTTGTTGAGGATTTTGGGTTTTGTGATGGCTTTTAGTTATCGGGGTTTGCATGGGTCTTTGTGATGAGTAGTGTGAGAATATTATGCTATTTATGTGTTTATGTCTATGGTATATAGAGTTTTATGGTGCTTGTGGATTACCTCAAAGGGATTGAATATGAGGGTGTGATAATAGATTAGAGTTTTGGTGTGCTGAGTGTGGCTTGTATGTGTTTTGTGTGATAGTATCTGCCTTAGGTTGGTTGATTCAGTGTTTTGGTGGGTAGTTATGTGATTTATGAGTCCCTTGGTTTTTTGTGGGTGCGAGGGTGATTTCTGGTCTTGTGGTTGTAGCCTATGCTTATGGTGCCCTGGTCAGGTTTAGATACTCGAGCATGGTTGGAACCTCTATTGTGTTAGACTCAGTTCATGAGTTTAGAGAATGTTCGTTGTTATAGAGATTTGGCTTCATTGAGAATCTTGTCCTTTGTTGCTTGTGTTATGACCAGGTGAGTCCTTATGTGATAAATTTCTGGTTCTATGGTGAGACCAGTAGTCCTATGGTTTTGACTCCGAATTGGAGTGCTTGTGTGATATTTCTCTAGGGTATTTTTTCCATCATGTGCTTGTGTTGATCTTTCTTGCTTGTACATTCGAGGACGAACGTGAATCTTAGTGGTGGATAAATGATCCTTATTTTTTAATTTTAGAATTTTTTGTATTTTGACTATTTTGTCCTTCCTAGTGTCGCTTTGTATTATTTTTGAGTTGTGGGGATGGTTGACACAGTTCCCGAGGTGATCAAAAATGTGTTGGTCGAATTTGAGGCTTTAAAAATTAATAGTTGACTTTGGTGAACATTTCTTGATCTGAGTGTCGGATGGAAAAACGGACTACGCCAGCATATTTGGAATGTTGATTTTGGGTTAGTAGCATAGTTGGTTTGGTTTCATGGCTTTTGGATCTTATTTCGAACCTTCATTTGGAAAATAGTAAAATTGGGTCTCAGGGCTAATTTGTTAAAACAATCCTTTTTCAGAAATCCGACATCGCCATTAAGTCTGGAAAGTCAAAATTAGCCTAGTAGCATTATTGATTTATTTTTGTGGGGTCCCTAACGAATCGAATAAATCTCGAGGGTTCTTTCAGAGAGGTTTTTTAACTTGTGCAATTGCTAATTTAATTTATTTTCTTGTCCAAGGCCTTCTTCATCGTAATCGCGACCTACCCTGTCATGTTCACGAAGCAATGCCTTTCTTCCCTTCGCTTTTGCTATAACCACATCGCATTAGCGAAGAGCAAGTTTTCGCTTCATTGTGATAGCGATAGTGGGTAACGCGATCGCGACATGTAACTAGTAGGTCGAGTTGGTTTCCTTCTTCTCGTTCATGGCTAATGCTCGCGTTCACGAAGGTACAGGTCAGGGCAACCTCAGGATAGAGACCAAGGGCCCGCGATCGAGAAGGACAACAGACTTGGACAGTTTATTAAGTCCATTTTCTGCCGCAATTCACATGTTCACCATTTTTGGACTTCTAGAGCTCGAATTAAGGGGATTTTGAGATTTCTTTCGTAGGTGAGTTTCTATATCTTTATTTCATTGATTCCCAATGATTTTTTCACAAATCCATCTTTAAATCTTGATTTCAAAGTGGATTTTTGGGGTTTTGCTAGTGTGGTTTTTCTTAGATTTGGACCTCGTTTTCAACTCATTTTTGGATGGGTTTTCAACTATAGATTCCTTTAACCTTGTGGAATGTATTTTTAAAATAAAATTATGGTTTTACCCCTTTGTTTGCAAAATCCATTTTCGAGGTCCGTCCTTGACCCATTTTAAATATGGTCAATATGGGTATCAACAATTTCCTTTTGACGTGTTGATGACATATTTGACACGATTGGATGCATTTGGTGTTGATTCGAGATAGTTGGGCTTCTGGTTGAGGTTTTGGACTGTGTTTGGGCTTGCGGGTCTTCATTTAAGGCAAGTTGAGTTGTACCTTGACTTTTTCCAAAGTGATTATGTGTTGTATGCCTATTGGTTGGTAAATGTGATTTGTTTAGGATTGGGGGTCCCACTTAGGTGAAATAGCGAGCATCTATGCGAGTAATAGAGTCTTTGGTGGATTATAGTTAGATTATTGCTTACTTTAGAGCTTGAATCTTGTTTAGGGGACTCTATTTTGATGATTGAGGATTAATGACTTTTAGAGATTACTTAAGTATAAATGGGTTTGTAATAGTTATGATACTTGTAGTATGGAACAAGCAAGGGTTAGGTAGTCTCGCGTTATATCAATATTTGGGATTGTTGATATTTATCATCATCTGCCTAAGTGGGGGCTTATGTGCATATTATTATTGATTTAAGAGTATATATATGGTGGCGATGCCTGAGTGGGGGCTTGAGTGGTTATTGTTGGATGTAATTGTGCATTTAATTGCAATATTTATTATTATATCGTCGAGTAAGGGCTTTACTTGATAATGTTGGTCATGTTTAAGCATTTAATGCCTTATGCATTATTATGTCGCCCGAATGGTGGCTTGACTTGATATCATTGGCCTTATCTGCGCCTTCGAAATGCCATATCTATTATTGTGTCATCCGAGTGGGCACTTGACTTGACATTATAGGCCTTATCTAAGTATTTTATTGCATATTCATTATAGTGATGCCTGAGAGTGGGCTTGTATTATATTGATGACTTCATGACCATTTATTCTGTTGGTACCAAATGGAAACTGATATCATGAATTCTTGATACATTGAGTTGATTCTGAGCTCACCTATGCATGTATTGAATGGATTCTGATCTTGATACTTATCGGTTGTGAGCATTACATCCTCATATCACGCATACATATTCATGAGACATTGGTACTAGTGAGACATTCTAATTTTGTAAGAAAATGAGATACTTTATAAAATGCCTATACCGAGGTATGTGTCGGTAAGGTTGATATGAGACATTTATGAGATATTGGGGTAACCTTGATCCGTGAACATTAGTCGGAGAGGTGGATTGAGATTATGAAAAGTATATGGGTTGCAAACCCCTTATGGGTCCTACCTGGTAGTTACGAGCTCAGTGGGTGTATACAAAAAGTTATGCGATAACTGTCAAGACATACATCATCATCCCATCATCATCACTATATTGCATTTCATCATTTGAATTGTACTGGCATTCCTTGGTATGCTTTAGTATCGTGTTAGCATTTACTCTTGTACCGTATTTTCGTGTTAGATCCTTGTTTGTGATATTATGTTTGAGCATTCATTTCACTTTATTACATTACCTTACTTCATCATATATTGGTTCAGAGGTTGTTGTGTTATCATACTTAGCGTATAATACTGGTTTGATCTAAGATAGATGGGTAGAACCTTTTGGGTAGCCTGAGATACACCCTTATATATACACACTCCCTGTTGCTATCTCATAGTATTGGTAAATAATAATTGAATTAAGCATGTTATAGCATATTGTGAGTCATATTCATAAGTGAATCCCCTTGTGGTTGAATATAATGATTAGTGTTGACTCACCTGGATTAGTGTGCCTACCCTGTATTTGGTTTACCTATTAACTATTGTTTTGGGTTACCCTGGTAGGATAAAGTAATGTGATTTTGGTGGGTCATAGAATGATTGGATAAACCTTAGGTAGTTGGAGTGGTGGTTCTCACCATATCTTGGGATTAGGGTCGGTTATCGACGATACTTGCTAAGTATATGTGATTTCGAACTAACTCTTGCTTCCTTTTTTTTTTCTTATTTTTCTGCACCTTGTACAGGTATTGGCCCGAGTAGCAGATTATAGATCATTTTTATCTGGGGTTGGCATTGTGGAGATCGAGGTAGTGGCTGATGGATCTTTAGGACTTCTCGAATCTCTCACTACTTATGTCTTATGATTTTATTCGCATCTAAGACATCCTAGAATATTATTATTCCAATTCTTGTATTTAGAGGCTTGTAATAGTGACAACCTGACCTGGGATGTATCTTTGAGACTTGTGTTTCATTTGTATTTATATATGGGATTATTATGTTTTTCTTCCGCTTCTCCTTCCTTAATTTGTATTCTTTTGGGATGAGTTAGGCTTACTTGTCCGAAGGGTTTGACATGTGCCGTCACGTGCCCATTTTGGGTCGTGACATTTACTCTTACATGTAACATGTGTAAATAATTCATTTGGACCAATGGTCACAGATGGATGTTGTGCATTTTTCACTACCCGATTTCTCAGGTCATATGACACCTACCATAACCCACCAGTAGGTAAGCCAACTTGTAGTCCGGAACAGCTAGTAATGGACTATGAAGAGAAACAAAGAAATTAGCAAAAAATAATCAAATAAAGAGACTAATATAAGGATGAAACCCCAAGACCTGGTGAAGTTATTACAAGAGCTTCTAATACAATAGTAGTATAAAGCAAAATACAGTATAAATATAAGTACAAGTTGTCTCTAAAATACAAAATAGAGATCAGTCTAATCAATAAGAGGGAGAGCAGGAATACTCCAAAAATCAGGAGCTCACCCTAAATCTGCGATCCATGAATACTCTGCACGATGCACACATCAATGGCAAGAACTCGTACTATGATCTATAGGCTGCAGAAGTGTAGTATGAGTACCAAACACGTGGTACTCAGTAGGCATCGGCCAACTGAGCTCCAAAGATAATGTAATCATAAATAACAGGTAAAGTAGAAATGTAAACTACAAGCAACTATCCAGGAAACCAATCATAATAGTGCTAATGGAGCAATAGGGATAAACTATCCAATTCTAACAGTATACATGGGCCAAAGTGCAATACCATATATCACTAGCCAATATATAATTGAAGAGTGAAAGAAGTATAAATCGTAGTAACACTAGGCCAAAAGATACATATACAATATGAATAGATAAGGAAAAGAGGGATATACAACAATACCATGCATATATATATATATATATATATATATATATAAATATATACCTATAGGACTAAGCTTAAGGTAATAACCTGAGGGAGCCTACCTAACTTCTCGAGGATCATGGCCAAGTAAGGGAGCTAATACTAGCATCATCGAGCCTCTAACCAAAGTGTGAATAAGAATGAGGTAACTTAACAATAATATAACTCACCGAAATTGAGAAAAGGAATCAGAAACGTAACAACAATCTCAAGTACCAGTCCATAACCCTCCTGCCATGAACTAACCATTATAATCAACAATAAAATAAACACCTAGTCCGGACAAATAATAACCTAACCAGTCCCCCATAAGCCCAGAAGGTTCAGTCAAACACTCAACAAACAACAACCATAACATGTACCTATACAACCTCAAGAAGACCGATAGATACAGGCGCCGAACAATTCTACTAGTGATAGGCAATACATATGAATGAATGAATTCATCATAAAATTGTAATACCATATCCAATCTGTGAGCCATAATGTACCAAGTGTATACACTCCTCCAGCTCAGTAGCTCGCAAAGGAAGGACCTACGGAAACCATCCTTCTCCGCCATTGCGGCTCACAGACGAAGGGGCCCTTAGGGGATGAAAGATATTCGTATACACTGCCTTGTACCAAACCAGGACTTCCAATAACCATCATAATCAATCTACTCTGTCCAGTACCGGAGATATATATATATAATAAGTGTACGGACTCAAACCGTGACTTAAAGAGTGTAAATTTGTAAATTCATTGCCCGAGATCAATTTCAAGACTAAATAGACATAATAATGTAGAAAGAGTCGAAATCTCCGTTGATCGAAGTAAATAGTAGTGGTAAAAGAGCAGATTAATGGTGAACCAGTATCAACCTCGGTCTAATTTCTAGAATATCATATTCAGTTTCAAAAGTTCATAATTTATTAAATAAGGTGATACGATTTCCATTGTAAAAGAAACTATTTTAAAAGTAAAAAGTGGGAATAAATCTCTTTTTAGAAAGCAGTAGTATAATTAAAGATTTGGTTGGAATCATACCACTAAGTGAGCATAAATGTACCTAAAAGTATGCATGCCATCACCAGTATCCACACAATACAACCATAAGCACCTAAGCATCTATAAACTAGAATCACATCCTTTTAAGGATAGGATACTCACCTGGAGTCCAACTGGTATCATTACCATGGCGTCGGACCCAACAATACATAACTAGTATAATAATATCACCAAAATCCGGAGAACTATTGCCCAAGCCACTAAGAAAAATGGTAAGTCTTATGCTAAAGGATCATTAACATCGATCTATGGTTAATATGTCTATAATCAAGGATAATATGGTTCTAGGACCATAACGGGTATTCTATGCTAAGGTTCGGATCACATTTCTATCCCAAATTCTCTGATTAAAATAAGTCATGATATACTAGTCATAATTCCATCCTATAATCCTCATCTAGCATGCAATCTATACATAACACCATCTCATAGAAAAAATTAGGCCAAAGCCTACCTCGATGCGGAAGCGTAATCTCGAATCGCCCATGAATTGCTCTTCTTTGCTCCACAATCTCGAAATGTCATCACGCTATCAAAATTATAATCTATATGTTAATAGGAGTAAAATGATACCCATATTGCTATATAAAACTCTAAGCCTAAAATTTGGTAAAAAATGGGCCCATGAGACACGCTAACGAAATCCCAAAATTGAATCTGTCACGAGGTCCCTCGAAGGACAAGGAATGTGTGCTCAAAAGTTGAGAACAAATGGAGTATAAATCGAGGCTCGAATCAGCCCCTAATATTTGAGAATTTAAGACCTAAATTCGAGGGATTTACAAGGTAAAGAGTGGAATTCAACGGGAATAAATAATGGGAAATGATCAAGGGATGTTAAATCAACTTACCTTAGCCTCAAGGATTATTTCCCACACTCTCCCACATCCCAAGATCCTGAATTAGGGCTTGGAAATGAATAAGAAATTAGGAAAACACCTATATACTACCCAGGGACTTGGCCTTCGCGAAGGTTGCGAACGCGATGACTAAGGAGAAATGCCCTTCGCGAACGTGGTTAGGGAATCGCGAATGCGAATGTAAAGAGATTAAGCTATCACAAACATGATAGAGGGCTCACGAACAAGATGGTCAGGAGTTTAACCCTTCCCAAACGCTTCTCGAATTTCACGAATGCAAAGAGTAACTGAAGGTTGCACCAGATACTGTGAACCAACAATTTGAATAAGTCCTCATGGACTTTGATCGGGGGTTTGGAATTTGTTTGGAATCCTGTGCACACAAACAAAATATGATACCATACCAAATTTGACATTTTGGACTCAACAGAACCATCTAAACTTTCATCCGAGATCATTTCTATTAAATATGGATCCCACACCTAGTTCTATTTTTCACCAAATCTACCTAAAAGCTCAAAACAAGTCCAGAAGCCCCGAAATCCAAACCAAGGGTCTCTTTAGCCTAAAATCAACATTTCGGAGCTGATTGCATTGTTGGAATTCCCATCCAAGTTTGTTTACTAGGATTTTTGATCCAAGACTAATTCCTTGATATCGATAACTCCAAAATAGGGAATTGAGCCTTAAACCCAAACAAATTATCCTATGACCGAACCGACAGTTCCGTTAAGTCATAAATGACTTGTAGCCACTTTGGGAAGGCTTGAAACATTGCAAACATGTGTAAATTGAGAAAATAACTTGCAAGGTCATCACAATATCCTCCTTTGCTTGAGGTTGTAGATCAGGTTTAGCTGTCTCCCTTGGTAACCAAATAGGTATCAACTTTGGTTGAGGTTAAGGTGGTGAAGGGTTCTTAGATTTGGGTGGAGGTTGTTGCTGAGGTTTCTTTCTTGAACAAGTATGTCCCACTATCATGCATTCTTCACAATAGTCTATTTTCCAGTCAATAGTATAGGTTGTTTAAATATTTGACCCTGTGCATCCATCATTGTAGTCTCATTAGGGATCTGCTAAGTAGAAGCAACCTCAACTAACATCCTTGTATATGATATCCTTGTTTTCTTGGAGGTACACTCATCGACAAACAAAGGTATCCCAATTACACTTCCAATTTGACTAAGAGAATACACCTCCGACAAGTCAAAGGAAATTTAGGAAAGTTCACCCACAAAGGTATTTCTGTAAGGAATTTTGTTTTAAAATCCAGGTGAGGGTTCCATTATTTCAGAATCAATGGCTTGCTATTAATACTATGAGGTCCTGTAAACAGGATCTCCTTCATATCAGACTCTGACTGGAACTTTACCAAGTAATATCTTTCATCATGGTAGTATAATTCAGGTGTAACAACACAAGTCCAAGTTTGAGAAATATATCTTTTCATATAATTGTAACCCATTATGTCCCCAATAACATATAAAATCAATTAATACCTCCATTTAGTTTCCTCCTTCACTTGCTCCGGCTTATTTAATTTTACAACAGAGCTTCCATTAACCAGCTCAGGTGCAATATAATTTAGTGTCATTCCATTGCTAGCCACTCAATTACCAGCGAATAGACTGACCCAAGGGTTTGACTTAGTATCAGCATCAGCTTGTGCTTCCACCTTTCCATTTTTCACCTACTTCCCCTGATACTCTCCTCGATCGACCAACAAAAGAGTGGTCGATGGAACAGTGTTCAATGAAACAGTACGTGCAGAGATATTAGTCCCCAGTGTTGATGAGCGCACTACTCCATGACTTATCTTAGGACTCTAATTTAAGCTTCTATGAGTAGAATTTGAGGTACCTACATGTTTAGAAATTTGCATTCCAGAATTCATCTTTCTTAACATTACTGTATACACTGATGCTTCACTTGCTTGTAGCTGGAGATCCTTCAACTGAGATTCAATGTGTTTCGAGCTTCTCAAGCTTTAGAAATGCATGATTATCTTCTTTCTTGGTCTCCCTGACCATCTCTTACTTGCCATACCCACCACGGTGCAAGATGGCAGTTCCTACATCGAGATCATTTCTCCATGGCTCTTTTATATAAATACAAATTACAAATACAATATTCTGATAGATATTTCAAAACTCAACTTTCTAAATGATGTACTATCTTGTTAATTACATTAATAACACACTAAACTGTATAATTGAGCCATGAAACACATACATGGCTGTAGTTGTGGCGACAAGTTGGGCATGTGATCTCCCGGATCATCCAAGTTGCAATGTACTCACTATGGTACAAGATGTGAGTGGAAGGAATAATCTTTACATATTTCATTGGGCCAAACTCAAACAAACGTATTTGACACGTATTGTCGTTGAAGCCTATGATCTAGGGCACATACAGAAACAAGGCTAGAGTTCTTTGGCAACATCTTTTAATGGCCTATTTCTGCACCACTTTATAGAATAGATAAAATAAATAAATTAGTAGATTTATTACAACACAATTCACCAAAGCTATTATAGCTTGAAGTCCGTGGATGAAAATAAAATGATGAAAATTTGAATCTATTGAAATGAACGACATGGTCAGAAATGAACGAATTATATAACTATTCTTCTAATTAAGAGTGGCGAGTGAATGCATCCATAAAGTCCCCTCCCATTTACATGGAGTATATTGATGCTATGCATCCACTCTAAAAGCCAAACGTTTAGAAAAAGCAAATTAAAAGACTTCACGATAAAATGCACATGAATTCTCAAATTTTTGTTAAGTTCACTTTTATGGTAAGAGATTAGAGGGAATAGGTCAAACAGGTAGATTTCTAAAGGAATTAAGTATTTAAAATTGGGGTTGAGTCGTTTGCTTATGAGCTTGTTATTGTCAAAATTAAGGCAAAATTGTGCTAAAATATAAAGAAAAAAAATATATTTGATCGATAATATAACAAAAATGGTATATATATAAACAAAAAGTATAACAAGAAATATGTTTAAACTATATTTTGAGAGTATATAGATATGACTCTTTTCCGTTGTATTAACTATAGTAGCTCCTAATATTTAATATCTCATACAAAGTATTTTCTTAATTGTATTACTTTTAGAAAAGGTAGTGTCAAATACTCAAGGACACCTCAATGAAATTAGTGACCTATAGCCAAATCTTAAAAAGAAAGGTCTCAAACATATTTAGTATAATTAGTTTCCACATTGCATCTCACATGTATCTCATGCGCCAGACGTGCATCTTATTGGAGAACAATGGTAAAATAACAATAATAATATTTCTATTATTAGCAAATGATACTTATAAATTATAACAGTAATATAATTGCTAATTAACAAAGTAACGATACTGAACTATTTTAGCAGCGTGAAATATTTCCCCAAAATTAAATAAATCTTTCCTAATAAATTAAAGAATATAGGAATCAGCAAAATTATGAATAATAATACCATCAAGTTAAATTAGGGGATTATAAAAGAAGACAAAATAAAAATAATAAAGCAAGGCAAAAGGGGAAGGGAATAACTAGAGAAGAGAGTGAGAGAAATATAAGATGTTAAGTATTGGAGTGTGTTTTTTGCTGGAAAGAAGTGAGGCTATTAATAGAAAAATGACAACCACAAAATCATGCCAGGTGTCAAGGCACTTGTCTTCAAAAGAGCCAAGAAAGTGCCAACACTTTTTTCTTTGTCTACAAGTAAATATTTAGCTTCTAAAATACACTTTTTTGATTGGCTTCTCAAACACACCAAAATAATTATTTTTGAAATAAATATAATATTTTGCCTACACATCTTGTGTATCCCACGTACATCTCATTTGCCGCACGTACATATTGTGTATCCCACGTACATCTCATTTGCCGCACGTACATCTTGTGCATCCATGTGCATCTCATATGTTGCATGTACATCTTGTACATCTGCGTGCATCACATGCGCCACATGTGCATCTTGTGCATTACACATGCATCTCGTATGTCGTACCGCACGTGTATCCTCTGTCAATTGGTAAAAAAATTTAACCAATAGACCTAAGAGTCTTGACTATTGTTTAGGCATAGTTTCTTCTTCTTTCCATTCACTACAGAGTGAAAAAACTTGGAGTTCACTTCACCTTCTATAGACACGTAATTTTTGACGCCCCCCGAGTTTCATTCCATTGTGTCGAGTTAAATTTATTTAATCCTTTATTGAAAATTCAAAGATAGTAACGACTGAATTGGTGTCGTAGGAAAATTCCATTCTTATTTTCATCCATAACAAGTTGAGTATTTAATGATTTATTTTTAGTTTTCATTATTTATTTTTATTTATTTCTTGATCTCCACACAAAAATTCCACCTACACTACCCTACACCCTCACACACCCAATAAATGACCCTTCCCTACCTTCCTAGAAATTACCTCCCTCTTATCCACACTTGACATGTGTCCCTACCCCACCTACCCCCACACACTCCTAACCATTCTAGCCTTCACGTTTTCCCTCTATTCACTCTCATGATATACACAGACAGTAGCAATAACAACAATACGGGTAACAACACTATAGAAAGAGGGGGACAAATGCTATACAGAGAGAAAATGGAGAGCAACCATGAATGCACCTTGAATACACTAACAATGACCTTTCTTCCTCAATTGAAAATCCTCCATTAACACGTACATACATAGCATATGCATACACAAAATTAAAAAAGTGGGGAGGGAAATTCCATCTTCAGATTTTCAGCAGCGTGAAATATATTTCCAAAATTAAATAAGTCTTTCCTAATAAATTAAAAAGATATAAGAATCAACAAACTTATGAATATTAATACCAACAAGTTTAATTAGGGGGATTATAAAAGAAGCAATGATCAAAATAATAAAGCAAGACAAAAGGAGAATGGAATAATGAGAGAAGAGAGTGAGAGGAATATAAGATGTTAAGTATAGGGATGTGTTTTTTTATGGAAGGAATTGAGTCTATTATAGAGAAATGACAACAGCAAAAACATGACATGTGTCAAAGGCATTTGTTTTCAAAAGAGCCAAGAAAGTGTTAACACTTTTTTCTTTGTCTCCAAGTAAACTTAGCTTCTAAAACAACACTTTTTTTTATTAAATTCACAAGCGCACCAAAATAATTCTTTTTATAATAAATAGAATATATTTTGCCTACACATCTTGTGTATCCCACGTACATCTCATGTGTCATATGTGCATCTCATATGTCGCACGTACATCTTGGGCATCCACGTGCATCTTGTGCATCACACGTGTATCTCGTACGCACACGTGTATCATGTGTAAATTAGTAAAAAAAATTAGCCAGTTTCCCTAAGAGTCTTAAATATTGTTCAAGTGTAGTCTCTTCTTCTTACTTTCACTATAGAGTGAAAGAACTTGGAGTTTATTTCACCTTTTGTAGACACATGATTTATGACCCTCCCCGAGATTGGTACCATTGTGTCAAGTTAAATTTATTTAATCCTTTATTAAAAATTCAAAAATAGTAACGAGTGAATTGGTGTCGTAGGAAATCTTATTCCCATCCATAAAAATTTGGGTATTTAATTATTTATTTTTATTTTTTGTTATTTATTTTTATTTATTTATTGATATCCACTCAAAATTTCCACATAAACTATCCTACACCCTCACACACCTAATAAATGACCTCTCCCCACCTTTCTAGAAATTACCTCCCTCTTATCCACTCCTGACACGTGTTCCCTACCCCACCTATCCCCCCACACTTCTCACTCTTCTAACCTTCACGTTTTTCCATTGTTCACTCTCACTATATACAAAGACAGTAGCAATAACAATGATACAAGTAATAATACAATACATAAAGGAAGGCAAACGCTATACAGAGAGAAAACGGTGAGCAACCATGAACGTACCATGAATACACTAACAATGACCTTCCTTCCTCAATTGAAAATTCTCCATTAACACACACATACATAGCCTATACATACATAAAACATAAAAAGCAGGGAGGAAAATTCCATCTTCAGATTTTCAACAGCGAAAAATGTTTCCCCAAAATTAAATAAGTATTTCCTAATAAATTAAAGGATACAAGAACCAGCAAAATTATGAATACTAATACCAACAAGTTAAATTAGGAGATTATAAAAGAATCCAAAATTAAAATAATAAAGCAAGGCAAAAGGAGAAGGGAATAATGAGAGAAGAGAGTGAGACAAATATAAGATTTTAAGTATTGGGGTGTGTTTTTTGCTGGAAGGAATTGAGTTTATTAATAGAGAAATGGCAACCACAAAAACATGACAGGTGTCAAAGCACTTGTCTTGAAAAGAGCCAAGAAAGTGCCAACACTTTTTTCTTTGTCTCCAAGTAAAAATTTAGCTTCTAAAATATACTTTTTTGATTGACTTCTCAAACACACCAAAATAATTCTTTTTGAAATAAATATAACATTTTGCCTACACATCTTGTGTATCCCACGTACATCTCATGTGTCACATGTACATCTTGTGCATCCAGGTACATATCATATGTCATACGTACATCTTATGCATCCCATGCGCCACATGTGAATCTTGTGCATTATATGTGCATCTCATGTGCCGTGCCGCACGTGTATCTTGTGTCAATTAGTAAAAATATTATCCAATTGCCCTAAAAATCTTGAATATTGTTCAGGTGTAGTCTCTTCTTCTTATCTTTCACTACAGAGTGAAAGAACTTGGAGTTCACTTCACCTTCTATAAACACGTAATTTTTTATCCTCCCCGAGTTTTGTACCATAGTGTCGAATTAAATTTATTTAATCCTTTATTGAAAATTCAAAAATAGTAACGAGTGAATTAGTGTCGTAGGGAAATTTCATTCTTATTATCATCCATAACAATTTGGATATTTAATTAGTTATTTTATTTTTTCTTATTTATTTTTATTTATTTTTTGATCTCCACTCAAAATCTCCACCTACACTATCCTACACCCCCCCACACCCAATAAATGACCCTTCCCCACCTTCCAAGAAATTACCTCCCTCTTATCGACACTTGACACGTGTCCCCTACCCTCTTCACTCTCATGATATACGCAAACAGTAGAAATAACACCGATATGAGTAACAATACTATACAGAGGGAGACAAATGCTATACAAAGAGAAAACAGAGAGCAACCATGAATGGACCATGAATATACTAACAATGACCTCCCTTCTTCAATGGAAAATTATCCATTAACACACACATACATAGCATATACATAAACAAAACAGAAAAAGTGAGGAGAGAAATTCCATCTTTAGATTTTCATCTTTTCCACAAATACACCCAATTTCACCATTAATACTACCTCAATCTTTCATGATAATAGCTAGCCAAGCTTATCCTCCACTAAGCCCTAACCCGGAAACCCATCTCATCTCGTCTTATTAACTCCAAGCCCGACAAATCCATAGCTCTGTTTGTAGCCATCGCCATCAACCTCATCCTCCATCAACAACCAAAAAACTCATCTCCTTTCCATAATAAAACACCACCGATGAACTAGTCCCACCCATCACTACCCCCCCCCCCTAAAAAAGCCGATGAAACACCTCAACAGCCGCCAACCTTAACTCAGTAAACCACCCCAATTCCAGCCAGCAAATCTGATAATACCCTACATTCCAATATATAAAATGAACACATACCCAAATAAACACATAAAAAATAGAGGATTTTGATTTGAGATTGGGGTTTTCGTGTTGAGGTTTGGCTTGAGGTTTATGATATGCTCAGGTACCGCTCTGGTTAAATTGATTCAGAGTTCTTATTCAAAAGATTTAATCGCATCAATTCAAAGATGTTGAGGTCCAATTCTACACTTGTTTCCCTTTAATTTCAGTTATATATTTGTTTTATGCGTATGATGGTATGAATTTGGGTTAAACATATTTGTTTGATGTTGATTGGTTGGAAGATTGTGACTATGGATCTTGCTGCCTTAGTGAACTTTGGCTGCAATTCTTTTTTGATATTTAGATAATTTATTTCTTGTCGTTCATGTTGCTAATTCAAGTTTAGATTCTTGATTTGTAAGTGGATTGATTTTGAACTTTGCTTTTAAGTGGTTTATATCTAAACATGGAAGGTTTACTCTCGTCAATTTTGAAATTGGGTGAAATTGAACTAAGAGTAGATTGTTTTTTATGAGTTAAAAGAATTTAGTAATTTGAGGTTTATCGGGGTTTGGTAGTTGAGATTGTTTGTTTTGGTTGCATGTTATCACGACCAAAATAGGCATGTGATGGTACTTGTCACACCCTTCAGCTAAGTAAGCCTATCCCAACCCAAACTCAATAATCAAGTAAATGACAAGTGGAAGAAAAAGAATAATTCCCAAAAAATATATATAAAGAAGAAATAAATATTCAAGACACATCCCAGGTCTGATTGTCACTAGTACAAGCCTATAATATAGAATGGGAATAATAATCTTCTAGAATATCTTATATGTGAATAAAGCATAAAACATAAATAGAGAGATCTGAGAAGTCCTGAAGTCCCTCAGCTACTACCTCTATCTCCACAATGCTAATACAGTAAGAAGATGATCTACAAACTGCTACTCGGCACAATACATGTACGTGGTGCAGAAAAACAAGAAAAAAAAAAAGAAAGAAAGCAAGAGTGAGTACGAAACCACATGTACTCAAAACGCATCGTCAATAACCGGTCCTAATCCAAAGTGATGGCGAGAACCACCATCCCAACTATCCAAGGTTTTTCAATTAGTTTATTCCCCACAAATCACAGTACTTCATTCTATCAGGGTAACCCAACACAATGGTCAATAGTTATATCAAAAGTAGGGTAGGCACACTAATCCAGGTGAGTCAATACTATTCATTTATATTCAACCCCAAGGGAATTTATTTATGAAGAAGACTCATAAATATGCTATAATAGGCTTAATCAATTATCGTTAACCAATACTATGGGATAGCAACAGGGAGAGTGTGTATATATATATAAGGGTGTATCCCATGCTACCAAAAAGTGCTACCCATCTATCTTTCTCTCAAGCCACCATCATACCCCAAGTGTCTCATAACACCTAAACCTCCCAGTCAATATAAGATAATATAAGATAATGTAATGAAATGGAATGAATGCTCAAACACAATATCACAAATAAGGTCCTAATATAGAAATACAATACAGGAGTAAATACTAACAAAGTATCAAACCACCCCAAGGAAGATAATGCAATGGAGATGATGCAATACAATGTAGTGATGATGATGAATCTTTAAGGTTATCACATAACTTTATGTATATACCTACCGAGCCTCAATACTCCCAAGTAGGACCCATTTGGGGTCTGCAACCTATATATTTTCCATAATCTCAATCTCATGTCTCAAATCAACCTTACCGACACATTCCTCGGTATAGGCACTTTATAAATTATCTTATTTTCTTACAAAATCAGAATGTCTTAGTGGTACTAATGTTTCGTGAATATGTATACATGATATGAGGATGTAATGCTCACAACCAATCAGTATGAAGATCAAAATCCATTCAATACATGTATAAGTGAGCTGAAAATCAACTCAATGTATCAATAATTCATGATATCAGTTTTCACTTGGCACCACCAGAATAAATAGTCATGTATTCATCAATATTATCATTTCAAACCCCTATCTTGGGCTTCACTATGATGAATATGCAATTAAATTGTCACGCCCCGAGTTCCAACGGGGTGGACTGGCACCCGAAGCCGTTGAGGCTCGAGAGAACCAATCTTTGCTCATGTACATTCATAAGTATGCCTCTGTAACAACATCCCTGCATCTCCTATATTTTGCAGAAGCCATAGAAACATGTACTATATGTATATGAAACTTGGCCGGTAGGGCCATCATGTGAAACTGGACATACATCTCTTATATTCCTTATCCCACATATGTCTACAAAGCCTCTACAGATACATGTACATAGCCAAACTAGAGTCGGGATAAGTCCCCACTTTATACAACATCTGCAATACCAAAATCAATGTACACTTTGACTCGAAAAGCCCCGAATCAAATGGAGCTCACCAAAAATCTGCAAATGACCCGCACTGTACTGTGGAGGTCTACTAGTACCTGTGCCTGCAGCAAGTAAGGTAAATTCCCCAAGAGGGGTCAGTACGAAGAATGTACTGAGTATGCAAGGCCATAAGAAACTGGATGATACATAAATACTTCAATGAACTCAATATAACCAATATGGATAAACAGTCAATTTGTATGTTTGGAACTACGTATATTTCTTTCTTTAATTTCTGTACTTTCTTTACTTTTACGCTCATTCATCCATTCATCACTCACTCCTTCATTCATTACTCAACCTTCCGTTCATATAATGCCCGGGCCCCAAGATGATCAGTGGGAAAATAATACCGTCATGAAGGTGTTCATTTCACCCATGGATACACCCATAATGTTGGGAAGGTCATCATGAAGGTGTGTCCTTTCACCCCATGGATATCATCATGAAGGTGTCTATTTCACACCATGGATACACTTATAATATTGGGATCGTCATCATAAAGGTGTGTTCTTTCACCCCATGGATACACTCATAACACCTTACTTCATTCTTTAACTTTTACAAGATTAGTACCTTTACTTGTGAGAGATTCGTACGCTCACTCATGAGAGATTAATACATTCACTTATGAGAGATTGATACTCTTGTTTGTGAGAGATTGATACTTTTGATAATTGTAACATTATTGGAATTTGGAACCATGTCCACAATTATGTAACACATGAGCAACAACGACTAAGAAATGAGGAATACGTGACTTAACAATAGATAACAACCTGAAATGAGATACCCTTGGATATTTGGAATGGAAATAGTACAAAGTCAATATGAACCATATGCTGCAGAAGGATACAGAAAGAGTAACCTTACATACCTTGTATTCTCAATACGAATATATAATCTTAGATGTGCATACAATGTCCCACTACTTCCTTATGTTTCACTCTACAACATAAATACATAACGGATTTTACATTAACCACCAACTACCTTACAAATGCATATAACGATAATGAGTTTCATGTTTGCCTTTATACATACCATTTCCCCCTTAACAAAACCATTGATGAAATTATCACACCAATAATCTCACCATATTCCATACATTGACCAATACATGATAATCAATAACATTTCACCACAAAACTTCTCCTTTACACTTTCTCATCCACACCATATCACAAATAATCCATCAAGTCACCTTAATACACCTCATAGCACATATCGGCCAAAATCCCATAATTTACACTTATAGAAAAATAACAAGTTTAATAACAAAATCACACCATACATATTCATATTTTATCCATACCATGCTCTTTCATCAAAGTCACAAGTCATATTTCAAGCTTAAATCTCATGGATCACAAATCTTTTACAAAAACACAAAGTACCATATTCAACACTTCCAAGCATATCCAACATGATTTACATACTCTCCCATGCATATAATATATTAATCCATAAGAATAATCACTTACCCAAGCTTGTAGATGATGATCTTGCCCAAGAAGAGGACTTAGGGTTTGAGAGCTTGAGAGAAATATCTCTTGGAAAAATGTTTAGAAAGGCATGTGCCTTTTGAATGAATAAAATCTGATTTGGTGGCCTTTATATAGCCCCATTTAATCTTATCCTTAGTCATGCTTGATCAATAATTGATGGTCAAAGGGAGAATGGGTCATTTGACCCATTGGGCCAAGTATTTTGTATCATTTTGGGCCTTCATTGAGCCCAATTCATTTAACCCAACAAAATCAATAATCTCTCATGTTTAAATCATTTTTTACGTGTTACGACAATATTCCCACTCACGCTATTCATATCCATAGCCTCAATCTCAAAAACAAGTGATTCTAGCCACGTATGGCTTATTTTGACTACAAGGGTAAAACCGTCATTTTGATGCCAAATTCGTTCACGAGTAATTTTACCATACCAATATAATACTTCATTCATTACATTTATATACTCGTGGTTGTACAAGAACCGTGGCAAAAATCGGCCCGGTACACCCCCGGGCACCTTTGAGACATAGAACAAATTTTGGAAGCTTACTAGTTTGGCCGTTCCAGCAAGCGTCTGACGCTTCCCAGGGCACTGAGCTTTAGCAACTTGCTGGTTTGGGAGCCAAAACAAGCGCCTGACCCTTCCTATGGCGCTGAAAATTTTATTTTTAAAATTTTCGTTTCTTCGACTTTTCTTTGCGGATTTGATTAGATACTTCAAATTCTATTCTTTAACTTACTTCTTACCTTTAATATTATTTGTTTGGAGGTCCTCCAAACCTCATTTTTAATCCCACAAATGTTCCATGAAGTCACAAAACACCTCCTACGAAGGTTTAATCACATGTACGAGGGCCAAATTCAATTATCTCATCAATAATATTACCAAATACATACTTGTGGCTTTCGACACCTAAGTAAACATTGTTCAACGTCGTCAAGTAGGGTTGGGAAGGTACGGGGTGTTACATAAATACTCCGATAAGGCCTACAATGTCAAGTCAAGCCTCCACTCGGGTAACACAATAATAGATATGGCATTGTAATGCACAAATAAGGCCTACAATGACAATTCAAGCCCCCACTCGGGTGATATAATAATAGATAAAGCATTTAATGCACAAACATGACCAATAACATCAATTCAAGCCCTTACTCGGTGACACAATAATAAATATGGTAATTAAATGCACAATCATAGCCAACAATAACAACTCAAGCCCCCACTCAGGCATCACCACCATATATACTCTCAAAATCAAAATTAATATACACATACCCCCCCCCCCCCCCGGGCACACAATGACAAATAACAACATATTGTGAAACTACCCAAACCTAGCTTGTTCCATGTGATAAGTCTCATCTATTATTACAAGTCCATATACCCTAAGTATTCTCTAAAGGTCATTAATCCCTGATCGTCACAATAAAAATCCGCTAAACAAAATTCAAGCTCTAAAATAGGTATTCAATACTAACATTTCAAGATCACCAAGTTATCTATCTTCATTTCACTCTAAGGATAATTACAAGCAACAATACTAATTAAGAAAGACAATAATCTAACAACAATCCACCAAAAGACTCTAACACCAGCAGAGATGCTTGCTATTTCACCTAAGTGGGACCTCCAATCCTAAATGAATCACAAAATACAAAAAAAACAAGCATACAACACATAAACACTTTGGAAAAAGTCAAGGTACATCTCAACTTGCCTTAAATGAAGATCGGCAAGCTCAAACACAGTCCAAAACCTCAATCGAAAGCCCAACTCTCTCAAGTCAACACCAAATACATTCAATCTAGTCAAATATGTCATCTACAAGTCAAAACAAAGCTAATAATACCCATATTGACCATATTTGAAATGGGTCAAAAATGGACCTCGAAAGCAGATTTTGAAAATGAAGGGGTAAAACCAAAATTTTATTTTTAAAAACAAATTTTCCAAGGTTATAGGAACCTACAACTGAAAACCCACGCGAAAATGACTTAAAAACGAGGTCCAAGAAAAACCATTTTCAAGCTTTACCGGTAAAACCCCAAAAATTCATCGAAAATCAAAAAGGATAAAAAAAAAATAGAATTTTTGTTTGAAAATCATAATATTCATGTGAAAAGCACTCTATGGGTGAAAACCCAAGCAAAAACGAGTAAGAATCGAAGCTCAAATCAAAGAAATATCAAAATTTTAATTTAGGGGAAACGCCTCAAAACCCCTCTTTTGAAATCTTTGATTTAGAAGAATTTAGAGTTAGCAGAAAATTATTTAGAATTTAACTAGGAACTTACGTGCACGAACTTACGCAAGAAATCTCCTCCAAAAACTCCCTCCCAAGCACCAATATGATAAAAATGGTGAAAATGAGTAAACGGGAATAAAATCCCAAAATTTGGACTGTTTTCAGAAAGGTTGACCACGACATTGACTGTTGACCGCGGTCAACTGTTGACTAACAACCAACAATTCAAAAAACTTATTTTTGACCCTCGAAACTCATCTGAAACCCTATGAACATGAACTAATAGTGCAAATTGATCATAAAACATGTTCCGGATCCAATGAAATCATCAGATTTATGAAGAAAAAGTTTTTTACAATAAATTAACCCTTGGGTCCCTTTTAAACCAAAATACACTATTTTTCAAATGGAGGATCAAAATATAAATAAAGGTTTCGAACCAGAACCAACCAAGCTATCAATCCAAAATCGATGCTTCGGATCTAATGGAACTATTAGAATCCTCATCCGAGACTCGAATCACAAAATATTGATCTAAGTCAAACCTATCTTTTTAAGGATACTTAAAAGCACAAACTCATATAAAACACTTCTAAATGTACCGGGGACCATGTCAACCATCTCCGTAACTAATAAATAAGATAAAGCAACCACGGGGAGGGGAAAAATGGTCAAAACGCAAAAAATTCTAAATTTCAGTCCGAGGGTCATTATATATATACGTGATTAAATTGACTGATCAAATATATCCATTTCTCTTGAAGTATATTTTTATTTGGTGGCCTATCATGGATAAGATCTGAGATGTTGGGTAAAGCATAGATTAGGGTAGTTTAGAGTTATTATCGTACTTTTTTTACTTTGGTCTGTATAATCGGACTGAACATTATTGCTTCATTTCTGTGCATGTGCTATTTTTTTTTGTTTCTGTGAGTTTATTTATTTATAGAGTTAATTTAGTTGATACGAGTCAATGAAGCGACAGTGCAAAAATCACGGGATTGAGGGTGTAATGATCCTTATTTTTTATTTTTAGAATATTTTATATTTTGACCATTTTGTCCTTCCCCGTATTTGCTTTATCTCCTTTTTGAGTTGGGGGGATGTTTTCCCCAGTTCTTCGAGGTGATCGGAAATGTTTAGGTCGAGATTGAGGTTGTATTGAGGTTTTAAGAGCCAATAGTTGACTTCGATCAATATTTCTTGATCCGAGTGTTGGATATCAAAACGAACTATGCTAGGAGATTTGAAATGTCAATTTTGGATTTGTATTGTGGTCGGCTCTGGTTCGGGGCCTTTATATCTCATTTCGACACTCGGTTTGAAAAATAGTAAAAGTGGATCCCAAGGGCTAATTTGTTGAAAACAATATTTTTTAGAAAATCTGGCATCGCCATTGAGTCTGGAAAATCAAAATTAGCCTAGTAGCATTATAGGTTTATTTCTATGGATCCCAAACAAATTTTGAGGGCCTTTCGAAGAATTTTGACTTGTGCATTTGCTGGTTTTCAGTTGTTTGCTGGTGCATGACCCTTCCTCCTTCACGATCGCCACCCCATCTATTGAGTTTACGAAGCAGTATTTTTTCTTCTTTCGCATTCATGATGAGCACGTCGTATTCGCGAAGAGCAAAGTTTTCCCTTCACCACATTCTGATGGTGGATAACGCTATCGCAACGAGTAACAAGTGGTCGGGTCAGTTCCTTCTTTGCGTTTGCAATCGAAGGCTTGCGTTCGTAAAGGTCTGAGTTGGGGCAATCTCACAATCATGACCAAGGTTCACGTTCGCAAATTCTAACAGACCTGGACAGTATATTAAGTCCATTTTTTGCCCCAAATCATGTTTTCTCTATTTTTGGACCTCTAGAGCTCGAATTAGGGCGATTTCAAAGGGGATTTCAAGATTTTTTTCATGGGTGAGTTTCTATATCTTTATTCCATCGATTTCCAATGAGTTCCTTACAAGTCCATCTTTAAATTCTTGATTTCAAAGTGGAGTTTTGGGGGGTTTGCCGGTAAAGCTTAATAATGGTTTTTCTTTAATTTGAAACTTGTTTTTACATGGGTTATCAACTGTGGACACCTATAATCATGGGAATGTGATATTAAAATAAAATTTTAGTTTTACCCCTTTGTTTTCAAAACTCATTCTTGAGGTCTATTTTGGACCCGTTTTAAATATGGTCAATATGGGTATCGATATCTTTCTTTTGACTCGTAGATGTTGTTTTTGACTAGATTGATCACTTTTGGTATTAATTCGAGAGAGTTGGGTTTCTGGTTAAGGTTTTGGACTGCATTTGAGCTTGCAAATCTTCATTTAAGGCAAGTTGAGCTATACCTTGACTTTTTACAAAGTGTTTATGTGTTGTATGCCTATTGGTTGGTAATTGTGATTTGTTTATGATTGAGGGGCTTAGGTGAAATGGGCATCTCTGTGGGTACCAAAGTCTTTGGTGGCTTATAGTTAGATTATTGACTTTCTTAGTTAGTATTGTTGCTTGTAATTATCCTTAGAGTAGAATATAGATAGATAACTTAGTGATCTTGAAATATTAATATTGAATGCCTATTTTAGAGCTTGAATCTTGTTTAGCGGACTCTATTATGATGATAGAGGATTAATGACCTTTAGAGATTACTTATGTATAAATGGGTTTATAATAGTTGAGGAGACTTGTAGTATGGAACAAGCTAGGGTTGGGTAGTCTTGTTATTTGGATAGTTGATATTTATCAATGTGTGCCAGAGTGGGGGCTTATGTGCATATTATTACTAATTTGAGTGTATATATAGTGGTGATGCCCGAGTGAGGGCTTGAGTGGTTATTATTGGCTATGATTGTACATTTAATTGTCATATTTATTGTTGTGTCATCGAGTAAGGGCTTGACTTGATGATGTTGGTTGTGTTTATACATTAAATGCCTTATTCATTATTATGTCGCCTGAGTGGGGGCTTGACTTGTTATCATAGGCCTTATCTGTGTTTTTGAAATGTCATAGATTGTCACGCCTCGAATTCCAAAGTGGCAGACTGGCACCCAAAGCCGTTAAGGCCCAAGAGAACCAATCTTCATTCATGTACATTCATATGCATGTCTCTGTATGAATATCATTCTATCTCATGTAACTATATGCTACCAATGGCAGAAGTCATGGCAACATTTGCTATATATGAAACTTGGTCGTTAGGACCATCAAGTTAAAATGGACATACATTACTTACAACCTATCATCTGTCCCACAGCATCTACAAATCCTCTAACAGATACATGTACATATCCATCCTAAAGTCGGGAAAAGTCCCTGTTTTATACAACTTTTACATAATACCAAAACCAATGTACAGTTATGACTCGAAAAGCCCCGAACCAACTGGAGCTCACCAATGATCCGAAAATGACCCACAACCTACTGTGGAGGTCTACTAGCACCTGCGCCTTCATCAAGTAAGGTAAGTCCCCCAAGGGACGTCAGTACAAAGAATGTACTGAGTATGTAAGGCCATAAGAAACTGCATCATACATATATACATCAAAGAAATCAAATATAAGAGAATAGTCAATATGGATAAACCATCGCTCTGAATATGTGGAACCATGTACATTGCTTTCATTAACTTCTTTTCTTCTATGTTCATTCATCATCACTTGTACTATGTCGTACCCGGGCCCCAACTGATCAGTGGGTCTTAACATAACATAACGTTATGGTGGGATCGGCCCGAGCTAGGCTTATGCCTCTAGAGCTGCCACCCATAAATCAATATATCGGGTTTGGCTCGAGCTAGGTTCTTACCTCTAGAGCTACCACCCATAAACCAACATATCAGGTTCGGCTCAAGCTAGGTTCTTACCTCTAGAGCTGCCCCCTGTCAGGTTCAGCCCAAGCTAGGCTTATGCCTCTAGGGCTACCCCCTGATCCAATAATCTTGGGTTCGGCTCGAGCTAGGCTGATGCCTCTATAACTTCCACCCGTACTCTTACAACCAACAACTATGCATTACTTCATTTATTTACTTTTGAGAGATTGATACGTTGATAGTCATAACATTATTGGAACTTTGGAATCGTAACTTTATTGGACCTTTGGAAGCATGTCTACCATTATGTGACACATGAATAACAATTGCTCAATGAATAAGGAACATGTGATTAACAATAGATGACAACCTGAACTAAGATACTTTAGAACATTTCGGAATGGAACAAGTACAATGACAATTTGAATACTATGCTATAGAAGGATACGGAAAGAGTAACCTTACATACCTTATCTTTCCAATATGAACACACAGTCCTATATGTGAATACAATAATCCAGCTCATTTCTTACATTTTACTCTACAACACAAGTACATAACGGAGCTCACGTTGACAACTAACTACCTTACAAGTACACAAAATGACAATGAGCTACATGACTGCAATATAACATCATTTCACACTTTACAATACAATCCACTGCATTACCATGCCAACAACACCATAACATTCCACACATTGACCAAGACATCATAAACCAATAGCATTTCACATCAAGTTTACCCTTTACGCTTCCTCATTAACACCACGTCATAATTATTCCATCAAGTCACCTCAATACCTTTCATAACAACCTATTAACAACAATCCATAATATATATAATCCAACATGCCTCCAAACGACCCCTTAAAGTCATGTAATAGGTATCATAAGTTGATAATTACATCCAAAAAGGGTATAGAGGCCTTCAGGGATCAAAGAGGGACAAAAACAGACAAAACAGAATTATGGAATGGGATGCGGAGCCACCTGCGCTGACAGGTGGATGACATGTGGCCGCAGGTTCCCCTCTGTCCTTGTCCAAAGCCACCTGTGTTGGCATCTGCGCCCGCAGCTGCTCCAGACGCGAGGGTGGATGCCCGTTTTATCCTCCAGGGGTCATTTTAGGGTCCCTTTCATAATAAATTGTCCATGGACATAAATAAGCTTCTCTTTACATTTTTTAGGTCAACTCAGATACCAACGAACAACCATGGTTTCACCACACCCATAAGCATCACCAAAACCACATTTTCCTTTCAATATACCACCAAGTCCATGCACAATTTTGCAATAACAATTCCAAATATTATATACAAAGATTAAACAAGTTAAGGACATAAAAACATATTAAATGTTGATATTTAATCCATCAAACTCACTTCCTTCAAGAACACAAGTTCATTTTCAAGTTTATAAGGCAAAACCCTTTTCCGATTACAAAATTAGACAGTTTTACACATAGTGAACTGTCCAACACTTTGCCAACATAAACAACATGATTTATGTACCATATTAATCATATAATATACTAGACCATGAGATTAAACACTTACCAAAGCTTTCAAGATGATGATCTTGTCCATGGGAGTGATGACTTAGGGTTTGTGAGAACTGAGAAATGTTTTGGAAAATTCTAGAAATGGCATGTGTATTGATATGAATAAAAATCTGATTTTACTTGATTTATATAGTCCCTCAAGTCATCCTTATCCACATTAAATGTGTGTTTACTTGGTCAATGCCAAGAATGGGTCAATTCCATTTTGGGCCATGTCTTTTATATAATTTTGGGCCTCTTTTGAGCCCAATGGCACAAGATTAAATTCAGCCCATCAAATTTAATGTATAATACCCCCACACTCTCATGTCTAAATGATTCCATAAATATTACGGTAATTAACTAGGTTCAGAAACATACGGGGTGTTACATAGATATTATTGTGTCGCCCGAGTGGGGGCTTGGCTTGACATTATAGGCCTTATCTAAGCATTTTATTACATATTCATCATAGTGATGCCTGAGAGTGGGATTGGAAATGATAATATTGATGACTACTTGACCATTATTTTGTTGGTACCAAGTGGAAACTGATATTGTGAATTATTGATACATTGAGTTGATTCTGAGCTCTCCTATGTATGTATTGAATGGATTTTGATCTTTATATGAATTGATTGTGAGCATTACATCCTCATATCATTCATACATATTCATGAGACATTGGTACCAGTGAGACATACTAATTTTGTAAGAAAATGAGACACTTTATAAAATGTCTATACCGAAGGATGTGTCGGTAAGGTTGATATGAGATATTTTATGATATATTATGGTAACCTTAATCCATGAACATTAGCCAGAGAGGTGTATTGATAATATGGAAAGTATATGGGATGTGAACCCCCTATGGGTCCTACCTGGTAGCTGCAAGCTCGGTGGGTATATACAGAAAGTTATGCTATATCTTTCAAATTTTTCATCATCATCACTACATTGTATTGCATCATTTGCATGACATTAGCATTACTTGGTATGATTTAGTATTGAGTTAGTATTTACTCTTGTATCATATTTTTGGGTTAGAACCTTGTTTGTGATATTATGTTTTGAGAATTCATTTCATTTCATTACATTATTTTATTGTGTCGTATATCAGTTGAGAGGTTGAGATGTTATGAGACTTAGGGTATGAGGGTGGCTTGATCGAAAGATAGATGTGTAGCACTTTTTGGCAGCATGAGATACACCCTTATATATATACACTCTCTCTATTGCTATCCCATAGTATTGGTTAATGATAATTAATTAAGCCTGTTATAGCAAATTGTGAGTCTTATTCATAATAAACTCCCTTGTGGTTGAATTTAAATGACTAGTGTTAACTCACCAGAATTAGTATGCCTACCCCGTATTTAATATACCTAATAACTATTGTGTTGGGCTACCTTGATAGGATAAATAACTGTAATTTGGAGGGTTGTAAACTAATTGGAAAACCTTGGGTAGTTAGAGTGGTGGTTCCCTCCATCGCTTTGGATTAGGGTCGGTTATCGACAATGCTTGCTCAATACTTGTGGTTTCATACTCACCCTTGCTCCTTTATCTTTTTTCTTATTTTCTGCACCCAGTGTAGGTATTTGATCGAGTAATAGTTCGTAGATTGTCGGGTGTTATAGAGATCGAGGTAGTGTCTAATGTATGATGTGTCATGGTTTTATGGCACTTTTGATGCTTAAAACAGGGATAATATGCAATAACTTGGGTATATTTTGTGGGTATGATGTGCGTTCTGTCCTATTTTGCAGGCTAATAGGTTATGGAGGCAAAATAGAGATAAAGTGAAGAATAATGCTTGAAAATGGAGTGTCGAAAGATGAGAGATGAGACCTGCACCAGATATGTGACTCACGACAGCCCTCACATGACGTGAGTGGCTGCCTTGAGTCAACTTCAGAGATAATGCAATGATGTTTGAGTTCCACGTCAGGATTCACACCATGTGAGTCCACCTACATGACGTGACTGGGTGGCGTGAGTCAACTTTCAAAGATTTCTATTTGTACCTGATTTCCATGACACTCACCTATGTGGCGTGACTTGGTTCCATGACACCAAGTCACGGTACCGTGGAAGTTTGCCGACTTTAGTCTCCTGTTTTGATTAGGATAGGATTAACCTTTTATCTATAAATACCCCTGTATTGTCCTATGTTCAGGAGTTAGTACATTTTTTTGAGATAGTTTTTTATTATTTTGAGTTCACAAACACATTATTATTTTGTAAGGTTGGAACACCGATTCTAGGGTTTTTATTCATAATTGAGATTTCAGAGTTTCTTCATTGTTGTGAGTTTACAATTATGTCTTCATCTTTGAATTCTTATTATACTCTTACGAACATGACTAGCTAAACATATTAACTAGGGTTGTGTGAACCATGAGGAATTAAGAAAACGGGTTAAGTGCAAAGCAATTTTGAACCGGTGTGAATGCATTATTGTTAGTTCCTTCGTTGTGATTGATCTTCTAACGGTTGCAAACCTTAGAAACTCGTGTGTATTCTAGACTTGCTTGAGAGAGAGGTAGAGATTGGGAAAAGGAAATACCAATAGAAATTTGATGCTATCAACCTTCATCTAATAACTTGAGCCTTAGCGGGAATAGTTATCTAAGATCCAGGACTAGGGTTAGTAGTGCGATGCTCGGAAATCGAGAGGAGAAGAGTGAAATTCATCTAACCAAGGTCTGGAGACGTTTAGATGAACATAACTTGTCAGATTTTTCATGAAATGCAGCGGGACAGTTTTGCCAGCACCAATAACCGGTAGAGTTAAGGAATCATTGGGGATCACAGTCCTAGTGTATTTCTCATATTGAAAACAACTTCAAAGAATCAACACTTGTTACTACCACTACTTGTTACAAATATTTCCCCTTTTTTACATATTTGCCAACTACTCGAACAAGAACTCAACCTACTTTTGTCCTATTCCCTGTAGGATCAACCCCAACCTAGTTGGGTTCTATATTTGATACAGCGACCACTTTATACTTCTCAGGAGGAAAGACATCAAATTTTGGCGCCGTTGCCGGGGAATACGCTTACGGAGTTGATTGATCTTGTTTTTGTATACTTTTAAGGGCACACACCGGTGTATGCCCAATACTAGGACTCAAGGCAATCCCCTGATTCCACTTGATCTTGAAATAGAAAGGACTTTGTGAGCTAATCGAAGAATGGTAAATACCGACGAAGTTCAGGATCCTGCCACTATGGGAGACGTTCATAATCAACCAATTCAGCCGGTTGGTCATGAAATAGCAGATCAAACTACTGCTCGATTGACTCGAGAAGAGCATGCTAGACAATCTGCTCTTAGGCAAGCAGAGAGGGATAATCGAGCTATGCAAAAGGCAGCTCAGCGACTGGCTGAGGATGAAGAGAGACAAAGAAGATTGAGATCTCAACAACCACTTCAAAGACCGTACGTTCCAGTTTATGATGATCCTAAGGAAGAATATGTGGCCTACTTCGAGCCAATAGAGACTGGTGCCATTATTCCACCAGAGTTACCTCCAGGCACTAAGTTTGACATTACCAGTGCCATGATTCACCTGCTAAACCTGAAGGGTGTGTTCGTCGGTTTTCCTACTGATGATCCAAACATACATGTGATGAATTTTGTGGGGGTTTGCACCTCATATAATTTGCCTGGAGTTGACCAAGAGGCTATTCGATTGAGATTGTTTCCATTCTCTCTAACAGGAGAGGCGACTTTGTGGTTGGCAGAATTACCACGAGGATCCATCACTACTTGGCAACAATTGAGAAATTAATTTATGAAGAGGTTTTTCCCACCTTCCAAGATGCTACAGTTGAAGGATGAGATCTATAATTTCAGACAACTACATTCTGAAGCACTTTATGAGACATGGATAAGGTTCAAGAAGAAGCTATAGAATATGCCAAATCATAGGATGAGTGGTAGAAACTTACTTGAAATCTTCTACAGGGCTTTAAATATCAATACTAAGGCTATAGCAGATACTATTACTGGTGGAGCATTTATGAGTTTGAGGTGGTAACAAGCTTCAGAAATATTAGATCGTATCACTAAGACCAATCGAGGATGGTATACTCGGGAGCAGAAATGCCTGCTAGCACATATGCTAGTGGAGCCTCAGCAGCACAACGGGCTTTGGACTAATCTGTAGCTCAAGAGCTCGCTCAGCTGAGGAAAAAAATTGGTCTTCTGGCTGATATCGCCCAAAATATGCCTCCTAAGAAGTATAAAGTGGTCGCTGAATCAAATATAGAACCCAACTAGATTGGGGTCGATCCTACAGGGAATAGGATGGAAGTAGGTTAAGTTCTTGTTCGAGTAGTTGGCAAATAAGCAAAACTGGGGGGTTTTGTCAGTAAGCAATAACGGTAACAATTTCTGATTATAGAGTTTGTAGTCAATATGAGAAGTACACTAGGACTGTGATCCCCAATGATTCCTTAACTCCATCGGTTACTTGTGCTAACAAAATTGTCCCGCTATGTTGCATGCAAAATATGACAAGATATGTTCAACTAAATGTCTCTCGACCTTGGTTAGATGAATTTCACTCTTCTCCTCTCGGTCTCCGAGTGTTGCACTACTAACCCTTGTCCTAGGTCTCAGATAACTATTCCCGCTAAGGCTCAAGTTATTAGATGGTTGATAGCTTCAAATCTTTGTTGTCATCTCCTTTTCCCAATCTCTACCTCTCTCTTGAGCAAGTTTAGAATACAGGCGAGTTTCTAACGTTTGCAACCATTAGATGATCAATCACAACGAAGAAAATAACAATACATGCATTCACACTGGTTCAGAATTTCTTTGCAATTAACCCATTTCGTTAATTCCCTATGGTTCACACAACCCTAGTTGATGAGCTTAGCTACTCATAATTGCAAGAACACAAGAAGGATTCAAAGATGAAAACATAATTGCACACTCACAATAATGAAGAAGAACTGAAATCTCAATTATGAATACAACTAGAATCTAGGGTTTTTGATTACAAAACCAATAATATGTTTATGAACTCAGAGACAATAGAAAATATCTCTCAAAACAATGTACTGACTAACTCTCACTCATAGGACTATACAGGGGTATTTATATATACAAAGCTAATCCTATCCTAATTAGAACAGGAGAGCAGAGTCGGCAACTTCCACGATATCATGACTTGGTGTCGTGGGACCAAGTCACGCCACGCAGGTGAGTGTCGTGGAAATCAGGCTCAAATTGACAAATTCAGAACATAACTCACGCCATGTGAGTGTAGTCACGCCACGTGATAGCTTGCGTGGACCCCAGGCAGCTTTTGATCCTCTGGAAGTCGACTCACGGTAGCCACTCACATCACGTGAGTGATCCTCACGGCACGTGAGTGTTGTCGTGAATCACCTATCTAGTGCAAATCTCATCTCCCATCTTCCTACACTCCATTTTCGAGCTTGATTCTTCCTTTTGATCATTTGTTGCCTTCAAAACCTGTTTTCCTTCAATGTAAGACAAAAACCACATCATACCAACCAAATACACCCAAGTTATTGCATATTTTCCTTGTTTTAAGCATCGAAAGTGCCATGTAACCATGGCGCATCAACACCCTCAACTTAGAACGTTTGCATGTCCTCAGACGAACAAAACAAAAATAGATATATACGATGCTTAATTAAGAGAAACCTAAGGAACCTATGGCAGTCAACTCATTACCTTTGGCACAAAAACTTTTTCGACCCCTCCTATTTGCAAATCAAAACCATAGTGTGTATACAGGCAACATATTATCATGACACAAAAGAGATCAAGTGATGGTACCAGATTATGAACAAACAACTAAGCATATATGCAATTGACATTATTCGAACAAATAGCAGCTAATAATGCAACCCATGTACTCTCACAATCAAAGAAGTCCCATGCACTCACAGTATGCTAATAAATCTCAAGTTAGGGACTCGGTCAAAACACTCTCTCACACAAAGAAGTTCAAACAGTGTGCATAAAATACCAAAACACTCTCTCTCACAAACAAGTTCAAACAGTGTGCATAAAATACCATAGGCTTGCCCTTATTTTCTATGCCTTAGTTTTTCGGACATTTGAATTAGGATCACTATAGGACTTTACTCGGCTTGTAATGTAGGCTTGGGGGCAGGTATAGTACATATGGATATGGTGACTCAACCCTCCTTGACACTACACTATTTTTGGCTCCAACTTCTAACCATTCTCAATTCTTACTCTCCCTTTTTCCTTTCTTTTATTTTCAGATTTTGGGTCTGATTTTTCTCAAACTTCACAACACAACTCTTTTTTTTCTTTTTTTTTTTCTTCACACCCAAATTTGTTTTCTCTTTTTCTTTTATTACCCCCTTTTTCATACCCAAATCAATCTACGCAACCCTATAATAGCCACCCTCAACTTAGGCTATTTGCCTGAGTTGAGGTACATGGTGTCCAAGGAGGGACCAGGGCCAAGACAGGTTCATTGTAATTAAAATGGGAAGGTGAATACGCTAATGAAAGAAATTGGTCAATTTAGGCTCAATATCGGGATCAAGGGATACTTATTTCATTTGGTCGGGCATTTAGGCTAAAAGTGGACTTATTCAAAAACGGCCTATGATCCTTTACTAACCACTATCCTCTGACCTAGGAAAGACTAATTGGGCAAGTTCTGGATCGCACACAAAAAGTTAACTAAGTAATGACCTCACACACACATAGCATAGGGTTGTATTATCAACTACTACCTATCCGATTCATGCAATGCTGGCTACAATTATTTTGTCTATAATCCTAGTGCCATAACAAGATCCAACAGCTGTCACACATAAACATGCTACACACACATACAAAATAAAAAAATTTCAGGAGGGGTATCCTTAACATTCAAAAAGCATAAATTATTTTTTTTTCAAAACTAGACAACACTACGATTCCCTTATTTTTCTCCTAATTCAACAAGAAACACATAAATATTATAAATAACACCCTAAACATGTCGGTTCTACTATGATAGCACACTCGGGGGAAAAGAAACACGGCAACAAAAAAAACCCAAGTGGTGGTACACCCCCACCCCTAACTAACAATGGTGCACTGCCCTCAGTGCTCAGCTATCAATATAATCAATGCAAGGGAGTGAAGACATACCTGTAGCACCCTAAACGTTGAAAGTGGGCCTGCCCATAGCGGGATCATCAGTCTGCCCTCCGGGCTCTCGGCTAGGTGCATCCGATGGAGGGGGTGCCTGACTGGAGGATACACCACATGCCCTCTACTCCTCTGCTATCTAGCTAGCATGGTACTCCATCCTAAAGGCCTTAACCTCTCTCTGGAGATCACCTTCATACTCGTCACCACTGCCAACCTGGTCCTTCGAACTGAGTGGTTTCTTGACTATATCAATCTGAGGCTCCTCATCGGCTAACAGATCCACCTCAAAGGTTAGTCGCATCGGTGCCTAAACAGGCATAGGTGGGATAACAGGAGTGTTGGTCGATGCCAAAGCTCTAACCTCCTCTCTCAATGTTTCCACCTCCTGTGTCAATTCGGTCATATCAGGACCCTGTGTGGAACTCATCCGGGAGGCTATCCGTGCCTCAAAGCTATCAATCCTCTCATGCAGCCCTCTCATAAACTGATCTATCATCGCAGTCATTCGTTCCTCCACCCTAGCCTCTGCATCCTCTACCGTGGTCCTAACCCATGGCTTCAGTTGGGATACCAACTTAGCCATCTGGGTCTCAGTGTGGGTCTGTCGCTCGAACATCTGCGTCTGTCTATCAATCAACTACTACAGAAAGTCCCTCAAAACTGAAACCATACCAGAGGGAGGTGGTGAAGCTGTAGTACCAGGTACCACATCATCAACAGAGCTGGAATAGGCATAGGTGTATTAACCGGCTCATCTCTATCTCCAAGCCCTTCAAAAAGGGCTGCTCCTGACGACTCGGAAGGCTGAGACCCTCGTGGAACAATGGGGTGAGATCCCCGCTACTGCATCAAACCAATATCCGCTCTATGGGCACCTCTATATATGATCGAGGGTAGGTAGCCTAGCCACACCCGCCCTATCACATAGATACTGGATCAAGCAGGGGAACGGTATACTGGTATGGCCGCTCATGAATCTCCCGTATGATATATCTGGCAATATGAATATCATACCCCACAAGGATACTGGCTACCACCACAGCTCGGTCCAATGTAAGTGAATTGTCAGCATTAGTGGGACCCAACTAATGCCGAACAACTGACTACCAAAATCTGCTGGCAAAATAGAGTATGGAATTCTTGATATCCAGCTTTCCAGTCACCCAACTCGCAGCAACGCCGTCCTCTGATATACCCCGCAATCCATTTCAGCAGCTCTAATTTCTGATCCATATCACGCATCTTAATTCGATTTCTGACAGTGTCCATGCGGTGATCAAACTCAGCAGTCGCAGCTGGAAGTGGATGATCTGTACCAAATAAGAAGCGGTGGATGTTCTTCTCTGATATATCAACTCGGGTACCTCAAAAAACAATGTGTGTCAATAATGGTTGATCCCAAAACCGTTGTCCAATAGGTGTACTCAAATCAACCGACGTAGCATATGAGTCATAAAATTTTCAGACCAATGTCGAGATATAACGACCAGGAGGCTTCGCCATCCAACAAAACCCATACCGCTCAAACACAGGCCAAATATCAGGCAATGCCTTAAACTCCTCCAGCCGATATCTGGGCTCGTCCATAATACTCCTCTGACACACACCCCGCTCCGTCAGCTCAGCATCCCTATCATAAAACTCCCGCATGCCCTCAACACACCAGTGCTGGATATTCTCTGTGAGGGAGTCGGTACACTCTGTTCACCAGTGCCTGAAACAGATGTTGTAGCCTCAGCCACTGAAGTACCCTGTCCTGTTGCATTATCCACAGAGCCTGAAACAGAATCATCCTCCCCCTCTTCAGACTGGGGGGTGGACTCGAAAGACTGATCCAAAACAACCGACACTACAGGTGGTGGAATGGGCTGAAGTGCAGCCCGGGCAGCCAGTTGAGCCCGAGTCTGTAACCTCGTGGTACGAGGTACTAATGCATTACCATCATGTCAAATCTCAAACTCCTCCACGGACCCATTTTTTTGGGTTCAGTCGGTTTATCACCCAAACGGATTAGTAATTCTGGATTTTTGGTGTGAATTCTGGATGAGGAATCAAGGTAGTCACTTTTGGGGTTTGGTTTGGGCGGCATAGTAGCGGGTTTAGGTCGGATTGTGGGGTATTTGAGTCGAAATTAGGGGTGGGGGTCGGGTTTTTGAATCTGGGGTCGTGTTTATGGGTATTTAGGTCGGGTTGGGTTCGGATTCTGGATGAAGATTGGGGAATTTTGAAAATTGGGGAAAGAGAAGATGATTATTTAGGACTTTGGTCTTTAGGAGTGTAGTGGGAATTTGGATTTAAGGTTGATAATGTAGAGAAAGTTGAGAAATTAGGGTTTATGTGTATGAGTTTAAATTAGAGAAAGAGTAGGGTGGGTTCAGATTTTTATCGGGTAAAGAAGAAGGGTACTGAAATTTATATAAAGAAAAGGGTCGGGTTGGGTCGGATCTCGGGCTTTCTGCAGGTTCTAGTTTTCACGGAACCACCCACGTGACGTGGGTTATACTAATGTCACGTGGGTCCATGGCGTAGCTGAGATTCTGAACCCTGAAAATTGTCTCTAATTTTCACAAGACCACCCACGTGACGTGGGTATACCTACGTCACATGGGTCCTATGCCTTAGATGAGTTTCAGACACCTAGAATTTACTTCTAATTTTAACGATACAAACCACGTGTCGCGTGTACTCTTACATGACGTGAGTTGTGGCATGAATAGTACTAGACCTAGTCAGGTAAATGTTGTGAATTTCAGCTAACTGTTCCTCCTATGCTCAGATAACAACATTCTCAGATCGTGGGTTGCCTACCAAGTAGTGCCTGATTTAATGTCGCGGCACGACACGGCTAACTTGGATACTAAGACTTTACCAACTAGCCCATGTGTTGCCTCCCATGAAGCGTCTGATTTAATGTCGCGGCACAACATGGCTAGCTTGACTACTTATACTTCATCAAGCTCAAGTTCCTCACATCTCTTTATTTCTTCTGTGATTTCCACATAATGCTTAACACGCTGCCCATTGACCTTAAATAGAACATTATCCGCTCATTTTAGCACAATTGCTCCATGTGGGAATACACTGTGAATGGTCCGGACCATTTGGACTATAATTTTCCAGCAAACAAGCAAAGCTTGGAGTTATAAAGTAGCACCAAATCTCCCGGGTGAAACTCTCGATTCTCAATTCGACGATCATGATATAATTTTATCTTCTCTTTATATATTGCTGAACTTTCATATTCCCAGAGTATAATGGTAGGCCAGTAATACCCATATTGTACGATCTTATGAGCATTCCGCGCACCTCCATGATAACCCCCAACTGGAGATGAATGACACGCTTCCAAAATACTCATCATCTCGACCTCTGGAACACATCTTCAAATTATGCTATCTGCACACACCCTAAATAAATACGGCTTATCCCAGAAGAATTTTCTTACATCATGCATGAATTTCTTTCTCTGCTGATACGACATATCTTTCGAAACTAGATCACTTGCCAAAAAGTTGGCAAAATCAGCAAACCAAGGGATTAAGTCTTGAGATGCTGCCAGTACTTGATCATCTGGAAAGGTATCATCAATCTCAAGATCATCCCTTAATTTAAGCATGGCCTCATCCTTAAGACGTGATAGATAGTCAGCAACTTGATTTTCGGTTCCCTTACGATCTTTGACTTCAAAGTCAAATTCTTGCAATAGAAGTACCCATCTAATTAATTTTGGCTTAACATCCTTTTTTGACATAAGATACCGAAGAGCTGCATGGTCGATATGCACAATCACCTTCATACCTATCAAGTAAGATCTGAATTTTTCTCAAAAGCAAAGACCACTGCCAACAATTCCTGCTCAGTCACAGTATAATTCTTTTGAGCTGGATTAAGCACTTTGCTAGCATAGTAAATCGGATGTAACATCTTCTCACGTCTTTGGCCAAGGACTGCACCCAAAGCCACTCTGCTAGCATCACGCATAAACTCAAAAGGCATCGTCCAATCTGGTGACACAATAATAGGGGCTGAAACCAACTTCTCCTTAAGACACTCAAATGCTTTTAGACATGCCTCATCGAACACGAACTTCACCGCTTTCTCCAAAAGTTTGCATAAAGGATGTGCAATCTTAGAGAAATCCTTGATGAATCTTCTATAAAAGCCAGCATGACCTTAAAAACTTTGAATACCTTTCATGGAGATAGGTGGAGGTAACTTCTCAATTACCTCTATCTTTGCCTTATCAACTTCAATACCTTTCTTTGAAATCTGATGCCCCAATACGATACCCTCGTTGACCATAAAGTGACATTTTTCCCAATTCAACCTTAAGTTGCACTCTTCGTATCTTTGTAGCACATTAGCAAGGTGTGCCAAGTAATCCTCAAATGAGTCTCCCACAATAGAAAATCATCCATAAAAACCTCAATAGTGTCTTCCACCACGTCGGAGAAAATAGACATCATGCAACATTGGAAAGTGGCTGGTGCATTACATAGACCGAAAGGCATCCTTTTAAATGCGAATGTCCCATATGGAAAAGTGAAAGTGGTCTTCTCTTGGTCTTCGGGAGCAATAAAAATTTGATTATACCCTAAATAGCCATCGAGAAAATAATACCATCATCTACTGGCAAGACGTTCTAACATCTGATCCATGAAGGGCATAGGAAAATGATCTTTTTCTGTCAAGGAATTCAGCTTTCGATAATCCATGCAAACTCTCCATCCTTTAACCGGCCTCATTGGGATTAACTCATTCTTGCCGTTTAGAACCACAGTGATTCCTCCCTTCTTTGGCACACACTGAACTGGGCTCACCCACTTGCTATCAGCAATGGGATAAACCACTCCTGCATCTAACCACTTAATGATCTCTTTCTTCACAACGTCTTGTATAGGTGGGTTTAAAAGATGTTGGTTCTTAATGCTCGGTACGCATTCAAGAGTAAGTTGAATTTTGTGAGTGCAATTACCGGGTGGAATTCCTATAATATCAGCAATGGACCAACAAATAGCCCTCTTAAATCTTCTTAATACCAAAACTAGAGCCTCTATTTGCCACTCCTCTAATTTAGCAGAAATAATCACAGGAAAGGTGTTGTTGGATCCCAAGAATGTGTAGTGAAGGTGAGCCAGAAGAGCCTTAAGCTCCAAAACTGGAGGCTCCTCAATAGATGGACGAGCTGGTGGGGTCACCCTATTCTTTAAATCGAGATCAATTTTGTTTGGAGCATAAGTGTATGCTCCCTTACCAGTGAGTGCACCAACCATCTCATCATATTCCTCAATACCGTTGTTATCAAAATTTATAATCACGGACGCAAGAGCTTCTACCCCCAACCTTTCTTCAAGAGACACAACAACATCACTATCATCAACCGTATCTATTATCGAACTCACCAGTTTATCTCTCGGTTGCTTCATGGAACGACAAACGTTGAAAGTGACTTGTTCATCATTTAACCTGAATTTTATCTGCCATGTTTCCATGTCGACCAGTGCATGACTAGTGGCAAGGAATGGTTTCCAAATATGATGGGAATCTCAAAGTCAACTTCACAATCTAGGATTACAAAGTCAGCCAAAAATATGAAAGATGCAATCTTTACCAAAACATCATACAGAATGCCCACCAGCTTTTTCACAGTCCTATCGGCCATGAGAAGTCTCATAGAGGTTGGTTTTGGTGATCCCAGCCCTAACTACTTGAAAATGGCTAACAGCATTAAGTTAATGCTAGCACCCAAATCACAAAGTGCTTTAGCAAAGTTATAGGACCCGATAGTACAAGAAATTGTGAAAGCTCCTGGATCCTCCTTCTTTTCAACTAGGGAACGCGAAGCAACTGCACTACAATGATGTAAGTTATCTGCTGGCTCAAAACTGACAGTTCTATTCTTTGTCACCAAGTCTTTCATGAACTTAGCATACCCTGGCATCTGTTCCAATGCTTCAACAAGAGAGATGTTGATCGATAACTCCTTCAACATTGTAATAAACTTCTGATATTTGCCTTCCTCAACTTTCTTTTTCAACCTTTGAGGAAAGGGAGGAGGAGGTCTTGGGATAGTTTTCAGCACTTGTGGTACCTCATTTTCCTGCCTCTTTTCATATTTTGCCTTTTCGCTAGTATCATGATGATCTGGAATTATTTTTCCCTTTGAATTATCCGGCTCTAACTCAGTTTCTACTTCAATAACCTTCGACTCATTGGCCTTACCACTGTCAGCAGGTATAGGTGGATCAGTCATACATTTCCCGCTTCTAGTAGTAATGGCTAGACAATGGCTATCATTCTTCGAATTTTGGATGGTGTTGCTTGGGAGGGTGCCTGGATGACGTTGATTCAGTGCCAATGACAACTACCCGAACTGTTGCTCCAACTATTTAATGGCAGTTGAATGAGACTTCACTTTTTGACTTATTCCCGAAATGTCTGACCTAATCTCCTTCAAGCAATTTTCTTGGCTCTCTGACCCTTTAAACAGTTTATTAAGAAGGGCCTCCATCCTCGAATTTCTAGACTCATCATCACAGCTTCCTGGTGGTACATAAAGGCCATTTTTCTCTGTATAATCATCCTTCTGTCTCCAATCACCATCACGGTATCATTTTCGATCTCTGTTTCCCGACTTGTTGTAATTATCTCCATAATAGTTCCGACCTTGATTCCCTTGCCTTGAGTTCCAAGAGTCTTGATTAGACCCTTGGCCCTTGGCTCAAAAACCCGCCACTTCTCGATCCAGGTATTTAGCCTTCTCATCAGATTCATTATCGTCATGTCTAGGTATTTTACCTTTTGTACCTATAGCATGCACCTTTTCAGCATCTCTTGCCGCAATCTGTTTGGCCAGAAGATCAATTTCTGTCCTCAGCTAAGCGACCTCTTGAGTTACAGATTCGTCCAAAGCCCTTTGTACTGCTGCGGGTCCAATAGCATATGTGCCAGTAGGTGTTTCTGCCTCCTGAGTATGCCATCCTCAGTTGGTCTTAGTAATAAAATCCAATATCTTCGAAGCTCATTCCCATCTCAAACTCATGAATGTTCCACCAGTGATAGTATCTGCTACCGCCTTTGTGTTGCCATTTAAAGACCTTTAGAAGATTTCAAGTAAGTTCCTACCACTCATCCTATGATTTGTCACATTCTGTAGCTTCTTCTTGAACCTTAGCCATGTCTCATAAAGTGCTTCAGAATGTAGTTGTCTGAAATTATAGATCTCATCCTTCAATTGCAGTATCTTTGAAGGTGGGAAAAACCTCTCCACGAATTGATTTCTCAATTCTTGCCACGTAGTGATGGATCCTCGTGGTAATTCTTCCAACCACAACGTCGCTTAACCTGTTAAAGAGAATGGGAACAATCTCAATCGAATAGCCTCTTGGTCAACTTCAGGAAAATTATATAAAGTGCAGTCCCCCACAAAATTCATCACGTGCATGTTTGGATCATCAGTAGGGAGACCGACAAATACACCCTTCAAGTTGAGCAGGTGAATCATGTCACTGGTAACGTCAAACTTAGTTCTCAGAGGTAACTCTGGTGAAATAATGGCACCAGTCTCTATTGGCTCGAAGTAGGCCACATCTTCTTCCTCAGGATCATCATAGACTGGCACATGTGGTCTTTGAAGAGGTTGTTGAGCTCTTAATCTTCTTTGTCTCTCTTCAGCCTTAACCAGATGTTGAGTTGCCTCTTGCTTAGTTCGATTATCCCTCTCTGCTTGCCTAAGAGCAGATTGTCTAGAATGCTCTTCTTGAGTCAATCGAGCAGTAGTTTGATCTGCTGTTTCATGACCAACCGAATGAATTGGCTGGTTATGAATGTTTCCCATGGCTGTGGGATCCTGAACTCCGTCTGTATTCACCATTCTTCGATTATCTCTCAAAGTCCTTTCTATTTCAAGATCAAGTGGAATCAGGAAATTACCTTGACTCCTAATATTGGGCATACACCGGCGTGTGCCCTTAAAAGTATAGAAAAACAATACCAATAAACATAAACAAATAAAATAATCAACTCCATAACCGTATTCCCCGGCAATGGTGCCAAAATTTGATGTCGCCCAAAATATGCCTCATAAGAAGTATAAAGCGGTCGCTGAATCAAATATAGAACCCAACTAGGTTGGGGTCAATCCCACAGGGAATAGGACGGAAGTAGGTTAAGTTCTTGTTCAAGTAGTTGGAAAATAAGTAAAACTGGGGGGTTTTGTAAGTAAGCAATAACGATAATAGTTTCTGATTATAGAGTTTGTAGTCAATATGAGAAGTACACTAGGACTGTGATCCCCAATGATACCATAACTCCACTAGTTACTTGTGCTAACAAAACCGTCCCGCTATGTTGCACGCAAAATCTGACAAGATATGTTCATCTAAACGTCTCTCGACCTTGGTTAGACGAATTTCACTCTTCTCCTCTCGGTCTCCGAGTGTCTCACTACTAACCTTTGTCCTGGATCTTAGATAACTATTCCCGCTAAGGCTTAAGTTATTAGATGAAGGTTGATAGCTTCAAATCTCTATTGTTATCTCTTTTTTCCAATCTCTACCTCTCTCTCGAGCAAGTATAGAATACAGGCGAGTTTCTAACGTTTGCAACCATTAGAAGATCAATCGCAATGAAGAAAATAACAATACATGCATTCATACTGGTTCAGAATTACTTTGCACTTGACCCGTTTCATTAATTCCTCATGGTTCACACAACCCTAGTTGATGATTTTAGCTATTCATAATTGTAAGAACACAAGAAGGATTCAAAGATGAAAACATAATTGCACACTCACAATAATGAAGAAGAACTGAAATCTCAATTATGAATACAACTAGAATCTAGGGTTTTTGATTACAAAACCAATAATATGTTTATGAACTCAGAGACAATAGAAAATATCTCTCAAAACAATGTACTGACTAACTCTCGCTCATAGGACTATACAAGGATATTTATAGATACAAAGCTAATCCTATCCTAATTAGAACAGGAGAACAGAGTCGGCAACTTCTACGGTATCGTGACTTGGTGTCATGGAACCAAGTCATGCCACGTAGGTGAGTATCATGGAAATCAAGCTCAAATTGACAGCTTCAGAACATAACTCACGCCACCTAGTCACGCCACGTGAGTGTAGTCACGCCACGTGACTGCCTGGCGTGGAAATCAGGCATCTTTTGATCCTCTGGAAGTCGACTCACGGCAGCCACTCACGTCACGTGAGTGGTCCTCACAGCACGTGAGTGTTGTCGTGAATCACCTATCTGGTGCAGATCTCATCTCTTATCTTCCTACACTCCATTTTTGGGTTTGATTCTTCCTTTTGATCATTTGTTGCCTTCAAAACCTATTTTCCTGCAATGTAAGACAAAAACCATATCATACCAACCAAATACACCCAAGTTATTGCATATTTTCCTTGTTTTAAGCATCGAAAGTGCCATGTAACCATGGCGCATCACTGGCCAAACAGATTGCGGCTAGAGATGCTTAATAGGTGCATGTTGTAGGTGTACAAGGTAAAACGCCTAGACATGACGAGTACAAATCTGATGAAGAGGCTCAGTATTTGGACTGAGAAATGGCGCGTTTTCGAGGCAAGGGCCAAGGGTCTAAACAAGCCTCCTGGAACTCGAGGCAAGGGAATCAAGGTCGAAACTCACTATGGAGATAGTTACAACAAGTCGGGATATAGAGATAGAGAATGAGATCGTGATGGTGATTAGAAGCAAAAGGATGATTATAGAGAGAAGAATAGTCTTTACGTACCACCAGGTAGCCGCGATGCTGAGTCTGGAAATTCAAGGATTGAAGACCTTTTTAATAAACTAGTTACGAGGTCAGAAAGCCAAGAAAACTGTCTAAAAGAGATCAAGACAGATATTTTGGGAATAAGTCAAAAGGTTGAGCCTCACTCAACTGCCATAAAGCAGTTGGAGCAACAGTTCGGGCAGTTATTAGTGGCATTAAACCAGCGTCAACTAGGTACACTTCTGAGCAACACCATCCCGAACCCAAAAATAATGCTCATTGTATGGCTATCACAACAAGAAGTGGAATAACTCTCATTGAGGCACGCAAACAATTTGAGGGTATTCATGATACACTAGAAGAGCAAAAGAACGCCACGAAAAAGGTAAAGGAAGCTCTAAAAAAGTATGTTCCATTCCCAAAACTTCCTTCACCTTTCCCTCAACGTCTCAAGAAAAAGGTGGGTGAAAATAAAATTTATAGAGGGGCGATCATGAAAGAAGTTGATGAGCCAAAGACTGATGAAAACAAGGTGAATGCTGAAAACGAGAAAGAAAAAGAAGACCCACAAATACTAAACCCCATTCCTAAGCCGCCACCTCCATTCCCTCAGCGCTTGAAGAAGAAAAAGAAGGATGGAAAATTTCATAAGTTTCTGTCCATATTGAAGCAACTTTATATAAATATCCCTCTTGTTGAGGCATTGGAGCAGATGCCAGGTTATGCGAAGTTCATGAAAAACTTGGTGACGAAGAAGAGAACTGTTAGTTATAAGCCTGTTGGTGATTTACACCATTGTAGTGCAATTGCATCCCATTCTCTTGTGGAAAAGAAAGACGATCCTGGTACCTTCACAATTCCATGCATAATCGGGTCAGTTAACTTCGCCAGAGCTTTGTGTGATCTAGGTGAAAGCATTAACTTGATGCCAACAAGGATGTGGTTGTTGATGGCGGATCGTACGATCAAAAAGCCTGAAGGCATACTATTTGATGTTTTAGTCAAGGTTGAAAACTTCATCTTTCCTGCTGACTTTGTTATCTTGGACTGTGAGGTTAATTTTAAGATGTCCATAATTTTGAGGAGATCAGTTCTAGCCACCGGCAGAGCATTGGTAGATATGGAGAGGGGTGAGCTAAAATTCAGGTTGAATAATAAGGAAGTCACGTTCAATGTTTGCAGAACTATGAAGAAACCAAAGGACATGAGGGTGGTTTTGAAAATAAATATTTTAGATGACCCTAGAGGAAAACCTAAGGGATATCTTGATGAAGTCTGAGTAATCAAGACACCCGCATCGTGCCGCGACGTTAAATCAGGCGTTGCTTGGGAGGCAACCCAAGGTGTCTTGCTATTCCTACATTTGCTTTGATTTTTGGTTATTTTTTATCGACATTAGACCCACGCACCTAGGGTACCATAGGTATGTTCCTAACTCCCTTGTTTTATTTTGGCCTAATGCATTGGGGACAATGTATGCTTATAAGTTGAGGGTGTGAAGTACTTGTGGGTCTATATGTCCTCTTGGGGTTTTTGTTGTCGTGTTTCTTTTCCCTCAAGTGCTATCATAGTAGAACCGGCATGTTTAGGTTCTTATTTATATTATTATGTGTTTTTGTGTTTAATTAGGAGAAAAATAGGGGAACCTTAGTGCAGTCCAATTTTGAACGTATGTTGAATATTAAGGATGCTTTGCGATTGTCTAAAGGATACCCCTCCTGAAAATTTTGGTTTTGAATTGTGTGTGTAGTATGTTAGTTTGTGACAACTATTAGATCTTGTTATGTCATTAGTATTATAGGTAGAATAATTGTAGCTAGCAATGCATGAACCCAGATAGGTAGTAGTTGATAATACAACCCTGTACTATGTGTGTGTGAGGTCATTACTTAGTTGACTTTGTGTGTGCGAACCAGAACTTGCCCGGATAGTCTTGCCTAAGTTAGAGGATAGTGGTTAGGAAAGGATCATAGGCCGTTCTTTGATTAAGTCCACTTTTGGCCTAAATGTCTGTTGTGACCTAGCTATACACGCAAGTGTATGTGATCGTTCAAGTAATAAAGTGGCCCTTTCAAGCCAGATGTCGAACCCACATGGACTTGGCTTTTAACTATTCACTAGAATAAACAAGTTCTTGATTATTTATTTAAGCGGTGGAACATAGCTATATGATGTTTTTAAAGTATAAAATAACTATGAACTAAACTAACATGATTAACTAGGGGTATAAACAATAGCAAGTTGAATTCCCAGGGTCAAGGCATCCTGAACGTCATCTCGAGCGCATGAATACTTATGGTTTAAGCAAATTGAGTTGTCTATAGTGGTTATTGATCACGAGGTTGATAATATAATTATATTCGTCTCCAAACTATAACCTTCTATTAGAAATTGGAAACCTAACTACATCATTGAGCGGGGATAGATTTAACCAATTCTAACGCCTTTAAGCTATCTTCCCGTATTTGAACAAGCGTGGCGAATTAGGTACCTCTCAGTCCTAACCGTACATCAATCTCTCGGAATCCCTTCCTCGAGTAAAGATCACTCTCCTTATATTCCACGTTCTATCTCTCAATTTCTCTCTCGAGCTCCTTTCAAGACAATATATTTATTTCAATAGTAATTAAGCATTAAAATAGTAAAATCAAGAATATAAGAATAACCAATAAAGTGATATACTTCAGCAAAAACCAATAATATTCAACTCAAGAGAATCATGTTCGTCGCCTCAACCCCAAGAATAAGCGATTTTAGCCACTCATGGCTTGATTTAACATCATAAATTGATAAAAACCCATAAAAAGAAATAAAAGATAAAAAGAAGAAGTATGAACCCTAATTTCAATGCCAAAAACGCCCCAAAGTAGTCTACAAAAGATGGAACATTTATGCCTCCCTTGATACAATAACTCAAGAGCCTTATTTATAGACAAAAACTCGGGGCAAAAATTTGCCAAAGCGACCTGGCGCCCCTGGGACTTAGGTATATTTTTGCCTCTGAAAAGGTGTGCCTGAACAGCCTGGAACGCCCTTGGGTGCACCCCTCTGCTGTCCACTTGGGTAAAAATTTTGTCCAAAGCGACCTGGCACGCCCTTGGGCGTGCCTGGCACTTAGGCTCCGATTTTCTTCCTTTCGTCGACCTTTCTTTGTGGATTTGGTTGGATTATTCAAGTTCAAATCTTTAGCTTGCCTCCTATCTTCAATATCCTTCACTCGTAGCTCCTTCAAACCTCGCTTTCCACTCCAAAAATGCTCCAAATAGTTGCCAATTTCCCTACAAGAGCCTAATCACATTTATTAGCACCATATCAAATATTCCATCAAAACATTGTAAAATACATACTTATTGCTCTCAAAACTAAGGTAAACATGGGTCAAAATTGGTAATAAGGCATACAAATACGCCTTAGATCACCACCCCACACTTAAACTTTTGTTCGTCCTCGAACTAAGACACATAAGCTAGCACTACAACGACCACATGAATAGCAAGCTCTACATTTAGTATGTTATATTACAACTTGAAACACATAAATACTACCTCAAAACTTCCTAGCCTCAAGAATTGACTCTAGCAAGTTTGCCAACTCATGCACATTACTCAACAAAGTGATCATCTAAGTCACCTATATATCATCAAACATGTGCTTTCACTACAAGAGAGTCACCCACATTCACTCACAGATATGCAATTTATCACAATAATGGGTGTAAGAATCAAATTCCGCTCACTCTCACAAAGAATTCACATGTCACATAAGATGAACCATAAGCTTACCCTTAGTGTAGTACTCCACTAGTATCAGAATTTCAAATCTCAAGATCAAGTAGGACTTTAAGGGTTGTAATGTAGGCTAAGGGACGGGTAAGAACTATTTTGTCAAGAATAGTGACTATATTCCCTAAGCGCTTTAATATACTACAATTTACATTAAAATCACCTCCAACCAACTTATTTTACACCCCTTTTATCTTCCCAACTCTCTTTTGTTTTGTCCATCTCTTTAAGCTAGCTTACACATATTAGGAAAGGAGTATTTGGTATCAACACGTGATTCACTTCTTTTGGTCAATTTTTTCCTTTTCATTACATTACTCCCTACCAACAACACATAAACTTTTTCACACACCCAAAAGCTATTTACTTGGGGCTTCAACTTCACTTTTTTTTTCTTCAATTTTTACACTCCTTAACATCTTAATTTCTCAACTAAAGCGCTTATGAGTTTTGGATCAAATTATGGTTAATTGAAATAAAAGGATTAAGCTACATATAAGGCTACCAAATAAAAGGCTAAAGGCTCAACAGGGCTACCTAAGATCATGCAAAAAGGGTAGATAAAGTAGGTATAAAATATGGCTATCAAAGAAATGCCTATATCATCTCCTAAACTCAACACCCTTTATTTCGCGTTGCAAACACATCGGGCAAGTTCTAGACATCAATATGCACATGGAATATCACAAAAACCTCACTCACACATGGCACATGTCTAAATCAAGAAGGATCCCTATAGACTCTCAACCAAGCAATAGCAAGAATTCAACATTAAGCCAACATCACAAAAGAGTCAAACAAATGAGCCTAGGTGTCTCAACAATAGTCACTCAATTCACTACACATACTTCAACATTCAAAACCATCTTGCATCATGCAATCATGTGTAGCATCTGATTAGAGCATCTCTAAAATTTTAAAATTACTCCTAAAAATAAAAAGGATACTGGGTTCAAAGCGCTTCCCTCGAAAAAGAACCGAAAAGAAAAATCGATAGGTGGATGAAGTGTGCTCCTAAATAAAACTAAAACTAACCAAAAGAAAATCTTTTGGTATTTTTCAAATTTTCAGCAACATAAGAAAAAAGCAAATAACCAAAAGAATCCTATAGCACACTCCACCTTAACAAAATCAGAAGATTTCCCACCCCACACTTAAAATCATACTTTATCCCCAAAGTATAACTCAAAGAATAAAGAAAGAGAAATACTCTATGAGGCCTCTAGGCTTAGCTAGTAGCATCTTATCCATCAAAGATTTCTGGAGGAGCCCCCACTTATATTTTGCAATGCTCCTTAGCTTAGAGTTTGGGTACTCAGACTTCCCCTAACCTGCAAAACAAAACAAACAAAAACAAAAACAAAGGTGACACTAATAAAAAAAAAAAAAAAAAAACTACTTACTAAACGTTTGGGTGCCTCCCACAAGCGCCTAATTTAACATCGCGGCATGACCCATCAATTTTTTCCTCCACCTTGAGGATATAAATTTCACCCCCAACATCGCATCCATCTTTTCGCTTCGCTCATAGGGTGGTGGTGCACATATGAAGGGACCAAGTGATGGATGGTGCATGTTAAATCGCTTAGCCATGAAGTGAGGCATGTTGTTTTGTTCCATGTCTGGTGCAAATTTAAGAATGTAGGATTCTTGTTTCTCATCTACGCAATCCTCTACTAGTTCAAATGACTCAAAATACACGTCATCATCTAAACATAATGTAGATAAATTCTTTGAATGAGATCCAATACATCCCACTTTTCCACTTACACTAGCTGCAACATGCTCACATTTATACTTTCTCTCAACGTCAGCCTCAATCAAAGAAAGATAGTCAAATTGTTGATATTCTTTTCTTTCTCCACAGAATGGCTAGTCTCCACAACTATTGGTGATTGGACATCAGACATCTCAATCTTTTTCATCAACTGAACATTCAAGTCACGTATATCTAAGAAAAATTGATCTATCTCTGAAATAAGCTAATCTCTCCCCCCCTTTTAATTGAGTTGCCATGGTTGTGAGACCATCCCGGAGACACTAATGAATTTTTAATTGTTGTGCTTGCTCCATTAGCAATTCCTGGCTCACTATGTCTTCTTCATCACAACTTTCTTCTACTAGTGTCTCCCTTTCTTCATCAATCCAGGGTTCCTTTGATAAGACTGTAACTTGCTGATCAACACAAGTTTCAGCCCTAGCCTATAACTTTGTGACTTGGGATTGCATCTTCTCGGTAGCTTCCCTTATTTTCTTCATTTCTTCCATTTTTTGTGTCGACGGGTCCATTACTCTCTTCAACATATCCATAAAGTGAGCCTCATATTCTGCCTCATTAGCTCCATTAGCCCTGCCAACATCACAAACAATAGACTGATTATAATAGGGGTTCAGGGGAGGGGAATAATAGTTTGGACAGTCACTCCAATGGCTATCCTGACCACCACACATGTGACATCTATTCAATTCAAAAGATTGGGCAGGTGCGCACAACCCTCTCTCTTAAACATCATGACAATTACCATCCAAGTGTGGTCCTCCATAAAAACAACAAAAATATTCATCATTCAATGACCAACTATCCTAGGCTAACATATCAACAAGAGTGGTATAAAAGTAAAATAAAACTTTGTACAAAAATAGATTATATACAACTCAAACAAATAAAAAGAAAAAGCCCAATCTAGATAAACAATTAAAATCGAAGTCCCCGACAATGGTGCCAAAAACTTGTTGCGACCCAGATATACACGCAAGTGTACGTAATCATTCAAGTAATAAAGTGGCTCTTTCGATCCGGATGTCGAACCCACAGGGACTTATCGTTTAACTATTCACTAGAATAAACTAGTTCATGATTATTTATTTAAGCGGTGGAATATAGAGATATGATTGTTTTAAAGTATAAAATAACTATGAACTAAACTAACATGATTAACAAGGGGTATAAACAATAGCAAGTTGAATTCCCAGGGTCAAGGCATCCTGAACGTCATCTCGAGCGCATGAATACTAATGGTTTAAGCAAATTGAGCTGTCTATCGTGGTTATTGATCACGAGGTTGATAATATGATTATATTCGTCTCCAAACTATAACCTTCTATTAGAAATTGGAAACCTAACTACATCATTAAGCGGGGATAGATTTAACCAATTCTAACGCCTTTAAGCTATCTTCCCGTATTTGAACAAGCATGGCGAATTAGGTACCTCTCAGTCCTAACCGCACATCAATATATCGGAATTCCTTCTTTGAGTAAAGATCACGCTCCTTATATTCCACGTTCTATCTCTCAATTTCTATTTCGAGCTCCTCTCAAGACAATAGATTTATTTCATTGATAATTAAGCATTAAAATAGTAAAATCAAGAATATAAGAATAACCAATAAATTGATAAACTTTAGCAAAAACCAATAATATTCAACTCACGAGATTCATGTTCGTCGCCTCAACCCCAAGAATAAGCAATTTTAGCCACTCATGGCTTGATTTAACATCATAAATTGATAAAAACCCATAAAAAGAAATAAAAGATAAAAAGAAAAAGTATGAAGCCTAATTTCAATGCCAAAAATGCCCCAAAGTAGTCTACATAAGATGGAATATTTATGCCTCCCTTGATACAATAACCCAAGAGCCTTATTTATAGACAAAAACTCGAGGTAAAAATTTGCCAAAAAGTGGCCCGGCACGCCCTTGGGCGCTCCTGGGACTTAGGAAAACTTTTGCCTCTGAAAAGGTGTGCTTGAACGGCCTGGAACGCCCTTGGGCGCTCCCCTCTGTTGTCCACTTGGGTAAAAAAATTGTCCAAAGAGGCCCGGCATGCCCTTGGGCATGCCTGGGACTTAGGCTTCGGATTTTTTCCTTTCGCTGACTTTTCTTTGCGGATTTGGTTGGATTCTTCAAGTTCAAATATTTAGCTTGCCTCCTATCTTCAATATCCTTCACTCGTAGCTCCTTCAAACCTCGCTTTCCACTCTAAAAATGCTCCAAATAGTCGCCAATTTCCCCTACAAGAGCCTAATCACATTTATTAGCACCATATCAAATATTTCATCAAAACATTATAAAATACATACTTATTGCTCTCAAAACTAAGGTAAACATGGGTCAAAATTGGTAATAAGGCATACAAATATGTCTTAAATCAATGCCCGACCAAATGAAATAAATACCCTTGATCCTGATTTTGAGCCTTAATTGACCTGTTTCTTTCATTAGCCTATTCACCTTCCCATTGTGATCACGGGTGATTAAACACTTTGAAAAGTGTTATTAATGAACGAGGTAATGGGATTGGGAAAGAAAGAGGAAATTGCCCTATACAGCATGTCATATGAACTTGCTGAAAGTGTATGAAAGAGTTCTATTTCATGTTGCTCCCATTAAAAATACACAAAGTACAGAGGATGTCACTAGGAAGATCTACCCGTTGCTATTCTAGATCAAAAAGTCGGAAAGGTCACCTGGGAAGATGGAGAAATCATGAATCTATTGTGTATATCGTATTTGTATAGTGAATGTGGTGATCATGATACATTGGTTGACTTTATTAAGTAGGACGTGGTAGAGTTGGACGTTATAATGGGTGCGGATTGGTTGGCTTCATGTTAGACCACAGTAGAGTGTCGAGCTAAGAAGTTACATAGACAATGTCAGAACATCAAGAGGTAAGTCTATTGAAACTGATACTTTAAGGGATACATGTGCTACTTGGTCAAAGTGAAAAGATGCTAATGATTGAAATGAATGAATACGTGAATGATGAAATGAAAGGTGAATGATGATGATATACCTAGAATAGCATTACGAACACTATAAGGTTATTCTAAATTCTTAGTACGTCAATTGGGCTAGCGAATGCACCCGTAGTTATTATGGATTTGATGAGTAGAACAAAACCATTCTTAGACAAGTCCGTAAAAAAGTTTACAGATGTTATGGTGGTTTACACGATGTCATAGATTCTTCGTGACCATATGATATAGACACAAATTCTCTAAGGGTAAATATTGGGTAAACCCCGTAGCATTATTGGGTCACATAGTACCAGATGAAAGAATAATGGACTATATACCAAAGGTAGAAGCCGTGGAGAATTGGCTAAAACCTACAACGCCTACAACGATTCGTAGTTTTCTTGAGTTTAGTCGGGTAGTACAGAAAGTTTGTTGGAGAGCTTATTTTCCATTAGAATACCCTTACCAAGTTAACACAAAGTAATTAAGTTTCGGTGGAATGATGTATGTGAGAAAATTTTGCAAGAGATGAAAGATAAATTGACTCTTACACCTGTACTAGTACCTTCCAAAGGCACATAAGAGTACGCAGTATATTGTGATGGTTTACAAGTTGGTATGGAATGTTTATACACGCAGTACGATAAATGTGACAGCATATGTCATAAGACAATTACGTCCGCATAAAAGAACTTATCCCACATATGATTTTGAGTTAACAGTTGCGACAATTGCTTATAGTAGATGGCACCACTATTTGTATAAAACTTCAGGTGAAAGAATTATAGTGTCAAATGTGGAAGAAGTTTCATTGGTATCTGAGAAAAAGAAAAGCAATATGCAAATCCTGTGTTATTCAGTTGAAAAAAAATATATATATATGGAAAAATTCAACAAAGGTGGTTGAGCTAAGGAAATATTTTATGTATCGAATATATATATGACCTAGGGAAATGCATTATGGTAAAAGCACAGCATGCATGGTATTCTATCTAATAGGGAGTGATCAATATGCACCATGAGTTGGAAATGAAAGATTTTTAATGTTGTAATGAGTATGAAGTGGTTGGTTTCTTTTGATGGCACGAAGGTTGCCCAGCTAAGAAAGTATATTTCCCTTTTCTTCCACAAAAGACTGTCCTTGAGAGAAAAGGTAAATTTTCTTTCTATCCTGAGGACAGGAAAGCGATGCCCATGGTATACACATGTCAGCTAGCAAGACTTAGTGTGTCCTTGTAAGGTGCACCAGTGTTGTTTGTACAAACGAGAAATGACACATTGTGAATGTGTATTGGTTATCGGCAATTGGATAAGGTAACAGTTAGAAATACAGAAATTTTGGGTATATAAGTGAAGTTGGGTACAGTTTTCCATTCCTATAGATGGACAAGCAGAACGTATCATCCAAACACTTAAAATTATGTTACCAGCTTACACATTGTATTACAAAAGTAGAAAGTTCAAAAGTATGGACGTGGAGAACGACTAAGTAAGTATTTATATGAGTATATGTATAGAGAAGCTAATGTAGTGATGCATTTGTTACCCATGAAAAGATGTTGTCAACATTCGAGGACGAATGTTCCTAAGAGGGGAAGAATGTAACACCCCGTACCTACTACACCCTACATGACGACGTTGAACAATGGTTACGCAAGTGTCGAGAGTCAAAGTATGAATTTTGTAATGTTATTAATGAGATAATTGATATCGGTCCTAGTGCATGGGATTAGACCTTTGTAGGAGGTGCAACATCCCGTATGATGTCAACCCTATACGACTACGCGTACATTTATGGAACTAATTAAACATGAGAGAACATGAGATATTGGATGACTTATTTATTTTATTTGTTGGGGCTTATATGAGCCTTGTTCCATTGGGCCAAATGAGGCCCAATGATCATAGGAAAGATTTGGCCCAATGGGGCAAAACATGATCCAATCTTCCATTTGACTAATCAATCATGCATTTAATGTCAAGAGATGGATAAGAGTTACTTGAGATATATATAAATATATATATATGAGGTATTATACATTAAAGATGATGGCCCAAAGTAATCTTGACCTATTGGGCAATGGAGGCCCAAAAAGATATTCAAGACATGGCCCAAAAGGGGTATCTGACCCATTCTTGGCCCATTCTTGCAAGACCAAGTTGTTAAAATATGATTGGACCAAGTGTGTGGTAAATAAAGTACCATTAGGGGAATATATACATGAGGAAAAATCAGATTTTGGTCATTAGATATACACATGCCTTTTTGCCATTTTTCTCAAACATTATCTCTTAAGATACAAACCCTAAGGCAACTACTTGTTGGGCCAAGATCACACTTTGGTAAGTATTTATTCTCATGATTCAGTATATGATATGTGTAATATGATGTATAAATCATGTTGGTTGTATTGACAAAGTGTTGGACAGTGTGTTATGTGTAAAACTGTCTATTTTTGCAATCAGAGAATGGTTTTGTCTTATGAACTTGATCATGGACTTATGTTCATGAGGGAATTGAACTTTATGGGTTAAATATTTACATATGAGGTGTTATTATAGTTTTATCATGTGTTGTCCTTGTGTATAATGTTTGGAATTTCTATTGTGAAATTGGTTATGGTTTTGGTGGCGGATGGGCCGTAAAGTGTCGTTTTGGTGATGTTATGTGTATTGTGAGACCATGGATGGTTTTGGGCATGTTATGTGATCAAAAATATGTTAAAATAAGTTTGGTTATGATCATGGACCATTCATTGCATAAAAAGACCCCAAAAAGACCATTTCGAACCAAAACGGGGCCCCGCCCTCGTAGACGAAGCACCTGCGGACGCAGGTGCCAACGCAGGTGACTCTGACTACTGCCAAAGGTCACCTGCGGATGCATGTCATCCACCTTCGGTCGTAGGTGGCTTAGCGGATCGGCCCAGAACTCCGAATTGCTTGTTTTTGCATCCCTTTGGCCCCCCGAAACCCCTATACCCTTCATGGATGTAATTATCAACTTGTGATGTCATTTTAATGACTTTAAAGTGTAGTGTGAAAGTATGTTGGACTGTATTAAATGTGTATGGTTGTTCATATGTGGTTATGAGGCAAATTGATGAGCGTAAATGTGACGGGATGAAAATGAGAAGGCGTAAAGGGTAAGTGTGATGTGAAATGCTATTGTTGTATGAAATCTTGGTCAATGAGTGTAATGTTATGGTATTATTTACATGATGATGCAGTGATTTGTATTGTAAGGAGTGAAATGAAGTTATATAGCAGTCATATGGTTCATTGTCGTTTTGTACACTTTACGGTAAATAATTGTTAACGAGAGTTCCATTGTGGACTTGTATTGTAGAGTGAAACATAAGGAAGAAGCTGGACTGTTGTGTTCATATATAGACTTGTGTACTCATACTTGGAAGTAAAGGTATGTAAGGTTATTCTTCTATTTCCTTCTGCAACATATGGTGTTCACATTGTCATGGTACTTATTCGATTCCGAAATACTCTAAGGTATTCCGTATCTGATAGTTGGCTAGAGTTACTCATATGTCCCTTACTCATTGGTCAATGGTGAATTGTATGAATCATGTTCATTGACGGACGCATGTCCATTGGTTGACTTATGATCATTGGCTAGTATGTTAAACGTCCTATAAGGTTCTAAGGTATCACATTTCTAGTTGGTGACAGTTGAAATCCACATGTATCGTGTTTAGTGCTTATTATCCTAAGATTTCAAACGTGTTCTATTCCAAGGGGGATTTATAGTATTCCAACGAAGGTTGATAGATATTGTTATTCATAGGTGTATTATTCTTAGATGAATTATGATCCACTTGTCTCCTATTTATGGGCGGAAGTTCTTAAGTTATCATTTGTTGTAGATCCTAAGAGAATTATCCCAACAAGAGCAATGAGGTAAAGAGGGCTTGTTTAGTTTGAATAGCATTATTCCAATCATGTCATGGTCCAAGTTCCAATAGAATTATATACATGTCTCATATTCATTAGCAATGTTCCAAAAGTCCAATGAGGTATGTTCCAAGGTTTCAATAGTGGTTATACTCATGAATCTTGTGCATTTATTATTGTCCAATGGTTCCAATAATGTTATGTTGCCACGAAGGTTATGTTTCCGATAACTTTTAATCTCATGTTTTTCATTCATTGGTTGTTGATCCAAAGCTTCAAAGAAAGTTGTGACTATCATTGTTCTAATCTCTCATAAGCAAAAGTATCAATCTCTCAAAAGTAATGAAAGAAGTAATGTACAAGTTAATGTATCTATCCCTCACAAGTAAAGATACATCTTACAAGAGTAAAGATGTGAAGTAATGTATATTGTGTTACAAGTTTCATGAATGCTTCTATCATCAAGGTATCACTCATTGTATGAAAGAAAGAGAAATGAAGTAAAGAATAATGAAAGAAAAGGAAGCAATGTTATGTAATGTTAACCCTACCCATGGAGTAGATGTATGTTATTAACCCACCATAGAGTGGATGTATGTTTGCCTACCCATGGAGTAGATGTATGTCATTGCCCACCAAAGAGTGGATGTACGTTATTGCCCACCAAAGTGTGGATGTATGTTATTGCCCACCAAAGAGTGGATGTATGTTATTGCCCACCATAGAGTGGATGTATGTTAACCCACCAAAAGAGTGGATGTATGTTGAATGAATAATCATAATGATAATAAATGTTAAGCAAAGGAAGAATCTATTGAATGAAAGTTATCATATGAATGATAAGGATATGTTTGAATGATCGAAGGTAATAATAAGGGAAAGGTACATGGTTTCACATATAGAGTTTCTCTTATAATTATTTCCATTGAAATTCTCATGTATTGATGCAGTTTTCTTATGGCCTTACATACTCAGTGCATTCTTCGTACTGACCCCTCTTGGGGACTTACCTTACATGTTGCAGGTGCAGGCATTAGTAGACTTCCTCAGTAGACTGTGGATCAATTGCAGAGTTTTGGTGAGCTCCACTTGGTTCGGAGTTTCCTGAGTCACAGTCGTATATCTATTGTGATGTTGTAAATATAGTATAAAGCGGGGACTTGTCCCGACTTTTAGTTGGTTTCGCAAATGCATCTGTTAGAGGATTTTGTAGACATAAGTAGGTACATGGATGTAAGATATGTACGTTCAGTGCGATGTAATGGTCCCAAAGGCCAAGTGTTGTATATGTATATGCATGGCATTTTAATATTTCATCAATTACATGAAATAGTGTGTTATTCATTCGAGAGTATGTATACGAGTGTTCATGAGCAAAGATTGGTTCTCTCGGGCCATATCGGCTTCGGGTGCCAATCACGCCTCGTTGAGATTCGGGGTGTGACACCCTTCCCCAAGCCTACATTACAAGCCGATGAAAGTCCTATAGTGATTCTAGTCCAACTGTCCGTAAAGCTAAGGCATAGAAAATAAGGGCAAGCCTATTGTATTTCATGCACACTGTTTGAACTTCTTTGTGAGAGAGAGTGTTTTGACCGAGTCCCTAGTTTGAGATTCATTAGTATACTGTGAGTGTATGGGACTTCTTTACTGTGAGAGTACATGGGTTGTATTGTTAGCTGCTATCTGTTCGGATAATGTCATTTGCATGTAATCTTAGTTGTTTGTTCATAATCTTATGCCATCACTTGATCCCTTCTATTTCATGATAATATGTTGCAAGGATAAACACTATGGTTTTTGATTTGCAATAAGGAGGGGTTAGAAAAGTTTTGCCAAAAGCAATAAGTTGACTGTCGTAGGTCCCTTAGGTATCTCTCAGTTAAGCATTGTAGGTGTTTATTTATTTTTGTTCGCCTGAGGACATGCAAATGGCCTAAGTTGAGGGTGTTGATATGTCATGGTTTTATGGCACTTTCGATGCTTAAAACAGGGATAATATGCAATAACTTGGGTATGTTTTGTGGGTATGATATGCGTTCTGTCCTATTTTGTAGGGTAATAGGTTATGGAGGCAAAATAGAGATAAAGTGAAGAATAATGCTTGAAAATGAAGTGTCGAAAGATGATAGATGAGATCTGCACCAGATAGGTGACTCACGATAGCACTCACGTGCCGTGAGTCCACTCACGTGCCGTGAGTCCACTCACGTGCCGTGAGTCCACTCACGTGCCGTGAGTCCACTCACGTGCCGTGAGTCCACTCACGTGCCGTGAGTCCACTCACGTGCCATGAGTCCACTCACGTGCCTTGAGTTAACTCACGTGACGTGAGTCCACTCATGTGACATGAGTGGCTGTCGTGACTCAACTTCAGAGATGATGCAATGATGTCTGAGTTCCACGACAGGATTCATGCCACGTGAGTCTACCTACATGGCATGACTGGGTGGCGTGAGTCAACTTTCGAAGATGTCTATTTGTTCTTGATTTCCACGACACTCACCTACGTGGCGCGACTTGGTTCCACGACACCAAGTCATGGTACCGTGGAAGTTTACCGACTTTAGTATCCTGTTTTGATTAGGATAGGATTAGCCTTGTATCTATAAATACCCCTGTATTGTCCTATGTTTAGGAGTTAGTACATTGTTTTGAGATAGTTTTTCATTATTTTGAGTTCAAAAACACATTATTATTTTGTAAGCTTGGAACACCTATTCTAAAGTTTTTATTCATAATTGAGATTTTAGAGTTTCTTCATTGTTGTGAGTTTACAATTATGTCTTCATCTTCGAATTCTTATTGTACTCTTGCGAACATGAGTAGCTAAACGCATTAACTAGGGTTGTGTGAACCATGAGGAATTAATAAAATGGGTTAAGTGCAAAGCAATTCTGAACCGATATGAATGCATGTATTGTTATTTACTTCGTTGTGATTAATCTTCTAACGGTTGTAAATGTTAGAAACTTGCCTATATTCTAGACTTTCTCGAGAGAGAGAGGTAGAGATTGGGAAAAGGAAATACCAACAAAAATTTGAAGCTATCAACCTTCATCTAATAACTTGAGCCTTAGCAGGAATAGTTATATGAGATCCAGGACAAGAGTTAGTAGTGCGACACTCGAAAACCGAGAGGAGAAGAGTGAAATTCATCTAACCAAGGTCGAGAGACATTTAGATGAACATAACTTGTCAGATTTTGCATACAACGCAGCGAAATAGTTTTGCCAGCACCAATAACCGGTAAAGTTAAGAAATCATTGGGGATCACAATCCTAGTGTATTTCTCATATTGAAAATAACTTCAAAGAATCAACACTTGTTACTACCACTACTTGTTACAAATATTTCCCCCTTTTTACTTATTGCCAACTACTCGAACAAGAACTCAACCTACATTCATCCTATTCCTTGTGGGATCGACCACAACCTAGTTGGGTTCTATATTTCATACAGCTACCACTTTATACTTCCCATGAGGCACATTTTGGGCGACATCAATGTACTTCAAGCTTGCCCAGATCTCTCTTTATTTATCTTATGCTTATCCGTGTTTAAGACACTTTAGCTATTTTTATAAATCTATATTTACAGGCTTGTACTTATGACAACTAGACCTGAGATGTATCTTTGAGACTTGTGTCTAGTTTATATTTACATTTGGGATGTAATCTACTCTTTCTGTTTCTATTTCTTCTTTCTTTATTTGTATTCTTTTGGGATGGATTAGGCTTACTTGTCCGAAGGGTTTGATAAGTATCATCACATGCCTATTTTAGGTTATGAAAAATTGGTATCAGAGCTCCAAGTTTGTTGGTCTTATTAGTACAAATCGAGTTGAGTAGTGTCTTGCGAATCAGTGCAGAGACATCCGTTATCTATCTGTGAAAGGCTACATGACTTTAGGATAAATCTATTTCTTCATTCCTTGCTATGTGTTCATGGCTTTGTATAATTTAAAAACTTCTTATTCACTCTCACATAGATGGTGAGCAAGTGTTAGTCCATGGCTGTAGACTCAGAGACCGTGCCTTTGATATGCAGTAGGAGTAGAGTTCAATGTAGAGGTCAAATCGAGATATCCAAACCAGCTAGAGGTTAGGTTAGGGTTGCCTCTCCAGGTTCTAGGGTTGTTAGTGGTGGTAGTTCTAGTGAGTTAGCGGGGTTGAGGCCAGTGCAGACACCATCTGTGACCATACCTATGCTTAAGGATTATTTGGTTCTAGTGTTGGGTTTTCTTAGGGGGTGACTCCTATTTTGATTCAGTATGCTACTTCAAGGCTTCAGACTCCAGATACATCTACGACTCCTACTGGTCCTCCTAGTGTTGATGAGATATTGCCAGGATTGCTCCACATCCAGTGAATTTACCATTTATGTCCATAGAGGAACATGTTAGATTCATAGAATTCATGAGGATAGATCCTCCTCTGTTCAATGGAGATCCTAGGTCTGATGCTTATATATTCTTGCTTGGTTGTCTTGTGCGGTTGCACAGGTTGGACTTGGTAGATTCTAATGGAGTGGACTTCACCTCATTTAAGTTCTTTAGGATAGCTAGGCAGTGGTGGAGGACCTTTGTGGATAGTAGACCAGTTGGATCACCTTTTTTTACGGGATCAATTTGCTTAAGTGTTTTTAGAGGAGTTTTTATGGAGATATGAGAGGTTTGAGGGCATGAGGGCCCAGGGATTTGATGATCATTGCAATATGCATGATATAGATCAGGATATTCGTGGCTATACTTGGAGAGGGATAGATCAGGGTAGTTCTTTGGGTCCTTTAGGCTTGTTTCAACAGGCTCCAACTTCTTTGGGTTGCTTATTATGTGGGGATCTTGGGCATTATAGGAGAGATTGCCCATAACTTAAACAGAGAGATGCTTCACTAATTACTCCAGGAGATAACAGGTTCTAGTATCATGTTTCAAAGGATAGATTCGAGGCAGGATCTTCTAGTACTGTAGCCACAAGTATGATTCTTCGCGCGCCTTTGCTATTCCTTAGCAGTATTTGATTGTGGTTCTATATTTTCCTATGTATTTATTTATTCATCATTAAGTTTTGATATGATTTTGTGAGTTTTACTGGAGCTGTTGATATTTGCTATGCCGTAGATGTTTTCTTTGTGGTGGATTGGGTGTACCGATCCTATGTTGTGACTTGCGTAGGGGGCATAGCAGCTTAATTTCTTGGGTATTGAGAATTTTGGTGGTTTAGGTATGGTGTCCTTGATGGTTATGTTATGGATTAGTGGTGGATCGGGTGTGCCAATCCTATGTTGGGACTTGTTCAGAGTATATCGCTGGATTTGATTTGATCTCTTTGAGTATTGTGGATTTGGGTGTATGGGAGTATGGTGTTCTAGGTGGTTATGTTGTGGAATAGTGGTGGATCGATTCTATGTTTTGGTATATTTTTAGATTATTGTATAGATTGGTCTCTTGGTTTTGGCATTTCAGATTCTAGTATGTCTAAAGGTACTTCTTAGCGGTAGACCTTGGGATAGCCTAGACTTGTGGTGTTATTGATTCAAAGGATTGCAAGTAACAAAATGTAATTGGATAAGGAAAGATTTCAGGCATTTGGGCCTTTTAATTTGTTACTTTCTTAATGTTTAGCCTTGTTTGTGTGATTAAGCTAGTTGGTGTTGAGACTCTCTTCAGTTAGATTCGAAAGATTTCAGCTCATGAGGATATTTACTTTTGATTTGGAAAGATTTTTGAATGGAAAGAGGTACCTAGTTTGTGGCATTTATTACTCTTGTAGCTATGTGGCTTGGTGGAATATTTTTGCTCATAAGCTTCGATTAGAGTATGCGTTATCCTCTGTGGACTTTATGTTAAGAAATGTTGAATGAGATTGACCCGGTCCAAGTTGTACTTTTTAGTCCACGACTTTTGTGTTAAAGAATTTTGAATGGAAATAGAGTTAAGGAAAAAGATAAGGATTTTATGCTTAGGGTAAATTTGATAGATTCAAAATTTATCTATGGGTTGAGTTAGAAATATGAAGCCCTGATAGTATGGTTTATTGGTAGCTTATACAGAGTCTAGAAGTGGCTTCTCTCGGGTTCTGATTTATGATTTGGGCGTCCGTCAGTGAGATATAGTGGTTGTTTCACTTCTTCTACGGGTTGATTTTTGCTATTACGATGGTTTGCTTATATGTATGGGATTAGAAAGACTCTTTGTTCTACCAGGTTGTTGAGGACTTTCGGAGTGTGTGATGGCTTTTGGGTATCAAGGTTTACTTGGGTCATTATGATGACTCACGTGAGGATTTGATGGCATTTATGTGTTCATGTCTATAGTATAGAGAGTTTATGGTGCTTGTTGGTTGTCTCAAAGGGGTTGAGTATGAGGGTGTGATGGTAGAGTATGGTTTTGGTATGCTGAGTGTGTCATTTTAAGGTTTTGTGTAGTTTTGTTACCAATTTCTAGACTAGCAGCTTTAGCCTGGGGCTATAGTGTAGTTTGTTTTGATAATGGGTAATTATGTGATTTGTGAGTCCCTTGGTTTTCTATGGGTCCGAGGGTGATTTTTGGTCTTGTGTTTGTAGCATGTGCCTTGTGGTGCCTTGGTCAGGTTTAGATTAGTCGAGCGTGTTTAGAACTTCTATTGTGTTTGACACAGTTTTTGGGTTTAGAGAAAGTTTGTTGATATAGAAGTTCGGCTTCATCTAGAATTTTGGCCTTTGATGCTTGTGTTGTGACCTGACGAGTCCTTATGTGATAGATTTTTGGTTCTATGGCAAGACCAATAGTATTATGGTTGTGACTCCGCGTTGAAGTTCTTGCTTGATATTTTTCAAGGGTATATTCCATCCTTTACCTGTGATGGTTTTTCTTGCTTTTACATTCGATGACGAACGTGAACCTTAGTAGTGGATACTGTAATGATTCTCATTTATTATTTTTAGAATTTTCTATATTTTGACAATTTTTCCCTTCCCCATGATTACTTTGTCTCCTTTTTGAGTTGTGGGGATGGTTTCCGAGGCGATCAAAAATGTTTTGGTTGAGTTTGAGGTTGTATTAAGGCTTTAAGAGTCAATAGTTGACTTTGGTCAACATTTGTTGATCCGAGTGCTGGATAGCAAAATGGACTGTGCCAGTAGATTCAGAATATCAATTTTGGGTTAGTAGCGTGGTTGGTTTGGGTTGGTGGCCTATATATCTCATTTAGACTCTCGATTTGAAAAATAGTAAAATTGGGTCCCGGGGGCTAATTTGTTGAAAATGATCCTTTTTCAAAAATTCAACATTGTCATTGAGTCTGGAATGTCGAAATCAGCCTAGTAGCATTATTGGTTTAATTCTGTTGGTACCAAACAAATCTCGAGGGTCCATTTGAAGAATTTTGACTTGTGCATTTCCTGGTTTTCAGTTATTTGTCGGTGCATGACACTTCCTCTTTCGTGATTGTGACCCCCTCTATCGCTATCACAAAGCAGTGTTTTTCCTCCCTTCGCGTTCGCGATGACCATGTCATGTTTGTGAAGAGCAAAGTTTTCCCTTCATCGAGATCGCGACAGTGGGTACCGCAATCGCAATGAGTAACGAGTGGTCGGGTCAGTTCCTTCTTCGTATTCGCGGCCAAAGGATAGCGTTCGTGAAGATCAGGGTAAGGGGAACCTCACAATCGTGACCAAGGCCCGCATTCGTGAAGGCCAACAGACCTAGACAATATATTAAGTCCATTTTCGGCCCAAATTGTGTTTTCTACATTTTTGAACCTCTAGAGCTCGGATTAGGGCGATTTCAAAGGGGATTTCACGAATTCTTTCATGGGTGAGTTTCTATATCTTTATTCCATTGATTCCCAATGATTTCTTTACAAATCCATCTTTAAATTCTTAATTTCAAAGTGGAGTTTGGGGGGTTTTACCGGTAAAGCTTAATAATAGTTTTTCTTTGATTCGAACCATGTTTTAAGCTCATTTTTGTGTGGGTTTTCAACTATAAACTCCTATAATCATAGGGAATGTAATTATAAAATAAAATTCTGGTTTTACCCCTTTGTTTTCAAAACCCATTCTTGAGGTCCGTTTTGGACCCATTTCAAATATGGTCGATATGGGTATCGATAGCTTCCTTTTAACTTGTAGATGTCGTTTTTGACTAGATTGATTGCATTTTGTTTTGATTCGAGAGAGTTGGGCTTTCGGTTGAGATTTTATACTGCATTTGAGCTTGCGGATCTTCATTTAAGGCAAGTTGAGATATACCTATGTTTATTTTCTGCAAGGGGTTGAATCCAATTTGAGATTGCTACCACCCTTTTAGAATCTAAACACATGCACTAGTGTGTTCTTAATTTCTTTTCTCCAGTTGGATTGCTGAGCTTTTTCCTTAATATCTATACTTTTTTATTTTGTTATTACCGCAATTTAATCTCCCACCTTGTATGCTGCATTTGTTGGGAGTGCTTGTTGGATTGCTGAGCTTTTGCCTTAATATCTATACTTTTTTACTTTGTTATTACCACAATTCAATCTCCCACCTTGTATGCTGCATTTGTTGGGAGTGCTTTCCTTAATATCTGAATGCAAATAATTCTCAATCTGGTGCCTTCTCCTTCATTTTCTTTATTCTCATGTATGGAACCTGTTGTTTGTCTAGAATTAGTATGCCTTTTGCATCTCTTGGTAACTCTGAAAAATTGTTATATATTTGTGTACCTACAGAACTAAAACACCAGTTAGTTAAAAAATCTGACATGTTTTGCCCTCTCTAAATGTGTGTTATATTTGAATCTGCCTTCCTTGCATGCTCTCTTATATTTTCCTGATTATCATCACAATGCTCTATAGACAATCTCATTCCCATCTCACAATCTTGGTTAGTGCTAATGAATCTGTTTCCATTATCAATGGCAACTGTTGTTGCACACAATATTCACACCCCACTTTTAAAGCCATTGCTTCAGCATAAATACTAGTTGACTCCTCTATTTTCTTACACAAAGTAAATTGAAAATCTCTATCATGATTCCTCACACAAAATGCAATAGAACTAACCCCAGGGTTTCCCTTGGAGGAACCATCTGAATTATATTTGAACCAACCTTGATTAGGCAATAACCATCTAACTTGTACTATCCTCACAGTAGGTCTATAGTTCTGAAAATAATCCACCAGTAAAGGCCAATCTTTTGGTATATCTTTCAACCAAGGGTATAATACAATAGATAGATACTGCAAACTTCTAGAAATATCATCTATCACTCTATTCCAGTTCACATTACCCCGATGATTCAACTTGTTCTTGCATTTCCATAAGTGCCAACAAATCATACCTGGAACTACTTGAATTATTTGTTTCAATCTGCTAGAACTGTCTGCATCCCACCAATTCTTTAGTGTCTGATGGCATTGCACAAAAGGACCCTTCACTCCTACACATATAGCAAAGTAAATCCAAATCCTTTGAGATGACTCATTACTAATAAAGACATGTTTGCAGGTTTCTATATGAGGTATTTTACAACACCTTCATCTTGAAACCAACTCTACTCCGCATCTTTGTAAAATGTCATCTATAGGAAGCTTAAAATTCCACAATCTCCATAAAAGAAAATTGATCTTGAAAAGAACCCCTTTACTGCATAACCTCTGTGAATCAACTGTTGGCTCTCTTCTCTATCTAAACAAGTGAAAGGCACTTGCTACTGTGAATCTTCTAGTGGTGGTAAGCATCCACCAAAGCAAGTCCCATGGTGATGCATGCTTACTGATGCTTATATTCTCCTATAAATGTTGAACTATTTCTTGAGGCATGATTTGTAACATCTTCTGTTCATCCCATAAAACATCCATGAGAGAATCAATATCCCATATTTCTTCTGTTATCACAAAATCCTAATCTATCATATGATACAAAGCACCCTATTTAGACTTGTTATCAAACCATATGCTAGATGAACCCACTGTAGGCTCCCACCATATCTCCTATTCCATAGAGTCTCTAGCTTCTAGCATTTTCTTCCATATCTGAGAACCACCCTTCCATTGCACTAAAGTTGGAATAAACTTTTTACAATATTTATTCTATGTATATTCTGTCCATATTGACCTAATGGTTCTAAAAATCCACCAAATCTTAGCATACATAGCTTTAGATATGTCAAAACGAGATCTAAATCCCAAACCTCCCTCCTCTTTTGGGTAACACATCATGTCCAATGCCACCCAATGCTTACTCTTGACTTTATCTTTAGTGCTCCATAGAAATCTATTAAAATTCTTGTGCAATTTATACAAGATGAACTTATGGGGAGCTACAACAGACAATAAATAGAGAGGGATGCTTTGCAGCACACTATTAATCAAAACTGACTTACCACCATAAGATAGTAATTTGCCCTTCCAATTCTGAAGTTTTCCCTTTACCTTCTTGATCAGCTCATTGTAGTATGCTTTCCTTTTTCTGGAATGGGTGATTGGGCAGCCAAGATACATAAAAGGAAATTCTCCCTGATTGAAACTTGCTATCATTTTCACTTTATTTTATAATTCAGAAGCCACTTTCTAGTACATATAAAAACTGCTTTTCCGAATATTGACAAGTTGTCGTAAAACCTCCTGATATTGTTTCAAAATTGCCATTACCTTCTCTAAAGATCCTCCTTCATCTGAAGTAAATATGATAGTGTCATCTACATATGCCAAATGATTAATCTGCCTACTCCATTTTGGAAGCCCATATCCCTGATAATCCTCATCATCAAATAGAGCATTAAGAGCTCTAGAGAGAACCTTTTCTTTAAGTATGAATAAAGCAGGTGATAAAGGATCACCGTGCTTAATTCCTTTTGTAGAGTGAAATAAATCTTCTGATTTTCCATTAATAATAATGGAGTACCAGTTATTAGCTATCAATCCCCAGATCATATCAATAATATCCTCTGTGAAACCCATCTTCATCATTACTCTTGTCATAAATAGCCAAGAAATCATGTCATAAGCCTTTGACATATCCAACTTTATAACAACATTGGCTGGCTTTTCTCTCAATCTTATATTAGTGACAATTTCCTGAGTAAGCAGCATATTCTCAATAATAGTTCTTTCTTTAATGAAACCTGATTAGTTCTTGGATATCAATCTGGGTAGTATACCTTCTATCCTCTCATGTAACACTCTAGAGATGACTTTATTAATAAAATTGTTGAGACTTATAGGTCTCATATCTGTAAATCCTTCTACCAGCTCCTTCTTTGGAATTAACACCAAATTGGTGTAAGTAATGCTCTTGGGAATAGTATTACCTCCAAAGAAATCTTTCACCATATTATAAATATCCTGCCTCTCTATGTCCCAGCAATGTTGCTAGAATAGCATTGAGAAACCATCTGGACCACATGAACTACTACTTTTTAGACTAAAAATAGCTTGCTACACCTCTTTCATTGTTGGTTTTTCCCCCATCAGACAATTGTCCTCATCTATTACCATTTCTGGTAAGTGTTTCAAAATTTCAAAATTATCTCCCTCTTCTTCTTGAGTAAATTGCGCCTTGAAGAAATTAACTGCTTTATCTACTATCTTCTCTGCATCTTCAATCCAATTATTATCACTATCTTTAATTTTGTTGAGCTGCAACCTCTTTCTTCTTCCCTTCACAAGGCTATGAAAGAACCTCGTATTCCAGTCCCCCTTTTAAAACGAAGTAATTCCAGACTTTTGTCTCCAAAACTCCTCTTGAAAGTGAAGATATTTCTTCACCTCTGCTTGTGCCTTCTGCAAAACCACTCTATTTCAAAGTGTTGGATCTTCCTTAAACAATTGCTCCTTCAATTTCATAGTCTCTTCTCTAATTAACAACTGCTGAAAAATATCACTAAATCTCTCTTTGCTCCAAGATCTCAGGGCCTTCTTGATATTTTTTAGTTTATGCTTGAAAATCCAGCAACCGTTTCCCCTCTTTGTAGTGTGCCAATTTTGATAAACCACTTTCTTTAAGGACTCATCTTTCACCCAGAATGCCAGAAACTTAAAAGGTCTAATAATGGATACCATTTCTGTCTTCATTACCAGGGATAAAGGTGCATGATCTGAGCCTGTCCTTGGTAGATGATCCACTTCTATAATTGGAAACCACTCCAACAGTTTGGAGTTGATTAATAATCTATATAACCTCTCAAAAATACAATCAGCTCCTACTCTACCATTCCACCAAGTAAAAGGACTTTCTTAAAAGGAATTTCTTCTAGTTCACAAGAATTAACACAAAAAGCAAAACCCTCCATTTCTTAATGAGTAACTGATAACCCCCCAATCTTTCTTCCTCATTAAGAAATGCATTAAAATCAGCTCCTATCAACCAAGGGTATAAAGTGTCTGCAGTACTGTAGATATCATTCCATAAAACTATCCTTTCCCCTTCAGTAAACTTTGCATAAACCATAGTGATTAACATATGTTTCTGCTCCTTCGGGAATGTTGACTTTATAGTAACATGTTGCTTTGCATCACTGATGATCTCAATATCTATCACTTCTCTAACAAAGAACCAGATATTGTCATTTACATTAGTACCAACCAAATTCATGTTCAGTCTTCTTTTATATCCCTGCACATTTCTCTTATTTTGAAATGGCTCCATGAGAGATATGAGAAAATATTTATGATGTATATTAATCATAAAGGCTTGTTGTGTGTAAATAGACCTAATATTCTAGAATAAAGCCTTCTTCATTTACTAGACATAATTGGAACCCCCTCTTTTTGGCACCACCCTCTTAACAGGTTGGTTCTCTAAATCTTCTTGCTTTTTCCCTTTCCTAACATTTCTCCTTGTTGTTTTGGGTGATAAATCTCCTTTTTTTCCTACTTTCTCCCACACTAATTCATCCTTCACTTTGTCCTATGCTTCACCATCTACTGACTTTTTTGTACTACTTTCTTTGTGTGAAATTGTAGTCTATTCCACCTGATGTGTAACTATGTCATACAATGTTTGAATTGGGCTTTTATACTATGAATTTTTCAGTTGTAGTAAATCTTCCCCTTTTTATTCTTTATCCTCTATTTCATTTATATTAACATATGGTTCTTCTACTTCCAGATCATCCTTCTATGTTGTAACCATTCCTGTATTCTTATTAAATATGGCCAATGCTTCAGGCTGTGAAGAGATAACTACAACTTGACCATTCAGGTTTGCTTCCCCAGAATCTATTTCTTCTTTTTTTATTTCTACTTTGTCCCCCCACTTGATACTCTCCTTTTTTTATTACTATCTTGACTGCCAGAAGAGACATTGCGGGTTCCTTTCTTTAATGATGAAGATCTATCTTGACCAACCAAGTTTGTTTTCATTCCCTCTCTGTCACCCCTTTTGATACTCTTATTTTTTTTATTGTTGTATTGACTACCAGAACTGCCAGATGGTACACTGCGGGCTGCTTTCTTTGGAGATGATGATTTCTGACTTGGTGAAGAGCTATTCTCTGCTTTATTTTGTGTCATGTTAGTAACAATTTTTCTTTGGTGAAGAGGATTTTGGTAAGCTTGTATTGTTTGGGAATGTCTTATCCACCCGTTGTCTTGTTGTGTCTTCATTATTGTTGCTCTTTACTGTATTTTCTCCTTCTGTGATACTTAATTCTTGCAATGTTTCCTGCCTCTTATCTGTTAATACTTCAAATGGATTGCCAATATTAATGTTATCTCCCCCCATATACAGCCTTATCACTCATGAGTTCATCTTTTTTCTTGGTGAAAAACCTGTTAGTAGGATTTCATTTACTCACCATGACACCTCTATTATACCTCTCATGTTACTCTTATTGATAATCTGTTGTATATTCCTCAGGCTTGTCTAAATCTTTCCTCAATTTCGAGTGCACCACTCTATAATCATCTTCATTATGGCCTTTTAAATTGCACTTCTTACAGTAAGTAGGGATGGAGTCATACTATATTTTCACCTTCACAGTCCTTCTTGTTTTATTCACCTCATCATTAATTTCCATCTGAACAAATTATGGTTTGTCTACAAGTAGGTCCAATTCAAAACTAGGGCGTGTTTTGTTTACAGTGGCTAAATCTAGATGCAAAGGTTTACCAACAATAAAAGCCAAAGAGAAAAGGGCTTCCTTCATAAAAAATATAGGGAGCAGATCTGGAAAGGATATCCAAGTTGACACTTGGTATGTTTCTTCCCCAATTTTAAACTTTGCATCATATATTAGAGGGTGCATTTGATTAGAGTATCCGTCTTTAGCAATAATGTAACAGTCATTTTTCGACATAATGTTTATGAAATCCTCTACTAGTTCAAATCTCATTATAATATGTTTATTCCTCAAAAACCCTATTTTACAATCACCTTTTAGTCTACACTACTTGGGGATTATCTCTCGTAATTCATTCAATTTAGGCCATTCGTATGAAAATTTACTAACCACAACATACTATAAATTTTCATTAATATTCATTCTGTTAATTTCTTGGTCTGTCCATTTAACCACAGAAATACCATCAACAAAATCTACTTCTTCAATGGAATGGGTTCCACATCAGTTTTTGTCTTGAAAACTTTAGTGCTATTTAGCATGGGATTAGTGATTGCTGCGTAGTTACCTATAGGTTTTGAATTGTCAATCGGGTTTTGAGGATTAACAATGGGGTTATCCGCTGGATTCAAGGTGGGAAATGAGATGAAGATAAAGCAGGAGGGACCTGGCCAGCCATTGGAGGTGGCTGGCCAACGGCCGGCAATATTTTAGGGTTGAAAAGCTAGGGTTTTGGTCAAGTTTTTAAGAGAGTGAAGAGAGCATTTTCTGTTGAAGTAGAGCTTGAATCTTGTTTGGCAGACTCTATTGTGATGATTTAAGATTAATGACCTTTAGATATTACTTAAGTATAAATGGATTTGTAATTGTTGATGAAACTTCTATTATGGAACAAGCTAGGGTTGGGTAGTCTCGAGTTATATTGTTATTGAGATTGTTGATATTTATCATTGTGAGCCCGAGTGGGGGCCTATGTGTATATTATTACTGATTTGAGAGTATATATTGTGGTGATGTCCGAGTGGGGACTTGAGTGGTTATTGTTGGCTATGATTGTGTATTTAATTGTCATATTTATTATTGTGTCGTCGAGTAAGGGCTTGGCTTGATAATGTTGGACATGTTTATACATTAAATGCCTTATTCATTATTATGTTGCCCGAGTGGAGGCTTGACTTGTTATCATAGGTCTTGTCAATGCATTTGAAATGCCATATCTATTATTGTGTCGCCCGAGTGGGGGATTGACTTGATATTATAGGCCTTATCTGAGCATTATATTACATATTCATCATAGTGATACCCTAGAGTGGGCTTGGAAATGATAATATTGATGACTACATGACCATTCATTCTGTTGGTACCAAGTGGAAACTGATATTGTGAATTATTGATACATTGAATTAATTCTGAGCTCACCTATGCATGCATTGAATGGATTTTGATCTTCATACTAATTGATTGTGATCATTACATCCTCATATCATGCATACATATTCATGAGAGCATTGGTACCACTGAGACATTCTAATTTTGTAAGAAAATAAGACATTTTATAAAATGCCTATTCCGAGGTATGTGCCGGTAAGGTTGATATGAGACATTTATGAGATATTATGATAACCTTGATCCGTGAACATTTGTCGGAGAGGTGGATTGAGATTATGGAAAGTATATGGGTTGAAAACCCCTTATGGGTCCTACCTGGTAGCTGCGAGCTCGGTGGGTGTATACAGAAAGTTATGCGATAACTTTCAAAAATTTCATCACCATCACTACATTGCATTGCATCATTTGCATGGCATTGGCATTCCTTGGTATGATTTAGTATTGTGTTAATATTTACTCTTGTACTGTATTTTCGTGTTAGAACCTTGTTTGTGATATTGTGTTTTGAGCGTTCATTTCATTTCATTACATTATCTTATTTCATCATATATTGGTTGAGAAATTGAGGTGATATGAGACTTGGGGTATGATAGTGGCTTGATAAAAAGATAGATGGGTAGCACAATTTTATAGCATGAGATACACCCTTATATATATACTCTCGATGTTGCTATCCCATAGTATTGGTTAATGATAATTGATTAAGCATGTTATAGCGTATTGTGAGTCTTATTCAAAAATAAATTCCCTTGTGGTCGAATATAAATGACTAGTGTTGACTCACCTTGATTAGTATGCCTACCCCGTATTTGATATACCTATTGACCGTTGTGTTGGGATACCCTGATAAGATAAAGTACTGTGATTTGGTAGGTTATAGACTAATTGGAAAACCTTGGGTAGTTGGAGTGGTGGTTCTCGCCATCGCATTGGATTAGGATCAGTTATCAACTATGTTTGCTGAGTACATGTGATTTCATACTCACCCTTGCTCCTTTTTATATTTTCTTATTTTCTGCACCCCGTGCAGGTATTGGATCAAGTAGTAGTTCGTAGATCGTCTTTGTCTAGTATTGTCATTGCAAAGATCGAGGTAGCGGCAGATGGATTTCAAGCTTACCCGGATCTCTCTTTATTTATCTTATGCTTATCCGCATTTAAGATACTTTAGCGATTGTTATAAATCTGTATTTAGAGGCTTGTAATGATGACAACCAGACCTAGGATGTATCTTTGAGACTTGTGTCTCATTTATATTTACATTTGGTATTTAATCTACTCTTTCTGTTTCCATCTCTTCTTTCTTCATTTGTATTCTTTTGGGATAGGTTAGGCTTACTTGTCCAAAAGGTTTCACAAGTGTCATCACATGCCTATTTTGGGTCGTGACAGAGGGGTACCTCACACCTTTCCCTCGATCAACGTAATTCCTTAATCGAAATCTCTGTTCGGCGATCAATTTCAAGAGTCAATTATTTTGAAAATGATATTTTTATGAGGTCTTGGCACACCAACGCAATATCAAGTGGTGACTCTGAGTTTTAATCAAATTCTTGTTGAAACACCTTTTTAATCATTTTCAATAATTGAAAATCATTTTGAACTTTAAATCTAATTTTTCGATAAAAATGGGTTGTAACACTTCCAAAGATCATTTTATTCCAAACTTTTCTCTCTAGTAATATTCTTTCCTTCTGTAGGCTAGCATTAATTCAGTATGGTTTTATTAAGTGCGACTGTGTTATCCTCAGAGTTATCCATGATAGAATTGTTTTTCAGATTAGCAACATCATCTTCTAGACTTTTTATGATAGAGAAAATGTTGCCAATAATGTGCTTCGACCAATGGACAGTCTCTTGACAGTATTCTTAAGCTTGAGATGAAACTTCCACATAGGAGTACCAGACACCTCAATGTTCCAAGCTTCATCAACAATGTCCATGAAACCTGGTACCTCTATCCAAAAGTCGAGAAACTTAAAATATTCAATGTGATCCACGTATTATTGCTAGTATTAATTAGAAGTGAGAGTGATCCCAGCCAATTCTGATTAGGTGATTAACAGTGGTAGTATCAAAAATGTTAATCCAAAGATGATAAATATGCACCATATCTAACATCTACTCTTTTATTAGGTGCCCAACCATTACACCACGTAAAAGGAGATCCTGAGAAACCAACGTCTATCAAATCATAGTCAATAATACACTAGATGAAATCCATGCTTTTGGACAATCTATGGGGCGAGCCACCCTTTTTTTCACAAGGTCAATAATGCAATTAAAATCACTAGTGACTAACCAAGGAAGACTAAGTGAGCCATTGATAAATCTGAGATTCTTTCAAAGATCCATTCTCAAGTTAGAGTCACATTTGGCATACACATAAGTGACAGCCAAAGAGATTCCATTATGTTTCATAGTGTAGGTAACTTGTTGTCTGTAATGACCTTGTCCGTCATTACATATAAGTCTTTCATTTAAATCTTGTGTCAAAATCCTTTCTGGATTAAAAGTTTTAAATTTCAGGCTAGGCTAGTTTTGGATGAAATCCGAGCGAGGTATGGTATAAGGCAAGTCTAGAATAATTTGGGTGAGTATGGTGGTGTTTCATGATCTCCCTAGTTATCTAAGATGATAAAGAACCTGCGGGAATTTACGGAATCAAATTTAGGTTAGTAGAACTCCCGAAATTGATCTTAGTGTGAAAAGAATTGTTTGGGATGTCCCGGATTTAAGATGTGTTGTGAAAATTGGGATTTTTGGGAAAAATTGGACTTTCTATACCATTGATGTTGCTATATAGCAATGTGCATGTCGCTATAACGACATGCTCAAAAGTGGGAAAATTCCCGTTGTGGCGATCGATCAACGCGGTCAAAGGGCCGCTATAGTGACTATATGCTGCTATAGCGATATAAATCGATGTTTTATTTCAAAAAAATCCCCAAAAATGATTTATTTTTCCAAAAAAGGTTTAGAGCTTCAGCAATGGCGATTTTAGGGTAAAAACTATCAGTTCTTCATCATATTTCATTGTTAAGGTAAGGAATTCATCCCTGTTAACTAGTAAATCAATATTCTAGCCTTAGAATTCTAGTTTACGTAACTCAGGTAGGGTTAAGGGCTGAATTTTGTTGGTTTTCTAGTGCAAGGAGGTAAATTGAGTATAAAATCAATGTGTTTTGGTTAATTATTGTTATTTTAACCTTGCATGTGATTAATTCACTGAACCAACCATGGAACTGGTAGTTTTAGGTGAATTAAGGTAGAAAAGCCCTAGAATGGGGAGCAAATGATCATTAACTTGACCTTAGGGGTTGGGTATGAGTTGTAATTCCCAACGTGGTAGGCTATTTCATTAATTAATAGTTTGTATGTATTTCTAGACCGAGATAAAGCAAAATTTGCACAGAAAGGCAAGGCTCAGGCTTAGTTGAGTTGTGCAAGCTTGGTTCGATGTAGGTGATGGTATTGTAGTTTAATCTAATTTGTACTCTATGTGCATGTTAACTACTTCTTAGTATGGCTTGTTAGTTCATGTTATTTAGTGTGTTCATTTCAATGGATTTATCTTCTTATATGATTTTGACCTACTTTATTGTTAAATGAGGAATGTATCGGTAATTGAATATTCTCTTGATTTAATGGTGAAATAATATTGGCAGAAACTTGTGTCTGGAGTTTGGTACATGGAGGAAAATCATCTCCTGCAGGTCATGACTAGAGGGTGGTTATAATATCCTTAGCGTGTATGTACGAGGTTCAAGTGAGTTTGACGGTTCCATGAGTGATCCGGGGAATGCATTATATGTTTGATAATATTTTAAACTTGTCTTGACTTGTTTTGACTTGACATGACTGAACTTGACTTAAATGTGAAAAGCCCTGACTTATTGCTTGTAATCCTAAACTGCTTGATTGCTACTTGTTGTGTTAAGTGTAGTTAGAGTAAGCATAGATTAACCTGTTGTACTATATTTTAGTTAAGTGTTCATATTCTCATCTTAGATTGGCCAAATGACCCTACCAGTGCACTGTTGTTCTTGTGTGATGATACTACACCAGCTCTTACTTTTGTGAGTACAGAGTATATTCTAATGACTCCTGCAAAACCTCACTTGTGATTCCAGCGTATGATTTAGATTTCAGGGTAAGCAGCATATTCGAACTACCGTGAAGTCTTTTCTTTATGACATTGTCCCTTATTTTGACTTATGTATTTTTCTTTAGTTTTGGGGTTACATCCCCTTCTTGACATTCTTAGTATGTTTTGGTACACTGACTTTTGGATTCTAGGGGTGTTTTCACTTTAGTATTTAATTCCACATTTTCTTAAGTTGCTAGACTGGATGATCTTAAAACTATTAATGGAATAGTTCTTCTACTTTTTTCTAAGTGTTGGTTAATGCTTCTGGGGTTATTGGTTCTCCCACTGGAGAATGGGGTGGCTGCAACTTACGTCCAATTGGGTCATGTCCTCTTATGTAATATTACAGTCAATGGTGGAATTCCGTAAAATCCATAATTGATTATTGGAGTTGGAGTTGGAGAAGGCATGTTGGTAGCCAAGTCTTCTCTTGAATTTGTCTATTTTATTGGTCTTGTAGAAAGGCTCACCAAGAGCAATAACAGGGAGACGTTCATAATTGATAAGATGTTTTGAGCCTATCAAAAGCACCATTATTCTTGATGCTCCTAATATTCCAGAATAAGGACTTAAACATGGGGAACATCATGATAATTATCACTAATTAGGACACTTACAGGTTTGAAGTTTTGTTGTTTGCCTCCTCCTCCTCTATTGGAGGTTCTGCTACCTCTATTGTAAGACCTTCCTCTTCCTATTCCTCTAGGAGAAGGATGACTAGAGCCACTAGCATTATCCAAGGAGTTAATGGTAACATCCACCAACGATAAAGGGTTAAATGATGTTATGGATTCAGTGTGAATATTCTCAGCATCCTCACTTTCTACACCAACGTATTCACAACTGTCAATAGAGGTTTCGTCCTTAGATCTTTCTAGATTTTCATAGTCAGGATCATTTAAGGAGTTCTCACCATCATAAAAAAAAATGGTAGCCTAATCTTCTTTGCTATTCAATGTGTGTTTATGTCCAGCATGGTGTCGGTATTAATTTTATGTAATTTTACTGGACTTCACTATGGATCAAATTTGAGCCGCGTTGGGGTTGATGACCTGAGAGTCCCAGTTTTTGTTGTTGTTCATTGACTGTGCTCAGTCTCTATTAGGTTATTAGTCTGATGGTGAAGCTGGATCTGTTGTTCCTCATTGAGATTATCCTTGTTAGCAGGTGAGGTTGGCAGCTCCACATTGGTGGATTCGATCAAGATATTGCTTTATGTCTCTTCATGATCATTGGTTAGTATGTCTAGCACTTTACCCCCACCCCCCCACCCCAATAAATAAACCAATAAATTCTCATTTAAAAGTGTAGCTAAATGGTTAGGTGATTTTGTTCTAGATGTCCAAACCTTGAGACCGAGGAATTAGGTTGGATTTGGAGAGGTTCAAATAAGCTAAATAAAAGGGATAATTATGCAAAATACCATTGAGCTAAAAGTTTTACAAAAAAAATAACCCACTTTTTATCTGTTACTTAAAATAGCCCGTCGGCCAAAGTTATTACAGGAAATAACCAGTCGACCATTTTATTTACAGAAAAATTGACAGCTTCATCTTCGTCGTTCTTCTTCATCATTAGTACCGCAAAATTAGTTCTTCTTCTTCTTCTTCTTCTTCTTCTTCTTCTTCTTCTTCCTCCTCCTCCTCCTTTTCTTCCTCCTCCTCCTCCTCCTCCTCCTCCTCCTCCTCTTCTTCTTCTTCCTCCTCTTCTTCTTCTTCTTCTTCCTCTTCTTCCTCCTCTTCCTCCTCTTCTTCCTCTTCTTCCTCCTCTTCCTCCTCTTCTTCATCTTCCTCTTCTTCCTCCTCTTCTTCCTCTTCCTCCTCTTCTTCCTCTTCTTCCTCCTCTTCTTCTTCTTCTTCTTCTTCTTCTTCTTCTTCTTCTTCTTCTTCTTCTTCTTCCTCCTCCTCCTCCTCTTCTTCTTCCTCCTCTTCTTCTTCCTCTTCTTCTTCCTCTTCTTCTTCTTCTTCTTCTTCTTCTTCCTCCTCTTCTTCCTCCTCTTCCTCTTCCTCTTCCTCTTATTCCTCTTCTTCTTCTTCTTCTTTGTCTTCCTCTTCTTCCTCCTCCTCCTCCTTCTCTTCCTCTTCCTCCTCCTCCTCTTCCTCTTCCTCTTCTTCCTCTTCCTCTCCCTCTTCCTCTTCCTCTTTCTCTTCCCCTTCCCCTTCCTCTTCTTCTTCTTCTTCTTCTTCTTCTTCTTCTTCTTTGTTTTCGTCTTCTTCGTTTTCTTCAAAATTCAACGTACCGCAAACGTGAATTGTTTCGAGTGAATTATATATCAAAAGACTCGAAACATCGAGAAGAGCTCATATCTAAAATTTGAGACTGTTTAGAGGAGATTTTATGTTAGTCGGAATTGAAAGAACTTGTAAATCAATTTCTTTAATGGCAACTTTTACAGTCTCTCACCCCCTTTACCCTTTTTATCAACGTATGGTTAGAGATAAATAAAATTTACAAGAATATATTATAGTTGTAAAGTTTATCAATATGATCACTCGATCTTTTCTTTTGAGCTGCACTAGCAATAAGCTAGTTGGTAGAAGAAGAGTTGCTACTGTTGTGGCTATGGCATTTCTTCTGTTTTTCTGTTCAATCGTCCCCTTTTAAATCCAATACTTCTTATCTTTGATTTTCTCTTTATTTTCACTCTTTTTGGGCTTTTATTCTCACTCTTTTTGGGCTTCTTCTGGGAAAGTTCTCAAGAGGTTTGTCTCCATTTTTCCTCCCTTTTTTCAGCTTTGTTATTGTTGTTTTTCTTGTAAAGTTTCATTCTCTATAGCTTAAGTGATCATTGTTGTTTGATACACTTCTTGTTTTTGGGCTTTTTCCTTTTGTTCGATACATGACTATTTATATAATGTATATGTATTGTATAAACAATGTATATGGTGTATATAGAGTATTTATACAATATCGATACATTACATAACTATTTGTATACTATCGATACACGTTTATATAATATCGATACATTAGATATACACTACATAACTATTTATACAATATTGATACATGATTATATACCATTTATACAATATCGATACATTATATATACAAATGTCGATACCACATAGACATTGCATATACAAGTTTGAGAAGTTATATATGAATTTCCCTTGGTTATTAATAAAATTATTAGTTACTAAAAAAATAAAAATAAAAAATGGTCATTTAGCCATAAAACAAATAAAAAAATTAAATTAAAAAAAAATGAACAAAACAAAGAAATGAAAAAGCAAAGAGGTCTGAAAAAATAAAAAAGAAAATAGAGAGTGGGCCAGATATGTTGTTGGTGTTTGGGTTGGGCCTTTATGGTGCAGTAGGAACAATTGGCTATTTTTTATGGAGAAAACTACACAGCATAACAAATCTAAACACTTAATTATGACTCATAACAATACTTTAAAATAATTATCAGGCATAACAAAAATAACAATATTTAGTGGATTCCTCATCTTATTCTTTTGAATACATATAAAAGAATATTCACCCCCATTTTTCACTCCCCATATTTTAATCATTTTATTTTTTATTTTCACCCCCCTTTCTCTTACTTTATCATTTCCCCACTTTTCATGTCTCTCATTTTTATCACTTCTTTTTTAGATTTACCTCTTTTTATTTTACCTTTTTTTCCTTCAATTTTTTTCGCAATTTCAAGCGATTTTTTCTAAAAAAATTTAGTGTTTCACAAAACAGAGAAGGCGGATGTGGTGTGGATGATGTATGGACATGCGGTGACTTGGTGGTTAATGGTAAAGTGGACGTCTAGTCGGAGTTTGAGGCGGTGGTGATGGTGTGTTTTCCAATGAAATAGGAATGGGGGAAAGAGTATTTGGCCTCTGTTTTTGGTGTAAAAAATCATGTTTGAGAGAGGTCTTTCTCTATTAATAAAAAAATGGGTCTGTTAATGGTGAATTTTGGTGATGGTGATGAAGATGGATAATGATAGTGAAGGCGGTGTTAATGATTGTCGATTAATTTTCTGTTCAAGTGAGTGTTAATGATATTTTTCGGTGAGAATTTTGAAATTATATTGAATGTTAATGGAGAGCTGTGTGTGCATAGGTGCATATGGCGTAGAAGGAGGAAGAAGGGGATTGTATTTGTTTTATATTTGTAGTTGACTGTATATTGTATTTGTAGTTTCATTTATTTTATTCGTTTGTATTTGTATTATTTTTCATTGATGTACTTGTATTTTAAAGAACTATTTTTTGTACTTGTATATGTATTTGCAGGTAGTTGATTGCATATTGTATTTTGTATTTGTGGTTTCATTTATTTCATTTTTATTTGTAGTTGACTGCATCATTTATATTTTAAAATAATTAAAAAAGAACGATTGATTCTCTTTTTATGAATACTTGTATTTGTATTCATTGATACGTATTATATTTTTTTGATATAAATCGAACCACACAAAATATGCAATGTATCATCACTTGGTACAAATTTTTATATACAAATACAAATGATAAATTTGACATACAAATACAAACGATACATTGCATATTTTGTATATGACAGACTCAAGAAAATACAAATAATGCATTATACCTGTTTAGATACAAATACAAATAAAAGCTTAAAAAATGAGAAAGAGATAGAAATATAAAATTCAAAAAGAAAAAACGAGAAAGATTATAGAAGAGAAGGGGGGGGAGAGAGAGAGAGAGAGAGAGAGAGATGAGAGATTGAGGAGAGAGAAAAAAAGAAAATCATCAATATTTATATATGATTTCAATAACCTTTAATGCAACATTGTAACATAATCTTCCATTAAAGTCTCATGAGTGATTTTAGCAACAATAAAAGATACTCTCCTTATTTAACTGAATCTCTCCTTATTTAACTATTTGGATTTGTATTTCAACCAAAAAAATGTGTGACAAATACAACTCGATTTGTATTTGTCATCCGAAAAAATTGCTATCGATTGTAATTACAATAATGTTGCTACGAACTACTTAATTATCTCGTAAGGTTTGCTATTTCTGAAATTTTCTCTTTTTTATATAAATGAAAACATGATTATATTTATTGTAAACTAATTAGTTTATTGTATATATTTGAAATTATCCCTAAATAAAAATCGGTCCACAAATACTTAATCTATTCATATTTTATGTGGGTCAGTAAAATAAAATAATAATAATAATAATCATAATATTAGTGATGAAAAATAAAAATAATACACAATGATAATGGACAAACAGAAAATACTAGTGATGAAAGTAAATTCGTTTTGTTATAAAAGGATAACACCCAAAAGAGGACTCAATGTACAAGACAAAACCAGTGGAAGGGGTTTGACCATCCACTCCACGCCATGAATTTGGGTTTTAGTGTAATTTTTTTAGCAATTTGACTATAATTATTTTTAAATATCTATTTGATCGCTAATTTTCAATTTCCTAAAAACTGATCAGTGAACTAGCTTTGGAAGAAATTTTACTAATAAAATTTTAAATTTTTTTTCAAGTAAATACATATCCAAATATAACTTTAAGTTTCAAAAATCGCTATTTTTAAAACTCAAATTTTCAACTTCAAAATTTATAATTGAACGGAAGCTAAAAAGTAAATTTGTTTTTGGAGCTTTGTGCTTCTTCTCACTCTTCCAGTTATTGTTTTGACCACCACCCTTTATTATTCTTGCAGGATTGGTTAAATCCCTCCATTTTAACCGAAGTTTGGGGTTGAGCGCTGACATGAACAATTTTTATGTACAAATCACTTTGCTCAATTCAGTGATTAGTTAGATATGATAATTAAACTAGCAAAACTATTTTATTTAATTATTTGAATCGCATGTTTTCCACGTGTAATTTTTGAACCTACAGAGAGGAGGTGGTAAACAAGATGGGGTTAAGTCTCGGATGATTTATTAGAGAAAAGGAAAGAGAAAATTAAAAAAAAAAAAAAAAAGATGGGATGGAATTGCTCAGATGTAAGCATCCTCCATCTCCATTCTTAAAGTTATGATTTCGAGTCACTGGAAGTGAAAAAACGAGAATTCTCATGGAGGAGTAAAAAAAGAGGAGGTAGCTACTACACTAAACATTCCTATAATATGTTTCTGTTTCGGATATAGCTAGGAGTGGAGCTAGGTAGAATCAAGGAATTCATCTAAACCCCCTTAGATGAAAATACAGTGCTTATAGATGATTAAAATTATATTTTATATAAATATAATAGATATTGAACTTCTTTTAGCTTATTTTGTGTTTACTTTTTTTATTATTTGGGCCCTCTTCATGAAAATCCTGACAAATCTAGATATTGCCATTGATTTTAAAATCAAAAGTTACACCCAAAAGATACTATAGAATTTCTAAAGATACACCCTATATATGAAGTATATCAATAAATAACTAAGTATATTAAATTATAAATTATTTAAAAAATAAATTTAAATTATAAATAGAAAAAATGGCGAAGCTATTTTATGAAATTTAAAAGGGAGATAAACATTGGTTGAAAACTTGTATTCACGCATTTAATTAAAAAATAGGAAAAATATTTTCTGAATTATGTCTTTTGAAACTACATAAAATAACATAATAAGATATTTTTTAAAGAACTAATTAAAATATTTTACTCTAATTTTGTTTTTGATATTCCATCGGTCCAAAATTAGTGTCTTTAGCCTAATTTGATCCCTAACAAGTGTCATGTCAAATCCATTCTTGCTCTAATGTTTGAAAGGTATGAGGAATTAGATAAAGGATACTTTGAGAAGCATATAGTGCAATTTAATCAAATAGCACTCTCTCCGTTTTATTCTAGTTGATCATTATATTAAAAAATAGTTTTTTTCATTTTACTCTATTCGTCCATCTATTTTTGTTTGTCCAGTATATTAAAAATAGTTGTCCAACTTTACTTGTCTAATTTGTTAAACAAAGAGATAATTTATCATTTTATATCTATTTACCCCTGTTATTAAATATCACATTCATCGCTCAACATTTAGATGACTTTTTTAATGGGCATATCAAGTCAACATGAGTCAAGTAGTATCAATCAGATGGAGTAAATATTTTTATTAATACTATATACTCCCTCTGTTCCTCAATACTTGTCATCCGTACTAAAAATTTCATATTACTTGTCATTTTAAAAAATCAAGAAATAATTACTTATTTATTTCCGGATATATCCTTAGTCATAAATTTGAATAGATATTAATATAGTGCAAAATAGAGAAGTATTAAATAAAGAGAAATAATAACTAAGGGTAATATAGTCAAAGCAACATCTAGTTAATATTCTTAAAGGTGTACAAACAAAAAATATGACAAGTATATAGGAACGAAAAAAGTATATGTCTTAAAAGGGTCTTATTTTGAACATGAGGGAATATATATAGTTGTGGAAATCAAGTAAGTAGAAGAAACTATTTACTTCCTCCGTTCTGTTTTACTTGATCCATGTTAATTTCACACTTTCCTTAATTAATTATGCTTTGTGAATTTAAATTTGAATAGTAATACTTTATATAGTCATTAAATGATAGTGATAATATTGGAAGAACATGATAAATTTTTTTTAATTCATAAATTAAATAAATAAATTAAAATAACTATTTTTAATAAGGAGATCAAATAAAATAAAATAGAGGAAGTAAGATTTTGAACATTACCACAACCCTTGTTGGCGGAAAGGATAGAGTTTGTACCACACGAATGTTGGAGATGCTTTGAATCCCAACTATCACTTTCCTAGCTAGTTCCTTGTTGTTTGCATTGAATGAAAATTACTGACTTGTATCCAATCCAAATTCTCTTTCGTGGTCGTTATGAATTTGCTTCTCCCAATTAAAATGTTGCCTGACTGTCACTATTGTACCCATCAATCTATGAACGCTGTTTATGTTTTTGGCTCCCCATGCACCAACCACTCTTATACCACACTCCGAAATTAGTAACATATTCAATTCATTCTTCACCTATGCTTTTCAAAAACTTTATTCAGTTGATGCCCCCATGCTTAAATTTCAAATTATACTAATTAAATGGACAACTTGGCCTCATGCCTTGCTTACTAGCACAGCCCAACTCGACTAGATAGTGGTTTCAAAAGTCGTGCAAATAATGGCGGCGCCACAATTTTCATTAAAGGAGTTTAAAATAAAGCAAAAAGGGGATCAACATGTACTATATATACATAAAAAAAAAAAAGGACAGTTTGGTGCACTAAAGCTACCGCTATGTGCTGTGTTCGGAAAAGGGTCCCACCACAAGGATATATTGTACACAGCCTTACCTTGCATTTCTGCCAGAGGATGTAATAAGAATTAATTTTAATCAATTATAAACAGTGTAATTTTCTGTCAACGAGGATCCAGATGAACCCCTCGACTCTACTTGGCTCCACCCAGTGTGCAGAATAGTAACAATCGAAATTTGAATAAAACAAAGCAATATATTTAGGCAGGATAGAGTGTGTAGAATTACGTGAACAAAGGTCTCTTAAGTGTAAAATTAACTTAATAATTAACGAATTCATTGCGAGGAGAAGAAGAGAGGCCGGGCCCCTATACACTGCTGAATCTCTCAGATGATTAAATGCAAAACACACACAACATGAATATTGTTCAACAGATACTATCTGTAGAAAATAAATTACTACTTACTAATTAGATACATCAACAATTTCTTATGGCAATGTTCTCACAGGAATACAACAAAACTTCCCAATTACTTCTACAATATTACCACTTGATTTCATTTTGACAAGCTAAAAACCAAAACTACGATCGAGCACACTAATTAATCAGAACACACTGTCACTCCCCCTCCAAACACCTCCGAATCAAATACTGCCTCTGGAAACAACGTTAATTAAAACGAAACTCTACATCTTTGCTACTGGATCCTCCACCAGCTCCATTATATGGTTCCTGCAAACAAACAGAGCATTATCAGACAAAGAGTCGATTGTCGCATTGTGAGTACCAAAGGATAAGCACTATTGTTAATTTATTTAGAGTCTGTTTGAATTGACTTATTTTAAGTTTTTTTAAGTCAAAATAAATTTTAAACACTTAGTGTTTGGTTAAAAAAAAATGCTTCTAACACATAGTTTTAAGTTAAATTGATTAAAATAAGCCACAAGTCAATACATTATGAATCATAACTTATGACAAAGCCAAAAGTCAATTAAAAAATGCTCTTAGAATGAAATGAACATCAAACATAGGGTAAAATTCAAAAATGGTCAATATAACTATGATTTTTTTTTCACCAAAGTCATATAACTATATTTTCTAACATAAAAATCAGAATTGCCAAAAAAACAACTTTCGGATACAATATTTTTCTTTTCCACATTGAATCCAGTACTTTGATCCTTCACATAATATTTTAAATCCATAATTTTAGAAGTACTAAAATTTATAAAAGTTGAACTATAGAAATTTACCTAGATATGAAATGAAATGAAATGAAAACAAAGGATTCACTCTAACTGACCCAAATAATTTGGAATTAAACCGTACCTGTGAATTCTTGCTTCGATGAACCATCTCCTCATGACCCACGTTGGACCTCTTTTCTACAGACCCTTCATTGTTCTTATCAACCTTTTTGGACCCAAAATGAGATTTTTTAAGGCCAAGAAGTCCCTTCCACCTAGTAGAACTTTTAGGTGGCCTAGATGAAAAATGCTCATCTTTATCCTCATGAAGAAGTTCATCACGTAGAGTAGTAGTCTTGTGAGAGCTGCTGCAACTTTTTTCTAAGGGCAACAATCTCCCCTTAGAAAAAAGTTGGTCAGCACTCATCATGGAATAATTAGTGACATTGAATTCAAAGTCAGAGGAAACAGGAGCATCCCTATAGGTCCTCATCATTAGGTGATGTTGAGAAGAAGTTGTTGATGAATCGACAAAATCATTAGAGAAAGAGATTCGAGGACTCATAGGAGTCCTAAAACCTTTGTGGTCGGCTGAGTTTTGATTGTACATGATGTCTAAAGTATGCCATGGAGAATGAGTGCTCTTGGAGCTACATATGGTAGTTGTGCTGACTTGGATTTGGATCAATATAATAAGGGTTTAACTTTTAGCCGTGTCGACGTGTGTGATTTGAAATCGTGATTTGGATATAGGACTAGGGATTGTGATTATAAATCTTAAATTTTCCAAAAAGAAAGATTTGGGATTCTAAATCATGCTAAAATTGGATCCATAAGTTTATATTTTGTAAAAAAAGTTTATATTTTGTAAAAAAGAGCATCATTTTAAATTTTGCAGAAAAAAGACTCATGTTTGGCGTGAAGAAATTGTTTGCAGCATGTGAAAACATTATACATTAAAGAATAGTTAGTTACTACTATTGTTGACTAATAGATCTTTATAGAATTATGTGTATTTAAAAAAAACATCAACATATGTTTTATAATTAAAAATTATGTTTTTGGAAAAATATTTAGAGATTATAGAAGGTACTAGGAATAAAATCGTAAAAATTTTGATAAAATTAAAAATGCTTATAAGTTATAAGCCATAAGTTAAGGGTGACAAACTCACAAATTTGACTGATATTTTGATTTATAAATATTTTTGATGTTTTATCTAGCGTAAATTAACCCACAAGGCCAAATAAAAAAAAAGGGGGGGGGGGGGACGGGGGAGACCAAGAAAATGGTTATAGACTTGTTTGTCTAGATTCATATGTAACTGGGAGGCTTAAAAGCTCGACCACTAAAATCATTCACTTAGACCATAAGTTAAAGGGTTTTGCTAACATACCACCCCATTTTTCAATTTCCTTAAATGTCCTTACTGTTTACTGTTATCAAATTAAAAATAGGGATCTTTTATCATTTCCTCAGGTACCCCCAATTTATTTATTTTTTCTTGATTTCATCTGTACCTCTATCTTTCTCTTTCAACTCAAAAATTTAAACCCAAATCAAAAGATGAAACCCAGTTTCTCTCTTCAATCTTCCCTCTTTCCATTTCCCTTGTCTATAGCAAAGAACTATTGCAGATGGTGGAAAGTTTAAAGTGTTTAACAAATCTTTTAATTACCATTTTTCAATATTGCTTAGACGTTTACTGATCTTGAGAAATAAAATTTCCCTTCTTTTATCTTTACTCTCATATTTACACAGAGGCTATTCAACAATCGTTTTTGTAATAAAAAAGTTCATATAAAATATGAAAAAACCATCTTCAGCAAACTTTCTCACTTTTGCTGAAACAAAAAATGCTTATGGGTTCAAGATATAGCCCAAAAAGTCGTTATATTTCAATAAAAAAATTAAAGGTTAATAAAAGAAAGCAATTTCTTAATTTCATTATATTGAAATTCCAGTGCAACAATTTGTTTTTTTAATCTTTTCTCATTCTTTCGATATTTTTTTCTCTTCCAGTGCATTATATGTCCTTACCAGTGTTTTAAAAGGCAGAGTCTGGACTCGCTCTAGACTTGCCCCGGGGCGAGGCACTGGCAAAACGCCTCGGAACTCATGTGTGGGACTTAGTTCTGTGAGGCTTACGTCCTAAGCGCCCAACTATACGCCCTGAACACGCCTAACGCCCAATGCCCGGGACTCGCCTAATAGTTCTTACACAAATTGTGTCAAATTCCTTAGTCAAAGCTATTGATACTCATAATTCTCTATCAATTAAATGATGCTTAGTAGTTTTTTTCATTTATTGAAATAAGAAAATTAAAATTAACTAGCTTGTGTACTAATTGAGAACGTCATGAGGGTGAATATGGCTTAACATTTCTGTTTACAATACATATTCGAATTTTATATATTCTCTTGTCATTGATTATTATGTTTTTGTCCTATATTTCAAAATTATCATATTTTATTTTGTTATTTGAAAGTATTTTATTTTTATTCATGAAAGAGTTTATGTTTTAATTCTAATATTAATAGTTTATTAATTATTTCTTTTAGGGAGGTAAATTGCATAGTATGATAGTTATATATTTTAAGAAATTATTTGTAGAATCATTGAAAATTTTGTTGTTACTTATATTTTTAGTAATCAAATTATAAAAATAAAGATACATGAGATATACGCCCCGTAGGTCCTTAGGACTTACGCCCCATGTCTCGGGACTTACGCCTCTCCCCGTGCTATGTAAAACGCCTCGCCTCACGCCCCCGCCTTTTAAAACACTGGTCCTTACTTTTTCTCTTGCTTAAAGTTGCGGCGAATGGATTTAAGGTGAAATCAAGAGGAGGGGGAAAAATTGAAAGTATTTGATAAAATGACCAAAAAGTCCTTATTTTTAATTTGGTGACAATAAAAAATAAAGACATTTAAGGAAATTGAAAAATGAGGAGGATGCTAACATACTACCTTCATGTAGTATGTTAGCAAAACCCCAAGTTAAAAGGTTCAAGTTTTATGCCTTTTTCTTTCATTTAGTTGAGCTTGTATAAGGGCTCCTTCTTCTAAATAAATGGTTCTTTCAGCTTTTTATTTGTTTCTAAATAAGTGTTGTTTTAGATAATCAATAAGATATTAATAATAATGGTCATCCAATTTTATTCTTCTTTAAATAAATAGAGTTTTGCATAACCAAAACTATTTTAAAGAGTCACGCCTTTTTCAATAGATTTATTAAAAATAAGTTAGTAAAAACAAAAATGAGTTGTTTCTTAAAAGGTGTGTTTAAACTAAAATATGTAAGTTCATAAATTATGGTAAATTTCTTTCTATCATGAATTAGTAGATTATTTATTTTCCTCTTCAATTCTGGTCTCATCATTTTTTTATAATCTTGATGTCCGGCCTACTTGTGTGCAACTCGACTATTTCCACAAAATATCTTGCATTTTTCATCAGCAACAGTTATAAAATATCTATCCACCAAAGCTAGAAAGATGGGAATCTCAACATTTATGATGATGTAATTTCATTTCTTTTTCTTGTTTATGATAATTTAAATCTCAATTTAATCTTTCTAAATTAGTTATATATTTATCTTATTTGATTGATCCAGAAATCAGAAATAAGTTTTGGGTGCCTCCTTAGCATACAAATTTTATGAAATAAGTTTATGGGGCTCTTAAATATGGTTTAGCTTTAGGCCAAAAATCACATTGAGCCGTCCCCAATAGAATAATAACTTGACAAATGAAAATAACTCGTTGACCGTTGTAATATATTAAAATACACATATATTGTAAACACAATATTTACTATATCATTAGAGATCAGTCTAAGATTTAAACTTGACAAGTTCAATCAATAGGTTCTTAGCACCAAAATCAGTCTAAGATTTAAACACAATGTTTACTATATCAGTAGAAGTTGTAATAACTACTTCTAGAATCTTCTTAGGTAGCTTCACCTCTTTAGCTTGTAGTATTAGTTTTAGCTCATACATTCTCCTTAACACTCCCCCTCAAGCTAGGAGGTGTGAATATGTTGAACATTCCAAGCTTGGAACTTAAGTAAGCATGTTGATCCTTGTTCAGTCCCTTAGTGAGTATATCAGCAGGTTGTTCTTTAGTGTTGATATACTCAGTTTTAACCAAGCGTTGTTGTAGCTTCTCCCTTATAAAATGACGGTCTATCTCTATGTGCTTAGTCCTTTCATGGAACACAGGATTGGCAGCAATTTGTAAAGTTGTTGTGCTATCAGAGTAGATAGTTGTTGCATGTTTGAATTCAAGACCAATCTCCTTAAGCATGCCAAGTAACCACACTAGTTCTGCAACTCTTGAGGCTAAGCTTCTATATTCAGTCTCTGCAGAGCTTCTTACAACTGTGGTTTGTTTTTTTAACTTCCAAGAAACCACAGAATCTCCAACCTTGATTAGAAAACCAGTGACTAACCTTCTTGTTTATGGGCATGCTGCCCAATCAGCATCACAATAGGCAGTTACAATGTCTTGAGGTGTATTAGATAATAGGATTCATTGACCAGGTTGGTTCTTGATATACCTGACTATTCTTTGTGCAGCTTTCATGTGAGATCTTTTAGGTTGCTAAAAATATTGACTCAGAGTTTGAACACCACATGCTATATCAGGTCTTGTTACTGTGAGATATAGAAGTTTACCAATGAGCCTCTGATATGATCCTTGATCAGTCAAGACATCATCATTTTCAAACAACTTACCACCAACATGTTCATCATACTCTCTAGTAGTTAGCTTTAGGTTGTTATCTCTAGGGGTTCCTGCAGGTTTAGCACCTGCTAATTCAAGTTCTGAGATTAGCTCTAAAGCATACTTTCTTTGATGCATTAGGATTCCTTGCTTTGATCTTGCAAACTCTATACCTAGAAAGTATTTGACTTCTCCCAAGTCCTTCATTTTGAAAGCCTGTTGCAGAGTTCTTTTGGTACCCTCAATTAGTTCCAACTTATCACCTATTATTAATATATCATCCACATAGATGAGTACTATAGTGATCCCTTGGTTTGATTTTTTGATGAATAAGGAGTGATCATACTTGCATTATTGAAACTGAAACTTAAGAAGTGCTTATGTAAGCTTAGCATTCCATTGTCTTGGTGCTTGTTTAAGACCATAGAGTAATTTAGTGAGTCTACATACTGCATTCTCACCCTGACTCACAAATCCTTGAGGCACATCCATGGAAATCTCATCAGTTAGATCACCCTGTAAGAAGAAATTATACATATTCATCTGGTTTACATGTCATCTCTTAACAGCAGCAACTGTAGTACAGACCTGACAGTAATCATTTTAACCACAAGTGAGCAGGTTTCTTTGTAGTCAATTCCTTCCTTTTGGCTGTAACCCTTAGCAACCAGTCTTGCTTTAATTCTTTCTACCTCACCATTAGCATTATATTTCACCTTGTATATCCATTTGCATCCAATAGTGCTCTTTTCTTTTGGCAGTTGAACTACATCTTAAGTATGATTGTCCTGTAGTGCTTTGATCTCAGCTTGCATTGTATCTATCCAACCTTGGTCCTTTGTTTCTTCTGTATAAGTAGATGGCTCAGTAATAGAGGAAAAAGTTGTGACAAAAGCACTATAGTTAGAGGAAATGTGATCATAAGAGAGGTAGTTGTTTAGAGGATAGAGAATATTATCCTGATATTGGCTCAAAGACACAAAGTCTTTTAACCATATAGGTGGATGTGTTCCTCTAGTTGATCTTCTTGTTGGAACAGCAAATGATCTGGTACTAGACCTAGGTGCTGCAATTGAATGTGAAGATACAACAGGAACTGTATTGCTTGTAGTAGAAACATCAGAATGAGTATTGGTGCAACATGTTCCACACTAGTATCTTCTACAGGTGAGATCATGTTGTCCACAAACACAGGCATGTGTTCATGTTGACTTTTGAAGGAAAACTCTGACTCTTTGACTATAGTGTCTCTGTTGACAAAGAAAATTTTGTCAGATAGATCATATAAAACATAGCCTTTTTGAGTATCCCATTAGTACAACAAAATTTGTTCTGGACTGCATTTTATTATATTTTGATAGATTTTTTCATGACATAGGCATCCAAATGCTCTAAGATGATTCAGTGATGGTTTTATACCATATAATCTCTCATAAGGTGTCATATTTATAACTAAGGAGTAAGTTCTATTGATCAAGTAGACAGAGGTTTTCACACAATATCCCCAGAACTTAAGAGGTATATTAACTTCTGGTGTAATAGCTCTAGTGACCTCTAGTATATGTCTATTTTTCCTTTTAGCTATGCCATTTTATTGAGGTGAATAAGGACAAGATCTCTTATGTAAGATACCTAGATTGTTAAAGAGAGTGGAACAAGACTCATTCACAAATTCAGTCCCATTATCTGTCCTTATTACTTTTACTATTTTATTGAATTGTGTCTTTACAAACTGTAAAAACAAAGGAATAACTACACATGCATCAGACTTTAGTTTAAGCAGATAAATCTAAGTCATTCTTGTATAGTCATCTACAATAGTCAAAAAGTATTTGTTTCCATCAAATGTAGGAACTTTGTAAGGCCCCCATACATCCATATGAACTGGATCAAAGCAAACTATAAATTTAGTGGTACTACTAGGGAAAAGTAATCTACGTTGTTTAGCACATGGGCAAATATCATACTTTTTGACAATATCTACTACATTCTCAGTAGTTACAGGTAGAATTTTGTTTAAGGAAGTACTAGATACATGGCCTAATCTTTTGTGCCAAAGAGAACTATCAGTACTGCTAAGAGACAGTGTTTCTTGAGCAGATAGAGTAATATCTTTTAGTTGTCCAGCAAGTTGGTTGAGAAAGTAGTAAAGTCCTTGATATTCTTTACCAATCACCTTCACCTTCCCAATTGAGAGATCCTAAAAAACACAAAAGTTGGGATAAAAGGAAGCCACACAGTTTAAGTTCTTGGTAGCTTGTGAAATAGATAAGAGGTTATACTTAAACTGTGGTAGTCGTAGTACATTATTTAGGGTATGTGAGGCAGAAATAGAGCTTGACCCTATGTGTGTGACTTGAGCATTAGCTCCATTTGGTAACTGGACCTTGTGAGGGTATGAAGTTGCTCTTATATATACTTTATCTAACATATCCATCACAGCTACTATATGGTTAGTGGCATCTGTGTCAATGATCCAATTCTTGAGGATTTTTGACACAAGGAATTCCTTATGAATTGATATACCTGTATCATTACCTGCAGTATGCACAGAAGGCCCTGCATTATTGGTATGTATCAATTAAGTTTGACTGAGAAGTTGAACTATCTGATCATACTGGCTGTGAGTAAGTGTACAAGTTCCAGGTTAGATCATCTGCATCTGTTGTCCAGTGTTTTGACCATCCTGCACCTCACACCCATTTACCTCAGTGGCCCTATCAGTGTACACATTACAAGCTATTGTAGATGAACCAGATCTATAGCTGGATGGATCTAAATCTTTCTTCTTGAATTTAGAATCATTAGGATAGCTAACCAATTTATAACAGACATCTTTAGTGTGTCTTTTCATCTTGTAAAAGTCACAAAGAAGATTGTAGTTCCTTTTAGGCTTGGAGTCAGTCACCTTGGAGTACATGTAAAGGGATCAAAACTACTAGTGACAGGAACAACTCTAAGCAGGCCTACAGAAGAGCTAAAGGCTATGGATTTCTGAGATTCATCATTGATGATCATGGTATAAACCTAATTCACAGAAGGTAGAGGAGTCATCATAAGAATTTGACTCCTTGCTTGAGTATAACTGTCATTTAGTCCCATTAGAAATTGGTATAGCTTTTGCCTTTGCAAATACACCAAGAAATCCCTTGATTTTTCACAATTACAACTAGGAGGAGGCACTAAAGCTTCAAGTTCTGCCCAGAGTTCCTTCAGTTTAGTGAAGTATGTAGCAACAGACATGGATCCCTGAACTAAAGAAGCAATATCTTTGTGAAGATTGAATGTTCTTGATCCATCTAATTTATCAAATCCTTTTTTTAGATCCTCCCAGACTTTATGTGCAGTAGTAGCATAGACTATTACTCCCAACAAGTTACTAGACACAATATTCATCAATCAAGACTGAACTATGGCATTACACCTCTCCCAATGATAACCTAAAGCCTCACTGAAACTCTCTTTCTTCCAAGAACCATCCATAAACCCAAGTTTATTTCTACCCAAGAGAGCAATTCTCATATATTTACTCCATAAAGAATAATTTTCTGAGCCAGTAAGCTGCAGAGAGATCAATGAAATGCCACTTACATCAGAACTGTGTAGATAGAAAGGATGATTGTGATCGAGAGGATGATTGTGATCCATAGCCGAATTTGATCCAAGATTAGCAGTTGAATCCAAGGGAGTAACCCTTGCGCAGCAGTAGCAGATGTGTTTTTAGGCTCCATTTCTTAGAGGTAAGAAACAACTTGATCAATTTATCTGATGGATTAATACCAACTAAACTCCTGAACTTTTTTAGAAACAGGTCGATTCTTTAAGAATTACTTATTGATCACAAGAAAAGAAATCTTTTCGAAGAGAAAAGATGAGAACCATAGGAAAGGAAGAATGCAAAAAGAAGAGAAGTGAAGAAAAATGAACTAACAACTGTAGATTCAAGAGCAATTTTCAGAATGTGATTCAACAAACGAATATGAATGATAACTTCAAACTGTGATCGCGAAAGCTATGCAGATCGCGTCTGCTCAGATACCATGTAAAATTGAGTGATTGACATGCATGATCTTGATAATCATGAAGAACAGAAGATGGAGTAAACACTGATCAGAGAAGAGAGGGGAGGAAGAAGAGATAAAAAGAGAGATTATCAATATTATTCCATCAACTAAAATGGTTTAATGTAAATGAGTGTATATTTATAGTATTAGTTGTAGGCTCCTATACTAACTACCATATAACTAACTAATCCATAAGTTAGTTGTAACTAACTACTTCTAGAATCTTCTTAGGTAGCTTCACTTTTTTAACTTGTAGTATTAGTTTTAGCTCATACATTCTCCTTAACAGAGAGGGGTAGAGAGGAGTTTCTTTTCATTTTGGTTCAAAATATACTCAGAGGTATGTCTTTTGACTATAGTTTGGGTTTCATATAATGATGTAATGTATTTTTTTTTTCTTTTTTGGTGTTACGTGTTGATTTTGTATTGAGCAATAATTCTCTGACAAATAAATCTTTGATAGAATCTAGAAGCTAATTTGTCACTTCAATTAATCATCAATAGTCCCCCTAGTTTGGACACTTTCATTGCTTGTCCTTTTGATGCCCTCTTCTAATGTATGTGAATGGACAATTTCGTTATACTTTGTGTTTCATGCATTCACCTAAATTCCTTCTTTTTGGCCTAAGGTGGTGGTAGTTTTTCTCATGTTTTGGCGCCCATATACACTAGAGCTTCAACCATTTATAACTATCTTTTCTAATGAGAACTCCACTTGCATGAGTTTTGTCGCACCCCAAACCCCATTCGAGGCGTGATTGGCACCCGAAGTCGATATGGCCCGAGAGAACCAATCTTTGCTCATGAACATTCGTATGCATAACCTCAAATGAATAACATACTGTCTCATGTCATTGATGAAATGTAAAATGCCATACATATACATGTATAAAACTTGGCCGTTGGGGCCATCATGTCGCACTGAACATACATATCTTACATTCATATACCCACATATGTCTACAAAAGCCTTTAAATACATACACGACCAATTCATAACGTCTACAACATCAAAACCAGTGTACAACTTTGACTCGGAAAGCCCCGATCCAACTGGAGCTCACCAAAGAACCGCTAACAACTGGCAATCTATTGAGGAGGCCTACTGGTACCTGCACCTGCAGCAAGTAAGGTAAATTCCCCAAGAGGGGTCAGTACGGAATAAGTACTGAGTATGTAAGGCTCAAATGAAACTATATAACACATGAACATATGAATGAACTCAATACAAATGACTAATCAATGTGAGTAAGTCACCATTTTGTATTTTGGAAACCATGTGTATTGCTTACATTACTTTCTTTGCTTTCTTTACTTCAATGCTTGCTTGTCAATACATGTGTCACAATGTACCCGGGCCCCGACTGATCAGTGGGTCTTTACATAACATATCGTTATGTTGGGATAGGCTCGAGCTAGGCTTATGCCCCTAGAGCTGCCACCCATAAATCAATGCATCGGGATCGGCTCGAGCTAGGCTTATGCCCCTAGAGCTGCCACCCATAAATCAACATGTCAGGTTCGGCTCGAGCTAGGTTTTCACCCCTAGAGCTGCCCCCTGTCAGGTTTGGCTTGAGCTAGGCTTTCGCCCCCAAAGCTGCCCCCTGATCCAATAGTCTCAGGATCGACTTGAGCTAGACATATCGCCCCCAAAGTTGCCACCCGTACTCAATCATTAACCACATTTGCATTACTTTGTCTTTACTTTGAGCTTGATATCCTTACTTGTGAGTGATTGGTACATTCACTTGTGAGAGATTGATACATTTCTTTGGCATAATATTTTTGGAAGCTTTGGAACCATAACCAATAATAGAAGACATGTAAATAAACATTTTTGGAAATATAACACCATTGGATCCATTGGACAATAATCAATAAACAAGATACATCAATATAACCACTATTGGAACTTTGGAATGTAACCTTATTGGGCTTTTGGGAACAATACTCATGAATATGAGACATGAGATTCACAATTAGTCAATGAGTAGGAAACATATGATAATGATCATTGATAACTGGATATAAGATACCTTAGCACATTTTGGGACGGAACGAACGTAATGTCAATGTGAATACTATTGGAACATGACATGACTGGAAAAGCTATACAAGGCTAAATAGACTCTCTTTACACCGTTACTTTCTTTGATATAGCTTTCTTATAATTTACTACATTATGATAACTTTGGAACTTCAGTCAATGAATAGGAGATACGTAAATCATAATTCGTCTAAGATTCGGACACATGTGAGTAACAATATATCTCACTCTGAACTGATATACCTTTGGACATTTCGGAATGGAATAGGTACAATGTCAAGATGATCAATACGCTGCAGAAGGATACAGAAAGAGTAACCTTACATACCTTTACTTCCAAGTATGAGTACACAAGTCTATATATGAACACAACAGTCCAGCTTCTTTTTTATGTTTCACTCTACAATACAAGTCCATAATGGAATTCTCGTTAATAATTATTTACCGTACAAGTGTACAAAACGACAATGAACTATATGACCGCCATATAACTCCATTTCACTCCTTACAATACAACTCACTGCATTATCATACCAACAACACCTTAACATTACACACATTGACCAAGATTTTGTATAACAATAGCATTTCGCATCACACTTACCCTTTATGCCTTCTCATTTCCATTCCGTCACATTTACGCTTATCAATTTGCCTCATAACAACATATGAACAACCATCCACATGTAATACCATCCAACATGCCTTAATATGACACTTTAAAGTCATTAAAATGACAGCACAAGTTGATAATTACATCCATGAAGGGTATAGGGGTTTCGGGGGGCCAAAGGGATGCAAAAACAAGCAATTCGGAGTTCTGGGCCGATCCGCTAAGCCACATGCACCCATAGGTGGATGAACTGCGTCCGCAGGTGACCTTTGGCAGTAGCCATAGGCACCTGCGCCCGCAGGTGCTTCATCTGCCAGGGCGGGTGCCCGTTTCTGCCAAAAAGGGTCTCTTTTGGGTCTTTTTATGCAATGAATGGTACATGATCATAACTAAACTTATTTTTAACATATTTTTGATCCTATTATATGCCAACAATCAGCCATGGTCTCACAACACACATAAACATCACCAAAACGACACTTTACGGTCAATACGTCACCAAAACCATAACCAATTTCACAATAGAAATTCCAAACATTATACACCATGACAAAACAAGGAAATGCTATAATCACATCTTACATGTCAATATTAACTCCATCATGTTCACTTCCTTCAATACCACAAGGTCATGTTCTAGTTTACAAGACAAAACTCTTCACCGATTAAGCACACACAAGTTGTTTTACACATAGTGAATTTCTCACACTTCCCCAACATAACCAACATCATCTACACAATATTCCATGCATATAATATATTAAACCATGAGAATATACACTTACCAATACTCACCAAGTGATGATCTTTGGCCAAAAGGATGAAAGCCTAGGGTTTGGTTGAAGAGAGAAAGTCTTGAGAAAATTCTATAAAAAGCATGGGTGTCCAAGTGAATAAAAAATATGATTTTATTTGCTTATATATACCCTTTAAGGTCATCCTTATCCCATACCTTTGGTCAATAATTCAGTTGTGGATTTGGTCTTGCAAGAATGGGTTAATTACCCCTTTTGGGCCATGTCTTGCATATTTTTTTGGGGCCTCATTTGGCCCAATAGCTCATGACTCATTCATACCCAACAAATAAATGAATAATTCATCAATTCTCCCATGTTTAATTAATTTCATAAATGTACACGTAGTCGTATAGGTTCGACAACATACAGGGTGTTACACCTCCTACAAAGGTCTAATCCCATGTACTAGACCCAATATCAATTATTTCATCAATAACATTTCAAAATACAAACTTATGGCTCTCAACACTTAGGTACCCATTGTTCAACGTCACCAAGTAGGGTTTGGTAGGCACGAGGTGTTACAAGTTTTACCAAGTATAGTAGTTTCAAACTCAAAACAAATTATAAGGATTGCCATAAGTTACGAGTGATGTAACTCATGGATAAGTAGGGATATTTCATGGAATTATTTCATCCCACCCTCCATATGGTATAGTAATCCCATCGTTTTAGTATAAATGGTGGGATAAAATTGCTGGGTTTTGAGTGATGAAATATGATGGAAAATGGAGGGAAGAAAGTGGAGGGAAAGTGAATTGTGTTTTTACTTTAAAGAAAGAAGTGTTCTCCTATATTGGTGGAAAAAAGTAACTTCTTCATGATTAAATATAGAAGCATGCCTTCATGTGGATAGTGGGAAAAAAAGAAGACAAACCTCGCTTTTTCGTCATCGCTCGCTCGACTTCGGCTTCGAATTTGATCGATCGAGAGATTAACTTTTTGGACAAAATTCATTTGAAACTTGAGAATTAGTGATGTTTAATCCAAAAATTCGATATAAAAATAATTTCACCATTTGCGGACGCACCCGATCATGTGCAGATGCATGTCACAATGCACCTCGAAGGGACGTGACCCTTTGAGGCATTGTTTGAAAACTCAAACGTGGCCAGTAAAAAACACTCTCTTCTTCATGAAAAAACTCAAGTGTGATTTACAATCGTTGAGTGAGTTCGTAGTTCTACAAATTTGAGGTACCACTATTTACTGAAGTGAATCATTTTATCCTGGGAGGATATATTACATTAACCTTGGGTACTTGAGGAGAATAAATTCCTTAAGGACACTCTGTGAATTCAGTAGACTTGATTTTTTCATTTTTGTCTTCATCTCTTTTTTATGGTTTTGCTATTTTCCAGAAAATAATTTGAACTTTTTTGTTGTTCTTAAACTTGGTGTTGAAGTTCATGTTGTAAATACAGATTGTACTCAGAAAACAATAATCTTAAGGAATTTATAATAATTTGTATTTTTGATTTCTGGAGATTAAAACCTTTTGATTTTCTACTCTGTTTGAACTTGATAGTGATTTAAAGATATAAAAACTTCATCACGAGTCAAAGTTCATTCGGTTGGCGATTTGAAGAATATAAAAACTTTGTTGATAAACTAGAAACAAGTTGTTTAAAGTTATAGACTTTGTTGTTAGTATTTGTGATACTAAATTGGTTGTCTCTTTTTGATAGGAAAATGATCAGTGAAATTCAAGTCAATGATAGAACGACGAATGTTGCGGCAACTAACCTTAGTACTTCAAGCCGTTCGAATGTTGCATCTGCCATGGCACCGACGAAAAAACCAAAAAAAAATTCTGGTATTGATTTCAAAAGATGGAAACAGAAGATGTTCTTTTATTTGACTACTTTGAGTTTGCAAAGGTTCAACACCGAAAGCATTCTAGAATTACCGAAAGAAACTCTGGGAAAAAAATGTTTCGTTGTGACAAAAGCTTGGAAGCACTCTGATTTTTTATGTAAGAATTACATTCTGATTGGCCTAAAGACGACTTGTACAACGTGTATAGCAACATGAAGACCTCCAAGGATCTCTAGGATACTTTGGAAAAGAAGTATAAAACAAAGGATGCCGAAATATAAAAATTTATTGTTACAAAATTTGTAGACTTTAAGATGGTAGGCAGCAAAGTTGTAGTTACCCAAGTCCAAGAGTTGCAAGTCATAATCCACGATCTCCTTGCAGAAGGTATAAACTTAGATAATACCTTTATTGAACACATTTAGTTTGTTCTTGATACTCATATAACCTTTGATGTAGGTTTGGTGGTGAACAATGTTTTTCAAGTGGCTGCAATAGTCAAGAAGTTATCACCTTTGTGGAAGGACTTCCAAAACTACTTAAAACAACAAATGCAAGGAGCTGTCTGTTGAAGATCTCACTGTGAGGTTGAGGATTGAAGAGGAGAAAAAGGCAGTGAAAAAGAGGACTCGTGGAAATTCAGCAATAGATGAAGCAAATATTGTTCAAAATGATCCCAACAAATCAAAGAAGAGAAAGAAAGCATAAGGACAACAAGGCAATCCTCCTAAGAAGAAATTCAAAAGAAATTGCTTCAATTGTGGAAAAGTTATCCACAAGTCTTCTGATTATCGGGCTCCAAAAAAGGGCAAGAAAAAGGATCAAGCAAACATGGCTGAATCCAAAGAATAAATGGATAATCTTTGTGCCATGCTTTCGAAATGCAATTTAGTTGGTAATTTTAGAGACTGGCGGATGGATTCTGGTGCATCCCTCCACGTGTGTACCAACGAAGAACTATTTGCATCATATCTCCAACTCAAGCTGATGAGAAGATATTCATGGCCAACTCTGTTACGGCAAAGGTTGAAGGAACATGCAAGGTTTGCTTGAATATGACATTAGGCAAAATGGTGACACTAAACAATTTTCTTCATGTTTCGGAGTTGTGAAAGAACTTAGTTTCTACTTCACTTTTGACTAAGAACAGATTCAAATGTGTATTTAGTTTTGATAAAGTTGTAATAAGTAAGGGTGAAATGTATGTAGGCAAAGGTTACCTCACTGAGGGCCTTTTTAAGATCAATGTAATGACAATTGAAATGAATAAAAGTTCGGGTTCTTCTTACTTACTTGAGTCAAATGATTTATGGCATGAACGTTTAGGATATCTCAATTATAAAACCTCGCAAAAACTGATTAGTTTGGAAGTTTTGCCTAACTTTGAGTGCATAAATCAAAGTGTCAAACATGTGTTGAATCTAAGTATGCTAAGCATCCGTATAAGTCTGCTGAAAGGAATTCCAATCCCTTAGACTTAATTCACACAGACATTTGTGATATGAAGTCAACACCATCTCGTGGTGGGAAAAAGTATTTCATAACTTTTATTGACAATTGCACTAGATTTTGTTATGTCTATTTACTAAATAGTAAGGATGAGGCAATAGAAGCATTTAAGCAATATCAAACTGAAGTTGAAAATCAGTTAGATAAGAAGATTAAAATGATAAGAAGTGATAGGGGTGCAGAGTATGAATCTCCTTTTGTGGAGATATATTTGGAAAATAAAATTGTCCATCAAACTACGACCCCATACTCACCTCAATCAAATGGAATTGAGGCAAAGAAAAACAAACATTGAAGGAAATGATGAATGTCTTACTTATAAGTTCAGGTTTACCGTAAAACTAGTGGGTGGGTGGGTGGGTGGGGGGGAGCTATACTTACAGCAAATCGAATACACAATCGAGTGCCCCATAGCAAGACATAATCAATTCCATATGAAAAATGTAAAGGAAGGAAACTCAACTTGAAATATTTCAAAGTGTAGGGGTGTCTAGCCAAAGTCCAAGTTCCTATACCAAAAGGGTGAAAATAGGGCCAAAGATTATGGACTGCATTTTCATCGGATATGCTACAAATAGTAAAGCATATCAATTTTTGGTTCATAAATTTGAACATTTGAATATCCATGATAATGCGATAATTGAATCAGATAATGCTGAGTTCTTTAAACACATTTATCCATATCAAACTAGACATGAGTTGTCTAGTGAAGGGTCTAAACGAACTAGGGATGAACCAAGGGAGAATGTACTTAATGAAGAGAATTCAAGGCGTAGTAAACGTCAAAGAATGTCAACTTTCTTTGGATCAGATTTTGTAATATTACTTCTTGAAAATAAGCCTCAAACATTCAAAGAAGCGATGTTGTATGCGGACTCATCCTTTTGGAAAGAGGTAGTCAATAGTAAGATTGATTCAATCTTAAGCAACCATACTTGGGAGTTGGTTGATCTTCCTCTAGGAAATAAACCTTTAGATTCTAAATGGATCTTCAAAAGGAAACTGAAAGCTGATGGTACTATTGACAAATACAAGGCAAGACTTATTGTGAAAGACTTTAGACAAAAAAAAGATTGGCCTTGATGGTCTTGAAATCCATCAAATGAATGTAAAAACAGCATTCTTAAATGGAGAATTGGACGAAGAAATTTACATGGAACAACCCAAAGGTTTTGTGGTTCTTGTTAAAGAAAGAAAAGTATGCAAACTTGTTAAGTCACTTTATGGACTGAAACAAGCACCCAAACAGTGGCATGCAAAGTTTGACCAAACCATGTTGACATACGACGAAACGAATACTTCAGAGCAAATTTAATATGAAAGACCTTAGAGTTGCTGATGTGATCTTAGGGATAAGAATTCATAGAACTCCATAAGGGTAGGCATTGCCACAGTCTCATTACATTGAAAAGGTACTTGACAAGTTCAAGTATTTGGATTTCAATATTGTCAAAACTCAATTAGACATGAGCTTTGTACTTCAAAAGAATGAAGGTGAAAGTGATTCACAATTAGATTACGCAAGAGTGTTGGGAAGTTTGATGTATATCATGAATTGTACGCGATCAGATATAGCATATGCTATTAGTAAATTAAGTCGGTATACGAGTAATCCCAATCAAAATCATTGGATGATAATGAAAAGAGTTTTGGGGTATCTAAAACATACTCAAGACTATGCTTTGCATTATAACAAATATCCAGCGGTAATTGAAGGATATAGTGATGCAAATTGGATCACCGGATCAAATGAAGTAAATTCCACGAGTGGATATCTGTTTACTCTAGGTGGAGGAGGAGTCTCTTGGAAATCATCCAAACAGACATGTATTACCCGCTCTATAATGGAATCTAAATTTATCGCGTTAGATAAAGCCGGTGAAGAAGCTGAATGGATCTAGAATTTCTTGGAAGATATTCCTTATTGGCCCAAACCTTTGGCACCAGTATGCATACACTGTGATAGTTAAACGGCAATAGGTACGGCAGAGAGCATGATGTTTAACGACAAATCTCGTCATATAAGATGGAGACATAATACCGTTAGATAACTTCTCTCTAGAGAAATTATCACGATTGACTATATAAAGTCAAAAGATAATGTCGGATACACTTACAAAAGGCCTAACTAGAGAGGGAGTTGAGAGATCATCGAAGGGAATGAAGAATTTAAAGCCTAGGACAAGTCATCATGCGCGGTAACTCTACCTAGCGGACTGGAGATCCCAAGAGCTAGGTTCAAGGAGATCAAACAAAGTTATGACTGACGGTTCAGCATTGTCAATTAACTCAACTCATTCTCATGATAAAGACAATGTTCAAAAAATAAGGATAAGGCTTATGGATTAAAGCTTTTTAATGATTTCTAAGTTTGGTAGGATTGAAACGTTTAGGAATCACCTATGTGAGAGTAAAGTGGAAGCCGCTTCAAGGCGAATGATAGTAAAGACCTATTCTCTAAGCTTTCATGAAACCAGGTAGTGTTCATGGCTGAAACGAATAAATTGTGAGAACCATAAATGGTAAAAGGCTAGTTGTGTGACTTGTGTTGCCTAGGTGTACACTAAAGTTCAACGGTCAAAGATATCACATCTACCGATTGACCGAGTGCAACCGATGCAAGCTCACTACGAAAAGTTCAAAGGAAAACCTACTTATCCAGATGCAATTAGTCTTTGCTTGTAGATCACACACTTGTCCATAAATTTTTTATGAAATAACCATTTTCTATTCATGTGGGGGATTATTGGGTTCTAAGTAATAAAATGTGAATGGAAAATGGAGGAAAGAAAGTGGAGGAAAAGTGAATTGTGCTTTCACTTTAAAGAAAGAAGTGTTCTCCCACATTGGTGGGAGAAAGGAACTTCTTTATGCTTAAATATAGAAGCATGCCTTCATATGGATAGTAAGGCAAGAAGAAGACAAGTCTCGCATCGTCGTCGTCTCTCGCTCGGCTCGGCTTCGACTTCAGTTTCGAATTTGAATTTGGATTTGGATTTGGATTTGTCAAATGATCGATCGACAGATTATCTTTTTGGACAAAATTCATTTGAAACTTGAGAATTAGTGATGTTTAATCCAAAAATCTGATAGAAAAATAATTTCTCCATTTGCGGATGCACCCAAGCATGTGCGAACGCATGTCACAACACACCTCGAAGGGACGCGAACCTTTGAGGCACTGTTTGAAAACTGAATGCTACCTGCAGATGCAGGTCACCATCTGCGGGCGCAGATGGGGTCCGCATATAGGACAAAAGTTTCTGGTTTTTGCAAATAGGCGAGTGGACCCAACGTTCCAAAATAGTGCAATTTTTCATGAACCATTGCTTCCTTTCTGAAGCACCATTTTTTGGCTATAAATACCTGATTTTTTTTCTTAGGTAAAGACAAGAAATTTTGAAGTAAAATACATTTTCTTCTTCTTGAAAAAACTCAAGTATGATTTACAATCATTGAGTGAGTTCGTAGTTCGGTAAATTTTGGGTACCACTATTTGCTGAAGTTAATCATCTTATCCTGGGAGGATATATTCCATTAACCTCGGGTACTTGAGGGGAATAAATTCTTTAAGAACACACCGTGAATTCGATGAACTTGATTCTTTCATTTCTGTCTTTATCTCTTTCTTATGGTTTTGCTATTTTGCAGAAATAGTTTGAACTTCTTTGTTGTTCTTGAAGTTGATGTTGAAGTTCATGCTTTAAATACAGATTGTACCCGAAAAACAATAAAAATAATCTCATGATTAATTAATAGCTCAAACCAAACATGGAATAAAGTTAATTCCAAACTTTATTCTGAGATTATTTTTCTTATCTTTTGTGCCAAACGACTCCTAATAGTCTACGTTACTCGGATCTTACAAAATGGTCATAGCATTCGTGGCGAATCTTCTGAAAATGGATTAGTTTTTGGAGGATCCAACGATATTGTTAAAGGATTCGAGCAACATAACTAATAGGTACATAATTAAATCTCAGCAGAGATAAACACACTTGGTGATTTCTTCCTGTCTGTCTTAGCTTTGGTGGACAAAGTTATTTGGTACCTGCAGGTGAGAGATGACAAGTATCTCGTGAAATTAGTCCAGATACGCGTAAACTGAACCGAGTAACACAATTATATAAAAAGAAAAGGTACATAATCTATATAATGGACCTGAACAGAATGCAATAACTACAGAAAACTCACATGATAACTGGAATCAATTTTAATGGATAAATAAAAGTTAAAAAGGTGGGGTAGTCAAGAAGGATATAAAGAGAAAGAGAAAAATCAAAGATTGAAAAAAGGGTGGAGGTAGAGCCAAAGACCAAGAAGATCAGGGGTCAATTGGAAAGTGGGAATACAGGTGAAGGGTATGTCAGTTTGCTTTTGGTTGGCAATGAAGAAACAACCAAAACAATAGTGAGTCATTGTATTAAAGGGATGGGCCATTGGTTTTGTGAACAACTTATACTACTACTTGTAATGTTTTAAATGCTTTCGGCTAAGAGAGAAAATCAGAGCAGAAAGAGAATGAGGGGAAAGGGGGGGTACATTCAAAGTGCAGCGAATGCAGAGACGAAACAGAAGGTGCAGTAAGTACTACAGGGCATCTATGGAATTCTATTTGACTGAGCTTTGACTTGTATTTGTATGTAGCAAATCTCTCTCTTTATATACAAAGGAGGGTTATAGACCTGTTGACATGCCGCATTCTGAGGCCTAGAATTCTATTTATCCTTTTTATGGTTTTTTGGGCCTTTTTTTTAATTTTAAAATGCTGAAAATTTCACCTTAAAATTTTATAAAACATTAAAGATAGACCACATTTAATTCCTTTCATCATTAATGCTATTAATTTCTCACTTAATTTTCTTAATTACACCTATTTATTCTCATAACCACACCTTTTCATTTTCCTCCAAAACTGTTACAGAGGAAATTAAATCCTTATAAATTCGACTAAATGAAAATAGATTGTTGCTGACAATGAGGAGTTGGGTCTGCTTGCTGCTATTGGTTTTAGTTGGGGTTTATTTGTATTTCTGATATATGTCTTTCACTGCAGGATCGTCCAACATTTTGGAGAATTATCTACCTACTTTTGATGTTACTGTTTTTGGGAATGAAGTATAGTGCCAGTGTTATTGGGAAAATGAATATTGATGATTTGGCATGTGGAGTACCACTAATGGCTCCACTTATTAGGTACAATATTTGTTGAACTTTTTAAATTTGTCTTCAGATTTTTCTCTGTTTGCTATTTTCCTTTTTAGTTTCCATTAACATAACTTTATGTGCAAATTTTTCTCTATTTCTTCTATTCTCTTTTGGTTTCTACAATTAGTACGTGGTGTTGCTATCTATATTTTGTTTATAATTTTCATTTTTTATTTATTTTAGGTTTGTTGTTGCTTACAAGTTGACTTCTTAATTTTTACAGGTTTGTGGTAATTGTTGCGTCGAGCACTACATTTTGAGAGGAGTACCTTTCTTCTTCTTCCTATCCTATTTTTATTTTGAGATGATGATCTTGATAGCTTCATGAATGATGTACTCAGAAAATAACTGAACATTATCATTTCAAAAGGTAGCAAGAAGGCAGCCTGTCTTCGAGATTTTTTTTATTTTTTATTTTATATCCTATTCAGTGTTCGATACCTATATATTGGAGCCCGACTAATTTAGATTCGCGCTGAAAAGTTTCATTTTGGAGATAAAACACTTCATAACTCAACCACAACCTTTGTTTGTAAAGTTAATCATTTCAATTTAACCTCACGTAGTTGCCTTTTTTGACTTCATGCATGCCAAGCAACATTTGAAGTGAATATTTACTATTTTTTGGATGATGTCTCTATGTATTTAAAGCTTCTATGATACTCCCTTATGTTTTATGTTTGGGTACTTGAATTAAGGAATTTTATTTTAAAAATTAAGGACTTTTGTCTAAAATATCCTTAGTTAAATGATGTATACATCATAAGAGATTGAATTAGAAATGTGTCTGGAGCAAATTGATGAAAAAGAATTAAATATCTTGATTTTATTGTGGTTCATCTTTTAGAAGCTAATTCATTTTCGGTAGCACTCAAAAGTGATAACGACAATGAAGATCATGATCAACAATAAATTTCATTTTAGGCCAAATACATAGACGACTTCTTAAACTTGTCTGAATTTTTCATTTAGATCCCCAAACTAAAAGTTATATTATCTATTAAATAAACACTTGAACTAGAATCAAATAATGTCTATTGATCTCACATTATTTTCTTTTGCAGCTAACTCAAAAAATAGAATTTAGTCAACTAATAGAATTAAAATCATAAAATTAAAGGTGTTTTCTGAAAATTAAGTAATTTATTTTACGCGCGGCAAGTTTCACTGGTAGTATACTAATTAACACTGAATGGGCTGGCTATGTATACTCATAAGAGATTAACTAATATACATTGACAGTGCAATATTTTCTTTACACTATCAGGTTATTTTACCTGAAATAGCCAGTTACCACTATTTTTAATTATATTTTCAGCTTTTTTCTTTTTCATTTTTGAACTCCCCTCCGTAATTTCCTCCCTCCTCCATAATTCTCTCCCCCACTCTCTCTCTCTTCCCTTATATGTCTCCAAATCCATTTTCATATGTTATCTCTTCTCATCTATGGCTTCTATCATTCTTCTAATTGACTAATTCTGTCAAATTATTGATAAATATATAATCTATATTCATTTGAACACAAAATTGCAAGATTTGACACTATTTTTGGTAAGATTTTACACAGAGTTTTTTGGCAGAGATATTTTTAGATTTGCCGCTTCATATCCTTCAAAGTAAAGGGTTTTTTTTTTCTTTTGATTTTATGGAACAACTTTCTAGTTTTAGTACCAATACAAGCGTGGTTACAAAGAAATTGTGTAAAATATTTTCTTGTTTGATTCTCGTAATCCAACGAAGAGAGTATTATAATTTCTCCCCATATGAATTCTTTTTAATGTGAGTGAGGTATACTCCTACTAGGGGTGTTCACTGTTCAGATAAAAATTGACCTAAATCGAGAAATTGAATCAAACCGATTAAATAAATCGAACTTTGTTTGGTTTATACGTACATCAATGTATATATAAAACTGGAATGGGACATAAAAAAATATTCTAAAAGTGGCAATTGTGATTGCTTCAATGACGAATGTTGCTTCTTTGCTTCGATGGTGAATAGTAAAAAAAACGTAGAACTGAAAATAATGAAAAGAAAAAGGAGACAATGGAGTGTTTTGCATTTTTGGTAAATAGGATCATACTCCTAAAAACATTCTGGTAGAATAAATATAGGCGTTTGAGTTACCATATACTACTCATTTTTTTATTTAAATTTTGAATATTTTAAAAGTGATTATATTTGAAAGGTTACCTGTTATAGGTATTAAAATACCTGAAAGTGTAAAAAAAAGTTTACACCGTCAGTGTATATTAGTTAATCTCTACTAATAATATTGATGGATGGATATCTCATAGGGACAACGTTATCTTCAATCTCTAGGGGTCGTTTGGTAGAGTGTATTAGAAAAAATAATGCTTGTATTAGCATTGTGTATTAATAATACCTTGTTTGGTACACTTTTTCATTCTATGTATTACTAATGCTTGCATTAGTTATACACTCTATTTGGTATTAAGGAGTGTATTACTAATGCATAAAAATCTATGGTATTAGTAATGCAATGGATTCTAATGCATGCATTAGTATAGATAAAGTCATAATTGTCCCTCAAAATCTTATCCACATTCTTTCCACCATATTTATGGCGGGTATTTTTGTAAAAAAAAAATTTTGTTTTAGAAATTATGCAATTCATATTAATTGTAATACATCAAACCAAACACTGCACAAGAAAAATGCAAGCATAACCAATGCATAACTAACGCAAGTATTACTAATACATAATATTTTGTATTATTCTTATACACCCTACCAAACGACCCCTAAGTTCAACTCCTTTGACCTATTAAAGTAGTAGTAGCTAGTTACCCTATAACCGAGGCGGCAGTGGCATAGGAATTAAACATCTCTTCTTTTTTTTTTTTTCATAAACGGTGTTGAGTTCTCCATCTTTCTCATTTATGTGACATTATTGTTTTACTTGATATAAAATTTAAAAATAAATGAAATTTTGAATCTTACAATTCAAAATAAATCTTAGATATTTGTGTGACTATTGTATGAGGTAGAAATTGGACATGACACTTAGGTGATTCAGAAAATGACACATGGAAGGATGAACAAATCAAATGTGATTTAGTAGGGAATGATATCGGGCATTGTCCTCGGAATGAGATCGGTGAGGGTGATCTTGTTCACAGAAGATTCGAAGCTATGGTACTAGAATCGGGTATCACATCAAAGAGCCTATTTGACTCCGGAAATGTGGGTAAAGCACTAGGTCGTGACCGGTCAATATAAAATCAAGAGTGTAGCCATTGTGGGAAAGTTTGAAATTTCCACTAACCGTTACATAGCTGAAGTAACATACAATTAATGGACTTTATGGGAGTGGGATTATTATTCCCTAGAGTTTAGATAAAATAGTGTTTTACCTACTTGTTAAGGAGACATCTAATTTTGCAAAAAGAGACTAATTAACATTATACTCAAGATTTTGTAATCTCAAGCTCCATAGCATAGCAATCTCAAAGTTTTTCCGATGTCGTTGCCAGCCAGCGACATCGGAATTCGGTCTTATTTACCTACTCATCTTATTATTTCATTATTGTTGCTCGATTAATTCCTCAATTATAACATCTTTATAATATTATGTGGCACAATACTTAAGCATATTAGTTTATCGCAATTTCATTATTTGGTCATTTCGATCTGTGTGTCGGTAAATCACGTGTATAAATTAAACTGTATCTTGTTAAAGGTCAATAATTATAAATTATTTTATTAAGAATAAAAATAAATCTTAAAATTTAATTATTTCTGATTATAGAAATATGACTTTTTTTTTTGGAATAGATGAAGAAGAGAAGTGTGCCATGTAATTGGACCGAAGGGAGAACATTTAAAGAAGTATTCTCGTGGACAATTCATTATGACAATATCATATTACAAAATTGAATTCAAATCGTATTGATAAAATCGATGACCCACCGGACTTGAGGAAGATATGACGAGAGAGAAATAGGAGGTTGAGTAGATAGAGCAACAATGAGCACGCCCAAAAGTTACAATAGGAGGAATCGATGTATAGTAAGTTAAAGAGGTTCTACATTTACTTATTTTATTTTGTAATGTAATTGCTCTCTCACTCCGAAATAATACATAATTAATGGACAAAGGTCATGAAAGGTTCTTATTTTTTGTCTTGGGAAGTGATTTTATTTGCAAGATGTGATTGGTTTGATTTGTCCATGCAACCTTTTTCTTTCAACAAAGTAGATTTGAACCTAGGGCGAAGTTAACGCTTCAATTACAGTAAGTTATTAGCTTTGATTCAAACATTATATTTATAGTATTAAAAAATTCATCCAAATATATATTATTTATTAGAACTCAATAACTTTAAAGAACTCAAATCGTAATGTTCAAATCTTATCTTCGCCTTCATTCAACCCCTAACATTCAACAAGTAAAAAGTACGCTCGGGACCAGTAGATTAAGGGCCCGTTTGGATTGACTTATTTTAGGTGCTTTTAAGCTAAAAATAGTTTTTAAGCATTTTTGAAGTGTTTGGGTAAATTTAAAAAGTGTTTAAGAGCACTTGATTTTTGGCTTAAAATGCTAAAAAATAAGTCAAAAGTCATAAGTTAGAATTTCTAAAAGTCAAAAACCAAAAGTCAATCCAAACGGACATTAAGATATCCTTCTGGTCAAATGGTGTCGACTTTGAAATCCACATGGTGTTAATAATAAGATAAGCTAACAAGCAACAGCTTTTGCAGAGATACTAGCTTTTGAACTTAGATATATGAGGAGTCAAAAGTGAAGTGGATTGACTGACACCTAAAGCTAATATGAACGCCTCCATGTTTGTAAAATATATTGATCACTCAAAGATACAAAAGTACACTGGATATACAATTCCTGCAAGTTCAGAGTTCCTCGAGCTATTCACCATCATACAATCCTCTTTTGCAATAAAGTTTAAATGGACCATTTTTGGTGTGTGTGCAAGGAAGATAGAAGCTAAAGGAATGTCTGCTCAATTTAGCATACTTTAAGAGAATATTTGACCATTTTAATCAGCTAATTAGGTTAATTAAGGGCTTCAGTTAAATTAAGAACATATTTGGATCAACTATTGAACGCTACGAACATATATAAGCTAAACAGTTAATAAAGGCCTACCTGCTCGATTTTGAATATTTTAAAGGCATATTTGAACCCTTTCCGAAAAGAAAAAGAGTGGATTTGGGGAAATTTCTTCTTTCTTTTTGACGGTATTTTGTAAATACATAATTATTTTGAATATATTAATCTCTAGCGGATGTCTTTATTGATTCGAATCCCGATGAAGTTTTGACCATCTATCAAAGAAGGAAAAAACAAATAAATTTTGTAGGATTCTAATCAAAAGTAAAGTAATCAAGATCAAAGAAAAAACTAAAATAAGGATCAAGTTCTGAGGTGGTGGATCTATCTGATGGTACAAAACGTCCACGGGTAAGAGCAATCAACACACTAAAAGCTCTAAGAATTTTTCTCTCTCTCCCTCTCTCTTTTTTTGGAATTGTTGATCCTAGCTACTATATTTGCTTGGTGGAGAATTTCACTTCTGATTTTCCTTCCTTTTTAGTCTTTTTAAAAAGGATTCCCACGCCCCTCCCCCCAATTTGACAAATCTTTAATTTCAACATATTAAAGAAAACATCATTAGTATAAACAAATCCAGATAAAAGGAGTAGCTATTTTTCGAGTGAATCCAACTTTACCCCCTTAACATTTAAGGTTTGAGAAATGATACTCCCTTCACATATTGAAAAGGAACGATAACTTCCTTATGTAATATTTTTTGGTGAATTTTTTTCTTTTTTCTTTAATAAGTAATTTTTTTCTTTTACTTTTTAGAATTAAAATATAAAAATATATAACTTTTATTATTGTCCCATTTATTTTTCTATGAATAATGTTTTTCTTTTAAGATATAATAGTTACTTGGAATAATGTGTTAATAAATTTCAAGTTCTGTGGACAGACACACGACCACAAAAAATTTAAGTGTCCTTGAGTTTGCATAAACCTTAAACAAAAAATGTGTTAATAAAAATGGGATCGGGTCCTTGAGTTTGCATCTAGTATGTTGGTTGATTAATAGTCCAAATTATGATGGATTAGTATAATTTATTTATTTTTATCAATATCTCTGTCAATTAAGATCTTTGATACTTATATTTATTTTAAGGCATCTTTATTTTGGAACAATTGAATATACATGGTCATTGAGTTGCGTCTATGTGAGAAATTTGTGTATTCCTAGCACTACTTCGGAGTTCAAAAATAAGAAAATGACAAGGAAGAAAAGGACTACATAAATAGCAAAATAGTATCAATATCTTGAAATGTTTTAGTTACTGGGAAGGATCTCAAAAGGATTAGAGCATTTGACCCTTTTGCATAAACTGAAATTTAGGAAGTATCAAAGTTCATATTTTCATAATCCATGTCAACAGAGAGAGAGAGAGAGAGAGAGAGAGAGAGAGAGAGAGAGAGAGAGAGAGAGAGAGAGAGAGAGAGGTGATCCAAGTAGCATTGGTGTACTTCCTTGATAGAATTTTGTGGACGAAAGCTGAGCTATTGAGTACCAAAAAGCGTGAAAATCTAGGGTTTACATGTTTAGCTTTATGCTCCGATTGTAGAGCTCTTGTTGAGTATATCAAAGATCAAGAGTTGGTGTCCAAATGTTTGAGTTGTTGCACATAAGACTCTAATGATGCCATGAGTAAGATTATTTATTTTGGAGCAGTTTTAGAAGTTTTCATAAGAAAGCTAATTTTCTGTCTTGTTGGGTTTATTGAAGAAGAAAAAAACCAATTTCCTTTTGTAAAAGTTATTATGTATTTAATTCTCCACCAAAGTTTATCATGTCGGATGATCATAGAGAGCACAAGGAAATCATTAGAATTGATAACTGCAAATGTGAGCACATTTTGCAGTTCTTGAAAGAGAAGGTTAAGCCATCTTCAGCTATCTAATGTGGCTAGTAGTCTAGTCTCATTTTGATCAAGAGCAATGCTCAGTGTGGGCGCATCTAGTTTCAGAGAATTTCAAATATTACATATTGTTTTAAGGAGATTGCATTAAATTAATTGCAACACACAAGCTTGAAGAATAATTCTTTTTACGAAACTCACTTTGAATGTTGCGTTTTTACGTGGTTGATGTTATCTCTTGATTTCGTAAAAAAATAATACTTCCTCCGTTTCAAAAAGAATGATCTAGTTTCCTTTTTAGTTTGTTTCAAAAAGAATGACCCTTTTCTTTTTTGGCAATACTTTAATTCCAACTTTTCACGTGGCATGTTTAAGACCACAAGATTAAAGGGCATTTTGGTACATTTGACACAACTTTAATTTATGACCACATGATTCAAAAGTCTTCTTTATTTTCTTAAACTCTGTGCCAAGTCAAACTAGATCATTCTTTTTTAAACGGAGGGAGTACTAAATAAATGATGTCTCCAGAACTTAAATTTTATGTTATCATGAGTCTGTCCACAAATCTTAAAATTTATTAATACATTATTCCAAGTAACTATTATATCTTTAAAGAAAAATATTATTTTTAATAGAAAAATAGATGGAATAATAATAAGAGTTAGTATATATTTTCATATTTTAATTCTAGTAAAAAAATCTTTATTCAAAAAAAGAAAAATTTCACCAGAAAATATTGCATAAGGAGATTATTATTATTCCCTTTTAATATGTGAAGGGGGTATCGTTTTTCAAACCTTAAATATTAAGGGAGTAAAGTAAGATTCACTCCTATTTTTTGGTAACATTTAAGTAGTGCCTGAACGTTAAAAAGTAGCTAAAAATTTAGCCAAGTCGTGCTATTTTTTCAAAACTAGTTGTCAACTACTCATTTCATCCACTTTTATATATCTAGTATTCTAAAAACAAATGTTTGCTTTTATTTGTAAGAGATAATATATTATTGTATATCTATTTTATTCTTATTATAAAATAATATTATTTATTTTCCAATATTTAAATAATTTACAATAATTAAGAAAGATATAATAAAATTATTATTTTAATTATTTTTTAAAGAATATGTCACATCAATCATGGAAAGTAAACATGAACATATGGAGTATAAATAGCTCGGGTTGAATTCATTTCATTTATAGTGGAAACGAGCAACCCCAATAATCAATATATAGGCCCACTTTGGAAGATTTACACAAATACGCACTTCGATGCACTATTTAAGTTTTGTAACCATAAAGAAAAGTTTATGAAAATAGACCAATAGATTAACGACCAACATTAGGTAGCGAAATCATTAAGTCTCTGGATTTTTAAATTGGTGTGAAAATTTTGTTTTGCCACAAAAATCGTCAAGATCTCTAAATAAATTTTGACAATTCTTTATTTTGGATACAAATCTTGACAGATTTCAAATTGATGGGCGACTTGCTTTGCCATGAATACTAATGGATTACTAAGATTTGTGGCCAAATTCGAAGGAATTATCCCAATTCTCTTTATAAGTGAGTTTAGGTAAATTCATATTCTTAGTACTATTTTTAAGTGTCTCGTTTATTATACAAATACATTCTTTTGAAAAACTACTTCTTCCACATGTGTAGACTCTCAAGTGCCTCTGTTAGTTCTTCAGGGCTAATACACTTGCCATGATCCATGTCGAATAGCTTAATCCACACCTTGAATTCTTGCATTAACATAACCTTATCCGGCTCCTGTACTGGAAGCTCGAAACAACTCATTATAGCCATCTCTTCCTTCTCCTTTAGTTTGTTAACAAAAAGAAAATTGAACTTGCTGAGAATGTTATGCCTTGTTCTTGTAACTTCCTTTGTGTATTGGTTGTTAAATTTGCCCAACTTTTTCAAGTGCTAGGGAATCTATGTCGTACTAATAAAATTTTATGGGCATCTTTTACTTTTGGACTTTTGTTCAAGATGAATTGATTCAATTCACACAAAAATATGTCTTTTTTTTTTTTTTCATTTGTGGGTTTGAAGTGATGTTGATTCTAGCAACTTTATTCCAACTCCATTCGTGGGGAGTAAATTAACAATAAATTGTTTCTAAAATACTTTTTTAAGTATGAACAATGACACAAATTCTTGAATAGACTCCTATTTTACCACAATTAGTGCAACTTGATCTAACTAGAATCATGTCATGCTTATCCATCCTTTCATAATGAGGCTATTTCTTAATTGGCTATGGCTATATTTTAGCATTAGAAGGAAATATGGTTGATCAATTCATTTCCTCTACAAACATGGGACTCTAGCAACCACGGCACACCAAGCCTGGACATTTGTGGAGTTAGCATCAGTAATATAAAACTTGGAGGTCTGTCATAAGGTAAATCAACAATATGGATGGGTCTGACTATGATATATAGTGATGTGATGGAATGAATTTTAGCCAAATTTGTTAAGAATAAGAAGTTAGTTAGTTAGTTAAAGGGAGAAAGGGCATAATAGTCTTTGTCTAGCTATTCAAGTTGTTAGTTAATGCCTTCAAGTAGTTAGTTAAGGAGTCAAGTTGTTAGTTAGTCTTAACCGACTATGTGAAAGTTGAGTAGTATATAACTACATCTATGTAATTATTTTGCACACAAGATCCAATGATATTCTCAATCATTCTTCTTTCTCTCTTCTTCTTCCTTCTCTTATGTTCATCAATGAAACAGTGAATGTTCATCACTATATTTACAGAGTTCTACTACTGATTCTCTGATTATAACATGGTATCAGAGTAGTAAACGATTCATGATTCAAGCTCAAGATTAATCTTCTTTCTTGATCTACTTTCCACTGCTAATTGATTCAAAGAAATTATTGCATTTATATCAGTTCTTGGGAAATTCTTTTCTCCTGATAAACAATGTCTACCAGTGAGAATCTTCACACAAATTTTCAGGCTTCGGGTGCAGTTCCAAATGGTGTTGCATGGGTTCAAGTTCAAAGAATAGACTACAATCACATGTTGTTCCTATCACCCTCAGATGTCAGTGGTATTTAGATCATATCATTCCAATTGACAGGTATTGAAAACTTTGCTATTTAGTTTCATTCAATGAGGATAGCTCTGTTGGATAGGAACAAGTTAAGGTTGGTTGATGGTTCGTGTAGTAAGGACAATTTCCCAAAAACAATGCGGAATCACTGAGAAAGAGTCAATGCAATTGAGCTATCTTGGCTTATGAACTCTGTCTATAAAAGTCCGTTAGGTGGGATCATGTATGCTTCTGAGGCTAAGTCTGTTTGGGATAATTTACATAAGAGATTCACTAAAGTTGATGGTTCAAGAATCTTTAATCTACATAAAGAAATAGCTACATTCACTTTAAAAAAAAACTCAGTGTCTGTTTACTTATCTAAACTGAAAAATCTCTGGGAAGAATTTGAAGCTTTAGTTCCAGCACCATATTGTGATTGTGAAAAATCTAAAGAGTTTGTAGTGCATCTCCATAAGTTGAAACTATTTCAGTTATTGATGGCCTGAATGAATCCTATAATTCAGGATAGAAGACAGATATTACTCATGTATCCATTACCTTCAATAAATCAAGCATATGGTATGGTTATCAGTGATGAAAGTCAGAGCGAAACAACTGTAAACTCAGGTATTCTTGGGGAAAATTCTACCAGTATTACCAGTTATGATGTTGCTATGTACTCCAAAACTGTAGGCAATCAGAAGTTCAAGAAAAACACTAATTTGTACTGTGATTTCTGCAAGATTAAGGGTCATGCTAGAGATATATGCTGAAATTGGTGGGATATCCACCAGATTTCAAGTTCAAGAAGAAATCAATTGGTAATGCTGGACCTAGTGGAAATGTCTATGATGCTAGGAATGAGGGAGCTGCCTATAATGTGATGACAGGGAAATCTGGTCAGTATCAAGGCTATAAGGTGCAACAAGATATAGGAAAGACACTATTCTATGGACAAGAAGTGTAAAAATGCTCCACCTCTACTGCAGGGCAACAACATGCAAATGGAGTAGCACTAACACAGCTGGGCACCAGTCCATTCACAAGAAGTCAATATGATCAGATTGTACAATTGCTGAATCAAAACAACTCTACAGTTGAACCTGTATCTGCATCTGTTATGCAACAGGTATGCCTCATAGTATGTATTTTTTGGCATCTCACTCATCTGAGTGGATTATAGACATAGGTGCCACAAACCACATGGTGTCAGGATTGGACTTATTGAATAAGTCACATGTAGTTAAGTCCATAATTCCAAAACCAGTGTATCTACCTACTGGTGATGTATCTTATGTCATACACACTGTAACAAGCTCCATTTCACATAGGAGTACCATTTCTAATGTCTTACATATACCTAAGTTTAAATATAACTTGTTATTTATGTCAAAATTGACCAAGGAATTGCAGCGTTATGCTTCCTTTTTTCTAATTTTTTCCTTTAGCAGGATCTCTTCACTGGGAAGGTGAAGGAGATTGGTAAAGAGGATAATATATTGTATTTGCTACTGAATCAACCTGAAGAAGCATTTGTTAGCTTAAATGTTCAGAAATCTGCAAATGCCATCTCATCAAATCTGGATATGGATCTTTGGCATAAGAGACTTGGACACACATCATATACTGTCCTTAGCAAACTGTTTCCTATAAGTATTACTAGTATTAAAAACTATATATCAGATTATGTAGTATGTCCTTGTACAAAGCAAACTAGACTACCTTTCTCTAGTAGTAGCATAACAACTATAAACTGTTTTGATCTGGTTCATATAGACCTATGGGGTCCATATAAAACTGCTACCTATGAAAATAAATATTTCTTCATTGTGGTTGATGACTATTCAAGATTTACTTGGGTGTTTTTACTTAAGCAAAAAGCTGATGTGTGTGTACTATTATAATATTTCCTGCGGTATGTTATCACTCAATTTAACAAAACTGTAAAAATTATCAGGATTGATAATGGTACAGAGTTTCTTAACTCTGTGTGTAATACTATGTTTAGTCAACTTGGCATTGTCCATCAAACTACCTTGTCTACACACCCCAACAAAATGGGGTGGTAGAAAGAAAACACAGACATATATTAGAACTGACTAGAGCAATTAGGTTTCAAGCAGCTATTCCCATTAGATTTTAGGTACATTGAGTCAAGGTTGCAGTCTATCTATTCAATAGACTACCTAGCTCAGTTCTCAAAGTCATAACACCTTATAAAAAACTGTATAATAAGAAACCTTATCTTGATTACCTAAGAGTACTAGGGTGCTTGTGCTATGCTAAGTTGTCTAATCAACCTGATAAAATGATGTCAAGATCTATTGTTGTTATATATATGGGATATTCTGATATGTAAAATGGATATCTTTTATATGTCATGACTAACAAAGGGTTCTTTATCAACAAGGATGTTCTATTTCATGAGAGGTCATTTCCATTCGTGAAGAAGGATATTGTTGCTTATCCTCCATTCACTCATTTAGACATATTTGATTCAGAGGGATGGCATCCCACTGAAAATCAGTTCCCAACTCCTATTGAACAAGAACCCTCCTCAGGTCCTGATAATCATCAGGAAGTTGCTCACATGCATGCACCTGATCTAGTTGTAGTAGATGCAGCAGGTGTACCAGCTGCAGCTGCACCAGACAAACTGATTGAGCAACTTGCACAAGTAGATGCTACATCAGTTCCTCAAAGAAAATCAACTAGAGATACCAAGCCTCCCATTTGGATGAAAGACTTTGTGTCTTTAAATATCCATCAGAAAGGTGGGTATGTACTCAACAAGTACATATCATATGATGGTTTACACAAGAATTATCAAGCCTATATTGCTACTATGTCCAAAATATCTGAACCTCAGTCCTACTCAGAAGCTTCTAAAGATCCAAGATGGATTGATGTAGTGAAACCTGAAATTGAAGCATTGCAAGGCAATCGGTTACTACTTTTAACGGCCTTAACTTTTCAGATTGGTGCGAACAGATCAGATTTCATCTCGAGGTTTTAGACTTTGATGTTGCACTTTACTCTAAGAAGCCAACTGCTATAACTAAAACTAGCAGTATTGAAGAAAGGTCCTATAATAAACACTGGGATCGGTCTAACAGATTAAGCTTAATATTTATGTGAATGAATATTATAGGCAACACTAAGACTACTCTTCGCAAACTGAGAATGCAAAAGAACTTCTAAAACTTGTAGAAGAATCCTCTCAAACTACTGATAAGTCTCTTTCTGGGACACTAATGGGTACTTTGACCACCATGAAGTTTGATGATTTACGTACCATGCATGAGCATGTCATTAAAATGACAAATGTAGCAGCAAGACTTAAGTCCTTGGGAATGGAAGTGGAATAAAATTTCCTTGTTCAATTTATCATCAACTCATTACCATTTGAGTATAGTCCTTTCCAAATGAACTACAACACCTTGAAAGACAAATAGAACGTGCATGAATTGGACGACATGCTGGTTTAGGAGGAAACAAGGCTGAAAAATCAAGGAACCCACTCCATTAACTTTGTAAATCATCAAGGAGCTGAAAAGAAAGGAAGAAACATGGTAAGGAAAAATAGAAGCAACTTAATGTTAATGAGTCCTCATCTTAAGTATGTAAGAAGGGACACAAGAATGGTAAGTGTCATTTCTGTGGAAAATCTGGACACTTTCAGAAAGATTACCTGAAACGTAAGGTATGGTTTGAGAAGAAAGGTAAGCCTAGTGCTTTTACATGTCTCGAATAAAATTTAACTGAAGTTCCTTGTAATACTTGGTGGCTTGACTCTGGTTGTACTTTTCATGTTTCTAATATGATGCAGGGATTCCTTATAACCCAGACCATAAACAAGAATGAAAGATATGTATGTATGGGGAATAGAGTGAAGGCTCCAGTTGAAGCTGTCGGAACTTAGCATTTGATTCTCGATAATAGGCGTCACTTAGATTTACTTGAAACTTGTTATGTACCTTCTCTTTCGAGAAATCTAGTTTCTTTATCTAAGTTAGATAAGACTGGATACTCTTTTAATTTTGGTAATGGATGTTTTAGTTTGTTCAAGCATAATTATCTCATTGGTACTGGTACTCTTTGTGATAACTTATACAAACTAAATCTTGATAATTTATTTGCCAAAACACTCTTAACTCTACATCATAATGTTGGAACCAAACTAAGTTTGGTGATTGAACAATCTGCTTACATGTGGCATAAACATTTAGGTCATATATCTAAAGAAAGACTGGAAAGATTAGTTAAGAATGAAATTCTTCCAGATTTGGATTTTACTGACCTTAAAATTTGTTTGAATTGTATTAAAGGAAAACAAACAAAGCACACAAAGAAAGGAGCCACAAGAAGCACACAACTTCTTAAAATTATACACACCGATATATGTGGTCCTTTTGATATCACATATTTTAGTAAGGAAAAATATTTTATCACTTCTATTGATGATTTTTCACGTTATGGATACATCTATTTGTTGCATAAAAAATCTCAAGCGATTAATGCCTTAGAAGTATTTATTATTGAGGTTGAAAGACAACTAGATAGAAAGGTGAAAATAATCAGGTCTGATAGAGGTGGTGAATATTATGGAAGATATGATAAAACTGGACAACACCCAGGTCTATTTGCTAAATTCCTCAAAAAGCATGGAATATGTGCTCAATAAACAATGTCTAACACAATACCACAAAATGGTGTGGCAGAAAGGTGTAATCGTACCTTAATGGATATGGTTAGAAGTATGTTACGTAATTCTTCTTTGCCTCTTTCATTGTGGATATATGCTTTAAGGACTGTCGTTTACTTGTTAAATAGGGTTCCTGGTAAAGTAGTTCCAAAGACACCTTTTGAATTGTGGACTGGTAGGAAATCTAGTTTGAGGCACCTACATGTTTGGGGTTGCCCGACAGAAATTAGAGTTTATAACCCACAAGAAAAGAAATTAGATTCAAGAACAATCAGTGGTTTCTTCATTGGTTATCCAGAAAAATTAAAGGGGTATAGATTTTACTGTCCTAATCATAGTACGAGAATAGTTGAAACTGAAAATGCTAGGTTTATTGAGAATGATGAAGTTAGTGGGAGTGAAGAACCACGTAAAGTGGAAATCAAAGAAGTTCGGGTGAGAATTCCTCTACCCTGCACTTCTTTTAAAATTGATGTTCCTGAAGTTGATGTACAATCTAATAAACAACAAGAACAACAAATTAATGCTCCTGCCGATCATGATAAAACCATAATTGAGGAACCTGCAGTAGAAGAACCACAAGAAGTAGTATCAAGAAAATATCAAAGACAAAGGAGACCTGCTATTTTTGATGATTATTTGGTATATCTACACGAGTCAGAAATTGACTTGGGAATTGATAATGATCTAGTTTCATTTTCACAAGTTGTTGAAAGTAATAATTCTGATAAGTGGATTGATGCTATGAAAGATGAGTTGAAATCCAAGGAGCAGAATGAAGTTTGGGACCTTGTTGAATTACCAGAAGGTTGCAAAAGAGTTGGGTGTAAATGGGTCTTTAAGACCAAATGCAACTCAACTGGAAACATCGAACGTCACAAGGCCAAACTTGTTTCCAAAGATTTTACTCAAAAAAGATGGCATTGACTACAAAGAGAAATTTCCACCTGTCTCTAGAAAAGATTCACTCAAAATAATAATGGCTTTGGTTGCTCATTATAACTTAGAGCTACATCAAATGGATGTCAAAACAACCTTTCTAAATGGAAATTTGGAGGAAGAAGTTTATATGAATCAACCTGAGGGGTTTTCTATTAAAGAAAAGGAACACATGGTGTGTAAACTTAAGAAGTCAATATACGAAATTAAACAAGCTTCCCAACAATGGTATCTTAAGTTTAATGAAACTATTGTCACCTTTGGAATTAAGGAAAACACTATTGATCGGTGTATATATCTGAAAGTCAGTGGGAGTAAGTTTATTATGTTAGTCCTATATGTTGATAACATCTTACTTGCTATTAATGATCTTGGTTTATTACACGATATCAAGAAATATCTCTCTAACAACTTTGAAATGAAAGACATGAGAGAGACATCCCATGTGATTGGGATAGAAATATTCTGAGATAGATCACAAGGATTGTTGGGGTTGTCTCAGAAAGCCTATATTAATAAAGTGTTAGAGAGATTTAGAATGAAAAATTGCTCATCAAGTCCCATTTCAATTCAGAAAGGAAATAAATTTAGTCTCAATCAATGTCCAAAGAATGAATTGGAATGTAAGCAAATGAATAATATTCCTTATGCATCAATAGTTGGGAGCCTAATATATGCCCAGACATGTACAAGACCAGACATCAGTTTTGTTGTTGGGAAGATATCAAAGTAATCCAAGAATGGACCATTGGAAGGCTGAAAGAAAGTGTTGTGATACTTGCAAGGAACGGAAGATCATATTCTCACTTATAGAAAGTCTGATCATCTTGATGTGGTTGGATATTCAGATTCATATTATACTAGCTGTGTGAATACAAGAAAATCCACATTTGGATATTTGTTCTTGTTATCTGGAGGAGCAATATCATGGAAGAGGGCAAAATAGTCTGTTATAGCTGCATCCACTATGGAAGCTGAGTTTGTTGCATGCTTTGAGGCCACAGTTCAGGCTAATTGGCTGTAAAACTTTATTTCAGGACTTGGACTAGTCGACAATATAGCCAGGCCACTGAAAATTTATTGTGATAATACTGCCACAGTCTTCTTCTCTAAAAACGATAAGTATTCGGAGGGTGCTAAGCATATGGAATTGAAATACTTTTTGGCTAAAAAAGAAGTCCAGAAACATAAAGTGTCAATTGAACATATTAGCACCGAGCTTATAATTGTTGAGCCTTTGACGAAAGGATTACCGCCCAAAACATTTATTGAACATGTTGAAAGAATGGGCATTATTGAAAACAATAAATGACTTTATGTAAAGACTTTATTATGTTTATGTAATTGACACTTTGAGCTCAAATTATATATATATATATATATATAATTGTTACCTGTTTTCTCTTGTATACATATTGTTGAGATTAATGATAACAGGTTTTGACTTAGATAAAGAAATTCTAAGCATTATTGTTGGAACCCTTATGTATTCCTAAAGGTTGTGTTGGATAATAAACTAAGATTGTAGTACCTGGAAGGGACTATGTCTAATAGAGTGATGTACAACCGCCATGACTCATGTTAGTTGATTTACTCAATCGCAATGAATGATGTTTCCAATGAAACGAAGATTTAGCTTTAAATGTGTACATAATAATTGAAATATTTATTGAACCATTAAGTGAATGTACGTGTGCCAAGTGGGAGAATGTAAGTTGTGGCCCACTACATAACTAATATTAGTTTAATAAATATTAAATAGCTAATTAAAATTGGATATTATTGAGAAGTTATTATAAGATAAAACTTCTTTTCCTTGCGTGATGGGAGTGTAAAAGAGGAGTTGTAACTCCCCAATATAACTGGGTCTTCTCTCTCTTTCTTTAAAAAGGTTAATAGTGTATTCTCATCATTGATTCTATTCTGAAAGAAGCCGATCAAAGAAAAAAGAGAGAAAAGAGTTATTAAAGAAGAACAGGAACAAATACAAATCAAGTGCCTCCACAATTTCGGTCAAGAAGAAAACCTATGGACAATTTGGGTATGTTTCTTGACTGTCTTATTGCTATTGAATGGTATGTAAAACTCACCAAGCTCTGCAATCTTGAAAACATGTAAATCCTAACATCATCTGCCTAATTGGGGGATAGGCAAAAGATGCTACAACAAATAGCTTCAACTAATTTAGCCAATACCTAAGGGGAGTATTTGTGATATTTTTAATATTTCTTTGGCATTAATTAGAGACATGAGATTTATCAAGTTTATTGCTTCCCACTAGATGCACTATGATAATTCAAATATCAATTTTATCAAGTAATATTCAATTATCTTGTTTTAGAGTGTCTTTGATATGAAGGAAAATATTTTAAAAAAAAATAAGTGAATTTTTTATATACCTATTTTTTAGTGTTTTGTAAGTAGGCAAAAAAATAATAATAATTCCTATAACATTTATATGTATTCTATCAAAATACTATGAGAGTATGGTGGTGGGCGGGGAGGGATGGTCAAGGGTGGGGGTTGGAGGAGTCGGGTGGGTGGGAAGGAGATAATGAACTTGGAATGTTACTTGTGGAACTTATTTTCCCTACTTCAAGTAGTTCATAAAGTTCCTCCACAAATAAGACAACTTTTCAATAAATGTCACTACTTGAAATGTTTCATTAATGATCATACCTTCAATAATAATAATAAAATTAGTACTAGTAACATAATCAATACGTTTAACAAAAATATTGATAAGGATCATACCTTCAACAAATAGATCATGAATAATGACTTGTAGTTCTTGAACTTGAGACGTGAAAGTCTTAATGTCAATTATCTTAAATTCTAAAAATTTGAAAGTCCTATATTTCTTCAGTCCAGCATCCTCAATCTTGAATTTCTTATCCTAAGTATCCCACAATTCTTTTCAAATTTTGCATATGCTGTAAACATTATAGAGATGATCTTTCAAATTATTCAGAATATAATTCTTGCAAAGAACTCTAAAAGTTTCCATGTCTCCGTTACCAGAAAACACTCATTGTCATGAAATTCTTCTGACATGATTGGAACATCCTCAGCAATGACTTCTGCAAACTGAAGATGGTTAGATAAAAAAAATATCTTTTACTGACATCGCTTAAAGTCAATGTCGAAAAATATTTTGGACATTTTTGCCTCTGTCATTGTAGGGATAGTACGACTTGATGAAGCAGTAATCATTGCCCCAGAAGCAGAAACCTTTAATCTTCCTAGGTTAATAAAAATCGTATTCCAAGCGGATTGATTGTCTATCGATGCCAACTGGCTATCAGCCACCAAAATAGCAACAATTTGATGGAAAGGGTAATTTAAGACAACATATCATTCATTTTGTCAAAACTTGCAACAACGCCGGTACACACGATGATCTCCTTATCAAGAAGTTTGTGCCCTCATCTAAAGGAAATACCTTTGCTTGGTACATCAATTTACTCAATTAATAGATCAGGTGACTCAATCATGATCAGTAAACTCACCAAAGTAGCATCATATGTAAATTTGAATCATAGGTTTCCTATAGTAAAGGATAGTACACCTCTGGTTCAACATCAACAGGTGTTGCGGGGGCAAAATGAGGCTTTGGTGAATTTGGTTTAGTATCAAGTGTTCTCTCATTTCTATTAAAAAAAAATACAAATAGACTAAACAGATCGAATAAAGAAAACTATTCTCGCGATGAAGTTTTTATATTCTTCGAATAGAGTGAAACAAAAAAATTATCAACTCGATAAAGTTTTTATATTCTTCGAATTGAGTTAAATAATGGAAGTAGAAAATTCAAAGATTTTAATCTTCAACCAAAGCAGAATACAAGATGAAGTAAAAATTTACTTAAATTCTTTCAGTTTGTTATTCCTGCAATCTAGTTATAAACAGAAACCAAAAATAATAACAGAATATAAAATTTCAAACCCACAGAAAATTTTGTTTCCCTACAGAATTTAATCCCCTCACAATTATCCAAGATTTGAATTAATTCCTCGCACTATTCAGCAATACTGACAATCAAAATTGCAGAACTTAACTCTACAAACGAAGTAAATCGCATGATACTTACTGATTTTTTCTGTTAAGAAAAAATAAACAGAAGAAGAAGGAAATTGAAGTCAAACGAACGACGACGACGCGATGGAAAACCCTCTTCTCAACTCTTTAATAGCTAGAAGAAGCACAAAAGTTCTCCCCTTCACTAACAATGAGAGAGAAATAAACTTCACTAACAATGAGAGAGAAATAAACTTTCTTTAAATTTCATTTTTCCTCCATTTTATTTCCCATCACATTACACATCTTTTAATTAAGGCTTAACCTTTAAAGAAAACCAAAATATAGAATACGTGATTTTGTTTTGGGAAGAGTATTTTGAGAATTAAAATAAAAATACTAAGAATAAAACAGAAAAAAAATTGATCAAAACAAAAGAGGGATTAACAACGCTAGAAGGAGGGCTTGAACCTCCGACCTTGTGGTTAACAGCCACACGCTCTAACCAACTGAGCTATTCCAGCTGTTGACATACGCATACATTATTATAAAGAAATACCCTTCTTCCAGGCCACAAAATTAGGGGCAGTAAGTATCTCCAACTTTAGTCTAAATCAAAATCATATTGTAATTACAAAAATGGTTATTTATGTTTGAAGGCAGGGTTTAAATAGTTAATGAAATATTGCCCAAAGCATTTTCTGTTATTTAGATTTATAAAAAGTAAGAACGTTTGGTTTTCGCAAAATACTACTAAATTCTGACTATTAAAATTAACTAGGATTATGAAATTCTTTTTTTAACAAGAAACACTAAAAAAAAGTCTCATCAAATCTTATAAACGGTTACATCAAAAAATTGCAACGCACACCAAAATAACAGAAAGTACAAATAATGCACCTCCAAATGTAAGTTTCAGAAGAATTCGGGATTTATTACGGAGTTTCACAACTACATACGTAACAACTTAATGTGTGAATAATGATCATTATGAGCGGCTACAAAGAAGGAGAACGTATAAATATACCTTTTTTCCTCACTTGCAAGGCATATAATTTTCATCACTATTAACAGCTATAGTATTCTCATAGTTACTACTCAAGCTCTCAAGCTTGTAAATTCTTGTTTTTCTGGTAATGTTGTCTGACAAATATGCTGGAAAATACTTAATAAAAAAATACTTTCTTTCTTTGTACTCTTAATTTATCGTTCTTATATATAATTTTGATCATTCTTTTTGACAAGTTTTACAACATCAATAATATAATATTTGTTCATACTAATCCACGTACCCTTAAATCTTGATTCGCTAGTACCAAACTCAATCGTTATTTCAAATCACTGATTTAAGGATAAACATATAGAGGTTAACTAATTTTTAATTATTAAGATTAAATTATTAATTATTTAGTTGATATAAAATATTAAATGTTAATAAGTACATACAACAAAGTACTAATTAGAAAAAGGAAAAGGACGGGGCGGGCGCGGGGCGAGGGGGGTGGGTGGTGGACATGGAATTAGTCGCAACTGTAAGGCGTAGTTTGAGGGGCTTATAATCACATGGGTTTGCCCATTCATTTCGGACAAACTTCACCCCCTTCTTGTCTCTTCCTTCCTTCAACCTCCGCTATAATTATGTGATACTTAGCCCTATTTATAGAGCCGTCAAAATGAGTCTGGCTCATGGGGTCGGCCCAACCCAATTCACTATTAGGATAGGATTGAGTTAAGATTTTTTTAAGTTCATTTAAAATTGGAGCTTTTAAGCTCAATTTCAGTTAGCCCGTAGTCCTTGAGGCTTGACTAAGGATGGGCCAGGGCCAACCGTGGGTCAAAAATATGATTTAATTGAAATTAATATGAATATTAAAATTAAAAAAATAATTTAAAAAAATAAATGGAACATACACAATACACTTTGGGGTTGTTTGGTATCTGCATACGAAACAAGTTATTCATGTACTAAATCATATAATTTATACAACGTTAGATAGGAAAGAAGTTATTCATATATAAAATTAAATAACATTTCATATAAATAGTAGATGAAAGATGAAGATGTTAAGCAACTTTATCAGACACGAATTTAAATATTTTTGAAGAAGATATTTAGTGTTGGATAGGTAATAAGTGAGTGTGTAATCTTTCTGAGGAGATTACTTAATTCATTAATTTCCTTTTTTATTTAGTTTTGAATTTAATAATTGATTAGTAAACACTATTTATATTTGGTTGGACTTTTTATGATTTGAAGAATTAATTAGTTTCATGATTCTACTTAACAAAATATTCTGAGTATTGCTATTTGCTTGTTGAAGATTTAGGTCATAGGTGTTCTTCAGAAATCAATTTACAGGTTTGTTTTTTATATTTTCTTATTTATTTGTCAAAAAGATTATTATTTTTTTGTTTTAATATTTTTTGCTAGATTTTATATCCAGAATTATTAAAAAAAGGGCAGTCCGATGCACTAAAGCTCCCGCTATGCGCGAGGTCCGGGAAAGGGACAAACCACAATAGTTATTGAAACAACATAATTATTTGCTATATTTGATTTGCAAATCTTCTTGTTTTCTTGATGTTATATACTTCAGATATGGGATTCAATATCAATTTCAAAAAAAGCTATGAGACTATAAGTTGTAAGTTGAAGCACTACTAATCATATGTCTAATGTATGTTATGATTGTAATTGTTATGTACTTCCGTATAATCTTGTTAGAATATTAAAATATTGACAAAATTTTAAGTTTAAATTTAGATTGAAAAGAAAAAATAAAATAAAAAAGAAGAGCTAGCCCTCTCCAGTCCGTGACCCTTCTAAGGTTGGGTTGGGCTGATCATTTTAAGGCCCTTTCTAGTGAAGGGCCGGCCAGCCCCAACCCATCAAATTGGATAGCCCGCAAGGCTTGGGCGGGGCGGGGCTGACCCATTTTGACAACTCTACCTATTTAGCCATGTGAGATGAAATCGTAATTTAAAATAATAATATAAAATTTTCAGATCAAATTTTTAACAGTACTTAGGATTTCATCTCATGAGATTAAATCGCATGTTCAAACGTTGATTTCATTTCATGATTTAAAATCACAAAATAAAATTATATGTCCAAACACTGATTTCATCTCTTGATTTCAAATCACGAGACGAAATTGTCCAAACACCTACTTAGTATATTTAATAAAATAATTATTAATTAATAATCACACAATTATCACCTGATTTCAAATCACGAGACGAAATTGTCCAAATGCCTACTTGATATATTTAATAAAATAATTAATAGTCACACAATTATCTAAAATTTATTTTAAACCACAAATTTTACAATTTTTTTTTTAATTAAATTTTAAATGAAGGCAAAAGTACACACATAAATTAATAGTTAAGGTAATATTTTTCCTTTTCAAAAATACTAACTCTGCCTTTTCTTGGTTCTTACATCCTCACTGCCCCCCCCCCCCCCCCCAAGCACAAAACATCCATCTTCCTTGTTCTCTCAAATTACAATGATTTAATTATCTTGATGTACTTTGATTGTGATTTTAAGTTGGTCCTTTTTCTCCAAATTCACCATATATTCAATATGCAATTCTGTACAATTGGTATCTGTAAAGCTTTTGAATTAGATTAAAATGAAATTAAGAAATATAAATGACCTAATTAATTCAAATCAAGAAAGATCTATAACCAAGAAGTTTTTTAGAACCTACTTATATTTCCATGATAAACAAAGCAGCCAAAACTTTCATCAGTGATTTAGGCGATAATGTTGAGAATTTGACATGATTAAATTATCAAAATAGTAAATAAATTTGGAATTCGGAATAATTTAGTTAGCATATAAATAGAATTCTACTTGCCTTTAATGTCTTTTTTTTTTTAGTGATCTATAATTATATTTAAAAAGGTAAAAACTACTATGTAACAAAGTTACTGTAGTTAATTACCTTTAAGATTACCTGATGGTGTAAGAAATTTAGTACACTGACGGTGCACAAAATTTAAACTCTTCTCGTAAGAGTTTAAATTATATGCACCGTCAGTGTATAAACTTTTTACACCATCAGGTAGTATTGACCTGCTATAGCAGGTTATTACTATTTCACTAAGGTAATATTTTTCCTTTTCAAAAATACTAACTCTGCCTTTTCTTGGTTCTTACATCCTCACTGCCCCCCCCCCCCCCAAAGCACAAAACATCCATCTTCCTTGTTCTCTCAAATTACAATGATTTAATTATCTTGATGTACTTTGATTGTGATTTTAAGTTGGTCCTTTTTCTCCAAATTCACCATATATTCAATATGCAATTCTGTACAATTGGTATCTGTAAAGCTTTTGAATTAGATTAAATCGAAATTAAGAAATATAAAGGACCTAATTAATTCAAATCAAGAAAGATCTATAACCAAGAAGTTTTTAGAACCTACTTATATTTCCATGATAAACAAAGCAGCCAAAACTTTCATTAGTGATTTAGGCGATAATGTTGAGAATTTGACATGATTAAATTATCAAAATAGTAAATAAATTTGGAATTCGGAATAATTTAGTTAGCATATAAATAGAATTCTACTTGCCTTTAATGTCTTTTTTTTTTTTTTTTTAATGATCTATAATTTTATTTAAAAAGGTAAAAACTACTATGTAACAAAGTTACTGTAGTTAATTATCTTTAAGATTACCTGATGGTGTAAGAAATTTAGTACACTATCTATGCATGTATTTTCAGCCTGAACTGACGAATCTTTTGCTTCTCGGGTGGTGTCGAACAATGGTGCTTGCGTTGCGGGAGATGCCCGCCCATGGTGCACAAAATTTAAACTCTTCTAGTAATCTGAGTGGTCAAAAACATAATCCAGTTAAAGGGTTGGCAGTAATTTCTTACTTCTAAGCTGACAGACACACACTTGCCTGTTCTTCTTTTGTCAAAAAACGTTCACTATCATCATTGAACATTAAAATCTACACATTTTCAATTCTTGATTTCTTTCACACCTGAAAGAAGAATCTTCCTTTTCTTCTTCTTTCCCTTTCTGGCAAATTCTTCTTCTTTCCCTTTCTGGCAAATTAAACAATTGCTTCAGTATTCATTACCTATAACTCATTTTCTGTCTTTGTAGCCAAAAATTTGTAATTTGCTTTTTTGAAACACATAAACTAGAAGTTGGCATAAACTATAGATCAACTCTATTGACTGAAAGGTAAGTTTTGTTTTTGCTAAAAGGATGAGACTTTTTGTGCTTTTACTGTTCTGGCCCCCTCTTTTTTCTTTTCGATTTAAATTTGATTGGTTCAAAATTATGTTCGCCACTACATTCGTTACACTTTTTACGATCATGGGTTCATTAGTATTTTTTGTAATTTTGTTAGTCCTCACATAATTAAAACTCGCGATTGAAATGAGCAAGTTAGCAAGAAAGTGACAAAAATAAGTCATTAATTTAATGAGTAACCAAAATAGGTTATTTGGAACTTTTTTTTTTTGGTTTATGATATTTAGCTAACGGCTTCGTTAACTGTGATGAACATAAAAAATGGAGTTAAAAATAACGAGTTGTAACCCGGAATTAATAACTCCATTTTATTTCAAAATTAAATAAACCGGAGTTATTAATTCCGTGTTATTTAAAATAAATTTTTTTTGAAAACCGGAATTAATAACTCCGGTTTATAAATTTTGAAATAAAACAGAGTTATTAATTTTGGGTTACAACTCATTATTTTTAACTCAGTTTTACATGTTTTTTTTACTGTTCATCACAGTTAGTGGAGCCGTTAGCTAAATATCATAAACTGGAAAAAAATGCTCTGGGTAGCCTATTTTGGTTACTCATTAAATCAGTAGCTTATTTTCGTCACTTTCTTGCTAACTCTGCTCATTTCAGTCGTGAGTTCCTTATCATGGGTTCATTAGTATTTTTTGTAATTTTGTTAGTCCTCACATAATTATATATGATTCTGCTTAAAAAGTATTGGTTAAGTTGACTGCCTCTGAGTGAATCTATTTGCAGCCGATATCGGAACAGTATTCCTACTTTCAAGGTATAAGTAGGTGTGCGAACACTTTATCCTTTCCAGACCCCACTTTGTGAAATTGCACTGGGTACATATTGTTGCTGCTGCTTTTGGAGGAGGGGGTTTAAGGGGGCATAAATTCTAATAAAGTTTTGCGGATTTCAGGGGAATGTAATGATGAATGTGATCCGGTACTGGCAATAATTGGCCTTAATTCACTACCCTTTGAGTGGTCCTGACTTTGGACTACAGAAAAAATGGCCACAACTTCAAGATTACATGAGCTTGGCTTAGTATCTTCATTTCGACATAATTGCTTTGCATTTCCAGAAGATTAAAAAAAAAAATTAAAAAAAGGGGCTAGGCAGCTAGGCCTATGGTCTAACAGTTGACGAAATAATTAAAATTTTGGGTATATAGGTGTAACTATGAGTTACTCTATGGCTATGCCTTAATGTTGGGACACTAGACCATTTGAATTTTTTCAAACTAGTTAGGTTTGGTAGTTTATTAGCTGAATATTTTATTGAACTCTAGAACGTTGTAAGACATTTTCAAAATAGTTTTAGGTGATGGTTAGTATGTCATATTTGAAATTATCTCATCCATATGGAGAGGGACATTAAGCCGAGATTTAGAAAGGCAGGGGAGCTGTAATGTGTGCTGCATTTCGCAATAATTGAACATAATGAGGAAACAGAATACTTCATTGAGGAATTCAGGTACGTATACTAGCCCGTCAACACCAGAATATGGAGATGACCATTTCGAAGGATTTCAGAAAGGCTGGTGTTCCGAGCGAGTTCCTTTGCCAACTAATAATAGCAGGAGGCATGTTACTGCTACTGCATTGATGCCGTTCAATAGTGGGAGGCCATTGCCTTCGAAATGGGACGATGCAGAGAGGTGGATAACAAGTCCACTATCAGGTCATGGAACTCCCAAGAGTTCAAAAGTGCAATTGCAGAAGCAGCCTAAGTCCAAAAGTGGACCTCTTGAGAATCCCGCTGTTATGTACATGCAGCCAAACTTTTCACCTTCTGTCCCAGTCCATGAAGGTGGAAGTAGAAGTAATTTTAGAGCAAATTCACCATTTACAACAGGTGTACTAGTGCCTGATGGATTATCCATTCATTATGGTGCTGGTTCCGGCTCAACGTCTAGTGCTTTATATGCTGAGAATAGTATGGCTCGAGCAAGCACGGCTCCTGTTCTGTCAGATTTTTTCGCTGAAGCTTCATTACCAAGTTCCCAAGGTATAATTTTCCTTTTTAAAAAAAAAATCTCCTTCTCTTTCCAGAAATTTTGTCGTACTTTCTTCTGGTTTCAATTTCATAGCCCAGTTATTGCAGACTATAAGCCTATGCAATTGGATTCATCGTCATTTATACGTTAATCATCAGTTGTTTACCCATACTTTTACCATTTACACTCTTTGATCTTCAATTGTTTATCAACTTGCACTATCAATATCTTCTCTTTGTAGTGTTAGCATAAATCTCAAGGCTCTTATGGTTTGTCTGAGTGTAGAAGTGTATATCTACCTTACTTAAATACTAATCATTTGAGGATTGTTAGTGAACCTTGCATCTAGTTTTTAGATCAACTCTTGACAGGAGGAACTAGACATCTCTGGACTAAAGGCTTGTGATTGACTAACTAATCAGTGACCTGTGGATATTGTAACCTCCCTTGCTTTGATGTGAAATTTATCTGATGCACCTGGTTAGTCAAAGAAGGAACACATGACAGGGTGTGCTAGCAAGAGATAACGTCTCATTTGAAAGCAAAATATAAGCATGAGAATTTGTAAGATAAGAATTGGAAACTGTATAAGATCACAGATGGAAGGCAGTTGAAGATATATATATCAGAAATAAAGTCGGGGGCAGGGTGTGGAGGCAGTTGAAGTTTCCTAAGTGTTAATTTTGCTAAACGTCTTATGTCAGCATTCAGCCTACAGGCCACGTTTGAACTCTATCTTCGGAGACATTTATGCACAATTAGGCATTTCGGCACAATAATATAGCTAGTAGTTGTTAAACTTTTTTCGAAATATGACCTTACAGTAGTTGATCATGCGTCTTAACACCGCACACACAACCGTCCTGATTTCTTGAATGAGACATTTTAAGCATTCTTCTTTTGACAAGTAAGCTTCCATTATTCTTTTCAAAATGTGTTGTGCAATCACCTAGACCAAAGTATCAGAAGAAATATATTTTCTCGGCAAAGTATGCTGCATTAATCTCTTCTTGCTGATAATATAATGCTAGATGATAAGGTTGATGACACCAAGGAACCAGATTCTATGTCCCCTGTAGTTTCATGTAGAGACATGGCATGAGCCCTGATGGACAGTACACATTCCTCTCCCAAAGAAAGATCCCCTTCAATCCGTTCGATAGAGGAGCCAAATAATAAACATTCTGCTAAAGTTGAGATTAGAGATGTACAGGTAGACAGCTGACCTCCCGTGTCCAGAGAATCGCAGAAAATGGGGTAAGGAAAACAAGGAAAGATTTACAAGATGCAAGTGACTCAAAATTTATGCTGGGATGTTGCAGATGCAGAAAGGAGCATGCCAAAGTATGTTGTCATTTCATGCTTTTGTTACTTATAATAGTGTAAAAAGTACCTATTCTGTCCTTCAGGAAAGACAACCATTACATCCTTAATGTTAAACTTTTCTGTTCTGCAAGTTTATCAATTGAACAATTTAGAGAGCTGGCCTATTTAGCCTTTACCTCGCCGCTAGAGATGGGTACTCTCTGGACTCCTGTATTTAAGATGGAATAACCCTATTCTTACTATTGTAATTAGTTTTTTATGGATTATTACACAAACGAAGAAGTTTGATTATGTTGGGGGAGTAGCCTGAGGCGTATATATAGTGACGAGTGCATTTTCAATTGAATCCAGATTTTTTGCCTTATACTATGAATATATATACATGAAGCGGAGCCTTGGCGTAATTGGTAAAGTTGTTTCCATGTGATCAGGTGGTCACGGGTTCAAGACGTAGAGACAGCCTCTTGCAGAAATGTAGGGTAAGACTGCATACAATAGACCCTTGTGGTCCGACCCTTCCTCGAACCCCACACATAGTGGGAGCTTTAGTGCACCAGGCTGCCCTTTGTACTATACATAAGAATTTTTTTTAGTTTTGAACCCATATTTTCCAAAGAACTCATACATTGAACAAATGAGGTTCAAAACATGGATCTGCCTCTGGAAGCAATAGTGCACTGATTTTTCTTCCGATTTTTTGTAGGCTGCAGCAAGAGGAAGCCAGGATTAATGCTTGGGAGAACTTGCAGAAGGCTAAAGCTGAAGCAGCAATCCAGAAGCTTGAGGTCTTGCTGAGCTTCTGATGCATAAATTATCCGCAGTTTAATTTCTACTTGTTTTGAAATAGTACAAAAACTGAATCAACTAGTTGTTTTTGGGATCTCAGGTGAAACTATCAAAGAAGAGGTCAGCATCTATGGATAAGATTATGAATATGCTTAGACTTTCTCAGTTGAAGGCTCAAAAGATGAGAGGTGCACTCTCAGAAGGTCATCCAACAACTTCAAAAAAACTACAACTTCAAAAAAACTCTTTCCTTTTCAGAAGTATTTCAAGATCACCTCATCAGCAGTTGCTATAACTGCCGTGTCCATTAAGTTGGCCATACCTTTCTTGAAATTGCTCAGAGGCTGGATCAATATATGATTCTCATCATAGCTCCTATATTTCACTCTTGGTGATTGAAGGAGTTAGATATGTCATAGAAGACTGATTAAATTCATCTTTGTCTGTCGAGTTGCTTAATATATATTCAAAGAGAAACATCGTCTCTGTGGAATTTTGTAAAATTATTTTTGTATATGGTTATAAAAGAGATAGCAGTGAGGAACCGACAATATGAGTACATACTCAAAAAGATGACAGTTGAGGTGTACCAAATTAGCATCAATATATTGAGAATTTGAGATACACATCTGAATACTTTTAGATCTTCATATGGAGAAGACTTCTGTAAAGAACCACACATTACTTTTGCCGATTCAGCTCCTGAAGCTGGGTCTCTATTCAAGCCATAACCCCCCCCCCCCCCCCCCCCCCTTCTTGTATTCTTCTGTTTATCAATTTTCCTTTTATTTATTTTGTGAACTGAATCGTTGCACCTTGGATAAACAAAAAAAATCGTTGCACACATGGCATAGGCTTACAGTTTACTATAGCTAAACTATTACTATAAGCTAAACAAGAACAACATAACTATATACTTTCAAATAATGCTGAAGAGACACTAGCAACTGCCGCCCGCTGAGGAGTATTATATATAGCACGACTAATAACTAACTGAATTAGCAATATAACTAGCCAGAATAGGGTGTGTTTGCTGCAGAGGATTTCCAATTTTCTCAGGTTTCTTGGTCAAATATTTTGGAAATTTCTTTTTCTAGTAAATAAGTTTCTTAAAAATAAGGAAAATGATTTTTCTTGTGGAGGTAGGGAAAACAAATTCACATTTCAAGTTCATGTCTTTTTTCCACCTATCCAATGCTCCCAAACCCCTATTAGGCTATTAACTCCCCCCCCCCCCAAACTTTCATCCCCACTCATCACCTTCCATAATGTTTTTGATAGATTATATATAAATACTTTTGGGATAATTAATTTTACGGGTATGTTGATGTTATTACCAAATATAAAAAAAAAGTAAGAAACACACTTTTCCAAGAAAACATTTTCCTTCATTACATTTTTATGTTCCTATAACGGAATAAGAAATGCATCATCTCGCAAATACTCTCTCCATTAGTTTTTACTTGTCACAATTTGACTTGGCACACTCATTAAGAAAAAAAATTATTGACATGGTTATTTTACCATAGTACCCCTATTAAATGATGTTTACTACTCCCTCCGTCCCATTTTAGTTGGACACATTCCATTTTACACGGTGATTAAGAAATCATAAATGGATTGATGGTTTTACTATTTTACCCCTTACCCATATTAATGATATTCATTGGGCATATGAATGGACAATGAAATTGTAATTAATTATATGGGGTAAAATGGGAAGAAATTAATTAATACTATCCTAATTTAGTAAGTGCCCAACTAATATGAAATATTTATTTTTAGTAATGTGCCCAACTAAAATGAGACGGAGGGAGTATTGTGTTTTGAAATTAATTTGGGAAAAAAATAATTAATGCTAAGGATAAAACATGACAAAAATATTGTTTTTTCTTGATTTGCCCAAAATGACAAGTAAAATTAAAATCAAATTAGGAAAATAGTGACAAGTAAATCCGAACGGAGGGAGTTCCATTAAATGTCAAGGTTCCTTTTGAGGTGTTTCTTTTCTTATATTTATGATATCAATAGAGTTTCAGCATCAACAGCGCCCATGGCCTAATGGATAAGGCGCTTGACTTCTAATCAAGCGATTGTGGGTTCGAGTCCCACTGGGCGTGAATCTTTTTTTTTTTCTATATATATTTTTGGGTTATGCGGATCAATCCAAAGGTCATTTTCAATTTAATGCCAAAATTGAACATTTCTTTGATCAGCCCAATAGCAACTTGGAGTTTGGACCAAGAAGTCTCATTATATATGTAGCTGTCCAATTCATCAAGCTTTTAGTCAAGCTCGTATCTACAGAAGATTACAAGCTTAATTGCATACTTTATCAAAGATGAATTCAATCATTTGTTTGTGTTAAGCATCATTATAATTTATATTACATGGATTTTGAACCTAACTCAATCCCAAAAGTTAGCTTTGGCTCTGAGGAGGAGAATTGCCCAAGGCCATATGAGGAAGGAAACTCAGGACTCCTTCCATTACCGTCCAATCATCAATACCCACTCCTATATTTTGTAGATATATGTTCTTGACCAAGTATAAATCTATGGTAGAGAGATCAGACAAAGGACACAAGCAGCCAAAATAGTATACCCACACAATGCCAATGGATATATGTAATAAAACAATGTGAGATAAATGATTGAAGCGATAGTCAATAATTTATTCAGTAAACATGTTCTATTAAGACCTCATGCATAACATCTTCAGCTCGAGTAATTTATTGTTGCCTAATGGTTGGTGGCTATTTCGTTTTGAATATTTTTTGTCCTAATTGATAGAGCTAGCTATATGGAAACCTTCATGTACATGTTTCAATGGGCCTTCCTTCGGATGAATTTAGCATGCATATGTTCTTCATGCATGGAGATACGACGAGAAGAATCAGCAGTAATAGTGGGAAGAGAATTCAGAGAAAAAAAGAGTATAGTAATGTGAGAAGTGTGTTATTACTTGTGTGTAAAGAGATACAAGATAAGTCTATTTATAGAGTGATAACTACTTCTAACTAATCGATTAACTAAATTAACTAACTTCTACTAACTAACTGCTTCTAGAAGCTTCTATTTATGTCCTCAACACTCCCCCTCAAACTTGGTACTGCAAAGATGTTGGCAAGATCAAGTTTGGACATTAGGTAGTCATGTTGAGCTTTGTTAAGTCCCTCTGTTAAGGCATCAGCAGACTGATCATGAGTGTGGTACAAAGTGAAATGTTAAGAATGTTGATAGAGAATTATGAGAAATAACGTACTGGGTGACGGTTTCTTTGTGAGCCTGAAGAACATGAATGGCCATACCACCAGCAGTAGAAAGCTTCTTATGACAAACATGGCATTTGAAGTGTTAGCCTTTTGATGCTGAACCAAAATCTTCTCATCATCAAACTCCCTATCACAGTAATAGCACCATACTTTATCCGATGATGATCTCTTCTTCTTCTTACCCATTTCTCCCTACCAATTCAATCAAATTGAAAAAATTAATGTGTGCCGATCCGCTAGGGTTCCGATTTGAGGATTGAGCACGAGGGTTTTTCTATCTCTCTTTGGAGAGTTAGGTTTCAGGAGAAAAAGGGAGGGAGCCAATTCATAAAAGAGCTTGGCTACTTATAAATTAAAAGGGAAAAAAAAAGTTTATCTTATACATTTTCTTTAGAAATTTAGATTAGAATAATAAAAAAAGAAGCAATTGAACACACTTTCTTATTTTGATTATTTTTCATTTGTGGTCTCTACCTGCATTGAAGCTCGACCGAATGAATTGAATTCACACCGCATAAAATCTATGTGAAGAAAAAATATTTTTTACCTGTGATATATTCATACTCGGGGGTCGATTGAATGCACGTAAACCACATACAACTTCACGTCCGGTGAATTCCATGAGTAGTGTTTGGAGAGAGATAGAAAAGTTGGTTTTGATATGCCTTTGGCTCAAGAATGCGTCTCTAAGTAGTTTGAAAAAAAGGAATACGAAAACGAAAGCACTAACAACAATGAAATTTCGATCTAGCCCTAACAACAATGAAATTTCAATTAGGCTTTGGAATTTGACAGGTCAGGCCGCGCTGGCCTATCAAAATGATGAGTCAGAAAACAACAAGCTCAATCCATCACTCTACGGGTTGCGGGCCTCGACGGGCCAGCCTAATTTTTTTAAAAAAAGTCTTGTTTTATAATCTTTTTAATTTAAATTTAAATTCTAAAATGTTAACAACATAAACATTTACAATTACAAGACAATATTACATAGTGTCACTACTTGCTAATCAAATCTCAAATTCACAAAAAGAAAAATCCTAATAATCTGCGAAATTGAATAACTTTTGACATGATATCATTCAAACCAAATAGAGATATTAATAAGCAAACTGAACAGTTAATGAGTAACAATATAATAAACTAAATAGAAATATTAACCTATTTTTTTTCCAATAGTGATGATATAAATTTTGAATATTGGAGTATGAGATTGCAATATGCGCTACAAAGGAGAAGACGATTGTTGTTGTCGAGAGTGAACTAAATTCTAAGTAGTAAATAGTGAGTACTTAAAATTTTTAGGATTTTGTATTTTGATTATTTACTTATTTTACAAGCATAATTAATAATTACATATTTATGATGGTTTAAGTAGAATTTGAGTTTGGACTCCTCACTTTTAATTTTTTTTTAAAAAGAGATTGGACTCCTCTTATTGTTTTTAGTGCTCTAATTTATTTTTAAGAAAAAAATTCAGAAATAGCAACCTTGGGCGTTTAAGTAAGCAATTCGTAGCAACAAGTTGCTACATACCCGAAATAACAACTTGTATTTGTATTGGAGGACTTTTTTACTGACAAAATACATCTACAAATAGTTGGACTTTGCATTTTTTTTTCTCCACCTTGTTGAGATATATAAGGAACTGAATATCCTTACCACTACAATCACACGTCCATTTTAAATTGAAGATTCCATTTTCATAAAGGATGCTAATTCAACAGATGCTAATTAAACGGAATACATAACAACTAATACGCTCAATTCAAATTCAAAGAAAAAATTACCAGTCAATTTTTTTTCTTTTCATCAGCTTCAAAATCAATCATAATTTCATCTCTCAAATTCAAATCATTAGAGAGTTTAGTTGGTGATACAAGTATGCAAAATATAAGATGTATTTCTCCATAAATTTAATGTAACAACTGTTTAAACAATCGACAAATTGTAATTGAACTTGAATTCTGCTCTGTAATTGAAATACAAAAGATCACAATTTTGATTCTGGTGATATATGTTTTGTATTTTGTTCGTAATTGATATGTATTCTGTATTCTGGTGAAATACTAGCGATTTTGATTATGTAATTCAATTTATCGATCAACGATAAAATTTTACTTTGTATTTTGTTCAAAATTCAATTTGTTATATTTAGAAAAATTTAAATCTGATTGAAAATGAATATATGTATTTTGAATGTACTTGAATATGTTGACTGATTGAATATGTTGAATGTGTAATTTTGAATTTTGGTAACGATATTGATGAACTAGAGATTGACAACGACAAGCATCCCTGTTCTTGTGAAGCCCTCTGTGAGATGGACACATGAACAAAACTATGATGAATACATCACATATACTATATTGTTGAGCACAAACGTACTATACAACCACCTATACGATCTACTGGTATCTCGTATTAATGTAGATTTGAGCCTTAAAAATATCAAAATTGAATATAAAATCACAGGTAGTGCAGAGCAAATACATATACATAACGACATGGGTGTGAAGATGTATTTTGCGAAAAAAGGAGAACAAGGAGATGCATTCTCTGCCTTTGTATGTAAGATTTTAGACAGTGTTGTTGTCAACAAATTAACAAGTTCATCATTGGTTAATGGTGAAAGTACGAGTGTCAGATACAATTGCCTTGAAGGGATAAATATATCTACTGATGGAGCATTAATAGTTGCTGATAATATGAAACTTATAGATTTATTTGAAATGGATAATACTCATGTGATATTCTGATCATATATATACAACAACATTATTCTGATCATATACAGACAATTACCCAGCAACTAAATACATTTCTAATTCAAATATATATATATATATATATATACACAACACATTTACCAGTAATAAGAATACAGACACAAAAAATAACATAGAGAAATAACTTACATACTGAATACATAGACAAATTACAAAATTTTAAAAAAATAAAATACCTCTTCTTCTTCATCTTCTTCTGAATCATCTTCAGAAGCTTTTTCAACTTCTAGACTTGAACTTTTGCTAGTTCCTCCAATTTCTTTTGCTTTTTTTAAATTTTTTTTTTTAAAAATTGATTTTGCATTTATTTTTTTTTAGGAAAATTACACAAAATGTCCATTGAGTTTTTTTATCTAAGGCGTATTTATATGCCTTATTGTCGACTTTAACCCATGTTTATCTTAGTTTTGAGAGCAATACGTATGTATTTTGTATGGTTTTGATGGAATATGTGATATTGTGCTAACAAATGTGATTAGACCCTTGTAGGTGGAATTTGCGACTATTTGGAGCATTTTTGGCGTGAAAAGCGAGGCTTGGAGGAGCTACGAGCGAAGGATATTGAAGATAAGAGGCAAGCCAAAGATTTGAACTTGAAGAATCCAACCAAATCCGCAAAGAAAAGTCAACGAAAGGAAGAAAATCATAAATTAAGGGCCGGGCGCGCCAAGGGCCGTGCCAGGCCGCTTTTGGCAAAATTTCCACCCAAGTGGGCAGCAGGGGGGCTTGCCAGGCCGCTCAGGCGCACCTGATCAGAGGAAAAAATTTGCCTAAGTCCCAGGTGCGTCCAAGGGCATGCCAGACTACTTTTTGGCAAATTTTTACCCCGAGTTTTTGTCTATAAATAGGGCTTTTGGGTTATTGTATCATTATTCCATCTTCACTAGACTACTTTGGGCGTTTTTGGCATTGAAATTGGGTTTCATTCTTCGTATTTTTAGTTTTTATTTCTTTTTATGGTATTTTATTACTTTATGATGTTAATTGAAGTTATGAGTGGCTAAAATCCCTCTTTCTTGGGGTTGAGGCTATGAACATGAATCTCTTGCATTAAATTTTATTGGTTTTTGCTGAAGTTTATCATCGATTGGTTATTCTTATATTCTGAATTTTACTATTTTAATGCTTGATCACCATTGAAATAAATCCCTTGTCTTGAGGTAAGCTCGAGAGAGAAACTAAGAGATAGAACGTGGAATTTAAGAAGCATGATCTTTACTCCAGGAAAGGATTCCAAGAGATTGATATGCGGTTAGGACCGAGAGGTACCTAATCCGCCGCGCTTGTTCAATTACGAGAAGATAGCTTAAAGGCATTAGAATTGGTTAAACTTATCACCGCTCACTGATGTAGTTAGGTTTCCAATTTCTAGTAGAAGGTTATAGTTTGGAGACGAATATAATTGTAACATTAACCTCGTGATTAATAACCAACATAAACGACTCAATTTGCTTAAACCAGTAACAATTATGCTCAAGAGATGACGTTCGGAGTGCCTTGACCCTGGGAATTTACTTTTTATTGACTCTTAAATCATATTTGTGAAAACTGAAGTTACGGTTGCGAAGATAGTAGTTCATAGTCCGCAATCATTTAATTTTTAGTAACAAATCCCTCTTCGTTTTCGCAACACTAGTTTTTAATTACTGTTTGACGTCTAAAATTGATTTCTGTTGACGAAAGTCCCTTCGGTTCGATATCCGGCTCTTTTAAAGGAGCCATTATATTACTTGAATGATCACGTACACTTGCGTGTATAGCTGGGTCGCAACAAGTTTTTGGCGCCGTTGCCGGGGACTTTCAAATAGATAGATTTCAATTATTGACGTTTTTACTTTAATTTTCAGTGAAGTGTTGACAACTTGATCTTAGTTGTTCTATTTTGCAGGCTTACTTAATCTGAACGCTGGCAAGGAACAAAGATTTGGTAACCCCGCAGTCTGAACCTGAAAGATACTTCCATAGATTGAGGAGACAGGCTGCAGATTACCCAATCCCGCAAGTCGAACTGGTTGACGAAGGCATACGGGGTGATCCCATAAGAATTGAAGAACCAGTTGTGGATAGAAGTGAGCCGGTAGTGATGGCAGCTAGGACAGTTTGCAACGTGGCAATCCCACTCGCTACTAATGTGACCTCCAGTATTCAAAAACCGATAGCTGAAGGTAGATTTGAGCTTAAACAAAATATAGTGCAACTTTTGCACTCAAGTGGACAGTTTACTGGTCTTGCTCATGAGGACCCACAGAGGCACATCCGTAATTTTCTGGAGATCAATGACACATATATTCCTGCAGGTGTGTCTTCGAATTATGTGAGACTAACTTTGTTCCCCTTTTCTCTGTTGGGGGAAGCAAGGAGGTGGTTAGATGCAGAGCTGGCTAATTCTATCACTACTTGGGATGATCTTGCTCGAAAATTCTTGATAAGGTTCTTTTCGTCTGGAAAGACAGCAAAGCTGAGGAGTGAGATATTGAGTTTCAGACATAGAGATGATGAAAATCTGTACCAAGCCTGGAACCAATTCAAATCCATGTTGAGAGATTGTCCTTATCACCACCAAGCTAATGAAGTGTTGGTGCATACTTTTATTGAGGCTCTCGGCCCCAACACTAAAATTCTACTTGATTCAGTTGCAGGTGGACAAGCTTTAGAGAAGACTTATGATGAATTATATGATTTGTTGAATCATATTTCGCAGGGAAATCCAGACTGGTATGGTGATAATTCTAGGAATTCTACAAAGAAGGTTGCTGGGAAACTAGATGTGGATGCAGTCACGGCATTATCTGCCCAAATTTTAGCTATGAAAAACATGATGAACAATCACTTTAGCAGTTTGAATTTGGGGCTGCAACAAGCTCCCGTAAATGCAGTACAGCAATAGGTTTCTGTGGTGTGTGGTGTATGCGGAAACGGGGACCATACCAGCGAGTTGTGCAGTGAAAATTCGAATTTCGTGAATTTTGTGGGTAATGCCGAAAAAGGAGTTGGAGCACAAAATTATGGCAATACCTATAATGCTGGGTGGAAAAATCACCCGAACTTATCTTGGGGAGGTAATCAGAATCAATATAGACCTCAAGGATATGCACCACAATACAACCAACAGCAGGGTCAAGGCAATCAAGTGGGTGCTAAGCCTGGAGATATGAGCGTGGAAGAAATGCTAAAGCAAATTATGGCAGAGCAAGCTAAGCTGGCAGCAGATGTGAGAAACAATCAGTTGGTTACTTAAAATTTGGAGAAACAAATTGGTCAGTTAGCAAATGTACAAAATACAAGGCCTCAAGGAGGTCTTCCAGGTGATACCGAGCCAAACCCAAAGCAGGTGAATGCTATTGTTACTCTTAGTGGTAAGCAGTTAGAGGATATAGTTCCACCAGCAAAAGAATTGGAGCCGAAAGAAGTTGTGGTTGAAGACGAACAAGTTGAGTCTGCCAAAAGCTCCAAAGATGATAAAGTGATCCATAGTATAAAGTTGCCTCCTCATTTTCTTCAGAAGTTCAAGAAGAAGAAGGAAGATGAATGCTTTGGTAAGTTCATTGAACTACTTAAACAAGTGCACATTAATTTGCCTCTTGTGGATATCTTGCAGGGTATTCCAAAGTATGCTAAGTTTGTGAAAGATATTGTGGCAAACAAGAGTAGATTGACTGAGTATGCCACAGTTGCACTGACTGAGAAGTGTAGCTCTCACATTCAAAATCGTTTACCCAGCAAGCTGAAGGATCTTGGAAGCTTCACTGTAAAAATTACTCTGGGAGATCGTGTCTGTGCTCGTGGTTTGTGCGATTTTGGGGCTAGTATTAATCTGATGCCCACTTCAATTTTCAAGGAGTTGGGTTTGGGTCGTCCTAAACCTACTACTATTATTTTGCAGCTTGCAGACCGATCCGTGACTAGACCTGATGGTATTGTTGAGGATGTTCTGGTTCAAGTGGGTTCGTTGATCTTTTCGGTTGATTTTGTGGTGCTGAATTTTGAGCCTGACCCGGAAGTCCCATTTATTTTGGAGCGTCCGTTTCTGGCCACAGAAGGTGCGATCATTGATGTAGCAGCAGGGAAACTGACTATGCGAGCTCATGATAAAGTTGAGGTTTTTGATGTTTATAGGGCTTTGAAGCTACCAGAAATTTATGAGAACTTGTCAGCTATTGATATGGGAACCTTTAAATCGTTCACTCGGTCCTCCACCCAAGCCATCAATTGAGGAGGCACCGAAGCTTGAATTGAAAGAACTTTCGTCTCATCTTCAATATGTTTTCCTAGGTGATAATGAGACCCTTTCTATTATTCTTGCAGCAAATTTATCAAGGGAACAAGTTGAGGCAGCATTGGTGATACTTAAACGAAGAAAGAAGGCTATCGGTTGGCAGATGTTTGACATCCATGGTATTAATTCGGGTTTGTGTATGCATAAAATTTATATGGAGGAAGGGCATAAGCCGAGTGTGCAACACCAACGACGCTTGAATCCAGTAATGAAAGAAGTGGTAAGGAAAGAGGTAATTAAGTGGTTAGATTCGGGCATTGTTTATCCTATTTCTGACAGTACATGGGTTAGTCCGGTACAGTGTGTCCCAAAAAAGGGTGGTATGATGGTGATCATGAATGATAATAATGAGCTGATTCCTACAAGAACTGTGACTGGGTGGCGTATTTGTATGGATTACCGGAAACTAAATAATGCTACGAGGAAAGACTATTATCCAATCCCTTTTATTTATCAGATGTTGGATCGTTTAGCCGGGCAGGAATATTATTGCTTTCTTGATGGGTATTCTGGGTATAATCAAATTGCTATAGATCCTCAAGATCAAGAGAAGACTATATTCACATGCCCTTACGGCCCTTACGCTTTCAAGCGTATGCCCTTTGGTTTGTGTAACGCACCGACTACTTTTCAGCGTTGCATGATGGCTATTTTCTATGACATGGTGGAGGAGTTAGGAGATTTTTATGGATGATTTTTCAGTCTTTGGTAACTCTTTCGAGGTATGTTTGCAAAACCTTGATAGAGTCCTTGCTCGGTGTGAAGAAACTAATCTTGTTCTCAATTGGGAAAAATGCCACTTTCTTGTGACAGAAGGTATAGTTCTTGGATATAAAGTGTCAAAGCAGGGGCTCAAAGTTCATAGAGCGAAGATTGAAGTTATCGAGAAATTAACTCCACCTGTGTCGGTGAAAGGGGTGCGTAGTTTCTTGGGACATGCTGGGTTTTACAGACGGTTCATTAAAGATTTTTCCAAGATTGCACGCCCCATGTGCACGCTCTTAGAAAAAGATGTTAAGTTTATATTTTGTGAGTCATGTGTGAAGGCATTTGAGGTATTGAAGAAGAAGTTGGTCGAGGCACCTATCCTTATTGCTCCTGATTGGGCTTTACCATTTGAGCTCATATGTGACGCAAGTGATGTTGCAGTGGGTACAACGGAAGAATAAGATATTTCACTCTATTTATTATGCGAGCAAGACCCTTGATGCAGCCCAAGTGAATTATACGGTGACAAAAAAGGAGATGTTAGCTTTGATGTACGCATTTGATAAATTTAGATCATATTTGGTGGGTACTAGCGTCATTGTATACACGGATCATGCTGCAATACATTATTTTTTCAATAAAAAAGATGCAAAGCCTAGGTTGATTAGATGGATCTTATTGTTACAAGAGTTTGATTTGGAGATTAAAGATAGGAAGGGGTCAGACAATCAAATTGTTGACCATCTTTCTAGACTTGAAAGCTCGACACATGTAGTTGATGATGGGCGTATTTGAGAGGAATTTCCAGATGAGCAATTGTTTGTTTTGGGGATTGATGAGTTGCCATGGTATGCAGACATTGTGAATCTATTAGTAAGTGGGCTATTTCCTCCTGATTCGAGTCCTCAACAAAAGAAGAAGCTGTCATATGAGGCACCTTCTTATATTTGGGACGAGCCTTATTTATTCAAGCAAGGGCCTGATCAAGTAGTAAGAAGATGTATTATGGATGCGGAGGTGAAACAGGTGTTGGAGAGATACCACGCATCACCTTATGGTGGTCATCATGGTGGTGAACGCACAGTCCGAAAAATTCTGCAATCAGGTTTCTTCTGGCCTTCTATATTTAAAGATGCTCATGCGTTTGTGAAGAGTTGTGACCAATGCCAACGTATGGGGACGATTGTAAAGCGACATGAGATGCCCCTAACTAATATCCTAGAAGTTGAAATCTTTGATGTATGGGGGATAGATTTTATGGGCCATTTCCTGAAGTCGAATGGGAATCAATACATACTTGTAGCAGTGGATTATGTGTCTAAATGGGTAGAGGCTGATGCTCTTCCTACGAATGATTCCAAGGTTGTGGTAAAGTTCCTTCAAAACCATATCTTCACGAGATTCGAAACTCCAAGAGCTATTATTAACGATGGAGGTTCACACTTTATAAATTATTGGGTGAAGAGTGTGTTGGCGAAATATGGTATCATACACAAGGTTTCAACAGCGTATCATCCTCAAACAAGTGGCCAAGTGGAAGTGTCTAATCGCGAGATAAAACAAATCTTGCAAAATACGGTGAATACTCAGAGAAAAGATTGGTTACTCAAGCTAGATGATGCTCTTTGGGCTTATCGAACTGCTTATAAGAATCATATAGGGACTTCTCCCTATCATCTTATCTTTGGGAAAGCATGTCACCTCCCGGTTGAGCTTGAGCACCAAGCATATTGGGCGGTGAAGAAGTTGAATCTAGATTCAGAGTTGGCTGGTAACAGGAGGTTGTTGCAACTCCATGAGTTGGAAGAGTTTCGTTTCCATGCATATGAAAATGTGAAGATCTACAAGGAGAAAATGAATCGATGGCACGACAAGCACATCCTCCACCGCACTTTCGAGCCAGGCTAGTTGGTACTATTGTTTAACTCGAGACTTAGGTTTTTTCCGGGCAAGCTAAGATCTAAGTGGTGTTGGCCTTTTGAGGTAAGTCGCACGACTCCTCATGTGCAGTGGAAATCTTGAATAAAGAGGATGGTACGAGATTTATGGTAAATGGCCAAAGATTGAAGCACTATTTTGGTGAAGAAGAGAAGCAGAAGGAGGACGTACTTCACCTTGATAATAATTGAGCTGAGTATGGTCGAGCCGCGACATTAAACAAGGCTCTACATGGGAGGCAACCCATGAATGTATTGTAATAGTTAGGATTTATAAAGTAAAAATACAAAAAGAAGAGTCGTGCCACGACCAAAACTAAGGCGCTTGATGGGTGGCAACCCATTTCTTTTAAAAACTTTTCTTTTCTAACTTAGTTCTAGGATTTATTGTTTATGCAAAGACACATGGAGTACTTTGCCATGGAAATCCACGAGAAAAAGGTAAATTGGAGGGTGATGATCTTTTGAAGTTACCGGAAAGGTAGGACATGTTTTGGAGCCAAGTTTTGCATCATGGGACTTGTAAAAGCCCCAAAATTATGTGAAAAATGTGGAAAACCGCCCAGGTATGATTTTAAGTGAGGAGCGCGCCAGGCAGCGTGCCAGGCCGCTCCTGGCAAAAATTCTGTGTGCCTTGGCAGTGAGCAGGCGCGACACCTAGCGTGCCAGGCCGCTCCTGCCCACTTTTTGTGTGGCTTTGGCAGTGTGCAGGGTCGGCACCTAGAGTGCCAGGCCGCTCCTGTCTTAAGCCTTTGGGCTTCAGGCAGTGTACAGGCGCGGTACCTAGCGTGCCAGGTCGCCCATGCCTTAAGGTTTTTGGGCAAAAAATTTTTAAAAAGAGAGGGCCTATTCTACCCGAACCACCCCACCCCATCTCTTTTAAATCCCCGTTTTTCTTTATTCCTCACAACTTTTCCCCAAACTCCACAACCAAGAATCGATATTTCTCCCACAACATAAAAAAAAAATTCTCTTACTTTTATCTTCTCTTGCCCACACATAGCACAAATTCTCACCTTCTTATCTTTGGGTTGTGATTACAAGACTCCATAAAGCTATCAAGGTATGTTTCTTTAAGCTTTCTCTCTCTAGAATGCTATGAGCATGTTAAAATTATGGGGATTCTTGGAATTCGAATTTGTGATGCCCCGTCTGTCTTGGTAGTTTGACTTGCTTCTTATGCTATTATTGGAATTTATGGGGTGTCCTGAAGATGAACTTGAAGTACAAGTGCAATTGTTGTTCTTAATCTTATTTTTAGTTGAAATAATTGAAAGTGGGTTTAGCTTTATTGGTGATAATTGAGAGAATTGGTGGTTGAAATCACTTGATACAACTCATATGTTGTTGAATATGTATGAATCTTGTTTGAATTCTTGAGTAAAACAAGTAAGTCATTCTACTGATATTATGGGATTGTTGAACTTGTGTTGGAAATGTTAAATTTGTCTATGGTTTGGACTTGGTATTTGGGCATTAAGTGATGAGGGGAAGTCTGAGTACCCTTACACCCATATATTTTGAATTGGTGCTAAGCAACTAAGTGTGGGGTGGCCCTTAAATCCGAAGCACATTGAGTTGGTTAGCTATCTTACATGGGAAATTGACATACTTGTGGAACTTTGTCACAGGTACAATGTCAGAATCTAATGTGGCTGCTTCCAGTTCTCACAAGCGGCGATGCTCAGGAAATAAGGTTTCAGTCGCTCCCCCAATCTCGAAAGGACAAAAATGGAAATATGGTTTAAATGTGGTTTCTAGTGCAGGAAAGAGTTGGTATAAGAGCCACCCCGAAGCCAAATACTTTGCGGATGAGTGTATTGATAGGGCCAGTCTAGCTTGGACTTACCTTACAATATTGTCTCGAATTGTGCAAGTGGGTATGGGTTTCATCTTCGACAAACCAACGGATTGTAACCTTCATCTTGTAAGGGGGATTGTATGCTAATTGGAACCCAGATGCACCTACCAGCTCGGTGGTTGTACGAGGGTTGGATGTTATACTTGATTCCCTGGGCTTAAATGGATTATTGGGAGCACACACTCAGGCTAGCCCCTACGACTTCCACAAGCTAAATGTTAGGCCTCCCTATGCAGAAATTCGACACACTCTTTGCGGCCAACGTTCGACAGCAAGATGGCTTCGCCACCACAAAAAAGGGTACCACATGAGTCTACCCTATGCTCATTTCAATAAAGAGGCTCGGATTTGGCTGAAGATTGTGTGTTGTTGCTTGATTTCAGGTAGCCACATGACGGAGGTTACGAGGGACTGAGTCTGTTTGGTGTACGCTCTAATGACCGATGTGGAAATTAATGTGGGTTCTGTAGTACTGGCGGCTATGCGCCAAGCTCGGCTACAGGGTGGCCTTCGATATGCTTTTGGCGGTGTATTGACTAAATTGATAAGAGCATTCGAAGTGGCTGAGGAGGCATTTGATTATCATCCTCCTTTGGTGGCGGCACCTGTTGATGTCACCCAAAGCAAAGCACCTGATACACTCGGCCCCACTCTCACACTAGAGGAGCGACATGCTCGTGATGACGGGATTTTAGCCCGTATGTATGGGTTGGAGATACTACGACACAGGACTGGGGGTAGGCCCTCTACGGCGGAAGAGCTGGGCCAGGTTGAGAGGGATTATCCTCTTAACGACCATGCCATGGCATTGTTGTGAATTGGGCCTGATTTTGTTGAGCCTGTGGATAATGATATCCCCATAGATGAGAATGACCGCCAGACCGATTCCGATGATGACGAGGTAGAGGCGGATGATACACCGCTAGAAGTCCGCGGGCCGGAGGATGACGATTTCCTTGACTGACCAGGGAGCTCCTTACGCCCTACTCTTGCCTTGTTTATTTTTTTATAGCATTGGGGACACTGCTAATCTTTTAAGTGTGGGGTGGGGTGTTATGGGACTCCTTTTTATGTATGTATATGTGTGTTTCTGTATGCTTCTAGCTGTTTTTATTTTGGGTTCCTTAGCCTTTGTTTTTGGTTCTTTTACTAAGGATAGCCCCGTTGAACCGTAGAAAACCACAAAAAGATTTTAATTTTTTTTAAAATTTGTTTTTGGTTTTTATTTCTTTTTGAGTCTCTTTTAGTCATAGTATTAAGGGCTTTGCTCTATGACGGATGCATGACGACCGTCTTAAGAGCAAATTAGTCATGTATTGTTGGGTGTTCTTGCTTGCTATAAAATTATGCATACACGTCCAGTATGATGGTGGAACATGCTAGGATATACAATAGCAAATGTTGAGACATCTAATGCTCACTTAGTCGACTTGATAAGTTGCTTAATGTTGAACTTGTGCATGACTTCGGATAAATTGTATGGTGAGCCTGCTTGAGTTAAACATGTGCCATGTGTGAGTGAGGTTCTTGTGATATTCCATGTGCATAATGATGTCTAGAACTTGCTCGGTGTGTTTGCAAAGCGAAATAAAAGGTGTTGAGTTTAGGAGATGATATAGGCATTTCTTTGATAGCCATATTTCATACTGACTTTATCTACCCTTTTTGCATAATCTTAGTTAGCCCCGTTGAGCCTTTAGCCTATTATTTGGTAGCCTTATATGTAGCTTAATCCTTGACTTTCAATGAACCATAATTTGATCCAAAACTCCTAAGCGCTTTAATTGAGAAATTAAGATGATAAGGAGTGTAAAAAATTGAAGAAGGAAAAAGTGAAGTTGAAGCCCCAAGTAAATAGCCTTTGGGTGCGTGAAAAAGTTTATGTGTTGTTGGTAGGGAGTATTGTAATTGAAAAAAAAAAGAAGTGAATCATTTGTTGATAGCAGTTACTCCTTGCCTAATATGCTTAAGCTAGCTTAAAGAGATGGGGCAAAACAAAAGAGAGTTGGGAAGATAAAAGTGGTGGAAAATAGGTTGGTTGAAGGTGGTCTTAATGTAATTTGTAGTGTATTAAAGCGCTTAGGGAAGATAGTCACTATTCCTGACCAAATAGTTCCTACCCGTCCCTTAGCCTACATTACAACCCTTAAGTCCTACTTGATCTTGAGCTTTAACATTTTGACATTAGTGGAGTACTACACTAAGGGCAAGCTTATGGTTCATCTTGTGTTGCATGTGAATTCTTTTTGAGAGTGAATGAACTTTTATTCATGCACCCATTTAATAATTACTTTGTGTGAAATATTGGGTGATTCTCTTGTGGCGAGGGCGTATGTTTAGCGAAGTGAGGTGATCTATTGGTAACGTGTCATGCATGAATTCGCAACTAGTAAAGTTGCTTTGTGAGGATAGGTTGTTTCAATTTGGTATTCACTTTTTGGTGATACTAGCATGTTAGTGCATAACTTGACGAATTTGGTTGTGTAGCTATGCAGGAATACCTATTGTGTGTCGGTTGTCTTAAGTCGCCCGGGTTTGAGTGTGGTTATTGTTCGAGGACAAACAAAGGTTCAAGTGTGGGGTGGTGATCTAAGGCGTATTTATATGCCTTATTGTCGACTTTAACCCATGTTTACCTTAGTTTTGAGAGCAATACGTATGTATTTTGTATGGTTTTGATGGAATATGTGATATTGTGCTAACAAATGTGATTAGACCTTTGTAGGTGGAATTTGCGACTATTTGGAGAATTTTTGGCTTGGAAAGCGAGGCTTAGAGGAGCTACGAGCGAAGGATATTGAAGATAAGAGGCAAGCCAAAGATTTGAACTTGAAGAATCCAACCAAATCCGCAAAGAAAAGTAAATGAAAGGAAGAAAATCAGAAATTAAGGGTCTGGCGCGCCAAGGGGCGTGCTAGGCCGCTTTTGCCGAAATTTCCACCCAAGTGGGCAGCAGGGGGGTGCGCCCAAGGGTGTGCCAGGCCGCTCAGGTACACCTGATCAGAGGCAAAAATTTACCTAAGTCCCAGGCGCGCCCAAGGGCGTGCCGGGCCGCTTTTTGGCAAATTTTTGCCCCGAGTTTTTGTCTAAAAATAGGGCTTTTGGGTTATTGTATCATTATTCCATCTTCACTAGACTACTTTGGGCGTTTTTGGCATTGAAATTGGGTTTCATTCTTCGTCTTTTCAGTTTTTATTTCTTTTTATGGTATTTTATTACTTTATGATGTTAATTGAAGTTATGAGTGGCTAAAATCCCTCTTTCTTGGAGTTGAGGATATGAACATGAATCTCTTGCATTAAATTTTATTGGTTTTTGCTGAAGTTTATCATCTATTGGTTATTCTTATATTCTGAATTTTACTATTTTAATGCTTGATCACCATTGAAATAAATCACTTGTCTTGAGGTGAGCTCGAGAGAGAAACTAAGAGATAGAACATGGAATATAAGAAGCGTGATCTTTACTCGAAGAAAGGACTCCAAGAGATTGATATGCGGTTAGGACCGAGAGGTACCTAATTCGCCGCGCTTGTTCAATTACGAGAAGATAGCTTAAAGGCATTAGAATTGGTTAAACTTATCACCGCTCACTGATGTAGTTAGGTTTCCAATTTCTAGTAGAAGGTTATAGTTTGGAGACGAATATAATTGTAACATTAACCTCGTGATTAATAACCAACATAAACGACTCAATTTGCTTAAACCGGTAACAATTATGCTCAAGAGATGACGTTCGGAGTGCCTTGACCCTGGGAATATACTTTTTTTATTGACTCTTAAATCATATTTACGAAAACTGAAGTTACGGTTATGAAGATAGTAGTTCATAGTCCGCAATCATCTAATTTTTAGTAACAAATCCCTCTTCGTTTTCGCAACACTAGTTTTTAATTACCGTTTGACGTCTAAAATTGATTTCTGTTGACGAAAGTCCCTTGGGTTCGATATCCGGCTCTTTTAAAGGAGTCATTATATTACTTGAACGATCACGTACACTTGCGTGTATAGCTGGGTCGCAACATTTTTTTACACAAAAAATGACCCACTTTTTTTTAATTACTCAAAATGGCCAACCGGCCACTGTTATTACACAAACTAGCCACTCGGCTAAATGTTTTACCAAAAAAATGTCAGGAGCATTCATTACCTTACCGTGTCATCACTGGCAATTGGGCCATTTGGCCTTAACCCATTTTCTTCCTAATATTAAAAAAAAATAATCTTTTTAACTGTTTTTTTCTATGTTATTTTTTTTAAAAAAAAATCATTGTTTAATTTTTTTTTGTTACTCTTTTTTTTAAAACTATTTTTCTTTTCTAATTGTATGTTTTACTTTTTTTGTGGAAAAAATTAATATATATGTTGTTTTATTATTTTTTGTTTATACTTTTATTTATTAAGGTGGGAACGCATGATTGTTAAATAAATATTGATATCGATAGATTAAATAATTTTTTATATAATATCGATACATGATTATACACCATTCATACAATATCAATACATTACATACCTATTTATACAATATCGATACACGTCTATATATTGTTTATACAATATTCATACAAGCTTGTACACCATTTATACAATGTCGATACATTACATAACTATTTAAACAATATCGATACATGTCTATACAATATCGATATATTACATATACACTGCATAACTATTTGTACATCATATATACATGTTTGTACACCATTTATACAATATCGATACAAGTTTATACATTATTTATACACTATCGATACATTACATATACCTACATAACTATTTATGCAATATCGATACATTACATGTACACTACATAACAATTTGTACATCATATATACATGTTTATACACCATATATACAATATTGATACATGAAAAAAGTTATAAGTCTACCATACTCTACCATACTGTAGAGAAAAGAATGCATGTTCATCTGGACATTGAGAACGAAGGTCAAACCTAATCCAGTGTCAACACTTGACTGACTGATCCTACGGAAAAAGTTTGAAAAAAAATGAAAAAGTTTTTTTTCAATATAGAAAAATGCAGCAAAAAAAGTTTTTTTTTAAAAAAAAATTACTGCTGAAAAAAGAAAAAAGAAGGAAGAAAATGACCTAATGGCTATTTTTGTTGTAAACAAAAACTTTACTATTTTTGTTGTAAACTATTTACTTTTGTGTATATAATTGAAATTTCCCCCTTTTTTTTTAGATGGGGGTGGGGGGTGGGGGTTGAGTGGTTGGAGAAGAAGCTTTTTTCAATCCCTTTGCTTTCACAATTTCAGCCATTTTTACTGGATTATTACGATGTTTCAATCTCACCTCTTCAATAATCACTAATTTTGACGATTGTATAGGCATGGATACTGCATTTGTGTTTGTATCTTGAAAAAGTCTGGTACTAAACGATGGTGAATTATCAAAAACTAATTTGATAGGGGGTATACCTCTGTTAGATCTTCTACGTGGTGTGTGTTCTGCCATTAGAACAAATCTCCACAATACTAAAAACAAAAGCTTAAAAACTGAAAGATGACGATATCAATGTTAAAGAGAAAATAGAATATACAAAATAAATGTATTTTGGGGAAGAGATAACATGCAATAACTGAAATTAAATGCTTACCTGATTTTGTGGAGAACGATTTTGTGTAGAAAACGTGAGAAATATTATAGAATTTGAAATCTAAAAAAGTGGAAAAAAATTGAGAAAGTAAGAGGTAAAATCAAAAAAAAGAAAAAGAAGGGGATAAATGCAAAGCCGTGAAAAGGGGAGGGGTTACACATGGTAACTGTAACATGCGGTAGTGGCCTGGCTCCACTGAAAATATTGCTATTTTTGCTATCTCACTTAATTTTTTTAAAGTGTTATTATTTAGCTTAATTAAAGGCTTAAGATTGTTATGTTCTATACTTTTCCCTTTACTAGTCTATGTGAATGTATGTTGCACGTTTATCCTAAATACTTGATGCTTAATTAATTTTGTAAATAATAAATTTTAAGTGGTATACATATGTAAATAATTGATTAATAATAACAATTATAATTATTTCTAAAATAAAAGTACCTTTGAATCTATGTATACCACTTAATTATAATTAATGTAATTACTATATATTCACGGACAAAGTGGTGCATATCTATGTAACATTAATACATTAACGTTTTGAAATTCTAAGAAAATTAATTTGCCTACCCATATATATATTCACATCATAAGGGGGAAAAACTATTAACGCTAAATTTATTTTTCATACAGTATATTTTAGGAGTTCTTTTTCTAATATTCTTTTCCATATATTTTAGGACTCATATATTGATTTCTTTTCATATATTTGTTTTATTAAGGTTCATCCTATATATTTTAGGTGTCCTTAATTTAATAAAATAATAATTGAAGAAAAATAGTAAAAAGACGATTTTGTCTAAAACATAGACTTTTAATGAAGGACAAAAAATTCAAATAATTTTTCTAAGGCCCTTCACATTTTTAATATTATATAGATTATTTGACTCACGGGTCGGTCAAACCCACATTGCTCAAGCTTATGGGTCAACAGGCTTATCTGGATCGGACTAAAAAGCCATATTCTTAAATGGACTGCAAAATTCTTAAGCCAACCTTATCAAATTGCAGGTCAGACTGGGCCAGCCCAATAGGTCTGACCCATATTGATTGCTCTAACGACAACTCAAGGAAAAAACAACAAGTAATACTAAAATCGAAAGATATCATTTAAGAATATGACTTTTTAGTTCGACCCAAATAAGCTTGTTGACCCATAAGCTTGAGCAATGTGGGTTGGGTCGATCCGTGGGCCAAATAAAAATAAAATAGAGTACTACTAAAGGAAACTTACGCAAAATAGTTAACTTTCAGCAAATTCAACCATTATACCCTAAGTTAAGAAAATTATCAGCCCTAGCCAATGTATCAACTGTATGCAACTGATTGTATTTGATATACTATATAAATATTTGTATCAACGAATACAGGTGTATCAGCGAATACAAATCTCTCTTTATCTTTTCTTTTTGTATTTTATATTTTCACTCCTCTTTTTCTCCTTCTTTGTATTTTGTATTTTCACCTCTCTCTCCTTTCTCAACTGTATCAAACTTATCATTTGTATTTGTATATTAACACTTATATATATCATTTATATTTGGATGTTTCAATTTGTATTAACGAATATAATTTGTATTTTATAGAATCATATAATTGTATCATATACAAATACAAATACATTACTCGATGCAAATGTATCATTTATATTTGGATGGTTCAAGTTGTATCAACAAATACAAAAAAAAAAGACACAAAAAGAAGAAAAAGATGAAGGAGAGTACAATTGATACAATTATATTCAGTTGTTTAATCAAACACTTGGTGTGCAAAACTTATACCCAATCATAATACATATACTGTATTAGTTGAACTTTTAAATACATGATACACAATCATAAAGATAAGTGATGCATAAATCTCAAAACCTTTTTGTGTTCTCTTCAATACTTTTACAACTTTTTCCAATCTCCGTGACTGTCGAGAGCTTAGAAAATAGAGTATAGGCTGAATTAATTTGTTAACGACATATAGCAAAATGTCTTTCGAGACCACCAACAAGAGAACCCATAATTGGCGGTATTTTTTCCTAAAATGCACATAGAGAAGCCATAATTGGCGGTATTTTCCCCTAAAATGCACATCGTTTATGTACTCTATTCATTAGTTACTCCAAGATTTGAAAATAGAAAAAAATTGAGAACAGACTCTCACCATGCCAACCCAATCATGCACCATCTCTTTTGAAGTATCAACCTTCAATGGTTTAAATTAAACCTCTGTATCTTTCTTTTTCCTTGTGGGTATTTGCTTATCTATCTGGAGACAGCGAGAGAGATATAGGGAGGGAGACAACTGCTAGAACGTATAATTCATATACACAGCGAAAACATAAATTCACGGATCATAAACTTACATAATAACGTGATAACATAACTTTAAAATGAAATTCAGAAAGCACATACATACCTGTTGAAGCTTTCACAAATTTCGTTCAAAACCTTGCTCGCCAGGTCTACAATCTTCTACCACTTCCTAACTAATTTTTTTTCCAACCAATACTTGTGTGGACAAGTTAAATTGTTTTTCTGGAAAAGATTTCAAGGTTTGCCCAAATGATCAAAAGAAACCCCTATATATTCAACTGAAGTTGAAGTTGTAAGAGTTGTCTTTCCTCCATTTATTTCACACATTTATTGCATTAAGACCACCACATTAAATCCAACATTAAGTCATAAACGTTTTTTTTCTTTTGTCCATTATGACCAATGTTTAATATGGGTCATAATTTCTGCCATCAATAGGATTTTATTCCTATTAAAACAAAACTGTGTAAAACCTTTCTTACTCCATTTTCTTTTCAAATTGGTTAATTAATCAGGCATAGTAGGGACCGCAAATTTACTAAGTGAGGTTTCCAATAATGATATTAATTCGCAAATGAATGAATTATCATATCATAATAAATTACAAATTATTCCACTAAAAATTTGTAATTGCACTCCTCGATTATAATTTCAAAATCTACCATTACATCTTATTTAACTCCACATGTTAGAATTACCGACACCAATCAATTAAATCAAATTTTGTGAAAACTTAATTTATTGACTAACTTAATCCTTTATTACTATGCTCAACTTATTTTACGTGATGGATATTAAATCCACCTGCAGGGTTTACACGTGAAAACTTATAAGCAACCATAAGGGGTGTCTTCTATCTCAAGCCCGAGACATGGTTCTATCAACTAATTATTATTTCACTAAGTGATTTGTCATTATCCAACCTATTAGAAATATATTGACTCGTAATAGAGTCTCACCTTTTAATAGCTTAAAATAATAAATCAAATTACATAGATCATAATAATTATATCAAGATTAAGAGTATAAGTACATGTAATGGACTAGAGAAGTTGTTTATTACTATTCAGAACATAAGCAAACATCTCTACTTGGTTCGTTCAGTACATGCGAAATGTACTAGCACAAGAAGTTGGAATATTACCACTCCCATAATCAAGATCAAATTATATTTAATCTTGTGCTACAATCATCAAGATGTTTGTCCAACTTCATCTTTGATTGTGAACATTAATTTAGAACTTATAAGAACCGATAATTTTAATCTTCCGTGTATGAGTTAAACAACTCCATACACAAAATCGTCTACTATATAAGTAAAGAACACACATGTCAACACAATGATTTATTCAAATAAAGACTTTATTAAATTAAGTAATAAAATAAATAGTCTTTACATGAGATGAAAATATAATACTATAACATAAACCACATGGTTAATAGTATATCCTAACAATCTCCCACTTAGACTCATAACCATGCATGCACAATTTTAACACCCATTTCTTCCACATGCTTATCAAAGACCTTCTGAGTTAAGCCTTTTGTAAATGGGTCTACCAAATTGTTCTTCGACTCAATCTTTAAAACTCTCACATCACCTTTTTGAGTTATATCCCGAATCAAGTGATATTTTCTCTCAATATGCTTACTTCTTTTATGGCTTCGTGGTTCTTTCAAGTTTGCAACCGCACCACTATTGTCACAATAAAGTGTGAGTGGCGCTTGAACCGAAGGAACCACTCCAAGCTCTTTCAGAAAGTTACCGAGCCAAACAGCCGCCTTAGAGGCAGCCACATATTCAACTTCCATGGTGAAATCAGCAACACATGATTGCTTGATACTCCTCCAAAATATGGCTCCACCTCCTAAAGTAAACACATATCCTAAGGTAGATTTTCTAGAATCTTTATCTGACTAAAAATCTGAATCTGTACACCCAATAGGTACAAGGTTGTCAGAGTGAAGCACAAGCATGTAATCCCTAGTCCTTTTCAGGTACTTGATTATATACTTAACCGCAGTCCAATGTTCTTGCCCAGGATTAGACTGAAATCTGCTAACTATGCCAACAACAAAACAAATGTCAGGTCTAGCGCACAACATAGAATACATGAGACTCCCTACAGCAGAAGCATAAGGAACCGCCTTCATTCTCTCTATCTCATCAGTCATTTTGGGTAACTGATCTTTTGATAGAGTAATTCCATGCCTAAAAGGAAGGAATTCTTTTTTGGAATTTTGCATGCTAAACCTTGCAAGAATAGTATCAATATAAAGCGCTTGAGATAAGCCTATTATCCTTTGTTTGCGATCTCGCATAAGTTTGATCCCAAGGATATGAGCCGCTTCTCCCAAGTCTTTCATATCAAAACGCGAGGAAAACCACTCCTTAACAGAATTCAACATGCTCACATTATTCCCTATGAGCAAAATGTCATCTACGTATAGAATCAAAAATGCTACTTTGTATCCGTCCCATTTTTTATAGATGCATGACTCATTTTCACATTGATCAAAACTAAAAGTCTTAATCGAATTGTCAAAACAAGTATTCCATGCCCTAGATGCTTGTTTCAATCCATAGATGGATTTCTTAAGTTTACAAAACATGTGTTCATTGTCACTTTCTATGAAACCTACTGGTTGTGTCATATAAATGCACTCATCAAGACTTCCATTTAGGAAAGTCGTATTGACATCCATTTGCCAAATCTCATAATCATAATGAGCAGCAATGGATAAGAGAATCTTAATGGATTTAAGCATAGCTAGCGGAGAAAAAGTTTCCTCATAATCAATTCCTTCTTTTTGAGTAAACCCTTTCGCAACAAGCCTTGCCTTAAAAGTTTGCATTTTTCCATCCACACCTCTCTTTTTCTTATAGATCCATCTACAGCCAATGGGTTTGACTCCCGTAGGTGGTTCTACAAGATCCCAGACTTGATTAGAGTACATAGACTCCATTTCAAATTTCATAGCAGCAATCCACATTTCAGCATCTTTGTCCTGTAATGCTTCAACGTAATTAAGGGGTTCTGTATTAGGCTCCTCAGGGATTCTATCATATGATTCTCCCAAGAGTGCAAATCGTAAAGGTTTTCTAATAATTCTCCCACTACGATGACTAGTCACTACAGGATCCACTACATTTGGAACTAAATTTTGAACACCATGAATGTCGTCCTGCAGAATTGCAGGTTGCTAGACATTACCCTGAATGTTTTCCTTCACAATTGCATGTTGCTCAACATTACTCCCACTACTCTGAGGTAGTGTGATGTCAAGTGTTTGCTCCTGTGCAACCTCTTGCCTATTGACATTTCTCCCATCACGTGGATGTAGTGGTATGTCAATAACGATTTTCAAAATTTGTTCTTGTTGTGTTTCATTATTCGTTATTCGATTGCTCAATTCCTGTAAAACGAGTTAACTTCTAGGAACATGATTCATTAAATAATCCTCTTCCAGAAACCTGGCATTTGTCGAGACAATTACATTCTGTTCCTTAGGACAATAAAATAAACCTCCTTTCGTTTCTTTTGGATATCCAATAAAAATGCACACTTCTATTCTAGATGCCAATTTATCAGTTTTTCCTTTTAGCACATGTGCTGGACAACCCCAAACCCGAATATGCCGTAGACTAGACTTGTACCCACTCCACAATTCAGATGGGGTTAAAGGTACTGATTTTGAAGGAACCAAGTTCAGGATATAATTTGTTGTTTCTAATGCATACCCCCAAAAGGAAAAAGGCAAATCTGAATAACTTAACATTGATCTAACCATTTCCATAAGAGTTCTATTTCTTGGTTCTGCCACACCATTTTGTTGTGGTGTTCCCGGAGCAGAATATTGAGATGTAATTCCTGATTCTGATGAGTACTTAATGAATTCCGCAGAAAGGTATTCACCACCACAATCAGATCGTAATGTGTGGATATGTTTATTATGTCGCTTTTCCATTTCTATCTTAAATTTCTTGAATTTTTCAAAGCATTCAGATTTACGGCGCAACAAATAAATGTATCCATATTTTGAGTAATCATCTGTGAAAGTCACAAAATACTCAAAACCACCTCTTGCTTGTATATTGATAGGACCACACAAATCAGAATGAATTAATTCTAACTTATTATCGGCTCTATTTCCTTTGGAAGGAAAAGGTCCCTTGGTCATTTTTCCTTCTAAACAGTATTCACAAGTTGGAAGTGCCTCCACTTTCAATGAACTCAAAGGTTCATCAGAAACCAACCGTGAGATCCTATTTATATTAATATGACCTAGACGTAAGTGCCATAAGTAGGTTTCACTCAATTTCGAAATACATTTTCTCTTATGTGATTGATCAATGTTATTAAGTTTCGATGTTTGTAGCATGTTTTGAGGTACATCAAACACAAACAGATCATCTATTCTAGGAGCGGAAATAATAAAATGCTTATTAAACTTAATAATTGCAGAATTATTAGCAAAATAAACATTGTAACCAGCATCCATTATTCTTGAAACTAAAATTAAATTCCTTCGTATAGAAGGTACGTAGAGAACATTATTTAAAGTCAAAACTCTAGAACTACTGAACGTAATGAAAATATTCCCTATAGCCAAGGCTGGTGCTGGTTCCCCATTTGCTTGAAACAGGTTGAGTTCATTTTCACTTCGGCGTCGTGTTTCCTGAAACCCCTGCAAAGACGTGCAGTTATGATTAGTGGCTCCAATAATGATATTAATTCGCAAATGAATGAATTACCATATCATAATAAATTATAAATTATTTCACTAAAAATCTGTAATTGCACTCCTCGATTATAATTTCGAAATCTACCATTACATCTTATTTAACTCCACATGTTAGAATTACCGACACCAATCAATTAAATCAAATTTTGTGAAAATTTAATTTATTGACTAACTTAATCCTTTATTACTATGCTCAACTTATTTCACGTGACGGATATTAAATCCAACTGCAGGGTTTACACGTGAAAACTTATAAGCAACCATAATGGGGTGTCTTCTATCTCAAGTCCGAGACATGGTTCTATGAACTAATTATTATTTCACTAAGTGATTTGTCATTGTCCAACCTATTAGGAATATATTGACTCGTAATAGAGTCTCACCTTTTAATAGCTTAAAATAATAAATCAAATTACATAGATCATAATAGTTATATCAAGATTAAGAGTATAAGTACATGTAATGGACTAGAGAAGTTGTTTATTAATATTCAGAACATAAGCAAACATCTCTACTTGGTCCGTTCAGTACGTGCGAAATGTACTAGCACAAGAAGTTGGAATATTACCACTCCCATAATCAAGATCAAATTATATTTAATCTTGTGCTACAATCATCAAGATGTTTGTCCAACTTCATCTTTGATTGTGAACATTAACTTAGAACTTATAAGAACCGACAATTTTAATCTTCTGTGTATGAGTTAAACAACTCCATACACAAAATCGTCTACTATATAAGTAAAGAACACACATGTCAATACAATGATTTATTCAAATAAAGACTTTATTAAATTAAGTAAATAAAATAAATAGTCTTTACATGAGATGAAAATATAATACTATAACATAAACCACATGGTTAATAGTATATCCTAACAACAACGAGAGAGAGGGAGATGGGGGAGGGAGGGAGCGAGATTGGGAGAGAGGGAGAAGAGTGGGGGGAGAGAGAAGGAGAAAAGAGACTATGAATTGTATTTAATCGTCAAGAGATGCTATGAATTGTAGTTAATTGAAACTTAGGCTAAATAGGGTAATTAGGGGCTTATGTTTGCTAAGTCCAGTAGTTTTCCCAACTAGAAATAACAAGATGAGTCCAAACTCAAAGTCTACCTAAACCATCATAAATATTTAAATATTAATTATACTTGCAAAATAGGTAAATAATCAAAATACAAAATCCTAAACTTTTTAAGTAACCACTATTTTCTGTTTAGAATTTAGTTCGCTCTCAACAGCGACAGTCGTCTTCTACTTTATAGCGCATACCTTAGTCATTGCAATCTCATGCTCCAATATTCAAAGTTTAACCCATCACTATTGGAAAAAAAATTGATTAATATTTCTACTTAGCTGGTTATATTGTTACTCATTAACTGATCAGTTTGCTTATTAATGTCTCTATTTGGTTCGAATGGTATCATGTCAAAAGCTCTTCAGTTTTGCAGATTATTAGAATTTTTCTTTTTTGTCAATTTGAGATTTGATTAGCAAGTAGTAACACTACGTAATATTCTCTTGTAAATATTTATGTTGTTGACATTTTAGAATTTAAATTTAAATTTAAAATATTATAAAACAATATTTTTAAAAAAAGTGGGTTGGCCCATCGAGGACTGTAACCCATAGAGTGATGGGTTGGACTTGATGTTTTTTGGCCCATCATTTTAATAGGCCAGTACAGCCTAACCTGTCAAATTCCAAAGCCTGATCGAAATATCATTGTTGTTAGGGCTGGATCGAAATTTCATTGTTGTTAGTTCTTTCATTTTCGTATTTCTTTTTTTAAACTACTTGGGGTTGCGTTACTTGAGCCAAAGATAGATCAGAAACAACTTCTCTATCTCTCTCCATACACCACTCATGGAATTCACTGAACGTGAAATTGTATGTGGTTTACGTGCATTCAATCGACCCCGAGTATGAATACATCACATGTAAAACACATTTTTTCTTCACATAGATTTTATGCGGTGTGAATTCAATTCATTCGGTCGAGCTTCAATGCAGGTACAGACCACAAATGAATAAAAACTAAAAAAGAAAAGTGTATTCAATTGCTTTTTTATTATTATTAGGTTAGTGTACGTGTGTTGCACATGTGTATCACGTTAAACGATAAAAAATGTATTGCTAACTACTACCTTTCTATCCTAATTTGTGTCTTCCACTCCCTTTTATCTTAGGTCATGTTCTTGTTAAACTATAATTGTGTCATGTACTGTCTAATCATCTTTCTTCAATACTTCTACCTCTCCTAAAATCATCCATGGCCAACCTCTCACACCTCCATATTGGGGCATTCGTGCTTTTTTTTTTTTACATGTCCGAACCATCTCAGCCTCGCTTATCATGAAAAATTTCTTGGCAAAACAAATATAAAATATGAGAAAAAGCAATTACTCATGTGCATAAGAACGGAAATCCACATATTATTCTCTATATTAATAATTCTTTGATATGAGAAAAAAACAAAACTCACCTTTTTCTTCTTCTTTCAATTAAGTACAAAACCCCATTGATCATAAACCTCTGAGGCAACTCCTTTGTAGCATACGACTTGGTACAACGCTGTGATTTTCAATATGTGATGTACTTGAGAGCCCTTAAAATCAAAAATAATAATAAATAATAGTTAATTATGAATCATCAACTCAGATATTCAATTGTTCAATGATAAACTATCACATGCAACTAATAACACATCATTTACAATGAATATAATTCAAGATGTTTACATCCAACACCACCTTAGAAAAAAAAACACAAACAGATCCAACAAATAAAGTAAGCCCTTTTTCTCCCAATGGATCTAACCAAAAACCATTGAGAACCCAACAACTGAATTTTGGAATTTTGATGGTCTTTGCAGACCATAAATATAGCAGTATCGATGAAAAATAATTTATAAAGAGAATATTGAGGCTTAGATTTATAAGATTGTTATAAAAGCACGATTAGGTGTCCTTTTCTAATTCTTGTTTCTTATAAATTTTATAAGTTTATATTAATTCTCTTAATACGTCTTACCATATATTTTCCTCAACCATTTATTGTAGGCCTCCTTAATATATTTTCATAATTAAGACAGATAAGGTCAATTAATAATCAGAGAGCTTATGAAGAATTGAAGATATATCTTATTCCCACCCACACGTCCTCATGTCTTCATCGTTCCGAAAGAATTCAATTCACTACTTTTGTTGTGGTTTCCTTATTAGCTTAACTTCACATGTATGGTGACTAAGGCACGTTCTGCCTGATTTTGCAGGATTAGTAATTAAATCCTTTTTTGAAGCAAACCATGCACTCAATAATTATATGTCTTTTCTTGGTCTTTAAAGGGTTTTATTTCTTCAAACAAAACCGAATGGAAGGAAAAAATAATGATCAAACAAAAAACAATAGATCATGAAAATACCTTACGAACCCTGAAATAGATTTTTAGAGAGAATTATTTCAATTTCTAAATATTAGAAATTCCAAAATAAATCAAATACGAAAAAATTTAATAACTAATAAGGAAAGAGATGAACCTTTGATTTTTTTGACTACTTCTTCGATGGTAACGTGCTTATTTCGTCCAATTTTTCAATCAAAAATTTTCAACTGAAATAAAAAAAATACGAGAAATTATCAAAATCGGAGACTCCATGACAATTGTAGATGATGTATAATTTATATATAATTTTTAAGATATTAACTAAAAAAAATAAAGAAAGGCATAAAGAAAAATAATAATGAATGCAAGACAACTACTTGAATCAAAATCAAACCAAAAAGAAAACATAGAAGTAGAAGAAGCATAGTTTTCTTGTAAAGTTTGATCCAAAATATTAAGATTTTTTTTTTTCATGAAGAGAACTTTTCTAATGAAAACCTTTTTCATAAAAAAACTTATTTTATGAAATTTTTCCATCACCCTTTATATAATATCATCTATACACCTTTTTCCTATTTGATTAAGGCAATAATTTACTTGGATTAAAAGTTTAATTCATAATTAAATTTTATGAATTTTTTTTCACGTTGTGAATTTAGAGTCCAATTCACAATTGAAATAGCACCTTACGTGCCAAGTCCATAAGGATTTTCCATATATGGATGCAACTAATATTAAATATAATTAAATAATAATTTAAGAAAAATAATGAAAAGATAATTTTATCTATTGTAAAAAATTTTAATAAAGGGCAAAGAGTTAAAATTACTTTTTTAATTTAAATCTCTAAAGAAAAGGTATAAGATAAAACTTTTTTAAAAACATATAAGTAGCCAAGCTCTTCTGGGAATTGGCTCCCTCCCTTTTTCTCCTGAAACCATAAGTCTCTAAAGAGAGAGACAGAAAAACGGTCGTGCTCAATCCCCAAAATGGAACCCTAGCGAATGGGAGCACATTAATTTTTTCCGATTTGATTGAATTGGTAGGGAGAAATGTGGAAGAAGAAGAAGAGATCATCATCGGATAAAGTTTGGTGCTATTACTGTGATAGGGAGTTTGATGATGAGAAGATTTTGGTACAGCATCAAAAGGCTAAGCACTTCAAATGACATGTTTGTCATAAGAAGCTTTCTACTGCTGCTGGTATAGCCATTCACGTTCTTCAGGTTCACAAAGAAACCGTCACCCAGTACGTTATTTCTCCTAATTTTATAGCTACATTCTTAAAATTGATGTATTTCTTGTCCTTTAGCAATCTTTTGTTGGTGTTTTTGTGGATATAATTTTGTTCAATAGGCACATTTTTTATTATATAAGGTGTTATAAATGTGTATTGTGGTTCCCTGTCATAAAGATAATTATTTCACCAAAAAAAGATAGCATCATCTAAAATAGGTCAGGTTTTTGTTTTAAATGTAGGGCAACATCTCCCCCAAAAGTATGTAGATATAATATGCATATGCCTGAAATATTCATTTTTATAGAATTTGCCTAATGTGAAGCTGCAGAAAGAGGTCATTTTTTCTGTCTCAGAAGTTAAATGTTATGGTAGAAGAGTGCTCTGTTACCTGCTGATGCAACTAAAGAATTGTGAATGATACTACTTTGGGTAGAATATAACACTATGGAAGCAAACGATCCGTATAGGTACCAAGTCAAATTATTGAGTATTGCAATAAAGCAGGTCCTATGGAGCAGAATAGATGTTAGGGATTCATATAGTGGACCCTAGCTATTTTGAGATGGAGACCATATTAGTTGATGTTTTAGATGGGTGCTTCTGAAGTTTAAAACAAGTTTGACCTTGTTTATTCGACCCACTTATCTCTGCAAAATTCCTAAATCTTCGTGCCTGCTCCAATTACCATGGAATTCTTTCAGGATGGAATCCAATATGCCAATAATGTTTCATGCTACCTTTTTTTGCATTTTTTTGGGCAATAGATGCATTAAGCTAGCATATTTGGCTGTTACAGGGTACCGAATGCCAAAGCTGGCAGAGAGTCAACAGATATTGAAATATATGGAATGCAAGGAATCCCGTCTGATGTCATAGCAGCTCACTATGGAGAGGAAGGTATGAGCAGTATTGTCATGTGCTTAAATTTTGCCTGTTTGAAAGACATAAAGGAGCCAATATGGTTTGCTGAATTGTAGTAAGAAGAGAAGTTATCTTTCCTTTTGTGTCTTTCTTGTTATACCATACTGGTACTATTGAATTGCTATTCTCGTGGCAAAGAATTTTTCCTCAACTTAGAGGGGGACCTATTATCCACCGAGTTTCGAACCATGCGTCAACCTCAGTCATTGGCCTTTGGAGATTTCTTGATTTATCAAAAAAGAATATTTCCTTTACTTGGTTTTACTAACTTAAATCAGGGTGTTGAAATTTGAAATAATTCTGTAGAAGTTCAGGGCATTTGCTTGAATTTAGTTAAAGACTAGATTGTATCTTAATATCTTCCTGCTATTGGGTTTTAAGTCTCTGTTTCATTATTGGCTCTTGGGTATCTCTACTTCTGTAGAACCTGTATCAGTCATAAATTGGAAGCTTGTTTTTAAGCTTTTCAGCCTTGCATATTGCTTAACTAATAGCAATTGATGTCTGAATTCTTTTCTTCCTGTCCATTGATTTTAGCTGTTTAAAACTTTTTGCCTTTGTGTTTGAGCTTTTAGTGCTTTTCTTTATCTCATATATGAGTTAAGATGAGCTTATTACCTTTTCAACTTTCCGCAGATCTTTTCCTCTGATACTAATATGTCGTTTCTGGCTTCTTGCTTTTATGATTACATAAAGCTAAATTTTCCGTGTTGGATTTTATTTTCCTGTAGATGATGAGTCCCCAACAAAAACTGCCAAAGTGGAGGTTCCATCATCCCAGTATCTTGGTGGTGCAATTCCACGATATCCTCCTCGGCCAACTTTTGGCGCAGTGCCACCACTGTATGTTTCCCATGGAAATGCTTCTTATTATTTTAAGTTTTAAGTTTCCTCATGCTTGAATACTTTATGATACACTTTCATTTTCATATGTTGTTGCATGAGTTTGCTTATGTTAAAAAACTTTCCTTTTGTATGCTGCATGCTAAATCTTTGGGTATGGATGAGATTTTTCTACTAGCCATAGACATTTGGGATCCATGAGAATGCATGCCCATGCCCGCATAAGATCCGGGACATGGTCTCTACATCTGTTGGAAGAAATCAAACCAGTAGTAAGACTGTTTTATTTTCTTTCAACAGATGACCTATCTGTTGCAACAGATGAGTCATCTGTTGGAACAACTGTTATGATTTCATCCAACAGATAACCCATCTATTGCAACAGATGAGTTATCTATTGGAAGAAATCAAACTAGTAGCAAGACTGTTTTGATTCCTTCCAACAGATGACCCACCCATCTGTTGCAACAGATGAGTCATATGTTGGAAGAAATCAAACCAGTAGCAAGACTGTTTTGATTCCTTCCAACAGATGAGTTCATCTGTTGGAAGAACTGTTATGTTGTTCCCAACAGATGACTCATCTATTGCAACAACTTACCCATCTGTTGAATAAGTTGCAGTAAATGGGTAATCTGCAGAGATAAGTTGCAACAGATAGGTCATCTATTGCAACAGATGGGTAATCTGTTGCAAACAGATAGTTAATCTGTTGCAACAAATGATTTATCTGTTGCAATACTTGTTAACTTGAGTAAAATTATTTTATTTAAAAGAATAGTTACTGCATCATCAGGAGGGTTGAAGAGATCAAGGGGATTCAATCTTGAATTGTTCTTGGCAGACAATCACCTAAGTATCCTTGGATGAGAAACATCTTCCGAATATTCCTTAACTTGCTGCCGGAGGTAAGGAATGGCTTCAAATGCCCAAGCCTAAGAATGTAAACATGATGCAAATAGAAAATCAAAATAATTATTCAATAACATTACTAAATAAAACACTAAGGAACTAGGGGTGAAGTTTACCATGAAAGCCTAAGGAAAGCCGTATAAGTTGATTGTCTTTGGAGATAACTTTGTCAATAAATATTTGACAGTCAAGATATAGCTTTCATATCCCCATGGATAATTATTGAATGCCTCCAAATTCTGAGCAAGCACCGACAATTCAGGTTCTACGACTTTATTGGCGTCGCTGGCCCATAAAATGAAATGCACAAACCAAACTAAGCACAATGACTCCTTGTGCTTCTTCAAAAACTTTTTATTCTTGAGATCAATTTTCAACTGCCTGACTTTGTAACTAGGTCCAACAATGGCCAACAACTCATTTATTTTGTCTTTGCCTTTGTTGGTTTTGGTGGTTGTCTTGGTGGCTATCTTGGTTGGTGTCTTGTCTTTCTTTTTTGCCTTGGTTGATTTAGATGGCTTACTTGTCTTTGGCTTTCTTAAGGGTGTAACTGTGGGAAGAGGTTCAGATGGAGGATAGCATCTCAGTCCAGTCACTATGGTAAATTCTTTCATGTCAAAACAAACCGGCATGCCACTGCAGTTTATTCAAATCTCATCCATCTTCTTGTCCTTATCCTTCAATGTTTCATCATCATCACCCTTATACTTGATCCTGCGCTTGAGAAGACCATACGACATGGGCATTTGACAGTGCGCATTGTTATCCTCCGGCAGATCAAAAAAGTGTCCTAAACAGCTGGACTTAAAGTAATCCTCCAATTTTTCATCCCTCAATATCTTTCTAAATTCATTAAAACTTTTACCCATGACAGATTTAACTACAAAATCACCAGTCAAATCTGTAGGGTTATCTATAGGCATCTCAACTTCAAACTTGTCAATACTAAAAGTTTTGACAACATCATCATCAACATTATCATCAGTTCTTTCCTCTTCATCCTCTCTTTCATTTTCCTCTTCAGCATCCTCCTCACTTTTCTTTCCATCTTCTTTCTCATCTCATTTCTCACTTTCTTTATCCTCTTCATCATCACCTTCATCCTCATCTCCTTTATCACTTCTTCATCATCTCCATCTTCTTCCTCATTTTTATCTCCATCTTCCTCCTCTACAACTTCTTCCTCATCTCCCTCACCTTCCTTTTCTACATCAGCTCCTGATCTTTCAACTAATTCTCCTTCAATATCTTCTTCATTATCTCTTTCCACATCTTTATTTGTTTGTGAAAGGGTTTTTTCAGCAAGTTCTTCTAATGATGTATATAATTTAGCTTTTTTACTTGCTTAGTCAGATGTTGATTCACTTTCTTTTCTTTTGGGAACCATTTTATCTACAAACAAGAAAAAAAAAAGAGATTACAATTGATTTGTGCATCATTGAAAAAAGGGTAACAGTAAATTTAATAAATACAACGCAGTACAAAATAATTCCAACAGATTACCCATTTGTTGTAACAGATGAGTCATCTGTTGGAATAACTGTTATGATTTCATCCAACAGATGACCCATCTGTTGCAACAAATGAGTCATCTGTTGGAATAATTGTTATGCTTTTTCCAACAGATGAACCATCTGTTGCAACAGATGAGTCATCTGTTGGAAAAAATCAAACCAGTAGCAACATTTATCAATATTAACAATATTTTTACCACATAATACATATATCAACAATAACACCAACAACAATACCAATATTTATCAATACAAATACATCAACACCAATAACACCAATATTTACCAATACAACAACACCAACACAAACAAACCAACAACACAATACCACCAACACTAACACACACCAACAACATAAATATTTACCAACATTTACAAATATAACAACACAAATAAAACCAACAACACCAACATTTATCAATACACCAATACCAACAACATGAACATTTACCAATATTTACAAATGCAACACCACCAACACCACCAACACACACCCAACAATACCAACAAACATAAACACCAACAAACTCCAAGAAATAGAACAAACACCAACAAAACCAATAGTTATTTAAGTAAGCGTTCACTTAAACCAATAAAATCAACAATTGTTGGATTTGGTCACAATAAATGTCTCCAAAAAAAAAAATCAAAATTCAAGCTTCACTATTTTTACAACAATGTTCGAGAACAAAAACTACAACAATAACAAAAAATCATATTTCACTCAGAAAAGATACTACATTTACATCAACCACCATAGTAAGAGAAGAAATACCACAAATTAGGATTTCTTGTATTCTCATTTCATTTTTAAGCATCAAATACTAAAATTGTTAACCCATACTAGAAGAGAAGTTAACTCAAGTTCTTCTTTTTCTTCATAACTAAAAAGCCCTAATTTTTTTTGAAAAAGAAAAAAAAAGCCTTTATCTGTGAAGAGAGAGAAATTGACGGTTGAAAGTCAAGAAGAAACGATGAAGAACTCGAATTTGTCGTCGCCGAAGGTTGAAAGTCACTGGAGGATATTGTCGTGTCGATCTGTTGTCGATGAGTTCCAACAGTTGTTGGGCATTTGAGAGAGAGAGAGGGGTGAGACATTTGAGAGGAGAGAGAAGGGAGTTATGATATTTAAAATCTGATTTTGCTCTTTTGCTTTTTTATTTCTATTAAAAATAGTTGTGGATTGTTTTGTATTTTTTAAAAGATTAAGAAGTTTTAAAAATATTAATTGGATCCCCAATTAACTTAATCTGATTTTTAATTATCTTTGACTCTTAGACTTGGCCAAAAATACCAAAAGTTAAAACAAATTTTTTGGGAATCCTTTTGTTTAATTTTCTAGAGTAACTGTTCACAGTGAGAAAAAAAAAAGAGTTTGGTATATGTGTTAAATTAATCAGAAATAGTTTGATAAACATGAATTTCTGGGAAGTATCTTTTATCTTAAAAGGTTAATATTTTATTTCTGCTTTTGGAAAAAGTAGAACTTTATAGCTTCTTAAAAAGCTAATATTTTAGTATCTACTGCTCCTTCAAAGCAATTTTTTTTGCTTGATCAAACACCTCAAATTTAAGGAGAAAAAAGTAATTTTAGGACAATAAAAATGCCCAAGAATGAAGGTAAAGTATAATGATCTAGTTGTACAAGAACAAAGGTGGTACGTATTCTGAATTACAACAATAGAAGTATCAAGGTGCTAAGTCACGCTAGAAATCAATCTGAATTCATGTCAGCACAATCAACTATAGAGCCATTTATCGTGAGGAGATATATTGGAGGATCAATATATTTTTATGGAGAAGAAAAGATACATATATTGTTTAATTGTCTAGAGAAAACACATACACGACAAAGTCCCTAATTAAGAGGGGTTCTATGGAGATGTCAAAACACTTTTTCGAAAAATATTTCTCAAAATAACCTTATTTCTACAACTTGATCAAACAAACTGTACGGGGGGCATTTTTAAGGAATGCAATTTCCATGTTTTTCATCAAGAAAAGAAGATTTGTAAGGATGGCAACAAATTGGAGGTCAACCAAAACTCTTAGGGTTCGTTTGGTAGAGCGTGTTGAAAAAGTTAATGCATGTATTAGTTTGATGTATTGCTAGTACCTTGTTTGGTACATTTTTTCAGTCTATGTATAATATAACACTCTATTGTGTATTGAGGTGTGTATTATCAATACCATCATTTTTCATGTATTAGTAATACAAAGAATTTCAACACATGCATTAGCTTCATTAATGACATAATTACCCCTCAAATCCCTTCAAAATATTTCCCAATTCCTTTTCTATCTCTATCTGTGGAATATCACAGGTATTTGAAATGGCTGAGTTCAACTAAGAAGCAAACCCCATCTCTATGTGTGTTGGTGAAGAGTTCAAAGTCACACTATTGTCTTGTTCTTAATTACAGATTTAAATATAGGTTTAATATTTGAAAGCATAATTTGATAGTGTCTTGATAAATGAGAGGAGATTTTTTTTTTATATACGTTGAACCCAAAAGGAGGTTCCAGTCCAAGAAAAACACGAAGATTGATTAGATTCAATTTTCTTCGAGAAATCTGAAGCAATGCTAATAGGTAAGAGAACTACTCTGTTGCAAAAAAGTATACCAAGTTAAAGGAGAAAATCAAACAAAAGGAGACTCTCAAGTCTCCTTTTAAATATTGGTGTCTCTTGACCAAGCTTAAGGGTCAAAGCCAATTAAAAAACTGATTAAGTTAATTGGGGATCAAATTAATATTTTTAAAATTTGTTAATCTTTTTTAAAATACAAATCAACCCACATTTATTAAATATGTAATAAACCCAATCATTATTCACCCATGTCAACAGTTTTCAAAAATAAATAAATCTTACTTTCTCTTCAAACGTTTCTCCTCTCTCAACTCACTCTCTCCACTCTCTTCCCAACAAAACTCCAAATCTCGACCCAACAGATCACCGGCGTCAATATCTCCAGCGACTTTCAACCTCTGGAGACCCAGATTCGACTTCTTCATCCTTTTTTTTCCCTTGTAGCCGTCATTTTCTCTCTCTTTATAGGTAAAGACTTCTCTTTTTTTTTTGGTATTCAAAATATTAGGGTTTTTTAGTTAATGAAGAAAAAGAAGAACTTTAGTTGTATTCTCTTCAAGTATGGATTAACAATTTTGAGATATAATGCTCAAAAAAGAAAGAAGAAACCGAGAAAACCCTAATTTGTGGTATTTGTTCTCTTAATATGGTGGTTGATGTAAATGTGGTATTTTTTCTAAGTGAAATATAATTTTTTTTGTTATTGTTGTTCTTGTTATCGAAAATTATTGTAAAAATAGTAAAACTTGAATTTTGACTTTTATCGAAAATATTTGTTGTGACAATTTTGTCTTGTTGTTTGTGTTGTTGTATTGAATCACTTCACTTGGTGTTTGTTGGTGTTATTGGTGGGTGTTGTTGGTTCCTTAGTTTTATTTTGTTGGTGTTTTTGTTGGTGTTCTCGGTGCCCTAGTTTTGTTTTGTTAGGTGTTGTTGTTGGTATTCTTGGTGCCCTAGTTTTATTTTGTTGGTGGTGTTCTTGGTGTCCTAGTTTTGTTTTATTGGTGTTCTGGTTGGTTTTGTTGGTGTTCTTGGTTTTGTTGGTGTTGGTGGTGGTAGTGGTGTATTGGTAAAAACATTGGTATTGTTCAAGAGGTGTTATAGCTTGTTGGTGGTGGTGTTGTTGTTTGTGTTCTTGGTGCACTAGTTTTATTTTGTTGTTGTTCTTGGTTTTGTTGGTGGTGGTGGTGGTGGTGGTGTATTGGTAAAAATATTGGTGTTGTTCAAAAGGTGTTATAGCTTGTTGTTGGTGTTATTGGTGGTGGTGTTCTTAGTGTAATATAGTTTGTTGGTGGTGGTGTTCTGAGAAAATTGAACAAAAGGTGGTGGTGTTCTTGTTTATATATGTGCATAGTAAAAATATTGCCCAACAGATGTGTAATATGTTGCAACAGAATAAGAATCTGTTGGAATATACTAAGCATTTGTTGGAAACAACTATACCATCTGTTGGTTTATTGTAAAAATATTTCCAACAGATAACTCATTTGTTGCAACAGATGCGTCATCTGTTGGAAGAAATCAAACCAGTAGCAAGACTGTTTTGATTTCTTCCAACAGATGACTCATCTGTTGGACGAAATTATAATAGTTCTTCCAACAGATGCCCATCTGATACAGAAAGCAAAAGATTAGCAAAACTGATTCGATTTCTTCCAACAGATGAGTCATTTGTTTCAACAAATGAGTCATCTGTTGCAACAAATGAGTCATTTGTTGCAACAGATGAGTCATCTGCTGCAACGGATGGGTCATCTATTGCAAATATTTTGTACTGTGTTGTATTTATTAAATTTACTGTTATCCTTTTTTTTAATGATGCACAAATCAATTGTAATTTTTTTATTTTCCACTGGTTTGTAAATAAAGTGACTCCCAAAAGAAAAAAAGTGGATCAACTTTTGACAAAGCAAGTAAAAAAGCTAAATTACGAACTTATTTAAATTGTATTCTTATATCAGTATGTTGATGAAATTCTTTACCTCATGCGGGAGAAGTATCTCAAATTCACTAAGTACTATGATCTCGAGGATAAGATCTTGGACTTCAACTTCTACAATAACTTTTTAAGTAGGTACAACAAATTCAGCGAAGTAGCGACAACTCTTGGTGGCAGAAAAACTGAGGAGTTACTTGCTGAGTTTGAATGGGATGAGGACATGCTTGATTACTATAGAGGGAAAAGGCCATATCCGGGTGCCATGGATTGGACAGGGGCAAAGAGGATTCTCGTAGTCATGAACTTGGAGAAAAAACATTTTGTGACTGTTGTGATGAATCACTAAACAGTCATGAATCACTTACCAGAAAAGCTGCTCAACGAACGATGAGTTTTTAAAGGTCGAAAATAGAACCTTCCCAAGAATGAGATTGGTACCGCTTGCGGGTCTTACTCACTTGCATTCATCGAGCTTTTAATAATCGACACTTATATGACAACTTCTAAGATTCTATTGAACGATAATGTAGTTTCAAGAATGCAAGAGGTTTGGGCTGCTGGGATAGCCTGTAAGAGTTTGGAGCCCTGATGTGGGTTGTAATTTCTATCATATCTGTATAATTTCTAGACAACATAACAAATTTTTATTTCTAGTATCTTTAGTAATTTTGATTGACAATATTTTATGTTTGATAAATGTCAAGTTTTTTCTATCATGAATTATATGTTTTACTTAGATTTGAAAATTTTTAGATTATTAAGTTCAAATGTTACAACAGATGCATTATCTGTTGCAGTAGATGAATCATCTGTTGGTAGTAATGCATCTGTTACAACAGATAAGTTGATCTGTTGTAGCAGATGCCACATCTGTTGGAAATGATCAAACAGATATGCCCATCTGTTGCAGCAGATGTTGAATATGTTTGAATGTTTCCAACAGACACTACATATGTTGCAATAGATGACTCATCTGTTGCAATATATGATGCATCTGTTGGAAATAATCAAACATATATGTTCATCTGTTGTAACGGATGAGTCATTTATTGAAAATAATCAAAACGATCTACACACCTGTTGCAACAGATGAGTCATCTGCTGCAACAGATGTCTAATATATTTGATTATTTTCAACAGACACTACATATGTTACAACAGATTAGTTGCAACAGATGATGCATCTGTTGGAAATAATCAAACAGATATGCTCGTCTGTTGCAATAGGTTTGTTATATGTTGCAACATATGTAGACATCTGTTGGAAATAATTAAACAGATCTTGACATTTGTTGCAACAGATGAGTCATCTGTTGCAACAACTAAGTTATCTGTTGAAAATAATCAAATAGATATACCCATCTGTTGCAGCAGGTTAATAATTTGTTGCAATAAATTTATACACTTAGTTGAACATGTAATTGCTATGAAATTCATTGAGATTGTAATTGAACTTGTTAATTAAAATCTACTTATAGTTAAATAACCTTTTTTTACTACCAATCATGATCCAGTGAAGCAATTCACATCAAATTAGTCGATTGATCACTCTGTCTGGGACGAATACATTTAGTTGAACATGTAATTGCTATTAAATTTATTGAGATTGTAATTGAAATCTAGTTATAGTTAAATAACCCTTTTTACTACCAATCATGATTTAATGAAGCAATTCACATCAAATTAGTCGATTGATCACTCTGTCTATGAGGAATACACTTAGTTAAACATGTAATTGCTATGAAATTCATTGATATTGTAATTGAACTTGTTAATTGAAATCTAATTATAGTTAAATAACCCTTTTTACTACCAATCATGATTTAATGAATCAATTCACATCAAATTAGTTGATTGATCACTTTGTCTAGGACGAATACACTTAGTTGAACATGTAATTGCTATGAAATTCATTGAGATTGTAATTGAACTTGTTAATTGAAATCTAATTATAGTTAAATAACCGTGTTATACTACCAATCATGATTCAATGAAGCAATTCACATCAAATTAGTCGATTGATCACTCTGTCTAGGACGAATACACTTAGTTGAACATGTAATTGATATGAAATTCATTGAGATTGTAATTGAACTTGTTAATGGAAAGCTAATTATAGTTAAATAACCTCTTTTTTTTTCCTATCAATCATGATTCAATGAATCAATTCACATCAAACATATGTAGAGTATAATTGAAATAATCAAATATATAATTTATCTATTGCATCAGATGTGTATATCTGTTTGTATATTTTCAACAGATGACTCATTTATTGCAATAAATGACTATTCTGTTGCAACAGGTGTAGAGTCTTGGAAATGATCAAACATATAAGACATCTATTGCAACGGATATACAGATCTGTTTTACTATGTCCAACAAATGGGTCATCTGTTGGAACAAATAACTAATCTGTTGCAACAGATATATAGTTTGTTGGAGATGATCAAACATATTAGACATCCGTTGTAACAAATATTTAAACCTATTGCAACATATGTGTATATTTGTTTGATTATTTCCAACAGATGAGTCATTTGTTGCAACATATTTAGAGTCTAGAGTTTGTTGGAAGCAATCAAACTTATTACACATCTTCTGCAACAGATGACTAATCTGTTGCAACAGATGACTAATCTGTTGCAACAGATGTCTATATTTGTTGCTACAAATGTGAATATTTGTTTGATAATGTTCAACAGATGATACATCTGGTGCAACAAATGACTAATCTGTTGCAACATATTTTATTATTTAAACTAATTTTCCATCTGTTGCAACAGAATAAGAACCCACACATACAACAGTTGTTGGATCATAAACAAAAATATATTTTATACAATAAATAACATACATTACATCACCAACTAAACTAAAATGAGTTAAAATTATCAAGTCCACAAAACCAACAACAAGACTAATTACTATTACAATAATTATGGAGCATTTTGATCCGGACATGTAGTTTTTTTGTGGCCAATCGTCTTACATATGGAGCACTTATTTTTTCTCGTTGGAAATGATTCTTCGACTCCACGCCTCCTCTTCTTAGCCCTTCTTCCCGGTTTGCTTGGGTCAACATATGGAGGAGGTATTTCTCTCTGTAAAATCTCCAAAGGAATAATCCACGAATCTTCGGGAGGTACCGAATTAATTTCCTCATAATATGCAATTATGCACTTTTCCACAATTGCTGATGATTAAGTTCACAAAATCATCATTCAATACATCTCTTTGGACTGTCATCGCTATCGTCTCTAACATGACACCATCCTTCCAATGACAAATAAATCGATTGTTCTTCTCGATTCATTCACCATGACAATCAACACCTATTGTTATTGAATCCTCCATTAATGGTACCTAAAGAAATTTATTTTAAATCGCTATCGTCTCCAACATGACACCATCTTTCCAATGCCAAATAAATCGATTGTTCTTCTCAATTCATTCACCATGACAATCAACACCTATTGTTATTGAATCCTCCATTAATGGTACCTAAATAAATTTATTTTAAAAAATTAATAATGATAGTAATTTGAGTGGCTATGTACAATAAAAAAATTAAATGCACTATCATTGTCCCAACACATAAGCATCTGCTGCAACAGATAACTCATCTATTGCAGCAGATGACCTATCTGTTGGGTGCATGTTCAGAATCAGTAGCTCAATCCAATAAGTAAGTCATTTGCTGCAATAAATGAGTTATCTGTTGCAACATATGACTTATCTGTTACAGCAGATGCTCTATCTGTTGGATTGAGCTTCTGAATCTGAACCAACTTTGCCAGCTGATGTAAGATGAATCCAACAGATGGGTCATCTGTTGCAACAGATCACTCATCTGTTGCAACAGATCACTCATCTGTTGCAGCAGATGACCTACCTGTTGGATTGAGCTACTGGTTCTAAATATGCACCCAACAGATAGGTCATCTGCTGCAACAGATGACTTAGCTGTTGGATTGAGCTGCTGTAACATGAATCCAACAGGTAGGTCATCTGCTGCAACAACTAGGTCATCTGTTGCAACAGATGAGTCATTTGTTGCAACGGATGACTTACCTGTTGGAACTAATTTAACAGTAGTGGAAACAATCCAACAGTTGTTGTAAATAAATACAACAGCTGTTAGATACGTTACAGAAAATTATTGAAAAAATAGCAGATATACCCAGATGAAAGATTGAACTAAAAATCATTAATTTTACTTACCAAAATCACCTATAAATAATACCCAGTTATATACGAATAAAATTTGATCCAAAATTTCAAGCAAGAAGAAGAGGTAGTAGCAGCCACAACAACAACAACAATGGCGAAGAAGAAGAAGAAGCAGTAGCAGCAGCAATAACCACAACAATGACGAGAAGAAAAGGAAGAACAACAACAAGAACAAGAAGAAGAAAAAGAAGAGAAGTAGTAGTAGAAGAAGCAGCAGCAACAGGCGATGGAGAGAAAAAAAATGCGAGGAGAGAGAATAGAGAAGAGGCCAATTATTTTTCCTCCCTTTTTAGTTAATTAGAGTTTTATAAGTTGGGCCAAAGTGTAAAAAAAAAACTTGAGTGCAACTCCCACACATGAGTCAAACTTCCTTAATCCTTAATCTAATATTTGTCACCTATACTCAATAATTAAAACTTGAGTCACCAAAATTTTATTTTGAAACTTTTATGTCACCCTTAATTCATTGTCCCAAGTTAAAGAGTGTGAAGGATATTTTTGTAAATAAATATTTTTTAATAAAAATTATGCAAGGTATGTTATTCTAAGATATCAAACCAAACAATGTATAAAAATAATGTCAGCATAACTAATACCAACATTACTAATACAAACTATTCAACATTATGCTTATAGACTCTACGAAACAACCCCTTATAATCAAAGCTATTAAAACATCAGACCACCTGATTATTTCTCCAATAGTTCAAACAAACTAGCCTCAAGGAGTATTTAGTAGTCGAAGAGTGAGTAAAAAATCTAAAAGAAATCAAGATTTGAGTATCACTAGATGCAACACAAGGTGATCAATGTCTTTTCAGATGTCTATACTTTGATGAATCGAGTTATTTGATATTTGTGTCGATAATAAAAGCAAAACATTTGATATTATTTGAGAATGCACTTCCATTCTATCTGGCACTAAAATATACTGTAATGTGGGAAATTGAATCCTCACCAACAAGGTGAGAGTTCAGGTAACTAACCAACTAAGCTACTAAGATTTTCCTCAAAGTGTGTGATGCCAATACCAAATCAAGAGAGAAAATATAATTGACAAGAAAAGTGTTTTTTGTTCCGTTTATTGTGGGTTGGGATTTTTTAGAAAAGTTTCAACACACTATTCGTAATTCAATTTGTTCGCGAGTTTCGTTGATCAAGGAGTTGATAGCAAAGATCGGTCTCGGTGTGGATACACATAGAGTATTCATACTATCGAAGAAATTCTGAGCTACGACTATCGTCACCAGGTTTGTCTTGAAACCTCTTCTGTTATATGGTAATAAATTTTAAATGTAAATAGATCTGTCTAGGTTGTTTTTTGTATTCCGCTGCGTGTTACGAACACCCTGCAACCCTACAAGAAGATATTGAGTTAATATATGTCCTTATTAAGCTTTTTTTTCACAATTAGCATGCCTCTAAACTATTCGTAGACATATTTGAAAAAGTTAATGTGTTTTAATTGAAGCAAGCGCTCGAGCATGCATTGTTCATAAAAACTTATAAAATTTTTTAGACGATGAGTTCTCATATTGTAAATTTCTTTAGATTTCTGAGAAAGGCTCATAGACACAGTTGGGTTATTATCAATCCCCAAATTACTCGTGCAGAATAAGAAATTAGTGTTCAGACATTATAATAGAAATGCCTTAATAAGACAGAATACAAGAATATTAGAACCTTAAATTATGTGGCACGATAAAAATATTATCCAGTTCATCGAGTTGGGGTCTAACTCGTGCTTATCAAGTGGTGACTAACAGAAAAGAGTGTCAAAATCTAATGATACCACCCAAAATACAAATGTTTTGAACATAGAAATGCTTCGATGATGAAGTTTCAAAATTTGTTTTAAATATTTTAATGCGCTTTCAAAATATGTTGTTTGTATTCATGTTTTTCTTTCAAAATAGGTTTGGTGTCTTTTGGACTATGAACCAAATTTAGATCAATAAAATTTAACTTATAGAATTACTGGTGAAATAAAATATTTCTATGAACCAATAATTCTTATTGTAAGCTAGAGAATTTATCAATCACATTTTGACCGTAATTTTGTTGTTCAATGCGATTTTGTGCTAATAGGCCATACGCATTCCTGGTATTCATGAGAGCTCTAGAGATTAGGCCAAAAATCTCATAGGAACGGCCCCATTCCACTTCTTACATAGGTGAATTCATCAAGTGTATACTGCTTTTAAATACACCATCCATAAGGACTGTGAATTCATTAAGAGTTAATAACTCATCCCTCAGTTTTAGTAGTAGTTCAAACACTCTCAGTTAGTGCGCGGTGTCAACATCGACCTGTTATTACCCATATGAACCTACTTCATGGGATCTCCAATCACATAGGTTGGATTACAATCTTTATTGACAATCATATTGGCCTTAACCCCATCTCTTTTGAGGTTTGAAGAGTTAATTTTCTTCCCACAGGTTTAGTCAGTGAATCGGCCGAATTCAATTCTGACTTCACATAGTCAATGAAAATTATTCCATCTTTCAACAATTGCTTAATGACGTCATGTCTCAATTTCATGTGTCTACTCTTATAATTATAAGATTTATTTTTCGCAATAGCAATTGCGGCTTGACAATCATAATGAATAGACACAGGAGACGACAGATCATCCTTCATTAAAGGGATATTTGCTTAGAAATAAAGATGATGTATTTGATGCTTTTATTACTTATAAAAATGAAGTTGAAAATCAGCTTAATAGAAAATCAAGAGAATAAGATCTGATAGAGGTGGAGAATATTTATCTTTAAATGCCTTTTGTGAAAAAAAGGTATTATTCATGAAGTAACACCTCCTTATTCACTCGAGTCTAAAGGTGTAGTTGAAAGGAAAAATAGGACTTTAAAAGAAATGATGAACTCCTTGTTAATTGGTTCGAATGCACCTGATAATTTGTGGGATGAAGCTATTTTATCTGCATGTCACTTGCAAAATAGAATTCCTCATAAAAGAACTGGCAAAACTCCTTATGAACTATGGAAAGGTTATAAACCTAATTTGAAATATTTAGAAGTGTGGGGTTGCTTTGATAAAGTTCTTTTGCCTAAACCTAAAAATAGGAAAATAGGTTCTAGAAATGTTGATTGTATGCTTATAGTATATGCTGAATATAGTGCTGCATATAGATTTCTTATTTTGAAAAGTGATATGCTTGATAGCAATATCATTATTGAGACTAAAAATGTTGAATTCTTTGAACATATTTTTCCACTATGTGATAAAGTTTCTCATGCACCTGTTGAAAGAGAAAATGAGTCTAAATTTAATATTGAGGAATTGAGATGGAGTAAAAGGTCTAGAAAAGAATATTTTTCTGATGGAAATGATTTTAGAACTTTTCTTGTCGATAGTGAACCATTAAATTATTTTGAAGCTATATCTTCTTCTGATGCTAAATTTTGGAAAGAGACAATAAAAATTGAAATTGATTCAATCATGAAAAATAATACATGAATTTTAACTGATTTACCTCCTGGTGCAAAACCTATTGGTTGTAAGTAGATTTTCAAAAAGAAACTTAATCCTGATGGATCTATAGCTAAATATAAAGCTCGGTTAGTAGCAAAAAGATTTTCTCAAAAGCAAAACATTGATTATTCTGATACATTTGCACCAGTGACTAGAATTTCTTCTATTCGAATATTAATTGTCTTGGCATCAATTCATAAACTTTTTATTCATCAAATAGATGTAAAAAAAAACTTTCTTAAATGGTGATTTAGAAGAAGAAATTATATGGTTCAACCTGAAGGATGTATTATTCCCGGACAAGAAAATAAAGTTTGTAAATTAATTAAATCTCTTTATGGCCTTAAACAAGCTCCTAAATAGTGGCATGAAAAATTTGATCAAGTCTTAGTGAAAGATATTTTTTTATCTGTTGAAGTGAAAAAATGTGTGTATACTAAAGTGGTAGACAATGATTATGTGATAATATACTTATATGTTGATGACATGTTTATATTTTGTACAAGTTTAAATATTGTGAAAAATACCAAATTATTTTTGTCTACTAAATTTGATATGAAAGATCTGGGTGAAGTGAATATGCTAGTGGGAGTTACAGTTATAAGGAGTGAAGATGGTATAATGTTGTCACAAGAACATTATGTGGAAAGGCTTATTAAGAAGTTTGAATGTTGGGAGGTAACTCCTACAGCCACTCCTTATGATGCTAACTCTCAATTGAAAAAGAATAATGGTGACCCCGTTGCTCAGCCTAAATATGCACAGATTATTGGGAGTCTGATGCATTTGATGAATTTTACTAGGCCTGATATAGCCTATGCAGTGTGTAGACTGAGTAGATATACTCATAATCCCAATAAAGAGCATTGGACTGCAATAGTGAAACTGATGAAATATTTGAGAGGAACTATGAATTATGGTATCCTGTATAGTGGATTTCCTTATACTTTAGAAGGGTATTGTGACACAAACTGAATATCTGATTCAGATGAAACGAAATCTACTAGTGGCTATGTGTTCATCCTTGGTGGGAGTGCAATATTGTGGAGATTAGCTAAGCAGACGACCATTGCTAGATCAACTATGGAGTCAGAGTTTGTAACTCTGGAGCTAGCTGGTTCTGAGGTTGAATGGATAAGAAATTTCTTAGCAAATATCCCTTGAATGAAGGATGATCTGTTGTCTCCTGTGTCTATTCATTGTGATTGTCAAGCCGTAATTGCTACTGTGAAAAATAAATCTTATAATTGTAAGAGTAGACACATGAAATTGAGACATGACGTCATTAATCAATTGCTGAAAGATGGAATAATTTTCATTGACTATGTGAAGTCAGAATTGAATTCGGCCAATTCACTTACTAAACCTGTGGGAAGAAAATTAACTCTTCAAACCTCAAAAGAGATGGGGCTAAGGCCAATATGATTGTCAATAAAGATGGTAATCCAACTCATGTGATTGGAGATCCCATGAAGTAGGTTCATATGGGTAATAACAAGTCGATGTTAATACTGCGCACTAACTGAGAGTGCTTGAACTACTACTAAAACTGAGGGATGAGTTATTAACTCTTAATGAATTCATAGTCCTTATGAATGGTGTATTTAAAAGCAGTATACACTTGATGAATTCACCTATGTAAGAAGTGGAATGGGGCCGTTCCTATGAGATTTTTGGCCTAATCTCTAGAGCTCTCATGAATACCAGGCATGTGTATGGCCTATTGGCGTAAAATCGCGTTGAACAGCAAAATTAAGATCAAAATGTGATTGATAAATTCTCTAGCTTATAATAAAAATTATTGATTCATAGAAATATTTTATTTCACCAGTAATTTTATAAGTTAAATTTTATTGATCTAAGTTTGATTCATAGTCCAAAAGAAACCAAACTTATTGCACTTAGATCATGCTAATCCAGCAAATTTATACTCTCTTCCATAAATTCTTTTAAAATATGTGAGGATTGTAGGCAAAATGTTATTTTAAAAGAATTAATTATTATTGTGTTGTCTTCAAATGAAAGAATTTGTGACACTTGTCACAATACTTTATTTTTTCGGCAAGTGTCCATTTATGTGTCAACTTTTCAGGACTCTTTGGACAAGTGTAGTGGAAAATTCAGCCTATAAATACTCCACAAATTTCCATTAAACAACATTAACATATATCATTTATCTCTCCCTCTCTATTCATGATTTTCCTCCTCTTTTTTTGTCTTAGTTTTCTTTAAATTAATATTATAATGTTCTTTTAGTTCCCCTACTAAATTTGCTGGCATTAGTATTAGTAATTTTGGTGATTTTGGTGATTCCTGTATCTTCTAATAAATTAGGAAAGAATTAAAGACTTGTTTAATTCTGGAAAAATATTTTACACTGTTAAAATAGTTTTTTATGACAGTGCTTAGCACATTTTAAGTATTTATATAATTTATATACTACTTAAAATATTATAGTAGTGATATTTATTTATTTATCTTTCAGTATTATTATTGTCATATTAATATTATTATTGGAGTTTTTAACATTGTTCCCAACACTTATTTCAACGTAGGTACAAGGTTTGACTATGAGCACGTTAAAAGTAAGGATATACCCTGACTTCAACAAGTGTTGGTGGTTTGTTTTAGGAACCCTTTGGGGCTACACTGGAATTGTTGTAGCCAGAAAGCCTTTGTCCCTATGCAATCAGCCAGTAATTCCTTGCTAGAAGCTTCATAGACAACATTAGTTGGGTTATATTTTTCATATATCTATTAAGTTTGACACAAAATAAGAATGACGTTATTTTGAGTGAGTGATTCAATTTTATAAAAAAAAGATCAATTTTTAAATTTATTCATTATTTTATCATACTACGTCATATATTTCTTTAAGAACTACATCGGGTTGCAAGTGTTTCATATTTAAGAAATAGAAACGCTAAGGTTTGCTCAGTCAAGTTAAGACAGAGAGTGTCGATAGTAACTCTGCCAAAAGTCATATCTTGACAATTTGTGTAAAGATTCCAAATAAATAAAAGATGGTTTGAAGCATGTCATGGCAGTCCATGCTTCTTGGGAAATTTTTCTAGTTTAAGAAAAAGACTTCCTAAACAAAAACAAAAAAAGGAAATGACTAGTTTCAACCTTAGAACTAAAGGAACATTACTAACATGAATCAAAATTTCAAAATTCTCCACGGTGGAAGAATAATATACTCGAAGAGTCTGCCTAGGCAGTAACTTTATCAATCGATTTTCAAATCATTATAATTGTTTATCAAACAATTCCTATGTAACGATTCCCACGTTGGAATCGTCATTGAAGGACACAAGTAAGAAAACATAGAAAGAGAAAAAGGAAATAAAAGATAAATTCAGATTTTCATTCAAAGATATCTCCCAAAATACAAATACAAGGTATTTAACAAGACCTAAAATAATCTAACAGATCTGACACGTGGCAACTACAACAGTGACAAACTTTAGGGACTAAAAAGTAAATAAAAAGGATCCACATGATAATAGACAAACCTAGAACACCGAAAACATATAGCGAAAATGAAATAGAAATATCTAATTAATTAAAGCTTTTATTTTCTACCCCAATCCAAACCTTCCTCAATTGTTACATTCCATTCCCCTTCAAAGAACCTTGTCCTCAAGGTTGGGCATGGAAAATTGGGATAGAAGTTGTTGAAGTCACCTCTAGGACTAAAGATGAAAATATTTCTTTTACCGTCATTTTTGTCCAATGTATATACAGTAGATGAAACGACACTACTACTGAAGTTTGTAAATGAACTGAACTCCTACAGCTTTTGATAAAAAATAGTTGCCATGTTTTTGCCAAATCATTCATCAAGAAAATTAAATTTCTAGGGGATTTCCATCACTCCACTTTACATCTGACAAAGTAAGCACTTAGCAAAACATTTGCAGTAGAATTATACTTCTCTTGTATGCCAATTGGGTCAATGAGTTGAGGAGGTGCAACATTTGTTTCCAACTTCTCTAATGCAAAGGAGTGTGGGACAGATCTGTCCTTGTCAGAACCAAATACAAAATCGCAGAGAAACTTTGAACATTGAACCTGCTCATCAAAGACTTCTTTGTATCACAATTTATATGTCCTTGCTCCATCTTATTCTGAACGTTTTTAGTGGTTCTCTAACACTCTGGAGAAAGCTTTTTGCAGTATCCACACCAAAGAGTGAAAAGCTCCGCTATCCATATATCTTTGCTCTTTAGCACCTTCCCAATAAAATTTCGAAGTTCAACTCTATTAACTTAGGACTCTCAATAGATCCTCCTGATTCTTTTTCATGTACTTTCTCCTTTAGCAGAGCCTTGAACTGTTACAATGTGAATTCAACAATTGATTTTACTTCACATACTTCTTGATAAGCAAGTAGGGGTTTTCTAGGTGCTAACACCAGCTCAACGTTGTGATAAGTCAAGTTCATCATCTTAACACCAAAGAGACTATCCATTTGGTCCATGAAATCCGTGGAAACTATCTTATGGCCATCCCCACTACTCAACATGTGAAGAAATGTATACCAGTTTGATTGTTCATTAGCCCATAGTAACTGGTCTATCTTCCGCATCCTCTCAAACAAGATAGGAACTGATACGTGATTTCAAAATTTATCCAATCCAAAGCAAAAAGGGTTAAAATGCATAATTTTTTTAGAAAGAACAGGTATTCCTTTCTTCTTAATTGCTCGAGTAATAACACTATCAAAAGTCTTTTCATACTTGTTATTGAAATTTGAAGCTAGCAATTCTCCTCCAAAACCAGCCCACATCATTTACTCCTACAATTAAGTTTCTTTTAATATAGATAATTTGCTTACCAACTTCAATAGGTGCAGTACTTTGATCATTTGAAGAAGTATCAGAGAAGTCTTTATTAGCAGATGTACTTTCATTATTATGCCTTTTTATCTGGCTTTTCACTCTTGTCACTGCATCATACTTAGCAAACAATCTCATAGATGAAGCGTCTTTGTCAAGGTTGCAACTTGTATATCCCTGGTAGGCATCAATATGATTCTCATGGAAGTAAGCATGGCTAAGCATCCCAATGTGATCTAAAAACGGTCATACTATTTTTCATCAATCAGCAGAGGTTCAATGATGACATAAATGTCGTGTACATACGGACGAAAAGATATTTTCTCCTCAGTCTCCTTTCGCTTGAGCTTGACTTTAATTACAACTTCGTTTAGATTCACCACACTATCGTTGAATCTCTTGTAAGCAATTACCAAAAGCTGTTCAGTTTTGTTCAATCCTTCTCGCCAGGTTTTCTCAATCGCACCATAAAATTTACTTCGTAGCTCAGATAACTTAGGTTCAGCTAAAACAAAATTATCATACTTGAGTCTACTTTGAGCTTTCATACAAACACCATCAATTAATGTTATTATAGTAGAAGAAAATCCAACTTTCTCTCTGTAACATTTATGAAGCACCTGGTCTTTATTGCAATTAGAAAATGCAAGGAATGAATTTTGTAACTCCCAAAATTCAGCACCCAGTATTGGCGTGGATGCTGGCAAATCAGTTTTATACTAACAAGGAAATTTATAGATCCCGTGTCCTCCATTGTTTTCTGAAGCTTTAGCATCTTCAACTTCTGTTTCAGTTGGTGCTACTCTATCCAACATTGAGTGCTTTTCATTTAGCATTTCAGCATTATCTGTTACAAGAATTTTATCGAACATCTGATCTTCCTTCACTTTTCTTTCCTTCACATCTTCATCACTAACTTTCTTGTGCCCATAATCACCCTGAACAACTGGTCCTCTAATGAATTTCCTTCATTCTTATCTTCAAATGCTACTACACCTCCATCACCATCGATATAGACCAAATGAGCCTCATAGTCACTACAAATTAGTGTGTAAATGCTCTCCCATTCATGGATAGCAGCAAGGGCAATAGAGACACCTCCACTACTTCCCAAATCTTCTTCGACCTCCAGCGACTCATTCCCAACACTATCATTCCATTGCTTATCCGTCACGCAGATTTCCTCCCTCGGAGAAATTTTATCGAACACCTGGACCTTGCTTTCTCCCTTTCCTTCCACAACTAAATGTTGGTCCTCTTTCAGTATTTCCCTGTCAACAGAAAACTTAGTCGCCCATTCACCATTGCTAACTAGTAAATGAACTCGCCTGTCACTTTTTCTTCTTGAAAGCTTGGTAGTAGCAGATTGTCGACCAAGCTCGTATTTGTGCTTCTTCCTCCAAGCTCTTTTCTTGCCACCGATGGCACCTCTTTTGTGCTTAGAGTATCGAGAGAGTAGAGAAAATGTTGTGAGATCAGAGTTCCTTGATTTGGGGGCTCGGGTTTCGAAAGAAACATTACCATAGGAATCCATCACAGAAGGAAAACAAACTGAATGAATCACATTCCCTGGAGTTGCTTCGTTGGTTTCAAAGTTGCCATAACTCGACTTCAACAAGTTTTCTAATATCGACGCATTCATCGACACCACTGAATCATCACCACATTGAACCAAATAAAAATCCGGATTAGTACTGTCAACCTGATACGAGTAAGGATGTGGATATCCATGCCAATACTCATAGCCATATGAATTTGGTAAACCATAAAAATGGAAATCAGCCATGGCTGCGGTAGCCAAGACTTATGGTGGTTGATGTAACCCCGGTTGAACATGGTTGCGGAATTGGGGCCGAGAATCGTCGGCTCTGATACCATTTGTAACGATTCTCACGTTGGAATCGCCATTGAAGGACACAAGTAAGAAAACATAGAAAGAGAAAAAGGAAATAAAAGATAAATTCAGATTTTCATTCAAAGATATCTCCCAAAATGCAAATACAAGGTATTTAACAAGACCTAAAATAATCTAACAGACCTGACACGTGGCAACTACAACAGTGACAAACTTTAGGGACTAAAAAGTAAATAAAAAGGACCCACATGATAATAGACAAACCTAGAACACCGAAAACATATAGCGAAAATGAAATAGGAATATCTAATTAATTAAGCTTCTATTTTCCACCCCAATCCAAACCTTCCTCAATTGTTACATCCTACCGTTCAATTCAATCAGCAAGATGGCGCTGCGTGCACTTATATCACAGCGTAACAATTGGAATTTCCAGATCTGCATTTTCGAAAAGATGGTAAGAAATATAATGAACTGAGAACTTAGTAAAATGATGAATTCACTAGTCCAACCAACAAATTAACCAATGAATGCAAGAAAAGAAAAGATTAAACAGTATAATGCAAGATAAAAAGATTGAAATTAGCCACGCAATAACTGTTTACCTAATCATATGACTTCAAGATCAGAATTTTAGATTTGTCCCTTCACTCCATTGGACAAAATTATTACTGTGTTCGACCTACTTATACCTAGAAGACAAGTTATATCGGCTACTTCCTTGAGCAAGCAACTCATGTAGCATGAAGAATGTCCATTCCTAAGAATAAGAAAGTAGAACGTCCAAATCTTGTCTCTGTCCACAAAAAAAAAAAAGGAACGTCTAAATCTTGTCAACTCAACATATTTCACCCTTGTGTTGTCAAGTAGGGGATTATCCAAACCAAATGAATCTGCAAAAAGTATGATCCTAGTCCAGGAAAAAGATTCATCATAACCGATATTCACAACACTAGAAACAATGTTAATCGACAGCAGCAACTATCCATCTCAGTGAACCCTTTGAAGGGTAGAGCAATGAAACAAGATATGTGAGTTGCATACAAGCTACCCAGAAAGATCAACTTACTGGGTATGGGGGACGAGAAGGGATGGGTCGTTTTCAGTAAAGTCATATTATCCAAAGCTCTTGGTGAAAGATGAATCAGATTCCGCACTTACTGGTTTGATTTCCTTGGGTACCAAGAAAGATGTGGTGTTTTTACGTGACGGCAGAGAGGGAGCATTGACAGCTGAGAACTTGAAGAAGAAAAAAGGCGGACTACATATGTAAACTGGTGCTTCATGTGCAAATGTTCAAGTGAAGATGTAGACCTCCTCCTCTTACTTTGTTTAGTGGTGACTCGCCTGTGGTATGAGATATTGAGATGGTTATGACTGCATTGGGCGATGCCGGACACAGTGATGGAGCAAGTTCCACTGGAAAATTAGAAGGAAGAGAAGTCAAAGACCCTGGGATGTTGCCCCACTAGCACTCAGGTGGGTCTTGTCGAAGGAAAAAATTCAGAGAACTTTCGATGGAATAGAAAACAATTACGTATATTTGAGGAAAAACTTCTCATTTCTTGTTTCTTTTTGTTGCACACTTGAGGTTACAATTTGAATAAAAGATTAGGTGTTCATGGAGAATCATATTATGTAGATTCTCTACTTTTTGGTATACAGCTTGTATACCAATAAAAATCCCATTATTAATAAAAGGTTGCATATACAGCATACCTTAGATTTGGGAGATTTGTTTTTACTGGATTGAGTTAATGATTTCACAGAACAAAAGCAACAAGCACCGGTTGTTTCACTTGGGAGTTTATTTGATTGTCTGGAAAGTTCATGCTTGTTGAAGTGGAAACAACCCCAGCGTTGTTTTGCTAGATACAATTTAGAAAACTGTAGCTGCACTTTTTGCCTTTCAGTGGTTTTGGTAAGTCTGCCGGCTGTATTTTGATTCATTACAGTAATAAATATGAAATTTAACATGAGTTAAGAAGTTTGTTAACATAGGTAATCCTCATTTTTCATCACAGATGTAATGTGATAATGGCATCACAATAATGAGTTAACTAATACTCAACCATAGATCATGCAAGCAAAACCACCAAATGAACAATAAGCTGTACCTTTAAGGGCTTTATCATAGTTTCCCAGCTGTGTCATAAAACCAGCATTGGGAGAAACGACTGGTCTTTTACTCTTGACAAGCTGATAAGCTTCAGAGTGGCTCATACCATGCTTCTTCATCAGATAAGCGATGACTATGGTTGCACTGCAAAAGCATAGAACAAAAAAAAAAAAAAAAGTAAAAGGCTCTCTTATAACTATTTTGATAACGAGAACTGAGAAGCAGCAAACTGGTTGCTGTCAATTGTTAGTACCTGACTGAATATTGGACAGTTAAACACATCTACTGAAGAAAACAGTCATCTCACTGTACAAAAGGAACACCAGGAAAAGCAAACAAGATAAATTTTAAGTTCTAGAAAGTTCTTTCTCAATTTACGTTTTCACTGTTGTTCTTGAAGTGTCGATTGAAGATTTAGAGAAAATGACACCAGCCATGGTATAAGAAGGCAATAGTATGTTTAATATGACATATATGTTATACTATAAGAGCTAGCTGATTCAAGTCATATAAAGACATAAACAATTTACTAAGGCAAACCTAAGATCCAGGCCACATAAGATCAACAAAAGGGGCAAGAAGCAGATCGCTGAATATGAATAGGATGTCATGTGGGTAAAAAAAGTTTATTATTAAAATTTAACCTGATAACCAAATTCATACCAAGAAACCACGCATAATCCTTTTTATCTTGCACTTGAAAAAATGAAACCAAGCTGAAGATATTGCATGATATGATTACTATTGCTATGAGGATTTGATAGAGATCAGATGATCAACAGGAGAGTCTCGCTACAACAAAGAAACAAGGCTACACAGATACTCTTAAAAATCCATGAAACTTGTGCAGTTAGCTTTCAAACAAGCCTAAAATATTATGAAAAATGGTCCAACTTCAGCACTGCAATGGTGACTCATAAATCTTCAATTTCACCTACTCTATGTTGAAACATCCGGCACAGTTAAGTAATGCCATACACGCAGACTGTGGCATCAAAAGAAACATAAATGAGCGTAATCATTAAAATATTAACGATGACAATTCATTCTTTCAAAGTTTTAACTTTGGAGCCATTACACCTCTATACTAGATTTCGGACGAATAGCACAAAAGATGCAAGGAACTTGGAGAAAGTTGCATATCCAGATTAAGATTCTGGTCTTCAGCGTGAATGCAAACGTCAAAAAAAGGTGTATATATATATATAATAGGCACTTTGCTGATCCAGGATGGATGTTGTCCCGCCCACCCCCTTCCCATAGCAAAAGATGTGGTTGGAAGATAGCTCCATAATACTGCTTTAGTTTACAGCATCAAGCTGAAGACGGAATATGAAGGTTTCTGTTCTTGACTTAATAGGTTTAGTCATAATATTGTTCTTTTAATTATATGAAGCAAAGCAAGCTGGAGAGCAGCTACTTTGGCTTAAATATTGTACAAACTTATTAATGAACAGGTATAGTTTTAAGCACCTCTCTTTTCTACTGTTACCCCACATATAAAACCATGATTTCAAGATCCAGGCAAAGATGCTTGAAATCACCTTCTGGACTTTCCCGCAAAGCAATGCACCAACACACTGCCACCCTGTCCTTTTGCTTCTTCAATGTAGTCGAAGCACTCCTCAAAGTAATGTGAAATATTTTCATCAACTCTGTCATGAACTGCCCCAAATTTGCAAGAAGTTGAAAATATAAATGAATCATTCATCAATCTCATTAAAAGAGAAAAATTTCAAAGCACGAAGGCGCAAGGCCTCAGTTTATCTTCACTTTATTGGAAAGTAATAAATCTTTTTTCTTCTTTTTGATAAGGCAAATGCGATAGTTCTAACCTTTACTAGGTAGATAAAAATGAAGATCAAGCAAAATTATAATTAGGCATTACCATAAGGAAGAATTTGACAATGTAGTTGGTACAGGAGGTAAAAAAGGCATAGTCCCAAGAAGGCTCTGGTAGGAAAAGTTGTACTTTACGTTGCTATACAAGAGCAGAGTTAGATGGTTAACCAGAAATGTTTTACCTAATCTTATATAGGACCACTACAAACAAAACTACGGGGAGGGGGGAGGGGGTTGGCAATAAGAGAAATGATTGACAAAAGACGGGAAACAGGAAGGAAAGCACAGTACAACAGCAGCACTAGTGTAGACAACTTAGGGTGTGGAATGGTATTTCCGGTTCTCTTATTTCTATTTAAGTATAGTTGTTGCTGACTATAGTTACACAAAGTAGGGAATGGATCATACATTATTCATTGACTTATATAATATGGAGATACAGATTTTCTCACCACGTGCATATATTCAAGACACAATCAAAGATTCAGCTATATTAAACAAAGAAACTTCATACCAGCAAGGACTTTGTAGACAAACTCATTTGGATAAAGAGGATTTATATCCCTGGCAATCGTCAAAATATGAGTTAGATTCAAGTTTTTGAGTGCATCTTTATTGTTGGCAGCTCCAAAGGACCCCAAATAGAGACCCTAAGAAATATAAGGAAACAAATAAGTAAAGGTGAAAAATAAAAGCTAGAATGGCTTGGATTCATGGTTTATTACCTCTTCAATCATACAAGGATCCCTATCTTCTCTAATGATTTTTGCTACAGACATTGCACGCATTAGAGCTTCAATTTGCTTTCTATAAAACTCCCGATCTTGAGCCATTTTTTGGTTTCTTCCTTGAAATAGCTTGAACTTTCTGAAAGTTTTAGGAGTTCTGGAATATTTGACATATAAAAGTTTTGTATCAATATATTAGTAGAACTGTATATGCATATTGCATACAGAAGAAAATCAAGATTCAAGACATACTTGAAAAAAAAAAAGTAGACTGAAGTGTTGGACACCCCAATACCTTCTCTCAAGGACGGTTCAAGCACTTTGAGGAAAGAATAACCTACTACTTGAGTACCACAAAGTTTGACACTTTTCTCCTAAGGGGACCTAAGTTTAAGCTTGCATATGAATTCCAACATGAAGGAACCTAGTTTTTATTTTTTTGATAACCCTGGTGTCCGGGCCAGCTTACACGTACCTTGACTAATTCTATTAGATACCTACCACCTGCCACCAGCAACAAGTACCAAGTAACACTGTCCACTAATGCCAGCACAGATGGAAAGAAATCACCTAGTGTTTTTTGAATAATGGCTTTACTAGCGGTTCAAATCTTACCCAAATTCCCAAGTTATTGGCTATATGAATCATCTACATCCTTTCAAGTATCTTGAATCTATTATCCACGGTAATAGAGAGATTGACGAGGATGTCCACCACCGTATTGGTGCAGGGTGGATGACATGGAGGCTCACTTTCGGAGTCTTGAGTTATAAGAAGGTGCTTCCTAAACTTAAAGGTAAGTTTTACAGAGTGGCAGTCAGACCAACAATGTTGTTCACATCTAAAAGATGAAAGTGACGGAGATGAGGATGCTGCGATGATTGTGTGGGTTTACTAGGAGAGATAGGAGTAGTAACGAGGTTATCCGAGACAAGATAGGAGTGACTTCGGTGGAAGACAAGATGTTAGAAGTGAGGTTGAGATGGTTCAGACATGTGATGGGGAGGCGCAAGGGTGCTCCAATGCGGATGTGTGAGAGGTTGGCTATGAATAGATTCAAGAGAAGTAGAGGTAGACCGAAGAAATATTGGAGAGAGGTGATCAGACATGACATGGAGCAGTTACAGCTTACCGAAGACATGACCCTAGATAGGAAGGTGTGGAGGACGCGAATTAGGATAAAAGGTTAGTAGGTAGGAGTGAGTCCATGCTAGTAGGTAGGAGTGCTTTGTTTTGTGGTTCATGTTGGTAGTCGTGGGGCTACGCTTGTAGTTTCTTGTTCTTGGAGTTTGGTGATATTTGTTATTTCGGGTAGATCGATTGTAGTATTATTTTGTCTTTTTTCTGCTATTATCTGTTGTTTTGTTACTACCAATTGTTGCTTGCTCTTGTATTACGTCTTTTTCTAGACCATCTTTATCTTGAGTCGGAGGTCTATCGGAAACAACCTCTCTACCTCACCTCTGAGATAGTGGTACGGATTGTGTATACTTTACCCTCATGTTGTTGTTGCTACATCCTCTCAGCTCTATTCGGACCTATTCATTCCAATTCCAAGTAATTTATCAATGTTAGAGGATTCACCATTCGTTAGGTTGGTCATCAACCTATTGCAACCCACTTACATTCTCCGGGTTCGGGACTGGCTATATGAAGCTCCTAAGAGGTCAAACTCTAGTAAAGATGGTAAATACATAATAGCTAGTATACAAATAGTATAGTTGAACACAAAATGTGCCACATTAATATGAAGTTGTAACAGTTATCCATTATTCATCAAAATTCAAGAAATTCTGATTAAAAAAGAATTGTTCTGACCAAATCATAATTGTTCACTAAACTAAAATTTCTTTACGGCAACAAAATCCAGCCCCAACATTCAACGAGATATCACTATCAAATTTCAAAAACTCAAAAAGTTGGAAATCCATATTGAAGAGGTGAAAATCAATTAATATTTCTCAGCATCGAACGAACAATCATAAGTTGATATAGAAGAAAACGAAAGGCGCCATGAATCAATGAATCTTACCGCGCTGCGAATCAAGAGTAGTTATGGCTTCTGCAATTTCTAGAAAAAATAATTACAGTAAAGACAAAACAGACTTCTGTTATTTCACAAACAATTTTTTAAAAAAAATTATAAATTAGGTGGGATGGTTACCTTTTCACCACCAATCGAACATTAGCCATAGGTTCTAATCTATCTATATTATATTCAATTTATGTGTCCCACTTTCATTTTAAATTCATTCAAAAAAGAATGTCAGTTTTTTTAAAAGAAAATATTTTAATTTTAAAAAAATTTATACAATCCCTTTTTAACAATAATTTTCGCCACATTTGAAATATTCACAGATGTTACTATTGAAAAGTATTTTATCTGTTTATTTTTAATTTATTATTTTGTATCAATTTTATTCTTGTTATTAAATAAAATATTATTTATTTTCTAATACTTAAATGACTTATAATAACTAATTAGAAGTGATATAATAAAATTACTATAAAAGTTACTTCTGAAAAAAAAATTAAATATGCCTCATATAAGATGTCAAGTTAATTTAAAATATCAAGAGTTAATTTATTATTTTGTGTATATTAATATTATTAATTTTATAATACTTAGATGACTTAAAATAATTAATTAGGAGTGATATAGTTAAATCACGATTGAAGCAGCTGAAGCAGGCATGTCGATCAAGATCTGTCTGCTTCAGTTGCTCAACTCTCTCTTATATAATAAGAGAATATCTATACTATACTCCTCCTGTTCCAATTTATATGATGTAGTTTGGCTTGACACAGAGTTTAAGAAAGAAATCAAGACTTTTGAAACTTGTGGTCTAAAATAAATCATATATGTTTGTGAATTGTGTGGATGTAAATCATTTCATTAAAGGTAAAATGAGTACTTTAAAGTTAATTTGTTACTAAATATAAAAATGTGTCATTCTTTTGGGGACTGATTAAAAAGGAAAGTGTGTCATATAAATTGGGAAGGAGGAGTATTAAAAGTGACAAATATTGTTTGAATTTTTTACCCTTTATTGAAAGACTCCGTTTTAATTGTCATTTGTATTAATTCTTGATTTAAAACAAAGCAAAAATCAACTAGAATTTGTATTAATTCTTGGTTTAAAGAAAGCAAAAATCAAGTAGAAAAGGGAAGCATAAACGTGGTAAAAAAAATCAAAAACTCCTATTCTAGAAAAAGGGAAAAAAAGTCTCAAATCCAATAAAAAAATCTAAAAGTGATAAAAAAAAAAAACCTAAATAGGCGTGAAAAAATTCAAAAGAATTTTCTTCCAAGGATAGAGGAAAACCCCCAAAATAAAAGGAAATATTATTTGTACATTTAAAGTAATGTATGTAATACTCATAGAGGTGTGTTTATTAGAAGGTTTAAGTCATCGAAGAATTTTTAAAGTTATCTGAAAATTTTACTTAGATATCTAAGCTAAAACTAATACATATTGAACACTTAAATTACTCAAAATATATATCTATTAAGCATAAAATTTTGGTGTAGCAAAAAAAGTGTTTCTCACATTCCCTACGTGCGTGAACAAAGCTCAAATAACATTTTTCTTTTCATTTTCGTGAGAAAAGCTTACATTTTTTTTCTTTTATTGACACTTAGCACTAAGACATAACAAAATGATTATTTTATTCATTTTTTATAAATAAAAATCTTTTTAATAAGAAAAGGAAAATCAACCCCCTACTCCCCACCCTCGCCATCACTCTTTTCCATTAACAAACCTGTCTGCATTTTTTCTACACCTGTATTTTTTTTTTCCTTTACTATTTTATTTTTTCTGTCTTTATCAAAGAAAGAGATCTTTGAATCAACTAATTTTCTTTCCTTTTTTCTTCTTTCAAACTTTGTTGTTGTCCTGCCACCATCAGATTATCTCATCACTGTTATTTTCACTCATATGATCTGACACTAAGAAAAATAATACTTTTTATTCACAATTTCTCTTTAGCACTTGAATCTGAAAGACAGAAAATTATAATTTACTCTAAAAAGAAAAAAAAATAAGTTCACCGTCGGAGTTAGAATGGCTGACAACGGGAGAAAGAAAAGGCTGAATGGCTGGCCTAGTTGCGGAGGGGGGGAGGGAGTAGAAATTAATTTTTTAATTATTACTTTGGTCCCATGTGCCACGTGTCATTCCTTTATTTGTTGTCTTTTTGTGACACCAGGGTGTGAGATACACGTGTAATAGATTTTAGATTGATTGTTGTTTTGTGTTTAATAGGTATAAATTTGTTAAGATTAGAGTGTGTGATAGGAATAAAGGTCTACTAAGGTGTCTAAGTGAATTTCTCGAGCAACTTTAAGGGGCTGACAATGACTTAAGCCTTATTAGAATCCTTATATGTAATGGTTGTCGTACGAAAAACTTTCCAACTCAAAGTGTCTTGACCATAATTAATAAGAGTTCTATATAAACACAGATTTCTACCTCATAACGATGGACTCAAGTCATGAGGAGTACCAGACTTTGTTTGATTTAGCTAGTAAACACCGATCTGAGACTGAGGCTTTCTAAAGAAAAGAAATCTAAGCATGGGATGTTACGAGATAATATTGCATGGAGTGCAATAAGTGACAAATTGTCCATGAAAACTAATGCATATTGCTGCTGGAAATGGTATGGTCAAGTAAAATCACCCATGGTGGCCAAATGTGTGTGGGCGGATGCTGATGACCCTAACGAAAAACGCTACAAAACTTGGGTTGGGTCATCCTTTCTCTCTTTTTTCCTTTTTTTATAAAATTGTTTTTAGTTAATAAATTTTATATGAATTGTAGATATTAACAATTGACAATGAATTCTCTCTTTTGATGATTTCTCGTGCATTTTTTTCAATTGAAACTTTCTAATTAAAAAATTGGACGAATTAAGCATGTTACAAGAATCCGAAAAAATTAAAGGTTTATCTCTTTTACTTTTCAACTATTTTTTACAGAAATTGTTTAGTGTAGGGATAAACGAGAGAATAAGAGAATCCTAACAAAAATACACTACAAAACTTGGGTTGGGAGCAACGTAACAAAACAGTGGCATCTTTTTGTTTTGTAAATTGCTTCTTTGCTTCTAACCAAAAGAACACCATGAAAAATTAAAAAGATAAGCATTGAAAGGGATCAAGAAGAACAACAACTAAAGCAATTTTGATATAATTTCATGTTAGTGACCAAAACCAACTGGGTTGGGAATTTGACAACGAGTACCTATGTGTTCAAACTCCATTAGAAAAGGTAATTTCAGAGATAAAAAATATTGCTCATTTTAATGTTTTTCCCTTAGGGTCTGTTTGGAAAGTCACCTGGTAATTGTAATTCGTGTAATTACTAGGGTAGTAATTACTAGTCTGGTAATTACACAGTCAAGTAATTACGATGACCTGTTTGTTTGCCACAATGTAATTACAGTATAATTACAAATGTACTGTTTGATTGCGCAAGTGTAATTACATGGTCATATCAAAATTTTAAAATAAAAGTTTATTATCAAAAACTAAAAATTTATATTAGACAAATAAGAGCCTTTACAAATGATATTAAATTAAATATTATATATATATATATATATATATATATATTATCTTTTAAAATATATTAATTAATAAATATGTGTTCTTATAAAAAAATAATTGATTTATATTTTTCAAACTAGTATATTTTAATTAAATTAATCATAAAAACTAAAAGTACATGATTTTTAAGAACATCATGAAATGCATGTTTGACAAAAAGATTAATATTATAAATATAATGTCATAAAATTATTTAAAGATTTGACAAAAAGATAATCTATCAATTCTAGCTAAAAAATGAATGACTTGCAATGTGAAATATCAAGTCAATACAAGTATAAAACAAACAATTTAGAAATGAAAATATAACATAAGTTCAAAATTTAAAAAAATAAATAATACTCTTATGTCAAATTTCAACATAATGTGCATAAATATGATTAAAAATAAAAAGAAAACCTAAGTCTATAACATTATTCAACAATGAATTCTACTTAATTTAAAAATTTAGAATACTAACTAAATTATGCTAAATGAAAAAATAAACATAAAATAAATTAAAAAAATAGATAATACAAAAAATTGCATGGAATTACAAGAAATAAAAAGAATTTAAAATAATAGAAACTAAAAATAAATTAAAACGGAAAAAGTTAAAATAGAAATAAAAGGAAAATTAAAAAGTAATCAGCTTGTAATTACATCATGCAATTACCAGCAATTCATAGCTCCCCCTTGTGAATTGGAGAGTGTAATTACCCCTGTCAATTACATTCAATTACCTGCTGACCAAGTAATTATCTGGCCAACCAAACATGTCAGACAGTGTAATTACACCAAATCCAATTACCAGAGTGGCTTTCCAAACAGGCCCATAGATTGGATCTTTCCTGACTTGATGCCTTCTTCTATGAAATCTCCCATCTTGACCAACTCTGCAAACTTCTGTCCCATCATTGACATCATCTTGTCAAAGTAAACACCTTCTTGGGCTCGGATAAAGTACTTGGAGAGTTCACGCTCGTCTAGTGGGGGTTGAATCCTAGCAGCCTGGCACCCGAAGTCGATAAGGCCCGAGAGAACTAATCTTCATCTATGTCTATTCATATGCATGTCATTCACGAAACACCACCATCACATATGGACACAAGATGCTAATAGCGGAAATCATGGAACATGTGATATATATACATATGTGAAACTTGGCCGTCAGGGCCATCAAGTCAAAATGGACATACATCTCATACATTCATATACCCACATACATCTACAAAGCCTCTAACAGATGCATACACAAAACCAACTTAAAGTCGGGACAAGTCCCCGCTTTATACAATGTTGCAGTGCCAAAAAAAATGTACAACTCTGACTCGAAAAGCCCCGAACCAACTGGAGCTCACCAAAGATCTGCAAATGACCGGCAACCTACTGCAAAGGTCTACTAGCACCTGCACCTGCAGCAAGTAAGGTAAGTCCCCCAAGGGACGTCAGTACGAAGAATGTACTGAGTATGTAAGGCCATAAGAAACTGTATGATACATAAATACTTCAATGAACTCAAATACAAATGAATAACCAATATGGATAAGTCACCATTCTGTATGTTGGGAACCATGTGTATTGCTTTTATTACTTTCTTTGCTTCTTTACTTCTATGCTTATTCATCATCATTTGTGTCACATTGTACCCGAGCCCCGACTGATCAGTGGGTTTTAACATAACATAACGTTATGTTGGGATCGGCTCGAGATAGGCTTATGCCTCTAGAGCTACCACCCATAATTCAATACATCGGGCTCCGCTCGAGCTAGGTTATTACCTCTAGAGCTGCCACCCATAAACCAATATATCAGGTTCGGCTCGAGCTAGGTTCTTACCTCTAGAGCTACCACCTGTCAGGATCGGCCCGAGCTAGGCTTATGCCTCTAGGACTACCCCCTGATCCAACAATCTTGGGATCGGCTCGAGCTAGGCTTATGCCTCTAGAGCTACCACCCGTACTCTTGCAACCAACAAATATGCATTACTTCATTTCTTACTTTTGAGAGATTGATATGTTGATAGTCGTAACATTATTGGAGCTTTGGAACATCAGTCCATGATTAAGAGACTTATGACTAACAACTAATCCACGAATAAAGAACATGTGAATAACAATACATGACAGTCTGAAATGAAATGCCTTAGAACATTTAGGAATGGAACAGATATAATGACAATGTGAACAATATGTGCTGCAGAAGGATACGGTAAGAGTAACCTTACATACCTTATCTTCCCAATATTAATACACAGTCCTATGTGTGAATACAATAATCCAGCTCCTTCTTTACGTGTTACTCTACAACACAAGTTCATAACGGAGCTCACGTTAACAACTAGTTACCTTACAAGTGCACAAGATGACAATGAACTACATGACTGCCATATAGCGTTATTTCACCCTTTTCAATACAATCCACTGCATTACCACACCAACAACACCATAACATTCCACATATTGACCAAGACATCATAAACCAATAGCATTTCACACCAAGTTTACCCTTTACGCTTCCTCATTATCATTACATCCCAATTATTTTGTCAAGTCACCTCAATACCTTTCATAACAACATATTAACAACAATCCATAATTGTTATAATCCATCATGCCTCCAAACGACCCCTTAACGTCATTCAAAAGGTATCATAAGTTGATAATTTCATCCAAAAAGGGTATAGGGGTCTTCGGAGATCAAAGAGAGACAAAAACACACAAAACGAGTTTTTGGGCTGACCTGGGAAGCCACCTATGCCCGAAGGTGGTTGACATGCGGTCGCAGGTTCCCTCTAGCCTTGTCCAGATCCACCTGCGTTGGCATCTGCGGCCGCAGGTGCTCCAGACACGAGGGCGGATGCCCGTTTCGGGCAAAAAGGGTCTCTTTTAGGTCCTTTTATGTAATAAATGGTCCATGGCCATGAATAAACTTCCCTTTACATAATTTAGGTCAACTTGGATGCCAAAAATCAACCATGGTTTCACAACACACATGAACATCACCAAAACCACATTTTGCCTTCAATACACCACCAAGTCCATGCACAATTTTGCAATAACAATTACAAACATTATGTACAAGGATAAAACAATTTAAGGCTATAATCATATCTCACATGTCAATATTTAATCCATCAAGTTCACTTCCTTCAAGAACACAAGTCCATTTTCAAGTTTGCAAGGCAAAACCCTTTTTCCGATTGAAAAAATAGACAGTTTTACACATAGTGAACTGTCCAAAAATTTACCAACATAACCAACATGATTTATACATCATTTTAAGTATATCATATATTATACCAGGAAAGCAAACACTTACCAAAGCTTGCAAGAGAGTGATCTTGTCCAAAGGAATGAAGGCTTAGGGTTTGTGTGAGATGAGAAATATTTGAGAAAAATCTAGAAATGGCATGTGAGTCTTTGTGAATAAAAATCTGATTTTTGGTCCCTTTTATAGTCCCATGTAGTCTCATCCTTAGCCATACATTAATCATAAATGCTAGGCTTACTTGGTCAATTTGAAGAATGGGTCAAATTCCATTTGGGCCATGTCTTTTGCTCCATCTTTAGGTCTCTATTGAGCCCAATGGCACAAGACTAATTTAACCCCACCAAATTAATGTATAATTCACCAACCCTCTCATGTTTAAATAATTCCATGAATGTTACAGTAATCAACTAGGTTCAGAAATATACGGGGGGTTACACAGCTTCAGTCCTCCATCGCCATGCATATTCCTGAAATGACTCCGATGGCTTCTTCTGTATGTTGGCTAATGAGAATCTATCCGGGGTGATTTCAGTATTAAACCTGAAGCAACTCATAAAATCTTCAGCCATTTCCTGCCAATCGCGCCATTTACGAGGGTCTTGGCGAGTGTACCAAGTCAAAGCTTCTCCTGACAGACTTTGAATGAACAACTTCATCTTCAACTTCTCGTTCCTTCCTACACCGACCAGCTTGTCGCAGTAGGCTCTTAGGTGTGCATGAGGATCACCCTTCCCATCAAATACATCAAACTTTGGTGGTTTGTACCCAACTGGCATGTCGATGTCCGGATGGATGCATAAGTCATCATAATCCAAGCTCTTGGTTCCTCTGGTGACTTGCATGTTTCTGAATGCCCTTTTCGAACTTTCCAGTTGAGCTACTATCGGCTTTTCTCCATTCAATTGGACATTCTTCTTCAATCCCACATACTGATCGACCTCATACGGGATTTTGACAGCCGTGGATGTTGCAAAGGTAGGAGCTTCAGTAACATATACCGGTGGCACAGGTATCTCACAAGTGACGTGTGCCTCAGGTATGTGCTGCATTATTGGGTGAATAAGAACAATGAAGTTTCGAATAGGCAATGAAAGATCAGGTGCAGTCCCGGTGGCAGGTGGAGGAGCAAGTGGAGCTTGAGCATAAGTCGGAACATATGGGTTTTGCGTAGGCGGGTTTATTAAGTTTGCAGGGAAGACTGGAGGTAATTCAGCATTTGGAAATTGGAATTAAGTGGGGAAGGTAGCAGTCGTAAGCTTAGTCAAGTCCCGTACTTGACGTAGTTCTTCCTTTAGGATCTTAATTTCTTGAGCCATGTTGGCCATTTGTTCTTCGTTTTGAGTATCTATCGGCTTTTGGAAACTTTAGGCACCATCTATCGGTACTATTGAGGCGTTGTTGGATTCTTCCATCATTTTTCCTTTAGATCGGAGGTTGTATTGTGATTCAGCCAGTTTGCAAGTCGACACAAATCAACGTTCTTGTCTTGGGGATTAATAATGAACAAAAGAGAAAAGAAAAGAAAGAAAGGAAGAAAAAAGAAAACCATGTTAGTTTGGGAGATATTGGAAAATGTAACAAATAAGTAACACGTATATACGCCAAGTTGGGGACATTCAAAATGCGTCCTAATATGGGTCCTCTTTTTTCCAGCGGTGGGCCTACAATGCAATCAGTTTGATGATAGATGATCCATTTTAAACACCTTTGGATTTAGAATAAACGACTTTCATTAAGCAAAATATAGCTTCAAAAGATTACAATAAAATAAAGCAAAGGAAACCTAAAAAGGAACTGAAAGTACATGGGCGGCCGCAAAGGCATACAATGGGACTGGCCATGCGACTCTTTAGGGGAAAGAAAGGAAAAAGTACAACAAGAAAAGAAAATCTAAGGCCATGCGGCGTCATCATCATCATCATCGTCATTCACATCATAATATGATCTTGGGTGGTACTCTGGGGATCCATCCGGGTTATACTCAGGTGTTAAGTCTGTATCCATCACCCCTCCATCCTCAGGATCATAAATATTGGAGCCAGTTTCAGAACCCTCCTGAGGGTCTTCTTCCATCCATTCCTCGGGGTCCTCTTCAGGGTCTTCTTCTAGGTCTTCCTCAGGATCCTTTCTTTCTTCCTCCTCTAACTTGTCCGAATCCTCCTCGATTACTAGTATCAGATAATCGGCTGAGCCTGGAACTATTTGATTATACATAGGCGTGGTGAGGTCCATGCGATGAAGTACCTCTTCCCTAACCCACTCGAGCCACTGAATGTCCGTAAACCCTTTGAATCCATCCGCACTTGGTTGAACCATGTGGCTCACGGTAGTACGCCATGTATAATACTCGGGTGTGCACCATCTCTCTACTTCCATGTGCAGTGTAATCATTTAGTCCCATTCCGCTTGTAAGTTTCTCATACGCACCGCTGGAACTAAATCACCATAACTGTCCTCATGTAGCACCATAACTGACCACAGTGGTATATCCTGAACAACGCCGAACTGTCTTAAAACTCGAAGAGGCGCATACGGCTGAACGCCTCCTAGTCCAATCATCTCAATGAAGTAAAGGTGTCGAGTCCTGACGAAAGTCAATCTTGTCATCCAAGGATACCTCCATTGGATGGAATCTCCAGTAAGATTAGTCAAATACTCGCGCCATTCTGCCTCTCCTGTGGGTGTGATCCAAGACCTTAGACGATCTTCATGGCTTTGGATCCTACTGCGCGCGTCAATGGTGTAGTCCATTTGTGGTTTGCGACGATAGAAGTGTTCCATTGTCCAGATTTACAACAACAAGTTGCATCCTCCGAAGAAATTATGGCCTCTAGTGCATGCAGACAATGACCTGAATACCTCGGCAAGAATCATATGTACCAAGGTAAGTCTTTGCAGCTCTGCGAAGATACTCATCACTATCGGTAAAATGTTGATGTCGATACAATAAAATCTCATTGGGAAGATCATAGTTCCCAAGAAAGCTAACATGAAGACTCTAGGCCGCATATATAGCCACTGCCTACGTGTGCAAACAAATTCACCTCGATGTTCATCGTAGTTTTCAAGACGACCATACCTTCTAAAAAGGTAATCCAATCTCACTTTTCCTCCTTCCACGTTCCTTAATGACGGAAAAATGTCCAACCCTAAGAGCCTCAAAAAATCTTCCTTTCTTACGGATGATGGGAGTACTGGCAATTTTCCTCGGAGCGGTAGTTCAGCAAATTCACTGATTTCCTCTAAGGTGGGAGTGATTTCAAAATCCAGGAATTTGAAAGTTACTGTGGCTGGATCCCAAAATTCCATTAACACAGTAATGAGGGTTCTGTTAGCTCGGATCCTCATGAGTGATAACAAAGCACCCAAATATTCTCGAATCTCACCCCCATGTGCTACATGAATATTCCGCCACCAATTTTGCAAACTGTCAGGAGCTGAGATGACCATTTGGATATTTGGTAGGTTCTGATTGATATTCATCTGAAAGGAAAAAGGGTAAAGGGTATGAAAAGTTTGTTTAATTCAAATCTGTTATGTGTTTAAGTTTGAATCATTCACATCAATCTTCACATAAAAAGTATGTCGTTAGGTTTGTAACCTTTGACAAAAGGGTGGCTTCCTAATTGCGTAGACGATGTCTTGGACCGTCCTGCCTAAGGTGTATGCAATATGACCTATTCCTAGAGTAAGATTTTTTTTCCCCTAAACGTTTAAGAGTAGGACTGAATAACTGCAGGAAGGCACACTAACCTAATTGTACCGACTCTGAAACTAAGGAATCCAAAAAAAGGTTTGGAGGAGTGTGTGACACTCCCCGCGTGAACCACAGTGTGTAAGTGTGTACGGCCAAAGACTCGATCGAAAATGCAAATGATAAAGCAGTAACAAGTAATGTTGATCAAATAAATAAGGAACGCAAGTTTGGATTTGGTTTGCGTCTTTTCAAACAAAGCAGGATATAAATGTAAAATAAAACAAGTAACGTAACATAATAAAAAAACAAATATCTCCAAATAATAATCCTAGACTAAGCCTGCTAAGGTAAAAACCTAAGTTAGTCCCCAACAGAGTCGTCATGCTGTTGCGCCCTATTTAGAACTGGTCGAAACAGCACACAACATATGGTGGTCGTTGTGACTCTCTGGTTTTGAAAATTCATTTTTTAGAGTCGCCACCTAAATTTTAAGAAAAAAATTAGGAAACCCATTTTTTATGTAAAAACTCTGTTTTTGGTCTTTCGAAAACGTTTGAGATTCTAAGTAAGGGTTTTGGTTACTCGAAGAGAAGGTGCTAGGCACCCCTCAGAGCCTATCCGAAGATAGTCCTTAAACTCAGTTTAGGAAAACACTCGAAAAAATATTTATTTATTACTTGCTAAAAAAGTGATAACTACAAAAATTTATCAAAATTAAAATGAAAGAAAATACACAAGGCATATAAATATACACTTACGATATACCAAAAATGTAACGTAATTTATTGTAAAATATACATGTACGTTTCAAATATATGAAAAACGAAGGGTAAAGTTAACATTCTTATTTTATTATGTATATTAAGAAAGTATAAAGTCTTGCAAAATATAAAATTAAATGGCATATAAGGTTAAAGTATATGAATGAAATCTTTGCGAAGTAAAAGAAAAATATAATTTTAAAAATATGTAAAAAAGTTTATTTGTCATATACCAAATATGTATACCTAGAAGTATCAAAATTTATTTAATTTGAAAATATACTTATGTAAATGCACATCATCGTGAGATGAGGACGTATAAAAGGTGTGAAGACATATTAACTAGAGAGTAAAAGTGAATTTGAAAATATAAAAATCATGCTAGTGTTTATTTATTTATAAACATTTTTAAAAAAATAAAAAAATAATAGTTACTATTAGATAGGAACGAATGTAATAGTAAAAATACACATATAAATATATAGTTGAGATAAAGAGTAAATCATAATAATAATAATAATTTTGTTAAGGAAAATAAATAAATAAAAATAGTGATGAAAATATCTTGTATATGGTAGTGTATACATATATGTACCTTGTGTTTTTGAGTTTATTTTTTTAGAATTTGAAAGTTTTGAACTATGGTTGAGAAAAGGAATAAAAATAAAGTAAAACGCTGGGATCAAATTATTGAAATAAGTCGGGATTAATGATTTAACTCATTTTAAAAGGAAATTTGAATTTTAGCTATTCGTAAAACCATATCAAAACTCTCTTTGTTTTAAGAAAATGTTGAGATTGCGACTTTTGTTCATTCTCATGAAAAATGTTTTGGGGTAAGTAATTAGTTTTGAAAGTTAGCCGAATATCAAAATTGCTAAAGCCCACTTTTTATTTAATAAAAATCCATTTAACTAGTCATGCTATTTGCAAAAAAAGTGAGGACGTTAATCTATTTCAAAGAGAATCCACAAATACTAAAGCAATATAAACACAATAAGCAATTAATAAAATTCCAATAACCAATAGTAATTGAATACCATTTCAAATTCAAAAGACTAACAACATGACGGAGATATTAAATTAAGAGAAGGGACTAAGAGATACTAGACTCCTAATGGAGTTTGAGCTCCTAGTTTTCGAGACTCCGACGCGCTGCGATCCTAGTAGCGATTGACCCGACATTTGAGTCAAAATGTAGTTTCAATTGAAACTCCAACTCCCGAGTTCACAAGAGACAAAAAGAAGAACGAGGATTAGTAACTAATAAAATGAAAGATATACATGTAAATTAAGGGAGCGTATGCTTTTGAACAAAGACACTTCATGAAAAATAGCACGTCAGGAATCAAAGGTATATTTAATCCATGATTCCATGAGCCGAAAAAATGGAAAGTGCGCACAAAAGCAAGACTAGAACCCCTAATCATCCTTAGATTGTAGAATAGGACTAATAACAAAAGCATACAAATAACCACACCTTAGTCCTAAGGCAAAACTTACAGCAAAACATGATTTCACAAATTCCATACAAATATGTTCACATACGTCTATAATGACAACCCAGTTGTGACCCCATAACATATAAACTATTAGTTTTGGCACTTAAATTTCAAAGTTGCCGACGTCGAAAATATCTTATAACCCTGTGACGGAAAAGATTGGAAAAGAAACACTACCACCAAGTCTCAAAATTGTTATCCTATTTTAAAGAAAGCCAATAGCATTTCCGAGCTTAAAACCTTTCGAAGAATGGAAACATGGCAATGTGAATTAAGCCAAACTAGACTTCAATCTAGTCACGAAAAGAAACAAACTTAGAAAAATTCATTAGTGAGAAGTTTGGCGTAGTAAAAAAATGATCAAACATTTGTAAAGAATAGAGAAGAATCAAATATATTTTTTTTCAAAAAAAAAACTCCAGTGACTACTCTTTCTGTGCCTAGATTACACTGGAAATATACCAAAGAAATCCCTATAAGTACCTAGTTGTATCCTTGTAAAATAAACAATACAAATAATATTCATAAGTTCCAATTGTGAATCTATTGCTACACAGGTTTCTACCAATTTCAAGTCATTGGTTCAAAATCTGTAGCTGCTCGATAACTCACCAAAGAAAAAAAAAAATAGGTTCTTGAACATTACGACATAAAAAACGCACACATGGATGTGAGCAAGACGGACAATTTTGACAAAATTAGATTAAAAAAATGCGTGAGCCCAACAAACTTAATACAAATTTGATAATCAAGGGTAAACTTATTAAACTAATTCAAGTCCGCCTCACGTTCACACCGCGATACACAAAACAGCATTTTGAGTTTAATTTGCAAAAAATGATGGACGATATCATAACCAGAAGTTAAAACCAAGTTAAATCACACATGGCATGCTCACATACTTATACATACACACGAGATAACTTCAGACAATCGAAATCATATTCCAATCCGCAGAAACCAAAATAGTAATAGCAACATCAATATGAAACCGAAGTGAATTTAGAACAACAAACTTCAAACTAAACCATATATGCCATAACCAAGCTCAAATTCAACATAGATCACCTATTCACACAATTACAGACTTACATATTTACACACGATACAACATCACGAAAATTAGAATTTTATTTTTTGTCCGCAAAGGAGACGAAAGACGACAACAACGAAATTTGAGGCTAAAACAAATCAAATATTTGCAGAACCAAAATAGGATGAAAGAAAGGAAGATGAAGATGAGTGAAAAAGGGGTGGATACATACCTTTTTTGGGGCAGCGATTGAGGTCGTCGAGCGTCGAGTTTCAAACTAGCTTATTCCGACTCCAACTCCGGCTTTGACTCGAAGTATCCCAAAAAGGAAAGAAACTAATTAGAGAGGAATGAATAGAAAGCAATTGAAGTGCATTTTGAATGCCCAAATGTATGTCTTCTCCCAAATGGAGGCCAAAGGCGCCTCCTTTTATAGCCGAGAGATGGGTGTTCCCAACGGCTCTTCATGGAAGCTCCCAAGAATTCAAAATTTGAATTCTTGGGAAGCTAATTTCAGAGATAAGATGATGAATTGAAAGAACAAAAAAGGGGAGGGGGGGGGGGGACTTTTCAGGTCGATTTGAAGGGAAAAAGTGACGGTTTGAAGGTGGAATACTCCGATCCATCGGATTGAAGGGGTAAAGAGCCCAAATCCGATGGATTCTTCAAATTTGTCACTTTCCAAGAAGAAAAAGCGGCGGCGGACCTTATTTTCGAGGTTAAGCTTTTTCATAAAAAGGGTGTTGGAGAGATGTAGAGGTGATGGAAAAGAGAGGGAAAGTATAAGACCACCGGATTTCTTCATTATCCGGTGGCCTAGCGGTGATGGCAAAGGAAGCAATAGGTGATGAGAGAGGTCTGGTTTGGTTGCATTTTCTACGATGAAAGAGCAAAATAGTTAGGGGTCTTTGTTAGCTAATTAGTTTAGTTAGAATGGTTTTGGGCAGGGTTAGGTGCTTAGGTTGGGTTGGATTGGGTAGTTTTAGGTAAAATAAGTTAGATATAGGCCCAATCATGATATGTGAATGAACTTGTAAAAAAAAAAAAAAAACTAATTTTTCTCAAATTGATTTTACTTAATTAATCAAACGATGCTTGTTTCGTCCTAATTAATTTTTCCGAAAGTGTATATATACATATATATTTTCACACATCTAGGTGCGTATACACATGTGCGCAATTTAAAATACATATATATGTTATATTTTAAATACGTATGGCTATAGCTCAAAATTAAATAAAAAGTAAAATAAAGTAAATTTGCAAAAATATAATGGTATAGCGAGGATTATTTAGAATCTTTGAAATAAAAGTTAATACGCTAGCATATATTTATATAAAACATATATATATATATATATATATATATATTTTCAGAGAAAAAAAAAGTGAAAATAATGAATTAAGATATATTATTATCATTAATTCATTTTTGCGGGTAATTTTATAACATACGATATAAGTAATTTGATAGAAGAATGATAATTATAAGAAAAAAAATATTATTTTTGAAAAAATTGTTATTGGTGTTAATTTTACTTAAATTAATGTTAAAAATAAGGAAAACAAATATTTAGGACTCATAAGCATCGAGAAATTAGTTTTTAGGAAAAAGGAGAGCCAAAATTGGGTGTCAACAATGTTGAGATATGAAAGCTATGTTTCCTTTGATCTTGCTTGAGGCTCTAGTCTTTATTCTATACTTTAGATCTCCAATGATGAACTTCTTTGGATAATCAGGCTCACTTGTTCATTCATTTGGAATCACTTCATTTGGAACTTCCTCGATGCTAGTTGAATCCTTTGGTTTGTTAGTAGCCTTATCTGAGGAAATTTTTAAGTAACAGTAGTAGTAATGGCTTGACAATTTTGATAGTCATCATCATCTGAACATGTACCTTTTTCGATAAATCAATTAGAATCATCAAAAACAACATGAATAGATTCTTCAATACACAGAGTTCTTGTATTAAACATTCTATATGATTTGTTGGTGTTAGAGTAGCCAAGAAAAATACCTTCATCTCTTCTAGGATCAAACTTACCAATGTTGTCTTTCCCGTTGTTATGGACAAAACACTTGCATCCAAATGGATGGAAGTATTTTATGTTTGGTTTCTTTCCATTCCACAATTCATACCTGTTGAAAACATGGCAAGCTATACTTATAGCTTCAGCCCAAAAATGATGTGGTAGGGAGTGTTCAAGAATCATTGTTCGAGCCATATCTTGAAGAGTTCTATTTTTTCGCTCCACCACTCCAGTTTATTGAGGAGATCTAGGAGAAGAGAAATTATGAGAATATCCCTGTTCATCACAGAAATTTTCAAACGCTTTGTTCTCAAATTCTCCTCCATGATCATTTCTGATGGATGTGATGTAGTAGCCTTTGTTTCTTTGAACTTTTTCACACAAAAACTCAAAAAAATTTAAGGTATCATCCTTGTTAGCCAAAATATAACCCAAGTAAATCGAGAGTAATCATCAACACTTACAAATGCATACCTTTTTCCTTCAATGCTAGTTGTTCTGGTGGGATCGAAAAGGTTCATATGTAGAAACTGCAATGGTTTAGAAGTAGTAACAAATTCTTTGGCTATAAAGGAGTTTTGAGTTTGCTAACTCATTTGACATGCATCACATATACGATCCTTTTTGTAGTCTAGTTTAGGCAGCCTAAGTACCAGTTCATGCTTTGCTAGTTTTTCAATAAGTCGCATGCTTGCATGACCAAGCTTCTTGTGCCAAATCCAAGGATCTTCAGCTATGGAAGCCAAACATATGTGTTCCTCTGTGGTTTTTACTAAATCTAGAATATATACATTTTCATTTCTGCTTCCAGGTAGTAGAGTTCTTCCAGTAGCATCTTCAATGACACATCCAGTTCTCTTGAAACGTACTTCAAGGTTTGCATCACATAGTTGACTGATGCTTAATAGATTACACTTCAAACCCTTCACAAGATAAACATTAGTAATATCACAAGATTCATTAAAAGTAATAGTTCTTATACCAATGACCATTTCTTTTGAGTTATCCCCAAAACGAATAGCTCCACCATCATAATCTGCAACTGATTTGAACAAGTATTTATTTCCTGTCATATGATTTGAACACGCACTATCAAGATATCATTTTTCCTTTAATTTGATCTTGTGGTGTTCCTGAACAATAGAACAATTACTTTCCTTTAGGTACCTAAGGGTTCTTGGGTCCTTTATTGTTAGTCTCATTTGAAGTTTCTTTTGATCTCCAGACCAAGTTTTGAGGTTTTGTAAAACAAAATTTACATCTGAAATATTTATGACCATTTTTACCACAATAATGACATGGTTGAATATGAGATTCTCTGTCAATGATTTCTTGAGTTTTATCAGCAGAATTTCTACTAGAGGAATATTTTGTGTCAGTCAATTGATTTGATATGCTAGTAGATTTTTCAAGGGATTTTCTGTTGAACTCAGGAATATCATTCATAGGTTTCTTACCAGTTGACTTGTGTGAATAAGTTGACTGATTTGATTTCAAAGATCCTTGACTGGGCGATTTCTTTAGATTACCAATTTGAGTTTTTAACTCAAAAATTTTTTCTTGAAGAAGATCTCTTTCAACTTTGGCAACTTCTAATTCGATCATCCAGTCTCTCTTTTCCTTTCGAATGTTTTTCAAATCATTAAACAGATTATTCAAATCATTTATGGCATGATCTAATAAACTTTCCAGATTTTGGTTTTCACAGGATTTAGTACTTACCTCACTTGATTCGGCAATGCCCATGAAACAAACGTTTGAGGGATCATGTTGTTTAGAGTCAGAGATATCCTCATCACTCCAACTGCTGAGAGATTTGTTCTTAGGATATTCTTTTGATGGTCTTCTCTTTGTTTCAGGACATTCACTTGCAATGTTTTCGTACTTTCCACATCTGTAGCATTTACAATCGTTTCTGCTTTGATTAGTAATGTACTTACCTTTGAAAAATTCTGCTTTCCTGTTTTATAATTTCTGCTTCTTCTCATGTTGTCCATAACAGATATGGTTATTAGGCAATTTCTTCTTCACTAAATTCCTCTTCATCATCCTTGTCAGTTTCAGTAGCTTTGAAGGCTACAACTTTCTTTCGATTGTCTTCTTGATCTTTCATGTTTAGATGAGCTCTCTTAAAAGCAATGAGGTCACCTCTAACTTCATCATAAGTTAAAGTATTGATTTTCATGTTTTCTATAACAACAACCTTAGATAGCCATTGAGAGGGAAGGTTTCTGAGAATTCTAGTGATATGATCAGAAACTGGATAGGTTTTTCCTGCAGCCTTGGGTTCACCAATGATCTTTCCAAAACAATCAAAGGTGTCTTTAATAGACTCTCCTTCTTTCATTTTGAATAGTTCATATTCATATACCAACAGACTCACAATTGTCTGTTTCACCTTTTCAGTTCCTTCATAAGTAACTTCCAGCTTATCCCACATTTCTTTAGCAGTTTCACAACAGAATTTTTTTTCATATTCTTCTCCACTTATAGCATTATACAGAATATTTTTTTCCTTATAGTTGATTTGAATAACTGCCATTTGTTCATCGTTGCAGTTCTCCAGAGTTGAATCAATAGTAGCCACAATAGTAGAATTTTCACCATTTTCCTTATCATCTTTCTTAGCGGGGGGGGGGATTGAAAAATCACCAAGTTTGATGACTCTCCAAACCTTTACATCATAGGACTTGATGAACGTTTCCATCATGATCTTTCAATGTGAAAAGTGTTTGTCATTAAAATAAAGAGGCTGAGTTTGAGAAGTACCTTCTTGAAAAAAAGCACCATAGTGGACTGTTGAGCCATGATCTTTTACTCACTTGCGGTTAGGCAATGATTTATGAGATCTTGTTTTATACCAATTGAAAGTGCAAGAGGGAGGGGGGGTGAATTGCTCCTTTTTCGATTCTCAGTCGACTGCTCAATTCCTAAGTCAACTTAATAAAGCAGTAAGGTAGAATGCAGAAATGTAAACTTGACACAGAGAATTTTGTACCGGTTGGGATCCATAATGGCTCTTACTTCAGTCCTCTTGAGTTGCAAGGGTGTTCTACTAGTCTTTTTCAAATTTGTGGTTAGTACAAAAAGGTTACTTTTGAGAGCAACACCTATTTCTACTCTCTCTTTCTTTTTTTCCTCTCTTTTCTTTTGATACAGTAGCCTCACCAACTATTTATTTTTCTCTCCTCTCTTTTTTTTTTGTTACACAGTAAATCTAAAAGAATTGCAATGCTTGTTCAAAAGTATAGCAAGACTAATAGATGGTAAAGACTAGAAGTATATTTTTCTTTCTTCCTTCGTGGTCCTTTATGTAGAGAAGATGATGACCGTTGAAGGAGGTGCAACCCAATAAATTTGATCCTTGAAAAAAGGAAATGGAATATCCTTTTTTCAAGAATAAGGGTGAGTCAAATCTGACTCATAAATGTAGCATAATTTAGCTCCTTGAAAATCTTCTTCTGCCCGTTGAGAATATTTAATCTTCCTTGGATGAGTTTCTTTCCTTTGCCAACTTGCATCAACTTTTACTTACTTCCTTGTTGAGGTAGCTTGTATAGAGATGGAAATCAATTCCCATCTTTCATGCGCCTTTGACGCAGGATTGCTTTGTGCTTTCCTTCCTTTTTGATTTGTTTCCTTTTGTATAGCTGCAGGTCCCTTTTAGATTTTCCTTCCATGATTCCTGCAATACAATTGTCAATCATTAAAACACTAACAGATTTGGGTGTTAGGATTTTTACCCTGATTTTCTTATCAAATATAAGTTTTACTGTTCTTGAAAGAAAAATAAAAGTAACACCATAGTTACTTTTACATTTCTTAAAACGAAAATATAAAACTCTTTCATAGTTGGCTAACCTCTTTCTTTGAAAAAAAGTTTTGGACTTTTATAAATAGAAGACCCCCTCTTCTCATACCATAGCACCATAGCATCCACAATGTAGTCGTTTAAGAGTCTTGTTTATTGGGATATTTTCTCCTACTAGATTATATGTTTTTTGAATTAGTTTTTAATATGTAGGCCAATTGACCAAACCATATCAATAATGTCTTTTTAGTATATTTTTCTTTGTCATTTTATTTATCGTCGATATGATTTGTAACTATAAATTTCCGCATGACGTCTTTTCGATTTTGAAACCAGCAGTGGGAGTAAGAAGACAGGATTTTTATCATCACCTATCCTATACAAAATCACCACTATTGATGCTATTATTTTGACACTATTTACCACAAATCAAGATTTATTTTAAACAAACAGTAGTGATTGTGAGGAGTTCTTTATAAGAGTCGAGAATATCAACGAAAAGAACTTGTTCCTAAGAAACTATTGCTTTAATTTCAAGTTGACAAGTTGATTCTTTGTTCAATATATTGTAATCTTTTACTGTACTACATGTTCTATAATAAGTGTTGATTGAGCTGTAAAGACTTTCTTGATCGGACAGTCTTAAAAATAATAGCTACAATTAGGGAGAATTGTAAAGGGAGAAAGATGCTAAAGCTAGTCCCGTGGTTACAAAGTTGTAATCTAAAAATCGCTTTTATTTTATTGGAATTTGAGGCAAATCCTACAAAGATAGATCGTGATTTTTTATAATTTGACGAGAAATCTTTCATTCTACACTTCACTTCTATTTAAGTAACTAAAGAACCTCATTTCAAAAAAGAAAAAAGTAACTAAAGAACCTGATTCTTCAGTGAATTAAGTGACATAAAATAACACCGTACAATCCAAACAAACATTGTCGAATTAAGTACGCGTTTGTACATGAACTTGAAATAATGTTATGAAATTATTGATTTGAAGTTGACATTGTGTTTAGACGTACAATTTAGATTTCAGAAATTATACTTTTTTATAAATGTGAAAATTATCAAACTTTCTCAATTCTTATACAATCTTTTTTTTTTTTGACAACCAACAAATCTATATATAATAATATAGAAGAAACAAGACAAGGTGATGTGGAATCTCTATGACCTCTATTTCTATTTATCTTTTTTCTCCTTTTTTTGGCCATTTGTTAAGTTTTCTACTCATTTTTAATATTTATGTATTAAAAAAAAACTCAAAAGTCACTCTCCTTAACTCTATATATTAATTGTGTAAAAATGAGAGTTTTAGGCCAAAAACATCCTTAAACTATACTTCAAACTTAAATTACATCCTTAAACTATCTATACAAGCGGAAAACATCCTTAAAGTATTAACAAATTGACAACTTACATCCTTCCGTTAGAATCTGTCCAAAAGTTGACGGTTCTTTCCACAAAGGGTGCAGTTCCAGTTGACTTCCATTAAAACCCCTACATAATTACCAACTAAAGAAAAGTTTAAACAAACTTAATTCGATTTTATTTTATTTTATTTTTGAAAAAAAGCTAGGACATATATAGTGAAGAGACACAATGTTCTTTTATTTTACTTTATCACCCGAAAGAAGTTAGTGCTCTTGCACCATCTTCACCCTCCTCATAAGGGGAAATCATGAATTTCACGAAGAATATTCAAGGTTTAATATGTGTGTATAAAAAATAATTTTAATATATATTCAAAGACCTTATATTTACATAAAATAAATTTTTTATGAAAGATGTTTAACTTTGCTCGATGTGGCTATTTCACTGAAGCTAAATTGCGCAAAGAAAATATTTTATTTGCTAGTAAAAGTTTTTGACGTTTTTCATTCTTCCATCATCAGAAGTGGAAATCTCTGTCAAATACTACTTCCGACTAGTTCAATTGAGAAGGAACATATTTAACTGGAAATTCCTCACGTCAAAAATGAACAGAAAAAAATTGCTAATTAAAAGAGTTCTGCAATAATACGAATTAGGAACTCTAAAAATCATTGACGATGAAGTGTGTTGTACTCTATAACTTTTCATTTCCATTTCCTTTTGTTTTGTTTGAAATTACCAAGATATTCTTGAAGGAAGTGTGAAAGATCAAGGAAGAGGGGTGGAAGTGATCATGTGAATATGGGTTTTAAGATAATATTCTCGTTTTGTTCTTTAAAAAAAAATGAGATTTGAATTAGGCAAATAGAGGAGTTTAGGGAGTCACGTTTACTGAACATTTCTGGTGGGAGCCGTTAACTTTTGCATAGATTCTAATAGAAGGATAAAAGTTGTAATTTTTTAATACTTTAAGGATGTTTCTTGCCCGTATGGATAGTTTAAGGATGCAGCTTAAGTTTGGAGTATAATTTAAGGATGTTTTTAGCCAAAAACTCTAAAAATGAATGTGTCAATTACCACTTCTCTATTCATTTTTATTCTTCAATGTCTATTCTTCATTAATTAATACTCCACTCTTATTTTCTAATCCGAAAAAGAGATTTCAAGAATATAAAATGTGATTTTCTTACAAAAAGAGGAAAAGATTTGCCTAGAGGATATAATTATTATAATATGCTCTTCAATAGTTACTTTTTATCTTTTTTATTTGTTTTCTAATTTTCACCTCCATAACTCATTAACTATTAAATTTCTACTCTTAATAATATCATTAACTCCATGACTTTTAAGTTTTCATATTCATAACCTCCAATTATTTAATTATAAAATTTAAGATACCTTATGATATTCCTCCATTTTCATCTATATAAAGTCACAATTTTTTGTTTCATGAGACCCATACTCAAGAGTATCCTTTTTGTTTCATATTTGAAATGATGTTTTTTTATAGTATTATTTATATTATCAAATTCAAGCTTTAGCTTGACTCGATGAAGAAGATTTTTGGAGGCTGATCGTTTGTTAGAGGGGCTATCGAACAAGAGCTTAAAAAATTATACGCTGATTCTATATTTCTTTTTTCGTCTATTTTCTTATGGTTAATGTCCAAAGAAAGGTGTATGCATGAGTGTGCATGCGTATGTTTTCTCTATGTAACTTCTATAATTTGAACGTTCATGAGTTTTTGATTGTTGTAAGTTTTATTTTCGTTTAAGCAAATTAGCTATTGTAATTTTGTTGGTGCTAATTACTAACCAAGCTTCAAACAATACTATTAATGGCTTAAAAGGAATCTATATTAAATAATAAAATACATTATTCTTTATGTGTTTTTTACGGTACGAAAAACAATTTACGTTTTCTTTAACCATTTGCTTATTTCTTTGACTTTTAGAAAAATAGCAACAAAAAAAATTGATAATAATAAGTATAAATACTTGGGTTAATAATATTCATTTTAATAAATTAAACTAGAATACGTTTATAAGAATATCAACAATATATTCACGCCATTCTTGATTGCAGTTGAGATCGTGAAGGAATTATAATCTACCATTTTCATGTCATGAGATCTAAAGGTACAATTAAAAAATAATATTAAATATTTTTGCTGAAAAAAATCAATATAAGTTGTGTAAAAATGTAAGATACTTTCTTTTGCTTTTTCTACTTATTTGCTTCTCTCTCTCTCTCTCTCTCTCTCTCTCTCTCTCTCTCTTTTGAGATGCATATTTTTATTTGTAAAATGATACAAATATTGAAACAACAATAATTTTTGGAGATGTTAGAAAATTGAAATAAAAAATAAAGATTCGTAAGCTTACATTTTTTAGAGTAAAGGTAGGATATATAGAGGAAGGAAAAGAAAAAAATAATAAAGAAATATAAACAAATACTATAATAGAGGATAGAGATAAAATTAGGAATAGAAAATTATTTAGATGATATTGAGAACTAGGATAAAATGTCAAAGAAGATATAGAATTGAAGAAAGATTATCTGAATAAAAAGTTTACCGTTTAATGAAAGCAAGAAAAAAATTGAATCCTTAAATACATATATTTGAATTGTATTAAATTAAAACAATTGTGTATTAACCTCTTGATATATGAAACTTTTTCTTAAGAATTCTTATTTTCTTAAAAATATAAAAATCATAAAATTTAAGGACTAATAATAAATTAGATCAAGAGTTTTTTAGAATATAGAGGGCTCAATATTTTAAAAAATTATTTTGTTAATTTAACGAGGTATTATATGATTGCGCGAAGCGCGATCAAGTTCTCTAGTTATCTTATTAATGCATAAACGGTCTAAAAGAGTTAAAAGATGCTAACGCATCATTTACAATTCAGCTAGGAAAATCAGATATCCAAGTAACTCAAATGAGTAAATCATAGTTCACAATAGGATATCAGAATATTCTAAGACACCGCATTAATAAATTATATATCTCCATATTTTTTTTATAATATGCTCGTAATCACATATGCATGCTATTGACAACTTTAAAATTCACATAATTTTACAAAGATTTAACACCGGTCCAAAAAATCAATAATAGTAATAAGTGATTACTAGTTATTCTTTAATATATCCTCCTACATGATATGAATAATCTCTTCCTGTCGAGCATGAGTCTTTTTATGCCAAAATTAAAATTATGATTTTTTTAAAAAAAATATAAACTTAAGAGTCAAGTTTTGAACTTTTTAAAAAAAGAAAATCACAAACTTAAAATTGTAATTCTATCTGTGAATTTGAAATTTAAAAGTAAAAACGAAATTTTGTTCAAATACGTAATAACATAAACAAACACAAATTTTAAATTTTAAATTCAAATTAAATTGCGTGACCATACCAGCCCTAAGACTTTGATCGAGCTAGTATACTTTGTTGAACTTTGTGTATATTTCGAAAAAATGTGTTTTACATATATACGTAAAACTGTAATTTATTCTCTTACTTAAACAATGAGTAGTATTCTAAATTGGATTTGGCTCCCCTCCATTATACCTTCCCTTCATTTTCTCAAGTGTACATTTAGATGAATGACACTTGTCATATTTAAAACTCAAAAACAAGCCTCTAATTTTAACTCCTCATTAATATCATATTTTCATAATATATAGTTTATATCCCCATTAATTTTAAAATCTCTTTATTTATTTATGTGACAAAATAAAATCAAATATAAAGGTGTAATAAGATTTTTTTAAAAATGCATGGTTAAAGGAGCAGAAAAATAATTTTTTTTTAAAAAAAAAAAGAAAAGAAGAAGAGACAGACTATTTAAAAACTTTTTATTTATACTACTATCTAATATATAATATCTTTTTTCCTCTCCACTTTTCTTTCATTTCTGGCATATTTTATACCACCAAAAACTGATTTTTCTGTACTTAAAAAAGTTAAATTTTCAATTTTTTTCCTGTCAAAGGCAATTTACAAGATTTCAACAAAAAATAAATTAAAAAATATATAATGTTATAGGTTAAAGAAATTCAGAAAGTGTGATCTGAATTTTTTTTTTTAATACTAAATTTCTTTAGATAATTCTCTCGAGTTATTTTTGTATATCTTGTAGTGTCTTCTATGTATTTTTCACTAAGGATATTCAATATTTGATTTAATTTTTAATAAAATTTAAATCAAATCAATCATATAAAAAACAATAAAGAAAAGTATAATTAAAGTAATAATATTAATGAGGAGTCAAATTAGTAGAAGATGAGATTTTTCTTACCAAAATTGGTGAATTTCTTTCCTAACTTGTCCTTTTACTATGGTTAAGAGGCGTGTAAAAGTAAATTAATCTAAACTTTTGAATTTTAAATATGACAAATGTCACACATCTAAATGTGCACTTAAAGAAATGGAGGGAAGATGTAATGGAGGAGAGCCAAATAAGATAAGATCAAAATATAACTGATAAGTAGAGCTGTCAAAATGGGCTGACCCAACCCAACCCACCCCAAGCCTTGCGAGTCAAAGAATTTGATGGACTAGGACGGACCGACCCTTCATCTTAAAGGGCCTTAAAACTTATGGCCCAACCCAGCCCTAAAAGGATCGCGGGCTGAGCGGACTAGCCCTTCATTTTTTTTTGTTGTTGTTAACTTTTTTCTTTTCAATGTACATTTAAACATATATGTATGACAATTTGTTAACATTTCTAACATATGATTATATGAAAGTACATATTCTACCATAACTTATAACATATTCAATACCAATACATCGTCAAGTACATTTGAATTTATCGATAAAGTTGTCTTAATTAAAATCACCTTCATCTAAATTCATATGTAGATTTAATTAGCTAAACATTATCAAAAATATATATAAAAAATTAATAATATTTAAATTTACTTAAAAATATTACCTCTTTGAATTTGAGTAAAGTAGTGCAATGGATTTCGAGTAGCAATAAGTGTTTGAACATTTAATAATGAATACAATTTTTATATTGGTGGTTAGGAATTTTAGTATTAGGGATTTAACGCTAACTAAGTAAAATATTGTGTAAGATACTAATCATAACTTATTCAGTAATCACTATTTATAGTTTTTAATTTTTTTTGTTCACAATTTTTTTTTAATTTTAAATTGAATAGCAATCATGAATGGAACATTTATACTTGGTGATTAGAATTTAGCGCTAAATAAATAAAGCATTGTATAAGCTATTAAACTTGTTCAGTAGTTACTATTCTTAATTTTTACTTCTTTTCATAATTTTCATTTAAATTCTTAATTTAAATTAAAAATATTTTGATCCATGGATCAGCCTAGCTAGATCTCAGTCAAGCCTCAAGAGCCAGCGGACTGACTTAAACTGGACTTATAAGCCCAATTTTAAATTAACTAAAAAATTATAATTCAGCCCAACTATAATAACAAAATGAATTGGACTGACTTTAAGGATCAAGTCAATTTTGACGGCTCTACTTATAAGTGATAAGATCAAAATATAAGATGTAAGATGACTAGAGAAAAGAGTAGAACAACTGACGGCGTGGAAGAAGATAGGATACTTAGCCAATCAAAACAGCCTTCATTATGTTCCCAAGAATCAATGGTTAAACTTCTTGCCCAATGAATAATTTTCTATCTATGGGCTATTTGAAAAACTTCGGGTGCAATTGGATATTCTTTGTACATATTCCTTGTATATATTAATGGGAAAAGTTCACAAATAGTAAATTAGGTTTATTAATTAGAAGGTATATAGCAATTTTTTACTAATTATCTTAAATAACAATATATATATATATTTGATGCACAAGATAACATCAAATACATATACAAATATATTTAGTTATCTTATTTTTAAGTAACAATACAGTTAATTATCTTATTTTTAGGTAACAATTTGAATTTAAAAAGAAAAAAGAATTTCATTTTCTTTAAATCACTTTCACCAAATTAATTGAGGATTCTATTTCCATTTTTTTGTATTTTATATTTTTTCGTTTCTTTTTTCCTTTTTATTTTTTCCTCATTTTTTTATATTTTCTTTTTCTCTTTTTTTTTTTTTTAATTTTCATTTTTTTCATCTTTTTTTTTCTTTTTTCGTTTTTGTTTCTTTTTTTTCTTTGCAGTATCTTTTTTATATTTTCTTTTTTGTTTGTTTGTGTTTTGTTTTTATTTCTTTTTGATTTTTTTTCTCATTTTTTTGGTTGTATTATATATTTTATATTTATTTGTGACAAACTATATACATTTCAAATAAATTTATTATTTATATTTGAATAATTTAGCTGTAAATATGTACAATTTATCATTTGTATCTATATTGTTCAATTTAGATCAATAAAATACAATTTGTATCAATGAATTGTTCAATTTGTATCACTAAAATACCATTCGTATCAATGATATAAATACAAGTATTCATAGAAAGAAAAATAACAATTCTTTTTCACTTGTGTAAAATACAAATGATGCAGTCAACTATAAATTCAAATACAAATAAATAAAATTACAAATATAAATACAATATGCAGTCAACTTACAAATACAAATACAAAATAGTTCTTTAAAAATACAAATATATCGATGAAAATAGAATACAAATACAAATACAAATACAATATGCAGTCAACTGTAAAATACAAATACAAAATAATTATTTAAAATACAAGTGTGAATTGTATAAAATATAATTGATGGTGCGAACTATAAAATAGAAATACAAATACAAATACAGTCAACTACAAATACAAATACGAATAGCTCTTGAATTCATTGATTTACAAAATACAAAAATACATTTTTCAAAATCTGCACAATTCACACATGAACACATAGAAAACATTCTCCATCAACAACACTTTCACCTCCATTGTATACTAAGAACCTTTGTTGACGGAGAACAACTAACTCCCTCTTCTCCCATTTCATCTCTTTCACCTCCAAACACCAGCAACCACCCAATTCCTTTGTTAATAGATTTCCTCCACCACCAATTCCAACCGCCCCACATCCCTCTTGACTCCCCTACATTTCTAATTCCACCATTAACACATCCATTTAACGCCTATCACTGCTGCACCACCGTATTCACATCCATTCCATCGAGATCCACTAACCTTACCACCCACTTCACCTCCAAACCACCCACTGCCATACTCAAAAAACAAATTTTGATCTAAAAGAAAAAAGAGTCGAACAGTTGACATTGTTGAACACTTGGGTTTGTTCAAGTGGTGCTAAATCGAGATGGGGGTCGGAGGGAAGAGGATTTTATGGAACAAGATTTTGAATAGAAATCTTTTGAAATATTATAGAATTTGAATTCAAAAATATAAGAGAAAATTTGGGAAAGCAAGATAAAGGGAAAAGTGAAAAGGAAAGGAATAACGCCCAATTGTACACGCGGTTAACTGTATGCACAACCAAAATATTGCTATTTTTGCTATTTAAACTAATTTATGTAAAATATTATTATGTAGCTTAATTAAAGGTGTAAGTATGTTATGTTCTGTACTTTTTTCTATATTAATGCACTAGATATAGGAGCACGGGTCCAGTATATGTTATTTTGTTTGTTCTATTTAAGCGATACAAATGAATATTGACTTGAATAATCAAATATTTTATAGATTTTTTTAATAAATATTTAAATTATTAATTATTGTGATTTATAGTACTTCTACATCATTTTTAAATTATATGTGTTACTCCTTCCGTCACAATTTTTGTAGGACAGATGAAATTTGGAGATTCAACAAAAAAATTTATATAGTTTTCAAATATTTAAGTTGTTAATTATTATGATTTATATTACTTTTTATATAATTTTCAAATAATATATGTTACTTTCCATATTTCAATTTATGTATGTAATGACCTGATTCTGTGAATTTTCTTCTCTTATTTGTTTTGGCCATTTTACCCTTCCCCGTATATGTTACGTGTTGATTTTGAGGCATGGGGATGGTTGGCACAGTTTTCGAGGTCTTCGGGAAGGTATTGGATGGTTTTGAGTTCATTTTGAGACTTCGAGAGCCAATAGTTGACGTAGGTCAGTATTTCTTGATCCGAGTGTCGGATGGAAAAATGGACTGCGCCAGTAAATCTGAAACATCAATTTTAGGTTGGTAGCAGGGTTGATGTAGTTTTGTGGCTTTTAGTTCTCATTTCAACTCTTGGTTTGGAAAACTTGAAAATAGGGTCCCGGGGGTCATTTCGTTGAAAATGATCTTTATTAGAAAATCCGACGTCACCATTGAGTTCGAAACGTTGAAATTAGCCTATTAGCATATTTGGTTTAATTCTATCGGGTCTCGAACGAATCCCGAGGGTCCATTCGGAAACTTGGGGACTTGGCCAAAACCAGCAATTGCTGGTATCTGGTGCAGGCCTCATTCCTTCTTTGTGAATGTGGGCATCCCTCCAGCTGCAAACATGGAGAAGGATTAAGTCCTTCATCGTGAACGCGGTGGTGGGGTCGTGATCGTGAAGGGCTGCGGGGTAGGGGTCAAGTCAAGTTTTCTTTGCAAACGCAACAGGGTTATCGCGAACGCGATGGTCAGGGTCATGGACCTTTAGGAATGCGAAGCCCTGGCGGTGAACGCGAAGGACATTTTTAATAGTCGGTCAGCGTTGACCTTAGCAAACGTGGAGGGCTGACCGAGAACGCAAAGGGTCGCGACCTAGGCAGTATAAAAGTCCCATTTCACGATTTTACTCCATTGTTGAGTTTTTGAGCTACGGGTTTGAGGGTTTTTGGGTGATTTCTTCACTTCTCAAGCTTGGGTAAGCTTCATAATCCCTTTTTCCATCATTTTTTACTTCGATTATATCGTTTAAACATCCTTTAAATCGTGATTTTGAAATGAATTTTTGGAGGGTTTTACCCGGAAAGCTTAAAAAGGGTTTTCATCAATTAAACACTCGTTTTTAATCTGATTTCACTTGGGTTTTATTTTATGAGTTACTTTAATCATGGGTAATGGTTTTCTAAACAAAAATTTTGATTTTACACCTTCGTTTTCTAAAACCCATTTTGGGGCCTGTTTTAGCCCCGACGTAATTTTTATCATTATGGGTATTAATGGCTTCTGTTTAACGCGTAGATGCTATATTTGTATGTTTTGATTGATTCTGAGGACATTAGAAGGGGGAAGGCTCCGTGTTGAAGCTCTTTGGATTGGGTTTTAGTCGTTCGAGGTAGGTTATGGCTTAACTTCTTTCAGATTGAGCTGGGTAGTTAAAATCTAGGTAAAGCATGCTATGGGTTGGGGAAAATGGCTATGGGGTTTAGTTTTGTGAATTTATATTTATCGTTGTGTGCCCGTGTGGGGGCTTATTTGGTGGTTATTTTGACTTGAAATATTTATTATTGCGTTTTGGCTGTGTGGGGACCTATTTGATGTTATTTGGCCTGGTTTGGGCATTGAAATGTCTTATTTATATTGTTGTTGCATTTTACCTTAATCTATCAATTTGGGTGATTTGGCTTACTTATCAAGGCTTAGCTGCGATAAGTGCCATCATGACTCATTTTTGGGTCGTGACAAATTGGTATCAGAGCCAAGCTACACCGGTCTCATAAGTGTCAGAGCAGGATATCTAGTAAATTCTCGCGGATCGATACATAGACGTCCGTATCTATCTTCGAGAGGCTATAATATGTCTTTAGGAAACTTCTCTATTTTTGTTCCTTATCGTGTGGGTTCTTCATATCTTATGATCTAAACTTGTGTTTCACTCTTTCTGCGCAGATGGTGAGGACTATGTCTAGTGAGTCGAGAGATGTTGAGCCAGCGCCCAGGATGGGATCCCCGACTAGAGGGCGAGGTAGGGGTCGTGGACGACCTCGAGGTAGAGGATGGACATAAGGAGCTGCCCCATCTAGAGATAATGTTAGGGGGATCTCCCCAAGCCTGAGGTTGAGCATGCAGAGGATGTGAAGTCGGCTTGGGTTCCACAGAGTGCTACTACCTCAGTTTTAGAGGGTTTATTGATTTGCTTGCTGACTCGTTTGGAGGGTGTTCCTTTGAGTGTACCTGGTGTCCCTCTGATTCTGAGTGTTGTACCGCCGCCAGTGCCAACATCTGCTTATGGTGTTCCTCCGACTCCGAGTGTGGTTCCCCCATTAGTTCCCGCACCTAATTTTGGTATTTCTCAGACTTCGAGTGGTGTTCCGTCTTTTGTGCCAGTAACTGACTATGGTATTCCTAGTTTAGGGGTACAACCTTCATCTACATTACCCTCACCGGTGGATTCACAGCCTGCTAGATTCACTATTCTTCCAGTTGCTACAGATACTGTCATGTCTTCTGAGGATCAGAAGAGGTTTGAGAGGTTTATTCGCTTGGGTCCGCTCAAGTTCAGTGGCGCTATAGGCGAGGATGCCTATGAGTTATTGACAGATTGCTAGGAGAAGTTGCATAACCTTGGGTCTCTTGAGTCGCACGAAGTTGCTTATACTGCGTATCAGTTGAGAGATGTGGCCAGGGATTGGTGGAGGTCACTTGTTAGTTGCAGACTTCTTGGTTCGGGGTCAGTTTGCTGAGACTCTTTTGGATAGATTTGTGCTCTTTAGTTTGAGGGATCAGATAAGAGATGAGTTTGATCATCTGGAGTAGGGCTTCATGTCTATTGCAGAGTATAAAACACGTTTCCATACCTTGTCCCGATATTTTGCTGCTAGTATCTCCACCAAGTCTGAGAAGATTTGAAAGTTTGTGAAGGGTTTGAGTGGTTCTTATCAGTTAGCTACTGCCCAGATGGTTGTTTCAGGGGCATCCTTTCAGAGTATTATTAAGCATGCGAAGATGATCGAGGTTATCATCCAATCTACTCAGGGAGGCACCAAGAGGGTGTGTCGATAGGAGGAGTTTAGTGGACACGCCTCCTGAGGTAGAGATTTTTCGAGTAGAGGGCCTCGTGGTTATCATGGTAGGTCGGTTCAGACTACCTTGCAAGGTTCGGGTGATAGATCTTTTGGTTCTGTGACTACTGGTAGCCAGACGTTGAGTCAAGGTGGTCATTCTAGTTTACCCGCACATCCTCAAATTGAGTCAGATCGTAGAGGGTGTTTTATGTGTGATGAGTTTGGCTATGTGGCCAAGGACTGTCCTCGACGTGTTTTCAGGTCTACGCCTATTTCTGCAGTGAAAGGTGGTTCTCAGAGTGGTAGAGTTTCTGCTAAAGGTACTCGAAGTAGAGGTAGAGGTGCTCGTGGTGGTGGTCGCGGGGTTACTCAGTCCGGTAGCAGACGTGGACAGTGCTATGTTATACCTGCTAGACCCGAGGGAGAGGCTTCTGATATTGTTATTACAGGTATCATCCCGGTTTGCTACAGATCTGCTTTCGTGTTATTTGACCCTGGTTCGACCTTCTCCTATGTGTCTACATACTTTGCTTCTAGTTTTGATACTACATGTGAGCCTCTTGCTATGCCTCTTCATATTTCCACCCCCGTAGGAGATTTTTCAGTGGTGGATCAGGTGTACCGATTTGTGTTGTGACCTTTGCGGGTCGTGAGTCTTGGGTAGATTTGATTCTCCTAGATATGGTAGATTTTGATATTATCTTAGGTATGGATTGGTTAGCTCCCTATCGTGCTATATTGGATTGTTATGCCAAGACCGTGACCTTAGCTTCGCTGGGTGTGCCAAGGGTATCTTGGAAGGGTGCGCTTCATTCGGGTCCAAAGGGAGTCATATCCTTTATACGTGCTCGTCGCATGGTAGAAAGGGGATTTTTGTCTTACTTGGCTTATATTCGTGATACTAGTATTTCTTCACCGCCTCATTTAGATTCTATTCGTGTTGTCCATGAGTTCATGGATGTGTTTCCTATGGATTTGCCTGGTATGCCTCTGAATCATGATATTGATTTTGCCATAGATATTGAGTCGGGCACCAAGCCCATTTCGATTTCTCCTTATAGGATGGCCCCAATCGAGTTGAAAGAGTTAAAGGATCAGTTGTAGGATTTGTTAGATAAGGGCTTTATTTGACCTAGTGTATCGCCTTGGGGTGCTCCAATCTTGTTTGTGAAGAAGAAGGATGGTTCTATGCGGATGTGTATTGATTATCGGTAGTTGAACAAGGTGACAGTCAAGCACAGGTATCCTCTTCCTCGCGTTGATGATTTATTTGATCAGCTTCAGGGTGCTTCGGCGTTTTCCAAGACTGATTTGAGATTCGGGTATCACCAGTTGAGGATTAGAGCTTCGGATGTTTCGAAGACAACTTTTCGGACTCGGTACGGTCATTATGAGTTCTTGGTCATGTATTTTGGGTTGACCAATGCCCCAGCTGCATTCATGGAGTTGATGAACTGGGTGTTCAGACTGTATCTCGACTCTTTTATGATTGTATTTATAAATGATATCTTGGTTTATTCCAAGAATGACCATGTGAAACACTTGAGGATTGTACTTCAGAGATTGCATGATGAGAAGTTGTATGCTAAGTTCTCTAAATGCGAGTTTTGGTTGGATTCCATCTCTTTCTTGGGTTATGTGGTGACCAAAAATGGTATTATGGACGATCCGACCAAGATTGCGGTGATTCGTGATTGGGCTAGGCCCACTAGTCCTACCAAGATTCGGAGTTTTGTTAGCTTGACAGGTTATTGTCGGCGTTTTGTTGAGGGTTTCTCTTCGATTGCATCTCCTTTGACCAAATTGACTCAGAAAAAGATTACTTTTCAGTGGTCGGAAGTGTGTGAGAAGAGCTTCCAAAAGCTTAAGCAGTTGTTGACTTCAGCCCCTATTTTGACCTTGTCCAAGAAGGGCATGGGATTTACCATGTTTTGTGATGCTTCTGGTGTTGGGTTAGGTGTTGTGTTAATGCAGGAAGGTAAAGTGATTGTTTATGAGTCTCGTCAGTTGAAGCCTCATGAGAGGAATTACCCTACCCATGATTTGGAGTTATGTGAGGTTGTGTTTGCTTTGAAGTTATGGAAACATTACCTGCATGGAGTCCGTTGTGAGATTTTGTCGGATCATCGTAGCCTTCAGTACTTCTTCAACCAGCGAGATCTTAATATGAGGCAGCGTCATGAGCTTGAGTTGCTCAAGGATTATGACCTCACTATTCTCTATAATCCAGGCAAGGCTAATGTGGTTGCAGATGCCTTGAGCTGGAAGACACTAGCATGGGTAGTTTGACACATCTTTTAACTCAGAAGCGACCCTTAGCCTTAGAGATTCTGTCCCTAGCTAACCAGATGGTTAGGTTCGATATTTCGACACCTGGACCCGTTTTGGCCTATGTTGAGGCTAGGTCTTCCTTGATGGAGAAGATTCGGGCTCATCAGTTTGATGACGATGGGTTGAGAGTGATTCGAGATAAAGTGTTGAGTGGTGTGGCTAAGGAAGCCTCACTTGATTCTGATGGTGTTTTACGGATTGGTGGCCGAGTTTGTGTGTCGAGAGTTGGAGATTGGGTGAAGTTGATTTTAGAGGAGGCCCATTGTTCCAAGTATTCCATTCATCCAGGGGTGACCAAGATGGACCTTGACTTAAGACTGCATTACTGGTGGGGTGGTATAAGAAAGGATATAGCATATTTTGTGGCTCGTTGCTTGTGTTGTCAGCAGGTGAAGGCCGAGCATTTGAGACCGGGTGTTTTGCTTTAGAAGTTTCCCATTCCCGAGTGAAAGTGGGAACATATCACTATAGACTTCCTGACTGGGTTGCCTCATACATTCCGTGGTTCAGATAGTGTTTGAGTTATCGTGGATCGATTGACCAAATCGACCCATTTTATACCTATTCAGGTTTCTTTCAATGCCAAGAGGTTGGCTCGAATCTATGTTCGTGCGATTATTCATCTTCATGGGGTACCCGTATTTATTATTTCAGACAGAGGTTTTATATTCAATTCTAGCTTTTGGAGGACCTTTCAGGAGGAGACGGGTACCCGGGTTGACCTAACCACATCTTTCTACCCCCAGACAGACGGACAGTCGGAGCGGACTATTTAGGTTTTGGAAGATATGTTCGGCGTTAGTATCATGGATTTTGCAGGTTAGTGGGAGCAACATTTAACCTTGGCGGAGTTTACGTATAATAATAGATACCATTCGAGTATTGAGATGGCACCTTTCGAGGCATTATATGGTAGGCGATGTTGCTCTTCGATTGGTTGGTTTGAGACTTCTGAGATTAGACCTCGAGGTACTGACTTGGTTCACGAGTCATTGGATAGAGTTCGTGTGATTCAGGATAGGCTTCGAGCGACTCAGAGTAGGCAGATGTGCTATGCTGATCGTAAACTTCGTGCCTTGAAGTTTAGTGTTGGGGATCGAGTCTTCCTTCGTATGTTGCCCATGAAGGGCGTGATGAGGTTTGGGAAGAGGGGCATGCTTAACCCCAGGTATGTCGGGCCATTTGAGATTCTTTGGACTTTTGGGGATGTAGCTTATGAGTTAGCGTTGCCCCCTGATTTTTCAGCCATTCATCTAGTTTTCCATGTGTCCATGCTACTATATATATTCCAGATGAGTCTCATGTCATTCATTGGGACACAGTGTAGATAGATGGGAGATTGTCCTTTGTTGAGGAACCAGTCTCCCTATTCCATTTTGGCTAGGGATTTCAGACGGTTACGGTCTAAAGATATTCCTGTAGTTAAGGTTCAATGGAGACACCGTCCCATAGAGGAGGTTACTTAAGAGGTCGAGTCCGACATGCTTAGTAGTTATCCCCAACTTTTTGCCGACTCAGGTATTTTCTTGCCTTAGTTCGATGACGAACTATATTCTTAGTGGTGGAAATTGTAATGACCTGAATCTGTGAATTTTCATCTCTTATGTGTTTTGACCATTTTACCCTTCCTCATATATGCTACGTGTTGATTTTGAGGCATGGGGATGGTTGGCATGGTTCTCAAGGTCTTTGGGAAGGTTTTGGATGGTTTTGAGTTCATGTTGAGGCTTTGAGAGCCAAAAGTTGACTTCGGTCAATATTTCTTGATCCGAGTGCCAAATGGAAAAATGGGTTGTGCCAGTAGATCCAAAACATTGATTTTGGGTTAGTAGTAGGGTTGGTGTAGTTTTGTGGCTTTTAGTTCTTATTTTAACCATTGGTTCGAAAAACTTGAAAATAGGGTCCCGGGGGTCATTTCATTGAAAATGATCTTTTTTAAAAAATCAGACGTCACCATTGAGTATGGAACATAGAAATTAGCCTAGTAAAATATCTGGTTTAATTCTGTCGGGTCTCAAACGAATTTCGAGGGTCTGTTCGGAGACTTTGGGACTTGATCAAAATCAGCAATTGCTGGTATCTGGTGAAGGCCTTATTCTTTCTTCGTAAATGCGATCCTCTGACCTCGAACACGGAGAAGGATCAAGTCCTTCATTGCGAATGCGGTAGTAGGGTCGCAATCGCGAAGGGTTGTGGGGTCGGAGTCGGGGTTAAGTTGAGTCTTCTTCGCGAATGCGACAGGGCTGTCGCAAACATGATGGTCCGGGTCATTGAACTTCACGAATGTGAAGCCCTGGCCACGAACACGAAGGCCATTTTTAATGGCCGGTCAATATTGACCTTCGCGAACGCAGAGGGCTGACCGCGAACTCGAAGGGTCGCGACCTGGGCAGTATAAAAGTCCTATTTTGCGATTTTACTCCATTGTTGAGTTTTTGAGCTTCAGGTTTGAGTGTTTTTGGGCGATTTCTTCACTTCTGAAGCTTGGGTAAGCTTTATAATCCCTTTTCCCATCATTTTTACTTCGATTATATCGTTTAAACATCCTTTAAATCGTGATTTTGAAATAAATTTTTGGGGTTTTTTACCCGAAAAGCTTAAAAAGGGTTTTCATTAATTAAACACTCGTTTTTAATTCGATTTCACTTAGGTTTTCTTCTATGAGTTCCTTTAATCATGGGTAACGGTTTTCTAAACAAAATTTTGGTTTTATCCCTTCGTTTTTGGAAATCCATTTTGGGGCCCATTTTAGCCCCGACGTAATTTTAGTCATTATGGGTATCAATGGCTTCCGTTTAACGCGTAGATGCTATATTTATGTGGTTTAGTCAATTTTGAGACAGTTAGAAGAGGGAAGACTCCTTGTTGAAGCTCTTTGGATCGGGTTTTCATCATTCGAGGTAAGTTATGGCTTAAATTCTTTCAGATTGAGCTGAGTAGTTAAAATCTAGGTAAAGCATGCTATGGGTTGGGGAACATGACTATGGGGGTTTACTTCTGTGAGTTTATATTTATCGTTTTATGCCTATGTGGGGGCTTATTTGGTGGTGATTTTGAATTGAGATATTAATTATTGCGTGTTGGCCGTGTGGGGCCCTATTTGATGTTATTTGACCTTGTTTGAGCATTGAAATGCCTTATTTTATGAATATGGTGCCCGTGCGGGGGCTTAAGTTGTGTAAATAGGTCTTATTGAGCATAGATTGCCTCTATCATGTTTGAATTACCCGAGTTGGGGTGGATATGACTTAAATGATGTCTTGCATGTTATTTATTCCCATGGTGCTTGATTAGAATTGAAATTCATGGATTGTGAACTTGTTGAGTTGATTATGAGCTCATTTATGTGTATATATATATATCTTGTGTGTTGATGGTTGGATATCATCTTATTGTGTCATTGTGAGCATTACATCCTCATTCACACATATACATTCATGAGATATTGGTATCATTGTGAAAATATGATTTTTGACAGAAAATGAGACATCTTACAAAACCCTTTATCCGTGAACATGAGTCGGAGAGGTGATACTGAGTTTGAAATTTGGACTGAGATTGAGATTGAGTTAGTATATGGGTTGCGAACCCCCCCCCCCCCCCCCCATGGGTCCTATCTTGGGAGCGCTGAGGCTCGATAGGTGTATACAGAGGGTTATGCAATAGCTCTCATTCATCCACATCATCACTATCATCATTGCATTTCATACATATATGCATTATATGTATTCTTATGTGTTTTTTACTTTATGCGTTTTCATTTATTATATATTGTGTATTTGTTCCCTTATTTTCTTTACTTATATATATAGAACTGTTAGTGGAGACGGTGTGAGCTACCGTTTGTGACATTTTCTGTATGTAGGTGTCGTGGTCGTAGTATATTCTTTACCTATTATATTTTTTACTTTGTTCAGTTGGCCTATGATACCTACTGAATACAAGTGGACCTGTACTCATCCCTATTATGCCCTTTCAGTGTAGATCCTAGTACGAGCACTGTTCGTGGCGGTTGATTGTACGGACTTGGAGAGATTTCAAGGTATCGCTTGCTCCATGCCTTCGGAGTTGACCCCGAGCCTCCTCTGTCCCTTACTTATGTCTTTATTTTAATTCAGAGACAGATTGTATTCAATATTTTGGGTTGTATTAGATGCTCTACACATTATGACACCACTTCTTGGGATTTCTTTATGTTATTATTTCAAACTTCCGCTATTATCGTAATTGTTTGGTCTGGTTTCGTTCGAGAAGTCTCGCCTTATTTATATTGTTGCATTTTACCGTAATCTATCAGTTTGGGTGATTTGGCTTACTTATCAAGACTTAGCCGCGATAAGTGTCAACATGACCCTTTTTGGATCGTGACAATGTAGCACTGATAGAATCTCGAAAGCTAAATTCTTCTTAATTACGTCAAACATCATTTATTTTGAATAAAATGAAAAGATTTAAAAAGTCACATAGTTTAAAATAAAGTGAGCAAAATAGTAAAAGTAATAACTAAGCTTCAAAACAAAAAGAAAGTTCAAGCAAAGGGACGTAACTGCAAAAAGATTAAAAAAAATCTCCTTCCATTTCATATTAGTTGAGCAATTTTCATTTTATACAGTGCTTAAAAAATTATTAGTGAAATAATCAATTTATTACTATACTATTTATCCATATTAATGAACATAAAGATAATTTGTTTAAACTTCCAAAGAGTATATTAATTATAGGGGCATAATGATTTTTTTTTTAATTCTATCTTGATTTAACAAGTAATCAACTAATTTGAAACATTTATTTATAATAAGATAACCAACTAATATAGGACGGAGGGAGTACTTACTAACGATTACGTCATCAACTTGCATAGTTTTGCAACATATAAAAAGCACTCAAAGTTATCATATTCACAGCAATATCAAAGGCATCAAAAGTAATAAAACTATATTTAAAGGGTACTTCCTCCGTTCGCCTAAGAAAACAATTATTGATATGAATATTTTATCATTCTATTTCTATTAATTGATGTTTAGAGTAATATGTTTTGAAAATGGTTTGAAAAATAAGCAATTAATGCTAGGATAAAATAAGATTTTTTTTTTAATCTTTTCTTAATATGTCAAAAGTGACAAATAAAAATAAAAATTCAATTAGAAAAATAGTGACAAGCAAAAAGCGAACAGAGGGAGTATATATCTCTTCAATATAGGGCAGACATTTGACTTTTTGGACATTTAGGCCTCGTTTGACCATGAAAATAATAATTTTCTGAAGTTGAAATTGGAGTTAGTGTTGTATTTGGCTATGAATATAAATTGGATTGTTTTTAAAATTTTGTAAGAGAATTAGGAGTGAAAAAAGTGACTTGTTTTCACTTTTTCAAAAGCAATTTTCACTAAAGTGAAATAATTCTTATGGCCAAACACTACTATTTTTATTAAAATAAAACAATTTTTCGAAAAAAAGCAAAAAAATTTCCATGGCCAAACGCCTACTTAAAAAGTTCTCAAAGCGTAGTTAATTTACATAAATACGAAAGATATCTGAAGTAATAAAGCACAAATTGAAGGGCATAAAAATCTTCCAAAAATGACGCCAACAGTTGTCAGCCGGGACATACCGAATTAAATAAAAGAATTGGTATTTTTGTCCAATTGAAGAACAGTACACACACTTGTGAATAAAGTACAATCTCATTTATGAAGTCAAATTCTAAAATTCCTTAATTACCCTTGAAAATTCCTTAATTAAGCCGGGAAGCACACACGACGATGAAGAGTTGTGTGCTTCTTCACACTTCTATATACTAAAATAAAATAATAACTAATGCATTATTGGGTGTGTTTGTTTCTTACGAAGAAAAGTGTTTTGTTGGAAGATTTTTGTTTTATTTGAAAAATAAGTGATTTTTACTTATTATTGGTGTAATATACATAATAAATTAATTATATTTTAAAAAAATGAACAAAACTAAATAAAAAAGTACTCAGGCTGAGATGTGGATATCTCGAGATTCAAGCTCACTGTGGCATAATCTACACTGATCCAGTAGCATCGCTCTTGACTTGTCCCCCAACAAAGTCGTATAACTCAAACAACTTCGGATTAGTTGAAAAGTGTAAAACTTTACCAAAAGAACACCTTCCTTCAACATATAATTACTATTTTTGTATACTGAACATAGTTGGAGACTTATAATATTTTCCTTGTCTCAACTCTCTCTTACTCTACTTTCACCCCATTACATACTACAATATTTTCTCACACTTCACATAATTCTCATCTTCTATCTTCTGTACAAAATAATGCAAACCCACCACTATGTATAGGTGAGGAATTCTTGCTTGTAATGATTAGGAAGAATATGGGCAGGGGTACTCTCTTCATTCCTAAATTAGTGCTCTTTTTGGCTTGGACACACTCTTTACTACTCACTCCTATAAAATTAAAGGTAACTTTATCAGCTTAACCCTAATTAAATTTTATCTCTTTTCAAATTGATATTGATTACTATATTTAAACTCAAGAGCATATTAGGAAAATTATAATCTAAGTGTTCTTGAAAGCTTAAACAAACACTTATTTAGGAACAAAATTACAACCTAAAAGTACTTATAAGGAATGGAGGGAGTAGTAAGGTAGGTAGATGAATAACCTAAAGATTATATAGTTACATGAGTTATTAGGTATAACGTAAAGAACATGACAAGGTTACAAAAATTACAAAGACTAGTGATATCACTTTCTCCACTTTACGCCTACTAATTACATGCACTTTAATATTAAAATGCACTAATTCTTACTTTTTGATATCTAATAAGTAAAAAATTATTGTTTTAAGATATTACATATAATTTATCTAATCACTATGAGGGTAGAAATGGAGCTGGTAGAATGTGGGTTTTAGGTGAAGACAAAGATAAAGTATATTGGAGGATGAAGAGAAGACTACCAGCATGAAATACTGCTTATGAGTTATATTTTTCTAACTTTTGCCAGTGAAGTTATTTTTATTTTTATTTTTGGATATGATATAAAATGTGGAAATAAAAATAAAGTACGGAAATCGAAAGATAAAAAAGAAAACGATAAATAGATAGACACAAGAAGAGGAAACGAAAGCAAAATAAAGGTGTATTAAGCTGATGACCCTCAAACGTTAATCATACGACAAGCATCTAGCTCCTACAAAGACCTCGAGGGAAATTAATCCACTCGCAACCCACGTTTCAAAACAAAGTTCATCAAAATCTTTCAACAAGCCTTGAACACTCTCAAGTGTATTTTTCATAAAAAATACACTAAGAAAGAAAAGGAGAAATCCTAACTATTCATAATCATGAGCTATTTATTATAAAATGGGCCCAAAAGTGATCCTAAATGAGAACATGGGGCAGCCCAATGAGATTGAGGGAGAAAATCAGCAAAGCGCCGCATATGCCCACATACCCACGCATGTGAGGGTGCATATGCCCACATGACAACGCTGTCCGTCGATTTTAGTAAAAGTAAATAAAAATCAAAATTAAATTAAAAAAACGACGGACAACGTCGCTTTTCTAATTTTTTTTTAAAATAATAGTGACGTTGTACATTGCATTTATAAAAAAAATTATAAATTATTTATTAATTATTTGGCACAATAATCCCTAAAAAAAAGAGACGGACATTGAGACGTAGTCCGTCAATTTTAATAAAAAACAAATAAAAATTAAAAATAAATTAAGAAAGCGACGGACAACGTCGCTTTTCTGGAGCGACGCTGTTCATCGCTTTTTTATCCAACGTTTTTTTGCCTTTATTTAGTAGTGTCGCTTTTGAGCTCCATGACTTCATTCCCATAAGCTACAAAGCTTTCAAAATTGCATTTAACCGACAAATCTTCCAATTGCTCGGTCCGACTTCGTTTGTAAGACCATGATGAAGCTCAGATTGTATCAAAGGTGATTTGGATTGAAGCTCAGATTGTATCAATGGTGATTTGGATTGTATTAGTGCTAACCGTGCTTACATCATTTTTAATATACTTATTTCTTTTTTTTTTTTTTAAAAAGGCAATTTAAATAATTTTGATCAATTAATAATAAAAAAAATAATCAAGAAGTCTTTTAGAAATAGTTCTCCACCACACTATACACCTCATATATTGACCCTTATTTTTGTTTCCTTATTACTTTTCAAGAATTTAATAATGTACTGTGTTAAGAATAAAATTAAATAATTAAAAGTGTGCTCACTCTAACAGTTTAAATCTTTAAATGAGATAATTACACACTTCAATATGGTATCAAAGCAGGCAGAGCTCCTGAGATCGAATCTCACCGTCACCATTATCAAAAATAATTTCCACGTGCTTGACCATGAAAAAAAATCAGGCCACACATGAGATGATTACACACTTCGATATACTAATTTTGTGTTTGGATAGGCTTATTTTTACGTGCTTTTAGCTTTTAAGCATTTTTTTTAATTTTTGGAAGTTTTTGACAAAGATAAAAAATATTTTTAAGCACTTTATTTTATTCTTAAAAAATACAAAAAAAATCCAAAAATCAAAAGTTGGTTCCTACCTGCTTTTGACTTTTGACTTTTAGCTTTTAACTTTTAAGTCACTTAAAAAAATTCCATACATTCCCCCCTAAATTAAAGTAGGAAGCATCGAAAATGATTTATGCCTAAGTATCTCTCTTTTATATTATGACCAAAAAAATGTCCCTTTTATTTTTATTGACCAAAAAAAAATTAAAAAATTGTAAGAGCTGACTACACACCTCCATGGCCTTATCCATATGTATTTCTAACTTCCACCAAACTGTGGCGCCTCTCCGCAGTTACCAAACTGCCCTATTTTTATTTTTATTTCTTAAAAAGCGAAATGATCTAATAATCTTTGTATTTATCTTCGTTTGTAAGTTGGATCCTCCTACTTCACAAAGTTTCAACCAGACACTTAAAATCGTTCAAATTACGAATTTAAGCCCCTCTATCAGTGCGTGTTCCTCACTTGCTATGATATGGATGACATATCATGTCTACATCAGAAAAATTAATGCTACATCATATTTGTATCATTAACCACATTATTTTTATATTCATCTACAAAAAACAATCTTTTTATCCTTTATTTTCTTTTTAAAATTTAAGTTTTATATGAAAATATTGAAAGAGGCTAAAATAATATTTTGAAAATATTTACAGCCATTTTTTTCGATAAAATAGTTCACCAAGGAGCTCCACCACTAAAAGAAAAAATACAGAATTTCAATGAAAACATATGAAAATACATTAAAATGCAGAATATCGGAGTTACCATTTTCGACCACAAAAATAAAAAAGTGAAGCTCACCGGAGTGAAACACAAAATAGAAAAGCTCATCGAAATTATGATTTCCGCCAATAATAATGGATAATCACAATAACTCAAACATACACAATAATCATTAAAAAAGAAAAGAAAAGTGCTGTCGATTTTGATGCTCGTTCGATGAAAAATACAGATCCGAACAGATCTAATCTCTGTCGAAGGAGATGAAGCCAACAATATCTCAGATTTATGTCGTTGCTTCATTGACGAAAATGCCGGAGCAACTCCAGAGTGGTGAAAACACGTCCAGATCTGAGATTTCAAGGTGGTGACCATTATTTTTTTCGGCGTAACTTGCTGTGGTGACCATCATCGCTGCTGTCAAAATTTTGTATATGGCTATGAACTGAATTTAGTTGGGGTTATTATTTCATATAATTTCTTTCTTTGTTCTAATAATTGCTATTTTAGCGAAAGATTTTCTTATTGTTTTTCTCAAATGTCAAAGGTGATGAAAATGGGGGAAGAATGGAGGGTTGGGGTGGGGGGTAGAGAAACTGATAGGGTCCATACCCATTTAATGGAAAATAAAAATAAAAATGAATAACAAAATACAAGTAGCTTGTGGGCAACAACACTTGGTTTTTTGGTAGGTTACAATGCCACGCCCCGAATCCCATCGAGACATGATTGACACCCGTAGCCGATAAGGCCCGAGAGAACCAACCTTTGCCTATGTTCAATCATATGCATAACATAAGCATCACCACCATTACGTAAGAATTTGAAAGACAAATAACAGAAAACATGGGACGTATATATACATATAAAACTTGGCCGTTGAGGCCATCCAGTCAAAACAACATATGCCTTTTACATTGATACACCCACATCCGTCTACAAAAGCCTCTAACAAGAGCATTGACCAAAATGAACCATAAGTCGGGACAAGTCCCCGCTTTACACAATATGTACATCTCCAAAACATATATACACATTGACTCGGAGAAGCCCCGAATTAGCTGGAGCTCACCAATGATCTGCAACGACTGGCAACCTACTGTGGAGGCCTACTAGTGCCTGCGCCTGCAGCAAGTAAGGTAAATTCCCCAAGAGGGGTCAGTACGGAATAAGTACTGAGTATGTAAGACTCAAATGAAACTATATAAGACATGAACATATCAATGAACTCAATACAAATAACTAATCAACGTGAGTAAGTCACCATGCAACATTTTGGATACCAAGTGTATTGCTTTCATTACTTTCATTACTTTCTTTACATTCAATGCTTGCTTGTCAATACATGTGTCGCAATGTACCCGGGCCCCGGCTGATTAGTGGGTCTTTTCATATCATATCATCATGTTGGGATCGGCTCGAGCTAGGCTTATGCCCCTAGAGCTGCCACCCATAAACCAATGCATCGGGATCGGCTCGAGCTAGGCTTATGCCCCTAGAGCTGCCACCCATAAATCAACATATCAGGTTCGGCTCGAGCTAGGTTTTCACCCCTAGAGCTGCCCCCTGTCAGGTTCGGCTTGAGCTAGGCTTTCGCCCCTAAAGCTTCCCCCTGATCCAATAATCTCGGGATCGGCTTGAGCTAGGCATTTCGCCCCCAAAGTTGCCACCCGTATTCAAACATTAACCACATTTGCATTACTTATTCATTACTTTGAGATTGATACTAGGATAGTCATAACTTTACTTGAAACTTTGGATCATGAATCAATGAGTGAGAGACATGTGAATAACTTGGCAACATAACATTATTAGAAACATAACACTATGGGAACCATTGGATCACTATTCATGTTTCATGATTTGATCATGTAGGAGTATGTAGGAGTGTATTGAAGTGTTTGAAGCTTTAACAATGCTCAAAGAACTCCAAAGAACCAAAAGAAACCATCCAAGAATCGTCGTAGAATTGCGTTACAAAACGAGTCCGGAAAGGCACAATATTTGTGCCTTGCGCCACTGCTGCAAAGTAAGGCAGTGGCGCAAGAATTTCACTCCCTCTGAATCAGTGGATTGGGCCACACCCCCTGAAATAGGGTAGTGGCGCAAGTTTCAGCACCTTGCTGAATTTTTCGGCCCTTTCTTCAATACTTGCATATCATCCAATACCTTATCAAAACACTACAAAATACTTACTTAGTGATCTTAATCATCAAGTAAACATGACTCCAAGTCACCAAATGAGGTTAGAATGTGTACGGGGTAATGCCCAAATGCTCCACGAAATCACAAAACACCTCCTACGAAGGTCTAATCGCACATATTAGGTCCGATGTCAAATGTTTCACCAATGACACTATAAAACACATACTCATGGCATCTCAACACCTAGGTAGATATGACCCCAAGGTATCAAGTTAGGTTAGGAAAAAAAATACGGGGTGTTACATTCTTCCCCCCTTAGAAACATTCGTCCTCGAATGTGAACAAATCGTCTTATATACAACAAATGCATCTCTACTTTAACATACGTATACACATTCACATAATGCTCTTAAATACTTACTTGTTATTGTTCCACCTCCGCATTGTGAACTTCTTGGTCCATTTGAAATAGATGGGGATACTTGGATTTCATCATGTCCTCAGCTTCCCATGTGATCTCCTCTACTTGTTGGTTTCTCTAAAGGACTTTTACGGATGCGACATCTTTATTCCTCAATCTCTTTACTTGTCGCTCTAGTATAGCAATGGGTACCTCTTCATAAGTAAGATCCTCCATAACTTGAACATCCCCTACGGGAACAATACGAGAAGGATCTCCTATGCATTTTCGAAGCATCGAAACATGAAATACCGGATGGACTGAGGAAAGGTCCTGGGATAGTGCCAACTCATACGCAACTTGCCCAAATCTTCTAATGATTTCATATGGGCCTATGTAACGTGGACTCAATTTCCCTTTCTTTTCGAACCGCATTACCCTTTTTATTGGTGACATCTTTAAAAATACCTAATCACCTATGGCGAATTCAAGCCCTCTTCTTCTAACATCGGCATATGACTTGTGACGACTTTGAGTTATTTGTAACCGCTGTTGGATCACTTTAACTTTCTCCATAGCCTGATGAACAATATCTGGCCCGAGTAAAGCAGTCTCACCCGCTTCAAACCATCCAATGGGTGATCTATATTTCCTTCCGTACAAAGCTTCATAAGGTGCCATTTTAATACTTGAATGATAGCTATTGTTATAAGCAAACTCAATAAGAGGCAAATGGTCATCCCAACTGCCTTGAAAGTCCAACGTACAAGCTCGTAGCATATCTTCAAGTGTCTAAATAGTACGTTCTGCTTGTTCATCAGTCTGAGGATGGAAAGCCGTACTCAAATTCACCCGTGTACCCAAAATCTGTTGGAAAGATCTCCAAAAGTGCGCTGTGAACTGTGCTCCTCTGTCTGATATAATGGAAAGTGGAATACCATGCAATCGCACTATCTCTTTCACATACAACTTCGCATAATCCTCAGCTGTATAGGTCGTCTTGACCGGTAGAAAATGCGCTGACTTGGTAAGCCTGTCCACTATGACCCATATAGAATCAAACTTCCGCAATGTACGAGGTAAACCCGTAATGAAATCCATATTAATCATATCCCATTTCCAGACTGGAAGATTGATACATTACATGTAACCTCCCGATTTCTGATGTTCCACTTTCACTTATTGACAATTCGGGCATTGCGCGACAAATTCTGCAATGTTCTTTTTCATGTTGCCCCACCAATACACTTCTTTCAATTCATGGTACATTTTAGTAGCACCCGGATGAATGGAATAGCGCGAATGGTACGCCTCTGTCATTATTCGTGTCCTCAGCTCATCTACGTCCGATACACATAATCTCCCTTGACATTGAAGCACCCCTTCCGGTGTAATATCAAATGCCTTGGTCAAATCCTGCTGCACATTTTCCTTTAGCTGCAATAAACTAGAATCCGCAAATTGCTTCTCTTTCACTTCAGCTATCAAGGAGGATTCTGCTGCATTCTGCACAATAACTCTATCATCTGAGGATTCAATAAGACAAACTCCCAAGCTGGCTAATTGATTCAAATCTTTGATTATCTCATGTTTTTCATTCAACTGACCACTAGTGCTTTCTACTGCCTTACGGCTCAATGCATCAGCTACTACGTTTGCTTTGCCTGGGTGATAAAGAATATCAATGTCATAGTCTTTTAAAAGCTCTAACCACCTTCGTTGCCTCAAATTGAGTTCCTTCTGCTTAAAAAGATATTGCAAGCTTTTGTGATCCGTATAGATGTCAACATGAACCCCATATAAATAATGACGCCATATCTTTAAAGCAAAAACTACCACTGCCAATTCAAGATCATGTGTGGGATAGTTTTTCTCATGTGGCCGCAACTATCGTGAGGCATAGGCTATGACATTACCGTGTTGCATTAATACACAGCCGAGGCCAACCCCGGAAGCATCACAATACACTACATAACCTTCGGTACCTTCGGGAAGCACTAAACTGGTGTGGAGGTTAATTTATCCTTCAACCTTTGGAAGATTTTCTCGCACGCATCATTCCACTGAAATTTTACTGCCTTATGTGTAAGCTTTGTTAACGGTGCAGCAATAGAGGAAAAACCTTCCACAAATCTTCAGTAATAACCTGCCAGTCTAAGAAAACTACGAATCTCTGTGGGTGTCGTAGGTCTTGGCCAATTTTTCACTGCTTCAATCTTCTGTGTATCAACCTGTATACCTTCATCTGACACAATGTGGCCCAAGAATGCAACTGATTTTAACCAAAACTCACACTTAGAGAACTTGGCATACAACCTACGTTCACGGAGAATCTGTAACACTTGCCGTAAGTGATTAGCATGGTCCTCCGGTGTTCTTGAATAAACCAGGATGTCATCTATAAATACCGTGACGAACACGTCCAGAAATGGCTTAAACACCCTATTCATCAAATCCATAAACACAACTGGTGCATTTGTTAGGCCAAATGACATATCTAAAAATTCATAATGACCATACCGTGTTCGGAAAGCTGTCTTGGGCACATCTTTTTCTCTAACTCTGACTTGATGGTAACCCGACCTCAAGTCAAACTTTGAAAAACACTTGGCACCCTGTAACTGATCAAACAAATCATCAATGGGAGGGAAGAGATATTTGTTCTTGATCGTTACCTTATTCAATTATCGATAGTCGATGTACATTCTCAATGTGCCATCTTTCTTCCTTACAAATAATACCGGTGCACCCCACGGGGACATACTAGGCCTAATGAAGCTTTTGTCCAGCAAATCTTTCAATTGCTCCTTCAATTCACGCAATTCTGCTGGAGCCATTCTATATGGAGGAATGGAAATAGGCTGAGTGCCTGAAATCACATCAATGCCAAATTCTACTTTCCGTTCTGGGCGTAAGCCTAGAAGATCCTCTGGGAATACATCTAGAAATTCATTGACCACTGGAACCGACTGCGGAGTTAGTGGTTCCGCTTCAGTATCTTTCACCCGTACTAAATGACATATGTAACCCTTAGCAATCATTTTCCTGGCTTTCAGATAGGAAATAAATCTCCCTCGTGGTGCCCCTACATTACCCTGCCATTCAAGAATATTTTCTTGCGGAAAACAAAATTGTACCTTCTTGGCCCGACAATCTACCGTAGCATAACAAGAGGCCAACCAATCCATTCCCATAATTACATCAAAATCCACCATGTCCAATTCAATGAGATCGGCCAACGTATCATGACAAGACACCGTTACCACACAGTTACGATATACTCTCTTTGCAATAATATATTCACCAATCGGTGTAGACACTTCAATTGATTTAATTAATAATTCCGGTGCCTTTGCAAATTTCGCAGCAACCAATGGGGTAACATAGGAAAATGTAGACCCTGGGTCAATTAGTGCATATACATTATGTGAGAATATGGATAATGTACCTGTGACGACATCAGGGGAAGCCTTTGAATTCTGGCGGTCCACCAAAGCATAAGTGCGATTCTGGACCCCGCTAGTACTGGCTGCTCCTCTGGCACCTCTACCACGACCACTAGGCTGCATCCCTCGGCCCAGTGAAGGAACCGATACCGATGACGCAATAGCCGACCTAGCCGATCGTGCTATACCACCCATGCTCCGCTGTGGACAATCTCTCGCTATGTGTCCCGGCATACCACACTAAAAGCAGACATTCGTCCCTGACCGACATGTGCCTGAATGAATACGCCCGCAGTGCTGACACTGCTGACGAGGAAACCCTACTGCCTGTTATCCGTGAACCCCACTACTCTGCCCAGCTGAACCACCTCTAAACCCTCGAGACTGAGAATAAGCACCTGCCATGGAATGAGAAAACGACGGTCTAGGTGGTCTAGGGAACATACGAGGCCTAGACCCTCCTTGGGACATCATAGGTGGTCCCATAGGTCTAGCCCTTTTGGATTGTCCCCTGTCAAATTTATGCACTCTTCTCCTCTGTCGTTGGTCTTCCATTTTCTGAGCGAAGGCCTGGATTCTCGCTATGTCCATGTCCTTATTCAAGGCAGCAATGGTGCAATCCCTTACCAAATATGGTTCTAGTCTGTCCACATATCTATGGACTCTATCTGTCATCGTAGCCACCACATTTGGCGCATATCTAGCCAAAGAATTAAATTACAAATTGTATTCCCTGACGCTCAGATTTCCCTGACGTAGATTTAGGAACTGATCCGCACGTGCCTCACGGATCTCATAGGGCAGGTAGTGATCAAGGAAGGCCACTTTAAACTCTTCCCAATTGGGTGGATTTGCACCAATGCCACGGGATTTCTTCTAATCCTCATACCACAGTATTGCCTCTCCTTTCAACCTGTACGTAGCAAGTTCCACTGTTTCTACCCCTGTCACGTGCATAACTTCCAAGGCCCTCTGAATTTGATCCACGAAGTCCTGTGGATCTGACCCTGTGAAGATAGGAGGGTCCAATTTGAGGAAATCCTGTATTCTGCGACTTGCTACTCTAGCCGCATCATCATCATGTGTCATTGGAACAGCTCGTCCTTGACTCTGGGCTGCCACTAATTGTGTTAACATATGAACTGCATTTCTAAGATCCTGGTCTATGACATTCATCGGTGGTTCTATGGGTACTTCTCTACCGATTGGCTCCTCCGGAGCTGGAAAAGTAGACGAAGACCGTGATGAAATTTCAGTATTTGCTCCACCTTGACTAACTTGGTCAAGTGGTAGTCTACTCATTCCTTCTTCAACAGACACATCTACCTTCTTCCCTTTACCTCTACCTCTCGTGATTGGCATTTTGACTATACCAAAGAAAAATAATTACCATGATCAGATATACTTCAAATTACAACACTGGCTCTATTGCACGATCTAGAAGTGAAGAAAAGAAACAACATCCTAAATGTCCCGTAGCCTCCTACTTATAAATGTGGTGCACAACACATCGATAAGTAAGACTCTACTCAGACACGGCTTTGTAGACACCCTTAGACCGACCTGCTCTGATACCACTTTTGTCACACCCCGAATCCCATCGAGACATGATTGGCACCCGTAGCCGATAAGGCCCGAGAGAACCAACCTTTGCCTATGTTCAATCATATGCATAACATAAGCATCACCACCATTACGTAAGAACTTGAAAGACAAATAACAGAAAACATGGGACATATATATACATATGAAACTTGGCCGTTGAGGCCATCCAGTCAAAACAACATATGCCTTTTACATTGATACACCCAGATCCGTCTACAAAAGCCTCTAACAAGATCATTGACCAAAATGAACCATAAGTCGGTACAAGTCCCCGCTTTACACAATATGTACATCACCAAAACATATATACACTCTGACTCGGAAGCCCCAAATTACCTGGAGCTCACCAATGATCTGCAACGACTGGCAACCTACTGTGGAGGCCTACTAGTGCCTGCGCCTGCAGCAAGTAAGGTAAATTCCCCAAGAGGGGTCAGTACGGAATAAGTACTGAGTATGTAAGGCTCAAATGAAACTATATAAGACATGAACATATCAATGAACTCAATACAAATAACTAATCAACGTGAGTAAGTCACCATGCAACATTTTGGATACCAAGTGTATTGCCTTCATTACTTTCATTACTTTCTTTACATTCAATGCTTGCTTGTCAATACATGCGTCGCAATGTACCCGGGCCCCGGCTGATCAGTGGGTCTTTTCATATCATATCATCATGTTGGGATCGACTCGAGCTAGGCTTATGCCCCTAGAGCTTCCACCCATAAACCAATGCATCGGGATCGGCTCGAGCTAGGCTTATGCCCCTAGAGCTGCCACCCATAAATCAACATATCAGGTTCGGCTCGAGCTAGGTTTTCACCCCTAGAGCTGCCCCCTGTCAGGTTCAGCTTGAGCTAGGCTTTCGCCCCCAAAGCTTCCCCCTGATCCAATAATCTCGGGATCGGCTTGAGCTAGGCATTTCACCCCCAAAGCTGCCACCCGTATTCAAAAATTAACCACATTTGCATTACTTATTCATTACTTTGAGATTGTTATTAGGATAGTCATAACTTTACTTGAAACTTTGGATCATGAACCAATGAGTGAGAGACATGTGAATAACTTGGCAACATAACATTATTAGAAACATAACACTATGGGAACCATTGGACAATAATCTATGAACAAGAGGCATAAGTATAATCACTATTGGAACATTGGAACATAACCTTATTTGAGCTTTTGGAACATTAACCATGCATATGAGACATGAGATTTACCAATGATCAACGAGTAGGAAATATATAACAATGACCATGGATAAACGGATATAGGATACCTTAGCACATTTCGGGATAGGACTAGTGAAATGTCAATGTGGATACTATTTGGCGCAGAAAGATACGGACAGAGTAACCTTACATACCTTGTATTCTCAATACGAATATACAACCTTAGATGCGTATACAATAGTCCCGCTCCTTCTTTATGTGTCACTCTACAGCACAAATACATAACGAAATTCACATTAACCGCCAATTACTTTACAAATGCATACAATGTCAATGAGTTACATGTTTGCCTTTAAACATGTCATTCCCCTTGACAAAACCATTGATAAAATTATTATTCCAAAAATTCTATAATATTCCCAACATTGACCAATACATGATAATTGATGCATTTCACCACAACACTTCTCCTTTACACTTTCTTATCCATACCACATCACAAATAATCCATCAAATTACCTTAATACAACTCATAACACATATCGGCCAAAATCCCACAATTTCCACTTATAGACAATAACAAGTTTAATACCAAAAATAACACCATACATGTTCATATTTTGTCCATACCATGCTCTTTCATCAAAGGCACAAGTCCTAATTCAAGTTCAAATCACCAAGCTAGCACATCTTTCACCAAAAGCAAAAATACACTATTCACCACCTTGCCAACACAACTATCATAATATACATAATCTCCCATGCATATAATATGTTAATCCATGAGAATAATTACTTACCAAGGCTTGAAATAGGATGATCTTGTCCAAGGAGTCCAAAGGAATTATTTTGCTTTAGGGTTTGGAAATGAGAGAAATGTTTGTGAAAATATCCAAAAAGTTATGAGACTTTGTAATAACTAAAATATGATTTTTTATTCCTTTATATAGACCCCCAAGTCAATTCTTAGCCACTTTTTTTGTCATTAAATGGCATGGTCCCTTAATTAAGATAAGAATGGGTCATTTTCCTTTGGGCTTCTCATTTTGGGCCCAATAACACATATCCATTTAACACATCAACTTTCATGTATTATTCACCATATATATCATGTATACATAATTCCATAATGTCACGACAATATTCTCTTACGAGATTCTCATTCGTCGTCTCGATCGCAAAAATAGGAATTCTAGTCGCCCATGGCTTCATTAGACATTTTGGATTACTATTCATGTTTCATGATTTGATCATGTAGGAGTATGTAGGAGTGTATTGAAGTGTTTGAAGCTTTAACAATGCTCAAAGAACTCCAAAGAACCAAAAGAAACCATCCAAGAATCGTCGTAGAATTGCGTTACAAAACGAGTCCGGAAAGGCACAATATTTGTGCCTTGTGCCATTGATGCAAAGCAAGGCAGTGGCGCAAGAATTGCACCCCCTCTGAATCAGTGGCTTGCGCCACACCCCCTGAAACAGGGTAGTGGCGCAAGTTTCAGCACCTTGCTGAATTTTTCGGCCCTTTCTTCAATACTTGCATATCGTCCAATACCTTATCAAAACACTACAAAATACTTACTTAGTGATCTTAATCATCAAGTAAACATGACTCCAAGTCACCAAATGAGGTTAGAATGTGTACGGGGTAATGCCCAAATGCTCCACGAAATCACAAAACACCTCCTACGAAGGTCTAATCGTACATATTAGGTCCGATGTCAAATGTTTCACCAATGACACTATAAAACACATACTCATGGCATCTCAACACCTAGGTAGATATGACCCCAAGGTATCAAGTTAGGTTAGAAAAAAAAATACGGGGTGTTACAGACAATTTGCCAACTTGTTGTGGGTAGATTTGCAAATTGTCAAGTTGCACAACTTGCAACCAATCCAAACAAGATTTGCAAATTGTCAAGTTGCACAACTTGCAATAAATCCAAACAAGATTTACAAATTGTCAAGTTGCACAACTTGCAACCAATTCAAGCAAGATTTTCAAATTGTCAAGTTGCACAACTTGCAACAAATCCAAACACTTTGATTGGATGATATGTTGACCATCTTTCCTATAAATAGGAGGCATCATTTCCTCATTTGGAACACATCCAAAAACAACAACTAAGAAGTAGTTGTGGAGAGCATCTCATAGAGAGTGTGAGAAAATAGTGTGTGAGGAAAAATAGAGAGTGTGAGCGGTATTATAGTGAGGTGGGAAAAAAATCAAAGGAGGGTTATTTCTTTTGAGTATGTAGTGGTTCCTGGAGTATTTACTCGAACCTACAAAGTGTAAAATTTCTCATTATAGTGGATTATTTTGCTCTTCTCGGGCCCGTGGTTTTTTCCCTTATTTAGAAGGGTTTCCACGTTAAAATATTTGTGTCCTTGTTATTTTTTTTTTGTTGATTACCGTATCACGGTGCTACATTATTATTCCGCTGTTATTACCGCAAATATTATTTCTGTGGCGGGGTTTATCCCCAAAAACTGGTATCAGAGCACAGGTTCTGCGTATCCACGAAAATAATTTTTTGTGGTGGGTCGTACTATACTCGGAGAAATAAAAATGTCCGGAGTAAAGTATGAGGTAGCAAAATTTAACGGTGATAGCGATTTCTCAACATGGCAGAGAAGGATGAGGGATCTACTCATCCAACAAGGATTACACAAGGCACTAAGTGGCATATCCAAAAAGCTCGAATCCATGAAAACGGAGGATTGGGAAGAAATGGATGAAAAGGCTGCTAGTGCAATCAGGTTGCACTTAACAGATGATGTGGTCAATAACATCATCGATGAAGATAGTGCATGTGACATTTGGACAAAGTTAGAAAATCTATATATGTCTAAAACACTGACAAATAAATTGTACCTAAAGAAGCAATTGTACGCCCTACATATGGGTGAAGGTACAAATTTTTTGTCACATTTAAATGTGCTCAACGGACTAATCACGCAGCTGGCTAACCTCGGGTAAAGATCGAGGAGGAAGATAAATCCATTGTGCTCTTGAACTCGTTGCCATCTTCTTATGATACTTTGGCAACAACCATCTTGCATGGTAAGGACTCTATTGAGCTGAAGGATGTCACGTCAGCTCTTCTACTTAATGAGAAGATGAGAAAGAAGCCTGAAAATCATGGTCAGACTCTCATCTCAGAAAGTAGAGGCAGGAGTCACCAGAGAAGTTCAAGTAACTATGGCAGATCCGAAGGTCGTGGAAAGTCCAAGGTCCGATCTAAATCAAGAGCCAGAAATTACTACAATTGCAATCAACCAGGTCACTTCAAAAGAGATTGTCCAATTCTAAAAAAGGGCAAAGGTGAAAGTAGTGGCCAGAAGAATGACGACAACACGGCTGCCACAATGCAAAACAATGATAATGTTGTTCTCTTCATAAATGATGAAGAAGAGTGCATGCACTTGGCAGGTCTAGAGTCGGAATGGGTGGTTGATACAACAACATCTTACCATGCTACACCTGTAAGGGATCTATTCTGCAGATATGTAGCAGATGATTTTGGCAATGTGAAAATGGGTAACACAAGTTACTCAAAGATTATGGGGATCGAAGATATTAGTATCAAGACTAATATGGGATGCACATTAGTTTTGAAAGACGTGTGCCATGTACCTGATTTGCGGTTGAACTTGATCTCGTGAATTGCTTTAGACCGAGATGGGTACGAGAACTATTTTGCAAATAAAAAATGGAGACTCACCAAGGGAGCATTGGTGATTGCAAAAGGAGTTGCTCGTGGCACGTTGTATAAGACAAATGCAGAAATATGCCGAGGTGAATTAAATGTGGCTCGAGAAGAGATTTCTGCTGATTTGTGGCACAAAAGAATGGGTCATATGAGCGAGAAAGGATTGCAGATTCTTGCTAAGAAATCACTCATCTCTTTTTCCAAAGATACAACAGCAAAACCATGTGACTACTGCTTATTTGGTAAGCAACATAGAGTCTCATTTCAGACATCGTCTGAAAAAAAGTTGAATATACTTGATTTGGTATATTCGGATGTTTGTGGTCCAATGGAGGTAGAATTGATGGGCGGTAACAAATATTTTGTTACTTTTATTGATGATGCTTCACGAAAATTATGGGTTTATATCTTGAAAACCAAAGATAAAGTGTTTCAAGTATTCCAGAAGTTTCATGCTCTGGTGGAAAGGGAGACGAGTCGAAAGCTAAAGCGTCTCCGCACTGATAATGGAGGTGAGTACACTTCAAGGTAATTTGAAGGGTACTGTTCAAGTCATGGGATCAGACATGAGAAAACAGTTCCTGGAACCCCACAGCACAATGGTGTAGCTGAGCGGATGAATCACACCATTGTCGAGAAGGTGAGAAGCATGCTCAGAATGGCTAAACTGCCTAAGTCATTTTGGGGTGAAGCAGTTTAGACGGCCTGTTACCTGATCAATCGCAGTCCATCAGTTCCATTGGATTTTGATATTCCAGAAAGAGTTTGGACCAATAAAGAGGTGTCCTACTCACATCTGAAGGTGTTCGGTTGCAGAGCTTTTGCACATGTACCGAAGGAGCAGAGAACAAAGCTGGATGATAAATCAGTTCCCTGCATATTCATCGGATATGGAGATGAAGAGTTCGAATACAGATTGTGGGATCTTGTAAAGAAGAAGGTCATCAGAAGCAGAGATATTGTATTTCGAGAAAGTGAAGTCGGAACTGCTGATGATCTGTCAGAGAAGGCCAAGAAATGGAATGGTATAATCCCTAACGTTATTACCATTCCTTCTACTTCTAGCCATCCCAGAAGTACAGAATGTACAACCGATGAGGTTGTCGAGCAGGGGGAGCAACCTGATGAGATTGTCGAGCAGGGGGAGCAACTTGGTGATTATACTAAGCAAGTGGAGTACCCTAATCAAAAAGATCAATCTCAACCTCTGAGGAGATCAGAAAGGCAAAGGGTAGAGTCATCCAAGTACCCTTCCTCAGAGTATGTCCTTATCAATGATGAGGGGGAGCCAGAAAGTCTTAAGGAGGTGCTGTCCCATCCAGAAAAGAACCAGTGGATGAAAGCAATGCAAGAAAAGATGGAATCTCTACAGAAAAATGGCACGTACAAGCTGGTTGAACTTCCAAAAGGTAAAAGATCGTTTAAGTGCAAGTGGGTCTTTAAACTCAAGAAAGATGGAAATGGCAAACTGGTCAGATATAAAGCTCGATTGGTGGTAAAAGGCTTCGAACAGAAGAAAGGTATTGATTTTGATGAAATTTTTTCACCTGTTGTCAAAATGACTTCTATTCAAACCATTTTGAGCTTAACAGCTAGCCTAGATCTTGAGGTGGAGCAGTTAGATGTTAAAACTGCATTTCTTCACGGAGATTTGGAAGAGGAAATTTATATGGAGCAGCCAGAAGGATTTGAAGTAGCTGAAAAGAAACACATGGTGTGTAAACTGAATAAGAGTCTTTATGGGTTGAAGCAGGCACCAAGGCAGTGGTACAAAAAGTTTGACTCATTCATGCAAAGTCAAACTTGCACAAAGACCTATTCTGATCCATGTGTATACTTCAAAAGATTTTCTGACAACAACTTTATTATTTTGTTGTTGTATTGGATGACATGCTAATTGTAGGATAGGACAATGAGCTGATTGTCAAGCTGAAGGGAGATTTGTCCAAGTCATTTGATATGAAGGACTTGGGCCCAGCACAACAAATTCTGGGGATGAAGATTGTTCGAGAACGAGTAAACAGAAAGTTGTGGCTATCTCAGGATAAGTACATTGAACGTGTACTTGAACGCTTCAAAATGAAAAATGCTAAAGCTGTTAGCACACCTCTTGCGGGTCATTTGAAGTTGAGCAAGAAGATGTGTCCTGCAACAAATGAGGAGAAAGGGAATATGGCAAAAATTCCTTATTCTTCAGCGGTCGGGAGTTTGATGTATGCAATGGTGTGTACCAGACCAGATATTGCTCATGCAGTTGGTGTTGTTAGTAGGTTTCTTGAAAATCCTGGAAAAGAACACTGGGAAGCAGTCAAGTGGATACTCAGGTACCTAAAAGGTACCTCTGGAGACTGTTTGTGTTTTGGAGGATCTGAACCAATCTTGAAGGGCTATACCGATGCTGATATGGCAGGTGACCTTGATAATCGAAAATCCACTACTGGATATTTGTTTGTCTTTTCAGGGGGAGCTATATCATGGCAGTCGAGGTTGCAGAAGTGTGTTGCACTATCTACAACTGAAGCAGAGTATATTGCAGCTACTGAAGGTGGCAAAGAGATGGTATGGCTGAAACGGTTCCTTCAAGAGCTTGACTTGCATCAGAAGGAGTATGTCGTCTATAGTGACAGTCAAAGTGCAATAGACTTGAGCAAGAACTCTATGTATCATGCTAGGACGAAACACATAGACGTGAGATATCACTGGATTCGGGAAAAGCTAGAGGACGGATCTATGCAGGTCAAGAAGGTCCCTACAAGTGAGAATCCTTCAGATATGCTGACCAAGGTGGTGCCAAGAGACAAGTTCGAGTTATGCAAGGAACTTGTCGACATGCACTCAAACTAGAAGCAAGATGCTATCTCCTTCCGGTTAATGGGTCTGGAGAGGGAGATTGATAGGGTCCATACCCATTTAATGGAAAAGGAAAATAAAAATGAATAACAAAATACAAGTAGCTTGTGGGCAACAACACTTGGTTTTTTGGTAGGTGAAAATTTGCCAACTTGTTGTGGGTAGATTTGCAAATTGCCAAGTTGCACAACTTGCAACAATGCCAAGCAAGATTTGCAAATTGTCAAGTTGCACAACTTGCAACAAATCCAAACAAGATTTGCAAATTATCAAGTTGCACAACTTGCAACCAATCCAAGCAAGATTTGCAAATTGTCAAGTTGCACAACTTGCAACAAATCCAAGCATTTTGATTGGATGATATGTTGGCCATCTTTTCTATAAATAGGAGACATCATTTCCTCATTTGGAACACACCCAAAATCAACAACTAAGAAGTAGTTGTGGAGAGCATCTCATAGAGAGTGTGAGAAAATAGTGTGTGAGGAAAAATAGAGAGTGTGAGCGGTATTATAGTGAGGTGGAAAAAAAATCAAAAGAGGGTTATTTCTTTTGAATATGTAGTGGTTCCTGGAGTATTTACTCGAACCTACAAAGTGTAAAATTCCTCATTATAGTGGATTATTTTGCTCCTCTCGGGCCCGCGGTTTTTTCCCTTATTTAGAAGGGTTTCCACGTTAAAATATTTGTGTCCTTGTTATTTTTTTTTTGTTGATTACCGTATCACGATGCTACGTTATTATTCTGGTGTTATTACCGCAAATATTATTTCTGTGGCGGGGTTTATCCCCAACATAAACCAGGGTGGGGTGGGGGAAGAAGAAAGGGGTATTAGATTTTTTATTTTTTTGTTAATTTATTTATTTATTTTAATCAATTTTTAGTCAAAAATTCATGTGTGCGCGTATAACGCGTAATTTCACATAATTGCTCCAGCTCAACCATCAGATTGCCACATATGTTTGGTCAACGGTCAGAGGGGTTTAAATTGTCGTATTTTATTGAGTTTAAGAGTTCAGTTGATAAAGGAGTGAGTATGAGGATCCAGAATACAAACAGAAACAAGTACAAAGATGTACTAGACCATTTTACCTTTTTAAAATAATAATAATACTTAGTAATACTATAATGAGGAAATTATGTTGTATATAATTTTTAGATTGTTTATTGCAAGTTGTAGCAATACTTTTGTATAATTGCAAGTTGTAGCAGATTTTAAAAGATTTATTGAATTTTCATTTTTTAAATTTATTTAGTACATATATATTAATTAAAATCCCTCCTAATGTTTTGTGTATATCTCTTTCCTCTCTCCTCATTAACCATGTTATATTTATCCAATGCTTAAATTTAGGGATTTACACTTATCATTACTTAAATCCGTTTCTTACCTTTTGAGAAAAAATTACAATTATTTACTTTCTCAAGTAATATACATTTGTATTTGAATTTATTCAAAATATTTTTTTATTTTTTATATGTATGAAATGGGTGTATATAAATTGTTTTACTTAATTTTTTTTTTATATCAGTTTTAAAACAAACAAGATTAGTATATTGATTGTGTATGAGATATGATATCGTCTAACTAGTTTATTATGCTTTTATTTTTGGGGTCTGAAATTTATATAAAAACGGGCGTATTTCATTATTTTTTTAATATAATGTGATACTTTGTATTTTGAGTTTTTTTTTATTATTTTCAATGATGATAAATATTTGTTAATTTATTGAACCTTCGTTACCTATAATGAAAAATTATTGTTGTATAAAATTTGTATGATTAATGTATGAATATTGTATGTGTAGTGAATGTTTGTAGATTAGTTCATCTTTTAAGAAGATTTATTAGATATTACTCACCTTAAACACACAAAAAGAAAGACATATAAAAAACGTAACCATACCAATTTATATACACAATTCATACATCTAAATCTCTTGACCAATCCATTAAACTTTGTATTTAAATCATACATAATCTCTTCAACATCAAAATCTTTAGGTCTTCCTGTTGAAATTATAAAGAATTACTATTGATTTACAATATTTCAGAATTAAGTAATTGAAAGAAATATGAAGTTATGAATTAAGTTATCTAAAAATTGAAAAATAAACACTAGTATAAACTTTTAAAAAAAAAACGATTCTGATTGTTACATGAATAATTAGAAAATCTATTCATCATGTATAAAAATAATTTGTATTATGTTTTATTCTCTTAATTTAAGTATTTCAATTAATTGTATGTTTTCTTGTTTCATAACAAAAAACATAAAAGTATGTATTCATTGAAAATAAATAAAATATATGTTCATATTTTCACACAATTGAACTGTCGTTTTCAATTTTTTTTCTTCGAATAACCACAAATTCAATTAAAATACAGTAGTCAGTATTTTAATCAAATTCTCTGTCTTAATCACCCCTCTTAATTGAGAGATTTTGTATTAAAATTAGTATATTTTGTTGATTTGTTGCTGAATTAAGAAGAAGAAGAAGAAGAAGAAGAAGAAGAAGAATCCTTTTTTGAGAGAAAGAAGATTGAAATAAGGAAAAAAACGTTTGTGAGATATTAGGTGGACTTGAGATTCTTTAGTATCTGATATCTTTTTTAAAGGGTATATTTTTTTAACAAAAATAGAAAATTGTTTTTCCCTTTATTTTTCTATTTTAAATTTGCTTTTAATTCATTTTTTTCTTTTCTTTTTTTTTATTAAAAGTTGCTATTAGTTGCAATCTAAGAAGTATTGCTATGACTTGCAATATACTATATAAGGATGTATATTTATCATCCTTTTGATTTACATGACAAAATATTTAACAAATACAGTAATTTATTTATTTTATTTGTGACAATGGCTTTTAAATCTCTTCTTTGCATAATTAGTTTTTCTATTATTATTATTGTTGTCATTATTATTATTATTATTATTAACTCTGTAGCGTTAGGCCATACCCAAAGATCAATATTAATACGGTATATTCTTAAAAAAGAAAAGTATTATACTCTATCCGTTTCAAAATAATTGATCCTTGTTGACTTGACACTCCCCTTAAGAAAAAATTTATTTAGAGTTTATTTTATCAAATTAGTCTTATTAATTATGCTTTAAAAATATAAATTTGAGTATATATACTTTATTTAGTCTGATAAGGACAATATTAGAAGAACATAATAATATTCTTTTGATTTCATAAAAGGGACAACAAATATTTTTAGAAAGAGGGTTGCTAGCTATTTTAATATTTTTAAAGAGAGGATCAACTATTCTGACACTCCAATATTAATAAATCCGTACCTATTAAACATTTTTCTAACAATTAGTCAAAAACTAAAGTGTGTGTAATACACACGCTGTTATCATGAAAAAATGACGAATTAAACAAAGACATATGGCATTAAGGTTCAAAATAATTATAAAAAATAATCTTTTTAGTGTAGAAAAAGAAAATATAGTTTTAAATTTATTTAACTGATTTTCTTTTAAAAAAAAAATCAGCAAAAAAAGTAAAGGAAAACCTAATGTTCTATTCCCTACACACAGAGAACTCTCCTCCTCCTTCTTTCTCATGAAATCAGCATTCAAACATTTACATTGTCGATCCCCCAAAGTCATTAGAGACGCACTTCCTTTTATTTTTCTTTTCTTTTTATCATTAAGTTCTTTAATAATTTTTGTTTTACAAATATTTGTGAGGAATAATTTTTATGATAAACACTATAATATTCTCCATTTTTAATATGAATGAAAAATTTGAAAAGAATTCTCTTAGATTTGTACAGAAGAATTAATATTTTTAATTATATTCAATAAAAAATTAAATAACGCGCGTTGTGTTTGTTGAGTTGGAAATTGGTTGATTGACTGAGGTTAAAGTGGACAAAAATGATGGATTTATGATGGCGGTGCCGTAGAAGGGTTGACGTTCTTAAAAGAAGAAGAGGAAAAGATATTTCATTTTTTCTTTCTTTAGAAAAAAAGAAAAATAATAAAGAAAAAAAAAGGAATATTTTGAAAAAAGAAATGAGAAAAGTTGTTATAATACTGATTTATGCACTCAACAGTAAATAAAATATATTTGCTGTGCTACGGTTATACGAGGTATTTAATAAGTATATATTTTTTAAGATGAAATATTTAACAGGAAAAAAGTTACGTTGAGGCGTTTAAGTGAATTTTATGAATAATTTTAAGAGGTTCTTGATGATTTAAGCCTATATTTTAGATAAGCAAAATGAGGTGGACATAGTGATAAGAACAGAATAGTACTCATTAAATACAAGACCTGTACCAATTGGATATGCTTTTGGAATTTGGATATATATTCCCTTGACACGTATGCATGGCCTATTCAGCCTTTATCTTTTCCATTTTATCCCAAAGTTTCAATTAGACCTCCAACAATAACTAAAGCACGAAACTTTGAAAAAGTCTTTGCTTCACATGCCAAAATAATTTAAAAAGACTTTGCTTTTAGTTTATCACAATAAACAAACACTTCCAAAGAAAAAAAAAAAGAAGTCCATGTTAGTACTTAATAGGACAATATAAAATGACATTTCTGTCCTTTTTAATGGTGTGAAATCAAGAAACCGTGTAATCTAGTCAGCGAAAACAATGACATTTAACATTTTCCCTATGCCTTATCCACCACTTCTTTGTGAGTGTTCGGTATATTACATAAGATTATATTACTTTATCTTTTAAAAATGGATAGTTTTTAGGATAAATTATGGAATAAAATTGATCCCAATATTTATCCCACATACAAACGAACCCTTATAATATCCATTATTTGCCCCATTAGGTGTGGCGCCTCTCCGCAGCATCTTACAGCCAAAACTGCACATGTGACATGTTTTTATAGGGTTTAATTTCCTCAAAACTCACCACTCAAAAGTAGTTTCACTATTCCTTGCTGTTTCTTGAAACATCAAAAAATGCCTTCTCTTGTTCAATTCCTTCCTCTATTTCCTTTCTTTTTCTTGGTTTCTTTCTGTGTTTCTCATGGACCCTTTTTGCCAAAAGCCATAATTCTTCCTATAAACAAAGATCCCTCCACTTTCCAATATGTTACACAAGTCTACAGGGGCACTCATCTTGCCCCAATCAAACTAGTTGTAAATCTTGGTGGTTCATTTCTTTGGGCTGATTGTGGCTTAGTAAGTCAAAAACTTGTACCATGTAATTCACTAAAGTGCTCCATGGCTAAGCCTAATGGTTGCACTAACAAGATTTGTGGTGTGCAACAACAAAATCCCTTTACAAAAGTGGCTACAACAGGGGAATTAGCAGAGGATTTGTTCGCTGTGGAATTTATAGATGAGTTAAAAACAGGTTCAATTGCTTCTATTCATCAATTCTTGTTTTCTTGTGCATCAAGTAGTTTGTTACAAGGACTTGCTAGTGGTGCTAAAGGTATGTTGGGCCTTGGAAATTCAAGAATTGCATTGCCATCTCAGTTGTCTGATACATTTGGTTTTGAGAGGAAATTTGCTATTTGTTTGTCTGATTCAAATGGTGCTATAATTTCTGGTGAAAGTCCTTATTTGTCACTTTTGGGTCATGATGTTTCAAGATCCATGCTTTATACACCTTTGATTTCTTCCAAAGATGGTGTTTCAGAAGAGTATTATATTAATGTTAAATCCATCAAGATTAATGGCAAGAAATTGTCTTTGAACACATCGTTGCTTACAATGGATGAAGAAGGTTATGGGGGCATAAAGATTAGTACAATTTTCCCTTTTACTACCATGAAGAGCTCAATTTATAAGACATTTGTTGAAGCATATGAAAGATTTGGTACATCTATGGGATTGGCTAAGGTAGAATCCATAGCACCATTTGGACTTTGCTTTAGCACAAAGGGGGTAGATATAACAAAAGTAGGACCAAATGTGCCAACTATTGATCTTGTGTTGCAAAGTGAAATGGTTAAGTGGAGGATTTATGGGAGAAATTTAATGGTGAAAGTAAGTGAAGAAGTGATGTGTTTGGGATTCTTGGATGGAGTGGTGAATCAGAAGGCATCAATTGTTTTAGGGGGTTACCAATTGGAGGATAATCTTTTGGAGTTTAACTTGGGCACTTCTATGCTTGGATTTACTTCTTCATTGTCGATGTCAGATACAAGCTGTTCTGACTTCATGTTCTCAAAGGATGAAACTTTTGATTCTTGACTTGAAAATTGGACAAAATCCTTAACCCAAGATTTTTGAATACTAGATATTACAACTTGTATAGTTGTCTTAAGAACATGTATTGGCTCTAATATATAATCATGACATGGCCAATCATAGAATATTAGAGTGCTAGTTTATTGTGAGAGTTCTCTTTATTGTGAGATAGAGATTCTTGGTTCTGGTTAATTGAGTGTTTCTTGACTCACTTTTGAGTCGTCCCGAAGCAAGGAGGCATTCTGGTGGATGCATGCGTGAGAAAGTTTTGATATGTAAGAACTGATTTTTAACTTCCGGATTAAAGAATGTATTAATTCTAATTTTCTCCATGTTCCTTTGCTATTTAGTTTGATTGATTTACTCTTCTGTAGTAGATGTTTGGAAATGAGTGAGATTGAGACAATGTCACTAAATGGACGAGAGTCCGTAGAGGGATTAGGCTTTTGCTTCTTGTTTGATCACATCAAAAGAATTGGGCTTTCTTGCCTGATGCAACAGTTGGCTTTGCCCAATCACACAGAAAAAAAGAACATAAATAGCAGCTCATTACTTTTGATTACACCCCTCTAACCTTATTTGTTCACAATAGTTCACTTCAGAAAATCTAGTCAGAAAGACTTGATCAAAGCCGTTAGCTTTTCATGATGCAAATTTAGTGATAATCTTCAAAAAGATTGCTGATATTTTTAAGGCGTGTTCTTTCATTTCTGGAGCCTCTACGCTTCTTTTTATTGGTACCTAACTTTTTTCATTAATCACCAAGAGGTATTTACAAATCCATAACAAACTCAGAACACAGTTTGTTATCCCACCGATAAACTCAAAGACAACAAGTTTCTAAAGAAGGTAAAAGCTTAAACAGAAATTGTTGGTCTAATTCTAATGCCCATAAGTGCCTTCACATTGCACATAAATGCTACCTCTTTGGCTATATTGTCACAGGTCCTACTCTTGTCTTCACACACCCGCTGATTTCTCTTTATCTACACAACATAAGAATATTCTAAATACAGTAACCTGAAGATTTGTGCATTTTGGTATCTGCCCTTGGAATATTTTGTTGCCATGGTCAAATAGTTCTCCCATGAGTCTACACCATATAGTGGTTTGGTGATCCAGGTTAGCATCCTTTCCCACAAAGCTCTAGTGAAGTTGCTGAACACAAACACATGATCCCTTATTTTCAGATTCGCTTGACAAAGCTTACATGTCCGATCCATAGTCATTCCCCCTCGAGTCAACCTATCAGTAGTTGACAATTTTGTTTTGCAGTTGCAGCCGCATAGTAACAATAGCCTTTTGTCTAGCACTGTTAGCAAATACCATGAACATCCATCGAACTCTAGGTCTGTTACCCAACAGCTGAAGATAAAGGTGTCTAAGTAACTGAAGATTGAGCTCCATGTGCCTGTTTCTGATCCAAGATTTCACTAGGAGTAATGATCTTCTTAACTATCCAGGAAACTTGTTCTGTAATAGGAGCAATGAAGATTTGTTTAGATTTATACAAAAAGAACTGATTCATCTAATCCATAGATCAGTCTTGTTAGCAAGGTCCCAACAAATTTTGATAATAGCAACTTTGTTTCACATATGAATATTGATAAATTCATCCCTTCAACTGACTTGATAAACATTGTCCCAGACAATTAAGGTTTTCGTGGTGATAATATTAGTCTCAGGCCAAATAATTCTTCTGCAATAAGAATCAATGAACTTAAGAATCTTAGTAGGAATGACAAACAATTAGGACCAGTAAGCTTGAATCCCAAAGAGACAAACTGAATCAATTGAAATTTTCCTGCTTAAGACAGTTTCTTAGTAGTTCAAGAGAAGAGTACTCTAGCCACAATCTTGTCTATTAGTGGAGTCCATTGCATAATAGAAAGCTTCTTTGTAAAAAGTGGAATGGCCAATGAATGGAAGTTCACCATATCCAAAATAACACTCTTGCAAAATGCTAGTTTCCACAACAGCAAAACCCCCATCAAAATATATAGAACTTTTGCTCATGTTAGTCTATAATCTAGAGGCTTAGTCGATAATCTAGAGGCTTGTGAGAACTTCATGTATCCTGCACTTCAGTCATATCTGCAGACTATATAAATTTTTTCTAAAACTTCAAGTCGTGTGTTTGAAGTGCAATTGATTTTTTTTGCTTTTTTTGCTTTTTTTTTTCTTCTCGAATTTCAACAATCCAACACACGATTCAATATCCAAATTTACTCCAAATAAGCTCAAATTTAAAAAAATAAGTTTAACATATCATAAAAAAACAAACCTTTATTAATCAATTTGCCAAAATAACAACAAATCTAATAAAACCGTTTTGCAATAATGATAATTTGTAATGGTTTTCAAGACTCATTTGATTTAAACCAACTTTTTATATTTGAAATTTAATTGAGACCCACTTCATCGTAGTATTATATTTCAATTACTATTAATTCAAATAATATAATTATAAGACAATTAAGAAGAAGAAAAAAGAAGAAGCAGACAGGTTTTTTTGAGACGAGTATTAGTTAAATATTTTTAAGAAGTAGGTATACAGGTTAAATAGGGCAACAAAATAGGTGCCCCATCAAATTTTGTCTATCTATACTCTTTCCTGTCAACATTTTTTATCTACTACTCTCGTTTTAAATTTTATGAAAGTATAATATATGACTAGATATATAATTTAAATTTTTTGATTTATATATAGTATATTAAGTAGTGAAAGAATGCATTTCAAAGTTTATTTGATATAACAATTACAAAAAAGATTTGATTTGACGAGTTATGAATTTAAATATTTGAAACTTATGAAAGTTTGTTCACGTTAATTAAGGTAGAGATGCTGAGACCAAGAAGTTTTAGGTTCCATATTTTATCAGTATTCTCCCTAGTAATGTGAGCTAGAAAATGATAGCATGCAATGTTTTAATAGATTGGGGTATGAAACAAAACATTTTAGTTGTCACAAGACAAGGCCTAAGCTTTTGACACAGATTATAAGTCCCCATGAATATTTAATTTTATATACTTCATAAATTAATAAGATAAATAAGATTCACGAAAAAGTAAAATTGTATATAAATTGTAAAAATTCAGAAACAAAAATTATCAAATTAGTGGGAAAATGTCTATAAAGCATGCTAACATGTGCATGAATATTACAAATAATTTTTTTCTTTCTTCAAAAAGTGAAAGACAAAAAATTGCATTGCACATATAGTATGATTGTGAATTTGTGATATATAGAACATATTTAAATGTGTGCAAACAATACTAGTTCCTAATATTCTAAAGAATACAAATAAAAATAATATAAAATTATTGTTTGAAAATCTAAAACCAGACAATCAATTACAGATACTTATTACTTCCTCCGTTTAAAAAAGAATGACCTACTTTTTTTAGTCCGTTTAAAAAAAAATGTCCTCTTTCCTTTTTTAGAAACACTTTAATTTTAACTTTCCACGTGGCATGTTTAACACCACAAGATTCAAGGGCATTTTAGTACATTTGTCATAACTTTAATTTAGGACCACAAGATTCAAAAGTCTTCTTTATTTTCTTAAACTTCGTGTTAAGTCAAACTAGGTCATTCTTTTTGAAACGGAGGGAGTATAACACAAACATAATATTTTTTCAAATAAAATTTCTAGAACAATATCTAAATTAAAGTGGTGCGGAACGAAATTGTAAGACCGAAAGCTAACATGAAAAAAAATAAAAGAGCAAAAAAACTTGAAGAAAGCGAGAAACATTGAGAGCTGCTAAGGAATTCGTATTTTGCTAATAAAAACCAAAATATTTGATTATCTACTCTCTTTGTTCGCTTTTACTTGTTACTATTTTCCTAATTGAATTTCTATTTTTACTTGTTACTTTTGACATATCAAGAAAAGACAAAAGAATTTTTCCTATTTATCCTTAGCATTAATTGCTTATTCTCCAAACTATTTTCAAGACATATTACTCTAAACATCAATTAATATTTAATAGGAGTAGTATGATAAAATAGTCATATCAATAATTATTTTCTTAATAGGTGTGTCATGTCAAAAAGTGACAAGTAAAACGAATAGAGGAAGTAGTAAACATCAATCGAGAAAAGAAAGGTTTATGAAATTAGGGCTAATTATTTAAAAGTTCCTTGATTTTTGAGGGTTTTAATTTAAAATTTTCAATGAACTGACTTGTGAGTATTTAAGTATTAAAAGAGAACTTATTAAGCAATTTTGATTTTAATTTAGCAAAGATCTTTTGACTTACTTCTCAATTAGATGAATGACCGAAAGATTGAGATTTACGTCTAAGAGAATGCTCGAAAAGTTGAGACTTATAGCCTGTTTGGCCAAGCTTATTTTTTTTCCAAAAGTGCTTATTTTAAAAAATTGAGGTGTTTGGCCAAACTTATAAAAGAAAATAAGTGCTTCTGGGAAGTAAAAAAAATAGTTTTTCATAAGCTAAAAAAAGTAGCTTCTCTCCAAAACTATTTTTGAAAAAAGCACTTATGAGAAAAATATACTTAAAAGCACTTTTAAAAGCTTGGCCAAACACTAATTGCTGCTCAAAAATGTTTTTTTAATTGTATTGGCCAAACACAAACTGCTTCTCACCAAAAGTACTTTTTTAAAAAACACTTTTAAAAAAAGCACTTATGAAAATAAGCTGATTTTAGAAGTTTGGTCAAACAGGCTATTATACCTTCCTTCCCTCTGACATATTTTTAGCCCACCTAATCCTGAAGCGTCCAAAAAACACTTTAAAAATATTGTTAGCATATACTAATTGGAGCTATGACGGGTGAGTTGCAACCAGTGTCAGTCAACACCGGCCGCTTGTTGTGTCAATATTTTGTGAAAATAGTTACTACTTATTAGTTTTATTAATAGTTAGTTATTGAATCTAAAAATCTTGAAGTGTTATACAAACTAGGATTAAGGCGAAGAACGAGACAGCTAATAATCAAACTAAGAGTAGACATTGTATAATTGAAAATCGGTGGTCACTGCATAAATAAAGCAACATTGATCATGTACAGAGGCGGAGCCAGGATTTACACATAGGGGGTTCGAAATTTGAAGAAAAACTAATTGAAGGAGGTTCGACATCTATTATATATACATAAAAAATAATTTTAATCATGTATAAATAGTAAAATTTTCCGCCGAAGGGGGTTCGGACGAACCCCATCCCAAAGGCTGGCTCCGCCCCTGATCATGTACCATTATTGTAGAAAAGTGTATTCACCAAACTAGAGGGATGTTAAAATTCACCTAGATTATATCATCTACTTTTGCGCAATGTAAATTGTAGCTTGTAAACTATATTGTCCTACTCCCTCCGTCTCATTTTATGTGACACCTTTTTCTTTTTAAACTGTTCCAAAAAAAAATGTCATTTTACTATATTAATTAATAAAAGTTTAACTCTAAATTTCCTATTTTACCATTAATGAAATGATTTATAACCACACAGATATTCAAGGATCATTTTAGATTATAAGTTTCAATTTTTTTTTTTTTTAAATACCATGTCAAGCCAAAGGATGTGACATAACATAGAATAGAATGACTGAGGTATATATTATTAGAAACTCATTTCTCTTTTTGGCTAAATCAAATGAGTTATTTTTTCACCATCTAACATTCGTGTCGGCGATTAAATATTATTTTCGTTTAGATGCCTTTATTCTTATACATCTAGGCCTAGCTAACTACTGACATCATCTTAAAATTATTAGATAACTAATGAAAGAATAATAAACATCTTTCCCTCGGGAACTAATACTAAAAAAAGTAGTAGTAGAATGGGGGAGGAATTCAAACGCTAAAATCAGGGGATTTGCTTCATTACAACTTACAACACATTGTATAAGCGTCACCTATTACGTATTGAGGAAAAAAAAAAAGAGAAGACAATGAAGTGCAAGAAAAGTAAAGAGCAAATTTTTTTTTTTAAGATAAAGAATAGAATGTCAATTAATTAACATTAACTAGATCATATCATTTGAAATTTTAGGACAATTCAGTAAATTCAATTGTTTTTGTATATTTTTAAAACATATCTTCGTCAGTTTAGACCATTCTTTAGAATTCAAACTTTTGAACTACCCACGTCTTGGATCATATAGTCAATTTAAAGCCAATTCCATTGCAATAAATTAATAGTGCAAAAGTACGCATATCTCAGGCGCATCTCTTTCAAATTATAACCATTTAGCATCTTCTTTATCCTAAGAGATTGGTTTTCGAGGTACGAACGTTATTAACTTTCACACGTGATAGTAGAACGGCCTTCTAGCATGCATAAATATTAAACTGAGACATGTAATTCTGTTTTAATTTTTCTTTGTTGAAGAAAGATGAGATCTAGTACAATCAAATATTTAAGGATCCAATTACTATAAACATTTCATTAGTAGCTAGGAGGAACATGATGGAACATATATAGCCATATCAAGAAATTGCATTACCTTTTTGACGGTGGCAATGCCAGAGTATAAATAAGGGAATTAAAGAATATCACTATCACATACAGAATTTAAACCTATATTTTTGTAATGCTTTCACTTATTTCAAGGGATTCAATGATTTACATATGAATGATAAAAAAAAATTAGTTTTCCTATTTGCACAATGTATAATTTTTAACAAAAGGGATGCATGCAACCAAACTCTTTCTATCAAGATAGCTAGATCCGTCTCTGCTGAGTACTTGATGCATACAACATAGTATGTAAGTAACAGTTACGTCTTAGCCTCGAACAAGTTGCATGAATTAACTATATGAATTTTTATTATCCATTAGCTCCATCTAAGCTTGATTAATCCACTTTAATATTATATGTGTACTATAATCCTTGATATGAATAATAGGTGGTAGAGGCAAATAGGCAATTAACTGTTAAAGATAATGTCGGCATGATATTTGTAAGGCACGTAGAGCTGTCAATTTCAATTACAACACAGATTAAAATTAATGAGATGACAAACTAAGTCAAGTCAAGGAAACAAAGTAAAAAATCAAATCCTCTACGCTTCTGGATTTTGCTGAGTTGGCAAATAACTCATTTTCATAGCTGCTCCAAGTTTGCACGTAATTAATTGAGGTTCCATCATCATTATTTTATGTATTTTTCAAAACTATATAAGCTCCAATTTTTTCCTCTATTGCAACACCATCATACACAACACATCAACTATTTCTTTTTTATAGTAACCATATGGCTTCTTCTTTTTCTTTCCATGCCATTCTCTTGTGCTCTCTTCTTTTCTTTACTTCAGCTATTGCCCAAAATCAAACTTCTTTCCGTCCGAAAGGTCTAATTATCACGGTTTTGAAAGATGCTTCGACTCTCCAGTACCTTACACAAATCCAACAAAGAACGCCTCTTGTCCCTGTAAGTTTAACTCTTGATCTTGGTGGCCAATTTTTGTGGGTAGATTGTGACCAAGGCTATGTCTCCTCCTCCTATAAACCTGCCCGGTGTCGCTCCGCCCAATGCTCATTGGCCGGAGCAACTGGTTGTGGAGAATGCTTTTCTCCACCTAGACCAGGTTGCAATAATAACACGTGTGGCCTACTTCCTGACAACACGATTACTCGAACCGCTACTAGTGGGGAGTTAGCTTCTGATATTGTGTCAGTACAATCTTCGAATGGAAAAAATCCTGGTAGGAACGTAAGTGATAAAAATTTTCTTTTTGTTTGTGGGGCTACATTTCTTTTACAAGGTCTTGCTAGTGGTGTTAAAGGTATGGCCGGTCTTGGAAGAACAAGAATATCTCTTCCTTCTCAATTCTCAGCTGAATTTAGCTTCCCTAGAAAATTTGCTGTTTGTTTGACCTCTAGCAACTCTAAGGGTGTTGTACTTTTTGGAGATGGTCCATATTTTTTCCTTCCTAATAGGGAATTCTCCAACAATGATTTTCAATATACACCACTTTTTATCAATCCAGTAAGTACAGCTTCAGCTTTTTCCTCAGGACAACCATCTTCTGAATACTTTATTGGAGTAAAATCCATCAAGATTAACCAAAAAGTTGTCCCAATAAACAAAGCTTTGTTGTCAATTGACAATCAAGGTGTAGGTGGAACAAAAATTAGCACAGTGAATCCTTACACAGTCTTGGAAACTTCACTATACAATGCTATTACAAATTTCTTTGTGAAGGAACTTGCTAATGTCACTAGGGTGGCATCCGTGGCACCATTTGGAGCTTGTTTTGATTCAAGAAACATTGGAAGTACAAGAGTTGGACCAGCAGTGCCACAAATTGATCTTGTTTTGCAAAATGAAAATGTGATTTGGACCATTTTTGGAGCAAACTCAATGGTGCAAGTTAGTGAAAATGTTTTGTGCCTTGGGTTTGTAGATGGTGGTGTTAATTCAAGGACTTCTATTGTGATTGGAGGACATACAATTGAGGACAACCTTTTGCAATTTGATATTGCAAGATCAAGATTGGGCTTCACATCTTCAATCCTTTTCCGACAAACTACATGTGCCAATTTTAACTTCACTTCAATTGCTTAGGTAGTGTGGACCAAAGTTGTTTAATTAATGTATTGAATTTTAATAAAGTTCAAAGTTTGCTTTTGAACACTTTGTAATAATTGGACCTCTTTATGTATAAGACTTCTTGTAATCTGTGCGTTTAAAACTTTGTTAAATTGGGTTTGGATAGTGCATATATATACATTTCTTTGACCTTCTTTGCTTTTTCCAAAATTTTGGTTAACTATTGAGACTTCTTCCCCCCCCCCCCCCCCCCCCCGCTCTTATTGTATATAGTCCTTTTATTCATCAATTAACTTTTTCCCTTATAATTATTATGGTTTAAATAGCTCGACTAATTCAGCATATATCGTTGTCATGCCACTTCATATCTAATGGGTGATGCAGATTGAACAATTCGGTGGAGAAGACTAGACTACTAGTGCAAATATCATAAATATATAACTTTAATTAACTAATTTTATGGTATGGTATCTTGAGATCTTAAACTTGACATCTTTTATTCAGTGTACACCTAAATTATTATTTATTTCAATTACCTCTTATATTTGGCTACCTGGTAATTTTCTGTTGTGGAATGGAAGAGACGGGAAAGAAAATATAAGAGAATAAACAAAACTCATTACATTGATTTATTACATCGTTTCTTGCATTGTAAATAAAAGACTACATTTCTAATTATAGAAAACTAAATGGATTAAAATAAAATAAAATAAAATATATGATTTTGCTTATAGATGCTAAACTAAAAGGAAATTAAATATTATGTAATTAATATAGGAAGAAAAATAATTATTCTGGAATATTTATAAACTAAAAAGATTAGTAAATATTCTACCATTAATATAAAACATAACATAGAAGGAAAGTAAATTTTAACATTTTCCCTCAAACTCAAGTTGGTGTATCTAATTTGAGTTTGAACACTTGATTCTTCTTTTTCTTCTTCTTCTTGAACACCAAATAAACATATTGTCTAACTTCATCTTTACTTATTAATTGTGATGGTTTTCATCGATGAAGATTTGCGAGACATTTAAAAATATATTGATCCTTGTCATGGTTCAAATATTATTGGTTAAAAATTGGCATCGATTTAAAATTTAAGCTCAATTCGTTGAAAGTGAGCATGAGTTAAAAATATTGTAGCTCTTTTTGGATTAAAAGTAGGTCAAATAATAGAAATAGCCAAACATAAGGGTTCTATCTACAAAAGCCTCCTTCACTTTAAATTAAATTACAAAACAGATCGGGTTTGCGCGTATCTTAGGCATGTATATCTCAGGTACACAAACTCACGTGTATCTTGGATTGTGTATCTAGGACAATGTATCTAGAATTGTGTATCTGGGACTATGTATCTAGGGTTGTGTATCTGAAATAATTTTGAGCTTTGTGTATTTGAAATAACAGATACACTTCCTTCACTCTTACTGTTCCGATAGAAATCCACCGGAACACCACCCAACTAACAGCAACCACCGTCCCTCTTTTCCTTTTCCGGCGAGACCAGATTCATTTTTTTCGACAACCACAACAGACCAGCCACTGCACAACCATACCCACCGGAACACCACCTAAACCCTAACGCAACCTCACCTCTTTCTCCCTCTGATCTTCTCCGACAGATCCAGATCTGTCCAGATCCGTGTTTTTCATCAATAAGTAAGATTGTGAGAAGAAAAAGGTTTGGTGATTCGTAAAAAAAAGGAGACGGTGGTTGTGGGTTTTGCAGTGTTGGTGTTGTGGTTTCATCATCATAGTGTGAAGGTTTTGTTGTTCACCAGAAATGATGGTGGCTTGATTGGAGCCGGCGAATGTGGTGGTTGGTTTTCCAACGTCATGACAGTGACGATGAAGGGAAAGCGAGGCGACGTTGGGTGGTGGTTTTGGTGGTTGGAGTTCGTCGGAGTCATGTGGGTGTTGGAGTTGGTCGTTGTTTGCTGTTTTGGCCTATATACCTCAGATACACTCGAATTTTGGTCTGTGTATCTCAGCTACACCCGACATTTGACTTGTGTATCCGAGGCAATCATTTCGGTATATCTTGTAATTAATATTAAACTTAGGAGGTGTCTTGTAATTAAGTGTCAAACCTCCTATATTTCTGATGTTTGTTAGAGACTTTTTCGGATTAAAAGTAATGGAGCGCTTTAGGATTTAAAGTATTGGAGCCTTTTCTGGTTGAAAATATTGGAGGTCTTTTGGGTTGAAAATGAGCCCTTTATAGAGTTAAAAATAAGCCCTTTGTACGGTTAGAAGTGAGTTCTTTGCAAGGTTAAAAATGAGCCACTTTGGGTTAAAAATAAGCCTTGCGGGTTAAAAGTTGTTCTTGTTTTTAACAAAACTCACAGATCTATGAAGTTCGATGAAGGCTCTCATACCACTGTTATGGAATAGAAGAGGCAGGAAGGAAAACAGAAGAGAGAATAAACAAAACTTAGTGCATTGATTTATTATATTATTTTTTGCATTGAAAATAAAAGACTACATTTCTATTTATAGAGAACTAAAGGGATAAAAATAAAATAAAATATATTATTTTCCTTATAGATGCTAAACTAAAAGGAAACTAAATATTATGTAATTAATGTAGGAAGAAAAATAATTATTCTAAAATACTTATAAGCAAAAAAAGTTAGTAAATATTCTACCATTAATATACAACATAGCATAGAAAGAAAGTAAATTCTAACACTTTCACCTCTTGAACACAAAGTATACACTTTTTTTTTTTAATTAAATAAATTTTCCCAGTCTCTCTCTAAGCTGTTTTGTATTAACAAAAAATTTTGGAGGGAGGCTAGGCCTAACCTCAATAGAAAACACTTATTGGGAGATTACATCGCCCCATAAAAGAACCAGAAGAGGCTATACAACACATGTCAATTTCTGGTAAACAGAAAGCCTAACTAATATGCAAGTTAACTTTGTCAAATTTAGTTCTTATACACTTATCACGTTGAAAAGGGTCTTTTGAATCTTTGGACAAGTCAAAAAAGAAATTAATAGTGCAATTATTGAGAGAAGCTGAGGCTAATTTAGCCAAACTATCCGCTACTTGATTGCATTCCTTGTAGTAGTGTTGCACTTGGTAGCTGGTCACATTTTTAAACTTTATAAAACTATCAATGATACTCTTCGTCTTCATGTTAATGGAATCTCGTTCCGAAATCATGTTGGTAACTATTATGGAGTTGAGTTCTAGAATAAAATCAGTATAACCATGATAATGACACCATTCCACTCCAAATTTAGCAGTCAAAGTGTCACGACCCAAATCATGGATCGTGCGAGCAACTACCCATATCTACCCTAGATAGGAGAACCTTTACCACCCAACCATTCAATTAAGTGAGGAAGACATACTTCAACAGTTTTAAAACTAAATAATCCCTTAAATCAAACAAAAACTCTTATCCAATTACATTAGTTACTAATTACATTGCGGAATAAATAACAACTTCCCAGAACCTAATCGAAACTGGTACAAGAGCACTAAATAATTGGAAGAATGATTCACGACACAACTTCTCTGTAAGAGTAAAATGACAGGAGCTGCTGAACAATAATTTTTGATGCACCTATAGAAACTCCAACTGACCTGCAACATGGCTATATCCCCAAATTGAGATATAGTAAGTGTAGTATCAATACAATCACACGTACTAGTAGGTATCATTAGCCGACTAAGGTTAGAAACATATAATAACATATATCAAACAAGAAGAAATCATGACAAGCATAGATGTTTAATAACTAAATATATTTAACTTACTTAAACTTCCAACCTTACCGCCTTTCCTTTATTTAAGCAATAATAATTTGCCCTCAGGGTATGTATTTCATGAATTAATTTAACCACAATTCTTACACACTTGCCTTATTACAACAACTCTATATACTTCTCTCTCCCTCATTAATCCTCTTTCATGACGACCCTCTCTCCTTATTATACTACCATTAACCATCAGAATTGCAATAACTAAGGCACTTTATAGCATCAACAACTTTGCAATAAGGGGCACTACAATATACCTCACATATATAACTATATACACAGAAGAATAATATTTATACATAATTCAGGACGTACCTTATATTCACTCTTTGCTATAATGCACAATCACCATCATCAACATAATCAGTCCACTCAAGGAACCATAGTATCCCATTAAATAACCAGTCCATAAAAGAAACCAATTACACTTAGGCAGATTCTTCAACACGTTTCATATATATATATATATATATATATATATATATATATATATATAAATGTACATTCAAATTCATATGATGAATGTATGTATGCAAGATGTACGTATTATCTCTTTGTCATCTCAACATCATCATCATCATCTATCATTTCATCATGATCTCAATATCATCATCAATATCATCTCATCATCATCATCATCAATATCATTCTCAACATCATGATCTCAATATCATCATCAATATCATAAACTCATCATCATTAATATCATCTTAACATCATGAACATCATGATCTCAATATCATCATTAATACCATCAATGTAACATCATGAACATCATGATCTCAATATCATCATCAATACCATCATCAATACCATCATTGTAAATTCAAGATGCAATCAATAATTATAAGTAATGCCTGAAGGCGAATCGCAAACACCCAAGTGAAATAAGATGCAAGCAACAACGATCGAAACATAACTTACAATTAATGACAACCAAGTAAATGCAGTCAATACTCAACAAGTTCATCATTCCAAGTAAACAACGAATATCCACTAACATATTATAACACCCCAAAAATACAAGCTAAGATTAAAACCATGCTTCAAGTATATGTAGGATTAAACTTCACGTTTTGGTATTGTGAAAAGTGATTTAGACATGTATTAAGGCCACAAGTAACTCCTAGCTCATAGACAAGTTGAAACCTTCCTTGCTGATTGAGTTCTTGTGAAGAATGTTTTTATAGTCATATTCAAATTATCATAACTCCTAGCATATAAAGATTTTTAGAGCTCAAGACCTATAAAATAAAAGGTATTTGAGTTTTTTTTCCAACTTGCTAACCGTTTGTTAATTTTTTATTGGAGTAAAAAGTTATACTCAATTTATCAGAGGGTGTCTGTCTGCCAGAGTGTGACGACTCGGTGTGATGAACCATAACACTTTTGACGATCCGTAAAGGCAAGCCGTCAGGCTTAACCAGTAAGACCAAAATTTGGTCATGTTGTGACAATTCACAGTGATGGTTAGTCAAAGGTTTGACGGTTCGCCACCCAGACAGTCAGACGAAAATGTTCTGCACTGTTATAACATTTTTAAAGGGGTGGTTTGGTATTTTACTACTCTTTTAACCCTTAAAATACGTCATTAAAGCTACACTAAGGCAGAATATTAAGTCTAAACCACTCCCAATCCATAATTCTCTCAAAAATAAATAAATTCGACACTTAGGAGAAATTCAGAGAAACAAGCGACACCTTCCTCTTCAAAGTAAGAAACTAAGGTTTATCTTCTTCAGGCTCCAAGTTTAAGCTTCTAAAAGAAATTCTTCACTCCAGATATCTAGGATTTTATCAATGGGTTCCTTTCACCCATTGAGTCCCTAAGTGAACTTAATTTTCTTAATTAAATTCATTCTTTAGAGCTAGGATTTCATGAAAAATATGGATTTTATTGTATTTCAGTTGCTCATCAAGAGTAATCCATGAATGCACGTCCCTCTCAAAAATTTAATGTTATTGTGGAGTTATCATTGAGAACCCTCATTATATTTATCAAATTCTTGGTTTTGGGAGTTGCTTTTTATGAAATTTCATGTCCTATTCATATCATAGAAATTGTCAGGAGTAGTTGCATTCTTCAGAGATGGCGGATTATGAACACCCGATGAATTAGGACTTCATGAATTGATAAGTAAATATTCAGTCCTTAAGTTTCATATTTTTTAGGATGTTTTCTGATAAAGTTTCTCTCACTCCGTCTCAGACATCAGAATCAGTAAACTCCAGTATTATCAGTCTTGCAGACCATCAAAATGATTTCTGATAAAGTGTATTCTAAACAGTATTCTTAGATAATATATATACTATTAGACTATGAGCATCTTCATGATCAAAGAATTAGGATTTAGGTCCAGCCTTATAAAATCATTCTAAAGCTTAATCCTCATACGTTCCTTTTACGTATTTACTCCAACCATCTCATGTCCCCATAAATGTACAAGTCTCATGATTCAGAAATACATGATATATATGTGTGTGTACTCATATCATAACCAGAAACTTCAGCTAATAACAGTAATATACATGACATGCATGACATCCAGATATGCCATCAATGCTCTTGAATATTTTTTCCAAAAGTAAGTTTGTCGATTAGTATGGTATCTGAAATGCCATCAATAATCGTAGTTCAGTTTTCTTATAAAAGCAAGGTTCACTAGTAGTATTACAGTTAGGTATGGCATCCATGATTATGGACAGGTTGACATCCAGAATGTCATCTCATCGAGCTATCAATTATGTTCAGTTGGGAGTAGTACTTAGCACCGAGTGGATGAGGGGATGAAGGCTAACCCGTCCATTAGGCTGAGACCTTTAGTAGCAGTCCCTAAGTCATAGAACTACGTGCCATCATAAATTTATTTATACTACATCAGCTCAGCTCAGCCTTTATACTCTGGTAAGGTATATTGGACCCTTTTTTATGAAGATTATAGATCGAACTCCATGTTTAGCTCACATAGTTATATATCGGTTAATTATATCTCCCACAGTCTCAGACTTTGGTTTTTGCATGACCCTCAGCTCGGTCTAGTTCACAGTATCTCAGCTATATCATAATATTTATGTACTCAGTATTTATGATTATCAAGATGGATCCGTGCATCTTAGTATACCCCAGTATTACTTTTGATTTATATATGCCATCGTCAGCACGTCAATTTGTATATCTCTTTAGGGCTTCAGAATATCCCTGTATTCAGTTTACTCAGTATTTTATTATTATTCTGTGACATGTTTACTTTACTGGGTCATTGCATCAGTTTACGTTCCTCACTCCATGTTCAGTTTATTTTCTCATGTTCATCATATATAGTATAGAGCATATCTCACATGCTCAGTACATTCAAAGTAATGATCGCATACTTTCTTTTGCGCTATATTTTATCATAATATAGGTTCAGTCGCTCAACATTCAGCTCACGATTAGCACGATCCCATATCACCTCAGCAACAGAGTTTGGTGAGTCCTTATTTTTTGAGGACAAAACTTATGTTTACTTTCTTTATTTTAGTTATTCAGTTTTTAGATAGTAAGAGTTAGCTGGGGGCTTGTCCCAACAATTCATTTTAGTAGAGGCTTTCAGACAGACAGACTAGTGTGTTCAGTTTTATGGTTTATTAGATGATTTTCATTTTGACTTCAGTATTGAAATTCATTTTAAATATTATTATATTATTCAAATTTATCATCCACTTAGTGAACCTCATTTTATACAGTATTTTTAGTGTCATGCCAGACCATGGGTTAGCTTGGGGTCACTTGTGACTTTAAGCACCATGTTATGATTAGGGGGTAGTCTCGGGTCGAAACACACATGAAATCACAATTATGCTCGAAGGACAATTCACCACTTACTCAAATGAGCACTATCAACTCAATCATAAATCAAAAACTTGTTCGAAGATCAATCAATCAAGTATCCATTTTAGGAGTGTACATTCCATCAGGATTGATATCTACAATACTCTAATTCATCATCCTATTTCATTCACCAATCTAACTCTCTTTTATTTCTATTAAAACTGGTAAATTCAGTTACTAACTAGTAACCCTTACACTCAAGTCATCACTAAGTTCAAGACATTATGCTCTTTAGCCGGTTATTCAATCACTCGGTTCTATTAAACTTACAATTCTAGCTAGAGTCATCCATCTTTACACATCTTACTTTCTAGCACTTAGCCAAACTTGACTTTAGGTTCATAAGTTATATCATTACCTCTTCTATCATAATCATTCCTCCTAACTATCTTCTAGTAGGGATATATAATACTTCAATTATACAAAATATCGGATTCACCCTTTTAAAGATATTAAAGACTAGCTCTATAGATTAGAAGGTCACCTAATTCTTCTATTATTAGTCGCATTCATATATTGAACTCTACAAATCATCAAGTAAGTCAAACAAATATAAACACCCATCAAGGGATTCACACAAAATACAATAACATATATTTATATCATTATTACACTATTTTCATGTTTTATCCATCCTAACTATGTGCTTGCAGGCCTTGACATGAAATCTCCCATCAACTATAGTTATTACATGCAACTAATCCAAGTCTACTACAAATTAAACCATATCCTACCTTGACCGAATGTATTGGAATAAGCAAGCCATACCAAGGTTGCTCTTTTCTTTCCTTTATGCCTCCATTAGCCCAATAATCTAGAAATCAAACAATTAGAAGAGTAATTAATCAATTACTTTTCAAATAACTACTTTAGAAATTCAACCCACTACTGCTATCCTTATTCATGGTCTAAATTATTACCCAAGGTCAATTAACACTTAACTTGTTCTATCATACTCAAACCATCTTTATTAATGGAGTTTCAAAGCTAAAGGTTCCATTTTTAAAGAATTCAAGGTTCCCAAGAATCAAATTTCATGTTTTAGAATTACTAATTCATGCTAGGTGTCGTTAATTAACAATCTAGAGGTAATTCTGGATGATATTAACCCAACCCATAGGTTTTTCCCAAAATCTCATGAACTTAGAGTTCAAATACCCATGAATTCCACCATTAAATATTGTTTTAATGATTCTAAGATGTTAAAGGATTGAAATACAAACAAGATGCCGGAAGAACTTTTCTCATTAAAGAATTTTCACCCAAGAAGTTTGAAAATTGCCTCCTAAGGATTTGGAACGAAGTTTATTAGTTTAAATCCAAAAATCTCTCCAAAACTGACTTAAAAGCTGCCCAGTTACCGCTGCAGTGATGCGGCCACCACAGTCAGTTTTTCGGTCCAATAACTGTTTAGGAAAACAACCATAACTTTTTGCTCTAAAGGTGGATTAAGGAACGGTCGGATACGTTAGAAAGAAGACTCAAAGATCTTTCATTTGGTGGGTATTAGTCCCATAAATCTTTATATTCTAGGAGATATGCATATTTGAAGTTTACCCTAGTTTATACTTAGCTCAAAACTCAATCTATAAGAACGCTTCCAACGTAACTTTGTGCTAGGAGTATTGTAGGATCTTAGTACATGTCCAATGCACTCCATTACTAAAGAATTGGTCCTATAACTTTTGGTGAAAGAAGTTCTTATCCCTTTACCATAGATATTTTCAGTAATGACGGAATGGATCGTTACACAAAGCTTCTGCAGTGTTGTTACTATTGCATTAAATGGATAAATAGAAGGCCATGACTAAATCTCCGTGACAATCTCTCAAAATGCCACCGACACCTGCCATACCATTCTCCATTCGATAACTACCATCAATGTTCAATTTAAAGTTTTTAAAAGATCATTTTTTCCAACTAACTTTCCATAATTTTCGTACAGGCTTCAATTTATCCACTATATTGCATATTTTCATCTAGTGATGGGTGTCTCTGATGGAAGGTTGACAAAAAATCAACAAATCAATTTCCAAGTTGAGTATTATCAATTGTTAATTTCCACATAGTCATATACAATCGTTTATTTGTTGAAACTATGTATTTCTTAATTCTTAATATACCACCCATTTATATTATTTATATTAAATGCAACTACTATATATTCCAACTATATTCTTTTTCTAACAAAGTAGGTAAAAACAAATTAGGACTCCAATATTTTTTACCAATAATTTCTTTATCCAAGTATCTTGGGTATCATCTGAGGCGGGCGTGGAAGTGAGACTTGATACATAACTCATTCAAAAGAGTAGAACTTTCAAGTATCTTCAATCTATTATTCAAGGAAATAGGCGATTTATACAATGATGTCGCTCGTCATATTGGTGTAGGGTGGAAGCTCACATCCGAAGTACTGTGTGATAAGAAAATGCCACCAAAGCTTAAACCAAGTTCTTCAGAGCAATGATTAGACTGACTATATTGTATGAAATAGTGTGTTTTCCAATCAAAAACTTCTACCATCAAAAGATAAAAAATGCAAAGATGTGGATGATGAGATGAATGACTCTATATTTGTTCAAATAAAGTATTTAGCCAATTCCACGCATCTAACCAAAAAGTCCCCACTAGGAGAGATAGAATTAAGAATGTAGATATCCAAAATAAGGTAGGAGCGGCTTCGATAAAGGATAATGTGTGGAAAATGAGATTGACGTGGTTTGAGCATGTGTAGAGATGTACGGATACCCCAATGTGGAGGTGTGAGAGATTGGCTATGGATAGTTTCAAGAGAGGTAGTGGTAGGCCAAAGAAGTATGGAGAGAGGTAATTAGATAGGACATGATGCAACTTTAGCTTACTGAGGACATGATCTTAGAGAGGAGGTTATAGAGGATACAAATTAGTGTGGCAGGTTAGTTAGATAGTCAAGCATTGTCTCGATTATCATTTTGTACTATTAGCCATACTATTAGTCATAGTATTACTTGTCACACCTCAAGGGTACAACCTGGACATGATTCACACCAGATTCTGCTAGTGTGAGCGTACTAAGAGCATGACATGAGCATAGAGCATGCATCTAGACATGAGGAAATATGTCTTGTAAATAAAATAAATACTTTTCATAAATCAAAGTTTAAATTCATCAAGTGATACGAAAGTCAAAATTGGGATACATATCATAAGAACATAATAACTGTCCGTCTATAAAGTCTCTAACATGATTGAATACTGTTTATCGGAATAAGCCCCAGATATGACCTATAAACTTAAAAAACTAAAACTGTATAATTATACTCCAAGAATTATTGGTGCTTACCAAAAGCTAAAATATAGAACGTAATCTAGTGCTCGATCATCCTAAGTCTGCATCATTTAAAATGCAGCACCCCTAATAAAAGGAACGTAAGTACATATGGAATTGTACTGTATATAAAATGGCAGGATGAAATATGACTAAATGTAACATAACTAAAACGTAAAGTAAAATACATAACTAAGACCATGAGTAAAACATATAGTAAAATCATAAGCTTTAAAACCATGAAGCTGGTCTCAGCCAAAGATAATCATCTTTCATAAATTATTAACTTGGACATAGCTGAATAAGATGAAAAATAGTCAAGAAAAAATCATTGTTGTAACATGAGAGAGAGAATGGATCATAACTCATAAAAATAGTCTTGTAAATTTCATAATTTATCATACTCTTTTAGGTTAACTCGACATAATCACAGTTGGAGCACATAGAGTCTAATCTCGATCCGATCAATTAAATCACTTCATACCTTATTAGGTATGAGGCATACATACATGTCATATTAATAATAGAAGATTAGAGGTTGATAAAATCCTAATCTTATTATCAACCCTGTGAATCAATAACTCGATTGTGTTTAGTATTATAATGAAGGTGTAGATATAAATGTGATTGCATAAAAGTATCATAACCCTAAAATCCGTCTCTTACTGTGAAATTAAACGACCAGTTGGATCATTATTATATTTTTTTGCATAAAGTCATAAAAATTATAAATAATCAAACGAACAATCCTTTTTATAGAAAATACTTGTTGTATATGTTATAATAGTTTGTATCTTAAAATAGTTTGTCGTAAGTCCCTATGGATTCTACCTTTGATTATAAAACAATCGTTATATTACTTGACAACCGAGTACACTAGTGTATGCACCGAAAATGCAATAACATTAGGTCTATCAGTCTTTCATTAACAAGATAATTCAAAGATCATTAATAACAAGTTATCCACTCTTCTGCCTAAAATTATTTCACAAAATCAAAGTGATTTTTTCAAGAGTAGATTAAGCACTGAAAAATATTCTCTTGGTATAGAAAATTATCAATGACATGGGGAAGAAAAATAAAAATGAAAATATTATGTTGAAACTTGATATGTCTAAAGCTTATGACAAGGTTTCTTAGTTCTACCTATATCTTATACTTGGCAAATTGAATTTTCTTGATTATTAGATGAACCTTATCTTTAAATTTATTTCTAACAACTGATATGCTATAATTGTTAATGGAGGTAGGTATAATTTCTTCAAATTAGAGAATGGTCTAAGATTAAGGGATACTATTTCCTCTTATTTATTCTTAGTGCTGAACTTCTTTCTATTCTGCTTAACAATTTTATTGAGGATCCTCAATGACCTATAGTCCAAGAGTCATACTTTGTGAAGAGTAAATATTTCACCGAAGGTATATCAATCATTGCCTCAGGAGACATGAAAAATCTATACTGTTCATCGCTGTGGGTTCACTTTTTTCGTACATAAATATTTTTGCAAAATCATTGACAACACTAACAAAGTAGATCAATCTCAAATGAGTATCGAATGTGTGGACGGGATAGATTCACGAAACTACAACTCCGATTAATTTTCTTAAAGCAAACCATAATATTAGAGGATTTGATTCTCTATGCACAATGTCATTGTCTTTATAAAACTTGCCACCTACTAGCAGTTGGTGAATTTCATTACTAGCTTTCCTCTACTTGTGGTACGCATTCAAATCCACCAATCACTTAGTGTAAGTGTATATACATCTATATTATATTTGTAAAGAAAGTCTCTAACTGACCCCTCTCAAATGTCGAGACCAGTTTCATACTACTTTCGTCATCAAAATGTTTCATAAATCTACTAACATGATCTTTTTTAGGAGTAAACATTGTGGTAGTTTCTTACCAAAATAGACTTTGTTAATACACATCTTGGGTGAAAGCGAACATAATTGGTCGATACTTGAGATTTAATTCTTTCAAAACATACTCTGTATTATCTGTCATATTTTTCAAAAGTCAAGTATCACCAAAAAGCCACCTTTAACTTTCCAACTACTGTATAATTCTTTTTCCATGTATCATAAGCAGAGGAGTTCAAAAAGAAGAGGAAAAAATTTGTTATGAGAACAATAGATAGAGTTAGTTCTTTTCTGTTCATGGTTGTAATGCCCTATTTTTCACTAAGGCTAAAACAAGCACGACTTATTGACTCTAAAAGAATTGATTTTGGATAGAGTCGCCACCTAATTTTTAAGAAAAATAAGGAAACCTATTTTATTATTGGCATGTATGACTTGTGTTTTAATCTGCGAAAACCAGCTTAGATTCAAGGTAAGGGTTCAAATTATTCCGAAGGAAAGGGATTAGGCATCCTTCAGAATCCACAAAAGGTGGTACCCGACTAGACTAAATTTATCAAAAAGGGAGGAAATAAAATCATTTTGAAAGTAAAAATATGTGAGATATATACTAAAAATAATGTAAAATATATATATATGAAAGTATACCAATTACGTAAATAAAGCCCATTGTTGTAAGAATATATGTATAAAAATATATAAAGATATATAAGCAATATAAAAATGTATGAAAAGAAAAGTTATAAAAAAAACTTTATGTAATAAAAGAAAAGTATTTTTTTGTATTATATAGAAAGAAAAGTATTTCAAATAATAATTTTTACTTGACAAAAATCATGAGATAAAAATATTAAATGAAGATTCATTTTAAGAAAAAAGACTACACAATATTTTTAATGCAAAAGATGCAGATTAACTAATTAAATACACGAATCAATTTATTCTTTTATGTTAGTATTTACAACCTAAATTTTGCCTAAGCGCGTGTTAATACATATGTAAGTAAAGGACACTCCCGCCCGACACCCCAAAAGTAAAGTTTTCTTTATACTTTTATCTTTGTGTACAATTATATGAATAAGAAATAAAAATACAAACAAAGGAGTACGAAACTCCCTTTTTTGAATAACATTTCGGGGAGTATCTCCAAGAACCTGTGTAAACATTTGGCAGAAATGTTAGTAATGAATGAAAAATTATCAAAATAAATTGAAAAATATGTGTACGTATATGTATATAAATGTATATATAAAAAATAATATTTTATTATATAGTGGGCTCAAATTAAGTTTTAGATACGCCATGGCTACGAAGTGGTCGTTCGAATTTATCGGCAGTCCTAAATCGCCCTGCCAAGATATAAATCATAAAAATTTTGTGTTGTCGTGATAATATAAAGGTTTTGTCATCACCCAAATTTATATATTTTTTGTTATTTGTATACGTCATGTCCGTCTTTTTATTTGTGGAGGCCTCAAAAATCGACGAAAGTTTTTTCATTGGCTGTTTTTGTATAGTATCTTGTTCATTATCAATGTGATAAAAATGTGAAGGACAAAATCGTCCAAAATTATTTTTCAAAAAAGTGCAACACAGTACCAAATCAATCGGAATAGAGCCGACAATGAGCAAGTCATCAGAGTAAGATTTTTTCGGCAAAGAACAAACATCAAATTAACAAAATATTGTAAAGCGAAAATCCAAACAGTAGCAAAACAGTCAACAAAATCAACCAAACCAAAAGTGAAGCTAAAACAGTGATGCTCATCGGAAAGGACGAATATCTCGTTGCTAGTTCAAGGTCACGGAAAAATATCGAACCATTGTAAGAGAGATCGGGAAAGTTGCTTCCACTGCAAGGATCGCCGAAGTAATACTTTGATGATGATATCAAATATGGCCAGATCAGTGCAAAGACTAAACAAGCAATATATAGAATTAATGAAACCCAGTTCACCGGAGGTGAAGAGTAAGACAGGTAGTGATTACCGACATTGCTTCAACAATTTTCATCATAGCAACGCCGGAAAGACTTGAGGATGGCCAGATCTGGCCCTTTTCAGGCAAACAATAGCGACGGAGATAGGGGAAGAGGGATGAACAGCGGCGGCGGTGGTGTATTAGAGCTCGCCGGTCATCACTTCCGGCGAGGCAGCTGCGGAGAATATGAAGAAAGGAGAGAGGAAAAAAGGGTCGTTTTGTGGGTGGTAGTGGTGTTCGCCAGCCTTCGTTTGGCCAGTGGTGGTGGCGGCAAGGCAGTGACCAAAGAGGGAGAGGAGAGGGCGTGAGAGATGAGAGATGAGAGAGAGAGAGAGAGAGAGAAATCAGATTTGAAGTGTGTGTGTGTATGTGCATTGTGTGTTTGGGTGTTCAAGATACGGAGAAAATAATTAGTCCCTCCCTAATTTATAATAAAAATGAACCCTCTTTTTATCCAACATATAAAAGACCTCATCTTTTTGTCTTCTTGATATACATTTAGTCCTTGAGTTATTATCCATTGAATTATTCATCCCTTTAACTAAAATATAATCTCTCTTTAACCAAAAGATTCAAATCTTAACCCATCACCTCAAATATAACCTTTTTAAAAGGTGAAGAGACAATGACTTATTGATTTGTCGCTCTGTGTATTAAAATAATTGATCCGATTTATCATTTGCGGATTACAAAATGTGTAAATATCGATATGTAATTACAGAAAATATAAACAACAATAAAAAAATATAATCATCTTTGAAAAATATATTATGATGTAAATAGTTAAAAATGTAGTGTATTGCAAAGAATTGTAGTGTTATGTTGTGTATGTGTGCAAATGAGTGAAAAATTTAAAACGACAATAAATTGTTAAAAATCCTAATATTTACGAAATTAAGAATAATTATCAATAAATTGTGAAAAATTGTATTTTGTACTCTTTAACTATCTGGAAGCCTGAAGACGTTAATTTTAAGAACGTAGAGCCAAAATTGGGTGTCAACAACTTGCCCCTTTTCGTATGAAGACAATGCAGAAGTCTTCAGATGAAAACGTTGATGTGTAGCCAATTTTGCTCTACAGAAATCATATCTATCAAAAAATTTGACCTAACTCTAATTTAGAGTTGTCTATATACCTCGAATTGCACGAGGATCAGGTCAGGTGTAATTCAAAAGACGTTATTATTATGGGAGGACGATCCTGTGAAAATGATTCTGAGAGAAGAGTTGTTTGGTAACGAAACCATTTGCATGTTCCTGATGTCTTTTTAAAATTGCCCAGTATTGAATTGTGAGATGATGGGGATGTAAAATTATGTACTTGCTGGGGAAAAAGAATGATTATATGGTTGTGATGACTGAACTCTGTATAAAGTTTCCTACATATCTCGCGTGTTACGAGAATCAGGTCAATGTAGTTTGAAATGAATAAATAGGGTAAATTCTGAGGCGGTTCTCAAAATTTTGCCCAGTTTATGCTTATAGTAACACCGTCCTCTCTGAAAGGAACTTTTTAAAAAATATCTTGTTGTTGTGGATTGTATTTCCGATTGAAAAATGCATGATGTCTCCGATTGTCTACGGGGACTTGATGATGAATGACGCCTCTGATTGTCTAAAGAGACTATGCAATAAATGATGTCTTCAATTATCTATGGGGACATGATGCATGACATCTCCGATTGTCTACGGAGACTGATAATGATTATTATCTTCGATTGTCTACGAAGACTATGTTGGTTGTAATAAAATTCTGCGATTGTCTGTCGGAGACTTATGATGCATAAAATCTCCAATTGTCTATGGAGACTGATGTTGATGTACAGTCCTCCGATTGTCTTCGGGGATTTAATGCATGACATCTCCGATTTTCTACGGAGACTGATGTTGATTGTTGTAAAGTCCTTCGATTGTTTAGGAGGACTTAATGTATGATATCTCCGATTGTCTACAGAGACTTGATAATGAATGGTTTCTTCGATTGTCTACGAAGACTAAGGCCTTCAACTTCCGAGGTAATTGAAAGGTAAAGCTCTCGATTGGCAGAGCAATTAAAGGTAATAGCCTTTCGATTGGTGGGGCTATTAAAATTCATAGAGGGCTCTCAACTGGCGGAGCCATTAAAATGTAATAGCCTCTCTCCAATTGTCTATGGAGACTGATGTTGATGTACAGTCCTCCGATTGTCTTCGGGGATTTAATGCATGACATCTCCGATTTTCTACGGAGACTGATGTTGATTGTTGTAAAGTCCTTCGATTGTTTAGGAGGACTTAATGTATGATATCTCCGATTGTCTACAGAGACTTGATAATGAATGGTTTCTTCGATTGTCTACTAAGACTAAGGCCTTCAACTTCCGAGGTAATTGAAAGGTAAAGCTCTTGATTGGCAGAGCAATTAAAGGTAATAGCCTTTCGATTGGTGGGGCTATTAAAATTCATAGAGGTCTCTCAACTGGCGGAGCCATTAAAATGTAATAGCCTCTCGACTAGCAGGGCTATTAAAATGCAAGGGACTCTCAACTGGTCGAGCCATTAAAATGTAATAGCCTCTCGACTGGTGGGGCTATTAAAATGTGCAGGGATCTTGACTGGCGGAGCCATCAAAATGTAATAGTCTCTCAACTGGAGGGGCTATTGAAATGTAAAGGGCTCTCGACTAGCAGAACCATTAAATGTAATAGCCTCTCGATTGACAGGGCTATTTAACTATAAATAGCTCTCGACTGGCGGAGCAATTAAAAGGTAATAGCCTCTCGACTGGCCGGGCTATTGAAATGCAAGGGACTCTCAACTGGCGGAGCCATTAAAATGTAATAGCCTCTCGACTGGCGGGGCTATTGAAATATACAGGTCTCTCGACTGGCGGAGCCATCAAAATATAATAGCCTCTCGACTAGAGGGGCTATTAAAATGTAAAAGGCTCTTGACTGGCGGAGCCATTAAATGTAATAGCCTCTCGACTGGCAGGGCTATTGAAATGTAAAGATCTCTCGACTGACGGAATAATTAAAAGGTAATAGCCTCTTGACTGGCGGGGCTATTGAAATGCAGAGGGCTCTCGACTGCCGGAGCCATTAAAATATAATAGCCTCTTGACTGGCGGGGCTATTAAAATGCAAGGGGATCTCGACTGGTGGAGCGATTATGATGTAATAGCCTCTCGACTGGCGGAGCTATTAAAATTCAAAGGGGTTCTCGACTGGCGGAGCCATTAATGTGTAATAGCCTCTCGACTGGCGGGGCTATTAAAATGTAAAGAACTCCCGACTGGTGGAGCAATTTAATAGTCTCTCGACTGACGGGGCTACTGAAATGTAAAGAGCTTTCAATTAACGGAGCAACTTAATATAATAGCCTCTCGACTGACAAGGCTATAGAAATGCACAAGTCTTTCAACTGGCAGAGCGATTAAAATGTAATAGCCTCTCGATTGGTGGGGATATTGAAATGTATGGGCTCTCAACTGATGGAGCAATTGAAATATAATAGCCTCTCAACTGGCGGGGCTATTGAAATGTAAAAAGCTCTCGATTGGCAGAGCAATTGAAATATAATAGCCTCTTGACTGGCGGGGCTATTGAAATGCACAGGACTCTTGACTGGCGGAGCCATTAAAATGTAATAGCCTCTTGATTGTCGGATCAATTGAAATATAATCACCTCTTGACTGGCAAGGCTATTGGAATGTAAAAGGCTCTCGACTGACGGAGCAATTGAAATATAATAGCCTCTCGACTGGGGGGGGCTATTGAAATGCACAGGGCTTTCGACTAGCGGAGCAATTAAAATATAATAGCCTCTCGACTGGCGGAGTCATTAAAATAAAATGGCCTCTCAACTGGCGGGGCTATTGAAATGTAATAGCCTCTCGACCGACAGGGCTATTGAAATGTAAAGTACTCAAATTAGAAGGAGGTCATTTAACAGAGAAGTGGAATGTATGTATTTGAAGGTGAGTGATTGAGCAGGAAAGTCAACTGTCCGTATTTGAAGGTAGGCACCTTGAAAAGTAAAAATGCCTGTATTCGAAAGTGGGAATCTTGAAAAAGAAAGAAGATTTGTCTGTTTTTGGAGGTGGGCGTTTTGAAAAGAATAAAAATTATTTTGTATTTTCTTTGGAAAAATACTGACATATGAAAAAGACATAATCGTGTCTTAACTTTAGTTGGTACCAACAATTAGTAGTGTGCATAAGAATTCTCCCATTTTCTTTCCACCTAACCGAGATCGATTTTGAGGTAATTCCTGTAGTTTCAAGTGGTACCTCAGACATACCTAAGTATCGACAAGATTTGTTTTTCTTACTTCAAACAAAGATTTTGAACTATACATATCCTCATGTTTCACGTCCCTTCTCCAGAAAGAAAGTCCCATTCTCACACATATTTGAGTAGCTTTCTTTTTGAATTCGGGAACGTCTAGAGAAATACACTCACACTCAAAAAGAAATTCAATGCATGCAATTGTGATACCATAGGCTTGACTTTCATGTAAGTATCCACTAATGTAAGAACACTTGAAATAAGATCATGTAGGACTTGTTATCGGCTTGTAAGGTAGGCTTGGGGACAGGTAGGATGGAATTTAGGATGAAAGTGACTAATCCCTCAATGAGCATTGCACTGTATCTGTGCTTTTGATATTTATTGCACTTTGACGATTGATCTTCTTTGTCCTGCTTTGGTGTCCCTCATTTTGTATTTGCTCTGAATTCTTTTGAATCTCTTGTTGGAGTCTTTTCCCCTTTCTTTTCAATAAATATATATTTTTTGAAGATTCTCCACCTTTGTTGGAGTTTTTTCTTCTTTTTTTTTTTGGTGGGGTTTTTTTTTCTCCTTCCACTTTGAAGTCGTCTTTTCATTTTTGCTCTTCTGGGACCTTTGTATGTTTCGCCTTTGACATCTCTGATCTTGGATCTTCGTCTACAATTTGCACGTATTTAGTGCACTCAATGAGGTTGGGCCAAAAGAGAGATAGTGCATATAAACACTCAAAAGATATAGGCTAAGATGTGGTTGTCCAAAGAAAAAGATGTAGGCTCAAAGGGGGAATGCTAGGGATTAATGTCATTTGGTGGGATATGAAAGGCATAATCGGGTCAAAGAAGGCCTACGATCCTTTCCTAAACCAAGTGTAACTCAGAATTTTGCCTCAATGAACCTTTAAGCCAAGTTCTAGATCAACAATACAATGCAATAAATTAAGCTAAAGCTCACCACACAATGCAAATGAAACAATGAGGTTGGCTTTGTTCTTGTCCTGGATGTATGCAAGAGAATTTTTCAAGTCTCACTCAGGTGTGATTAAGAGGTACCAAATGAATCTATGGTTTACTTATGAAATCGATCCTCTCCATCATACCAATTTGTTTTTTCCCATGCAAATTCCTAATTGTGTTGGTACCAACCAAGTAAAAACTCTGATTTTTTTTTTTGAAAGAATTGGACCTAATCCAAATGAGGATTGCCTATGTATCTTGTGAAAACAAGAATCAGGTCTGTGTAGTTCAGGAAGATAGAGTATAAGATGTGAATTAGGAAAACAAACTCTTTTTTTTTTTTTAAATGTTTTTTCTAAAATAGTATCGAACCCCAAAAGGATTGCCTACGCATCTCACCGAGAAGAGAAGCAGGTATGCGTAGTTCATGGAGATAGAAAATGTGAGATAATGAAATCAACTATTTTTTTTTCAACAAGGAACACCAAACCCAAAAGGGCTGCCTACGTATCTCATGAAAACGAGAATCAGTTTCGCGTAGTTTGGGAAGATATGGACTAAAATAGACTCTTTTTTTAATAAAGAATATCGAACCCCAAAGGGTTGCCTGCGTATCTCATGAAAATGAGAATTAGGTTTGCGTAGTTCGAAAAGATAAAGAATAAAATATGTGCATGAAAATGAATTCATATGTTGAACAAATGCAAGACAAAGATTTTAACTGAATATAAACATATATAAAAAAGTAAGGCAAAGGTATAGACAAACTCGGAGTGATGCCTCATAAGACCGATGTTGGATGATATCTTTAATGAGAGAGTGACTCCTGATTGTTTGCGGGCAGAATCATTGGTGGGGTTTCTCAATTATTTGTGGAATTCGTTCGTTGCGGTGATCGTCTCTCGTTTGTTTTAGGGGAGGACATGTTGCGGCCTCCCAATTGTCTTTGAGGACACTTTTTGTTTTGCTGCTTCTTGAGATGCCTTTATGTGAATTATTGTGATCATCCCCATCTGTTGACGAGAATGATCTTCCTGTAGAAATATGAGAAAGAGTGAAAGTAGCGAAGTCAAGAAAATGATAGAATGGAAAAGTGTAACCGTTCTTTCAAAGACTCCCCTAATTTGTCTGTCCCACTATGTGTTGATGTCTTGTGAAATTCGATGCCCCATGTTTAGTCCATGGATCGTTTATCCTGCAAGAGTAAGAGAAGATAGTGTTAGAGTTGTTCTCAGATTAAGACATTAAGAGGGATAGAGTTAGGCCCGTAGTCAAGTGGTGTGTTTAAAATAGGAGACCAATGTGGTTCTCCCGTGTGTTTCGGGGATGATGTGGTTCCTCTTGCGTTCAAAGGAGTCTTCTTAGTTTTAAGAAGGGATGTTAGCTTCTGTGGACTTGAAACTCATTTCTCCGTCTTTAATTACATGATGCTCCCTGATAAGTGTCCTTGTAAATAAAGTAGGTTAACTTATGTTGAATCTTTAGTTTGGAAAAATAGAAGTGATTCACCATAGTTCCATGACCCACAGTGTGTAATGTAAAAGATCTCCTAGTGGCGCTACAATTATAATGTTAATGCCCACAACTGGAGGGGCAGCTGAAATGTAAATGCCCTCGACTGGCAGGGCAACAGGATTGTAAAAGCCCTACTAAAAGGTAAAGGGGAAAGGTGTGAAGAAAGACTTATGTCTCATGACTTTGCGATGAATGTCGGATGGATATTGTGATCAGGCTGACATTGATATTCTTGAATTTTGATTTAAGGAGATTGTCGGGGTTTTTGAGGATTTTTTGAGCGCGTCATTGGACTATTTCAAAAATTTACCCCAATTTATAGTCCTGAAAAAATTATTTTGAAACAGTAGAAATATCGAACCCTTATGTAGGGTTGCCTATGTATCTCATCGAGGTGAGAATCAGGTCAGAACGCAGTTCGAGCGAACTTGTGGATTTGTATGTGGCATGTATGATTGTCATGAAATGATGTCCATCCTTGAAAAGGATATGAAAGGCGACCGAGTGGGAACTGTTTGTAGATATGAAACATTGAAATCACTTTAGTCGGACGATCAAGAGGATGGATGTCAAGTGGAGACAGAGCTTTGACACTATTTCAGTATGTTAATAAGATTAAGAAGGTCAGACATTGAAGAAGTTATAACATTACTTCGCCACGATCGGCAGGATTGTTGTGGCTGAAAAGGTGTTGAACTCTTGCTTTTGAAAGTGAGGATCGATCGTCATAAATTGAATGGTTTACGACGTTTGAAAGAAGAAAACTTGATTTCCTCGAACCAAAATCGGGTGAGGATTTAGAAGTAGGCCAGCTAAATACTAATGTCATTGAGATTTGAATTTGTGGGGGTTATTGATTTACGCTCTTAAAAGACATTTACAGAGCGACTTTGAACTGTTTCAAAAAATTGCCTCAGTTTGAATACCAGAGAAATTATTCTGAAACAGTGAAGAGACCGAACCCTAATATAGGGCTGCCGACGTATCTTGTCATGACAAGAATCAGGTCAAAACGTAGTTTAGACAGATTGATATTATTATGGATCACTGATGGTATTCAAAAAAGAAATGTGGTATGACTGGGAGTTCGAATCCAAAAAATCTGTTCGAGAATGAAAAGAATGTACAAGAATGTGTTAATAGTTCTTGAAAAAGAATGGTAGAGTCAAAAGAATGATTGTAAGGATCAAAAATGGGTGTGAAATGATATGATGGTGCAGGATGATCGCAGAGATCGAAAATGAGTGTGAGGAATTAAAATGTTTAACTTCAACACAAGTCAATCAAAATTATCAGACTAAGTGGACAATGTTGAACATGACATATAAAACATATATGTACAACTAAAGAATGTACAGTGAAGACAAAAAATGTATAATATCTCATAAACATGTATCAAATAAAGAATGTGTAACAAATAAAGAATAGAAATTCGTCCGACCAAATTTATGATCCAAATCATGTATACAAACGACCTAAGGATTCTAAGAATAGATTCACCTAGGTTGGTAGAGAGTATTCGAACAACTGAGAGAAGGGGCGTGGTAATCTAAACGCCCCTACTCTGAAATTAAGAAATCCAAAGAAGGTTTGGGGGAGTGCGAGACACCCATCACGAGAATCACAGTGTGTGAAGTGTACGGTCAAAGACTTGATAGAATCGTGATTGCGATTAAGTAAAATAACGAACAACAATTTTCAGAATTTGCAAATATAATATTTTAAAACAAATAATGAATCAAAGAATTGATAAGACCGTAAAATTAATTTGCGCAAATAATATAAAATATTTGTGAGCAAAACATAGATAATTTACACAATTTGCGGTACGTGAAACAAATAAAGAATCAATGAATTAAATAATTAACATATGTCAAATGTAAAAATACCTCCCTCAATTGAAAAATTGAGTCTATCATGGTTAGAACCGCATTGTCCCCAGCAGAGTCGTCATTCTGTCATGCCCTATTTTTCACTAAGATTAAAACAAGCACGACTTATGAACTCTAAAAGAACTGATTTTCCCCAGCAGAGTCGTCATTATGTCATGCTCTATTTTTCACCAAGGTTAAAACAAGAACGACTTATAGACTCTAGAAGAATTAATTTTGTACAGAGTCGCCATGTAATTTTTAAGAAAAATAAAGAAACCTATTTTATTATTGACATGTATGACTTGTGCTTTAATCTGCGAAAATCAGCTTAGATTCTAGGTAAGGATTCAAATTATTCCGAAGGAAAGGGATTAAGCATCCTTCAGAATCCACAAAAGGTGGTACCCGATTAGACTAAATTTATCAAAAAGGAAGGAGGTAAAATCATTTTGAAAGTAAGAATATGTGAGATATATACTAAAAATAATGTAAAATATATATATATATATATATATATATGAAAAGTATACCAATTACATAAATAAAGCCCATTGTTGTAAGAATATATGTATAAAAATATATAAAGACATCTAAGCAATATAAAAATGTATGAAAAGAAAAGTTAGAGAAAGCACTTTATGTAATAAAAGAAAAGTATTTTTTGTATTATATAGAAAGAAAGTATTTCAAATCATACTTTTTACTTGACAAAAATCATGAGATAAAAATATTAAATAAAGATTCATTTTAAGAGAAAAGACTACACAATATTTTTAATGCAAAAAATGCGAATTAACTAATTAAATACATGAATCAATTTATTCTTTTATGTTAGTATTTACGACCTAAATTTTGTCTAAGCGCGTGTTACTGCATATGTGAGTAAAGGACACTCCCGTCCGACACCCCAAAAGTAAAGTTATATTATACTTTTACCTTTGTGTACAATTATATGAAATAAAAATACAAATAAAGGAGTACGAAACTCCCTTTTTTGAATACCGTTTCGGGGAGTATCTCTAAGAACCTGTATAAACACTTGGTAGAAATGTTAGTAATGAATGAATAATTATCAAAATAAATTAAAAAATATGTGTGCATATATGTATATAAATGTATATATAAAAAATAGTATTTTATTATATAGTGGGCTCAGATTAAGTTTTAGATACGTCATGGCTACGAAGTGGTCACTCGAATTTATTGGCCGTCCTAAATCGCCCTGCCAAGATACGAATCATAAAACTTTTGTGTTGTCGTGATAATATAAGGATTTCGTCATTGCCCAAATTTATATATTTTTTGTTACGTATTTGTATACGTGATGTCCGTCTTTTTATTTGTGGAGGCCTCAAAAATCGACAAATTTTTTTTCATTGGCTATTTTTGTATAGTATCTTGTTCATTATCAGTGTGATAAAAATGTGAAGGACAAAATCGTCCAAAATTAATTTTCAAAAAAGTGCAACACAGTACCAAATCAATCGGAATAGAGCCGACAATGAGCAAGTCACTAGAGTATAATTTTTTCGGCAAAGATCAAACATCAAATTAATAAAATATTATAAAGTGATAATCCAAACAGTAGCAAAACAAACAACAAAATCAACCAAACCAAAAGTGAAGTTAAAACAGTGATGCTCATCGAAAAGGACGAAGATCTCGTTGCTAGTTCAAGGTTACGAAAAAATATCGAACAATTGTAAGAGAGATCGGGAACGTTGCTTCCACGGCGAGGATCGCCGGAGTAACACTTTGATGATGATATCAAATATGGCCAGATCTGTGCAAAGATTAAACAAGCAACATATAGAATTAATGAAACCCAGTTCACCGGAGGTGAAGAGTAGGAGCGGTGGTGATTACCGACGTTGCTTCAACAGTTTTCACTGGAGCAACGTTGGAAAGACCTGAGCATGGCCAGATCTGGCCCTTTTCAGGCAAACAGTAGCGACGGAGATAGGGGAAGAGGGATAAACAGCAACGGCGGTGGTGCATTAGAGCTTGCCGCTCATCACTTTCGGCGAGGCAGCGACAAAGAAGAGGAAGAGAGGAGAGAGGGAAAAGGGTCATTTGGTGGGTGGTAGTGGTGTTTGCCAGCCGTCATTTGGCCGGTGGTGATGGCGGCGAGGCAGTGAGCAAAGAGGGAGAGGGAGGGAGTGAGAGATGAGAGAGAGAGAAAAATCAAATTTGAAGTGTGTGTGTGTATTGTGTGTTTAGGTGTTCAAGACATGGAGAAAATAATGAGCCCCTCCCTAATTTATAATAAAAATGAACCCTCTTTTTATTCAAAATATAAAAGACCTCACCCTTTTGTCTTCTTGATCCATTGAATTATTCATCCCTTTAACTAAAATATAATAACTCTTTAACCAAAGGATTAAAACCCATCACCTCAAATATCACCTTTTTAAAAGGTGACGAGACAATGACTTGATTGATTTGTCGCTCTGTGTATTAAAATAATTGATCCGATTTATTATTTGCGGATTACAAAATGTGTAAATATCGATATGTAATTACAGAAAATATAAACAACAATAAAAAATATAATTATCTTTGAAAAATGTATTATGATGTAAATAGTTAAAAATGTAGTGTACTGCAAAAAATTGTAGTGTTATGTTGTGTACGTGTGCAAACGAGTGAAAAATTTAAAATGACAATAAATTGATAAAAATTCTAATATTTATAAAATTAAGGATAATTATCAATAAATTATGAAAAATTGTATTTTGTACTCTTTAACTATCAGGAAGCTTGAAGACGTTAATTTTAAGCACGTAGAGTCAAAATTGTGTGTCAACAATGGTGATGATGGTGGCTAGAGTAGTGTGTGTATGTGCTATGTGAGAGAAGCTTACCTATATAGTTGTTTTATAATGTTTTTTTCTTAAATAAGCATTTAGCTTCGCATGATTTATATATTGTAAGAATGAATTCAAGTTAATAAGATATTTTCAGAAGAGGGGTTTCTGCCCTTAGATGCGGCAAAATTCATTCATCATCAGAAACTTCTTCCATTGTTTCATTTTTTTCATTATCTTTTGTAAAACATGACAAACTATTCATCTCAAGCAATCTACTGTTTGGACTCAACGCTATGAGATCGAAACATAAAATTTCAAAAGCTAATAAACTTAAAGAATAAGATTAGTCTGTAGTAGCAACAAGTGAAAAAAAGTTTGTAGCAACAAGTGAAGATAATTTGAAAAAAGATAAAATCAAAGGACTTTTTGAAGTAAATGAAGTTAAGGAGGTTGGAAAAAATGATTCTAAAGTAAATGAAGTTAAGGAGGATGAAAAAAAAAAAGGAATATGAAGGAAAGTATTCTGCAACGAATTTTTCTCTGGCAAAGTTTCTTCCCAATTTACACCAAAATATCAAGGATCAAATTTCGAGACAATTGCTCAGCTGGTTTGGGGCCTTATTTGGAATAGTCTATACATTATTTTTTGCGAAGAAATCATTCAATACAAGTGAGACTATTCTTGACCTTAACATCATAAGTGTGGGATTTGAACTTTGTGATAGGTCTGATGAGTCTAGGATCAATAAGGTCCTAGAGATATTTAAGGAGGACCAAAAAAAAAGAATTCAAATGCAGGGCAGGGAGAAGGGGGATTCAAGTGTAGGGTGAAGAGCCTGTGATTCCAAAAGAAGAGCTTAATAATCTACTTTTAAGTAGTTTCAATGATCTCCCAGAGGAGATTCACAAGAATTGTTTTTTGAAAGATCGAGCATCAATGTGGGCAGATAAAATTCTTATTGAGAATATAGTAGCCCTGAGCCTTTAGCCAAGCCTTTTTAATGACTTAAACAGGTGAATGATTGATTTGCAACTTTAACAAACTCGCTCTTTTGATAAATTGCTATTAGACCATTGGCGGTTTTTGTTTAATTTGAGCAAATCTATTTAACTGGTTCTATGTTAACTGATGTTTCTCTTGCTATTAAAAAAAGTTAACAAGATTTTAGTCGTGTGTTTGACTTACATTACATTGAATATTGTTGGAAAAAACTTAATTTACTAATATGAAAATTTAAATAGTTTAAATCAAGGATCTAAAATATATATAATGTTAAAAAGCATTGAGACTGTCTTTCTTTCTGTTTTAGTAAACTTTTTTTACATTTTATTTTTTTCTACAAACTTCAATGTTATCTAAGTGAAACAAATTTATATAATATATTCTTAAAAATATTTGGGGCCTTAAATTTTGAAGGTCAAAAGCAAAGATTTTACTAGCCTCCCTGTTAAGCCACCACAATAAGGAGGTTGACTCAAATTGACCAACATAACATCTCTAGAAAACTCTAGACTCAAAAGAGCTTCATGCAATATTGAATCTATCCATCTAACGATTTACTATAATTGCCTCGCGACACTTATCATACTAATGCAAAAATACATCAAATATCTCTTTGTTAATAAAAAATATTGCCACATTATAGTCATAGCTTGATTTTAAATTTAATGTACAAATATGGATTATAGTTACACAACTACTTTCGGACAAGCATATTATTGATCACCAAGCATGCCTAAAAAATTCTCTTAGATAACAATGATAATGAAAGTGATTACCTTACAAAAAAATTAAAAATATTTCAATTCAAATATACAACTAATTCCATCAAGAGAAAAAAAAAAAAACCACCGAAGCAATACGAAAATTCCTTACCAAGCTTCTATCACAAAGATTGGGTCGAGAGGGAAAATCAAGAAGTGAAGAAGGAAAGAAGAAGCAGAGGGAAGAAGAGAAAATCAAAATGAACTTCACTGGGTTCGGCGCTAGAGAGATACAATGCTTGGAATGCCCTTATACAACAAGGGCAAAATCGTATATTCTGATACCTAAAAATGGATTAGTGGAGGTATTTTCTCAACAAATAAAAAAAGTAAAAGTAACATAAATCCTAACCTTTTTGGAGCTAATTACTCTCTATCCCAATTCTTTTTAATATAACTAAAAATTTCTGATTTAGTCCACACAGATACATCACATTCTTCTGTGATGTATTTGAGCTTTTAAGTAAAATCAGAGATTTATGTAATTATTTAAAAGGGTTGGGATTTTAAATAGTTATGTTAAGTTAAGTAGTGGTATGATTTAATTTTTCTATTAAAAAAAAGAGGGACAAAATTTAAAATCAACCTCTATTGAGGATACCAAGCATAATTATACACATCGACCTCAAGCGGAACATGTTTGAGGTATAATTACGACTTATTGAGATTAATGTGTATAATTAAAGTAGATGACATATTCTAAATGGTTTTAACTAATCTGTGTAATTGGCACTTGATAGAGACAATTTATTTTTTGAAATTTAAATCGTAAGTATGTAATAGAAACACTTATCATGTGTTCAGATGCTCAATTGGAACAAGTCATAGTTCAAGTATCTAAATAAAATTTACTAAAAAATTTAAGAAGCTATCGATGAACCAAGACTTTTTTATTTGTATGAAATATTAATGTGTCATATATTTTATCCATTTTGATCCGCTCCACATTCAAGTCGACCTGCCCATTTGCTAGCACTATCCGCTGCTCTCCTTGCATCAGCTTATATGAAACTACCAGTGAAATTAGATACGCTTCGCACGGTCATAAAAAAAAAATTTAAACTATTACGAAGTTCTACATAGTATTTCTCGTTCTTTTGTGTAGTTATATTTCTTGATTTTATATAGGAAAACCAATCTTTGTTGACTGAAGATATCTTCATCATTCTATTATGGACTACTACAATTAATTAATAATGGAAAATTACGAATGCTTAAAATGCATTAACAGTGCATAATCTCATCTTAAATTCTCAGCATATATTTGTTTAAGGGAAAAAAAATCAAAATATATATTCTTATATTGTATATTAAAAGTCATAGCAATACTTCTTAGGTTGCAACTAATAGCAATTTTTAAACCAAAAAAAAAGAAAAAGAAAAAAAAGATTTAATAGCAGTTTTAAAACAAAACAAAACAAAATAGAATATCAATCACCCCGATAGTTCTCTCAAAACAATTAAACAATTAAATACTAAAAAAGGGTAAATAGTTTTTTAAAAAATAGGATATCAATCACTCCATAGTTCTCTCAAGACAGTTATTTCCTTATTCTACTATTTCACAATTAAAGCAGATTCTTTTTTTTCTTCTTCTTCAGTTGAATTTTACGTCATCTATGTCGGTCATATCAAAATTAAGATCGGAAAGCAATCTAAATTCTCCCAAATTGTTGGTCTTATTCGTCGGAATTTTTTTTCCATTAAAATACAGATTTACTCATTTAGATTGCAATGGATTGTTGTTCCATATTCATAAAGAGGTTGGTGTTGTTTATAGATTTAATGGACTCCATATGATTCACCATTTTCACTTTGAAACTTGTTGTATATATAAACTGGTTGATTTACCATTTTCATACACCTTTTGCATACTCTAATTTTGAATATGAAATGTATATACAAATTGGTTTCATACTAATAAGTTAAGCTATTTAGTGGACTCCATATGATTTCACCATTTTTTATACATTAAAAACATATTTCATACACTTTTGTAAATTGATTTACCATTTTCATACGCCTTCTTTGTGTATATAAACTGATTTATCTTTTGCATACACTTTTTATTTTTGTGTATGAAATGTGTATACAAATTGATTTTATACTGACAAGTTTACCTACTATGTGAATTTCATATGATTTATCATTTTCATACATAGAAAATAAATTTTAATATTACACTGTCGCTATCTACCCAGAAATCAGATAGTTGACTAGAGAACGTCGCCGAAAATGAAAAGTGAAGGAGTTGTATATAAAATTGGGAGAGAAATTTCAACACAAGTCCATATGAAATAATATATAAAGACAAAAATCTATAAATTAAAATCACAAAACCCAAAAATCTGATGGAGATTGCACTTGATTTGTATATTCTTAGCAAAGAGGAAAGCTTGAGAGGAAATATGGAGAGGAGCAGAGAGAGAAATAAAAAGATGAAATACAGAGAGAAGTAGATAAATGGAGGAGTAAAAAGAGGTGAAAGATCTAATTGGAAAGAGATTAAATACCCACTTTTTACTCTTCTAATGAATATTTATACATTAATTTATGATAAAAATTAACACAATAGAAAATAAATTATCAGTAGAATTTATCAAATTTGCTATGACTTGCAATTAAAAACACAATTTAATAATTATAAAAAATACAATTACAACTTGCAATAAACAATCTAAAAAATACATATAAGATAATTTTTACTTTGTTTAATTCTCGTCTTTAACTACTTGAAAATGAGTCAAAATCTCAAATACAATCTCTCTGATTCATTTGCATTACCCCTCTCCTTCATCTTACTGTTACAAAAATTTTCTACTCATTGCTACTTACTAGAGAGAATTGAGAAGGAGGAGACAAAAAAGTGTTGAATTAAAAAAAGGTGACAAGTTTGACCAGTTGAAGTCAAATTTTTTGTTAAGTAGTCATTAGGAAGTTGCTACAACAACTACGATAGTTGCTGCAGCAACAGTCGAAGTTGCTGCAGCAACTATCGAAATTTGCTGCAAGTTGCTGCAGCAACTTACAACAATTACTGCATGTCATTAAAACTAATGACAAAATTGTCACCTCTACTCAATAATTAAAACTTGTGTCACCTTTTTTTAATTTTCAAACTTTTTTGTCACCCTTAATTACTTACTATGCCAAAACTAAATGATGCTTCTAGCTTGTAAGTTATTTACACCTTATCTATCTAAAGCTTTTAAATTAAAATCTAAACTTAAACACCGAAAGGAGGTTGACAGAGAATCTGACCTCCCCAAAATACAATTGAGATTTGATAAGAGTTCAATTCATTATAGTAATATGGTACGCACTTCTCAACATTAAGAAAGTTGTGTGAACATTTTGCGTCTGTTCTTCGAGAAAATCGATCTTATTTCCTAATGTTTCACAAATGGGCTATAAAAATAAGAATTAGGCAATTCATGAGACAGCAAAACAGAAGTTTTTTTTTGATTGCCTGATAAGCAATAACACATTTGTATGAAATGTGGCACCATGGGAGAAATGGAGAGCAATGTAAACACATCCTAAGCTATACGCTCTTTCCGGTCTGAAAAGTAATGCTACTATCTTGTGAATCCATCTGAACCAGCAGCTATATTATATCTAATCTAGTACTTGATGACTTCTACAAAATTTAAACTCAACGGTCAGTCATTGCTCCTGCAAGATTATTTAGATCGACATTTATTTTCAATAGCATCAATTTTTTTTAACCTTGTTAGCTTGATTATAAATAAGCATGGAGTTGGAATTGAAGACAGTGAGAAAAAAACACCTTTCATGATTCAAGTAATAAGCTCGGTCATCTCCTTTGAAGACAAAATATTACTCATGAAAATATAAATTTATGGTCTCATTCGACATGCTTCTTTCATATAGTAAGCAATTCATCAACCCGATCACAAATCTTTTAAAGATTCTAACATACACTTCCCTTCTTGTGCTAGGACCAATTTCTCTATGTGACACAAAGTCGAGGAAAACAAATACAATTCTCGGGATGGAAAAAGGAAAAAAAAAGTACTCAAATAGAGATACATTCATTGAACACCAACTATAGATGAAACTTCAAGCTGGCCATGACTTCTTCTCGGTTAGAGTTTCGTCGCCAATGGTTGACTATCTCTTCTTCGTCGATTTTCTTCTATGTTGTAAAGTCAATGAATGGGTATATGTGTTGGATTTCGCAGGTCATGAATCGCCCATGTGGACCGACCCGATCTGATCTGACCCATTTCTTTTATCTGAAAAGAAGATAAGAAGTTATCTCAATTTAAATTTTAGGGGGAATAGTTACTGAAACTGCTTTCACAAGATCCTTTTTAAATTTGATTCTTCTTCAGAATAAAGATACGAGAAACGAGAAGCCATACATTAACACACTCAAGAAACTAAGACACTTAGTTTGTGAAATAGAACTCCGTTTCCAAGAGAGACGAAGTCGATTTGAGGCGATTTCTTTCGGTAGCAAAACCAACAACTTTCGTTGCGTATTCAAGGTACACAATCTATTATTTTTGCTCTGAATAACTTACATTGGTATCAGAGCCGTAGTTAATTGCCCTGTTTTGCATGTTATTTCTCGAGTTTAAGTGTGAAAACTCTTGAATTATTAAATATGAACTTACCCGTTAGAAAGAATAGATGACCGATAATAGATCGGGGAGTTTGGATCTAACGTAAATCAAACATGAAACCTTTTGATCTAAAATCAGACGCGCTACCATTGCACCACAGATCCGATTATAGATCTGAAATTTCCATCGATTTCTCCATATTTTTTTTAAGGAGTAAATAAAAATCAGATCTGTGAATTCTTTTTTTTTTCTTCTTTTTCGTTCCTTAGAGGAATTAATTTTTGAAGAACAGAAAAAGCTATTCTTTTTTTGATCTACCATTGATGTTCTTTGTAGAAGAAGAAAAGAAATGGTAAAGTTGAGTATAGTTTTGTGGGAAAGGGAAAAGTAAAGAAAAGTAGGAGAAAGTTGAACTACTTTTAATACTTTATAGGAAGAAGCTAGTTCTTGTATTTAATTCCTTTTTAATAAAAAAAAAAAGAAAGGGGAAAGTGTAGTGATTTTGTATGGAAAATGTATACTTGCTTACTTATTTCTAGAGAACAGATATAGCCATCATCTGCCACTACTCCTTTTCATCATTTATAGAAAAAGTAATAAAGTGGAGTAATAGTGGAGAATTTTTTAATAATATTTATTGGCAAAAGAAAAAAGTGATTGTAACTAAACTGTTATTTTGTTTTTTGACAGAATGTATCATTTTGTTTAATATCATGACTTACTTTTTTAAATGACTATGTTTTTGAAAACACTGATCTATTTTCTGGAAGTTAAGAATTTTCTTTTGAAATATTTTTTTTCATAATCTACTCATTTACAAATGAGTGAGATATGATTTTAAAGTTGCTTGAATAATGGAGTGTTATTATTTTACTAAGTCTTGGTAATTTGTTTAGTCCTTAAATTTTCTTTTAACAAATTTGTCTTCTACACGACTTGTGGAATAAGTTGTCACATTGAATCGTATATCCATTCTTATTGTTTCTTTGTTCCTATTTAAAACATGGCTGAACAGGAACAAACTCGAATCACTCTAAGTGGGAGTTCTGGATGTCGAGCAAAAAGACAAAGTGGAAGAGCACGTCGTCGAAGGATATGTTTTTGAGGTCGTGAGATCATACGAATTGATGTCCCAAGGATGACACAAAATCTGTTACGGAATGAGAGGACTATAAGAAGGGAAAGAGAGAAGAATCTAAAAGAGTTCAAGTCTTTTAAGATATCCCCTAGTATTTCAGTTGCTAATTTTATTCATCTTTTTGAATTAAAACATGTAGAACTGAAAAACTATGTTGAAATCTCAGATTGGGAAGCTTTAGCTATTTTAGCAGACTCTCTCCGTGATTCTTGGGTGAGAGATTAATTAACGTTTATCATGAGGTTTGGCCTAGTCGGCCTTTTGGGATGTATATACGTTATCTCAAAGATCTGTGCGAGGATTTTCATCTTTGAATTGACTTGTAACTTGAAGTTATTTATTAGCTTTATTATATATATTAAGTTGTTTCTCTCTTTTTATATGAATTTCATTTATTTATTTAAATGTACTGAGACTTAGTTAAAAGCTATTATTATAAATACACATTAAGAAATTAACTTCTAATTTTTGGTCAAATGTTTAGTTCGTACATGATGATCGGGATTCTTACGGGTCCTTTTGACTTTACACTAAACATGAAATCTTTATGTGAATTGATTTACTTAAATATGTAAGTCGCGTGCATAATTGATAAATGTACTTGCGTGATTGTCTCTCAATTACAGACATGGCATCAAAAAGCATTATTGCCAACTTGAACAAAGGTGAAAAACTAAATGGTGACAATTATGACATCTGGAGTCGTAAAATATGGTATGTACAGAAAGAGCAAAATGCTCTTGAAGATATTAACCATGTTTTAAGTCAACTTGAAGAGGGAAACACTGCTCAACACAGAAGAGACCTTGAAGCTTATAAGGATTGAAAAAAGGTTGATTCCGTTGCACGTGGAATCATTGTTAGTTCTGTGGTTGATGACCTCATTCATGAGTGTAAGGAATTTTCTATTGTTCATGCCATCTGGGCTTACTTACAAGGAACATATGTGGGTACATCTATCACCCGCCTAAGACAGCTGACTATCAAGTTGGACACTTACAAGAAGCGTCACGATCAGAACATCAAACAACACCTTAGGGTGATGTCAAATATGATAGCTCAACTCAAAAGTGTTGGTCATGTTCTCTCGGATGAATAACAGGTTCAGGAAGTGATCCGATCTCTTCTCAATAATTGGGAACATTTAAAGGTTAACTTAATCCATAATGGTAACATCAAAACTTTTCTGATGTTGCCCGTCATGTTGAACTTGAAGACGAGCGGCTTGGTGCTGCTAAAGTTGCTTCTAATGCCTTTACGGCAGAATCAAGTATTAAAAAGTCTTTAGGCTTTAAGCGTAAGAAAAATTGAAAAAAATAACGGGAAGGGTAAGGAGACCGAAGAAGGACCCTCCGAGAAAAAGAACAAGTCAAATTTCAAGAAGGGAGAACAAATTTTCAAGAAGAAAAACAAGATCAAGATGAAGTGCTACAATTGCCAAGTTCTAGGGAATTTTGCTCATGATTGTCCCAAGCAGAAAAAGGTAGCATTTATAAACACATATCTAAGTTCTATATATGTTTCTATCACTGCTTTATTAACTGAATCTTATCCTATGTGGATTGTAGACTTAGGAGCCACCGACTATGTGAGTCGTGATCTAGAAGCGTTTGTGGAGTTTTGTCTAGTTTCACTTGGATCAAGGTGGATATATGTAGGAAATAATGCAAGACTTGAAGTCAAAGGGATTGAAACTTGCAAAGTAGACTTGCATGGTGGCCGATTTTTGATGCTGCATGACGTCCTATATGCTTCAGAGATTCGACGAAACTTAGTATCTGTATCTGTTATTTTAGATGTTGGTTTTGATTTATTTTTTAGTCGCAATGGTGTTAGAATAAATCTAGATAATGCTTTTATGGTTTGGGGCTTCTTTATGATCGCTTTATCGTTTTAGATTATAATCCTTCAATTTATGACTATTATATTGACCGTTATGTAATGACATATTATTCAAGTAATAATGATGTTGATATAATTACATGGCATGCTAGATTGGGTCATATAGGGCAAGATTGAATGAATTGATTGGCAAAAGAAGGACATCTAGGTTCTTTTTCTAAAATTGAAATGCCAACTTGTGAAAATTATCTTGCCGAAAAGATTACACTTAAACCATTTAGGAAGGCAAAAAGAGCTGAGTTTCTACTGCAATTAATCCATTCTGATATCTGTCGTCCAATGAATATGAGGATAAGGTTTGGTGCTTTATATTTCATTACATTTATTGATGATTTCACGCGTTTTGGTTATGTCTATTTGATTTCTCATAAATCTGAAGCATTTGAATGCTTTAAAAGATACTTGAATGAAGCTGAGAATCAATTAGATACAAGTATAAAGACTTTAAGAATCGATAGAGGTGAATATTTGTCAAAACAGTTTGAAGAACTGTGTACTGAAAAGGGCATTATCAGATAATTAACTACTCCTTATACACCTCAACAAAATGGTGTAGCTGAAAGAAGGAATAAAACATTATTGGACATGACAAGGTCTATGATGGCGTAGACAAATTTACTAATCCCTTTCTAGGGGGATGCGTTATTGACTGCGACCTACATATTGAATAAAGTGCCTTCTAAATCGGTATCTTCTACTCCTTATGAACTATGGACTGGTCATAAACCAAACCTTAATGACCTACAACCTTGGGATTGTGCTGCATATATTAAAGATCATTTTGGTGAGTTTGGTAAATTAAGTCCAAAAGGAAAGAAATGTATCTTTATAAGATACTCAAAACACTTCAAAGGGTATGTGTTCATTGGTGAATTGGAGGATGGAAGTACTACTGAAATTGAATCGCAAGACGTCATATTCCTGTAAAATGATTTTCCCAAAAAAGGTAAAATAAAGGATAGTGAGCCTCTTTAAGAAATGTTGAATTCAGATGATCAAATAATGTCATCAAACATACTTGATAATCCAATAGATCAAGAAATAGTTCTTGGTCCAAGTGGGAGTTTTGAATCCCAAAATCCTATGGAGGAATCTGAACTTTAATTACATAAGAGTACCAGAAAAGGTATACCTAAACGATCTTATGATATTGAGGATTATGCTTTCTTGGTATCTCCCACAGAATTGGATGAACATAATTATGTGACTGAGGCTTTATCGAGCCCTGGAAAAGATGAGTGGATAAAAGCAATGAAAGAAGAATTAGAGTCCATGAGAACCAATAAAGTCTGGGATCTAGTTGACCTTCCTTCTGGACGTAGAGGTATTGGGAACAAATGGATTCTCAAAGTTAAACGCAAATAAGAAGGGTCAATAGAAAGACACAAAGGACGATTAGTGGCAAAAGGGTTTACTGAAGAAACTGAAATAAATTATGAGGAAACTTTTTCACCAGTTGTGAAGTTCACCTCAATTCGCTTACTTTTGGCTATTGTTACACGTTTGGATTTAGAATTACACTAAATAGATGTAAAGACCGCTTTTCTCAATGGAGAACTAAATGAGGAAATCTACATGGAACAACCTATAAATTTTGTTGTTAAAGGCCAAGAAAAGAAGGTTTGTAAATTGAACAAATCAATATATGGCCTAAAGTAGTCTTCAACGTAGTGGTACCTAAGATTTCATAAGGAAGTGATTTCATTTGATTTCATCATGATCGATGAAGACCATTGCATCTATGTGAATAAATCTAATGGAATGTTTGTGATTCTTTTCCTATACGTGGATGATATTTTATTAGCCGAAAATAGTTTGAAGTAAGTGAAAACTGTTAAGTCTTGGCTTTCAAAGTCATTTGACATGAAAGATATGGGTGAAGCAGACTATATATTGGGTGTAAAAATCCAAAGAGATCATTCTAAGAAAATTTTGAGTCTATCTCATGAAACATACATAAAGAAAATTTTGGAATGCTTTCGAATGAATAGTTGCAAATCCATGGATACTCCTATAGCAAAAGGTGAAACTTTAAGGCTTGAAATATGTCCAAAGACTGAAAAAGAAAAGGAAGACATGTGTTGAGTACCATATTCTAGTGCTGTTAGGAGCTTGATGTACGCTATGATGTGTACTCGCCCAGACATTTGTTACGCCGTAGGTTTGATTAGAAGGTAACAATCCAATCCTGGAAGAGATTATTGGAGAGCAGTAAAGAGAATTTTTGTATACTTGAAGGGAACTGCAGATTATTCACTATGCTATAGTGGATCTGATTTATTCATAATAGGTTATATAGATGTTGATTGGACTGGTGATCGGTATGATAGAAAATCAACATCCGGTTATGCTTTCTTACTAAATGGTAGTGCTATTTCGTGGAAAAGTAAACAAACTTGTACAACCCTTTCAACCATGAAATCTAAATTTATGGCTTGTGCATCTGCAGTACAAGAAGTTGTTTGGTTGAAGAGATGTTTTGCGCATTTAAACATTGCAAAGAATTCTAAGGGTCCCATGATTTTATATAGTGACAGTCAAGCGGCTACCACATATACGAAGGATCCTAAGTATCACAGCAAGACCAAACACATTGACATCAAATATAACTTTGTGAGAGACATAGTAGCAAGTGGAGAAATAAATTTATAATATTATATTCCTACACGAGAAATGATAGTTGATCCTTTTAAAAAAGCGATATCTAGAGACTTGTTTGAGAAACATGTTATGGATCTAGGTTTGTGTAGGATATGATTATATTTTTGTATTGTAAAATAACTTAATTGTTATAATATTCTCATCAATGTATGACTATTGAATTTATATTCATATCTCATATGCATGTGATAATGTGTTTTATTAATAAAGTGTGTCGAACAAGTCTCGAGATTAACTCTCTCACACGAGCAATCGCCTCTTACGTCGAGGAACGTGAAGAGATAAGTTCCACCATCATATTATGACTTGTTTTGTAAATCCAGATGTGAGTTTCTCTAAGAAGATAGATTTGAGGATCATTAAAGAAGGAAACTTAGGTTAGACATTTAGAGGTGTCTAGACCAAGATCTCTATGATGTTGAATGACTAAAAGAATGAGACGTACACACCAATATAAGGTGAGAACATCATAGCACATGTTTCATGCCACGTGTGCTAAGCGACCAATGGGTTAATGGAAGAATGAATCCCTGCTTCTTCATTGTGTGAGACCCTAAAAGTTACATTAGTTTTTCATTGAAATACCCTTGGACCTTTGACTGTTTCTTGAAGTTTCGATCGGTGTTGCTACTTTACCATGTTACTAATAGCCATGAGCAATTCGAAAATGCAGTGCATGTCTAGAAAAGCAGTTGATTTGGAACAGATAGATTCGAGTAGAAAGGGAAGATGATTAAAATGAATAATTTGACTTGTCTACACAAGCCGGCTATTACACTAACCATATAGGTGTCAAGTGTAATTGTGTATATGAAGTTAAACATGAACTCGAGTTCATCTCTTTAAGAGGATGAGGGATCAGATAATTAACTACTAAAGTAGTGAATGATGTCTGGGGTATTGTGAGTAAAAGTATCCTCATATTAGTAGCGAATTCTTTCCATGTGTGATTGAATTCCTACGTGTAGCTTGTAAAACCTTATAAGTAAAGATCTTGATGCTCACAGGTCGCACACACTATTTGTCGTATGAAGTGGGTGTCTTATTGATATCATACTGACTTGGTTCTTGTCCACCACGTGCGAAGTGGGAGATGTTGGATTTCGCGGGTCATGAATCGCCCATGTGGACCGACCCGACCCATTTCTTTGATCTGAAAAGAAGATAAGAAGTTATCTCAATTCAAATTTTGGGGGGAACAGTTACTGAAACTACTTTCACAAGATCCCTTTTAAATTTGATTCTTCTTCTTCAGAATAAATATACGAGAAATGAGAAGCCATACATTAACACACTCAAGAAACTAAGACACTTAATTTGTGAAATAGAACTCCGTTTCCAAGATAGACGAAGTCGATTTGGGGCGATTTCTTTTGGTAGCAAAACCAACAACTTCCGCTGCATATTCAAGGTACACAATCTGTTGTTTTTGCTCCAAATAACTTACAATATGAATTGAAAAATCAAACATCTCACATCATCAAATCAAGAAAGGTATATTCATGGTACTATCATGTACTTTTCAATTTTCACCAGCCTTGGCATGTGTATATTAGTATGCCTTCATTTGTCCCGAGAAAAACTCTTGATACGACAGACTTTGCCTTTTTCAAATTGCGGATGAAAGATAAATTAGAAAACATTCTAATTGCATAACATGTAGAATCTTAGTAGCTCTGTACCTTATTTTTTATTCTGTTGAGGAGAACTTGGGGACAAATTGCGGATGAAAGATAAATTAGAAAACATTCTAATTGCATAACATGTAGAATCTTAGTAGCTCTGTACCTTATTTTTTATTCTGTTGAGGAGAACTTATTCCCCACCTTGTAATTTTCTCTCTTATTTCTCTTTCGTTCTCCTACCCCATTTTTTTTTTAAAAAAGCATAACATTCATGTATTATAAATACTAATTGCAATTTGATCAAATGACACTAGATCAATATCTGTACATCGATCAAGCATGCAGATACAAGACAAAAATGCCATAAAAGACTCAAAAGAAAAGAAGAAGAGAAAGGATTGTATTGTAATGATATTACAAAGAAGATGCACCTTATAATACGGCTCGTGAAAAGGCAAAAGTATTATACTTGCTAGAAGTTCACATTTCCGGAGACAACTATGGATGAAAATTCTGTGAAAGAGGCATAGCTAATTAGCAGAAAATTAAATATATCCTACTTATCAATTTCTCATTAATATTGTTTATTGCTTTTCCTAAAATGTCTATTCTGCTAGATCGTGAATGAACGTGGTTTGGCATATTATTAATTGCACTTTTGAGCAGTTTCAAATAATCAATGCCAATGGCATTTACTTCTGGGAAAGCTAAATGCAATTAGGAAACTGTGTAGAAAAATATGTGAAAAGCCATGGTGATTAGCATAATGTGCTACTACGTGGGCTGATAATAGAATGAGGTTATTTGGTGTTTATTGCTTTGTCTTAAAGATCATGAGCACTCGTATGGGGGCTTTAACTGCATTTATTTTGGGTGGCTTTTTTTCAAGTCATTTAGTTAATAGATTATGTATTAAAGATTGAAAAAAGTCTAAAAAAAAAAGGAGAAAAAAAGATAAATAGGAATAGGGGCCATAGAAAGGTACCACATCACCTTGTCTATGTTCCTCCTTTATTATTATATATAGAGTTAACTAGATATGAAAGTGTAAGACAATAATGTAATATATATATATGTAGTGGAAGGATATATTGCATTGTTAATTGAAAGTTAATTTGACAGAGAGAACACCAAATTTAGATTTGGCTAGTTACAGTGAAAGCTGGTTATGAAGAAACATATATTATACTAATTCGTAATTTAAATGTGTTCTCCATCTCTTTGATTCTCTATGTGAAATGCAGCATATATGAAAGAATCGAAGAGAGATACTGAGAAATTTTCTGATGATCTTTATTCCATGTGAACCCTTGTATGTATACATGTATATTGTGTAAGAAATAAAACAAAATAGCTATACACTTGTCCTATTTCTATTTGTACATGGTGCATCATTATGTAACTGAATTTTATTCTTTCTTGTGCATGTCACCTGAGGAAGCTTCTTAGGGCTTTCCTTTTTGCTGCTTTGATCATTAAATCGTAGGGTCCAGATTGAGTCTTCTTTGTCTTTGATCAAGGGCTGTGATTTCTTCAACATAGCAGCTGACAAGGCTAAGTTTGACCTCTTAATATCTAAAGTGTCATTGTCTGAAAACCTTTCATCTTTCTTCGCTTTATCTTGTTGAAACCTCCTCATGAGTTTCTTCTTTCCATTGTTGCTGAGAGAGGAGAGATCGCCTGAGAGAGATTTTATCTCAATATCCCCCCTCAAATTGGTGGGTGCAGAAATAACCTCCAATTTGTTCAATAAATTCCTATGCGGGCCACCGGAGAGTGGTTTAGTGAATAGATCGGCGACCAGATGTTCCGATGGTATAAAAGAGAGAGTAATCAAGCCAGATGTGAACTGTTGCCTCACGAAATGACAATCCAATTCCACATGTTTTGTCCTTTCGTGAAAGACGAGATTTTTAGCGATGTTTATAGCTGCTTAAGTGTCAGAGTGCACTGGTATAGGTAATGTTGGTGGAGCAGATAGATCATCAAGAAGACGCACCAACCAAGTGATTTCAGCAGTGACGCGACGCATCGACCTGTACTCGACTTCAGCAGAGGATAAGGACACAGATGCTTGTTTCTTAGATTTTCACGAAATGGGAGCACTACCAAGAGAAATGAAAAAGTCACTAACGGATCTTCGGGAATCTCGGCAGGAGGCCCAATCGGCGTCACAAAAATAAAGGAGATAAAATGAAGCATCTGAAGGTAAAAAGATCCCCTGGCCTGGATTTGTTCCGAGGTACCTTAAAACTCGAAGTGCATCTGAAAAGTGGGAATCTTTGGGGTGTTGCATGTACTGGCTTAAGGTCAGTACAACAAAAGAAAGATCTGGCCTAGTGTGGGTTAAGTAATTTAATTTCCCAACTAGATGCCGATAAAGAGAAGGATTGGAAAGGGGTATCTGCGGTCAATTTGGTGTAAGGGTCAAGAGGTGAAGATACTTCAGGACCAAAAAAATCAAACTCATAAAGGAGATCTAAGGTAAATTTTCTATGACTAATTATGAATCCATGTTTTTCTCGTTGAATCTCCATGCCTAAAAAGTAGTTGATTTCACCCAAATTCTTTACTTTGAATTCTATGTGAAGAAAGGCTTGAATTTGGTGAATTTCCTCAATATCATTCCCACTGATTAAAATGTCATCCACATACACTGCTATGATAGAAATCAGCTCACCTGACCTTTTATAAAACAAAGAATAATCATTGAGAGAACTAATATAACCTTTGTAGCTTAATGCTCCGGCTAACCTGGCATACCATTGTCTGGATGCCTGTTTTAGCCCATAAACAAATTTCTTCAACAAACAAACTGATTTAGGATTAGGACATTCCATTCCTGCAGGAAACTTCATATAGACTTCTTCTTATAGCTCCCCATGTAAAAAGGCATTTGAAACATCCAATTGATCTATCTTCCAACCCCTTTTTACAACAATGGTAAGTAAACATCTGATGGTGGTCATTTTGACCACCGGAGAGAATGTTTCAGTGTAATCCACACCTTCTTGTTAGATGTCCCCCCTCACTACTAGTCTAGCCTTTAGCCTTTCAATAGTTTCATTTGATTTTTGCTTTACCTTATACACCCATTTACAAGGTAAAACTTTCTTGCCTGGAGGAAGTTGAACTACATCCCAGGTTCGATTCAACTCCAAAGCTTCAAGCTCCTATTTCATAGCATCATTTCATCTTGGATGCTGAGCAGCCTGTGCATAGTTGCCGGGTTCAACAATGTTTGAAATAGAGTGAAAAATTTGTTGATTAGAAGGACACAAAGAACTAAAGGAATAATATGTTGCTTTAGTGGGATAAATGAAACAAGAATTAGTGACATCAGTCGAGACAATAGAACTACAAATATAATCTGCCAGATATGCAGGTTTTTGAGTCACTCTTACTAATTTCCTTGGTGGAGTATGTGGTAAAGGATTAGGGATGGATGAATGAAGAATGGTGGTTGGAATAAAAGGATTAGTAAATTAGGCTCTGAAGAAGTTAAAATAGGTGTAGGATTGGGAGTTGACTGGGAATCAAAAGTAGGAGAAGGATGAGAATTGTGTTGTCTAGGTTCTGTAGGAGTATCATCATCTTGAAATATAGGAATGGTAGAGGTATCTGTGTGAAAGAAAGAATCTCTGTGGTAGTGTTGTTTGGAAGCAAAAGGAAATATATGTTCATGAAAATGAACATCTCTGGAGATAAAGACTTTCTTGGATTCAACATCTAAAAGTTTATGCCCTTTTTGTCCCTGAGGATATCCAAGAAAAACACAAGTTGTTGCTCTTGGATCAAACTTTGTTCTATATTGAGACAAAGTATTGGAATAACACAAGCAACCAAAACTTCTTAGTTCTTCATAACAAGGTTCCTTCCCAAAGTACTTGATAGGGGGTCTTCCCTTGAAGAACACTAAAGGGAAACCTATTTATCAAATGCGTTGCTGTAAGTATAGATTCTCCTCAATAGGAAATTGGTAATTTAGACTGAAACATCAGTCCTCTAGCAGGCTCTAAGAGGTGTCTGTGCTTCCTCTCCACCACTCCATTTTGTTGTGGAGTGGCTACACATAAAGTCTGATGGATGATGCCTTGTGACTGCAAAAATAGGCTCTCTTGGGTCCCTTTCCACAATTCTAAAGCATTATCAGACCTGATACACTTCACTTTGAGGTTAAACTGTCTTTCAATCATAACTAAAAAATTCTTCAGAGTAGGAAAAACATTACTCTTAGAACTCAGTAGAAAAGTTCAGGTTGCCCTGCTATGATCATCAACAATGGTAAGAAAATATCTATAACCATTGTAAGTAGAGCATTTATATGGACCCCATGTGTCAATATGGATCAAATCAAACACCCTTTCAGACTGAATTTTACTAATAGGAAAAGGCAACCTAGTTTGCCTAGCTTTAGGACAAACATCACAAACAAAGGAAGAATTGGAAGCAAAATAAATAAAACTCAACTTCTTCATTGCTGAATAAGGCAAATGCCCCAATCTTACATGCCATAATTCAACATTAGGAATAACATTTGGTAAAACTGGAAAAGAAACTGAAATTGAACTAGGACTAGAATTGGAATTGCTTTCCTTTTGAAAAAAAAACTACATCTCTAAGACATTTAGAGTTACTAGGCTGCAACAGGTATAATCCCTCATTTACTTCACCAAAAGCTTGAGTGATCTTCATTAAAGGGTCCTGTAAGATACAGCCACTAGGAGTAAACAATAGATCACATTTATATTGACAACATAACCTATGAACAGATATAAGGTTATACTTGAAGACAGGAACATGAAGAACATTTTCCAAAGTTAAATTTGGAAGAATAGAAACACTTCCTACATGAGTAACAATGATTTTGAAAGAATTGGGTAGAGTTAAACTCAAAGGCATAGGAAGAGCTTTCAAGGAAACAAAAAACCTAGCATCATAACACATATTTTCTGATCAATAATCCAGGTGCTTGAATTGAACACAGAAAAACATTTTCCATGATATTTTAGAATAGTACCAGCAATAGCATTTGCATTAAAACCTGCACTTGAGGTTCCTACTTTTATATCTTTGGCTATACTAAACTTGCATATTGGTCTTTGTTCATGTTCATATATGGACTGTAGTTGTTGGTGAATATCTCTTCCTGTGCACTATTTCCCTTTTTCACTTCTTCCCCTGCAGTTACAATATTTGCTTTTACTTAACCTGGATAACCCTTTGTTTTTGTGAACTCAAAGTCATCTGGGAATCCATGAAGCCTGAAACAATCGTCCTCAACATGCCCTACCTTACCACAGTAGGTACAAGAGATATTAGGGTTAAATTTGACTCTTCTTGGCTTTCCTTTTGGCATGGATTTCCCATTTCTTTGGTTGTTATTTCCTGCAAGCTTTTGTGTTGGAGTTGCTCATATGATATTCTGATTTCTAATTTTTTGATTAAATCTCCCTTGAGTCGTTGCCATGAAAGCTCCAGATTCAGTTGAAAAGGTTGAATTCACATACACCTCCCTTTGATTCTCATCTTGAAGTATTAGTGAATATGTATGATCAATACTTGGCAAGAGGTTCATCATTAAGATGTTTCCCCTTGCGTGTGCATATGCATCATTAAGTCCCATCAGAAACTTGATCAGCTTTTGATCCTCCAAGGATTTCTCCAACTTAGCCTTTCCCTCACATGTACACTCACAAGTGCAGCAAATAATATGATTCAGAGAATCCAGTTCATCCCAAAGTCTCTTCAGCCTAGTAAAATACCCTGCTATGTCACTAGTTCCTTAAACCAGACCTGAGATCTCTTTTTGCAAGTGGTATAGCTTAGCACCATTAGATCTACCAAACCTGTGCTCCAGGCTATCCCACAATTCTTTGGCTGTCTTGGAATAGATCACACTATCCCCAATATCCCTTGATAAAGAATTGATCAACCATGATATCACCATGTCATTACAACAACTCCATTGTTCATAGTCAGTTGCATTTAGATCTGGTGCTTTACGTGTTCCATTAATGAATCCAAGCTTCTTTTTCGCAGACAAAGCTATCAGTACTCCTCTTCTCCACCCCGAAAAACCTATTCCATCAAAGATGGAGTTGACAATAGTCATTCCAGGTGAATCTGAAGGAGCAAGATAGTAAGGATGATTGTTGTTGATTGCAGGTGCAGTAGGAGCTGCAGCTGCAGTGGTAGTATCAACCACCTCTGGAGCATTGTGTTGTGCCATTTGATTCAATTGATGCTAGAATGAAGAAAGAGAGATTGGATCGAGCTAATGCTCTGATACCATGAAAGAATCGAAGAGAGATATTGAGAAATTTTCTGATGATCTTTATTTCATGTGAACCCTTGTATATATACATATATATTGTGCAAGAAATAAAACAAAATACTTATACACTTTTCCTATTTCTATTTGTACATGGTGCATCATTATGTAACTGAATTTTATTTTTTCTTGTACATGTCACGTGAGGAAGCTTTTCAGGGCTTTCCTTTTTGCTGCTTTGATCATTAAATCGTAGGGTCCAGATTGAGTCTTCTTTGTCTTTGATCAAGGACTGTGATTTGTCCAACATAGCAGCTGACAAGGCTAAGCTTGACCTCTTAATATCTAAAGTGTCATTGTCTGAAAACCTTTCATCTTTCTTCGCTTTATCTTGTTGAAACCTCCTCATGAGTTTCTTCTTTCCATTGTTGCTGAGAGAGTAGAGATTGCCTGAGAGAGATTTTATCTCAATATATACATAGTTCAACAATTAGAAGTTCATTTCGCTTTTTTCCTTAATCAAATTAATGGTTATGGTACAAGTAATGATAGATTATTTCACTGTCTAAAATTCGTGCCAATGATCAGAATATTCTCCTTTAGATGCCCTGTTCTTATCCACAACGTCATAACGACAGAACAAATATTAATTTCCCTATAGCTAATAAATGAAAAGAATAATACACATTTTCCCTTGTATAGTTATACTGAAAACAGTGGTAGAATAACATGAAAAAGTTTATCTGAAACATGTAATTATATTGTAGTTTTTCTTAGTAGCAGAATAATAAGAGTAGAATCAGTTACTTATGATAAGGTTTCAATGATGAGGATTTATAGGTAGAGACGGAGTTAGGATTTTGATTTTATAGGTTTTCGATTTTAGAAAAGGCAATTTATTGATTTCTTGATAAATTATTTATATATATTACGTAAAATATAGAGTTTAAAGGTAAGTTAGTGAATTGTAAATAACCGGTGTCACACCCCTTTTTCCGCTTCGAGGTCAAAGGGTTTTTCCAATTAAAGTGACGTTGTTGAATAGGGATTATTTTTATTATTTTACAGAGTCGCCACTTGAAATTGAGTTATGGTGTTCCAAGTCACCTTTTAGAATCCCTAATCAAAAGGAAGTTGACTCTTTAACATTGGTCCGCGAACTAGAAATTCGGGTAAGGAATTCTATTGACAGAGGGGAAGGTGTTAGGCATCCCTCGAGTCCCGTGGTTCTAGCACGGTTGCTTTATTGACTTATAATTGGCTTAAGTTAATTCTTTAGGATACATTAGGTTTGATCAGTTGCTAAATGTGCCTAAGGATTATGAGAGAAACTATGACTTATGTTTTCGGCTGAGGAGCGTAACCACACACAAAGCCTTGTAGTTACAAAGATTGATCAAGGAGCGTAACCACACACATGATCAACCTCGGTATATTATTTACTTTCATTATTTTCGCATCTTTGAAGCATTTATAGACCCTTCTCATTTTTTAAGTCTGAATAAGCACCTAACATGTTTAAAATCCATCCGTCCCCATTAGATCGGTTTCAAAATAGTAAGTTAATTTTATTGAAACAACTGGTCGGTAGTAGTGTTTTTCGACTTCATCGTCTAATTATCACTTGTTAACCTCTAACTTCATTTGGGTTAAGAACCTAAAGTTCTTTTTATGAGTTATCAATTTATTTTTTTAAAAAAATTGGATTGGCTAAAATTATATTCACGCTACTAAAATGACTATATTAATTTGGTTAATTGGTGACATGTTACACATTTAATTATTTTCAAACAATTTAACCAATAAGAACTAATTTTCCAAACCATCTAAAATAGACAATGTATGGGAAAGATCAAATTTCGACGAAACTTGATTAGTATTTCAGTCACTCCTAGTCCATTATTTTGACATATCAAAATTGATGATTAACAAGGTCTTTGTACTGATTTATTCAAACTGTGACTAAACAATATCAAATAAGTCATGAATCATTTTTATTATCTTATTTGCACTATTTTCTTTTGACTCATTAGTTGAAAACTACTACAGGGAATAATAAACATTGTGTGCCATAAGTAGTTGTCAACACCTAGTTAAAAAAAATATTTAGTTTCTACTTGAGAAAAATGAAAATAAATTAACTTAACGGACTCTTCTTAAACAAGGTAGATATAGTTAATCGTTAGATATCATTAGCAATATAACGCATCCATTTGGAAACTTACACAAGACCTAGCAAATGATCTTTTAACTTCGACTTGCATTCTTATTCTTTATTTTTATCGTTTCTAACTTTTTTTTTCTTTGGTTTTCTCTCCGATTTTCTGTCTCTTTTCTCTCCCTCTCTTTATTATACTTTACAACTACATGTTTTTTTTATTTTTTATTTTATTTTATTTTATTTTTAACATTCACATGGTTTTTGCATGCATGCCGTAGGTACTTACTAACAACTCTCCCGTTTAAAGATGCATGCATGTTATAAAAAAAAATATTAGAACATAAAATCACGTTAAACCACAAAACTAGGCATAAATAAATAACCGGATAACTAAATATACCATTCATGATAATAGCCTCGCGTAAATAATCAACTTTTCATATTAAATGATGGGTGAAGCCATTTAAACAATTGTACTCACGTTTTAATTTACAATAAAAATAAGTAGTGTAGGATCGAATAAGAACCTGTATGATGAACTAAACAAAAGTACGAGTGGGAATGCCATCACCGAAAATCCAAACAGGGACCAAACTTTAAACTCAAACTCTAACTTTCAAGAATAATTTCTCCTTCTCCCTTTCTATCTTTCTGTCTTTTTTTCTTTTCCTATTCTGTCCGTGTGGTTCCTTTTTTTTTAAACTTTTCGTCTCCTCCCATTTGTTTAGTGCATGTGTGTGCATGTTTATATAGGAGTGGTGTGTGTGTATGTGTAGTGTGCAGGTGAGTTGTAGTGTAGTGTAGTAGTGTGTGTGTTGTAGTGTAGTGTGTTGTAGTGTAGTACTGTGTGAGTGGGGAATGGGTGTGAGGGACGTGTGTTAGATTGTGGGGGGAATGGGAGGGGTGTGCAGGTGAGGGAAGGGTAGTTTAGGATTTTTCATTTTTTTTTTTTTTTTGTTTATTTATTTATTTATTTTTAGTTAAAGAAATAAATAAAAAATATAGTAGTAGAAAGTAGTATTAGCTAACTATTTAAAACTAATAAAAATATAGAAAAAGTTAAATAGCTAGTCCTAAAAATATATGGCTAAGAAAAGGAAAAATATAATAAAACTACTAGCTTATTTATTTAAAAAAACTAAAAGAAAACATATTTTTTGATTTTTTTTTTCTTTTAAAATGTAAGAACACAACTTATCCTAAAATGTGACTCATTTATTGAAATTTTTATACAAATAAAACCTATGAAAATGAGATAAAAGCTAAAATAATAATTAGACGTAAATTAAATATTTAATGCAAAAATAGGTTAAAGCTCGGGGAGGGTCAAAAATCACGTGTCTACATTTGCCCCTCTTTGTCTGTGAACACGAAAGAGTTTTCAGACAAAGAAGTAGACAACGAGACAAGTTTTGACCCTATTGTTATTTGAAATGGAAAAGAAAAGGAGGAAAAGATGCGACCGAGTCCTGGTTTGGGACAACCTACATATCTCGGGTTATAAGGGAATCAGGTCCCGTGTAGTTCAATGAGATGGAAGGGTGAGACGATGAGTTAGAGGTCGAGTGAGGTCCCGTCGAGTCTCCGGTTCGCGGCTCCTAGTTTTACATCAAAATGAAAGACAAGAATAAAAATGATCCTTCAAGTACAAGATCCTATCTATTCAACTTCTATTGAGTCTTGACTTGAATCTTCACGCTTCTTCAAGTGATGATACATCTACTCTCCTCTTGAGTTGAACTCAACAGTGAACATTTCTTCATGTCGATTTTGGTTATTGGAGATGAACTTGAAAATCGGCCCTATTCTTCTAGCGGACACTTGCTCCTTCTGACTTTGAATTTGAAAATAGCAATGTTTTCCAGGCGGGCTCCCGAACTTGAATTGAAAATTGACCCTATTCTCCAGGCGGGCTCCTGAGCTTCAAAACTGAAAATAATCCCTGTTCTCCAAACGCGTTCCTGAACTCAAAATAAATAGTGAACTAGAAAAGTAAATCCCATTTTTCAGGAGGGTCCTGCTAAACTAAATCCCATTTTCCAGGAAGGTCCTGAGCAAAAAATAAAGTCCCATTTTTCAGGAGGGTCCTGTTGATCGCATTTTCTAGGAGGGTCCTGAGCAGAAAGGTAAAGTCCCATTTTCCAGGAGGGTCCTGAGCAGAAAATAAAGTCCCATTTTTCAGGAGAAGTCCCATTTTCCAGGAGGGTCCTGAGCAGAAAGTAAAGTCCCATTTTCCAGGAGGGTCCTGAACTGAAATATAAGGTCCCATTTTCCAGGCGGGTCCTGAACAGAAAATCAAGTCCCATTTTTCAGGAGGGTCCTGAGCAAAAATAACTCCCAAATAACACGAACAAAAATTTTGCCCCAGTTTTCACTGAAAAATTTTGTGAGTTATTAGCAATTGTGAACTTTATAAATAAACTCAGACCAGGAACTGTATATCCTAGGAGACGAATGTAAAATAATTGTCTGCTACTAGAAAATGTTTATCCCAGGAGACGAATGAAAAAATAAATGTCTACTACTAGGAAATGCTTATCCTAGGAGATGAATGAGAAAATAAATGTCTACTACTAGGAAATGTTTATCCTAGAAGGGTGTGCAGGTGAGGGAAGGGTAGTTTAGGATTTTTCATTTTTTTTTTTTTTATTTATTTATTTTTAGTTAAAGAAATAAATAAAAAATATAGTAGTAGAAAGTAGTATTAGCTAACTATTTAAAACTAATAAAAATATAGAAAAAGTTAAATAGCTAGTCCTAAAAATATATGGCTAAGAAAAGGAAAAATATAATAAAACTACTAGCTTATTTATATAAAAAAACTAAAAGAAAACATATTTTTTGATTTTTTTTTTCTTTTAAAATGTAAGAACACAACTTATCATAAAATGTGACTCATTTATTGAAATTTTTATACAAATAAAACCTATGAAAATGAGATAAAAGCTAAAATAATAATTAGACGTAAATTAAATATTTAATGCAAAAATAGATTAAAGCTCGGGGAGGGTATGCTTCTAACGCACATATAGATGTCAATTTTGCTTTCAAGATTAAAAGAATTTAATGAGGTGATCACAAACTAAGACAAGTCAACGAAACAAGGTGAAAATTCAAAGCCTGTGCGGTTCGGGATTTTGTTGACTTGTCAAATATAACTCATTTTCATGGCTACTCCAAGTTGCACGTAATTAATATCACCATCTACCATCTTCATCATCATTCTTTAGTATTCTTCGTAAATCACAACTATATAAGCTTCACAAGTTTTCTCCATTTTAACATGAACTAGGCATGGCTTCTTCTTGTTGTTGTTTACATGCCATTCTTTTGTGTTGTCTTCTTTTCTTTTCCTCAACCACAGCCCAAAACCAAACTTCTTTCCGTCCTAAAGGCATAATTCTACCGGTCACTAAAGATGCTTCAACTCTCCAATACCTTACCCGAATCCACCAACGAACACCTCTTGTCCCCGTTAGTTTAACTCTTCATCTTGGTGGCCAATTTTCATGGGTTGATTGTGAGGAAGGTTATGTCTCGTCCTCGTATAAAGCTCCACGATGTGGCTCCGCCCAATGCTCATTGGTCAGAGCCACGGATGGTTGTGGAACCTGTTCTTCCTCTCCACCTAGACCAGGTTGCAATAATAACACATGCAGCCAACTACTTCCTGATAATCCAATTATTCCCTTCGTCATGAGTGGGACATTAGCTTCTGATATTATACTCGTACAATCTTCCAACGGTAAAAATCCTGGAAGAAACGTAAGTGATCCAAATTTTCTTTTTGTTTGTGGACGTACACCTCTTTTAGAAGCACTTCCTAGTGGCGTTACGGGCTTTGCTGGTCTTGGTAGGACAAGTATATCTTTTCCTACTCAATTCTCAGCTAAATTTGGCTTCCCTAAAAAATTTGCTCTGTGTTTGAGTTCTTCCACCAATGCTAAAGGTGTTGTCCTCTTTGGTGATGGTCCTTATTTTTTCCTTCCTAATAAGGAATTCTCAAATGATGTTTTCACGTACACTCCACTTCTTATCAATCCAATAAGTACAGCTACAGGTTTTAACCCAGGCACAAGGTCTGCTGATTACTTTATTGGAGTAAAATCCATCAACATCAACCAAAACGTTGTCCCTATAAACAAAACGTTGCTCTCAATTGACAGTCATGGTGTTGGTGGAACAAAAATTAGCACAGTCAACCCTTACATCACATTGGAAACTTCACTATACGATGCTATTACAAATTTCTTTGTGAAGGAACTTGCTAATGTCACTAGGGTTGCACCGGTGGCACCATTTAGCGCTTGTTTCGATTCAAGAAACATTGGAAGTACAAGACTTGGACCAGAAGTGCCATCCATTGATCTTGTTTTGCAAAATGAGATTGTTGTTTGGAGGATCTTTGGAGCAAACTCAATGGTGCAAGTTAGTGAAAATGTTTTGTGCCTTGGTGTTGTGGATGGTGGTGTTGAACCAAGGACACCTGTTGTGATTGGAGGACACACAATTGAAAATAATCTTTTGCAATTTGATCTTGCTAGATCAAGATTGGGCTTCACATCTTCAATTCTTTCTCGACAAACTACATGTGTCAATTTTAATTTCACTTCAGTTGCTTAGGTAGTGTGGACAAAGTTTAATAAATGCTCAAAGTTTGCATTTGAACACTTTGTAGTAAGAAGTGGACTGGTATTCTTTTAATACAATGTCCTACTAGCTTGACATACGTGGTATCATGCCAACTATGTACTCCCTCCGTTTCAATTTATCTAACTTTCTTTTTTAAAGAAAATATCTCTTTCCTTTTTTAATAATTCTTAATTTTTAATTTTTCACGTGACATGTTTAAGATCACAAGATTTATGGACAGTTTGATATATGCTAAAATCTTTACTTTAAACCTACAAGATTCAAAAGTACTCCCTTCATCCATCAATAATTGTCCACTATTAACTTGGCACACATGTTAAGAAATAGTAAGTGGTATGAGTAATTTTATCATATTACCCTTTGAATATAATTAATTTACTGATTTGAGAAATGTATTGGATAATAACTGTAATTAATAACTAAAGGTAAAATGGATAGAAATAGATAAATTATTCATTGATTTTCAAATTGGAAGAGTATTATATTTCTTGTAATTTGTGTGTTAGAGATCTTATTAAATTGGGTGTGGATAATGCATATTATACAGTTCTTAGACCTTTTTCCCCCCTTTTTCAGATTTTACATCAACTACCGAGACTTTTCCCCCCCCTATAAATAGAATTGTATATATAGTCCCATTATGCATCAAGTGACTTTTTTTTTGTCATTGAATTTATACTTCTCTCCGTCTCAATTTATGAGATATTATTTGAATTTCAAAAGTTAAATAATTTTTTATCACAATTTTTCATATGCGTTTTAAATATTTTGAATTGTTTGTTATTGTGACTTATTATACTTTTTTTTTTAAATAGTTTCTAAATATGTAAATTTTATTTCAAAAAATCTTAAAAATTCCATACTAAAGTTCTCAATTAAAATTAAAGAGTTTAGACTCCAGAAATCCAAACAATATCACGTAAGTAGTGGCAAAAGGAATAATTAATATGATTTATATATCTCGATTAGTCAAGGCATATTTCGTTGTCACGACACTTATAGATCTCAATTATCTAGTGGGTGATGCAGATTGAACAATTTGGTGAAGAAGAGCTAGTGCAAATATCATATTATATATATAACTTTAATTAACTAACTTTTCTGAGTTTCTACCAAGAGAGGATTAAATAGCCCTGAGTAATGGTACTTTGCAGAGGGTAATTAAGTTTATGAGTTATTTTGACCAGCTTAACAAATTGTACTTATTTACTCGTTTGATAAATATCAAAGGTACTTGTAATTTATAAGTCAAAGTATTTATAAAATGAAATCAGCGAAAAATCATGACATGCCGTGAGTCGCACGAGAAGCACATGTAATGTACACAAAAACTAATTTTGTTAAATATTCTTGAAACCTCTTATTAAGATTTGATATTATGCCACCAAATTTATTGAACCACCTTGAGTGGATGTGACTATTGTTTTCTTTGACAAATGACAACAAAGAAATCGGAAATTGGCTACTATACGTGGAAAAGGATGTCTAATTGAAAGGTGTAAATAATAAAGAAAGAGAAAAGAAAAACTGGGAAAAGGAATAAAGAAAAAACAATTGCTCAAGCTCTCAATGCCACTCCTGGAAATGGAAAGCGGTTTGAACGTAAAAATATTTGCTAGTTAAAATGTGTTTTAGTATGTTTGGTCAAATTTTTAAAATTAATTTAGTTTGAAAAATGCCTTTTTAAGAAGTGCTTTCCGTAAAAGTATGATTGCCGAGAAATAATTTATGTGTGACCAATAAATTTAAAAATCACTTTTGAACATCAACAACTAGTGTTTGATCAAAATTTTTAAAAGTGCTTCTAAATTATTTTTTCTCAAAAGTGTTCTTAGAGAAAAAAATATTTTTTTTTGTTTCTGAAAAATAGCACACTTATTTTTTTAAAATTAAACACTTTTGACCTCCCGAAAAATTGTTAAACAGGCTAAACCATGCAAGAATCAGAAAATAAAGTCCATTTTTAAGGTTAAATTTAACGAGTTAAACTATACCATTTCAATTGTAACATCTTTCTGCCAAAGCAATTAGTACATAAACCATCATGTCACGTTCTTTAGTAATTTGGACAGCTAGCTTTTGCTTTTGCATGAAAATTGTGTCATACGTCCAAATTTACACCCCTCACTTTCACGTGCCCATTTTTAGGCGTTACTCAATAATTCTCCTTTAAAAAGAAATACTTTCATTGTGACAAAGTATGACTATACTCTCCACCATGAAAATACCTCAGCTTTTGTTGTTTTCTCTTCTTTTTATTTGTTCAAACTCCATAGCCAAAAAGTCATTTCGACCTTACCCTCTTCTTCTACCAGTATTCAAAGATGAAATTACAAGACAATATCTAACTCAAATCTACCAAAGAACCCCTCTTGTCCCTGTCAATTTAACCGTTGACCTCGGCGGACGATTTCTATGGATGGATTGTGACAATGGCTACATTAGTTCATCTTACAAAAATGTTCCTTGTGGTTCACGACCATGCAAACTCTCAGGTTCACAAGGGTGTTATGGATCTAGTTGCCCTGTTCCTCCTAGGCCAGGGTGCAACAATCATACATGTGCACACATTCCATATAACCCTATAAATAGAACTAGCACTGATGGTGAACTTGCTCAAGATGTTATTGCTTTATGGTCCACTAATTATAATGGGTCCATAATGGGCCATCTTTTAGCATCACCTAGTGGGGTAATGTTTAGTTGTTCTGATGATCTTTTGTTACATAAACTAGCCTATGGGGTTAAGGGTATGGCTGGACTTGGAAATGGTTACACTGGGCTTCCTTCACAAATAGCTAGAGCTTTTCGTTTACCTCGAAAATTCGCCATTTGTTTGAGTGGTAACACTAAATCAAATGGTGTAATTTTATTTGGCGAAGGACGACAATCTGTTTATGCATCAAATGAGGAACTAACTTACACTCCTCTGCTCAAAAATCTTGTTAGTACTGCAGGGGCTTATTATCCAGGTGAGCCATCGGTTGAATATTTTATTGGAGTGGAAAAAATCTTAGTCAATGGGAAAATTGTACCGATTGACAGTAAGTTACTAGCTATTAACAAGACTACTGGAGTTGGAGGAACTAAGATTAGCACAGTTGTTCCTTACGGTACAATGGAGACATCGATCTACAAGGTATTTAAGCAAGAGTTTCTCAAAGCTATTGATAAAGTTCCAATAGCAGAACCTATTAGTCCATTTGAGTTGTGCTTTAACCTGTCGAATTTGGCTACTTTAACAGGCCTAATTATTCCTCAAGTTAGTCTCGTTTTGCAAGGGGATAGAAATAATACCAATTGGGATCTTTCGGTGGACAATTTCATGGCGTCTCCTGTTGCTAGTGGTGATTTGTTGTGTCTCGGATTTTTGGATGGTGGTGAAAATTCTCTAACATCGATTGTTCTTGGAGGGATACAAATTGAAGAGAACCTGTTGGAATTTGATCTTGTGAAGAAAAGAATGGGATTTTACAAAAATCCAAGGCTTAAGAGGTGTAATCTCCTTAGCTAAAATTGTTGTGATATTAGAAGATATTATGCTAAGGCTAGAGTGATGAAAAGTATGTTCGCTTATGTTTCTCAAGTTTTAAGTTAATGCTACTTTATTTTATGTAGACCAATTATGTCTTTATTGTGTGTTACATATAGTTATCTTTTTGCTGATCACTTTCGATTTTATTGAAGACTGGAGGATACAATTATATAGATTTTAAAAACTCAGGTTTATGGGTGTAACTAAATAACTTGACAAAGACATTGCTTGAATTAACCAAGTTGTCTTGACAACCAAATTAACAAGTTTGACTGCCAACAAAGATTTAAAAAAAGATAATAGGAGAATCTCATTTTAGCTCAATGCATTTCAGCTCAAGTAGCTTTTGGGTTGATTTTAGCCCAATTCATTTATTAATGGGTAAATTACATAAATCCCCAAACATCAGGGTCATTTATACATAAAATTTTATACCATTTAAAAAATTACAGAAAATCCCAAAAATTAAAAATTGCTCTTGATACATATCTAACGCAGGCAACTCCACCAATGTGGCCCAAAATCACGAGATTTCATCTTTCAAAATCTCCTCCCCAAAAATTTCGGTTACTCTCTCCCATCATAATCTCCTTTTGCACGACATTTGCCCATTCTCCCCCCCCCCCCCCTTTTCACCCTTTCGATTTCAACTCAAAGTAGAAAATAGAGTTGGATTAGCAAAAAAACATTCCCATTTGAAATCTACTTTACAATCTTTTGGTTCTTGAAATTGCTTTGAATAGAAGGAAGTTTTCTTGGCTGTAATGGAAATGGGAAAACTTTATTCTTGTTGAGCTATTAAAGAGACAGAGTGACACACAGAAAATAGTCAGATAAAGTCATTGTTGAGTATAGTTCACGGTTTTTCTTCTTTTCTGCTATGGGGTTCTAAAAAATTGATTCTTGATTCTTGATCGACGAGTTTATTTTTTTGAATTTGATATACAGTTTCACGATGGGAAGATGGTGGAAAGTGGAGGAATTGGTGTTGTATTTGATTGCTTTTTAATGGAGGTTGAGAGAGTTAATGGGTAATGGTGTTAATGGAGATTTTATAAAATAGAAGTGCGAAGATGGAGAAGAAGATCAATTCATTAAAATAAACTTCATGATACATATGAATGTATCACTGTGCATATGTATCATAGTAAAAAAGAATGTATTTGATTGTTTATGATACATATGAATGTACTTGCATGCCAATATATCATAGTCTACTAATTCATATGTAATATGAAGCTTAGTGTTTGTTCATGAAACATGCGAATGTATTTCTATGCATATGTATCATAGTAAAAAAGAATGTAATTTTTTGTTCATGACACATATGAATGCATCTACATGCTCATGTAACAAATTTATTAATTTTTTTATGTATCTAGTAGGTTAGTACGTGTTTATGATACATATGAATATCTATGCACACAACTGTATTGTTCTTGAAATGGATTAATGTATCAATCACAAGTACCAAGTATACATGCATCAGGCATATGTACCAGATAAACGTATTTGATACATATCATGAACTTGTGTTTTCTTCCCATAATTTAAGTATGATACATATGTTTGAAGTCTAATATATGAGATATATGTATCATACATATGTATCATATAAAATCAATGCTATCTATGTATCAATATATATATCGTACATGTGTATCAGAGATTCTCTCCCATAATTTACTCCCCAAATTGTAAATTGCAAATGATAAGATCTGATGGAAAGTTTAAATTTGATTTTTTTCTTCTATTTTAGATATTTTAGAGATTCTCTCACATGATTTACTCCCCTAAATAAATAAAATTATGCTGCTCTCTTATTTAACTAAGCGATTAGTTTAAAATGTATCATAGACGATATGTATCAAGGCTTAAAATATGTATCACAAAATGAAATTTATGGGATTTTATGTAATTGGGCAAAGTTATGGTAAAAAAAATGTTATCAGCTCCTTAACTTATGTGATTTGTGTAAGTTATCCTTTGTTAATTCAGTCCATTTTAACTTGCTCAATTTCAGCCCAATCCGTCCATTTGACACCTATAGGCTCATCCATGACCAAAAAATTACACTTTGAAATTAAGGTTGAGTTCAAATCGTATGACATCTTGACAGTGTAGAGTATACAGGACTATACTTATAGTCCAGAAGCCATTTAACGGATTGTACAATTAATTTAACAATTAGATGATAGTTAGATAATGTATTAGTTAGTTATATGCATTGTATCAGTCGGTTAGTCATTGTATTTGCTCTTCAATCACTAAATTGGAGAAAGTTAACAGGGTATAGCGCCATAATAGACTGAATTAAGGGATTTTTCATGGATTTACAGTAAAAATCGAGGAATTCAAGATGATTGTGGAAGCTAAGTAAAATTTTCCTTTCTTTTGAATGGCAATTGGCATTACCAATGGTACAATCAGAGCTACTAGTGGTACAACTTTTCTATGGCGGATGCAATTAATTGCATGCATTCATCCTCATTACTTACCTCCTTCAGATGTAGTTGATTCTCTTTCAGTAGGAGCAGGAATTAAACGGTTAAGAATGTAGAATCATACTCTCTGGAATCAAATAATATGAGTTGCTTTTCTAGGTCCAGACACACTCAAATTTGTTGATGGATCTGTTGCAAAGAGTAACTATGAGGGTTGAATTGAAGAAACAGTGGACTGAATGCTATTGTGATACCCTTGTAAGAATTAATTTATATACTGAAATATATGCATACAAGCAATTATATATATATATATTATTAACTGCAGCAAAATTTAGTGTTATCTTTGATCATGATGATGATCAAGTGCACAAAGCTTAATAATATCATAAACCTGAAACATCAAGAAAGAAAGAATACAATGTGTGGATTTTCAAGACTGTTATGGAAAGGCAAAATTGTAGAAATATGCAATTACCTAGTTTATGTTGCAAAAATATAGCTCAAAACTTACATTACAAATATTTAGCCCAAAATATAATTCGGTATATAACATTCTACATCTCGTATACAATAATATACAATTTTTTATTTTTTTTTACAACAATGTTTAAAAACTTGATATACAATATTATACACCCAATATACAAAATTATATAAAATTAGAGGTGTTTATACACCATATACATCATACAAAAAAATGACTTTGCCTTCTTCCTTGAATCGAAGCAACAAATGCATCCGAAAACATCTCAAAAAATACATCAAAAAATCACCCAAAATTTCAAATTTAGGCTCTTCAATATATAACTTAAATTTGGCAATAAATCCCACTCGAAACTGATCAGAACTTAATTGTGAAAATTTAATTTTCAAACTTTGAAGCTTTGAGCTTCAATAATGACTAAACACCAATTCTCTGTTGGGAGAAGATATTTTCTCTACCTCACAACACAACTCTCAAAAAAATCCAAATCCAATAATCTCCCACAACTCAACAGATCTAAGCCCTACAATTTAGAGCTGTCATGAAATTGAGCCAATTCAAGTAAGCATTGAAAAACTTGACTAAATTATGTAAAGTAACTTTATGAATTGTACTTTCATGTAATTTTATCTTCTGGAAATCTAATGTTTGATGTTGTCTAGTACGATGAAAACACAGGTTTTTTTACAGGAAAAAATTTCATAAAATGCAATTCCCCAACTTATATTGCAAAATTATAACCCAAAATTTATATTGCACATCTTTAGCTCAAAACCTATCTACCATCTTTATTTTAATTTTTTTCTCTTTCTTCTGACTTTAGTCCTAAAATACAGAGAGTTAATATTCAGACAATAAAAAGAAAAACGGAAAAAATAAGATTGAGACAGTTATGAATTCCATTCAGTTTCCTTTACTTGATCGAACAGCCCCACAATCAAACCCAAACGAACAAAATGTTGAATTGAATCGTACCAGTCTCTACTGGGGGTTATTACTCATTTTTGTACTTGCTGTTTTATTTTCCAATTATTTCTTCAATTAAGAAAAAGAAAGAGAATAAATAAGATTCTCTTAGCTCATTCGGAAGGATCTCATAATTTAATTATCCATGACTGTTTATGTCTCTAGCATGACCACTTGATGAAATCAGTTCATTTTTTTGTAGAACAATGTTTACACACCCAATACACAACGTTGTATATTTATTATAAATTATATATAATTATATAATAATTATGTGTATGTGTATGTATGTTTAAACAATGTATCTACATTGTATAAGTGTGTATAAACATAGATTATACACATTTACATCAGAAAACACCTTCTAATTACCATTAAATCTCCATTTCATTATCACCGTCATCGCAACAAAAAGAGGAAAAGAAGAAGATTTTTTTTCATAAATGCACAAATGCATTCCAATAAGCTAGATCTCATATCTGTAAATTTAACAGAGAATTTCTGATGAATGTGACCAAAAAAATTTGATAATATATCTCTCTTTTCTCCATGGACTCACAACGAATATGGTCGCTGGAGTTCCCGAAAATCATAATCCAAACATGCTCTTTCACATTCAATGGGTCCCGAATTCATTGTGAATTTCAATATTTTTTCCCTTTGAAGAAGACTCGATTTGAAATTGTCATAGCCATGAGCTGACCTAGAGGGACCATCACGATTTAAGAAGAAATTGAGCTGACCGAGAGCGACTTACAACTGATTGAACCAATTATGTTCATATATATGATTAAGAAATAAGAGAACAAGAGAAAAATTAGAGAAAGAAAGTTGGAGAGAAGATAAATTAGAGATGGAGATGATAAGTGTGTTAAAGAAGGAAGAAGACCAAAAATAGCTGAGTATATATATAATACATTTTTAAACACAATTTTAATATTATTAATAAGTGAAAAAATAAATAATAATTTTAATATATTTTGGATTCAATATATTATATGTATTAAAGACGTATTTCAATATACGTTGTGAATATATACAACTAAAATATTTTTAATACAAATGTATTATAAGTATTATATGTGAATTTTAAACATTCCATTATAATTTAAATTTAGTTACGTTGTTAGAAATATATTATATTTGTTATGAAATAACAACTTTCGAATTCATAAAAATATATAGTATCGAATTCGAATTGTATTACAACGATCCTTTATGTTAATATAATTTTAATACAAATCACACCGCCACCACCACCACCATAAACTACCCTTTCCCATCACAATCACCAAACTCCGGCCAGAGCTCCACCACCACCATTAACAGGCCTATCACCTTCCTTTTCCTTTTTTTTTTTTGTCGGTGAGCCAGCCACCAAACAACACCCAACCAAACTGCTCGTGTCTTCTCCGGTGAATTCAGGACGCCGGAGTAACCAACAGTCACTAACCACTCCGTTGCTCCTCCATCACCCAACACAGCCTCATTTTTTCGGCCAAATCTGAAATCCATCACCTCCCATTTCCTATTTCCCATTTTTCCCGGCAAATGAGCCACCAAACAAACAACCTTTGTCTTATCCGGCAAACTCACATCACTGAAGCAACCAACAACTTTACTACCCACTCCGTTTCTCCTCCATCACTCAAGAAATCCAGTAAAATCCGACAATTTCGGCCAGATCTGAAAAATTCCGGGTAGATATGGTTGCTCCGTTGCAAAATTCATTTTTGGTTTGCTTCGGTTCACTTGAGCTTGAAGCTCCTCGTTGGAGCAGTGGGAAAACAGAGAAATAGTTGATTGTTGTGGCGTTGATTGTTGATTACTCTGGCTTCATAAGTTCGTTGGAGAAGACGAGGAGGACAGGAGAGGCGAGAGACGAAGGTTGAGAAGATGTAGTGAAGAAGTAAGAAATAGAGAAGTAAAAGAAGATAAACGGAAAAATCTGTTATTAAAGCTAAAGATAAGCTATAAGTCTTAATAAATTAAAATTTATACTATACATAGTAATAAAATACATTAAAAGATATTAATTATGTAAAAAAAGCAAAGAAAAACACTAGAACTGTAATTTTTTTTGTAATGATCTCTTTTAATAACCAGCCAAAACCAAAGTTAGTAAGCTTCTTATCCTTTCCATCAAAGAATAAGTCATCCAAGAGTCCAATATTTTCAAATATTATCACTAAATAATTTTGTATAAAATAATTATATAACTGAATGCATATAAATAAAATCAATTAGTAATATATAGGTCAAGATTTAATAAGACCTAATGAAAATTCTTATACTCTCTCACTTGGGGCCATGTCTTCCCTATAGTTAAGGCTGCTTATTGGGTGGATCGGTTAGATAATAATGCTTAACGATTCGACTTATTAGTTATCGATTTTTTAAATGTACTAATTCACTAGCCAACCTATAAGATAGCGGTTGGTTCGGTATCGATTAGCAATTAACGGATGATTATCAAGTGGTGTAACTGATAATTCTAAGAAATAATAAAATATGAAGTGGTTATTGGTAGGTCCTCCATTTCTTCGCCGACTAAGTTGTTCCGTTTTGTTCGTATATGTTTTTAATAGGTTAAAATATATAATTAAATGAGAATTTTCTTCTAGACCTAACTGTATGTAACATTTTTAATTACTGGATCGATAGAAAAATCAAACTTTTATATGATACTATTTTATATTAAACTTTGTGAATGACACGTTGCGGTTGTTTCATTTTTGTTGCTGTCTGTTACGAATATGCCTATCACTGATTATACTATTGGGCTAGAAGCTAAAGTATTTGGGCCTGTTACTAAAAGGAGGAAAGCCCAACGTATGTTATGGGATCCAGGTTGAGTAAAGCTATTAAGATATTGGGCCGAAAAGAATATGATGGTTATAAATAGCAGGAGTCTCATTAGTTAGGGGAAGCTATGAGTCAAGTTATTTTCTTTTGGTAGCTATTTTGTAATAGCAGTCTGGAATCTCCCTTTTCTATTTTTCTTTTGTTCTTTGATGGCTTGTATCGTTCCTTTTACTATCAATCTAAGGGCCAGTTTGTTACTTTGAACTATCAATCTAAAGCCTAGTTTGTTACACTGTCCTTCATGTTATCAAGAATAATTTATCTTTTAGTTTAAGAACTAATATCAGGTTTCGTTTATGTTTTAGGGAGACTGATTACGCTTTATGGTTAGACTTCACATGAAGTGTCTTGTTATTTTCTAAGCTAAAAAGTGAATATGAATGGAGTTTTAGTTCTTGGGTTTACAAAAGATACTTGATATATCTGGGGGTAAAAATATAAATATGATAATGCTTAACGGATTCATGGTTTGTCCGATAAGAAAATTGAGTAATCCAACCCCACACCGATAAGCCATGAACTATAAAAGTTTAATCCGTTCTCCAACCATTAATCTGATAACTCATTACCACTAAGCCAATAAATTAATTTTACGATTGGATTATCAATTACGATTCAGTTTTGAACCGCCCTACCTCTAGCAACTAATAAAATACGGGAAATTGTAGACAATTAGCTAGCGACTGCCGTCCTCCGACAATTTTCTATTATTAATTGGCAACTTGTTAACAGTTTAATTAGTTTCCTTAAGAGGAATCATTAAATTTATAAAAAGGGAAACACATGACCAACTTTTCGGTGTTTTTAATGTATAAGAAAGGCTGTATAATTTTATTGGCACATGCAGGATTCATAATTAAATCACCATGAATTTGTTGGGACAATATTCTATGCAGGTGGCCAAAATAAATTATCAAAAGTGTGATAAAGTGGTACTCCCTCCATTCCTTTTTAAGTGATCTATTTAAGTTTACATCCCTTAATAAATTTCTTATGTCTATAAAATTCAAAATACTTTTATTATTATACCCCTAATTAAATTTAGATTGGGCACACCCCTAATCCCTTCTCAATTAATGGTCTTGATAATTTGAACAAGGATATAGTAGGAAGATTTTAACCAAATTATTCTTGAAAAATTAAAAGAGCACTTAAAAAGAAATACAAACACAACCTAAATAAAATACTTAAAAAGGAATGGAGGGAGTAATTACTTTTTTATTTGATCTGGAATTCAAACTTTGAAAATAGAGTCATCTTAATTGGGGAGTGCTTTACCCTCGAGTGAAATTTTTCTATGTGTAACCGAATTAGTCAGATCCCAAAATGACTAACGAACGAGAAATCCAAAAAAGAAAGAAGAAAGAAGAGAAGTGGCAGAATTAATAAAAAGCCTGCCAGCCATATGACCATTGGAGTAATATTGCCCTGTAAGTTTCCATTTTAAGGGTTCCTGAAACTGCCTCTATCTCCAATATACTTATTATTCTCTTCTATGATAATTAAGGTTTTATCGATTTTCTAAGGATGTTAAACTTCTTTTAGCATCTCATATACTTTTTCAATAATATAAAATTTGAAAGTTATCAAATTTTATGGGAAACAAATTTTCCTTTTTGAAAGTGAACTGAACACAGTTTGAATATAAAAAACTTAAGATAATTCAACGATTATGAACAATATATAGAACCGTAATTGGAGGCCTGTTATCATTCTTTAATTCATTCCCCATTAGTTTACTTGTATTAGTATTTTTTTATTCTGAGGGAATCTAATGCTAGATCGATATATGCCAGTTTAAGTTTAACTAAAGCAGTTTTGTCGTTAATTATTTACGTACTTTTTTTTTTCTCCTTACCTACTTCTTCAGCCAAAAGAAAAAAAATAATTTCTCATTCTACTTACGACTTCTCTAAAAAAACATGGACAGAGACAGGTAGGCTTCCCACTTAATTTCATGTGTACTTTTGGCAAGTAAAATAGCATTATCCTCGAATATATTTATGCGAATACAAAAGATTTCTGCTTAGTTTAATTTATCTATTTTAGTTACAATTACAAAGACAGAGTTTTGTATCCTCATGTGTCCATTGGCAAATAATCTTTGTCATATGCTGAATTGAGAGGTGAAAGAATTGCATAAAATAACATGTGTATTTGTTATTAGAGTACTACTAGAATACTTTGTCAGTGTATAATTTTTTTACATGGTCAGGGAATCTTAATGCTTTTATGGGGAATATTCTCAATCAATTTTTCTCCATCTACAATCTCCTTCTCTCCCCTAGACTTCTCATCTATGCTTTTAGATCTTTTTCTATCAATGTTAAAATATCAACTCTGTATCGCAAGAACAGTGTGCCTATTTTTTCAAGTGGAATATTACTGCATTTGATTTTTGGAAGGATTTATTTTGGATCTGTTGAGATGAAACCATTTTTATGGGTGATATTGCAACAAAAATAATCATCATCTGAACTTACTTTTGTATCAGGTAAACAACTAATGACTTATTAAACTTACTTATGAAACAAAGGAAACCCTCTTCTTAATTAAGTCCTAAGCAATACCAATATCCTGACACCATTTTTGTTGAAAAGTAATTAAGTATGAGTGGTTCTTTTGTCAAATTTGATTTGTTAATCTATTGTTTTGTAAATTAAATCAAAATTTATTCCAGCTTTTAAATTAAACAACCATTAGAATTACGATTTATTGTTCGGTCTTCGATAGTGTATTCCAGTGATTTACTTCAATGGTAAACAAGCGATTCCGTAAACTAATATGAAGATGAGAAGTGGAATCCTTTCTAATTTAGGTAAGTCGTGTCATACTTACAAATAAAATATAGAACAAATTTAGAGTCCAAGTTACCTTATATGAGTACTATTTTTCTTAATTATATTTTTTTTTAAAATACAGAAAGATAAAATAATTGAAAATACTACCTAAGATTCCCTGGTAGTGGAAAAAAAATCATCCGCTGACGGTGTATTCTAGTTAAACTCTTCTTATTAACCCGAGACAGTAGAAATTTATTACTCCCTCCATTTCTTTTTAAGTGCTCTATTTAAGTTGTGTTTGTATTCCTTTTTAAGTGCTCTTTTAATCTTTTAAGAATAATTTGATTAAAATCTTCCTACTATACCCTTGTTCAAATTATCAAGACCATTAATTGAGAAGGGATTAAGGGTGTGCCCAACCTAAATTTAATTAGGGGTATAATAGTAAAAGCACTTTAAATTTTATAGGAGTAAGAGATTTATTAAGGGGTGTGCCTAACCTAAATAGTGCACTTAAAAAGGAATGGAGGGAGTAGTGTCGGGTGTTCATATGCAATGAATGAATGCAAGACGTATATTTGTTTTACACATATTTTAATATAGGTCTGATTTCAAAAATGGCCATTGAGCTATCATTTTATTGTACTAAAAACACTAAACTAAATAAATTCATTCAACTTTACCTAGTATATAGTAGAACATCAATAAATATAAATATTTCTATAATAATAAGCCCTCAACTTTTACCTAAGTATAACATAAAATCACTACTTATAATCACACGTAAGAAGGTAATATTGCCACTAGAGACTCTACAGTATTAGTTAAAGTGATCAGTTCATTTTTTTAGCTAATTACTTATTTTATCATTTAAATTATGATTAAGTGATATGTATTTTTATCATAATTTTAAATTATTTAATTTGGTGTAAACATCCAAACAAATATTTACCGATTGAAGACCTTGTAACCTCACCAAATTCAAGAAATGATAAAGGAGAAAAGAAGGGACAGAAAAGGGAAACGAAATATATTGGTCTTCCAAGAAAAAAGCAAAAGGGAGGGTTAATCATATTTTCTCTTGCTGCATAATTTTTTGTGGTTAATTAGATTGAGAATTTGGAAATCAATGTAAAGGAATTGAGCTTTAATTTTTCTTATTTTTCTCCCAAGTTTGAGTCATAGAGGTTTTTGCCTAGCCTTATGATTTTGCAATTGTTTTCTGTCCATTTCAATCACGCCTTGACATAGATTTAATTTTCTCTTTAAACGACATATTATTGAAGTGGTGCCTTTGTTATTTTTTTTATACCAACTTGTTTATCAAGTTGAAGTTTAATCAATTATTTAATATTATAAGTAAATCTAAGAGACATGTCCATGTGGCCTTTGGGGATATATATATACTAATCCTGCAATATGGTACTCATCTATCTCAATTTATATGATTCACTTTTAAAAAAAAATAAAAATAAAATACTTTTTATACTTAATCTCTTTTAAAAATTCTAATTTTATTTTTTATTGAGATTAGTAGTGTAGCCACATATATATTTAAGGATGGTCAATTCAACACCTCTAATTAAAAGTTTATATTGTTTATATGAAAAATTATACAATTAAGTATATAATTAAAAAATTATATATAACTTAACGAAATTTGTGACTACGTTATTAATTGAGATGATTTATAGCGATATAAATATCTATAACTTATTTTAGATTATAAGTTTCAAAATTCATGACTTTATCATTGATTGAGACTTTTTTTCTTTCTTAAACTTTATCTTCCGTTAAATATCACCACGTAAATTGAGAGGGTAGGAGTATTATTCTTACTATAAATAGACATGTTTATGCTTTCCACTTCTTCACACTCCTCTTAACTCCTACAATGGCTTCAACCAATATTCCTTTGTCTCTCCTCTTAACTCCTACAATGGCTTCAACCAATATTCCTTTGTCTCTCTTCTTAACTCTCCTCCTTCTCTTCATCAGGCCTTCCACAGCCCAGCCCGTTAAACGTCGAGCTCTTCTTCCGGTAACCAAAGACGCTGCCACTAAGCAATACGTCACACTCATTAACCAAAGAACTCCCCTTGTCCCCGTAAAACTAACCGTAGATCTTGGTGGACGTTTCATATGGGTGGATTGTCAAAATGGCTATGTTAGTTCAACCTCAACACCTCTTCTTTGTGACTCTATGTTCTGTAGACTTTCTCATTCGGGCATGTGTTCTGGTAATTGTACGGGCTCATCACCCGTACATCCTAATAAAGATTGTACGTGCTCACATTTGGCGTAGAATCCTGTTTCTCGTACCACCACAGATACCGGGCTTAATGAAGATGTTATTACTCTTCAAGATACGGATGGGTCAAAGCCCGGCCCGTATCTTAAGCCCGGTAAGGTTGTGTTTGGTTGCGCGGATACTTCACTACTTAAAGGGTTAGCTAAAGGGAATAGCTGGACTTGGAAATGGCTATGTAGCAATTCCTAATCAATTAGTTTATCTTTTTCTAGACCTAGAAAAATTGGCCTTTGTTTGAGCTCTACAACAAATTCTCCTGGAGTTATATTTTTTGGTGAAGGTCCATATACTTTACTTCCTGGCATTGATGTGTCCCAAAACCTTCTTTACACACCTCTTCTTACAAATCCCATTAGTACTGCTGGATCATCTTTTGGAGGTGAGCCATCGACCGATTATTTTATCGGAGTGAAATCTATTAAAGTTAATGGTGATTTGGTCCCTATAAATAACTTATTATTAGAAATAAACGAAGAAAGTGGACAAGGGGGTACAAAGATTAGTACAATTAATCCTTACACTGTGTTAGAGGCTTCAATTTACAAAGCATTAGTTAAGGCATTTGTACACTCACAAACTATTCCTCGAGTTAAAAAAGTAGCACCATTTGAGATGTGTTACAAACGTAGAAGTTTACCAAGTACTAGAGTGGGTCCTGGTGTTTCAAATATTGAATTTGTTTTACAAGGTAAAATTGGTGAAACACCTTCATTTATTATCTCTGGAGCTAACTCAATGGTGGCCGTGACAACTGAAGTACTTTGCCTAGGATTTGTGAATGGTGGAGAAAATCCGACCACATCGATTGTGATAGGAGGACATCAAATTGAGGATAATTTGGTGCAAATTGACATTGATAACAAGAGGATTGGTTTCAGCAATTCACTTTTGTACCAGCAAACTACGTGTGCCAACTTCAATTTTGGATCGACACAGGGCCAAGATTTGGGAGGACGCAAGATTATGTAAAATGTTGTGTCATTTAGTTCGTTGTATTGTGTGTTTGGACATTTTTGTCCCAGTCAATGATGTTTTTATGGTTTATGATCTACTACTTTATAATTGATGGAAAATAATCAATCAAGAACGCGAAGTTCATTCCAAGATCCATTCTATTTATTTCACTAGTCGACAGTGTAATCACATGTAATAAACATGAACTACACCGTAAAGATTCACAATCTAAGTCATACCTGTTATAGAAAATTGCTCCAATATTTGGTGAAGATCGCTTTCGACTTCATAGGAATCTACCATCGTAGTTCTTCACGGAGAAGAAGAGAGTTTATTTTTTTCTTTCATTTTTGGAAGAGAGGAGAACATACGTATGTTCTATTCTTCTTGACTTACAATCTTAATCTTCAGAAGTCCCAACCATATTGGAACTCTTTATATTACTCATGTAATACCCCGTACTTTTCTAATCTCACTTGATACCTTGGGGTCATATCTACCTAGTTGTTGAGATGCCATGAGTATGTGTTTTATAGTGTCATTGGTGAAACATTTGATATCGGACCTAATATGGGCGATAAGACTTTCGTAGGAGGTGTTTTGTGATTACGTAGAGCATTTGGGTAATACCCCGTACACATTCTAACCTCATTTGGTGACTTGAAGTCATTTTTACTTGATGATTAAGATCACTAAGTAAGTATTTTGTAGTGTTTTGATAAGGTATTGACCGATATGTGCTATGAGGTGTATTAAGGTGACTTGATGGATTATTTGTGATATGGTGTGAATGAGAAAGTGTAAAGAAGAAGCTTTGTTGCGAAATGCTATTGGTTATGATGTTTGGTCAATGTATGGTAAGTTGTGGTATTTTTGGTATGGTCATGCCGAAATTTCATTGTAAAGGGGGAAATGACGTTATAGGCAATTATGTAACTTTTGTCGTCTTTTGCACTTGTAAGGTGGTTAGATGTTGACGTAAACTCCGTTATGTGCTTGTGTTGTAGAGTAAGGGGCTAGATCATTATATTCTTTAGGATTGTGGATTCTTATTGAGAGTCTAAGGTATGTAAGGTTACTCTGTCCGTATCATTCTGCGACAAATAGTATTCATATTGACTTTACGCTTGTCCTATTCCGAAATGTGCAAAGGTATTCTGTATCCGGTTATCCATGGTCATTGTCATATATTTCCTACTCATTGATCAATTGTGAACCTCATGTCTTATATTCATGGTTAATGTTCCAAAAGCTCAAATCCAATATTCCAATAGTGATTATACTTATGTCTCTTGTTCATGGATTATTGTCCAATGGTTCCCATGGTGTTATGGTTCTAATAATGTTATGTTGCCATGTTATTCACATGTTTCTCATTCATTGGTTAATGATCCAAAGCTTCCAACAATGTTATGTTCCAAAGTTCAAAGTGATGTTATGACTATCAAAGTATCAATCTCAAAGTAAAGAACAAAGTAATGCGTATGTGGTCAATGATCAAGTATGGGTGACAGCTTTGGGGGCAAAATGCCTAGCTCAAGCCGATCCCGAGGTTTTTGGATCAGGGGGCAGTCCTGGGGGCATAAGCCTAGCTCGTGCCAATCCTGACAGGGGCCAGCTCTAGGGGTAATAACCTAGCTCGAGCCGAACCTGAAATGTTGTATGGGTGGCAACTCTAGGGGTACTAACCTAGCTCGAGCCGATCCCGATATATACATTGATTCATAGGGTGGCAGCTCTAGGGGCATAAGCCTAGCTCGCGCCGATCCCAACATAACGATATGTTATGTTAAAACCCACTGTTCAGTCGGGGCCCGGGTATCACAGGTCAAAGGCAAAGGTAAATAATCATGGAAGTAAAGATACAAATAATGTAATGAAAGCAACATACATGGTTTCCAAAGTATAGAATAGTGATTCATCTACATTATGACTCATCTATATTGGTTATGCATTCGAACATGAGTTCTTGACATATTTTCATAACTTACAAGTTTCATATGGCCTTACATACTCAGTACATTCTTCGTACTGACCCCTCTTAGGGAATTTACCTTACTTGCTGCAGGCGCAGGTACTAGTAGGCCTCCACAGTAGGTTGCCAGTGTTGCGGATCTTTGGTGAGCTCCAGTTAGTTCGGGGCTTCTCCGAGTCACAGTTGTACATATGTTTTGGTGTTGTACATGTTGTATAAAGCGGGGACTTGTCCCGACTTTTAGTTCATTTTGATCAATGCTGTGTTAGAGGCTTTTGTAGACGAATGTGGGTGTATAAATGTAAAAGGGATATGTCGTTCTTGACTTGGTGGCCTCAACGGCCCAGTTTCGCATGTGTATATATATATGTCATGTTACATGAATTCCATTATTGGTATCTATAGCTATTATGTGATTATGAGTTTCTTATGGCATGCATATGATTGATTAGAGATAAAGCTTGGTTCTCTCGGGCCTTGTCGGCTTCGGGTGCCAATCACGTCCCGATGGGATTCGGGGCGTGATAAAAGTGGTATCAGAGCAGGTCGTTCTAAGGGTGTCTACAAAGTCGTGTCTGAGTAGAGTCTTACTTATCTATGTGTTGTGCACTACATTTATAAGTAGGAGGCTACGGGACATTTAGGATGTTGTTTCTTCTCTTCATTCCAGATCGTGCAATAGAGCCAAAGTTGTAAGTGAAATTATATCTGACCATTGAAATTTATTTTTCTTGTTATAGTAACAATGCCAATGACAAGAAGAGGTCACGGTAAAAGTAAGAGGATTGATAGAATTGCTGGTGAAGGGACCAGTATACCACCACCTGATCAAGTTAATCAAGGCGATACTTAGCATGAATTTGTGTCACGAGCTTTCTCCACTCCCTCTGTACCAGAAGAGTCGAGTAGGAGAAGCGTACCTGTAGAACCACCAGTCAATACTACGGACCAGGATCTTAGAAATGCAGTTCATATGTTAACACAGTTAGTGGCCGCCCAGAGTCAAGGACGAGCTGGTCCAATGACACATGATGATGATGCAGCTAGAGTGGCAAGTCGCAGAACACAGGATTTCCTAAAATTGGACCCTCCTATCTTCACAGGGTCAGATCCAAAAGTAGATCCACAGGACTTCGTGGATCAAATTCAGAGGGCCTTGAAAGTTATGCACGTGACGAGGGTAGAGACAGTTGAACTTTCTGCGTACCGATTGAAAGGAGAGGCAATATTGTGGTACGAGGATTGGAAGAAATCCCGTGATATTGGTGAAACCCCACCTACTTGGGAAGAATTTAAAGTGGCTTTCCTAGATCATTATCTTTCTAATGAGATCCACGAGGCACGTGCGGATCAATTCCTAAATCTCCGTCAGGGAAATCTAAGCGTCAGGGAATATAACTTGCAATTTAATTCCTTAGCTCGATATGCACCAAATATTGTGGCTACAATGACAGACAGGGTCCATAGATATGTGGACAGAATAGAGCCATCTTTGGTAAGGGATTGCACTATTGCTGCCTTGAACAAAGACATGGATATAGCGAGAATTCAAGCCTTCGCCCAGAAAATGGAAGATCAAAGACAGAGATGAAGGGTACATAAATTTGATAGGGGACAGTCCAAAAGGGCTAGACCTATGGGACCACCTATGATGTCCCAATGAGGATCTAGGCTCCGCATGTTTCCTAGACCACCTAGACCGTCGTTCTCTTATTCCACAGGGGGTGCTCACTCACAGTTTCGAGGGTCGAGAGGTGGACCATCTGGGCAGAGTAGTGGAGGTCATGGATCACAGGCAGCTGGTTTTCTTCGTCAGCAGTGTCAGCACTGCGGGCGTAGTCATACAGGTACATGCAGAGTGGGGACAAATGCTTGTTTCTGGTGCGGCATGACAGGACACATGATGAGAGAGTGTCCCCAGAGGAGCATGAGTGGTATGGCAGGATCGGCTATTGCGTCATCAGCATCGGTTCCTTCACTGGGCCGAGGTGTGCAACCTGTTGGCCGTGGTAGAGGGGCCAGAGGAGCAGCCAGTACTAGCGGGGTCCAGAATCGCACTTATGCTTTAGTGGACCGACAGAATTCAGAGGCTTCCCCTGATATTGTCACAGGTACATTATCCATATTCTCGTATAATGTATATGCATTGATTGACCCCGGTTCTACATTTTCCTATGTTACTCCATTGGTTGTTGCGAAATTTGCAAAGGCACCAGAATTATTAATTAAATTAATTGAAGTGTCTACACCGGTTGGAGAATATATTATTGCAAAGAGAGTATATCGTAACTGTGTGGTTACTGTGTGTGGTCATGATACGTTGGCCGATCTCATTGAATTAGACATGGTGGATTTTGTTGTAATCATGGGAATGGATTGGTTGGCCTCTTGTTATGCTACGGTAGATTGCCGGGCCAAGAAGGTGCAATTTTGTTTTCCGCAAGAAAATGTTCTTAAATGGCAGGGTAATGTAGGGGCACCACGAGGGAGATTTATTTCCTATTTGAAAGCCAGAAAAATGATTGCTAAAGGATACATATGTCATCTAGTACGAGTGAAAGATACAGAAGTGGAACCACTAACTCCGCAGTTGGTTCCAGTGGTTAATGAATTTCTAGATGTATTTCCAGAGGATCTTCCAGGCTTACCCCCAGAACGGGAAGTAGAATTTGGCATTGAAGTGATTCCGGGCACTCAGCCCATTTCTATTCCTCCATATAAAATGGCTCCAGCAGAATTACCTGAATTGAAGGAGCAATTGAAAGATTTGCTGGACAAACGCTTCATTAGGCCTAGTATGTCCCCATGGGGTGCACCGGTATTATTTGTGCGAAAGAAAGATGGCACTTTGAGAATGTGCATTGATTATCGGCAATTGAATAAGGTAACGATCATGAACAAATATCTCCTTCCTCGAATTGATGATTTGTTTGATCAGTTACAGGGTGCCAAGTGTTTTTCAAAGATTGACTTGAGGTCGGGTTACCATCAAGTCAGAGTTAGAGAAGAAGATGTGCCCAAGACAGCCTTCCGAACACGGTATGGTCATTATGATTTTTTTAGTTATGTCATTTGGACTAACAAATGCACCAGCTGTGTTCATGGATTTGATGAATAGGGTGTTTAAGCCATTTTTGGACGTGTTCGTCACGGTATTTATAGATGACATCCTAGTTTATTCCAGAACACCGGAGGACCATGCTAGTCACTTACGGCAGGTGTTACAGATTCTCCGTGAGCGTAAGTTGTATGCCAAGTTCTCTAAGTGTGAGTTTTGGTTAAAATAAGTCGCATTCTTGGGCCATATTGTGTCAGGTGAAGGTATACAGGTTGATACACAAAAGATCGAAGCAGTGAAAAGTTGGCCAAGGCCTACGACACCTACAGAGATTCGTAGTTTTCTTGGACTGGCAGGTTATTACAGAAGATTCGTGGAAGGTTTTTCCTCTATTGCTGCACCGTTAACTAAGCTTACACATAAGGCAGTAAAATTTCAGTGGAATGATGCGTGCGAGAAAAGTTTCCAAAGGTTGAAAGATAAATTAACTTCCACACCAGTTTTAGTGCTTCCCGAGGGTACCGAAGGTTATGTAGTGTATTGTGATGCTTCCGGGGTTGGCCTCGGATGTGTATTGATGCAACACGGTAATGTCATAGCATATGCCTCACGACAGTTGCGGCCACACGAGAAAAATTATCCCACACATGATCTTGAATTAGCAGCGGTGGTCTTTGCTTTAAAGATATGGCGTCATTATTTGTACGGAGTTCATGTTGATATCTATACGGATCACAAAAGTTTGCAATATCTCTTTAAGCAGAAGGAACTCAATTTGAGGCAACGAAGGTGGTTGGAGCTCTTGAAAGACTATGATATTGATATTTTTTATCATCCAGGCAAAGCAAATGTAGTAGCTGATGCATTGAGCCGCAAGGCAGTAGAAAGCACTAGTGGTCAGTTGACTGAAAAGCAAGAGATAATCAAAGATTTAAATCAGCTAGCCAGCTTGGGAGTTCGACTTATTGAATCCTCAGATGATGGAGTTATTGTGCAAAATGCAGCAGAATCCTCCTTAATAGCTGAAGTGAAAGAGAAGAAGTTTGCAGATTCTATTTTATTACAGCTAAAGGAGAATGTGCAGCAACAGTTGACCAAGGCATTTAATCTTACACAAGAAGGGGTACTTCAATGTGAAGAGAGATTATGTGTACCGGACGTAGATGAGTTGAGGACACGCATTATGACAGAGGCACATCATTCGCGCTATTCTATTCATCCGGGTGCTACTAAAATGTACCATGAATTGAAAGAAGTGTATTGGTGGGGAAATATGAAAAAGAACATTGCAGAATTTATCGCGCAATGCCCGAATTGTCAACAAGTGAAAGTGGAACATCAGAAACCGGGAGGTTACATGCAATGTATCAAACTTCCAGTCTGGAAATGGGATATGATTAATATAGATTTCATTACGGGTTTGCCTCGTACATTGCGGAAGTTTGATTCTATATGGTTCATAGTGGACAGGCTTACCAAATCAGTGCATTTTCTACCAGTCAAGACCACCTATACAGCTGAAGATTATGCGAAGTTGTATGTGAAAGGGATAGTACGATTGCATGGTATTCCACTTTCCATTATATCAGACAGAGGAGCACAGTTCACAACACACTTTTGGAGATCTTTTCAGCAGAGTTTGGGTACACAGGTGAATTTGAGTACAGTTTTCCATCCTCAGACTGATGGACAAGCAGAACGTACTATTCAGACACTTGAAGATATGCTACGAGCATGCGCGTTAGATTTTCAAGCAGTTGGGATGACCATTTGCCTCTTATTGAATTTGCGTATAACAATAGATATCATTCAAGTATTAAAATGGCACCTTATGAAGCCTTGTACGGACGGAAGTGTAGATCACCAATCGGATGGTTTGAAACGGGTGAAACTGCTATACTTGGGCCAGATATTGTTCATCAGGCTATTAAGAAAGTTAAAGTGATCCAACAACGGTTACAAACGGCTCAAAGTCGTTACAAGTCATATGCCAATGTTAGAAGAAGAGGACTTGAATTCGCCATAGGTGATTGGGTATTTTTAAAGGTGTCACCGATGAAAGGGGTAATGCGGTTCTGAAAGAAAAGGAAATTGAGTCCACGTTACATAGGCCCATATGAAATCATTAGAAAATTTGGGCAAGTTGCGTATGAGTTGGCACTACCCCAGGAACTTTCCTCAGTCCATCCGGTATTTCACATTTTGATGCTTCGAAAATGCATAAGAGATCCTTCTCGTATTGTTCTCGTAGAGGATGTTCAAGTTACAGAGGATCTTACTTATGAAGAGGTACCCATTGCTATTCTAGATCGACAAGTAAAGAGATTGAGGAATAAATATGTCGCATCCGTAAAAGTCCATTGGAGAAATCAACAAATAGAGGAGATCACATGGGAAGCTGAGGACATGATGAAATCCAAGTATCCCCATCTATTTCAAATGGACCAAGAAGTTCACAGTGCGGAAATGGAACAATAACAAGTAAGTATTTAAGAGCATTATGTGTATGTGTATACGTAAAGTAAAGATGCAATTGTTGTATATAAGACGATGTTGTTAACATTCGAGGACGAATGTTTCTAAGGGGGGAAGAATGTAACACCCCGTACTTTTCTAATCTCACTTGATACCTTGGGTTCATATCTACCTAGGTGTTGAGATGCCATGAGTATGTGTTTTATAGTGTCATTGGTGAAACATTTGATATCGGACCTAATATGGGCGATTAGACTTTTGTAGGAGGTGTTTTGTGATTACGTAGAGCATTTGGGCAATACCACGTACACATTCTAACCTCATTTGGTGACTTGAAGTCATGTTTACTTGATGATTAAGATCACTAAGTAAGTAATTTGTAGTATTTTGATAAGGTATTGGCTGATATGTGCTATGAGGTGTATTAAGGTGACTTGATGGATTATTTGTGATATGGTGTGAATGAGAAAGTGTTAAGAAGAAGCTTTGTTGCAAAATGCTATTGGTTATGATGTTTGGTCAATGTATGGCATGTTGTGATATTTTTGGTATGCTCATGCCGAAATTTCATTGTAAAGGGGGAAATGACGTTATAGGCAATTATGTAACTTTTGTCGTCTTTTGCACTTGTAAGGTGGTTAGATGTTGACGTAAACTCCGTTATGTTCAGGTGTTGTAGAGTAAGGGGATGGATCATTATATTCGTTAGGATTGTGGATTCTTATTGAGAGGCTAAGGTATGTAAGGTTACTCTGTCCGTATCATTCTGCGGCAAATAGTATTCATATTGACTTTACGCTTGTCCTATTCCGAAATGTGCTAAGGTATTCTATATCCGGTTATCCATGGTCATTGTCATATATTTCCTACTCATTTATCAATTGTGAACCTCATGTCTTATATTCTTGGTTAATGTTCCAAAAGCTCAAATCCAATGTTCCAATAGTGATTATACTTATGTCTCTTGTTCATGGATTATTGTCCAATGGTTCCCATGGTGTTATGGTTCTAATAATGTTATGTTGCCAAGTTATTCACATGTTTCTCACTCATTGGTTAATGATCCAAAGCTTCCAACAATGTTATGTTCCAAAGTTCAAAGTGATGTTATGACAATCAAAGTATCAATCTCAAAGTAAAGAACAAAGTAATGCGTATGTGGTCAATGATCAAGTATGGGTGGCAGCTTTGGGGGTAAAATGCCTAGCTCAAGCCGATCCCGAGGTTTTTGGATCAGGGGGCAGTCCTGGGGTCATAAGCCTAGCTAGGACCGATCCTGATAGGGGGCAGCTCTAGGGGTAATAACCTAGCTCGAGCCGAACCTGAAATATTGTATGGGTGGCAGCTCTAGGGGTACTAACCTAGGTCGAGCCGATCCCAATATATACATTGATTCATAGGGTGGCAGCTCTAGGGGCATAAGCCTAGCTCGAGCCGATCCCAACATAACGATATGTTATGTTAAAACCCACTGTTCAGTCGGGGCCCGGGTATCACAGGTCAAAGGCAAAGGTAAATAATCATGGAAGTAAAGATACAAAGAATGTAATTAAAGCAACATACATGGTTTCCAAAGTACAGAATAGTGATTCATCTACATTATGACTCATCTATATTGTTTATGCATTCGAACATGAGTTCTTGACATATTTTCATATCTTACAAGTTTCATATGGCCTTACATACTCAGTACATTCTTCGTACTGACCCCTCTTGGGGAATTTACCTTACTTGCTGAAGGCGCAGGTACTAGTAGGCCTCCACAGTAGGTTGCTAGTGTTGCGGATCTTTGATGAGCTCCAGTTAGTTCGGGGCTTCTCCGAGTCACAGTTGTACATATGTTTTGGTGTTGTACATGTTGTATAAAGCGGGGACTTGTCCCGACTTTTAGTTTATTTTGGTCAATGCTATGTTAGAGGCTTTTGTAGACGGATGTGGGTGTATAAATGTAAAAGGGATATGTCGTTCTTGACTTGGTGGCCTCAACGGCCCAGTTTCGCATGTGTATATATATATGTCATGTTACATGAATTCCATTGTTTGTATCTATAGCTATTATGTGATTATGAGTTTCTTATGGCATGCATATGATTGATTAGAGATAAAGCTTGGTTCTCTCGGGCCTTGTCAGCTTCGGGTGCCAATCACGTCCCGATGGGATTCGGGGCGTGACAACTTAAGTGACACAACCCTTCACAAGAGACACAACCCTTTAGAAGATACATGTCTTTTCTCTTCTTTTGTTATTAATATTATAATATATTTATCTACTTGGACATGGATCCTGATTTGACCCACATGGGTGATCCAATTCCAATTTTCAACATCTCCCACTCACACATGGTGGGTCAACTCTCATATTCCTTTTCTGTAACTTCCATACATAACGACTAGACTGTGTGACCAGTGCATACTTCGAGAGCTTGGTTGCTATACATCTGTTAGGAGTATATAGCATCTCAATCAATAGAGCTTGGAGTAGATAATAGTATGCAGTACCCTAGATCATTTATCACATTAAGGTCTCAACATCTCTTTTATCATAACTTGAGTTCATTAGTATATTCTTGTCTTGAAGACAAACATAAAAGGTCGACCAATGAACATAATTAATGTGATAATACTCAATGATCTTTCTCATCTCATGAATCTCTTAATCTCAATCTAATATGCTTTTCTAGAAATATTCCGCCAGACCGAATCATTCATGATCTCTTGGCAACACCCTAAGATAGCAAACACAAAATTGAATCTCAAGAAACAGGTCAAAGTCATGAGGGTACAAATAGAAAATTACTAATAATTTTTAGGGCTTCATACGACAACAAGTAGAGATTAAACTTGTGTCGCCCTTATGGGTCATCATATGCATACATGGTATAAAACATGTATCACAGTATTGATTCCTTTCCCATGGAGCGTATGTCTTTTTTTGTAAATTAAATACTGTGCAGATGATAGTCCAGACAACTCATGTCTAACTTTGAGTTCACAAATCTACTCATACACTTTAACTATCTGAACTCACATCTGGCATTAAGACATACTAGCTCATTTTAATCACTTATGATTAAACACAAACAAAACGACATTCTTATTATAAACTTCCAGTTCTCTCTTATCGTCACTTCTGACAATAATTCACTTATAATTGTCTCATCTCTATTTGTCACTTAGACAATAAAGGCGATTGCCTGTGTGAATAGGTCAATCTTTTTTTTTTTTTCTGTCCGACATATTTACATGTATATGAATCAACAAACTAACAATTTAGGCATCAATTGACATTTTCCTCAAAAATGTAATTTGACGTGAACAAAATTAGAAAACTTAAAATATAAATGCATTAACATTATGCGAACCCATGACTCAGCAAATCTTTCATAAGTAACAGATGTTATGGGATAGTGATGCATCAAATGCATTTCATGTTCACCTTTTTTTCTTTTAGTACAATTATGTCTCTAACGCAAAATGCACCTCATATCAATATGATTCATCTTTTGATGGTACTTGAGTATTCTGTGTAAGCTATTGATGTTTGACTACCACATTTGATTGTCACTAATTCAATAGCACTCTTAAAATATACTCAAAGAAAGACGTTTGAACCAAACAACTTCTTGCACAATTGTTCAAAATGCTACCGATTCAGCTCATATTCTGAATAAGGTTAATGATTATTTCTTGATACTCTCTATTCTTCTAAATCTCCTTCTAAGTCATCATAGGTATAGCCTTTGAATCGTATTTTCTTTCCTTGACTTTATAAGAAATAATTGATTGTGCTTTTTGATACCTTTGTATCATTTTAACTGCCTTTTAGTATTATTGTCCCAATACACTGATATAAAAAAGCTTTTTAATATGTTTCTTCTCTTATGGAGCCTGAAGACACATTCTTTGACTTTAAGGTGTTTGTTGCTCTAGAAATAGAAGTATTTATGATTTGTAGCTTACATATTTAATTGTTCAAGAATTTTCTTAACCAAATTCTTGTGAAGAGAAGACAATCACTTCTAACAAACGCTTGAAATCTTGACTTTTAAGAATTTACCATAAACCTTATGCTTGAGTTTGAGAACCCATATTCCCAATACCTTTGCGATACAAATCTAATTAATCAACTCCCACTGATTTGATTTCACTAACTCCAACTTTAACTTTCATTGCATTAACTATTTACCCTTAGTAGGATATCGAAGAGTCTTATTCAAATCTTGTGACTCTTTTATTGTATGGAGTAACTATAAATGCTTCCCCTTCAATCTCAAATTGAAGGAAAAATATATGTGATGACTCATTTGTCGAGGTTGAGATTGACAAACTAATTATCAATTCATTAGTTACTTCCACTGGGACCAATAATTCATTTGAGTTTATATAGCGGAAGCAAATTTGGTCCACAGTTTCATGAGGAGGCAAGTCTTTACTTATCTCACTCTACATATAAAAATAATCCATCACGTGATTCAAATTCAGTTACGGTATTGTAGATACGCACTTAAAAACATACTACATTTTGAATTGTGAAGTGTATCATGAATAAACACAATTCATTCCCCTTGGAACTAATTCCTCAGTTTTCACCTATCCATAACTTATATGGAGTAAAAGTAACTAACTTTGAAGGATTAGATCACATACATGTTAGACTAGATTAATCGCAATGTTCTTAGTTGGGAGGAGTCACAGACATATCTAGAGCCTCAAGAGCGTCTTGCTCTTCTAGGACATACTTAATTTTCATGACTATATTTCATGATTATCGTTGTTGAGCTTTTCATCTTTGTTAAGCTCAGCGACAATTTCTTTGCGGCAGTTGACCTATTGATAAATCAATCGGTATAAACTATTCTGAGACATCTATGTACATTGCTTGAGCCTTAAATTCATATACATAATAATTCTTAAAATAATCAACTATGTCAATATTTATTTCACATCAGGTTCAGAATCAAAAGTTCACTAAGTTCCCAATCATCATCCGAATTCCAATATGTCGAAAATCTAATATAATTAATCATCCAAGAAACACTTATCTTAAATCACATAAATTCAAGATTAAACAAACATAATTTCTATAACAAATATAGAAACACTCAACAATTATAATAACATAAATAATTAAAATTATAAATTCATACAAGTCATGTCACATTGACTATCACATCGACATGCACTAAGATGTAATTTTTAATTTTTTTTTTTTACACAACATATATGAAAAAAAATTCCCACCATAAATATTTACACACACATGTATACATATTAACATATACATACACATGTATACAAACCAAAAATTGAACACGCTGAAGTTCTACCAAAAACTTCTATATTGTGTGTGTATATTTCCACCCTTTTGTAACACATACAAAAAAAATTATATATATCTGAAATATAATACTAGATTTAGGAGTTGGGATCTCTTTCCAAATAATACATATAAAATCATCTCTTTGTCAAGTTTTATTATTCCTAAATAAATTAAACCCAGAAAATAGAAAAAATTGTGCAGCCACATAGACTACAAAATTCTAACGACAATCTTTCGGGCAAAGGGATCAAGTAGGACTCATATTTAATGGTTAATGTCTATTATCATAACCAATAAGTAACGTTTATTTAAAAAAAATAACCAACAAGTCAAAACCTATGTCACTGACTTGGCGGTGCAACACTCATCCGCTGCGTGGAAATAAAAAGGTATTGCTACCCATAATCTCAACAAATGAGAATTAAATTTGTTGAGAAAAAATTCTCAATTTATCATATATATGCCAAGTCTGAACTTTCGAATTAAAAAAAATAACTAATGAAGCATCACAGTAGCCTTTCACTTTGATAATAAATACACAAAGAACTAATCTTATGTGGATGGGAAAAAGCAATCTAATGAAACTTTATCACGTGATGATCTAAATTTAATCTACTGTGACAAACTATTTCTTCAAAAACATAATTCCAAGGCATTATTCATGTGGCCATATAACTATTAATTCCTTGAAAGTTTAAATTTTGCCCATAAAAACACGTGGCTAACACATACTTAAAGTGGAATCTCTTGTTTAATTAATTGCAGAGAATTCAAACAGAACAGAGATTCATTAATATTCGGTATATGGCTATCACGCAAAACATCAAAAACAATCGCTCCAAAACAAGTAAATGGAGACATCTTCCGATACTATGTAGACTAGAAAACAAATAAAACCCTAGGCTCTGATACCAATGATGGAAAATAATCAATCAAGAACACGAAGTTCATCTCAAGATCCATTCTATTTGTTTCACTAGTCGACAGTGTAATCACATGTAATAAACACGAACTACACCGTAAAGATTCACAATCTAAGTCACATCTGTTACAGAAGATTGCTTCGATATTTGGTGAAGATCGCTTTCATCTTCATAGGAATCTACCATCGTAGTTCTTCACGGAGAAGAAAAGAATTTATTTTTTTCTTTCGTTTTTGGAAGAGAGGAGAACATACGTATGTTCTATTCTTCTTGACTTACAATCTTAATCTTCAGAAGTCTAACCATATTGGAACTCTTTATATTACTTAAGTGACACAACCCTTCAATGCCACTCTATGGAAGTAGGAAGAAGGACTCAACTTTCAATAAATAGTGTGATGGCGAAGCCTCTCTAACCCCAACAATCACTTGTTCATCTTCAAAAGCTATCGATACCATGTTAAAGGTGCTCATGAGGAGAATGAGTGTTATGCAAAATCCTAGTAGTTCCATTGTTCCAAAAATTTGTGCTCTTTACACTATGTTCGGATAGTGGTTACCCATGGTATAGCATGGTATCGTTTTTAAAAGTATCATGTTTGTTTTGATTGTTTCTTAAAAGATATGGTATGATATGGTTTGATTCCATGTTTAGGTGACCATGAAAAGTCTCAATTTATGTAACCACCGATTTGGTGGCATCGCGTCGTTTCCTTAAAAAAAATTCTCATTCTACCTTTATTTATCATTTAATAATCTTATTTTATCCTTTATCCTATCTTTTTATAGTATCCCTACCTCATATCCTACTTTTCTAGTAGGTTTATTCTTCAAATTATTAATGTGTGAGATTATGTAACGGAAACAATACAATCTATGAAAAAAATGTATTTATTAAAACAATACAGTACCATATAATACAACACAATACGGCACAATACCATACATTATGGAATAATACATAACAACCATCTCAATTTAGAGTTCTAATTATATGATTTGAATTTGCTGTGCGTTTTAGGACTTTGGAGAGTCATGGGTCGCGTTTACCTTTTCAACAAAACTTTGAATTTACCTAAACGTTTTCGGTGAAAACAATGCCATATCAATAACTTTGTGATTCTATTTTTCCAAGTGGAACTTTATGATCCACCTATAAATTACTCCCTCCTCTCACTTTTTACTTGTCATGTTTCATTTTAAGAGAGTTAATTTGACTAATTTTCGAGGCTAAATTCAATTAATATTTTAAATTTAAATGTTCAAATATTATATGAAAGTTGTACGAGTAAAATTAGTGTGCGAGAACACGTGACAAAATCTGAATAGACAACTCGGCGCATGACGTTAACAATGTAAGTTACATCTACGAAGGCTCTCTTTTTAGGGAGTCCACAACGAAGACGTCCCGTAAAGAATAAGAAAGTGATCACTCGCCACCATCAGTGACATGACATAAGAAAACAAATATGGGACAAGCATGTCAGGCTCTCCAGAGGCGCATACGAGTATGTAGAGTAGAGTCCCAGGCGAATATGAGCTAGACCACGAACGAGTTGGACACATGACATGCTCGCATATAGGTTTTAGTCTTTTAGAGCTTTGTTGTCATATTATTATTGGTCAAAGCCTAAGGTTGTAAGCTATAAATACTAGCCCTAACTCACTTGTAAATGGATCTGCTCCCTCATTCTCACAATCAATACTCCCTCTGTCCCATATTAGTTGATCACTTTCACTTTTTCACGCTTCTTAAAAATCATAAATAAGAAGCACAGTTTTACTAATTTACCCTTAAGAAATCATAAAGATACTACTTTACTAAATAAGAAAGAGTGTGTTTAGTATGAAGGAAAACATTTTCTGGAAAATGTTTTCCAATTTTCTCATGTTTGGTTGGCTTATGTAACACCCCGTAAATTTTCAAACGTACGCGACTAGGTGACGGAAGTAATTGAATATGCAATAAAGGGTATATTATGTATGCAAAGTGTTGGACTTAATTCATCTTGGCTAATGGGCTCAAAATTGGCCCAAATTCAACAAGAAAGACATGGCCCAAAAAGGGAATTTTGACCCATTCATCTTGACCAAGTAAACATATCATTAAGGACCAAGTGTATGGCTAGGATGACCATTAAAGGGCTATATAAGGCCAAGAAAATCATATTTTATTCACACAATACACCTTGCAAAATTCTTGTAATTTCTAGACTTTTCCAAGAGACCAAAAGAAACCATTTGAACCCTAAGGCAACGACACTTGTTTTGCCAAGATCATCATCTTGCAAGTATTCGTAAGTGTTTATTCTTGTGGTTTAATATATTATATGCATAAGAGGTTGTGTAAATCATGTTGGATATGTTTAATAAATGTTGAGCAGTCCACTATTTGAAAAACAGTCCACTTTTGCTTAATTGGTAAAAGATTTGCCTTCTATGTGGTTTAAACTTGAAATGGGACTTAAGGTCTTGAAGGAATTGAATTATATGGACTAAATTTCAGTATATTTAAAGTGTGGTGCTGTCCCTAATTCGTTACTTTTGTGTATGGCTTGATGGAAATGTTTTTACGCAATTGTGCATGGAACGTTTGGCGTAGTGAAAAGAGAATATTTTCTTGTTATGTTAAAGTGAATTCTAAAATTGTGTGGGCTGGTTTTGGTATATTTTGGAATAAATATGTGGAGTTGTATTGAGGCGGAAATGTAAAGTAGAAACTTGGTGTAAAATCCTATCGGTTTGTGATGTCTACGACGATATGTGGACTGTTTTGGTGGTGTGTGGACTGATTTGGTGTTGTTGTTTTGCTAAAGCAGTAAGTTATAGTGTAATGTGGTGGAATAATGTTATTTGGTAGTATAATGAAGGGGGGGAGTGATGCACCATGTGTTTTGGAGGTTGGACGGTTTTTACTTTCCGTTAAGCACCTACTTACCGTCTTGTGAACTTGTAATGTAGTTAGTGGTTAATATAAGCTTCGTTATGTACTTGTGTGTAGAGTAGACGTAAAGAGAAAGCTGGAGTGTTGTATTCACGAATAAGATTGTGTATCCATATTGGGGAATTAAGGTATGTAAGGTTACTCTTTCCATATCCTTCTGCAGCACATAGTATCACATTGTCATTATACTTGTTCCATTCTGAAATGTTCAAAGGTATTCCATTTCCGGTTATTAATCATTGTTACTCACATGTTCCTTATTCATTGATCAATTGTGATTCACATGACTCATGTTCATTGGTTAATGTTCCAATAATGTTCCAAAGTTCCAATAACATTGTAACCACTAATGTACCAATCTCATAACAAAAGAATTAAAGTAATGAACACTTGTTGAGTACGGGTGGCAACTCGAAGGGGCGTAAGCCTAGCTAGAGGCGATCCCAAATAGATATTGAGTACGGGTGGCAACTCGAAGGGGCGAAATCCTAGCTAGAGGCGATCCCAAAAGTTCATTGGAAACGGGTGGCAACTCAAAGGGACGAAAGCCTAGCTAGAGGCGATCCCGATTATTATGTTATTTCCCACTGATCAGTTGGGCCCGGGCATTACATGATTGATGATGAAGTAAAGTAAAGTAAAAAAAAAAAAGCAATGTACATGATCCCACATGTATACCTTATGGTAGTTTATCTACATGATGCGTTCACTTGTACTTGATTCCATTAAAATTCCTATATCTCATACAGTTACTTATAGCCTTACATACTCAGTACATTCTTCGTACTGACATCCCTTGTGGGACTTACCTTACTTCCTGCAGGCACAGGTACTAGTAGGCCTCCACAGTAGGACTTGGATTTTTCTGCGGATTGTTGGTGAGCTCCAGGTTGCTTCGGGGCTTTTCGAGTCCTATGTATATGTTGGTTTTGGTATTGTATCACAGTTGTGTAAAGCGGGTACTTGTCCCGACGTTAGGATGGTTGTGTTCATGTATTTATAGAGGCTTTGTAGACGATGTGGGACAAACGAAGGATGTATGTTATGTCATGGTGGCACGGCCAAGTTTCATATTTGTATGTGTTTTTCATCACACATTTTCCATGACTTATGCCATTAGCATCTTGCATTTATTTGTGATATTGATAATCATGGAATGACTTGCGCATGATTTACAGGGATAAAATTGGTTCTCTCGGGGCCTCAACGGCTTCAGGTGCCATGTCCGCCCCAATGGGATTTGAGGCGTGACAGCTTAAATGTTTTGGAAAATGTTTTCCAAATCAACTTATTTTCATCAAATTGAAGGAAAATGACTTCCCTTCAAAAAGTAAGGAAAATATTTTCCAAAACTCTCTTTCAACCTCACACCTCAACTTTCCAACCTAACCCAATTTTCGGTTACCAATTCCCGATACTAACACGGGATTCGACTCCCGACCCTGAGTTGGGATCGCGTTTCGAGACAGGAGTCACGGTCGGATCGTGGGGTTGGTTGACGGGTCGGGAAGTCGAGATCGGTGTCGGGTCGGGAGTCGAAGTTGGTCCGGGGTTGGGTCCCGGGTCGAGAGTCGGGGTTAGGACTCGGGTTGAGAATCGAGGGTGGGTTTCGGGGTCGAGTGCCAGGGCCAGGAGTCAAGGTCGGGACCTGGGTCTGATGTCGGGGTCGGGTCTCGGGGTCGGGAGTCAGGGTCAGGTGTCGGGGTCGGGAGTCGAGGTCAGGTCTAAGGTCGAGAGTTGGGATCGTGTCTCGGGTTGGGTGTCGAGGTTGGGTCTCGGGTCGAGTTTTGGTTTCGGTGTCAGGTTCTGGTCCCGAGTCGAGAGTCGTGTCAGGTTTTGAATTTTGATCTCGTATCGGGATTCGGGGTCAGTCTTGTTTCTCAGGTCGGGTCCCGAGTCGAGTATCCGGTTTTAGTGGGGAGTCGGGAGTCTGGGTCGCGTGTCGGGTCGGGAGTCGAGGTTGAGTCTCGGGTCGGGTGCGGGGGTCGGATCCCGGGTCAAGATTTGGGGTCGGGTTTCGCGTTGGGAGTCAGGTCTCGGGTCAGGAGTAGCGATTTTGGGTCGGGAGTCGGGGTCGAGTTCGGGTTCTACTCCTTAGTCGGGTGTCTGTGTAGGGGTCGGGTCCCAGGTCGGGTTTCGCGTGGGGTGTCGGGGTCAGGAGTCGGGTGTCTGGGTTGGGTCCCAAGTCGAGTGTCGGGGTTGGGTCTCGGGGTCGAGTCCTAGATCGAGATTCGTGGTCAATCTCGGTTCTCGAGTCGGGTGTTGGGGTATCGGGGTAATGTCCCGAGTCGGGTGTCGGATGTCGGGGTGTAGGGGTTGTGTCCCATGTTGGGTGTCGGGGTCGGGTCAGGTGTTGGTGTCGGTCAGGTCTCAGATCGGGTGTCGGGGTCAGGTCTCGATTCGGGGTGTCGATCGGTAGTTGGGGTCGGATCTTGAGTCGGGGTTGGGAGTCGTGGTCGGGTTTCAATTTGAGAGTCGGGATCCGGTGTCGGGCTCGGGTCCTAAATCTGGTGTTAGGATCGAGTCCCGGTTCGATAGTCTCGATCGGATGTCGTGGTCAGGAGTCGAGGTCGGTGCTCGAGTCAGGAGTAGGGTGTTGGGGTTGGGTTCTGGGTCGAGAGTCGGGGTTGGGTGTCGAGGTCGGGAGTTGGGGTCGGTTCTTGGGTCGAGAGTTGGGGTCGGGGTTGGGTCCCTGTTCGGGTGTCGGGGTCGGATCCCAGATCGGTCGTCGAAGTAGGTTTCCGTGTCAGAAACTATTTTCCTAAAATATATTTTCTACTCTCTAGCCAAATACTAAAAGATATTTTCTAGAAAATATTTTTTCATTCACCAACCAAACACTAGAAAATATTTTCCACTTACCAACCAAACATGAGAAAATAAGTAAGAAACCAACTGGTTTTCCATGAAAACATTTTCTAGGAAAATGACCAAACACACCCAAAGTGTTATCCTTCTTATTTACTTATTTTAAAGGACTCAACTTTCAACAGATAGTGTGCTGGCGAAGCCTCTCTAACTCCAACTGTTTCTTCAGAAGCTTTTGATTCTATATTAGTAATGGTACTCATGAGGAGAAAGAGCGTTATGCAAAGCCCTAGTAGTTCCATTTGAAGAAATTTGAGACTAGTTTAGGAGAAATTGCTTTGTATATTGAATGCTAATCCTGTACAATGCTGCAATTTATAAGAGAAGACATACGCCTTGTGCAAGAGTTCTAATTTAACTAAACAATGACGTAGACGTAGACTTCTACAAGGACTACAAAGATTATAAGCTTAAGTCCTATTCTTATCCTATAACATACAGTTAGTCTCCTACTAGGACTTTTAGCATGACATGATTGTTGCCTTGGTCTTGCTCTTCAACGCCATTGTTCCAGAAATTTGTGCTCTTTAGTTTTGCACAGTTCTTTCACCTAATTTGGAGTTCTAATGAAGGGATATGAATTTGATGTGCGTTTTTGTTCTCCCTCTGAGTTTTAAAGTTTGATTCCCTTATTCCTCTAAATTGTAAATTATAAATTAACATGAAATATAACCACAATAATAATTGTCTCAATAGCTATATATTTTTTTTAAAATTCAATTCTCCAACGCTACTTCTTCACTACTAAAAGTTGGTCAAAAATCGAGGCAAGATAACGGACGCATGTGGTCGATCCAAAATTTTGATAGAAAAACCACACTGTCTGTGATTCACCCAACCTTTCTAATTTTATAATGGTGCACTGTACTGTGGTGATTGATGACCGTGGTCGTTATAGGTGGTCGATAGTGATAGTTGATAATGGTGGACAGCGGTGAACTATCATCTTTATAGAGATTCTCTCTTCTTTTTTTTTGGGTAGAATCTTTTCTTTGAATGAATAAACATGTTAATAAAAATATTATGATTTTGTTGCAGATATTAATTATTCAATCTATTCGAATTCATTAATTAAGTTATCATAAAATTAAAAAATTAAATTGCACTTGTTAATGAATAAGATTCAAATTTAGAAAATTAATAAATTTAAAGACTGAAATTTCAATGAATAAATAAAGACTTCTATTTATTGCAACCAAATGAGACCTTAGACGAGTCAAATTTGGATATGGAGAGTACTGGAGGTCACTCCTTATGCAATTTTTTTAGTATCAACTTTGTAAAAAAATAATAATTAAGAAACATTATAAGAAGATAAATTGAGCTGATAAGATTATAAGAACATGCCATCGGAGAACCATGCATATAAATACACGAGCTTGGTGTACACATATGACACCTGAATCTAACTCAATCCCAAAAACTAGCTTATCAGGGGAGAGCTTGGTGTACACATATGACACCTGAATCTAACTCAATCCCAAAAACTAGCTTATCAGGGGAGATTTGCATAAATACATATAAAAAAACCATCAATTCAGTCCCCAATCAATGTGGGACTTTCACCCCCTCTATCACGTGGTATGCTAAAGTTTCATCATAAAATATGAATTCATCATTGTAAATTATGAAATACAGTTGCCATTGGTCCACAATTTTCCTTGTAATGTGCAAAAATATTGTTGAATAAGGATATGAAAATGCAAAGATATATAAGCATTGGATGCTGTCTTCTAAAGATTGTCCATTGTTTAATGGTTAGTTGCTAAATACTTTAATGATTTCCACCTATTTACTGTTTGCCTTTCTAATTTAAAACTTCATAACTTTTATTAAATTATTACAAGTGACTTATAATTTTAATATATTGCAATTGAATGCTGCGTATAAGTAATTGGCTTGTATCCTTATCTCTTTCCACTGTGGTTGTGCTTTAATTTCTGTTTGAATAGGAATGCCAAATCATTCTCGTCTATAATTGTCTAGATCTACTTTAATTAATAGCAAGATGTAATTTGGATTTATGTGGGGCAAGAGAATTATTTATGTATTATTTTTAAAAATTTTGGTATTTGAGATTTATATGCTAATTACTTTGAATTTACATTGGATAGATTATCACGACCCATGTTACGAGATTGTACGGACACCTATACGACCTTAACTCGACAAGAGGACCCTTACAATCCAAACATTATTGAGCGGGATTTCTTAAAAAACAACATGATTATAATGAACAATTCAATTTAAATACATAATCATGATAACAATCTCAAAAGCCTTTACAAACTTTTAACTTAATGGATTACAATATTTCTAAGGACCTAATCTAGACATATACAAAAGATTCTAATATAGAGTAAGGACAAGAAATAAAAGACACAACTTCTGCCTGAGGAATGAGATATGCAGAAGTTGATGATGGAAACTCGCCACTTCAATTAAGGAACTTCAATCAACTTGCAACATATACCTACACCCCAAATAGTGTGTAGCAAGAGTTACACCACACATATTGGTAAATATAATCGGTTGACTAAGATTAGTTCACGCAACACCATATAGGAATCAACAAAATCAATCATGACAATCTCACATAACCACTTAGCACCAAAGTTCATGCCACTTACTGTGACTTCTTAATAATTCTGAAGATTTCCGATTTGAATTTCTTAGTTCATAAATTAACTCTATCAAGCATACTAAGCATACTGTTTTTATTTGTGATAAGGTCATCAACCGCTCACACAATTATTGATATTTGACATCATCAAGGTTATGCACACCCATTATCATATTTTGCCAGTTTAATTATTATCTTATGTTACTCTCAAGTCGTCTAGTATATATTACAAATTTCTCACCCACAGCCCCATTCAACCCAGAACAAGACATTAAAATACTTACATTTTTCTCAAGATAACACGAAACTGATTAATAATTCGACCAATCAATTAAGAGCATACTCACGTAAATCAAGCTATTTCAACATCACAAGAAATACAACAGTCCACAACATTAGCAGTATCTCATAAATTAGATAAGACAAGTAGATAGGTACCTTAGCTCATAATCAATAGTTAAATCAGCCAGGTAATCACTTAATTTTCAGACACATTCATACCAACAATACAAGGACATATAAGTCATCAAATCAGATATATCAATCATTACAAAATTCTACAAGTATAGAAGTCACATCACAAATACAAATCTTGTCCATACAGATATCGCAACTGAATGGTCCATGTATCTCATCAGTTTCACTTTGTAACACAAAAGAACTCGTAATACTTGCTCATCTATACACACATGCTAAATGATCTTATTTATGTTCGATTAGTCATGACCTACAAGGGACAACCTAGGGTCCATGTACAGTATCAACGTGGTACTCGATCCATAATAATAATAATAATAATAATAATAATAATAATAATAATATATATATATATATATATATATCTTATTGGTGTGGTAACCGCTCCATAATATGTATAACCGCTCGTCCGTAAGCTCATATCGGACTCGAACTACTTAATCGACAGAATAACATGTATAATCTCAACCTTTTTTCCAACATATCTCAGTATTTCCTCATATTCTACTATCTATCAGGATATCACAACAAATACACAAAATATAACAAGTGCACTTTATAATCATACATCATTTAAAGGCAGACTTCAACAAATACAACTTATTCATGCAAGTAATATCTAGACAAACAAATCAAGCAACCACAGGTTATCCCGAAGACCAATCAACTTGCTTATCAATTTAAGACACATACAAGAGATTATTTTAAGTCTAACTTCATATAAATCGTAATCTACCCAATTCCTCTCAATTACTCAAACAACAATCATTTAGTTAAGGATCATAGAATTCGATTTACTGTCACGCCCCGAATTCCAACAAGGCGTGATTGACACCCGAAACCGATAAGGCCCGAGAGAACCAACCTTTGCTCATGTCTGTTCATCTGCATGTCTCTTTACGAATAGAATATTATCTCATGTAACTACTAACATATAAAATGCCAATGGCGGAAATCATGGAAAATATGTACAATATATGAAACTTGGCCGTTAGGGCCATCAAGCCAAAATGATCGTACATATCTTACATTCATATACCCATATACGTCTACAAAAGCCTCTAACAGATGCATCAACAAGGCCAACTTAAATTCGGGACACGTTCTCGCTTTATACTATATTTACAACATCAAAACATCTACATAACTGTGACTCGGAAAGCCCCGAAGCAACTGGAGCTCACCAAAGATCTGCAAATGGTCCACAACCTACAGAGGAGGTCTACTAATGCCTGCACCTGCAACATGTAAGGTAAGTTCCCCAAGAGGGGTCAGTACGAATAATGTACTGAGTATATAAGGCTCATAAGAAATTCATCATACATAATAACAACAACAATGGAATCAATGTAAGAGAAATAGTGAATGTGAATAAACTCTCTTCTGTATGCGGGAACCCATATACATTATGTTCTTTATTTCTCTTGTCTTCATACTTATTCATATTTATTGTTCTACCCATGCTAAGATTTCGTGTCGCCCTTGGGATGTACTGTGATAACCCATGCTAGGATTTTATATCACCCCTGGGATGTATCGGGATCGACCCATGCTAGGCTTTTCTATCGCCCCTGGGATACCACCCGTGTTAATGGGATCGACCCATGCTAGGTATTTTAACCCCTGGGATACCACCCATGATTACTCATTACTTATACATTATTTCTTTCTCTTGTTATTCTTACTTTCATTGCTTAGCGATACCTTGTGACTTGGAACACATACATACATTACTTCATGTCTTTACTCTTGTAAGATTGATACCTTTACTTGTGAGGGATAGATACATTAGCTTGCGCATTACTTCCTTCATTACTTTTGAGAGATTCATATTTTTACTTGCGAGAGATTGATTCATTCACTTATACGAGATTGATTCCTTTGCTTGTGATAGTTTGATACTAAGATAATCCTAATGTTATTAAACTTTTGGAACATGACATGATTGGAACAATGCTATTCAAACTTAACAAGCTCTCTTAGAATTTACAACATCATGACAGCTTAGGAACTTCAGTCAAGAAATAAGAGATAAGTGAATCATCATTTATCTAAGAGTAGGACACATGTGAATAGCAAGATATTTCAATCGTAGTTGGAATTCTATAGAACCCTCATGGAATGTAACACTTTTGGAACCTTAGGATAATGATCCATATTAGCTAATGAACATGAGTCAACCAATGGACATGAGTCATATGATTCACCATTGACCAATGAGTAAGGAACATATGAGTAACACTACTCAACTACCGGATACGGAATACCCTAGAGCATTTCGGAATCGAATGAGTACTATGACAATGTGAACACCATATGTTGCAGAAGGATATAGAAGAGTAACCTTACATACCTTCACTTCCAAGTATGAGTACACAAGTCTATATATGAACACAACAGTCCAGCTCCTTCCTTATGTTTCACTCTACAATACAAGTTCACAGTGGAACTCTCGTTAACAACTATTTATCGTACAAGTGTACAAAACAACAATGAGCTATATGACTCCCGTATAGTGTCATTTCACCCTTTTACAGTACAATCCACTGCATTTTCATACCAACAACACCATAACATTCCACACATTGACCAAAATATCACACATCAATAGCATTTCACATTACACTTACCCTTTATGCTTTCTCATTAGCATTCCGTCACAATTTCTCCTATCAACTTGCCTCATAACAACATATGAACAACAATCCATACTTAATACAGTCCAACATGCCTCCATACGACACTTTAAGTCATTAAAATGGTATCACAAGTTGCTAATTATATCCATAAAGGGTATAGGTGGGTTTTCGGGGGTCAAAGGGGGACAAAAACATGCAAAACGGGTTCTGGAAGGGACCTGCGAAGCCACCTGCGCCCGCAGGTGGCTGACCTGCGTCCGCATGTGCCCTTTGGCAGTAGCCAGGGGCATCTGCGGCGCAGGTGCCTCACCTGCGAGGGCGGATGCCCATTTTGGTCCGAAATGGTCTCTTTTGGGTCTTTTCATGCAATGAATGGTCCATGATCATAACTAAACTTCTTTTAACATATTTTTTATCATCTTATATGCCAAAAATCAGCCATTATCTCACAACACACAATAACATCACCAAAACGACACTTTCCTTACATTACGTCATCAAATCCATAACCAATTTCACAATAAAAATTCCAAACACTACACACATGGATAAAACAAGGTAAGACTATAGTCACATCTCACATGTCAATATTAACATCAAGTTCACTTCCTTCAAGACCACAAGTCTATGTTCAAGTTTACAAGGCAAAACCATCCTCCGATTAGCAAACACAAATTGTTTTACACATAGTGACCTTCTCACACTTCACCAACATAACCAACATGATATAAACCATCTTCCATGCATAAAATATATTAAAACATAATAATATACACTTACCAAGTCTTGCAAGATAATGATCTTGGTCCAAAGGAATGAAGAGTTAGGGTTTGTGTGAGATAAGGAAAAGTTAGAGAAAATTCTAGAAAAGGCATGGGTGGCACAAATGAATAAAAATCTGATTTTCCTCATATATATAGGTCCCTTTAAGTCTCTCTTATCCCATTCTTGACATTAAATGCATGGTTGATTTGGTCAAATGAAAGATTGGATCATTTTGCCCCATTGGGCCAAGTCTTTCTTATAATCTTTGGGCCTTATTTGGCCCAATGGCACAACACTCATGCAAGCCCCAACAATTTAATGAACAATTCATCAAATCTCCCATGTTTAACTAATTCCTTAAATGTACACGTAGTCATATAGGTTCGACAACATACGGGGTGTTACACCTCCTACAAAGGTCTAATCTCATGTACTAGACCCAATATCAATTATTTCATCACTAACATTACAAAATACATACTTTGTACTCTCGACACTTTGAGTAACCATTGTTCAACGTCGTCATGTAGGGTTTAGTAGGTACGGGGTGTTACATTTACTCAGTGTAACGACCCATCATTACTATTGGTATCACATTCATAAACACCACTTTATTAACCATTTATCAGACTAGTTGTCAACATTCAACGTATAATACCTATTCTAGTTTATTCACATTTTTTGTAACATATTACACCTTAACATTTAGCCAAGTTTTTCTTAGAATATCTATGTTATGACATTGTTTTTCCCTTCATGCTCAACCACAAGAACAATTTTACAACAAAGCGAATACACCATCAAGAACACACACAGTTGATTTATTAATTTCATAATTTCCATCAACCCATAGTATTGTTAGTTCGGGTTTTATAGATGCATTAACATATCATCTTCCACCACTACTCACATTATCCTCATTTCAGATCAAACGCATCATTAAAGTCATACACAAATATATTACACATCACGAGATTCATACAACAACATATTATCGTACGTTTTAGTTCTTATAACATTCTTATCTATCCAAACACCATGTCTGAAGGCTAAATCATGCTTCTCCCGTCAATTCTATACAGTGTATATGATTTGCTAATCAAAGTCTACTTTTCATTAAACCATAACCTACCTCGACGCTAAGTTGCTATTTTGGGATGCATAAAATCTTGCTCTTTATCCTCCATCCAAAGTTGTTGATGGAGAATCCACGAGAAAGATGATGAAACTGACATTTCCTTGAGAGCTTTTCCTTTTCGTTCTTGGTGTTCTATCTTAGGAATAATTCTAGGGCAATTTTTAGAAGCAAAACCCCCTTTTGAATGAGAGGTAGAATTTAAATATCACTTAAATTCAGGATTCTGATTCGTGTCACTCACTGTAGCGGTCAAAATCTCGCTGCAGCGGGTTCGCTGTAGTGGGAGAAGGACAACTGGAGCTGACCTTGTCAGATCGGGCCCACTTCTTTAGTCTATTCCTTCAACAATCATTAAATTCAATAAATGATTAACCCTGGCTCAATTTCTTACCAATAAAAATTTTAAATTCTTGCATTTTTATCACAAATATTTCAACATGATGGGACAGGTCATTATATAGATCAAATAATTAAGTGAAGTATATTCTCTACTAAAAATTTGTTTTAAGAATTCAAACTCAAAATCTTTAATTAATGATCAAAAAAAATCTCAACTATTCCATAACGAAAATGGAGTAATATATGGGGGATACACAATATAATATGTGGGTTTACATAAATTTAATATTTTTTGATAAAATTATATATACCCCTTTGTTCTAATTTATATGATGTAGTTTGTCTGGACACAAAATTTAAGAAATATAGAAAGATTTTTATAGGGTTTAAAATAAGTCATATGCGTTTGTGCAATTATAAATCAACTCATTGAAATCATCATTTTAAAGTTAAATTGTTATCAAGTATAGTGTTAAATGAGTGTTGGGCACATACGAAATAAATAAAGAAAAGAATGAAAATGAGTGGAAGCCTTTTGTTTTTCCTTTCCTTCGTTTCCCTACAAATATAAAGTAGAGTTGGAGGTGAAAATATAAATCAGTGTTGGTATTTGCTATTTAATAAACGATGAACGGTATTATTTCAATTGTCTTTTTCTAATGTACGTACACATTAAAGGTAAGCTCTATTATATTAGTGAAAAGTACTTCTTTTAGGGGACTAGGGATAATGTCTTATCTTTTTCTAAATAATTAATCATCCGGTTATAGATTATGCTAGACTGAGCTAATTCTTACATATATACTTCTTACTTACATAATTAGGCCCCGAAATTCAAAGGCCTTAAAAGTTTTAAATTGAAAATTTTACGATTTTATTTTCTCTTCAATAATATTGAATATAGTAAAAAAAAAAGAGTACAAAATCTATATTAAAAAATTTAAAAAAGAAAAACTATCACTTTTTAACAGAAATATTTTGGAACTTTGAACTAAATATTACTCAAATTTTTATTTAATAAAAAATATTCTTACAATTACATCCAAGGTGATGTATTGAAAACACATAGTTAATATCTTATTAACTTGAATTAATCTTGTTATAAATAATAACACTACTATGTGAAATAAAATACTAAACTGAAAACAACAACTATGAAAAAAAAGCCACACTAATTTTTTCTTTTATATATGTGTATATTCTTAAGGCCTCATATTAAAATTTGGCTTTAGACAACTAATTTTATTGAGGTGCCTTTGAAAAGAACCAGCAAAAAACAGTTTTGAAGGAAACCATTGATTTTGTGCTACAAGTACAAAGAAATCAGAAGAAAAACAATGAACAACGGAGGAGATTTGAATTGAAAAACGATGAAAAAAATGAAAAAATAAAACACGATCACTTGTGATTTTGAGCCTCCTTGTGCTCTTCGAGTTCTTTTACGGATTCAAACACACTGTTGCGATTAGAATATTTGTTTGTACATTTCTTGTGAACCGAGTGATTATGCCTATACAGACCTCCTCCTTCAAAGTCCAAATCGGATTTGCAACTGTAGCAATATGTTTTGGTTTGATTTCAGGCTTCTTGATGGCGAAATTTCCCTTTTTCCATCGGACAAGAAATTATGTTGAACTAAAAATGTCTAAGTGAAGGAGGTGAAGTTATAGTGAAAGAGTTTTTTTTTTTTTTTTTTTCCTTTTGACTGTTATTACAGGGTATCAAAATTTCTTGCAAGTTTATAGAATTGCACGACTAAATCTATAGTTATAAGAATTATAGAATGATCAATTTGATTTGAATAATAAACTGAATATATAGTTTATGTAGGAGTATTTTTTTTACTTATGATGGACGATGAATGACATTATCACAACATTTCTTAACGTAATCTCACTAGCGAACAGAGAAGTTAATTTCAAATGATTTTTAGCTCAAAAAAATGTGTTTCCTTAAGCCGACAGGGGACAAAAATTTAAAATTCAATGACTTAAATTATATAATGAAGGTTATATAAATCTTTATAAAGTATATCATAATTGTTTTAAACACCTATTTTTTTGTTATTTGATTTTTCATTCATTATTAGATATCAATATTGAGCCCCAATGAAATTTAGATTCATGATGGGCGTTTGAAAATGCACACAGATTTCTTATAAACAATTTTTTTTATAAAAAAAAAAAAAAAAAAAAGGAAGAAGAAAACAATCTCACAAATTTTTGGGCATCACAATAAATCATCTTCGTTAGAACTTGTTTTTCCATTCACAAAATAAAAATTGTTTCTTCTAGACTAAATCTCTGCCAATTCAAAATCAAACATTTAAATAAGTTATTTTACTAGGGGAAGATACTATAAATCATAAAATAGAATTTCCAACATTTAGATATATGTATGGGATAAAAATATCTTGGGACAAGTTTGGGCCGATTAAGCCAAGTTGGGTCGGGTACGAGTAGAGTCGGCCCGTAACATCATCATTCCGGGCAACGCCAACTCGATGAGGCATATATTCGGACAAGGAAAAGGCGCTCAGGACCTACTAGGGATGGTGACTACATGCAGAGGACCGACAAAGAGGGAAATGTGTCTGGCCATATAGGTGCCTGGGCAACTCTCAGCTATACCGCATCAGACGCGCAACACTGTGCTGGCATCCTCCCAATGGCTCTAGGACAAGTGGCTAAAGTCCATTGGATGGGTACTATGGGCTCACAAAATAATATTTTCCTATTGGACGAAAGACAACCTTTGTACCCTATAAATAGATACCCCCCTCTCCCATTGTAAAGTATCAGATTTTGTTCACCCTTACTCCTTAAGTAATAGAATATCTTAGCTTGTTCCTTAAGCATTAGCATTCTCTTCCTTAGTTGTTCTACTTATTTTGCTGTAACCACTCGAGCTCGGTCACTCTCGACCCCCGATTAATTAATATGAAATAACACTCGGCTACGCTATAAGATTCGTTCCTAATCACTACTTGTTTGGTTTATTTACTCTTTCGTTTATATTATTTATTTCCTTTACAAACTTTCACTACTAATCTGAAGCTAAGACCGCAACGCATGCGCTTAACTCACGAACAAATTCAACTGTACCAAAAAAAATAGTAAACAATATTAAATAAAAAGTATTTGAAAATTACGTTGCCATAAAATATCAAAGAAATATAAGCCGAATATTTTGTTGGGATAATTTCAAATACTTCCCCTCAAGTTTAGCCTTATAACACTAACTTCCCTTGTGATTTCAGATATTGCGTTTATCTCCCTTATTTTCAATTTTGTAACCAAACTTGTTTTAATGTTAATAGATCTTGATTGGACTCGATGTTGTAAAACTATGAAAAAACTCATTTTATATCAAAAGTCAAAATTATTAAATTGAAGTGATTCGATTCGGTCCCAAAATTTCGGAAGATGGAATATTTTCTTATCAAAATTGAGAAATTTAAATAACATCTTTTCTTTTAATCATGGTTAATTAGTAGTATATATTTTTGGCGGAATGAATTGGGATACTCTTGTACTTATACAAGTTTATCATTCCAATTACTTATACTCACGAGGTTTCACTCTTGTACTTATACAAGTTTATCATTCCAATTACTTATACTCACGAGGTTTCATCCAGAAACCTAAATGCATTCAAAAAGGATATTTTAAACACGTCGAAGAGGCTTAAATACTTTTTTAAAAGATATGTTCAGAGGTCTGAATGAAACCTCATGGAGTATAGGGACCGAGATAACAATCCGAAACAAGTACAGGATTTCCCAAACTATCCCATCTACTTTTTTTTTTTTTTCCTTTTTGTTAAGAAAACTAATTAATTTAGACCTTTGACATTAAGGTATCATAGATTCCCACATCTAAATAAAAATTTGAACAAATGAAGAGGGACTCAATCCATATTTTTTTCTTCTTGTTTTGACAGAATGGAATATGCCTCCCACATAAGGGTGTCAACCGGGCCGGGCCGGGTCAACCCGGCTCCGGTTCGGTATTTTTTACCGGGCCTGGGCCGGGTCCGGTCCGGTCTTCACTCTAACTGGGCCTGGCTGGCCCCAACAGTAATTAAAGCCCAAACGGCCCAGCACCGGCCCATTAGTGCATTTTACATGGGCCGGGTCCTGATTAAAATTTTTTTTTGAACTTTGATTGTTTTTTAATATAATACTACTTAGAATACGACTTTAAAGAACATACATATATATGTACATTCAATATATATTACTTTAAAGAACATACAGTCATACACATGTATTTACATTCAATATATACTATTTTAAAGAATATACATACATATATATACTATTTTAAAGAATATACATACATATATATACTATTTTAAAGAATATACATACATATATATATACTATTTTAAAGAATATACATACATATATACATTCAATATATACTACTTTAAAGAATATACATACATATATAAATTCAATATATACTACTTTAAAGAACATACGCATGTATTTACATTCAATATATACCATTTTAAAGAATATACATACATATATATACTATTTTAAAGAATATACATACATATATACATTCAATATATACTACTTTAAAGAACATACACATGTATTTACATTCAATATATACTATTTTAAAGAATATACATACATATATATACTATTTTAAAGAATATACATATGTATGTACATTCAATATATACTACTTTAAAGAACATACATATGTATGTACATTCAATATATACTATTTTAAAGAATATACATACATATATATACTATTTTAAAGAATATACATACATATATACATTCAATATATACTATTTTAAAGAATATACATACATATATACATTCAATATATACTACTTTAAAGAACATACATATGTATGTACATTCAATATATACTACTTTAAAGAATATACATACATATATACATTCAATATATACTACTTTAAAGAACATACACATGTATTTACATTCAATATATACTACTTTAAAGAACATACACACATATTTACATTCAATATAAACTATTTTAAAGAATATACATACATATATATAATATTCAACAACATATACTTTTATATTAAAAGTATTGAATTCATACAAGATATTCAATTTAAATTTTAAATGGAAAAAATATATAAAGAGTAAATGAATTTAATATTTGATTGATTGCAAAATGTTTGAAAACTTACAAGTTATAAGGTTGCAATTACATTTCACTAATTTCACAAAGTTAAATTGAAAAATGAAAATTCAATTGATTAATTGTAAATTCTACAAATTTTTCATCATTTTTTCCAATTCACGCCTGTTAACATTAATGGGAATGGGCTGTGGATTGTCAAAATCAATGGCACTAAAGCCATGCATTGGACTTGATTGTGCTGAATTCTCTCTTGAAGTCATTATTTCTTCAAGATCTTCTTCGTCTTCTGGCTGCACGAACATTCCTTGATTTCTTCGTTCTGCTCTAATCCAGTCTCTAAGGCAAACTAAAACATTCATGGCATTGCCTCCCAATGTGTGTCGGTTGTCTCCAATCTGCTGCCGTCCTTGACTAAAAGCGCTCTCTGATGCAACGGTTGACATTGGAACTTTCAGTATATCTCTAGCTAACATTGAAAGTACAGGATATTGTCTTTCATTATTCTTTCACCATTCCAGCGTGTTGATTCTACCTCTAGGATCCTCTGTAGGCTGCATAAGATAATACTTAAGCTCTTCCCGACTTACGGTTCTATGCGATGAAGGCTGCAATCTATTCCAAACAGATAGATCAGAAACACAATAAGCAGGCATATTATGTGCCTGTCTTTTAGAAGATGATGGTTCCTCAGAAGGATGGGGAGCGGGGGTCGGTGTAATGTGTGATGGTAAAGCATTGTCAAGTAAATCAGCATAATGATTGTATAATGTGCTCATGTAACTACTCGCATCAGACATAGCCGTAAACAAAGAAGGTTCTTCATTAGCTTTTACTCCTAAAGCAGAATAAATAAGAGAAGTAAATTCGGACATAGTATTATATTTCATACATGGATTTATTACACCAACTAAGAAAATAGGGGAAAGCGGAAAAAAATATTTTTAAAATTTATCAATCATTGCCTCAACAGCATATTTGTAACCTGATTTAGACTTATACTTGTTAAGCAATAAAGAAATGTCGGCTAAATAAGCTAAAATATTACAAACAGTAGGATAATAATCTCCAGAAAATTCAACCGTAGCTAGATAAAATTTTTGCAAAAAATTAACAATATCATCAATTTCAGCTCAGTTTGAATTTATAACATACAATCGGGAAAATCACTAGCAAATTGGTTAAAAGTCATAGTAATAGGAACTTTATAAATATTGCAAGTATTTAAGAAATCATACGTAGAATTCCATCTAACATCTATTTCTTCAGGCATTAATCTCGGTCTAAGTCCATTTTCCTGACATTTTCTTTTAATTTAGGTAAGTCTAATTTTTCTATTATTTCTTTGAATAAAGCCAACTGCAAGTCTAACTTTTTCAATAGCAGGCTCAAAAAAAGCAAGACCATCTTTTACAATTAAATTATATATATGGCAAGCACACTTAACATGAAATATTTCGGGTAACAGTGGAGAAAGTTTAGTTTTTAACAACTCAATAGCAGCGTTGTTGTTAGATGCATTATCAAAAGATATACATAAAACTTTACGGTCAATACCATAATATCTTGCAACTTTTGTAATAGATTCAGAAATAAATTTTCCAGTGTGTCTACGGTCTTCATCATACAAAAATGCTAAAATACGTTTTTGCATAACAAAATTACTATCTACCCAATGACAAGTAATTGTTAAATAATCATTTTTATTAATAGCACGACCAAGATCAGAAGTTAAAGCAACTCTACATGAAAGATTTTTTAATAATGCAGATAAATAGTAAACATATTGTGCATGGAGTCTAAAAATGTCGGACCGACAAGTACTTCTAGGAATACCCTCAAACATAGGATTATAAATTGCCTGAATATAATGAATAAAAGCATCAGAAGAAGCAAAAGAGAAAGGCAAACAACCCACAACTATCATTTTGGCTATTTCTTCACGATCCTTCATTTTATTATAATTCTTAACTAATAGACCGGTTTTTGGGTTCAATCTAGTTTGACTTGGGCCCCCAACTGTCCCACCACCAGTTACCTGAGCTAACTCTATTGGGTGGATCTCCTTCAAATGTCTCGACAACTGACCCGTAACTCCTTTATTACCCCCGGTCTTATGCTCGTATTTTTTCTGACAAAGATCGCATTCAACCTGAGTGGTTCCTTCTATTCGGGTAAAAAAATTCCACACAACACTAGTTTTTTTACGAGATCTTACAGGGGGCCGGGGAGGAAGATTAACTGATTCAGATTGAACATTAACATTACCAGATTCGGGTGTAACATCAACATCATCATCATTTTCATCTAAATCAACAGAGTCTACTTCATTCTCTTCTTCTATACCATAATTTTCTTGAGCCTCAAAATAATTCATATCGTGAGCACCTACACGTATTTCATTCTCAAATGGTTCGCTAATTGGTACCGGAGGCACACGAGTATATCGAGCATTTGAACTACCTCTACCGGAACCAATTTGTTTCTTACTACCACTACCACTACCACTTCCGGGACAAAAATTTCTAACACTTTTACCGACTTTTCTTAATTTATCCATATTACCAATTAAACTAACAATTATTCAAAAAACACAAAAAAAATCCAAATAAATATTCAACAAATAATACACTAATTAAAAATTAAAAGTAAGAGATGGAACGATAATACCAAATTTTTGAAGTACTCGAAAGTTGGTCAATTGAGTACTTTTGGAAACTTCAACGTGGTATTTGTAATTGCAAAATAATAAAATATATAGAACACTTTATGAGATAATTTTAGCAAATTTGAGAGAGAATAAGAGAATGAGAATTGAGATTGTAGGAAATATTTTTTGAAATGACATGTATTTATAAGAAAAAAAAATTTTGAATTTTTTTTTTTTTAAAAAAAATTTAAAGCCTAAAAAGGTTGTTTGGCCGTTGGGCCAACGACATTATAGCCGTTGGGCCTCAAAGGACCAAAACAGCCTATGCAGGTTGGGGCCCAACGGCCCAGTAATTTTTTTAAAAAAATAAAAAATAAAAAAAAATAACCGCGCCGGGCCGGTGCACCGATGAACCCGATCCGGTTTTCTAACTGGGCCGGTCCACCGATTTCAATACCGTGTCCGGCCCAGCCTCCTAAAAATCCACCAGACCCACCACTTATACCGGGTCCGGTCCGGTCCGGTGGCTTAGTGAGCCGGGCTAAGTGGGCCGGTACCGGGTCAACCCGGCCCACTTGACACCCTTACTCCCACATTCCTTTTCTTTCTTCCTCTGACGAAATGATCTGGCAGCCATATGTAGCATAGTCATCGTTCATCATTCCGTGGATTCCCAACATGGCAACTTGTATACTTAAACAAATGAATAAATAAACGATTTATGATTTCGTCTTGCCCATTCGCAAATAAAATAATTGTTCGGTCATAAATCAATGCAAGAATATTATTCTTAATTAGAGATTTTGAGTTGAACCCTAACGCAAAATCGTCTAGGAAGAAACATTTTATCCTACAAAGTTAGTCCAGCTCCAAAATGAGTACCGAATGGCTCCAAAAGAGAAAGTAAATTAAATAAGCTTTGCATCACTATAAATCAATATGCTACGTCTCCAAATTCTACTCACTCCATTATTCTCAACTTTCATCAATAACCGTAACAATGGTTAGCAAAATAAATTTTCTATCTTTGTTTCTTTCTTTGCTCTTCTTGTTCTCATCCTCCACAGCTAAAACACCTCCGAGACCTCGAGCTTTTCTTCTTTCAGTAACCAAAGATGCAGCCACTAAACAATACCTCACTGCCCTCCCTCAAAGAACACCCCGTGTCCCAATCAAACTTACTATCGACCTTGGCCAACGATTTTTATGGGTTGATTGTGAAAAAGGTTATGTTAGCTCATCTTATAAACCTGTCCCTTGTGGTTCCGTAACTTGTAAACGTTCATTATCTGGAAGTTGTGTTGAAACATGTTTAGCTCCTCCCTCACCAGGGTGCAATAATAACACTTGTTCACATAGTCCTTATAACCCCTTTATTCGTACTAGCACTACTGGTGAACTTGCTCAAGATGTCATTTCAATTCAATCCACTGATGGCTCAAATCCTGGAAAATTCTTCTCATCAAATGGAGTAGTTTTTGACTGTGCTCCTAGTTTTCTTCTTGAGAAACTAGCAAATAATGTTAAAGGGATTCTTGGACTTGGGAATGGTTATGTAGGATTTCCTACTCAATTGGCTAACGCTTTCCGTGCACCTCGAAAATTTGCCATATGCTTGACCTCATCTACAACTTCTCGTGGTGTTGTCTTCTTTGGTGATAGTCCTTATGTTTTTCTTCCTGGAATGGATGTTTCAAAAAGACTTGTTTACACCCCACTTCTCATAAACCCCGTTAGTACTGCAGGGTCGTATATCCAAGGGGAACCTTCGACGGATTATTTTATTGGAGTGACGTCTATGGAAATAAATGGTAATGTCGTGCCAATAAATACCACGTTGTTGAACATAACCAAAGATGGCAATGGTGGAACCAAAATCAGTACTGTTGATCCGTACACAAAATTAGAGACTTCGATTTACAATGCTTTAACAAAGGCATTTGTTAAGTCACTTGCTAAGGTTCCACGGGTGAAACCCGTGGCTCCTTTTAAAGTGTGCTATAATAGAACGAGCTTGGGAAGTACTCGTGTTGGCCCCGGTGTTCCACCCATTGAATTAGTGTTGGGAAGCAAAAATGCTACTACATCTTGGACTATTTGGGGTGCGAATTCTATGGTGGCCGTGAATAATGAGGTGCTCTGTCTTGGATTTGTTGACGGAGGAGTTGAACCAACAACTTCTATAGTCATCGGAGCACATCAAATTGAAGACAACCTTTTGCAATTTGACATAGCTAACAAAAGGTTGGGTTTTACATCTTCACTCTTATTTGGTCAAACAACATGTGCCAACTTCAATTTTACATCCAAAGCTTGATGGTCTTTAATTTCCAAAAAAACAAGTGGCGCTTTTGGAATATCAGAATAATTGTAATAGTAATTTCTTTTATTTTCGAGAGGATGGACTTGGCCAAGAATAAATGTACTTTGTGTTTTGTTTTGGTTGTTCATTTTCTGACGGCCATAATGGTCTAGTCATTTACCGCAGATTCTATAGATGTGAAAAAGTTGCCGTTTTCCTTTAATTTTGAAAGAGCCAACATAAATGTAGTGGGGTGTATGAGATATATAGTTAATTTGTGTTATAGATAAATAATTGAGAAAAGTACAAGAATAGCCACTCGACTGAAATAATTGACATTAAATTGGCCAAAAATTCTAATTCCTATTTATAGTCTTTTGTCTTGAAATTTCACTACTTTCTCCTGTTTTAGCTACTTTTTTCTCCTTTTTTCCCACTTTTATTACAACTATTTTTTTCTTATAATATATCTAATATTATATTCAAGGAGAGGAATATTAAACCAACATGAGATTCAGCCAACTGGCAATTAGCTTACGTGTGAAATTAGTAAACAAAATACATATTTAAAAATTACAAACAAAAAAAGGAATAGAGAAACAAATTAAATCATTTCCCATGCTTATCGGCAGATCTCAAGAACTTCCCTTCCACTACCGAAATCAACTACATGTTCAATCTTATATCTACTACAAACAATCCTGGCCACTGATCATCCCCATCACAAATTTAGCTTCATCATCACACAGACACATATATTCTATACACATCCTATACAATCGTAATACACACATTTTTATCCAACAATGATACAATTTTTATAAACATTATATACGTATTCTATACAACAATGATACATTTTTTATACAAATTCTATACAAATGCATATTATATACAATAATTATACAGTTTATGTACACGTACTATACAACCTAGAATTATAATAATTATTCAGATACATATTTTATACAAACCATTATATAGTTTCTATACACATCCTATACATATACATATTCTATACAACGATACAATTGCTATACACATCATATACATATACATATTCTATACAACAATTATACAATTTTTATACATTCTATACAACAACGATACAATGTCTATACACATCATATATATACACATATTTTATACAATAATTATACAGTTTCTATACACATACTATACAGTTTCTATATAAATCTTATACAGATACATATTTTATATAACAACTATACAGTTTCTATACACATTCTATACATATTCTATACAGTTTCTAAAAATAGTCAGTTAGTGGAATTAAAATAGAAGAGTGGCTACCCCATGACATTACTTCATCAATGGTCATTTTAGTGGAATTTCTTTGTCCTAATAGATATGGGGTGTCCTTTTCCGTAAATAATTAGCCTCCTAAAATGGACCATTTGAGCATCTTAACTATACTAAGTGTGTCATATAGACACAAATTTGTCCAAATATTTTACTAACATAGCCCTTTCAAGGAAAAATTACATGATGTAGAAAATATCCATACATAATTATCTGTTGTAGCTAAGGTTTGAAATAATTACAATTCACAGCTAAGGTTTAAATTAATAGCAAATGTATATATATTTGATGCCTTATGTATTTCTGATATGTATTTGATATGTCTTATGTCATATGTAGGGGTGTTCATGGTTTGGTTAAAAACCAAACCAAACTGCGAACCAAACCAAACCAATTAAAAAAATCGATATTTGGTTAGGTTTGATTTTAAATTTTAAAATCCGATACTTATTTGATTTGGTTTTGGTTTTACTCTAAAATAACCGACAAAATAACCAAACTGAATCGATAAGATTCTAAATAATTTTTGCACTTTGAATGACAAATGATACTAATTGTGTAAATAATATCTTGTTGTATATGAGAATTTACATTTGAGTTTCATTAGACTATAGATAATCACTAGGTTTGAACATTCTTTTTGGTCCCTATTGAGCAAGAAATTTATGTGTTCAATTTTTTGGGGGGTTTATCATATCATTCTCTTATATATAGTTTTTAAATATATTTTTTTAGAAGCGTTCATATGGTGTTGTTCGTGGCTTTGCCTAAGTATAACACTCGTTTGACATCTTAGTGCCAAGGTTGAGGCACAACACTCGGTTGACATCTCATATGTTGGATTGGATTTATTTTTAAAATTTCAACTTTTATCATTAGCCAAAGTTATAAACCAAAAAAATCGAACCAAACCGAACTAAACCAGCAAGAACCAAACCGACGATTATTTTTTTGTTTGGTTTGGTTTGGTTTTAGAAATTTAAAAACCGACTAAGTTGGTTTGGTTATGATTTTGACCAATAACCGACCCGTGAACACCCCTAGTCATATTTATTGTATATTTCATGTCTATATGTATTTCATATATTTTCAGTTATATAGTTAAACTGTTTTCATAGTTCTATTCAATGGTCATGTGTATATGTATTTAATGTCATGTATATTTGTATATGTATTTACAAGATGTGTTTGTATTTGTATCAGTCGTATTTGTATTTGTATTCTTAACAAAATTTTGAGAGCCAAATACATTTTCTACTGAACTGTAGCTAAATTTTGTAATTAGACAAACATTAGCTATGATTGCTGATTTTTTACTTAAATGTTAGTTGTTTCTGAAAGTTCGCCTATTTCAAAGCCCCAACCCCCAAGCAACCTCTCATCAGTCCACACTTTAACTTTGGTTCAGCCCAAAACATCCGCAACCCAACTGATTATTATTCGAAAAAATAACATAAACATACACCTTAACTTACCATATTTATACAAATTTCCACCCTTACAAAGTAATTATAAAAATCTCAACTAATTATGTATCTTCGGTGGATGTATCGAGAGCTAATTATGTATCTCGACATACCCAAAATCAGAAAAAAAAATGTATCGGGAGCTAATTATGTATCTTTACAAAGGAAAAAATGTATCTTTGTTGGATGTATTATGTATCTCGACAGACCCAAAATCGAAAAAGATGTATCGGGAGCTAAGTATGTATCTTTAAAAAAGACAAAATGTATCTTCATTGGATGTATCAAAGAGCTAATTATGTATCTCGACAGACCCAAAATCGGAATTTTCAGTAATTATGCAAAATGTCGGAATTTTCTTTAATTAAGCTCCAAATTATCGAAATTTATGTTGTTTTTCCTTATTATTCACCATTCAGTATTAAAGCTGAACTTATTCGTTGAAGCTACATTTAGGGGAGATAAATAAAAAGTCAAAAATAAAATATAAAAAATAATAACTTTATTGATAAATATTTGTGAGTCGAATTTTTCTATTCCTTTAATTCATTCCTCCAAAATATTCCATAATTTGAGTGTTGAAATATATATTTTACTGAATCATGTAAAATTTAGTTTCGTTCTAAATTTACACTATTTAGAAGGCATGCTACAATTATGAACCTGACTTCAGTCTAATTTCTTAGTCATTTGTTTCTTTTCCTCTCTCTGGAGGTGCTCAAAGTTCGAATGCATATACCAAGTTTATTATGAGCTTTATACAGTACGAATTTAGATCAATCAGGACTTCAATGTGGATATATCGAATATCACATGAGAAATTAAAAAAAAAAATTCTAAAGTGTTTTATTAATTATAATCATTAGTGGAGAACTGATGGAATTATTCATTAGTTTAAGGATTCAGACTGCGTCATTACTACTCTTCAGTTTCTTAATTCAGATTTACATATTGGTCTATACTGTATATAATTTACATAAAATAATGTTTTGTCTGTAAAGGGCAACGCGTAAGGGGACAAAAAGTTCAGATAGAACATTAATCTATAATTAGTGAACTCACGACCAAAATGGGCCCTCCATCTATTTAAAATACCAAAGTATGCCATGTATATAGAGTGATGCCAAAATAGGCTAAACTCACATATTTTGTGAGTTTTATCCTTTTTTTTTTAACGGAACAATTGACTACGGTGTTAACTTTACAAAAGGTATAAAACTCAAAAAATATGTGAGTTATTCATTTCTATTTTACAAAGCTCACATAATATTCGAGTTTTCTATTTATATTCTATAAAGCTCAAATAATATGTGAGTTACGTTTTTTTTAATTTTATAAAGCTCAAATAATATGTGAGTTATACACTTTTTTGTGTATGTGAGTAATGCGAAATAAATAACTCACAATTTAAGTGAGTTATCCATTTTAGAAATGACGCTTTGACAGTCTTGCCTCTGTTTGACAGTTTTGTCTATTTTGACAGTCTTTATTAGTCATGTGAAATATAAATATGGTGTCAAAAATTAGTGAAAGACTCATATATTTTAGGAGTTAAATAAATTCACTTTTAAGTAGTACAAGTGTGTAATAGATCGCGATAATAATTTAAGTGTGACATCGACTTTTCGATATAATTTAGGATAAAAACGATATCGTTTCCCTTTTCCCATTCTCCCTTTCTTCTCCTCTATTTCTTTTTATATCTTCTATCTACATCTTCCAAATCCCACACACTTTACCAACCAAAAAAAAAAAAAAAAAACTTTTTCAAAACCCCAAATCAAAAAAAAATAAATGAAAGAACTCATTTCTACCCAAAAACCCAATTCTCAAAATGACCAAATTTTCAAGAATTGGGATTTTCTTTCTTCAGACTTAACAGAAAAAATCCTCTCTTATCTCCCAATTCGTTCTATAATTATTGCTTCCTCGGTATGCAAAAAGTGGAATTCAATAGTAAATTCTTCCTCTTTCACCACCAAAATCTATGCAACAAAAAAATCATGGCTCTTCTGGAATTCAATAGTAACGTCTTCCTCTTTCACCACCAAAATCTATGCAACAAAAAAATCATGGCTTTTTCTATGGTGCCAAAAATATATGAGTCTTTCATTAATTTTTGACACCATATTCATATTTCACATGGCTAATAAAGACTGTCAAAATAGGCAAAACTGTCAAACAGAGGCAAGACTGTCAAAGCATCATGTCTAAAATGGATAACTCACTTAAATTGTGAGTTATTTATTTTACATTACTCACATACACAAAAAAATGGACAACTCATATATTATTTAAGTTTTATAAAATAAAAAAAACGTAACTCACATATTATTTGAGCTTTATAGAATACAAATAGAAAACTCGAATATTATGTGAGCTTTGTAAAAAAGAAATGAATAACTCACATATTTTTTGAGTTTTATACCTTTTGTAAAGTTGACACCGTAGTCAATTGTTCCGTTAAAAAAAAGAGATAAAACTCACAAAATATGTGAATTTAGCCTATTTTAATATCACTCTATATATATGGCATACTTTGGTATTTTAAATAGATGGAGGGCTCATTTTGGTCGTGGGTTCATAATTAGTTAACTGATGCAACTTGCACTTTGGATATAGTACAACTTTTCTTTTCATTTGTAAGTCATGTTTTAATACTCTGTATTATTCGTGCTCTCCTTGATTATTTTTTACAAAATATATTTTTTGTAGCCTTTAATCAACCGATTTTAAATGAGTCTAAAGATTCAAATGAATTCGTTGCTTTAATTTAATAATCTTAGTCTACGTAAAATTATGTATAATTATGTATTCTACGACACATTTCAAAAGAATGCTATCTAAAATCTTTCTATATTACCAAATAATTGAGTTTTTTTTTTTTTTTTTTTGTTGAAATTCTCGAACCAACTCCTTAGCTCTAAAATCATTATATAATTGGACAAAGGTCCAAATTAGCCTTTGAACTATGCAAGATGATTCAGATTTGACCTTCTATAAATATTTGGGGTCAAATCTATCAATATGGTTATAAAAATAGGCTAGCTAGATTTCCCTTGTTGACTAGTGATTGATTATTGAGATTAATAAGTATTCATTAACGTATAGTTCAAAGACAAATCTAAACCATTTCGTATGGTTAAAGAGAAATTTGAACCACTCTATAACCTAGGAAAATTTTTACTGTTAGATTCGACCCACCTTATCATAAACAAAGTGAAAATCATATGCTAACCCATCCAGTCTCTACACCAAGCCATGCTAACTTTTTCTTTTTTTCAGTAAGCCATGGTAACTCATATTATGCCATTTCCTCACTTAAAATTTGTAGTCTACATGCTTTATCATGGTATATCTGATTTCTGGATTCAAAAAATACATTCTTCCCATTAATGTATTTTGTTTAGTTATCAGCTAAATTTGTGTACTGTCTTACCGACATCAAATTTAAGAGGTTGTCTATTTGGCGTCTTAGATGAATATTTACTCAACTATTTAGACTTTTGGCAATTGACGCCATTGCTACTAAATTCAACAACCTAACAAGTCGAATACATTTATTCTTGATCAACCCCATCATTCGAAAAATAAAAGAAACACTTATTTGAATCTAAAATTACAAAAGCACAACTTTTTTTTTAAAAAAATATTACCATCAAGCTTTGGATGTAAAGTTGAAGTTGGCACATGATGTTTGACCAAACATGAGCGAAGAAGTAAAACCCAACCTTTTGTTAGCTATGTCAAATTGCAAAAGGTTGTCCTCAATTTGATGTCCTCCAATGACTATAGAAGTTGTGGGTTCAAAATCAACTCCTCCATCCACAAATCCAAGACAGAGCACCTCATTATTCACGGCCACCATAGAGTTCACACCCCAAATAGTCCAAGATGTAGAAGCATTTTTGCTTCCCAACACTAATTCAATTGGTGGAACACCGGGGCCAACACGAGTACTTCCCAAGCTCGTTCTATTATAGCACACTTTAAAAGGAGCCACGGGTTTCACCCTTGGAACCTTAGCAAGTGATTTCACAAATGCCTTTGTAAGAGCATTGTAAATAGAAGTCTCTAATTTAGTGTAAGGTTCAACAGTACTGATTTTTGTTCCGCCTTTGCCATCTTTGGTGATGGTCAACAATGTGGTATTTATTGGAACGACATTACCATTTATTTTGATAGATGTCACTCCAATGAAATAATCAGTCGAAGGTTCACCTTCAAAATACGAACCTGATGTACTAACGGGGTTTTTGAGAAGTGGGGTATAAACAAGTCTTTTTGAGACATCCATCCCAGGAAGAAAAACATAAGGACTATCACCAAAGAAGATAACCCCACGAGAGATTGTGGATGAAGTTAAGCAGATAGCGAATTTTCGGGTTACACGAAAAGCATTAGCCAATTGAGTAGGAAATCCCACAAAACCATTTCCAAGTCCAAGAATCCCCTTAACATTCCTTGCAAGTCCTTCAAGAAGAGAATTAGGAGCACAATCAAAAACTACTCCATTTGCCGATACAAATTTACCTGGATTTGAGCCATCGGTTGATTGGAGTGAGACAATATCTTGAGCAAGTTCACCACCAGTGCTAGTACGAATAAACGGGTTATAGGGAATATGTGAACAAGTGTTATTGTTGCACCCTGGTGAAGGAGGACCTACACATGATTCAACACAGGCACCAGATAATGAACGTTTACAAGTGATGGAACCACAAGGGACAGGTTTATAAGATGAGCTAACGTAACCTTTTTCACAATCAACCCATAAAAATCGTTGACCAAGATCGATAGTAAGTTTGACTGGGACACGGGGTGTTCTTTGAGGGAGGGCAGTGAGGTATTGTTTAGTGGCTGCATCTTTGGTTACTGAAAGAAGAAAAGCTCGAGGTCTCGGAGGTGTTTTGGCTGTGGAGGATGAGAACAAGAGGAACAAAGAAAGAAACAAAGATAGACAATTTATTTTAGTAACCATTGTTACGTATTGATTAAAGTTGAGAATGATGGAGTGAGTAGAATTTGGAGATTTAGCATCTGGATTTATAGTGATGTTAAGCTTGCTTATTTAATTGATGATGATTTGTGATAGGACATTATTTTATTAGCCAAGGGGCAAGACGAAAGTCGAAAGATAGTACAAGTCTGTATATTGTTGTTTAAGTGTACAAGTTGCATTGTAAGAATTCAAAGATCGATGAACATTGACTATAATTAATAGATATTGCTTGACAGATCATGATTTCGTCCAAACGAAGAAAGAAAAGGAATGGTGGAAGCATTATCCTATTCTGTCAAAAACCATTGGTGCAGAACAGCATTTGATGGAGTTGTATATTCATATTAATTAGTAGTATACAATAGCTTTTCAATTTTTTCCTGTTTATTTAATTATCAGAATATTCAAAGAATACAAGATGCATTTAGTCAATATAAAGAGACACTGATAGAATTAGATTTGGCTCTATGCAGTTAGATAATGGTAAAATGAGCATAATAAAAATTAAAGGCATAAGTTATCAACCCCTCTTAAAATTATCCATATAATTCACTTAGACACCTTAACCCAATCTCATAACTATTAGATACCCCATATTAAAAAACATGTACCTATTAAATACTTCATATAGCAGGACAGAACAAGTGAAATTCACTTAAATTGTTTTCCCTTTCTTTTCAAAATATTCCTGTTTTCCAATCTTGTTTCTTATTTATTTCGTATTTTTGTTTGAAAAAAACTTTCTTCCTTCTTTCAAGAAAGCGGCCTCTGCTACCATAAGTCCATTTTTGTCCACCTTAACATCAGTCCATCCATCAATTTTCAATCCAAAAAACACTACATAAATTATTTTTTGTTCAAAAAAATAAATAAAAGAACGTTAAAAGAAAGAAGAGAAACACTACATCTAAAATGACAGATGTTCCGGTAAACAATCTCTTGCCCGCACATCTAATAATTAGTTGTTGGTAGTGACTAAAGTAGATCTAGACGAACTATATGTTGTTTTTCGGGTGTAGTAAAATCTGTATTTTTTCAATAATAACTTCAATCATATGTTCAAACTAAATAAGAACAATCACATGAAGTTGTAATTTTGTGTTTTGCAACTTTGAACCTCAAAACAGGTTCAACCCAACTTATGAACATCAACTTTAAGTTCAAGAACAACAAAAAAGTTCAACAACTTCAAACACAAGTTCAACAACTATGAACTATTAAAATGAAGTTTCTACTATTTTTCTGGAAAATAGCAAAACCATAAAGATATGAGATGAAGCAGAAATGTAGAATCAAGTCCACCGAATTCACGGTGTGTCCTTGAGGAATTTATTCCCCTCAAGTACACGTGGCCATGAAATCTTTCCTCCCAGGATAAAATGATTCACTTCAGTAGAATAGTGGTACCTCAAATTCTACCGAACAAAGAACTCACTCAATGATTTGATGATCAAATTTGAGTTTTTCAAGAAGAAGAGAGTGTTTTTCTTTCACTAAAAAACATCATCATACCTGAGGAAAAATTTAGGTATTTATAGCCAAAAGGTGGTGCTTCAGAAAGGAAGCAATGGTTCACAAACAATTACACTGTTTCAGTACGTCACGACCACTTGCGCCCACATGTTACATTTCTGCATGAAGCAGAAGCTTCTACGATGACCTGCGCTAGCACCTGCGTCCGCAGGTCTCCAGATGAGCGCACAGGTCACTGCGTCGCCTCCAACCAGTGTGTCTCTTGCCTCGAAGGATCACGTCCCTTCGAGGTGCGTTGTGACATGCGTCCTCACTTGCCATGTGCGTCGACAAATAAAGAATATTTTTGTATCGGATTTTTGGATTAAAATCTCTCAAGTTTCAAATGAATTTTGTCCAAAAAGATAGTCTCTCGATCGATCATTTGACAAATCTAAATCCAAATTCGAAGCCGAGTCGAGCAAGCAACGACGACGACTGCGCGAGGCTTAACTTGTTCTTGTCTCACTATCCACATGAAGGAGTGCTTCCATACTTAAGCACAAGAATGTTTTCTTCTCCTACCAATGTGGGAGAAACACTCTTTATAAAGTGAAACCACAATTCACTTCTTCTCTATTTGGTTTTCTCTATTTTCCATTCACATTTCACTTAGAACCCAATAATCCCCCACATGAATGGGGAATGACTATTTTATTTAAATTTATTCGGACAAGTGTGTGATCAACAAACAAAGACTAATTGCATCTGGATAAGTAGGTTTCCCTTTGAACTTGCATCGGATGCACTCGGTCAATCGGTAGATGTGATATCTTTGAACCGTCAAACTTTAGTGTACACCTAGACAACACAAGTCACACAACCAGTCTTTTACCGTTTATAGTTCTCACGATTTTGTTCGTTTCAGCCATGAATACGACCTGGTTTCATGAGAGCGTAGAGAATAGACCTTTACTATTATCCTCCTTGAAGCGACTTCCACTTCACCCTCACATAGGTGATTTCTAAAAGTTTCAATCCTATAGATCAAACTATTTGGTCAAATCTGTCAAACTTAGAAACCATTAAAAGACTTCCAACCATAAGTCTTATCCTTGTTTCCTGAACATTGTCTTCATCATGAGAATGGGTTGAGTTTATTGACAATGTTGAACCGTTAATCACAACTTTGTTTGATCTCCTTGAACCTAGCTCTTGGGATCTCCAGTCCGCTAGGTAGAGTTACCGCCGTGACGACTTGTCCTAGGCCGTAAACCCATTTCCTTCAATGATATCTCAACTACCTATCTAGACAAGGCCTTTGTAAGTGGATCCGACACATTATCCTTTTACTTTACATAGTCAATCGTAATAATTTCACTAGAGAGAAGTTCTCTAATGATATTATGTCTCTATCATATATGATGAGATTTACCATTATACATCATGCTCTCTGCCCTACCTATTGCAGCTTGGCTATCACAGTGCATGCATACTGGTGCCAAAGGTTTGGGCCAATAAGGAATATCTTCTAAGAAATTCCGGAGCCATTCAGCTTCTTCACCGGCTTTATCTAATGCGATAAATTCAGATTCCATTGTAGAGCGGGTAATACATGTCTGTTTGGATGATTTTCAAGAGACTGCTCCTCTACCTAAAGTAAATGCATATCCACTCATGGATTTTACTTCATTTGATCTGGTGATCCAATTTGCATCACTATATCCTTCAATTACCGCTGGATATTTGTTGTAATGCAAAGCATAGTCTTAAGTATGTTTCAAATATCCTAAAATTCTTTTCATTGCCATCCAATGAGTTTAATTGGGATTACTCGTATACCAACTCAATTTACTAATATCGCATGCTATATGTGGTCGCGTACAATTCATGATGTACATCAAACTTCCCAACACTCTTGGATACTCCAATTGTGAGTCACTTTCACCTTCATTCTTTCGAAGTGCATTGCTCACATCCAATGGAGTCTTGGAAATATTGAAATCCAAATACTTGAACTTGTCAAGTACCTTTTCTATGTAATGAGACTGTGACAATGCCAACCCTTGTGGAGTTCTATGAATTCTTATTCCTAAGACCACATCCACAACTCCAAGGTCTTTCATACCAAACTTGCTCTCAAGCATTCATTTCGTAGCATTTATGTCAGAAATGTCTCTATTTATGATCAACATGTCATCCGTATACAAACAAACAATGACTTTGTGATTTGGAGTGTATTTAATGTAAACACATTTATCACATTCATTTATCATGAATCCGTTTGCCAACATGGTTTGGTCAAACTTTGCATGCCACTGTTTGGGTGCTTGTTTTAGTCCATAAAGTGACTTAACAAGTTTGCACACTTTCTTTTCTTTACTAGGAACCACAAAACCCTCGGGTTGTTCCATGTAAATTTCTTCCTCCAATTCTCCATTTAAGAATGCAGTTTTCACATCCATTTGATGGATTTCAAGACCATATACCGTAGCTAATGCAACCAATATCCGAATGGACGTTATCCGTGTTACTGGCGAGTATGTGTCAAAATAATCAAGGCCTTCTTTTTGTCTAAAGCCTTTCACTACAAGTCTTGCCTTTTATTTGTCAATAGTACTATCAGCTTTCATTTTCCTTTTGAAGATCCATTTATAACCTAAAGGTTTATTTCCTGGAGGATGATCAACCAACTCCCAAGTATGGTTGCTCAAGATTGAATCAATCTCACTATTGACAGCCTCTTTACAAAAGGATGAGTCCGCAGATGACATTGCTTCTTTAAATGTTAGAGGTTCATTTTCAAGAAGAAATGTTACAAAATCTGATCCGAAGAAAGTCGACATTCTTTGTCGCTTACTACGCCTTGGATTCTCTTCATTATGTACATTTTCCCTTGGTTAATCCCTAGGTCGTTTAGAGCCTTCACCCGACAATTCATTTCGAGACTTATACGAATAAATGTGTTAAAAGAACTCAGCATTATCTTATTCAATTATCGTATTATCATGGATATCCGGATGTTCGAATTTATGAATCAAAAATTGACATGCTTTACTATTTGTAGCATATCCGATGAAAACACAGTCCAAAGTCTTTGGTCTATTTTCAACCTTTTAGGTATAGGAACTTGGACTTTGACTAGACACCCCCACACTTTGAAATATTTCAAGTTGGGTTTCTTTTCTTTCCATTTTTCATATGGAATATATTGTGTCTTTCCATGGGCACTCTATTGAGTATGTGATTAGCTGTAAGGATAGCTTCCCCCCACAAGTTTTGCGGTAAACCTGAACTTATTAGTAAGGCATTCATCATTTCCTTCAATGTTCGATTTTTTTCTTTCCGCAAAAAGAAACCTCAACTTTATTCTTTTCAACAGGCATTGCATGAAATTTGAAAAGGCCCTCAAAGAGGTAGCCCTTTCCTACAAACATTTTATTCTTGCTTATCTCAACTTTCTCCAAAACAAATACACATTTAAACCCATTTTTTAAGAATAGTGTTATCGACAATCAATTTTTCCTAATAGTAGGAACATGGAGAACATTGTTGAGAGTCAACACCTTGACGGAAGTCATTGTTAGGAATATCTTCCCACTTCCTTCAACCTTGGCTGTTGCATTATTTCCCATAAAGATCACTTCTTTGGGACCAGCTGTATCATAAGTAGCAAAAGCTTCTTTGTCCGCACAAACATGTCTAGTGGCTCCTGAGTCTAACCACAATTCATTTGGATTTCCAACTAGATTATATTTTGTGATCATTGCACACGGATTTTTAATCTTTCCAGTTGCTTCCAACATGTTTATCTTATTTCTTTTCTTGTTCTTATTCAGAACTTGACAACTTAGAGCTTTGTGGCCAACTTTATTACAGTTGTAGCACTTGCCTTTGAACTTTTTCTTGTTCTGCTCTTTCTCTTGTCTAGAAAATTCTTCCTCTTTATATTATGTGCAACATTATCTTTAACAAGATTTACACACATCATTGCTGATTTCTCATGCAACTTAATGTCCTCTTCTATCTTGAGACGAATCACAAGATCTTCTAAATCAAACACTTGGTTTTCAAACATTCCTTTTTCTGGAATAGGAGGATATCTACTTGTGAACATTTGCATTTCAAGTTTGGCCAGCCAAAAGAACATCATTTGTTGCCATTCTTTGAAGTTCACACCAGAATATTTTTCCAGTTTCTCTATCGTTTTCATTGCTTCAGCAATATCTGAACGACTTAATGACGCAACATTGGTTGCCATTGGGACAACACCAATCAAAATTGAATCAATTCATTGTTCAGTTTCATTCGTCATTTCCTTGTCAAGCTTTGACAAACACTTTAGTATTTCAGAATACTAACTATAAAGACTTTAGTCTTTAAAATCTTGTTTCTAGTTTAACGACGAAGTTTTTATATTCTTCAAATCATCAACCGAATGATCTTTGACTCGTGATGATGTTTTTATATCTTCAAATCACTATCAAGTTCAGACAGAGTAGAAAACCAAACGGTTTTAATCTCCAGAAACCAATACAAAGAGTTCAACGAATCGGTAAAGTTTTTATGTTCTTCGAATCGAATTCACAGTCCAATTTCTCAGCAAAGTTTGTATATTCTTTAAACCGAGGGAGTAAAAATCGAAAGATTTAGTCTCCACAAAATCAGACATTAGACAGATTAACAAGTAATTATAAATTCCTTAAGATTGTTGTGTTCCGGGTGTAGTAAAATCTGTATTTTTTCAATAATAACTTCAATCACATGTGCAAATTAAATAAGAACAATTACATGAAGTTGTAACTTTGTATTTTACAACTTTGAACCTCAAAACAGGTTCAACCCAACTTATGAACATCAACTTTAAGTTCAAGAACAAGTTCAAGAACAACAAAAAAGTTCAACAACTTCAAACACAAGTTCAACAACTATGAACTATCAAAATGAAGTTTCTACTATTTTTCTGGAAAATAGCAAAACCATAAAGATATGAGATGAAGCAAAATGTAGAATCAAGTCCACCGAATTCATGGTGTGTCCTTAGTAAATTTATTCTCCTCAAGTACCCGAGGTTATGGAATCTTTCCTCCCAGGATAAAATGATTTACTTCAATAGAATAGTGGTACCTCAAATTCTACCAAACAACGAACTCACTCAACGATTTGATGATCATACTTGAGTTTTTCAAGAAGAAGAGAGTGTTTTTATTTCACTAAAAAACGTCACCATACCTAAGGAAAAATTTAGGTATTTATAGCCAAAAGGTGGTGCTTCAGAAAGGAAGCAATGGTTCACAAAAAATTACACTGTTTCAGTAAGTCGCGACCACTTGCGCCCGCAGGTTACATTTCTGCAAGAAGTAGAAGCTTCTACGATGACCTGCACTGGCACCTGCGCCCGCAAGTCTCCAGATGAGCGCACAGGTCAATGCGTCGCCACCAACTAGTGTGTCTCTTCCCTCGAAGGATCACGTCCCTTCGAGGTGTGTTGTGACATGTGTCCACACTTTCCATGTGCGTTGACAAATGGAGAATGTTTTCGTATCGAATTTTTTGATTAAAAACTCTCAAGTTTCAAATGAATTTTTTCCAAAAAGATAGTCTCTCGATTGATCATTTTCCAAATCCAAATCCAAATTCGAAGTCAAGCAGAGCGAGCAACGACGACGACTTCGCGAGGATTAACTTGTTCTTACCTCACTATCCACATGAAAGAGTGCTTCCATACTTAAGCACAAGAATATTTTCTTATCCCACCAATGTGGGAGAAACACTCTTTATAAAGTGAAACCACAATTCACTTCTCCTCCATTTTCTTTTCTCCATTTTCCATTCACATTTCACTTAGAACCCAACACTATAGACTACACGCTGACTTTGTAATTGCTATTCAGACAAAAACTAAAGAACAACCAGAATGGAAAGAGATGGGGATGTAAACTAATCAAAGTGCAACAGTAATTGTAAATTTAAATTGAAATTATAATTCACTTGTAATATTTTGATAATTGTTGTGAAATTCTAAGTATTATTAGTAAGGAATAGTACTGTCTTCAAAGGCATTTCATGGCAAGTTCCAAGGTGAGTCTCGGGCATGCCAAAAGTATTCGGGGGCACAAATAAAATGTGTAGATCTATAGAGAATATGTTTTAAAATTTGGGGTGTAAGCCTCAGGCGTAAAATTTTATTTGTAAGGTTTTAAAAGTATTTTTGCTATAAATCTTTTTTATTTTACTATTGGTGTAATGATATTTAGATTTTATGCTATCATTTTTTTCATGTTGTAATGATTTTTCCTAAAACATATAAATAAGTAAAGCAACTCTCACAGAAATGACACTAGCAAAATATTTTTTAGATACTCATGCTTAAAATTGATAGAATAGTGATTCCATATTACTATGTTCCTGATGTTACTTCTTTCATTTTTTGTCATTGCTCTTACACCTTTTATTCTTCTCCTTCTTTGAATTATATAAATAATAATCATTGAAAATATTAGTTGAGGGTGAGATGGACTAGTAGATTTGGAGCTCGATGATGAAATGGATGATGATTTCATTTTAAAGATTATCTCCTCAACAACAATATAACATACTCAGTATATTTCCACACGGTTGGGTTTAGTAGGATAGTCTATGCAGTCTATAGCACTACCTCAGAAATGAGGTAGAGAGGTTGTTTTCGATAGACCCTTGACTCAAGATAAAACACAGTCCAGAAAAAGATGTAAAAGTGGTACAAAATATGATAAAGAGTAACACAACAACAGATAATAATAGAACAATACTACCACAATATAATTGCTAGCGTAGCCTTAGATGATATTTTAGGGTGTTCTAATCTAAGGAAATCTGGTATTAATATGAGAATTAGAGGGGATGTTTGACTTGAATTTTAGATAAATGACGAATTTAGGAAACCATAGCAACTTCCGATGCTTAAAATAGAGTTATACAACTCCTATTATAGAGTTTACTATAGAAGGGTTAGTTCGTGATGTTGTATTTTGAGGAATGTATTGTAAAATAGACATAATTGGAGAGAGGCCCCGAGATTCTGCCTTGGGATCGCTGCAGTGAAAAAGGGAAACATTGTAGTGGTACCGCTGTAGCGGTACCATAGTATTTTTACAGTTTTTAAACTAGAAACATATTTTCATTTCTCACTTTTTAAAAAATGAATCAAAGCTCTGGGGAAGTGATTTATTCTGTAAATTTTCAATAGTTTTCATCTTTGGAGGTAAGTTCCTTACATTCTAAACTTGAATTACTTCTTACAATCATTGAAAATCATTAGAAAACTTGTTCATGATGAAAATTAGGGTTAAGCCCTAATTCATGAACTTAATGCAAATTGGTAGGAATGAGTATAAAATCAGTAGATAATGGTTCTAGGGTGTTAGAAACACTAATTGGAGTAGAATGGTAGTTGTTCATGCTAAATAAAGTAGGGTTCATGAGGTTTAAAGGATAGAAAATCCTAAGATGATGAACTAGGGCAATTTTATGGTGAAAATTATTTATTATTGATCCCTAGTGGTTAAAAAAGGGTGAAATGGTTGTGTACCCTTGTTGTGATAGATGAAGAGAAAGGAACGGCAAGCTTGTGGCCTAGAAGTAAATTTGATCAAGGAATCAAGGTAGGTTACGATTTATTATAGCAATTAGACTTGCTTGACTTTGTGTTTATACGTGAATTGAGTATTTGTGATTGCTTTCGAGCACTACTTGTGATTATTGACTGCATTTACATATTCATACATATTGTTGGTGATGTTTATGATGATGGTGGTGATGATGTTATTGAGATCATGATGTTCATGAGGCTATTATATTGAAATCATGATGTTCATGATGTTGTTGATGATATTGATGATGATGAGTTGATGATTATGATGATGATGTACAAATCATGATGTTCATATTGTGATCCACTTGTTGTTGAGAATGGCTAAGTGTAAACATACTAAATATGAGTCTGTATTCCCTCTAAAGTAAAGTGTTATAATTGTGTTGTTGTCTTGATTATGAGTTGTATGATGATTGTTTTGCATTTATTTAGTTTGCTTATTTGTATGGTGTCGGGTTGAATCGACCTATGATTCCTGCCAGTACTTGTTGATGTACTGATGCTATCTGTGCTCTTCTTTTTGTTGAGTGCAAAGCGTGTTCCGGTGTTTGAGACAAGACCTCATCTTTAGCTAGCAGTTTCAGACTCAGTTTCAAGGGTGAGCACCATGACCAGGCAATCTTTGGATCTTCTTATCATTGTTCATGTCTCTTGTTTTGGGACTAAGACATTTCTTTATTTATTTTCGTCTATTTGGAAAATCATTTAGGTATAGACTTGAATATTCATAGATGTTTTTGTACGGTGACTTCATGTCACGCCCCGAATCCCAACGAGACGTGATTGGTACCCAAAGCCGATAAGGCCCAAGAGAACCAAGTTTTGCTTCTATTCATTCATATGCATGTCATAGGAAACACTACTAGCACATAGGAACATGAAAGGCTAAACTCGAAAATCATAGAACATGTGACGTATATACATATGAGAAACTTGGCCGTTGAGGCCATCAAGTCAAAATGTCATGTACCATCTTACATCCATACACCCACATACATCTACAAAAGCCTCTAACAGATGTATTGACCAAAAATGAACTAAAAGTCGGGACAAGTCCCCGCTCTATACAATATGTACAATGCCAAAACATATGATCTACTGTGACTCGGAGAAGCCCCGAACTAACTGGAGCTCACCAATGATCAGCGAACAACTGGCAACCTACTGTGGCGGCCAACTAGTGCCTGCACCTGCAACATGTAAGGTAAGTTCCCCAAGAGGGGTCAGTCAGAATAAGTACTGAGTATGTAAGGCTCAAATGAAACTGTACAATACATAAATATTTTAATGAACTCAAATGCAAATGAATAATCAATATGAATAAGTAACCATTCTTCATTTTGGAAACCATGTGTATTACTTTCATTGCTTTCTTTGCTTCTTTACTTCAATGCTTACTTGTCATTACATGTGTCACAATGTACCCGGGCCCCGACTGATCAGTGGGTCTTTACATAACATATCGTTATGTTGGGATCGGCTTGAGCTAGGCTTATGCCCCTAGAGCTGCCACCCATAAATCAATGCATCGGGATCGGCTCGAGCTAGGCTTATGCCCCTAGAGCTGCCACCCATAAATCAATGCATCGGGATCGGCTCGAGCTAGGCTTATACCCCTAGAGCTGCCACCCATAAGTCAATATATCAGGTTCAGCTCGAGCTAGGTTTTTCACCCCTAGAGCTGCCCCCTGTCAGGTTCGGCTTGAGCTAGGCTTTCGCCCCCAAAGCTGCCCCCTGATCCAATAATCTCGGGATCGGCTTGAGCTAGGAATTTTTCCCCCAAAGCTTCTACCCGTACTCAATCATTAACCACATATGCATTACTTTGATCTTTACTTTGAGATTGATACAATGATAGTCATAATATCACTTTGAACTTTGAAACATAACATTGGTGGAACCATGGAATATTTGAAACAATAACCAATGAGCAAGAGACATGTAAATAAACATTATTGGAAACATAGCCTTCGTGGAAACATAACACTATTGAAACCATTGGACAATAATCAATGAACAAGATACATGAGTTTAACCACTATTGGAACTTTGGAACACAACCTTATTGGGCTCTTGGAACATTATCCATGAATATGAGACATGAGATTCACAATTGATCAATGAGTAGGAAATATATGATAATGACCATTGATAACCGGATATAGAATACCTTAGCACATTTCGGGATGGGACAAGCGTAATGTCAATGTGAATACTATTTGCCGCAGAAAGATACGGACAGAGTAACCTTACATACCTTGTATTCTCAATACGAATATACAATCCTAGATGTGCATACAATAGTCCCGCTCCTTCTTGATGTGTCACTATACAACACAAATACATAACGGAATTTACATTAACCACCAACTACCTCACAAATGCATATAACATCAATGAGTTACATGTTTGTCTTTAAACATGCCATTTCCCCTTGACAAAACCATTGATGAAATTATTATTCCAAAAATCTCACAATATTCCCAACATTGAACAATACAAGATAATGAATACCTTTCACCACAACACTTCTCCTTTACACTTTCTTATTCACACCACATCACAAATAATCCATCAACTCACCTTAATACGCTTCATAGCACATATCGACCAAAATTCCATAATTTACACTTATATAAAAATAACAAGTTTAATAACAAAATCACACCACACATGTTTATATTTCACCCATACCATGCATTTTCACCAAAACCACAAGTCACTTTTCAAGTTTAATTCCCAAAAATGGCACATCTTGAGCAAAAGCAAAAGTTCACTATTCAACACCTTGCCAACATAACCACCATGATATATATAACCTCTCATGTACATAATATATTAAATCACAAGAATAAACACTTACCAATACTTGTAGGATGATGCTCTTGCCCAAGAAGAGGATTTAGGGTTTGAGAGTTTGAGAGAAATATATTGAAAATATCTCCAAAAAGGCATGTGTGTTTTAAGAAATAAAAATATGATTTGTGGTGGATTTATATAGGCCCTCATGCTCATATCTATCCATCCAATTAGTCAAAAAGGTTGTGTTTACTTGTCAAACACAAGAATGGGTCATTTGACCCTTTTGGGCCTCTTATTTTTAGCTCATTTTGGGCTTTAAATTGGGCCCAATGACATATCTCAACTTAGCCCACCAATTTCATGTATTATTCACCACATATATCATGTTTAAATAATTCCATAATGTCACGACAATATTCTCTTACGAGATTCTCATTCGTCGTCTCAATCGCAAAAATAGAAATTTCAGTCGTCCATGGCTTCCTTGAACATTTTTGATAACTACTTGTGTTTCATGGTTTGATCATGTAGAAGTATGTAGGAGTGTATTGAGGTATTTGAAGCTTTAACAATGCTGAAATAAATCCAAGGAACCAAAAAAAACCATAAAAGAATCGACGTAGCATTGCGTTGGGAAACGGGCACGGAAGGGTACAATCTTTGTGTCTTGTGCCACTGCTGCAAAGCAAGGCAGTGGCGCAAGAAATAACTGCCCTCTGAATCAGGGGCTTGCGCCACACCCCCTGAAACAGGGCAGTGGCGCAAGTTTTCATGTCTTGCTGAATTTCCGCCACTTCTTCAATACTTGCATATCATTCAATACCTTATCAAAACACTACAAAATACTTACTTAGCGATCTTAATCATCAAATAAACATGACTCCAAGTCACCAAATGAGGTTGGAATATGTATGGGGTATTACACAAATTCCCCACGAACTCACAAAACACCTCCTACGAAGGTCTAATCGCATGTACGTGGCCAAATTTCAATTTTCTCGTCATTAACATTACCAAATACATACTTATATCTCTCGAAACCCAAGCAAATATTATTCAACATCATCAATTAGGGTTGGGAAGGTACGGGGTGTTACACTTCAGGTCCCAGAGATGTAACAGATAGAGGTTTCTGCACTCTATTAGTGATTTGACAATTTTGTTGGTTTGACACCATTACCTGTTAATTGAATAAAAACTTTTTAGAACTTGTGAATGATGAAGCTAGTATAAGGTGAATGTGAATGTAACATTTGGTTAATTGAGGGTTTAGTTAAGTATGATTCTCCCGCCATAATAGAGGGTGGATGCCAATCATGACCGTTTGGATCGTGACAGAGATGGTATAAGAGCACTAAGTACGTAGATCTCATATAGAAGAATAAGTCTAGTAAAGTTTTATGGAACGGTATGGAGATGTCTATACTTTTCTTCAAGTGGCTACAGGGATTTAGGAAACAAAATTACTTCCTTTCTTCCTTTCGTGCTATTACTTGATTCCAATTGGTATCTAACTCCTTTATTTTTATTTCACAGATGGTGAACACAGGTTCCTCCCAAGCAGCAGCAGCCGCCCTAGCACAGGCACCAACAATAACACCTGCACCAGCCGTTAATGTGTGAGAGGTAGGGTCAGGAGAGGAGGAAGAGGAGCAACACCTATTAGGGGTGGACCCCAGGCAGCCAGAGAATCGGCTAGGCAAAGGACACTCTCTCCTCCCCCACCACAAGGTGCTCCGGAGTTAGCTCAGGAGGAGGATATAGTGATTGAGGGAGAAGAAGTAGTGATCCCTGAGAATAGAGTGCCTGTACAATATGGGTTAGCCCAAGTACTTATGACTGCAAGACTAATTCAATAAGTATTGGGATACTTAGGCAGTTTGGCTGGCACCGATGTTATTCTTTCTATTCCAGCCTTTCCATCCCCATCCTTATAGCATGTTGTTACTATGGCACCCAGGATGGATGAGCTCTTAGAGACAGGGCTGTTTCCCTGACAGATACTTGGACCGGTGATGGCAGATGATGAGCATGGACCTTTCTGTAAGTTCATGAAAATGAAACCCCCAGTATTTCAGGGTACAGAGTCTGAAAATGCTTTTGAATACTTGTTGGATTGTCACAAACACCTACATAAGATGGGTATTGCTGAAATATATGGTGTGAAGTTTGCTTCTTTTCAACTACAGGCCGAAGACAAGCAATAGAGAAGATCATTCGTTGAGTGCAGGGCTGCTTTACCTCCACTTACTTGGGCACAATTTTAGAATTATCTTTTTTTGAGAAGTATGTTCCCCGTGCTTATCATAATCATAAGAAGGATGAGTTCTTGAAGTTAGAGCAGGGTGACATATCTGTAGAGGCCTACGAGGCCAAATTTCATGCCTTGTCTCGCTATGCACTATAATTGATCACTTCAGAGGAAGAGAGGATTAGGTACTTTGTTAAGGGTTTGAATTCTGGGATTCGGATGGTTACTTTATCTGTGGCTATGTATGGTAAGTCCTTTCATGATATCGTTGAGTTTGCTAAGAAGGATAAGGCACTTGAGAAACAGAGAGAAGTGAAAGTGGAAGAGAAAAGGGCCCGGACCTCAGGCCAGTTCAGCGGTGCTTTTTCGAAGGTCGTGGTTCTTCTCGGCTTTATATTTCAGACACGCCCATGTCTGCAGGGGGACCATTTGGGGTCAGTTATCAGCCTTCATGGACAGGAAGCTATACACGTTCATCCTCTTCAGTTCAGTGGCTGACTTTGGGCATCTGGTTCCATAAGTGTGGGGGTTTGGGCCACATCAGAAGGTATTGTCCTAATTTCTTATCCTTAGGTCAGTTGACTCAGCAACTGACTTCTAGTGCTCTAGCTTTGGTAATTCGTGGTGGTGGAGGATATGGTAGGGGTCTTCCATAAGATGGGCGTGGTGCATAGGCTGCAGGAAAGGGTGGCAACCAAGCCAATCGAGGTGGAGGACAGGTCGGTAGAAATGGTGCTCAGGTTGGTAGAAGTGGCAGTCAAGGTGGTGATAAGGCCCAACTTTATGTTGTTTTAGCTCGCTGAGGTAGAAGCTTCTGATGCTGTGATCACATGTACTTTTCTTGTTTATGATCGTATGGATTCTACTTTCTCCTATGTGTCTGTGTAGTTTACTTTGGGTTGAAATTTGGACTATGAATTGCTTGATACTCTTATGTATGTGTCTATACTAGTTGGGGTGTATGCGTGTGTTGATTAGTAATGGGCTTGTCCTGTTATATTTATGGGGTACAAAACCTTGACAGACTTAGTAATTTTAGACATGGAGGAGTTTGATATCATTTTGGGGATGAGTTGGTTGTCAACATATCATGTCATCCTTGATTATTATGCTAAAACTGTCACTCTAGCGATGCCTGGGATGGAAACTTTAGAGTGGGAGGGTACTGTTAAGCCTACTCCTATGAGAACTGCATAGTCTATTCATGCCCAAAAATTAGTAAAGAAGGGATGTAGGGCGTTTCTAACACATCTTTGGGAAGATTACTTTGTATTCCATCCCATAGCTTCAGTTCCAGTTGTGTGTGATTTCTTAGAAGTCTTTCCTGATGACCTATCGGTATGCCTCCAGACCATGAGGTTAATTTCTACATTGATTTAGAGCCCAGAACTTGACCTATCACTATCCCTCTTTATCGTATGACACCAGCAGAGTTGAGGGAGTTGAAATCTCAATTACAAGAATTGTTAGAAAAAAGTTTTATTCATCCAAGTGTTTCTCCATGGGGTGCTCCGGTCTTGTTTGTGAAAAAAAAGGATGGTAGAATGAGGATATGCATAGACTACTGCCAGTTGAACAAGGTAAACATTCACAACAAATATCCGTTGCCTAGGTTAGATGACCTAGGGAGCGACAGTATTCTAAAAAATTAATTTAAGGTCAGGTTATCATAGTCTCAAGATTAGGACAAAGAATATCCCACAGATTGCTTTTTAAACTCGTTATGGGTATTACGAGTTTCTAGTCATGTCTTTTGGTTTGACCAATACCCAGCTGCTTTTATGAGTCTGATGAATGGGGTCTTTAAGGCATTTTTGGATTCATTCATTATCGTTTTTATTGATGACATACTAGTTTACTCTAAGAGTGAAGAAGAGCATGAAGTTTATTTGCGTACAGTATTGGGGTTGCTTAAGGAGAAGCAACTATATGCTAAATATTCCAAGTGTGAGTTTTGGTGATCTTTATTGCCTTTCTTGGGACACATGGTTTCTAAGGAAGAGGTTATGGCAGACCCGTAGAAGGTTGAAGCTATTATTATCAGTTTGTTAAGGGGTTTACTGCCTGTGCTCTTCTTTTTGTTGAGTGCAAAGCGTGTTTCGGTGTTCGAGATAAGACCTTGCCTTTAGCTAGCAGTTTCAGACTCAGTTTCAAGGGTGAGCACCATGACCGGGCAGCCTTTGGATCTTCTTATCATTGTTTCAGACTCACTTTAAATATTCAATTTTTTTCATACTCAACCTAAACCCTTTAGGCTATAGAGTTTGCCTCCAAACTTCCAACTTATTATTAAATACTCTTTTGCAAGTCTTATCGATCAAAACTACGTCATCTGCAAATAACATACACCAGGCTACTTTACCTTGAATTTGTCGCGTCAATACATCCATCACCAAGGAAAATAAAAATGGGCTAAGCATCGATCCCTAGTGCTACCCCATTAATACTATGGGAAAGTGCGCAGAGTTTCCTCCTGTAGTTGTTACTAGAGTATTGGTTCCATCGTACATGTCCTTGATTGAACTAGTGTACACCATCCATACATCTCTAGCCTTCAAGCACCTCCATTGATCCTCCCTGGGGACTCTATTTTAAGTATTTTCTAGGTTGATGAACACTATGTTTAAGTCCTTTTTCCTCTCCCTATACTGCTCCCCTAGTCTCATTAGTAGATGAATGACTTTTGCAGTTGATCGTCCTGATATGAATTCGAACTAATTCTAAAAAATAGTCACGATCCTCCTCAACCTCTACTCCACCTCCCTCTCCCAAACCTTCATAGTGTGACTTCACAACTTAATACCCCTGTAATTGTTATAATTGTGAATGTCGCCCTCGTTCTTGTACAAGGAAATCATCATACTCCATCTCCAAGCTTTGGACATCATCGCCATCCTAAAAATGAAATTAAACAACTTGGTCAGCCACTTCATACCTTTCCTGCCTGTGCTCTTCCCAAACTCCACAGGAATCTAGTCTGGCCCCGTCACTCTATATATACGTATCCTACAATAGCTAATAAACCTCCTCCACCTCTATACACCAACAATAACCAAAGTCGCGATGCCTCTCTGATAGCTCCAAATCCCCTAACACAATGCTATTGTTCCTCCCTCATCATGCTATAGTATATGGAAGTATGACTGTAACCTCCTCCTAATGAGTACCTTCTCCACTAATATTTTTTCGTACTCATTCTTGATGCACTTCACTCGGTTAAGATACCAAGCCCTCCTCTCCCTAGCCTTGACAAGGTTGTATGACTTCTTATCCCCACATTTATCCTTTAATTCTGTGAATAAGCTTTTGAAAATCGAGGTTTTATCCATCATAACCACTAACTTAGCTTCTTTCCTAGCTATCTTGTACTCCACCTTATTCGTCCGCTTCTCCTCCTCATACTTACTCCTTACCCACTTTGTGTAAGCCCTCTTCTTTGCCTCCACCTTCCTTTTTACTTCTCCATTACATCACAAGTCCCCTCGATGCTTGCCAGATCGGCCTCTCGTGACACCCAACACCTCTTTAGTTGTCTCCCTGATGCAACTGGCAGTCTTATCCAACATACTATCCGTATTTCCTCTACTCTCCCAAATCCCTATAGCCATCAACTATTATCTTCCTATTATCTATATATTTTTTGTGTGTTGTTATCTTTCTCAAATAGGAGTAATAATCTTTTTTTTTCATATTATTGATGATTTATTTAAATCTATTCGTAGAATTATTGAATTGTTTTATTATCTTAATTATTAGTAATAAATTATAAGATTAAAGATACATGAGATATACGCGCGCTCATAGATTCATGGGACTTTCTCGTGTTTTGAAATTACCCACCCCATACTGCATAAAATGTCACGCATCCCCATTTTTTTAAAGAGTAACTTACATAAATCCCACAAGTTTTGAAGTAAATTATCCTCTCTCTCTCTCATAATTTTGACATATTACATAAAATCTCATAAAATATGAAACAGTGATACATATGAAAAAGAAAGATACACCAATTTTGTGATACATTAACAACTAACCCAAAAAATTAAATCTCTTAATATAAGGCAGAAATCAAAGGATCCTTTAATATAAGGCGAAAATAAAGGAATGTATCTTTGTTTGATTAATTTCATTCTATTACTATTTAAAAATAATAAATTTATTAATTTCATAAAAATAAGACAAAAACATGTATATCTTGATTATGTAATTTAATTAATTTTATTTTATTACTCTTTTAAATAATAAATTTATTAATTTGATGTATCTAACAAACTAAAGACTTAGATGCATGTGTATACAATTGCGCACATATACATTCATATGTATCATGAACACGTACTAACCTCCTAGATACATAAGAAATTGATAGATTTTGATGCAAGATGAATACAAAAAAATTCATGTCTCATAAACACATACCAACCTCTTAGGTACATACAGATTTTTCAACTATGATACATGTGCACATAGATACATTCGTATGTATCAAGAATAATACAGTTGCACAAATATATTTATATGTATCATGAACACGTATTAATCTATTAGATACATAAAAAATTGATCGATTTTGATACATGAGCATGCAAATGCATTCATATGTATCATGAACAAAAAATTACATTTTTTTTTGAAGTATAATATATATGCACAGAGATACATTCGTATGTATCATGAACAAATACTAAGCTTCATATTCCAAATGAATTAGTAGACTATGATACATTTGCATGCAGGTACATTCATATGTATTATGAACAAAAAGTTACATTCTTTTTTACTATGATACATGTGCACAGAGATACATTCATATGTATCGTGAACAAAAAACATCAACCTCCATTAATTCTGGCCATCGGTCAAACGCCTCCCACGAACACCAACTGACCCATAATGGTACCGTTAACCACCGTCTTCTCAGAATCTTCGACCTTAAAGCTTTGGTCAATCTTAATTGTGAAACCCAACTTTTCATGAGAGATTCAACTTTGGGGGAGAGATCAAATCTACGTCATCAAAATCTTGAAATCAAATTATGATTTTTCAAACTAAACTTTGGGGGAGAGATCAAATCAAATCACGTCCAATCATGATTTTTCAAACCCAATTTTGGAGGAGAGATCAAATCTACTATTTTAAAAGATTTTTGGTGGAGATCAATGGAACGGAGATGTCAATTTACTAGTAGGTAGTGGTTGGATGTGTTGATGGTGGAATGGAGAAGAAGAGAGTGACAAGAAAGATGGAAGAAGGTCTGGTAGTTCCTGTTGTTTTCTGTCGGGAACAGGGGAGAAGAGGCTATGGAGATTTTTGATAAGAAAATATTTTGAAAGATAAATATGCGTTAAAAGGGCGAGTTTGGTGGAGTGAAGGTTGTATAAGTGGGATATATAATATATCAAGTTCTAAGAAGAGAGAAAACCTAAATTATGGAGTTATATGTAACTATTTTAAAGATGTGGAATAATGAGTATTAATAATAAAGATTTTTTTTTAATCTAAAGTGGCCAAGGGCCTTTTATTTGTAAAACAGAAAATGTACATCAAGGACCCAATCTAACAGGCCCGTAAACTAAAAAAATAAATAAATAATAAAGCAAAAGAAGAAAGAAATGAAATGGGAAATAGGAAAGCTCAACAACAGAGCTTTCTAAAAGAAGGTGAACAGCCACCAAGCTAAGTCAAGCTAACCCAATGCCTCCGTTAATAATCTGTCGATCATCAGAGCACCATGAGACTACAACGATGATAGAAACGCAAGGTAGAGTATCTATTTCTAGCTCATTTAATCTTTTTAGCTTTCTTTAGACTACTTTTCTCAACACCACATCTCTTTTAAGTCTTGGTAGTTATCACTCAAGACATCCCAATCTCTCACTGGATGCTATGATATCTATCCCAAAATGAAGACTTCTTCTACTTAATGAAGACTAATTTGTAGAATAATGGTCCTCAGGTTATATATGAAGTTAATAGAGCTAGATCTAGATTCGATTACCACATATAAAATATTTTCAGATATTTCTAAGTTGTCCTTCAGTGGATTGAGCCCACGAAGGGGTTGATACCACCACTAGAAGGTTAACTTAGCCCTATCTGCAAATTTCTATTTGTGATATATTGTTGAAAATTAATCTCTGATTCTTTGCACTGTTGTACTTGAAGCTTGAACAATTCAAGATATGTGTGCTGCTTCTTATTCTAGTTACATGTTGCTTGTAGTTCTTTTGCTTTAAACTTATATGTTTAGTCTGGTTCCCTTTCCCCGACCCTTAGATTAGGCATTTGGCATGTAGTATTCTTCTAGCTTCATCTGGTAATTTTCTTTCTGTAAAAAAAATGTATAGTACCTATAAAATCAACAAACTTGTTAGTTAAATAATCTGCCGGTTGGTTTTCTTTCCTCAATACATGGGAAACTTTAACTTCTCCTTTCCTTTTTCACTCCATAATACTTTGTACCAACATACTGATAGACCAAGAGCTCTCTCATTTCCTTTCAATCACTTCTGCATAATTAAGGAATCTGTTTCAATTATCAGGGGCAACATATCATGATTCACACATTACTCCATTTCCTCCAAAATAGTTGTAGCTTCAGCTTTGAGACTAGTAGTGTTGTCGGTTCTTCTAGTCCTTGTATATCTAAGTGCACCTCCCCAATCTCTATTGTAAAAGGCTATAGAACTAGGTCCAAGATTACCTTTTGAGGAAGCATCAGTATTGCATTTAAAGGTACCTAGTGGGGTCGATTTCTAATCGACCAATATAAACCAGGTATGTTGCCTCTGTGTCTCCAATTTCCTAATTAACTGAGGCAAGTTATTAGGTATATCTGAAATCCAAGTAAATCTTACCTTAGCTAGAAGGTACAGATTTTGATTAATATCATTTATCACCTTGCTCCTAGAGTCCACCATGCGCTATCTTATTCCTCCTTTTTCATAATTGTCACATTATAATTGCTAGAGCAGCCTAATAGAGTGGTTTAAGTCTAGATGCACAACCAGTCCTCCACCATTATATGATAGCCTGATTCATTTGAACAAAAGTGCCTAGCACTCCTGTTATCCTTACAAAAAGATTCCATATGCTTCTAGCATATTCTCCAGCCAGGAAAAGGTGAGATAAAGTTTTCTGTTGAGGAAAATCACAACACCTATATTTGACACGATGTTAATCCCCATAGTAGCTAGAATATCATCAGTAGCCAGCTTCTTCCTCCAAACCCTTCATAAAAAAATAAAATTTTAAAAGAAAAACCTGTAGTCCATAAATTGTTAAAGAACCAATGTTGCTCAGCCCTTTGCCTGACCAACTCCCAAGTAGATTTAACTGTAAACTTTTCATTACTAGTGCACAACCACCAAGGCTTATCGATAAAAAATTGTTGATTCTTCTCCCTTAGGTAGCTCTGAGGTAATGTGATCTATCAGATAGTTTGGTAGACTTTGTCTGAGAAGATCTTCATTCCATAACCTTCATTCATGAAGTAATTCACCTCTTCAAATCTCTAGTCTCTTTGATTGGAGGGCACAAGATGATATAAAGGACCCAACCTAGTCTAGTTATCATACCAGAAACTGGCATTATCCCTTCTAGGCTCCCACTATATGCTAGCTTCAACTTCATATCTGGCCTCCAACATTTTATTCCACAACTATGAGCCTCCTTTCCAGCTTACCATAGTTGATATTTGTTTTTTGCAATAGTTGTTCCACATGAAGTTGGTCCATAACGTTGCTGTAGTTTTGAACTTTCATATTAATTTATCTAATAGGGCTTTAGATATATCAAATAAAGCACTAAATTTCAAGCCCCCTTCCTGTTTAGGCAGATATATTTTTAACTATGTTAACCAGTTCCTACTTCTTCCTTCCTCCTTGTTGCTCCAATAAAACTTAGTAAAGATTTTATGGATTTCATTTAAAGTGTACTTGGTAGGAGTCATAGCAGACTACAAGTACATAGGCATACCCATTAAGACAACACAACCTTGCCCCCATATGATAACAACTTTCCTTTTCAGTTTTACAATTTCTCCTTAATCTTCTTAATCAGTTCATTCTAATACACCTTCTTCTTTCTAGCATGAAAAATAGGACAACCAAGATACTTGAAAGGAAAAATTCCCCTTCTAAATCAGTGATGTGAGCTACCTCTTGAAATAATTCTTCTTGGACCTTCTGATACATGTAAAATGCAGGTTTTTCAGTATTAATCAATTGTCCAAAGACTTTCTCATAACCCTGTAAAACCTTCTTAATCTGTCTAGGAGAGTTATTATCAGCAGATATAAAAATAATAGTGTCATCTGCATAAATAAGGTGATTAATGATAAAGATGTTTGGAAAAATATGTAATTTACCCATTCTTTTTTAAAGCACTGCAAGGAAACAACAAATATGTGAAAAATGTTAAAGTAGTAGCAACTAACCACTAAACAATGGGCCAGTCTTTAGAAACAGCATCCAATGCTTGGATTGCGTTTTGATATCCCTACTCTACAAAACTTTTGCAGATTGCGAGAAAAACTGTGGACCATGGGCATGATATACAATCATGAATTCTTAGGACCATGGACATGATATTCAATGATGATTTCTTATTTTATGATCTAATTATAGTAGACAAGTTGTTATAATACCTAAAATAAGTAAAATAAATAAATAAATAAAGAGAAAAGATATAAAAACACCCTTAAACTGTCCAACTCACTTTAGCACTTTAACTTTATGGGTATTTAAATATCCCCTTAAACAACTTTGAAGTGAATAAATTTCACCCCTAAGGCTGACGTGGCACTAAAACAAAAGAAAAAAAATATAAAACGTGTAATTCTTATTTCTTTTTAAAAATGGTCCCACTAAAATGTACTATATAATAGAAAAAAAAAAAGAAAAAAGAACCCCCCCCCCTCGCCCACTCCCTTTCTTCTTCAACCCCCACCCCCATCCCTGCGTTTTTTTTTTCCTGCAAACTCCTCCACACTACCCCTACCCCCTTCCTCCTTTTTCTAACCCCCACCACTTCTACACCTTTGTCTTCATTTTCTTTGTTATTTTTCTCTTCTAATTTTCCTTTTTATATGGATAAATTAAAGAAAGTAAAATCATCAATAAAAAATGGATAAAATCATCAAAATTTTATTTTTTATTAGAATTGAGTTTTTGTCCAAAACAAAACCACATTAACATAACATATCTTAAGATTTTTTAGGTCAGAATATTAAAAAGAGGATAGTTTTTTTTTTTTTTTTGAAGGGTCTAGTCCAATGGGAGATAGTTAAAAAATTTGGTGGAGGTGGAAAACAAAGAGGCAATTAGCAAAATTTAATCAATCAAGAACTAAGAAGATATTAATGGAGGTTAGAAGAAGGAGAAAGGTCCGGGGACGCGGGGTGGTGGGAGATGAGGGTGGGGTGCGGGGTGGTGGGAGATGAGGGTGGGGTGCGGGGTGGGGGTGGGGGGTGTTTGTGGGATTGAAGAAATGGATGGGTATGAAGAAGAAAGGGTGGGGCAGGGTATTTTTATTTTTATTTTTTATTATATAATATAATAAAAATGATGTGGCGCTGACATGGTAATAATATAGAGCGAGTGTAATGCACTTCCCATGGTGAGAGTGGTATTGTATTTTTAGGGTGCTACTTATTCACTTCAAAGTTGTTTAGGAGGGTATTTAAATATTAGTAAAGTTAAAGTGAGTTGGACAAACAAGTTTAAGGGTGTTTTTATGTCTTTTCACATGAATAAATAAATTAGGGGACATCATAGTGCAAGCGCAAACGTTAAATGGGAGCAGATCGAGATTCATGCTACGTAGTTTTGATCAATTAAAATAATTTTTTTTCATCATATTGTCATGAGAAGAATTAAAACTTATAATATTTTTTGTGTAGTTTTAAAATATCTAAATTTTAATTTTAAAATATTGAGATAATCTAATTTAATTTAATTTAATTAGATTGAGAAAACCGTACTTAACTTCGAAAAGCGAAAAATATCACAATAAAGAGATATGAAGTATCAGCAACCGGGGCGTTCTGCAGCAAAGTACTTATTTTTATTTAGTACTAGTAAAATTGGCGGCGCTTCGCGCGGTCTCAGACTATATATATTAGTCCAAACATTTAAATTGTATTATGAAATTCTTGCTAATGAGAAACTTGATCCAAATCAAACAATGTATTCCCTCCATTTCAGTTAATAAAACATATTAGCATCCAGTAATGAACATGTTTTTTTAAAAAAAGGCAACTTCATTACATGTAAAACAAAAGGAAACACCTAAAGAAGACTGCTTATAACAGTGAAATGTACTAAAATGCTAAGGTGCAGCAAAAATAGTTCTAAATTGGAGCTGAATTCTTCTTTACACCTTTGCACTCTTACTCATATCACTTCTGCATTCGTTAGTTTTACTGTAGATAAGACAAAAGAGTTGTTGGCAACAATAGAAACAGGAAAGAATGGTATCAGGAGAAGAAAGAAAAGTGTTTCGATAGCCATTTATGCTTCTAATTCAGTTTCTAGAGTGTTTTTTTTTATAACCGTGGTGTCCAGGCCAGTTTTCACACATATCGATTAAATCACGGGACATCGGCCACCTTCCACGAGAAACATATATCATGTAACTCACTCTGTCCACCAAGGCTAGGAGCCTAGGACAGATGGGAAGAATCACGTAGTGGGATTTGATCCTGAGACCTCAGGCTCTCAACCCACTTCATTTTAAGATGTACCTGCAAAAATTTAAGGTTTGTAGCTCCATCATGCATAAAAGTGACCAAACACCAACATGATATGTTAAAATTGTACCAGTGACCGTTATCACAGATGAAGGAAAAAAGTTGAAAAGGCCAAACTGACCATTTATATGTTGAAGAGAACATAAATAGATGTTAAACATAATTAGTAAAGAAACAATTAATGGGGGAAGGGGAAAAGTTGATTAGAAGTATTTAGAGACTTTCTTTTGTTTCCCTTCAGGTGTTTGTGACCCGCATTGGAGTCCAACTAATCTCGATGTACGTCGCGAAAGGCCCATTTGAAGAAAGCGTTCTCTACCAAGGATTTTCCCATACCCAGGACTCGAACCTGAGACCTCTAGTTAAAGGAGGAGCAGCCTCATCCATTGCACCACATCCTTAGAGGTGTATTTAAAGACTTGAGAACTATTAAAAAAACACGAATGGAGTGATGATAGGGGAAAAACCAAAACAGAAGGGATTATTTTAATTTTTTTGGACAAATAGAGATGTCGAGTTTTCTGATACTCATATTTTTTTGATAACCTTATCTAATACTCATGTTATACTATCAGGAAAAGGAGAAAATTGAAGGGCATAGAGAACATGCATGCAAATCTGCAGTTAATGTTCTCTCCTTTTTTTCATATAAAATTCTGAAGCAAGAAGAGAGTTAGAATGAGATTTCAAGTAGTCAATTTGAGTATAGCAAATGAAATTGATATTTCTTTAAATTGAGTCCCCAAATTTAAGAACGCTAAACCCACTCGCTGAGCACTATAAATTTACAATAAGAAGCATTCTTATTTAGAATATAAACTCTACAAAAGCACTGTATAGAGTAACATGTGTAAATGTATCTTATTTTCACCCTCTCATAATTTTCACCTTCACACCTTTCTTCAATCTTATAGCTCCTCATCTTCCCAGCATTTATCCCAAAATTGTCTTGAGCCTCTACAAGGCTTTATTAGTGCCCTCTCATTTGAAAATGCCACTTTTGCATTGTCTGTAGTGTAACACTGCAACCAAATTGAAATTAATTAGAGATGATATCTTTTTTAATTTTTTTTTTATCCAGTACTGATAATTATATTTTGATGGATTAACCGTATTTGTGTCGAGTAATCCTACTCTAAATAAACTATTTCTTACTAACGATGACTTCATTCTCAGAGCCCTAAACTCGAAATCTCAAGTTAAGAATTGAGGGATATGAGATTAAACCTTATATAGAAGAAGAGTAAGTAAGTGTAACGCTGATCACTTGAACAAAAGGACAATCCATCTATTTCTCAGCATCACCAAACATTACAATCATTATATACATACCTTGTTTATCTGCAAAATACATGAAACATAATATCTCTACTAAACAATGCCTAAGAGGACAAAATATATATAGTAATTCTTCTACAGTCAAACAAATTTTGATAAAGAAATTAGAAAATTACCTGCAGAATGTGATGAGAGGGATAGGAAATCAAGCGAAGAGGACTGGATAATTTGAAGGTTGTGTTTGAAATCAATAGTTGCTTGAGTAATATCTATGTGCTGGTTGTTTCTATTGTTTTTAATGGTGTAATTATATTAACGTTACAAATATTGAATTAATGGGTGTTTAATGAAATGAGTACTTGAGACGTGGGATTTTTGTAGTAATAAAATTGAGGCTATTTAAGTTTTATTGTAGACTGATTTAACTTGCTATACGTGGGCTGATTACAAAAACGGTTACTTGAGCTTTCCAAAGGTTATTTGATTACTGCTACGTGGGATTAGAAACTACATTTATTATATGACTTATTAATTCACATGTCAGTAGTAGAAATTAACCAAAAATGCAACAAAATTAAAAAAAAGCTCAAAAATTGAGAAAAAAATAAATTACAATGCTGGCTTTAGAAGTATGCCACATCAGCATGTTTATAACTCTCCTTTATATATATATATATGATTGGTACCAAATTGAATAATTTAATTGTAAGTGTCGTCGCAATTAAAATAAAAATACATTATAACTAAGGTTAGACAGTTAATCAATCACATGCATTTACTAATTTGGTGCAACTATTCCTCCTGTTTTATTTTAATTAGCTCTTATATTAAAAATAATTTTTCAATTTGTCCATTATAATAAATTAAAAGAATTTTATTACTTTTTTTTTATACTACAATTCGTATTAAATAACTACATAAATTAATAGTAGTCAAATTTAGAGTTTTAAAACACAATTAATAAATTAATTTCATAAAATATACCCATTAAATAACAGGAGCAAAAAATAAAATAAAATGAATACAGTCAGACCTCTATATAACAACCCATTGTTATAACGACATTTCACTATAGCGACCTGATTTTCTCCATAACCAATTTTCATGTTATATTTTACTTCTCTATAACGACATTCTGCCTATAGCAATAATGACATTTATTACAATGATATTTGTAAAACTACCTCTCTATAACAACAACTCAAATATTATGTAGTGTTAATATTTTATAAAAAATATATTATTTCACTATATAAAATAAAATATTAAAATATTTATGGTAATCATCATTTAACTAAGCAAATTATAAGATTTTTTAAGTTCTTCAACCGTTGTACTTTATGACAACATAACTTTAATGTCTAAAGTTTCCTTAATCTCATGAGAAATCACTTGGGGTCGTAGAGATTTGAACAATCACAAGGTAACAAAGGAAGGAAAAAAAACTTTAGAAATGAATGCTACATCGTATATGAAGCTTGATGCACCACTTTCAATACTTGAAACTTACACTGATAAAGAGATTATTGCACAAATCATTGGAGTGGAAGAACAAGAGACAACAGATACAGAAGATGAGTACGAAAGTGCTGATGAAGAGCCTCAACCTACTGATACTTGGAGTGAGATAGAAGAGACAACTATTAATCCCTTAAACAGCCTTCAAGGGAAAGCAATTGAATACCCTTTTGTTGAAAATTTGGACAAAAATCTTAATCAATTCAAGCGATATATTGTCACGAAGAGATTAGAATTTATGAAACAACTTACAATTATAGAATTCTTACATCAAGTTTGAAATATTTAAACTTTTCATTAATATAATGCATATTTTTCTTAGATTTTAATTCTTTATTGGTACAATATAACTATTATGATTTTTTTTTTTAGTAATGTATTAGTCCTTTCAATAATGAGATATAAAAATGAGTGAAGTGTCAAAAACACACCTAAACTATCCTCTTTTTTTGAGTTTCATACCTAAACTATTGAAGGTTTGAGAAACACACCTAAACTATCACTCATTAGTTTGAGAAACACACCTCAAAATAAATAAAAATATTTAAAAAATGAAAAAAATAATGTGTTACTAAAAACAAATAAAAATATGTCACGTGGACTGATTTTTAATGGCTAGACACACCTAAATAGTTTGTAAGCAAATATTTGGTCTAGTCAACTTTTAGGTGTGTTTCTCAAACTAATAAGTGATAGTTTAGGTGTGTTTCTCAAACTATAAGTTATAGTTTAGGTGTGTTTCTCAAACTAAAAGTGATAGTTTAGGTGTGTTTCTCACACTTCTATTAGTTTAGGTGTGAAACTCAAAAAAAGAGGATAGTTTAGGTGTGTTTTTAACACTTCACTCTATAAAAATCAATTGAGATTTAAATTTAACAAGTATTTTGGTTTTGTTTATAATATAAAACACACAAAAAAATAATTTTCATAGTTTTATTTATAATAGCGAAATAAAATTTAACTATCAAATACCACTGTATATTTAACAATACCTCTTTAGTAGTCATGATTTTTTTCGAACAAATGGTGCTACTGTAAAAAGGTGTGACCGTATATAAAACGAGGCAATCAAATTTTAAAACCATATTCACACGTTTTAATTATTTTCTCAACTAGTGGTACCGGCTGCTAGTCATTTTTTATATTTTGGCTGCTAGTCATTGATAGTACATCAATATTGGGTTTACTTTTTTAGCAGAAAGACTAAAAAAGCCCCTCTTGTTTAAAAGGGTATTTTTAAAAACTTAAAAATTTACTACTTTCAATAACTATCAAGTACCCATAATAACACAAGTGCAATGAATATATAAATATTAAACTTATCAAATTTAAAACATTACTTCACTTTTAAGAGTTAATATCTCAAAAGGTCACTCAACTTTGGGAATTTATATAGCAAAGTCATTGAACTTTGCTTTGTATCAATAAAATCACTCAACTTAAAGCTTTGTATCAATAAAATCACTCCACTAAATTTATAATTAGTAAAAAATTTAACATGACAAAATAAATTACTTTTTTATGTCATGTAAATATGATATCTAAGTACTTCATAAGAAGTTCTGATACATGTAGTTTGCTCCAATTCGATGCAATAATGTCTGCCTTTTCTATTTTGATCCATAATAAACCAAGAAATTTACTCATTTGATCATATATCTAACACCGTACTTTTCCCTGTTCGTTCTTCTAGTTGCGCATTGCAATGTGGGGCAAAAGAAAATACTTAGCGGTCAGAAGTATTTCGTCCAGCAAAGAAAAATTGAAGGATGCTGCTGTTAGACCTCTTCATGCTAGCTCTCAAGGATAACGTGAAGAGGATTATGTTCTAGTGCTAGTGTCTTAACAAACAAAAGTTGTATTAAAAATACTTCATCAGTTGGCATATGCATTTCTTGACTCTGCTATTTGGGCTTCGCATGCCTGTTTGCTTTTTGCATTTACTGTCCCCATTATCTGTGACAATTGATGTCATAAAACTATTAAATGTTTTAATTTGTTTTGAACGTCCCTCCCCTCCAGAAAACTATTTAATCGTTTGAAACACTCAGGAGTTTACCACGACTCCTTCTAATGATGAAAGGACGAAGTAAGTCTATGCTTAAAAAAAGGCAGCCCGATGCACTAAAGCTCCCGCTATGCGCAGGGTTTGGGGAAGTGCCCCACCATAAGGGTGTATTGTACGCAGCCTTACCTTGCATTAAGGCCAGAGGCTGTTTTCAAGGGTTGAACCCTTGACCTCCTGATCACATGACAACAACTTTACCAGTTACTTCAAGACTCCCCTTCAAGTAAGTCTATGCTTGTTTAAAAAAAAAAAAAAAAGAAGAAGAAGATGTTTTCTCTTTGTCCATGACTTGCACTAGTGCTCCAATTAGATGCACAATGCTTTCAACTGTTGTTGTCGTAGGGTATTCCCCGCAGATGATCTTGCTAATCATGAAAATTTTGGGAGAGTTATATTTCTAGTTAAATTTCTAGGGATAGTCATATATGTTGTTTACTTGTTTATGTTTTGTTCTTTGCTCTGCCTCACTGCTAGTAACGTGTCCATTAAAGAATGAATTCATTCATTTTTCTTAAATTAATGATAAATTTATAAGTGGAGTGATTTTATTGATACATAGTTTTAAGTTGAATGATTTTATTGATACAAAACAAAGTTCAATGACTTTGCTAGCTAAATTTCAAAAGTTGAGTGATCTTTTGAGATATTAACTCCACTTTTAATTATATATGTTTTTTAGTGTAACCAATTTAATTTATATATGGATTTATCTTAATTTAATAACATGAACTTCGATAATGATATGCGGATAAAATGTTAAATTCACGTTCGAAAATTGAGATAAGATGTAAACATTAGGAATCTAGAACAGGGTATAAATTGAATTTTGGATTAAAATGGTGTTGAGTGAGGGATAAATCCAATAAATGGGTTTGTCAGAATTTTTATGATCAAAATGGTGAAAACGCATGGACAATGGAGCACTTTTAGTGTACAATTTTCATGTTTAAATATAAATAGTCCGTTAAATATTTTTATACTGAAGGTGCTTTACAATCATGAGCCTTCAGTAAATCTTTTACATTTTAATTTGAGGAAAGACTCATTTTCTTTAATGCACCTTCAATATTTATTTTGTTATTCAAGAATCTGAAAAGACTGTAATTTTCTGAACTAATGGGACAACAGGAGACAATTTTTTCACACTCTAAAGGTTCATGTCCATCAATGCACCTTCAAGCAAAATAAAGACGCCCATAAGTAGAGTGTCCTCTCCACAAATGGTTCTTGTATACGTTCAACATTATTTTTCCGTTCCTCTATATATATATGGACATGCTATACATTGCCACTTTTAAGTGAGATAAAAAAAATTATAAAGAAATTGTTAAGTGGGTGACAATTCTAAAGAAGAGCACGTACTTTTAATGAAAGAATAGTATAAATTCACAAAATTTTAAATTAACTTTTCACTTGGGGGGTTCTCACTTATAATATAGTACGATATAAGTGAAATAAAAGATCACGCCTAAATTATCTTTTTAGTTAACTTCAATCGAATAAAAATGATTTGAACTATTGACATGTACTAATAAATCTTACGAACGAATATGATTAAAATCTTACAAATAATATGATTAAAATAAGTCTTTTTAATTAATAACAATAACTGATAAATTAAAACCAAACAAATAACAGAAAGTACATAATATGATATTACAAATAAAAATATATTTTAGCTATTGCCTACAATTACTATTTGTATGTTCTTAGTTCGGATAGCTACGCCTGCCATGCCCTCTTTGTCTGCGGATTCCACATGCTTTTGAGTATCTTGTGCATCCAACGTCTATCATATTTGGAATACATAGTCGTTCTAGCTCCTTTCTTTAGGATAAATGATTCATTGCAAACCATTTTAAAAGACACCACCGACCAATAGCTTCATCTCCAAGTAGTTGAAACGACACTCGATATGTCTCAAGTGTATCAATAATTTAATATAGCATGTCCATATATGTAGAGGTACAAAAAAAATAATGTTGAAGGTATACAAGAACCATTTGTGGAGAAGACTTCTACTTAAGGGTGTCTTTGTGATATGCTTGAAGGTGCATTGATGGACATGAGTTTTTAGGGTGTGAAAAAGTTGTCTCCTATTGTTCTGTCAGTTCAGAAAATGACAGTCTTTTCAGATTCTTCGATAGTAAAATGAATATTGAAGATGAATTAAAAGAAATGAGCTTTTCTTCAAAATGTAGAAGATTCACTGAAGGCTCATGACTGAAAGAGCACTTTCAGTGTAAATATATTTAACAGACCGTCTGTTTTTAAACGTGAAAATTGCACACTAAAAATACTTCATTGTCTATGTGTTTTCACCATTTTGATCATGAAATTTTGACAAATCCATTTATTGAATTTATCCATCATTCAACACCATTTTAATCCAAAATTCGTTTAAATCTGTTTCCTGGTCCACTTGTCCATGTGCATTGAGATAACTCTCCTGTCCATTTTACTTTCTTTTGCACTTGTAAAACATTAACTAAAAGATAATTTAGTTAAATGGTTTTTATTTTAAGTTATTACTCCCTGTCTCCCTCTATCTTGAGGTAGTTTGATTCGACGTTTAAGAAAGAAAGTAAGACTTTTGAAATTTGTTTGAAATAAGTTATAGATATTTGTAAGGCTATAAATAATTTCATTAAAGGTAAAATATGTATTTTAAAGCTAAAATGTTACTAGCGGTAGAAATATGTCATTTTTTTTGGGACTGACTAAAAAAAGTGAGTCATATAAATTGGGACAAAGAAAATACTATATTTTTATCACATTAATTTTTCTTTATATTTATTGAGTAATTGTAAAATTGAAAACTGATAATTAATTTAAGCTCAATTTTCTAAAATGACAAGTATTTTTAGATTACTTATTTTTAATAAGCACGACATCTAAAATGAATCGGAAGTTATAAGAAACAAGGAGCCATTATAGTGTTTCACTAATGATTGCAAACAAAGGTGGGTCATATTGTCCATTATACAGACTGTAGTAACGTTGAAAAAATTAAAAGGGCAAGCTACAAACGCGTTACTATAAATGTGCAACTCTGTAAGTAGGATTCCTCATTGCTCTAATTCTAGCATTTGCTTTCTTTCTTTCTTTCTTTTTCTAGCATGGTGATATTCAAACTCCCTTTGTCTATGCTTCTCTTATTTTTTCTACTCAATATTTTTGTATGCTCAGCTGAAATACTATATATTCCAGTCACTAAAGACGCAACAACACTACAATACATCACAGAAGTAGGCCAAAGAACTCCTTTAGTCCCCATAAAACTTTTAGTCCATCTTGGTGGACGAAGCTTATGGGTGGACTGTGACAAAGGTTACAAAAGTTCAACTTACAAATCAGCTGTATGTAATTCCACACAATGCTCTTATTCCAAGTCACTTTACTGTGATAACTGCCGATTCAAACCTCAACTGCAGCCTGGATGTAACAACAATACTTGCTTCATTTGGGGTGATAATCCCTTGATCGATTGGTTTGACGATAGCGCAGAAGTTGATGAGGATGTATTGGCCATTGGTTCTACTCCTGGTGTTCGTGTCACTTGGCCGCGGTTCATCTTCGCTTGCATGCTTAGCCGCAATATGGTGAGACTTTTCGCGAATGGAGTCACAGGTATTGAATTATATTGTGTGAACACCTTATTTTAATTTTAATTAAAATTTAAAATTTTTCACATATACTCCACTTTTTAAGTAATTATTGAATTAAATTTATATGTATGTATGTATGTATTTTTTTTTTCTTTTTTTTTTGGTTGAGGCTGAATGGAACATGCTCCATTCATAACAGATATGGTAGAATTTCAGAATAAGCCCACTAAAAATGTAAGAGATACAGCCAATAGACAATACCTAAAAAAGTTAAAGTGGGACCACACAATTTCTTTTGTCTTGCAATGTATCCTGTATAATATCACAAAACAGGGCCAGAAAAAGGATAGAGTTATAATACCCCACGGGGCATCAAAAATTTTCGGAGTGATAAATCAAACAATAATATTAATTGTAGTTAACACTATGCATTACTCCTCCATCTCATATTAATTGGGCATATTTTATTTTACATAGTGATTAAAAAATCATAAATAAGAGGATAATTTTACTAATTCACCCCTTAAAAAGCTTCTTGTGAACTTTATAAACAAATGTAAATACTTTCAAAAAGAATTAATTGCAAGGGCAATATGAAAAAAAATTAATTAATATTTTTTTGATTTAGTAAGATGACCAACTAATATGAGACAACTATTTTTAATAAGATGACCAATTAATATGCGATAGAGAGAATAACAATCCAACTGTATTCCCCTTTCTGTATGTGTGGTTACTCATGAGACATGATAAAAATTTTGGTTATACAGTGTCTCCCATGTTCCAGGGAGGTTTGGATTTGTCAGTGATCCAGTGATTAAGCAAAAGCTTCAGCAGTGTTATTCGATTCTTCCCCATAGGCCATAAGTAAGGGCATAGACAGTATCCGATTTACAAACAATTGAGATTTATCATTTATGATCCATATGTAATGACAAGCTTTTATAGCCACACAAATGTTATGACATTTTTAAACCTCCAAGTTTCAAATGTCTTATATACTCACGCAAATATTACGAAATGTTTAAGATAATAAGCATTAAAAGTCTTTATTTATTATTTTTAAAAATTATTTTGTGTCAAACAATATTAAATAAATTGGGATTGGGGAGTGGCCGACCATGTGGAGATATTTTTTGATTTTCAGGTGATAACACGATTTTTAAATATAACCTCATCTTTAAGAGTTTAACAAATTTGAGAAAGGACATTTTTTAGTTATTCAATTGTGTTATGTCTTAACAGGAGTTGCAGGTTTTGGACGTGAAAGTCCAATTTCCATTCCCAATCAACTTGCTTTAGACCCTAAATTCACCAGGAAGTTTGGTGTATGTTTGAGCTCATCTACAAAATCTCGTGGAGTCATCTACTTTGGTTCTAGCCCATATTATGTTTACAATCCTAAGAAGATTGACATTTCCAATGATCTTCTCTACACCAAACTAATCGCAAATAATAAAAGGGGATTTGTGGCATCTGAAGAGTACTATATCCAAGTTTCATCCATTCGAATCGCGGGGCAAGACGTTCCACTAAATAAAACATTGCTATTTATTAATAAGAAAGAAGGAGATGGTGGGACAATGATCAGCACAGCGAAACCATTCACAATTTTGCACACTAGCATTTACGATGCTTTTAAAACTACTTTCATCAAGGCGCTTCCGAAGAATGTGTCACTTGTAGAGCCTCCTATGAAACAATTTGGTGTTTGCTTTAGTTCCAAAAATATTAGAAGCACCAACGTTGGACCAGATGTTCCTGTAATAGATGTTGTCTTGCACAAGCCGAGTGCATTTTGGAGGATTTATGGGACAAATTCAGTGGTACAAGTTAGTAAGGACGTTATGTGTTTAGCATTTGTGGGACAAGACCAAACAAGGGAACCATCAATTATAATTGGAGGGCATCAATTGGAAGAGAACCTCTTGGTATTTGACCTTCCAGGAAAGAAAATAGGTTTCAGCTCCTCACTCAAGCTTCAACAAACATCATGCTCTAAGTACGATAATACCATTATAGGCTAAGTACTGTTCTAGTCTTAGCCCCTCTATTTTACGTAATTCCCTATTCCAGTAATAAACTAGATGGTCGGCGCTTGTGCATGCACATGCGTACGCCTTATATCATTTTATGTACTTAGCTCCTCTATTCTACATAATTTCCTATTTCAATTTTTAAAAAAACTAGATGATTGGTGCCCGTGCATCGCACGGGCATATGACTTATATGGTTTTTTGTATTTTTTGTATGTCTTCAAGATCATCAAAAAGGTTCAATGTACTTGTTTCAATCGTAGTAATACTATCAAATTGATTAAATATTAACAAGATATCGACGAAAGTAATACCATCAAGACTATCAAGTATTCACAATATATTGATGTTTAATTGAAAATTTATATATTTAATTATTATTTGTCTCGCAATTTAATATTTTTATTATTGTTTAAGTATTAAATATATTATTTTGTACTTAATATCATATTTTTCTCATGTAAGAATAAAGTGATGGAAAAATAAAGAGATATGGGCTACAAATTGAATGAAAAGTGTGAAGATTACAAAATAAAAAGAGAAAAGAACAAAATGTGTGACGTTGCATTAAATTGCAGAGTATAATCCTGTTGGCCTAATGATGGAAAACAAACATGCAATGATTAGCTAATTATTAAAAAGAGCAAAAGTGTCACGATCTAAACGGTCATGATTAGTACCTGTCCTAAAATTATAGCGGGAGAATCATTTAAACCAACCCTCACTAACCTAACTTAACAGTCAACAATTCGCGTTTCACCAACCTTATTATTAATAAATAAATATTAAAAAAATTATTCATTAAGGAAAATAAAACTGGCAATCCTAAACAATCATCAAATTAGAATAGAGTGTGGAAATTCTCTATTTATTACATTCCCGAGACCTAAAGTCACCATACAAGAACGACTAAAAATATCCAAAACTAGAGCTGAGAGTTCACCCAAGAACACTAAAGGAATAACAAGGTGTCGTAGTCCCGAAATAAGGGACATAAATGAAATCAGATGACTCAATGGCAACCCAATCATGGTGCTCACCCTTGAATCGTAGTTCGAAACTACTGGCTAGAGTCAAGGTCTTGTCTCAAACGCTGGAACACACTCTACACTCAACAAAAAGAAGAGTATAGGTAGCATCAGTACATCAACAAGTGCTGGTAGACATCATAGGCCGACTTAACTCAATACCATACAAATAAGCAAACCAAACAAATGCAACAGCGGTCATCACAGAACTTATGACCAAAGACAACAAACACATTTATGACACTTCACTTGAGAGGGGATACAAGCTCGTATTTATGTATTTTTACACTTAGTCAATTTCATCAATAAGTTGCATCACAACATATAAATATAACTGAACATCCAATGCACATAATGAATGTATGTGTGCAAGATGTGCACATCATCTCTTCTCTCCTCAATACTGTCAACATCTATCAATTCACAATGATCTCAATATCATTATCACAATCATCAACTCATCATCATCAATATCATTATCAATATTATTATTAGCATGACCTCAATATCATGATCAATATCATCAACTCATCTTCTCAACATCAATACCATCATCATCAACATGTATGAGTATGCACATGCAGTCAATAATCAGAAGTAGTGCCCGAAAGTAATTACAAATATTCAACTTACATATAAGCACAGAATCAAGCAAGTCTGAATGCTACAAATAAACTGTAACCTACCTCGATTCCTTACTCGTAATCATTCTTAGGCCACAATCTTGCCTTTCCTTTCTCTTTCACTTCGTTCTTGATCTATAACAAGAAGTTTACATACCCAATTCAATCATTTCTTCTTTTCTAACCATTAGGGATCAATAATTAACAACTTTATCCATAAATTGGCTCTATTTTATCATCTTAGGGTTTTCTACCCCATAAACCCCATGAATTCTACTTCATTTAGCATGAGCAACTATAATTCTACTCCGAATAGTATTTTCTAACACCCTAGAATCACTACAAACTGATTTTATATACATTTACATCTATTTATATTAAGTTAATAAATTAGGACTAAATCCTAATTTTCTACCATGATTGAGATTCTAGCAATTCTTAATGATACTGAGAATTAATTCAAGTTTAGAAAGTAAAGAACTTACTTCCAAAGCTGAAAATTCCCAAAATTTGGTGAAAAATGGCCTCCCTTAGAGCTCTCACGTTTTTCAGAAAACAGGGCATGAAAATATTTTTCTGATTTTTAAAATAGTAAAACTGAGGTATAATCTCGGGGCCTCTCCTCAAATGGGTCTATTTTATGACACATCCCTCGAAATACGAAATCACGAATCGACCCTTTTACGGTAAACTCTATAACCAGAGTTCTATAAATCCGTTTTATATGCTGAAAGTTTCTACGACTTCCTAAACTCATCCTTAATATATAAATCAAGTCGAACTCCCCCACCAATGCTCACATTAAATCCATATCTCCCTAGACTAGTACACCCTCATAATTTGCCCAATACTAGGCCAATCCTGGATTTCTTAAAAATTGTTTAAGTGAAATTTTGGCAAAAGTTCTACTTCTTATTTCAGCATAACAATGATTTGGGTCGTTACAAAATATAAAGGAAATATTACTCGTTCCATCCCAATTTATATGAGTTACTTTGACTTGGTATGGAGTTTAAGAAAGAAAGAAAGAATGTTGAAACTTGTGGTCTAAAATAAGTCATAGATGTTCGTGTGGCAATAAATTATTATTAAGGGTAAAGTAGGCATTTTAAAGTTAAATTGTTACTAAATGCAGAAATGTGTCATTCTTTTTGGGACTGACTAAAAAGGAAGTAAGTTATATAAATTGGGATAGAGGGAGTAAGAGATTTGGGTGCAGCAATCGAAGACAACAGTAGTTTATCGAAACGACCGTAGCGTGGTCCTAAATACGTCCAGTTTTGCTTCAATTCAAGATCTGACATGTTCAAGGGATTTCAAAGTCCAAACTTTTCCCAAATTCTTTTGGACTGGTTATGTAATGACCCTCATATTGAAATTTAGAAATTTATGTATTTTGATTATTTTGACCTTTCCTGTTGTTGCTTTACTTCATTTATGAGTTACGTGAATGTTTTGCACGATCTCCGATGCGTTAGAAAGTATTTTATAGGAGATTTCGATTTTGAACATCCTTAAAGGGATTAGTTTGACTTCAATCAATATTTCATGATCCAAGTATCGGATGGTGATTCTGACAGTTCCATTATATCCGAAAGATTGAATTTAGGTTATTAGCAAGTTTGATTCAAGTTTGAAACCTTTATTTTGCATTTCGACCCTCTGTTCGAAAACTAGTTAAAATAGACTATTTGGGATCTCGGGGGTTAATTTATTGTAAACAACCTCTTTTTCATAAATTTTATGATTCTGTTTAGTCCATAATATCATTTTCAAGCTATTAGCATATGTGGTTTGTGTTCGGGAGGTTCCGAATGAGTTTTGAATAAGTTTTCAAATATTTTGGATGTTTTGACCCTGTTTAAGTAAAATCAATCGACAAAAAGGTTCATTATTAGTTTTAAAGATCGAAAAATTATTCTAAAAATTTTAAAATGTCATGCATGAATTATAGGATTGATCTGGGAAGGTTGGTGTAATTTTGATAAGTCGAGATCCAGTTTTTATTGCGGAACATGAAATAATTCTTTAGCGAGCCAAAAATAATATCTGACTAGGTAAATGTATATGAAATTGAGTTTCGACTGAACAATTAGATTTGTATTATTATTTAGAAATTATAGGAAAAAGAATCGGTGCATTTCGCTATAGTATGAGCAATTTATGGCCTTTTTAGTGAATATAAAAGTTGTTGGTGCAAAAGGTTGCTGTGCACACCTTTAGCTATGGAAAAATAGGCTTTTAGCTACAGAAAATGGGTTTTAGCTATGAAAATCTCACCTGAACATATATAAATTTCAGACTTCGTCCTATTTTATATTTTTGACTTTTCGGGAGCTAGGAAGCTCCATTTTAGGCGATTCTCGATGCGTTTTTTTCGTAATATCATTGGGCATGTGATTCTACCTCCATTTTACCCATTTTACAAGAACTTATATTTTATTTTTTATGATTTCTACCCAAAGTTAAGAATCAAAATACCATTTTCACCATTTTTGGGGCTTGAGAGCTCGGATTTGAGCGTTTCAAAGGTTTTTGAGATTTCTTTCATGGGTATGTTTCTAAACCTTGTATTTATCATTTTCCCACTGATTTCATTTCAAATTCATCTTCAAATCTTTGATTTTAAATTCAATTTTGGGATTTTTACCGGTAAAGATTAAAAATATTTTTTCTTCGATTTGGACCTTGTTTTTAACTCGTTTTGCGTGGATTTTTAGTTATAGATTCCTAATGTTTTAGGGAACGTGTTTCCAAAATAAAATTTTAGTTTTAGCCTTTTGCCTTTGGGGTCAATTTTTGAACTATTTTTAGACCAGAATCAAATATAGTTGATATGGGTATCGGTAGACTCCTTTTGGCTTATAGATGTCATATTTGATTAGATTGGATGCGTTTGGTGTTAATTTGTGGGAGTAGAGATTTTGGTTGATGCTTTGGACTATATTTTGGCTTGCGGATCTTCTTTAAAGGCAAGTTGAGATGTACCATGACTCTTTCCAAAGTGTTTATGTATTGTATGCTTGTTTGTTTATATGTTATGATTCATTTAGGATTGGAGGTCCCGCTTAGGTGAAATGGCGAGCATCTCCGCCGGTACCGAAGTCTTTTGATGGGTCGTAGTTATTTAGTTGCTTATCTTAGTTAGTCTTGATACTTGTGAATATACTTAAAATATATTGTAGATAGCTAGCTCATTGATCTTGAATAATATAGATAGTGGATACCTAATTTAGAGCTTGAATCATATTTAGTGGACTTTGGCGTAATGATTGAGGTTTAGAGGATACTTAGGACCCGTTTGGCCATGAAAACCAAAAACGTATTCACTTTGTTTGGTATTTTTAAAATTAAAAATAGAGTTGAAGTTGTGTTTGACCATAGTATTTTCTAAAATATTTTAGACTTTGAATTTAATTTTTTATAAAGTGATAGAAAAAATTGAATCCTAAAAACGTGAAAACACCTCAAGAAAATAAAAAATTGTGAAAACGTATTGCGGAGTATGTTTTTGGTTTTCATGGCCAAAAAAGTATTCCGAAATAAAGTGAAAAAGTATTTCAGAATATTGTGAATAATATTTATGGTCAAACGCCTACTTAGAGTATAAATGGACTTGTAATAGTTGATGAGGCTTAATGTATGGAACAAACTAGGTTTGGGTAGTCTGCGATGTATTGTTATCAGGATTGTTCTTTATTTTGTGTTGCCCGTGTGAGGGCTTATGTGAACTTCATTATGGACTTGAGAAATTATTTATGATCGTGCGCCCGAGTGGAGGGCTTATATGCATATTGCTTTTGATTTGAGAAGATATTATTGTGATGCCCAAGTGGGGGCTTGACTTGATATTATTAGTCATGTTTGCGCATTAAATGCCTTATCTATTATTCTATCGCTCGAGTGGGGGCTTGACTTGTTATCATAGGCCTTATCTGTGCATTAGAATGTCGTATCTATTATTGTGTTGCCTGATCGGGGGCTTGACTTAACATTGTAGGTCTTATCTGAGCATTTAATTACATATTCATCATAGTGATGCCTGAGAGAGAGGTTGGAAATGATAATATTACTGACTATATGACCAATTATTCTGGTGGTGCCAAGTGAAAACTGATAACATAAATTATTGATACATTGAGTTGATTCTGAGCTCACTTATGCATGTATTAAATGAGTTTTGATCTTCATACTGATTAGTTGTGAGCATTACATCCTCATATCATGCATGTATATTCATGAGACATTGGTAACATTGAGACATTCTGATTTTGTAAGAAAATAAGATACCTTATAAAATGCCTATACCGAGGGATGTGTTGGTACGATTAATTTGAGACATGAGATTGAGATTATGGAAAGTATATGGGTTGCGAACCCCCCATGGGTCCTACTTTGGGAGCAACGTTGCTCGGTGGGTGTATACAAAAAGTTATGCTATAACTTTTAAATATTTATCATCATCCCATCACCATCACTATATTGCATTGCATCATTTGCATTGCATTGACATTTCTTGGTATGGTTTGAGATTGTGTTAGCATTTACTTTTGTACTGTATTTCTGTGTTAGAACCTTGTTGTGATATTGTGTTTGAGCATTCATTTCACTTCATTACAATATCTTCTATCATTTTATACTGATTGAGAAGTTGAGATATTATCAATACTAAAAAAGGCAAAATAACATCGGACAAAAAAGCGACGGACAGCGTTGCTCTAGAAAAACGACGGAAAAAGCGACGTTATCCGTCGCTTTTTTAATTTATTTTTAATTTTTATTTATTATTTATTAAAATCGATGTACTACGTCTCAATGTCCGTCGCTTTTTTAGAGGATTATTGTGTGAAATAATTAATAAATAATTTATAATTTTTTTTTAGTAATTGTGACGGACAGCGTCGCTGTTATTTTTAAAAAAAAACTAATTTTAGAAAAGCAACTCTGTCCGTCGTTTTTTTACTTTAATTTTAATTTTAATTTTTTTTAACTAAAATCGATGGACAACGTCGTTATTATTTTTTTAGAAATAGAAAATAAGAAAATTAATTTTAGAAAAGCGACGTTGTCCGTCGCTTTTTAAATTTTTCTTTATTTTTTACTTAAAGCGACGGACAGGGTCGATTTTGTTAAAAATAAATAAAAACTAATTTTATAAAAACGACATTGTCCGTCGGTTTTTTGCATTTTTAATTTATTAATAAATAAATGATTTTTATATTTTAAAAATTAAATTATATATATAATCTTTAAAAAAATTGACGGACATAGTCGATTTTGTCCGTCGATTTTTAGTCAAATTTAGTCAACATTTATTAGGGAAACACTCCAACTTTCTCCTCACTTTCACTTTTCCTTTCTCCTTTCCTCAGCCACATTTCTCTCTCTTTTTTCCTCTCTCCTCACTTCTCCACCTACTGCTCCCATCGCTGCTTCCTCCGACCGTCGCCGCCGCCCCCCGGTAAGTCTCCTCCCCTCTCATCTTAAAAATCTTTCCTCTAAACTAACAACCTAACATAAACATATTATAAAAAAAATACAAACTTTATAAACTAACATGATATACAATATACAATATTGTTCACTTAATCATTTGGTCTTTACAGGAAAGTTTATGGTTACACTTGTGAGTTTTAATTTTGATTCATTTGTATATACAATATTACTTTAGAGGTTGCTTTTAGAGGAAAAATTTAAGAAGCCTACTAAATGTTTGAAAAAATGTCACATAGAGATGTGCTTTAATTCAATTTACCAAAACGTTAGTGTAGATTGTTGTATAGATTTCAACACTTGTATACTTTAACACTTGTGTAGATTGTTGTATAGATTTTTGGGTAAATGGATTGGTGTTGAATTGTAACTCCGAGTTCTTCTTCTTCTTCTCTTCAACTCCGGTCAAACAAAGGTAAGTTAATTTTCCTCTAGTTTGTTATATTTGATCATGGATTATAAATGTACATAGTAGTATTGTGAATCTCACTTGGGTATGGTATTGTTTGAAATTTATGGTGTGAGAGGGACATGCGACGCCTCCGCCTATTTGATTGAATTGTTTGAGTTGTACTAGATATGAATAATTGGAATACTTGTCTGACATGTGAATTAGTGAATAATTGAAATTTTGAAATTTTTGTTGTAATTATGTGGTATGAGAGGGACATGTGACGCCTCTACTTATTTGATTGTTTGAATTGTACTAGAATTTATTTAGTGAAGAAATCATGACTTTGTATTGACTTGGAATTAGTGAAGTAGTGACTTAAAATTGTGAAGTATTTGGTGAATTAAAATTGTGAACTATTGACTTTAAAATATAAACTAGTGACTTAAAAATGCTAACTGGTGACTTAATAAATATGAAGTGTTTAGTGAAATTAAAGTTGTGGGCTAGTGACTTGAAAATATTAACTAATGACTTAAATGTTAAGTAGTGACTTGAAAATGTTAACTAGTGACTTAAAAAATGTTAAGTGTATACTGAATTGAAATTGTGAACTAGTGACTTAAAAAGTGTTAAGTGTTTAGTGAATTGAAATTGTGAATTAGTGACTTAAAAAATATTAAGTGTTTAGTGACTTGAAATAGTGAAGAAGTGGCTTTGTATTGATTTGAAATTAGTGAAGTAGTGCTTAAAATTGTGAAGTGTTTAGTGAATTGAAATTGTGAACTATTGACTTGAAAATGTTAACTAGTGACTTAAAAAATGCTAACTAGTGACTTAATAAATATGAAGTGTTTAGTCAAATTGAAGTTGTGGACTAGTGATTGTTGAAGTTGTGAACTATTGACTTGGAAATATTAACTAATGACTTAAAATTGTGAACTATTGACTTGGAATTGTTAACTAATGACTTAAAATGTTAAGTAGTGGTTTGAAAATGTTATCTAGTGACTTAAAAAATGTTAGTGTTTTGTGAATTGAAATTGTGAACTAGTGACTTAAAAAATGTCTAATGTTTAGTGAATTGAAATTGTGAACTAGTAACTTAAAAAATGTTAAGTGTTTACTGACTTGAAATAGTGAAGAAGTGACTTTGTATTGACTTGGAATTAGTGAAGTTGTGCTTAAAATTATGGAGTGTTTAGTGAATTGAAATTGTGAACTATTGACTTGAAAATGTTAACTAATGACTTATAAAATATGAAGTGTTTAGTGAGTTAAAGTTGTGTATTAGTGACATTAACTAGTGAATTAAAATTATGGCTTGAAATATTTAAGTAATGAATGGAGAATGTTAAGTAGTGACTTGAAATAGTAAAGTGTATAGTGAATTGAAGTTGTGGACTAGTGATTGTTGAAGTTGTGAACTATTGACTTGGAAATGTTAACTAATGACTTAAAATTATGAACTATTGACTTGGAAATGTTAACTAGTGACTTAAAAAATGCTAACTAGTGACCTAAAAATTGTAAAGTAGTGACTTGAAAATGTTAACTAGTGACTTGAAATATTTAAGTAATGAATTGAGAATGTTAAGTGGTGACTTAAAATAGTGAAATGTCTAGTGAATTGAAGTTGTGGACTAGTGATTGTGGAAAATGTTAAGTAGCGACTTGAAAATGTTAACTAGTGACTTAGAAAATGTCAAGTGTTTGTGCATTGAAATTGTGAACTAGTGACTTAAAAGATGTTAAGTGTTTAGTGTATTAAAATTGTGAACTAGTAATTTAAAAAATGTCAAGTGTTTAGTGACGTAAAATAGTGAAGAAGTGACTTTGTATTGACTTGAAATTAGTGAAATAGTGACTTAAAATTGTGAAGTGTTTAGTGAATTCAAATTGTGAACTATTGACTTGAAAATGTTAACTAGTGACTTAAAAAATGCTGACTAGTGACTTAATAAATATGAGGTATTTAGTAAAATTAAAGTTGTGGACTAGTGATTGCTGAAGTTGCGAACTATTGACTTGAAAATGTTATCTAATGACTTAAAATTGTGAACTATTGACTTGAAAATGTTAACTAATGACTTAAAATGTTAAGTAGTGGCTTGAAAATGTTATCTAGTGACTTAAAAAATGTTACTGTTTAGTGAATTGAAATTGTGAACTAGTGACTTAAAATATGTCTAGTGTTTAGTGAATTGAAATTGTGAACTAGTGATTTAAAATATGTCCAATGTTTAGTGAATTGAAATCGTAAACTAGTAACTTAAAAAATGTTAAGTGATTAGTGACTTAAAATAGTGAAGAAGTGACTTTGTATTGACTTGGAATTAGTGAAATAGTGCTTAAAATTGTGAAGTGTTTATTGAATTGAAATTGTGAACTATTGACTTGAAAATGTTAACTAGTGACTTAAAATAGTGAAGTGTATAGTGAATTGAAGTTGTGGACTAGTGATTGTGGAAAATGTTAAGTAGTGACTTGAAAATATTAACTAGTGACTTAAAAAATATTAAGTGACTAGTGAATTGAAATTGTGAACTAATGACTTTAAAAATGTTAAGTGTTTAGTGAATCGAAATTATGAACTAGTAACTTAAAAAATGTTAAGTGTTTAGTGAATCGAAATTATGAACTAGTAACTTAAAAAATGTTAAGTGTTTAGTGACTTGAAATAGTGAAGAAGTGACTTTGTATTGACTTGAAATTAGTGAAGTACGTTGTGACTTAAAATTGTGAAGTGTTTAGTGAATTCTAATTGTGAACTATTGACTTGAAAATGCTAACTAGTGACTTACAAAATGCTAACTAGTGCCTTAATAAATATGAAGTGTTTAGTCAAATTGAAGTTGTGGACTAGTGATTGTTGAAGTTGTGAACTATTGACTTGAAAATGTTAACTAATGACTTAAAATTGTGAACTATTGACTTGAAAATGTTAACTAATGCCTTAAAATTGTAAACTATTGACTTGGAAATGTTAACTAGTAAAAAATGCTAACTAGTGACTTTAAAATTGCTAAGTAGTGACTTTAATGAATCTTGCAAATTTCTGATTGAATATCTATATTTTTGTAGATGGATCATCATTTGTGGATGTATTATATGGATTATGAAATTGGTGGGGATTTAAAATCCGAATATCTTAATGGTGTTAGAGGTTTTATCGATCATGCAATGTCACTAGACACAGACAGTGACGAGGATTTAGTTGGGGCGACTTCTTAGTGTTGTTGGATTTGATGCTTCTAGATACTTTTTAGACATTCTTGAACTTAACTTTTAACTTTTGAAAAATCTTTAGGATTGTTTAAATGTTTTGGATGTTGTTGGATTAATTGTTTAAGTATTTTGGATGTTGGATTGATTGTTTAAGTGTTGTTGATTTGGATTGCTTAAGTGTTTTGATAATGTAGTGTATTATGTGTTATATGATTGTTTTAGCATAATGTGTGTTGCTTGGGATTGTATATATTGAATTGCATTTTCATTTGGCGGGTGGTATTCAGAAAATGCAGATTTCTGCATCCAAAAAAAATGTAGAAAAGTGAGGACAGGGTTGCTTTTGTTCGTCGCTTTTCTAAAAAAATTATTTTTTTCCAAAAAATGACTCAGTCCATCGCTTTTCTAAAAAAAATATATTTTTTTCAAAAAACGATGCAGTCCGTTGCTTTTTTCCTTCATTCTGAAGAACAAAAAGAGACGAACAACGTCGCTTTTTCTGGATTTTTTTTTGAAAAGAGACGTTGTCCATCGCTTTGTTTAAAAAAAATTTAAAAATAATTCTTCAAAAATCAACGTTGTCCGTCGATTTTTGTTCATCATTTGTTCTTCATATGAAGAACAAAAAGCGATGGACAGCGTCGCTTTTGCTGAAAAAAATTAAAACTTTTTTCTTCCAGAAAACAAGGCTGTCCGTCGTAAAAAAAGCGACGCAGTCAGTCATTTTGAAAAAGAAACGAGCCTTTTTACGACGCAAGTGACTGCATAGCTTTTTCGTCGATTTTGACAAAAAAACGGCGCTGTCCGTCGCTTTTGGCTGTCCTTTTTTTGTCTTTTTTTAGTAGTGTATGAGACGGGGGGATATAGTGGTGGCTTGATCGGACAGATAGTTGTGTAGCACCTTTTGGTCGCATGAGATATACTCTTTTATACGTACACACTCCCTGTTTTTATCCCATATTATGGGTTGATTATCATTGATTAAGTCTGACTTATCGTGTTATTGAGTCTTCTTCATAAATGACTTCCCTTATTGTTGATTATAAATGAACAGTGTTGTCTTACCTAAATCAATGTGCCTACCCTGTGTTTGATACATCTATTGACTATTGTGTTGGGTTACTCTGATAGGATAAGGCACTATGTTTTGGCCGGCTGTTAGATTGTTGGAAAACCTTGGGAAGTTTGGATGGTGGTTCTCGCCATCACTTTAGATTAGGGTTGGTTATCGACGATGCTTGCAGAGTACACGTGGTCTTCGTACTCACCCTTACTTTTCTTTTCTTTTTCTTGGTTTTTCTAAACCCCGTGCAAATATTGGTTTGAGTAGTTGATCGTAGATTGTGTTCCTTCAACATTAAAGATTGCGGAGATAAAAGTAGTGGCTAACGGACCTTCAGGACTTCTCGGATCTCACTACTTTTATCTTATGCATTTATCGCATTTAAGATACTTTAGATGATTACTTATACTCTTAAGTTGTATTAGAGGTTTGTATTAATGACAACCAGACCTGGGATGTATTTTGGAGACTTGAGTCTTGTTTATATAAATTGGGATTAATCTACTCTTTCTACTTTCGCTTTTTTTTCCTTAAATTGTGTTTTTTGGGATAGGTTAGACTTTCTTGTCCGAAGGGTGTGATGAGTGTCATCACGTGCCAATTTTTAGGTCATGATAAATTGGTATTAGATCCAGGTTTATTGGTTTCATTAGTACAAACTTTGTCTAGTAGATTCTTGCAGATTGGTGCGAAGGCGTCTGTTATCTATCTTCGAGAGGCTATGTGACTTTAGGAGATTTGCACTTCTTCATTTTGTTTCATGCATTTGTAGCTTTGTATAACTCAAAAATATCTTATTCACTCTCTCACAGATGGGGAACACGTATTCTTCTATTGCAAGAGATTCAGAGCTCATGCTTTTGGTGCACGATAGGAGCAAGGTTTGAGGCAGTGGTCGTATCGGGATGTCCAGACCAGCCAGAGGTCAGGTTAGGATTGCCTCTTTAGGTTCTAGAGTTGCTAGTGATCGTAGGTCTAGTGAGTTAGAGGGGTTGAGGCCAGTGCAGACACCACCCGTGACCATACCTATGCTTGAGGATTATTTGGTTTGAGTGTTGGGCTTTCTTCAGTGGGTGGCTCCTATTTTGATTCAGCATGCTACTTCAGGCCTTCAGACTCTAGATGCATCTACGACTCCTACTGGTTCTCCTAGTGTTGATGAGATACTTCCAGAGATTGCTCCACATCCAGTGACATTGCCCTTGAAATCTACGACTCCTACTGGTTCTCCTAGTGTTGATGAGATACTTCCAGAGATTGCTCCACATCCAGTGACATTGCCCTTTGTGACCATAGAAGAACACATTAGATATATAGAGCTCATCAGGACAGATCCTCCTCAATTCGATGGAGATCCTAGGGTTGATGTTATATGTTCTTGCTTTGTTGCCGTGAGAGGTTGCACAGGTTGGGCTTAGTGGACTCTAATGGGGTGGATTTTACTGCTTTTTGGTTCCTTGGGCCAGCTAGACTGTGGTGGAGGACTTATGTAGAGAGTAGACTAGTTGGATCAGTTCCTCTTTTGTGGTATTAGCTTGCTCAAGTGTTTTTAGAGGAGTTTATGTGGAGATATAAGAGGCTTGTGGGCCAGAGGGCTCAGGGATTTGATGATCATAGCTATTTGCATGATGGAGGTCAGGATCTTCATGGTTATGCTTGGAGAGGGTTAATCAAGGTGGTCATTCGGGTTCTTCAGGCCTAGATCAGCGGGCTCCCACTTCCTTATATTGCTTCTTATGTGGAGATCTTGGGCACTATAGGAGGGATTACCTACAAGTTAGGCAGAGAGATGCTTCACCAGTTGCTTCAGAAGATGACCGATCGCAGTATCATGTTCCACATGATGGACTCGAGGTAGGAGCTTCTGGTACTGTAGCCACAAGTATGGTTCTTAGTGCGCCTTTGTTATGCCTTATTGGTATTGGACTGTGGTTGTACATTCTCCTATGTGTTTATCGATTTGGCATTGAGTCTTGATATGATTTATGAGTTTTGCTAGAGCTGTTAATATTTGCTACCCCATAGATATTTCCTTAGTGGTAGATCGGGTGTGCCGATCCTATGTTAGGGCTCATTCAGAGTATATCACTGGATTTGATTTGATCCCTTTGAGTATTGTGTATTTTGGCGTATTTGGGTATGATGTTCTGGATGGTTATGTCGTGGAATAATGATGGATCAGTTCTAGGTCTTGGTACACTTTCAGATTGTAGAATGAATTGGCCTTGTGGTTTTGGAATTTTAAATAGTAGTATGCCTTGTGGTACTTTATAGTGGTAGATCTTGTGATAGCCTAGACTTGTGGTGTGATTGATTAGAAAGGATTGCAAGTAAAGGATTCTAGTTGGATAAGGAAAGATTTCAGGCATTTGGGCCTTACGATTTGTTACTTCCTTAGTGTTTATCCTTGTTTGAGTGAATAAACTAGTTGGTATTGAGACACTCCTCGATCAAATTTGAAGGATTTCAGTTTATGAGGATTTTTGTTTTTGATTTGGAAAGATTTTCGAATGGAAAGGGGTACCTAGTTTATAGCATTTGTTACTCTTGTAGCTAAGTGACTTGGTGGAATATTCTTGCTCATAAGCTTTGATTTGAGTATGTATTATTCTCCGTGGACTTTGTGTTAAGGAGTGTTGAATGAGAATTGAGCCGGTCTAAGTTGTACCTTATTAGTCCACGATTCTTGTGTTAAAGAATACTAAATGGGAATAGAGTTAAGGAAAAAGATAGGGATTTGTGAACATAGGGAAATTTGATACATTCAAAACTTATCTATGGGTTTGAGTTAGAAATTTGAAGTCCTGATAGTGGAGTTCATTGGTAGCTTGTGCAGAGTCTAGTGGTGGTTTCTCCCGAGTTTTGATTTGTGATTTGGGGATCCGTCAGTGAGATATAGAGGTTGTTATACTTCTTCTATGGGTTGATTTTCCTATTACGATGGGTTGGTTATGTGTGATGGATTGGAAAGACTCTTCGTTCTACCAGATTATTAAGGATTTCAAGTTGATTGATGTTACTTGAGTGTATAGGACTGGATGTGTTATTGCAATGAGTTACATGAGGTTTTGGTGCCTTTATGAGTGTTCATGTCTATGGTATATAGAGTTTTATGATGATTCTCAATTGCCTCAAGGATTGAGCATACTATAGTATAGTGTCTTAAGTATGGTAAGTGTGGCTTTTGAGGTTATTTTTGGATTTTATATTGATTTTTGACTTATTTATTTTAGTTTGGGGATATAGTGTTATCCGAGTTGATAGAGTAGTATTGGCCTTGAATAGGTTGATTCAGTATGTTGGTGGGTGGTTATATGGTGTCATGAGTTCCTTGGCATTTTATGGGTCCGAGGGTGCTTTTTGATTTTATGGAGCAGTCTGTGTCTTATGGTGTCTTGGTTAGGTTTAGGTTAGCTGGGTGTGTTTAGAACTTCTATTGTGTTCGACTCAGATTTTGGGTATAAAGGAAGTTCAGAAATATAGAAATTTGGCTTCATTGAGAATTTTGGCCTTAGTTGCTAGTGATATGGCCTGGTGAGTCCTTATGTGATAGATTTCTGGTTCTATGGTGAGACCAGTAGTTCTATGGTTGTGACTCTGCATTGGAGTGCTTGCTTGATGTTTCTTGAGGGTATTTTTCTATCCTTTACCTATTTTGGCTTTCCTTGCTTATACGTTTGAGGACGAACGCGAATCTTAGTGGTGGATACCGTAATGACCCTCATATTGAAATTTAGAAATTTTTGTGTTTTGACCATTTTGCCCTTCCCTGTAGTTGCTTTATCTCGTTTATGAGTTGCGGGAATGGTTGACACGGTCCCCGATGCATTCGAAAGTGTTTTATAGGAGATTTTGGTTTTGAGCATCCTTAAAGGGATTAGTTTGACTTCGATCAACGTTTCATGATTCGAGCATCGGATGGTGATTCTGACAGTTTCATTAGATTCGAAATGTCGAACTTAGGTTAATTAGTAGCGGGGTTGGTTCAGGTTCGGAGCATTTATTTTACATTTCGACCCTCCGTTCGAAAACTAGTTAAAATAGCCTATACGGGGTCCTGGGGGTTAATTTATTGTAAACAACCTCTTTTCGTAAATTCGATGATTCTGTTGAATCCAAAATGTCGTTTCCAAGCTACTAGCATATGTGGTTTGTGTTCGGGGTGATTCCATATGAGTTTTGAATAAGTTTTCGAATATTTTGGATGCTTGGGCCCTATTTAAGTAAAATCGGTCGACCAAAAAGTTCATTATTGGTTTTAAAGATCAAAAAATTATTCCTAAACTTCTGAAATGTCATATATGAATTATAGGATTGCTCTAAAAATTTTGGTGTAATTTTGATAAGTCGAGATCCAGTTTTTATTGCGAAACATGAAATAATTCTTTAACGAGCCAAAAATAATATCTGACAAGGCAAACATGCATGAAATTGAGTTCCAACTGAACGAGAAGATTTGTATCATTATTTAGAAATTAGAGGAAAAAGAATCGGTGCAATTCGCTATCGTATGAGGAATATATGGCCTTTTTAGTGAATATAAAAGGTTGCTGGTGCACACCTTTAGCTACGGAAAAATAGACTTTTAGCTACGAAAAATGGGTTTTAGATACGAAACTCGGACCTGAACATGTATAAATTTCAAACTTCGTCCCATTTCGTATTTTTAACATTTCGGGAGCTAGGAAGCTCCGTTTTAGGAGATTCTCGATGTGTTTTTCTCGTAGTATCATTGGTCATGTGATTCTACCTCCATTTTCCAAGAACTTCTATTTTATTTTTCAAGATTTCTACCCAAAGTTGGGAATCAAAACACCATTTTCAACATATTTGGGGCTTGAGAGCTCAGATTTGAGCATTTTCGAAGGGGTTTTCGAGATTTCTTTTATTAGTTTGTTTATAAACCTTGTATTTATCATTTTACACTGATTTCATTACAAATTCATCTTCAAATCCTTGATTTTAAATTCGATTTTGGGATTTTTGCCGGTAAATATTAAAAATAGTTTTTCTTCGATTTGGACCTCGTTTTTAACTCATTTTTGTGTGGGTTTTAAGCTATAGGTTCCTAATGTTATGGGGAACGTGTTTCCAAAATAAAATTTCAGTTTTATTCTTTTTCCTTTGGAGTCAATTTTTGAATTATTTTTTGATCTGAATCAAATATAGTTGATATGGGTAGCGTTGGACTCTTTTTGACTTATAGACGTCATATTTGATTAGATTGGATGAGTTTGGTGTTGATTCGTGAGAGTAGAGCTTTTGGTTGATGCTTTGGACTGTGTTTTGGCTTGCGGATCTTCTTTAAAGGCAAGTTGAGATGTACCTTGACTCTTTCCACAGTGTTTATGTGTTGTACGCTTGTTTGTTTGTGTGTTTTGATTTATTTATGATTGAGGGTACCGCTTAGGTGAAATGACAAGCATCTCCGCGGGTACCGGAGTCTTTTGATGGGTTGTAGTTATTTAGTTGCTTATCTTAGTTAGTCTTGATACTTGTAAGTATACTTGGAATAGATTCTTGATAGCTATCTCATTGATCTTGAATAATATAGATAGTGGCTGTCGCATCCCTATTTTCTTAAGACGCAACTTCGGGACTCAAAAAATAAATAATAATTGTTTTAAAAATATTAGAGAGTCGCCACCTAATTTTAGGAAAACTAGGAAACCTATTAATTTAATTAAAGAAAAATTAGTCTGTGTAACCAATTAGATTCTAGGTAAAGGTTCAAGTTATTCCAAAGGGAAGGTGTTAGACACCCTTCGGAATCCACAAAGGTGGGTCCCGGTTGAACTCATTTTTTCAATTGAGGAGGAGATAAAATAACATTATACAAATATAACAAACACAAAATATACACAATGAATAAGGTAAAACAAGAATAACAAGGATGGCCTAATATTTGTCTATCGTTAAACAAAATGAATAAATACAACGAATAACTCAAAAATGATTCTCTAATTTAAATTCGAGTGTCTTCTTCGGGAAGAAGCTCCGTGTACCTATAAAAACACTTGGTAAAAGTGTTAGTATTGAATAAATATAAATCAAAATAAATTAAAGAAATAATAAACGAAAAGTAAAACCCATTTAATATACATGGGAGACCTTGGAAATCGATGAAAATTTCTTCATCGGCCAAGTATATTCATACTTGAATAAAATAATTAAACTTAAAATAAAATCCGTCTTTTGTAATGGGGAGGCCTCAAAAATCCGACAAAGAAATTTTATCATTGGCCAAGTTCCGTTCGGATTAATAAAATGTCAAAAATATTAGAAAAGGACAAAATACTGCATGGGAAAATCCATAATTGCAATAATTACATCATCAGTAATGAATTCCTCCAAAAATAACAATCACAATATGAAGTTGTTTTCAAGAACAAACTAAAATTCAGATAGTACAAATTTTGCACATAAGTGACGGACAATATCAGATCCAAAAATATCATGAAAAAGCATCCAAAAATAGAAAATCTAGAAACCAAATAATGAATATAGGAAATTGGTACAGGGATTATCAGAAAATGGTACAAAACCAATGTAAAATAGATCAATATGACTATAAGCCATGGAAAAAAAAAAAAGAATCAACAACATGAAAATGAAATAATATAGTAGAAAAAAATAAAGTGGAACGACAATGAAATAGACAAACACCAGAAAACATCCGAACCAAAATTCGGTCAAGCATTTCACCAATTTAGAACCTAAAACAGAAAATGAAAATACCATTGCCGGAAAACTCACATGAATCCTTGGCAAAATAAGCTCCGGCCAGATCTAGAGGAAGGGAAATAAGGCTTACTGGAGTAAAGTGTTTGCCGACCAGATCTGATTTTATCATTGTTTCGGTGTCGTGATGCTCCGCATCATGGACGTGGTGAACGATCGTTAGGTTGGTGTTGCTTTGTGGTTTGTTGATGGTTTCGAATGGTGTAGCTTCAGTCCGAACTCATCGTAGGTCAGTTGCTGCATGGTCATCAACTTCGGTAGCAACGACCGTTTTTAAAAAAAATGGGAAGGAGGAGGTGGGTGGAGCTTGACCGATGGTTGTTGAACGGAGTTCGTCGGAATCTGACAAAGGAGAGGGTTAGACAGTAACGAGAAAGGGAGAACAAGGGAGGTGGGGGTGTTTGGGTGATGGTTATTTGGTGGTTGTTTGCTCCGACGAGTTCGACGGAGAACAATGAAGGGGAAGAGGGAGTGAACGACAGTGCGTTCTTGGTGGTTGGAGCTCGTCGGAGCATTGGTTACTCCGGTGAGGGTGGCGGCTGGTTTTGCCGAAAATGGAAAGAGAGAAAATAATTTGTTTGCCCTAATTTGGAAATTTTTCACCACCATTAATTATGAAGAGAGTGATTAGTTTTATAGAAAAAATAAAACCACTCAAGAGCAAAACCATTTGCTCAATACATGGTTTTGAAAAACCATGGGCTATCCAAAACCATGAGTCATCCAAAATAATGACTACTTGATCTTATCCAAAACTATGGATATTTAACTTATCTGTGTAAAAAATATCTTCTCCGTCTTTTATGAATTAACGGATTGTGATAAAAAATAAATTAACAAATGTATTTAATGCCACATAAAAATATGATTTGAGTTTAAACTAAAATTGATGATTAATAAAACTCAAACAATAGTTGTTTATAAAAACGACTGTGTAAAAAATCAGTGACAGTCAATAATTAAAAATTGTAATAAATTGATAAATATCCTAACATTTTCACGAAAAAGGATAATTACCAATAATTTGTGTTAAATTGAACCAAAATATGTAAAAATTGATTTTCATGCTCTTTAACAAATAAAAAGCACAAAAATATTTATTTTGAAAATTTCGGTCCAAAATTGGGTGTCAACAGCTGCCCCTATGATGAAAGAGTCTTTGGATGATGACGTTGATGTGTAGCCAATTTTGACTAGACGAAAAAGAAAACGGATGACATGTGCACAAAACAATGTCAAACGTTGATAGAATTTTGACAATACTTTCTGTCCGTTGAAAAGGATGGATTGTCTTTTGATAAAAGGGAAAGGTTCATTCAAAGATAAAATATTCACGTACTTTCGACGTTGCTTCCAAAATTACCTCAATGTCAAGCTTGTGAGACGCTAAGGATGCAAAGCTGCATACCCATATGCTTTCTGGTAGAGGTGTGATTTGATGGTGCGATAGTGGTGACAATCTTCCTTTTAGCTCGTTCCCAAAGAGTTTGATATTTCTCTTCGAACTACGTCCCGATTTACTGCTAAGAAAAAGTTCCACGTTGTGCTGCGTCCTTTTTGAAGTTGTCCGCACCTGTGGTTTTGATTTGAGATTTTCATCCTTCTCGAATGTTTCTCGACAAAATTCGAAACAAGTGTGTTAGTAGAAAAAGCAATTCATGAAGGGTAGATAGTTCATTCATCATACCTTCGCATGGGTTGATTTCTGAAAAAGTAATGTCATCTTCTCTTGTACCTATTTTGGAAGATAACAGCTCTCACAAAGGTAGACACAACAACCTTCTTGGTTGTTGCATATGATGATCTCTTTGAAGATTAAACAATTTTTCAAAATGGGGTGGCCCTTTTTGACACCGACGACATTTTGAGTAGGATAGTCCCTACAATCGTATGATCTTCTGTTTGATATGGTAACCATCTCGATTATCCATAATGATAGCCCTTTCGGAAATGATATGCAATGTAAGAAATGTGCAATATGAATATCCAATGGCTTTCTCGGCGAAATGAATATGATTATGAAATGAGTATGCAATATGAATATGCAATGGCCCTCTCGGCGATGATATGTAATGTATGAACATGCAATGGCCCTCTCGGCATGGACCTCTCGGCAATGATATGAAATGCATAAATATGCAATGGCCCTCTCGGCGATGATATGAAATGCATGAATATGCAATGGCCCTCTCGGCACGGCCCTCTCGGCGATGATATGAAATGCATGAATATGCAATGGCCCTCTCGACAGTTGCACATCAACCTCCTGTGGTTTTGATGCGACTTAGAGATATCCTCGACGCCAGACTCCTCCGCCTCTGCGCTATATTGGATATGATGCCCTAATACCCTCGACGCCAGACTCCTCCGCTTCTGCGCTATATTGGATATAATGGGTCTTTGATTGCACCTCATCCTCCTGCGATTTTGATGCGACTTAGAGATATCCTCGACGCCAGACTCTTCCGCCTCTGCGCTATATTGGATATGATGCCCTAATACCCTCGACGCCAGACTCCCCCGCCTCTGCGCTATATTGGATATAATGGGTCTTTGATTGCACATCAGCCTCCTGCGATTTTGATGCGACTTAGAGATATCCTCGACGCCAGACTCCTCCGCCTCTGCGCTATATTGGATATGATGCCCTAATACCCACGACGCTAGACTCCTCCGCCTCTACGCTATATTGGATATAATGGGTCTTTAATTGCACATCAGCCTCCTGCGATTTTGATGCGACTTGGAGATATCCGTTTTAACGTCAGCCTCCTCCGATTTTGACGTAATACAAATATCATGGCCCTCTTGGCATTTGAAAATATGCGATGACTTGTGTGTACCTTTGGGAGAATCATTGTAGATGTGTTAGTCCATCGGAAGGACAATGTCTGGTGGAATTTTGAAGGTCTTCCTAAAAAATTCTTCTCCAGTTGCCTGCTTCCAGGCAAGTCCCACATTGTTGATGGGGAAAATTGACATCTTGTGCAATTTCTAGGCTTTCTCTAAACTTGGCACTCTAGCTGAGAATATTTTATCATTATCTCAAACCTTGGCTTGCTGGAGAAAATATCTTCTTGTGAATTTTTGAGATCTCCTGAAAAATTCTGCCCTAGTTTTTGTTACAAAGAGAAATAGAAATCTTATGGGGAACATGACCGAGCCATTATGGCTCCTACGTATCCTGTTGAGCTAGGAATCAGGTCAGACGTAGTTCCAACCTCTGGTGTAAGAACCTGAAATGAAACTATTAGTAGCCAATGTGGTATAAACATGAATCCAAAAGAAGAGTAACAAGATCTCTTGGTCGCGTTTTTGGGGTGGACAACCCAATTAAGCAAATTAGGCATCTTACCCTTGCAAGGTTAGCCTATTGGTCACATTTTTAGGGCGGACAACCCATTTTAAGAGAAATGCAGCTTTGTTGGTGAATACCAAGTTACTTTGAAAAATATTAAAGGTGGGCATCTGCCCATTTTCAAAAATTAAGGGAAGAGAATCAAATCTCGACCGCAATCGGCACCAACTGTTAGTATTTGCATGGAAATTCTTCTCATTTGCTTCTCTTCAACTGAGACTGCTTCGAGTGGTGCCTCAAATACACCTAAGTATCGACAATATCTGTTCGTCTTACTTCAAACAAAGGTTTTGAACTACACCTACCTTCATGCTTCAAGTTCCCTCACCACAAAGAATGTCCTATTCCACACTCATTTGAAATATTTGAATTTAGGACTTTTGCGAAGTGCTCTCTCACTCAAAAGGATGTTCAAAGCATGCAATTATGATGCCATATACTTGGCCTTCATGTAAGTCTCCACTAATGTGAGAACGCTTGGAATGAGATCATGTAGGGCTTGTTATCGGCTTGTAATGTAGGCTTAGGGACGGGTAGGATATTTATTTGGGATAAGAGTGACTTAATCCCTCATTGAACGTTGCACTGATTTTGGTGCTTTTGACGTTTGTACACCTTTGGTGCTCGTTCTTCTTTGTTGTCCCTTTTTTTTGTATGTTATTCTGACTTCTTTTGAATTTCTCTTACTTGAGCCTTTTTTCCTCTCATTTCGAGGATTTTTTCCTTCTTTTTTTAAAGTTTCCCTCTTTTTTGTTGGAGTTCTTTGCTTCTTCTTCTTCTTCTTCTTCTTCTTTTTCTTCTCTTTTTTTATTCATTGAGACTTCTCCATGTTTTGTGAGAGCTTTTGACTCTTTTCCTTTTCTTTCAAAGTCGTTCTTGCATTCTTGACTTCAGGAACTTTGCATATTTTGCTTTTGATAACTTCAAACTTGATCTTTGTCTATAATTTGCACACTTGCAACATGTTCAAGGAGGTCGGGCCAAGAGAGGGCTAGTGCATATAAGCACTCAGAAGGGTATAGGCTAAGATGTGGTTGTCCAAAAAATAGGCTTTAGGCTCAAAGTGGAACATTCTAGGGATTAATGTCATTTGGTAGGTATTGAAAGGCACAATCGGGTCAAAGAAGGCCTATGATCCTTTTCCAAACCAAGCATTACCCAGGATTTCGCCTCAACAAACATTCAGGTCAAGTTCTAGATCAACAATGCAATGTAATTGAATTAAATCTAAAAACTCACCACACAATGCACATGAAGCAATAAGGTCGGTTTCATTCTTATCTTGGATGTATGCAAGGAACATTTTCGAGTGTCACAAGAAGTATGATGAGAGGTACCAAAAGAATCTATGATTCACCATGAAGTCAGTCCTCTCTATCAAATCAATTATTTTTCTTTTCACATGCATGTTCCTAACCATGTTGGCACCAACCAAATCAAAAACACAATCCCCAAAAGTTTTTTTTTTCTTTTTTTTTTTTTTTAATAGAAGGTACCGAACCCGATGAGGGCTGCCTACGTATCTCGCTCCAAAGGATGAGAATCAGGTGTGTGTAGTTCATGCAATTATAATAAAATATATGCACAAAAGTAATGCAAAGGTATAGACAAACTCAAAGTGGTGCCTCCTAAGCTTGAAGTTTTCAGCCGAAAGGCGTGTACCGATCATTTGCAAGGATTGTTGCAGTCTCTCAGTTGTCTTGTGGGGACTATTTGTTCTTGTGATCGTCACCCATTATTTTGAATGACTACATTACGGTGGCTTCTAGATTATCCGTGAGGACACTTGTTATTGGTTTGTATGAGTGTGGTTCCACACTTGCTTATAAAAACCTCTTTTTGTTGGAGTTTTCTCCCAGAATATTGTAGAAGAATAGGGAGTTTCTTGAACTTTTGCGAAAACCGTATATTATGGTTACCGTCCTCGACCATTGTCGAGGACGGCCCTCCTGTAAAGATACAAAAACGGAGTGAAAGTAGGGAAGTCATAAAATAACAAAATGGAAGGGTATAGTTAAAGACTGCCTTGATTAGTTTTCCTAATTAAATATTGGTGTCTTGCCGAATTCAAGAGCAAATAACATCTTCCATGGCACGTAGGGATCATATCCTGCAAAAATTAGAAGGAAAAATATTAAAATCCTTCTTAGATTCATAAGATTAAAAGGATTAAGGTTAGGCTTTCGGCCAAGAGATTCGTCAAAATAGGAAATCCTTGTGATTCTCCAGCGAGTTCCTAGGATGATGCTGTTTTTTCTGCATCCAAAGAAAACTTCTTAGTCTAGGGAAAAGGTTGAGATTTTAGCTCTCTTCATCTGCATAATGCTTCTGTAAAAGGAAAAAGATCTGCTTTCATTGAACCCTGCATTCAAAGAAAAATTCTTAGTTTTGAGAGACCGATTGTGTTGGCTTCGCCTTGCTGTTCAGTTGCTCCTTTCAGTGCTTGGCTTGTAAACTCATTTGATCTTGAAGTGCAACCTGGATGGAATTTTTGAGGATCTTCCTCAAAAAGATTGCCCCAGTTTAGAACACAATGGAACCCTTGAACATTGTTGTATTTCACAATATTGCTTTGTAGGAACATTCGAGACCTTCTCAAAAATTCTTTTTCTGTACAATCTTCAACAAGTTCTTGTATTTAACCTTGTAGAAAATGTTATTTGTTGTGGAATTTTTGAGATCTGATCAAAAATTCTGCCCAGTTTCCATTTGTGAAGAGAAATAAAAATCTTATGGGGAATATGACCGAAGCCGACATAGGCCGCCTACGTATCTCATTCTTGAGAATTCAGGTCAAACGTAGATCAGGTGAAGTAATATCAAGGTAATTAAATCATAATATGTGCAATTACAAATAAATGAAGACTACGAAATGTGATTACACGGAAAGAAAGCAATGAAGTGCAATTACAAGAAAAGAAATCAATAATCATAAGATTTAAAGACGCCAAAAGTGCGACTGCCAGAAATCTTCATATCTCTTCGCAATCGATTATACCGAAGGCCTACTTTCATGGTCGGGCTGCAGGTTGTTGTTCAAACTTTGCGGAGATGCTATGAGAGGTATCACCTTGTTGTCAATTAGGTCTTGCACTTTATTTCTGAGGGTGACACATTTCTCGATATCATGCCCAACTACTCCTGAATGGTAGGCACATCGTTTGTTCGGATCATACCACTTAGCTGAAGTATTCACAGATTTTGCTTTTATGGGATGCAGAATCCCTGCTACTTTTAGCTTTTCATAAAGTTGAGCCAATGGTTCTGCTAGTGGAGTGAAGACTTTTGAGGCTTTCTTTCAAAGTTGGTGCGAGGTGCACTATTTTGAAGATTTTGTGGTGAATTCAGAGAATGATATGCTAGATATGGGCCATAGATAGGGCACATCATTTGAGGAGATTGAGGCTGACACAGTGGCGAAGTAAGGCGTGGAGAATATTTTCTATACTGAACATTGGGCTGGTACTGGGACGATCGTTGATGATATGACATACCTCCTTGTGTCATCGATCCCACGATCTCTTTCTCTTTTCCCTTTTTATTCTTGAGAGATCCAACTTGAAAGGCCTTTTTAGGGGATTGTAATGTTGCCAAAATTGTTATTCTTTCAGTCTTAAGGTTATCTTCGATTCTTTCCCCTACCTTGATAACTTCATTGAAGGTTTTTGCATCCATTACATCCAATCTTTCATAGTAGTCCGAGTCTTGTGCTTGAATGAAATGGGTGATCATATCTTGTTCATCCATGGGAGGGTGCACCTTATATGCTTCTTTCCTCCACCGTATAGAATATTCTCGAAAGAGTTCAAAGGCATTTTGCTTGAGCTTCCTGATTGAGATTCTATCATGCGTGATGTCAGCATGAAATCTGTGTTGGTCCATAAAGCTTTTGCCAAATCATCCCATGTATGCCATTTGGTCGCATCTTGCTTAGAATACCACTCTAATGCTTTGCCACACAAGCTTTGACTGAACAATTTAATTCTTATCCTTTCGTTCTCCCCTACACTAATCAATTTCCCACAATAAGCTTCCAAATGAGAGTAAGGGTTCCCTGATCCATCAAATTTTTTGAACTCTGGAATCTTGTAGCCCAGTGGCAACTCTGATTTGAGAAACTCACACCACTCTTCATACTTCACATTCTGATTGTTATTGACCTCAGAATCACCTTTCACCACATCTTCTAATTCTTTGAGCTTCCTGTCCACTATCTCATTATCACTAATTTCGACATCTCTTTCAGTCTCACCATAAGGATCTGTATCTAGACATCTCAGTCGTTGAATCAGCGCAGCAACATAAGTATGCACAAGTAGAGCATGGTGTGTCATTGATACATTCTGACCATTTGGGAAAGCAAATGCTTTCACAAGGGGAGCATGAATGAGCGGAGTATCTTGAATTTGTGGAGGAGTGGTGAAGTGATTTTCCTTGTCAACTTCATTCGAAAGTGGCATCGGCCCTTCTTGATGTACATCAAGAACTGTGTTCATGCTTGGTAAAAGCTGAGAAGATGCATTGTTTTGCATTATCATGGATCTTAGTTCAACCACTTGTTTTTCAAGACGGGTAATGGCTTCCAAGTATGATTCTGACTTTGTTGAAGTGGTAGACTCGGTTGCGTTAGGCACATTAGAGATGGTGTTGATTGAACTGGCTTCCATATGGAAATGACTGCTTCGCCTCGATCGTTGTTTACCAACACGAATCAGCCTCTCTAAGAAAAAAGAATAACTCAAAAAGTAAAATGTTAGTTTGTTGATTACAATAATTAACCCAAGATAATATAAAGCAGAAAAATACTTGTTTTGCTTTAAACAGTAGACTTATCCAAAATTCGAACAAAGAGACACCTCAAAAAAATGGCTAAATGGACACGATTGTGACCTTTTAGCGGGTTTTGGGACTTTTGTTATAAGAAGCAAAAATGACCTATGAAGACACAAATTGACTTTCTAATTTATATCTATTGAAAATTCATTTGAAAATGATAGACATTTGGTTAATTGACCACGATGAGATATTTTGAAATCATTCATGTGGTCAATATGAATTGCACGATGACCCCTTTTTTTTTTAAATGTCATAAAGTAGAAACTGATCGGTTTTGAACAAATTTGAGGATCAACTTTTGAAAAATGCTTTAGGAAGACTCATATTTTGAGTTTATTTGCCCAACGATGTTCTAAAACTCCGGAGAAAATAAAACCACTCAAGAGCAAAACCATTTGCTCAATACATGGTTTTGAAAAAACATGGGCTATCCAAAACCATGACTCATCCAAAATAATGACTACTTGATCTTATCCAAAACTGTGGATATTTAACTTATCTGTGTAAAAAATATCTTCTCCGTCTTTTATGAATTAACGGATTGTGACAAAAAATAAATTAACAAATGTATTTAATGCCACGTAAAAATATGATTTGAGTTTAAACTAAAATTGATAATTAATAAAACTCAAACAATAGTTGTTTATAAAAACGACTGTGTAAAAAATCAGTGACAGTCAATAATTAAAAATTGTAATAAATTTATAAATATCCTAACATTTTCAAGGAAAAGGATAATTACCAATAATTTGTGTTAAATTGAACCAAAATATGTAAAAATTGATTTTCATGCTCTTTAACAAATAAAAAGCACAAAAGTATTTATTTTGAAAATGTCGGTCCAAAATTGGGTGTCAACAGTGGGTACCTAATTTAGATCTTGAATCATGTTTAGTGGACTTTGACGTAATGATTGAGATTTAGATGATACTTAGAGTATAAATAGACTTGTAATAGTTGATGAGGCTTAATGTATGGAACAAGCTAGGTTTGGGTAGTCCGCGATGTATTGTTATCGGGATTTTCTTTATTTTGTGTTGCCCGTGTGGGGGCTTATGTGAACTTCATTATGGACTTGAGAAATTATTTATGATTGTGTGTCCGAGTGGGGGCTTATATGCATATTATTTTTGTTTTGAGAGGATATATTATTATGATGCCCGAGGAGGGGCTTGACTTGATATTATTGGTCATGTTTGCACATTAAATGCCTTATCTATTATTGTGTCGCCTGAGTGGGGGCTTGACTTGTCATCATAGGCCTTATTTGTACATTAGAATCTCGTATCTATTATTGTGTCGCCTGAGTGGGGGCTTGACTTGACATTGTAGGCCTTATCTGAGCATTTAATTGCATATTCATCATAGTGATGCCCGAGAGAGGGATTGAAAATGATAATATTGATGACTATATGACTAATTTTTCTTGTGGTGCCAAGTGAAAACTGATATCATGAATTATTGATACATTGAGTTGATTCTGAGCTTACTTATACATGTATTGAATGGATTTTGATCTTCATACTGATTCGTTGTGAGCATTATATCCTCATATCACGCATTCATATTCATGAGACATTAGTACCACTGAGACATTCTGATTTTGTAAGAAAATAAGACACCTTATAAAATGCCTATACCGAGGGATGAGTCGATAAGGTTGATTTGAGACATAAGATTGAGATTATGGAAAGTATATGGGTTGCGAACCCCCTATGGGTCCTACTTTGGGAGCAGTGTTGCTCGATATATATATACAGAAAGTTATGCGGGAACTTTAAAATATTCATCATCATCCCATCATCATCACTCCATTGTATTGCATCATTTGCATTGCATTGACATTCCTTGGTATTGTTTGAGATTGTGTTAGCAGTTACTTTTGTACTGTGTTTCTGTGTTAGAACCTTGTTGTGATATTGTGTTTGAGCATTCATTTCATTTCATTAAATTATCCTATATCATCTTATATTGACTGGGAGGTTGAGATATTATGAGACGTGGGTGTATGGTGGTGACTTGATTTGTGTAGCACCTTTTGGTAGCATGAGATACACTCTTTTATACATACACTCTCTCTGTTTTTATCCCATAGTATGGGCTGATTATCATTGATTAAGCTTGACTTATCGTGTTAGTGAGTCTTCTTCATAAATGACTTCACTTATTGTTGATTATAAAATGAACAGTGTTGACTCACCTAGATCAATGTGCATGCCCATGTTTGATACATCTATTGACCATTGTGTTGGGTTACTCTGATAGGATAAGGTACTATATTTTTACTGGATATTAGATTATTGGGAAACCTTGGGAAGTTGGGATGGTGGTTCTCACCATCGATTTGGATTAGGGTCGGTTATCGATGATGCTTGCTGAGTACACCTGGTCTTCCTATTCACCCTTTCTTTTCATTCCTTTTTCTTGGTTTTTCTACACCCCGTGTAGGTATTAGTTCGAGTAGTTGATTGTAGATTGTGTTTCTTCGACGTTGAAGATTGCGGTGATAGAGGTAGTGGCTGACGGACCTTCAGGACTTCTCGGATCTCTCTACTTTTATCTTATGCATTTATCGCATTTAAGATACTTTAGATGATTACTTATACTCTTAATCTGTATTAGAAGCTTGTATTAATGAAAACAAGACCTGGGATGTATTTTGGAGACTTGAGTCTCGTTTATATAAATTGGGATTAATCTACTCTTTCTGCTTCGACTTCTTTTTTCTTAAATTGTGTTCTTTGGGCTGAGTTAGGCTTTCTTGTCTGGAGGGTATGACAAGTACCATCACGTACCTATTTTTGGGTCGTGACAGGTTAATTTTGCCTAGGACTTTTTTACACTTATATAGCTACATCATAAATACAATTTCAATATAACTTTTAACTTGAGAAGAGCTAGAAGTCGTCGTGGAGGTTGGAGTTTATTTATTATATCTTCTTTTTGTTTCTCTGCATTATTTTATTTTAATTCTTTTATGAATTTTTAATTTTCTCCATGTTTATGTGGAGTTAAACTTTTTATTCTAAGACTATGGTGTAACTATGAATATTACTGCTTTGAAGAATATTTCTATCTTAGTTTGAATTATCAACGGCAATTAATCGTACGTTCAATTGCTTGATTGTAAGCGCAACAATTAAGTTCTCGCTGTTTAATATATACATACTTGGAAAAGATGTTGTTAGATTAGAGAAGGATTATAGAGAGTGTGATCTTATAATTCCCTAAAAGTAGGACACAAATTTGTGACTAGGATGGAAATTAATATACCTAGCCATCACATTCAATTAAATACAGCCATGGAATTATTGCATTATTTATAATAAAGCAAGTCCAAAGGAATATAGTGGCAATCTATTTTGAATAGGCCTGTAGTAATTCAGGAGAATACTATGAATATTAATAATCTGGTTATTTAGTTATCGTCGATAATTCAGATTAAGAGAAAGTAGGTTTGACAACTCAATAGGATTGGTGAACCAACTACAACCCTTGAATATTTATTTCATTAATAACATAAAAATCTAATATTTGTTTGGTTGAAGTTCATTATTTATTTTATTTTTATTTTTATTTTTATTTTTATTTTAGTCAGCTTATATATATAACTTGGGGATATAACACTTGAATAAATAATTAGCATTAGTTTAATTTAGTAAATAGTTAATCACAAGATATTATGGATTGGACATCCGATTTCTAAATCACTCTATTACTTTGTACGACCACGTCCGCTTGCATGTGCATTTAGGAGCTACTAATTTTTTTTGATGTTGTTGTCGGGGAATTAAAAATTAACTATTTATCTAAATTATACTTGTGATTTTAGTATTTGATTTTTATAGGAGTAATTATTATTTTAACAGTTTGTTACTCTTCTTCACATGACATCTTCGCATGAAAAATAGTGAGATGGTAAGAATTTCTGTTTTAATGATCCTGGTCTATATTGTAAAGTAGCTCACTTGTGGTAACATTGTCAAGATGTTAATAAGGGAGAGTTGTGTGCACCATATTAATTTTGTGTTGTATGCGGTGGTCTATGAAAAAATTATCTAAGTCCTTATTATAATGATTCTAATAATGCTTGTGTTTTTTATGGTATCGATGTTTACAGAAAATTATCAAAGGAATATGAGAATATACGTGAGTAAATTACAAATGGTATGAGACACTAAATGAATATCCTCCTCTGGCTTGAAATTCAGGGAGTAAAACCCATACTGAAGCTATCAGGATATCCTCCTCAGGCTTGAAATCGATCCGGAGTCATTATTGTAACCAAATTTGATATCCTTCTAATTCGATCACCCTTTATAAAGTATGAAATTGAGATCTTCATCACTAGTAAAGTACTGAAATATATTAAAATTATCATAAACCCCAATTTTGACGAACCATTTTAGAGTAAATTTCTCTAAAAACTTTGATTCGATGGAGTCGATTTAAGGTGGAGATTTGAAGAATTGACCTAAATAGTCCTTCAACGCGGAGTAGTCATGATGTCGTAGTAATTTTTAGCTTTAAATATTACTGAAAGAATGCCATTATGTGAAGTTCTTTTGAACTTTCACTTTCTCTTATTCACTTCGAGTAGCATTTGTTGTTAAGGATGGCAGATATGTCACTAAGTTCACATAAGTTGGGAAATTCCCCACATATATGCCAATGTTGAGGTTGCCTACAGGGGCTTGAGAGTTGACATTGGTAGAAACTGATGGTGGATCGCTAGTTGGCGTTCCCATCAAGGAAGACTGAGATCGTCATAACTACTAATTTGGGATTTTAACGGTAAAAAAATGTAGAGAGAAGTTACAGTTTCACTTTCAATTGTGACATTAAAAGAGGTGAAAGGAAGAACTCAAAATAGAGAATCTCACCAATATTATAGATCTTACCTCTAATGTGTACATGAAAAAGAGACTATTGGAATAATGTCGTTCATCGTTCATAAAGACACAAATATGAACCCAGAACCCTGATTGTATTTCCCCATCAACTCTATTTTATTCCTGAAAGAAGAAAAAAATGTTTTTCCATTTATTTTCTTATTTCTTCAACCTTTTCTTGGTAGCCAAAAATACTTTAGAACGAACCACAAACTCATTAATAATAGGCTAAAATGTCATTTTATTAATGAAATATATATACAGTCATTTCTCTATATTACGACCACTCGTTATAAATGGCTTGATTTTCTCCAGAACTGATTTTTGTGTTATATTTTACTGCTCTATAACATCATTCTACCTATAACAGTAATAACGACATTCATTAGAGTAATACACTCTGGGTGTGTTTGGTATGAAGGAAAATATTTTCTTGAAAAATAAGTGGTTTTCTTACTTATTTTCCCGTGTTTAGTTAGTAAGAAGAAAATATTATCCCAAGAGTATCTAGGTATAATCTAGGCAAATACTAATGACACCAAACCCGACTAACACCTGAAACCTCGACTCGTGACACAGGATCCAAGACTCGACTCTAACAAACTAGACAGTACTCGACCCTGACTCCTCACCGGGATACAACCCCAGCTCTCAACTCGAAAACCTATCCGGATTTCCAATCTGAGACTCGACCCAGACAATTGATCGGAGACCCGACACTCGACCCAGCAACCGACCCTGACTCCCAACACCCGACCCGACTCCCGACCTCGACTCCCAACCCAAGACCCGACCTCAATTTCCAATTCGAGAGTACCCAACCCCGACTCCTTACCTTGACACCTGACCTGAATCCCGACCTTGACACCTAATTCGAGACCAGACCAGACTCCCGACTCTAGGCTCGGGACCCGACCCCGACTCTTGATTTGACACCCAACCCCAACACCCAACCTCGACACTTAAAACCTCGACTCCCAAGCCAGAACCCGACCTTGATTTTTGTTCCGAGACTCTACCCTGACTTTCGATCTTGGCACTCGACTCGACTCCCGACTCTCGACCTTGACTCTTAATTCGAGACCCAACCCCGACAATCAAACTGGGACCCGACCCTGACTCTTGATTCCTACTCTTGACTAGGAATCCAACCCACACTCCCGATTGGGATCCGAGCCCAACTCCGAACTCGGGACCCGACCCCGACTCCCAACTCGGGACCCCATGCTGACTCCCAACTTGGGACCCGATTCTTTACTCGGGACCTAACCCTGACTCTCTACCTAGGAACTAATGCCGACACCCGATTCGAGACTCGAAAATCGAAACCCAAAACCGACTCCCTGCCAGGGTCTTAACCCTGACTTTCAACCTAAAACTTGAGTAAGGGTTGGGGTAGGGAGACAGGTCCCAAGTCGGGGTTGGAGTCGCAAGTTGGAAGTTAGGTCGAGAACAAACCCCAATTCCCGTCTCGAGATTGGATCTCGAATTGGTGTTGGGAGTTGTTCTTGAATCGGGTTTAGGGTTAGGTTGATTCTTGGATCTCTAGTCGAGGTCAAGAGTCAAGATATATGTCGGGCTTGGGAGTCGAAGTCGGATTTTGGTTCATGCATCTTAGATTAGGGTTGAGAGTTGGGTCTGGAGTCGAGTGTCAGTGTTGGATTTCAGATCGAGGGTAGGAGTCGGATCCTGGGTTAGTATCTAGAATCGGTCCCTGAAACTCCAATTAAGGTGGAAAGTTGGGGTACAATGTTGAAAAAGAGTTTTGGAAAATGCTTTCCTTACTTTTTGAAAGGATGCCATCTTCCTTAAATTTGAGTAGGGAAAAGGGTCAGAAATACCCCTTAAGTATTGAAATTGGTTCAAAAATACCCTCCGTTAACCTATTGGGCCAAAAATACCCTTCTACCCACCTTTATGGCTCAAAAATACCCTTCCATCCACCTTTATGACTCAAATATACCCTTATAACTAACGGTCCTTTTTTAAACCATAATTAAAAAAACGGAAAAGGGCCAAAAATACCCTTCAAGTATTGAAATTGGTTCAAAAATACCCCCCGTTTAACTATTGGGCCAAAAATACCCCTCCATCCACCTTATGGCTCAAATATACCTTTACAACTAACAACCCTTTTTTAAACCATAATTAAAAAAAATACTTATTACGTGTCAGCTTTTTATTGGTTGCAAATTAAATTAATTAAAATGTTATTATCTTATAACCAAATCTGGACCCAACTAAAACTACCCGACAAAACCCATCCCAACCAATTAAATAACGGTGACCCATAGTTTTTTGGTTTATATCAGTTACACCATACCTCAAAGGTGAATAATTTTCTACTTTCTGTGTCTGCCTGCAAATACGTTAGAGATAGGGGTGGGCATAAAAATCGGAGAACCAAAAAATCGTACCGAACCGAATTAGTTCGGTTCTTCTGTTTAGGTTCTTCGGTTCGGTTTTCGTTTTTATTTCGGTAGTTCGGTGCTTCGGTTCGGAGTTTGGTTTAGGGGTAACGGTTCTTCGGTGCACACTTTTACAAAATCGAAAACCGAAGAACCGAACCGAACCGAACTGAAATTTGATAAAATCGAACCGAAGAACCGAATGTCCACCCCTAGTTAGGGAGGTAAAACTATGTCTCATTGGCAACAACCTACTTACTTGCAAGTCTCATTCACAGTGAGAAGAAAAATGAGTTTAGAACACGAAATAGTTTTCAAGAACCCTAAAAATTGAAGAAGAAGAAGACCCAGCTTTCAACAGACGTAAAATATGAATGAAATTAGGTTTAGAAGAAATGGATTTGCCTCTTTATTTAATTGGTTGGGGGCGGTTTTGTCTGGTTTGGGTCGGGTAGTTTTAGTTGGGTCTGGGTTTGATTATAAAATAATAACATTTTAATTAATTTAATTTGCAACCAATAGAAAACTGACACGTAATAAATAATTTTTTTAATTATGGTTTAAAAAAGGACCGTTAGTTATAAGGGTATATTTGAGCCATAAAGGTGGATGGAAGGGTATTTTTGAGCCATAAAGGTGGGTAGAAGGGTATTTTTGGCCCAATAGGTTAACAGAGGGTATTTTTGAACCAATTTCAATACTTAAGGGGTATTTCTGACCCTTTTCCGATTTGAGTAAAATAAGTCTATTTGGACAACATTTTCCAAAACATTTAAGCCAAACAAACATGAGAAAATTGAAAAACATCTTCTGAAAAAAAATATTTTCCTTCATACCAAACACACTTTTTTTGTAAAATTAACGCTCTATAATAACAATTATACTCATATATTGTGTAATAATAATTTGTAAGAAATATATTATGTATAAAATAAACTATTAAAATATTTATGATTACTATTATTAAACTAAGCAAATATAAGCCTCTATTATTTTGGTTAAATTGGTTAACAAATACATTCCTTCTTCTTGGTACATGAAATCACTAAACTAAACAAATACTCCATCCGTTTAAAAAAAAATGACCTATTTTAACTTGACATGATGTTTAAAAAAATAAAGAAGACTTTTGAATCTTGTAATCTTAAATTAAAGTTATGTCAAATGTACCAAAATGCTCTTTAATCTTGTGGTCTTAAACATGTCATGTGAAAAATTGAAATTAAAGTATTGCCAAAAAAGGAAAGAGTCATTCTTTTTTAAACAGACTAAAAAAAAAAGTAGGTCATTCTTTTTTAAACGGAGAGAGTAACAAGTATTTCATTTTCGTTTATGACATAATAAGACAAAAAATAATTTGGGATAATTACATTGTTTGGCCTTTCAGATAAAATTATTACAATGTGTAAAATAATTACACTCCGTGACCTAGTTTCTCGGCGATCCACACGCAACAGCTCCACTACCATGCTTCCAGATCGGAGCTCCTTGCTTCGGGAAACAACCAACTATAAAGGTTGCAAACCACCGGCCAGAAAGAGAGGGAAGATCTGTGTTACCATCGGAGTTTCGCCGGAGAAGCTTGAATCCGACCAGATCTGGAAGCTTGATTCGGGGTTGTTAATGGCTGGTTCCGTTGTCACTTGTTTCGAACTCGTCGGAGCTGTGGGTGGAGAAGAGAGAGACGGAGTATTTCTTCTTGTTGTTGTTCACGGGAGAAGATGGTGATGGTGTTGGTGTTGGTCGGAGTTCGAAGCTCTGAGCTAGCCATAATATAATACTATAATATTAAGTATATTACATTATACATAATATAATATACACATTATATTATGTATAATGTGTGTATAAATACCTTTTATACACTATAATGCATATTTACACAAGTTTATACATTTATATAGAGTAAGTATATAAAGTGGTATAAAATGGTATAAAGTTGTATATTGTGTTATGCGGGTGTAATTAATTTTTATGGACTATGTAAATGTAAACATTTTAAAATGGTATATTTTTGAAAATTTCCCAAATACTTTTGTATATTTTTGTTTATAATGACTAAATGAGATGTAAACGTTAAATGTCACTATATATATATAACCACACCTTATTATAACAATCATAAAACCTTCACACAAAATATTGTCACTGTAGAGAGATCTAACTGTAGTTGAGATCTTTTCCTCCCTAATTAAAGATTTTGAGTTTATAGTAAAATTTTTCTGGTAAAGAATATTCTTTCTTTTCTGAGCTAGATTTATTTGGTATAATTTGAATTTATCAAAGTATTGACTTTCGAATAACTTAAGGAAAAAGCCGTCACACAAATATAAATCTAAACTGCTATTGGTATTGATTATAATAGACCTGATTATACTAGATCTGGACAACTATAGACATCACGAGTAATTTGCGATTCCTATTCAAACAGAAACTAAAGAATAACTAGACTGGAAAGAGATGAGGGATACTACAGTGGGAAGAGATTAGGGATGCAAAAAAGTCAATGTGCAGCATTAACTGCAATTTAAATTATAGAGTTAGTTGTAATATTTTAATATTGTTGTGAAATTCTAATTATTAGAAAGGTAACAACAAATAGGTGAAAATATTAAAGTATAGGGGTCGTTTGGTAGGTGAGATGACATAGACAAGAATATCACAACGATTGAAATATCTCATCAGATAATTATCTATTTCATCTTCTATATGGAATAGATAATCTCATCATTTTAAAATAAATAATGAGATAAAATAATTTTAAGATTAATTAATATTATAATTAAATATAAAATAAAACAATTTTGCATTTATCAAAATTGTTATATATCTCCTTTTATCTACCAACAATAATCACTAAACAATGGACTATCTTTAGAACGCAGTATCTGATGTTTGTACTGCATTTTGATATTCTTATTCTACAAAACTTTTGTAGGTTACGAGAAAAATTGTGGACCATGTTGATGATATACAATGATGAATTCTTATTTTATGATCTAATTTTAGCAGATAACATTGTTCTAACACCTAAAAAACTATAACTTTGACTGATTCTCCATATTCCAAAAGTAATTTTTTTACGAAAAAAGGCAATTAGGGTGGTAGCATTGAAAATTTATGGGACTCTACGAGATGAGTCCAATTCTGTTAGAATTTTTAGAAGCTACTCTACCCTTAATTATTCTAGTTTAGAGGCTACTTTATCAAACCCCTAAATTATGCCTATTTAAAGAGTACCATGTTCCCTTGAAGAGACATCTCGAATATCCCATAAAATCTTGGATATTCACAAAGAGATCAAGGCTATCTCTCAAATCCAAATCTTTCTATATTCGAAATATACACTACTAACGGCCCTCAAATTACGGAGAAAATCCGTATCAAATCCAAATCTTCCTACGTTCAAAAAATACGCTACTAATGACCCTCGAATCATGGAGAAAATCAAGAGAAAAGAATCAAGGGATGAACAGAATTGTACCCATATTGTTTATCAATATAATATTCTTGTTTCTTCATATTTTGTTTGTGGTTAAAGTTTATTTTCCATAATAAAATTTGTTGCAAGCAAATTGGCACACCCGATGGGACCAAATCTACCCTTCATCTCTTCTCTCACAAATCAAATTTGCAAATCTGGAGCCACAAAATTTCAAAGATGGAGAGTATTTCAAGACTCGTCTTTGAGTTTCATCGAGTCTATACTCCGACAAGCCATGAAGTAGGGGGCATTGATAGACATTGAAAATTTGTGGGACTTTACAAGATGAGCCCAATCCTGTTAGGGTTCTTGGAGGCTACTCTACCCTAACCCTAGCTTGAGGCTACTTTACCAAAACCCTAAATCATGCCTATTTAAAGGGTACTATATTCCCTTGAAGAGGCATCTCGAATATCCCAAAAAATCTAGGATATTCACAAAGAGATCAAGTCTACTCTCCGTTTTTGGTGATTAATAAGATGGGTGGTCTTCTTATATATTTAGATTTGGGCAATCATTCCATCATAAACTAGTTTTTGAGATCGAGTTAAGCTCAAGATCCATTCTTTAACATAAGTATCATCACAAATTAAATTATGAATACATTTTTAACTAAGCTTAGACAATAAATTGATTACATGCATTTACATTTTTGGTGCAACTATATAGTAAGGTTTTCCTTTTCAAGTTGAATATAGGGATGAGGGAATCGAATTTCCAAACCATCATAGAGAATTAAGAATTTAAGCAGATCTATATAGAGCAAAAATAGATAGGACATATGGTCAAGTTTAATGAAGACACATGGATGATCAAGTAAGCAGCAATAGAAGCTCTCGCAGTCCACCTCGAAGGAGTGAAACCTGACCAGGCTCAAGCACTCGAAGGAAGATTAAATGGTTGGCATCAACTGTCATAAATCCACTCCGAAGACAATGCCGGACGTTACTCATCCCCATGTAAATGTCATTTGATTTCGCATTTAATGTAAATTAAGAGGAAATTATTCTTGGGCATCAAATCATTTGGATTCGCCCATATAAAAGATATTGAGACTTCATGTTGAAAGGCATCTGATTTTTTATTAGGGGTGCTTATCGGGCGGATCGATTGGATAATTATGCTTAACGATTCGGCTTATTGGCTATCGACTTTTAAATATACTAATCCGCTAGCCAACCGATAAGATAACGATTGGTTCGGTATAGGATTCGTAATTAGCGGACGGTTATCGGGCGGTGTAACGGATAATCTAAGAGACAATGAAATATCAAACGGTTATTGGTAGGTTCTCCATTTCTTCACCGACTAAGTTGTTTATATATCTATTTGTCATTCTTTTAGGCTTATTGAGTTTTGTTCGTATAATATTTTTAGTAGGTTAAATCATAGAATTAAATGAGAATTTTCTTCTAGACCTAAAACGTATATATAAACATTTAAATTATTGGGTCGCCAAAAAATCAAAACTTTAATCTGATTTGGAATTCTTTTGTTTTATATCAAACTTTGTGAAAGACACTTGGGGTTATTTTAATTTTCTGCGGTCCTTCATGTTATCAAGAACAATTTGCGTTTTAGTTTAATAATTAATTTCAAGTTTCGTTTATGTTTTAGAGAGACTTACTGCGCTATATGGCTAGATGTCATAAAAAGTGACTTGTTATTTTCTAAGCTAAGAATTGAATAAAATAATGAATGAAGTTTTAGTTTTTGTGTTTACAAAAGATACTTGATATATGTAGGGTAAAATATAACAATGATAATTCCTAACGGGTTAACGGTTTATCCAATAAGAAAATTGAGTAATCCGCTCCTGCAGCGATAACCCATTAACTGTAAAATTTTAATCCGTTCTCCAACGTCTATTAATCCAATAACCCATTACCAATAAACTAATTTTGCGGTTGATTATCGGTTACAATTCGATTTTAAACCCCTCTAATTTTTATTGCTCAATACACGGATTTATATTTTACTAGCAAATAATATCAATTCAATTATTTACTTTGTTGTCAGCTCTTGTGTTCATTAAGCACTCTACTTAGAGAGTCATATTCAACGAAGGATATATATGAAATTAGGCTAAACAAGCTTTACTTACTTATGCTTATATATTTACTCAATTAACTTTCACCTTATTTATTATAATTCTATTTGTCATTTTGTTATAACAATATCTCTATCAACTCAATCCACGTATTGTTTAAATTATATTACAAATTCAACTGTATCATTTTTGGGGTAAAGAGTTTGACACCACCGTGCAACTAAGGACAATTATGGTAGTATCCACTAACGGTGGATACTTAATTTTACACAATCACTTAATCTTAGCCGCACATCTAATTTTCCTTTTCTTTTTACTTTTTTTTTTTTTTGAAATACTCACTCCCCTCACCTCCGCTTCTAGTGCAGATTCCAATCATAGGGTCTAGTTTTATGGGCTATTTAATTATAGGTGACAAAAAAGAGTTTAAATGTAAAAAAAGTGACTCAAGTTTTAAATATTAGGTGTAGGTGACAAGTTTTTAATTAGGGTTTAAAAATAATTGACTTTTTTTTTAATAAGTTCCCAAGTTTTATTCTTTACACTTTAACCCAAATTTTACCAAAAAACCCTAGTTCTAAAAGGGGAAAAATCAGATATTTTTTCTCCTCCTTTCCCAACGGGTTCTCGGTTTCTCCCGTTTTTTTCTTTTTCCTCTTCTTCATTCTTCTTCTTCTTCTCCTCCATTTTGTTGTTGCTTCTTCTATTGTTGGGAATTTTTTCTGTGAAGAACTTGAGAGAAAAATAATCAATTTTGGACTAAATTCTATTCGTGTAGCATTGGGAACTACTTAAGAGGTGATTTTTGATCATGTTGATAAATAAATTATGTAGTTTGGTGTGTATTATTCATCTGAGTTTCGAGTTTTATATTGTTGGTCCTGCCATTGCAGCATATGTTTCAGCAACTGCTGCAGCAATTGCTGAAACAGATGCAGCAACTACTAAAAATTGTGCAGCGGTTATTGAAAAATTTATCAAGCAAATACTTCATTAATTACAACAACTGCTGAACAATATGCAACAGTTGCTGAATATTTGTTCAGCAAATGCTTCATCCATTATAGCAACTGTTGCATATGTTTTCAGCAGTTGCTGAATTTGTTGCAGTAGTTGCTGCAACATATTCAGCAATTGATGAAACAGAATGTTGTAGTTGCTGAATAATCTACATCAATTGTTGCATCTGTTGTTACAATTGATGAAGCAGTTGCTGAATAAACTACAACAGTTGTGACATTTTAGTATTATTTTTTCTCTTCTTTCATGACCAATTTATTTTATTTTCAATCATAATATCTCCAGGTACCTTCAAAATCATTAATGAGGGACAAAATAGCATTAGGGATTGATTGTCATGGTGAATGGGTTGAGTCCAACAATCGTTATATTTGGCGTTGGATAAATAAAGAGATGGCCGAGATGATAGCGATGATTGTGCATCGAGATGTCGCATATGACAATTTTGCGAACAAAATCATTACTTATTGTGAACAAAATTGTGAGTTGAAAGATATTGCCATCACTTACATGCACAGCTGTGGTGAAAAGTAGAAAACGGCTCCTTTTAGGATAAAAGATCAACTTAGTTTGAGTACTTATTTGGAAGATGAATCCAGACCCATTTTAAGGATATACAAGGTTGAAAGGTTGACGGAGAACCATAATTTATCTGAAGACCAACAAATGTTAAATGATGAATGTGGTTGGGTGAATATGAATGCTCCAGATAAAGAGAGTGCAGGTCAACAAATTCCTTCAACTGAAGTTGCCAGTAATACACCGACAACTACACAATCAACTCAGTCAAGTCATGATCGAGATGATGGAACGGGATTTTACAATGGTATGTCATTTAAGAATAAGCAAGAATTAGCTATTGCGCTGAAAATTGCTTGTGTGAAGAATGATTTTAGAATGAAGAAGGTGATTAACTCCATTTCTGTGTATTGTTACAAATGTGTGCATCCCGAGTGCAAGTGGTGGTTGAGAGCTGTGAAGCTTAAAAATTGTGATAGGTTTTACATTAGAAAATATGAAAAGTTGCACACATGTGGTTCCGAACATCTTACGAGCCATAATCCACACGCCACAGCAAAAGTCCTTGGAGCATACTTCAAATCTAGGTATCCTGAGGGTAAAGGTCCATCTACAAAAGATTTGAAGAACTCCATCCGTATTGAATTGGGCTGTAAGGTCAGTTATTGGAAGGTTTGGATGGGTAGCGAGATTGCAAAGTCTTTGGTAAGAGGGACACATGAGCATGGATACGGAGTGCTTGATGCATACAGTCATATGCTTAGGACATCAAATCCGGGAAGTAAGACGGCGTTGGAGGTTGATGAAAATGGTAGGTTCAAGTATTTTTTTGTGGACTATGGAGCTTGGATTCTTGATTTTGCGCAAATGAGAAAAGTTATAGCGGTGGATGGGACATTTTTGAAGAGTAGGTACGGTGGTGTGTTGTTGTCTGCTGTTGCACAGGACGCGGAGAATCATATTTTTCCAGTGGCATTTTGCGTAGTAGACTCTGAATGTGATGCTTCCTACAAATACTTTTTTGAGCAAATGAGAAACTTTGTACTTGATACCCCTGAATTGTGCATAATTTCTGACAGACATCCAAGTATTGGAAAGACGGTTTCAATTGTGTACCCTTCAGCTCATTTTGGTTGTTGCATAAGGCACCTTGGAGAAAATATTTGAAATAATTTTCATAATAGGAGCGTTGTCCACCACTTTTATAAGACAGCAAAAACGTACAATGTAGATGTGTTCAGTGATCACTTCAATCAAATAAGAGATATAGTTCCAGGAGCCGCCACACATCTTGAACGTGTTGGATTTCACCGATGGAGCAGGGCATTCTTTCCAGGAAATAGGTACAGTTTACCAGTTTATTGTTGTTGGTAGTTGGTACAACTGTTGCAGTTTTTTACAGCAACTGTTGTATATATTTCAGCAAGTAAAATAAGTACAATATCTGATGAAACAAATCTAGCAATTGCTGAAAATAACTGCAGATATTGATTAATGTATTGATAGTTTTAGCAGTATATTTCACCAGTTTCTGCATCCCTTCAGCAGTTGCTGCACTTGCTCCAGCAACTGCTGCATTTGTTCCCAGAATAAAAGCAGAAACTGCTGAAATATGTAAAATAACAGCTTGAAAACATACAATTATAATATAGGATCTGAGACTAGCATATTACAGGTACAATATTATGACGACAAATATTGCTGAGTCGATTAATGCAACGCTTCTTGATGAAAGAGAATTTCCCATCACTGCTTTATTCGATGCAATAAACAAGCGATTTGCTGAGATATTTCATGAGAGGCATATGGAATTCCTTAATACAAAAACCAAATTTGTACCTTCGGTGGAGAAAATCATTGCTGAAAATGTTAAGTTGGGAAACATGCTATTGGTCCATCAAATTGCCAACTACAGGTATATTGTCACCGGTCATGAAGCAGTTGCAACGGTTGATTTGCAAAGCAAATCTTGCACTTGTAGAGTCTTTGACGTTGACAAAATACCTTGTCCACATGCTATGGCAGCGCTCCGATGCCAATATGGTGAAGACTATGGGAGGCAAATTTATGAGTACTCCTCTTTGTATTATCTGGTAGAAGCATACCTTATGGCATATGTGGAGGAAATTAAACCCGTGCCATCTGAAGATTCTTGGCAAGTTCCTATTGATATTTTAGAAAGAAAAATATCTCCTCCATTTGTTGAGCCCGGTAAGGTTGGAAGAAGGCCATCAAAAAGGCGGAAAGGAGACGGAGAATCATTTCCAACCAAGAAAAATAAATGTTCCATATGCAAAAATGTTGGACACAAAAGGACTACATGCTCCGAGCGAAATGCTCCGTAGAAACACATTTTATCTTATTGTTTTTGTTATTTGTGAACACATCTTATTGTTGTTGTTGTTAATTGTAAACAAATTTGATCTTATTATTGTTGTTATTTGTGGACAAATTGGATCTTATTGTTGTTGTTGTTTAGTTTTCAAGAAATTGCATCTTATACTGTCTAGGATAATTTGCAGATTACAACAATTGCTGTGAAACATTCAGCAACTAACGTACTTGTTGTAGCACAATGCAGTAATTGCTATGAAATGTTCAGCAACTAACGTACTTGTTGTAGCAAAATACAATAATTGCTATGACATGTTCAGCAACTAACGTACTTGCTGTAGCATATTTTAGCAATTGCTATGACATGTTCAACAACTAACGTACTTGCTGTAGCATATTGAAGCAATTGCTATGCCATGTTCAGCAACTAACGTACTTGTTGTAGCAAAATACAACAATTGCTATGAAACGTTCAGCAACTAACATACTTGCTGTAGCATATTTCAGCAATTGCTGTGAAACATTCAGCAACTAACGTACTTGCTGTAGCATATTGAAGCAATTGCTATGACATGTTCAGCAACTAACGTACTTGTTGTAGCAAAATACAATAATTGCTATGAAACGTTCAGCAACTAACATACTTGCTGTAGCATATTTCAGCAATTGCTGTGAAATATTCAGCAACTAACGTACTTGCTGTAGCACAATGCAGTAATTGCTATGAAATGTTCAGCAACTAACATACTTGTTGTAGCATATTTCAGCAATTGCTGTGAAACATTCAGCAACTAACGTACTTGCTGTAGCACAATGCAGTAATTGCTATGAAATGTTCAGCAACTAACGTACTTGTTGTAGCAAAATACAACAATTGCTATGAAACGTTCAGCAACTAACATACTTGTTGTAGCAAAATGCAACAATTGCTATGAAACGTTCAGCAACTAACATACTTGTTGTAGGATATTTCGGTAATTGTTGTGAAACATTCAGCAACTAACGTACTTGCTGTAGCACAATGCAACAATTGCAATGAAAAGTTTAGCAACTGGCGTACTTGTTGTAGCAAAATACAACAATTGCTATGAAATTCCTAGCAACTAGCTTAATTGTTGTAGTAAATTCAATTAAGATCACAATCAAATCTAAATTTTACTCTTAAATTAGACTAATATCACCCTATTTATTATTAAATATGATTGATCCAATCAATTAGTGATCATTTAACTCAATTTTAGTTGATTACGTTTACAATCGTTTAATTGTTCGTCTAGTGTATCTCAAATTACTATCTCATTGTATTTGATAACTACAAAATCTAACTTTTAGACTTATATCACCCTATTTATCATTAAATATGATTGATCCAATCAATTAGTGATCATTTAACTCAATTTTAGTTGATTACGTTTACAATCGTTTAATTGTTTGTCTAGTGTAGCTCAAATTACTATCTCATTGTATTTGATAACTACAAAATCTAACTTTTAGACTTATATCACCCTATTTATCATTAAATATGATTGATCCAATCAATTAGTGATCATTTAACTCAATTTCAGTTGATTTGATAACAATCGTTTAATTGTTCATCTAGTGTATCTCAAATTACTATCTCATTGTATTTGATTACTACAAAATCTAACTTTTGGACTTAAATTAGACTTATATCACCCTATTTATCATTAAATATGATTGTTCCAATCAATTAGTGATCATTTAACTCAATTTCAGTTGATTTGATAACATACTTGTTGTAGCATATTTCAGCAATTGCTGTGAAACATTCAGCAACTAACGTACTTGCTGTAGCAAAATGCAACAATTGCTATGACATGTTCAGCAACTAACGTACTTGTTGTAGCAAAATGCAACAATTGCTATGACATGTTCAGCAACTAACGTACTTGCTGTAGCATATTTTAACAATTGCTATGACATGTTCAGCAACTAACGTACTTGTTGTAGCATATTGCAGCAATTGCTATGACATGTTCAGCAACTAACGTACTTGCTGTAGCATATTGAAGCAATTGCTATGACATGTTCAGCAACTAACGTACTTGCTATAGCAAAATGCAACAATTGCTATGAAATGTTCAGCAACTAACGTACTTGTTGTAGCATATTGCAGCAATTGCTATGAAATTACAGGTAACTAACGTAGTTGCTGTAGCATATTTCATTGTACAAGATCACTATAAAATCTAACTTTTATTCTAAAATTAGACTAGAGCCACCTTATTTATCATTAAATGTGATTGATCGAATCAATTAATGATCATTTAACTCAATTTTAGTTGATTACATGTGCAATTGCTATAAAACTTTCAGCAACTAATGTACTTGTTGCAGCATATTTCAGCAAGTACTATAAAATGTTCAGCAATTACTGTACTTGTTGTACCATATTTCAACAATTGTTATAAAACTTTCAGCAACTAACAATAATTGCTGGAAAATTCTCAGCATATTCCAACAATTGCTCCAATATAACAAAACATATTGTAAATATAAAAAATTCTCAAGTTCCAGCAGCCTCGCAACATAAAAAGTTCAACAAAACATAATGTACTTGTTCAACAAAATATAACAAATCAACTAAAAAGAAGCTTAAAATAAATTGTCTTTGATTCAACTAGGGCACCGGTTCATTCTCGATGATAGCTTCTACTGTCTCTGTCTCTGTCTCTTTGCCTTTTTTTTGGACGCTTGACAGTATCTTTGTAAAATTTTTTTCCTCCTTTTAACAACATCAGGAGTATATGGGTCTGAGATCTTTAATGATGGCCTAATACCCCTCTTAGACATCATGGAGATGATAGCTTTCTCTAAGGCCTCTATTCTAGTAGTTAATAAGTCTATCTTCTCATGACAAAGTTTACAAGAAGGCACCTCAGTGGTGTATCGGGTTTCTTGAGGATGCGAAACATTCTCACCAATCGGAGAAGATCTTCCTACTCCAAAACCACCACTAACACCGGCGAAATCACTAGTAACAAATGGAGAAGATCCTCTTCCTCCGGCACCAACACCATCAGTACCTCTATCAATATTTGGAGAAGATACTCCTCCACCACCATCAATACCAACACCAAAACCTTGTGAAGATTCACTAGCACCATTACCACCTAGAACAACTATCCTTGAAGGGTCAATATCCTTCTCAAAACTGTCCAATCTCTTTTAATAGCCACAATACCGTTCAAATCTCTCTCGAGCTTTTCAATCTTATCATCCTTAGTTAATTGCAAAGGCACAAATCTAGTGAGGAAATCCATCTCCATCTCAGTAGGTGTAGCAATTATCCATGGATGCACAATCTACATGTAAAAAAATATGTATATTAAAATATGATAACATAGATAATTTTAGATAAATCACATTATAATTATGAGAATTCAAGTAGCAGTTACAACAGAAAGCCAAAAATGAACTTAACAAATCATATTATATATGTTGTCTGGTACTATTTATATGCTGCCTGGAGTTGCGCTAACTGGTACTAATTTAATCTATAGATTAGATTAGATTAGAGATAGAGATTAGAGATTAGAGATATATATATGATTTTTGTTTCCACTTTTGGTATAATATGATTTACGTGTTGCGGTACTTTAGGTAAAAGAGACTAAATTCATCCCATCATTATTTTTTTTATTATGTGCAAGCTGAGATCTGCTAATACATGTATCTCTATAATGCAATAGAATTTTGAGCATTCATCAAGAACATAAAGGTATCTGACCAACAAAAGATAATTGTATCAGTTTTTGTTGAGTAGGGTAATCAGAACATCTAAGCAAAGGTATTCAGGTACAGAGTATTCAATATGTTGTGTTCTCTTTTCTGTTTATATAACTGGCTTTTATATAAGGCATGAATAAAACCATGTTTGTTCGTAATAAACACGTCTCTTAAAGATAGCTGAACTACGTCTCCAGCTTACTATGTTTCAAAATAGTTGATTCACTATCAACAATAATAATTATTATTTAAATCTGCAAAGTTGCACTATTTAGTTGTTTTTTGTTAAGCTAATTGTAGTTTTTTTCCCTTTTAAAACTGCTTGAATAAGTTGCATTTTGTGATCCAAAAAGGGCTCGACAAAAGCTGAGCGTGAAATCATACAGAGGGATCAATTCTTCTAACACCTAAAGCTAAGTCATGTGTCAAGAATAATATCTGGACAGTGCACTGTAATTAGGAGATAAAGAAATGTTGTTGCTGCTGCTACTGTATATAAATATAAAATGATGCTTACCGAGTCCTCGGGGGGGTCAAACAACTCATGAATCTCAACAGATATGTTATTAGTCGGCGAAAGCCATCTAAGGATTCTCGGCGAAGACACTTCTTCTGAAAACACCTTGAATTTTTTTCGGAGGGGAGGAATAGCCTCAAATGCCCAACACTACATAAAATAGAGACATTGAGAAAGAGAGAATCAGAATAATGAATGGACCCAAAAATAATAAAAAGAAACAAATATTGAATAAAATAAAATTACCATGAAAGCCCATGGAAAACCATAAAGATTGGAGGTCTTGACATTTGGATTGACCGCCTTTAATAGATAATCAATTGTAAGATCATAACTTACACGACCCCATGGATGGGCAGAAAATGCATCTCTATCGGCCGAGAGCAAAATCCATTCAGAAGGAATATTTGTGTTCAAATCTTTTGCACAAAGAAAATTGTGCACAAAATAAAGCAAGCACAATGACTTCTTTACACTTTTACGAACATCCTCGGATTTGAGATGCTCAATCAACTCCTTCTCTTTGCAAGTCTTCCCCACCAAGTCAATAATTTGTTGTCTCCTCCTCAATGTCTTAGTTGACATTTTTTCTTCATCATACACTTCTGGCAAATGACAATTCAAGCCAGTGATGATCGCAAATTCTCTCATGCCAAAACAAATTGGCATGCCACAATAGTTTATCCAAACTTCCTCTTTTCTTTTACTTTTAATTTTACGAAGAAGAAGTTGGTACACCAAATTCATTTGAAACCGTATATGGACATTATTAGGTAGGTGTAAGTAATTCCCAAAAATGAAAGATTTAAAGAACTTCATCAATTTTTGGTCCTCTAAGATCTTTCTAAACTCAGAAAAACACTTACCCAATCCCGACTTAACATTAACAGAACCCATCAAACCTGGATACTTGTCAATCGTGGTCTCAAAGTTGTAATCTGAATACCTAATAGGCTTGACAAGTGAGGTGTCGGGTGAAGGACTGGCCGAAGAGGACTCGACAGTATGAGATATCTCCTCCTCCAAGATAGGTGTATTGTGCTGGTGTTCCGTTCTTTGTTCATCATCAAATCCTCTATCCCCACCTTCTACATTTTCATTACTTTTAGATTTATCATTCGAGGCATCTACATTAGTGGAAGAAGAATTTGTTCCACCTGCTGCTTCTTCTTCTTTTGTAGATTTCTCCAATCTCGTGCTTTCTTCTTCTTCTATAGACTTCCCCGACATTGTGCTTTCTTCTTCTTCTATTTGTCTCCGTGTACTGATTTTTCTTTTAGTATTTTTAGTAGGAGTAGTGGCAGTTGTTGCTCTTCTTTTTCTTCGAGCCATTTTATCTACATGAGACAACAAAAACAATCAATTAATTTAACCAACAAAGCATGGTAAGGCTAGAGAAAGAGTAGTAGATTTTCAAACAATAACTGAATTTAACATGAATAGAATGATCTAGTATACGGTCCGTACATCAATTATGGGACAAAAAAAATCAACATTTAACTTTAAACTAACAGTTTAATCTAAATTTGAACTTAGTGTGATCTTTTTGACGAACCAAGCAAAGAAAAAGACAAGGACATTGAAATTAACCTAGTGCATTATTGTGTAACCATTTTGTTCTAAGTTTAATAATTGAATCAGCACATTGACCTAATAAGATAACAACCAAAACAAACTCTCCTAACAAACAAAGCAGTAATGACAACAAAATTGCAGTTTCTACTGTATCTTCGAACTACTACTACTACGCCTCAATCCTAAATAATTCATTACCAAGTCAAGTCAAATAAAGAATTTCGAAAAGCAGTAAAATTATAAAACTAAGTGTAAAGTTAAAACAAGAACAATTCCAAAATACTATTATAAAAATTGTAACTTTGTATAAATTCAAGTCAATCAAAGTTCTTCCTTTTCAAGAAATGCATTCACTGTTCAAATTAAACATACCTATAAGAAGAACAAACCCAAAACAGGACACTACAAAATCTAAACACATATTCTCAAAATCAACAGATTCTTTCTCGAAAATGGATGAAATTCTAATAGTGAGAGAGAAAAAAAAAAGGATATTCCCAAAATCAAAAAATTTCTTTCTTAAAAATGGATGAAACCCTAACTGTGAGATAAAAGAGGAGTTTTACCTTTAAAAATCAAAAACCTAACTTGAGTACGGAGATGATGAAGGCGACAACAACAACGAGAGAAGGAGTGCCCTGGAAGCTGAGGATTTCGTAGAGAGGGAGAGAAGAGAAGCAGAGAAAATTGGGAACCGAAGAAAGAGTTTTCTTTTCTTTTCTCGGGTCTCCCAAGAACCAAAGTGAGAGAAATCAATAAAGAGGCTAGGGCTAAAGTGGAGTATCGATTTTGGAAGTGGATTATATTTGTATTCTTTTAAAAGTTTAAAAGTTTTAAAAATTGCATTTTATACCCCAATTAACTTAAACATTAATTAATAAAAGTCTTTCACTTAAGTTGGTCAACTTGTCACCCTTTTTTAATTCCAAAGTTTTTTGTAACCTGCTGCTCAATTTTCTCTAGTTTTATCCTCTTCCCCCTCTCCTTCCTCTCTCTCCTAGACTCCTCATCTATGGTGGATTTGATTTTTGAGATAATATATGTAGATAATCACAAAATAATTTTTTTTTATAAATTGAAATAAGAAAAAAAAATGAAATAAGGTTTAGATATCTTAGATTTAGTCTTATTATTTAAATTGGAGTACATGTCGTAGCATAGGGATCATCAAAGTTTGTTTCTAGTTCTAATTTTGTCATGCTGATTGATTGAAGTAATGAGAGAAAGCATTTTTCTTAATTTAGTCCCAAATAATAAAAGTAGATCTTAAAATTTAATGTGTTCATATATCACTTTATAAATGGGTGAAAATGATTTTCACCCTCCAACTTTGCTTTAAAAATTAAACTCCCTCTTCAATTTTGAACAATAATCAAACTCCCCACTTTGTCCTATGCAATGTTCATTTTACCCTTGTTATATCAAATATATTTATGTAATATCTCTTTATATTATATATAATTTAATTTTTTTACCTAGTTGGTTATAACTTTTATTTAAGTTCATCAACATTATAAGTAGAATAATACTTTTATGAATTTGTCACAAAATTTAATATTATTTTTATGATCATTATTTCATTATTATATGCATTAAGTGTGTGTACATGCATGTGCATATATTTGTCTTTCCCCACTCTCTTACCTCCATACGTTTCATATTACTTGGGCCTTTTTGATATGACACACTCCTTAAGAAAATTTTAATTAGAGGTATACTTTACTAAACTAACCTTATTAATAATACTTTGAAACTTTAAATTTGACTACTCTATTACTACTATTATTTTATGCAGGTATTTAATACTAAGGGAAGAAATAAAAAATATTAAAAGATTCTCTTAATTTAGTAAATTAGACAAGTAAATTAAAACAACTATTTTTAGTATGAGGGTCAAGTAATATGAGTATTATCTATTGTCTATATAAATAAATAAGTTTTGATTGTCATTAATGGAGTATTACAAAAATTATAGTTTAAAATCTAAATAAATACAATCTTTAAAAATTTGACCTTAATTTAATTAATTATTTTGTATTTCCTGCATCGAAATATATTTGTGTAGTTATCGTTACCTGCTATTTTCACTTGTATAAATAAATATTAGGGTTTTGATTATTATTAAAAAAATTAATTTTCTCATTATGGTAATTTATTTCATTATAGAAAATCATTAGCTTATATACTTGATCAGTATTTCTCACTTTTTTCGCTAAAAGATAATGTTTATGTTTTTATGAAAATTTTGTTACATGAATTTGAAAAAATGAAAATATCATGATTTTTAAAGAAGTAAATTAAAAAAAAGTTGATAAAGAAAGGGTACAATAGGCATTTTAAAGATTTAAGTAGAATAAAGGGGGAGTTTAATTATTTTTCAAAGTTGAGGGGGGAGTTTGTTTTTTAAAGTAAAGTCGATTTTCACCCCTTTATAAATTGATTAAGTTTATTTCACATCTATTCAAATCTGAAATAGAAAAGATAAAAAATAAAAAACAATCGTATAAAACTGTGATGATGATTGCCTCAAATCATCAATGGTGTTTGTTGGTTTGCTTTGATGATGCTGCATAAATAAAGATATCGTAAAATTATTGAGGATGAAGAAGACAAGAGTCCTTATTTTTGACAAGCCAATTCATAATCTTAAATGAATTAGAGCCCAATTTGCCTTATTTACTATTTTCCTTATTTATATTTAGATATTAAAAAGTAAAAAAAAAAAAGAAGAAAAATTAGATGTGCGGCTAAGATTAAGCTACCGTGTAAAATTAAGTATCCAATGTCAGTGGATACTAGTTAATCTTTTGCTAACAAACTCTTTTTGTGGAGCTACAAAAAGAAAATAACTAAATGATGGGCACAGGTAATGATGATTAAATCATTGTCAATGTCAATAATCCCACCAATCATGAATAGTTGATTCATTCACTGGAGAATTTGGGTCATAAATGAGTAAGGGAATTCATCACAAGAATCTCAGCGTTCAAGAAGGTCCCGCACTCCAAATAATGACGATGATAAAAATCAAAAAATGGTCAAAGATGCTGGATCTGATTTGTCAAAAATCTTCTCTATGTTGGAAAGTCAGCAAAAAACAATAATGGAGATGGAAAAAAAAGGAAAAAGTTATATCCAACACGAAGGCACCACAAGAGGAGCTATCCAGACATGAGAGGAGTTATCCAACAACAGTAGAGTTGAGGATCGTGCTCAAATACATATATAGGAATCTTGTGTGCTTGATTACTCAGAGCCTCAAGGCTAGACAAATATACAAAATCTACAGACTTGCCGATGATGTAGATAGTCTCTGGACTAGACAATACAGATGACACACATGACCCAGATGGTGGCTAATAGGGGTAGCTAGATTGATGTGTACCTGCCAGGCTTGTAAGGGCTCAAGTAGGTTGCTTGATTAATTTTTGTACCTGCCATGCTTATGGTGTCAGATGAGGTTCTTATTTTCTTATTAATTATATAGCATATAGCAGGTTCATGTATATTCAGATTTTCTATTGACTTTCTTATTTGATTATTTACAATATTTATGATATCAGCTTCTGTTTCACTTTCAATTGTCTTACATAATCGATACATTATTTCTTACTGATACCCCGAGCTTGAGGACACTACATTCATGCCAGAAGTTCATGACAGATAGGCCGGAGAGACGCCTCCACCTTTGTAATTCTGAGTTCCAACAAATTAGTCAGCTCTACTTCCTTCGGAGTTACCAGAATCGAAGGTTTGTCAGTAATTTTTTGTAGATAGCTGATGGGCAATTTAGGGTATTGTCTTGGCCAAGTATATTACTCTTAAAGGCTTGTAAAATTAGGATTGTATAGTTGTACACTGTCGATCATGTTGTCCTTTGTCTATATATATCATCTTTTGTGATTATAGATATTATGGCGGTCCCAATGACCCACATAGCATTCTGTGATTTTAGACAACATGGTGTTCTTGTCGGCCTGCTAAGTATTATGTGATTATAGACAACATGATGGTCTTGTTGGCCCACATAGCACTCTGTGATTATGGACAACTTGTGATCTTATGGCCCACATATGGACTTGTATTTTCTGTTATAAATTTTTGTGTCAGTTGAGTTATTTGATATAGGGTTTTCTAATTTTGGTCTTACAGACCTAGGCTTTCTGATAATCTGAGAGATACTTATTTGTATTTACTGGTTGTAGCTGGTATGCACCAGTAGCGTACATGCCCAACTGAATCGGCTCAGGATCAAGTGTGGCACCAGGTGCCAATTGCGCCTCCCCGAGGTCGAGGCATGATAGAAATTATAAAGTAAAGAGGATACCGATTAGCAGTGACAACCCCACCACTAGAAGCCACCAACAACGACAAATCGGCAGAAAACAAATCCATGTATGGTGGAGGAAGAAGGAATAGAAAAAGAAGCAGAAGATTTAGCCATTTTTCGTAGAAAGAAAATAAAGGAAGATTAAAGTTTTGCAGGAAAGAAGAAGAATAAGATGAAGAACAAGAAATCTAAACCTAGAAGAAGGAGATGAAGGTTGTAGAGAATAGAGGTTTCGAGTTTCAAAAGACATATTAAAAAGGAGAAAAGGAGGGAATATGGTGGTTTTATTAAATTTTAAGGTAATCATGGCGAACTTTTGAAACTTGAACCGCTCATAGGAATCAATTATGCACGTCCAAATGTTTGAAGTGATAGAGTTGATTGACATGTGTCACGGTATTAAGAAGAGAGAAGGCTGCAAAACATATGAAAGAAAGAATCATTTATACTGATCGAAGAAAAGTGAAGGCTTTGATCGAAAAGTGTGAGAACTATTTGTATAAGAAACATTGCAAAGTTAGAATGAAAATATGTGAATGGTCTAGTAAGGAGCAATTATACAGCGAAAGAAGTTGTAACAGTTCACCGCAAAAGAGTAAAATTGGTCCAAGTCTCGAGCACTTGAAGGAAGATTCAATGGATGGTTTCAGCTGTTACAAATCTATTACAAAGACAACACCGGAAGTTACCTTGCATTTAAATATCATTTAATTTCTCATTCAATATAAATTAAGAGGGAACGATTCTTGGGTATCAAATTCTAAAGATTCATCCCTATAAAAGAAATTGAGACTTCATGTTGAAAGACAATTGATTTTTTCCTGTTCAACACTCAAATTATATTTTACTAGAAAACAATATCAATACAATTATTTACCTTTTTGTAAGCTCTTGTGTTCATCAAGCACTCTACTTATCCGGAGTCATCTTCAACGAAGGATGTATCTGGAATTAGGCTAAACATGTTTTACTACTTATGCTTATATATTCATTCAATTGTTTTTCAATTTATCTATTATAATTCTATTTGTCATTTGGTTATTCTATTATGTTGATTAATTCAATCTACATATCCCTTAAATTACGTTAAAAATTTAATTGTACCTTTTTAGCGGTAAACAAGATTTGCGCACAATTTGTTATTAATGTGGGGATATTTTACACTCATTTCACTATTTCTTACTCACATTTGTGCCTTCCTTTGAGTATATTCTTGCTTGATGCTTATGATTTATGCTTGATTTCATGATTTAGCGCATATATAGAGTGTTTTATGCAATTTAGGTAAAAGAAGCTAAAAAGAGAGTATAAACAGGAGATTTTCGCAAAGTAGTGTATCAGAGCAACGTTAGAGGCTTGCAGGGCAAGTTACACATCAAGAGAGGGTAAAAATTGCACCCCCTTTAGAGTGAACACCCTGAGAAGGGCAACCCAAAGTGAGCAAGAGGAGCTCGCTGCGAGCTTCAAGGCGAGTAGAGGAGGCTTGGGCCACAAGTTGATGTTGACCAAGGCCATTTTTTTTTCTTTTACTATTCTGACTTGGACAAATCTGTAGGATATTATAAATACTATAAATAACCTCTAGGTCATTTTTAGCTTAGATTTTGACAAAGGAAGAATAGAGGAGCAGAAAGTTCAGCTCAATTCTTAGGGTTATTCATTATACTATTTTACTTAGCATAATTCATAGTTTATACCTTATTGTTGCTTTGTAATACTATGACTTTGAGCAAATAAAAGCCTTTTTTTCTAGGGTTATGGCTGTAGTATGAACGTTATCTTGATATAAATTGTTAGTGAGTACGGATTCTACCATTGCATTTCGTTCTCTTAATCTTGTGCTTACTATTATGTTGCTTAGCTATCAATAGGATAAACGGATATATCCTAGAGGAACTCGAGACGGAGACTAAAAATCGAACGTGAGTTAAGGGGAGTAGGATACAATAATTCGCAAATTTGCGGCTATAATGGAGACGTACCTAGATCACCCTATTTGGGTCAAATACAGAAAAACAAATAAATGCATTCGAATTGGTTCGACTACCCGCTCAACGATGTAGTTAGAAGACTAATTCAGGTAAACGGTTAGAGAAGCGAGAGTCCATGACCATAATATCAACCCTGTGATTCGATAATACAGTAGATGTCTTAATCATACTTAACGATTATTATATATAAAGACACGACGAAATTATACAAAGTATCATAACCCTAGGTCTTAACTTCTCTGAGTCACTTTAATTACTTTCTTTCCTTCTATAGTATAATCAGTAACATAATTAATAATCATTCAAATCTTGAAAATTGATAGTTTTTTCGAATCACTTTATTACTTGGCGATCGTGTAAACTTGTGGGTGCTGTGGGAGGCACTAATTATCACACACAGATATGAAATAGTCGTTTTAATTATTTTCCCAAACAACGGCACCGACAGCTAGTCCCAGTACATCAATTCTGGTGGTGGTTAACTGGATTTACTTTTTAAGCAGAACGACTAAAATATCCCCTCCAACCAATGTTGTTTTCTGTGTTGGATATTTTGAAATACTTAAAGTCTGATACATGGTTGCCTCTACAACTTTCAATAACTATTAATATTAAGTATTAGTTTGAACCCATAATAACACAAGTGCGATGAAAATATAAATGTTGAGTGTATCAAATTTAACTCATTACTTCACTCCTTTTTTTCCTTTTTCTTTTCTTTTTTTGTAGTGTAACCAATTTAATTTATATATGGATTTATCTTAATTTAATACTCCCTCTGTCCATCTTTACTTGTCCATGTTACTTAAAATTATTGTTTCCGAGTACAAATATTTGTATTTAATCAACAAGAACTTCAACTTTAAGTTCAAGAACAAGTTCAAGAACAATAAAGAAGTTCAACAACTTCAAACACAAGTTCAATAATAATGAACGATAAAAATGAAATTTCTACTATTTTCTGAAAAATAGCAAAACCTTACGAAAGAAGATGAAAAAGAAAATTTAGAATCAAGTCCACCGAATTCACGGTGTGTCCTTAAGGAATTTATTCCCCTCAAGTACCCGAGGTTATGGAATCTTTCCTCCCAGGATAAAATGATTCATTTCAGTAGAATAGTGGTACCTCAAATTCTACCGAACTTCGAACGCACTCAATGATTTGATGATCACACTTGAGTTTTTCAAGAAGAAGAAGATGTTTTTCTTTCAATAATTTCATACCAATACCTGAGGAAAAATCAGGTATTTATAGCCATAAAGAGTTGCTTCCTAAAAGAAACAATGGTTCATGAAAAGAGACAATTATTCTGAAACGTCACTTGACCTGCGAACCCCACCTGCGCGCGCAGGTGGCGACATGCGGCCGCAAGTCATCATTTGACGAATTTCAGACACTGTCCTGCCATCTGCGAAGGTCACCTGCGTCCGCAGGTGACGACCTGCGAGCGCATGTCGCCCTTTTTCACGTGAAACAGTGTGTCGCTTCCTCGAAGGGTCGCGTCCCTTCGAGGTGTGTTGTGACATGCGTCCGCACATGCCATGTGCGTCCGCAAATGGAGAAAAATCATTTCTTATCGGATTTTTGGATTAACAAATCACTATATTTCAAGTTTCAAATGAATTTTGTCCAAAAAGATAATCTCTCGATCATTTGCCAAATCCAAATCCAAATCCAAAGCCGAAGCCGAGTCGAACGACGACGATGGCGCAAGGCTTGTCTTGTTCTTTCCTCACTATGCACATGAAGGGGAGTGTTCCAATATAAACACTAAGAAGTTTCTTTCTCTCACCAATGTGGGAGAACTTAACTTTCTTAAAGTGAATTTTTAATTCTTTCACTTTCCCTCCATTTTTCTTCCCTCCATTTTTCATTCACAATACACTTAGAACCCAACAATCCCCCACATGAATGGGGAATGGCTATTTCAACAAAGAATATGCGGACAAGTGTGTGATCAACAAGCAAAGACTAATTGCATCTGGATAAGTAGGTTTCCCTTTGAACTTTCCGTAGTGAACTTGCATCGGATGCACTCGTTCAATGTGATATCTTTGAACCGTTGAACTTTAATGTACACCTAGACAACACAAGTCACACAATCAACCTTTTACCATTTATGGTTCTCACGGTTTTGTTCGTTTCAGCCATAAACACGACCTGGTTTCATGAGAGCTTAGAGAATAGGCCTTTACTATCATTCTCCTTGAAGCGGCTTCCACTTCACCCTCACATAGGTGATTCCTAAACGTTTCAATCCTATAGATCAAACTATTTGGTCAAATCTGCCAAACTTAGAAACCATTAAAAGACTTCTAACCATAAGTCTTATCCTTGTTTCCTGAACATTGTCTTCAGCATGAGAACGGGTTGAGTTTATTGACAATGTTGAACCGTCAATCACAACTTTGTTTGATCTCCTTGAACCTAGCTGTTGGAATCTCCAGTCCGCTAGGTAGAGTTACCGCTGTGACGACTTGTCCTAGGTTGTAAACCCATTCCCTTCGATGATTTTTCAACTCCCTCTCTAGATAGGCCTTTTGTAAGTGGATCCGACACATTATCCTTTGACTTTACATAGTCAATCTTGATAATTCCACTAGAGAGAAGTTCTCTAATGGTATTATGTCTTTGTCTTATATGACGAGATTTACCGTTATACATCATGCTCCCTGCCCTACCTATTGCAGCTTGACTATCACAGTGTATGCATATTGGTGCCAATGGTTTGGGCCCATAAGGAATATCTTCCAAGAAATTCTGGAGCCATTCAGCTTCTTCACCAGCTTTATCTAGTGCGATAAATTCAGATTCCATAGTAGAGCGGGCAATACAAGTCTGTTTGGATGATTTCCAAGAGACTGCTCCTCCACCTAAAGTAAACACATATCCACTCGTGGATTTTACTTTATTTTATCCGGTGATCCAATTTGCATCACTATATCCTTCAATTACCGCTGGATATTTGTTGTAATGCAAAGCAAAGTCTTGAGTATGTTTTAGATACCCCAAAACTCGTTTCATTGCCATCCAATGAGTTTGATTGGGATTACTCGTGTACCGACTTAGTTTACTAATAGCGCATGCTATATCCGGTCGTGTACAATTCATGATGTACATCAAACTTCCCAACACTCTTGCATACTCTAATTGTGAATCACTTTCACCTTCATTTTTTTGAAGTGCAAAGCTCACGTCTAATGGAGTCTTGGCAATATTGAAATCCAAATACTTGAACTTGTCAAGTACCTTTTCAATATAATGAGACTGTGACAATGCCAAACCTTGTGGAGTTCTATGAATTCTTATTCCTAAGATCACATCTGCAACTCCAAGGTCCTTCATATCAAACTTGCTCTCAAGCATTCGTTTCATAGCATTTATGTCAGAAATGTCTCTACTGATGATTAACATGTCATCCACATACAAACAAACAATGACTTTGTGATTTGGAGTGTCTTTAATGTAAACACATTTATCACATTCATTTATTTTGAATCCGTTTGCCAACATGGTTTGGTCAAACTTTGCATGCCTCTGTTTGGGTGCTTGTTTTAGTCTATAAAGTGACTTAACAAGTTTGCACACTTTCCTTTCTTTACCAAGAACCACAAAACCCTCAGGTTGTTCCATGTAAATTTCTTCCTCCAAAAGGATGAGTCCGCAGACGACATCGCTTCTTTAAACGTTAGAGGATCATTTTCAAGAAGAAATATTACAAAATTTGATCCAAAGAAAGTCGACGTTCTTTGACGTTTACTACGCCTTGGATTCTCTTCATTATGTTCATTCTCCCTTGGTTCATCCCTAGGTCGTTTAGACCCTTCACTAGACAACTCATGTCTAGTCTTATACGGATAAATGTGTTCAAAGAACTCAGCATTATTTGATTCAATTATCGTATTATCATGGATATTCGGATGTTCGGATTTATGAACCAAAAAATCAACATGCTTTACTGTTTGTATCATATCCGATGAAAACACAGTCCACAGTCTTTGGTTCTATTTTCAACCTTTTAGGTATAGGAACTTGGACTTTGGCTAGACACCCCCACACTTTGAAATATTTCAAGTTCGGTTTCCTTCCTTTCCATTTCTCATATAGAATAGATTTTGTCTTTGTATGGGGCACTCGATTGAGTATTCGGTTTTCTGTAAGGATAGGTTCCCCCCCACAAGTTTTGCGGTAAACCTGAACTTATAAGTAAGGCATTCATCATTTCCTTCAATGTTCGATTTTTCCTTTCCGTAATTCCTTTTGATTGAGGTGAATACGGGGCCGTAGTTTGATGGACAATTCCATTTTCCAAATATATCTCCGCAAAAGGAGATTCATATTCTCCACCCCTATCACTTCTTATCATTTTGATCTTTTTATCCAACTGATTTTCAACTTCAGTTTTATATTGCCTAAATGCATCTATTGCCTCATCCTTACTATTCAGCAAATAGACATAACAAAATCTAGTGCAATCGTCGATAAAAGTTATGAAATACTTTTTCCCACCACGAGATGGTGTCGACTTCATATCACAAATGTCTGTGTGAATTAAGTCTAAGGGATTGGAATTCCTTTCAATAGACTTATACGGATGCTTAGCATACTTAGATTCAACACATGTTTGACACTTTGATTTACTGCACTCAAAGTTAGGCAAAACTTCCAAGTTAATCAGTTTTCGCAAGGTTTTATAATTGACATGTCCTAAACGTTCATGCCATAAATCATTTGACTCAAGTAAGTAAGAAGAACCAGAACTTTTATTCATATCAATAGTCATTACATTGATCTTAAAAAGGCCCTCGGTGAGGTAACCTTTGCCTACATACACTTCATTCTTACTAATTACAACTTTGTCGGAAACAAATACATATTTGAAACCATTCTTAGTCAGAAGTGAAGTAGAAACCAAGTTCTTTCGCAACTCCGGAACATGAAGGACATTTTTTAGTGTCACCACCTTGCCTGATGTCATCTTCAAGCAAACCTTGCCTGTTCCTTCAATCTTTGCCGTAGCGGAGTTGGACATAAATATCTTCTCATCATCTTGAGCCGGAGCATATGATGCAAATAGTTCTTTGTTGGTACACACGTGGCGGGTGACACCTGAATCAATCCATCATTCTCTAGGATTTCCAACAAGATTGCATTCCGAGAACATAACACACAGATTGTCCATTTTTTGTTTGAATTCAGCCATGTTTGCTTGGTCCTTTTTCTTGCCCTTCTTCGTAGCCCGACAATCAGTAGACTTGTGGCCATCTTTCCCACAATTAAAGCAATTACCTTTGAATTTCTTCTTAGGAGGATTGTCTTGTTGTGCTTGTGCTTTCTTTCTCTTCTTTGATTTGTTGGGATCATCTTCAATAATATTTTCTCTATTTATTGCTGAGTTCCCACGAGACCTCTTCTCCGCAGCCTTATTATCCTCTCCTATTCTCAACCTCACAATGAGATCTTCGACAGACATTTCCTTGCGTTTATGCTTTAAGTAGTTTTTAAAGTCCTTCCACAAAGGTGGTAACTTTTTGATTATAGCAGCTACTTGAAAAGCATCATTCACAATCAAACCTACAAAAAAGGTTAAGTGAACATTAATAACATTCTTAAAATGTTTAACAAAGGCATTATCTAAAATTATACCTTCTGCAAGGAGGTTGTGAATAATGACTTGCAACTCTTGGACTTGGGTAACTACAGCTTTACTGTCTACCATCTTAAAGTCCAAGAATTTGGCAACAATGAATTTCTTCATCCCGACATCCTCTATTTTGTACTTCTTTTCTAAAGCATCCCAGAGATACTTTGAGGTCTTCATCATGCTATACACATTGTATAGGTCATCTTGTAGGCCACTCAATATGTAATTCTTACATAAAAAATCTGAGTGCTTCCAAGCTTCAGTTACTACAAAGCAATCCTTTTTTGGAGTATCCTCCGGCAATACAGGAATACTTTCTGTGATGAACTTTTGCAGACTCAAGGTAGTCAGATAAAAGAACATCTTCTGCTGCCAACGTTTGAAATCAACACCAGAAAATTTTCCTAGTTTTTCCGCTGGTGCCATGGCATGAGCAGCATTCGTACTACTTGAAGTAGCAATGTTTGTTGCTGCAACGTTCGTCGTTCCATCATTGACTTGAATTTCAGTATTCATTTTGCTGTCACAAACAGACAACTACTTTAGTATTTTAAATACTAACAACCAAGTTTTTAAACTTTAAACAACTTGTTTCTAGTTTAACGACGAAATTTTTATATTATTCAAATCGTCAACCGAATGATCTTTGACTAGTGATGAAGTTGTTATATCTTCAAATCACTATCAAGTTCAGACAGAGTAGAAAACCAAATGGTTTTAATCTCCAGAAATCAAAAATACAGATTATAATAAATTCCTTAAGATTGTTGTTTCCGGGTACAAATATCTGTATTTAATCAACAAGAACTTAAACTTTAAGTTCAAGAACAAGTTCAAGAACAATAAAGAAGTTCAAAAACTTCAAACACAAGTTCAACAATAATGATATCAAAATGAAGTTTCTACTATTTTCTGGAAAATAGCAAAACCTTAAGAAAGAAGATGAAACAGAAAATTTAGAATCAAGTCCACCGAATTCACGGTGTGTCCTTAAGGAATTTATTCCCCTCAAGTACCCGAGATTATGGAATCTTTCCTCCTAGGATAAAATGATTCACTTCAGTAGAATAGTGGTACCTCAAATTCCACCGAACTTCGAACATACTCAATGATTTGATGATCACACTTGAGTTTTTCAAGAAGAAGAAGATGTTTTTCTTTCAATAATTTCGTACCAATACCTGAGGAAAAATCAGGTATTTATAGCCATAAAGAGTTGCTTCCTAAAAGAAACAATGGTTCATGAAAAGAGACAATTATTCTGAAACGTCACTTGACCTGCGGACCCCACCTGCGCGCGCAGGTGGAGACATGCGGCCGCAAGTCATCATTTGACGAATTCCAGACACTGTCCCTCCATCAGCGAAGGTCACCTGCGTCCGCAGGTGACGACCTGCGCGCTCAGGTCGGCCTTTTTCACGTGAAACAGTGTGTCGCTTCCTCGAAGGATCGCGTCCCTTTGAGGTGCGTTGTGACATGCGTCCGCATATGCCATGTGCGTCCGCAAATGGAGAAGAATCATTTCTTATTGTATTTTTGGATTAACATATCACTATATTTCAAGTTTCAAATGAATTTTGTCCAAAAAGATAATCTCTCGATCATTTGCCAAATCCAAATCCGAAGCCGAGCGACGACGGCGGCGCGAGGCTTGTCTTGTTCTTGCCTCACTATCCACATGAAGAGGAGTGTTCCGATATAAACACTAAGAAGTTTCTTTCTCCCACCAATGTGGGAGAACTTAACTTTCTTAAAGTGAATTTTTAATTCTTTCACTTTCCCTCCATTTTTCTTCCCTCTATTTTTCATTCACAATACACTTAGAACCTAACAAAAATAGATATTCAACAATACTTATTTAGTTTGAAAAACTGATAGATAATTTATCCATTTGTGCTCATATATTTTACTCTTGATATTAAATATTATTTATTATCTAATACATTTGTTGTTTGGTCTCGAGCTGGGGGTCTATCGGAAACAATCTCTCTACCTCACCTTTGAGGTAGTGATATGGATTGCGTATATTCTACTCTCCCTAGACTCCACTATATGGGAATATACTGGATATGTTATCGTTGTTATTGTATTATCTAATATATTTACCAAAATATTAAATTTATTATAATTAAGTAGTGATATAATAAAATTTTTATATTATTTATTATTTTTTAAGATATATGAAAAATCCATAGTTGACAATTATTGGACAGTGTGAGTAATGATATGAACTTGGATAATGATATGAGGATAAAGATGTTAAATTCACGTTAAATTCAGGAATCTCGAAAACGCGTATAAATCTGTTTGCTAGTCAACTTGGCCATGTGCATGTGCATGAGATAACTCCATGCTGACTAGATTTCATTCAAAGTCAAAGTTGTGACTTATGATGATATACTCTCTCCTTTTCATTTTATTTCTTTTCCTTGTATTTATTAGGAGTAAAGCTAAGAACTTTTAGTGTATTAATTTTTTAGAATCACAATTATTTTGACATTAATTATTTTTAGTAAGCACGATAATTAAAAATGGATGAGACAGAGTAAGAATTAAATACGAAGCCATTACAGAGTTTCACAAATGTCAACGGGAATAAACAAAAAGATTCAAACAAAGTTGCGGGTCATATATTGTCCATATAGACTAGTTTGTCTATGCTTCTCTTACTATAAATTTGCAACTCTATACGTAGAGTCCCTCAAACAAATTATAGCATTTGCTTTCTTTCCTTTTTTCTCTAGCATGGTGACACTCAAACTTCCCTTGTCTATGCTTCTCTTATTTCTTCAACTCTATATTTTTCTATGCTCAGCTGAAGTACTATACATTCCAGTCACTAAAGACGCAACAACACTACAATATATTACAGAAGTACGTCAAAGGACTCCTTTAGTCCCCATAAAACTCCTAGTCCATCTTGGTGGACGAAGCTTATTGGTGGACTGTGACAAAGGTTACAAAAGTTCAACCTACAAATCAGCAGTATGTAATTCCACACAATGCTCTTTTTCCAAGTCTCATGCCTGTGGAGACTGCATATTCAAACCTCAACTGCAGCCTGGATGCAACAACAATTCATGCTACATTTGGGGTGAAAATCCCTTGATCAATTCGTTTCATGACCGCGCAGAAATTGCTGAGGATGTATTGTCCATTGGTTCTACTCCTGGTGTTCTTGTCACTTGGCCGCGGTTTATTTTCACTTGCCTTCTTGATCGCGATATGATGAGACTCCTCGCAAATGGAGTCACAGGTATGTAGATTATACTGTGTGAATACCTCATTTTGAAATTTAAAATTGTCACGTATACTTTTTAATTAATTATTAATTGAATTAAATTTTTATATGTATGTATTGTTTTTTTTTTTTTGGGGGGGGGGGGGGGGGTTAAATTGCACATTATTGTATGAACTTTAAAGTACCAAAACATGCCCCATTCATAACAGAATAAGCTCACAAAAAATGTATAAGGGATACACCCAACCCAATAGACAAAAGCTTCCTCATGAAACGTCAAAAGTATACAGTCTATCTAGTTCCCTATTCCTTTGAATGGATTTATAATTTATCTTCTTGTAAAGGCACAGAAATGCATCCTATCCAAGTTATAGGCTCCCCTGGTTTCCAAGGGCATCTGTTGAAAAGTGCTAAATTAAATAGGGACATTGTAGTTAACACCATAATTAGCACGCTTGTCTACAACTCATGTGTTCACCTCTCTGTATATGTGGTGTACTGAGACATGATCAAAATTTTGCATTATTTCCTTGATATACTATATATATAGTGTCTCATATATATGTTTCAGGGAGGTTTGGATTTTTCAGTAATCCAATAAATAAGCAGTTCAGAATCATCTTGATCCCATTCTTATAGCATCATATATTCCACCCTATATAGTCGAAAGTGCAAAATCTTCAGCAGTGTTATTCGATTCTTCACCATAAACAATGACATATATAGACAGTAATCATCCTCCCATCTTCATGTATATTAATCCCTCCTCCACCACTTGTCCTTGGGTTCCTAAAAGAGCTACCATCAAAGTTTATCTTGACATAGCCATGTTTTGGACTATTCCCTTTAACATCAACAACATTGACAATTGTCTATGCTAGCTACAAAAATAATATCACATAGATGCTTCCGCTTCATGAAGGGATAAACCATCTTGAACTGTATATTGATGTTAAGCCGCTGACAAATTTCAACACAGATTTATGGCTCTTTTTGATCCGCCAATCAATGAACAAATTTATATAGATGTATGTATGTATGTATGAATATGCGTCATTCATGTGTGGGTCCAACAACCTCAAAATCTCCATTGCTTTCTCTTTTCTCTCCTAAACTCCTCTCACAAATTCAAAAAATAAAAATAAAAATTGAAACTGGAGAAGTTGAAAATTGTTAGGTGAGGGTAAGAAGTCGCCCGTAGAGTATTAGTAATACATGATTTTTCTCGGACAACTTATGTCTTTTATCTTTTAAATTTATACGAGAATTGAACACATAACCTCTTAATTAGAAGTTCACCCAATTTGAGGAAGGGCCCTTTTTAATTATTCAATTATATTATATCTTACCAGGAATTGCAGGTTTTGGACGCGAAAGCCCAATTTCCATTCCCAATCAACTTGCTTTAGACCCTAGATTCACCAGGAAGTTTGGTATATGTTTGAGCTCATCTACAAGATCTCGCGGAGTTATCTTCATCGGTTCTGGTCCATATAACGTTTACAGTCCTAAGAAAATTGACATCTCCAAGGATCTTGTCTACACCAAACTAATCGCAAATAAAAGGGGAGGATTTGTGGCATCTGAAGAGTACTATATCCAAGTTTCATCCATTCGAATCGCGGAGAAAGATGTGCCGCTAAATAAAACATTGCTATCTATTAATAAGAAAAATGGAGTTGCTGGGACGAGAATCAGCACAGCGACACCTTTTACAATTTTGCATACTAGCATTTACGATGCTGTTAAAACTGCTTTCATCAAGGCGCTTCCGAAGAACGTGACACTTGTAGAGCCTCCTATGAAACAATTTGGAGTCTGCTTTAGTTCCAAAAATATTAAAAGCACCAACGTTGGACCAGACGTTCCAGTGATAGATATTGTCTTGCACAAACCGAGTGCATATTGGAGGATTTATGGGACAAATTCAGTGGTACAAGTTAGTAAGGACGTCATGTGTTTAGCATTTGTGGGACAAGACCAAACATGGGAACCATCGATTGTAATAGGAGGGCATCAATTGGAAGAGAACCTCTTAGTAATTGACCTTCCTGGAAAGAACATAGGTTTCAGCTCCTCACTCAAGCTTCAACAAACATCGTGCTCCAAGTACGATAATACCGTTCGAGGCTAAGTACCCGTTCTAGTCTTAGCCCCTCTATTCTATGTAATTTCCTTTTTCAATAATAAACTAGATGGTTGGTGTTCATGCATTGCACAATCGTATGGCCTGTATCCTTTTTGTGCTTTTGCTATGTCTTCAAGACCATCAAAAAGGTTCAATGTATTTGTTTCAATCATAAGTAATACATAAATTGACTAAATATTCACAAGATATCAACTAAGTAATACTATCAAGACTATCAAGTATTCACAACGTATTGATGTTCAATCAAAATATATATATATTGATAATCGTGGTGTCCGAGTCAATTTTCGTGCATCTTTATTTGTTTCATATTTCAATACTTTTATCGTCGTTTGACTATTAATTATATTACTTTGTACTTAAATATCATATTTTCTTGTGTAGGAATAAAGTCGTGTACAGATGAAATTGAATGAGAAGGGTGAAGGTTGCAAAGTAAAAAAGAAAACCAGAACAAAATGTCAGATGATGAATTAAATTGCAAATGAATAAACTCCCTGTTAAACTAATGATTAGAAAATAAACATGCAATGAGGGGCCGTTTGGTAATTGGATAAGGCCCAAATTAATATATAAATAATTTGACTATTCATATATTAATTTTATACGCTGTTTGGTTTACATATAGGATAAAAGTTATTTATGTATTAATTTTATACAATGTTTGGTTGGTAGGTTCCAAATATTATATAAAAGTTATTCATGTATTAATTTTATATTGGTTGTGTTTTATTAATTCTACATAATTAATACTCACATAACTTATGAGGAAATTTATATATAATTTTATGCGGGTTAGAAGATGGAATAAATTATGTGGATATTAGTTATTCATGAATTAAAATAATAAAATTGCATATTTACCCCTATCAATTTACTTTTAAAATCTTTTTTTTATTCACTAAAACTTGCACAACTACTGAAAAATTCACCCCCTCTTAAATTTATACCCTAAGCAAGAAGGATTCGTGATGCGAGCAGGGGAGGCTCACGTTGCGAGCATGGTGCTGACGGGGGCAAAGTTTTACCCCCTTTTCTAGTCTGACTTGGATGAGTCTCTAAGGTATTTTTAAATACTAAATACCTCATAGGTCTTTTTAGCTCATATTTTGGCAGAGGAAGAATAGAGGAGCAGAGCGTTCATATCAACTCTTAGGGTTATTCTTCATACTCTTTTACTTAGCATAATTCATAGTTTATAACTTAATATTGCTTTGTAATCTGACTTTGAGCAAATAATTGAAGCCTTTTTTCTAGGGTTATAATTATAGTATGAACGTCGTTATCTTGATATAAATTATTAGTGCGGATTCTACCATTACATTTTGTTCTCTTAATAATCTTGTACTTACTAATATGTTTCTTAGCTACCAATAGGATAAACAGATAATTCCTAGAGGAACTTGAGAGATGGAGACTAGGAATCGAACGTGTGTTATGGGGAGTAGGATGCGTTAACTGATGGATCTGCAGCTAGAACAAAGACGTACCTAGATCTCCCTACTTGGATCAAATATAGAAATAAATGCATTTGAATTGGTTCGACTATCCATGCTCAATGATGTAATTAGAACGCTAATTCATGGAGACGGTTAGAGGAGCGAGATCCCATGACCATAATATCAACTCTATGATTCAATAATTCAGTAGATGTCTTAATTATCCTTAGCGATTATATAAAAAGACACGATGGAACTATGCTGTAACACCCCGTACATTTTCGAACTTATGCGACTACCTTAACATTGACGGAAGTATTTAAACTAGAAATAGTAGGTGAATCATCTACTAAAATTCTTGGGCTGAATTAATCCCATGCTAATGAGCTCAATTGAGGCCCAAAATGAAATTAAGAAGGCATGACCCAAAAAGGAAATGATCCATTCAAAGGTTGACCAAGTAAGCATGTCATTTAATGACCACAAGATTGGCTAAGGATGACCATTAAAAGAGGTGATTTAAAGGGACTATATGTAACACCACGGAAAAGTTCGAATTAAGTTACACATTAAAACAAGTACAACTTTGGTCTATAAAGAGAATTGCAATACATTAGCAAATGATGTAAAATATACATGTAATGTATTTGTATGTTGCTCCTGGTAAGAGAAAGGATTTTGGAGTATTATTATTAGTTTAAATATATGTTTTAAATATGTCAAGTTGTGGGACCCACTTTGACTTTTACTACAATTCCTTAAGTAATATAAGAGTAAACTAAAGGGGCTAAGGATAATTCCATTTGGGAATTTACTCCTAGGACGTTAGCAGCAGTAGTACTTTTTTTTTTTATTTTAAAAAAAAGGGAAGCAAAGTGAAAGAGGGCAATTTCTCTTAGGAAAAACAAGAACAAGTAACAGTTGTGGCACTAGTACTAATTCTTCTCCTTTCTCTCGGTCACTAGGAAAATTAGAGGAGGAAGGGAGGAAAAGATTTCTCTTTTGTGGTAATTTTGAAAGGAGCTTCAAGAAATTGATTTAAATCTATAGTTGGAATTTGAACTCCAAGAGGTAAATTCTCTATCCTTTTCTTGAATTTAATTATAGATAAGTATTTTGGGATATCTAATTTGAATCTTTGCCCTACTTTTCAAAGTGGGTTCATGAGAATAGAGGGAAAAAGTGAAATTTTGATAAAAGAGGAGTTTTTAGAAAATTCCTATCAATTGGATGGATTTAGCATTGAATTTTATAAATTAGAAACTAAAGAATTCATTTTGGATTCTTAATAAGAAATTCGATTAATTTCGAATATAAGTGAAGCCTATTGGAATAAATTGCTAAATGCACATATGGGTTATTAATGGACGTATATTATTCTTGTAATTAGTAGGTTGTCTATCGGATAACAGGTACTAGTAATTGGAAGGATAAGGACTACACCTGTGCGGGTTGTGTTGTTTGAAGCTTGGAGTACCATCGTAGCTAGTAAAGTGCTAAGGTATGTAAAACTAAACCTTCCCTCGCCACTAAGGCACCACCTACATCATGTGCTAGTTTTTATAAACATCAATATAATTCTCGTAGGATATTGTTTTACATATTATTCCCTCGTCCTACCATTAAGCCTATAAGCATCCACCTTTCTCTCTTTATGTCAAATCTTTACAATATTCCATATTATCGTAAGTTTCTTTACTTGAATTTCTTAGGCCACATGGTATATATATATATATATATATATATATATATATATATGTCATATGTTACGAATGAAAGTAAATATTCATAGTATAGTTACACTTGTATGTAGTAACTGAATGACCATTATCTTAATTCATATGTCATAGGCCTTTGAGACATTATTTGATAAACGTTGACGACGGGAGGGTACATAGGTTATACTTGGCATATGCGCTCGACGTGATTCTGTGCACATGATCGAGACTAGACCATTATAGTGAGCCCGAGCGTTGGGGCGTACCCGCCTTTGTGGCATTATTTATATTTGGAGTCAGCTAGAACGTCATGCACTGGTTTCCCCTGACTCGAGCCAACATATGGCATATATGGCCTGCGGGCAGACCCTCATAGTGAGCCCCTGGGGGGTGTACCTTGTATCAGACTACGCAGTTATACGTATAAATCATAGTCATATGTATTTGGGGCGATGTACACCTTATATGTGATTCTGATCGCCTTCGGTAAGCCATCCTATGATTATTTGTACCACAGATAGTTTAGGTACACCACCTAGGCAAAAATATAGGTTCTATATTATAGTAAATGCCCTTCTGGATATTATAAAACGAACTAATAAAGTTGGCGTATAGGTTACAGTTTCATATCGTATATGTGTTACTTGTATGCTCATACTTCTTTCACTTTGGTATTTGATTCATATGAGCTTCCACACTTGTTCAGCTGTTATTCTGTCTAATTTCATACTAGTACATATTGTATATGTACTGACGTCTCCACATTGTCACATACTATTGATGCAGGCTCAGTTTCATAGGATAGCAGACGTCCACGTTAGGCTCTATTGCCGTTTTCCGCTGATATTTTTGGTGAGCTCCATATCTCTCTGGAGCCAGTATATGTCTAGTCTTTTTGATTATATGTACAAGTTTCTAGTCGGGTATATCAGGCCCTATGCCAACTAGTTATTCGTAGTATAGTTTGTTAAATTAACTAGAGGCTTCACGGACATCATGCAGCAGTATATTGTACAGTTTTTGATAGTATAACTCCCTCGTGTATATATATATACAACTTATATTAGATATCCTACTCGTTATTATCCCATAATCTCGTATATGTCATAGAGTGCTTGTAAATTAAGTGTATATGGAACTTGTCCGTCCCTATCAGTTTGGGGCGTGACAAACTTGGTATCAGAGCCTAGGTTCAGTTGTCCCAGGGAGTCTATGAAACCGTGTCTAGTAGGACCTTACTTATTGATGTGTTGCGCGCCATATTTATAATTAAGGGACTGCATGGACATTTAGGAATTTGACCTTCATTTATAATCTAGATCGTGCAATAGAGCTGAGTCATAGAAAGTTACTTCTGACTCATATTCTGCTTATCTGTGATACAGATCATGTCTGCTATATAAAAGGATAAAGCAGCCCAACATGCCACTACTAGCACTACTTAGGAGGCAACAGATACAGGTCAATCTCCCATATTGGTGGATTTGAATAGGACTCAAGAAAGTTTGGTGGGTTCTATGCTTTCAAGCCCTTAAATCCCCGGGACAGAAGGATCTGCAGGGGCTTCTACACCAGTGGAACCAACAGTAGTTCCTATCCCGCCACCAGGTGCCTCAGACCAGGATCTCAGAGGAGCGATACAATTGCTTACACAGTTGGTAGCCGCTCAAGCCCAGAGACAGAATGTGGATATACCTGTTGTTGCTCAGGGAGGGGTAGCCGAATCTAAGATCAAATATTTCCTCCGTATGAATCCGCCAGAATTCACAGGTTCTAATCTTGCAGAGGACCCTCAGAAGTTCATTGATGAGACTCATAGAATTTGCAGAGTGATGTGAGTATCGGACACAGATGCTGTGGAATTGGCCACTTATCGATTGAAAAAGGTTGCCGTTGATTGGTATGATATGTGGATAGCCTCAAGGGGTCAGGATGCTCCCCCAGCGGTCTGGACGGACTTTACGAGGGACTTCATGGATCATTTCATGCCATTAGAGCTCCGACAGGCTAGGGTAGATGAATTTTTATCTCTAAGGCAGGGCAATCTTAGTGTCAAAGAGTATTGTTTGTGGTTTACACAGCTATCTAGATTTTCTCCAAAGTTGGTTATTACTCAGACATCACGAATTCATCGCTTTGTGAATGACCTCGTGGGTCCTTTAAAGGACCTTCTTTCTATTGCTGCTATGAATAAAGATTCGGATATAGCAAGAATCATGGCACGTGCTCAATAGTTAGAGGAGGATCAGTGTAATCGTGAAGTAGATAGAGAGAGGAGGCAGATTAGCCAGGAGAGCTAGCCAGTATCAGGGGAGTAGTGGAGCTTCCACTAGTAGAGGGCCACCTAAGCATGCCCAGTCAGCTGTGCGCTTCACATCTAATACTCCAGCTCCATTCTCGAGACGCAGATATGAGCAGGGTCAGACTTTTAGAGCACCAGACTCACGTCCTCTGAGGGGCATCAGTCGGGGATTACCACCTCGACCTATATGCAGACACTGAGGTCGAGCACATAGAGGGGAGTGTCGGCGTGGTTCAAATGCCTGTTATTGGTATGGTGTAGAGGGTCGTATGGTACGAGATTGTCCTCAGCTCAAAGATAGAGGTAGAGGTGATCGATCACAGCCTACAGGGTCTGCATCAGCCTCATCATCATTAGTACCTTCTTTCCACGGTCCTCAGGCACCAACAGGTAGAGGATCTGGTAGGGACAGAGGGTCCGATTCGATCGCTGGCTCGAATTGTATGTATGTACTAGCTGGTCGACAAGATTTAAAGGTATCGCTAGATGTGGTCACAGGTACCTTGGTTGTCTTTTCACATAATGTATATGCTTTGATAGATCCAGGATCTACCCTATCATATGTTACTCCTTTTGTTGCTAAAAAGTTTGGAATAGAGCCGAAGTTGTTACGTGAGCCATTTGTAGTATCAACTCCAGTAGGAGAGACTATTATAGATAGACAGGTTTATTATGATTGCCCGGTGACAGTATATGGTCGTGCTATATTGGCTAATCTGATTGAACTTGAAATGGTCGATTTCGATGTCATTATGGGTATGGATTGGTTATCCTCTTGTTATGCTACAATTGATTATCAAGCCAAGATGGCCCAATTTCATTTCCCAGGAGAGCCAGTCCTGGAGTGGAAGGGTAATTCTATGATGCCTAGAGGGAAGTTTATTTCTGATCTTAAGGCACGAAAGCTTATTGCAAAAGGGTGCTTGTACCACCTAGTCCAAGTGAAAGACCTTAAAGCCGAAAAATAGGCACCGACTCTCCAACCTGTACCAGTGGTGAATGAGTATCCAGATGTGTTTCCTGATGAACTTTCTGGATTACCTCCCATCAGAGAGATCGATTTCGGTATTGATGTGGATCCCGGTACTCAGCCGATATCAATTCCACCTTATAGAATGGCGCCTGCAGAATTGAAAGAGCTAAATGAGCAGTTGAAAGACTTACTTGATAAAAGCTTCATTCAACCCAGTATATCACCTTGGGGTGCGCCAGTGTTGTTTGTATGCAAGAAAGATGGCACGTTGCGAATATGTATCGATTATAGGCAGCTGAACAAAGTGACAATAAAGAATAAGTATCCTCTTCCTCGAATAGATGACTTATTCGATCAATTACAGGGAGCTAAATGTTTTTCAAAGATCAATATGAGGTTCGATTATCACCAGCTACGAATTCGTGAAGTAGACATTCCTAAGACAACTTTTCGAACAAGATATGGGCATTTTGAATTCCTTGTCATGTCATTTGGACTAACGAATGCTCCAACAACCTTTATGGATATGATGAATAGGGTTTTCAAACCTTTTCTTGATATGTACGTGATTGTATTTATAGATGATATTTTGATATATTCACGTAATGAAGCTGAGCATGCAGATCATTTGAGGTCAGTATTGTAGAAACTCAGAGAGCACCAATTGTATGCTAAATTTTTTAAATGTGAGTTCTGGCTGACCTCAGTAGCTTTTCTTGGTCACGTGGTATCTGGAGAAGGCATCAAAGTAGATTCTCAGAAGATAGAAATTGTGAAGAATTGGCCTCGACCAACCACTCCTACAGAGGTGCGTAGTTTCTTGGGGTTAACTGTCTACTACAAGAGATTTGTGGAGGGATTTTCCTCTATTTCTGCCCCATTAACTAAATTAACGTAGAAAGCAGTCAAGTACCAGTGGTCAGATGCTTGTGAATGGATTTTCCAAGAGCTGAAATGTAGATTGACTACTGCGTCAGTATTAGCCTTACTAGAGGGCACAGAAGGGTATGTTGTGTATTGTGATGCTTCAGGTATTGGCTTAGGTTGCGTTCTTATGCAGCATGGAAGAGTTATAGCATACGCTTCTCGGCAGTTGAAGAAGCATGAACAGAAATATCCCACTCATGACTTGGAACTTGCAACAGTGGTATTCGCGCTGAAAATATGGCGTCACTATCTATATGGAGTGCATATTGATATTTTTACAGATCATAAGAGTCTTCAATATCTATTCAAGCAAAAAGAACTGAACTTGAGGCAAAGAAGGTGGCTAGAGATGCTGAAAGACTACGATGTCGATATTCTCTATCATCCAGGTAAATGTAACATTTTAGCAGATGCTCTTAGTCGACTATCCATGGGTAGTCTAGCACATTTTCCACCTATTTAGCATGAGGTAGTCAAAGGAGTTCATAAATTAGCCAGCCTTGGAGTCCGTCTTATGGATTCCGTAGATGGCGGCATTGTGGTACTTAATACCGCCGAATCATCACTTGTAGCATTGGTGAAACATAGGCAGTATGATGATCCTTTATTACTCCAGTACAAATAGGGAATTCAACAACATCGAGTCATAGTATTTGATCTAGGATGTGATGGCACTTTGAGGTGTTGAGGTAGATTGTGTGTTCTGGATGTAGATGTACTGAGACAACAGATTATGGCTGAGGCATATTGCTATCGTTATTCAATCCATCCCGACTCTACAAAGATGTATCATGATCTTAAAGAAATCTACTGGTGGAACAACATGAAGAAAGATATAGCAGAGTATGTGGCACGGTGCTCCAATTGTCAACTAGTGAAAGCCGAGCATCAGAGGCCCCTCAGACCTTTAGTATTCCAGTGTGGAAATGGGACGCTATCAATATGGATTTTATCATAGGTTTACCTTTTTCCTATCAGAAAAATGACTCTATTTGGGTAATAGTTGATCGTCTGACAAAATCAGACCATTTTCTTCCTGTTAAGACTACCAACATAGCCGAGGATTATGCCAAGTTATATATAAAAGAGATTGTTCGCCTACATGGGACCCCAATGTCCATTATTTCAGATAGAGGTGCCCAGTTTACAGCATATTTTTGAAATCATTCCAAAGGAGTTTGGGTACTCAAGTGAATCTTCGCATGGCATTTCATCCGCAGACAGATGGCCAAGCTGAGCGCACAATTCAGATGCTCGAAGACATGTTGAGAGCATGCGTGCTGGACTTTAAAGGTAATTGGGATGATCATTTTCCCTTAATAGAATTTGCTTATAATAACAGCTATCACTCCAGTATTGGCATGAATCTATTCAAAGCCCTATATGAGAGACGATGTCGATTGCCTATTGGTTGGTTTAAAGTAGGCGAGACTTAGATATTAGGACCAGATCTAGTCCATCAAGCTGTTGAAAAGGTTAAGTTGATACGAGAGCGGTTGAAGACTGCTCAGAGTAGGCAAAAGTCATATGTAGATGGTCAACGTAGAGATTTAGAGTTTCAAATTGATGATTTGGTATTTTTGAAGGTGTCGCCTATGAAAGGCGTTATGCGATTCGGAAAGAAGGGTAAACTGAGTCCCAGGTATATTGGGCCTTATAGAGTTATTTGCAAAATTGGCCTTGTAGCCTATGAGTTAGAATTACCTCCAGAGTTAGCTGTAGTACATCCCGTCTTTCATGTGTCTATGCTACATAAATGCTTAGGAGAGCCTTCACACGTCATTCCTACAGAGGCTATTGAGCTTGCAGAAGACTTGTCATTTGAGAAAGTCCCCGTGGCTATATTAGATCGGCAGGTAAGAAAGTTGAGAACTACAACCATAGTTTCGGTTAAAGTGCTTTGGAGGAATCAAGACATAGAAGAAGCCACTTGGGAATCAGAAGAGGATATGAAACCCAAATATCCATACTTGTTCCAGGAACCATTGGAAGGTTCTTAAACTACCTACCCATTTACATGATCGTTAGTTTTTACTATATTTTATTTTGTTGCCATTTGATTCTTACTTGATATGTATAGGTATGATGTGTGCCTATGATTCTAGAGATTTACATGGATACAGAGTGCAGATATGGAGTATAAGGTAAGTTACATCCACTACCAGAAAAATGTAAATTACATGGGAATTTATTTGCGGATTATATATGAAAATTCGCAGGTAACCTAATTTCTTGTGGATTTTCCTACTGAAAAAAATCCGATGGTAAAATCTTTGTGGGTAATTATTACCTGCGGATTTTTAAATCCCCAGATAAGTTACATGGGGATTTTAAAACCGCATATAAGTTACCTACGGATTTTCTTGCAAGAATTTTTTGGTAAAATTTCGTGCAAGAAAGGCTATTTCTTGCGGATTTTCATAGGAACAAATCCGCAAGTAAATTCACAAGGAATTTTTGGCAAAAAATGTGAAAGAGGGTTAATTTGTTTTAATTCACTTTTTTTTTGTATTTATTTTTGTTTTCAATTCACTTTTTTCATATTTATTTTTGATGACTACAATACATACATATTACCTTTTTCCTGTTTTAGCCCACACCCACCGGCCACCACGTTAATTATTTTAATTTTAATTCATTCAAACTTTTCATATTTCTTATTTCTTAATTATTTAATTCTTTTAATGACATACAAATATAGGCACACAACACAACAAATGCATTAAATTACCTCTTGTCCTTGCTATTAAAATCATTTTGTCTCAAGCTGCTAACTTCGCCTAGGCCTATGTTATGCGGATGGAATTTGCTCAATATAATTTCCAATATGTTGTTCTCTGCATCCGATGTGGTACAGAGAGTCTATGAGGTAACTTTTCTCCCGGTTTTCCATCCATAAATTAAAATGTAAAAAGTATTTATTTTTTTATTTGAAACAAAATATTATTAGTAGGGAATTGAATTTTACCTAGCTCGGATGATAAATATCATTCACTTCAAACCCCAAGATTGTAAGTTTGAATCACCAAAAAAGCAAAAAGGGTGGAAGCTTCTAGAGAGCGGTTAAAAGAGTGAAAATGCTATCAATAAGTAAATAAGTGAAAATGATTTATATTCTTCAACTTTACTTTAAAAATCAATCTTCTCCTTATTTTTTTTAAATAATAAACAGTCTCCATCCTTATTTGATACTATATCTACTTTACCCTTGAAATTTTCAATCCTCCATCTATATAATAACTTTTTATACTATATATAATATTTGGTTTTCTAACCTAGATATTTTACTTATAGTTTAGAATAATTTTATATATTATTATAAATTTTATTTAAGCTTATTAATTAAAATTCTAAATAGAATACTCCTTTTATGCAGTTGTTACAAAATCTAATGATATTTTTTTATGATTTTTATTTCATAATACATGCATTAGATATGTATGTATATAAATATGTGTGTATATTCATGTTTCACTTCTCATTTATTCTTTATTGTTAATATGGATAAACTATTTTGATTGTCATTTATAAAATATTTTCTAAATTATTAATTAAAATTTCTTTGCAACATTATTAGATTAAAAATATTTTTAAATTTATTTAAAAATCTACCGCTATTTTATTAATTATTTTTTGCACTGCACTGAAATATATTATAACTATATGTTACTTTCACAGTTTCACTTAAGTAAATCGATATTACAGCTTTGATTATTATTAGTAAAATTAAACATTATCATTCAGCTTACTTGTTTATTATAGAACATCATAAATATATACTCTTTTTTAATCTTGGAAATAATACATTTTTTCTATAAATAAATTTGCAATCTAAAATGTTTAGTGTAGACCTACCCTCCCAAGATCCGATTTTGTAGGATTATCCTGGGGTACTTTATTGTTGTTATAGGTAAATTTTTTAGATAGATTTAAATAAAAAGATATTATGATTTTAAGGAAATAAAAAAATGATAATATAAGATTATTAAATAAATCTAATTGACATATGAAGATGACAAAATCTATTGTTCAAAGTTGAGGGGTGGGGGATGGGGGGTTAATTTTTAAATCAAAATTCAAAATGTAAATGATTTTAATCATATATAAATTTAACAAAATATGATAATGTTATTAATAATCATATCTAAATTATTGGTTTTAACCTTTTCTTTTCAAGACCTTATTAGAGTGAGAATACTGCATAGAAATATTACTTTTAATTTTCTTAAATTTTTTTTATCAAATAGAAACTATTACTCATATTTCTTGAAATAACCTTAAAAGTTTGTCTAGATCCGCACAATCAAGTCTCCAAATAATTTTCTTGTAAAAAAATACGCAGATAAATTTCCTAAATTTAAATACTAAGTTAAATCTCTAGCACCTAAATCCCCAAGTAGTTTTTGAGTTAATAAAATTTTCAAACAAATTTTAAGCTAAATTCGCAACAAAAAAAATCCCCAAGTAATTCCCCATTTACTAAAATTCTCAGGTAAATCTCCAAGAAAAAACTCTCAGCTAAATCCACAATAAAAAGATCCCCAAGTAATTTTATAGGTAACCTAATCCTCAGGTATATCCCCAAGAAAAGATTCCCAGCTAAATCCGTAGGAACAAAATCCAAAGATAAATCCCCAGAAATAAAAATCCCCAGGTAAATCCTCATATAATATTCCTAACTAAATCCACATGTAGCTTTACCTGGGAATTTTTCTACGCATTAATAAAGGAATTTATTTTACTTTTTTACTAGCGAATTTACTTATGAAAACAAGATCTGCGGATTAATTTGCCACATAATTCCCTCAGTAATATTTTTGGGCAAAATGGCGCCAAATTTACCTACAAATTTTCTTGAGAAAATAATTTCGCAGGTAAAATAGACTAGAATTTAGGAATTATAGATTTTCCTAGGAAAATCCGCAGGAAATATCTGCGAACAAAATCCCTAAGTAAAATGCCCAGGTAATTCACAGTTTTCTTGTAGTGATCATTGGTTATGACTTTTATTTGAGCTTAAGGCCAAGATGAACCTCGTGTATTATTTGTTGAGTTTAAGGCCAAACGGAGCCTCATGTATTATCTATTGAGTATTATATGTGTTGTGACGCTCTGTGAAGTGTATTTGGATGTATTCTAGCATGCTGACAGTTTCCCGATAGGCCTATTTACAAAGGAAACTCTGGCGAAATTTTTGGAAATTTGGAGAGTTAGCCAAAATTTAAAAGCCTTATAATGAGGTAAAGTGAGACCGAAGTTGGATAAATGATCTTATGGGTATCTTGAATAGTTTCGGAATGGCAAGTAAACTACAAGCATCATTCAAGGTCAAATGATCCTATGTGGGGGAGATTGTAACACCACGGAAAAGTTCAAATTAAGTTAACACATTAAAACAAGTACAACTTTGGTCTACAAAGAGAATTGCAATACATTAGCAAATGGTGTAAAATATACATGCAATGTATTTGTATGTTGCTGCTGGTAAGAGAAAGGATTTTGGAGTATTATTATTAATTTAAAATATATGTTTTAAATATGTCAAGTTATGGGACCCACTTTGACTTTTACTACAATTCCTTAAGTATTATAAGAGTAAACTAAAGGGGCTAAGGATAATTCCATTTGGGAATTTACTCCCAGGACGTTAGCAGCAGTAGTACTTTTTTGTTTTAAAAAAAAGGGAAGCAAAGTGAAGGAGGGAAATTTCTCTTAGGAAGAACAAGAACAAGTAACAGTTGTGGCACTAGTACTAATTCTTCTCCTTTCTCTAGGCCACTAGGAAAACTAGAGGAGGAAGGGAGGAAAATATTTCTCTTTTGTGGTAATTTTGAAAGGAGCTTCAAGAAATTGATTTAAATCTATACTTGGAATTTGAACTCCAATTTGAACTCCAAGAGGTAAATTCTCTACCTTTTTTTAAATTTAACTATAGATAACTTTTCAAAGTGGGTTCATGAGAATAGAGGGAAAAAGTGAAATTTTGATAAAAGAGGAGTTTTTAGAAAATTCCTATCAATTAGATGGATTTAGCATTGAATTTTATAAATTAGAAACTAAAGAATTCATTTTGGATTCATAGTAAGAAATTTGATTAATTTCGAATATAAGTGAAGCCTATTGGAATAAATTGCTAAATGCACATATGGGTTATTAATGGACGTATATTATTCTTGTAATTTGTAGGTTGCCTATTGGATAGTGGGTACTAGTAATTGGAAGGATAAGGACTACACCTGCGCAGGTTGTGTTGTTTGAAGCTTGGAGTACCATCGTAGCTAGTAAAGTGCGAAGGTATGTAAAGCTAAACCTTCCCTCGCCACTAAGGCACCACCTACGTCATGTGCTAGTTTTATAAACATCAATATAGTTATCGTAGGATATAAAGGTAGGATTTCAATTGTTTTATATATTATTCCCTCGTCCTACCATTAAGCCTATAAGCATCCACTTTTCTCTCTTTATGTTAAATCTTTACAATATTCCATATTATCGTAAGTTCCTTTACTTGAAGTTCTTAGCCCACATGGTATATATATATATATATGTCATATGTTACGAATGGAAGTAAATATTCATAGTATAGTTACACTTGTATGTAGTAACTAAATGACCATTATCTTAATTCATATGTCATAGGCCTTTGAGACATTACTTGATAAACGTTGATGACGGGAGGGTACATAGGTTTTGCTTGGCATATGCGCTCGACGTAATTCTGTGCACATGATCGAGACTAGACCATTATAGTGAGCCCGAGCAATGGGGTGTACCCACCTTTGTGGCATTATTTGTATTTGGAGTCAGCTGGAACGTCATGCACTGGTTCCCCCTGACTCGAGCCAACATATGGCATATATGGCCTGTGGGCAGACCCTTATAGTGAGCCCGTCGGGGGCGTACCTTGTATCAGACTACGCAGTTTTACGTATAAATCATAGTCATATGTATTTGGGGCGACGTACGCCTTATATCTGATTCAGATCGCCTTCGGTAGGCCATCTTATGATTATTTGTACCACAGATAGTTTAAGTACATCACCTAGGCAAAAATATAGGTTCTATATTATAGTAAATGCCCTTCTGGATATTATAAAATGAACTAATAAATTTGGTGCATAGGTTACAGTTTCATATCGTATATGTGTTACTTGTATGCTCATACTTCTTTCACTTTGGTATTTGATCCATATGAGCTTCCGCACTTGTTCAGGTGTTATTCTGTCTGCTTTCATACCAGTACATATTGTATATGTACTGACGTCTCTACATTGTCACATACTATTGATGCAGGCTCAGTTTCACAGGATAGAAGACGTCCACATTAGGCTCTATTGTCGTTTTTTGCTGATATTTTTGGTGAGCTCCATATCTCTCTGGAGCCAGTATATGTCTAGTATTTTTGATTATATGTACAAGTTTCTAGTCGTGTATGTCAGGCCCTATTCCAACTAGTTATTCGTAGTATAGTATGTTAAATTAACTAGAGGCTTCATGGACATCATGCAGCAGTATATTGTACAGTTTTTGATAGTATAACTCCCTCGTGTATATATATACAACTTATATTAGATATCATGCTTGTTATTATCCCATAATCTCGTATATATCGTAGAGTGCTTGTAAAGTAAGTGTATACCGTACTTGTCCATCCCTACCAGTTTGGGCCGTGACACTATATAAGGAAAAAATCAGATTTTATTCACCACAATACAATTGCCAATTCTGGACTTTTCCAAAAGATATTTCTCTTCTCTTTCAAACCCTAAGCAACCACTCCTTTTGGACAAGATCTTCCACTTGCAAGCTTTGGTAAGTGTTTACTCTTATGGTTTAAAATATTATATGCATAAGAGTGTGTGTAAATCATATTGGTTATGTTGACAAAGTGTTGAGCAGTCCACTATGTGTAAAACAGTCCACTTTTGATTAATCGGTAAAGGACTTGCCTTCTATGTGGTTCAAATTTGAAAGTGGACTTGAGGTCTTGAAGGAAGTGAATTTTATGGATTAAATGTCAACATGTTAGGATGTGGTTATGTCCCTAACTTTCTTTCTCTTTGTGTATGACTTGTGGAATTGTTGTTATGAAATTGTGCATGGAACCGGTGGTGTATTGAAAGGAGAATATAGTTTTGTGATGTTCATGTACAGTTTGAAACCATAATTGTTCGTTGGCATCAAAGTTAACCTAAAATATTAAAAGAGAATCTTACTTATGTCCATGGACCATTTATTACAAAGATAGACCCAAAAGTGAACTATAGCAGCCGAACCGGGCATCCGCCCTCGCGGATGTGGCACCTGCGGGCGCAGATGGCACAGCAGGTGGCCCTGGACAGGGCCAAGAGGGCACCTACGACTGCACCTCACCACCTGCGGGCGCAGTTTGCTCCGCAGGTCCTTCCAGAATTTCGTTTTTCTTGTTTTTTCTTTTCTTTGACCCTCCAAGGCCCCTCTACCCTTCTTGGATGCAATCATCAACTTATGACACCCTTTGGATGGCTCTAAGGGGGGTAATCCGAAGGCATTTTGAATTGTATCAATTATGGATTGTTTTTCGTGTGTTGTTGTGAAAGGTATTTAGATGACTTGATGGCATAAATGTGACGATATGTTAAGGAGGAAGTGTAAAGTATAAATTTGGTATGAAATTCCATCGGTTTGTGATAGCTAGGTTGATGTGTGGAATGTTTTGGTATTGTTGGTATGGTGATGCAGTAACTTGTATTATAGGAGGGTGAAATGAAGTTATAGGGCATTCGAGTGGTTTATTATCACTTTGTGAACGTGTAATATAGTTGACTTTTAATGTAAGCTCCATTATGTATTCATATTGTAGAGTAGCGCTTTAAGGAAGAGCTAAACTATTATAGTCACACGTTGGAAGGATAAGGTATTTAAGGTTACTCTTTTCCATATTCTTTGGCAGCACTTATTGTTCCAATCATTACCGTACGTGTTTCCACTTCAAAATATTCTAAAGTATCTCATTTCATGTTTGTTAGAAATTGTTATTCACGTGTCTCTTATTCATTGACTGATGTTCCAAAGCTCGAATAATGTTATAACCACCAATGTATCAATCTCACAAAAGTAAAGAAATGAAGTAATGCATATATGGTTGATTGTTGAGTACGGGTGGTAGCTCAAAGGGGCGAAAGCCTAGCTAGAGACGATCCCGATTGATTATTGGATATAGGGGGCAACCCAAATGGGTGAAAACCTAGCTCGGTCTAAACCTGCTTTATTAATTTATGGGTGGTAGCTCAAAGGGGCGAAAGCCTAGCTCGAGACGATCCCAATGTTATTTCCCACTGATCAGTTGGGCTCGGGCATTATATGATTGATGTTGATATTAATATGAACGTAAAAACAAAAGAAAGTAATGAAGGCAATGTACATGGTTCCACACATATAGAACGATGGTTTATCAATATAGACTATTCACTTGTATTTGATGAGTTCTTATGTTTCTTGCAGTTACTTATAGCCTTACATACTCAGTACATTCTTTCGTACTGACGTCCCTTGGGGGACCTACCTTACTTGTTATAGGCACAAGAGCTAGTAGACCCTCATAGTAGGACACGGGGCATTCTGCAAACTGTTGGTGAGCTCCAGCTTGGTTCGGGGCTTTTCGAGTCTCTTGTACATATTGGTTTTGGTACTGTGTTACAGTAGTATAAAGAGGGGACTTGTCCTGACTCTAGGCTTGGTTATGTATCTGTTAGGGGCTTTGTAGACGTTGTCAGTCAAACGAAGGAATGTCTTACCCTTTTTGACGTGGTGGCCCTAACGGCCAAGTTTTATATCTATTTGAATGTCTTTCCATGACTTCGGACTTTGGAATCTTGTATTTGCATGACTGACTATTGTTCACTCAGGGAAATGCATATGAATGTACATGATCATAGGTTGGTTCTCTCGGCCCTTAACGACTTTGGGTGCCAGTCCGCCCCAATGGAATTTGAGGCGTGACAAAAGTGGTATCAGAGCAGGTTGTCCTAGGTTGTCTGCAAAGCCGTATCTGAGTAGAGTCTTGCTTATGGATGTTTTGTGCACCACATTTATAAGTAGGAGGCTACGGGACATTTAGGAGTTGTTTCTTTTCTTCATTTTCTAGATCGTGCAATAGAGCCAAAGTTGTAGGTGGAATTGTATCTGACCACTGAAATTATTTTTCGTTCGTTATGGTAAAATGCCGATTACAAGACGAGGTAGGGGCAAAGGTAAGAAAGTAGATATGCTTGCCGGAGAAGGAACTAGTAAATCACCACTTGACCAAGCTAGTCAAGGTGGGGGTGAAACTGAGTTTGCATCGCGGGCTTCTTCTACTTTTCCAGCTCCAGGAGGGCCGAGAAGGAGAGAAGCACCTTTAGAACCACCTGCTAATGCTACTGAGCAGGATCTAAGGAATGCGGTGCAAATGTTGACTCGCATAGTTGCTGCAAAAAATCAAGGACAAGTTGGCCCAACGACAAGTAATGACAGTGCAGCTAGTCGGCGAACACAAGATTTTCTGAAATTAGACCCTCCCACCTTCATCGGGTCAGATCTTAATGAAGACCCACAAGACTTCATGGACCAAATTCAAAAGGATTTATATTTTATGCATGTGTCTGGTATAGAAACAGTTGAACTTGCGGTGTATAGATTAAAAGGAGAGGCTATATTATCGTACGGAGATTGGAAATGATCTAGGGGTATCGGTGCACTCCCAGCTAGTTGGGAAGAATTCAAAGTGGAATTCCTTGATCACTACCTTCCATATGAGATCTGGGAGGCTCATGCAGACCAGTTCTTAAATCTTCGTCAAGGTAATATGAGCGTCAGAGAGTCAGTCTTCGGTTTAACTCTTTGGTCAGGTACGCTCCTAATGTGGTAGCCACTATGGACGACAGAGTTCATCGGTATATGGATAGATTGGATCCATATTTGGTTAGGGATTGTACTATTGCTGCTTTGAATAGAGATATGGACATAGCCAGGATACAAGCTTTTGCGCAGAAGATGGAGGATCAGAGGTAAAGGAGAAGGACGCAAGAATTTAAAAGAGGACCGTCAAAGAGGGCTAAACCTATGGGACAGTTCATGGCGTCCCAAGGAGAATTTAGGCCTCGAGTTTTTAATAGACCGCCGAGACCATCATTTTATTATCCTACAACAGGTACTCCATTCCAATTCCAAGGGTTTAGATGCAGTCACGTTGGGCAAAGTAGTGGGATTCGAGGTTCACAGACAGCGGGGTATCGAGAACAAGGAAGTATGAGCCAATTGAGGTTTCCTCGTCAGTCGTATCAGCACTGTGGGAAGTTTCATTTAGGAGAATTCTGATTTGGAACAAATGTTTGCTTTGGTGTGGTATGTTGGGGCACATGATGAGAGAATGCCTACGAAGGGGCAGGGGTAGTATGGCGCGACCTAGTGGGTCAGCCATTGCGTCATCATCATCGGGTAAATAGCCTACTGGGTGTGGTAGAGGTGTTCGAGGAGTAGTTAATTCTAGTGGAGTCCAGAACAGTACTTACGCTTTAGCGGACCGTCAGAATTTGGAGGCTTCTCCTGATGTGGTTACAGGTACAGTATCTGTATTTTTACATAATGTATATGCATTGCTTGATCCGGGCTCTACCCTATCATATGTCAGTCCATTGATTACTATAAAATTCAAAAGAACACCAAAATTATTAGTTAAGTCGTTTGAAGTATCTACACCCGTTGGTGAATCTATTATAGTTAAGAGAGTCTATCGTAATTGTATAGTAACTGTTTGTGATCATGACACGTTGGCTGATCTTATTGAGCAGGAAATGGTAGATTTTGATGTTATGATGGGTATGGATTGGTTGGCTTCTTGTTATGCCATGGTAGATTGCCGAGCTAAGAAGGTACATTTCCATTTCCCACAAAAGACTGTCTTTGAATGGAGGGGTAATGTTGGAGCACCGAGAGGTAAATTTATTTCCTATATTAAGGCAAGGAAAATGATATCCAAGGGGTACATATGCCATCTAGTAAGAGTGCAAGATACCGATGTGAAGCCACCAACTCTTCAATCGGTTCCGGTGGTAAATGAATTCCTTGATGTGTTTCCTGAAGATCTTCCAGGTTTGCCTCCGGAACGGGAAATAGAGTTTGGTATTGATGTGATTCCAGGCACTCAGCCTATCTCTATTCCTCCGTATAGAATGTCCCCACCGGAGTTACAGGAATTGAAGGAGCAATTAAAAGACTTGCTAGACAAGGGATTCATAAGGCCTAGTATGTCCCCTTGGGGTGCACCGGTGTTATTTGTATGAAAGAAAGATGGCACGTTGAGAACGTGTATTGATTATAGGCAACTGAATAAGGTGACAGTCAAGAATAAATATCCCCTCCCCAGAATTGATGATTTGTTTAACCAATTACAGGGTGTCAAATGCTTCTCAAAGATTGACTTGAGATCGGGTTATCATCAAGTAAGGGTTAGAGAAAAAGATATACCCAAGACAACTTTCCAAACACGGTATGGTCATTATGAGTTTTCAGTGATGTCATTTGGGCTAACAAATGCACCAGCATTTTTTATGGATTTGATGAATAGGGTGTTCAAGCCATTTTTAGATGTGTTCGTGACAATGTTTATAAATGATATTTTGGTTTATTCAAGATCAAAAGAGGACCACGCTAATCACTTACGACAGGGTTGCAGATTCTCCGTGATCGTAAGTTATATGCAAAGTTCTCTAAATGTGAATTTTGATTAAAATCTGTAGCATTTTTGGGTCATATTGTGTCAGATGAAGGAATAAGTGTTGACACGCAAAAGATAGAAGCTGTGAATAATTGGCCAAGACCTACGACGCCTATAGAGATTCGTAGTTTTCTCGGGTTGGCAGGTTATTATAGAAGATTTATTAAAGGGTTTTCTTTCATATCGGCACCTTTAACAAAGCTAACACACAAGGCAACCAAGTTTCAGTGGAATGATGCATGTGAGAAGAGTTTCCAAGAGCTGAAGGATAAACTGACTTCTACACCCGTATTAGTACTTCCAGAAGGCACAAAAGGGTATGCGGTATATTATGATGCTTCTGGAGTCGCTTGGGATGTGTGTTGATGCAGCATGGTAATGCGATAGCCTATGCCTCAAGACAGTCTAAGTGCTACAATGAAATCATAGCCTACTTCAACTCCTTTGCTCAAAGTCACCTTTAAGCCACACTTTTGCCCTTTTGATCTCGTTCTTGATCTATAACAACAAGAATATATATTTATTTCAATAATTCATCCCTTTTTTACTATTAGGGATCAAAAATCACTAATTTTAGCCATAACTTACCCTATTTCATCATCTTAAAATTTTCTTATCATTTAAACTTCATGAACTCTACTTAAATTAGCATAAATAATCATAATTATAGTCCCATTAGTGTTTTATAACACCCTAGGATCATTATATATTGAAATTATACATATTCCCACTACTTTTCATCTATTTCCATGAACTAGGGTTAAACTCCAATTTTCACCATTAATCCATTTCTAGTGGTTTTCTAAGATGAAATGAAGTAAATTCAAGTCTAGAATGTAATTACTTACCTTCAAAGATGAAAAACATCAAAAACCCTTTGAAAATTGCCTCACCCAGAGCTCTATTACGTTTTTCAAAAAAGTGGAATATGAAAATATTTTTTGGTTTTTTAAAACTATAATTTTACTGTGTGTTACCGCTGCAGCGGATAATTACCTTTGCAGCAGTTAAATTTCCATTGCAGTGGTTCGCGCCTTTTTTCCTAGAGGTTGCTATTGCTGTTCATGTGACCACTGCAGCAGTACCACTGTTGCGGTTACTTTTTCCGGTGCAGCGGTCCGAGGCAGAAACTCAGGACCTCTTCTCAGTTTTCCTCATTTTACAACACAGACCACGAATTTCGACATCGCAAACCAAACCCTCCACGATAAATGCTATAATCAAAGTTTTATAACTCTATTTTAGGTGCTGGAAGTTGCTACAACTTTCTGTACTCGTTGGCTATCCAATTATCAAATCAAACCCTGCTATTACCAATCACATTAATATCAGATTTCATTCAACTACCGCATCCTCAAGAATAAGCCAATACTAGACTAGCCCTGAATTCTCAAAATTTTGCTAAGGAGAGTCTAGGTGCAACTTCTACCACCTATTTCTACGTAACAACATTTTGGGTCATTACATTAGATACCAATTTATCACTTATTTGTCCCCAAATGACAAATGGTCTGAAAAAAAACATAACAATTGGAATAGAGTGTACCTGAGTCATTGAACAAGTGTGGATACCGCTTATACATATTTGCTTATGTCTATCATGTAGCTTCCTCAATGGTGCGGTTCCTCCACTGAACATTCACACAAGGAATAACTCGTGTCATGAACTTTCTTACATCTTTAGCTAGAATAGAAATCGATTCCTCTTCATAGGACAGTTCCTTATCAAATAGTTCTAGATTCCAATGAATAATATAGTCACCATCTTCATGTTACTTCTTTAACATTGACACATGGAATATGGGGTGGACCCCGGACATACTAGGGGGTAAAGACAACCTGTATGCTACTGACCCCCCTTCCTTTAATACCTCAAAGAGTCCTATGTACCTTGGGCTCAACTTGCCCTTCTTGTTGAATTGCATCACACCCTTTATGGGTGACACCTTCAAGAGTACCTTCTCTCCCTTCTCAAACTTTATGTCTCTCATCTTTTTATCCGTATATTCCTTCTGTTGGCTTTGATCTGCTATGAGCTTCTTCTATATGAATTTCACTTTTTCAATAGAGTCCTTGAGCATATCAGTGCCCCAAGGCCTCACCTCGAACATGTCAAACCACCCAATTGGGGACCTACGTCATCTACCATATAAGGCCTCGAATAGAGCCATGTCAATACTAGTGTAACACCCCGTACATTTCCAAACCTAATTGATTACCATAACATTTATGAAATTATTTAAACATGAGATGGTTGGTGTATTATGCATTAATTTTGTTGGGCTGAATTACTATATGCTAATGGGCTCAATAAAGGCCCAAAATTAAGCAAAAGGCATGGCCCAAATGGAAAAAAATGGCCCATTCTACAAGATTGACCAAGTAAAAACATTTAATGTTTGGATAAGGATGAACTTGAGGGACTATATAAGGGTGAAAAATCAGATTTTTATTCAACAAGACACACATGCCAATTCTAGAATTTTCTAAGATATTTCTCTTCTCTCACAAACCCTAAGCTAACATTCTCTTTGGACAAGATCATCTCTTTTCAAGCTTTGGTAAGTGTTTATTCTTATTGTTTAATATATTATATGCATGAGAGTGTGTATAAATCATGTTGGTTATGTTGAAAAAGTGTTGAGCAGTCCACTATGTGTGAAACAGTCTACTTTTGCTTAATCGGTAAAGGGTTTTGCCTTATAAACTTGAAAGTGGACTTGTGGTCTTGAAGGAAGTGAACTTTATGGATAAAATGTCAATAGGTAAGATGTGGTTATGTCCTTAACTTGCTTTCTCTATGTGTATAACTTGTGGGATTGTTGTTATGAAATTGTGCATGAAACCGGTGGCGTATTGAAAGGAGAAAATAGTTTTGGTGATGCTCAGGTGTGTTTTGAAACTATGGTTGATAATTAGCATAAAATTTTACCTAAATTATGAAAATAGAAGCTTACTTATGGCCATGGACCATTTATTACAAAAAAGGACCCAAAAGAGACCCATTTTGGCCCAACCGGACATCTGCCCTCGCAGATGGGGCACCTACGAGTGCAGATGCCAACGCAGGTGGCCCTGGACAGGGCCAGATGGACACCTGTGGCCGTACCTCACCCACCTACAGGTGCAGGTGGCTCCACATGCCATTCCAGAATTTTGTTTTGTTTGTTTTTGATTCTCTTTGACCTCCCAAGGCCCCTATATCCTTTTTGGATGGAATTATCAACTTATGGTACCATTTGAATGACTTTAAGGGGTCGTTTGGAGGCATGTTGGGTTATATAAATCATGGATTTTTTGTTAATGTGTTATTGTGAATGATATTTAAGTGACTTGATGGAGTAAATGTGACGTGGTGTTGAAGGGGGAGTGTAAAGTATAAACTTGGTGTGAAATGCTATCGGTGTTTTGGTGTTGTTGGTATGGTGATGCAGTAAATGGTATTTTAAGAGGGTGAAATGACGTTATATGACAGTCACGTAGCTCATTGTCGTCTTATGCATTTGTAATGTAGTTAGTTGTTAACGTGAACTCCGTTATGTACTTGTGTTGTAGAGTAACACGTAAGGAAGGAGTTGGATTGTTGTATTCACATATAGGATTGTGTATTCATATTGGGAAGATAAGGTATGTAAGGTTTCTCTTTTTCGTATTTCACGGCAGCTCCTACTGTCCTCGTTGTTACCGAACTTATTTCCATTCCGAAATGTTCTAAAGTATATCATTTCAGGTTTGATATCAATTGTTATTCACGTGACTCTTATTCATTGACTATTTTTCCAAAGCTCCAATAATATTATGACCACCAATGTATCAATCTCACAAAAGTAAAGGAAAAAAGTAATGCATATGTGGTTACTTTATGGTTACTTTATGGCTCTTTGAGTACGGGTGGTATCTTTGGGGACAAAAACCTAGCTCAAGCCGATCATGAGATTATTGGATCAAGGGGCAGCTCTGGGGGTGAAATCCTAGCTCGAATCGAACCTGACAGGGGGCAGCTCTGGGGGTGAAAACCTAGCTTGAGCCGAACCTGATATATTGATTTATGGGTGGCAGCTCTGGGGGCATAAGCCTAGCTCGAGCCGATCCCAATGTTATGTTATTATGGGCATGATATGATATGATATTATATGATTGACAATGATGATGAACGTAAAATCAAAGAAAGTAATGAATGTAATGTACATGGTTCCACACATACAGAACGGTGGTTTATCCATATTGATTATTCACTTGTATTTGATTCCATTGAAGTTCTTATGTTACATGCAGTTTCTTATAGCCTTGCATACTCAGTACATTCTTCGTACTGATATCCCTTGGGGGACTTACCTTACTTGCTGCAGGCACAGGTGCTAGTAGACCTCCATAGTAGACTGCGGGTCATCTACGAAATATTGTTGAGCTCCAGTTCGGTTCGGGGCTTTTCGAGTCACATGTGTACATTTGTTTTGGTACTATGTAAAGGTTGTATAAAGCGGGGACTTGTCCCGACTTTAGGCTTGGGTCTGAATCTGTTAGAGGCTTTGTAGACTTTGTGGGACACATGAAGAAATGTAAGGAATGTATGCTTTTGACTTGGTGGCCCTAACGACCAAGTTTCATATCTATTGAATATTTCTCCATGACTTCCTCCATTGGTATCTTGCATCTATATGTGATAGAGTGTTGTTTATTTAGTGGCATGCATATGAGTGTACATGGACGTAGGTTGGTTCTCTCGAGGCCTTAACGGCTTCGGGTGCCAGTCGCCCCGTTGGAATTCGAGGCGTGAAAACTAGAGTGGTAGCTATTATTGTAGGTAAATTCACACAAAGGTAAGTATTGGTCCTACTAACCCCCGAAATCCATAACACAGGCTCAAAGCATAACCTCAAGCACTTGGATAGTCCGCTCAGATTGACCGTTGGTTTGCGGGTGGAAATTGTGCTCAGGTTCAATCTAGAACCCAACTCGAATTAAAATCTCTCCCAAAAATTAGAAGTGAACTAAGTACCCCTGTAGGGCACAATTGACACCGGTACCCTATGTATCCTTACAATCTCATTCACATAGATCTTAGCCAACTTAGCCATATTATAATCAACCCTTACCGAAATGAAATGAGCCGACTTAGTTAATCGATTAACAATAACCCAAATGGAGTCGTATTTCCTTAAGTTTTTTGGAAGACCAACCATAAAATCCATCGTTATCCATTCCTACTTCCATTTCAGAATGGGCATCCGCTGAAAAGTACCACTAGGTCTTCGATGTTCATATTTAACTTGCTGGCAGTTTTGACACTTAACTACAAAATCTACAATGTCACGCTTCATACTTCGCCACCAATACTGTTGTCTCAAGTTTCTGTACATCTTGTTGGAACTCGAATGTATGGAGTATTTGGAACTATGAGCCTCTGCCAGAATGGTAGGAATAAAGTTACGTACCCGAGGTACACACAACTGACCTCAAATTCTCAAGGCCCCCTCGTCATCAAGAATGGCCTTCTTCGCCTCCCCTTGTAACACCATTTCTCTGAAGTTGTTCAATTTCTTATCTTCAAACTGTCTACTCTTAATCTGATCATAGAATGTGGACCTAGCCTCCACATGAGCCAAAACCTTTCCTTCGCTAGTTTCCCACAATATCAAAAACACATTAGCCAAAAACTGTACCTCTCTCACCAATGAGAGCCTGGACACCTCCAGTAATGCTAAACTCCCCATGCTCACTGGTTTTTGGCTTAGTGCATCTGCCACCATAATGGCCTTACTTGGGTGATACAAAATTGAGATGTCATAGTCTTTAATCAACTCCATCCATCTCCTCTATCTCAGATTCAAATCCCTTTGGGTGAACATGTGTTGCAAGTTGTGGTAGTCTGTGAGCACCTCAAAATTTTCCCCTTAGAGATAATGTCTCCAAATTTTTAAAGTGAACACCATGGCTGCCAATTCCAAATCATGCATGGGGTAATTTTCTCATAGGGCTTTAGTTGTCTCAAATAATAAGCAATCACATTTTGATCCCGCATCAACACAACACCTAAACCCAAACATGAGGCATCACAAAATATAATAAAACCCTTACCCTCGATAGGCAGGGTTAGTACTGGAGCCGAAGTCAATATAGTTTTGAGCTTTTGAAAGCTCTCCTCACACTTATCATCCCATTCAAATGGAATTGCTTTCTGAGTCAGGTGAGTCATGTGCAAAGAAATGACAGCAAACCATTTAATGCACCAAAGTTAGTAACTAGCCAACCCCATAAAATTATGGATTTCTGTCATGTTTTCGGTCTGGACTAATTTTTTACCGCCTCAACCTTTTGTGGGTCCACCATAACCCCTTCTTTAGAAACCATGTACCCCAAGAAGGACACCAAATAAAGCCAAAATTCACACTTAGAGAGTACTTAGCACAGAATTGCTTCTCCTTCAATGTCTTTAACACTGCACATAAATGAGCTTCATGCTCTTCTTCACTCTTAGAATAAATAAGTATATCATTAATAAACACAATAACGAACAATCTAGAAAGGACTTAAAACACTCTATTCATCAAGCTCATGAAAGAAGTTGGGGCATTGGTCAAACCAAAAACATCACCATAAACTTATAATGTCCATAACGAGTTCGAAAAATAGTCTTCGGGATCCTCTGCCCTGATTTTTAGTTGATGATAACCTGATCTCAAATCAATATTAGAGAACACTGCAGCTCCTTGTAACTAGTCAAACATGTCATTTATTCTAGGCAAGAGATATTTGTTACGAATGATCACCTTATTCAACTGTCAGTAATCTATGCACATCCTCATACTACCATCTTTCTTCTTTAAAAACAACACTGGTGCACCCCAAGGAGAGACACTTGGGTGAATAAATCCCTTTTCTAACAACTCTTGCAATTGGGACTTTAACTCTTTCAGCTCAGCAGGTGCCATATAGTATGGAGGGATAGAAATGGGTCTAGTCCCCGGCTCTAAGTCTATAAAAAAGTCAACTTCCCGATCTGGAGGCATATCAAAAATACTTCTAAGATTTCACATACCACTGGAACTGATATTATCGGAGGGACTATAGATTTATCTTCCATAAGATGGGCTAAAAATGACCTTCACCCTTTTTTTACTAATTTTTGGGCATAAATTACGGACACAACCCTCATAGGATTAGGCTCAAAGGTATGCTCCCACTCTAACTTATCTCTCCCAGGCATTGCTACAGTAACAGTTTTGGCATAACAATCAAGAACAACATGATAAGGGGACAACCAACTCATCCCCAAAATAATATCAAACTCCTTAATGTCTAGAATGACCATGACTGCCAGGGTCTTAAACCCCATGAATATCATAGGACACGCACGATATACCTGATCAATACACACAAACACCCCAACGGGTATAGACACATACATAGAAGTATCAAGATATTCACAGTCCAAGTCCCAACCCATAACAAATTTCACAAAAACTTAAGAGAAGGTGGAAGAGAGATCAAATAATACAAAAGCCATACAATCACAGATAAGAATAGTACCTGTGATCACCGTTGTAACACCCTGTACATTTCCAAACTTATTTGACTACCTTAAAATTTATGAAATTATTTAAACTTGAGATAGTTGGTGTATTACCCACTAAATTTATTTGGCTGAATTAATATTATATTTATGGACTTAATTGAGGCCCAAAATTAAGTAAATAAGACATGGTCCCAAAAGGAAATGATCCATTCAAAAATGGACCAAGTATACACATCATCTACTTGGACTTTTTGACCAAATAATTGGCTAAGATTGGACCATAGAGAGGCGGTGGAAAGGAGGTTATTTAAGGCTGAAATTTAGATTATTTTCAACATATCTCACTTGCAAAAAATTAGATTTTTAATCAAACACTTTCTCCTCTCTCAAAACCCTAGCCGCCCTAATTTTCTCTAAAAATTTTTGGACAAATCTTCCAATTGCAAGCCTTGGTAAGTGTTTAAAATTATATATTAATATATTATATAAATAATAGGTTGTGTAAATAATGTTGGTTATGTTTAAAAAGTGTTGAGCAGTCCACTTATTGTGAAACAGTCCACTTTTGCTTAATCCCTAAAGGATTTGCCTTCTATGTTGTTTAAACTTGAAAGGGGACTTAAGGTCTTGAAGGAATTGAATTAGATGGATGAAATTTCAGTATATTTAAGTGTCGTTCTGTCCCTGATTTGTTAATCCTTATGTATGACTTGTGGAAATGTTTATACGTAATTGTGCATGGAACGTGTGGTGTAGTGGAAACAGAATATTTTCTTGTGATGTTGATGTGAATTTTGAAACCATTGTGGACTGTTTTTGGTGTGTTTTTGTGAAAGGTATTTAGTTTACTTGATGGAATAAATATGTGACGTGGTATTGAGGTGGAAATGTAAAGTATAAACTTGGTGTGAAATCCTATCGGTTTGTGATGTATATGTTGATGCGTGGACTGTTTTGGTATTGTTGGCTTTGTGAGGAAGTAAATTGTATTGTAGAAGGGTGGAATGAAGTTATATGGTAGTAGAAAGGAAGGTGGAATGATATACCATGTGTTTGGGATGTTGGATAGTTTTTACTTCCCGTCAAGTAGTTAATTATCGCCTTGTGAACTTGTAATGTAATTGGCTTTTAATGTGAGCTCCATTATTTATTCATATTGTAGATTAACGCTTTAAGGAAGAGCTGAATTGTTGTAGTCACATGTTGGAAAGATAAGGTATGTAAGGTTACTCTTTTCCGTATCCTTTGGCCGCACCTATTGTTCACATCGTTACCAAACTTGTTTCCACTCCGGAATGTTTTAAAGTATCTCATTTCAGGTTTGTTAGCAATTGTTATTTACGTGTCTCTTATTTGGTGACCATTTTTCCAAAGCTCCAATAATGTTATGACCACCGATGTAACAATCTCACAAAAATTAAAGAAATGAAGTAATGCATATTTGATTGAGTACGGGTGGTAGTTCTGGGGGCGAAAGCCTAGCTCGAGCCGATCTCGATGAACTATGGATACAGGGGGTAGCTCTGGGGGTGAAAATCTAGCTCGAGCCTAACCTGATTTATTGATTTATGGGTGGTAGCTCTGGGGGCATAAGCCTAGCTCGAGCCGATCCCAATGTTATTAACCACTGATCAGTTGGTCCCGGGCATTGTATGATGTATATTGATATGAACATAAAAGGAAAGAAATGAATGTAATGTACATGGTTCCACATATACAGTACGGTGGTATTTCAGTATTAGCTATTCACTTGTATTTGATTCCATTTGAGTTTCTATATTTCGTACAGTTACTTATAGCCTTACATATTCAGTACATTATTTCGTACTAAGTTCCCTTGGGGGAACTGCCTTACTTGTTGTAGGTAGAGGATCTAGTAGACCTTCACAGTAGGGTACGGGTCATCTGCATGCTATTGGTGAGCTCCAGGTTGATTCGGGGCTTTTCGAGTCATTTGTATATATTTTTGGTACTGTGTAGTAGTTGTATAAGGCGGGGACTGTTCCCGACCTTAGTCATGGTTATATATCTTTTAGAGGCTTTGTAGATATTGTAAAGTCAAATGTAGAAGTGTCTTACCTGTTAGACGTTGGGGCCCCAACAGACAAGTCTCGTATCTGTTTTGAACTTCTTTACATGACTTCCATCATCGATATATTATATCTGCACGTGGCAGAATTTTTGTTCACTTAGTGGCATGCATATGAATGTACTCGGTCAGAGGTTGGTTCTCTCGGTCCTTTACGGCTACGGGTGCCTGTCCGCCCTAATGGAATTTGAGGCGTGACAACCGTATCAAAAGCTTCTTCCTCAGGACCAGATGGAACTGCATAAAGATGTACCTTATCACTACCCTGGCCACCACCTCTACCAACCTGAGCTCTATTTTATCACTACCCTGGCCACCACCTCTACCAACCTGAGCTTTATTTCTACTAACTTGTCCTCCTCCTTGGTTGGCCTGGTTTCCATCCCTAACTTGGCCACCACGCCCACCTTGTGGATGAACCCTACCAATTCCTCCTCCATCATGACCTACCAAAACTAGAGCAGTACAAGATGGTTGATGTGTTAGCTAACCTACATCCAAGAAATTAGGACAATACCTCTTGATATGTCCCAAACCCCCATACTCAAAGAATTTGGGTCCCAAAGTAGGTATCTGAACTGAAGAAAAAGAAGATGTGTAGCTTTTGAATTGAGAAAACTGATAACTGACCTCAGACAAGCCCCCTACAGATACTGGTATAGCTAAATAGTAAGGCTTAGAAGAACCACACCCCTTTGAGAAGGTACCACTGAATTAGCCCGAGGTCTGAGCCTTTTTCTCCTCTGCCTTTACCTCTCCCTGTTTCTCAAGTGCTTTAGCCTTCTTGGTGAATTCAACAACATCCTGGAAGGACTTACCAGACACAACCACAAATAAAGTAGCCAACTGAATCCCCAAATTTAGACCATTCACAAAGTACCTGATTCGCTCCTCTTATGAGGTAATCAAATATAGAGCATAGTGAGACAGGACATGAAACTTGTCCTCATAGGCTGCCACAGACATATTACCCTACTCTAACCTAAGAAACTCATCCTTCTTCTGGCTACGATAAATGTAGGGAACATATTTCTCAAGGAATACGTTTTAAAATTGAGTCCAAGTATGTGGAGGTATGCCATCCCTGCCTCCACAAGTGACCTCCACCATTTCTTGGCTTCATTCTGCATCTGAAAGGAAACTAAATCCATACCATACTTTTTAATAATACCCATCTTGTGCAGACATTAGAGGCAATCTATTAAGAACTCAAAAGCATCCTTTAATTATGTACCTTGGAATATCGGGGGCTTCATCTTCATGAACTTATAAAACAGACCATGCTAATAATCCGTCACCACCGGTCCAAGTACCTATTGGGGATACACCCTTGTTTTAGAGCATGCATCCATCTGGGTGCTACAACAGTGGCATGTTGCAAGGCTGTGGATGATGTAGCCGAAAAAATTGGAGTATATCCAGTGCCAGCCAAGCTACCCAAAAACCCCAACACTTGTTGAATCACCTATGCTGACAAAGAAACTGAGTGCACCATTTAGTGCTGGCACCACATTATTTGGAGCTATCATTTCTTCTTCCTCAACTGCCTTCTCTTTATCCTGAGCATGGCCTGGAGCATCCTGTTATGGGGAGGGGTCAGTGATCTCTATCTTTTTGGTCTCTCGGCTGCCTGTGCTCCACCCCAAATAGGCGCTGCTCCCCATCCTCCCCTTCTTTCTCTAACCTTAACTCGAGGCCTGCCTCGTACTGCAGCTCCAGCAGTCGGTGCGGGTGCTGCTGTAGGTGTTGTCGTGGGTGCAACTACTACTACTCTGGTGGAATGAGCATTCACCATCTGCGAACAAGACTGAAAGGATTAGATACCAATTTGGATTGCCAGATACCAATTGGAATCAACTAATAGCATAACAGGAAGAAAGAAAAGAAATTCTTTTTCTAAAGCCTTGTAGCCTCCCGAAGAAAAGTACAGTCGTCTTCGTACCATTCTATAGGAATCTACTAGACCTGTTATTGTAGGATAAGATCTATGAAACCAATACTCTGATACCATCTTTTTCACAACCCAACCGATCATGATTGGCACCCACCCTAACCTATGGTGGGAGAACTATACTAATCTCACCCTTACTCACTTAAGCATTACTTTCACCTTCATAATTGTATTAACTCACATGTTTTTAAACAATTCTAGAAAGGTCTCTTTCAATAGCTAATAATCATCCAAAGACATTATCATCCATCAAATGAATAACGTGTGGAAAACTCTATTTATTACAATCCTTGGGACCTGAAGTCACCCTAAAAGAATATTTAAAAATAAATAAGTCTGGAAATAACTAGAATATGCCAAAAACATAACAAGAAGGAATCGTTTTAGTTCCAAAACAAGGGACATCAATATCATAAGAAGATCTAAAGGTTTCCCGGATATAGTGCTCACCCTCAAAATCAGGTTCGAACTGAAAACTAGAGCTGAGGTCACGTGCCAACCAGTGGAAGATGTTCTGCACTCAATAAAAAAAAGAGTATAGGTAGCCTCAGTATATCAACAAGTACTGGTAAGCATCATAGGCTGACTGACTTAACAATGTACAAGTAAGCAAGTCAAACAAGTATAAAAATGATCATAACAAAACTCATAACAAATAATATCAATCAACTGAACGCATCATGTATCATTACATAATTACAACTCACAAGTTCACTTTCACAAGCTTTCATAAATAGTCATTTTCATCAATAACTCATCATCATATATAATCATCATAAAAGCACTCAATGCATATGGATGAGTGCATATATACAAGATGCGAATATCCCCTCTTACTCTTCTCATCCTCATCATCAATATCATAACGTACCCGTATGGTACTCGACCCATTTTTCACAACATATCATATCGTACCGGCGTGATACCTGATCCATTATCATAATATATCATATCATACCAGCGTGCTACCCGACCCATCATCTCAACATATCATCACAATGCAAATAAAAATGCAATACAGTCATTAGATCACAAGTCATGCTAGAAGGCAATCATAGATGTTTAAATAACAAATAAGCATAAAGTCAAGAAAGTCTAAGTGCTACAACAAAACCATAGTCTACCTCAACTCCTTTGCTCAAAGTCACATTTAAGCCACACTTTTGCCCTTTCGATCTCATTCTTGATCTATAACAACAAGAATATATATTCATTTCAATAATTCATCCTTTTTGACTATTAGGAATCAAAAATTACTGCCATAACTTACCCTATTTCATCATCTTAGGATTTTTTTATATTTAAACTTCATGAACCCTACTTGATTTAGCATAAATAATCATAATTCTAGTCCTATTAGTATTTTCTAACACCTAGGATCATTATATATTGGAATTATATACATTCCCACCACCTTTCATCAATTTCCATGAATTAGGATTATACCCCCAGTTTCCACCATTTATCCGTTTCTAGTGATTTTCTAAGGTTAAATAAAGTAAATTCAAGTCTATAATGTAATTACTTACTTTCAAATATGAAAAACTTCAAAAACACTCTAAAAATCGCCTCTCTTGGAGCTTTATTGTGTTTTTCAAAAAAGTAGGGAATGAAAATATTTTTTGGTTTTTAAAATTATAATTTTACTACGTTGTACTACTGCAGTGAATAATTACCGCTACAACTGTATGTAACAACCCAAAATATCGTTACGCTGAAATAGGAGGTAGAAGTTGCACCTAGAATCCCATTAGATAAATTTTGAGATATTCAGGGCTAGTCTAGTTTTGGCTTAATTTTGAGGATGTGGTAGTTGAATGAAATATGATATTAATGTGATAAATAGCTAAGTTTGATATGATAGTTGGATAGCCAATGAGTAAAGAAAGTCGTAGCAACTTTCGACACCTGAAATGGAGTTATAGAACTCTGGTTATAGCATTTATCGTATTGGGGTTGGTTTACAATGTAGAAATTCATGGTGTGTGTTGTAAAATGATAAAAATTGAGGAGAAGTCCTGAGTTTCTATCTTGTATGGCTACAGAGGTACCGCTGCAGCAGTATGGGAACCGCAGTGGCAACCTTCAGTAAAAATAGCGTGAATCGTTGTTGCGGTAACGCGCAGTAAAAATTTTAGTTTTAAAACTCAGAAAATGTTTTCATCCCCCACTTTTTGAGAAACGTAATAAAGCTCTAGGAAAAGGTGATTTTCATAGGGATTTTGAAGTTTTTCATCTTTAGAGGTAAGTAATTATATTCTAGATTTGAATTTACTTCATTTAACCTTAGAAAATCACTAGAAATGGATTATTGGTGGAAATTGGGGTTTAACCCTAGTTTATGGAAATTAATGAAAAGTGGTGGAAATGTGAATAAATTTAGTATATAATGATCCTAGGGTGTTAGAAAATACTAATGGGACTAGAATTACGATTAATTATTTTAATTCAAGTAGTGTTCATGAAGTTTAAATGATAAGAAAACCCTAAGATGATGAAATAGGGTAAGTTCATGTATAAAATCAGTAACTTTTTATCCCTAGTAGTTAAAAAGTGATGAATTATCGGAATCAATGTATATTCTTGTTATTATAGATCAAGAACAAGATCGAAAGGGTAAAAGTGTGGCTTAAGAGTGACTTTAAGTAAAAGAGTTGAGGTAGACTATGGTTTTGTTGTAGTACTTAGACTTTCTTGGCTTTGTGCTTATGTGTGATTTGGACATCTATGATTGCCTTCTAGAATGACTTGTGATTTAATGACTGCATTGCATTTGATTTGCATTGTGATAAGGTGTAGAGATGATGGGTCGGGTAGTACGCCGATACAATAGAATATGTTGTTATAATGGGTTAGGTACCACACCGGTACAATATGATATGTTGTGATAATGGATTGAGTACCACGCTGGAACGTTATGATGTTGATGATAAGGATGAGAAGAGTAAGAGATAATACGCACATCTTGCATACATGTACTCATTCATATGCATTGAGTGCTATTTTGATGATTATATATGATGATGAATTGTTGATGAAAATGACTAAGTTTGAAAGCCTCTGAAAGTGAACATGTGAGTTGTAATTATATTATGATACATGATATGTTCGTTTGATTGATATCATTGATTATGAGTTTTGTATGATTGCTTCTATATTTGATTGACTTGCTTACTTGTACGTTGTTAAGTTAGTCAACCTATGATACTTACTAGTACTTGTTAATGTACTGATGCTACCTGTACTCTTCTTTTTATTAAGTGCAGAACATCTTCCCGCAGTTGACACGTGACCTCGGCTCTAGTTAGCAGTTCGGATCTGATTTTGAGGGTGAGCTCCATGTCCGGGCAACCTTCAGCTCTTCTTATGATGTTAACATACCTTGTTTTCAATACTAAGATGATTCCTCTTGTTATGTTTTGGGATATTTCTAGATGTTTGCCAAACTTAATTATTTTTAAATGTTCTTCTTCGGTGATTTCAGGTCCCGGAGATTGTAATAAATAGAGGTTTTCGCATTATATTCGCTTTATGGATGATGATGTCATTTGAAAATGATTTTTATTTAAATGAAAACCTTTCAAAACTAATATAATACATGGAAAATTTTATAATATGAAGGTGAGAATAACACCTAAGTGAGTAAGGGTGAGATTAGTATGGTTCTCCTGTCATAGGGTTAGGGCGGGTGTCAATCATGACTGTTAGGTTGTGACAGAGTTGGTATCAGAGCACTGGGTTCTTAGATCTCGTCGTAGAAGAACAGGTCTGGTAGAGTCCTGCGGAACGGTACGAAGATGTCAGTACTTTTCTTTTCAAGGCTACAGGGCTTTTGGAAAAGAATTTTCTTTCTTTTTTCTTGTTGTGCTATTACTTGATTCCAATTGGTATCTGACAATCCAAATCGGTATCTAATCATTTCACTCTTATTCGCAGATGGTGAATACTCATTCCATCAGAGCAGCAGCAACAACACTTACGGCAGCACCTGCAGCAGTACCCGTACCAACCGCTGAGCCTACAGTCTGGGGCAGGCCTCGAGTTAAGGGCAGAGCAAGAAGGGAAGGACGGGGAGAAGAACCCATTATGGGTGGAGCACAGGAATCCAGGAGATCGACAAGACAGAGATCGCCGACCCCTTCCCATAATAGGATGTTCCAGGCTATGCTCAGGATGAAGAAGAAGTAGTTGAGGAAAAGGAAATGATAGCTCTAGAGAATGTGATGCCAGCACTAAATGGGGCCGTGCAGGTGCCTTTTTCTGCAGAGGTGATTCAACAAGTGTTGGGGTTTAAGGGTGGCTTGGCTAGCACTGGCTACACTCTAGTTGTTCCAACAGTTCTGCCCACAATCTTTAAACATGACGCTGCTGTAGCACCAAGGGTATATGCAAGCTCTGAAACATGGGTGTATTCCCAATAGGTACTTGGCCCGGTGATAACTAATGATGAGCATGGCCTATATTACAAGTTTATGAAGATGAAGCCCTTGATATTCCAAGGTATAGAATCTGAGGGTGCTTTTGAGTTCTTAATAGATTGTCACAAACGTCTGCACAAGATAGGTATTATTGAAAGGTATGGTATGGATTTTTTTTTTTTTTTTAGCAACAGAATGAAGCCAAGCAATGGTAGAGGTCATTTATAGAGTGCAGGGATGCCTTACCTCCACGTACTTGGGCTCAGTTTCAGAGTGTATTCCTTAAGAAATATGTTCCCCATACTTACCGTGATTAGAAGAAGGATGAGTTTTTGTGGTTAGATCAGGGTAACATGTCGATGACGGCCTATGAGGTCAAGTTTCATGCCCTGGATTGCTATGCACTACAGTTGATTACCTTAGAAGAGGAGCATATCAGGTACTTTATAAAGGGTCTAAATTCGGTGAATCAGTTAGCTACTTTATCTGTGGTTGTGTCTGGTAAGTCTTTTCAGGATATTGTTGAATTTTTCAATAAGGCTAAAGAACTTGAGAAATAGAGAGAGGTAAAAGTAGAAGAGAAGAAGGCTCGAACCTCTGGACAATTCAGTGGTAATTTCTCAAAGGGGCGTGGTTCTTCTAAGCCCTACCATTAAGCTATGCCAGTATCAGTAGGAGGCCCGTGTGGGGTCAGTTATTATCCTTCCCAAGCCAACAGTTACACGCCTTCTTTCTCTTCAGTTCATAGGTCTACTTTGGGGCCAAAATGCTTTAAGTGTGAGGGTTTGGGACATATCAGGAGGAATTGTCCTAATTTCTTATCTGCAGGTCAGCTAACATAGCAACCAACTTTTACTGCTTTAGTTGTCCCTTTATTATGTTGTTCTTGATTATTATGCCAAAACCGTTACTGTATCAATGCCTAGGGGAAAGAAGTTAGAGTGGGAGGGTACCTTTAAGCTTAATCTTGCGAGGGTGATGCCCGCAATTCGTGCCAAAAATTAGTAAAGAAGAGGTGTAGGGCATTTTCAGCCCATCTTTGGGAAGATAAATCTATAGTACCTCCTATAACATCAATTCCAATAGTATGTGAATTCTTAGAAGTGTTTTTGGATGATCTTTCGGGTATGCCTCCAGATTGGAAATTCACTACAAAAAAAATTATAAATTACGGAGGTTAACACTACAATTTGCGGAGGTTTAAAGTGTCTTCTATTTACTGAAAGAAAATAGCGGAGGCTTATAACCTCCGCAAATTATAGTTTTAATCTCCAATAATTTACCCTTTTGTTTATAGTGATTTAACTTTTGTATAGACTTAGAGCCAAGGACTAGACTTATTTCTATTCCTCCATACCGTATGGCACCTGCAGAGATAAGAGAGTTAAAATCCCAATTGCAAGAGTTGTTAGAAAAAGGGATTCATTTGCCCAAGTGTCTCTCCTTGGGGTGCACTGGTGTTGTTTGTGAAGAAGAAAGATGGTAGTATGAGGATGTACATAGACTACCGCTAGTTAAATAAGGTGACCATTCATAACAAATATCCTTTAACTAGAATAGATGATCTGTTTGACCAGTTATAAGGAGCTGCAGTGCTCTCTAAGATTGATTTGAGGTCGGGTTATCATTAGCTAAAAATCAGGGCTGAGGACATCCCAAAGACTACTTTCCAAACTCATTACGGGCACTACGAGTTTCTGTTTATGTTTTTTGGCTTAAGTAATTCCCTAGCCGCTTTGATAAGCTTGATGAATGGAGTGTTTAAGTCCTTTTTGGATTCATTTGTTATTGTGTTTATTGATGATATACTTATTTATTCTAAGAGTGAGGAAGAGCATGAAGCTCATTTGCGTATTGTGTTAAAGATGTTAAAGGAGAAATAATTGTATGCTAAGTACTCTAAGTGTGAATTCTGGCTTTCTTTTGTGTCCTTCTTGGGACACATAGTTTCTAAAGATGGGGTTATGGTGGACTCATAAAAGGTTGAGGTGGTTAAAATTGGGCCAGACCCACGAACGTGACCGAACTCTATAGTTTTATAAGGTTGGCCATTTACTACTGCTGGTGTGTTAAGGGGTTTGCTTCCATTGCTTCGTAACTGACCCGCCTGACTCAGAAAGAAGTTTCGTTTGAATGGGATGACAAGTGTGAGGAGAGCTTTCAAAAGATTAAAACTATGTTGACTTCGACTTTATTACTAACCCTGCCTATCGAGGGTAAGGATTTTATTATATTTTGTGATGCCTCACGTTTGGGTTTAGGTGTTGTGCTGATGCTGGAACAAAATGTGACTGCTTATGCTTCTAAACAAATAAATCCTTATGAGAAAAATTACCCCACGCATGACTTGGAATTGGCAGTAGTGGTGTTTGCTTCAAATATTTGGAGACACTATCTCTATGGAGTGAAGTGTGAGGTGTTCACAGATCACCGCAGCTTGCAATACATGTTCATCCAGAAGGGTTTGAATCTGAGACAGAGGAAATGGATAGAGTTGATTAAATACTATGACATCTTAGTCCTGTATTACCCAGGTAAGGCCAATATGATGGCGGATGACTAAGTTGGAAACCATTAAGCATGAGGAGTTTAGCATTTCAGGAGGTATCCAAGAGCCCATTGGCGAGAGAGGTACAGTGTCTAGCTAATAATTTTATAAGATTACAGGAAACTAGCTAAGGAAAGGTGTTGGCACATATGGAGTCTAGGTCCACATTCTATGATCAGATTAAGAGTAAACAGTTTGAATATAAGATATTGAACAACCTCAAAAAAAAAGGTGTTATAAGGGAAGGCGAAAGACGTCATTCTTGATGACGAGGGGGCTTTGAGAATCCGAATTCGGTTGTGTGTACCTCGGGTAGGTAACTTGATTCCCACCATTCTGGCAGAGGCTCATAATTTCAAGTACTTCATACATTCAGGTGACAACAATATGTATAGAGACTTGAGAAAACACTATTCGTGGTGAAGGATGAAGCGTGACATTGTAGATTTTATGGTTAAGTGTCAAAACTGCAAGCAAGTCAAATACGTACATTGAAATTCTAGTGGTACTTTTTAGAGGATGCCCCTTCTGAAATGGAAGTGGGAATGGATAATGATGGATTTCATGTTTGATCTTCCAAAAACCTTGCAAAAATGCAATTCCATTTGGGTTATTATTGATCGATTGACTAAGTCGGCTCATTTTATTCTGGTAAGAGTTGATTATAATGCGTCTAAGGATCTAAGATCTATGTGAAGGATATTGTAAGGCTACATGGGGTACTGGTGTCAATTGTGTCTGACAGGGTACTCAGTTCACTTCCAATTCCTGGGAGAGATTTTAGTTCGAGTTGGGTTCTAGATTTGACCTGAGCACTGCTTTCCACCCACAGACCGATGGTCAATCTACATGGACTATAAAAGTGCTTGAGGATATGCTACGGGCTTATGTTATGGACTTTGGCGGTCATGGGACCAATACTTATCATTGTGTGAATTGGCCTACAACAATAGCTGCCACTCTAGTATCGCCATGGCTCCTTTTGATACCTTATACGGTAGTGATGTAGGTACCCAATTGGGTGGTTTGACGCATTTGAGGTGAGGCCTTGGGGCACTGATATGCTGAAGGACTCTATGGAAAAAGTAAGGTTCATACAGGAGAAGCTCGTGGCAGCTCAAAGCCGACATAAGGAATATGCAGATAAAAAGGTAAGAGACATGAAGTTTGAGAAGAGAGAGAAGGTACTCTTAAAGGTATCACCCATGAAGGGTGTGATGTGATTCGGCAAGAAGGGCAAGTTGAGCCCAAGGTACATAAGATCCTTTGAGGTGTTGAAGGCAGTGGCTTTGGTAGAACATAGGTTGGCCTTACCCCTAGTATGTCTGAGGTGCACCCCATATTCCATGTATCAATGTTAAAGAAGTACCATGAAGATGGTGACTATATTATTTGTTGGGACCCGAAACTGTTTGATAAGGAACTGTCCTATGAAGAGGAACCAACTGTTATTCTGGATAAAGATGTGAGAAAGTTGAGGACATAAGTTATTCCATATGTGAAGGTTTAGTGGAGAAACTGCACCATTAAGGAAGCTACATGGGAGAGACAGAAGTGGACATGCGTAAGCAGTATCCACACGTGTTCACTAACTCAGGTACACTTTATCCCAGTTGTTATGTATATTTTGGGCCAGTGGTCATTCAAGGATGAACGAGTTGTAAATTGATATCTAATGTAATGACCCAAAATATCATTACGCTGAATTAAGAGGTAGAATTTGCACCTACACTCCCCTTAGCTAAATTTTGAGAAATTCTGGGCTAGTCTAGTTTTGGCTTAATTTTGAGGATATGGTAGTTGAAAAAAATCTGATATTGATGTAATTGGTAATATCTGGTTTTGATATGACAGTTGGATAGCCAACAAGTATAGGAAGTCATAGCATTTTCCAACACCTGAAACGGAGTTATAGAACTCTGGTTATAGCATTTATCGTGGAAGGATTGGTTCACGATTTTGAAATTCATGGTGTGTGTTGTAAAATGAGGAAAACTGATACCGAGCTTCTATCTCAAACCGCTGTATCGGAAAAAGTAACCGCTGCAGCGGTACCTCTACAGCAGTCATGGGAACCACAGCAGTGGTAACGTGCAGTAAAAATTTCAGTTTTTAAAACTCATAAAAAGTTTTCATTCCCCACTTTTCAAAAAAAATGCAATAGAGCCCTGGGGAAAGGCGATTTTCAGAGGGATTTAGAAGTTTTTCATCTTTGGAGGTAAGTAATTACTTTTTAAACTTGAATTTACTTCGTTTCATCTTAGAAAATCATTAGAAACGGATTAATGGTGGAAATTGGGGTTTAACCCTAGTTCATGGAATTTGATGAAAAGCGGTGGAAATATGAATAAATTCAGTATATAATGATCCCAGGGTGTTAGAAAATACTAATGGAACTAGAATTACGATTAACTATGCTAATTCAAGTAGTGTTCATGAAATTTAAATGATAAAAAAATCCTAACATGATGAAATAGGATAAGTTTATGGCTAAAATCAGTGACTTTAGATCCCTAGTAGTTAAAAGGGGATGAATTATTGAAATAAATTTTTATTCTTGTTGTATAGATCAAGAATGAGATTCAAAGGGCAAACGTGTGGCTTAAGAGTGACTTTGAGCAAAGGAGTTGAGGTAAGCTATGGTTTTGTTGTAGCACTTAGACTTTCTTGACTTTGTGCTTGTTTGTGATTTTGACATCTATGATTGTCTTATAGCATGACTTGTGATTTAATGACTGCAATGTATTCATTAACATTGTGATGAGGTGTGGAGATGATGGGTCGGGTACCACACCGGTACAATATGATATGTTGTGATAATGGATCGAGTACTACGCCGGTACAATATGATATATTGTGATAATGGATCGGATATCACGCTGGTGAATAAATTTAATTCTTATCAATGTAATTTGATCCCTGAACGATATATTTTTATTGATCATGTCTAAAAATACAGGAAAAACACATGTGGACAGCCCCCTTCATCAACCAGAGCAGGATCTCAAATCTGATGAGGCCCTCAAAGCAGATGCTTATAATAAGGATTTGAATGAGAAAAAATCAAAGGAAGAAGTTATCGATAAATACTGGAAGATGACTGAGGCCTCGAGGGAGGACGATGTCCCAGTTAATAAAGCTACTAAAATTTTTGATATCCCAGCTAAACAAGTTGTCGGTGTAGATAAGGAGTTGAATGAGACCGAGATAGTTGATGGCTTCTCTGAAGAAGCTGCTCAGAATACAGTTATCATCAAGATTTTTCTTTATCAATCTATCAGTGATAATCTGCCGCTAGCAGAATATGACAATGAAATTTTCACGATTTGAATATGACAATTGGTGACTTGAAATATTTTGGAGTGTTTTTAAATACATCTTGGTTATAATTATTAGTGTCTTGGAATATTTTTAGCTGAATATGACAATCCAGTTATTTATGTTTGACATGAAATTTATCTAATATATTTTTGTTTCATCCCTTGTTATATTTTATAGATGACAAATAGTAGATGTTTGTTATTATAGAAGCCACAATCATGTAGTATATACTACATATAGTGTTGATAATCGATATGTAGTTGATGATCAATGATATAGACTATGAAGAAAAGATTAAAAAGGAAGCACAATAAAAAAGAATAAGTGATACAATCAACTATTATCGACTATGAATAAGTGATTTTAGAACACTTAAGACAAAATAAAAAGAAATACAATCTCACTAATGTCCTACTACATATTTCCAAACAACAAATACAAGTAATAAACCGTACATCACCAATCTTAGTTTACTCCCTTCTTTTTCTGTTTTGTACTTTGTTACCGTAAACATGGATAAAAGACTATCATAGAAAAATATATAGACCAGTCTGGTAGATTATATATCATAAACTTCTATGCTTGTTGAATTTGCACGAAAGGTATATATTAAATTGAACCAATCAATGAGTATATCATCGATCGTGTAATTGGTCTATGATAAACCATGAGAATATATAGAGAATCACAAAAAATGATTAAAAATGACAATAATTAAATAAATAAAATAAAATGATAAACTACATTTAAAACATTGCAATACTACTAATTATATACCATATGAAGTCCACATACATTAATTAGGATGATCAAATGAGTTTAGTTTGAGCAATTATTCAACAAAGGACAAGTAATGTTTGTCAAATCACAACATTGTTCTGAGAAAGTCATTGGTATTACCATTGTTCATCCTAAATTCATTTTAATCAACTTATGTGCACTTTCTTAGGATGTAATGGGTACAATTATAGTAATTTTATGTGATTTAATTTTTTATTTAATTATTGTCATTTTTAGATATTTTCTTGTGATTTTTTATATATTCTCATAGTCTATTATAGATACACTGACTAGTTGATTATATACTCATTCATAGATGATAATTATAAAATGATTTAAAATGACAATAGATAAATAAATAAATAAAATTAAATAAAAAAGTAAACTACATTTCAAACATTACAATATTGCTAATTATACCATATGATAGTTCAAATAAATTATCTAGGCAGATCAAAATAATTTTAGGATGATCACAAGGATTTTAGTATGAGCAATGGTTGAATAAGGGACAATCAATATTTGTCAAAGCACAACATTGTTATGAGAAAGTCATGTGTATTATCATTGTTCATCTTAAATTTATTTTGATCAACCTATGTGCACTTTCATAGGGTGTAATGGGTACTATTATACTATTTATAATATTTTTTATGTGGTTTAATCCTTTATTTAATTTTACTTGTTTAGTTATTGTCATTTTTATATTTTTTTTGTGTGATTCTCTATATATTCTCATGGTCTATTGTAGATTCACTGACTAGTCGATTATATACTCATTCATAGACGACAACTATAAAATGATTACTTTATTTTTATTTATTTAAGTATTATCAGTTTTTAATCATATTCCAGTGATACCTCATATATTTATCTGGTTGATTAAAGACAGACTGCAAGATCTAGTATATCCCTAGCCATGTACAAGATCTGAAAAATAGTTAATTCATGTATTTAGATATTTTCTTGTGATTCTCTATATATTTCATGATCTATTGTAGACTCACTGACTATTCGATTATATACTCATTCATAGACGACAACTATAAAATGATTACTTTAGCTTTATTTATTTAACTATTATTAATTTTTAGTCATATTCAAGTGATTCTCCATATATTCGTCTGGTTAATTAGAGACTGACTGCAAGATCTAGTATATACCTGTCTATATACCTGGTTGATTATTGAATATCTATAGTCTATAATACACTTAATTTGGGGATATATTAAAATTGCTCTTTCATCATCGTTCACGATTCATTAGCAAATGTAAAAATCAAACAAGACAGAAAAAAAGCATAAATATCCATAAATAAATAATTTTATATATTAATAACTTGTTCATTTCATTTGATAATTACAAACCAACAAAAAAACAAAAAGAAAAGCTAGCAATGAACTTAAAACACCCAAATATCTATGGGGCTAGTGGGGGATAAAAATCTCCTTAAGAGAGACACTAAGACTCTCCATCAATGTTCGTAGACAATGGGTCATGCGCCAGACATCCTAATTGAGCAGGACTCGATCATTCTCCATTCGTTGAAATAAATAATTGAGATCGTTGCAGAGAACCAGCAGGTGGCAGTTGTGACTGCATTGACGGGGTCTCTTTGATTTGACATGAAAGCATCTTTCTATTTGAATATTTGAAGAAGAAAAAGAGGAAGATAGATGTATAGTGAAATAGATAGTGGGCCTGTTCTTATATACTGATTTGGGTGATGTGAAAGGTCGTTAATTGAAGAGTCTCTAGTCGACTGAGTTTCTTGACTTATAACGAGTCCTAATAAACTAATATAACGAGTCCTAATAAACTAACCTATAGCGAGTTTCACTTTCAATAAACTAACATCGATGCACTCAACAGTCGATCAATATGAGACTTTTCAGAATTGAAATAATTAAAACATTACGTAATTTTTCCTTAGAGAATTCATCGGTTGATTATCTACTATGCATAAACGATTAGACATTATTCGTTGATGAACATCAGTCTATTTTAAATGTAGTATTAACAAAAGGGATGAAATATTAACAAATTACAGGTGCAATGAGTCAATAATTAAAAAAGACCTTTGCAGTTAAAAAGTTATTTAATTGTTTAGAGGTTTATTTAACATTGCTGTAATTGAAAACTGTAAAATGAAAGTTTAGAATCTTGTACAACTCTTAATCGTATTAAAATAGAAATATTTCTTTACGGAAGTATAATTCGATAACAACTTCAAATGTTGCTTGTTATCAAATGTTTGAACAACATAAAAATCTGTTCATCAAAGACGGTGCGGTTGAGCTAATATTAAAGATTCTCCTCGAGGCCTCTCAACAACATTTATCCTTAAAATAGGCCCCGAACTGTCAGCAACAACATCAAGCATATAGAATCTCATATTTCTATCATTCCTTATGAAGGATGTATGTATTTTTCCCCTTTCGTTCATCACATAACTAATGATGACGTTGCTAGGATCACACGTTAACTCCCCGCTATCCATAACACTCGTAATCATATCTCTATACGTATCATTACGGCGTAGTGCAATTGGAAGTGTCACCTCAAAGATTTTCAAATCCAACATTTTGGAGTGTCCTCCCATTCACCTAGGAAATCACCACCTACCACAGTATATTCTGGAATTGATATAATAAATTCAAACTAATTGATGCCTCAATTAAGATTGTGGTCTATTACGGTTTATTATTGATCGAGGACTGTAATATCGAGATGAAGGAGAAAAACAACACTAAAATTGAGGCTTATCAATGACGATTGGACCTACTGCAAAGGAGCCTGAGATAATGTAGTAGTCTAACAGTGCAAAACTACCCTCTAATATAGGTAAAGGAGCTGAAAAAATGAAACTTTTACAATAAGGAACAAAACTAATTCAATATCTATTGCCGAAAATCTAAAAAGTTTAAGGATAACAATGATGTTTTAACGATGAAATTATTAATTTTGTTCGAAAAAATTGTAATTTTAACTTTAAATTACGAGAATTTTGATGGCGGAGCAGGGTGTTTTGGTGGAAGAAGCTGCGGGTGGAGGTTTTCTTATTTTTGACAAAATAATTAGGGTATTATTTAGGTGAAGATTGAATTGAGAGTAGAGGTATTTTGTATTTTGTAAAACATTGGTACTGATGTGAGGTATGTCACACCCCAAATCCCATTGAGGCGTGATTGGAACCCGTAGCCGATAAGGCCCGAGAGAACCAAGCTTTGCTTACATTCATTCATGTGCATGCCATAAGAACATCACTATCATGTAAGAACATAAGAGGCTCATATCGTAAATCATGGAACATGACGGTATATGCATATATATGAAACTTGGCCTTTAGGGCCACCAAGTCAAACGGACATATACCTCGTCCTTCCACAATCATTTCCATACCCACATGCGTCTACAAAATCCTCTAACAGAAATACATACATGACCCACCTAAGTTTGGGACAAGCCCCGCTTTACATAATATTTACAATACCAAAATCAATGTACAACTTGGATACGGAAAGCCCCGAACTAACTGGAGCTCACCAAAGATCTATATATGTCCTGTAGCTACTGGGGAGGTCTAATAGAACCTGTGCCTGCAGCAAGTAAGGTAAATTCCCCAAGAGGGGTCAGTACGAAGAATGTACTGAGTATGTAAGGCTGTATGAAACTGAATCAGTATATAAGAACTTTCATGGAAAAATAATCACAAAGGACTTGCCCATTATGGATAAGCCATCAATCTATATATTTGGAACTGCATGCATTATTTTTGATTCTTACTTCATTTCTGTACCTCTTCTTACTTGCTTGCCAGTCATTAGTTATATATTGCCCGGGCCCAACTGATCAGTGGGAAAATAATATCGTCATGCAGGTGTTCATGTCACCCCATGGATACACCCATAATGTTGGGATAGTCATCATGAAGGTGTGTTCTTTCACCCCATGGATATCGTCATGAAGGTGTTTATGTCACCCTATGGATACACTCATAATATCAAAATCGTCATCATGAAGGTGTTTCTTTCACCCCATGGATACACTCATTCATGAAAGATTATTACATTGAGGATTATGACATTTTTGGTAGCACACATATATGCATTTCGTTATCCTTTACTTCATGAGATTGATACTTTTGATAATTGTAACATTATTGAAAGCTTTGGAACACAACATTATTGGAACTTGGAATCATGTCTAGAAATATATTATACATGAATGACAATAGATCAAGAATAAGATATATATGATCAACACTAGATGATAACATGAAATGAGATGCCTTAGGACATTTCGGGAATGAGTAGGTACCACAACAAGGTGTACACTATATGCTGCAGAAGGATACGGAAAGAGGAACCTTACATACCTCGTATTCTCAATACGACTATACAATCTTAGATGTGCATACAATGTCCCACTCCTTCCTTATATTTCACTCTACAACACAAATACATAACGGAATTTACATTAACCACCAACTACCTTTCAAATGCACATAACGTTAATGAGTTACATGTTTGCCTTTAAAATGTCATTTCCCCCTTGACAATACCATTGATAAAAGCATCATATCAATAATCCCACAATATTCCCAACAATGGCCAATACATGATAATCAATAACATTTCACCACAAAACTTCTCCTTTACACTTTCTCATTCACACCACATCACAAATAATCCTTCAAGTCACCTTAATACACCTCATAGCACATATCGGCCAAAATTCCATAATTTACACTTATATGAAAATAACAAGTTTAATAACAAAATCACACCATACATGTTCATATTTTATCCATACCATGCTCTTTCATCAAAGTCACAAGTCATATTTCAAGTTACAATTCCATGGATTTCACATCTTTCACAAAAATACAAAGTGCCATACCCAACACTTCCAATCATAACCTACATGATTTACATACTCTCCCATGCATATAATATATTATTCCATAAGAATAATTACTTACCTAAGCTTGAAAATTGATGATTTTGCTCCAAGAAGTTGGCTTGGGTTCTTGAGAGTTGAGAGAAATTTTGGGAAATTTTTAGATATGTGTAGTGTACTCCTTTGAATAAAATCAGATTTTTCCACTTATTTATAGTCCCTCAAGTCTCCTTGGCATTAAATGTCATGTACAAGTGGTCAATATTGGAAGAATGGGTTATTTTCCTTTTGGGCCTTTTATTTTGGCTCATTTTGGGCCTTTATTTGGGCCCAATTGCCCATGTTAGCTTAGCCCACCAATTTAACATGTAATTCATCATATATCTCATGTTTATATAATTCCATAATGTCACAACAGTATTCACTTACAAGAGTCATGTTCGTCGCCTCAATCGCAAAAATAGGAATTCTAGCCAACCATGGCTTACTTGAACTTAATTTGATAACTACTTGTGTTTCATGACTTGATCATGTAGGAGTATGTAGGAGTGTATTGAAGTATTTGAAGTTTTAACAATGCTCAAAGAACTCCAAAGAACCAAAAGAAACCATAGAAGAATCGACGTAGCATTGCGTCGCAAAACAAGCACGGAAAGGCCAACTTGTTGTGCCTTGCGCCATTGCTGCAAAACAAGGCAGTGGCGGGAGATTTTCTTGCCCTCTGAACCTGAAGGCTTGCGCCACACACCCTGAAACAGGGAGTGGCGCAAGTCTGGCCACTTTGCTGAAATTTTTCCTACTCCGTCTAATACTAGTATATCATCCAATGCCCCATCAAAACACTACCAAATACATACTTAGTGACCTTAATCATCAAGTAAACATGAATCCAAGTTACCAAATAAGGTTATAAATGTACGGGGTGTTACATTCTTCCCCCCTTAGAAACATTCGTCCTCGAATGTTAACAACATCGTCCCATGTGCAATAAATGCATCTCTATATTAACGTACGTATACATATACACATAATGTTCTTAGATACTTACTTGTTATTGCTCCACCTCCGTACTGTGAGCTTTTTCTTACTTTTGAAATAAATGGGGGTATTTGGATTTCATCATTTCTTTCGCTTCCCATGTGATTTCCTCTACTTGTTGCTTTGTCCAAAGAACTTTTATGGAAGTTATGTCTTTATTCCTCAATCTCTTTACTTGTAGATCTAGAATTGCGATGGGTACCTCATCATAAGTAAGATCCTCTGTAATTTGAACATCTTCAATGGGAACAACACGAGATGGATCCCCTATACACTTTCGAAGCATTGAAACATGAAATATCGAATGGACTGAGGAAAGTTCTTAAGGTAGTGCCAACTCATACGCAACTTGCCCAAATCTTCTAATAATTTCATATGGGCCTATGTAACGTGGACTCAATTTCCCTTTCTTTCCGAACCGCATCACCCCTTTCATCGGTGACACCTTTAAAAATACCCAATCACCTATAGCAAATTCAAGCCCTCTTCTTCTAACATCGGCATATGACTTGTGTCGGCTTTGGGTCGTTTGTAGCCGCTGTTGGATTACCTTATCTTTCTCCATGGTTTGGTGAACAAGATCTGGCCCAAGTAAAGCGGTTTCACCTGCTTCAAACCATCCAATCGGTGATCTACATTTTCTTCCATATAAAGCTTCATAAGGTGCCATTTTAATACTTGAATGATAGCTATTGTTGTAATAAATTCAATAAGAGGCAAATGGTCATCCCAACTGCCTTGAAAATCTAAAGCGCAAGCTCGTAGCATATCTTCGAGCGTCTAAATAGTACGTTCTGCTTGTTCATCAGTCTGAGGATGGAAAGTCGTACTTAAGTTCACCTGTGTGCCCAAACTTTGTTGAAAAGATCTCCAAAAATGCGCTGTGAACTATGCTCCTCTGTCTGATATAATGGAAAGTGGAATACCATGCAATCGTACTATCTCTTTCACATACAACTTCGTATAATCCTCAGCTGTATAGGTGGTCTTGACTGGTAGAAAATGTGTGGATTTGGTAAGCCTGTCCACTATGACCCATATAGAATCAAATTTCCGTAACGTACGAGGCAAACCTGTAATGAAGTCCATATTAATCATATCCCATTTCCAGACTGAAAGATTGATACATTGCATGTAACCTACTGGTTTCTGATGCTCTACTTTCACTTGTTGACAATTTGGGCATTGAACGACGAACTCTGCAATGTTCTTCTTCATATCTCCCCATCAATACACTTCTTTTAAATCGTGGTACATTTTAGTAGCACCCAGATGAATAGAATAGCGCGAATGATGTGCCTCTGTCATAATTTGTTTCCTCAACTCATCTACATCCGGTACACATAATCTACCTTGGCATTGGAGTACCCCTTCTTGTGTAAGATCAAATGCCTTTGTCAAATTCTGTTGTACATTTTCCTTTAGCTGCAATAACATAGAATCCGCAAACTGCTTTTCTTTCACTTCACCTATTAAGGAGGATTCTGCTGTATTCTGCACAATAACCCCTTCATCTGGAGATTCAAGAAGACGAACTCCCAAGCTGGCTAATTGATGTATATCTTTGATTATCTACTGCTTTTCAGTCAACTGGCCACTAGTGCTTTCTACTGCCTTACGGCTCAATGCATCAGCTACCACATTGGCTTTTCCTGGATGATAAAGAATATCAATATCATAGTCTTTTAAAAGATCTAACCACCTTCGTTGCCTCAAATTGAATTCTTTCTCCTTAAAGAGATATTGCAAATTTTTGTGATCCATATAGATATCAACATGGACTCCATACAAATAATAACGTCATATCTTTAAAGCAAAAACTACCGCTGCTAATTCAAGATCATGCGTGGGATAATTTTTCTCATGTGGCCGCAACTGTCATGAGGCATATGCTATGACATTACCGTGTTGCATCAATACACATCCTAGGCCAACCCCGAAAGCATCACAATACACTGCATAACCTCTGGTACCTTCGGGAAGCACTAGAACTGGAGTAGAGGTTAATTTATCTTTCAACTTTTGGAAACTTGTCTCACACGCATCATTCCACTGAAATTTTATTGCCTTATGTGTAAGCTTTGTTAACGGTGCAGCAATAGAGGAAAAACCTTCCACAAATCTGCGGTAATAACCTGCCAGTCCAACAAAACTACGAATCTCTGTGGGTGTCGTAGGTCTTGGCCAATTTTTCACCGCTTCAATCTTTTGTGTATCCACCTGTATCCCTTCATCTGACACAATGTAACCCAAAAATGCAACTGATTTTAACCAAAACTCACACTTAGAGAACTTGGCATACAACTTACACTCATGGAGAATCTGCAATACTTGCCATAAGTGATTAGCATGGTCCTCTGGTGATCTTGAATAAACCAGGATGTCATCTATAAATACTGTGACGAACACGTCCAAAAATGGCTTAAACACCCTATTCATCAAATCCATGAACACAGCTGGTGCATTTGTTAGTCCAAACGACGTAACTAAAAATTCATAATGGCCATACCGTGTTCGAAAAGCTATCTTGGGCACATCTTCTTCTCTAACTCTGACTTGATGGTAACCCGACCTCAAGTCAATCTTTGAAAAACACTTGGCACCCTGTAACTGATCAAACAAATCATCAATTTGAGGGAGGGGATATTTTTTCTTGATCGTTACCTTATTCAACTGCCGATAGTCAATGCACATTCTCAATGTGCCATCTTTCTCTCGTACAAATAATACCGGTGCACCCCACGGGGACACACTAGGCCTAATGAAGCCCTTGTCCAGTAAATCTTTCAATTGCTCCTTCAATTCACGCAATTCTGCTGGAGCCATTCTATATGGAGGAATAGAGATAGGTTGAGTGCCCAAAATCACCTCAATGCCAAACTCCACTTCCCGTTCTGGGGGTAAGCCTGGAAGATCCTCTGGAAATACGTCAAGAAATTCATTGACCACTGGAACCGACTGCGGAATTAGTGGTTCCACATCATTATCTTTCACCCGTACTAAATGACATATGTAACCCTTAGCAATCATTTTCCTGGCTTTCAGATAGGAAATAAATCTTCCTCGTGGTGCCCCTACATTACCCTGCCATTCAAGAACATTCTCTTGCGGAGAGCAAAATTACACCTTCTTGGCCCGACAATCTACCGCCGCATAACAAGAGGCCAACCAATCCATTCCCATGATCACATCAAAATCCTCCATGTCTAATTCGATGAGATCGACAAGTGTATCATGACCACACACAGTTACCACCCAGTTATGATACACTCTTTTTGCAATAATATATTCACCAACCGGTGGAGACACCTCAATTGACTTAATTAATAATTTTGGTGCCTTTGCAAATTTTGCAGCAACCAATGGAGTAACATAGGAAAATGTAGAAGTCGGGTCAATCAATACATATACATTATATGAGAATATGGATAATGTACCTGTGACGACATAAGGAGAAGCCTCTGAATTCAGTCGGTCCACTAAAGCATAAGTGCGATTCTGGACCCCACTGGTACTGGATGCTCTTCTGGCACCTCTACCACGACCCACAGACAGCACATCTCGGCCTACAGAAGGAATCGATGATGATGACACAATAGTCGATCCCGCAGGTCGCGCCACACCACCCAAGCCTCTTCGCGGGCAATCTCTCATCATGTGCCCCTCCATACCACACCAATAACATACATTCATCCCCCATCGGCATTCACCTGAATGAAACATTCTACAATACTGACACAATGGGTGAAAAGATCCCGTTGTCTGTGAACCACGACTTCGCTGCTTTGCCAAGCTTGATTAAAAGCCCGGGACCTTCGAAAGTGAGAGGAATTGCCTTCCATGGAATGAGAAAATGAAGGCCTAAGTGGTCTATTAAAACTCCGAGGCCTGAACTCTGCTTGGGACGTCATAGACTGTCTCATAGATCTAGCTCTCTTGGATGGTGTCACGCCCCGAATCCCAACGAGGCGTGATTGGCACTCGAAGTCGATAAGGCCCGAGAGAACCAATCTTTGCTTATGAACATTCGCATGCATAACCTCATATGAATATTATTACACCTTATGCAACTATGCGGAAGTCATAGACATGGAAACATATGTCATAGCTATATATGTAAAACTCGGCTGTTTGAGCCATCAAGTCAAAATGACATATACCTTCACATTATACACCTACATCCGTCTACAAAAGCCTCTAACAAATGCATTGACCAAAATGAACTAAAAGTCGGGACAAGTCCCCGCTTTATACAACACGTACAACAGTGACTCGGAGAAGCCCCGAACTAACTGGAGCTCACCAAAGGTCTGCAACACTGACAATCTACTGTGGAGGCCTACTAATGCCTGCACCTGCAACATATAAAGTAAGTCCCCAAAAGGGGTCAGTACGAAGAATGTACTGAGTATGTAAGGCCATAAGAAAACTGCGTCAGTACATAAGAACTTCAACGGTAATAATTATGAGAGAAACTCCATATGTGGAACCATGTACTTTTCTTTCATTATTATCATCTCCAATGATTCATACATAACAACAACCATGAAACAATATAAGAGAAGTAGCAAATGTGAATAAACTCTATTTCGGTATGTGGGATACCATGTACATTACGTTCTTTCTTTTCCTTGCCTTTACTTTACTTTATACATTGCTCATATGCTATTAGGGCCCTCATCATGCAGGTGATCTTGTCACCCCATGGATAAAATCATGTCATCATGCAGGTGTTCATTGCACCCCATGGATACATCATGCAGGTATTCTTTTTACCCCATGGATAAGATCATGTCATCATGCAGGTGTTCTTGCACCCCATGGATAAATTAACATCATCATGCAGGTATTTGTACCCCATGGATAAAGTAACCTCAACATCATCATTACTTTGTTTTTACTTCATTTCTTTACTTTTGAGATTGATACTTTAACTTGTGAGAGATTGGTACATTTTCTTATGAGAGATTTTTACAATGATAGTCACAACTTTCTTTGAAGCTTTGGATCAATAATCAATGAGTGAGAAACATGTGAATAAGCATTATTGGAAACATAGCCTTCATGGAAACATAACATTGTCGGAACCATTGAACAATGATCAATGAACAAGATACATGAATATAACCACTATTGCAACCTTGGAACATAACCTCATTGGACTTTTGGAACATTACTAATGAATATGAGACATGTATATAACTCTATTGGAACTTGGAAACATAACATGATTGGAACAATGCTATTCAACTAAACAAGCTCTCTTTACCTCATTGCTCTTGTTGGGATAATTCTCTTAGGATCTACAACATATGACAACTTAAGAACTTCCGCCCATAAATAAGAACTAAGTGGGTCATGATTCGTCTAGGAGTAAACCACATATGTAACAATATATATCAACCTTAGTTAGAATACTATAGAACCCCTTTGGAATAGAACACTGTTGAAATCTGAGGATAATGATCACTAAATACGCTAGATATCAACTGTTCACCAACCTGAAATGCAATACCTTACAACATTTGGAACTTTTGACATGTTAGCCAATAAACATGAGTCAACCAATGAACATGAGTCATATAATTCACCATTGACCAATGAGTAAGGAACATATGAGTAACTCTATCCAACTATCGGATACGGAATACCTTAGAGTATTTCGGAATCGAATGAGTACTATGACAATGTGAACACCATATGTTGCAGCAATATATAGAGAAGTAACCTTACATACCTTATCTTTCCAATGTAAGTACACAATCAAATATGTGAGCGCAACAATGCCGCTCCTTCTTTACGTTTCACTCTACATCACAAGTACATAATGGAACCAACATTAACCACCAACTACCTTACAAATGCATACAATAACAATAAGTCACATGTTTGGCTTTAACATGTTTTTCTTTCTCTACAATACCATTTACGGCATGGTCATATCAATAATACCACACCATGCCCAACATTGACCATATGTCACCCCAAGTTCATACCTTCCACTCTCCACCATCACAACATCATAATTATACCATCAATTACTTTACAAATGCACATAATATCAATGAGTTACATGTTTCCTTTTAAACATGCCATTTCCCCTTGACATAACCATTGACGAAATTATTATTCCAAAAATCCACCAATATTCCATACATTGACCAATACATGAGAATCAAGTCATTTCACCACAACACTTCTCCTTTACACTTCCTTATCTATATCACATCACAAATAATCCATCAAATTACCTTAATACCCTTTATAACACATATCGGCCAAAATCCCACAATTTACACTTTTAGAAAAATAACAAGTTTAATAACAAAATCACTCCATACATGTTCATATTTTGTCCATACCATTCACTTTCATCAAGACATCAAGTCACCTTTTAAGTTTAATTCACCAAGATAGCACATCTTTCACCAAAAGCAAAAATATACTATTCACCACCTTGCCAACATAACTAGCATAATATACATAATCTCCCATGCATATAATATGTTAATTCATGAGAATAAATACTTACCCAAGCTTGAAAATGATGATCTTGCTTCAAAAGTGCCTTAGGGTTTGAGAGAGCAAAAGAGGCTTTCTTTGAGAATTCTCTAGAAAAGATAGAAAAAAACATGTGTATGTCTCTTGAATTAAAAATCAGATTTTTGTGATCCTTTATATAAGCCTTTAATTCTATCCTAAGCCATTCCATGGCATTTAATGTTTTCTAGAAGGTCAAATGGAAGAATGGGTCATTTGACCCATGTATTTCTTCCACTTTTGGGCCTTAAATTGGGCCCAATAATACATTCCAAGCTTAGCCCACCAATCTTCATGCATAATCCATCATATATATCATGTCCACATAATTCCATAATGTCAAGACAATATTCTCTTACGAGATTCTCATTCGTCGTCTCAATCGCTAAAATAGGAATTCTAGTCGTCCATGGCTTCCTTGAACATTTTTGGTAATTACTTGTGTTTCATGGTTTGATCATGTAGAAGTATGTAGGAGTGTATTGAGGTATTTGAAGCTTTAACAACACTCAAAGAACTCCCAAGAACCAAAAGAAACCATCTAAGGATCGTCGTAGAATTGCGTTGTGAAACGAGCCCGGAAAGGCAAAACATTTGTTCCTTGCCCTCTGAATTAGTGGCTTGCGCCACACCCCCTGAAACAGGGTAGTGGCGCAAGTTTTGATGCTTTGCTGAATTTTTCGGCCTTTTTTCCAACACTTGCATATCGTCCAATATCTTATCAAAATACTTACTTAGTGATCTTAATCATCAAGTAAACATGACTCCAAGTCACCAAATGAGGTTAGAATGTGTACGGGTTTTTACACATATGCTCCACGAAATCACAAAACCCTTCCTATGAAAGTCTCATTGCATGTACGTGGCCAAATTTCAATTTCCTCGTCATTAGCATTACCAAATACATACTTATATCTCTCGACACCTAAGCAACCATTATTCAACGTCATCAAGTAGGGTTGGGAAGGTACGGGGTGTTACAGATGGCCCTTCTTCAAACCCTTGTGTTCTCCTCCGTTGCCTCTGATCTTCCATTTTCTGCGCAAAGGCATGTATTCTAGCTATAGCCATGTCCCGATTTAGGGCAGCAATTGTGCAGTCTCGTACCAAATACGGCTCCAACCTATCCACATGCCGATGTACTCTATCTGTCATTGTGGCCACTATGTTTGGAGCATAACGAGCCAAGGAATTAAACTGCAGACTGTATTCCCTGACACTCAGATTCCCTTGACGGAGATTTAAGAATTGATCCGCACGAGCCTCACGGATCTCATAAGAAAGGTAGTGATCAAGAAATGCCACCTTAAATTCATCCCACGTAGGTGGGTTTGCACCAATCCCACGAGCTTTCTTCCAATCCTCATACCATAATATAGCCTCGCCCTTCAATCGATATGTCGCCAGCTCCACCGTTTCCACACCGAACACATGCATAACCTCCAAAGCCCTCTGAATTTGATCTATAAAATCTTGGGGATCTTCATTCGGGTCTGATCCAGTGAATGTGGGAGGATCTAATTTCAAGAAGTCCTGTGTTCTGCGACTAGCTGCTCTCGCTGCACTGTCATCACCTGTCATTGGGCCACCTTGTCCCTGAACCTGTGCAGCCACTATTCGAGTCAACATTTGGACTGCATCCTTTAAGTCCTGATCAGTGGTAGTATTTACTGATGGATCTACAGGTGCTCCTCTCCTACTCGACTCTTCTGGAACAGAGGGAGTGGAGGAAGCTCGTGACACAAATTCATGCTCAGTATCGCCTTGATTAACTTGATCAGGTGGTGGTATACTGGTTCCTTCACCAGCAATTCGATCTATCCACTTACTTTTTCCTCGACCTCTTCTTGTCATCGGCATTTTCTATATCAAAGAAAAACCAATCACCATGGTCAGATATGATTTAACTTACAACACTGGCTCTATTACACGATCTAGAAATGAAGAAAAGAAACAACATCCTAAATGTCCCGTAGCCTCCTACTTATAAATGTGGTGCACAACACATCGATAAGTAAGACTCTACTCAGACACGGATTTGTAGACACCCTTAGAACGACCTGCTTTGATACCACTTTTGTCACACCCCAAATCCCATTGAGGCGTGATTGGCACCTGTAGCCGATAAGGCCCGAGAGAACCAAGCTTTGCTTACATTCATTCATGTGCATGCCATAAGAACATCACTATCACGTAAGAACATAAGAGGCTCATATCGAAAATCATGGAACATGACGGTATATACATATATATGAAACTTTGCCTTTAGGGCCACCAAGTCAAACGGACATATACCTCGTCCTTCCATATTCATTTCCATACCCACATGCGTCTACAAAAGCCTCTAACAGAAATACATACATGACCCACCTAAGTTCGGGACAAGCCCCGCTTTACATAATATTTACAATACCAAAATCAATGTACAACTTGGATACGGAAAGCCCCGAACCAAATGGAGCTCACCAAAGATCTGTATATGTCCTGCAGCTATTGGGGAGGTCTAATAGAACCTGTGCCTGCAGCAAGTAAGGTAAATTCCCCAAGAGGGGTCGGTACGAAGAATGTACTGAGTATGTAAGGCTGTATGAAACTGAATCAGTGTATAAGAACTTTCATGGAAAAATAATCACAAAGGACTTGCCCATTATGGATAAGCCATCAATCTATATATTTGGAACTGCGTGCATTATTTTTGATACTTACTTCATTTCTGTACCTCTTCCTACTTGCTTGCCAGTCATTAGTTATATATTGCCCGGGCCCAACTGATCAGTGGGAAAATAATATCGTCATGCAGGTGTTCATGTCACCCCATGGATACACCCATAATGTTGGGATAGTCATCATGAAGGTGTGTTCTTTCACCCCATGGATATCGTCATGAAGGTGTTTATGTCACCCTATGGATACACTCATAATATCAAAATCGTCATCATGAAGGTGTTTCTTTCACCCCATGGATACACTCATTCATGAAAGATTATTACATTGAGGATTATGACATTTTTGGTAGCACATATATATGCATTTCGTTATCCTTCACTTCATGAGATTGATACTTTTGATAATTGTAACATTATTGAAAGCTTTGGAACACAACATTATTGGAACTTGGAATCATGTCTAGAAATATATTATACATGAATGACAATAGATCAAGAATAAGATATATATGATCAACACTAGATGATAACATGAAATGAGATGCCTTAGGACATTTCGGGAATAAGTAGGTACCACAACAAGGTGTACACTATATGTTGCAGAAGGATACGGAAAGAGGAACCTTACATACCTCGTATTCTCAATACGACTATACAATCTTAGATGTGCATACAATGTCCCACTCCTTCCTTATATTTCACTCTACAACACAAATACATAACGGAATTTACATTAACCACCAACTACCTTTCAAATGCACATAACGTTAATGAGTTACATGTTTGCCTTTAAAATGTCATTTCCCCCTTGACAATACCATTGATAAAAGCATCACATCAATAATCCCACAATATTCCCAACAATGGCCAATACATGATAATCAATAACATTTCACCACAAAACTTCTCCTTTACACTTTCTCATTCACACCACATCACAAATAATCCTTCAAGTCACCTTAATACACCTCATAGCACATATCGGCCAAAATCCCATAATTTACACTTATATGAAAATAACACGTTTAATAACAAAATCACACCATACATGTTCATATTTTATCCATACCATGCTCTTTCATCAAAGTCACAAGTCATATTTCAAGTTACAATTCCATGGATTTCACATCTTTCACAAAAATACAAAGTGCCATACCCAACACTTCCAATCATAACCTACATGATTTACATACTCTCCCATGCATATAATATATTATTCCATAAGAATAATTACTTACCTAAGCTTGAAAATTGATGATTTTGCTCCAAGAAGTTGGCTTGGGTTCTTGAGAGTTGAGAGAAATTTTGGGAAATTTTTAGATATGTGTAGTGTACTCCTTTGAATAAAATCAGATTTTTCCACTTATTTATAGTCCCTCAAGTCTCCTTGGCATTAAATGTCATGTACAAGTGGTCAATATTGGAAGAATGGGTTATTTTCCTTTTGGGCCTTTTATTTTGGCTCATTTTGGGCCTTTATTTGGGCCCAATTGCCCATGTTAGCTTAGACCACCAATTTAACATGTAATTCATCATATATCTCATGTTTATATAATTCCATAATGTCACAACAATATTCACTTACAAGAGTCATGTTCGTCGCTTCAATCGCAAAAATAGGAATTCTAGCCACCCATGGCTTACTTGAACTTAATTTGATAACTACTTGTGTTTCATGACTTGATCATGTAGGAGTATGTAGGAGTGTATTGAAGTATTTGAAGCTTTAACAATGCTCAAAGAACTCCAAAGAACCAAAAGAAACCATAGAAGAATCGACGTAGCATTGCGTCGCAAAACAAGCATGGAAAGGCCAACTTGTTGTGCCTTGCGCCATTGCTGCAAAACAAGGCAGTGGCGCGAGATTTCCTTGCCCTCTGAACCTGAAGGCTTGCGCCACACACCCTGAAACAGGGAGTGGCGCAAGTCTAGCCACTTTGTTGAAATTTTTCCTACTCCGTCTAATACTAGTATATCATTCAATGCCCCATCAAAACACTACAAAATACATATTTAGTGACCTTAATCATCAAGTAAACATGACTCCAAGTTACCAAATAAGGTTATAAATGTACGGGATGTTACAAGGACTTAATGATATTATTAAAATATTTCGGATTAGAAATAAACGCTTTGAGAGTTAGGATACTGATGTCATAAATGGTAGATATTTGACAAAGCCTTTAAATTTGGTGTCTAAATGTCAAATATAATTTGACAAAGTGCCTTTTGGCCAAGAAGCCCGAGTCACTTTATTACTAAGTGATCGCGTACTCTTCCATGTGCTGTGGGAGGCAACAATACACGCAGATACAGAATAGTCTTTTCAATTATTTTCTCAAATAGCCCAGTAAATCAATACTGGTTGCGTGGTGAACTGGATTTACTTTTTGAGCAGAAAGACAAAATCTCCTCCAATCATTCTTGTCGCTGTGTTATTAAGGATATTCTGAAAAACATAAAAATCGGTACCTAACTCCTTTCAACAACTATAAAGTATAAGTTTGAATCCATAATAACACAAATGCGACGAAAATATAATATTAAAGGGCAGTCCGGTGTACTGAAGCTATCACTATGGGGCGGTGTCCGGAGAAAGGCCCCACTACAAGGGTGTATTATATCAAATTCAGTTCATCACTTCACTTTCATTTTATTTTGTTTAGTGTAACCAATTAAATTTATATATGGATTTATCTCAACTTAATAACATGAACTTGAATAACGATGAGTCTGAATGAAGATGTTAAAGTCACAGGAATCTCGAAGACGCGTATAAATCTGTTTCCTAGTCAACTTGGTCGTGTGCATGTGCATGTGCATGAGATAACTCCATGCTGACTAGATTTCATTCAAAGTCAAAGTTTGTGACTTGTGATGATATTTACTATGTATAAAGCTAAAATCTTATTAGTGCATTAATTTTTAGAATCAAAATTATTTTGAAACTAAATATTTTTAGTAAGCAGACAACTAAAAATGAATGGGAGAGAGTAAGAAATAAGAAGCCATTATAGAGTTTCACAAATGTCAACGGGAATAAACAAAACATTCAAACAAAGGTGGGTCATCTATTTTCCATACAGACTGTAGATGTCTATGCTTCCTTACTATAAATTTGCAACTCTGTATGTAGAATCCCTCAAACAAAGGTGGGTCAAATTATAGCATTTGCTTTCTTCTTTTTTTTTACTCTAGCATGGTGACATTCAAACTTCCTTTGTCTATGCTCCTCTTATTTCTTTTACTCAATATTTTTCTATGCTCAGCTGAAATACTATACCTTCCAGTCACTAAAGATGCATCAACCCTACAACACATTACAGAAGTAGGTCAAAGAACTCCTTTAGTCCCAATAAAACTCTTAGTCCATCTTGGTGGGAGAAGCCTATGGGTGGACTGTGACAAAGGTTACAATAGTTCAACTTATAAACCAGCTTTATGTGGTTCAACACAATGCTCTTTTTCCAAGTCTCATGCCTGTGGAGATTGCATATTTAAACCTCAACTGCAGCCTGGATGCAACAACAATTCTTGCTACATGTGGGGTGAAAATCCTTTGATGAATACGTTTCATGACCGTGCAGAAATTGCTGAGGATGTATTGGTCATTGGTTCTACTCCTGGTGTTCGTGTCACTTGGCCGCGGTTTATTTTTGGTTGCCTTCTTGATCGCGATACGATGAGACTCCTAGCGGATGGAGTTACAATTATACTGTGCGAACACCTTGTTTTAAAATTTAAATTAAATTGCCACACATATTTTTAATTAATTATTGAATTAAATATATATATATGTATGTATTTATTTATTTTGGTTTAGTTACACATTATTGGATGAACTAATTTAAAGTACAAAAAGGCTACAACCATCACCAGCCTGAATGGAACATGCTCCATTCATACCAGAGATGGTAGGATTTCAGAATAAGCTCACTAAAAATGTAAGGGATGGACCTAAAAGACAAAAGCTAAAAAGTCAAATTGGGATCCAAACAAATATTTTTTGTCTTTGCAATATATATATTCCGTATAATCTCACAAAATTGAGTGTGAAAAGGATAAAGTGTACGCTGACCTTAGAGTTATTTTGTCTTAAAAATAGAAATCTCACGTAGTGTTATATAATGACCAAATTAAGAAAAAAAAATGTCACTCCTTACATATTTTAGGTAGGTGAGAAATCACTCGTACAATATTAGTACGTAAATTAATTTTTCGGACAATTTGTCTTTAACCTTTTCAAATATAAACTTCATGAATTCAATTTGTTTGACACTATTTTTCATTAGTTTGTTTAATAAAGAATGACATATTTTATAGTTACCAAAAATTTACTTTAAACTTGTCATTTTATCCACAATGACAAGCTTTTATAGCGACAAATTGTTATGACATTTAAGTCCTCAAGTTTTAAAAGTATTATATAGTCATACAAATGTTACAGAATGTTTAAAATTATAAGCATTGAAAGTCTATTTCTTAAACTTTCTATCGAATCAAATAGTACTAAATAAATTGGGATGGGGAGTGACCTACCATGTGGAGATAATTTTTTCTATTTTCAGGTGACAACGAGGTTTGACTTATTTAAAAGTTTAACCAATTTGAGAAAGGACACTTTTTAGTTATTCAATTATATTATGTCTTATCAGGAGTTGCAGGTTTTGGACGTGAAAGTCCAGTTTCCATTCCCAATCAACTTGCTTTAGATCCTAGATTCACTAGGAAGTTTGGTATATGTTTGAGCTCGTCTACGAGATCTCGTGGGGTTATCTTCATAGGTTCTGGCCCATATTATGTTTACAATCCTAAACAGATCGACATCTCCAAGGATCTTCTCTACACCAAACTAATCGAAAATAAAAGAGGATTTGTGGTAACTGAAGAGTACTATATCCAAGTTTCATCCATTCGAATCGCCGGAAAAGATGTGCCGTTAAATAAAACATTGTTAGATGTTAATAAGAAAAATGGATTTGGTGGGACGAGAATAAGCACAGCGACCCCTTTCACAATTTTGCACACTAGCTTGTACGACGCTGTTAAAACTGCTTTTATCAAGGCACTTCCGAAGAATGTGGCTCTTGTAGAGTCTCCTACAAATCAATTTGGAGCTTGCTTTAGTTCCGAAAACATTAAAAGCACCAATATGGGACCAGATGTTCCTGTGATAGATATTGTTTTGCACAAGCCGAGTGCATTTTGGAGAATTTATGGAGGAAATTCAGTAGTACAAATTAGTAAGAACATTATGTGTTTAGCGTTTGTGGGACAAGACCAAACACGGGAACCATCGATCGTAATAGGAGGGCATCAATTGGAAGAGAACCTCTTGGTATTTGACCTTCCTGGAAAGAAAATAGGTTTTAGTTCCTCACTCAAGCTTCGACAAACATCATGCTCTAAGTACAATATAATACCATTCTAGGCTAAGTACTGTTCTAGGCTTAGCCCCTCTATTCTATGTAATTTCTTTTCTCAATAATAAACTAAATGGTTAGTGTTCATGCATTGCACAATCGTATGGCATGCATCGTTTTTGTGCTTTTTGTATGTCTTCTAGACAATCAAATTTTTTTTTTAATATATTTGTTTCAATCATAAGTAATACTACACATATTGATTAAATATTCACAAGATATCAACTAAGTAATACCATCAAGACGATGAAGTATTCACAACATATTGATGTTCAATCAAAAGTACGTATATATATATATACAACAACAACATACTCAGTATATTCCCACCACGTGGGGTCTGGGGGGGGGGGGGGGTAAGTGTACGCAGTCCATACCACTACCTCAGAAGTGAGATAGAGAGGCTATTTCCGAAAGACCCCCAGCTCAAGAAACAACAGTGTAGACAAGAAATAGTAAGGGATAAGATACGAAATGTAAAACCACACCCAATAATAATATAAACAGGACCCACCAAGTAATCCAACAAATAATAACACACTATGAAGTAATACAAATACTCTAGCTACAAGCACTACTAATGCAACAAAATTCTCCTATTTACTAACACTGACGCCCCTTTCCTACTACCCTTCTACCCTAATCCGCCTCCTCCACACCTTCCTATCTAGGATTATGTCTTCGGTAAGCTGCAGCTGCTCCATATCATGTATAATCACCTCCCTCCAATACTTCTTCGGTCTACCCCTTCCTCGCCTGAATCCATCCCTAGCCAACATCTCACACCTCCGCACTGGGGCATCCGTGCCCCTCCTCAACACATGCCCAAACCATCTCAACCTCATTTCCCGCATCTTGTCTTCCACCGACTCTACTCCCACTTTATCTCGTATAACCTCATTCCTAATCCTATCCTTCCTAGTACACCCACACATCCACCGTAACATCCTCATCTCCGCCACCTTCATCTTTTGGATGTGAGCTTTCTTGACTGGCCAACACTCCGCTCCATATAACATAGCCGGTCTAACCACTACTCTGTAGAACTTGCCTTTGAGTTTAGGCGGTACCTTCTTATCATACAAGATTCCAGACGCGAGCCTCCATTTCATCCATCCTACCCAAATCCGGTGAGTGACATCCTCGTCAATCTCTCCACTCCCCTGAATCATAGACCCAAGATACTTGAAACTATCTCTCTTCCGAATGGCCTGAGTATCAAGCTTTATAACCACCTCAGCCTCATGCGACGCCTCGCTGAACTTACACTCCAAGTATTCCGTCTTGGACCTACTCAACCTAAATCTGTTAGACTCGAGGGTCTTCCTCCAAACCTCCAACTTATCATTAACTCCACTACGGGTCTCATCAATCAAAACTACATTATCCGCAAAAAGCATACACCAAGGCACCTCACCTTGAATTTGCAAAGTCAAAACATCCATCACCAAAGCAAATAAAAATGGGCTAAGAGTCGATCCTTGATGCAACCCCATCAAGACAGGAAAGTGCTCAGAGTCCTCTCCCACCGTCCTAACCCGAGTCTTAGCTCCGTCATACATATCCTTAATAGCTCTAGCATACACCATAGGAACACCTCTAGCCTCCAAGCACCTTCATAAAACCTCCCTGGGGACTCTATCATAAGCCTTCTCCAAGTCGATGAACACCATGTGCAAGTCTTTCTCCCTCTCCCTATATTGCTCTACTAGTCCCCTTATGAGATGGATGGCCTCAGTAGTCGAGCGTCCCGGCATAAATCCGAACTGATTCTCAGAAATAGGCACAAAATCTTACGTAACCTTAACTCTACCACCCTCTCCCAAACCTTCATAGTGTGGCTCAACAACTTGATACCCCTATAATTGTTGCAATCTTGAATGTCCCCATTATTCTTATGCAAAGGAATCATCGTACTCCATCTCCAAGCTTCCGGCATCCTTGTCGTTCTAAAAATGGTATTAAACAACCTAGTCAACCACTCCAACCCTGCCACTCCCGTGTTCTTCCAAAAATCCACCGGGATTTCGTCTGGCCCCGTCGCTCTACCTCTATGCATCTTACGAATATCACCCTTAACCTCCTCTACCTTAATCCGCCTACAATAGTCGTAGTCGCGAAGCCTCTCAGATTGCTCCAAATCCCCCAACACAATGTTAGTGTCCCTTCCTTCATTCAAGAGCTTATGAAAGTACGACTGTCATCTCCTCCTAATATGAACCTCCTCCACTAAAACTTTACCGTCTACATCCTTAATACACTTCCCTCGGTCAAGGTCCCGAGCCCTCGTCTCCCTAACCTTGGCTAGCCTATACAACTTTTTATCACCACCTTTACCCTCTAACGCCTTGTATAAGCTTTCAAAAGTCGCATTCTTAGCTGTCGAAACAGCCAACTTAGCCTCTCTCTTAGCAATTTTATATATATATATAAATATAAAAGAATTATAATCGTGGTGTCCGTGTCAACTTTCATACATCTCGTTTTGTTTCATAGTTTAATACTTTTAACGTCATTTGAGTATTAATTATAGAGTAGTGCTATTTGTCACAACTTATATTGGCACAACTCGGATAAAAATCCCCAACGCCCTTTGGCTTTAAAACACCTTGTTTCCCACCAAACTTTTCCTCCAAAAAAAAAAAATGCACCTTTTAACTTTATCATATATTTTTTCTTCCAACACCTCTATCTCTTTAGTTCTTCTACTTTACAGATTTTAACTTTTTCATTTTTCTTTCTCCTTTTTTGATTTTAAGTCCTCCATATTTCTCATCTACAAAATTCCTCCTATAATATTTTTTTTTTTTTAAATGACAATATCCAACTAAGAAAAACCTTGAATGAAGTTTTTGGGATTGAAGATAGTGATAGTTTGTTTGCTAAATTAATTTATTTATATAGTAATCAATAAATAATATGATTACTATGATTACTTTCAAAGCTAAATTAATTTTTTGTTTTGTGTACAAAAAAAAGGAAAATCACATTTAAATAGCAATTCAATTGATGGTTATCAAGGTGATCTTCCAAGTTCCAATTGTTAATTAATTAAGTTTGACTAAAAATTTTCAGTGAAGAAATTTTATTTTGACTCCAAATAACTCGCATTTCAAGTTTATATAAGCTTGACTGAAAATTTAATTGTATGCAAAGATTAAATAAATAAAAATTATTGGGATCAACAGATAATGTTATTCCAACAAATTGACCAAAATTTATAATCCTTCGATCACAAGTTTGAGTATCGGCAGCCGCGTTAAAAGACAATTTTATTTAAGCTGAATTACATTTTTGAAAAGTTTTAAGTATTTTCATATTATTTCACTACAAATGTAAAGTATTTTCATATTATTTCACTAAAAAAATTAAGTAGTTGGTGAAAATTGAAATCAGAAAAATCCCAAATCCAATATTTCTTTTTTAATATTTTTCACTTCATCTCATTAAAATAAATCTTAAAGATATACATAGGAGTGAAATTAAGTTATTAGAGATCAACAATTGTGTTGACTAAACATTTGACGTATTTTCGTATTATTTCTCTAAAAAGTTTTTTAAGTAATTGATCAAAATTGAACTCAAAAAAATTTCTCAAATCTAATATTTTTTTTAATGATTTTTCACTTCATCTCATGAAAAATAAATCTTAAAAATATACATAGGAGCGAAATTAAGTTATTAGAAGTCAACAATTGTGTTTAGCAAAAATTTAAAGTATTTTCATATTATTTTACTGAAATTTTTTTAAGTAGTTGGTCAAAGTTGAACTCACAAAAATTCCAATTCCCAAATCCAATATTTCTTTTTTATTATTTTTCACTTCATCTCATAAAAATAAAACTTTAAAATATATATAGGAGTGAAGTTAAGTTATTAGAAGTCAACAACTGTGTTGACTAAAACTTTAAAGTATTTTCATAAGATTTCACTAAAGAAAATTAAGCAGGTGGTCAAAATTGAACTCAATTTTTTTTTGAAATCTAATATTTTTTTTAATTATTTTTCACTTCATCTCATGAAAATAAATCTTAAAAATATACTAAGGAGTGAAATTAAGTTATTAGAAGTCAATAATTGTATTGACTAAAAATTCAAAGTATTTTCATATTATTTCACCGAAAAGATTTTAAGTAGTTGTTCAAAATTGAACTCAAAAAAAAAATCTCAAATTCAATATATTTTAAAATTATTTTTCACTCCATCTCTTAAAAATAAATCTTAAAAATATACTTAGGAGTGAAATTAAGTTATTAGAAGTCAACAATTGTGTAGACTAATCTTAAGATTCACAAATTGAGAATTGATTCAATCCTAACATAGATTGAATCAACATTCCCTAATTAGAAGTCAACCATTTAAGTTGACTATAGTCGTGACAAATTCAGACTCTATTCAATCCTAACATAAATTGAATCGACATTCTCCACTTAGAAGTCAATCATTTGTGTTGACTATAGTCTTGACAAATTGAGTCTCAATTCAATCCTACCATAGATTGAATCAATATTCCCTAGTTAGAAGTTAAAAATTTATGTTGACTATAATTGTGAAAAATTGAGATTCAATTTGATCCTAACATATATAGATTGAGTCAATATTCTCTAATTAGAAGTCAACCATTTTTGTTGACTATAGTCATGACAAATTGAGACTCAATTCAATACTAATATAGATTGAATCAACATTCCCCAATTAGAAGTCAACTATTTGTGTTGATTATAGTCGTTACTAATTGAGACTCAATTCGATTCTAACATAGATTGAATCAATATTCCCCAATTAGAAGTCAATTAATTATGTTGACTATAGTCGTGATAGATTGAGACTTAATTCAATCTTTTATTGATTTGTGAGACATAATTTATTTGTGAACCTTTTAAATTGTTAATGAACGTCATTAACATTTTTGTATTTTAAATATTAAAATACAAAACACCATGATTTAGTAAGAAAAATATAAATATATACTTTATTGAATTACTAAATAAAGGGATAAAACAATTAGAGTTGAAGGATGACAGAATATGATGTTATTCCAACTAATTGATCAAACCTTAAGTTAAAAGTCCTTTAGTCCCAAGTTCGACACTAGACAACTGCGTTAAACATAAAATTTATTTTGGAGGGATTCCCCCATTTAGTTAAAGATTTTTGGTCAAACTTAATTTAATGAAGGAAAAGTAAAAAAAAGTGTACAATTAGTTTAATATGTTTAGTTAAACTTAATATAATATAATATAATATAATAGAAGAAAGTGAAAAGGAGCCCTCCTCTCCTCCTTGTAAATCTCCATAGCATACGAAAAGATTTATTATGTATGAAGCATGCCAAATCATACTTGTCTGAGACATTGTTTGATTGACAAAAGAATTGAAATGAGATCCAGTTGCCAAGCTATCAAAGCCACTTTGTCTTCTCTTCACTGCTCATTGCCATAGTGGATAGATAAGGGACCCACTTCCCTCCTCCTTTATCTTCTTATTTATTTTTTTAAATTTTTGAATGAATCTTTTTCTTTATTTCATTAACCCGCCATTAATTGTTTTTACTCCTCTTACAAATTATTTTGTTTTTCTATTTTATTGAATGCTTTTAAAAATATTTACATTAAATCTTTATTTATTATTTATATGACATGATTTAAAAGATTTTCCTATTTCAATAATTTAATTTTTGAAGATGATCTTTTCGGGATTTGATTAGCCAATCAAAATAGTTTTACGAGTTTATCCCTTTTCTTTTCATAAAATTTAAATTGAATTTTTTTTAACTAATATACAAGTTTTAAGTTTGATAATTTTTATAAAAATCTTACGCTATGGCAAAAAAATAAAAGGTGCCAAACCCACGTAGATAATTAGAGGCCATGAGCATAAAAAAAATGAGCCGATGTTTTATCATCTTTTTGTTAATTCATTCTCTATTTTCTATTTTAAAAAAAAAAACAATGAGGGAGGTAAAAGATTTGAAATTTAAAGTTAGAAATTATAGACTTACTCAAGAGGTTGCAATGTTTCAAAAAGTGTAAAGTTAAAAATTTCTCGGTAGGTTACTGCCTGCATCTAGCTACAGCGGGAAGCATCCCACTGTAGAGGGGCCGCTATAGTGGAAGCATGTTGCTTCAACGACCTTCATTGTCCCCAACCCACCTTCGATGCATTAATGGAGTTTTTTTCACAATTTTTGTAATTTTTTGACTTTTTAACTTAGATCAGAGTTGGTAAAGTAGAGTATGACTTTTAAATATCAAAATCCGGGTGTACAAACCCCGATTCAAGCCCCAATGCTAATAAACTTTTGAAAAGTGACTCTTCATATTCTATTCCTTGTTCAAGCCCTAGATCCGTCATGAACTTCGCAAGTCTTACGCCTAGAACACCATAGGAGCGTTGGGAACGTAAGAGAAGCAAACATGCTTCCAAAATTCATCCCAAAAAGGGAAAAATCAAACCCTACTCAAACCAACCCCAATCTCTACTAATTCTATGAATTTCTAGCCCAATTCTTTAAAAATAAATGTTATAAAGTAAATAGATGGAGTTAGAACAAAAATTTACCTTAAATTGATGTCGTAGAAAGTGGTGTATCGGAGTATGTAAGAGGGGGAAGTTGAGTTTTGAAAAGGGGAGAAATGAGAATTGTACCTATTTCTCTTCCCTTTAAAATTGCCAATGGCCTACTATAGCGGCTCGCTTTTCACTATAGCAGCAGTGGTCCCGCTATATGGAAGCCAGGCAATAGGGAAGAACGGGAAATTTTGTTCCCTTTTTGTGTTTATCTAGAGGTTTTGGCTATTGGTAAGGCCCGGGTTACCATGGGTACTCGTATGCTCGTGTCTAAAATGGTTTTCTTATATTTTCAGTTATGGTGTATGTTGTGAGGGTACTCGTGGTGAGAAGATGCATATATAAGTTCGTATAACTCTATTGTAGGGCCGGTAAGTGAAGTTGAGGCCAAGAACTCCCTAAATTAATAAGTAGGTAATTAATGGCCCTGGAATTGCGTCGACTTAGTATCTCCCTTACAGTCATCATTTTGTGATAAATGATGGATAAATTGGTATCTGCTATAACGACCCATCGCGTCATTACTAAAATCACCGCGTCCAAGGGGCACGTGGTATTGATAATTTTAAAATTCTCTAGATGTCCATTAAAATTATTGATAGACGAACTTGAAAATTTTGAGGGAGGCTGACTGACATCGACCCCGCCATAACGGGATGCTTCCCGCTATAACGGTGCAGCTATAGCGGCAGCCAGGCCACTATAGCGGGACAACGGACAACCGCTCAGTATTTCTAAACCCTTTTCTTTCTCAGCTTTAAACTTATGACATTGCCTCTTTCTAAAAACACCTTAGGGTTGTCCCAAGGCCTAAGAACGATGGGAATGAACGGACACACTTTAAGAGGGCAAATCTTGAAGTTTTTCCCATGAAATTCATACAAAAAATTACTAGAACGGGTCAAGAAATGAGAGTTCATGCCTCTGTAATAGCAGCTTGACACCCAAGTAGGCCAGATTTAATTGAGTAGTTGTAGACTATAATTAAAAAGCATGAACGTGATGTAGAATGATGGGGGATTTCATGGTTAGGCCTATGGTCATGGCGTTTTGGTTGGATAAAATTGTCACGACCCAATTTCTGAGTCATGATGGCACCTACTCAACCAGCCAGTAGGTAAGCCAAACCGTAGCCCAGAACGACAAGTAATGGGCTAATTGGCGGAAGGTAACATAAATAACAGAAGTCAAGTATATAATAAGATTATAAGCAAGAGAAAACAATGCAATAGTAAAGGATGTCAAGGGAGAGAGAGAGAACAAAAGAATATCCCACGACCTAGTAAAGCCAGTACAAAAGCCACTAAATACAAAAGAGAGTACCTAACAGTATCAATATACTGAAAGTATCAGTAACTAAAGACTGTTTAAAAGTAAAGGAGGGAGAGAGAATCAGCTCCAGCTCTGAAAGCTCACCCTATCTCTGAGTCCTGAGAGCAAGCTAGATAGAACGTCAGCAACAGCAGCTAGTAATCAGATCTGCATTAGAAAAGATGTAGAAGTTCAGTATGCGTACCGAATCAATGGGTACTTGATGTGCCATAGTTTCATGGAACTTTCGATGCTTAAAACAAGGAAAATATACAATAACTTGGGTATGTCTGGTTGGTATGATGTGTTTTTTGTCTTACTTTGCAGAGAAATAGGTTATGGAGGAAAACTGGAGAAAGAGGGAAGAAGCATGCACTAGAATGGAGCATTTGAATAAAAAAAGAGCCAAGTTGAAGCTGGGGAGTGACCCACGGCAGGGACTCACGTCACGTGAGTAGACCCATACCATGTGGGTGGGTACCGCAGGTCAACTCCTGCAGACTGGAAGGAAGCCTATTTTCCACGTCGGGGACTCACGGCACGTGAGTCGACCCATGTCACGTGGGTTGGTGCCATGAGTCAACTCCCGATGATTGACAAGAACACTATTTTCCACAATAGAAACCCACGTGACATAACTTGATTCCACGGCACCAAGTCACGGTACCGTGGAAAATTGCCAACTTTGTTCTCCTGTTTTGTTTAGGATAGGATTCATCTTGTGTCTATAAATACCCCTTTATTGTCCTATGTTTAGGAGTTGGTTATTACATTGTTTTGAGAGATATTTTCCATTATTTTTGAGTTCATAAACATATTATTGGTTTTGTAATCTTGGTTTTATTCAATATTGAGATTTCAGAGTTTTTTTCTTATTGTGAGTTTATAATTATGTTTTCTTCATTGAATTCTTCTTGTGTTCTTGCAACCATGAGTAGCTAAACCCGTTAACTAGGGTTGTGTGAACCATGAGGAATTAACAAAATGGGTTAGGTGCAAAGCAATTCTGAACCATTGTGAATGCATGTATTGTTATTTCCTTTGTTGTGATTGATCTTCTAACGATTGCAAACGTTAGAAACTCACTTGTATTCTAGACTTTTGAGAGAGAGAGGTAGAGATTGGAAAAGGGAATAACAACAGAGATTTGAAGCTATCAACCTACATCTAATAACTTGAGCCGTAACAGGGATAGTTATCTGAGATCCAGGACACGGGTTAGTAGTGCGACACTCGGAGACCGAGAGTAGAAGAGTGAAATTCGTCTAACCAAGGTCGAGAGACGTTTAGATGAACATATCTTGTTAGATTTTGAATGCAACACAGCGGGATAGTTTTGCTAGCACAAGTAACCGGTGGAGTTAAGGAATCATTGGGGATCACAGTCCTAGTGTATTTCTCATATTGTTTACAAATCCAAAAACCAACAATCGTTATTGTTACTACTTACTCACAAACCTCTCCCCCCCCCCAAGTTTTACTTACTTGCCAATTATTCAGACTAGTATTCGACAGACTTTTGTCCTATTCCCTATGGGATCGACTCCAACCTAGTTGGGTTTTATATTTGATACAATGACCGCATTATACTTCTTTGGAGGTATATTTTGGGTGACATCAAATTTTGATTTTGTTGCTGGGGAATACGATTACGGAGTTGATTAGTTTGCTTGTTAAAGTTGATTGGTTTTATTTTTCTATACTTTTAAGGGCACACGTCGGTGTATGCCCAACACTAGGATTCAAGGCAATCCCCTGATTCCACTTGATACTAAGATAGAACGAACACTGAGAGCTAATCGAAAGATGGTGAATACCGAAGAAGTTCAGGATCCCACAGCCACGAGAGATATTCATAACCTGCCAATTCAGCCAGTTGGTCATGAAACTGTGGAACAAATCACTGCTCGGTTGACAAGGGAGGAGCAAGCCAGACAAGATGCTCTTAGACTAGCAGATAGAGATAATCAAGAAATGCAAGAGGTCGCACAGTGTCAGGCTGATGCTGAGGAGAGACAAGAAAGACTGAGGGTGCAACAACCGCCTCAAAAACCATATGTGCCAGTTTATGATGATCCTAAGAAAGAAGATGTGGCTTATTTCGAGCCGATTAAGACTAGTTCCATCATTCCACCAGACTTACCTCAGGGCACTAAATTTGACATTACAAGTGCCATGATCCACCTGCTTAACTTGAAAGGTGTATTCGCGGGTCTTCCTATAGATGACCCAAATATGAATGTGATAAACTTTGTGGGGGTCTGCACTTCTTATAATTTGCCTAGAGTTGGCCAAAAGGCTATTCGGTTGAGATTGTTTTTGTTCTCTCTAATAGGAGAAACGACTTTGTGGTTGGCTGAATTACCACGAGGCTCCATCACTACTTGGCAAGAATTGAGAAATCAGTTTCTGGAGAGATTTTTTCCACCCTCTAAGATGCTAAAGTTGAAGGATAAGATTTACAACTTCAGACAACAACATTCTGAAGCACTTTATGAGATATGGCTAAGATTTAAGAAGAAGCTGCAGAATGTTCCAAATCATAGGATGAGTGGTAGAAGTTTACTTGAGATCTTATACAGGGCTTTAAATGCTAATACCAACGCTGTAGCATATACTATCACTGGTTGAGCATTTATGAGACTGACATGGGATCGAGCTTCAGAGATCTTAGATCGTATTACTAAGACTAACCAAGGATGGAATACTCGAGAGGCAGATACACCTTATGGGTCATATGCTATTGGAACCTCGGCAGCACAACAAGCTTTAGATGAATCTGTAGCTTAAGAAATCGCACAATTGAGGACAAAAATTAGCTTGTTAGCCAAACAAATTGTGGCTAGAGGAGATGAGAATGTGCATGCAGTAGGTACACAAAGTAAAACACCTAGGTATAATGATTATGAATTTGATGAGGAAGCTAAGCACTTGGATCGAGAGGCGGCGGGTTTCCGAACCAAGGGCCAAGGGTCTAATCAGGACTCTTGGAACACAAGGAAAGGGAATCAAAGTTGGAACTACTATAGGGACAATTACAACAAGTCAGGATATAGAGATAGAGATCGGGATCATGATGGAGACTGGAGACGAAAAGATGATTTTAAAGAGAAGAGCGGTGCTTATGTTCCACTAGGTGACCGTGATGCTGATTATGGAAATTCAAGATTGGAAGCCCTTCTTAATAAACTTTTTAAGGGGGCGGAGAGTCAAGAAAATTGTTTGAAGGAGATTAGGGTAGACATTTTGGGAATAAGTCAAAAGGTTGAGTCTTACTCGACAGCCATTAAAAAGTTGGAGCAATAATTTGGGCAAATATCGGTGGCCTTGAACCAGCGTCAACAAGGTACACTTCCGAGCAACACCATACAGAACCCAAAAAATAATGTGCATTGTATGGCTATCACAACAAGAAGTGGAAAGACTCTTAGTGAGGCACCCAAAAAAGTTGAGGTTGTTCATGCTCAACTGGAGGAGCAAACGAATGCCACGAAAAAGGTAAAAAAAGCTCTAAACAAGTATGTTCCATTCCCAAAACTTCCTCCTCCTTTCCCTCAATGTCTAAAGAAAAAAGTGAATGAAAATAAAATTATTAGTGGAGAGATCATGAAAGAAGTTGAAAAGCCTCAGACTGATGAAAACAAGGTAAATGCTGAAAATGAGAAAGAAAAGAAAGCCCCACAAATACTAACCCCCATTCCTAAGCCGCCACCTCTATTCCCTCAGCTCTTGAAGAAGAAGAAGGAGGATGAAAAATTTCATAAGTTCATGTCCATATTGAAGCAACTTTCGATAAATATTCCATTGGTTGAAGCGCTGGAACAAATGCCGGGATATGCAAAGTTCATGAAAGATTTGGTCACAAAGAAGAGAACTGTCAGTTATGAGTCTGTTGGTGATTTGCACCCTTATAGTACAATTACATCTCGTTCTCTTGTGCAAAAGAAAAATGATCCAGGTGCATTTACAGTTCCATGCACAATTGGGTCAGTTAACTTTGCCAGAGCTTTGTATGACCTAGGTGCGAGCATTAACTTGATATCGCTGGCAGTATTTGAGAAATTAGGCTTGGGACCCCTCGAGCCAAAAAAAGATGCGATTATTGATGGCGGATCGTACGATCAAGAAGCCTGTGGGCATATTATTTGATGTTTTGGTCAAGGTTGAAAATTTCATCTTTTCTGCTGATTTTGTTGTCTTGGATTGTTAGGTCGATTTTGAGATGCCCATAATTTTGGGGAGACCATTTTTATCCACCAGCATAGTATTGGCAGATATGGAGCGGGGTGAGCTAAAATTCAGGTTGGATAATAAGGAAGTCATATTCAATATTTGCAGAACTATGAAGCAGCCAAAAGACATGAGGGTGGTTTCGAAAATAAATATTTTAGAAGACCCTAGAGGCCAACCCAGGGGATATCTTGATGAAGTTTGAGTAATCAATATACCCGCGTTGTGCCACGACGTTTAATCAAGCGCTACTTGGGAGGCAACCCAAGGTGTCTTACTATTCCTATATTTGCTTTGATTTTTGTTATTTTGATCGACATTAGACCCACGCACCTAGGATGCCACAAGTATGTTCCTAACTCTCTTGTTTTACTTCGGTCTAATGCATTGGGGACAATGCATGCTTATTTTGTGGGGGTGGAGGTACTTGTGGGTCTATACGTCCTCTTGGTTGTTTTTTTTGTTGTCGTGTTTCTTTTCCCTCAAGTGCTATCATAGTAGAACAAGAATGTTTAGGTTGTTATTTATATTATTTATGTGTTTTCGTGTTTGATTAGGAGAAAAATAGGGGAACCTCAGTGCAGTCCAATTTTGAACGTATTTTGAATGATAATGATGCTTTTTGATTGTTTAAAGAAAACCCCACCTGAAAATTATATTTTGAACTCTGTGTGTAGTATGTTAGTTTGTGACAGCTGTTGGATCTTGGTATGACATTAGTATTATAGGCAACATGACTGTAGCTAGCAATACATGAACTGGATAGGTAGTACTTGATAGTGTAACCCTATGTTGTGTGTGTGTGAGGTTATTACCGAGTTCACTTTGTGTGTGCGATCCAGAACTTACCTGGTTAGTCTTGCCTAGGTTATAGGATAGTGGCTAGGAAAGGATCATAGGCCGTTTTTGAATAAGTCTACTTTTAGCCTAAATACCTTACCAAATGAAATAAATATCCCTTGATCCTGATTTTGAGCCTTGATTGACCTATTTCTTTCACTAGCCTATTCACTTTCCCATTTTGACTTACAATGAACCTGTCTTGGCCCTGGTCCCTCCTTGGATATTGTGTACCTCAACTCAGGCAAATCACCTAAGTTGAAGGTGGCTATTATAGGGGTATGTAGTTTGGCTTGGGTATGAAGAAGGGGTTAGTAATAGAAAAAGAAAAAAAGTGAGTGAAATTTAAAAAAAAAAAAAAAAAGAGAAAAAGTAAAAGAAAAAAAAAGTGTGTTTTAAAAGTATGAAGAAAATCACACCCAAAATCTGAAAATAAATGAAAGAAAATAAAATGAGAATGGTTGGACAGTGGAGCCAAAAATAGTCTAGTGTCAAGGAGGGTTGTCACCATATCCATATGTACCACACCCCCCAAGCCTACATTACAAGGCGATAAAAGTCCTATAGTGATCCTAGTCCAACTGCCCAAAAAACTAAGGCATAGAAAATAAGGGCAAGCCTATGGTATATCACGCACATTGTTTGAACTTCTTTGTGAGAGAGAGTGTTTTGGATCAGTCCCTACTTTGATATTCATTAGTATACTGTGAGTGTATGAGACTTCTTTGTTGTGAGAGTACATGAGTTGCATTGATAGCTGCTATTTGTTCGGATAATGCCATTTGCATATATGCTTAGTTGTTTGTTCATAATCTTATCCCATCACTCAATCGCTGTTATGTCATGATAATATGCTGCATGTATACACACCGTGGTTTTGATTTATAAATAGGAGAGGTCGGAGAAGTTTTGGTGCCAAAAGTAATAAGTCGACTGCCGTAGGTCTCTTAGGTTTCTCTCAGTTAAGCATCGTATGTGTTTATTTTGTTTTGTTCGCCTGAGAACATGCAAACGTTCTAAGTTGAGGGTATTGATGTGCCATGGTTTCATGGCACTTTCGATGCTTAAAACAAGGAAAATATGCAATAACTTAGGTATGTCTGGTTGGTATGATGTGTTTTCTGTCTTACTTTGCAGAGAAATAGGTTATGGAGGTAAACTAGAGAAAAAGGGAAGAAACATGCACTAGAATGGAGCACTTGAAAAAGAAAAGAGACAAATCGAAGCTAGGAAGTGACCCACGGCAGGGACTCACATCACATGAGTAGACCCACGCCACGTGGGTCGGTACAACAGGTAAACTCCTGCAGACAGGAAGAAAGCCTATTTTCCACGTCAGGGACTCATGACACGTGAGTCGACCCACGTCACGTGGGTTGGTGCAGTGTCAACTCCCAAAGATTTACAAGAACCCTTTTTCCCACGGCAGGAACCCACGTGACGTGACTTGGTTCCACGACACCAAGTCACGGTACTGTGGAAAATTGTCGACTTTGTTCTCCTATTTTGTTTAGGATAGGATTCATCTTGTATATATAAATACCCTTTTATTGTCCTATGTTTAGGAGTTGGTCATTACATTGTTTGAGAGATATTTTCCATTATTTTTGAGTTCATAAACATATTATCGGTTTTGTAATCTTGGAACACCAATTCTAGGGTTTTTTTCAATATTGAGATTTTAGAATTTTCTTCTTATTGTAAGTTTACAATTATGTTTTATTCATTGAATTCTTCTTGTGTTCTTGCAACCATGAGGAGCTAAACCCGTTAACTAAGGTTGTGTGAACCATGAGGAATTAACAAAATGGGTTAAGTGCAAAGCAATTCTGAACTGTTGTGAATGCATGTATTGTTATTTCCTTCATTGTGATTGATCTTCTAACGGTTGCAAATGTTAGAAACTCGCCTGTATTCTAGACTTGCTCGAGAGAGAGGTAGAGATTGGGAAAAGGGAATAACAACAGAGATTTGAAGCTATCAACCTTCATCTAATAACTTGAGCAGTAACTGGGATAGTTATCTGAGATCTAGAACAAGGGTTAGCAGTGCGACACTCGAAGACCGAGAGGAGAAGAGTAAAATTCGTCTAACCAAGGTCGAGAGACGTTTAGATGAACATATCTTGTTAGATTTTACATGCAACATAGTGAGATAGTTTTGCTAGCACAAGTAATCAGTGGAGTTAAGGAATCATTGGGGATCACAGTCCTAGTGTATTTCTCATATTGTTTACAAATCCAAAAACCAGCAATCGTTACTGTTACTACTTACTCACAACCCCCCCCCCAGTTTTACTTACTTGCCAATTACTCAGACTAGCATTCGACAGGCTTTCGTCCTATTCCCTGTGGGATCGACCCCAACCTAGTTGGGTTCTATATTTGATACAGCGAACGCATTATACTTTTCTGGAGGTATATTTTGAGCGACATCAGTACTCAGTAGACATCATCGGCCGACTGAGCTAAATCATAATAAAAGCATAATAAAATGCGAGGATGTAAACTAAAGTCAGGGATAAAGGGGCAAACCTGAATAACGGTCCAATTGTCAGATAATAAATGACAATGTAAATAATATTGAAAGTAAGACAACCAACTATAGCCTAACTGGACCCCCATCTGCCCAGTAGGCACATACAAGAGAAAATCAACCCAAACGATCCCCCATAAGCCTGATGGATGCAATCAAGAGAAGAACCAATGCCAAAAATAAATATAAAATAATCGACCACCGAAACAATATCTGAGAACCCCGTATTACCAGGAAATACCAAACTCAAATCGAATTCCCAATATCATAAGTGAACAATAAAGTGCCGAACTCAAACCGGGTTCTTAACATCATCACCATATCATAGATACCGGACTCGAATCGGTAATATAGTATCATAAGTAAATAGTAAATATCGGACTTGAATCGGTCTTTAAAGTAAATACACGATATCAAGTCTAACCACGGACTAGAAGGATGTCCAAATCAACCTATGGCTCAAGAATATAAGTAAGGTTTACGAAAGGAGTCCTACTAGGTCTACAAGGAGCTATTAGAATATTTGACCTAATAGAGACTAACCCCAAAAGTCCATACTAAGGTAATTTATACCAAAACTAGACTAAGGCTTCAAGGTTCCTTTACAAGGTTCTAATTATGTCTAAATAAACCCTATGCCAACAATTTAATTAGAGGAGACGATGAATGGGTCAATTGCTTACTAAAATTGACTCTCTAATCGGCTAATTATTTCAAATTCCACTAAACATGCGTCCAAATCGTAAATTCCAACACAAATCTAGCATAATACTATACTAATATCATAATAAAGCTCAATCTATGAGGAAGGTAAGCCTAGCCTACCTGGACGCCGACGAATGCCTGAGAAAGTCCACTAAATCAAAGCTTTTCCCTTCCGAGAAGCCTCCTCACGATGCCACACTATCAAAATAATGGTCTACACATTAATAAGAGAATAACAATACCCATATTGCATATAAATGCTCCGAATCCAAAATTGAGCTAAACATCTCATGTGGGGCCTGCTTATGGATTCACAATTTTGAAATCGTCAAAATGTCCCTATAGGCTCAAGGATCATTTATCCTAAAAAATGAGTGAAATCCGAGCACAAATACACCCTCAAATAAGTCCGCAAAGAATTTAGACATTTAAGTTTAAACCGGAGAAATAAATCAAGAATTTAACGGAGACTTATGGAAATATCAAAGAGGAAATGACCACACTAACGTATCCAACTCACCACGAACACCTAATAATCAATTACAACTCTACACACACTTCCTAGGATTTGTATGTTCCTGGACTAGGAGATAAATAAATTAAAAATGGGTAGGAGAACATTTATGGAACCAACGATGATTGTTTTAGCGGCCATTTGACCGCTTAAGCGGTCGTCGCTAAAGCAACAAACCATCGCTTAAGTGACCAAGTCCCAAAGGCCGGCCTCCATTAAAGAAGTCGAGGGTTGCTTAAGCTCCCTTCGCTAAAGCGTCGAGGCTTTCGCTTAAGCAACTCAACAAGGACCTGGGATGGTCGCTAAAGCAGTTTCCAGGCCACTAAAGTGACCTCCTCTTAAGCGACCAGAGGTCTACTTAAGCGGTTACACCAACACTTAGCAAATTTTTCTAAGTTTCCATCAGGCCCTCAAAATTTGTTTGGAACCCCGTGAACCCAAACGAACTATGCTACCCTACCAAATTCGATATTCTGGACTCAACGGTGCTATTAAAATTTCCATCCGAGGTTGTTTTGATGAACTATGGGTCCCACACCCAATGGTCATTTTAACCAACTTCCATTCAATAGCCCAAATGGGTCCAGAAGTCTCGGGACCTGAACCAAAGGTCCTCCTAGCCTAAAATCGACGTTCAGATCTAACGAAACTATCAGAATTGGCATTCAAAGCCGTTTACTGAAGTTTAGGCCCAATACCTAATCCTCAATAGCTAGAACTTCAAAATAGAAAATTGGCTCTAAAACCCAAATGAACTGCCCAGTAACCAAACTTTAGGCTCCAGCAAGTCATAAATGACTTGGGGAAGCTATAGGAAAGCTCTAAATATCGAAATAGCACGAAAATGCAAAGGAATTTTATCCGCAAATGTAAAGGGTCAAGATGTAGGTGAAGGCTCGAACAAGTGGGGATACTGGGCCCTTATCGCACTCTCGATCTCCCAAGTAACCTTCTTAACTGGACAGTGTCTCCATCGAACTTTAACCACTGGAATCTCTCTAGAGCGTAACCACCTGACATCCCTGGCTAAAATGAGGAGTGGCTCCTCCACAAAGGTCAACCTCTCATCCAACTGAATGGAGTCCCATCGAAGCATGTGAGACTCTTCCGGGATATAACATCGTAACATAAAAACATGGAAAGCTTGATGAACAAATGCAAAGTCAAGGGGCAAGGCCAACTCATAAGCTACCTCTCTAACCGTCCGTAGTAGCTCAAATGGCTCGATATACCTGGAGCTTAGCTTGCTCCTCTTCCCGAACCTCATCAAGCCCTTCATGGGTGATACTAGAAGGAAAACTCAGTCACCAACTCCATACTTCACGGCACGAAGTCTACGATCATCATAACTCTTCTATCTACTCTGAGCTTCCTTCAACCTATCCTGAATCACCCAGACCCTGTCCAATGACTCACGAAGCAAGTCAGTACCATGGGGCCTAGCGTCGGAGGTCTCAAACAAACCAATTGGAGATTGACAATGCCTACCATATAAAGCCTCAAATGGTGTCATCTCAATACTCGAATGGTAGCTATTATAATAAGCAAACTCTGTTAAGGCTAAGTGCTGCTCCCACTGACCTCCAAAGTCCATCACACAGCCGCAGAGCATATCCTCTAGAACCTGAATAGTTCACTCTGACTGACCGTCAGTCTGGGGATGGTATGCGGTGCTAAGATTAACTTGAGTACCCAACTCCTCCTGAAATGTCCTCCAGAAGCTAAAAGTGAACACCTAGCCTCTGTCTGAAATAATGGACACGGGAACTCCATGAAGGTGAACTATCTCACAAACATAAAAACGGGCTAACCTCTTAGCATTGAAGAAAACCTGAATAGGGATGAAATGAGTCGATTTGGTCAATCGATCTACTATGACCTAAATGCTATCAGAACAACGAAAGGTACTGGGTAAACCACTCATGAAGTCCATAGTAATCCGCTCCCACTTCTACCCAGGAATAGGTAATCTCTGAAGCAATCCACCTGGTCTCTGATGGCCGGCCTTTACCTGCTGACAACATAGGCAACAAGCCACAAAGTCCGCTACATCCTTCTTCATACCACCCCACCAGTAATGCTGCCTCAAATTTCAATACATCTTTGTTATCCCATGGTGAATAGATTACCTGGAGCTATGAGCCTCCCACAATATCAACTGAATCAGGTCTTCAACCCTTCAAACACAAACATAACCATCAAATCTCAAAATACCCTCTGAATCTAAGGTAGCCCGACTGGACTCACCTCCCAGCACCTGATCATGAATGCCACAAAGTCTACTATCCTTAAACTGGAGACTCCAAATCTTCTCAAATAAGGTAGACCTGGACTTAACACTAGCAAGGATCCTCTTAGAGTCTGAAATATCTAGACGAACCATTAGGTTGGCTAGGAATTGAATGTCCAAACCCAACGATCACTCTGAAGTTGAAAGAAAAGCCAATCTACCCATACCCATCGCCTTTTGGCTCAAGACATCCTCTACCACATTCGTCTTGCCCAGATGGTATAGAATAGAGATATCATAGTCCTTCAGCAACTCATTCCATCTGCACTGCCTCATATTCAGCTCTCTCTGGGTTATAATGTACTACGATCATTGGTATAAATCTCACAGCGAACACCATACATGTAATGCCTCCAAATCTTCAGCACAAAAACTACCGCTGCCAACTTCAAATCATTGGTAGGGTAGTTGCGCTTATGAAACTTCAGCAGCCTCGACACATAAGCAATGACTAGAGATACTACACAATCAAACTCGAATGAACAAAATGTTGAATTGAATCGTACCAGTCTCTACTGGGGGTTATTACTCACTTTTGTACGTGATGTTTTATTTTCCAATTATTTTTCTGATTAAGAAAAAAAGAGAATAAATAAGATTATCTTAGCTCATTCGGAAGGATCTCATAATTTAATTATCCATGACTTTTTATGTCTCTAGCATGACCACTTGATAAAATCTGGAGGGAAGTGGGGTGAATGGCCGATACTACTGGAAAGATTCCTTTTTGGATTGTAACACCCCGTACCTTCCCAATCCTATGTGACAACGTTGAATAATGGTTACTTAGGTCTCGAGATGCCATGAGTATGTATTTTGTAATGTGAGTGATGAAACAATTGATATTGGGCCTAATATGTGTGATTAGACTTTAGCTGGAGGTGTTTTGTGACTTTGTGGAGCATTTGTGGGGTTGAAAATGAGGTTTGAAGGCTCTCCAAACAAAGGATATTAAAGTTAAAAAGTAAGTTAAAGAATAGAACTTGAAGTATCTAACCAAATCCGCGAAGAAAAGTCGAAGAAACGAAAATTTTAAAAAAATAAAGGTGGGGCGCGCCCAGGGGCGTGCCAGGCCGCTCTGGGCTAAAATTTTTAGCCCACAGGCAGCAAGGTGGCGCGCCCAAGGGCGTGCCAGGCTGCTTGTGCGTACCTTTCAAAAGTTGGAAATTTTTCTAAGTCCCAAGGGTGCCCGGGGACATACCGGGCCGATTTTTGCCACATTTCTTATACAACCACGAGCATATACATGGAATGATTGAAGTATTACATTGGTTTGGTAAAAATACTCGTGAACGAATTTGGCATCAAAATGACGGTTTTACCCTTGTGGTCAAAATAAGCCATACGTGGCTAGAATTACTTGTTTTTGGGATTGAGGCTACGAATATGAATCGCGTGAGTGAGAATATTGTCGTAACACGTAAGAAATGATTTATACATGAGAAATTATTGATTTTATTGGGTTAAGTGAATTGTTCTCAATAAAAGGCCCAAAATGAGAAAGAAGACATGAGCCAAAATAGGTCAAATGACCCATTCTTCCCTTGACCTTCTAGCTATAGCATTAGATGCTATAAGAGTGGATAAGGATGGAATTGAGGGATTATATAAAGGTCCAAAATCTGATTTTTATTCATGAAAGACACACATGCTTTTCTATCTTTTTCTAGACAATTCCAAGAAAACCTCTTTTGCTCTCAAAACCCTAAGGCACTTCTTGGAGCAAGATCATCATATTTAAAGCTTGGTTAAGTGATTATTCTTATGGTTTAAAATATTATATGTATGAGATATTATGTAAATCATGTTGGTTATGCTTGGAAGTGTTGAACAAGGCACTTTGTGTTTTTGTAAAAGATGTGTCATCTATGGAATTTAAACTTGAAAGATGACTTGTTGTATTGATGAAAGTGCATGGTATGGATGAAATATCAACATGTATGGTGTGATTATGGTCCTAAACTTTTTATTTTTCTATAAGTGTAAATTATGGGATTTTGGCCGATTTGTTGTTGTGAGGTGTATTAAAGTGATTTGATGGAATAATTGTGATGTTGTCATGATGGGGAGTGGAAAGTATGAACTTGGTGTAACATGCTATTGGTTATCATGTATTGGTCAATGTATGGAATATTGTGGGATTATTGGTATGATAATTTCATAAATGGTATTGTCAAGGGGAAATGACATGTTAAAGCCAAACATGTAACTTATTGTCGTTTTATGCCATTGTAAGGTAGTTGGTGGTTAATGTAAATTCCGTAATGTACTTTTGTTGTAGAGTGAAACATAAGGAAGGATCTGGGCTATTGTGTTCATATATATAGGCTTGTGTATTCATACTTGGAAGTGAAGGTATGTAAGGTTACTCTTTCCGTATCTTTCTGCAGCATAGAGTATTCACCTTGTTATGGTACTTACTCATGTCCGAAGTGTTCCAAAGTATCCCAATTCAGGTTGAGATATATTGTTATTCATATGTATCCTATTCTTAGATGAATTGTGATTCACTTATCTCTTATTCATTGACTGAAGTTCCAAATGCTCCCATAATGTTGTAACTACAAAAAAGAACTATCTCAAAGAGAGTAAGATATAAAGAGAATCTATTTATTCTTGAAAAGCATTTTCCAATCATGTCATGTTCCAAAGTCTAACAATATTATGATTATGTTTGTACCAATCTCTCACAAGTGTAAGGGTACCAATCTCATAAGATCTCATAAGAGTAATGTGCGAGTTAATATATCTATCCCTCACAAATAAAGGAGTCAATCTCATGAAGTTAAGGAGTGAAGTAAAGTGTTTGTGTTTCCAATAGTATCACGATCCTCAATGTATCAATCTCTCAAGAGCAAAAGTACCAATCTCTCAAAAGAAAGAAATTAAGTAACGTATAATTGTTGGTTGCAAGAGTGAAGGAAGATAATAGAGGGTGGACATGATTCCAAAGTTCCAACAATATGATGACTCCAAGTTCCGATAATGTTATGTTCCAAGTTCTAATAATGTTATGACTATCATTGTATCAATCTCTCATAAGTGAATGAATCAATCTCATGAAAGTAAAAGAATGAAGTAATGTATATATGTGTTCCCAATAACGTTTCAATCATCAATGTATCATTCTCACATCAATGAAAAGTAAAGAAGTATGCCTAGTAGTAATGTACGCATGGTTGCTTTATGTTTCATTGAGTATGATCCAATCAAAAGGGCATAAGCTCGGATGGAAAAATCCCAATATCATGCTATGGTATTATTATATTTATTAATATGGCCCACTGATTAGATGGATGTTCGGTTTATATTATAGCCCACTGATCAGCTGGATGTCCGATATTATTATTATATTTATTTATTATGGCCCACTGATCAGCTGGATGTCCGATTTATATTATAGCCCACTGATCAGCTGGATGTCCAGTATTATTATTATTATATTTATTTATTATGGCCCACTGATTAAATGGATGTCCGATTTATATTATAGCCCACTGATCAGCTGGATGTCCGGTATTATTATTATATATACTATTATAGCCCACTGATCAGCTGGATGTCCAGTTTATATTATAGCCCACTGATCAGCTGGATGTCCGGTATTATATTATGAACCACTAACTAGTTGGATGAACAGTAATGAAGATAGTTGTAAAAGAAATGAGAGTATATTCCTTACATGAATGTATAATTATGAAGGTTGTTATAAGAATGATGATGATAAGAATGCATGATTAAGTAATGAGAATGATGGAAGTAATGAACATGGTTCCACATATTCAGAACGGACGTCTATCCATATTGACTATTCTCTTACGCTCGATTTCATGAAGTATTTATGTATCATTCAGTTTCTTACAGCCTTACGTACTCAGTACATTCTTCGTACTGACTCCCTTTGGGGGCTTACTTTATCTGCTGCAGGCACAGGTGCTAGTAGACCTCCTCAGTAGGCTACGAGATATCCGCAAATTATTGGTGAGCTCCAGTTGGTGCAGGGCTTTTCCGAGTCATAGTGTTCATTGGTTTGATATTGTATATAAATATAGAGCGGGGTGTTGTCCCGACTCTAGGGTTGTCATAGTTATGTATATGTAGAGGCTTTGTAGACTTATGTGGGAAGTTGAATGTAAGATATGTACGCTCATTTTGACGTAATGGCCCTAACGACCAAGTTTCCTATATTACACATGTTGCCATGCTTTCCGCCATTGATTTAATTACAGGGGATAAAATGATATTCATACGTAATCATGCATCTGAGAGTACATGAGCGAAGATTGGTTCTCTCGGGCCTTCTTGGCTTTGGGTGTCAGTATGTCCCAATGGGATTTGGGGCGTGACATGGATAATAGGTATTGTAGCTGGTATTCTTGTAATCAATTTAATATGTATTTTCTTTTATGGTTGTTGCATCAAAACACAACCCAAACCAACACTAGAAGCATCACAATATATAATAAACCCATCGCCCTCAACAGGAAGGGTCAAAATAGGAGTTGAAGTGAGCAATCCAAAAGCTCAACTCACACTCAATAAAACACTGAAAAAGAACCTCCTTCCTGGTCAATCTAGTCATAGGCGCTACAATAGAAGCAAAACCCTCAACAAACTACCTGTAGTAACCAACCAAACCAATAAAACTACGAACTTCGATCGGAGATGTGGGTCTGTTCCAATCATGAATAGCCTCAATCTTTGCTGGATCTACCATAATCCCATTCTTAGACACCACATGCCCTAGAAAGGTAACAAAATCGAGCCAAAACTCGCACTTTGAGAACTTGGCAAAAAGCCTATGATCTCTTAAAGTCTGGAGCACAATCCTCAAATGCTGCTCGTGCTCCTCCCTACTCCTTAAATACACAAGAATGTCATCAATGAAGACAATAACAAAGGAGTTCAAATAATTCCTGAAGACGCGGTTCATCAAATCCATAAACTCTGGTGGGGCATTGGTCAACCCAAAAGACATCACTAGGAACTCATAATGGCCATAGCGAGTCCTAAAGACTGTCTTAGGGATGTCCACATCTTGAATCCTCAACTGATTGTAACCGGATCTCAAGTCAATCTTAGTAAACACTGCCACTCCCTGAAGCTGGTCGAACAAATCACCAATACGAGGCATAAGATACTTATTATTCAATGTCACTTTATTTAGCTGCCTGTAGTCAATACATATACACATAGAACCATTTTTTTTCTTCACGAATAAGACAGGAGCAACCCAAGGCGATACACTCAGCCTAATGAACCTTTCCCTAAAAGATCCTGAAGCTGAGAATTCAGCTCCTTAAGCTCTGCAGGAGCAATACGGTAAGGTGCCATAGAAATAGGTCGGGTGCCCTACCCAGATCAAAATCAATAGAAAACCAAATATCACGCTCAGGAGGAAGGCCGGGTAGATCGGTAGAGAAGACAACAGGAAAGTCAAGGACTATAGGAACAAAATCAAGCAAAGGACTCTCCGTTCTAACATCACAAATATAAGTAAGATAAGACTCGCAACCTCTCGATAGCAGTCTTCTAACCTGAACATAAGAAATAATTGCTATCGACGAGCGATTAAAAGAACCCTGCCACAAAACCGGGGGAATGTCAGGCATGGCCAAGGTAACAGTCTTGGAAAAACAATCCAAAACTGCATGATAAGATGATAACCATTCCATGCCTAGTATCACATCAAAATCCACCATATCTAACACAATAAGATCAACCTGAGTATCAAACTCTCAGACGGTCACAACACATGATCTATAAACCCAATCCACTACTGAAGAATCACCCACGGGAATAGATACATGCAATGGCATAGATAAAATCTCCCAAGACAACTCTAACCATGGTGCACAATAAGCAGACACATAAGTATAAGTGGATCTCAAATCAAATTAAGTCATAGCTGGCTGACGACATACTAAAATCATACCTGTAATAACAGCATCCGAAGACGCTGCCTCTAGTCTACCAGGTATAGCATACAAATGACCTCATCCACCCCATGAATTAGGTACCTAACCAACCACCTATTCTACCTGACTGAGAACCTCCTCGAGAACCCTAGGGACCACCCTTGCTACCTTAAGCACCACCTCTAGCTGGAGGCAGCATTGATTTGATCGGGTGAACACTCCACACTGCAGGCACAACCATCCCGCACTGGGGACACTATCTGGAGTAATGACCAATAACCCCACAATCATAGCAAGCCCCGGGCATTCTGTCCTACCCAAAAGATTCGGCTGGTTTGAAATAGCCACTTTGACTAGAAGACCCAGAATGTGCACCCCTCGAAGGCTGGACCCTGCTCAGGCTATGGTAATCATTGTAGCTGGGGTGCCCCCATCAAAATCCTAAAGTGCTACTTGGACAGGTCTACTAGGCTGACCCTGGTGCAGAAAAGACTGACCGGAGGGTACCTAACCTGTGAACCTCTACCTCTGAACCATGAGCCACTCTGACTCCCACTGAAACTACCCTGCTGACACGGTCTCTTGTCACTGCCCCGTTGGCCCTCGCGATACATCTCCTCTATAGTCTGGGCATAATCAGAAAAATCAATAAAAGACCTGCCAGCAGAAACCAAACTCTGAATAGTCCTACGTAGAGGAAGTCTCAGTCCCCTAACAAAACATGAAACCCGCTCATACTCGGTAGGTAAGATCATAGTAACATGTCTGGCCAACTTATGGAATCTCACCTCATACTCAACAACCGACATAGACCCCTGCTTCAAACCGGTGATCTGATCTCTCAGGCACTCTCGAAGATTGTGAGGCATATAGTTCTCCAAGAAATCCTTGGAGAACTGAATCCATGTCAAAGGGGGAGATCCGGTTGTTCTGAAATCAACATAACCTCTCCACCAATGTCTAGCAGCCAAGGCCAACTAAAAAGCAGTATAGTCAACCCCAGGTGCCTCAACTAGGCCCAAATTAAGGAGTCTATCCTCACAACCAGTCAGGAACTCAAATGCATCCTCACCCGGAGCCCCTACAAATCTATATAGAGTCAATATTAGAAATCTGCCCAGCATCATATGCTCCTATACAGACATAGCTGGCTGGGAGGCTGCCGATCGAACAACTATCGGTGCTGGAGGAATCTCAACTCTGGGAGCCGAAGCTACAGGCTGCGCCCCTGCATCTATACCACTCTGATCCACAGACAGTGGACCATCAGTTAGTACACCACCAAATAATCCTAATAATTAGACCAAGGCATCTATGAGAAATAAAGAAGAAATATACCCAGGTAGAGCCTGGGTAGCCCCCTGGCCCACCAATGGCTGGGGTGGTGGAACCTCTGGAGCTACCTCTACCCCGGGAGCAATAACTGGATCTGGTGAATGCTCCCTATCCTTACCCCTAGCTGGGGCTACAACTCTAGCCTGGCCTCAACCTCTAGGTCGGCCATGACCTTTAACGGGTGTCCTAGCTGCAGGCTCAGGGTCTTCATCGCTGATTGTCGTAGCTCGTGTCCTAGCCATCTGCTAAAGAGTGAAACAATGAGAACATTTAGAAACCAACATAGAATCAATCCACGAGAATGAATAAAGAAAGTGAGATTTACCTAAGAATGTCCTATAGCCTCCCAAAGATAAGATAGGGACGTCATCGTTCTGATTCGCGGGACTCTACTAAACACTTGCTCTTATATCAACAGTACCAGTTAACCTAGGCGCTCTTATACCAATTTATCACAACCCAATTTCTGAGTCATGATGGCACCTACTCAACCCACCAGTAGGTAAATCAAATCGTAGCCCGGAACGGCAAGTAATGGGCTAATTGGAGAAAGGTAACATAAATACCAGAAGTCAAGCATATAATAAGATTGTAAGCAAAAGAAAATAAGGCAATAGTAAAGAATGTCAAGGGAGAGAGAGAGAAAGAGAATAAAATAGTATCGCAAGACCTAATAAGGCCGGTACAAGAGACACTAAATACCAAAGAGAGTACCGAACAATATCAATATATAGAAAGTCTCGGCAGCTAAAGACTGCCCAAAAGTAAAGGAGGGAGAGAGAATCAACTCCAGCGCTGAAAGTTTACCCTATCTCTGAGTCCTGAGAGCAAGCTGGATAGAACATCAGCGGCGGCAGCTAGTACTCAGATCTGCATCAGAAAATATACAGAAGTGCAGTATGAGTACCAAATCAACGGGTACTCAGTAGACATCATCGACCGACTGAGCTAAATCATAATAAAAGCATAATAAAATGCGAGGATGTAAACTAAAGTCGGGGATAAAGGGGAAAACCTGAATAACGGTCCAATTGTCAGATAATAAATGACAATGTAAATAATATTTAAAGTAAGACAACTAACTATAGCCTAACTGGACCCCCATAAGCCCAGTAGGCACATACAAGAGAAAATCAACCCAAACGAGCCCCCATAAGCCCGATGGATGCAATTATGAGAAGAACCAATGACAAAAATAAATATAAAATAATCGACCACCAAAGCCATATTTGAAAACCCCGTATTACCAGGAAATACCATACTCAAACCGAATCCCCAATATCATAAGTGAACCATAAAGTGCTGGACTTGAACTGGGTTCTTAACATCATCACCATATCATAGATGTCATACTCGAACCTGTAATATAGTATCATAAGTGACTAGTAAATATCAAACTTGAATCAGTCTTTAAAGTAAATATACGATATCAAGTCTAACCATGAACTAGAAGGATGTCCAAATCAACCTAAGGCTTAAGAATATAAGTAAGTTTTATAAAAGGAGTCCTACTAGGTCTACAAGGAGCTAATTTGGATATTTGACCTAATAGAGACTAACCCCGAAAGTCCATACAAAGATAATTTCTCCCCAACTAGACTAAATCTTCAAGGTTCATTTACAAGGTACTAATTATGTCTAAATAAGCCCTAAGCCAACAATTTAATTCGAGGAGACGATTAAAGGGTCAATTACTACCTAAAAATGGCTCTCTAATCGGCTAATTATTCCAAATTCCACTAAACATGTGATCAAGCCATAAATTTCAATCCAAATCTAGCATAATACTATACTAATATCATAATAAAGCTCAATCTATAAGGAAGGTAAGCCTAGCCTACCTAGACGCTGACGAATGCCTGAGAAAGTCCATTAAATCAGAGCTTTTCCCTTCTGAGAAACCTCCGCATGATGCAACAAAATGAAAATAATGATCTACACATTAATATGAGAATAACAATACCCATATTGCATATAAATGCCCCAGATCCAAAATTGAGCTAAAAATCCTATGTAGGGCCAGCTTACGGATTCATAACTTTGAAACCTTCAAAACGTCCCTCTAGGATCAAGGATCATTTACCCTTTCAAATGAGTGAAATCCAAGCACTAACACACCCTCAAATCAGTTCGAAAAGAATCTAGGCATTTAAGTTTAAATCGAAGAAATAAATCAAGAATTTAATGGAGACTTACAGAAATATCAAAGAGAAAATGACCACAATAACGTCTCCAACTCACCATGAACACCCAATGATCAATTACCACTCTACACACTCTTCCTAGGGTTTGTATTGTCTTGGACTAGGAAAGAAATGAATTAAAAACGGGTAGGAGAGCATTTATGAAACCAGAGATGACCGCTTTAGTGACCATTTGACAGTTTGAGCGGTCGTCACTAAAGCGACAAACCGTCGCTTAAGTGGTCAAGTCCCAAAAGTCGGCCTCCACTAAAGCGGTCGAGGGTCGCTTAAGCGCCCTCCGCTAAAGCGTCGAGTCTTCTACTTAAGCGGCTCGGCAGGGCCTTGGGCTGGTCGTTAAATCGATTCCCAGGCCACTAAAGCTGAGTTCAGCCACTAAAGTGCAGTTTTTTTTTTTGTATTTTGTTTATCTTTTTTCGTTCTTGTTTCTTTTTTTCTTTTTTGTTATTTTTTCTCCTTCTTTTTTTTCTTTTTTTTTTTTGTATTTTTTTCTCTCATTTTTTTTGTTGTATTTTATGTTTATATGTTTTTTATATTTTTTATTTATTTGTATCGTACTATATATTTCAAATAAATTTATTATTCGTATTTGAATAGTTTAGCCGTGAATATGTACAATTTATCATTTGAATTTATATACAAACAAGTATATGGAATAATTGTATTTGCTTGAGTCAAAAATATACAAATATGCATGTGTCATTCAACGCAAAAGTATCGCTAATATTTGTATGTCAAATTTATCAATTGTATTTGTATATAAATAATTATCATTTGTATATGCATGATTCAAGTTATATAAACATGTATCATTTGATACAAATGTGACATTTGTATTTGTATAATTTAACATTTGTATTTGTGTAATTTATCATTTGTATTTGTATTGTTCAATTTGTATCAATAAAATACAATTCGTTTCATTGAATATAAACACAAGTGCTCGTAGAAAGAAAAATAACAATTCTTTTTCAATTGTTTAAAAAACAAATGATGTTGTCAACTACAAATTCAAATACAAACAAATAAAACAAATGAAATTACAAATACAAATACAATATGCGGTCAACTTACAAATACAAATACAAAATAGTTCTTTAAAAATACAAGTGCATCGACAAAAATAGAATACAAATACAAACAAAATGAAACCACAAAATACGAATAGAATATGCTGTCAATTATAAAATATAAATACAAAATAGTTCATTAAAATACAAGTGTAAATTGTATAAAATATAAATGATGGTGCGAACTATAAAATACAGATACAAATGCGAATTATAAAATAGAAATAAAAATACAAACTATAAAATACAAATACAAATACAAGCTCGAACTATAAAATATAAATATAAATACAATTGTATCGATGAATATAAAAATATAAATGATGGTGCGAATATAAATACAATAAGCGATTGTGATATTTTTTTTATCATCCATGGCTTGTGCTCAACGTAGCCATATTTTTCGAAAATACAAAAAAATATAAAATAAAAAAATGAGAAAGAAAAAAATACAAAAAAGAAAACCAAAAAGAAAAAAACCAAAAGAAAAAAAAGAAAGAGAAATAGAAGCTAGAGATAGAAGAGAGAAAAAAAACAAGGAAAAAATACAAAAAGAAAAAAAATACAAAAAAAATGAAAAAGAAAAAAACCAAAAAAGAAAAAAAAAAGAAGAAAGAGGAATATAAGTTAGAGACAGAAGAGAGAGAAAACAACGAAAAGAAAGAATTGAAAAAGAAAAAAGAAATGATGGTGAATACAAATACAATTAGCGGTTATGATGTTTCCGTCATCATCTATGGCTTGTACTCGACGTAGCCATATTTTCCGAAAATACAAAAAGATATAAAATATAAAATACAACCAAAAAAAAGAAAGAAAATGAGAAAGGAATAAAAGAAAAAAGAAAAAAAAGGTAACTACACAGGAAAAAAATTAAAAAAATAAAAAAGAAAGAGAAGTAGAGGCTAGAGATAGAAGAGAGAGAGAAAAAAAAAAGGAACGATAAAAGAAAAAAAAAAGAATGAAATGGAGGCTGGAGATAGAAGAGAGAAAAAAAAAAGAAACTTAAAAGAAAAGAAAAGAAGAAAAAAGAGAACCAGAGGCTATCAATTGCAATTCCGAAAGTTAGGCTAGGGAGAACGAGAGGCTATGAATTGCAATTCTGAAAGTTAGGCTAGGGGCACTCCCATTTTGCTGAAACAAAAGCTATTTTCTGTAAGTGCCCCATTTTAGTAAATTGGACAAGTAAAGATGGACGGAGGAGAAAGTAGTAGATTTAGACAACTACAGACTTCACGTACGACTGATTTGTGATTACTACTCAAAAATAAACTAAAGAATAATCAGAGCGGAAAGAGATTAGGGATACAAACAAGTCAATGTACAACATTAATTGCAATTTAAATTATACAGTAAGTTGCTTGTAATATTTTGACAATGTTATGAGGTTGGGTTGATTTGGTTTTTCTTTAAAAGAAAATCAAACCAATCATGTCGATTTTTTAAGTCTATAAACCAAATTAAACCAACATACAATCGATTTTCTCGATTTCGATTTTAGTCGGTTTTCTCGGGTTTTTTTACAATTACAATGTGATTGAAGAAAAAATCAAATGTTTTCACTAAAAAGATCAAAAACATTGGGCATAGTCAATATTGGGTATCAATATACATCCTTCATTCAAGTAATTCCAACAAAAACATAGAGTTAATCAAAACAAGTCATGAATTCTAGTAAAAAAATGTTAGAAGTAATCTTCAAGCACCATGATACAACACGATACAACTGCCATATTTTCTTCACCCAAACTAATCTATACTCAAAGGGGCACCCAAACATTTTGAAAGGAATTTTTTTTTATTAGCACTCAAACGAGTAGTTAGATATTGAATCACTTGTTAACTTGTTCAATAGCAACAAGAATAAAGTTATTTCCAAAGCAGAAAACTAAGAGCAGAAACAAAAAACTGAGACAACCACAAGTATATATGACTTCAATTGATATGAATTGGATGAAATCACCATGATGCTGGAATTAATTTTATAAAATATAAGCAGCTTGAGGAATTTGGCAACATGTAAGTATGATCATCAATTCTTCTAGTCACAGCTCATGAATATGCTCAGGTGATTGTCATGTAAAAGTAATAAACATAAGTGCAACAACCCAAAAATCTAAGCCAAGATTAGAACCATGCTTCAAGTACATGTAGAATAAAACTTCATGTTTAATAGTATGAGAAGTGATTTAGACATGTATTAAGGCCACAAGTAACTCCTAGCTCATAGCCAAGTCAAAACCTCCCTTACCGATTGATTTCTTGTGAAGAATCTTGTTGTAGTCAACTTCAAACTAGCATAACTCCTAGATTATGAAGTATTTTTTTTATCTAAAACCAACCAAATGATAGATATTTGAATTATCCTTCCAACACATCCAGTTTCTCCTTAATCCGATATCGAAGTAAGAAATTATGGTTATTATACTGAAGTACTATCAAAGTTATCAGTGACAACAACTCAGACTCGACAAGTCGTCAGGTGACCCGATGAGTAGTCAGGTGACTCGTGGTCAAGGCAGTGGGAAGCCAAAATTGTGCCCTAGGTAACGACTCAGGACACGACTGGTAGCCAGACCCTACGAGTCACGTGAGCCATCGAAACTGATTTCAGAAATTTCGCAGACAATTTTAAAAGGGTTGTTTGGTCTTTTCCCACTCTTTTAACACCAAAACTACATTGTTTAAGCTACCCAAGAACTGAATAATAATCCTAAAACAACCCCAAGTCCCCCATTCCTCATAATTCATTCGACACTTAAAAAATTTAGAGAGAAGGGGCAATTTTTCTCCTTCAAGCAAGGACTAGGGTTCTCAAGCTTCAAGATTCAAATTCAAAGGTGTCATCAAGGTTTTCAACCTCAGGTATGTGGGATTTGATCTTTAGGTTTCCTTTCACCCATTGAGCCCCGAAGTTTTCCTAAAATTCTTCAGTTTAATTCCTTATTCAGAGCCTAGGGTTCATGAGTATTTTGAATTCTTTATATTTTAGTTCCTTGTTATAATAGAGCCATAGACCCATGTTACCCCATGGATTTCAGCATCATTACATGCTTATAATTATGAACCCTCAATGTAATGTATAATCCATGATTTTGGACTTGAGTTACTAAATTTCGTATTTCATTCCGCTTATCTGAATTGTCATAACAGTTGCACTCTTCTGAGATGATGGGTTATGAACACCCGATGACTTAGGATTTCATGCATATATTCAATCCTTCAGTTTTCATGAGGTGAATGCTTTCAGATAAAGTACTCATTTTCAGTCTTCAGAATATTAATATTATTGAGCATTCCAGTTATTAGTTGTTATTCAATTGGGAGCAGTACTTAGCACTGAGCGGACGTAGGGATGAAGGCTCACCCGTCAGTTAGGCTGAGACCTTTAGTTGAAGTCCCTAAGTCCCAGAACTACGGTGTCACCATAGGTTCTACAGGGTCACCAGTCAGATCAGGCTTGACACCTTAGTCCTTTGGACATCAATTTAGTGGATCCATGCCAGTCAGTGTTTGTACCCTTGGCAAGGTACTGAACACCCATCCAGCTGGGGTTACAGGTTGGACCCCGATTAGCTTAGTTTGGGGTATGTTGGTTAACGGTAGCTCCCACAGTCCTCAGTTTAGATTCAGATAGTTGAATGACCTTATATTCAGTTATTCAACATATCATACAACACATGTTTACTACTTGGTTTTGCATCAGTTTATCATGTTACATACATTGTGTTCAGCCTATATCAGTTATTTCCTATCTCACATACTCAGTACATTAAAAGTATTGATTGAATACTTTCCTTTATTAAAAGTACTGGTCGCATACTTTTCTTTGCGCTATATTATCTTATAATATTGGTTTCGATGTTCAGCATCTAGATCTCACATAGTACGATCTCCTGCTACATCAGCAACAGTACTTTAGTGAGTCCTCATCATTCGAGGGCTAGTTATCAGTACCTTTCAGTTATGTCTTTTCAGTTTTTAGACAGTTAGAGTTAACTGGGGGCTTGTCCCAGCAACTCGTCTTAGTAGAGGCTTTCAAAAATAAAGCTAGATGTTCAACTTTGTGGTATTAAACTCAGATATTACTGTTGGTTTTGAATTATTATTTATTTATTTTTTTGAGCTTCCGCATAATTTTTTATATCATTTGTTTCAGCATTCATAGTGCCATGCTAGGCCATGGATTAACTTGGGGTCACTTGTGGCTCTAAGCACCATGTTACGACTAGGGGGTAGTCTCGGATCGTGAAAAACTTAGTATCATAGCATTAGGTTTAAGGTATCCTAGGGTTTCTGAAAGCCGCATTAAGTAGAGTCTTTTTCATAGGTGTGAAACGCGTCACACCTATTAATGAGAGGCTATGAAACATTTTAGGAAAAGTTTCACTTTTTTCATGTTCATATCGTGTGATAGAGTGTGAACTATATTTAAAAACTTTCTTATAATTTGTGCTCTACATGTTTACAAAAAATTCCTCCCAAGAAAACTAATGAAAGAAGAAACGGGAATGAAAATGATAACAAAAACAAAAATCAGCAAGCATCACCAGCTCCAGCAGACCCTTTGAAAGAACAAGTGTCTCATGCTGAATTCAGGGCTTCTTTCACAGCGGTAGCCTAGTATATGACCAACCAGAATAACCAGGAGGTTGTGGCACCAGCCAACCCGGTAGTGAATATGGCAGCAGCCAGAGTCTGAGACTTTACTTGGATGAATCCTCTGATATTCTTTGGGTCTAAGTCTGAGGAGGATCCATAGGAGTTCCTGGATAGTATTCAAAAAGTTGCAAAGAGTGGCTCACACTTGGTACAAATAATGGAAAGATGATAGAGGTGCGAATGCGGGACCCATAGAGTAGGATGAGTTTGTTACTGCATTTCTGGACAAGTTCTTCCCACTTGAGCTAAGGGAGGCCAAGGTGCAAGAATTCATTAATCTGAAGCAGGGTAACATGAGTGTGAATGAGTATTCTCTTAGTTTTACTCAGTTGGCAAAGTATGCTATGGCCATGGTTGCTAACTCTAGGGCCCGCATGAGTAAGTTCGTGTCTGGTATTTCTAAGGATATGGTCAAAGAGTGTAGGACTGCTATGTTGGTTAAGGAGATGGACATCTCCAGGTTAATGGTTCATGCTCAACAGATTGAAGAAGAGAAAATAAAGGAGAAGGAAAATGAGAGTAAGAGGGACAAAATAGGTAGTTTTAATTTCTCTCAGCAGAGGTCAGATGGTGGTAATCTTTCTCAATTCTGCAAAAAATCTTCAGCTCTAGCCCCATCTTTTGCTAGTGCTCCAGTGTCTAAGTTCAGGCAATATAATCGGGATAGGGTACCAGGCTCTAATTCCCAAGACAGTGTTACTAGTGGTCGTACTAACCCATTTTACAAGAAGTATGGTAAGAACAACAAGGGTGAGTGTATGGTTGGTAGTGATGTTTGTTTTGGGTATGGCAATCCAGGCCACAAATTGAGGGAGTGTCCAGTGGCTTTGCAGAGAGAAAGGGATACTCTTCAGCGGAACCAGTCTAACTCTTCAATAGCTCCAGCAAGTCACCCGACACAGCAGGGTGCTTCATCCAGTGCAGCTAGCGGGTAGCGTCAAAATAGGTTTTATGCCCTTTAGACCTAACAGGATCATGAAGGTTCTCATTATGTAGTCACTGGTATGTTACAGGTCTTTAATATTTATTTCTGTGAATTTTTGGATCCCGGAGCCACACTTTCTTTCGTGACTCCTTATATAGTTTTAGGCTTTGGTGTCAGTCCTGAACTCCTTCCAAAACCTATCTTAGTCTTTGTTCTAGTTGGTGATTCGGTCATAGCTAAACGGGTATACAGAAATTGCCCAGTCACAGTTTCTTAAAAAGTCACCTTAGTTGATCTTGTGGAGTTAAACATGACAAATTTTGATGTTATTCTTGGTATGGATTGGCTCCACTCTTGTTATGCCTCATTTGATTGTAGAAATAGAATATTCCATTTTCAGTTTCAAAATGAGCCAGTCATAGAGTGGAAGGGTATTAACTCAGTGCCTATAGGTTGGTTTGTCTCTTACCTTAAGGCTAGAAAAAATAATTTCCAAAGGGTGCATATATAATCTTATTTGGGTTAAGGATTCAAAGTACGAGACCACAACTCTAGAGTCAGTTCCATTGGTTAAAGTGTTCCCAGAAGTGTTTCCCAAAGATCTGCCCGGAATTCCTACCAAACAGGAAATTGACTTCGGAATAGATCTCTTCTCAGATACCCAGTCGATCTCAATTCCACCCTATAGAATGGATATAATTGAGCTTAAAGAATTAAAGGAGAAGTTAAAGGATATCATAGACAATGGTTTCATCAGGCCCAACATCTCTTTGTGGGGTGCTTCAATTTTTTTTATGTGCAAGAAAGACGGTTCTCTTAGAATGTTCATCGACTACCGTCAGTTGAAAAAAGTCACAGTCAAGAATAAGTATCCTATTCCCAGGATTGATGACTTGTTCAACCAACTTCAGGGTGCCAATTATTTCTCTAATATAGACCTCAGATCCGATTCTCATCAGCTTAGAGTCAGAGGATGTGACATTCTCAAGACAACCTTCAGAACTCAGTATGGTCACTTTGAATTTATTGTTATGTCATTTGGACTAACGAATGCTCTTACAACTTTTATGGACTTGATAAACCAGGTGTTCAAGCAGTTCTTGGACATGTTCATCATTATTTTTATTGATGACATCCTCATTTATTCTCAGAGTGAGAATAAGCATACAGATCATTTGAGGATTGTCTTGTAGACTCTCAAAGATTGCCAGTTATTCATGAAGTTCAGTAAATGTGAATTTTGGTTGAAATTAGTAGCATTCCTTGGTTATATCATTTTCGGTGAAGGCATTTGAGTTGATCCTCAAAAGACTGAAACAGTGAGGAATTGGCCTAGACCCATCTCTCCATCAGATATCAGGAGTTTCTTAAGTTTAGCCAGTTACTACAGATGGTTTGTTGAAGAATTTTCATCTATTGCTTCTCCCATGTCCAGATTGACTCAGAAAAAAGTCAAATTTAGTGGTCTGATTCTTGCGTGAAGAGTTTTCAGGAGTTGAGGACTCGACTCACCTCTGCTCTAGTTTGACTCTACCAGAGGGTTCAGATGGGTTTGTGGTTTATTGTGATGCTTCCATAGTTGGCCTTGGTTGTGTGTTGATGCAGCATGACAAGGTTTTAGCATATGCCTCTAGATAGCTCAAGCCTCAAAAGAAGAATTACCCGACTCATGATCATTAGTTGGCAGCAGTTGTTTTTGCCTTAATAATTTGGAGGAATTATCTTTACAGGGTTCATGTTGATGTGTTCACTAACCACAAAAGCCTTTAGTATGTGTTTAGCTAGAAAGATCTAAATCTTTGTTAGAGAAGGTGGCTAGAGTAGTTGAAGGATTATGATATGAGTGTCTTTTACCATCTGGGTAAAGCCAATGTTATGGCTGACGCTCTTAGTAGATTGTCTATGGGAAGTGTTGCTCATATTGAGGATGAGAAGAAAGAGTTAGTTTGCGAGGTTCACCAGCTTGCTAGATTAGGAGTTCGGTTGGTTAATTCAATCGAAGGTAATATTGTGGTTCAGAATATTAGTTGATAGCTGAAGTAAAGGAAAGCAAGATAGTGATCATATTTTTCTTAAGTTGAAAGAAGAGGTCTAGAGTCAGAAGGTTAAGGTTTTTTTCCAAGAAGGAGATGGTGTTCTTAGTGGTCAGGACAGACTATGTGTTCCAGATGTGGATGACTTAAGACAATAGATGCTGATAGAAGCTCACAGTTCTCAGTATTCTATTCTCCCAGGAGCCACCAAAATGTACCGTGATCTACAGGAATTCTATTAGTGGAATGGCATGAAGAAGGATATCAAAAAATTTGTAGTTAAGTGTCCGAATTGCTAGTAGATTAAGGTTAAGAACCAAAGACCTGGTGGCATGCTTCAAGATATCAGTATTCATACTTGGAAGTGGGAAGTGGTGAATATAGATTTTAGTACAGTGTTGCCTCGTACTCGCCGACAACATGATTCTATTTAGGTTATTGTAGACTGAATAACTAAGTCAGCCAATTTTCTGCCAGCTAACATTTCAGATTCACTCGAGGATTATGCTAGACTCTATCTTAGGGAGATGGTGAAGTTGCATAGAGTCTTTTTCTCTATTATTTCAGATAGTTGTACTCAGTTTACCTCTCAATTCTAGAAGACTTTTCACCCGCAGAAAGATGGTCAGGCAGAGCGGACTATTTTGACTTTTGAGGATATGTTGAGGGCGTGTGTAATTGATTTCAAGGATAGTTGGGATGATCATTTGCCTTTGATTGGGTTTGCTTACAATAACAGTTATCATTTAAGTATTCAAATGTCCCCTTTCAAAGCACTTTATGGTAGAAGGTGTAGGTCTCCTATTAGCTGGTTTGAGGTTGGTGAAGCTACTTTGATAGGGACTGATTTAGTTTATGAGGTGATGGAGAAAGTTTAGTTGATTAGAGAAAGACTAAAAATAGCTCAGAGTCGTCAGAAATCCTACACATATGTGAGGAGGAGGGAACTTGAGTTCACTATTAGTGATCTTGTCTACTTGAAAGTTTCACCCATGAAGGGGGTGAAGAGATTTGGTAAGAAAGGGAAACTGAGTCCTCGCTATGTTGGTCCTTATAAGATTGTAAGTCGTCTTGGCAACATAGCATATGAGTTATACTTGCCCGCAGACTTAGCATCAGTGCTTCTGATTTTCTATGTGTCTTTGTTAAAGAAATGTATTGGTGATCCTGCATCGGTTGTTTCTTTAGACAATGTGGGTGTGAAAGATAGGCTTTCTTATGAGGAGGTCCTAGTTGAGATCCTTGACCGTCAGGTTTGTAAGTTGAGGAATAAGGAGGTCGCCTTAGTAAAGGTTCTTTGGCAAAATCATCTTGTTGAGGGAGCTACTTCGGAAGCCAAGGAAGATATGATGAACAAGTACCCCCATCTCTTCCCTTCAAACTGAGTTCCAGCTTGAGGTAATAGTTTCCCCTCAATTAATTCTTTCTGTTTCATGTCACTCAGTTATTCTAATGTCATAGCATGCATTTATGAGTCCAGTTCAGTTCATGTTTCAGTTAAAAGATCATTTATCATGCCAATATTCAGCCCTTAGAAATTCAGTGTTGGGATTGCATCTCTTTCCCCAACATTTTAGCTTAGTTAGTTTTCATTCGGGGACAAATGACCCCAAGGAGGAGCTATTGTAACACCCCAAAAATCCAAGCCAAGATTAGCACCATGCTTTAAGTACATGTAGAATCAAACTTCATGTTTTAATAGCATGAGAAGTGATTTAGACATGTATTAAGGCCACAAGTAACTCCTAGCTCATAGCCAATATTTCTTGTGAAGAATCTTTCTATAGTAAACTTCAAATGAGAATAACTCTTATATTCTGAAGTATTTTTGATCCCAAATCCCACCAAATGATAGATATTTGAATTATCCTTCCAACGCATCCAGTTTTGCCTTAATCCGATATTGGAGTAAAAAGTTACGGTAATTTTACTGAAGCACTGTCAAAGTTGTCAGTGATGACGACTCAGACATAATGAGTCGTCAGAAGACATGATGAGTCGTCAGGAGACCTGATGAGTTATTAGAAGACCCAACGAGTCATCAGGTAACCTGACAAATTATCAGGTGACTCGTGGTCAAGGCAGTGGGAAGCCAAAATCGTGCCCTAGGCGATGACTCAGGCCACAACTGGTAGCCAGACCACGAGTCACATGAGCCGTCAGAACTGATTTCAGCAATTTGACAGATGATTTTAAAAGATTGTTTGGTCTTTTTCCACTCTTTTAACACCAAAACTACATCGTTTAAGTTACCCAAGGGCTAAATAATAATCCTAAAACATCATCAAGTCCCTCATTCCTCATAATTCATTCAATATTTACAAAATTTAGAGAGAAGGGGCTATGTTTCTCCTTCAAGCAAGGACTATGGTTCTCAAACTTCTGACTCTGAATTCAAAGGTGTCATTAACGTTTTCAACATCAGTTATGTGGGATTTCATCTTTAGGTTTCCTTTCACCCATTGAGCCCCGAAGTTAACCTAAAATTCTTCAGTTTGATTCCTTCTTCAGAGTCTAGGGTTTATGAGGATTATGAATTCCTTTATATTTTAGTTCCTTGTTATAACTAAGCCATGGACCTATGTTACCCCATGAATTTCAGTATCATCACATACTTATAATTTTGAACCCTCAGTGTAATGTATAATCCATGATTTTGGACTTGAGTTACTGAATTTCATATTTTATTCCATTTATATTAATTGTCATAATAGTTGCATTCTTATGAGATGGCGGGTTATGACCACCTGATGACCTATGATTTCATGCATATATTCAATCCTTCATTTTACATGAGGTGAATGCTTTCAGATAAAGTACTTATGTTCAGTCTTCAGAATATTAATATTATTGAGCATTCCAGTTATTATTTGTTATCCAGTTGGAAGTAGTACTTAGCACCAAGCGGACGCAGGGATGAAGGCTCACCCGTTAGTTAGGCTGAGACCTTTAGTAAAAGTCCATAAGTCCCAGAACTATGGCACCAATGTAGGTTCTAAAGGTCCACCCTTCAGACTAGGCTTGACACCTTAGTCCTTTGGACATTAGTTTAGTGGATCCACGTCAGTCAGTGTTCGTACCCTTGGCAAGATACTGAACACATATCCAGCTGGGGTTGTAGGTTGGATTTCGATTAGCTCAGATTGGGGTATGTTAGTTAACAGTATCTCCCACAGTCCTCAGTTTAGATTCAGATAGTTGCATGACTTTGTATTCAGTTATTCAACATATCATACAACATATGCTTACTACTTGGTCTTGCATTAGTTTATCATATTACATGTATTATGTTCAGCCTATATCAGTTATTTTCTATCTCACGTACTCAGTACATTCAAAGTACTGCTCGCATACTTTCCTTTGCGCTATACTATATTATAATATAGGTTCTGACGTTCAACATCTAGATCTCCCATAGTACGATCTCCTACTACATCAACAATGGCCTTTTGGTCAGTCCTCATCATTCGAGGGCTAGTTATCAGTACCTTTTATTTATGTCTTTTTAGTTTTCAGATAGTTAGAGTTAGCTGGGGGCTTGTCCCAGCAACTCATCTTAGTAGAGGTTTTCATACATGCAGCTTGATGTTTAGCTTTGTGGTTTTAAACTCAGATATTGCTGTTGGTTTTGGATTATTATTTCTTCCTTTATTTTAGCTTCTGCATAACTTTTTTATATCAGTTATTTTAGTATTCATAGTGTCTTACTAGGCCATGGGTTAACTTGGGGTCACTTGTGGCTCTAAGTACCGTGTTACGATTAGGAGGTAGTCTTGGGTCGTGAAGCCTGCATACTGACAACAAAATGTATGTAAATATTTACCCCCTCATAATAGAACTACTTGATGCAAATATTACTTTGACATACACGATCATGAAAACTCCAAAAGTTATTACAATGAGAAAATGTGTGTATATATATAGATTACAAACAAAAATCTTCACTGATGTATGTATTAAAACTATCATTTTGAAGAAAACAAGCATTGCCCCCATCCCAAAGTGTCCCTGTCCATCATCCCTATTGTTATTGTTGCTTGCGAGGCAAATTAATTTAATTCCACAAAGTAGTGATTGCACTCATATAAACCACCCTATTTCACTGCCTAAGAATAAAAAACTAAGAGATTAGAATATGCAATCTCAGGCTCCTACTGGTTGTAACTCAGGGTAGATTACATTATATTGTATACTATATTCTCTAAATAAATCAGAGACAGTTGAGCTCTGTTTAATAAGAATTGACTGAAATCATCATGATACTGCGATTAATTTATTGAATATCAGCTTGAGGACTTTAGCAACAAACCATGTGAAGGTATGTTGGTGGCTTTTCAAGATTTACATTGAAAAAAAAAGGAAAGATAAAAAGAAAATGTAAAATTAAGAATTAGATTTGCAAATTACCTTTTTGAACTTGCTCAATTTTCTGAACTTCTTCCAAATAATCTTGAACCTTCCATTCTTTAGAAGGTGATCGTATCCATTGTTGAGTGCAACTAAGAGCTTCTACCTTCTTTGGTGATAAATAACTCCGATAAGAATCAAGAATACGATCCCTGGTACTGAAAGCTGATTCAGAGGCAATGGTGGATACAGGAATAGAAAGAACATCCCTTGCTATTTTTGAAATAATTGAATTTCTACCCGATGAAGCTTTCCACCAAGCTAAGATATTAAAATCCTTTGGCTTCTCTACATTATCCATCAGATACTGATTAACCTCAATTTTTTTCTATGTTTTCCTCTTCTTCTAAATGTTTCTCCCATTGAGATTACAATATAGCATCTTCACCCATCATGTTAATGTCACCTCCAATATTATCAGTAGAAGTTCCAGTAGGAGAATCATTAGAGTGAGTATACAAGCATTTCAAGATGCCTTCTACCTGATTTGCCTTTAATTTTCCCAGCAAAGCACCATATGATTTGCTAAGAATAAAGTTCATATATCTCATCTTATGCCTGGGATCTAACACAATAGTGACAAATAATAACATGTTCAAATTCTCTGGTTTCTCAGAATTCTCACAATATTTATCAAACGTATGTTTCACCCTTTTTAATGATTTTTGTTTGTTATTGTATCGGTTCTGAGCTGGGGGTCTATCGAAAACAGTCTCTCTACTTCACCTGAGGTAGTGGTATGGACTGCGTACACTTTACCCCCCTCCCCCCCCGACCCCACCTGGTGGGAATACACTGGGTATGATGATGATGATGATGATGATGTTTCACCCTTTCAGCCATGTCAATCAAAATAAGATCTTCACTATAAGAATACTTAATAATAGAACTTTGGACATTAAAAGATTCATGAAAGAATAAGTTTGAAGTAACATAAAATCTCCCTGAAAATTTTAAAGTAGACTGATAGAAAATGTTATGAAACTTTATGAAAGCTTTCACATTCTGTGAATCAACTGTAGTTGGATGCCCTTTCAATCCACTTTAAAGATAATACTTTCGGTAGTTATGATCATCCACATACATTCCTGCAAAGGCCTTTTCAAAATTCACGGCAGTATCTAACATTGTATATGTAGAATTCCACCTAGTTTTAACATCAAGACTTAGAAGACCATGAGTGTCTATCTTTACCTTCTCAACATATGACTTGAAAGAGGCAAACCTAGAAGCAAAAGACTTCACATATTTCACTGCATTCCTTATACAAGAAATGGGCTCAATTAATTCATCTAAACCTTCTTTTACAATGATATTCAAAATATGAGCATTACATCTAACATGTAAAAACTCATTTCCCAAGATTACCCCTTCCCAATAATCAATATGTGCCTTCAAATGCTTAATGACAGTATCATTGACAATTGCATTATCCAGAGTCACTGTAAATAAGTTTCCAATTCCCCAATCTAACAATCATGCCCCAATACCTTTAGCTATAGTCTCACCCTTGTGATCCGGTGTTTGGAAAAAATTAAGAATCTTCTTCTGTAAGTTTCATTCATCATCAATCCAATGCGCAGTGACAATCATATAATTCAAATTTTTAAGCGAAGTCAATGTATCACTTGAAATACATATATGTTGGTTCATGACTAGTTTCTTAAGATTTTCTTTGTCTTCTTGATAAATCTTCAAACAGTGTCTAGCCATAATTACACGTGAAAGTAAATCAAATTTAGGCAAAGCTTTGGCCATCAATATTTTAAAACCTTCCTGTAAAGACCTATTTTATGAAAACTTACATTTTTCATATTTTTACCATTTTTTTCTTTTTCGTAGTTTCTACATGTTGGTTTTTTTTTTTGGGGGGTGGGGGGTGGGTGGGTGGGATGGTTGGCATAGTTCTCGATGCGACCAGGAGTGATTTGAGAGTGTTTGAGGTCATTTTGAGGCTTTATAAGCCAACGGTTGGCTTCAGTGAACATTTCATGTTTTGAGTCTCGGATGATGATTTATACTATGCCAGCAGATCCGAAATGTCGAATTTAGGTTAGTAGCGAGGTTGGTTTAGGTTCGAAACCTTTATATTGTATTTCGACCCTTCATTTGGAAAATAGTGAAAAAGGGGTCCCGGGGGTTAATTTATTGAAAACAATCTCTTCTTAAATATACGATGTCACCATTGAGTCCGGAACTTTGAAATTAGCCTAGTAGAATATATAGTTTATTTCTGTAGAGTCCCGAATGAATCTCGAGGGTTCGTTCGGAGAATTCAAAACCATGCAAATTTAGCTGGTTTGCTGATATCTAGTGCAGGACATTTCCTTCTTCGTGAATGCGGGCCTCCATTGGGGAACACAGGAAAGGATAATTTCCTTCATCACAATTATGAGGAGGGATCCGCGATCGCGAAGACCAACTAGGGTCGGATTCATTCTTCTCAGCAAATGTGACAAGGTTGTCGTGAACGCGAAGTCTTAGCCATGAATGCCAAGGAAAATTTTATTGGACGGTCAGTGTTGACCCTCGCGAACACAAAGGGTTGACCGAGTTCACGAGGCACTATTTACTAAACAGTATAAAAGCATCATTTTTGCGATTTTACTCCATTTTTGGACCTCCAAGCTTCGGGAAGGCAATTTTTGAGGATTTCATCATCGGGTTTCATGTGGATAACTTCTAAACTCCTAATCCCACTATTTTCTATTGATTATATCTTCAAAAACACATTTTAATCATTATTTTAAAATGAAATTTTGGGATTTTTACCGGTAAAACTTGCAAATGGTTTTTCTTCGATTTGAACCTCGTTTTTAACTCATTTTCTCTTGGGTTTTCTTCTATAAACACCTAAAAATTTGGGGAATTTGTTTCTAAAGAAAAATTTTAATTTTACCCCTCTTATTTTCAAACTTATTTTTCAAGTCAGTTTTGCATTTAAATATGGGCAATATGGGTATCGATAACTTTCTTTTAATGTGTAGATGCTATATTTGTGTGTTTAGTTGATTCCGAGGATGTTTGAAAGGGGAAAGCTCTGTCTTGAAGGAATTTAGGCTCGGATTTTGTCATTTCAAGGTAGGTTGTGGCTTAACTTCTTTCAGATTAAGTTGGGTAGTCAATAAATAAGTAAAGCATATTATGGGTTGAGGAGGAAAACTATGGATTTTATAGTTTGATATTATTATTACTGTTGTGTGTCTGAGTGGGGGCTTATATTTGGTGGTTGTTGACTTGTGATATCTCATATTGCGTGTTGCCCGAGTGGGAGCCTTATTTGACATTATTGGCCTTATTTGGGCATTTATATGCCTTATTCTAGATATGATGTCCGTGCAGGGGCTTAAATTATTATTATAGGCCTTATTGAGCATTGATTACCTTATCATGATAGAAAAATCCAATTTAGGGGTTAATATGATATTAATGATGTCTTACATGCACATTCATTTTGATGGTGCCTAATTAGAGTTGATAATCATGAATTGTGGACTTATTGAGTTGATTCTGGGAACACTTATATACATGTGTAGAATTGATCGGATATCTTCATACTGATTTGATTGTGAGCATTACATTCTCATTCCATATATACATTCATGAGATGCTGGTACCATTGAGGAATATTGTTTTTGAAAAAAATAAGACATTTTTATAAAAGCCCTTTTCTGTGAACACGAGCCAAAGAGGTGGGTTAAGATTGAGATATAAGTTATAGTATATAAGTTGCGAAACCCCCATGGTTCCTATTGCGGAGCTGCGAGCTCGGTAGGTATATACAGAAAATCATACAATGACTTTCATTGTTTCACCCCATCATCATCATTTCATTGCATTGCATATGCGTCTTTTGTGATTCCTTTCATTTTCCTTGACTTGTGTTTGGCTTTCGTTTGCTTTTCGTGTATATCTATGTTGTTTAAATTGTGTATTATATTAGAACTATTAGTGGAGATGGGGTGAGCTACAGTTTGAGAACTTTTCTATTTGCAGGTGACGTGCTCATAGTTTTTTTTTACTTATATTATTGTCTACTTTGCTCAGTCGGTCTATGATTCCTACTGAGTATATGTGGGCCATACTTACCCCTATTGTGCTCTTCCAATGCAGATCCTAGAACGAGCACCTCTCGTGGAGGTTGATTTCATGTGGAGATTCCAGACTTTAAGGTACTGATTTGCTCCAAAGTTCGGGGCTGCTTTGAACCTCATCTATCCTTGTTTGTCTTTATTTTGGTTTTCAGAGACATCTATGTATTTTCAGAGACATCTATGTATTTTTCAGTTTCTGGATATTGTATTAGATACTCTTACATTACGATACCAGGTTTTGGGTGATTTATAGTATTCGTTCAGATTTCTGCTATTTTCTACTTTTATGGGTCTGACTTTATTCTAGAAGTCTCGCATTGGGTTATATTATTGTTGTTTTTGGTTTTTCTTTATCAGTTTAGGTGATTGGCTTACTTATCAAGGCTGAACCACGATAAGTTTCATCATAACCCATTTTTGGATTGTGACAAGTTGGTATCAGAGCATCAGATTCACCGATCTCATAAGTGTAAGTGTAGGATGTCTAGTAGAGTCTCGCGAATCAGTACGTAGATGTCTATATCGATCATCGAGAGGCTATAAGATATTTTTAGGAAAAACTTCTCTAATTTGATTCTTTATGATGCGGTTTGTTCATACCCAATGTTCTAAACTTGTATTCCATTATTTCTACGCAGATTTAGGAGCCCCAATTAGTGGACGAGACAGGGGTCATGGATGGCCTAGAGGTAGAGGACGGGCACGAGGATTTTCCCCTGTCATAGGACGTACTAGGGAGGCCTCTCCAAGGCCCGAGGTCGAGTATACCATGGATGATTGTCAAACAGGGAATGCGGGGCCTGTTCAGGTCTTATAGGATTCTCTTGACACCTCAGTACTTCAGGATTTGTTGATTCGCATTTTGAGTGGATTGGATGGTGTTACTTTGAGTGTAACGGGTGTCCCTCAGACTTCGAGTGGTGTTTCGCCATCTGCTTATGGTATTCCTGGTTCTGGGGTACAACCATAATCTATGGTACCCCTACGTACAGACTTTTTGCTTTCTATACTTACTATTCTTTCGATTGCTTTGGGTATAGTGATGTCTTCTGATGATCAGAAGAGGTTCGAGAGGTTTATTTTCTTGGGTCTGCCCAAGTTCAGTGGTGCTATTGGCAAGGATGCCTACGAGTTTCTGACAAATTACCAGGAGAAGTTACAAAATCTTGGATCCCTTGAGTCTCACGGAGTTGCTTATACTACCTATTAGTTGACAGATGTGGCTAGGGATTGGTGTAGGCCGTTTGCTAGTTGTAGACCTTTGGGTTCACCTGCTATGACTTGGACTCAGTTTCTGAGGTATTCTTGGAGAGGTTTGTGCCTTATAGCTTGAGAGAGCAGATGAAAGATGAGTTTGATCATTTATAGCAGGGCTCTATGTCTATTATCGAGTATGAGATATGTTTCCATATTCTATCTAGATATTCAGTTGCAAACATCTCCATCAAGTCTGAAAGGATTCAAAAGTTTGTGAAGAGGTTAGAGGGGCTTCTTTGCAGAGTATTATTGAGCATTCCAAGTTGACCGAGTCTATTACCCAAGCTACTTGGGGAGGCACCAAGAAGGTATATCATTAGGGTAAGTTTAGTAGGCACGCCTCTTGAGGTAGAGACTTCTCTAGACGAGGTTCCCATGGCTATCATGGTAGGCCAGTTCAGGCTGTGTTGCAGGGGTCAGGTGGTAAACCTTCAGATTCTGCAACTTTTGATAGCCAGGTATCAGGTCATACGAGTGGAGGTTCTAGGTTTAATTTTTCAGGCCAGGGTGGTTGTTCAGGTTCTCAGATTGAGTCATCCTATAGAGGATAATTTGTATGTGATGAGTTTGGCCATGTGGCCAAGGATTGCCCTTGACGTGTATTTGTACCTACTCAGTAGGGATCTCATCTTCATCTTTGCCCTACTCTTATTTCTGTAGTCAAAGATAGTTCATAGAGTGATAGGGGTAGTGTTAGAGGTTCTTAAAGTAGAGGTAGGGGAGCTCGTTGTAGTGGTCGCAAGGTTGTTCAGTCCGAGCGCGGACATGGATAGTGTTATGTTATACCTAGGAGACTTGAGATGGAGGCCTCTGATGCAGTCATTATAGGTATCATCTCGGTTTGCTACATATCTTCTTTGATGTTAGTTAACCCTAGATATACATTCTTCTATGTGTCTGCATATTTTGCTTTTGGTTTTGATGCTGCATGTGAGCCCCTTGCTATGCCTCTTCATGTGTCTAACCCCGTAGGAGATTCTTTAGTGGGGGATCGGGTGTACCAATCTTGTTTGGTTACCTTTGCAGGGCATGAGACTTGGGTAGACTTGATTCTCCTAGCTATGGTTGACTTTGATGTTATCTTGGGTATGGACTGGTTAGCTCCCTATCATGCTATCTTGAACTGTTATGCCAAGACCATGACCTTAGCTACACTGGGTGTGCCAAGGTTAGCTTGGAAGGGTACGCTTAATTCGGGTTCGAAGGGAGTTATATCTTTTCTACATGCTCATCTCATAGTAGAAAGGGGTTGTTTGTCTTATTTGGCTCATATTCATGATACTAGTATTGCCTCACTGCCTCCTATGGATTCTATTCTGGTTGTTTGTGAGTTCATGGATGTGTTTCCTATGGATTTTCCTGGTATGCCTCCGGATCGTGATATTGATTTTACTATTGATATGGAGCCGGGCACTAAAGAAATTGAACAGAAATTGCAAAATTTACTGAGTAAGCTTTAGGGTGCTTCCGTGTTTTCTAAGATTGACTTGAGATCCGGGTATCACCAGTTGAGGATTAGAGCTTCGGATGTTTCGAAGATAACTTTTCGAACTTGATACGATCATTTTGAGTTCTTGGTCATGTCATTTGAGTTGACCAATGCCCCCAGCAACGTTCATGGAGTTGATGAACCAGGTGTTTCAACAGTATCTCGACTCCTTTATGATTGTATTTATAGATGATATCTTGGTTTATTCCAAGAATGAGGTCGATAATGTGAGACACTTGAGGACTATTTTCAGAGATTGTGTGATGAGAAATTGTATAATAAGTTCTCCAAGTGTGAGTTTTGGTTGGATTCTATCTTTTTCTTGGTTCATGTGGTGACGAATAATGGTATTATGGTCGATCCGGCCAAGATTGCAACAATTTGAGATTGGGCTAGGCCCACTAGTCCTACCGAGATGCAAAGTTTCGTTAGCTTGGTAGGTTATTATTGATGTTTTTTTGAGGCTTTCTATTCTATTGGGGCTCCTTTAACCAAGTTGACTCAGAATAAGATTACCTTTCAGTGGTCGAAAGTGTGTGAGGAGAGCTTCCGAAAGCTTAAGAAGTTGTTGACTTTGGCTCCTTTCTTGAACCTACCCAAGGAGGGCAAGGGCTTTACCGTGTTTTATGATGCTTTAGTTGTTAGTTTGGGTGTAGTGTTGATGCAGGAGGGTAAGGTGATTGCTTATGCATCTCGTCAGTTGAAGCCTCACGAGAGAAATTACCCTACCCATGATTTGGAGTTGGCCACGGTTGTGTTTGTGTTGAAGTTGTAGAGGCACTACTTGTATAGGGTCCATTGTGAGATCTTCTTGGATCATCATAGTCTTTAGTACTTCTTCACCCAGTGAGAGCTTAATATGAGACAACGACATTGGCTTGAGTTGCTTAATGATCATAACATCACTATTCTGTATCATCCGCGTAAGGCTAATATGGTTGCAGATGCCCTGAATCTGAAGTCACCTAGTATGGGGAGTTTAGCTCATCTCTTGACTCAGAAGCGGCCTTTATCCTTAGAGGCTCAGCCTTTAGCTGACCAGATGATTAGGCTTGATATTTCAGCACCTAGACATGTTTTAGCCTTTGTCGATGCCAGATCGTCCTTGATAGAGCAAATTCGATCTCACCAGTTTGATGATGAGGGTTTGAGGGCTATTCAGGATAAGGTGTTAAGTGGCGAGGGCAAGGAGGCTTCACTTGATCTCGATGGTGTTTTAAGGATTCATGGCCAAGTTTTTGTGTCGAGAGTTGGTGGATGGGTGAGATTGATTTTGGAGGAGGCACATTGTTCCAGATATTCCATTCATCCTAGGGTGACTAAGATGTATTGTGATTTGAGACAGCTTTACTGGTGGTGTGGTATAAAGAAGGATGTAGCAGATTTTATAGCTTATTGTTTGTGTTGTCAGCAGGTGAAGGTCGAGCATCAGAGATCGGGTGGTTTGCTTTAGAGATTAACCATTTTGGAGTGGAAGTAGGAAAGGATCACTATGGACTTTGTGAGTGGGTTACCTCGTACATCTCGTGGTTTCGAAAGTATTTGGGTCATCATGGATCGATTGACCAAATCAACCTATTTCATCCCTATTCAAATTTCATCCAGTGCCGAGAGGTTGGATCCTATCTAATCTATGTTCGAGAGGTTGTTCGTCTTCATGGAGTGCCCGTGTCTATTATTCCAGACAGAGGTTCAGTGTTCACTTCTAGCTTTTGGAGGACGTTTCAGGTAGAGTTGGGTACTCAGGTTGACCTTAGTACAACTTTTCACCCCCAGACAAATGGTCAGTCAGAACGAACTATTCAGGTTTTGGAGGACATGCTTTGTGCATGTGATATGGACTTTAGAGGTTAGAGGGAGCAGCATTTAGCCTCGACGAAGTTTGCTTATAATAATAGTTACCATTCGAGTATCGAGATGACACCTTTTGAGGAGTTGTAGATCTCCAATTTGTTGGTTTGAGACTTCCAAGGCTAGACCTCATCGTACTGACTTACTTCGCGAGTCTTTGGATAGAGTTCGAGTGATTCAGGATAGGCTTTGGGTAGCCCAAAGTAGGCAGAAAACTTATGCCGACCGTAGACTTCGTGCCTTGAAGTTTGATATTAGAGATCGGGTTTTCCTTTGTGTGTCGCCCATGAAGAGCATGATGAGGTCTGGGAAGAGGGGCAAGCTTAGCCCGAGGTACATTGGACCTTTTGAGATTTTTTAGACAGTTTTGGAGGTTGCTTATGAGTTAGCTCTACCTCCAGATTTTTCAGTCATTCATCCAGTTTTTCATGTATCTATGCTTCGACGTTTTATTCTAGATGAGTCCCACGTGCTTAATTGGGATTCAGTTCAGTTGGATGAGAGTTGACCTGTGTTGAGGAGTCAGTCCCCATTTTAGCCAGGGAAATTAGATGGTTGCATTCCAGAGATATTTCTGTAGTTAAGGTTCAGTGGAGACACCATTTCATTGAGGAGGCTACTTGGGAGATCGAGTCCGACATGCGTAGTAGTTACCCTCAACTTTTCACTGATTTAGGTATTTCTTTATTTTTTAGTTCGAGGATGAACTAGAGTCTTAGTAGTGGATATTGTAAAGACCTGTTTTATGAAAACTTGCCTTCTCATATTTTGACCATTTTTCCCTTCTCCATAGTTTTTACATGTTAGTTATGGGGGGGATGGTTGGCACGGTTCCCGATGCGACTAGAGTGATTTGAGTGAGTTTAAGGTCGTTTTGAGGCTTTATGAGCCAATGATTGACTTCGATCAACATTTCATGTTTTGAGTCTCAAATGATGATTTGGACTGCACCAGTAGATCCAAAATGTCGAATTTGGGTTAGTAGCCAGGTTGGTTCGGGTTTGGAACCTTTATATTGCATTTCGACCCTTCATTTGAAAAATAGTGAAAAAGGGGTCCCGAGGGTTAATTTATTAAAAACAATCTCTTTTTTAAATTCTGACATCGCCATTGAGTCTGAAACGTCGATATTAGCCTAGTAGCATATATGGTTTATTTTTTATGCCCCGAGCGAATCCCGAGAGTCCGTTCAGAGAATTATAAACTATGCAAATTTAGCTGGTTTACTGATATCAGGTGCAGGGCATTTCCTTCTTCACAAATGCGGGCCACCGATCGCGAATGCAGAGAAGGATAATTTACTTCATTGCGATCGCGAGGAGGGAGCTGTGATTGCAAAGAACAAATGGGGTCGGGTCCGTCCTTCTTCGCGAACGCGACAAGGCTGTCGCAAACGCGAAGGCCTGAGTCATCATCCTTCGTAAATGCGAAGCCTTGGCCATAAATACGAAAGCCAATTTTATTGTCCGATCAGTGTTGACCTCACGAACGGAAAGGGTTGACTGCGTTCGCTAGGCACTGTTCACTAAACAGTATAAAAGCCTCATTTTCACGATATTACTCCATTTTTGGACCTTCGAGCTTTGGGAAAGACAATTTTTGAGGGTTTCATGTGGGTAGCTTATTAAGTCCTAATCCCACTATTTTCTATTGATTATATCTCCGAAAACACCTTTTAATCAGGATTTTGAAATGAACTTTTGGGGTTTTTATCGGTAATGCTTGAAAATGGTTTTTCTTCAATTTGGACCTCGTTTTTAACTTGTTTTTTCTTGAATTTTCTTGTATAGACTCCTATAACTTTTGTAAATGTGTTTCTAAAGAAAAAATTTGGTTTTACCCCTCTTATTTTCGAACTCATTTTTCAAGTTTGTTTTGGGCCTGATTTAAATATTGACAATATGGGTATCGATAGCTTTCTTTTAATGTGTAGATGCTATATTTGTGTATTTTAGTTGATTCTGAGGCCGATCAAAAGAGGAAAGCTCCGTGTTGAAGGACTTTAGGCTCGGATTTCATCATTTCGAGTTAGGTTATGGCTTAACTTCTTTCAAATTGAGCTGGGTAGTCAATAATTAAGTAAAGCATGTTATGGGTTGGGAAAGATAACTATGGGTTTTATCTTATATTCGGTGGTTGTTGACTTGTGATATCTGATATTGCGTGTTGCCCGAGTGGGGGCATTATTTGACATTATTGGCCTTATTTGTTCATTTATATACCTTATTCTAGATATGATGCCCGTGCGGGGGGCTTAAATTGTTATTATAGGCCTTATTGAGAATTGATTACCTTATCATGATAGAAAAATCTGAGTTAGGGGTTAATATGATATTAATGATGTCTTACATGCATATTTATTCTGACGGTGCCTAAGTAGAGTTGATAATAATGAATTGTTGACTTATTGAGTTGATTTTGGGCTCACTTATATACATGAATTGAATTGATTGGATATCTTCATACTGATTTGATTGTGAACATTAAATTCTCATTCCATATATACATTAATGAGATGCTGGTACCATTGAGGAATATTGTTTTTAAAATAAAATAAGACATTTTTATAAAAACCCTCTCCGTGAACACAAGCCAGGGAGGTAGATTAAGATTGAGATATGAGTTATAGTATACGGGTTGCGAACTCCCAATGGGTCCTATTGCAGAGCTGCGAGCTCGGTAGGTGTATACAAAAAGTCATGCGATGACTTTCACTGTTCCACCCCATCATCATCATTGCATTGCATTGCATATGCATCTTTTGTGATTCCTGTTATTTTCCTTGACTTACGTTTGGCTTCCATTTGCTTTTCGTGTATGTCTGTGTTGTTTAAATTTTGTATTATATTAGAACTATTAGTGGAGACGGTGTGATCTACCGTTTGGAAACTTTTCTGTGTGCAGGTGACGTGCTCATAGTTTTCTTTACTTAAATTATTGTCTACTTTGCTTAGTCGGCCTATGATTCCTACTGAGTACATGTGGATCGTACTCACCCCTATTGTGACCTTTCGGTGTAGATCCTAGTACGAGCACCTCCGGTGGTGGTTGATTTTGTGTGGAGATTCTAAACTTTGAGGTACTGATTCGCTCCAGAGTTCGGGACTGATTTTGACCTCATCTATCCGTGGTTGTCTTTATTTTGGTTATCAGAGACAAATGTGTATTTTCAGTTTCTGGATATTGTATTAGATGCTTTTACATTATGATATCATGTTTAGGGTGATTTATGGTATTAGTTCAGATTTCCACTATTTTCTATTTGTACGGGTCTGACTTCGTTCTAGAAGTCTCGCTTTGGGTTATATTGTTGTTGTTTCTGGTTTTTGTTTATCAGTTTGGGTAATTGGCTTACTTATCAAGGCTAAGCCGTGATAAGTGCCATCATGACCCATTTTTGGGTCGTGACACTTCCCCTTCAACAACCTTAAATGGTTGCTCATCAATAATGACAAATTCAACAATGGCCCTCTTAATATCATCCACATTATACACCACTTTTTCAATAAAACTTGTTCCATTTTGTTGTCCCCCTACTTTGATAGGTACAGGTTTCAAAGTCGACTGCCTTCTATCAACTACTCTAAAGGGAGATTTGAGACATTTTTCATTTAAATGTGACCATAATGTAGAAGTCCCATTTCTTTTAGTCTCAATAGCAAAGTTTTTGACACAATGTTTGCATTTTGCTCTACATTTACCTTCTTTAGTAATAAATTTACTAAAGTGATTCCAAATCTGTGACGTTTCTCTTCCAGTATTACCATCTATAAGATTGAAATCTTTAAGAGTTATTCTTTTTTGCTTTTTAGAAGTAGTGTGGAGAAGAGGAGTGCTTTTACCTCTCTTTTGAGGTACTGATAGAGTCGGAGGATTGTCGACAGTCATTTCTACATCTAGTCCAGCCGTAGTCTCCATATAAGAATGCGAACACAACAAATTAAGACTTGTCTTAGTAGCAACAATGAATCCTAAAGAACAAAGAAACAGAACATCATAATGAAAACATCAATTATAAACTAAAAATGAAGTCTAGACGACCAAATAATAAAGGTGCTTGTTGACAGTCTTACCTCCTTATGGAGAGACTGGTTGCAACATATTTGTACAATAGTAGAATGATCAAGTCATAACAGTTTGTTGTAAACAAATTAACTACAAGATATTAGCACTAAACTAACGAGCGTCGCAGAGAATTCTTTTAAGCCTCAAGTGAAAATATTTACTTCTTAAAATAAAAATATAACTAGAGATTGAGATATCACCATCAGATCACCCCTTAAAACAATCAAATTTTCATCAAAATTCATCATGATCCCCTTCAAAAACCATGAAATCCCCACAACAAATTCTGAATTTAGTGACTTATTCATCCATTTTTTTCCACCAACCAATAAGGGTGTTCAATTATTGAACAAAAGATTGAAATTTTATGCTAACTACAAGAAAAATATATGTCACACCACTTTAATAAATTCTGAATTTATCTACTTATTCATCCACTCACCTTGATTTTTCATCATCCACAATCTCTGATGCCACTCTTCTCTCCCTTCCCACCCCTTAGACAACCAAACAAGAAAAAAAAACAAAAAATCTTCATCTTAAACTTAATTGTTGCTACATGTAGTATTATTTCCTAGGCTTATATGTATTTTAATTTGTTGTTATGATATTGGTGGTGCAGAGCTATCAAAAATTTTAAAAAATGCAGATTCCAACATTGTGATTAACAAGAGGTAAATGACCTCTGAGGAAATAAAAAATGAAGAATCAGAGGAATGAGAAACGAAGAGAAACGAACCTGAATCGCAGCTTGAGGAATGAGGAGAGTGAGGAAAGGGGGAGAACTCTCTGAAAAGGAAGATGAAGAGTGAGTCAGTGATTGAAGAGTTTTTAGGTTTATAAGTTAATATTTGGCTTTGGAGTTTGGATCAATTAGTTACCAGCTAATATTACAAGTTTACAACTTAAAATACCCAAATCTGAATATATATCTACTTTCTAAATATCAAAAATTAATAAAAGTAATTAGAAAGTACATTATAATTAATTTTTTTATTGTATAAAAAATTAAAATTATTTATGTGTTATGTCAGTTTGATTTGGGTTCAGTTTGACTATATTTTTGTTAATACCAAACCAAATCAAGAATGGTCGATTTTTTTTCTAACGCTAAATCAATCAAACCAAACCATAAGTCAATTTTTTTTTCTCGGTTTGATTTGGTTCATCAGTTCGGTTTGACTTGGCGGTTTGGTTTGTACACCCCTAGTTATGAGATTATAATTATTAGAAATGAAACGACAAATAGGTGAAAATGTTAAAGCGTAACGGCCCTTTGATACACGGGATATGATAGACAAGAATGTCTTATCTGATATTTCATGAGATTAGCTATTTCACCTTCTATATAGAATAGTTAATCTCATCAATTAAATAAAAATAATGAGTTAAAATAATTTTAAAATTAATTAATATCACAACTAAATATAAAATAAAATAATTTTGCATTTATCAGAAATTATTATCCTTTTATCTCCCAGCAACTAACCACTAAATAATAGATTGTCCTTAGAACCACACAATCCGATGCTTGTATTGCATTTTGATATTTTTATTCTACAAAACTTTTGCAGGTTACGAGAAAAATGACAAAATTTTATTTTATGATATAATTTTAGCATACAACATTGTTATAGTTTACTGGACACTTTTTATTCTTTGAGATTTAAGCACATAAACTTTGATCAAGCGTTTTAAAATATATTTTTCATCAATTGATATGAAAAGAATTAAATTTTATACTGTAATACTTTTTGTGAAATGAAAAGAAGCCAAAATGCCATTTATTAAAGGAAAAATTACATCATATCACTACTTAACTTATCGTAACTACTTAAAATTTCAATCTTTTAAATAATTACATAAATTTCAGATTTTACTTAAAAGCTCAGATACATCATAGAAGAATGTGATGTATTCGAGTGAAATTAAGTAATGTATCCATGTAAAATTAAGTGATGTATCAGGAAGAATGTGATGTATCCGTGTAGAATTAAGTGATGTATCCATGTGGATTAAATCAGAGTTTTTTAGTAATATTAAAAAGAGTTGGGATATGTAGTAATTAGCTCCAAAATGATTGAAATTTATGTTATTTTTACTTTATTAAAAACCAAAATATGTACAAGAACCTGCAGCCCAAAAGACTACAAAAAGAAAATGGTTCTAAGGCCCAAGAGCCCAAGATCCGAAACCCAACAAAAAATAAAAATAAGAAAGAAAAAAAAAGAAACAAATTAGGAAAGTAAATTGAAGAATCTGGAAAGACCCTTCATCAGAAAATTTGTCACTCTTGTCTTCTTGCTCTTGAAACTCCATGTGCATATTCTTGACCTGCTACCGACGAGCTCGATGCTAAGGGAAAAGCTTATCTGTGTCATGGTTGATACACGATTCAGTGACAAATATAGCTTGGTAGGATTTCACTGAAGCCACTTTAAAATCTCACAAGTGCCATGAACTCCACATCAAAGAAGACTTCTTCAACTCTTTTGAATAGATCTGACCAGCTTATGTTAAGGTAATAACATTTCCCCCCTCGCATACACCTTCAAGAGTTGTTCGAATACTAATTGCAGCTTTCATTCTCTCAGCGGTTTGAGCCTGAAGGAAGCTAATATCACTGCTAAAGGGGACAAAGACCACAAATTTGTCATCCTTTCAACTCTAATTCCATACATATGTACTACTTAAGCTACTTGAAAAATTTACAGGCTCCATCAATACTTGTATTCTAATATCTGTCTGGGATTATCTATGTATGTTGCTTTAGAATAAGCCTAGTATGTGTATTCCTTTTGCATGTTTAGTTTTTTCAGTGAATTGTAAAATCTTTGTTCTGACACCTTCTAATCCTGAGATTAGGAATATATAAGACTTTTTTCAAGATTTATAATTTTTTTTCCTTCTGAGGATACTTTCTAAAAAGATACTATGAAATATTTTGTGTACCTATAAAAAAGAACACTTGATTAGTTAAAATTTCGCTAGCATGTTCCCTTCTCTAAGAATATGACGTACTTTCACATTCATAGCCGCCTTCAACCTATTAATCATTTTCACCTCCATAGCAATACACCAAGAAACTTTCCAAATTCCATCTAGAACCTTTGTCAGCATTAAAGAATCAGATTCTAGCACTACAGGCAATAGATTATAAGATACGCAATATTTTAGTCCTATTCTCAATGTTACTGTTTCAGCCATTAGACTTGTACCATCATTTAGTCTTCTAGTCTCAGCAAAAATCAAATTATCTTCTCCATTTCTTATACAAAATGCTACAGAACAAGAGTCTGAATTTCCTTTAGATGCCCCATCTGAGTTGTATTTGTAAGACTCTAATTGAGGAGGGTTTCAATAAATCACTTTACAGTCAATAGTAGGCATGAACTTCTCAAAGAACTTCACCATTAAAGGCCAGGTATTAGAAATAAACTTCAGTCAAGGGTACCAATGCTTTGCTAGCATGTGAGGATTTCTGTGAACTTCTAATACCATACCATCAAAAGACATCTTACCCTCATGAGAAATTATATTTCTCTTCTTCTAAATCTGTCATAAAATAAAGGCAGGCATAGCTCTTAGCATATGCTTAAGCTTAGAAGTACTCTCTACATTCCTCCATTTATTAATAGTATCTTTAAGCTGTAAAAAGAGATCTTGAATCTTCCTACCATAGGATAAGAAATGAAGAGATGTTCAACAGTCTCTAACACAACTCCATTACAATAGCAATAGTGAACATCTTCAGCCCCTCTGTATTTCATTAGAACTTCCCCAATGGATATAATCTTTTTGCATCATCTCCAAAGGAAAAATGAAACTCTAAATCCCACTCTTTTATCCCATATAGTCTTATAATCTTCTTGTTCTTCTCCTTTTTGTCTCACTAATTCCCAAACGCTCTTCAAGGTAAATTTTCCTGAGCTATTTAGAATCCACCAAGACTTATTCCATTCATTAGTATCCTCCACTACCCATATCTCTTTTTGAATATGATGAAAAATATCTTCAAGAAACATCTGATGTGATAGATCTTCATTCCAGTAACCCAGCATCATCAGTTGGTTCAAATCATCCAAACTATAATTTTATCATTAGATACAGGCAGATAATAGTGAAGAGTCCTAGTTGAGTCCAATTGTGAAACCATCTGCTAGAATGACCCATTTAGATTTTCACCAAATCTCCTGATCTATAAAGTTTCTAAAGTCCGACATGTGTTTCCACAATTGTGAGTCCCCCCTCCGTTCCACCACCTATAGTCTATGCCTTTTATAATATTTGTTCCACATGAAGTTAGTCTATAATGACTTTTTAGTTCTAAAAAATTCACCAAAGCTTAGTATATAATGCTTTGGAAAGTCAAATAGAGATCTAAACCCTAAACCACCTTCTTCTTTAGGCAAGCATACTTCAGACCATGACACCCAACGCTTATTTCTCCCTCTTATTTAAAACTCCACAAAAATATTGCAAAGATTCTGTGTAGATCATGTAACACACATCTAGTTAGATTTTTAGCTAATAGTAGATAGATAGGAATGCTTTGGAGAACATTACTTATCATCACAACTTTACCACCAAAAGATAAAAGCTTTCCCTTTCAGATTTATAATTTGTTTTGAATCTTCTTCCTGAGCTCTGCAAAATGTGTCCTTCTTTTTCTAGCATGAACAATCTAGATAGGTTAAAGGAAATTTACCCCTCCCTTTCAGATTTGTAATTTGTTTTGAATCTTCTTCCTGAGCTCTGCAAAATGGGTCCTCCTTTTTCTAGCATGAACAATAGGACAATCTAGATAGGTTAAAGGAAATTTACCCCTTGAAAGACTAGTATAGTCTTCCACCTCCACAATTATAGTACTTGTATTCTTGTGAAACACAAAGAAGAAGTTTTTCTCTTTGTTAATCTTCTGTCTTGACTGTTTCTCATAATTCCCTAGAGTTCCCATGATCAAATTAAAGGACTTTTAATCAGTAGAAGCAAATATAATTGTATCATTAACATAAATAAGATAATTGACATTGTCACTCCACTTAGGCATTCCAATCCTGAAGTTTTTTTTATAGAACAAAATATTCAAACTTCAGGATAATACTTATGCAGAAAGAATGAAAAGAGATGGAGATAAAGAATCTTCCTACTTATCCTCTCTTGAAGAATGAAAAAAAATCATGAGACTGAACATTATGAGAATAAAATATCAATTATTAGCAATTAATCTCCAAACTTGTCAATTGTTGCTCTGTTAAATCTCATCTTCTTCAAAACTCTGATTCAAAAACTTCAATCAACTCTATCATAGGCATTTTCCATTCAATTACAGGCTTACCCTTTTTCTGATGTCACAAATAATTTTCTATGCTAATAAAACATTCTATGTGATGTTTCTCCCTTTAATAAACCATGATTCTGTGTAACCTTTGACAGTAAATTTTTATTCTGTCATGTAGAACTCTAGAAATAACTTTATTTAAGAAATTACTCAAATTAATAGGTTTCATATCTTAAAACATTGTATGATTTCTTTCTTAGAAATTTAGATCAAATTAGTATGAGTAACAGACTTAGGCAATGTAAAACATGTGAAGAACGCCTCCACCACCTTGACAATATCACTTCCAACTATGTCCCAGTAATTCTAATAAAAATGACTTGTAAAATCATCTAGACCACTAGAACTATCTTTGTTAAGCTCAAATACTATTTTTTTGATTTCTTCTTCTGTAGGGAAAGAATTTATGAGGTCATTATCCTTCTCATTAACTAGTGAAGGAACATAATTCAGCAAAGATAATTCCATAGAATTTGATCCCTCTGTAAATTGATCCTGAGAAAAGTTAATAGCCTCAGCAACAACCTATTCAGTCCCTTCTACCCAACTACCATCAATTATTAGAATTCTAGTTAGAGACAATTTCTTCCTCTTATCATTAATTAGGCTATGAAAAAATCTAGTATTTCTGTCACCATTAGTAAATCATTGAAAACTAGTCTTTTCTCTAAAAATTTTCTGTAAAATGAAGATATTGCTTTAACTCGGCCTGTGCCCTCTGTAATACTCTATTGGCGGTAGTGAGAACTTCTTCAAAAATATCTTTCTTGATTCTAAATTTAATTTCCTCCCTAATACTCAATTGTTTAAATATGTCTCCAAACCTTTCCTTACTCCAGATAGAAAGAGCAATTTTAGTCTTCTTCATTTTTTGCTTTAGGGCAATAAACATATTATTGGACTAACTTGAAATTCAATATTCCTTCACAACATATTTGAAATCTTATTTCTCAGTCCAAAATATCAGAAACCTAAAAAGTATTTAAAATTAAGGGTCTGTCTTCCACAAGAGAAGAGTAGGGGTGCATGGTTTGAATCAGTCCTAGCCGAATGATCCATCTACATATTACAAAATATGTCTAACAAAGTTTAATTAATCACTAATCTATCCAGTCTTTAAAAGATACAGGCTGCATCAGCTCTTCCATTCCACCAAGTAAAAGAACTTTCTTTGAAGCTAATATCAAATAAATCACAAGAATTTACACAGAAAACAAAATCCTCATATCTTGAGAAGTAACTGAAAGTCCCCCAATTTTCTCTTCTTCATTCATAATGACATTATAGTCTCCCCCAACTAGCCATAAAAGGTTCCAGTTCTACTTTATGACATGTATATCACCCCACAAGCTCAATATTTCTAGGGCTTTACATTTATCATAAACTATAATGAAAATGAGTGAACTATAAAGTCAACTGTTGATATGAATCTGCTACAATCCCAATTTGAATGTTTTCCTATATAAAAATTTAAAATTTTCCATTCTGATTATAGTTATCATATTGCATACTCAATTAATATTTAGAATTCTGAATTTGTCTTGTATATTAGAATGACTCCACTAAAGAAACAAGAAAATATTTATGATTTTCGTGAAGCATTTGCACTCTATGAAAAGAATGTTGAGTTCTCACAAATCTAATATTCCAAACTAAAACTTTATATATCATTTAGAATTTAATTGCACACCCCTCTTTAGAGCCATTCTTGTGGGCTCTATGGCTTTTGATTTACTTTTGAATTTTTTTTCCTTACTAATGATTTTGGAGATATCCCTGCCTGTGTTAAAATCTGCTTCATATTCTACTCATTATCACTTTCTTTATTATCTTCCATCTTATGATCGTTTGATTTTGTACCCTGCTTATAATGTCTGCATCCTATTGCTGATGTGAAATAATATTATATAAAATTTTCATTAGGAATATCTTGTTGAATGACAATACTTCTTGTGAAGTTGCATCTGACACCTGCTCCTTGTCTGCTGATAGGGATGCTTCAACTAGCTCAGAGTTAACCACCTGAAGTGCTTCTTAATAATTTGACACTACTAGGGTCAAATTCTCCACACGTTTATCTTTTCTCATTGTATTGATGGCCTTCTGGTTGGAGGTAAGCTCCTATTTTTCACATTCTTATCCACCCCAAGTTCATCAACGATAGTATGAACTAACTGTTGATGTTGTTCATGTACTCTTTTCAGGTCACTTGTCTCTCTATCCTACATATCTGTTGTGATAAAATGAGGACTTCCATATGCTTTTTGTTGGTGTTGTTGCTTACTGTTGTATTTTTATATGTTATTTCTTTTGCTTCCTCTATATCATCTGTATCCTCCCTCCTCTTATCTTCTTTGTTGATGATGTCATTTTTTTTGTGATTGTTGATGTTATGCCCTGCTTGATCATTTTTCTTTATATCTACTGTGATGGTAGTATCTGTTGCATCCTCCTCAATCCTTGTGTGAACTAGATTATCAATGTCTTAATCACCTGCCCCTATTATACTATGATCTTTCTCCCTTATATTCTAGTTGGAATTATGCTCATTATGAACAACATCTTCCCTTTCTTGTGATAGAATCTCAAAAATATTATAATAGAAACTCCTTTTCTGATGCAGTCATTGCTAAATCACTTAGGAATTTATCAAAATCTTTTTCAATTTTGACTTTTCTATTTGTTACATGCCATATCTGTCACGATCCAAACTCTCTATGAGTTGCATCCACACTAACCCCTAGTGGGAGAACCAATTAACTTAAATATTCAATCCAACACTTAGCCAAAAATTAGGCAACTAATCCGTTTTCTATTTAGAAAATCAATAATTCAATAGCTAAACCAAAATGATAATGCGAAAATACAAAATCTAAATAATTTCCTAGAATCTGAAAGTCATTGTACCAAAACACTGATAATTGTCAACAAAGGGTACAATCCAAAAAATAAAAGTAATGTATAAGTCTGAAACAATGGACCAAAAACTGAATGAAGAACCCATGTCAGCTAGAAGATGTAGCTCACCCTTGAGTTCGAACACTATCTGAATTACAGCTGAGGTCTTGAAACAGTCGCTGTAATATGCTTTGCACTCAATAACAAGAAGAGCACATATAGAATCAGCACAAAAAAACAACGATGTACTGGTAGGGTCATCGATCAATCCAAAATGAGAAATATGAACACATAACCATTACTTAGTAAGCAAGATAACCATGAACACCTACCATGTAACTTTACTTCATGTTCATAGCACTTAACCTTATTCAACAACATTATAGAGCTTAGTCAAAATGGTTAACAAGTCAAGCAAAACCGTGGCTTCTAACAAAACTCCAAGTCAACAACCATGACTCAAACCATTATACCAATCATGTCTCAGTTACAAAATTAAATAGACAATATAGAGTTATGCCACAACTTATAATTTAACCCAGACCACATAAGGATCCATAAGACAACAACAATGGCAATAACATGCAACCCGGTTTACATAAGAAACTACCTTTTGCAAATAAGCACATAAACCTGATTCATTCAAGGAACCAATATAACAAATCAATACTTAAGCTCGGTTCACTCAAGGAATCAATAAACAAGCAGACACATAATTCTCGGTGTCACGACCCAATCGGCCATCATTGACACCCACCTTATTTTTGGAGGGAGAACCATACTAATCTTACCCTTACACAATTAAATGTTACTCTCTCATTTACATTATATAATTCCCTATGTATTAAATCAGTTCTAAAAGGTTTTCATCTAAAAAGAATATCTTAGTCAACAATGTCGTCATCCATAAAAATGAATAAAGTGCGAAAACCTCTATTTATTATAATTTCAGGGATCTGAAGTCACCGTACAAGAACATCTAAAAAGAACAACTAAATCTAAAACTAATACGAATATCCAAAAATATAATAAAAGAGGAAATTATCTTAGACCTGGATCAAAGGACAACATCATAGAAGATCTGAAGGTTGCCAGGACATGGTGCTCACACTCAAAATCAGGACTGTATCACTATTTAGAGTTGAGGTCATGTGTCAACCGCTGAAATATGTTCTGCACTTACCAAAGAGAAGAGTACATGTAGCATCAGTAAATCAACAAGTAATGGTAAGAATCATAGGTAGGCTGACTTAATAATGTACAAATAAGCAAGTGAAACAAATATAAAAGCAATCATAACAAGATTCATAATCAATGATATCAGTCAAACAAAACATCATGAATCATCATATAATTACACTCACAAGTTCAAATTTACAGGCTTTTACACTTATTCATTTTCATTAACTATTCATCATCACATATATTCATCAAATAACACTCAATGCATGTAACTGAGTGCATGTATGCAACATGTGTGCATCATCTCTTACCTTTCTCATCCTCCTCATCAACATCATAATGTACTGACATAGTACCCAACCCATTATCATAACATATCATGTTGTACCAGCTTGGTACCCGACCCATTATCGTAACATATCATATTGTACTGGCGTGGTACTCGACCCATCATCTGAACACTTCATCACAATGCAATGAAAATGCAATGCCATCATTGAATCACAAACCATGCTAGAAGGCAATCATATATGTTCAAATCACAAACAAGCACAAACCCAAGAAAGTCTAAGTGCTACACAAAATCATAGCCTACCTCTACTCCTTTGCTCAAAGTCACCTTTAAATCACTGATTTTAACCATCATTTTACCCTATTTCATCATCTTAGGATTTTATTATTATTTAAACTTTATGAACACTACTTGAATTAACATAATAATCTAAATTCTAGTCTCATTAGTGTTTTCTAACACCCTAGGATCATTATAGACTGAAGTTTTATATATTTCCACCACTTTTTGTCAATTTCCATGAATTAGGGTTAAACTCCCAATTTTTCACCACTAATTTATTTTTAGTAATTTTCTAAGGTTACGCAAAGTAAATTCAAGTTTAGAACGTAATTACTTACCTTCAAAGATGAAAAACTTTGAAATCCCTCTGAAAATTACCTCTCCCTAGAGCTCTAGTGCTTTTTTCAAAAGTGGAAAATGAAAATATTTTATGGATTTTAAAACTGAAATTTTTACGTGCGCATTATCACTACAGCAGATAATTACCATTGCAACAGTACCACTTCAACAATTAAATTTCTGTTGCAGCGGTTCGAGCATGTTTAACTGGAGGTTGCCACTGCAATTTCCCTGATCGCTATAGCGATTACTTTTTTCACTGCAGTGGTATAAGGCAGAAACTCTGGACCCCTCCTCAATTTTCCTTATTTTACAACACACACCATGAATCTCGATAACGCGAACCAGCCCCTCCATGATAAATGTTATAACCAGAGTTCTATAGCTCCATTTTAGGTGTCGGATGTTGCTATGACTTTCTATACTCGTTGGTTATCCAATCATTATATTAAACCCAGCTATAACTGATCATATCAATGCCAGATTTCATTCAACTACCACAACCTCAAATTTGAGCCAAAACTAGACTAGCTCTGAATTCCTCAAAATTTAGCTAAAGAAAGTCTAGGTGCAACGTTTACCTCCTAATTCAGCGCAGTAACATTTTGGATCATAATACCCGGTTCACTCAAGGAACCAATATAACAAGGAAATACATAATCCCTGGTTCATTTAAGGAGACGCCACATGCTAAGGATCTTATGGTCGTCCACTAGCCATGAACTGTATGGGACGAGCTTTTATCCATGTACCAAATCCCAGACATCAAGTGTCTGCCAACCTTATACCAAAAAATTCCGTGAAGATGCCCGAATTCTGGTATATCCCATAATAATGACAAATATCACAACAATCACAATCATAATAATAATAGAAAAAACACTTGTAAAAACCAACAAGCTTTTCATATAAGTTCATTGCATGTGATTAACATTTAGGATATCAAATAGTAATTCACTTTCTTTGAACATGCATTATAACTAGCAATACGAAGGAATAGTTATCACGCACACATAAAATAAATTGGGTTTCAACTACATTAAACTATTACCTACCTCAATCCAAGCCTGAAATGCCCTAGCAAATTTATGTCACAATCCAAATCACGGATCATGTGGGCACCTACCTAACTCTACTCTAGATAGGCGAACCCTTACCACTCAATCATTCAATTATTGTAGTAGACATTATTAAAACTTAATCATAAATAAATCCATGAATAAATACCCTTTCTGGTTCAAAAATATATTTATTATACAAGAAAATTATGAAAGTAAATTAAAAATTTTCCAGAACCTAGTCTAAACTGGTATAACAACACTAAATATATGGAGTAATGACCTGAGACACAACATCCATGCAAGACTAGGATGACAGGAGATGCTGAAGAATAAATATCGTTGTACCTATAGAAACTCTTACTGACCTGCAACATGGCTGTATCCCTAATGGAGATATAGTAAGTGCAATATCAGTACAACCATACGTACTGGTAGATAACATCGGCCGACCAGGGTTCGAAACATATAACAACATATAGCAGACAAGAAGAGATCATGACAAGCATACAGGTTAACATCTGAACATACTTAACTTACTTTAACTTCTAACCTTATCGCCTTTCTTTTATTTAAGCAATATTACTTTATCCTTAGGACATGATTAACTAACTACTTTCTATGGATTAATCTAACCCATAATTCATATGCACTTACCTTATTGTAGCAACTCTATATACTTCTCTCTCTCTTTCTTATTAATCATCTTTCGTGACAACCTGCGCTCCCTATTATACTACTATTAACCATTGAGATTGCAACAACCAAGACAATTGATAACATCAACAACTTTACAAGGAAGGGTACTATAATATACATCACATATATTACTATACACACAAGAAAATAAAATTTATACACAATCTAGAACATACCTTGTATTCACATTTTGCTGTAATGCACAATCACAACCATTAACATAATCGATTCACTCAAGGAACCATAATATCTCATCATATAATTGGTCCACACAAGGAACCATGATATATCATAAACATACCTTGGTCCACTAAAGACACCATCAACAACATATAAATATAAATGTACACTCAAATGCATATGATGAGTGTATGTATGCAAGATGTACGTAGCATCTCTTTCTCTTCTTAACCTCATCATCATCAATATCATACTCAACATTATGAACATCATGATCTCAATATTATCATCAATATCATCAATATCATCAACTCTTCATCTCATCAATATCATCTCAATATCATGAACGTCATGATCTCAATATCATCAACTCATCATCATCAATATCATTTCAACATTATGAACATTATGATCTTAATATAATCGTCAATATCATTATAAATGCAAGATGCAGTCAATAATTATAAGTAATGCTTGAAGGGGAATCAAAAACACCTAATTAAAATCAGATGCAAGCAACAACGATGGAAATAGAACTTACAATCAATGACAACCAAGTAAATACAGTGAATAATCACAAGTTCATCATTTCAGGTAACAATGAATATCCACTAACAGATGAAATCACAAGTATGCCTAAAGGCCAATTCACCATTTGCTCAATTGAGAATTGTCAAACCCACTCATCAGTCACAAATATGTGCGAAGATCAACCAATCAAGTAACTATTTTAGGAGTTCACATTCCACCAAGATTGATCTCTACACTCTAAATCATCATCCTATTTATTTACCAATCTAACCCTTTTCTATTCATATTGAAATAGGTAAATTCAGTTACTAACTAATAACCTTTACACTCAAGTCATCACTAAGTCAATGGCACTATCCCCTTTAGTCGATTATTTAACCAATAGGTTTTATTCAACTTACAATTTTAGCTAGAGTCTTACACCTTTACACATCTTACTTCCTAGTACTTAGCCAACTTGAATTTAGGTTCTTAAATCATATCATCACCTTCTCTTACGACAATCAATTCTCCTAACTATGTTATTGCAAGAATATGTCATACTTCAAATGTACACAATATCAGGTTCACCCTTTTTAAGGTATTAAAGATTAGATCTATAGATTAGAAGGTCACCTAATTCTTATATTATTACACTCATTCACATATTAAACTTTATAAAAATCATCAAGTAATCCATACAAACACAAACACCCATCAAAGGATCCACACCACAATAGCACATACGTATATTATTATTACATTAATTTCATATTTTGTCTATCCAAACTTCATGTCCGTAGGCCTAGACATAAAATCTCCCATCAAATATAGTTATTACATATAACTAATCTAAGTCTACTACACATTAAACCATAACCTATCACATTGATAAATCATACTGCTATTGAGAGGAGAGAGTTGTCCTGCACGTGCTAAGCATCTTATCATGTCGGGTTCCCACTAGGTGTGTCTCAAAATTGCCCATGAAGCTTAGCCTTTGAAATTTCATGACTATGGAGGTGGGGTTTATTCAGGGTGTTTTTGGGGAAAGGGCGGCCTAAGAGAGTTAAAAATAAAAAGAGTTTTAAGGAGAGATCGGGATAGCGACTGTCGGGCACCGCTATAGTGATTGATTTTACCTCTGCAGTGGTTAGTTTACCGCTACTGCTGCAGTGGTAGGCAGCAAGCTAGCCCAATTCATTTTAATTTTTGAGCTCAATTACGTTGAGCCCCATTTATCCCTACATATTAAATTTCATCAGGTCCAATAGGAGGGTTTTTGTCGATACAAAATTTTTGCTGAACATTTTTTAACGTAACGATGTCTTTGGGTCATTACATTAGATACCAATTTGTCCACCATTCGTCCCCGAATGGCCACGGGGTAAGAATCAAGACTTTTAGGCATGACTTGATTATTCAGATCTGTGACGTGTTAAAGGAGGAAGGATCTCATAATTTCATACTCGCTCACCTAGTCTATGCATGGTTAATTAATCCTGAAGCCAACGTAACTGATCCACATATCATTAGTAAATTCCCACATTGTTCAAATTATTAGCCCAAATTTTTGTCAACTAAGGGCAAAATTCCATAATAATGCTTACACAACAGGTTATCCCAAAAATATCCGAGTATCGTAAAATACCATAACGCATGAAAAGTAAGAATAAAAACTGAAACTTGGGGTGGGGGGAGAATTTACCTCTACAGCGATAATTTACCGCAACAGCGATTGGCGATAGTTCAAAATAGAGGGAAATGTTTCATTTCCCCCATTTTCACTCCCCCCCTCAAAACTCTCTAAATTCTCTCTGTGTAATCTACCTTCTGCGTTAATTTTGAAGGTAATTTTTCATCCCTACTACTTTATTTGAGTACTTACTATTGTAGATTCGTAGAAACTTGTTAAAAATGAAAAATTATGAATGGTTGGAGGTGAAATTTTTAAGTTTGAATTTTGTTGGTGTTTTTGGACGAAATGATTAGCATGTTGGTTTCTCTTACGTCTATAATGCTCCTACAATGTCCTAGGCAGAATATTGATGTAGTTCATGGCGGATTTCGGTATTGAAAGGAGAGAGGTGAGGGATTATCTTCCACAATGATTTTTGAGGGTGAAATTGAGTGTTATACACTCCTATTTTAGTGTAAACAGATTCATACAAACTTCATTAAGCCTGATCTACCCTTAAATCTAAAAATTATAGAGAAAAGTAAAAAATCCACCATGGGAGGGGAGATTGATGGTTGGAGACGATGCAACCATTGCAGCGCTAACTTTGTTGCCACAGTGATACTGGTGCAACAGTAAGTAACCGTCGTAGCGGTACCGCTGTAGCATTTAATTCGATCATTGCAGCAGTACCTGTTAGTAACTTCCAAGATTTTATTTTTCTGTGAAATTTCAAAATCCTTCCCTCCCGTCGTACTCCGACTTGGTTCTAATACTGAATTTTCCATCATATTATAGGATTATTATAGAGCACCAACCCCAATACCAAAGGTTCCCTGATACTTCCAGCTGCGACCATTATGATGAGGGCCTAAGTACGAGGGGTTTCCTCCATGAGCTGGCATTTGTGATGAGGGATGTGGAGGGATAAGGCACCCAAGTTCTATGACCGAATGAGGATAGTTTTGGGTGGGGCTTGTTGACTGAGTCTATTCCAAGGTGCAATCTGAAGTTGATTCAAGAGTTTTACATCATCCTTCTGATCGTGGACTGGTCTGTGCCCCACCCCACCATCCGTATTCGTGGTAAGAAGGTTCTTATGGATGCTGCCACTATCTATGATATCTTAGGTATCTCAAACCCCTCCAATGCTGCTTATGAGGCCAAGATCTGGGAGTCGAACTTGAAGTGGGTTGCTAGAATAGTGCCGGAGAGTTAGGAGTGTAAGGTGAAGTGGTCAGGTCTCAAAGGGACCAAGAGTACCTACTTTTCGGTGGAGGCTAGGGTGTGGTCCAAGCTGGTATCCCGGAGGATTCGTCCCTCCAGAAATGTGACTTAGGTGGTCTTTCACCGGGCTATGGTGGTGGTTTGTTCTCTTGTAGGGATTGATATGAATGTGGGGGTGCAAATTGTAGATAAGTGGAGGCACTTATATGTTAGGAAGAGGTCGGCGAGGGATCTTTTCTTACCTTCTTTAATCACTGAGTTGTGCAAGAGGTTGAGCATGCCCACTGAGAATCAAGACACCTATGAGAAATGAGACATGATAATTAATCCTCTAAGAGGTAGGGGCCTCTTGGGGTGAGAGTAAGAAGAAGAGGAAGGTGGGAGAAGCAGGTTCGGCGGGGGCGAGAAATCTGGCACTCCTCCTACTACTCAGGTTACCATGTCTCTTGGTGGTTGGAAGATTGTCCTTGTCACAGTGCGGGGTTTTGGAGAGTCGGCTACCTCCATCTGGAGTGGCTTCTTCGAGCTTGACTGCCCCATCGTATTTGGCCAAGCCTATGCTAAGCTCCAAAGGGATCTAGATGAGGAGAAAAAGTAGTGCCGCTCCCGGGACCACATGCTGGTGAGGATGTGAAAGGTCATGTAGGTGATGTTCAAATGCACCTCCCCTATCAAGAAACTCCCAAAGTTGATGAAGAAGGATGCCTAGGAGTTCTCATTCCTAAGACGGATGAGGGAGGAGGGTTCGAATGCCTCGAACCTCGGAGATGAATCCACCAGCTAGATATTCCCCCTTGTTTTTATAATTTATTACTTGGATTTAGGTTTCCCCCATTTGGGGCTTGTAACAAACAATTACTTTTTTTTATTTTCCTTGCATTTTAAGGACATTTATCATTTTTGCACCTTTAATAATAATTGTTTTTACTTACTACGTGTGTCGGTAATGATTCTATTTTCAATTATTGTGAATGCAGGGTCTTTTTACAATGATTGTAAAATTGCAGTACTGGGGAAAAATTTCTTGGCAGCTTACTAGCTGGAACTACTGCAGTGGTTAATTTATCGCCGCTGCAGCGGTATCGCTTTGGAGATAGAAGTTCCGCTGCAGCGGTACCCTCCAATAGTTCTGCTTTTTCCTTTTCACTACTTGTTCACATATCTTTTCTCACACTAAGCTATCCCCTGAACACTATTACAGTTTCTAACTCTCACGTCCCATAATTTTTAAGGTCTAGAGTTATTAAATTGCGACTCCAAACTATCCTGAAGGCAAACTAACTCCTCAACTTGATTAACTTTAACACATTTTTACCCTCCTTTCATCTCAAGTATCGCATCTCATATGACATTTCTCACAGAACAACAAGGCACTTGGGTATTTCGTCAGGATTAGGATAGAAATTAAGGAAAAATTTAAATCACGAAAGATAAGGCATGCCTCAAGTTGCAAAAATAAAGATACACCCCGAGATCACACTGATCTTTATAATCCCCGGGCCCCTTGGCCACACCTCATGCAAATCAACACATATAACAAATATTTGTACTTAAGGGATTTGAATCATCACATGGTAAGTCACAATATGCTACAAGTGGGAACTATCCACATAACATACTCACAACACCTTATTACAATGCAACAAGTATTCTACACAATATCAAGTGTATTTCACAACATAACAATTCAACTCCTATGCCTTTTATGGACCTCTACGAATTGGAATGTCTTGTTCCAACCTTTCAGATGTTAAAGAGATACCAATTGGGGACAACCAATCCCAATTGGGGTGGTTGAGATACGAATTGGAATCTGTCAGATACTAATTAAACTCAACTCGAGAAGACAACATTGAGATGACACGATAGGAGAGAAGAAAGTGAAACAGATTTCTAGATGCCTCGAAGCCTCCTACAGATTTGATATGGACATCAACACACCAATCCGCAAGACTCTACTCGATATTTTCCTTTTTACTGGAAGACCAGTAATCTGAGCTATGATACCATCTTATCACGACCCAAATCACAGAATAGTACAAGTACCTACCCAACTCTACTCTAGATAGGAGAACCCTTACCACCCAATCATTTAATTATTGCGGAAGACATTATTAAACCTTAATAAAAAATAAATCCATTGAATAGATTACCTTTCTTATTCAAAAATATATTTATTACATAAGAACACCACGAATGTAAATTAAGAAATTTCCCAGAATCTAGTCTAAATCGGTACAAGAACACTAAACAAATAGAGTAATAACCCAAGACACAACATCCATATATGAGTAGGATGACTGGAGATGTTGAAGAATAAACACTGATATACCTAAAGAAACTTCAACTGACCTGCAATATGCCTATATCCCTAAATGGAGATATAGTAAGTGTAGTATCACTACAATCAAATGTACTGGCAGGTATTATCGGTCGACCAGGGTTCGAAACATATAACAACATATAGAAAACAAGAAGAGATCATGACAAGCATACAGGTTAATATCTGAACATACTCAACTTACTTTAACTTCCAACCTTATCGTCTTTCTTTATTTAAGCAATATTACTTTACCCTTAGGGCATGATTACCTAACTATTTTATATGGATTAATCTAACCCACAATTAGTATGCACTTACCTTATTGCTGCAACTCTATATACTTATCTCCCTCTCTTTCTCATTAATCCTGTTTTGTGACAACCCTCGCTTACTATTATACTACCATTAACTATTGGGATTACAACAACCAAGACAATTGATAACATCAACAACTTTACAAGAAATGATACTATAATATACATCATATATATAACTATATACATAGGGAAATAAGATTTATACACAATCTAGAACGTACCTTATTTCACATTTTGCTGCAATGCACAATCACAACCATTAACATAATTGATCCACTCAAGAAAAAATAATATCTCATCATATAACTGGTCCACACAAGGAACCATGATATATCATCAACATAACTTGGTCCACTCAACGAACCGTCAACAACATATATATATATATATATATATATTCATATGCATATGATGAATGTATATACGCAAGATATACGTATCATCTCTTTTCTTCTCAATCTCATCATCATCAGTATCATTCTCAACCTCATGAACATCAGGATCTCAATATCATCATCAATATCATCAACTCATCATCTTATCATCTCATCAATTTCAACTCAATATCATAAACATCATGATCTCAAAATCATCATCAATATCATTAACTCATCATCATCAATATCATCTCAATATCATGAACATCATGATCTTAATATCATCATCAATAGTATTATAAATGTAAGATGCAGTTAATAATTATAAGTAATGCTTGAAGGCAAATCGCAAGCACTTAAAATTCTATGCAAGCAACAGCGATCGAAACAGAACTTACAATCAATGACAACCAAGTAAATACAGTTAATAAGCACAAGTTCATCATTCCAGGTAATAAAGAATATCCACTAACAGATGAAATCATAAGTATGCCCGAAGACCAATTCACCACTTGCTTAATTGAGCATTATCAATCTTAATCATTAATTACAAACATGTCCGAAGATCAATCAATCAAGTATCTATTTTAAGAGTACACATTCCACCACGATTAATCTCTACACTCTAAATCATCATCCTATTTCATTCACCGATCTAATGCTCTTTTATTAGTATTGAAATAGGTAAATTCAGTTATTAACTAGTAACCCTTACACTCAAGTCATCACTAAGTTCAAGGCACTAACCCCTTTAGCCAATAATTCAACCTATATGTTCTATTCAACTTGCAATTTTAGCTAGAGTCATACACCTTTATACATCTTACTTTCTAGCACTTGGCCAACTTGACTTTAGGTTCTTAAGTCATATCATCACCTCCTATTATCACAACCAATCCTCCTAACTATCTTCTAGCAAGAATATGTCATACTTTAAATGTACACAATATCGACTTCACCCTTTTTAAGGTGTTAAAGGTTAGTTCTATAGATTAGAAGGTCACCTAATTCTTCTATTATTACACACATTCAAATATTAAACTCTATAAAAATAATCAAGTAAGCCATACAAACACAAACACCCATCAAAGGATCCACACAAAATACAGTAACACACAATTGTATTTTTATTACATTAATTTCATATTTTATCCATCCAAACTCCGTGTCCGTAGGCCTAGACATGAAATCTCTCATCAACTATAGTTATTACATGTAACTAATCCAAGTTTACTACACATTAAACCATAACCTACCTCGTAGACGAATCATACTGCTACTGAGAGAAGGGAGTTGTCCCGCACGTGTTAAGTGTCTTTTCATATCGGATTCCCATCGGGTGTGCCTCAAAACCGCCCTTATGAAGCTTGGCCTTTGAAATCTTACGACTATGGAGGTGGATTTTATTCAAGATTTTTTTGGGGGAAAAGAACGACCTAAGATAGTTATATATAAAAAGGATTTTAAGGGGAGATCGGGCTGGCGACTGTCGGGTACCACTGTAGCAGTTAGTTTACCGCTGCAGCGGTAGACGGTAACCCAGTCCAATTTACTTTAATTTTTCAGCCTAATTACATTGCTCCCCATTTATCCCCATGGATTATATTCCATGAAGTCCAATAGGAGGGTTTTTATCATCGTAAAAAATTTTTGGAACGTTTTTTAATGTAACGAGATTTGTGGGTCATTACAACTTGAGTCTTCACTTTTCTTGCAACCTCAGCTTGATTGTGGTCTAAAATAGGAATATATACATAATCAACCAAATTACCTACAATATCGAGGATTATAACCTAATCCCGAACCACAAGGCCAATTTCATGATCATTTCTTCCATCCTAGGGTTTTTCTACAATAATTCCACCTTAATCCTATCAATTTCATGGTTACATTAGTGAATTATAGTCATGCAAGAGTAAATTATTAACTTTAAGCCAAAAATCAATGGTTTTACACCTAATTTACCCTATTGCACCAGAAAAATCAGCTAGGTTAAGCTAAATCCTCCCTCCAAAATTCGTAAACTAGTAATTCTAACATTTAGAAATCGAAAAACTAGTTAATGGAAGTGATTAGCTTACCTTTATGAAGAAATTTAGTGGAAAACAAGTAAAAATTGCTTAAAATTGCCTAAGCCCTTTCCAAAACGAGTTTTAGAAAATAATAAACTATTTTGGGGTAATTTTTGCATAAATCCACGTATGTCCCGCTATAGAGGTCCTATCCTGGTATAACGACCTTTCTATAGCGGAATACACCCACTATGGTGGCATTGACCAATTTTGACTCCTGCTATAGTATGAATTATTCCACTATAGTTGTGTTCTCATAGCGGTCTTCCACTGGCTATAGCGGGTGTGGCGAGGCAGAAACTTAGGATTGCTTTCAGTTTTTCCTTTTTTCGCAATGAACCCTGATGAGCCATGGTTACATGGCGCTTTCGATGCTTAAAACAAGAAAAAATATGCAATAACTTGGGTGTATTTGGTTGGTATGATGTGTTTTCTTTCCTACATTATAGGAAAACAGGTTTTGAAGAAAAATGATCAAAAAGAAAGAATCACGCCCGAGAACGAAGAATCGAAAGACAAAAGAACAAGGAGCTGCACCAGAAGAGTGACCCACGACAGCACTCACGTGCCATGAGTCCACTCACGTGATGTAAGTGGCTGCCATGAGTCATCTCCAGAGATGCTGAATATTGTTTGATTCCCATGACAGAAAGTCACGTGGCGTGACTACACTCATGTGGCGTGACTTGGTGGCGTGAGTCAACTTTTGAAGAAGTCTATTTGAGCTTGATTTCCACGACACTCACCTACGTGGCGTGACTTGGTTCCACGACACCAAGTCACGATACTGTGGAATATTGCCGACTCTGTTCTCCTGTTTTGATTAGGATAGGATTTTCCTTGTATCTATAAATATCCCTGTATTGTCCTATGTTCAGGAGTTAGTCATTACATGGTTTTGAGATAGTTTTTCAGTATTTTGAGCTTATAAACACATTGTTGGTTTTGTAATCTTGAAATATTGATTCTAGGGTTTTATTCATCATTGAGATTTCAGTTTTTCTTCATTGTCGTGAGTTTTCAATTATGTTTTCATCCTCAAATTCTTATTGTGCTCTTACGAACATGAGTAGCTAAACTCATCAACTAGGGTTGTGTGAACCATGAGAAATTAACGAAACGGGTTAAGCGCAAAGCAATTCTGAACCACTGTGAATGCATGTATTGTTATTCCCTTCATTGTGATTGATCTTCTAACGGTTGCAAACATTAAAAACTCGCCTGTATTCTATACTTGCTCGAGAGAGAGGTAGAGATTGGGAAAAGGAAATAACAACAGAGATTTGAAGCTATTAACCTTCATCTAATAACTTGATTCTTAGCGGGAAGAGTTATCTGAGATCCAGGAAAAGGGTTAGTAGTGCGAAACTCGAAGACCGAGAGGAGAAGAGTGAAATTCGTCCAACCAAGGTCGAGGGACATTTAGATGAATATATCTTGTTAAATTTTGCATGCAACATAGCGGGACAGTTTGGCCAGCACCAATAACCGGTAGAGTTAAGGAATCATTGGGGATCATAGTCCTAGTGTATTTCTCATATTGATAACAACTTCAAAGAATCAGCGATTGTTACTATCACTACTAGCTACAAACAACCCCCCCCCCCCCCTGTTAACTTATTTGCCAACTACTCGAACAAGAACTCAACCTACTTTCGTCCTATTCCCTGTGGGATCGACCCCAAACTAGTTGGGTTCTATATTTGATACAGCGACCACTTTATACTTCTTAGGAGGCATATTTTGGGCGACACCAAAACCTCAAACCATGATTTTCCAACTAACCTCTTTGCATCAAGTTCGATATTGAAAGTTCTACTTATCCGAATTCACTTTCGAAAAATCCTATGGATTCATTATCGTCTTAGCTAACATAAAAATATGATAAACTTTATTACCTTTAACCAATCCATTTTTTGATTGTCCTAGACCATACCTCACTCAAAATTTATCCAAGACTAGCCTCACTTGAAATTTCTAAGTCCCAATTCGAGAAAAATCTTAACCCGATTTTTCATACGTTAGACTCATCCGTAATGATGGAAAGGTTCGTTACAATATACCTCATTAACTACAACTTTTTCCATCTCTTTGAGCAGTCCTACGACGATTATTTTAATGCACATATTCTCTCATTGAGCTTCATTCTTATTGTTTTCATTGTGCTCTCTCAATTATGAATGCAAAATCATGCATTCCATGCCATTGTAGTTTACTCCTCTTACAACACTTAGGTAATAAGGCATGTTGAATTTTGATACTTTCTATCCTTGATTCATTTCCTTTCTCATTTAGTACTTCAATATCCACTTTATCAGATTTACCTGATCCTTCACCCGTTATAACTAGGTCTGATTTATAGTAGCATATCTAAATGAAGAGGCTTTTCCACAACAGGTGCAAGGGAAGATATTAGCTCCTTAACAAAAAAGATTGGCAATAGATCTTGAAAGAATATACTTGTCATAGCTTGAGTTGTTTCCTCCACCGTCTTAAATTTTGAATCATAGATGAATTGTCTCATTTGATATGTTTGCCCATCCTTAGGTATATATAGTAAACGTTCTTAGACATAACATTCACAAAATCATTTATCCTATTAAGTCTCATTAGAATGTGTTTGTTTCTTAGTACACCAATTTTTACAGTCTCCCTTAATACCATATTGCTTTGGAATTGAATTCTCAGATCCTCCGATTCTGGCCACCTATAGAAGAATTTTTCAATTACGGCATACTGAAGGTCTTCAATAATATTCATCTTATGAACCTCTTCCTCCATCCAATTAAGTTAATTATGGTATTTCATTACTATATGCCAGTTCACGACCTTCTCCATAGATTTATTGTGAGACCGATTTCATCAAATCAACATACTTCACCTTATCTTTAGGCATTTCTTTAGTATTAACTGTATTTTCAATACATGTGGTAACATTGGTAGGCAAATGACTAGAGTTATTTGTGGAGTTTTTTGGTATAGTTTAGGAAAATAAGACTCTGATGTTAACGAAAATATTTGGCCAGCCTTAAAAGAGGGTGGGTTGATCAGTGGGCATGACAAGACGCTTGAAAATATGAGGTAAGAATGCCTCTCAAGTATCCAATTAATTAAAAGGGATTAGTGGGTCCTGTAGTATTAATTAAGTTAGAATGGGTCAAGTCTTTCAAACAACTGTACACCGTTGTTCGAAAACTGCATTAGTTTTCCCAACAACTATTCAATTGTCCAACAACTTTGCACAGTTGTCGAACAACTTCTATAGCTGTTGGGACAACTTTTATAGTTGTTGAGACAACTTTTACAGTTGTTGGGGTGAAAGTGTAAAAATAAAAAGCTGAAAAAAATTTGTCACTTTTACCCAATTTTTAGATCTTGAAGAACCCCCACTTAATTGACAAACTCATTTGTCCTCTTTAATTGCGTCTCCCCTCTCTCTTGGTATTTCATTATTTTTGTGTAGTATTTGCACATTTTAATTTTAATTTTACGGGAGTGTTTCGTCATGAAGTTTTTTCACTTTCTCTGGAGCAGAACTCCAGAAAACTTGTTTCGCCATAAAATTCCAAAATTCAACTTGAATTCCAGAATTTTCAAGAATTTGAAAACATCAAAAAGTTTACACTTCAAATTACTCACAAAAATTCAAAAACTACAATATGTATTCATGACCAAACAAAACTCCAATTTTCAAGTGTAATTTTTCTCTTTAAAAATAAGAACTACTACTACTATTTTCAAATTTCTCAATAAAACATGATCAAATGTCCACTATAATATTAAATTGATCTAATTCAATTTAACTTTAAAGATTCATCAATCAAACTTTCCAGAAGCAAAAAATGTAACATAAATTGAATAGACAGTATGAAATATAAACCAAGGCATTGTTGAACAAAATACTTACCATCATTTAACGTGTTTTCAGTATGGAATTTTCTTTTCCAGAAAATGTCTTCCAATTTTCTCATGTTTGATTGATTAAAATTTAAAAAAAAATACTTTCTTTAGAAAAATAAGCCCTTTGAAAATAAGAAAAATGTCATAATGAAAGTAGAAAAAATAAGTGGCATTGTCTCCTTCCACCTTACAACCAGGGGTGGCTCAATGGTAAGACTAGTAAAGTGTTTGCTTTAGGACCTCAAAAATATTAATAGTAAATTTATGATTTCAACTCAACTTGAAATAATAACGAAGATTGTGAAATACGTTTTAAAAAATTATCTAAACAAAGAAATAAAGAAAGAAAAATCTATCTAATTTTTATCAGAAATATTTTAGAACTTTGAATTAAACAATTCAAACTTCATATTAATAAATAAAGTTTTAACAACAACATCAAATGAATGTATTGCAAATAAATGATTAACATCTTATTAACTAGAATTAATCCTTACTTTTATTAATAATCATATTAATACGTGAAGTTAAAGGTTATGTATCTCTTAAAAATACTACACCTAAAACAACTAATATGCACGAACAAAAAAGACTACTCTAAATTATTACAATAGTATTTTTGTATGTATGACTATATATATTTAAGGTCTCTTATTAAAGTTTGACTTTAGTCCACTAATTTTATTGTGATGCCCCTGCTCACAACCACATCCACCTTGGCCGCCACCACCACCACTCCAGCACCCACAACACCCATCACCCTACTTCAATTCCTACCCCTTATAATTTTGTGTTAGATATATACAAATACTTTTATGATAATATTTTTACTTGTATACCAAACACACAAAAAAAAACTAAGGAATCATTTGTTTTCCTAAAAAATATTTTCTTGAAAAACATTCAACTCCCCTTGCCCCCCCCCCCCAAACACACCCTTAGTATTATTGATACCAAATTGAATAATTTAATCGTAATATCGTAACAAATTAAATTGGAAACTAATATATGATAACTAAGGTTACACAATTAATCCATCATGCATTTACTAATTTGGTGCAATTACTTCCTCTGTCTTAAATTATCTGTCGTTTTAAAAATAATTGTCTCAAATTATTTGTCATTTTAGAAGTTCAAGATAAAATTATTTTAGTATACTAAAAATAGTTGTTCAACTTACTTGTCTAGTTTGAAAATCAAGAGATAATTTATCATTTTATGTCTATTTTTTCCCTTGTTATTAAATACTATTTATTTTTCAACATTTAGATAACTTGTAATTAATAAAAGTGATATAGTAAAATATTATTCTTCTATTTATTATTTCTTAATAGTGTGCTAAATCAAATATAAAAAAATAAAGATGCACGAAGAGAGTATAGTAAGGTATTTCTTTCCGTGTTGAATTTAGTGATGAAGGATTCTAACTTTAAAACCATCTTAAGATAATTGAAAATTTAAATCTGTGTACAGAATCTTCTTCTTTTTAATTATGTTCTCAAATAGCGGTACCGACAGCTATAGTCCCAGTACATAAATACTAGTGGTGGTCAACTAGCTTTACTTTTAAGCAGAAAGACTAAAAGGATATTTTAAAGAACGTCAAAAATTGGTAGTAGATTGCATGGCTAATTTTACTCTTTTCATGTAGTAGGGTTAGTTATTATTCAAAGTTCTAGTAACTATTCTCATAATAATAACAAAAGTGCAATGAAACTAATAATAAGAACGAAAATAAGAGTAAATAACTGAAATGATCATTCAACTAAAACAAATTTCTTTTGTAAAGTAAGTTAAATTTATTTTGTATGGATAGAATCACTTAAGTTAGATAATTAAGTTTACCTACAAGGTCATGACAACCAAAAAATCAAAGAGATAATTACGTTTCCCACAAATTTGATTTCATAACACATATTTTCTCCGTGGTTATGCTTGCCTTGCTTCTTCTTTTTTTTAATAATATAAGAAAGTAATATATATATGCCAATCAATGTGTAGAGGAACCTAAAATTGGCACCAATTGGAATTGCAAATATAAGAAATATTACAACAATTATTTTCCACGTTAAATTAATTGTTTCAGTGAATTAATTTTAGAGGAAACTAAAATTGCCACATGGTCCTACCCGACAAGTTAGGAAACTTGAATTTTCTTTAGTATTCCCTCCATCCCATTTTACGTGTCACAATTACTTTTTTAATCTGTCTCAAAAAAAATATTACCTTACTATAATTCGAAAGAATTTAACTGTCACGATCCAAAAACTAGGTCATGATAACACTTATCGTGGCCCAGCCTTAATAAGTAAGCCAATTACTAAAAAGGAAAAAAAAAATTCTCAACAAGAACAATAATAATAAGGCGAGACTTCTAGAACGAAGTCAAGCCAACACAAAACATAAATAAAGAGAAAGTCTGAAACAAATAACATAAAATCCCCAAAATATGGTGTCATAAGTGTAGAGCATCTAATACATCATCCGAATACAGGAAAGGTACAATGTCTGTCTCTTAAAATAAGTAAAGACATAATAAAGGTAAAAGGAGGTTTGGAAGTCAATTCTGGCCCCTAAAGCAACCCAGTACCTCGATCACATTCTTTGAAAAGCACGATCAGCCACCACGAGTCGTACTCGAACTAGGATCTGCACCAAAAGGGCACAGTTGGAATGAGTATGGTCTACTTGTACTCAGTAAGTATCATAGGCCGAGTGAGCAAAGCAAAAAATAATATAACTAAAATAACACTATGAGCACGTCACCTACAAGCAGAAAATATCCCAAATGGTAGCTCACACTGTCTCTACTAACAGTTCTAATAAAAATACTGAAACAAAACAACACAAATATACACAAAAAGTATACGAAAACTAAATGCATGTCAAAACAAGCAAAAGAACCATAAAAGATGCATATGCAATGCAATGCAATGATGATGGGATTAATAGTGAAAGTTATTGCATAACTTTTTGTATACACCTACTGAGCTGGCAGCTCCAAGATAGGACCCATGGGGGGTTCACAATACATATACTATATTTCAAATCTCAATCCACCTTTTCGGCTCATGTTCACGGAGAAGGTTTTTATAAAATGTTTCATTTTCTTTCAAAAAGAGTATTCCTCAATGGTACCGATATCTCATGAATGTATATGTATGGAATGAGGATGTAATGCTCACAATCAAATCAGTATGAAGATATTTAATCCATTCAATACGTATATAAGTGAGCCCAGAAATCAACTCAATATGTCCACAATTCGTGATATCAACTCTAGTTAGGCACCATCAGAATAAATATGCATGTAAAGCATCATTAATATCATATCGACCCTAACTCGATCGTTTCGGTCATGATAAGGCAACCAATGCTCAATAAGGCCTATAATAACAATTCAAGCTCCCACACGGACATCATATCTAGAATAAAAACATTTAAATACACAAAGAAGGTCAATGATGTCAAATAAAGCCCCGACTCGGGTAACACACAATATATATTATCACCAACCAATCAACAACAAGAATATAAGCCCCCACACGGGCATCACGTAATATATATCTAACTCGAAAACAATACCCATAGTTATTTTCCCCAACCCATAGCATGTTTTGCTTCTTTATTTACTACCTAGCCCAGTTTGAAGAAAGTTAAGTCATAACTAACCTCAAAACAATGAAATTCAAGCCTAAATTCCTTCAACACAGAGCCTTCCCTTTACGAATGGCCTCGAAATCAACTACAACAATCAAATATAGCATCTACGCATTAAAAAAAAAGCTAATGATACCCATATTTTCCACATTTAAGCTGGGTCCAAAACGGATTCGAAAAACGAGTTTGAAAACAAATGGGGTAAAACCAAAATTTTGTCTTAGAAATACATTCCCCAAGGTTAAAGAAATCTACAGTTGAAAATCCACGCGAAAACAAGTTAAAAACGAGGTCCAAATCGAAAAAAAATAATTTTAAGCTTTTCCCAAATATTCCTCAAAATCCCATGTTAAAACCAAGATTAAAGAGTGCTTTGATGATATAATTAAATGTAAAGTAATGGGAATAAAGTTTGGATCTTACCCAAGCTCAAATGGTGATGAAAACCCTAAAAATTGCCCAAACCAAAAGTTCAAAGTCCAAAAATGATGAAAAATAGTGAAAAAGGATTTTTATATCAGCGATGAACACTTAAGAGGCTAATTGACCGCTTAAGCAGCTAAAAGGTCGCTAAAGTGGCCAAGCCACTTAGATCGGCCATCGCTTAAGCGACGCATGGCCACTAAAGCGGCTACCGCTTAAGCGATGACTGGCCGCTAAAGCGGCAACCGCTTAAGCGATGCCAGGCCGCTAAAGCAGTATTTTGCCGCTTAAGCGGCTGCACCAGATAGCAGTACAATCAACAACTTGGATAAAATGCCAAGTTTCCGATCAGACCCTCGGGATTCATCAAAATCTCGTGAACGCAAACAAACGATGCTACTAGACTATTTTCGACGTTCCAAACTTAATGGCGACGTCAAAAAAAAAGATTGTTTCCAACAAGTTAACCCCCCCCCCCCCAAAAAAAACCCCTTAAAACTTATTTAAACTAGTTTTCCAACGAAGGATCAAAATGCAATATAAAGGTTCCGAACCTAAACCAACCTCGCTACTAACCTAAATTCGACATTTCGAGTCTAATGGAACTGTTCAAATCACCAACCGACATTCAGAACAAAAAATATTTATCAACGTCAACTATATGACTTTTGAAGCCTCCAAAAATCACAAATTTGACCAAAATATTTCCGATCGCATTGGGGAACGTGCCAACCATTCCCACACCCCAAAATCAAAATGTAGCAACTACTGAGAATGGTAAAATGGTCAAAACTTATAAAAAGTAAAGTTTCACAAACCAATTCATTATAATATCCACCACTAAGACTCCAGTTCGTCCTCAATCTAAAAGATGATGAAATACCTAAGTCGATGAAAAGCTTGGTGTAACTACTACTCATATCGAACTCGACCTCCCAAGTAGCCTCTTCAATGGAATGGTGTATCCAATAAATCTTAACTACATAAATATCTCAAGAAAGTAATCGTCTAACATTCCTGGCTAAAATGGAGACTGTCTCATCAACAAAAGTCAACCTCTCATCCAACTGAATCAAATCCCAACGAAGCATGTGAGACTCATCAGAAATGTAACACAAAAGCATGGATACATGAAAGACTGGATGAATGGCTGAAATGTCTGGAGGTAAGGCCAACTTATAAGCAACCTCCCCAATTATCCAAAAAATCTCAAAAGGCCCGGCATATCTGGGGCTGAGCTTACCCCTCTTTTCGAACCTCATCACGCCCTTCATAGGCCACACATGAAGGAAAACCCGATCACCAATCCCAAACTTCAAGGCATGAAGTTGGCGATCAACATAACTCTTTTGCCTACTCTAGGCTTCCCGAAGCCTATCCTGAATCACCTGAACTCTATCCAAGGACTCGCGAAGCAAGTCAGTTCCATGGGGTCTATCCTCGAAAACCTCAAAACAATCGATTGGAGATCGACAACGCCTACCATACAATGCCTCAAAAGGTCCCATCTTAATACTCGAATGGTAGCTATTATTATAAGAAAATTCTGTTAGGGCTAAATATTGCTCCCACTGACCTCCAAAGTCCATGACATACGTGCGGAGCATATCATCCAAAACCTGAATAGTCTGCTCCGACTGATTGTCGGTCTGGGGGTGAAAAGCTATGCTAAGGTCAACCTAAGTACCCACTCAGGAATGGATAATCTCCGAAGCAAACCACCTGGTCTTAAATGCTCGGCCTTCACCTGCTGACAACACAAGCAATGAGCTACAAAGTCTGCTACATCTTTTTTTATACCACCCCACCTGTAAAGCTGCTTCAAATCGTGGTACATCTTAGTCACTCTAGGATGAATGGAATATCTTGAATAATGCGCCTCCTCCAAAATCAATCTCACCAATCCACCAACTCTCGGCACACAAACTCGGCCTCCAGTCCTCAAAACACCATCAAAATCAAGAGATGCCTCCTTGGCCTCGCCACTCGACACCTTATCCAAGTTCACTCTCAAACTATCATCATCAAACTTGTGAGTTTGAATCTGCTCTATCAAAAAAGATCTAGCATCAACAAAGGCTAAAACACGTCCAGGTGCCAAAATGTCAAGCCTAACCATCCAGTTAGCTAAAGACTGAACATCTAAGGCTAAAGGTTGTTCCTGAGTTAAGAGATGAGCTAAACTACCCATACAAGTCGACTTTCGATCCAAGGCATCCGCAACCACGTTAGCCTTACCCCGATGATAGAGAATAGTGAGATCATAATCCTTAAGTAACCCAAGCCAACGTCGTTGTCTCATATTAAGATCTCACTAGGTGAAGAAGTACTGAAGTCTATGATGATCCGAGAAAATCTCACAATGGACTCCATACAAGTAATGCCTCCACAACTTCAACACAAACACAACCGCGACCATCTCCAAATCATGGGTAGGATAATTCTTCTCATGAGGCTTCAACTGACGAGAAGCATAAACAATCACCTTACCCTCCTGCATTAACACCGTACCTAAACCCATACCAGAAGCATCACAAAATATGGTAAAACCCACGCTCTCCTTGGCAAAGTCAAGATAGGAGCTGAAGTCAACAACTCCTTAAGCTTTTGAAAGCTCGCCTCACAAGCATCTGACCACTGAAATACAACTTTTTTCTGAGTCAACTTGGTCAAAGAAGCCGCAATAGATGAGAAACCCTATACAAAACCCCGCTAGTAATCTGCCAAACCAACGAAACTCCAAATCTCGATAGGACAAGTAGGTCTAGCCCAATCACAAATCGCTGTTATCTTGGCCGGATCAACATAATACCATCCTTAGTCACCACATGACCTAAGAAAGAGATAGAATCCAACTAAAACTCATACTTAGAGAACTTAGCATACAACTTCTTATCACGCAACCTCTGAAGTACGATCCTCAAGTGTCTCACATGGTCGACCTCATTATTAGAGTAAACCAAGATATCATCTATAAATACAATCACAAAGTAGTTGAGATATGGTAGAAACACCCGGTTCATCAACTTCATGAACGCTGCAGGGGCATCGGTCAACCCAAAAGATATGACCAAAAACTCATAATGACCGTATTAATTCTAAAGAGTTGTCTTTGGAACATCCGAAGCCTTAATCTTCAACTGATGATACTCGTATTTCAAATCAATCTTAGAAAACACCGAAGCACCCTGAAGCTGGTAAAACAAATCATTAATGTGAGGAAGATGATGCTTATTCTTAACGATCACTTTGTTCAACTGACGATAGTTAATACACATACACATAAAACCATCCTTCTTCTTCACAAACAAGACAGGAGCATCCCAAGGAGATACACTTGGTTTAATGAACCCCTTACTCAACAAATCTTGCAATTGCTCCTTCAACTCCTTCAATTCTGTCGGGGCCATCCTATAGTGGGAAATGGAAATAGGCTTGGTGCCCGACTCCACATCAATAGCAAAATCAATATCACAATCCGGAGGCATACCAGGCAAATCTATAGGAAACACATCCATGAACTCGCGAACAACCAGAACAGAATCCATAGGAGGGGATGAGACAACACTAGTATCGCGAACATAAGCCAAATAATACAAGCAAACCCTTTCTACCATGCGACGAGCACATAGAAAAGATATAACTCCTTTCGGACTCAAATTAAGCGTACCCTTCCAAGCTAACCTTGGCACACCCGGTGTAGCTAAGGTCACGGTCCTGGCAAAACAATCAAAATAGCATGATAAAGAGCTAACCAATCTAAACCCAAGATAATATCAAAATCAACCATATCTAGGATAATCAAGTCTACCCTAAGTATCACGCCCCGCAAAGTAGTCACACAAGATTGGTACACCCGATCCACCACTAAAGAATCTCATACGGGGGTTGATATATGAAGAGGCATAACAAGGGGCTCACATGCAACATCAAAACTAGAACTAAAATATGAAGACACATAGGAGAATGTAAGCCCAGGGTCAAATAACATAGAAGCATATCTATAGCAAATCGGGATAATGCCTGTAATAACTGCATCTAAAGCCTCCACCTCTGGTCTCCCAGGTATAGCATAACACAATTCTTGTCAGCTCCCGGATTAAGTAATCCTGCGACTACTACTACGAGCTACCCTACCTCTACCTCGAACATATCTAGAAATACCCCTACCACTCTGTGAACCACCTTTGATAGCAGAAATAGGAGTAGGGCAAAACTGAAGCTGAGATCTTTATTGAGTAGGTCCAAACACAAGTCGAGGAAAATCCTTGGCCACGTGAACAAACTCATCACACACAAAACATTCTCTACGGCCTAACTCAATCTGAGAAGGTATAGATAAACTAGAACGACCACCTTGGCCCAAAGAACCGAACCTGGAACCTCTACTAGCATGACCTGATACCTGGCTACCAAAAGCAGCAGAACCTGAAGGTCTATCACCTGATCCCTATAATGCGGCCTAAACTAAACTACCATGATAACTAAGAAAACCCCTACTAGAGAAGTCGCTACCTCAGGAGGCGTGTCCACTAAACTCGCCCTAATGACGTACCTTCTTAGTGCCTCCCTGAGTTGCCTAGATTCAGTCATCTTGGTGTGCTTAATAATACTCTACAAAAAAGCCTCTGAAACTACCATCTGGGTTGTAGCCAACTGATATGAACCATCTAACCCCTTCACAAACTTTTAAATCCACTCAGACTCGGTGGAGATGTTAGCGCTGAATATCTGGATAAAGTATGGAAACATGCCTCATACTCGGCAATAGACATAGAGCGCTGCTCCAAATAGTCAAACTCATCCCTCATCTGATCTCTCAAGCTATACGGTACAAATTTCTTCAAGAAGGCCTTGGAAAACTAAGTCCAATTCATAGTAGGCGAACCCAAAGGCTACAACTGGAAAGCGACCTCCACCAATCCCTGGCCACATCCGTCAATTGATAGGTAGTATAAGCAACTCCGTGAGACTCAAGGGATCCAAGATTATGTAACTTTTCCTGGCAATCAGTTAGCAACTCATAGGCATCCTTGCCAATAGCACCATTGAACTTAGGCGGACCCAAGAGAATAAACCTCTCAAGCCTCTTCTGATCATCAGAAGACATCAATGTACCTGAAGCAACCAGTGAAATAGTAAGTCTGGTAGGCAATGAATCCATACATGGGGACACAGATGATGGTTGTACCCTAGAAGCAGGAATACCATAAGCAGATGTCAGTAAAGACAGCGGAACACCACTCAAATTCTGAGGAAAACCAGGTACACTCAAATGAACACCATCCAAGCTACTCATAAGGCGAACCAACAAATCCTAAAGCACTGGAGTGTCAACTGAACTCTGTGGGACCTGAGCTGGCCCCTCACCCTCTGTTTGATAATCATCTCTAGCATACTCGACTTTAAGCTCGGGAGAGGCCTTCCTAACATGTCCTCTGATTACGGCAACTCCTCATACCCATCCTTTACCTCTAGGTCGTCCACGACCCCTGCCTCATCCTCTAACTGGAGCGCCCATATCAGGTGCCGGCTCAGCATCCCTAGTATCTCTAGACCTAGTCCTCACCATTAGCACAGAAAAGAATGGAATACCAGTTTAGGACGTTGGATATGAACAACCCACACGATAAAGAGTCAAATTAGAGAAGTTTTTCCTAAAGATATCTTATAGCCTCTCGAAGATAGATACAAACGTCTACGTATCGATCCGTGAGACTCTACTAGATATTCTGCTTTTACACTTATGAGGTCGGTGAACCTGGCTATGATACCAATTTGTAACGACCCAAAAACTAGGATAGGAAGGCACCCATCGCTACCCAGTCTTAATAAGTAAACCAATCACTAAAAAGGGAAAGAAATTCTCAACAAAAACAATAATAATAAGGCGAGACTTCTAGAACAAAGTCAGACCAACACAAAACATAAATAAAGCAGAAGTCTAAAAGAAATAACATAAAATCCCCAAAATGTGGTGTCATAAGTGAAGAGTATCTAATACGTCATCCGAATACACGAATGGTACATGTCTGTCTCCAAAAATAAGTAAAGACATAATAAAGGTAAGAGGAGGTCTGGAAGTCAACTTTGGTCCCTAGAGCAACCCAGTACCTCGATCACAGTCTCTGAAAAGGATGATCAACCACCACGAGTACTACTTGAACTAGGATCTGCACTGAAAAGGCATAGTAGGAATGAGTACGGTCCACTTATACTCAATAAGTATCATAGGTCGACTGAGCAAAGAAAAAAATAATATAAGTGAAATAACACTATGAGCATCTTACCTGCAAGCAGAAAAGTTTCCAAATGGTAGCTCACATCGTCTTCACTAATAGTTCTAATAAAAATACTGAAATAAAACTGCACAGATATTGGTGAAAAGTATACAGAAACTAAATGCACATCAAGACAAGCAAAAGAACCATAAAAGATGTATATGCAATGCAATGCAATGATGATGGAATGAATAGTGAAAGTCATCTCATGACTTTCTGTATATACCTACCGAGCTTGTAGCTCCCAAGATAGGATCCATTAGGGGTTTGCAGTCCTTATACTATATCTCAAATATCAAATCTTAACCCACCTTTTTCAGCTCGTGTTCACAGAGAAGGTTTTTATAAAATGTCTCATTTTCTTTCAAAAATAGTGTTCCTCAATGATACCGATATCTCATGAATGTATATGTATGAAATGAGGATGTAATGCTCACAATCAAATCAGTATGAAGATATTCAATCCTTTCAATGTGTATATAAGTTAGCCTAGCAAATAACTCAATATGTGCACAATTCATTATATCAACTCTAGTTAGGTGTCATCAGAATAAATATGCATGTAAGACATCATTAATATCATATCGACACCTAACTCGGTTGTTTCTATCATGATAAAGGTAACCAATGCTCAAAAAGGCCTATAATAATAATTCAAGCCTCCGCACGGGCATCATATCTAGAATAAAGACATTTAAATACACGAAGAAGGTCAATGATGTCAAATAAAGCCCCCACTCGGGCAACACACAATACATATTATCACCAATCAATCAACAACAAAAATATAAGCCCCCACACGGACATGACGCAATATATATCTAACTCAAAAATAATACCCATACATATTTTTCCCAACTCATAGCATGTTTTACTTATTGATTGACTAGCCAGCCTAGTCTGAAGAAAGTTAAGCCATAACCTACCTCGAAATGACGAAATCCAAGCTTAAAGTCCTTCAACACGAAGCCTTCCCTTTTCGAAGGGTCTCAGAATCAATTACAACAATCAAATATAGCATCTAAGCATTAAAAGAAAGTTAATGATACCCATATTGCTCACATTTAAGCCTGGTCCAAAATGGGTTCGAAAAACGAGTTTGAAAATGAAAAGGGTAAACCTGGAATTTTATTTTAGAAATACATTTTCCAAGGTTAAAGAAATCTACAATTGAAAACCCACACGAAAATGAGTTAAAAACGAGGTCAAAATCGAAGAAAAAATATTTTTAAGCTTTTCCAAAAAAATTCTCAAATTTCATGTTAAAACCAAGATTAAAGAGTGTTTTGATGATATAATTTAATGTAAAGTAATGGGAATAAAGTTTTGGAGCTTACCCAAGCTAAAATGGTGATGAAAACCCTAAAAATCGCCCAAACCCGAAGCTCAAAGTCCAAAAAAGGTAAAAAATCGCGAAAAGGGATTTTTATATCAGCGATGGCCGCTTAAGTGGTTAATTGACCTCTTAAGCAACCACGCTTAAGAGGCTAAAAGGTCGCTAAAGTGGCCAAGCCACTTAGGCCAGCCATCGCTTAAGCGACGCATGGCCGCTAAAACGGCTATTGCTTAAGCGATGCCAGGCCGCTAAAGCGGTCCTTTGTTGCTTAAGCGGCTGCACCAGATAGCAGCACAATCAACAACTTGGCTAAAATGTCAAGTTTCCGATCGGACCCTTGTGATTCATTCGGAATCCCGTGAATACAAATGAACTATGCTACTAGTTTTTTTAAATTTTTGGACGCAATGATGATGTCAGATATTTGAAAAAAGATCGTTTTCAATAAGTTCACCGCCTGGAACCCCTTAAAACTTATATAAACTAGTTTTTCAACGAAGGGTCAAAATGTAATATAAAGGTTCCAAACCTGAACCAACCTCACTACTAATCCAAATTTGACATTCCGGATCTAATGGACTGTCCAAATCACCAACCGACACTCAGAACAATAAATGTTGACCGAAGTCAACTATATGGCTTTTGAGACCTCTAAAAATCACAAATTTGACCAAAATATTTCCGATCGTATCGGGGACCATGCCAACTATCCCCACACCCAAAAACCAACATGTTGCAACTACGGGATAGAGTAAAATGGTCAAAACTCATAAAAAATAAAGTTTCACAAAACAGGGCATTACATTAACTTTAAAATTCCTTTTTAACCCTTAATGAAATTATTTACAATCATACAAATATTCAAGGATTATTTTTAACCACAAATCTAAAAAATCTTCTTTTTTCAGTTAAATATCGTGCCAAATCAAAAGGTGTCATATAAAATGAGAAGGACTGAGTACATCTTTGTAATCACATCAGCCAAACAAGAAAAGTATATGTTTCTCTTGTCTAGTTTCTAAAAGAAAACAAAATCCATTAAGGGCCTGTTTGGAAAGCCACCCTGGTAATTGGATTTGGTGTAATTGGGTGTAATTACACTGTCTGGCATGTTTGTTTGGTCAGGTAATTACTTGGTCAGCAGGTAATTGGGTGTAATTGGCAGAGTGTAATTACACTCTCCAATTCACAGGGGGAGCTGTGAATTGCAGTTAATTACATGGTGTAATTACAAGCTGATTACTTTTTAATTTCTTCCTTTCATTTCTATTTTTTTTTTCGTTTTAATTTATTTTAAATTCTTTCTATTTTTATTATTCTAATATTTTTTAAAAATATTTTTATTTTTTATTATTTATATTTTATTTCTTTCTCAATTTTTCGTATTATCTATTTTTTTAATTTATTTTATGTTTATTTTTTTCATTTAACATAATTTAGTTAGTATTCTAATTTTTAAATTAAGTAGAATTCATTTTTGAATAAGGTTATAGACTCAGGTGTTCCTTTTATTTTAAATCCTATTTACGTTATGTTGAAATTTAACATAAGAGTATTTTTTTTTTTAAATTTTGAACTTATGTTATATTTTCAGTTTCTATTTATTTGTTTTACTAGTATTGACATGATATTTCACATTGCAAGTCATTCATTTTTTAGTTAGAATTGATAGATTATCTTTTAATCAAATGTTTTAATAATTTTATGACATTATATTTATAATATTAATCTTTTTGTTAAACATGCATTTCATGATGTTCTTAAAAATCATGTACTTTATGTTTTTATGATTAATTTAATTAAAATATACTATTTTGAAAAATATAAATTGATTATTTTTTTATAAGAACATATGTTTATTCATTAATATATTTCAAAAAATAATATATATATATATATATATATATATATAATATTTAATCTAATATCATTTATAAAGGCACTTATCTGTCTAATATAATTTTTTAGTTTTTGATAATTAACTTTTATTTTAAAAATTGAATATAACCATGTAATTACACTTGTGCAACCAAGCAGTACACTTGTAACTACACTGTGGCAAAACAAACAAGTCGGCGTAATTACTAGGCTGGTAATTACTACCCTAGTAATTACACCAATTCCAATTACCAGATGGCTTTCCAAACAGACCCTAAAAGAAATTCCTCACATATATTGAGAGGCAGATTTAATTTGTACTTGTGTTGCAGTTAAATTTCCCATCTACATACGTTTGATTTCAATTTAAAAATAAAAAAAAAAATCTCATTGTTAAATTATATTCTTAATTTAGATATATACGCAAGAATTGCTCTTTTGGCTATGTTAGACGAGTAGCATTGCTTTTTTGGCTATATTATACAGGTAGTACGGACTGGATCAGTCGGGAGAGGAATGAAAAGCGAGGATCGCTTAGTAAGTAAGCAAGAAGGCACCAATGCTCAGTTTTTTCTTTTCTTTCTTTTTTAAGTCACGATCAGAAAGGTTCAAATCCGGACCGTGCATCTGGAATACAAAAATGAATCTTAAAGGATAAGTTAATTAAATTGTTTTTATATTAACAATAATTAGATTAAAAGATTATTATAAGAATAATAAAATAAGAGAGACAAACATACCTACAAAAGAAGTTATAAGTATTATGAAATCAAACTTGAAAGGTGGTTTATGTAATTATTTCTTTAGTTTTTTGGTTGTATTGACTTCTAGACTTGGCTAATTTGAGTAACAATTTATACAAAGTAAACATAAGTTTGATTTTATTAAAAAAATTATTACAATTAAATCACCATTTAAATTATTTACTATATAAATATCAAACTTATTAAATTTAAATTATAGCTCCACTTCTAATTTCTTATTTGTAGTACCCGATTATCTTAATTTACTAACATGAACTTGGAAATGATACAAGGATAAAGATGTTAACTACCGAAGGTTATCATGGAGTGTTAAGTACTTTATCATACTTAACTAGAGATCTCAGATTTGAACCTTGGATATGAACTCATCTTTGATAGAGAGCGTGTTACCCCTTATATAGTGAGACTTTTCGGTACGAATTCAGATTAGTCAAATTTCAATACAGACACCGGACACCGGGTAGCAAACCGAGAAAAGAGGATAAAGATGTTAAATTCACGTTTGAAAATTGAACCATGAGATGTAAACATCAGGAATCTCAAACACGCGTTTAAATCTGTTTCCTATACTCAACTTGGCCATGTTCATGAGATTTATCCATATGCTGACTTGATTAAATTCAAAGTCAAAGTTGTGATATTAAATTATTTTTATTTAATTAATTACTTTTTTCATCACATTAATTTCTCTTTATATTTATTGAATAAGAATAAAATTTCTCACAATGTCCACGACCACAAATAGTGAGCAAGCGAATACAAAAGTTCGAATTTTGGAGAGTATAAGAAGGAAACCAAAGTATAAACATAGAGCACGCATGACTGGAGTATTTAATCACATGAGGAGTTTTATAAATGAACTACAGGGATAATAAATAGAAGCAACTTTTTCACCAAAAAAATAAAATAGAAGTAACTCTTTTCTTTCTTTCCTTTACTTGTTGTTTCGAGTTGTAAAGAATGAACGGGCTTTACTCTGGAAGATGAACAAAAAGATGTTTAGGTCGATCAAAAAAAGAATAAAATTGAAAACAAGTTTTCAATTTTTTTAAAAATAATAAATATTTTGAAATTAATTATTTTTTTGATAAGCGTGACAACTAAAAATGGATCGAAAAGAGTATGAAACAAGGAGCTATTATAGAGCTTCACTAATGTCAACGGGAATAAACAAAGAAATTCAAACAAAGGTGGGTCATCTATGTCCATATAGACTTTAGTTACGCTAAAAAAATTTAAAAAGGGTGAAGCTACATGCCACTACGTACTATAAATTTGCAACTTTGTACGTAGATCCCTCATTGGTCTAACTGTAGCATTTGCTTTCTTTCTTTCTCTATAGCATGGTGACATTCAAACTTCCTTTGGCTATGCTTCTCTTATTTCTTCAACTTAATATTTTTCTGTGCTCAGCTGAAATACTATACATTCCAGTCACCAAAGATGCAACCCTACAACACATTATAGAAGTAGGTCAAAGAACTCCTTTAATCCCCATAAAACTCTTAGTCCATCTTGGTGGTAGAAGCTTATGGGTGGACTGTACCAATAGTTCATCTTACAAAAGTTCAACTTACAAATCAGCTGTATGTAATTCCACACAATGTTCTATGTCCAAGTCTCATGGCTGTGGAGACTGCAAATTCAGACCTCAACTGCAGCCTGGATGCAACAACAATACTTGTTACATTTGGGGAGAAAATCCCTTGATTAATACTTATATCGATCATGCAGAAGTTGCTGAGGATGTATTGACTATTGGTTCTACTCCTGGCGTTCTTGTCACTTGGCCGCGGTTTATTTTCACTTGCCTTATTGATCCCGATATGGTGAGACTCCTCGCGAACGGAGTCACAGGTATTGAATTATCTTAGCTTAAAATTTAAAAATGTTACATACTTTTTATGAATGTGCCGTTCGTATTTGGGTTTGATTCAAAAAGAAACAAGTTGTGAAAAAGTCATTACACACTGATACTTCATACCCGACCTAATACCTCCTTATTTCTTATTTTAAGTGATACATTTCTTTGGCTTTGCCAGTGTCACAAAATTTCTTCCAATCGACCCCAAAATCTCCATTGCTTACTCTTTTCTTCCCTAAAAATCCTCCCCAAAATTCAGGAAGAGGGAAGAAAGATACTCCCTCCATCCCATTTTACATGTCACTTTTTGACTTGATACGGTGTTTAAGAAAAAAAGGAAGACTTTTGAACCGTGTTGTCTAAAACGATCGTTAGATATTTGTGTGGCTATAAATCATTTCATTAAGGATGAAAGAAGAATTTTAAAGCTAAATTGTTTTTAATTACAAGGTGACATTTTTTTGAGACAAAAGAAAGATGTCAGATAAAATGAGATGGAGGGGGTAGAAGAAAGAATAGAAAAGGAGTATATGGGCCAAACATGTAGAGATATTTTCTAGTTTTCAAGTGACCACGAGATTTGAACACATGACCTCTTATTTAAATGATTAACCAATTCGAGCAAAGACATCTTTTGATTTCAATAATGTTATGTCTCAACAGGAACCGCAGGTTTTGGACACGAAAGCCTAATTTCCATTCCCAATCAACTTGCTTTAGACCCTAGATTTACCAGGACGTTTGGTATGTGCTTGAGTTCATCTACAAGATCTCGTGGGGTTATCTTCATTGGTTCTAGCCCATATTATGTTTACAATCCTAAAAAGATCGACATCTCCACGGATCTTGTCTACACAAAACTAATTACAAATAAGAGGGGATTTCTACTATCTGACGAGTACTATTTCCAAGTTTCATCCATTCGAGTCGCAGGGCAAGACGTGCCACTAAATAAAACATTGTTATCTATTAATAATAAAGAGCATGGAATTGGTGGGACAAAAATCAGCACAGCTATTCCTTTCACAATTTTGCACACTAGTTTTTATGATGCTATTAAAACTGCTTTCGTCAAGGCACTTCCGAAGAATGTGACACTTGTAGAGCCTCTTCCTATGAGTCAATTTGGAGATTGCTTTAGTTCCGAAAACATTAAAAACTCCAATGTTGGACCAGATGTTCCTGTGATAGATATTGTCTTGTACAAGCCGAGTGCGTTTTGGAGGATTTATGGCGCAAATTCAGTAGTACAAGTTAGTAAGGACGTTATGTGTTTAGCGTTTGTGAGACAAGACCAAAGATGGAATCCAACGATTGTGATAGGAGCGCATCAATTGGAAGAGAACCTCTTGGTATTTGACCTTCCAAGAAAGAAAATAGGTTTCGGCTCCTCACTCAAGCTCCAGCAAACATCATGCTCTATGTATGATAATACCATTATGGGCTAATACCATTCTAGTCTAGCCCCTCTATTCTATGTAATTTCCTATTTCTTATAGTTATAAGTTTCAGGTACTTTTACATAAATATTGTTACTCCTACTATGTCTGTTATGTTTGCACAAGTGCTTCAATTAGCTCAACTACTGCATCTCAATTGTTAAATTTGAAATGATTCTTGTATTTCGGTGAAAATACAACACAATATGTAAGAAGCGAATATCTTTTGTGATTCTCTTTTATTATATCGTTAAAATATTTAGAAAAAAAAATTGTTGGTGAATTCAGGTAGGAAGAAACTTTTTCCATTGGCAAAACTTTAAAAAGTTAACGATTACAAATACATGATCTCTTTTTTGTTTACAAATATTTTCTCCAACTCATCATAGCAACTTACTCACTTAGCATCTATTTACATTTTCTTGATCTTCACTAACTAAGCTTCTTACCTTCCTCACAAAACCAAAACATCTTTAGGAGTGCAAGCTCTTTTAATTTTGGCTAAGACGATTTTAACGGGTTCAATCGAATCAATATCTTTTGCATGGAGTTTCACTATGTTGTTGCTAGCAAATACCACTATTCTTGATTTTGGATCTTCCCAATTATTTCGAGCTGAAATTTAGACCAATTTCTTTAAGATCCTGTGAGAAAAAAATTCATTCTCTTCATAAAATAGAAGACCGAAAACTCACAGAATTACCTTATATGGTGCCATAATTCGTTCGACATACAACAATGTGTTGAGCTACTTAATAAGCCCGCAAGTGAGATAAAATTGAAATTTCAAGTAATATTAACTTCTAAATTCATGATTTAAAAAGTGTAAATGTGTAATTAATGAATTCAATTGTGACAAGAATCTTAAATATGAGATTTGATACTTTCTATAAAGTACCTTGGTTGCCCTATTTATGAGGAACGGAAAAGATTGATATCTTCTATGAAATGGTGAGCAAGAGTATTAACAAGGTTAAATGACAGCACCTTAAGGGTGTGTTTGATATGGAGGAAAATGTTTTCATGAAAAATAAGTTGGTTTCTTACTTATTTTCTCATGTTTGATTGGTGAGTGACAAACATTTTCCAGAAAATAGTTTCTAGTGCTCGGTTGGTGAATGAAAAATATTTTTTTAAAAAAATCTTTTACTGTTTGGCTAGAAGTAGAAAATACTTTTAGGAAAATAGCTTTTGTTCTGGGAACCAACCCTGACGACCAATCCAAGACCCAACCCCGACAACCAATCCAGGACCTGACCCCGACATCCAAACCGGGACATAACCACCACCCTGTCTCTTGATCTGAGACCCAACTCTGACACTCGACCTCGACACTCAACCCCGACTCCCTACTTCCCACTTGAGACCCGACCTCTATTCCTGACCCCGACTCCTTACTCAGGACCCGACCCCTACATCCAACCCCAACACCTGACTCCGACTCAAGACCCGACCCGACATCCAACCCCGACACCTAACCCAAGACCTGACCCTAGACCTGAACCTGACTAACGAACGACACCCAACCCGCGACTCGACCCCAACTTCTAACTCGAGACACGACTCGGATACCCAACCCCGACACCCAACTTGGCACCCAACCAGGGACTCGACTCTTCACCGTGACACCCGAAACCTAACCTGGAACCCGACCTTAGCATCGACACCTGACCCAGGAATCGACCTCAACTACCAACCCCGACACCTGATCTGAGACTCGACCCTGACCCCGATTATCGACCTAGAACCCGACCTCAACACCCTACCCGGGACCCAGTCCTGACACCTGACCCTAGACCCGACCTTGACTCCAGACCCAGGACTCGACTCTTGACCCCGACACCCAACCCCAACACCTGAATTGGGACTCAACTTCGATACCTGAACCAGAACCTAAACCCAACCCCGACACCAGAATTGGGACTCCGACTCCGACACCCGACTCAAAAGTCGACCCTGACATCCGACCCCAACTCCCGACCTGGGACCCAACTGCTGACCCCAATACCTGACACTTGACCCAAAATCTAATTTAGACTCCCGACTCCGGACTCGGGACCTACTCCCGACTTTTGAACTGGTACTTGAGTCAAGGTTGGGGTAGGGAGATAGGTCCCGAGTCGGGATCAACATTAGAGTCGAATGTTGGGAGTTGGGTCAAGATCAGACCCCGATTCCTATCTCGATCTTGGATCCCAAGTTGGTGTCAGAATTTTATCTTGGATCGAGTTCAGGGTCGAGTATTAGGTCCCGAGTTGAGGTCAGGTGTAACACCCCGTATATTTTCGAACCTAGTTAATTCCCATACCATGCATGGGATTATTTGAACATGAGATTTTTGAGGAATTATGCATTTACTTGTTGGACTTAAACAAAGCATGTGTAATTGGGCCCTTAAGTAAGGCCCATATATATAATGAGAAAGACATGGCCCAAAAGGGTTTCATTTTGACCCATTCTTTCAATGTAATCCATTTGACCAAATCAACATTGCATTAAATGCCAAGTAAGAGATAAGGGAGACATGAGGGATTATATAAAGGAAAAATCAGATTTTATACCATTGGCCTCTCATCACATTTCTAGAATTGTCCAACATTTTCTCCTTTGCTCTCAAGAACCCTAAATCACTCTTTGGGCCAAGATCATCAATTGGAAAGGCATGGTACGTGTTTATTGTGATGGATTAATATATTTTATGCATAATACATGGTGTATATTATGTTGGTTATGTTGGTGGAGCATGGAGAAGTTCACAATAAGTGAAGTGTACATGTTGCTAAATCGGAGGGTGATTTGTCTTGTAAACTTGTATATGCTCTTGTGGTCTTGAAGGAAAAGAACTTGGTGGAATAAATATTGACATGTGAGGTGTGTTTATGGTATTACTTTGTTTAGCCCTTGTGTATAACGTTTGGAATTGTTATTGCCAAATTGGTTGTGGTTTTGGTGCCGTATTGGCCGTGAAATGTGGTTTTGGGTGTTGTTATGTGTGTTGGGAGACAATGGTTGTGGGTATTTAATATGATCAAAAATATGTTCAAATATGTTTGGTTATGATCATGGACCATTTATGGCATTAAAAGACCCAAAAGAGACCATTTCGGACCAAAACGGGCATCCGCCCCCGCAGATGAGGGCATCTGCGGGCGCAGATGCCAACGCAGATGGCACTGGCTGCTGCCAAAGGCCATCTGCGGGCGCAGGTGGCTGATCTTCGGGTGCAGGTACCAATGCAGGTCAGCCCAGAATTGTGTTTTGATTGTTTTCGTATCCCTTTGATCCCCGAAAGCCCCGATACCCTTTTGGGATGTAATTATCAACTTGTGATGTTTTTTTAGTGACTTTAAAGTATCGTATGGAGGTGTTTTGGACTATTTTAAGTATGTATGATTGTTCATATGTTGTTATAAAGGAATAAGTATGACGGAATGATAAAGAGAAATGTGTAAAAGGTAAGTATGGGTGAAATGCTATCAATGTATGATATTTTGGTCAATGTGTGTAATGTTATGGTGTTGTTGATATGGAAATGCAGTGGAGGGTATTGTAAGGGGGTGATGTGATGTTTTATGGTGGTCACATAGTTCGTTGTCGTCTTGTACGCCTATTTAGTGACTAGTTGCTAATGTAAGTTCCGGTTGTGTACTTGTGTGTAGAATAGACGTAAAGGGAAAGCTGAAGTGTTGTATTCAAGAGTAAGATTGCGTATCCATATTGAGAACATAATGTATGTAAGGTTACTCTTCTATTTCCTTCTGCAACATATGGTGCTCACATTGTCATGGTACTCCTTCGATTTCGAAATACTCTAAGGTATTCCATATCCGATAGTTGGGTAGAGTTACTCATATGTCCTTTACTCATTGGTCAATGGTGAATTATATGAATCATGTCCATTGATTGATTTATGATAATTGAATAGTATGTTAAAAGTTCTATAAGGTTCTAAGGTATCACATTTCTAGTTAGTGAACAGTTGATATCCACATGTATCATATTTATTGATCATGACCAATGGTTCCAACAGTGTTATGTTTCCATGAAGGCTATGTTTCCAATACTGCTTATTTACATGTTTCTCACTCATTAATTATTGATCCAAAGCTTCAAAGAAAGTTGTGACTATCATTGTAAAAATCTCTCATAAGCAAAAGTATCAATCTCTCACAAGTTAAAGTATCAATCTCAAAAGCAAAGAATTGAAGTAATGAACACTTGTTGAGAACGGGTGGCAACCCAAAGGGGCATAAACCTAGCTAGGGGCGATCCCGAATGATTATTGGATACAGGGGGCAGCTCAAAGGAGTATAAGCCTAGCTAGAGACGAACCTTCTTTATTGATTTATGGGTGGCAGCTCAAAGGGGCATAAGCCTAGCTAGAGACGATCCCAATGTTATTTCCCACTGATCAGTTGGGCCAGGGCATACATGATTGATGATCACATGAATGATGAAGAAGTAAAGGAAAGTGAAATGAAGTAAAGAAAGTAATGCACATGATTCCACATGTATTCTTATGGTAATTTATTCACATGATGTGTTCACTTGTACTTACTTTCATCAAAGTTCCTATATCTCATATATTTACGTATATCCTTACATACTCAGTACATTCCTCGTACTGACCCCCTCGGGGGAACTTACCTTACATGTTGCAGGTGCAGGCACTAGTAGCCCTCTGCAGTAGGTTGACAGTATTTGCAGATATTTGGTGAGGCCCAGTTGGTTCGGGACTTTTCGAATCATAGTTATACATTGGATCTGATGTTGTAGATGTTATGAAATGGTCGTGTATTTATTTAGAGGCTTTGTAGACATATGCGGGTATATGAATGTAAGAGGTGTATATTCATTTAGACGGAATGGTCCTAACGGCCATAGTTGCATATAATGTACATGTTTCCCATGACTTTCACCAATGGTATCTTATATATTTCATCAGTTACATGAGAAAGTATGCTATTCGTAAAGAGACATGCATATGAATGAACGTGAGCAAAGATTGTTTCTCTCGGGCCATATCGGCTTTGGGTGCCAATCATGCCTCGTTGGGATTCGGGGTGTGACAAAAGTGGTATCAGAGCGGGTCGTTCTAAGGGTTTCTACAAAGCCGTGTCCGAGTAGAGTCTTACTTATCGATGTGTTGCGCGCCACATTTATAAGTAGGAGGCTACGGGACATTTAGGAGTTGTTTCACTTCTTCACTTTTAGATCGTGCAATAGAGCCAAAGTTGTAGGTAGACGTATATGTATGCATTGACAATTGTTTTCTTTTGCATAGTCAAAAGCTGATTATCAGACAGGATAAGGGCAAAGGTAAGCAGGTTGATATGTATGCCGAAGAAGAAATGAGTAAATCACCACCTGAACAAACTAGTCAAGGTGGGGTTGACATGGAATTTGTTATACGGGTTTCTCTTAGCCAAAAAGTAGAGAAGTATCCTCAGAACCACCTATAAATGCCACTGAACAGGATTTAAGCACTCTAGCGCATGTGTTGACTCAGATCATTGTTGTATAATGTCATGGGCAAGCTGGCCCAATAACGAGTAATGGTGGTGCGACTAGGGCAGCTAGTCTCCACACATAAGATTTTCTGAAAATTAAACCCTCTCACGTTCATCGGGTCGACTCTGAATGAAGACCCACAGGACTTTATAGACTAAACCAAAAAGGGTTCTAGATGTTATGCATGTGACTGTGTATTGATGTATTTCCAGCTAGTTGGGAGGAATGTAAAAAATGGTATTCCTTGACTAGTACCTCTCATGTGAGGTCTGAAAAGCTTATGTGGATCAATTGCTAAAGCATTGCTAAAGAACTATGAGTGTCAGAAAGTACAATCTTCGGTTTAATTTTGTGGCTAGGTATACTCCAAAAGTAGTAACCATTATGACCGATAGAATGCATCGGTATATGAACAGATGGATTATACCATTGCAATCTTGAAAAAAAAAAGATTGATATAGTCAGAATACAGGCTTTTTGCACAGATAATGAAAGCTCAGAGGCACCAGAAAAGAATATGTCGGTTTGAGGCTGAATGTTTGTTATTGGAGTGGTATGTCCGGACACAAAATGAGGCTTCTCTTGAGATAGTTATAGGTACCGTACCCGTATTGATTGACCCATATTCGACACTAGCATGTGTTATTTTATTAATTGCTAAAAATTTAAATGAACACCAGAATTACTAGTTATGTCACTTGAAGTCTATACATCAGTTGGTGAATCTATGATAGTTAGAAGAATATATCTTAAGTGCATAGTAATTTTTTGTGGTCATGAGACACCGGTTGATTTTATTGAGCTAAAAATAGTGGATTTTAATGTTATAAAAGGGATTATGCCACAATAGATTGCCGAACTAAGTAGTATATTGTCGTTTTCCCCAAAAGAAGAAGTGGGAGCACTAAGAGGAAAAAAAATAATTGTTCCCCATAGTAAAGCAAGTAAAAGGATACTCTAAGGGATACACATGTCACTCGGTAAGAGTGAAAGATACAGATGTGAAGCCACCAACTCTTCAATCAGTTCTGATGGTACATGAATTCCTCGATGTATGAGCTGGTATTACTGTGACATCAGATACTTAGCCTATTTTTACTTCTTCATATAGTATGGCCCCAACAAAGTTATGGGAATTAAAAAAAAAATGTTAAAAGACGTGATGAACAAGGGATTCATACGACCTAATATGTTCCCTTGGGGTGCCCCAGTGTTAATTGTACAAAAGGAAGACAGTACGTTGAGCATGTGTGTCAATTATTGGCAACTGAATAAGATGACAATTACGAATAAATATTCCCTCCGCATAGTTGACAATTTGTTTGAAAAAGGGGGTGAAATGAATGATGAAATGATGAACAAATGAAGACGAAAAAAAAAAGAATGATGATGATATACCCAAGACAACATTACAAACATGGTATGATTATTATGAATTCCTAGTATGTCAATTGGGCTAGTGAATTGTTATGGGTGAAATGAATAGGGTGTTCAAAACACTTTTCAGGGTGTGTGTGTGACCATGTTTGGTGGTGGTATTCAAAAATCACAAGAGGACCATGCATTGTATAGGATGAAGAGATAAAGGTTGTTATACAAAGAAATAGAAATGGTGAACAATTGGCTAAGGCCTACGATGCTTACTGAGATCCATCATTTTCTTGGGTTGGTTGATTATTATAGGAGAATTGTTGAAGTATTTTATTCTATCCCTACACCCTTAGAAAAGCTTATATACAAGGCAATGAGAAGAATGATGCATATGAGAAGAGTTTCCAAGAGTTGAAAGATAAAGTAACTTCCACACCAGTTTTAAGTGCCTCCCGAAGGCATAAGAATGTTATACAATGTATGGTAGTGCTTCCGGGGTTGGCCTCGAATGTGTATTGATGTAGCATGATAAGGTAATAGCATATGCCTTACGACAGTTGCGGCTACATGAGAAAGCAAATTATTACCAAACACATGACCCTGAACTAGCGGCCGCGATATCGCTTTACAGTTATGGTGTCACTATTTGTAAGGGATTCATGCTGACATATATACTGTTCATAAGAAAATGTACTATATTTTAAGCCGAAGGACTTAAATCTGGGGTATCGAAGGTGGCTTGAACTATTAAAATATTAGAATAATGGTATCTTGTGTCATTTAGAAAAAGCAATGGGATAGTTGATACGTTAAGCTGCAAGGCAGTAGAAAGTAGGAATGGCCAGCTTACGGAAAAGAAAGGTATAGTTAAGAAATCTATATCAATGAAGCAAAAGGGGTTCTTGTTTCCTTGGAACTCCTGATGAAAGAATTATAGTGTCAAATATGGCGGGATTTTCATTGACATATGAAATAAAGGAAAAAAGCAATATGTAAGTTATAGTTTTAGTTCAATTGAAACAGAATGTACAGCAGAGTGCGACAAAGATATTTGAACAAACACAATGAGGAGTGTTTTAACGCCAATGTAAACTGTGCATATTGGGTATGGACGAGTTAAGGAAATGAATTATGACAGAAGAACAACGTTTACGGTATTTTATTCATTCGGAAGCAACCAAAATATACCTTGGTTTAGCAGCAATGTCTTAGTAAGGTTACATGAAAAGCACATTGTGGAACTTATAGCTCAATGTCCAAAGTAGTCACAGATTAACAGTATGGCATTAGAGGTCTGTATGTTTTATGCAATGTATTACCCTTTCAGATTGGAAGTGGAAGATGAGTGACGTAGATTTAATCACAGGGTTACCTTGTACACTGCGAAAGTTGATTCTATATAGGTAATAGTTGACAGGCTCACCGAGCCAGCGTATTTCCTACTAGTTAGGACCATCGATCCAGCTGAACATTATACAAAGTTGTATGTTACAGAGATAGTACGATTACATGGGATTCCACTCACTATTTTCAGTAAAGCATGGGTACACAGGTAGATGTAAGTACGGCTTGTCATCCTCAGATGGATGGGCAAACAGAACGTATTATATGAACATTTAAAGTTATGCCACGAGTTAGTACATTGGACTTTAAAGGTAGTTGGGATAAAAATCTACCGTTTATTGAAATTGTTTATAGTAGGAGCATCAAAAAGCACCTTACGAAGTTTCATATGAAAAAAATATAGATCATCAATTGGATGGGTTACAACTGATGAAATTTACTTTACACGGGTTAGATTTTGTTCACCAAGTTATAGAAAAGGTGAAGGTGATATAACAACAGCTACACATGGTCCAAGGCCGATACAAATTACATGCCGATATTCGAAGAAAAGAATGGAAATGTGCCATAGGTGATTAGGTATTTTAGACAGTTTCATCAATGGAGAAAGATAATGAGATTCAGAAAGAAAGAGGAGTTGTCCAAAGATGCGGGCAAATTGAGTATCTCACATGTGAAAAAGGGTACTTAATGTTACCTATTGTTATTCTGGATTGACAAACGAAAGCAATGAGAAATAAGGAAGTAGCTTCCGTAAGGACACTATGGAAGGAATTAGCACGTAGAAGGAATCACATGGGAAACCGAAGGAACGATGAAATCTAAGGTACTCGTATTTGTTGTAAACAGAAGAGAAAGTTTAAGGTGTGGAAGTGGAGAAAAAATAAGTAATTATCTATGAGCATTATGTGTGTATATGATAACACATGATCCTAGACTTACAGTTGTTACGAAGAGACAGTGCTACTAACATTCGAGGACGAATGTTTCTAAGGGGGGAAGAATGTAACACCCCGTATATTTCCGAACCTAGTTAATTCCCATACCATGCATGGGATTATTTGAACATGAGATTTTTGAGGAATTATGCATTTACTTGTTGGGCTTAAACAAAGCATGTGTCATTGGGCCCTTAAGTAAGGCCCATATATATAATGAGAAAGACATGGCCCAAAAGGGTTTCATTTTGACCCATTCTTCCAATGTAATCCATTTGACCAAATCAACATTGCATTAAATGCCAAGTAAAAGATAAGGGAGACATGAGGGATTATATAAAGGAAAAATCAGATTTTATACATTTTCTAGAATTTTCCAACATTTTCTCCTTTGCTCTCAAGAACCCTAAATCACTCTTTGGGCCAAGATCATCAATTGGCAAGGCATGGTAAGTGTTTATTGTGATGGATTAATATATTTTATGCATAATACATGGTGTATATTATGTTGGTTATGTTGGTGGAGCATGGAGAAGTTCACAATAAGTGAAGTGTACATGTTGCTAAATCGGAGGGTGATTTGTCTTGTAAACTTGTATATGCTCTTGTAGTCTTGAAGGAAAAGAACTTGGTGGAATAAATATTGAAATGTGAGGTGTGTTTATGGTATTACTTTGTTTAACCCTTGTGTATAACGTTTGGAATTGTTATTGCCAAATTGGTTGTGGTTTTGGTGTCGTATTGGCCGTGAAATGTGGTTTTGTATGTTGTTATGTGTGTTGGGAGACTATGGATGAATGTGGGTATTTAAGATGATCAAAAATACGTTCAAATATGTTTGGTTATGATCATGGACCATTTATGGCATTAAAAGACCCAAAAGAGACCATTTCGAACCAAAACGGGCATCCGCCCCCGCAGACGAGGGCATCTGCGGGCGCAGGTGGCTGACCTGCGGGCGCAGGTGCCAACGCAGGTCAGCCCAGAATTGTGTTTTGATTGTTTTCATATCCCTTTGATCCCCAAAAGCCCCGATACCCTTTTGGGATGTAATTCTCAACTTGTGATGTCGTTTTAGTGACTTTAAAGTATCGTATGGAGGTGTGTTGGATTATGTTAAGTATGGATGATTATTCATATGTTGTTATAAAGGAATAACTACGACGGAATGATAAAGAGAAATGTGTAAAAGGTAAGTATGGGTGAAATGCTATCAATGTATGATATTTTGGTCAATGTGTGTAATGTTATGGTGTTGTTGATATGGAAATGCAGCGGAGGGTATTGTAAGGGGGTGATGTGACGTTATATGGTGGTCACATAGTTCGTTGTCGTCTTGTATGCCTATTTAGTGACTAGTTGCTAATGTAAGTTCCGGTTGTGTACTTGTGTGTAGAATAGACGTAAAGGGAAAGCTGAAGTGTTGTATTTAAGAGTAAGATTGCGTATCCATATTGAGAACATAAGGTATGTAAGGTTACTCTTCTATTTCCTTTGCAACATATGGTTATCACATTGTCATGGTACTCCTTCGATTTCGAAATACTCTAAGGTATTCCGTATCCGATAGTTGGCTAGCGTTACTCATATGTCCTTTACTCATTGGTCAACGGTGAATTATATTACTCATGTCCATTGATTGATTTATGATCATTGACTAGTATGTTACAAGTTCTATAAGGTTCTAAGGTATCACATTTCTAGTTAGTGAACAGTTGATATCCACATGTATCATATTTATTGATCATGACCAATGGTTCCAACAGTGTTATGTTTCCATGAAGGCTATGTTTCCAATAGTGCTTATTTACATGTTTCTCACTCATTAATTATTGATCCAAAGCTTCAAAGAAAGTCGTGACTATCATTGTAAAAATCTCTCATAAGCAAAAGTATCAATCTCTCACAAGTTAAAGTATCAATCTCAAAAGTAAAGAATTGAAGTAATGAACACTTGTTGAGAACGGGTGGCAACCCAAAGGGGCATAAGCCTAGCTAGGGGCGATCCCTAATGATTATTGGATACAGGGGGCAGCTCAAAGGGGCATAAGCCTAGCTAGAGACGAACCTTCTTTATTGATTTATGGGTGGCAGCTCAAAGGGGCATAAGCCTAGCTAGAGACGATCCCAATGTTATTTCCCACTGATCAGTTGGGCCCGGGCATACATGATTGATGATCACATGAATGATGAAGAAGTAAAGGAAAGTGAAATGAAGTAAAGAAAGTAATGCACATGATTCCACATGTATTCTTATGGTAATTTATTCACATGATGTGTTCACTTGTACTTACTTTCATCAAAGTTCCTATATCTCATATATTTACGTATAGCCTTACATACTCAGTACATTCCTCGTACTGACCCCCTCGGGGGAACTTACCTTACATATTGCAGGTGCAGGCATTAGTAGCCCTCCGCAGTAGGTTGACAGTATTTGCAGACATTTGGTGAGCCCCAGTTGGTTCGGGACTTTCCGAGTCATAGTTATACATTGGATCTGATGTTGTAGATGTTATGAAATGGTCGTGTATTTATTTAGAGGCTTTGTAGACATATGTAGGTATATGAATGTAAGAGGTGTATATTCATTTAGACGGAATGGTCCTAACGGCCATAGTTGGATATAATGTACATGTTTCCCATGACTTTCACCAAAGGTATCTTATATATTTCATCAGTTATATGAGAAAGTATGCTATTCGTAAAGAGACATGCATATGAATGAACGTGAGCAAAGATTGGTTCTCTCGGGCCATATCGGCTTCGGGTGCCAATCATGCCTCGTTGGGATTCGGGGCGTGACATCAGGCATGTGAACACAAGTCAGGTTTGGGAGTCGGTTCTCAAGTCGAGGTCTGATCTCAAGTCTTGTATCATGAAACAGGATTGATTGTCTGTAACACCCCGTACCTTCCCAGCCCTACTTGACGACGTTGAACAATGTTTACTTAGGTATCGAGATGCCATGAGTATGTGTGTTATAGTGTCCTTGATGAAACAATTGATGTTGAGCCTAATATATGTGATTAAACTTTAGTCGGAGGTGTTTTGTGACTTTGTGGAGCATTTGTGGGGTTGAAAACGAGGCTTGGAGGCCCTCCAAACAAAGGATATTAAAGGTACGAAGTAAGTTAAAAGATAGAATTTGAAGTATCTAACCAAACCCGCGAAGAAAAGTCGAAAAATAGAATTTTTTGAAAAACTAAGGGTGGGGAGCGCTAGAGGGCATGCCAGGCCACTCTGGGCTAAAATTTTTATCCCACAGGCAGCAAGGTGGCGCGCCCAATGGCGAGCCAGGCTGGTTTTGTCCACCTTTCAATGTTGGAAATTTTTCTCAAGTCCCTAGGGTGCCCGGGGACGTACCGGGCCAATTTTTGTCACGTTTCTTTTACAACCACAAGCATATACATGGAATGATTGAAGTATTACATTGGTGTGGTGAAAATACTCATGAACGGATTTGGCATCAAAATGACGGTTTTACCCTTGTGGTCAAAATAAGCCATACGTGGCTAGAATCACTTGTTTTTGGGATTGAGGCTACGAATATGAATCGCGTGAGTGGGAATATTGTCGTAACACATATGAAATGATTTATACATGAGAAATTATTGATTTCATTGGGTTAAGTGAATTGGGCTCAATAAAAGGCCCAAAATGAGAAAGAAGACATGGGCCAAAATGGGTCAAATGACCCATTCTTCCCTTGACCTTCTAGATATAGCATTAAATTCTATAAGAGTGGCTAAGGATGGAATTGAGGGATTATATAAAGGGTAAAAATCTTATTTTTATTCATGAAAAACACACATGCTTTTCTATCTTTTTCTAGACAATTCCAAGAAAACCTCTTTTGCTCTCAAAACCCTAAGGCACTTCTTGGAGCAAGATCATCATATTTCAAGCTTGGGTAAGTGATTATTCTTATGGTTTAACATGTTATATGTATGAGAGATTATGTGTCACGCCCCGAATCCCATCGGGACGTGATTGGCACCCGAAGCCGATAAGGCCCGAGAGAACCAATCTTTGCTCATGCTCATGTACTCTCATATGTATGTTCGCGTATGAATCTCATCTTATTTAATGTAATTAAATATCAATAGCGGAAGGCATAACAACATATGAAATATATATGCAACTTAGCCGTTAGGGACATTTCGTCAAAATGAATTTACCTTCATGACACCCCACATATGTCTACAAAGCCTCTAATAGATGCATGCCCATGTCTATACAATATTTACAAATACCAAAATATACTATACACATGTGACTTGGGAAGCCCCGAAGCAACTGGAGCTCACCAACAATCTGCGGATATCTCGCCACTTACTGTGGAGATCTACTAACACCTGCGCCTGCAACATGTAAGGTAAGTCCCCCAAAAAGGGGTCAGTACGAATAAAGTACGGGGTATGTAAGGCCAGATCAAACTATAATACTACATGAGTACTTCCAAGAAATGAAAGCGTAAGAGAATAATAAATATGGATATACCTCAGTCCTAAATATGTGGAACCATGTTCATTACGTCTATTATTTCATTACTCGGTTATTCAATCGCATCGTCATCATTCTTATCGTAACATCCATATTTAGATATACACGCAAGGGATATATTCTCATCTCTTTTACAACTATCTTTATTATTATTCACTCCACTAGTCAGTGATTCACAACACCTTACGGATCATCATCTTATCTTAACACCGGGCCTCCACTTTTGGTGGGATAATGTATATATATTTAGTACCGGGCCTCCATCGTGGTGGGATATATAGTACCGGGCATCCACCTTGATGGGATATGATAAATAAGTATATTTAGTACCGGGCCTCCATATTGGTGGGATATATAGTACCGGGCATCCACCATTGATGGGATTTAATGTATATAGATTTAATACTGGGCATCCACCTTGGTGGGATATATACCGGGCATCCACCTTTGATAGGATTTCATATATATATGTATAGTACCGGGCATCCATCTTGATGGGATATATATAGTACCGGGCCTCCACCTTTGATGGGATATCATATATATATGTATATGTATAGTATTGAGATTGTTCCATCTTAACTTATACCTTTTCGTTTGTGAACCATACTCAATGAAACATAAAGGAACCCTATGCACACATCCTTACATGAGATTGACACCTTCACTTATGAGGAATTGTTAATTAACTTGCACCTCACCTTTCTTATTACTCTTGTGAGGTTGATACTTCAACTTATGAGAGATTCACACATCCACTTAGGAGACACACACCTCTCTTATGAGACTTATGAAATTGGTACAAAGCGAGTCATAACATTATTAGAACTTGGAACATACATTATCGGAGTTTGGAGTCATAATATTGTTGGAACTTTGGAATAGTGGCCATCCCCCTATTATCTATCTTTATTCTTGCAACCAACAAACATACATAACCTAACTTAAGTTATTTCTTTTGAGAGGTTGATACATTGAGGATCGTCATACTCTTGAAAACACAAGCACTTCATCTCACTCTTCACTTGTCATGAGATTGGTACTTTTACTTATGAACGATTGGTACAAGGATAATCATCATATTAAAGGACTTTGGAACAAGGCATAATTGGAAAATGCCCTCCAAGATTGAATAGATTCTCTTGAACTAGGTCCTTTAGGGATTCCAACGTTATGACAACTTTCCTTGAAGCTTCGGATCATTAACCAATGGGTAAGAGATATATGAGTAAACAGTGTGGGAAACATCCCATTATGAGAAACATAACACTATTGAAACCATTGGACCATAATCCATAAACAAGGAACATGAATATAATCACTATTGGAACATGGGAACATAACCTTATTGTTTTTGGACCATTAACCATGAATATGGGACAAGAGATTCACCAATAATCAATGAATAGAAAATATATGACCATGACCATGGATAACCGAATATGGGATACCTTAGCACATTTCGGGATGGAACATGCGTGATGTCAATGTGAAAACTATTTGCCGCAGAAAGAAACGGACAGAGTAACCTTACATACCTTATTTTTCCAATGTAAACACACACTCCAATATGTGAGCACAAAAATTCCGCTCCTTCCTTACGTCTCACTCTACATTACAAATACATATCATTAACCACCAACTACTTCACAAATGGATATAACATCAATGAGGTACATGTTTGCCTTTAAACACGCCATTTCCCCTTGACAAAACCATGGAAGACATTATTATTCCAAAAATCCCACAATACTCCTAACATTGACCAACACATGAAAATCAATACATTTCACCACAACACTTCTCCTTTACACTTTCTTATCCACACCACATCACAAATAATCCATCAAATGACCTTAATACATCTCATAACACATATCGGCCAAAATCCATAATTTACACTTATAGAAAAATTACAAGTTTTGTGACAAAATAACACCATACATGTTCATATTTTATCCATGCCATGCTCTTTCATCAAAGGCACAAGTCATAGTTCAAGCTTGAACTTCATGGATCACACATCTCATACAAAAACACCAAATACCATGTCCACTATTTCCAAGAACAACCAACATGATATACATACTCTTTCATGCATATAATATAGTAATCCATGAGAATAAATACTTACCAAGGCTTGGAATAGGATGATTTTGCTCCAAGAGAAAGCCTAGGGTTTGAGAGAAAAATAATTGAAAAAATACCAAAAAGCATGAGATTTCTACCAAATGACCAAAAATCAGACTTTTGGTCCTTTATATAGGCCTTTTAATCCATCCTTAGCCACTCTATGGCATTCCATGTGGTGTTCTAGAAGTCTTTGCAAGAATGGGTCAAATTTCCCATATGGGCCATGTCTTCTTTCCATTTTTGGGCCCTTTTTGGGCCCAATTCACTTAACCCGATAAAATCAATAATTTTATATGTTTAAGTCATCTCATATGTATTAAAATAATATTCCCACTCATGCTATTCATATCCGTAGCCTCAATCCAAAAACCAAGTGATTCTAGCCACGTATGACCCATTTTGACCAAAAGGGTAAAATCGTCATTTTGACGTCAAATTCGTTCTCGAGTAATTTTATCATCCCAATATATTATTTCAATCATTTCATGTATATTCTCATGGTTGTAGAAGAATCGTGGCAAAAATTGGCTCAATACGTCCCCGGGAACCCTTGGGACTTAAACAAAATTTTCAACTTTTGAAAGGTGCGCAGGGGCGGCGTGGCACGCTGCCTGGCGCGCCCCTTTACTGCCTATGGACTGAAAATTTCAGCCCAGATCGGTGTGGTACGCCCCTCCTTAATTTTTTTTTCAAAATTTTTGTTTTCGACTTTTCTTCGCGGGTTCGGTTAGATACTTCAAGTCCTATTCTTTACCTCACTTCTTAACCTTAACATACTTTGTTTAGAGGTCCTCTTAGCCTCGTTTTGAACCCCACAACTGGTCCATGAAAGTCACAAAACATCTACGACGCAAGGTTAATCACATGTGCAAGGCCAATTTCAATTTTCTTGTCAATAACATTACAACATACATTCATGTGGCTCTCGACACTCAAGTATACATTGTTCAACGTCGTCAAGTAGGGTTGGGAAGGTACGGGGTGTTACATTATGTAAATCATGTTGGTTATGCTTGGAAGTGTTGAACATGGCACTTTGTGTTTTTGTAAAAGATGTGTCATCTATGGAATTTAAACTTGAAAGATGACTTATTGTCTTGATGAAAGTGCATGGTATGGATGAAATATCAACATGTATGTTGTGATTATGGCCCTAAACTTTTTATTTTTCTATAAGTGTAAATTATGAGATTTTGGCCGATTTGTTATTGTGAGGTGTATTGAAGTGATTTGATGGAATAATTGTGATGTTGTCATGATGGGGAGTGGAAAGTATGAAATTGGTGTAACATGCTATTGGTTATCATGTATTGGTCAATGCATGGAATATTTTGGGATTATTGGTATGATAATTTCATAAATGGTATTGTCAAGGGGAAAATGACATGTTAAAGCCAAACATGTAACTCATTGTCGTTATATGCCATTGTAAGGTAGTTGGTGGTTAATGTAAATTCTATTATGTACTTGTGTTGTAGAGTGAAACATAAGGAAGGAGCTGGACTATTGTGGTCATATATAGGCTTGTGTATTCATACTTGGAAGGAAAGGTATGTAAGGTTATTCTTTCCGTATTCTTCTACAACATATTGTTCGCATTGACGTTGGGCTTGTTCTATTCCGAGGGGTCTTGAAGTATATCAATTCAGGTTGACATATATTGTTATTCATATGTGCCCTATTCTTAGATGAATGATGACTCACTTATCTCTTATTCATTGACTGAAGTTCCAAAGATGTCATAACGTTGAAATTTCTAAAAGGACTATCTCAAAGAAAGTAATATGTAAGAGAATCTATTTATTCTTGAAAAGCATTTTCCAATCATGTCATGTTCCAAAGTCTAACAATATTATGATTATGTGTGTACCAATCTCTCACAAGTGTAAGGGAACCAATCTCATAAGAGTAATATGCGAGTTAATATATCTATTGAGGCATGATTGGCACCCGAAGCCGATATGGCCCGAGAGAACCAACCTTTGCTCATGTACGTTCGTATGCATGTCCTCGTGTGAACCTTATTAAATCTTGTGCAACTATATGGAAAACATGAATCATGGAAACATGTGCTATATACATATTTAGAAACTTGGCCGTTGGAGCCATCACATCAAAACAGACATTTATCTTTTACATTCATAACCCACACATGTCTACAAAAGCCTCTAACAGATGCATTTACCAGACTAACTAATAGTCGGGACAAGTCCCCGCTTTATACAATATGTACAACAACAACAATACAACTGGACGACTATGACTCGGAAAGTCCCGAAGCAACTGGGGCTCACCAAAGATCCGTAATCAACTGTCAACCTACAATGGAGATCTACTAGTACCGGCACCTGCAATATGTAAGGTAATTCCCCCGAGAGGGTCAGTACGAAGAATTTACTGAGTATGTAAGGCTCATAAGAAATTCATCATACATAATAACCACAATAATGGAATCAATATAAAGAAATAGAAATGTGAATAAACTCATTTTTCTGCATGTGGGGAACCATGTATATTACGTTCTTTACTCCTCTTGTCTTCATCTTTTATTCATCTTTATTGTTCTACCCATGCTAGGCTATTCTGTCGCCCCTGGGATGAGATTAACCTTAACCCATGCTAGGTGCTGTGACCCCTGGGATGTTATGTGAACCCATGCTAGGCTTTCGTGTCGCCCCTGGGATATCATTAACCCATGCTAGGCTTATCGCCCCTGGGATGTTATATTAACCCATGCTAGGCTTTCGTGTCGCCCCTGGGATGTACCGTCATAACCCATGCTAGGCTTTTATATCGCCCCTGGGATGTATCGGGATCGACCCATGCTAGGCTTTTCTGTCGCCCCTGGGATACCACCCGTGTTATTGGGATCGACCCATGCTAGGTATTTTAACCCCTGGGATACCACCCATGATTACTTCTCAATTATACATCTCTTATTTCTCTTGTTATTCTTACTTCCATTCTTAAAAGTGATTGAGATATTGAGGATCATGACATAATAGGAATCACACATATATATATATTACTTCTTCACTCTTGCTTCATGAGATTGACATCTTCACTTATGAGGGATAAATATATTAGCTTGCACATCACCTCTCTTATTCCTCTTATGAGATTTGTACTTCTACTTGTGAAAGATTGCTACAAAGATAATCATCATAATTTACATGACATGATTGGAAAATACTATTCAAGAATAAATAGGTTCTCTTATGTTATTACTCTCTTGAGATAGTTCATTTAGGAATGATAACGTTATGACATTTTTGGGAACATCACTCAATGAACAAGAGACAAACGAATCATCATGCATTTAAGAATAGGACACATATGAATAACAATATACGTCAACCTGAATTTGAGATACTTCAAACCCCTCGGAATTGAAACAAGTCCAATGTCAATGTGAATAACATGTTGCAAAAGGATATGGAAAAAGGAACCTTACATACCTTGTATTCTTAATACGAATACACAATATTAGACGTGCATACAGTATTCCTGCTCCTTCCTTATGTTTCTCTCTACAACACAAGTTTATAACAAAACCAACATTAACCACCAATTACCTTATAATGGCATACAACAACAATAAGTCACATGTTTAGCTTTAACATGTCCTTTCCCCCTTAACAAAACCATTGATAAAATCATTATTCCAAAAATCCTCCAATATTCCCAACATTGACCAATACATGATAATCAATACATTCCACCACAACAATTCCCCTTTACACTTTCTTATCCACACCACATCACAAACAATCCATCAATTCACTTTAATACACTTCATAGCACAAATCGGCCAAAATCCCACAATTTGCACTTATAGAAAAATAAAAAATTTAATAACAAAATAACACCATACATGTTCATATTTTATCCATACCATGATATTTCACCAAAGGCACAAGTCCTTATTCAAGTTCAAATCCCATGGATCACAAATCTTATACAAAAGCACAAAGTGCCATGTCCAACATTTCCAACCATAACCAACATGATACACATATTCTCTCATGCTTATAATATGGTAAAACACAATAATATTCACTTACCCAAGCTTGGAATATGATGATCTTGTCCAAATATGCCTTAGGATTTTTGGGAGTCAAAGAAGCCTTCTTGAGATTTTTCTAGAAAAGGATAGAAAAAGCATGTGTGTTTATCTTCAAAAAAATCAGCATTTTTACCCTTTATATAGGCGCTTAAGTGCCCTCATTATTCACTCTTTAGCATTAAATGTGGGGTTCTAGAAGATCCAAGCAAGAATGGGTCTTTTGACCCATGTTTTTGGGCCATGCTTTCTTTTCATTTTTGGGCCCTTTTTGGGCCCAATTCACTTAACCCGATAAAATCAATAATTTCTCGTGTTTAAGTCGTCTCATATGTATTACAATAATATTCCCACTCATGCTATTCATATCCGTAGCCTCAATCCAAAAACCAAGTGATTCTAGCCACGTTTGGCTTATTTTGACTATAAGGGTAAAATCGTCATTTTGGCCCCAAATTCGTTCTCGAGTAATTTTATCATACCAATGTAATAATTCATTCATTTCATGTATATACTCTTGGTTGTAGAAGAAACGTAGTGAAAATGGGCTCAATACGACCCCGGATACCCTTGGGACTTAGAAATTTTCAACTTTCGAAAAAGTGGAAAACCCAAGGTGGCACGCTCTTGGGCGCGCCAACCTACTGCCTCTAGGCTAAAAATTTTAGCCCAGAGCGGCGTGGCACGGTCCCAAATGCGCCCCTCCTTAAAATTTTCCAAAAATTTCATTTTTCGACTTTTCTTCGCGGGTTTGGTTAGATACTTCAAGTCCTATTCTTTAACTCACTTCTTACCCTTAATATACTTTGTTTAGAGGTCTTATTAGCCTCGTTTTGAACCCCACAAATGTTCCACGAAGATCATCAAAAACCTCCTATGAAGGTTTACTCACATAATCAAGAGCCAAATTCAATTAGCTCACCCATAGCATTACCAAATGCACACTTATAGCTCTCGATACCTAAGTACATATCATTTCATGTCGTCAAGTAGGGTTGGGAACGTACGGGGTGTTACAGTTGTTCAAATGTTTTGATATTATACATAGTGTATAAAGTGGGGACTTGTCTCGACTTTCAGTTAGTTTTGGTCAATGCATCTGTTAGAGGCTTTTGTAGACGTATGTAGGTATACAAATGTAAGATGGTATATGACATTTTGACTTGATGGCCTCAACGGCCGAGTTTCTCATATGTATATACGTCACATGTTCTGTGATTTTTGATTTTAGTATTTCCTGTTCCTATGAGATTGTAGTGTTTCCTAAGACATATATATGAAGGAATAAAAGCAAAGCTTGGTTCTCTCGGGCCTTATCGGCTTCGGGTGCCAATCACGCCTCGTTGGGATTCGGGGTGTGACAAAAGTGGTATCAGAGCAGGTCGATCTAAGGGTGTCTACAAAGCCGTGTCTGAGTAGAGTCTTGCTTATGGATGTGTTGCGCGCCACATTGATAAGCAGGAGGCTACGGGACATTTAGGAGTTGTTTCTTTTCTTCACTTCTAGATCGTGCCATAGAGCCAAAGATATAGGTGGACGCATAGGTACACATTGACATTGATTTTCTTTTGCATAGTCAAATGTTGATTCTCAGACAAGATAAGTGCGAAGGTGAGCAGGTTGATATGCCTGCCGAAGTAGAAATGAGTAAATCACTACTTGACCAAGTTAGTCAAGGTGGAGCTGACATGGAATTTGTTAGACGGGTCTCTCTTAGCCAAAAGATAGAGAGGTATCCGCAGAAGCACCTATAAATGCCACTGAACGGGATGTAAGAAATGAAGTGCATATGTTGACTCAGAGAGTTGTTATATCATGTCATGGGCCAGCTGGCCCAATAACGAGGAATGATGGTGCGGCTAAGGCAGCTAGTCACCGCACATGAGATTTTCTAAAAAATTAAACTCCCCTCCCATGTCCATCGAGTCGGATATAAATGAAAACCCACAGGATCTTATAGATCACATTAAAAAGGGCTCTAGATGTTATGCATGTGACAAGTGCATTGATGTACTTTCAGCTAGTTGGGAGGAATTTTAAACGATAATCTTTGACCATTGTCTTCCATATGGGGTCCGAAAGGCTTATGCGGACCAATTGTTAAATCTTGACCAACGGATTATGAGTATCAGAAAGTACAATATTCCCTTAATCGATAGTAAATGGTTTACTTTAATTCCAAGGGTTTACAGACAATCGATTTGGCAAGGAAGTGAGGTTTAGGATTCATGGGCAATAGGGTATCAAGCACAAGAATGTAGAAAATATGAACCAACCGAAGCCTCCTTGTCAGCCGTGTTAGTACTGCGGAAGTTATTATTAATTCGGTGAAATGCCAAATGTTGTTATTGGTGTGATATGTCGGGTCATAAAATTAGGCTTCTCCTGACGAAGCTGCAGGTACCGTACATGTATTGATTGACCCATATTTGATAATAGCATATGTTATTTCATTAATTGTTGAAAATTTAAGCGGGCACCAGAATTACTAGTTATGTCATATGAGGTCTATACATCAGTCGGAGAATATATTGAAGTTAAAAGAGTATAGCACAAGTGCATACTAATTGATTATAGTTGTGAGACACGGGTTGCTCCTATTGAGCTGGAAATAGTGAAATTTTGATGGGATTGCGCCATAGTAGATTGTCGAACTAAGGATGTTTTAAATGGACAGGGAAATGTGGGGACACCAAGAGAAAAATTTATTCCCATCTTGAAGTAAGGAAAAAGATACTTTAAGGGATACATATGTCATTTAGTCAGAGTGGAAGATACTGATGTGATGTCACCAACTCTTCAATCAGTTCTGGTGGTAAGTAAATCTCTCGATGTGTGAGCTAGTATTAATATGACATCAGGCACTCAATCTATTTTTATTTCTTTGCATAGCATGGCCCCGAAAGTGTTAATTGTGCAAAAGAAAGACAATACGTTGAGAATGTGTGTTGAGTATCGGCAACTGAATAGGATGACAATTACGAATAAATATTCCCTCCCCAGAGCTGATAATTTGTTTAAGTAGTTGTGGAAAAAAAATATGGTGAAATGATGAAATAAATAATGATGATATACCCAAGACAATCTTACAAACATGGTTTGGTTATTATGAATTCTTGGTATGTCAATTGGGTTAGCGAATGCACCTGTAGTTTTTATGGGTTTAATGGATAGGGTGTTCAAGACACTTTTAATATATGTGTGACCATGTTCGGTGATGGTATTCAAAAATCACAAGAGGACCATGCATTGTATAGGATGAAGAGATGAAAGTTGTCACACAAAAGATAGAAATGGTGAACAATTGACTAAGGCCTACGATGCTCACAGAGATCCATTATTTTCTTGGATTGGTTGATCATTATATGAGAATTTTTGAAGGATCTTCTTCTATCCCTACACCCTTAACAAAGCTTATACATAAGGCAATCAAGTTCCAGTAAAATGATGCATGTGAGAAAAGTGTCCAAGAGTAGAAAGATAAAGTAACTTTTACACCAATTGTAAGTGCCTTCCGAAGGCATAAGAATGTTATGCAATGTATGGGAATGCTTCCGGGGTTGGCCTCGGATGTATATTGATGTAGCATGGTAAAGTAATAGCATATGCGTCACGATAATTGCAGCCACATGAGAACACAAATTATTACCAAACACATGATCCTAAACTAGCGGCTGTGATCTTTGCTTAAAGTATGGTGTCACTATTTGTAAGGGATTCGTGTTGACATACACTGGTCATAAGAAAATGTAATATATTTCTAAACCAACGAACTTAAGTCCGAGGTAGCGAAGGTGGCCTGAACTATTGAAAGATTAGGACATTGATATCTGGTATCATTCGGGAAAAGCAAATGGGGCAGTTGATATAGTAAGCTGCAAGGCAGTAGAAGTATGAATGGCCAGCTCCAGGAAATCTATAGTAATGAGACAATATGGGGTTTTGTTTCTTGAAACTCCAGATGAAAGAAGTATAGTGTCAAATGTGGCAGGATTTTCATTGACATTTGAGATAAAGGAAAAAGCAATAGGAAAAATATGTGTACAGTAAGGTCGACGAGAGTATTTGAACAAACACAAGGGGGGAGTACTTTAACGCCAATGTAGATTGTGTGTACTGGGTATAGATGAGTTAAGGAAATGAATTACAACAGAAGAACATCGTTCACAGTATTTCATTAACTCGAAAGCAACCAAAATGTACCATGGTGTAGCAGAGAGGTCTTGGTCAGGATACTTGAGAAGTACATTGTAGAACTTATAGCTCAATGTCCAAGCAGTCACTAATTGATCGTATGGCATCAGAAGTCTGTATGTTTTATGCACTATATTATCATTCCAGTTTGGAAGTGGAAGTTAACAGACTTACCGAGTCAGCGTATTTCCTACCAATTAAGACCATCGATACAGCTGAACATTATGCAACGTTGTATGTTACAGAGATAGTATGATTACATGAGACTCCACTCACTATTATATCACATAGGGGGGGCTCACTTTATTGCACAGTGTGGGAAGTCTTTCCAGTAAAGCATGAGTACACAGATAAATGTAAGTATGGCTGGTCATCCTTAAATGGATGGACAAACAGAATGTATTATAAGAACATGTGAAGATATGTCACGAGTTTGTACATTGGACTTTAAAGGTAGTGGGGATGAATATCGATCGTCTAATGAAATTGCTTACAATAAAGCTATCAAAAGGTACCTTACGAAGGTTTATATAAAAGGACATATAGACCATCCATTGGATGGGTTACGGCTGATGAAATTTTGCGTTGCCAGGTCAAATTTTGTTCATCAAGCTATAGAGAAAGTGAAGGTGATATGACAGTAGCTACAAATAGCCCAAAGTCGGTATAAATCATATGCCGATATTAGAAGTTGATAGTGTCACCAATGGAAAAAGATAATGAGATACAGAAAGAAAGAGGAGTTGTCCAAAGATTTGGGCAACTTGCGTATCTATTAGCACTAGTCCAGGAATTCTTCACAGTCCATTTCGTAGTCTATATTTGATGCTCCGAAAGTGTATCGGAGGGTATACAGTATTGTTGCCAGTGGAAATATACATATTATCGAGGATCTCACACGTAAAAAGGTACATCGAGAATTGAAAGAATTAAGAAAATGCAGAAGTAGCTTCCGTAGGGGCACTATTGGAGAACTTAGTACATCGAAGAAATCACAAGGGCAATCGAAGCATTAATGAAATCTAAAGTACTTGTAATTGTGGTACATGGAAGGAAAAGTTCAAGATACAGATTTGGAGTTATAAGTCTTTACAAGTGTTAAGTGTGAATATTATGATATGGAGAATTCACTTTGACTTAAGTGTTGCAATGAGACAATGTTACTAACATTCGAGGACGAATGTCCCTAAGGGGGGAAGAATGTAACACCCCGTACCTTCCCAACCCTACTTGACGACGTTGAACAATGTATACTTGAGTGTCGCGAGCCACACAAATGTATTTTGTAATGTTATTGACAAGAAAATTGAAATTTGGCCTCGTACATGTGATTAGCCCTTCGTAGGAGGTGTTTTGTGATTTTCATGGAGCATTTGTGGAGTCCAAAAAGAGGCTAATAGAACCTTTAAACAAAGGATATTAAGGTTAAGAAGTAAGTTAAAGAATAGGATTTGAAGTATCTAACCAAACCCGCGAAGAAAAGTCGAAAAATGAAATTTTCAAAAACTTTAAGGGAAGGGCGCGTTGGGTAGAATGCCACACCGCTCTGGACTAAAATTTTTAGTCCAGAGGCGGTGGGTTGGAGCACCCAGGGGCGTTCCACCTTGGGTTTTCCACTTTTTCAAAGTTGGAATTTTTCTTAAGTCCCAAGGGTATCCGGGGGCGTATCGAGCCGATTTTTGCCACGTTTATTCTACAACCATGAGTATATACAAGAAATAAATGAAATATTATATTGGTATGATAAATTTACTCGAGAACGAAATTGGGGTCAAAATGACGATTTTACCCTTTTGGGAAAAATAGGCCATACGTGGCTAGAATCACTTGTTTTTAGGATTGAGGCTACGGATATGAATGAAATGAGTAGGAATATTGTCGTAACACGTATTAGATGATGAAACCACGAGAAATGATTGATTTTAGTGGGTTAAGTAAATTGGGCCCAAAAAGGACCCAAAAATGAAAAGAAAACATGGCCCAATAGGTCACAAGACCCATTCTTCCATTTGACTAAGTCATACACATCAATCATTGAATCAAAGTGGCTAAGAATGGACTTGAGAGCCTATAAAAAGGGCAAGAAATCTGATTTTTATTGCTTACAAAGGCTCATGCCTTTTAGACAAATATCCAAGGTATTTTCTTCAAACCCTAAGAGTTCAAAGCCAAACTTTGGAGCAAGATCAAAATCTTCCAAGCCTAGGTAAGTGATTATTGTCATGGATTAATATATTATATGCATGGGAGAGTATGTGAATCTTGTTGGTTATGCTTGAGAGAGTTGAACATAGTACTTTGGGTTTTTGTACAAGATGTGCCATCCATGAGATTTGAACTTGAATTATGGCTTGTGCCTTTGATGAAAGATCATGGTAGTGATAAAATATGAACATGTATGGTGTTATGTTTGGTATTAAACTTGTTATTGTCTATAAGTGGAAATTGTGGAATTTTGGCTGATATGTGTTATGAGTCGTATTAAGGGAAGTTGATGGATTATTTGTGATGTGGTATGGATAAGAAAGTGGAAAGGAGAAGTGTTGTGGTGAAATGTGTCAATTATCATATATTGGTCAATGTTGGGAATATTATGGAATTTTTGGAATAATAATTTTATCAATGGTTTTGTCAAGGGGAAATGACATGTTCAAGGCAAACATGTACCCCATTGATGTTTTATGCAATTGTAAATTAGTTGTTGGTTAATGTGAATCCCGTTATGTATTTGTGTTGTAGAATGACACATAAAGAAGGAGCGGGACTATTGTATGCACATCTAGGATTGGATATCCGTATTGAGAGTACAAGGTATGTAAGGTTACTCTGTCCGTATTGCGGCAAATAGTATCCACATTGCTATTTCACTAGTCCTATCCCAAAATGTGCTAAGGTATCCTATATCCGTTTATCAATAGTCATTGTCATATATTTCCTACTCATGGATCATTTGTGAGTCTCATGTCTCATTATCATGGTTAATGTTCCAAAAGCTCAAACAAGGATATGGTCCAATGTTCCAATAGTGGTTATGCTCAAGTATCTTGTTATGAATGATTGTCCAATGGTTCTAATGGTGTCATGTTTCCAATAATGTTTATTCACATGTTTTCTATTTTGATTATGGTTCCAAGTTTCCAAACATGCTATGTCACATGAACATGTCAATCTCTCATAAGTGAATGTACCAATCTCATATGTCTCTCACTCATTGGCTAATGATCCAAAACTTCAAGTGATGTTATGACTATCAAAATACCAATCTCAAAGTAAAGAACAAAGTAATGAAAATGTGGTCAATGATCAAGTATGGGTTGCAAGTCTAGGGGCATAAGCCTAGCTCGACTCGATCCCGATGTGTTGATTTATGGGTGGCAAGTCTAGGGGCATAAGCCTAGCTCGACTCGATCCCGATGTGTTGATTTATGGGTGGCAAGTCTAGGGGCATAAGCCTAGCTCGACTCGATCCCGATGTATGATTTATGGGTGGCAGGTCTAAGGGCATAAGCCTAGCTCGACCCGATCCCTGGGTGGCAGGTCTAGGGGCACAAGCCTAGCTCGATCCGATCCCAACATGACGATAAGTCATGTAAAGACCCACTGATCAGTAGGGGCCCGGGTACATTGTGACATATGTAATGACATTGAAGTAAGGAAGTATAAAAGCGATGAAATCAATGAAAGTAATACACATGGGTTCCAAAGTGCAAAATGGTTACTTATTCATCGGATTATGCATATGCATTTGAGTTCCATTGAGTTCATTGAACTATTCATGTGTTGTATAGTTTCATTTGAGCCTTACATACTCAGTACATTCTTCGTACTGACCCCTTTTGGGGAACTTACCTTACATGTTGCAGGTGCAGGCACTAGTAGACCTCCACCGTAGGATGACAGTAATTGCAGACCATTGGTGAGCTCCAGTTAGTTCGGGGCTTCTCCGAGTCACAGTTGTTCAAATGTTTTGATATTATACATAGTGTATAAAGCGGGGACTTGTCCCGACTTTCAGTTAGTTTTGGTCAATGCATCTGTTAGAGGCTTTTGTAGATGTATGTGGGTATACAAATGTAAGATGGTATATGACATTTTGACTTGATGGCCTCAACGGTCGAGTTTCTCATATGTATATACGTCACATGTTCTGTGATTTTTGATTTTAGTATTTCCTGTTCCTATGAGATAGTAGTGTTTCCTAAGACATGTATATGAAGGAATAAAAGCAAAGCTTGGTTCTCTCGGGCCTTATCGGCTTCGGGTGCCAATCACGCCTCGTTGGGATTCAGGGTGTGACAGCGACAACTGTTGAAAATCTTTGTAATCGTATTAGATAATTGATTGACAATTACTGGTTGGACCGAATGTTAGAATGGTTGGAGTGAATGACATATTCCACTTTAGTTTGTAAAATTAATAATACTATTTTTGCTTTCAAATATGTTCTTATTTCTTAATATTAATTAGTTAATATGTCTTTTAGGTTTGATTACGATGTACATGTTAACTAGTTATTAATATTCAAATAATAACTAGAATGAGACTATTGCAGTAAAAAAAAAAAATATTCACGAATTGCAGGGGTTGAAACTCCTGTTAATTAGAATGAGAAATTCACGAATTGTGGATGTTTTGACTCCTAGAGTTTAATTGATATCAATTTGTGGGGGTTAACACCTCGCTAATCAACCCCCACTATTGATACCTGGGGTTGATAAAAAATCCCGTAAATTGAATTGTTGCACCCCATTCTGTAGGGGTTTGGGAAACTGCGCTATAACAAATAGCATGGATTATTGACTCCCCCAATATGCGAAAATAACCCCCGCCATTTAGGCCTTTTTTTTGGTAGTGATATCCAACCGTTATCCATTCACATTATCTCCCCATCTACCTCACTTGGCTTTCCTCCAACCCCCCCCCCCCCCCACACACAACATCAAATTTAGATCATTACTTCACATTTATTTTTTTCTTTATAGTGTACCAATTTAATTTATTATATAAATTTATCTTAATTTAACAAGATGAACTTGAATAATGATACGAGGACAAAGATGTTAAATTCATGTTTGAAAATTGAGATGAGGATGAGAAGTGAACATCAAGAATCTCGAGCACGCGTATAAATCTATTTTCTAGTCCACTTGGCCATGTGCATGAGTTAACTCCATGCTGACTAGAGTTATTCAAAGTCAAAGTTGTCATGAAAACCTTCTCCTATCCATTTTACTTTCTTTTGCACACAGAAAACATTAATTAAAACGTTATTGATTAAATATTTTATAGTTATTTATTAAGTAATTGTAAAATTGAAATTTATTATTAATTTTATTTTAATTTTTTAAAATAACAGTTATTTTAAACTAGTTGTTTTTATAAATAAGTACGATATCTATAATGGATGGGAGAGAGTAAGAAGTAAAGAGCCATCATAGAGTTTCACTAATATATCAACAAAAAATTGAAACAAAGGTGGGTCATATTGTCCATATAGACTGTAGTTTGGTTGAAAAAATAAAAAAGGGGATGCTATAAACCACTTACTATAAAATTGCAACTCTATACATAGAATCCTTTCATATGGTCAAATTATAGATTTTGCTTTCTATCTTCCTATATAGTATGGTGACATTCAAACTTCCTTTGTCTATGCTTCTCTTATTTCTTCTACTCAATAATATTTTTCTATGCTCAGCTGAAATTCTATACATATGTTCCAGTCACCAAAAATGCATCAACGCTACAATACATTACAGAAGTAGGTCAAAGAACTCCTTTAGTACCCATAAAACTCCTAGTCCACCTTGGTGGACGAAGCTTATGGGTAGACTGTGACAAAGGTTACAAGAGTTCAACTTACAAACCAGCTGTGTGTAATTCCACACAGTGCTCTTATTCCAAGTTTCAGTACTGCGGGGACTGCAAATTCAAAACTCAAATGCAGCCTGGATGCAACAACAATACTTGCTACATTTGGGGTGAAAATCCCTTGATCAATACTTATTACGACCACGCAGAAGTTGCTGAGGATGTATTTGTCACACCCCGAATCCCATCGAAGCGTGATTGGCACCCGAAGCCGACAAGGCTCGAGAGAACCAAGCTCTACTTACCTTCACACGTAAACATGCCATAAGAAACACCATCAACACCATAGAGTATAACAGACTCACATCGGAAACCATGGATCATGAAGATAGATATATTATAGACATATGAGAAACTTGGCCGACATAGCCATCAAGTCAAACAACACACCTCTTTTCCCTTTTACATTACTTTACATACCCACGTACGCCTACAAAAGCCTCTAGTAAGAATACATACATGACCAACTTAAATTCGGGCCAAGCCCCGCTTTACATAACATTTACAACATCAAAATACATGTACAACTGTGACACGGTAGCCCCGAATCAACTGGAGCTCACCAAAAGTCAGTAGGATTCCTGCAGCTCACTGGGGAGGTCTACTAGTGCCTGCGCCTGCAGCAAGCAAGGTAAATTCCCCAAAAGGGGTCAGTACGAAGAATGTACTGGGTATGTAAGGCTGCATGAAACTATATGATACATAAGGCTTCAACGAAATCAAATGTAAATGAGTACACAATAGGGATAAGTCACCAATCTGCATAATAAAAGATATGAACATTATGGATTACTTTCTTTACTTTTAAGCTCACATGCTCATTCACTCATTCCTTAATCCATCACTCATTCATCCATTCATATAATGCCCGGGCCCCAAACTGATCAGTGGGTAATCAATAGTAATCGGGATCGACCCATGCTAGGCTTTTCCTTGCTCCTGGGATACCACCCGTAGCGGAATCGACCCATGCTAGGTGTTCTTCTCACCCCTGGGATACCATCCGTAAATATTGGGATCGACCCATGCTAGGTTATTTAACCCCTGGGATACCACCCATGAAACAATCTCTCTCTTCTTTATAACCTTACTTCTTTAATCTTGGATTAGCTCAATCAATGGTTACTTCCCTTTTGAGAACTTTTGAATAACATTATAGGAACTTGGAACCATGATTATGATTATATGACATATGATTGGTAATAGACCAAGAATGAGAGATATGTGATTAACAATAAATGATAACTCAAAATGAAATACCTTGGGACAATTCGGAAATGAGTAAGTACCCTATCAAGGTGTACATTAGATGCTGCAGAAAGATACAGAAAGGAGAACCTTACATACCTTACTTCCTCAATACGAATAAACAATCTCACTCGCACTTACAACACTTCAGCTTTCCCTTTATGTCTACTCTACACACAAGTATATAACGAAACTTGCATTAACCACTCACTTCATTGCAAACGTATAACATGGAAATAAGGCACACAGTTGTCACACAACGCCATTTCACCTTCATAAAATATCATGTACAGCTTTACCATTACCATAACGAGTCACATAACACCCATGATATCACACATTACCAACATTTCACACCAAAAGCATGCTTTACACTTCCTTTTCACTACTATGCTACATTTACGTCATTACGTCGCCCAAACGTCTTTCACAACCACATATTGAAGTCAATCCATACGTAACATAGTCCATCATGTCCTCATACGACACTTTAAAGTCATTACAACAACACCAAAAGTCGATATTTACATCCATAAAGGGTATCAGGGCTTTCGGGGATCAACTAGTGACGGAAACACACAAAACGAATTCTGGAAGTGAGATGCGCTGCCACCTGCGCCCGCAGGTGGTGAGATGCGCGCGCAGATGACTCCTGGCAGATTCCAGGAGCATCTGCGTTGGCATCTGCGCGCGCAGATGCCTCCGTCTGCGGAGCCAGTGTCCGTTTTGGTCCGAAATGGCTTTTTTTGGTCCTTTTTATGCCATAAATGTTCCATGATCATGAACAAACATATTTGAACACATTTTTAATCATGTGAATGCCAACAAGCAGTCATGGTCTCACAATACGCGCAAACGACGCTCAAAACGACACTTCTCGGCCAATACGCCATCAAATCTATAACCAATGTTTACTCTAACAATTCCAAACATCATGCACAAGTATAAAACAAGGTAAGACTACAATCACACCTCCCATGTCAATATGTATTCCATAAATTTCATTTCCTACAAAGCCCCAAGTCCATATACAAATTTACAAGACAAAACCATTCTCCGATAACCAAAATTGACAGTTTTTTCACATAGCACACTGTCCAAGACTGTGTCAACACCACCAACATAATTTATAAACCATCATGAACACATCACATACATAACCATAAGATAAATACTTACCAAAGTGTGATCTTGTTCCAAAAGAGATGAGAGCTTAGGGTTTGTCTCTTGAGAGAAAAATGTGGAAAATGTTTAAAAAGGCATGAGAGTTCTTTTTGGATAAAAATCTGATTTTTTTGGGTTTATATAGTCCCTTTTTAAGTGATTCTCATCCACACACTTGGTGTATATACTTGGTCCATGGATGGCAATGCAAGAATGGGTCAAAAACCCCTTTTGGGCCATGTCTTTCTCTTAATTATTGGGCCTTATTTGGCCCAAATGATACAAGACTCATTTAAGGCCCACATTTAATGCATTAATTCACCAAACTTCTCATGTTTCATTATTTCCGTCAATATTCCGGTAACCCGCTAGACTCAGAAACGTACGGGTCGTTACATTCTTCCCCCCTTAGAAACATTCGTCCTCGAATGTTCATGTTATTACCCGAGGTAAACAATTACAAGTAGAAGAATATTATTCATATCATCATATTGATATACACTCAAAGGTTATAAACACTTACTTGTCATTCTTCCCTTTGAAACAAATGAGGGTACTTGGATTTCATTATCTCCTCAGCTTCCCATGTAACTTCTTCTTTTTGCTGATTTCTCCAAAGTACCTTTACTGACGTTACGTCCTTATTTCTCAATCTCTTCACTTGTCTATCCAAGATGGCAATAGGTATCTCCTCATAGGCAAGATTCTCTGTAACTTGGACATCTTCAATAGGCGTAAAATGCGATGGATCCCCTATGCACTTCCGAAGCATTGATACATGAAATACCGGGTGGACTGAGGAAAGTTCTTGGGGTAGTGCCAACTCATAGGCAACTTGTCCAAATCTTCTAATAATTTCATATGGACCTATATATCGTGGACTCAACTTGCCTTTCTTTCCGAACCGCATTACTCCTTTCATTGGGGACACTTTTAGGAACACCCAATCTCCTATGGCGAATTCAAGTCCTCTTCTTCTACTATCTGCATAGGACTTGTGTCGACTCTGGGCCGTCTGTAATCGTTGTTGAATCACTTTAACTTTTTCTACAGCCTGATGCACCATATCCGGTCCAAGTAAAGCAGTTTCACCTGCTTCAAACCACCCAATTGGTGATCTACATTTCCTTCCGTATAAAGCTTCATAAGGTGCCATTTTAATACTTGAATGATAGCCATTGTTATAAGCAAATTCAATAAGAGGCAAATGGTCATCCCAACTGCCTTGAAAATCCAGTACACATGCTCGCAGCATATCTTCAAGTGTTTGAATCGTACGTTCTGCTTGTACGTCTGTTTGTGGATGGAAAGTCGTACTCAAGTTCACCTGCGTACCCAAACTCTGCTGAAAGGACTTCCAGAAATGCGCAGTAAATTGAGCCCCTCTATCTGATATAATGGAGAGTGGAATTCCATGTAACCGTACTATCTCTTTCACATATAACTTTGCATAATCCTCTGCTGTATAAGTGGTCTTGACTGGTAGGAAATGTGCAGACTTGGTAAGCCTATCCACGATAACCCATATAGAATCAAATTTCCGTAGCGTCCGAGGCAAACCTGTGATGAAGTCCATATTAATCATTTCCCATTTCCAGACTGGAAGATTAATACATTGCATGTAACCTCCTGGTTTCGGATGTTCTACCTTTATCTGTTGACAATTTGGGCATTGAGCAACAAATTCTGCAATGTTCTTCTTCATCTTTCCCCACCAATACACTTCTTTCAGATCATGGTACATCTTAGTAGCACCCGGATGAATAGAATAGCGCGAATGATGCGCCTCTATCATAATACGTCTTCTCAGCTCATCTACATCCGGTACACATAACCTACCTTGGCATTGGAGTACCCCTTCCTGTGTAAGATCAAATGCCTTTGTCAAATTCTGCTGTACATTTTCCTTTAGCTGCAACAATATAGGATCTGCAAACTGCTTCTCTTTCACTTCAGTTATCAATAAGGATTCAGCTGCATTTCGGACGATAACACCTTCGTCTGAGGATTCAAGAAGACGAACCCCTAAACTGGCTAATTGATAAAGATCTTTGGCTAATTCTTTCTGTCCCGTCAACTGGTCGGTAGTGACCCTCGTTGTCTTGCGGCTCAATGCGTCAGCTACCACATTCGCTTTTCCTGGATGGTATAAAATGTCAACATCATAATCTTTCAATAGCTCAAGCCACCTTCGTTGCCTCAAATTGAGTTCCTTTTGCTTAAAGATATATTGTAAACTTTTGTGATCCGTATAGATATCAACATGAATTCCATACAAATAATGACGCCATATCTTTAAAGCAAAGACCACCGCTGCTAATTCAAGATCATGCGTAGGATAATTTTTCTCATGTGGCCGCAACTGTCTTGAGGCATACGCTATAACCTTGCCATGTTGCATCAACACACATCCGAGACCAATCCCGGAAGCATCACAATACACCGCATAACCTTCCGTGCCTTCAGGAAGTACTAACACTGGTGTGGAAGTTAACTTATCTTTCAACTTTTGGAAACTTCCTTCACATGCATCATTCCATTGAAACTTAATTGCCTTGTGAGTCAACTTCGTTAGTGGTGCAGCAATAGAAGAAAATCCTTCCACAAATCTTCTGTAATAACCGGCCAGCCCGAGAAAACTGCGAATCTCTGTGGGTGTCGTAGGTCTTGGCCAATTCTTCACCGCCTCAATTTTCTGTGTATCAACCTGTATTCCTTCACCTGACACAATGTGACCCAAGAATGCGACGGATTTTAACCAAAACTCACATTTGGAGAATTTTGCATACAACTTACGCTCGCGGAGAATCTGCAACACCCGCCGTAAGTGATTAGCATGGTCCTCTGGTGATTTTGAATAAACCAAGATATCATCTATGAATACCGTCACAAACACGTCGAGGAAGGGCTTAAACACCCTATTCATCAAATCCATGAACACAGCTGGTGCATTTGTTAGTCCAAATGACATAACTAAAAATTCATAATGGCCATACCGTGTTCGAAAAGCTGTTTTGGGCACATCTTCTTCTCTAACTCTGACTTGATGATAACCTGACCTCAAGTCGATCTTCGAAAAACACCTAGCACCTTGTAACTGATCAAACAAATCATCAATGCGAGGGAGGGGATATTTATTCTTGATCGTTACCTTATTCAATTGCCGGTAGTCTATGCACATTCTCAAAGTGCCATCTTTCTTCCGTACAAACAATACCGGTGCACCCCACGGGGACATGCTAGGCCTAATAAAACCCTTGTCCAGCAAATCTTTCAATTGCTCCTTCAATTCACGTAATTCAGCTGGAGCCATTCTATAAGGAGGAATAGAGATAGGCTGAGTGCCTGGAATCACATCAATGCCAAACTCTACTTCCTGTTCTGGGGGTAAGCCTGGAAGGTCTTCTGGAAATACATCCAGAAATTCATTGACTACAGGAACTGACTGTGGCGTTGGTGGTTCTACATCATTATCTTTCACTCGAACTAAGTGACATGTGTACCCCTTAGCAATCATTTTCCTTGCTTTCAGATAAGAAATAAATCTTCCTCGTGGTGCCCCTACATTACCCTGCCATTCTACAACGTGTTCCTTCGGAAAACAAAGTTGCACCTTCTTGGCTCGGCAATCTACCGTAGCATAACAAGAGGCCAACCAATCCATTCCCATAATTACGTCAAAATCTACCATGTCTAGCTCAATGAGATCGGCCAGTGTATCATGACCACACACTGTTACCACACAATTTCGGTACACTCTCTTTGCAACAATATTTTCACCCACCGGTGTAGACACTTCAATTGGCTTAAGCAATAATTCTGGTGCTCTTGCGAATTTAGCAGCAACCAATGGAGTAACATAGGAAAAGGTAGAACCAGGGTCAATCAATGCATATACAGTATACGAGAATATGGATAAGGTACCTGTGACAACATCAGGGGACGCCTCTGAATTCTGTCGGTCCACTAGAGCATAAGTGCGATTCTGGACCCCGCTAGTGCTGGCTGCTCCTCTGACACCTCTACCACGACCGATAGACTGCATATCTCGACCTGAAGAAGGAACCGATGATGATGACGCAACAATCGATCCTGCCGGTCGTGCCACATTACCCAAGCCCCTTTGTGGGCATTCTCTCATCAGATGTCCTGTCATACCGCACCAAAAGCAAGCATTTGACCCAACTCGGCATTCACCTAAATGAAACCGGCCATATTGTTGACATGGTGGACGAGAAAACCCAGCAGTCTATGAACCTCGAACCCCGCTACTCTGTCCAACATTGCTACCTCTGAATCCTCGGAATTGGGATTGTGCGCCTGCTGTGGAATGTGAGAATGAAGGTCTAGGTGGTCTACTAAAACTCCGAGGCCTAAACTCTGTTTGGGATGCCACAAACTGTCCCATAGGTCTAGCTCTTTTGGACTGTCCTCGATCCGATTCCTGTACCCTTCTTCTCTGTCTTTGATCCTCCATTTTCTGGGCGAAGGCTTGTATTCGAGCAATGTCCATGTCCCTGTTCAAGGCCGCAATAGTGCAATCTCTCACCAAGTATGGCTCTAGTCTGTCCACGTATCTATGGACCCTGTCTGTCATCGTAGCCACAACATTTGGCGCATATCGAGCCAAGGAATTAAATTGCAAGCTGTATTCTCTGACGCTCAAATTTCCTTGACGGAGATTTAGGAACTGATCTGCACGTGCCTCACGGATCTCATAGGGCAAGTAATGATCAAGAAAAGCCACTTTAAACTCTTCCCAAGTAGGTGGGGTTGCATCAATATCACGGGATTTCTTCCAATCCTCGTACCACAATATTGCCTCTCCTTTCAACCTATACGCAGCAAGTTCCACTGTTTCTATTCCTGTCACATGCATAACTTCCAAGGCCCTTTGAATTTGATCCACGAAGTCCTGTGGATCTACTTTTGGATCTGCCCCTGTGAAGATAGGAGGGTCCAATTTGAGGAAATCCTGTGTTCTGCGACTTGCTACTCTAGCCGCATCATCATCATGTGCCATTGCACCAGCTCTTCCCTGGCTTTGTGCCGCCACTAACTGTGTCAACATCTGTACAGCATTTCTAAGATCCTGGTCTGTGGCATTCGTCGGTGGTTCCACGGGCACATCCCTTCTTCTCGGCTCTTCTGGAGCTGAAGAAGTAGAAGAAGCTCGCGTTGCAAACTCAGTTTCAGCCCCACCTTGATCAACTTGTTCAGGTGGTGGTCTACTTGCTCCTTCACCAATAATTCTATCTATCAGCTTACTTTTACCTTTTCCTCTTCCTCTTCCTCTTCTAGTGTTCGGCATTTTGACTATACCAAAAACAAACAACTACCAAGATCAGATACAATGCAACTGACAACATTGGCTCTATTGCACGATCTAGAATGAAGGAACAGAAACAACATCCTAAATGTCCCGTAGCCTCCTACTTATAAATGTGGTGCACAACACATCGATAGGTAAGACTCTACTCAGACACGGCTTTGTAGACACCCGTAAACTGACCTGCTCTGATACCACTTTGTCACACCCCGAATCCCATCGAAGCGTGATTGGCACCCGAAGCCGACAAGGCTCGAGAGAACCAAGCTCTACTTACCTTCACACGTAAACATGCCATAAGAAACACCATCAACACCATAGAGTATAACAGACTCACATCGGAAACCATGGATCATGAAGATAGATATATTATAGACATATGAGAAACTTGGCCGACATAGCCATCAAGTCAAACAACACACCTCTTTTCCCTTTTACATTACTTTACATACCCACGTACGCCTACAAAAGCCTCTAGTAAGAATACATACATGACCAACTTAAATTCGGGCCAAGCCCCGCTTTACATAACATTTACAACATCAAAATACATGTACAACTGTGACACGGTAGCCCCGAATCAACTGGAGCTCACCAAAAGTCAGTAGGATTCCTGCAGCTCACTGGGGAGGTCTACTAGTGCCTGCGCCTGCAGCAAGCAAGGTAAATTCCCCAAAAGGGGTCAGTACGAAGAATGTACTGGGTATGTAAGGCTGCATGAAACTATATGATACATAAGGCTTCAACGAAATCAAATGTAAATGAGTACACAATAGGGATAAGTCACTAATCTGCATAATAAAAGATATGAACATTATGGATTACTTTCTTTACTTTTAAGCTCACATGCTCATTCACTCATTCCTTAATCCATCACTCATTCATCCATTCATATAATGCCCGGGCCCCAAACTGATCAGTGGGTAATCAATAGTAATCAGGATCGACCCATGCTAGGCTTTTCCTTGCTCCTGGGATACCACCCGTAGCGGAATCGACCCATGCTAGGTGTTCTTCTCACCCCTGGGATACCATCCGTAAATATTGGGATCGACCCATGCTAGGTTATTTAACCCCTGGGATACCACCCATGAAACAATCTCTCTCTTCTTTATAACCTTACTTCTTTAATCTTGGATTAGCTCAATCAATGGTTACTTCCCTTTTGAGAACTTTTGAATAACATTATAGGAACTTGGAACCATGTTTATGATTATATGACATATGATTGGTAATAGACCAAGAATGAGAGATATGTGATTAACAATAAATGATAACTCAAAATGAAATACCTTGGGACAATTCGGAAATGAGTAAGTACCCTATCAAGGTGTACATTAGATGCTGCAGAAAGATACAGAAAGGAGAACCTTACATACCTTACTTCCTCAATACGAATAAACAATCTCACTCGCACTTACAACACTTCAGCTTTCCCTTTATGTCTACTCTACACACAAGTATATAACGAAACTTGCATTAACCACTCACTTCATTGCAAACGTATAACATGGAAATAAGGCACACAGTTGTCACACAACGCCATTTCACCTTCATAAAATATCATGTACAGCTTTACCATTACCATAACGAGTCACATAACACCCATGATATCACACATTACCAACATTTCACACCAAAAGCATGCTTTACACTTCCTTTTCACTACTATGCTACATTTACGTCATTACGTCGCCCAAACGTCTTTCACAACCACATATTGAAGTCAATCCATACGTAACATAGTCCATCATGTCCTCATACGACACTTTAAAGTCATTACAAAAACACCAAAAGTCGATATTTACATCCATAAAGGGTATCGGGGCTTTCGGGGATCAACTAGTGACGGAAACACACAAAACGAATTCTGGAAGTGAGATGCGCTGCCACCTGCGCCCGCAGGTGGTGAGATGCGTGCGCAGCTGACTCCTGGCAGATTCCAGGAGCATCTGCGTTGGCATCTGCGCGCGCAGATGCCTCCGTCTGCGGAGCCAGTGTCCGTTTTGGTCCGAAATGGCTTTTTTTGGTCCTTTTTATGCCATAAATGTTCCATGATCATGAAAAAACATATTTGAACACATTTTTAATCATGTGAATGCCAACAAGCAGTCATGGTCTCACAATACGCGCAAACGACGCTCAAAACGACACTTCTCGGCCAATACGCCATCAAATCCATAACCAATGTTTACTCTAACAATTCCAAACATCATGCACAAGTATAAAACAAGGTAAGACTACAATCACACCTCCCATGTCAATATGTATTCCATCAAGTTCATTTCCTACAAAGCCCCAAGTCCATATACAAATTTACAAGACAAAACCATTCTCCGATAACCAAAATAGACAGTTTTTTCACATAGCACACTGTCCAAGACTGTGTCAACACCACCAACATAATTTATAAACCATCATGAACACATCACATACATAACCATAAGATAAATACTTACCAAAGTGTGATCTTGTTCCAAAAGAGATGAGAGCTTAGGGTTTGTCTCTTGAGAGAAAAATGTGGAAAATGTTTAAAAAGGCATGAGAGTTCTTTTTGGATAAAAATCTGATTTTTTTGGGTTTATATAGTCCCTTTTTAAGTGATTCTCATCCACACACTTGGTGGATATACTTGGTCCATGGATGGCAATGCAAGAATGGGTCAAAAACCCCTTTTGGGCCATGTCTTTCTCTTAATTATTGGGCCTTATTTGGCCCAAATGATACAAGACTCATTTAAGGCCCACATTTAATGCATTAATTCACCAAACTTCTCATGTTTCATTATTTCCGTCAATATTTCGGTAACCCGCTAGACTCAGAAACGTACGGGTCATTACAGTATTGGCCATTGGTTCTACTCCTGGTGCTCGTGTCACTTGGCCCCGGTTTATTTTCACTTGCCTTCTTGATCGCGATATGATGAGACTCCTCGCGAATGGAGTCACAGGTATTGAATTATAGTGTGTGAATACCTCATTTTAAAATTTAAAATTGTCCCATTAAATTTTTAATTAACTATTGAATTAAATTTATATGTATGTATTTTTACATTTGTGGCACAATTTCTTCCAAACGACCCCAAAATCTCCATTGCTTTCTCTTTTCTCCTCTAAAATTCTCTCACAAATTCAAGATGAACTTTGTTGAGGAAAATCGTGAGTTGAGGTAGAGGCACAATGGCAATAATACAATAGAAGTTGGTGGTTGTCCGGTGTCATGGATGGGGAGATTCACCACTAAAAATAACTATTTTTCAATTTGAAACTTCCCATTGAAAATTATTGAGTAATTGTTTCTATTGAAGTTTTGATTGAATTAGCGGGAAAAATTGTTTTGTAAAAATTAGGAAACTTCCCAGTGTTTAGTGGAAATATCTTTTTTACCATATGCATTTTCTAGTGGGCTGATTCAATAAAAAACTCGTATTAGATAGCACAATTATCCAATAAATGCAGTGGAAAAAAGCCTCTATCTTTATTAGTGATTGGAATGACGATGGCAATACAGAGACAAAGAGGATGGAAGTTGCTATCAGTAGAAGCTGCCACTATTAGAAAAGCTAAAAGTCAAAAGTGCGATCCATACAATTCATTTTGTCTTAAAAAGGATTAATTCCTTACTCCCTCCGTTACTAATAAGTACTCCATCCATTCAGATTTACTTGTCACATTTTAACTTGACATATTTATTAAGAAAACAATGATTGATATAATAATTTTTATTAAAGGTGTCACGTGAGTAGCATGTTCTGAGGACAGCTGTATGTTAGTTGTCACTAGGTAGTTATGATCACTGTTAGTCGGTTGTATAATTAATATATTAGCAACAGTGTAAGAGTTAGTTAGTAGAGATTAGCTAGCATTATATATATCTGTGATTGTACATTCAGTGTTAGTTTTTTTCTGGAATGAAGAAATATCTTTTCCATTTCTCTCTCAAACATTGAAGAAGCTCAATGTCAGGCTTCTATGGTGAAAGCTTAACATGGTATCAGAGCAGGACGATTAAGCTTTAAACTGCTATTTTCATTCCAAAGTAGTGTAGTTTTTCTTCCTTTTTCGATTGCATCTCAGCCATGGTGAAAATCAAAATCAATAATTCTCATCCATTGTACGTGAATCCATCTGATACTCCTGGTTCCATCATGGTTCTTGTTCAACTTATAAGATCTGAGAACTACAATTTGTAGAGGAGATCTATGTGTATCGCACTTCAGGCAAAGCGGAAATTAGGTTTTATGCTTGGTACTTGTACGAGAAATTCGTTCTAGAAGGAGTTGCACTAGCATTGGGATACATGTAATGCAATAGTCCTCTCATGGATTATCAACACAGTTTCGTCAAATTTGTTAAGTCGAATTGTGTATGCATCGGATGCTCCTCTTATCTAGGAAGATCTGAGGGAGAATTTTCACAAAGTTAACCGTGTGCGAATCTTTCAATTACACAAGGAGATTGCAATGATTACACAAGTAGTCGAAAGTGTATCAACCTATTTCACCAGATTGAAGCAAGGCGAAATTTGATGCAATGGTGCCTTCACCAAATTGTGGTTGCCACAAATCTAAGAGCTATGTTGAACACCTTCAACAACAATTCCTACTTCAATTTCTTAGCGGCTTAAGTGACACTTATGCCCAATGGCGAGGCCAGATCCTAATGAAGTCAAATGAGCCAACTTTGAATCAGGCGTATTCACTGATCCTTGAAGATGAGAGTCAAAGAGCTTTTTATGGTGCTGGAACATCTAACCTAGGGGATGGGAATGATATTGCAGCAATGTGGAGTGCAAGAGGTCCTGGTCCTGGTCCTTACAAGAATAAACCTAAAACCAAGTCTAAGCATAATTGGGATTAACAAAGCTATTTTTGTAAAATGAAAGGTCATAAAGCAGAGGTTTGTTACCAACTCATTGGATATCCAGATTATTACAAAGGGAAGAGGAAACCAGTAGTGAACAATGCTTATTTTGCCAGTTTTCGACCACCACAACCTTGGGGATTTCAACCTCCACCTATCAGCAGTGTTTTAAAAGGCGGGGGTATAAGACAGGGCGTTTTACTTAGCACGAGGCGAGGAGTAATCCTCTAGGTGATGGGGCATAAGTCCCATGGATTTTTAATTTTTAAGTTATTATATAGTTGTCACGCCTCGAGTTCCAACGGGGCGGACATGGCACCCGAAGTCGTTGAGGCCCGAGAGAACCAATCTATACATTCGAATGGAACACAATATGTACGCATATGGACACAACATCGTGAAACTGAAAGCGTGGAAAGACATTTATATATATAAGAAACTCGACCGGTAGGGCCGCAAAGTCAAAATGAGAAGACATCCCCTTCGTTTACTGTACAACGTCTACAAAGCCTCTAGCAGAAACCAGACCAAATCTATAATCGGGACAAGTCTCCGCTTTACACAAACATGTACATAACATCAAAATCAACATATACATATAACCCAGAAAGCCCCGAATCAGCCTGGAGCTCACCAACTATACGCAGAAAGTCCAAATCCTACTGTGGGGTCTACTAGTACCTGCGCCTGCAGCAAGGTAAATCCCACAAGGGGTCAGTAAGAAAGAATGTACTGAGTATGTAAGGCGATAAGCAACTGTATGACAAATAAGAACTCAAATGGAATCAAATATCAACAAATAAATAATATGGAGAACCACCATTCTGTATGTGGGAAAAACATGTACATTACATTCATTACCTTGCTTTTACGTTCATTATCATCAATAACTCATATCGTACCCGGGCCCCGACTGATCAGTGGGTCATAACATTGGGATCGTCTCTAGCTAGGCTTATGCCCCTTTGAGCTACCACCCATAATCAATAAGTAGGTTCGTCTCTAGCTAGGTTTTCACCCCTTCGGGATACCCCATATATCCAATAAGTAATTGGGATCGTCTCTATGTTGGGCTTTACGCCCCCTCGAGCTACCACCCGTACTCAAGAAACACTTATATGCATTACTTCAATTCTTTCATTATGAGAATGATACATTTGGTGGTTGTGATATTATGGACACTTGGAAACCATAGGCAATGAATAAAAGGTATACAAACAACAATTGCTAAGCATTTACTTGGAATGAGACGCTTTACGACATTTCGGAGGGATGGTAAGTTCGAGCAAAATACGAACAATAGGTGTGACCAAAGGTCATAGGAAAGAGAAACCTTAAATACCTTAGTCTTTCAATATGTGACCACAACAATTCCACCTTTCCGTAAAATGCTACTCTACAATATACATACATAAGGGAACTTACATTAGTAACCACAACTATTACAAGTTCACAATATGGTAACGAAACCATCCAACCCTCTCAACATAGAATATATCATTCCACCTTGGTTTTTATTATTATAAAACTTCACTCCACTTTACTACAATCCAACTTATCATCTCACAACACCAACAATACCAAAATAGTCCACAAACCAACATAATCAACATGATAAACTCCACCTCTTAAGCACATAATATATTAATCCACGAGAATAGACACTTACCAATATTTGCAAAGAGGTGATCTTGTCCCAACTAGTGTTGTTGCCTTAGGGTTTTTGAGAGATGAGGAGCCTTTGAGAAATATCTAGAAAAAGATGAGAGTTCTAATGAATAAATCTGATTTTTATGTCCTTATATAGGCCCTCAAGTCAAATTGATCTTGGCCACAAGTTTGATCCATATAAAATGGATCATTTCCTTCATTATTGAGGCCCATTTGTTAATACATGATTTTGGGCCTAAAATACATAATAAAGATCCAGCCCAACACCTTTAATGGGTCCTACACTCAAATATCTCATCTAGTCAAAATTGGTCAACAAAGCCGGCAAACTGTCACGGTATCCTGACTCATGTCGTGGGTTGAGTCACGACACGTAGGTGACCTGTCGTGAAACTCAAACGACTCGACCAAGTTTCTGAAGCTCATCCACGGCACCACTCACGTCCCGTGACTGTGAATCACGCCCCGTGACTCGTACCGTGGAATTCAGACCATTTTTTCAACGTTCTGAATGTCACACCCCGAGTCCCCACGAGGTGTGATTGGCACCCGAAGCCGATGAGGCTCGAGAGAACCAATCTTTGCTCAAGTACTCTTATATGTACGATTGCGTATGCATCTCATGCTATATCATGTAATTAAATATCAAAGGCGGAACTCGTGATAATATATGCAATACATAAAACGTTGGCCGTTAGGGCCATTGCGTCAAAATGAACATACATCCTTTACTTTCATCTCCCCACATACGTCTACAAAGCCTCTACAGATACATGACCATGTCTATACAATATTTACAAAATGCCAACATTTAATGAACACATGTGACTTGGGAAGCCCCGAAGCAAATGGGAGCTCACCAATACTCTGCAATTGGTCCGCAACCTACTGACGAGGTCTACTAATTTCTGCACCTGCAACATGTAAGGTAAGTCCCCAAGAGGGGTCAGTACGAAAAATGTACTGCGTATGTAAGGCCTTAGGAAAATGAAATCAATGCATCAATACATAAGAGGTTCTATGGAAATAATTATAAGAAAAACTCTATGTGCGGACTTATGTACCTTCCTTTCTCTATGACTATCTTCAAGGATTCGCACATGATAACAACAACCATGAAATCAATATAAGAGAAATAGCAATGTGAATAAACTCTTTTTCTGTATGTGGGAAACCATGTACATTACGTTTATTATTTTCCTTACTTACCTTCGTCATCTTTATTAGTCGTCCACCTTATTGGTGGGTTATTATGATCATCCACCCTTTGGTGGGCATCCACTTTATTGTGGGTAGTCATCCACTCTTGGTGGGCATCCACTTTGTTGTGGGTAGTCATCCACCCTTGGGTGGGCATCCACTTTGTTGTGGGTATTCATCCACTCTTGGTGGGCATCCACTTTGTTGTGGGTAGTCATCCACTCTTGGTGGGCAACCACTTTATTGTGGGTCAACATTACATCACATTGCTTCCTTTACTTTATTACTTTGAGATTAGTACATTTGCTTGTGGGAGATTGATTCATTCACTTGAAAGAGATTGATACATTGAGGATCATGACATGATTTGAAAGCTTTAGAACATAACATTATTTGAACCTTGGAACCATGAGCCATAATTATGTAACATATGAGTAATAATAAATCAAGACGAAGGTACATATGATTAGCACTAGATGATAACGTGAAAAGAGATGCCTTAGGACCTTATTGAAACACACAACTATGTCACTCTTTGACTTCATGAGATTCGCACCTTAACTAGTGAGGGATAGATATCGTAGCTCGCACTTCATCTCCTTCACTATTTCTATGAGATCTTATATAAGTAAGCATGATACCGGGCCTCCACCTTTGGTGGGCTATAATGAATAACATAGCATAATCTTGGGACTATTCCCTCTTGAACTTATACCCTTTAGAATGTGATCCATACTCAATGAAACGTAAAGCACCCATGCGTATTACTCCTTTCCAATCTAACACCCTTTACATAATTATGAGAAGGACACGTTAAAGATCATGACATTAAAGGACACACTTATATACACATCCCCTTCACTCTTTTACCTCATGAGATTGACATCTTCACCTATGAGGAATAATTATACTAACTTGCACATTACCTCTCTTATTAACTTATAAATAATAGGCACAAGGATAACCATCATACTATAGGGCTTTGGAACAAGACATGATTGGAATCATGCTATTCAACTAAACAAGCTCTCCTTACCTCATTACTCTCATTGAGGTAGTTCTCTTAGAATATACAATGTTATGACATCTTAAGAACTTCCGTCCATAAATAAGAACTAAGTGGGTCATGATTCGTCTAGGAGTAAAACACATATGCATAACAATGTATATCAACCTTATTTGGAATACTATAGATCCCCCTTGGAATAGAACACTTTTGACATCTTAAGATAATAGGCACTAAGCACGATACATGTGGATTTCAACTGTCACCAACTAGACATGTGATACCTTAAAACCTTATAGGACTTTTAACATACTAGCCAATGATCATAAGTCAACCAATGGACATGCGTCCATCAATGAACATGAGTCATACGATTCACCATTGACCAATGAGTAAGGGACATATGAGTAACTCTAGCCAACTATCGGATACGGAATACCTTAGAGTATTTCGAAATTGAATGAGTACCATGACAATGTGAACACCATATGTTGCAGAAGGAAATAGAAGAATAACCTTACATACCTTTGTGCCTCACTATGAATACACAGGCTTATCTGGGACTACAATGGTCCAGCTTCCTTCCTTACGTCTCACTCTACATCATAAGTACATAACGAGGCTTATATTAGCAACCAACTACCTTACAAGTGCACAAGATGACCATGAATCACATAGTTACTTTAGCACTTCATTTCACCTTCTTACAATGTCATTTATCTCATCAACATGCCAACACTACCATAACATTCCACTCATTGACCAAGATTTCATACAACAATAGCATTTCACATCATACTTACCCTTTACGTTTTTTCCTTTATCATTCCGTCGTAATGATGCCTTTATAACAACATATAAACAACCATCCATACTTAACATAACCAAAAACACCTCCATGACACTTCAAAGTCATTAGAATGACATTACAAGTTGATAATTACATCCCAAAAGGGTATCGGGGCTTTCGGGGATCAAAGGAATACGAAAACAACCAAAACACATTTCTGGACTGACCTGCGCAGCCACCTGCGCACGCAGGTCAGTCACATGCGCACGTAGATGGCCATTGGTAGTATCCAGTGCCATCTGCGTTGGCATCTGCGCCCGCAGATGCCCTCGTCTGCGGGGCGGATGCCCGTTTTTGTTCGAAATGGCTTCGTTTTGGGTCTTTTAAGGCCATGAATGGTCCATGATCATCACCAACTTAATTTTAACATATTTTTGATCATTCACCATGCCAACCACCAACCATGATTTCACAACACATATAACATCACCAAAACGACAATTTACGGCCAACATGCCACCAAAACCATAACCAATTTATCAATGGAATTTCCAAACACTATACACAAGTATAAAACAAGTCAAGACTATAATCACATCTCATATATCAATATTGAATCCATCAAGTTCATTTTCTTCAAGATCACAAACCCATGTTCAAGCTTTACAAGACAACACCATCCTCCGATTTGAGCCAACATGTAGTATTTCACACATAGTGAATTCTCAATACATCACCAACATAACCAACATGTTTAACACCATATTCCATGCATAAAATATATTAAACCATAAACATAATCACTTAACAAGTCTTGGAAATGAATGCTCTTGCCCCTTTTGGGTTTGGTTGAAGAGAACAAATGTTGTGGAAAATTCTAGAATGGCATGGGTGTCCAAATGAGAGAAAATCTGATTTTTCTCTCTTATATAGGCCCCCAAGTCTCTTCTTATCCTTTTTTGGCATTAATTAACAAGTGGAATGGGTCAATGGGTCAAGAATGGAAGAATGGGTCATTTCCATAATTGGGCCATGTCTTTTGGTCAAATTTTGGGCCAATTTAAGCCCATTAACATAAGATTAAATTTGGTCCAATAATATCCATGAGTCTTTCCCCAACTTTAGCATCAAGATTAAGGTAGTCGCATGTGTTCGAAATTTTCTACGCAAGGGTAATCTTCTGTACAAGGCCAAATTTCAATTTTTCTTGTCAATAACATTACAAAAATACATTCGTGTGGCTCTCGACACTCAAGTATACATTGTTCACCGTCGTCAAGTAGGGTTGGTAAGGCACGGGGTGTTACACTGAAGTCCACTCACGACACCCACTCACGCCACGTGACTATCATTCACGCCACATGAATAGTGTCGTGATTCGTAAAAAAAAAAATTTTTTCTCTGAGGTGTTACATTCTTCCCTCCTTAGAAACATTCATCCTCGAATGTTAATAACAGTATTCAGGTTACTCAAATGCTAATCTCATTAAACATCGTATATATATACACATACATACAATATTGACATATTGATGTAGACTTACTTGTATTGCTCTCCTTCTGTACTTTGAACTTGTTCTTCAGTGTGAAACAAATGTGGGTACTTTGATTTCATCTTTTCTTCTGCTTCCCATGTAATCTCTTCTACTTGCTGATTTTGCCAAAGTACCTTTACAGAAGCCACTTCTTTATTCCTCAACTTCTTTACTTGTCTGTACAGAATAGCAATAGGCACTTCTTCATATATGAGATTTTCTGTGATTTGCACATCTTCAATGGGAGCAATTTGAGATGGCTCTCCTATGCACTTTCGAAGCATTGAAACATGGAATACCGGGTGAACTGTGGAGAGTTCTTGGGGTAGTGCCAATTCATATGCAACTTGTCCAAATCTTTTGACAATTTCATATGGACCTATATACCGTGGACTTAAATTTCCTTTCTTTCCAAACCTCATTACCCCTTTCATCAGCGACACCTTCAAGAATACCCAATCACCTATGGCAAATTCAAGCCCTCTTCGTCTGACATCTGCGTATGACTTGTATCGGCTTTGGGCTGTGTGTAACCGCTGTTGTATCACCTTCACTTTCTCCATGGCTTGATGAACGAGGTCTGGCCCAAGTAAGGAAGTTTCGCCTGCTTCAAACCACCTAATTGGTGATCTACATTTTCTCCCATATAAAGCTTCATAAGGAGCCATCTGAATACTGGCATGATAACTGTTATTATAGGAAAACTCAACAAGAGGTAAGTGATCATCCCAGCTGCCTTTAAAATCCATTGCACAAGCTCGTAGCATATCTTCAAGTGTTTGAATTGTACGCTCTGCCTGTCCATCTGTCTGAGGATGAAAGGCCGTACTCAAATTCACCTGTGTCCCCAAGCTCTTTTAAAAAGATCTCCAAAAATGAGCCGTAAATTGAGCCACTCTGTCTGATATAATAGAAAGTGGAATCCCATGTAATCGTACTATTTCTTTCACATACAACCTTGCATAATCTTCGGCTGTATAAGTGGTCCTGACTGGGAGGAAATGTGCTGACTTGGTAAGCCTGTCAACTATGACCCATATGAAATCAACCTTTCGGAGTGTAAGAGGAAAACCTGTAATGAAATCCATGTTAATCATATCCCACTTCCAAACTGGAAGATTGATGCATTGAATAAGACCTCCCGGTTTCTGATGTTCCACTTTCACCTGCTGACAATTTGGACACTGAGCTACAAACTCCGCAACGTTCTTCTTCATATTCCCCCACCAATATATGTCTTTCAAATCATGGTACATTTTTGTAGCTCCTGGATGTATAGAATACCGTGAATGGTGTGCCTCTGTCATAATCCGCTTCCTTAACTCGTCTATATCTGGTACACATAATCTACCTTGGCATTGAAGTACCCCTTCTTGTGTAAGCTCGAATGCCTTTGTCAACTCTTGCTGCACATTCTCTTTCAGCTGCAGTAACAGAGGATCTGCGTACTATTTCTCCTTTACCTCGGTTATTAAGGACGATTCTGCTGCATGTTGCACAATAACCCTGTCATCTGGAGATTCAAGAAGACGTACCCCCAAACTAGCTAATTGTTGTAGGTATCTGATTATATCTTGTTTTTCTGTGGATTGGTCAGTAATGACTTCTTTACGAGTAAGAGCATCCGCTACCACATTTGCTTTGCCTGGATGGTACAAGATATCGACATCATAGTCCTTCAATAATTTGAGCCATCTTCGCTGCCTCAGATTTAATTCCTTTTGCTTAAAGATATATTGCAAACTTTTATGATCAGTATAGATATCAACATGAATCCCATACAAGTAATGACGCCATATCTTTAAAGCAAATATCACAGTTGCTAATTCAAGATCATGTGTGGGATAATTTCTCTCATGTGGCCGCAACTGTCGTGAGGCATACGCTATTACTCGACCGTGCTGCATCAATACACACCCAAGGCCAATTCCGGAAGCATCACAATAAACTGCATACCCGTCTGTGCCTTCGGAAAGTACTAGGACAGGTGTGGAAGTCAATTTATCTTTTAGCTCTTGAAAACTTTTCTCACAGGCATCGTTCCACTGAAACCTGACTGCCTTATGTGTTAGCTTCGCTAGAGGTGCAGCAATGGAAGAAAAACCTTCGACAAACCTACTATAATACCCTGCGAGTCCCAAAAAACTACGAATCTCTGTGGGTGTCGTAGGTCGTGGCCAGTTCTTCACTGCCTCTATCTTCTGGGTGTCAACCCGTATTCCTTCACCTGAGACAATGTGGCCCAAGAATGCTACAGATTTTAGCCAAAACTCACATTTCAAAAACTTGGCATATAGCTTTCGTTCACGCAAAATCTGTAACACCTGTCGTAGATGAGTAGCATGGTCTTCTTCTGATCTTGAATAAACCAGAATATCATCTATAAACACCGTCACAAACACGTCGAGAAATGGCTTAAACACCCTATTCATTAGATCCATGAAAACAACTGGTGCATTTGTTAGTCCAAACGACATGACTAAAAATTCATAATGTCCATACCGTGTTTGGAAGGCTATCTTGGGTATGTCTTTGTCTTTGACCTTAACTTGATGGTAACCCGACCTCAAGTCAATCTTTGAAAAACATGTGGCACCCTACAACTGATCAAATAGATCGTCAATTCTGGGGAGGGGATATTTATTCTTGATCGTTACCTTATTCAACTGCCGATAGTCGATGCACATTCTCAACGTACCATCTTTCTTCCTTACGAATAAGACTGGTGCACCCCACGTGAACATGCTAGGCCTGATAAATCCCTTATCCAGCAAATCTTTTAATTGCTCCTTCAATTCTTGCAATTCTGCTGGAGCCATTCTATACTGAGGGATAGAAATCGGTTGAGTGCCTGGCATGACATCAATACCAAATTCTATCTCCCGCTCTGGAGGTAACCCTGGGAGATCTTCAGGAAATACATCAAGAAATTCATTGACTACCGGAACCGTTTGAGGAGTTGGTGGCATCGTATCAATATCCTGCACCCTTACTAGGTGGTATATATACCCCTTAGATATCATCTTCCTTGCCTTGAGATAGGAAATAAATTTACTCCTCGGTGCGCCAACATCCCCTTTCCACTCAAGGACGGTCATTCGCGAAAAATGAAAAGATACCTTCTTCGCTTGGAAATCCACCATGGCATAGCAAGACGCTAACCAATCCATTCCCATGATAACATCAAAATCTACCATATCTAGCTCAATAAGATCGGCCACTGTATCATGACCACCAACAGTGACTATACAGTTACGATAAACCCTCTTCGCTATAATGGATTCACCGACAGGCGTAGATACTTCAAAGGACTTAACTAAGAATTTCAGCGTTCTGTTGAATTTTTCTGCAACTAATGGCGTAACATATGATAAAGTAGAACCCGGATCAATCAATGCATATAAAGGATGGGATAAAATAGATAATATACCTGTAACGACATCAGGAGAAACCTCTGAATTCTGCCTGTCTACTAGAGCATATGTACGATTCTGGGTTCCGCTAGAACTAGCTGCTCCTCTCGAACCTCTGCCACACCCCATAGGCTGTACCCCTCTACCAAGGGAAGGAACCGATGATGAAGATGCAACGATTGATCCCATAGGTTGCGTCACATTACCGACGCCTCTTCGTGGGCACTCTCGCATGATGTGTCCCATCATACCGCACCAAAAACAAGTATTTGTCCTTAACCGAAATTCACCTAAATGAGGTTTTCCACAATGCTGACACGGAGGATAAGAAAACCCGACACTCTGTGAACCGAAACCACTGCTCTGCCCAACATAACCGCCTCGAGACCCTCGGAACTGAGACGAAGTGCCTGCAGGGGAATGAGAAAATGATGGCCTAGGCGGTGTAGGAAACATCCGAGGCCTAGGTACTCCTTGGGATACCATAGATTGCCCCATAGGTTGAGCCCTTTTTGATGGCCCTCTTTCAAACTACTGTACCCTTCTTCTTTGTCTCTGATCTTCCATCTTTTGGGCGAAAGCCTGAATTCTGGCTATGTCCATATCTCTGTTCAAAGCAGCAATAGTGCAGTCCCGCACCAAATAGGGTTCCAATCTGTCCACATATCGATGGACTCTGTCTGTCATTGTGGCCACCATATTTGGAGCATAGCGAGCCAAAGAATTAAACTGCAAGCTGTATTCTCTGAGACTCATGGTTCCCTGGAGCAGATTTAGAAATTGGTCTGCACGTGCCTCCCTGACCTCATATGGGAGGTAATGATCAAGGAACGCTGCTTTAAATTCTTCCCAGCCCACGGGAAGTGCACCGATGCCCCTTGATCTCTTCCAATCCTCATACCGCAATATTGCTTCTCCCTTCAACCTATAGGCCACAAGTTGAACCGTTTCCACACCGGATACATGCATAACCTCCAAAGCCCGGTGAATTTGATCAATAAAATCTTGCGGGTCCTCGCTCAGATCCGATCCGGTAAACATGGGAGGATCTAGTTTCAGGAAATCCTGTGTTCGACAACTGGCTACCCTAGCCGCACTATCCTCACCTGTGGTTGGACCAGCTCGTCCTTGGCTTTGTGCAGCAACTAGCTGTGTCAATATCTGTACTGCATTTCTCAAATCCTGATCCGTGGCATTCATAGGCGATTCTGTGGGTACTTCTCTACCTCTTGACCCTTCCGGTGTTGGAATAGTAGAAGAAGCCCGCGATGCAAATTCACTTTCAGCTTCAGCTTTACCCTGACTAGGTTGTGGTCTACTAGTGCCTTCCCCGACAATTATGTCTAACCTCTTAGTTTTGCCTCTACCTCTTCTTGTGATCGGCATTTACACTACCATGAAAGAGAATGATAGAAAACAACGGTTAGATGTAATAGTCTCCTGACAATTTTAGCTCTATTGCACGATCTAAGATTTGAAGAAAAGGAACACCTCCTAAATGTCCCGTAGCCTCCAACTTATAAATGTGGTGCACATCACATCCATAAGAAAGACTCTACTCAAACACGGCTTTGTAGACACCCTAGGACGACCCGCTCTGATACCACTTTTGTCATGCCTCGAGTTCCAACGGGGCGGACATGGCACCCGAAGCCGTTGAGGTCCGAGAGAACCAATCTATACATTCGAATGGAACACAATATGTACATATGGACACAACATCGTGAAACTAAAAGCGTGGAAAGACATTTATATATATAAGAAACTCGACCGGTAGGGCCGCAAAGTCAAAATGAGAAAACATCCCCTTCGTTTACTGTACAACGTCTACAAAGCCTCTAGCAGAAACCAGACCAAATCTATAATCGGGACAAGTCTCCGCTTTACACAAACATGTACATAACATCAAAATCAACATGTACATATGACCCGGAAAGCCCTGAATCAGCCTGGAGCTCACCAACTATACGCAGAAAGTCCAAATCCTACTGTGGGGGTCTACTAGCACCTGCGCCTGCAGCAAGGTAAATCCCACAAGGGGTCAGTATGAAAGAATGTACTGAGTATGTAAGGCGATAAGCAACTGTATGACAAATAAGAACTCAAATGGAATCAAATATCAACAAATAAACAATATGGAGAACCACCATTCTGTATGTGGGAAAAATATATAGATTACATTCATTACCTTGCTTTTACGTTCATTATCATCAACAACTAATATCGTACCCGGGCCCCGACTGATCAGTGGGTCATAACATTGGGATGGTCTCTAGCTAGGCTTATGCCCCTTTGAGCTACCACCCATAATCAATAAGTAGGTTCGTCCCTAGGTAGGTTTTCACCCCTTCGGGATACCCCCTATATCCAATAAGCAATCGGGATCGTCTCTATGCTGGGCTTTACGCCCCCTCGAGCTACCACCCGTACTCAAGAAACACTTATATGCATTACTTTAATTCTTTCATTATGAGAATGATACATTTGGTGGTTGTGATATTATGGACACTTGGAAACCATAGGCAATGAATAAAAGGTATACAAACAACAATTGCTAAGCATTTACTTGGAATGAGACGCTTTACGACATTTCGGAGGGATGGTAAGTTCGTGCAAAGTACGAACAATAGGTGTGACCAAAGGTCATAGGAAAGAGAAACCTTACATACCTTAGTCTTTCAATATGTGACCACAACAATTCCACCTTTCCGTAAAATGCTACTCTACAATATACATACATAAGGGAACTTACATTAGTAACCACAACTATTACAAGTTCACAATATGGTAATGAAACCATCCAACCCTCTCAACATAGAATATATCATTCCACCTTGGTTTTTATTATTATAAAACTTCACTCCACTTTACTACAATCCAACTTATCATCTCACAACACCAACAATACCAAAATAGTCCACAAACCAACATAATCAACATGATAAACTCCACCTCTTAAGCACATAATATATTAATCCACGAGAATAGACACTTACCAATATTTGCAAAGAGGTGATCTTGTCCCAACTAGTGTTGTTGCCTTAGGGTTTTTGAGAGATGAGGAGCCTTTGAGAAATATCTAGAAAAAGATGAGAGTTCTAATGAATAAATCTGATTTTTATGTCCTTATATAGGCCCTCAAGTCAAATTGATCTTGGCCACAAGTTTGATCCATATTAAATGGATCATTTCCTTCATTATTGAGGCCCATTTGTTAATACATGATTTTGGGCCTAAAATACATAATAAAGATCCAGCCCAACACCTTTAATGGGTCCTACACTCAAATATCTCATCTAGTCAAAATTGGTCAACAAAGCCGGCAAACTGTCACGGTATCCTGACTCATGTCGTGGGTTGAGTCACGACACGTAGGTGACCTGTCGTGAAACTCAAACGACTCGACCAAGTTTCTGAAGCTCATCCACGGCACCACTCACGTCCCGTGACTGTGAATCACGCCCCGTGACTCGTACCATGGAATTCAGACCATTTTTTCAACGTTCTGAAGTCCACTCACGACACCCACTCACGCCACGTGACTGTCATTCATGCCACGTGAATAGTGTCGTGATTCATAATTTTATTTTATTTTTCTCTGAGGTGTTACAGTAGTAAACTAGTATAATAAAACAAAATTATAAACAATAAGTTAATAGTATAAAACGATTAAAAACATGATTAAAGAAATTCATAGAAAGTAAAACTTTTAATATAATTCTACAAGTATAAATAAAGAAATGATATAATAGCCACTATGGGATGCAAATCACTCTAACATCTAAACTTTTAAATAATAAGAGAATAATATTTTTTGTAAAATACATTACTATCATATGATGCAATTTACATCGTTAAAAGAAAATAATCAATAAACTTGTTGGTACCCCCACGGTAAAGATAATAAAACATGATAATTTACTTTCAAATAGCTATTATTTGAAACGTATAGCAATAATAAAATATGATAATTTTGAGAAGTATGAAATAATATGAAGACCAATGATAAATAGAGAAATAAAATTTGGCTAAGTATTTTTAAAAGAAATGCTAAGTGATATTCACCCTCATAGTATTTTTAAATAGTAACTATGTAATACAATGACTTGTTATTTGAGTTATTCTCGATCTTCTTATTTCTATAGATAAAAAAGCTATTAAGCATCATTTAATTATTAGAGAATAATATGGGTCAACAATGTTAATTTAGAAATTTGGCACATAATTTGCCTAAGATCTTTCAAGCGAGCCCCGAGCATTGTCCATTAGACGTGTTTAGGGCATACGATCGGGTGCTTAGGGAATAAGCCTCACAGAACTAAGTCTCACACTGTGCCTCAGGGCGTTTTGCCAGTGCTCTACCCCTGGCGATCCCCAAAATTGCCTTTAAAAACACTGCCTATCATAGGTGGACAACAATATGAAGTTCATTCTCCAGATATGTAATTTGAAAGATTCCCTGGAGGCTATAATAAAGGACAAAATGTAGCAGTAGTAGCTTTTGCAAATGATATGACTGGTGCTTACTATGGACAATTTCCTTCACAAGAAGGCAATGGTACTGGCAATTTTAGAGGTTATCTGCCAGTTACTTTGATAATATATTACAGGAGCCTCAGGTGGAAATACAAATACAACATCAGGAGCTAGGACTGTAGTAAGAATTAATGTCACATTCACACCAGACCACTATGCACAAGCCAAAGGCAAAGGCACTGATTCTGGACCATCAACAAATGTGGCAGGTTTTATTTGTGCTTTTGTGGATAGTAGGTATACAGATGATTGGATAGTGGATACAGAAGTAACCAATCATATGGTATGTGATCCTAACAAATTCTCTACTACTACCAGAAAGACCACAAAAGGAGTTGATAACATTTATTTGCCTAATGGGAATAGTATCCCTATATCACATGTTAGTAAATGCAAATTGGGACAAGTAGAGATCAGTAATTTCTTATGTGCTCCTGATTTTAAAGTCAATTTACTTTCAATATCTCAGTTGACTAGAGAGTTACGATGCTTAATGAAATTTCATCCTGATTATTATTTACTGCAGGACCTTCACACTGGAGAGGTGAAAGGGACTGGTAAACTGATAGGTAGATTATACTACTGAAATGGTGATCCAAGAGAACAAGTGAACAACTTTGTAGCTCTCAGTACAGTTGATGAAAGTGATTTGTTGTATAAGAGATTAGGGCATGTCCCTCACAAAATAATGCAGCAGATGGATGTAATAAGACATATTGACATGGATAAAATTAGGTTATGTTTAGTTTGTCCACAAGCTAAGCAAACTAGGCTTCCATTTCCACAAACTACTAGTAGGGCAAGTAAAGTGTTTGATCTTGTTCATGGAGATGTATGGGGTCCTTACAGAGTACCTACCCATGATGGGCATAGATTCTTTATCACATTAGTAGATGATTGTAGTAGAATGGTTTGGATCTTCTTGCTTAAATTGAAGAATGATGTTCCTATTGTAATAAAGAATTTTTTACAATTGGTGCATACTCAATTTGATAGTTCTGTTAAAGTGTTTAGGAGTGATAACGACTCAGAATTTTTTAATTTTGTTTGCAAAGATTTATTTTTTACAGCTAGTATTATCCATCAAAGCTCTTGTGCCTACAGACTCCAATAGAATGGGGTGGTGGAAAGGAAGCACATGCAATTATTGGAAGTGGCTAGGGCTATAAGATTTCAACCAACCATTCTTTTGAAATTCTGGGGTTTATGTGTTCAAAATGCTGCTTATTTTATTAACAGGATCCCATCTACTGCTTTAAAAGGTCAATCACCTTTTGAAGTCTTGTTTGGGAGGAAACCAAACATACAACATCTCAGGTCCTAGACAGTTTATGCTATGCTACGAATCTAGGTCACAAAAATGAGAAATTTTGTGCAAGAGTTGTGGAAGTTGTTCACATGGGGTACTCTACCACACACAAGGGCTATAAGTTGTATGACATAGCTTATAGAGTGTCACGACCCAAATTACCAGATCGTGAGGGACCTATTCTAATCCACCTATATAGGAGAACCCCTTATCACCCTTTAAGAAGATATGCCAAAGTCTTAAATAAATAACAGAATACCAAACTTTATTACAACTATTTTTACAAATATTAAATGTGGAAAAATAAAAACTACCCCTAGGACCTAGTCTAAACAGGTAAAAGAGCTTCTAAGTAAGAAGGTAAGACTGGACACAACTTCTACCATGAATGAGAAGAGTAGAAGCTATTGGATATCACCATCCACGTCAACTGTGAAACATCACTGATCATGCAACCAGACTGTACCCCAAAAAGATATACCAAGAGTAGTATCAGTACAAACAACACGTACTTGTAGGTATCATCGGTCAAATAGGGTTAGATCACTTAAACATAATATAGAAATCATGAAAAGAAAATATGACAACTTATATAACAATTTAATTCATAACACTTTCATCCGCTTATGCTATCTTTATCCCTTGTTTTAACAAAGAGTATTTTCATTTTTATTCTCATTGATCATTCATCACCTTCACATCAAGTATCATCCATCCTAACTCCCACTTGTTTGATCCCAATAGTTATTAATCATGGTAAATGATTAATAATCATCACCTTATAACAAATACAACTATGAACACACATTATGATAAGTACCTCAAGTTTATGACACTTAGCCTTTTTAAGTAACTCTACAACTTCAGTCAAGTACAAGTCAAGAGAAAACAAGTCAAGTCAACCCATGACCAAGTCAACAACCCTGACTCTAGCAAACATCCAAGTCAACAAACTATGACTCTAATAACAAGAATCCCAAAATATATGACAAGTAACCAGATCATACAAGAATCCCAATTATACCAAGAAACATCATAGCCCGCTTCACTCAAGGAACCCACAACAACAACCATAGTATAACTTGGTCCACTCATGAAACCAATATAAACAACAATAATAACAATAATCATATACCCGGTCCACTCAAGGAACCGTCACACTCATATATACCTTGTACATACATGCTAAGGTCTTATGGTTACCTATTAGTCATGAACTACAGGGGACGAGATCTTATCCATATACTGTACCGGCGTGGTACCCAATCCAACTAATGAATCATATCAACCAATCCCGTGAAGATATCCAAATTTCGGTACATCCCATAATAATAAGTACAAATCCCAACAATCACAACCACAATGAGAATAAGAAATCATACTTGTACAATCAACAAGCCTTTAATATAACCTCATTATATGTGATTAACACTTAGGATATCATTTAACACTTATATTCCTTAAGTATTCTTTGCAACAATAGACAACCACCCAAATACTTGGTCAACTTGAGTTACTCAACTCATGTAAACAACAATCATACTTTAACACACTATATCACAAGTAGATATGAATAATTGGTTTAATCAATTATAGCATGTCCGAAGACTAATCTCATCTTATTTAAGTAAGCATTATCAAGCCATATTCATCCAATTCAAGTAGTTATTTTAGGAGCGCACGTTTAACCACATGGAGTCTAAAGTCTAGTAATTCATTAACTAATCTAATCCCCCTTTATTCAAACCGGATTTGAGATTCCACTATTATCTAGCAACCCTTACATTCAATTCATTACTAGGTTCAAGACCTACTCCATTAGCCAATCACTCCACTATATTCAATTTACAGTCTAGTTCTAGTCATACGCCTATATACCTTTTACTTCCTAAACCTTAGCCTAACTTAACCTTAGGATCTTAAGTTAAGTCACCACCTCCTTATACCATAATCAGTCCTTATCACTAACCTTATGCAAGTTATTCGATACTCCAACCACACATAACACCAAGTTCACCCATTATGGTAATTAGGTTAAATAAATAGATTATGAGCTCACACAATCTCATTGTCATCTATATGCACATAATTCACATTAAAATCCACCATAGTGTCATACAAACATTAAACATTCATCAAGGATTCATACATTAACATATCAACACACAATTAGGTCCTTATTACATTAAAACCATGTTTTATCCATCCAAACTCCATGCCCACAGGCCTAAGCATGATTTCCTCCATCAAATCTACATTATGGATACAATTACTAACCATAATCTACTATTCATAAACCATAACCTACCTGGGTACCAAGCTAGTGCAACAAGTAGCTATAACACGGATGATCCTCCCTCTTCTTCCTGTTTTTGAAGGCTAATCATCTAACAAATAACAATTATAAGAGTAATTAGTAAACTAATCTTTAAACAAATACCTTGGGAATTTAAACCCACTAATTCTACCCTCATTTACGGTTTACAACATTACCCAAGGGTCAATTAGTCATCAAAATAGTTCATTCAAGCTCAACCCAACTCCATTAATGGAGCTTTTAGGTTAAAGGTTCCACCTTCATTGAATTCAAGGTCCCCAACTATCAATTTCATGTTTTAGAACCACAATTTCATACTAGGAATCATTAATGAATAATTTATAAGTGATTCTAGGTGATATTAACCCAACTCATAAGTTTTCCCCAAAATATCATGAACTTAGGGTTCAGATCCCCAAGAATTTCACCATTAAAGGTTGTTCTAATGATTCTAGGATGTTAAAGGATTGAAAAATGAAGAAGATGATGGAATAAACTTACGTCAACAAAGAATTTCCACCCATACCAAGAGAAAATCACCCCTCTACGGCTTAGGAATGAATTTTTGGGGCTTGGGGGCTGAAACCCATCAAAATAAGGTTATAAACTACTGTTACACTGCTATAGCACCGTGCATGCCGCTATAATGGTGTCGCTATAGCGGTCTGACCTGCCATAGCGCCCTCAGCTTTTCAGCACGGACAGTCTTTAGTAAAATGGGCTTAACTTTTTGTTCAAGAAGTGAATTGACAAACGATCAGTTGCATTGCAAAGAAGACTCAAATATATTTAATTTGGTGTGTATTCCTTATATTCTATGAGGAATACTCATTTGAAGTTGACCCTAGTTTAAACTTTTCCCGAAATTAAATCGACAAGGATACTTTCAACTTAACTTTGTGCTAGGGGTACTGTATGACCTTAGCACATATCAAATGCACTCCCACACTAAAGAATTTCTCCTAAAACTTATGAATAATGAGAAGCATATGCCTTTGCCTCATATATTTTTAGTAACAATGAAATCGGTTGTTACATAAAGTTTTTTTGTCAGCAGGGATATGACTTTTAGGGAGGAAGTGTTTCCATTTAAGCATAATATTCAGGAAAATTATAAGAGCCTGAGACTTCAGTCATTATTTCCACAGCCTGAAGATGGACCCAGTGATCCTTTTATTGTTGTCATTGTAGATACAAGATCTCATACACCATCAGCAACACCTGCTCAAGTAGACACAACTGCACTAGCAGAACTAGTAGTTCACCCTGAAGTTTCAAGTAGTGTGTTGACACTTGTTACTTCACCCGGTAGAGATGTTGATAGTGGAGTTCCTTACCTATTCCTGCAGATCATATTAGGACTAAAAAGTCAACCAGGGACTCAAAGCTACCAGCTTGGTGCATGAATTTATCCACAGGACTTCTAAAGTATCATCATCTAATTGTGCTTACCCTTTGTCCAATTATATGTCTTATGCATCATTATTAGACTTTTATTATCATACACTTTACAACTTTTCAACTATTAAAGAAATAAATTCTTATAAAGAAGCACTGTTTCTTCCAACTGCATACGCAAGTATACGCGGTCGTACAAGTAATAAAGTGGCTCTTACGAGCCGGATGTCAAACCCACAAGGACTTGTTATTTAGCTATTCACTAGACTAAACTAGTTCTTGATTATTTATTTAAGCGGTGGAATGTAGAGATATGATGGTTTTAAAATATAAACTAACTATGAACTAAACTAACATGATTAACTTGGGGTATAAATAATAACAAGAAGGGTTCTAGGGTCAATACATACTCACAATCATGCATAGTTATGTTTTCTAGTCGGTGTTAGTGTTCATCATGATTGTTGATTTACGAGGTTGAAGTTATGACTCGGGAATGGTCATCCTCTGAGTTGTCTAACCAAATTAATCTCACAACTATATCATTGAGTGGGGATAAGAGTCTCTAATTCAGATGCAATTGCTTATCTTCCCGTTTCGTAACCAAGTGGGGCCACTAGGTATATCTCTATCCTAGACGTAAATCACTCCTAAATTTCTCTAAGATGTGATCCACACTCCCTATGTTCTTCATTTCGTCCCTCTGATCCTATGGTCAATTCACTTTGAGACTATATATTTACTTTAATGGTAGCTAATAATCAAAGTAGTAAGCACAAGAACATAAGAACAATTACATAATGTGATAACATACAACCCGAATATAAAGCCAAACTAAAAAATTTTGTTTGTAACCTTGAACCCTAGAACAAGGGTTTCTTAGCCTCTCATAGTTTACATGAACATCATAAGACAACAATAATCAAGTAAAACTGAGAGAATCAACAATACAAAACAAGAACCCTTTTGGTAGCCTCCTTGAATGTGTTTTTTCGCTCCTCCAAGCTTATGTTGTGTTCTGAATTCGTGTGGTGTGTTGGATCCCTTGTAATTGTGGATAAGTACTCCTTATATAGTCCCGTAGGTCGTCCATGAGGTTCCCCACACGAATTATATGTATTTACAACTTTTCCCCCCACTTAAAACAAGGTACAAAACCACGAGTTCAATCACACCATAGGGGAGTTGCGGCTGTAACACCCCGTACATGTTTACCTTAGTTTTGAGAGTAAAAAAAAAAAAAAAAAAAAAAAAATTTAAGTGTGGGGCGCGCTGGAGGGCGTGCCACGCCGCTCTGGGCTGAAATTTTTAGCCCAGAGGCAGCAAGGGGGCGCGCCAGGTAGCGTGCCACCTTGGTTTTGGCCACCTTTCAAATGTTGGAAATTTTTCTAAGTCCCAAGGGTGCCCGGGGACGTACTGAGCCGATTTTTGCTACGTTTCTTCTACAATCATGAGCACCTACATGAAATGATTAAAGTAGTATATTGGTATGATAAAATGACTCGAGAATGAATTTGGCGTCAAAATGACGATTTTACCCTTTTGGTCAAAATAGGCCATACGTGGCTAGAATCACTTATTTTTGGGATTGAGGCTATGGATATGAATAGCGTGAGTGATAATATTGTTATAACGCATATGAAATGATTTAAACATGAGAAATTATTGATTTTATTGGGTTAAGTAAATTGGGCCCAAAAAGGGCCCAAAATGAGATAAAAGACATAGGCCAAACTTGGGTCAAATGACCCATTCTTCTTTGACTAATCAATCATTGAGCAAGGGGATTCAAGGGCCTATAAAAGGGAGGAAAAAAAACAGATTTTAACCCACAAGAATACACATGCTTTTCTATCCTTTTTTCTAGAATTATCAAGAAAGCTTCCTTTGGGCTCTTCAAACCCTAAGTCATCTTTGGAGCAAGATCATCATTTTCCAAGCTTAGGTAAGTGTTTATGCTTATGGATTAACATATTATATGCATGGGAGATTATGTAGATCATGTTGGTTATGCTTGGAAGTGTTGAATATGACACTTTGTGTTTTTGGAAAAGATGTGCCATCTATGGAATTTAAACTTGGAATATGACTTGTGGTTTTGATAAAAGAGCATGGTATGGATGAAATATCAACATGTATGGTGTGATTATGTTATTAAACTTGTTATTTTATTATAAGTGTAAATTATGGGATTTTGGCCGATTTGTTATTGTGAGGAGTATTGAAGTGAATTGATGGAATTATTATGATGTTGTGATGATGGTGAAGTGTAAAGTATGAACTTGGTGTGACATGCCATTGGTTTATGATGTTGTGGTCAATGTATGGCATGGTGTGATATTGTTGGTATGGTAATGCTATGAATGGTCTTGTAAAGGGGTGAAATGAGGTTATAGGGTAATCATGTAACTCATGGTTGTCTTATACACTTGAAATGTAGCTTGTGGTTAATGTTGGTTTCGTTATGCATTTGTGTTGTAGAGTGAAACGTAAGGAAGAGGCGGTACTTGTGTTCACTTATAGGATTGTGTAGTCATACTTGGGAAGCCAAGGTATGTAAGGTTACTCTGTCCGTATCTTTCTGCAGCACATATCGTTCATGTTGTCATTGTCCTTGTTTCATTCCGAAATGTTAAAAGGTATATCATTTCAAGTTGTCACATGTTTCTATTCTCATGTTTCTTAATCATGGACCAATCATGACTCATACGTCTCTTAATCATTGACAAAAATTCCAAAGCTTCCATAATGTTATAATTATTATCAAGTATCAATCTCATGAAAGTAAAGAATGAAGTAATGCACACATGTGTTTCCAATAAAGTAATCCCCCAATGGATCAATCTCTCAAGAGTAAAGGAAAAGTTCCTTTATGATTACTTTACCTTTCCCTTATGGATACTTTATATTTCCCCTCATGGTTACTTTATATTTTTCCTCATGGTTACTTTACAAGTACTTTAAAAATTACTTTATAATTACTTTATGGTTTTTTTGAGTGCGGGTGATAGCTTTGGGGAAAAAGCCAAACTTGACGCCGAACCTGCTTCCTTGTTTTCCGGGTGGTAGCAGGGGGAAAGCTCAGTGAGGCAAAATCCAAGCTTGACGCTGAACTTTATTATATTCACTGAATCAAGGGGGAAGCTCAGTGAGGTAAAAACCAAACTTGACGCCGAACCTGCTTCCTTGTTTTCCGAGTGGTAGCAGGGGGAAAGCTCAGTGGGGTAAAAGCCTAGCTTGATGTCGAACTTGAGACGGTTGCATATTGACGGATGCATTGCATATTGACGGTTGCATATTGACGGATGCATTGCATATTAACGGTTGCATATTGACGGTTGCATATTTGCATATTAACGGTTACACATTATTGACGGTTCTAACTATTAACGGTAACGGGCATAAGGGTAAATGGAATAATGAACGTAAGGTACCTATTTCCACACCTATCACAAGATGATTGATCCACATTGACTATTCTCTTGAAATCAAGTTCCTTGAAGTGTTTAAGTTTCATGAAGTTTCTTATAACCTTGCATACTCAGTACATTCTTCGTACTGACCCCTTTTGGGGGCTTTACTTTATTTGTTGTAGGCACAGGTGTTAGTAGACCTCCACAATAGACTACGAGTTATCCGCGGATCATTAGTGAGCTCCCAGTTGGTTTCGGGGCTTTCCGAGTCACATGTGTATATTGTTTTGGTTCTGTATATGTTGTATAAAGCGGGGACTTGTCCCTACTTTCAGTTGATTTTGGTAAATGTCCATGTTAGAGGCTTTTGTAGACAAATGTGGGTTATGGATGTAAGAGACAAATGTCCGTTTTGACTTGATGGCCCCAACGGCCAAGTTTCCTGAATACATTGCTATATGTTTCCATGTTCATGTTTTCCGCATAGTTGCATAAGGTATCATAAAAATCATGCGAGGATATGCATACAAAGGTTCATAAGTAAAGATTGGTTCTCTCGGGCCATATCGGCCTCGGGTGCCAGTCCGGCCCGAATAGGATTTTGGGTCGTGACACCGGCGCACCATCAAGGAACGCCCAATCCAGTAGCTATCCATGATGAGGGGAAATATTCAGTCCCTACCACATGCTTTGGAGGGTGCAGTGCATAGCCCCCTCCAAAGTGTGGAGGGTCGTCCAATCTTCGTAGTCTCTTCTCGTGCACTTGTCCCTCATTTCCATACTTCTTGTGACTTGTTTGTAGGATTACTTTAGCTTCTATAGCTCCTAAATAGGTCTCCTACAACATATAATAACAAACATAAGTCCATACAATCCAATATAACTCATCAAAGTACACTAGAACAAGCATAGCCCAAGCTAGCGACACTAGATTTCTCTTCTAAGTTCTATTTGATCCTTTTGACTGTAGACTTGTTTCAAATGCACCTTAAACACCATAAAGGTGTAATTTAACACAAATACATGTATACAAACTTTATTACTCAATAAGCACCGTAATTTATTCTCAAAACTAAGCTAAAAGTGCATAGATAATAAAACTTAAGAGTATAAATACGCCTAAGATCACCACCCCGTACTTAAAGCCTTGTTCGTCCTTGAACAACTCTTTAAATTAATCACCATCAAGGAATACTCTGTCAAAATTACTACAACTAAGACACTTAAGCTTTAACTACACAGACCACATGAATAGCAAGTTTTATACTCAGCATGTTATCTTACAACTTGAAACGCATGAAGACTACTTCGAAACTTCCTAGCCTCAAGACTTTACCAAGTTGGAAAACTCATGCATATTACTCAACAAAAAGATCATATAAGTCACCTATATATCATCAAACACGTGCCTTCACCATAAGAGAGTCACCCACATTCACTCATAAATATGCATTTTATCACAGGAATAGGTGTAAGACTCAAATTCCGCTCACTCTCACAAAGAATTCACATGCGATACTAGACGAACCATATGCTTGCCCTTAGTTTCGTACTCCACTAATATAAGAATTTCAAAGCTCAAGATCAAGTAGGACTTTAAGGGTTACAATGTAGGCTAAGGGACGGGTAGGAACTATTCGATCAAGAATAGTGACTATCTTCCCTAAGCGCTTTAATACATAACAATTTCCACTAAGCTCATCTCCAACCAACCTATTTTACACCACTATCATCTTCCCAACTCTCTTTCATTTTGTCCCATCTTTTTAAGCTAGCTTACACATATTTAGCATGAAGTATTTGCTATCAACACATGATTCACTTCTTTGAATCAATTTCTCTTTTCATTACATTACTCTCTACCAACAATACATAAACCTTTTCAACACACCAAAAGCTATTTACTTGGGACTTCAAATTCACTTTTTCCTTCTTCAATTTTTAAACTCCTTAACATATTAATTTCTTAACTAAAGCGCTTAGCTGGAGCTCACCAAAGAACCGCTAACACTGGAAATCTACTGAGGAGGCCTACTGGTACCTGCGCCTGCAGTAAGTAAGGTAAATTCCCCAAGAGGGGTCAGTACAAAATAAGTACTGACACGCAAGGCTCAGATAAAATTGTACAATACATGAATATTTCAATGAACTCAAAACATATGAGTAATCAAGGTGAATGAGTCACCATGTTGCATTTTGGAAACCATGTGTTTTGCTTTCACTATTTTCTTTGCTTTCTTTATCTCAATGCTCACTTGTCAATACATGTGTCACAATGTACCCGGGCCCCTACTGATCAGTGGGTCTTTATATAACATATCATCATGTTGGGATCGAGTCGAGCTAGGCTTATGCCCCGAAACTTGCCATCCATAAATCAATACATCGGGATCGAGTCGAGCTAGGCTTATGCCCCTAGACTTGCCACCCATCAATAAATACATCGGGATCGAGTCGAGCTAGGCTTATGCCCCTAGACTTGCCACCCATCAATCAATACATCGGGATCGAGTCGAGCTAGGCTTATGCCCCTAGACTTGCCACCCATCAATCAATACATTGGGATCAAGTCGAGCTAGGCTTATGCCCCTAGACTTGCCACCCGTACTTGATCATTGACCACATATGCATTACTTTGTTCATTACTTTGAGATTGCTACTAGGATAGTTATAACATCACTTTGAACTTTGGAACATAACATTGTTGGAAACTTTGGATCATTAACCAATGAATGAGAACCATGTGAATAACTTGGCAACATAACATTATTAGAACCATAACACCATGGGAACCATTGTACAATAAACCATGAATAAGAGACATAAGTATAGTCACTATTGGAACATTGGAACATAACCTTATTTGAGCTTTTGGAACATTAACCATGAATATGAGACATGAGATTTACCAATGATCAACGAGTAAGAAATATATGACAATGACCATGGATAAGAGGATATGGGATACCTTAGTACATTTCGGAATAGGACTAGTGGAATGTCAATGTGAATACTAGTTGCCGTAGAAAGATACGGACAGAGTAACCTTACATACCTTTGCGTCTCACTATGAATACCCAAGCTTAGATGGAAATACAATAGTCCAGCTCTTTCCTTACGTCTCACTCTACATCACAAGTACATAACGAAGCTTATATTAGCAACCAATTACCTTACAAGTGCACAAGAGGACCATGAATCACATAGTTACTTTAGAACGTCATTTCACCTTCTTACAATGTCATTTATCACATCAACATGTCAACACCACCATAACATTCTACACATTGACCAATACATCATAAGTAAATGTCATTTCGTATCAAATTGATCCTTTACATGTCTACACTAACACTACGTCTCAATTACGTCGTCAACCCATCTCAACACCTTTCGTAACCACACATGAACAACAATACATAATTGGTAGTATTCAAAATATCATTGGGATACTCCGTCAAAGTCATTCAAGAGGTCGCATAAGTTGATAACTTCATCCATGAAGGGTACGGGGGCTTCGGGGGGCCAACGGGACGCAAAAACACAAAATTCGACAATTAGCCTTGGGCTGTGGAGCCACCTGCACCCGCAGGTGGATGACCTAGGCCCGTAGGTGCTGCTTGGCAGATTCCAGGGGCACCTGCATTGGCACCTGCGCCCGCAGGTGCTCCCCTGTCGAGGGCGGATGCCCGATTTTTGCCGAAATGGTCATTTTGGGGTCTTTTTATGCAATGAATGGTCCATGATCATAACCAAACTTATTTTAACATATTTTTTATCATCTAACATGCCAACTACCAGTCATGGTCTCACAACACACATAACATCACCAAAACGATACTTCACGGCCAATACGGCACCAAAACCGTAACCAATTTCACAATATCAACTCCAAACGTTATGCACAAGAATAAAACAAAGTAAGAACAGAATCACATCCCACATATCAATATTTACTCCACCAAATTCATTCCCTTCAAAACCACAAGTCCATAGTCAAGTTTACAAGACAAACCACCCTCCGATTTAGCAAACATGTACACTTCACTTATTGTGAGTGTCTCAATACTCCACCAACATAAACAACACAATATACACCATATATTATGCATAAAATATATTAATCCATCATAATAAACACTTACCAAGTCTTACCAATTGATGATCTTGGCCAAAGGAGTGATTAGGGTTCTTGAGAGCAAAAGGGCACTTTGTTTTTGGTAAAGTCTAGAAAGAACATGAGAACTTAATGCAATAAAATCTGATTTTTTCCTCCTTATATAGTCCCTCATGTCTCCCTTATCTTTTAATTAGCATTTAATGCTATGTTGAATTGGTCAAATGGATCAAAATGAAAGAATGGGTCAAAAATAACCCTTTTGGGCCATGTCTTTCTCATAATAATTGGGCCTCATTGAGGGCCCAATTGTACAAGCCTTTAAATGCCCACAATTTAATACAAAATTCAACAATTCTCCCGTGTCGTCATATTTCCATAAGTGTTACGGTTGTTAGCCAGACTTAGAAACGTACGGGGTGTTACACTAGATGTCTAGGATATTTGGTACATTGACTAAGCTCATCTCCTGCAGCTCATGGCTAGTGGACAACCATAAGACCTTTAGCATGTGTGTACACAATATTGCTGAGTTTGAAGGTTCCTTGAGTGGCCCAGGTTATATTGTATTTTATATATATAAGTTCCTTGAATGAACCGATTGACATTATTGTTGTTATTGGGTCCCTGAGCTGTCTGGGTTTTGGCATAAATAAATTGCATAATTTCTGTAAAGTCTAATAAACAGTAATTGGGGCAAGGTTGACTTATTATTGTTAGTCATGGTCTTGACTTGGTGAATTTTCTGTATTGACTTGTACTTGCCTGATTATTGGTTGTTGTCATTAGATATGGTATTGCCTTGGTGGATGTCCTGTATTACTTTGTAATTGCTTAATTGTTGTTGTTGTTGAGAATAATTAAGTAAAGGCGTACATGCTGAGTGTTACATGGGGGTATTGACTTTCAATTTGTTGGTTACATATTCCTATGATGCATGGGTGTCTCTACAGGTAGGTATCTCTCAAAAAGCTTGATAATTGTTGAGGCTAGTTGAATGGGTACTACGAGCTGGGATTCGTCTTGGTCATTGTTTATGGAGTCTTTAATTAATTGAGTGTTAATGCAGAGCTAGAGGTGAAGGAAGCCCTGGACGGTGATACTTAGAGTTGAATGTAGTGTGGTGGTTTACTGATGGATTAGTGTAATTGGTTAGAAGATAAGTGAGGTCTCGATAAGGAGTGTATAAGAGTAGGGAGATAGAGAATCAATTGTGTGAATGTTGTTTAGCTAATGGATTATTCAAGTTCATGTTTCCTTTCGTATATTTATGTTATGCTTATGTGATCTAATTTGGGTCGGCCAATGATGCTTACCAGTATGTGTGGTTGTGCTGATGCTACTCTTGCTATACCCTTTTGGAGGTATAGTCTGTTTGCTAGATCAGTTGATGTTTCTTGTTCATGCTGTAGAGATCTCCAACAGCTTCTATCTTTTGCCTCTCGTGATGGAAGCTAAGTCTTATATTTCGAGTTTCATTATAGTAGCTCTTATACCTGGCTAGACTAGATCTTCGGGATAGGTTTTCTGTTGTATTCAAGATTGTAACCTATTTTTATTGTAATAAGATCTAAGGTTTAATATTCTCTCTATGACTTCTGTATGATTTATAAATGGGTGGTAAGGGTTTTCCTATTTAGGTGTGAGAAGGCTCCCTCACGATCCAGTTAATTTAGTCGTGACAGTAACAAAGTGTCATATGATGTTTAAATGGTGACAGGTCTTCTATTCTACTTTTATTTATTTTTATTACCTGTTTTTGCTTAATATGTACCTTGGTCTATAGATTTCAACTTATGGAATAAATCATATGATTGTTCAATCATAGAAAGTCTGGTTATCTATTATTAATGAGCCAATTTACGATAGACTTATTTTGGAGATTGGGGTGATTTATGATATAACATACCGATTTATTATCTATCATTTTAGGAATTGGGATTTGTTAGACTTGTGCAATTAAACCATACTTTTTATTAATCAATAATCCACCTAGACTATATGAAATAATTAATATCATTCTTGTAATCACCATCACTGATTTATAACATAACATGTTTATTTTTTATTAAAGGTCTATGATCTACTACTCTTCTATTATAGACTAGGTTTGCTCGTTATATCGATCTATGATGTAATACTAGTTTACTGTTGATGACTTACAATGGATGATGTTGGTTTTTGAAGTTGGTAGTTGCTAGCAGGTGATCATTGGACTAGAATGAAAAAGATTGCAGAAAATTTAAAAAAAAAAAAAAAAAGGATCAAAAAACACAAAAACATTCATGTACATAAATTGAAGTTTCATTAATATTTCCTTTACTGCATCATTATCTCAACTCAAAAACATCAAAAAAAGCTTTCACATATTTGAAGTCTAAAGATTTTCATCTACAACTTTCATAAGTGAAAGCTTTGCAGTGAACAATATTAAAACTAAAAAAAGAGAAAAAACTAACCCTAGAAAGATGTTGGGTAGGGGTCATCAGAATGTTAGGATCGACATCCAGCCCCTCCAAAACGGCCTGCAAGAAGTAGTTGATTCACCGAAGATATAGTCCTGCCTTGTATCTGAGAAGAACGTCAAGATTAATAGGAATTAATCTTAATAAGAATAAATAATAATTTTTCTTTTATGATCGGTCGATGTAAACATCATTACTCTGTAATTGTTGGAGCCCTCAAACAACCTATCAAGGTCGTTTTGGAGAAGGATGAGGTCTTGCATGGACGTTAATGTGGCGGTTATATATGATAATGGCAATGGTTTTTTGGGATTCTTGGTGTTTGAACTCTTCTCACCATTGTTGACGTTGAGTTTAAATTTGATTTATGTATACTTAATTATAGAAGACATAGAAGAGTTTCTAATTAATAGACCAATAGGAGAGGAGAAATAAAATCATCAGTCAATCAATAATGGCCACATGGACACGACATTTGCGTATTCGAGACGTTCCAAATGTCGTTTTGTTTGATTGGATGGTTGTGCAGTGTTCTGAATTTATCATCATTACATCTTCTTGATTTCGTTCAACAAGGATTTTACCCATTGATTATACGCTATAGTTGTATGTGATTATATATTACATCATAGATATGTTGTACATTATTATAGACTAAACGCATGTAATATAATCAAGGTATTGGTAGAGTATAGACCAAATTTATGATAGATTAAAATAAAACTTTCATCAAACATTTAGGGGTCGTTTGGTTGGGAAGAACTTATCCCGGGATAAATTATTCCGGGATAAGTTATCCCACCATGTAGGTGGGATAACTTATCCCATCACTAAGGAATAAAAGGTGGGATAAATAATCCCAAGGCAACCTAATACCCCAAACCAAACATGGGATAAAATTATCAAGTATTTTATCCCGGAATTATTTATCCCAATCCCTCACACCAAACGACCCCTTAGAGACAATTACAATCTACATTGAAATGAAAAAAATTAATCAAGCGGAATACTATCTCAAAAACTTACATGTTGTTCTCTTATGGCCAATTCTCTTTCATATTGAACAATTGTTTTTTCTCTTACTGGACTTTGAAGGTCTTGTGTCACTGTGAATATGATTCACTCTTTTTCTTCCACATTTGGGCTCGTAAATGGGTGGAGGAACTTTAATGTCTAACAACTCTCTTTAGGCGCATTCCATTCTGACTCTGGAGGGGCTAAATAAATAGTTTCAACATATGCAAGAATGTATGCTTCAACTTTGTACATGGATGAAGAGTACTTGTATATGCTTGAATCATATCCATTACAATACTTCAATCTCAGAATTTTCATCGCATGAGCTCATGATATTTTCATCAAGTCATATTCTCTATAAGAACATATCTTGTCAAGTAAATTAACTTTGACAGAAAGGTCATAACAGATTATGGTGAACTCATTGGCATCGTCATTTATAGTGTTGATATATAAGGAGTCCCCCACAATCATCTTTTTTCTTATATGACTTTCATCCATAGACACAAATATAGTATTCGAATTGATGATTTCTTTACATCTCTACCTAAATTTTCAGCAAATCTTCCACTAATGGAATCAAATTTACAAGATACATGGTACTCCTTCTCATTCTTCAATATAGCGTTAAGCGATTTGGAGATGGTTCTTATCATCACATTGTACCTGTTTGTTAGAAATATGTCCTGCTCCACTTTTTAAATCCAATTTCCTTAAGACATGCAACAGTTTTGGGATATTTACTCTTGATCTTATTGAAAACGATCATTGAACTCCTTGTAACCATATGCCTTGGTAGCATTATAATATATATGAAATTAATAGCTACATTAAAAAAAAATTTGAAAGTTTTCACCAAGATGTCTCATGCAAAGACCATGATGAGCATGCTCATAATCTTTGACAATATCATTAGCTCATCTCTTCTACCTATCAGAGATGATGCACACTCTAGATTATCGACTACAATCAACTTCAACCTGCTGAAGAAGAAGAAGGTCCACAATTCATCAAACTCCTTATTCGCCACACAAAATGCAATTGGATATATATGCTTCTTAGTATCTTATGTGGTGGTAGACAATAAGACACCCTCATATATACTTGCCGTATAAAAATATGTCATCGGTGGAAATGACCTTTTTCATGTGGGATATCCTCAAATTGAAGTTTCGTAAGCTAGAAAATAATATGCAAACCTCCGCTATTCATCAATGGTAATGACATTTACGAAACCCAAATTAAGAGAGTTAACCATGTAAGATAGAATATTCGTGTTCGGTGTCTTCCTAATTATGTCCTTCGCAATTACACCTTTCTTCCAACACTTCCAATAGCTTGCATTACACCACTATTCCCTTAAAAGTGTCGTCTCGATTTCTTTTGTTGTTGGTCCTTTGTTATCAACATATTAATTCATCAAGATTGAGACAATTACATCAATCGGTTCATGCTTGTGAATGTCTGTAACATATGCAACCCCGCTAACTGTGATCACCAACATACTTGTAGATGTAGAACCTATCCGCATTGTCATACTTATTAGCCCGCAACATCTATTCACAATTAGGACATTCACATTTCACCTTGTAGAATTTTAGACAGCTTTATATGGATTTAAAACAGAACGACTTCTTCACCAAAATTTTCTTCAATAATAACGTTCATTATCGTTTATCGTCGAATGTTTGCCCTTTATAAAATTAGTTCCATCATTGAAATTGTTGTTGGATTGTGATCCAATAGGATGCCAACACAATCATCACACACTTCATCATCACTTGAAGGATTATCCATATTCATTCCATGATCATCGATGTCATTGTTTTGCATTGAATCATCATCGACTGTCGGTTGTGATGGGGTGAGGCTGGGGTTGATGATGTTGAAGCTTCTTCTTCAGACACTCTCAATAACTTTTATTCTTAAAATTGGTCTAGAACCATTAACAACAACATTGAGCATACACAATCCCACTTGCATATTAATTTTTATGAAAGATGGATGAATTTTTCCCTTAGCATTCATCAATTAACTAATGATCAAGTCCCTAGGCCCACAATTTAACTCTCCGCTTTTTGTTATGCTCTCATGAAAGTCGTTATACGTACCATTGAGATGTAGGGTAATGAGCACTGTCACTTTACTCACAGAGTTCTACTTCTAAGATTTTGAAGTCTCCTCTCATTCACCATCATAATCGCCACCTACTAAACTATACTGCACAATCGACATAACAAACCAAAACTGGTCGATGACTAGTCTATAACGGTTGACTGGTTTGTGATAATAAAATATAAAATAAGAAAAGCACGGGATAAAGCTCTTACAAATAACCAGATGAGTTACTGAAATAGAGAAATGACTCCACAAGAGGATTTATGCTCTCAAAACGGCCGAAAATGAGGCTGCCAACAAAATGAGCTTATTCTACAATGAAGAAAATATTTCAAGTTCCTACAACAAATGGAATCAACAATGACTGAACTAGAGAAGATTTTCATCGGTGTGGAGTGATTTTTGGGTGAAAGCTTGATTTTTGGCTGGATAATAGGTTGAAAGAGGGAAAATCACGAAGACGGGGGAGGTTTTGGAGGGAAGAAACTAATTTGTTCTTTCTAAATTGGGTATCTAAAATATATATGGAAAGGGACAATATTGTATTTTTTAAGATTTTGGGGTTTGGGTTGAAGACTGTTACGACTTTGGTGTAGGACTATTTTGTATTAATTAATAATTGAGTGTAAGAGTTGCCACCTTTCAGACTTCAAATGATGACGTCATAAATGGTATATATTTTACCAAGTAATCCAAATTTGTGTCTGAAAAAACAAATTAAATTTTCAAAGTGGCATTTTAATCAGGAGACTTCACCATTTTGGTAAAAATAAATACGATGTACACCACATGAACTTGTGGAGTAATATGATGAAGATGTTAAATTCGGGTTTGAGCTGATCAGATGTAAAAATCACGAATCTAGAACATGCGTATATCTGTTTTCTCTATTCAAATTAGTCAACTGTGGCATGTGCATGAGAGAATCGGTATTTCTCCTCTGGATCACGCTGACTAAATTAAATTCAAGGTCAAGTTGTTATATAAGAAATAATGAGCCATAATAGAGTTTCACTCCCAAGGTCAATCAGAATAATACAAGAGAAATTCAAGACAAAGTTGGATCATACTTCCCACATAGACGTATAAATAAAAAACTAAGGGGAGCAGCAAACCAGTAATAAATTTGGCAACTCTGTAGAATACCTTGCATTCTTATTATAGCATTTGCTCTCTTTCTCTAGAACTAGCATGGTGACATTCAAACTTCCCTTTTCTATGCTCATCTTATTTCTTTTACTCAATATTTTTGTATGCTCAGCTGACATACTATACCTTCCAGTCACTAAAGATGCATCAACCCTACAATACATTACAGAAGTAGGTCAAAGAACTCCTTTAGTTCCCATAAAACTCTTAGTCCATCTTGGTGGGAAAAGCTTATGGGTGGATTGTGAAAAAGGTTACAATAGTTCGACTTACAAACCAGCTGTATGTAATTCCACACAATGCTCTTTTGCCAAGTCACATGCCTGTGGAAACTGCCTGTTCAAACCTCAACTGCAGCCTGGATGCAACAATAATACTTGCTACATTTGGGGTGAAAATCCATTGATTAAAACTTACATGGATGTAGAAATTGCTGAGGATGTATTGGCCATTGGTTCCACTCCTGGTGTTCTTGTCACTTGGCCACGGTTTATTTTCACTTGCGCTGAGTCCTATCTATCGAGACGCCTCGCAAATGGAGTCACAGGTAATACAGAATTATATCATACGACCATCTCATCTTGAACTTTATTTTTTTTAATTAGAGAGAGCACATTTTGATTACTTTTTCATATATTATACGACCATCTCTCTTTTCTCTACGCCCAAATAGAGGAGATGTAGTACGTCAATTATCAAAGGCAAATCCATGATTTGAAGTTTATGCATTCTAAAGTTTAGTGGACACTCAACCAACACACATGGTTTGAACAAAAGCTTTTGTGGTATGTTGAACTCGTACTTCCTCTGTTCCAATTTATGTGGTACTCTTCGCTTCCCGAGATTTAGTCAAATAGTTAAATTTGACATGAATTTGGACATGAAATCTTCAATCGTTTTGAAATAAAATTTATATATTCGTAAACAATATAAAAGTACTATAAGTCACAATAGTTGATAATTAAAAATATTTAAAATATATATGAAAAAATTACGGTCAAAGATAGACTTGTTTGAATGTCGAAATTCGAAAGGTACCACATAAATTGGGACGGTGGAGTGGTAATTTTGACTTATTCAATGAGTTATTATAAGTACAAACTGATAATATCCAACTTGATTAAATATGTACAAAAATAATAATAGATTTCAAACCTGATAAACTGAATGAGTTATTACAGAGTTCACTCAAACTGATAATATCCAAAAATCCTAGATCAGCTTTTGTGGCCGAACACATTAATATATTTTGCTTTTTGAGTTGCGACTAGATTTGATTTCAGGACCTGTAGCCTGCTCTAATTTGTAGCTAAAAGTTTAACCTATTTGAGCAAGGACACTTTATCATTATTCAATTGTATTATGTTCTACCAGGAATTGCAGGTTTTGGACGCGAAAGTCCAATTTCTATTCCCAATCAACTCGCTTTAGACCCAAGATTCAACAAGAAGTTTGGTATGTGCTTGAGCTCATCTACAAGATATCGCGGAGTCATCTTTACTGGCTCTGGCCCATATTATGTTTACAATCCTAAGAAGATCGACATTTCCAAGGATCTTGTCTTCACCAAACTACTAACAAATAACAGAGGATTTCTCTTATCCGAAGAGTACTATATTCAAGTTTCATCCATTCGGATCGTGGGAAAAGACGTGCCATTAAATAAAACATTATTGTCTATTAATAAAAAAAACTACGGAGTTGGTGGTACCAAAATAAGCACAACAATACCTTTCACAATCTTGCACACTAGCATTTACGATGCCGTGAAAATTGCTTTCATCAAGGCGCTTCCAAAGAATGTAACACTTGTAGAGCCTCCTATGAAACGATTTGGTGTTTGCTTTAGTTCCAAGAACATTAGACGCACTAAGGTTGGACCAGATGTTCCAGTGATCGATTTTGTCTTGCAGAAACAAAGTGCATTTTGGAGGATTTATGGGGCAAATTCTGTGGTGCAAGTTAAAAAGGACGTCTTGTGTTTAGCGTTTGTTGGACGAGACCAAACATGGGAACCATCGATTGTGATAGGGGGGCATCAATTGGAAGAGAACTTGTTGGTATTTGATCTTCCCAAAAAGAAGATAGGTTTCAGCTCCTCACTCAAGCTCCAACAAACATCATGCTCCAAGTACGATAATACCATTCAAGCCTAAGTACCATTCTAAATTTCATATTTCTTGTAATAAATTCCAAGTACTTCCACAAAAATATCAATCCTACTATGTTATTTTTGCACAAGCTAAATACTCCCAATTAGCTCAACTACTACAACTCAATTATTATATCTTACATGATTCTTGTGGTCCAGTGCAAATACAAGAAAACGATTGTATTTTGCATCTTTTTTACATTTTCTTGATCTTCACCAACTCAGTTTCTTTTCACGTCCCTCACCAAACCAAAACATCTTTCGGAGCTCAAGCTCTTCTGTTTTTGGCTAAGGTGTAAGTACACATCTAATTTTGATTATCACAAATTTTTTAAATCACTTTAGAATTTACATATTTATTGGAGATTTTGATCGAAAATAATCTCTTTACCTTCACAAGATAGGGATAAGGTTGTGTACAAATCACCCTGCTTAAACTCCACTCATGAGATTTCACCGGGTATGTTGTATAGATTTTGTTGCTACACTTTTAAGTTAGATTTTATTTCAAATTTAACTTTTTTCAGAAAGAGAATAAAATTTTTTTAAAAATAGTCATCACATTTTAGAATATATAAGTTGGAGAACTTCACTGACTCTCCTGTTTAATTTTGGAAATTTCGGACACCATGGCACGCGGAGCATCAATACTGGCGCTGGTCCTTAGGAGTTTCTATTTGATTTTCTTGTTCAATTTCTTCTGTTTTCAACTTCTATCATTTTAAACCTCTTCCAATTTATACAAGGGAAAGGAGCCTTATATATCCTCAATTTTGCTATTTAGAGTTGATATATCTCTCGTTAAAAAAGTTGTTCACATATACCCTTATTATTATGTCTATATTGCTACTTTTGTGTCTATTTTCTCATTTTTTGTTAAACCTTCCTCCTTCTTAAAGGCCAATGTTGATCCCTACTGAGTTCAAGCTATGAAACTGGAGATTGCTGCTCTTGAGGAGAATTAGACTTGGTCCGTACCATTGCCCCTAGAAAGAATCCTATTTGCTATAGATGGATTTATAAGGTAAAGTATAAATCTTATGGGGAGGTTGAAAAATTTAATGCTAGGCTGGTTGCCAAAAGCTATAGTCTAAAGGAAGGCTTGGAATATGGTGAGACTTTCAGTTCATGGGCGAATATGGTAACTTTGAGGTTAATTGTAGCCATTGCAGCTGTCGAGCACTGGTTGGTCTACCAAATGAATGTCCATAATGCGATGGTGATTTCTTAGAGGTAGGTGCGCATGAAGATTCCTGAAGGGTTTGTTGGTTTCTAAATGTATTGTGAATGGAAAACGGAGGGAAGAACTATGAAGGGAAAGTGAAATGTTTACTTCACTTTTAAGAAGTAAAGTTCTCCCACATTGGTGGGAGAAGGAAACTTTCTTATGCATATATTGAAATGCATTCCTTCATGTGAATAGTGAGGCAAGAATAAGACAAGCCTCATGCCGCCGTCGTCGTCGCTCGCTTAGCTTCGGCTTCGGCTTCGGCTTTGGATTTTAATCTAAAAATCCGACAAGCTATTTCTCCAGTTGCGGACACACCCGAGCATGTGCGGACGCATGTCACAACGCACCTCTTAGGGCCGCGATCCTATGAGGAAGTGACACACTGTTTCACGCGAAAAAGGACGACCTGCGAGTGTAGGTCGTCACTTGCAGACGCAGGTGACCTTTGCAGAAGGTAGTAATGTTTCTGGAAATTTGCGGGCGCAGGTGGGGTCCGCAGGTCAAGTGAAGTTTCAGAAAGTTCTCTCTTTTCATTGCTTCTCTTCTAAAGCACCACCTTTTGGCTATAAATACCTGACTTATTCCTCAGGTTTTGACACGAAATTTTGAAGTGAAAAACATCTTCTCCTTGAAAAAACTCAAGTGTGATCATCAAATCGTTGAGTGAGTTCGTAGTTCGGTAGAATTTGAGGTACCACTATTCTACTGAAGTGAATCATTTTATCCTGAGAGGAAAGATTCCATAACCTCAGGTACTTGAGGGGAATAAATTCCTTAAGAACACACTGTGAATTCGGTGGACTTGATTTTCCATTTCTGTTTTCATCTTTTTCTTACTGTTTTGCTATTTTCCAGAAAATAGTAGAAACTTCATTTTGGAATGTTCATAGTTGTTGAACTTCTTAGTTGTTCTTGAACTTGTTCTTGAACTTAAAGTTAAAGTTCTTGTTGTTTAAATACAGATAGTTGTACCCGAAAACAACAATCTTAAGGAATTTATAAGTACTTGTTAATCTGTCTAGTGTCTAATTTTATGGATACTAAATCTTTTGTTTTCTACTCCCTCAGTTTAAAGAATATAAAAATTTTACTGAGAAATTGGACTGTGAATTCGGTTCGAAGAGTATAAAAACTTCACCGATTCGTTAAACTCTTTGTATTAGTTTCTGGAGTTTAAAAAACTATGGGTTTTTACTCTGTTTGAATTTGTTTCTGATTTGAAGAATATAAAAACTTCGTCAGATTTCAAAGTTCATTCGGTTGATAATTTGAAGACATAAAAACTTCATTATTGACTAGAAACAAGTGTTTAAAGATTAAAGTCTTTATAGTTAGTATTCTGAAATACTAAAGTGTTTGTCAAAGCTTGACAATGAAATGACGAATGAAACTGAACAACGAAGTGATTCGGTTGTGATTGGTGTTGTCCCAACGGCAACCAATGTTGCATCATTAATTCGTTCAGATATTGCTGAAGTAATGGAAAAGATAGAGAAACCGAAAAAAATATTCTGGTGTGAACTTCAAAGAATGGCAGCAAATGATGTTCTTTTGGCTGACCAAACTTCAAATGCAAATGTTCACAAGTAGATATCCTCATGTTCTAGGAAAAGGAATGTTTGAAAACTAAGTGTTTGGTTTAGAAGAGCTTGTGATTTGTCTCAAGATGGAAGAGGGCATTAAGTTGCGTGAGAAATCAGCAATGATGTGTGTAAATCTTGTTAAAGATAATGTTGCACATAAGATGAAGAGGAAGAATTCTTCTAGATAAGAGAAAGAGCAGAATTAGAAAAATTTCAAAATCAAGTGCTACAATTGTAGTAAAATTGGCCACAAAGCTCTAAGTTGTCAAGTTCTGAAAAGGAACAAGAAAAGAAATAAGATAAACATGTTGGAAGCAACTGGAAAGATTGAAAATCTGTGTGCAATGATCACAAAATATAATCTAGTTGAAAATCCAAATGAATGGTGGTTAGATTTAGGAGCCACTAGACATGTTTGTGCTGACAAAGAAGCTTTTGCTATTTATGATAGCACTGGTCCTAAAGAAGTGATCTTCATGAAAAATAATTCAACAGCCAAGGTTAAAGGAAGTGGGAAGACATTCCTAAAAATGACTTTCGGCAAGGTGTTGACTCTCAACAATGTTCTCCATGATCCTACTATTAGGAAGAACTTAGTGTCGACAACATTATTCATTAAAAATGGGTTTAAATGTGTGTTTCTTTTGGAGAAAGTCGAAATAAGCAAGAATGAAATGTATGTAGGAAAGGGATACCTTAATGAGGGCCCTTTCAAACTTTATGTAATGGCTGTTAAAATGAATAAAGCTGAGGCTTCTTCTCACTTGCTTGAGTCAAATGAATTATGGCATGAATGTTTGGGACATGTTAATTACATAACCTTGCGAAAATTGATTAACTTGGAAGTTTTGCCTAACTTTGAGTACAGTAAATCAAAGTGTCAAACATGTGTTGAATCAAAGTATGCTAGGCATCTGTATAAGTCTGTTGAAAGAAATTTCAATCCCTTAGACTTAATTCACATAGATATTTGTGATATGAAGTCGACACCATCTCGTGGTGGAAAAAAGTATTTCATAACTGTTATTGACGACTGCTCTAAATATTGTTGTCTATTTTCTAAATATTAAGGATGAGGCAATAGATGCATTTAGGCAATATAAAACTGAAATTGAAAATCAGTTGGATAAAAGAATCAAAATGATAAGAAGTGATAGGGGTTGAGAACATGAATCTCCTTTTGCGGAGTTATGTTTGAAAAATGAAATTGTCCATCAAACTACTGCCACGTACTCATCTCAATCAAATGGGATTGAGGAAAGGAAAATCGAACCTTGAAGGAAATGATGAATGCATTACTTATAAGTTCAGGTTTACCGCAAAACTTGTAGGGGGAAGCTCTCCTTACAGCTAATCAAATACTCAATAGAATGCCCCATAGAAAGAAACAATCTATTCCATATGAGAAATGGAAAGGAAGGAAACTCAACTGAAAATATTTTAAAGTGTGGGGGTGTATAGCGAAAGTCCAAGTTCCTACACCCAAAAGGGTGAAAATAGGACCAAAGACTGTGGACTGTGTTTTCATCGAATATGCTATAACTAGTGAAGCATGTCTATTTTTGGTTCATAAATCCGAACATCCAGATATCCATGATAATATGGTAATTGAATCAGATAATGCTGAGTTCTTTGAACACATTTATCCGTATAAGACTAGACATGAGTTGTCTAGCGAAGGGTCAAAACGACCTAGGGATTGATGTCGCCCAAAATATACCTTCAGAAAAGTATAATGCGGTCACTGTATCAAATATAGAACCCAACTAGGTTGGGGACGATTCCACAGGGAATAGGACGAAGTTATATAGAATGCTAGTCTGAATAATTGGCAAGTAAGTAAAACTGGGGGATTTTTGTGAATAAGTGGTAATAGTAACGATTACTGATTTTAGGATTTGTAGACAATAAGAGAAATACACTAGGACTGTGATCCCCGATGATTCCTTAACTCCACCGATTACTTGTGCTGACAAAACTGTACCGCTGTGTTGCATGCAAAATCTAACAAGATATGTTCATCTAAACGTCTCTCGACCTTGGTTAGATGAATTTCACTCTTCTCCTCTAGGTCTCCGAGTGTCGCACTACTAACCCTTGTCCTGGATCTCAGATAACTATTCCTGCTAAGGCTCAAGTTATTAGATGAAGGTTGATAGCTTCAAATCTCTGTTGTTATTCCATTTTCCCAATCTCTACCTCTCTCTTGAGCAAGTCTAGAATACAGCCGAAGTTCTAACATTTGCAACCGTTAGAAGATTAATCACAACGAAGGAAATAACAATACATGCATTTACACCGGTTCAGAATTGCTCTGTACTTAACCCATTTCGTTAATTCCTCATGGTTCACACTAAGATTGGCTGCCGGACCGGCACATTTTGGTACCGGTACCGGTTCATACCGTTCCGATAGGAACCGGTTCAGAATGGTATGGAACCTACCGGTATTCGGTTTGAACCGGTTTTGCGGTTTCATTCCGGGAAACTGGTACCGATCCATATCGGTTCATTCCGGTCCGATCCGTTTCAGAATGTAACGGTAACTAGCCGTTGGGGACCGTTGCCAACGGCTAGTTTGACCCCCCCAGCCCTCCAGCCCCTCCAGCCCCCCCAACACCCCCCCTCCCCTTTCCAAAATCTTATAAATACCCCTTTTTCATTCAACTATTTATTCACAATTTCAATTTTTCAACTCTCATCCTCTCTCAATTTTCTACTCTCAAGTCTCAAACTCTCAATATTTATAAATTCTATTATTATTATTATTATTATTATTATTTTTCAATTGAAGTATAATTTGGTGACTTTTGGAGGAGCAATCTTTTTCAAGTTTCAAATTTCGGTTATAATCGTCTGCTTTTACGGCAGGCGTTTGGTACATTCATTTCACTCTCTAGTCTTTTAATTTATATTTCGTATTTATTAGTTGTATTTTGTTTGTTTTAATTTGCTACTTTCATATTTTATTTCATTATATTATGGATTCCTCTCAAAAAAATTCTGGTAAAAAAAGTATTGCACAAAAAGTAAAAGGTTTTATGAAATTTGGTAAAAAAAAAAATCAAGGTTCTTCTAGTTCTTCTCACTTGCCTCAAGTTATATTTAATACGGATGATTTTACGCATGTTAATGAAACTGATTTTGTTCATCCCTCTATCATAGAAATTAATAGCAATACCCATATTCCCCATGAAGCTTTTGAAAGATTGTATAATGATTTTGAAGATGAATTAGATGAAGAAGTAGAATTACATGTGGATGATTATTTAGATGATACATCAACTAGTCCCACTCCCGGTTCCGCTAGTGTTGAAGCTCCAACTCAGGATAATCCTCAGGCTGGAGCTAGTCGTCCCCCTATTTGTTCGGTTATGGGTAAGACCACAACACAACGTGCTTTAAAATCAACTGTATGGAAATTTTGTTATTTGAATGATGAAAAAACTGTTACTACGTGTGATATTTGTAAACAACAGTGGAAATATGTATCTGGCGGGTCTGGAGGTTCTACTGGGGGGTTAAAAACCCATTTGATTAAGAAACATCCGAGAGAATGGAATGCATATATGATTTCCCGTCAAACTGTCGGTTCTAGCACTGGACCCTCTATTGCCGGGTCAAATATATTTCAAACTGAACTAAACCCTTCAAACCCGACTGGTCCTGTTACACAATGACCCTATAATAGGGATCGTGATCGTGAAAATTTTGCAAAAATAATTGTTGTCTGTGGTTTGCCTTTTAATTTTGGAGAGAATGAAGGTTTTATAACATATATTCGGGATACATATAATCCCAGTTTTGAAGGTTTTTCAAGAAGAATGGTAAAAAGAGATATTTTTGAATTTCAAGAAAAACATATGCAATTTCTGCGTAGCTATTTTTACATGATGGATTGTAGAGCTTCTATTACCACTGATATGGGTCGTAGTCCTAACGGTAATGATTATTTAATTGTTACTGCACATTGGGTTGATTATAATTGGAATTTGCAAAAAAGAATTTTTGCTTATAAAATTTGTGAACATAAAAAACCGGTGTTTATATTGCTTCTACTGTAAGTCAAATTTTAGAATTTTATTTTCTTTCTGATAAAGTGATTAGCATTACTTTAGATAATGCTTCTGCTAATTTAAATGCTATTTCTCATCTAGAAACTAGAATTTGTCCAATTAGTAAATATGCTTTTCATGTTAAATGTGTTGCACATATATTAAATTTAGTTGTGAAGGATGGTATTCAATTATTTGATAATACTTGTGATAAAGTTGAAAATGCTGTGTTTTGAATTTTTCATATGCATAATAGTAGTAGAATTAGACAATATAAAAAATTTTGTCGATCGTATCAACTTTTGTATAAAAAAATTCCAAAACAAGTTAAAACTAGATGGAATTCTTTTTATGAAATGATTGAAGATGCTTATACATATAGACAATCTATTACTATGATATTTAATTCTCATAACGCTTATCCTAGTCATCAACTCAATGAAAATGATTGGAATCAAATAGAAGCACTTAAAGGTTTTTTGAAATCATTTTATGATGCTACAAAAAAAAATTCTGGATCGTATTATCCCACTATTTCTGAAATTTTAATACATATATGGTCTATTTCATCCCTTTTTGCAGAGTATAAAGATAATGAATTTTTTAAGAATGCTATTGTAGCTATGGTTGAAAATTTTAAAAAATATTTTTTTTCTATCCCCCAAATTTATTTAATTGAATTTTTTTTAACTCGAAATATAAAGAACATGGTGCAAAAGCTTTGGTTAAAGGAATTTATCAAAATTTAAATATTCAACCGCATGAAAGTCCCAATTTGACAACTTGTCAAAACAACATTCACACTTGTGCTAAGGAATTGTATGACAAATATTGCACATTCGATAATGTTGAAGTTCCTCAAACTTCTATGCCTCGACTAGATGCCCATGGTAGAGCACAATCATCACTTGGTCTTCATTCTTCTCATAAATGTGAATTTGTTAAATATCTTGACCAGGGTTCTGATACTATCACAAATCAAGAAGGCGTACCAAAACTATTGAATTGGTGGAGGGCTCGTGGTCATCAGTATCCAAAACTTAGCAAGATGGTGAAGGACGTGCTAGCTATTCAAGGATCATTCGTAGCTTCGGAGCAAACTTTCAGTGCGGCAAGATTTCAAATCGGCGATCATAAATATTCATTAGCAGAAGACAGTTTGGAGATATCGGTGACTTTTAGAGATTGGATCAACGCCGAACGAAGAAATAAAGGAGTTCCAAAGTTAACTAAATTACAAGAAGATTACTTAGATGCAATCATTGGATGTAATAGTGACGATGACATTGAAATTGAAGATCGTCAACAAGTTTTACCAAGACCAGAGGTTATTGCTCAAAATTTACAAGAGTTAGAACAAAACTTTATAGGATTATACAACTATTAGCTTACATTTGAGGCTTAGTTGAAACAGAACTCTTCCTAGAAGGTGGCTGCGTAAATTAGGCGCTCTACTAATAGTTGTAAATTGTAATACAAATTTGAAATTTTGAATAAATTGGATTGATTTTTAATCTTATCATACTTTTACTCAATGCATTTACTTTTTGTTTAGTTTGAGTGTTTAAATTAGCAACTTATAAACTTATAAATAAATTTAAACTTACAAACTTATAACATATAAATAGAAAAACAAAAAAGTTTGACAAACTAATAAACTTCAAAAAATATAAACTTAAAAACTTATATAACTCATAAATTGAAAAACTTAGAAAAAAAAACTTTAACAAAGTTATATACTTTTATATAAACTTTATAATTCAAATATATAAACTTCAGAAAATATAAACTTAAAAACTTATAACTTATAAATTGAAAAACTTAGAAAAAAACATATTTAAACTTAATTCAAAATATTTAAAAACTAAATTTAAACTTAAACTAGATAATTCAAAATATAACTTTTATTCTTTAACTAAAATGTAAAAAATAATTTATTTATTCAAAATATAAAAAATTATTTTTTTAAAAAATTAATATTAAAATCGCCCGTACCGGTTATCCCATTCCGGTCCATACCGGTAGTATACCGGCTACTAACAGAACAGAATGGATCCGCGATTTTTTACCGGTTATTCCATTCTGGTACAAACCGGTACCGGTCCGATTCATACCGGTCCATTCCGGTCTGGCCATTCCATTCCGGCAGAATGCCAGTCTTAGTTCACACAACCCTAGTTGGTGAGTTTAGCTACTCATGTTTGCAAGAGCACAATAAGAATTCAAGGATGAAAACATAATTGTAAACTCACAATAAAGAAGAAACTCTGAAATCTCAATTATGAATAAAACCCCAGAATTGATGTTCCAAGATTACAAAATCCAATAATGTGTTTATGAACTCAAAATAATGAAAAACTATCTCAAAATAATGTAATGACTCACTCCTAAACATAGGACAACAAAGGTGTATTTATAGATACAAGACGAATCCTATCCAAATCAAAAGAGAAAAACAGAGTCGGCAACTTTCCACGATATCGTGACTTGGTTGTGGAACCAAGTCACGCCACGTAGGTCAGTGCCGTGGAAATTAGGCAACTTTGGACATCTCTAAAGTTGACTCATGGCAGCCACTCACGTCACGTGAGTAGACTCACGTCACGTGAGTCACCTCTCGGTGCAGATCCTGGTTCTTTCGTCTTCAGATACTTCGTTCTCGAGCATGATTCTTCCTTTTTGTCCATTTTGCCTCCAAAACCTATTTTCCTGCAATGTAGAACAGAAAACACATCATACCAACCAAACACACCCAAGTTATTGCATATTTTCCCTGTTTTAAGCATCGAAAGTGTCATGAAACCATGACACATGAACACCCTCAACTTAGAAGGTTTGCATGTCCTCAGGAAAATAAAATAAAATAAACACAATGTTGCTTAACTAAGAGAAACCTAAGGGACCTACGGCAGTCGACTCATTGTTTTTGACCTCAAAACTTTTCTAACCCCTCCAACTTGCAAATCAAAATCATAGTGTGTATACATACAACATATTATCATGACACAGAAGGGATCAAATGATGACATCAGATTATGAACAACCAACTATGCATATATGCAGATGAAATTATTCGAACAAATAGCAGCTACCAGTGCAACCCATGTACTCTCACAACAAAGAAGTCTCATACACTCACAGCATACTAATGAATCTCAAAGTAGGGACTCGGTCAAAACACTCTCTCTCACAAAGAAGTTAAAACAGTGTATATGAAATACCATAGGCTTGCCCTTATTTTCTATGCCTTAGTTTCTCGGACAGTAGGACTAGGATCACTATAGGATTTTCATCGGCTTGTAGTGTAGGCTTGGGAACGGGTATGGTACATATGAATATGGTGACTTAACCCTCCTTGACACTTCACTATTTTTGGCTCCACTTTTCAACCATGCTTATTTATTCTCCTTTATTTATTTTCAGAATTTTGGGTGTGATTTCCTTCATACTTTCAAAACATAATTTTTTTTAATTTTTTTTTTCACACTCAAACCTGTTCTCTTTTTCTTTTACTAACCCTTTCTTCATACCCAAATCAAACTATGCACCCCTATGATAGCCACCCTCAACTTGGGCGATTTGCCTGAGTTGAGGTACACAATGTCCAAAGAGGGGCCAGGGCCAAGACAGGTTCATTGTAAGTCAAAATGGGAAGGTGAATAGGCTAACAAAAGAAATAGGTCAATTAAGACTCAAACTCGAGATCAAGGGATACTTAATTCATTTGGTTAGGCTTTTAGGCTAAAAGTGGACTTATTCAAAAACGACCTATGATCCTTTCCTAACCACTATCCTATAACCTAGGCAAGACTAACAGGAAAAGTTCTGAATCGTATACACAAAGTGAATTCGGTAATGACCTCACACACACATAGCACAGGGTTACATTGTCAACTACTAACTATCCAGTTCATGCATTGCTAGTTACAGTCATATTGCCTATAATACTAATGCCATAATAAGATCCAACAGCTATCATAAACTAACATACTACACACACATTTCAAAACAAAATTCTCAAGAGGGGTGCCTTTTCCATAATCAAAAAGCATCCTTATTATTCAAAATATGTTCAAAATTGGACTGCACTAAGGTTCCCCTATTTTTCTCCTAATTAAATCATGAAAAAACAACAAAAACCTAAGCATACCGGTTCTACTATGATAGCACACTTGGGGGAAAAGAAACACAACAACAAAAACCCTCAAGTGATGGTATACCCCCACCCCCCCAACTAAAAAGTGGTGCACTGCCCCTAGTGCACAGCTATGAATAGAATAAGTGTAAGGGAGTGAAGATATACCTGCGGTGCCCTAGGCGCTGAATGTCGGCCCGCCCATAGTGGAATCATCAACATGCTCTATGGGCTTTCTGCTAGGTGCATCCGATGAAGGGGGTGCCTGACTAGAGGATGCACCCCGTGCCCTCTCCTCCTGAGTAATCTGACTGGCATGGTATTCTACTCTCGAGGCCTTAACCGCTCTCCGAAAATCACCCTCGAACTCATCACTACTATCAACCTCCTCCTGACTACGTGGTTTCTTACCTCTATTAATAGTAGGATCCTCGTCAGCAAACAAATCCACCTCGAACATCGGCCTCATCGGGGCCAGAAAGGACATAGGTGGAATAATAGGAGTGTTTCTCGATGCCAAAGCTCTAAACTCTTCTCTCAATGCAGCCACCTCCTGTGTCAAGCCTGCCACATCAAGAATCTATGCTGAACTCATTCGGGTGGCTATCCGTGCCTCAAAACTATCAATCCTCCCATGCAGCTCTCTCATAAACTAATCCATAGTTGCAGTCATATGGTCCTTCACTCTAGCCTCTGCGTCTTCTACCATGGTCCTAACCCATGGCTTAAGCTGGGATACCAACTTAGCCATATGGGCCTCAGTGTGAGCCTGCCTCTCGAACATCTGGGTCTGCCTGTCAACAAACCGCTGTAAAAAGTCCCTCGAAACTAAAACCATACCAGAGGGGGGAGGAGGTGATGTAGTACCTGCTACCTCATCATCAATCACTGGGCCTGTGCCCTCAGCAGGTACACAAATAGGCTCAGGTACACTCACTGGTGCCGGAGTACTAACCTGCTCCTCTCTATCTCCAGGCCCTTCAAAAAGGCCTGTTTTTGAGGACACGGAAGGTTGAGACCTCCGCGAAAAAACTGGGTGAGCTCCCCGCTGCTGCATCAACCCTATATCAGCAATGCGGGTCATCTCAATATGATGATCTACTGCAGGCATCGTGAACACACCAGCACTAACACATAAGCCATGAATCAGACAGGGGAAAGGAATACTAGTGAAGTCGCGAAAAGCACGCTCATGTATCTCCTCAATGACATAGCGAGCGAAGCTAATATCATAACCTACCAGAATACTCGCTACCAATACTGCCCAATTAAGTGTGAGTGAATTATTAGCATTAGTTGGACTCAACTGGTGCCTGACAATCGACCACCGAAACCGTCCTTCAAAGCGAAGTGAGGACTTCTTAATATCCAGCTTCCCAGCAACCCAACTAGCATTAGTACCATGCTCCGCTATATAACCTGTAATCCACCGCAGTAACTCCAATCGCTGATTGGCGTCCCTCATTTTAGCCTTATTTCTCACAGTCTTCATACGGTGATCAAATTCTGCAGTATTAGTTGGAAATGGACGCTCAGAACCAAACAAAAACCTATGGATAGTCTGCTCAGAGATGTCCACTCTGGTCTCCTGAACCAAAGTGTGAGTCAATGATGGTTGGTCCCTATATTGCTGCTCATTGGGTGTGATCAATTCAATAGAAGCAACATAAGAAGCATAAAACTCACAGACCAAGTCTGAGCTATAGTTCCCAGGAGGCTCCGTCATCCACCCGAATCCATAATGATTAAATACAGCCTTAATCTTAGGAAGTGCCTTCAATTCATCTAGCCGATACTGGGGCTCCTCAATGATACTCCTTCTACACATGCCCCGCTCAGTAAGTTGGCCATCCCTGTCATAAATGGCCCTCATACCCTAAACACATCATCTCTTGTTTTCCCTTTGAACCATAACTGTTGCCCATTGTGCAGCCACCTATCTCTGTGAGAAAGTCGTGGAGTTTTGACCATTTGTGCCAGAAATAGTTATTGTCGCATCAACCGCAGAATCATCCGTACCTTCAGCATTTTCCCCAGACCCAGATACATCAACCTCAGCATCATCCATATCCTCAGCATTCTCCTTAGACCCAGATACATCAACCTCCTGTTTATCACCAATTGCAGAATCTTTCGTCCCCTCATTAGACTGAAGGGAGAAATCAAAAGACTGAGCAGGGGCAGCCGGTTGCGGGGGCTATGAAGTAGGCTGTTGGGCAGCCCGAAAAGTAGCTTGGGCCCTAGTTTGTAGCCTCTTAGTACGAGGTACCAGTGTAGAATCAGTAGTAGCAAGCTCGTATACCTCTTCGGATCCACTTTTATTTGACCCCAAAGGTTCATCGCGCAACCTAGTCATAAATTCAAAGTTTTTAGTGTGGATTCTTGAAGAGGAACCCATGTCTCCACGCTTGGGGTTTGACTTGGGTGGCATGGGGTCGAGTTTTGGGTCGGGTGGGTCAGATTTTTGGGTTGAGTGGGTTGGATTTTGGGAATTGTGGGGTTTAGGTGGTTAAGATTTTATTAATTTCAAAATTGGTATGGGGGAATTGGAGGATTTAGGAATTGGTATAAGAGAATTTGGTGAATTTTGGAAAATAGGGTTTATGTTAGGATTTGGATTTGAGAAGGTGGAGTTTGGATTCCAAATTTGGGTCGGATTTGGTGTCCCGATATATATATATATATATTTAGTTTGGATCGAATTGGGTTGGGTTGGGTCAGTTCGTGGATAATTTTATATTTCTGAGTTCCACGGTACTACCTACGTGACGTGGGTCACCTGACGTGGGTTGGATTCTGAAAGTAATATTTTTCTATGATTTCCACGGTACAACCCACGTGACGTGGGTTGGCCTATATCATGTAGGTCCCTGTCGTGGGTCAGGTTCTGCAGGTGGAAAATATTCTCTGATTTCTACGATACCAACCCACATTACGTGGATGAACTTACGTTACATGAATCAATATCGTGGGTAGTACTGAACATCTTCAGTTCAATATTTTGAATTTCCGCTAACATATCCTCCAATGCTCAGACTTCACCAGATCACACATAATAAGACCTTGGGTTACCTCCCAAGTAGCGCCTGATTTAACATCGTGGCACGACTTTGCTAGGTTGGTTATTCAGACTTCACCAACTAGCCCATGGGTCGCCTCCCATGAAGTGTCTGATTTTATGTCACGGCACGACTTGGTTAGATTGACTACTCATAGTTCATCAAGACTAAGCTCCTCACAAATGCTTATCTCTTCTGTGATTCCCACATAATGCTTTACACGCTGCCCATTGACCTTGAATAAAACATATCTTTACCTTTCAGCTCAATTGCTCCATGCGGGAATACCCTAACTATCGTGAATGGTCCGCAGAGTTATACAGTAGTACCAAATCTCCCGGGTGAAACTCCCATTTCTCAATCCTCTGATCATGATATAATTTCATTTTTTCTTTATACAGTGCTAAACTTTCATAAGCCCGGAGACGAAACTTATCCATCTCATTCATTTGATCTAGTCTCAATTCAGCCGCTTCACTCCATTCTAGATTCAACCTTTTAATGCCTATAATTCCTTGTGTTCAAGTTCAACAGGAAAATGACACGATTTACCAGACACCAGCTGATATGGAGATGCTCCAATTGGTGTCTTGAAAGCAGTTCGATATGCCCATAACGCATCATCCAATCTTCGAGCCCAATCAGTCCTATTGGCATTCACCAACTTTGCCAAGATAGACTTTATCTCACGATTTGACACCTCAACTTGCCCGCTTGTCTGAGGATGGTAAGGTGTTGCCACCTTATGTTTGACACCATATTTTTCAAGAAGGGCTTTAAACAGCCGATTACAGAAGTGGGATCCTCCATCACTAATGATTACTCGTGGTGTCCCAAATCATGAAAATATGTTCTTTTTCAAGAATGCTGTGACACTTCTTCCTTCATTATTGAGAAGCGCACTCGCCTCCACCCATTTAGAAACATAGTCAACAGCTATCAAAATGTATTTCATCCCATGTGAACTCACAAAGGGGCCCATAAAGTCAATTCCCCATACATCAAACAATTTGATCTCAAGGATAGTTGTCATAGGGAGTTCATGTCTGCGTGAGATATTCCCTTGTCTTTGACATTGGTCGCAGGCCCGGATGGTAGGCCAATAATAACTGCATTGTAAGAGCTTGTGCGCAGTCCGCGTACCACCATGTTGACCCCCAACTAGAGATGAATGACATGCTTCCAAGATACTCATCATTTCAGTCTCTGGGATACACCTTCGAATCATACCATCTGCACATACTCTAAACAGATATGGCTTATCCCAGATGAATTTTCTCACCTCATGCATGAATTTCTTTCTCTACTGATATGACATATCTTTCAAAATTATATCACTCGCTAGAAAGTTGGCAAAATCTGCAAACTATGGGATTAAAAGTCTTGTGATGCTGCCAGCACTTGCTCATCTGGAAAAGTATCATCAATATTAAGATTATCCCTTAATTTAAGCATGGCCTCACCCTCAAGGCTTGATAGATGGTCAGCGACCTAATTCTTGGTTCCCTTCCGGTCCTTGACTTCAAAATCAAATTCTTGCGGTAGAAGCACCCATCGAATCAATCTTGGCTAAACATCCTTCTTTGACATAAGATACCGAAGTACTGCATGGTCTATATGCACAATTACCTTCGTACCAATCAAGTAAGATCAGAATTTCTCAAAAGCAAAGACCACTGCCAACAATTCCTGTTCAGTCACGGTGTAATTCTTCTGAGATGAATTAAGTACTTTGCTAGCGTAGTAATTTGGATGTAAAATCTTCTCACGTCTTTGGCCAAGGACTGCACCCAAGGCCACTCCGCTAGCATCACACATAACCTCAAAAGGCATAGTCCAATCTGGTGAAACAATGATAGGGGCTGAAATCAACTTCTCTTTCAGACACTTAAATGCTTTTAGATACGCCTCATCAAACACAAACTTCACCTCCTTCTCTAAAATATTACATAACGGATTTGCAATTTTCAAGAAGTCTTTGATGAATCTTCTATAAAATCCTGCATGTCCAAAGAAACTTTGAATTCCTTTCACGGAGATAGGTGGAGGTAACTTTTCAATCACCTCAATCTTTGCCTTATCAACTTCAATACCTTTCTTCGAGATCTGATGTCCCAATAGGATACCCTCACTAACCATAAAATAACATTTTTCCTAATTTAGCACTAAGTTGCACTCCTCGCATCTTTGCAGCACATTAGTAAGGTGTGCCAAGAAATTATCAAATGAGTCTCCCACAATATAAAAATCATCCATAAAAACCTCAATAGAGTCTTTCACCATGTCAGAGAAAATAGACATCATGCAATGCTGAAAAGTGGTCGGTGCATTACATAAACCGAAGGACATCCTTTTGAACACGAACATCCCATATGGACAAGTGAAAGTGGTCTTTTCTTGGTCTTTGGGGGTAATGAAAATCTGATTATACCCTGAATATCCATCAAGAAAACAATACCATCGTCTACCAACAAGACGGTCTAACATCTGATCTATGAAGGGCATAGAAAAATGATCTTTTTCTGTCCAAGAATTTAGCTTTTGATAAACCATGCAAACTCTCCATCTAGTAACTGGCGTCATTGGGATTAACTCATTCTTGTCATTTGGAACCACAGTGAATTCTCCCTTCTTTGGCATACACTGAACTGGGCTCACCCACTTTCTATCAGCAATAGGGTAAACCACACCTTCATCTAACCACTTAATGATCTTCTTCTTCATAACCTCTTGTATAGGTGGGTTTAGACGATGTTGGTGCTCAATTCTAGGTATGCACTCAAGATCAAGCTGTATTTTGTGAGTGCAAATACCGGGTGAAATCCCTATAATATCATTAATGGACCAACCAATGTCCCTCTTAAATCTTCTCAATACCGAAACCAAAGCCTCTACTTGCCACTCCACCAACGCAGTAGAAATAATCACTGGTAACGTGTTGTTGGCTCCCAAAAATATGTAGTAAAGGTGAGCGGGAAGAGCCTTAAGTTCCAAAACTGGAGGCTCCTCAATAGAAGGACGAGCCGGTGGGGTCACCCTATTCTTCAAATCAAGATTAAGTTTCCTTAGAGCATAAGTGTATGATCCCCTACCAGCAAGTGCACCAACCATCTCATCGTATTCCTCAATACCATCGCTATCAAAAGTCATAATCACGGCCGCAAGAGCTTCTACCCCCAACCTTTATTCAAGAGGCACGGTAATATCACTTCCCTTAACTGCATCTATTATCGAAATCGCCCGCATATCTTTCGGTTGCTTCATGGAACGACAAATATTAAAAGTGGCATGTTCATCATTTAACCTGAATTTCATCTGCCCTGTTTTCATGTCGACCAATGCACGATCAGTGGCAAGGAATGGTCTTCCTAATATAATGGGAACCTCAAAATCAACTTCATAATCTAGAATCACAAAGTCAGTTGAAAAGATGAAAGATGCAACTTTTACCAAAATATCATACAAAATGCCCATCTGCTTTTTCACAATCCTATCCATCATGATAAGTCACATCGAGGTTGGTTTTGGTGCCTCCAACCCCAACTGTTTGAAAATGGCTAGCGGCATTAAGTTAATGCTAGCACCCATATCACAAAGTGCTTTAGCAAAGTTATAAGACCCGATAGTACAATGAATTGTGAAAGCTCCTGGATCCCCCTTCTTTTCAACTAGGGAACGTAAAACAACTGTACTACAATGATGTAAGTTATCTGCCGGCTCAAAACTAACAGTTATCTTCTTCGTTACCAAGTCTTTCATGAACTTCACATAACCTGGCATCTGCTTCAATGCCTCAACAAGAGGGATGTTTACTAATAGCTCTTTCAACATTGTAATAAACTTCTAATATTTGCCTTCCTCAGCCTTCTTTTTTAACCTTTGAGGAAATGGAGGAGGAGGTCGTAGGATAGTTTTCAGCATTTGTGGGACCACCTTTCTTGGCTCTTTTCAATTTTTTTCTTTTTACCAGTATCATGAGGATTTGGAACTGTTTCAACCTTCAAATTATTCCGCTCTATCTCAGTTTCTACATCAACTCTCATCGGTTCATTGGTCTTACCACTATCAACAGGTATAGATGGATCAGTTGTACATTTCTCGCTTCTAGTAGTAATGGCCAGACAATGACTATCATTCTTTGGATTCTGAACGGTGTTTCTTAGAAGGTACCTGGCTGACGTTGGTTTAATGCCACCGATATCTTCTCAAACTATTGCTCCAACTATTTAATAGCAGTCGAATGGGATTCTACTTTCTGTCTTATTCCCAAAATGTCTGACCTAATCTCCTTCAAGCAATCTTTTTGGCTCTCTGAGCCTTTAACCAGTTTATTAAGAAGGGCTTCCATTCTTGAATTTCCATAGTCAGCATCACAGTTTCCTGATGGAACATATACGCTACTCTTCTCTTTATAATCATCCTTTCGCCTCCAATCACAGTCACAATCTCTTTCTCTATCTCTATATCCCGACTTGTTGTAATTGTCTCCATAATAGTTCCAACATTGATTCCCTTTCCTTGAGTTCTAAGAGTCTTGATTAGATCCCTGGCCCTAGGCTCGAAAACCCGCCACTTCTCGATCCAGGTACTTAGCCTCCTCATAAGATTCACTATCATCATGCCTAGGTGTTTTGCCTTGTGCACCTACGACATGCACCTTCTCAGCATCTCTGTCCACAATTTTTTTAGCTAACAAACTAATTTTTGTCCTAAGCTGTACGATATCTTGAGCTACAGATTCATCCAAAGCTCATTGTGCTGCTGAGGCTCTAATAGCATACGTGCCAGCAGGCGTATCTGCCTCCCGAGTATGCCATCCTCGATTGGTCTTAGTGATACGATCTAATATCTCTGAAGCTTGTTCCCACCTCAGACTCATAAATGCTCCACCAGTGATAGTATCTGCTACAGCCTTAGTATTGACGTTTAAAGCCCTGTAGAAGATTTCAAGTAAGTTTCTACCACTCATCCTATGATTTGGCACATTCTGCAGCTTTTTCTTGAACCTTAACCATATCTTGTAAAGTGCTTCAGAATGTAGTTGTCTGAAGTTGTAAATCTCATCCTTCAACTGTAGCATCTTGGAGGGTGGAAAAAATCTTTCCAGAAATTAATTTCTTAACTCTTGTCAAGTAGTGATGGAACCTCGTGGTAACTCTGCCAACCACAAAGTCACTTCTCCTGTTAGAGAGAATGGAAACAATCTCAAACGAATATTCTCTTGGTTAACTCCAGGCAAATTATAAGAAATGCAAACCCCTACAAAGTTCATCACATGCATGTTCAGATCATCTATAGGAAGACCTACGAATACACCTTTCAAGTTAAGCAGGTGGATCATGGCACTTGTAATGTCTAACTTAGTGCCCTGAGGTAATTCTGGTGGAATAATGGCACCAGTCTCTATCGGCTTGAAATAAGCCACATCTTCTTCCTCAAGCTCATCTTAAACTGGAACATGCGGTCTTTGAGATGGTTGGTGCGCCCTTAGTCTTCTTTGTCTTTCTTCAGCCTCAGCTAGTCGTAGCATCTTGTCTAGCTTGATCTTCCCATGTCAATCGAGTAGTAGTTTGGTCTATTATTTCATCACCAACCGGCTAGATTGGTTGGTTATGAATGTCTCCCGCGGCTGCAGGATCCTGAACTCCGTCGATATTCACCATTCTTCGATTAGCTCTCAGAGTTCTTTCTATTTCATGATCAAGTGGAATCAGGGGATTGCCTTGACTCCTAGTATTGGGCATACACCAGCGCATGCCCTTAAAAATATAAGGAAATAAAACCAATCAACTCCAATAAGCAAAATACTCAACTCCATAACTGTAGTTCCCCGATAACGGCGCTAAATTTGATGTCGCCCAAAATATACCTTCAAAAAAGTATAATTGCGGTCGTTGTATAAAATATTGAACCCAACAAGGTTGGGGTCGATCCCATAGGGAATAGGACAAAGTTATGTAGAATGCTAGTCTGAGTAGTTGGCAAGTAAGTAAAATTGGGGGGTTTTGTGAATAAGTGGTAACAGTAACGATTGCTGATTTTAGGATTCGTAGATAATATGAGAAATATACTAGGACTGTGATTCCCGATGATTCCTTAACTCCATCGATTACTTGTTCTGACAAAACTGTCCCGCTGTGTTGCATGCAAAATCTAACAAGATATGTTTGTCTAAACGTCTCTCGACCTTGGTTGGATGAATTTCACTCTTCTCCTCTTGATCTTTGAGTGTCGCACTACTAACTCTTGTCCTGGATCTCATATAACTATTTCTGCTATGGCTCAAGTTATTAGATGAAGGTTGATAGTTTCAAATCTCTGTTGTTATTCCCTTTTTCCAATATCTACCTCTCTCTCGAGCAAGTCTAGAATACAAGTAAAGTTCTAACGTTTGCAACCATTAGAAGATCAATCACAATGAAGGAAATAACAATACATGCATTCACACTGGTTCAAAATTTCTCTGCACTTAACCCATTTCATTAATTCCTCATGGTTCACACAACCCTAGTTGGTGAGTTTAGCTACTCATGTTTGCAAGAGCACAATAAGAATTCGAGGATGAAAATATAATTGTAAACTCACAATAAAGAAGAAACTTTAAAATCTTAATTATGAATAAAACCTCAGAATTGATGTTCTAAGATTACAAAATCCAATAATGTGTTTATGAACTCAAAATAATGAAAAATTATCTCAAAACAATGTAATGACTCACTCCTAAACATAGGACAACAAAGGTGTATTTATAGATACAAGACGAATCCTATCCAAATCAAAATAGGAAAATAAAGTCGGCAACTTTCCACGGTATCGTGGAACCAAGTCACGCCATGTAGGTCAGTGTTGTGGAAATCAGGCAACTTTGGACATCTCTAAAGTTGACTCACGACAGCCACTCAAGTCATGTGAGTGGACTCACGACACGTGAGTCCTGTCGTGAGTCACCTTTTCGGTGCAGATCCTGGTTCTTTCATCTTCAGATACTTCATTCTCGAGCATGATTCTTCTTTTTTGTCCATTTTTCCTCCAAAACCTATTTTCCTGCAATGTAGAACAGAAAACACATCATACCAACCAAACACACCCAAGTTATTGTATATTTTCCCTGTTTTAAGCTTCAAAAGTGTAATGAAACCATGACACATCAGGGATAAACCAAGGGAGAATGTACTTAATGAAGAGAATCCAAGGCTTAGTAAGAGACAAAGAACGTCGACTTTCTTCAGATCAAATTTTGTAACATTTCTTCTTGAAAATAACACTCTAATGTTTAAAGAAGTGATGCCGTCTGCGAACTCATCCTTTTGGAAAGAGGCTGTCAATAGTGAGGTTGATTCAATCTTGAGAAACCATACTTGGGAGTTGGTTGATCTTTCTCCAAAAAATAAACCATTAGGTTCTAAATAGATCTTCAAAAGGAAAATGAAAGCTGATGGTACTATTGATAAATATAAGGCAAGACTTGTTATGAAAGGCTTTAGACTAAAAGAAGGCCTTGATTATTTTGACACATATTCACTAATAACACGGAGAACGTCCATTTGGATGTTGGTTGCATTAGCTGCGCTTTATGGTATTGAAATCCATCAAATGGATGTGAAAATTGCATTCTTAAATGGAGAATTGGAGAGAGAAATTTAAATGGAACAACCTGAGGGTTTTGTGGTTCCTAGTAAAGAAAGAAAAGTGTGCATACTTGTAAAGTCACTTTATGGACCAAAACAAGCACCCAAACAGGCATGTATTGCCCGCAAAAGTGATTCACAATTGGATTATGCAAGAGTTTTGGAAAGTTTAATGTATATCATGAATTGTACACAACCAGATATAGCATGCGCTATTAGTAAATTAAGTCGGTACACAAGTAATCCCAATCAAACTCATTGGATGGCAATGAAAAAAGTTTTGGGGTATCTAAAATATACTCAAGACTTTGCTTTGCATTACAACAAATATCCAGTGATAATTAAAGGATATAGTGATGCAAATTGGATCACCGAATAGAATAAAGTAAAATCCACTAGTGGATATGTGTTTACTCTTGGTGGTGGAGCAGTCTCTTAGAAACTATCCAAACAGCTATGTATTACCCGCTCTACTATGGAATCTGAATTTATCGCATTAGATAAAGTCGGTGAAGAAGCTGAATGGCTTCAGAATTTCTTAGAAGATATTCCTCATTAGCCCAAACTATTGGAACCAGTATGCATACACTGTGATAGTCAAGCGACAATAGGTAGGGCAGGGAGCATGATGTGTAACGATAAATCTCATCATATAAGACAGAGAGATAATACCGTTAGAGAACTTTTCTCTAGTGGAATTATCACGATTGACTATGTGAAATCAAAGGATAATGTGTTGGATCCACTTACAAAAGGCCTATATAGAGAGGGAGTTGAGAGATCATCAAAGAGAATGGGTTTACGGCCTAGGACAAGTCTTCACGGTGGTAACTCTACCTAGCGGACTGGATATCCCAAGAGCTAGGTTCAAAGAGATCAAACAAAGTTATGACTGACGGTCCAACATTGTCAATAAACTTAACCAATTCTCATGATGAAGACAATGTTTAGGAAACAAGGATAAGATTTATGGTTGGAGTTCTTTTGATAGTTTTTAAGTTTGGCAGATTTGACCAAACAGTTTGATCTATATGATTGAAACATTTAGAAATCACCTATGGGAGGGTGAAGTGGAAGTCGCTTCAAGGAGAATGATAGTAAATGCCTATTCTCTAAGCTCACATGAAACCAGGTTGTGATCATGGCTGAAACGAATAAAATCGTGAGAACCATAAATGGTAAAAGGTTGGTTGTGTGACTTGTGTTGTATAGGTGTACACTAAAGTTAGACGGTCCAAAGATATCACATCTACCGATTAACCTAGTGCATCCGATGCAAGTTCAGTACGGAAAGTTCAAAGGGAAGCCTACTTATACAGATGCAATTAGTCTTTGCTTGTTGATCACACATTTGTCCATCAATTATAAAATGAAATATCCATTCCCCATTCGTATGGGGGATTGTTGGGTTCCAAGTGTATTGTGAATAGAAAGTGGAGGGAAGAAAAATAGAGGAAAAATGAAATGTGTACTTCACCTTTAAGAAGTAGAATTCTCCCACATTGGTGGGAGAAAGAAACTTTCTTATGCATATATTGAAATGCATTCCTTCATGTGGATAGTGAGGCAAGAATAAGACAAGCCTAGCGCTGTCGTCATCGTCGTTCGCTCGGTTCGGCTTCGGCTTTGAATTTGGATTTGGATTTGTCAAATGATCAATCGAGAGACTATCTTTTTGGACAAAATTCATTTGAAACTTGAAAACTAGTGATATTGTAATCCAAAAATCCTATAAAAAATATATTTCTCCATTTACGGATGCACCCAAGCATGTTCGAATGTATTTCACAACGAACCTCGAAGGGACGCAACCCTTAGAGGAAGTGACACAATGTTTCACGCGAAAAAGGATGACCTGCGCGCGCAGGTCATCACCTACGGAGGCAGGTGACCTTTGCAGAAGGCAGTAATGTTTTTGGAAATCGTCAATTGACGACCTGCAGCCACATGTCCCCACCTGCGGGTGCAGGCGGAGTCCACAGTTCAAGTGACGTTTCAGAAAGTTCTCTCTTTTCATGAACCTTTGCTTCTCTTATGAAGAACCACCTTTTGGCTATAAATACCTAGCTTATTCCTCAGGTATTGACACAAAATTTTGAAGTGAAAAACATCTTCTTCTTGAAAAAAACTCAAGTGTGATCATCAAATCGTTGAGTGAGTTCGTTGTTCGGTAGAATTTGAGGTACCACTATTCTACTGAAGTGAATCATTTTGTCCTAGGAGGGAAGATTCCATAGCCTCGGGTACTTGCGGGGAATAAATTCCTTAAGGACACACCGTGAATTCGGTGGACTTGATTTTCCATTTCTGTCTTCATCTTTTTCTTACTGTTTTGTTATTTTTTAGAAAATAGTAGAAACTTCATTTTGATAGTTCATAGTTGTTAAACTTGTGTTTGAAGTTGATGAACTTCGTAGTTGTTCTTAAACTTGTTCTTAAACTTAGAGTTAAAGTTCTTGCTGTTTAAATACCGATAGTTGTACTCGAAAACAACAGGGTTTACCAAACAAGGGGAATCTTACATGGTTTATAAACTTCACAAGTCTGTATATGGCCTTAAACTAGATCCTAGATAAGGGATCCTAAATTTGACTAAGTACTTGATCCAATTAGGATTTAAGCACAGTTTCTATGACTACTCTTTGTTCATTAGGAAATCTGAAAGTGAAATTGAGATTGTGTTGGTGTCTATTGATAATCTCCTTATCACTGGCAACAATTAACAACTCTTTTGTCAAACTAGAGATAATTTACAGAAGAGTTCCAGATGAAAAACTTAGGGGAGCTTAAGGGCCCGTTTGGGATTGCTGGTAGAAAACTGCTTATTTGAGAAGTGCCTTTTTAAAATAGCTTTTTAGAAAAGTGCTTTTGAAAAAAAGCAATTTGTGTTTGGTAAATTCATTTGAAAAGTGCTTTTGATAAACAAATTGTGTTTGGATAATCTTTTTTAAAAAGTGCTTTTGAGAGACAAATGACCAAAAAGGACATGTTTGAATAAAATTTTACTACTAAAATCATTTTATAGAGAAAATTTATTTTAAATATCTATTATAATATTTTTAATTAAAATTTTATTTTTATTTAACTAAAATTATCAATGATATTTTCAATTTTATTTTAAAAAAATGAGTGAAAAATAAAATAATAATATATAAATTATAGAATGAAATAAAGAATTATGATGAAAATATGAAGTATAAAATTTTAAAATATAACTTTAATCAAACTTATAAGATATGCTAATTAATTAATAAAAGATATTTTGATATATATATATATATATATCCCTATCACTTATACACACACATACACACACACACACATTATATATATATATAATGTGTGTGTGTGTGTATGTGTGTGTATAAGTGATAGGGATATTTTTGTCATGAAAAAAATAATTTTCTGCTTCTGCTTTTTTTGAAAAGCAGAAATATTCTGGTTCTTCCCAACAGCAGAAAAACTGCTTCTGCTTCTTTTTAAAAGCACTTTTGCAAGTTTACCAAACACCCTTCTTTTCAAAAAAAGTGTTTTTTTCTCAAAAAAAGTACTTTTTTTGAGAAAAAAGCAATCCCAAACAGGCTCTAAGTTCTTTATGGGGATTGAATCTGCAAGGTCTAGTAAAGGTATTTACATGTCTCAGAGAAAATATGCTTTGAAACTAAAAGTTGAATCTGGTCTAGGCAGAGCCAAACTGTTGGAACACCATTAGAGTTAAATTATAAGTTGACCTCTGTAAAGTATGACTCATTTATACAGAAATACATCAAAAGGAGGATCTTGTGCTTATTGATCCAGGCAAACACCTTAGGTTTGTAGGCAGGTTGTTATATCTTACAATGACCATACCTGATTTTTCATTTCTAGTCCAAGTTATAAGTCAGTTTATGTGTTGTCCAAAAGCCTCTCATTTGGAAGATGCACTCAATATTGTAAGAAACATTAAGAGGCCCCTGGTCTAGGGTTGTTGATTCATGCAAAAGAAATTAAACAAATGTTTTCATATTGTGACTCAGATTGAGGAGCATGCCTGGAGATAAGGTCAATCACAGGATACTTGGTAAAGTTTAGAACTGCACTAATCTCTTGGAAGTCAAAAAAGCAAGACACAATGTCCAAAAGTTCAGCTGATGTTAAGTTAGAATCATGGCAACAAGTGTAACTAAAATTACTTAGGTTTTCTGGATTGCTCAAGGAAATTTAAAGTGTAGGTTAGCTTGCATGTGAAGATTATATGTAACAGTAAAGCTATAATTTAAATTTCTACTAATCCAATATTTCGTGAAAGAATAAAACACATTGACATTGATTGTCATTTTGTGAGAGAAAGGATTGCTCAAGGATGTTAGAAACTAATTCTATACACACTACAAACCAACTGGCAGATTTGCTCACTAAAGGTCTTGGAAAGGCTCAACATCAACACCTACTAGGAAAGCTTAGATTTATGGACCTGTTCAAGCCATGAGCTTGAGGGAGAGTGTTAACTAGTAGTAGTGGTTAGCAAGCTACAATGGTGAGAAGGTTCTAGAGTTAGCTATGCTCGTTAGTTAGAATTTAGTTAGCAAAGTGATTAGATGCTAGTGCAGTGGCTATGCTCGTTAGTTAGAAGTTAGTTAGCATAGTGATTATATGCTAGTGCTCTATATAAACTGTAATAACTGTAGTAGTGAATTTTACCTTTTTATGTGATTTAATAATTTTGTCCTTCTTAGTAGTTGTTATATGCTATCTATGAGTTGTGGGGATGGTTGGCGTGATCCCCAATGCGTTCGAGAGTGATTTGGGTTAAACTAAGACTTTTAGAGGCTTTTAAAGTCATTAGTTTGACTTCGGTCAATATTTCATGTTTCCAGAGTTGGATGGTGATTTGGATAGTTCCATTAGATCCAAAATGACGATTTTGGATTAAGTAATATGTTAGTTTATGCTCGGGGGCCTATATTTGGCATTTCAACCCTTTTAACGAAAACTAGCCAAAATAAGCCTAAAGGGGTCCCAGGGGCTAAATTATTGTAAAAGACCTCTTTTCGTAAATCTGACCATGCCATTGAGTCCTTAATATCAAAAATAGCCTAGTAGAATATAAGATTTAGTTTTGTGGGATTCCAAATGAATCTCGAGGGTCCGTTCAGAGGTTTTGGGAACATGCAACTTTAACTGAATTGCTGATCCTGGTGCATGTGGAATCCTTCATCTCGTTCGCGGGGAAGACATCGAGTTTGTGATAATGAAATATTTTTCTGTCACGATCGCGTTGTGGTGGCCTGAAAAATAAGGGTAATCGGGGATCGGGTTAGGTTTTTCCTTCTACGCATTCCACAACAGGGCCGTCGCGTTCGCGGTAGGTTCGGGTCGTTAACCTTCACATTTGAGAGGATGGGTCCGCGATTGTGAAGGAAAATTAAATACCCATTCAATTTTACTCTCACGATCATGAGGTGGGGACTGCGATTGCGAGGTACTGTTCACCTGGATAATATATATAACTCATTTTCACGATTTTTTCACCATTTTTGAACTTGGGAACTTCGGGAAAGACTATTTCAGAGGGATTTTTTCATCATTCGTGCTTGGGTAATCTCTAAACTCCTATTTTCATTAATTCCTATTGATTCTATCTTATAAATAGCTTTAAAAACTTTATTTCAATTGGATTTTGGGGGGTTTTACCCGATAAGATTTAAATTGGTTTTTCTTCGATTTGAAGGTCGATTTCAGCTCGTTTTTACATAGGTTTTCATATTTAGACTCCTCTTGGTATAAGGAACATGTTTCTAAGATAAAATTTTAGATTTTCCCCTTTCAATTTAAAACCTATTTTTTGAATGATTTTTGGACGCGATCTAAATATAGCCAATATGGGTATCATTAGTTCTCTTTTGACGCGTATATTACATGTTTGATAGATTTAGTTCATTCTGAGACTGCTCATGAAGGAAAGGCTCTGTGTTGAAGGGGCTAGGCTTGGATTTCGGCTTTTCGAGGTAGGTTATGGCTTAACTTTCTTCAGTCTGGGCTAGGTAGTTAATCATTCTTGTAAAGCATGCTATGGGCTGCGGAATTAGATATGGAAATTGTATTTTAAGGTTATTATTATTGTCGTGTTGCCCATGTGGGGGCTTATATACATATTATTGTTGACTTGAGAGGTTATATTTAGAGTGATTCCCATGTGGGGGCTTTATTTGACATTGTAGGCCTTATTTGAGCATTATTTGTCTTTATCATTATAGTGATTCCCGCGAGAGGGGTTTGAAATGATATTATTGATGCCTTACATGACTATTTATTCTAGTGGTGTCGAGTGAGAGTTTATATTATAAATTATTAACATATTGAGTTGATTCTGAGCTTATTTATACCTGTATTGAATTGATTATCATCTTCATACTGATTAGTTATGAGCATACATCCTTATTTCATACATACATACATACATATTCATGAGATACTGATACCACTGAGGAACACTGGTTTTTGAAATAAAATGAGACACTTTATAAAATTCTTGATCGTGAACACTAGCCGGTAAGGTTGATTGAGATATGAGATTGATATTTGAGAAATCATACGGATAGCGAATCCCCCATGGATCCTGTCTTGAAGCACTGAGGCTCGGAAGGTATATACGAAAAGTCATGTGATGGCTTACATTCATCATGATCCACCATCATTACATTTGCATTACATTGCATCATTTGAATATCCTCTATGTGTTTATTTTCTTGTACTTAGTTTCTATATATATTGCGTGTGTAACTTTCCTTTTTGCCTTAATATCGTAGAACTATTAGTGGAGACGTGTGAGCTACCGTTTGAGAACTTTTCTGTTTGCAGGTGGAATGTGCTCATAGTATCTTTTACTTTTTTAGTTTTATACTTTTCTCAGTCGGCCTATGATACCTACTGAGTAAAATTGGACCGTGCTCACTCCTACTTTTGTGCCCTTTCAATGTAGATCCTAGTACAAGTGCAATCCGCGGTGGCTGATCTCATGCGGTGAGAGGTTGATATTCGAGGTATGGGTGAGCTCCAAAGTTCGGGGCAGATTTCAGACCTCCTCTTATTCTGTCTTGTCTTTATTTAGTTTCAGATATAAATTTGTGTATTTCAGATTTCGGTTGTATACTAGATGCTCTTTACACTTATGACACCAGGTTTTGGGGATTGATATATTTATTTGGATACTTATGTTATTTTCATATTGTGGCCTGACTTCATTCTAGAAGTCTTGTATTTACTTGTTTTCTTCATATATCGACTTTCCTTTCTTTTTGAGTTTCGGCTTACCTAACAAGGCTGGGTCGATGTAGGTGCCATCATGACCTCAAATTTTGAGTCATGAGATAAACTAATGAGCTACAATAAAATATATTAATTGAGATTCTTTTTATTTCGAATATGATCTCTCCCTCTTCCTCTCTCTCTCTCTCTCTAACAGTCCCCCTCTCTCTTCTTCTTCCTTCTCCTTCTTCCTCTTTCTCAGTAAATTCTCTGATTTCTGCTTAGTACTACTAAGTTGGAAAGCTCCTTAAATGGAGTTATCAGAATGGGGCTCAAGCTTTATAAAGCTAGATGATACATGCAAAGCTTTCAATGCTAAATAATGGTAAAAATATAGAACAACAAATTCTATTTAGTTTCAATTCTTAAGAGCTACATGCTATATGTGCTCATTTTCTAAGCTGATTGGGTTGATTATTTATACTGTTTATAACTTCTCTTATTTGTTCATTTATTTATTTTTCTTAAATTTTGTCTCTATTGTTATAGATGTGCAAAACGTTAATTAATGAGTTTGACATATCCAACTTTGACATAATCATTGAGATGAGATTGAGATTTTATGTCCTAACAAAAAAAAAATAGAAAAAAATAAAAGAGAGAGATCATGTTCAAGGAAAAGATCATACAATACATATGCAGGTTTTAATTGTTTAACCCTGAGGAACTTCTCTTATAATTTGCTATCGTATGAACTTAAAGGTAATTAAGCAAGTATTTTTAAAGTCAATCTTGCCACTACATGTAACACCTCAAATTTTGTACCTACGAATATCGACCATTTAGTACAGAAAATCAAATTTGAAACTCAAAGTTCCAGGTTCCCAGGAATTGGTTCACGAGTCGTGAATCAGGTCCATAACTCATAGAACTATTCAGGGAAACCAACCCAATCTTTCAGTGAATAATAGATTGGTTCACGAGCCGTGGAACCAGATCATGACTCATGGAAAAGGATCCTTTAACTTCCTAGGTTTCCACAATTTACAACATAGATCGTGGAATGGAACCACAAATCGTAAATCAAATCGTGGTACCTGACCTGAGAGTTTTCAAATTTTCTTAAAAACCAGTAATGACAGGACTAATAATGAAATCAATTTATGATTCATGGTATGAAACCAGGATTCGTGGAATCAAATTAAGATTCGTGGAATGAAACAAGGATTCATGGAATCAAACCACTATTCCTGGAATTGAAAATTTCAGCATGTTTTTAAAAGGGCAATTTTGTATATTCCTTATTTCCTAAGCCTATCCTAGGACATTTAAACCTCTTAATAAGGCTATTTTTATAAGTTAATGTACATTCTCTCATTCTTCTCTCAAATCCCAAAGCAAGAACAAGTTCTTCAAGAAATCAAGCCTAGGGTTTCAAGCAAGTTCAGATTCTCTACCAAGTTTATTTCTTCTCTATCAGGTATGTAAGAGTTCACTGAGGGTATTATTTCATTCTCATCCAAAGGGTTTTAAAAGTATTATAGTATAATGGTTTTCAAAGTTAGGGTTTGTACCCCAAGATTTGCAGATACCTTAATTTTAATTTCAGTTGATTTAATGGTTCTTAACATTGTATAGCTATAGTAAGACATCATTTTTACAGTCTTCTCTTAACATTGATGATTTAAAGTATGATTTCAGCAAAATTTATTATGATATAGTTTACAGTTTAAGCATAGATTATTAGAAAGACGATTTTTAGCTAAGTCTCATACCCTACTTTCAGACAGACAGAGAATTTAATTATTTATGAGCATATTATTATACAGATAATTTTGGAAGGATTATTTATCACTGAGAGGATGTGGGTTCAGTAAATCCAAGTCCCATAACTATGTTTCCACCGTAGGATTTTTTAGCGCACCGCAAGTCGGTCAACTCCTTAGCCCAAAGAAACTCAGTTTTCGATCCACAGATAGATAGATATGTTCTATATCCTGGAAAGTATAGGATAGTTCTCCCAATTGAGATTATATGTTGGAAATTATGAGCTCACATGGTGTATCTCGATTTTAAGAAACACTCCAAATCAGAAAAACTTAGCTATGTTCAAGAAAGACTATTTTGGAATAAAGCTTTCAGTTTTAAGATGTGTTTATTTGAAATATTTTATTTTCAGATTTCCTCTAAAATTTATTATTCGATTCATCTTATGATTTCAGATAATATGATTTATTCATTGAGTTATTCAGATTCAATTTCAGTTACACAATTTATGATTTTATGCCTATAGTATTATGTATATGAAAGATCTTTTTAAAGTAAATTTTAGCTATTATGTTTCTATTCAAATTTTCAGCTCCTTAAAGACACTCTATATGATTTTCTCACGACTCATGTTTCAGTTTTTAACTCTTAAATTGAGCTACTCAGTTTCAGTTTTTTAGCAAAATTTTAAAGCATGATTTATGGCTCTGGGCCACCAGTTTCTTAGAAAGTACTTTAAATAATTGCATACTATTTTGCGTATTTTTCAAGCTCTGTTATTCAAGTATTATGTTTCAGTTAATCAGTTTTAGAACATGTCCCAACGTTTTAGATAAGATCTTATTTTCTGCTATCAATTTATCAAAGAACTTTAAATGATTATCTCTTATGTTCCGGCTTATCTATTTCACTTGACTTATGCTTATTGATCTTATTCAGTTTCTAAAAGCTCATAAGATATATTGATTTAAACAGCTTAGCTTTAATCTAATTACATACCAGTACATTCCAACGTACTGACCGCATACTTTTTTTGCGCTATATATCATTTCATTGATGTAGATTTCGACGCACGATCTCAAGCTCGTGGTTAGACAGTTGCAACTTCTACGTTCAACAGTGGTGAGTCCTCTTTGCATTCGGGGACTTGGAGTTAGCTATGATTTTTTTCTCATATTTTACTTTAGACACTTATATTGTTAAAGGTAGCTGGAGGTCTTATCCCGGCTAACCGTATTCAGTATATTAGTAGAGGCTTCATAGATAGTTAGTCAGACAATTGTATTTAGTTTTCAAGCTATTTTGTATCTACATTTAATAAAAGAGTCAGACAATTGTATTTAGTTTTCAAGCTACTTTGTATCTGCATTTAATAAAAGTTTATTTTATCTTATTTTATTTTAATCATAAAAGTTCAGCCCCATGTTATTTTAGCTTCCACATCAGTATTAATATTCATATCATTCTATCCTTATGCCATACCAAACTACGGTTGCGTCTTGGGTGTAGACTCGGGGCGTGATGCTACGTAGCTGGAATCGATTGATAATATTTATTGAGTACATATTCTTTTCGTATTCATGCTGCATTTTTTATGTAGATATTGATATTGGTATAATTAAGTAGACCTAGCGCGTTGTGTCTAGAGACTGCTAATTTGGAGATTCACGATAAGATGTTTGGTTGATCCTCATCACTGGACTTTTTTTGCCTTTACATTTATGTCTATTTCTTTTCAGACAGTGTAGTTATAATTTCAGACTTATATATTGGATTCTATAGAATTCTCGACTCATACCGCCATTTCTTGGGGGGTTTTAATGTATTTTCGCACTTGGGATATTTTGGATATGTTATCATGATTTGACTAAGTTTATGGTTTGTTATTATTTCTTAATAAGGAACATCGGATGCCTATCGAGTTGGGTATAAGTGTCATCATGTCCTAGTTAATTTCGGGCCGTGACAAGTGGAAAGGTACTATGAGTGAAAAAAGTACGACAAGTGAAACTACATTAATTTTTTAAAAAGATTATATATTTTCTAGTGACAATAATTTGTTTCTAAAGGAATATCACAGATGAAAATCCACGATTATCTTCTCAGCCTCAGGTGGTCGCATCTATTCTGGTACAGGGCATGAAAAGTAACCTTTCAAAACAAGTGGCTTAATCTTCAATTTATTTCAATCATGTATGTTCTCTATAAATAAAGACTTCATTTTACTTCATATCCGACACTTTTAAAATCGACTGATAGAACAAGCTTACTGTATTTCAGATTTGCTAACATACCAGACAGAAAATCACTTTTTTGAAATAATTATCACTCTCCAAACCTTCATTTCTTCTTTATTCTATTTTGTATTTCTCCCTTCTTTTCTTTTTTTTTTTTTTCATTCTTTCTCTATCAAAAGTTTCCAATAACATCTTGGTAAAAAGTATTTCCTTCGTTTCAAAATAGTTGGTCCTTGTTGACTTAAAACTCTCCTTAAGAAAATATTTACTCCCTCCATCCATTTTTACTTGTCCACTTTCCTATTGACACAGGGATTAAGAAGCAGTAAATGATAAGGATAATTTTACCATATTAGCCTTTGAACATAATAAATTTAACATTTTAGAAAATGCATTAGATAATGAATCATATTTAATGCTAAAGGTAAAATAAGTAAGAATAGATAAATTATCCATTGGTTTTATAAACTGGACAAGTATTGTTGGACTTCTCAAAATAGAAAAGTGGACAAGTAAAGATGGACGGAGGAAGTATTAGTTATTTTACCAAATTAGCCTTATTAATTATGTTTTAAAAATATAAATTTGAAAATATACACTTTGTGTAGTAATTTAATGATAGGGGTAGTTGGAAGAACATAATAAGATTCTCTTGATTTCATAAATGTGACAGCTAAATTGAAACAAATATTTTTAGAAAGAAGGTCAACTATTTTAAAACGGAGAGAGTACATAGATACACATAACATGAACTTGTGGAGTGATATGATAAAGATGTTAATTTCGTGTTTGAGATGAGATGTAAAAACCACGAATTTAGTGTTGAAAATAGTAAACTTAAATGCTTTAGTGTCTAGATTCAAATGAATTTTTAGTTATCCTAGGTGCTGAACTCTTTTGTATGATCTAGGTAACTTTTATATTATCAATGTGGTTAGATTCAAGTGTTGTGAACGTATTTAATAGGTGTGAGTTTAGAAGACTCCATTGGCACCTATGTAAACTTTTTTTGTGATCTTGTAATATAAGAGTGGAGTTCTTAAGAATAATATGAAATGAGCTTTATGTTTATCTTCCTCTTTCATCGTCTTTGCGTCCTCTGATATTATCAAGGGTCCACCTTATATTTTCTACATCTGGAACATGCATATGGAGTATCTGTTTTCTCTATTCAGATTAGTCAACTCGGGCATGTGCATGAGAGATTAATCCATACTTCTCCTCTGGATCACGCTGGCTAGACTAAATTCAAAGTCAAGTTGTTATATAAGAATAAGGAGCCATAATTAACAGAGTTTCACTCCCAAGGTCAATCAGAATAAAAAAAAGGCTCTTATTTTTCATTTAGATGTATAAATATAAAACAAAGGGGGATCAGCAAACCAGTTATAAATTTGTCAACTCTGTAGAATACCTTGCGTTCTTATTATAGCATTTGCTCTCTTTCTCTAGCACTAGCATGGTGACATTTAAACTTCCCTTGTCTATGCTCCTCTTATTTCCTTTACTCAATATTTTTGTATGCTCAGCTGAAGTATTATTCATTCCTGTCACTAAAGACCCATCAACCCTACAATACATTACAGAGGTAGGTCAAAGAACTCCTTTAGTACCCATAAAACTCTTAGTCCATCTTGGTGGGAGAAGCCTATGGGTGGACTGTGACAAAGGTTACAATAGTTCAACTTACAAACCAGCTGTATGTAATTCAACGCAATGCTTTTTTGCCAAGTCACATGCCTGTGGAGACTGCCTATTCAAACCTCAACTGCAGCCTGGATGCAACAATAATACTTGCTACATTTGGGGTGAAAATCCTTTGATTAATACTTACATGGATCGTGCAGAAATTGCTGAGGATGTATTGGCCATTGGTTCTACTCCTGGCGTTCTTGTCACTTGGCCACGGTTTATTTTCACGTGCGTTGAGTCCTACCTATCGAGACACCTTGCAAATGGAGTCACAGGTAATACAAAAGTATATTATACGATCATATCATCTTAAAGTTTAAATTTTTAATTAGAGAGAGCACATTTTGCAATTACTATGCATCACCACGCCCCTAATGGGTGTGTTTGATTACTTTTTCATATATGGGCCGACAAAGGAGATGTAGTGAGTCAATTATCAAAGCCAAATCCATGTTTGAAGTTTATGTATTCTAAAGTGTAGTGGACACTCAACCAATATACATGGTTTGAACAAAAGCTTTTGGGGTCTGCCGAACCTGTACTTCCCATGCTCTACCCTGGTTGCTATGGGTTCATTAAAACTTGCTCCCTCTGTTTCAATTTATGTAGCTTTTTTCGCTCCAGAGTCAAATAGATAAATTTGACCATGAATTTAGACATGAAATCTTCAAAGTGTTTTGAAATAAAATTTATATTTTCATAAACTGCATATAAAGTACTATAAGTCCAAATAGTTCATAATTAAAAATATTTAAAATATATATAAAAAATTACGGTTATAGATAAACTTGTTTGAATCTTGAAATTTAAAAAGTGTCACATCAATTAATACGAAGGGAGTAGTAATTTTGACTTATACTATGTACATATGTTAAAAATTCATTAAATAAGTACAAAAATAGTAATGAATTTCGAACCTAATAAATTGAATGAGCTATTATAGAGTTCCCACTCAAAAGTCAAAGCTCATAATACCCCAAATTCCTAGATCAGCTTTTGTGGCCGAACACATGAAAATATTTTTTGCTTTTTGAGTTGCGATTAGATTTGAATTCAAGACCTGTAGCCTGCTATAATTTGTAGCTAAAAGTTTAACCTATTTGAGCAAGGACACTTTATAATTATTCAATTGTATTATGTTCTACCAGGAATTGCAGGTTTTGGACACGAAAGTCCAATTTCCATTCCCAATCAACTCGCTCTAGACCCAAGATTCAACAAGAAGTTTGGTATGTGCTTGAGCTCATCTACAAGAACTCGTGGAGTCATCTTCAGTGGTTCTGGTTCATATTATGTTTACAATCCTAAGAAGATTGACATCTCCAAGGATCTTGTCTACACCAAACTAATCACAAATAACATGGGATTTCTATTAACTGAAGAGTACTATATCCAAGTTTCATCCATTCGGATCGCAGGACAAGACGTGCCATTAAATAAAACATTGCTATCTATTAATAAAAACAATGGAGTTGGTGGTACCAAAATCAGCTCAACTATACCTTTCACAATCTTGCACACTAGCATTTACGATTCTGTTAAAATTGCTTTCATCACGGCGCTTCCAAAGAATGTAACACTTGTAGAGCCTCCTATGAAACGATTTGGAGTTTGCTTTAGTTCCAAGAACATTAGACGCACTAAGGTTGGCCCAGATGTTCCTGTGATAGATTTTGTCTTGCACAAACAGAGTGCATTTTGGAGGATTTATGGGGCAAATTCAGTGGTACAAGTTAAAAAGGACGTTATGTGTTTAGCATTTGTTGGACAAGACCAAACATGGGAACCATCAATTGTGATAGGAGGACATCAATTGGAAGAGAACTTGTTGGTATTTGACCTTCCCAAAAAGAAGATAGGTTTCAGCTCCTCGCTCAAGCTCCAACAAACATCATGCTCCAAGTATGATAATACCATTCCAGCCTAAGCACTTCTAAATTTCATAGTTCTTGCAATAAATTCCAAGTACTTCCACAAAAATATCAATCCTACTATTTTGTTTTTGTACAAATACTCTCAATTAGCTCCACTATACTACAACTCGATTACTATACCTGACATGAATCTTGTGGTCCAGTGCAAAGACAATAAAATGATTGCACAGTTGCACTCATCACTTTAGACTTTTATACTCCACTGTCCCGCAAGAAAAAGCAAGAAAATGATCGCTCTGCATCAACTCAGTTTCTTTTCATGTCCCTTACCAAACCAAAACGTTTTTCAAGCTCAAGCTCTTCTGTTTTGTCTGAGGTGAATGTACACATCTAATTTTGATCCTCACAATTTTTTTAAATAACTTTAGAACTTACATATTTATTTGAGATTTTGATTGAAAATAATCTTTCTACCTTCTCAAGATAGGAATACGGTTGTGTACAAATCACCCTCCGTAGACTCCACTTATGAGATTCCATTGAGTATGTTATATATAGTTGTATCTAGATTTTGTTGCTACATTTTGGGTTATGATTTATTTCAATTAACTTTTATCGGAAAAAGATTAAAAAAAAAATAGTCATCACATTTAGTGTATAAGTTGGAGAACTTCCGTCTCTCTCATTTAATTTTGGACGCCATGGGACACGGAGCATCAATCCTGGCGCCCGTCCTTGGGAGTTTTTGTTTCATTTTCTTGTTCAATTTTGTCTATTGGTCCACTTCACCACATGCTCCAAGAATACCACATAATCAAGCTAGAACTCGCAGGTGGAGAACTCTTCATACAACTGTTTATCCTTCAAAGACTGTAGCACAATCCTCAAATGCTACTCTTGCTCCTCTCTACTTCTAGCGTATATCAAAATGTCATCAATAAACATAATTATGAAAAAATCTAAATAAGATTGAAATACCCCATTCATAAACTCCATAAATGTCATCAGAGCATTTGTCAACACAAAAGACATGACGAGAAACTCGTAATTGTCATACTAAGTCCAAAAAGCAGTCTTAGGAATATCTGAAGCCCTAATTTTCATTTGATGGTAGCCCAATCTCAAATCAATCTTCGAATATACTAAAGCACCCTGGAGATGATCAAACAAATCATCAATATTGTTGTACCTGATACTTTTTCTTGACAGTCACATTGTTTAAATATTGATAATCAATACACATCCGCATAGAATCATCCGGCTTCTTCACAAACAAGACAGGAGCAACTCAAAGGGAACAATAGGTCTAATGAACCCCTTACTCAACAAATCCTGGAGTTGCTCCTTAAAGTCCTTCAACTCTGTCGGTGCCATCCTATAGGGTGGAATGAAAATGGGTTGATCCCCAGCTCTAGAGCAATGCCGAAATCAATATTACGGACTAGTGGAATACGTAGCAAATATGTTAGAAATACTTCTGCAAACTCACTCACCACCAGAAGTAACTCAAAATAGAGTAAATCAACACTAGTTTATGTGTTGAGTAAGCTAAATACCCCTTCTTTTCCATCCTTCTTGTTTTTAGAAATTAAATCACTTTCTTCGTTGCATGGCTAACCATACCAGGCATAAGCAAAGTAATAGTCTTGTCATGACAATCCAAGAGAGCATGATAAACAAACATCCAATCCATATCCAAAATCACATCAAAATCCGCCATATCAAGAATAATGAGATCCACCCAAGTGTCATACCCCATTAAGGCCACAACACTAAATCGATACACTCAATACATTACTAATGAATAAACTATACAAGTAGAAACACAAATAGAAACTGCAAGAAAATCACACATTATATCCAGGTGTGTATTAAATAGGTAGACACATAAGAATAAGTAAATCCTAGATCAAATAAAACCAAAGTTAATTGGCCAATCGTTATTTGAAGCCTTAATCTCTAGTCTACTTAGAAAAGTATAACTCTGGCCATGTTCGCCCTTGGACCGTCGACATCCATGACCAATCCCACGACTTGTCTAAGCTCCACCTTTATCATTTTGTGTACCTTCTCTAACTAGTGGTGTTGGTGCCTAATGGACCTAAATCTAAGAACCCTATTGTACCTCGCTTGGCCTGCGCCTATGACACTCCGGTAAAATAACCCAAATCCCCATAATTAAAGTCTTCTCTATCAATAATAGGACGATGCGATGGTCCAGAAGAACTACAACGCCCACTACAACTCGATTACCCAGAATGAGAAGCTCTAGACATCTGTCGTAAATTCTAGTTGCCCTAACTGCTATACCTAGAATAACTACCTTTAGGAGTCTATAAAACTTCTTTAAAGGGCCTGCTAGCTTTGTAATGATCTCTGCCAGAAAAGTCCCTACCCTAAAATGATGTACTATTGAAATTATCATGTCTGCAAATCCTCTTATCTCCACCTCAAGATGCACGACAGGGAATATGCTGAATACTCTTAGCATGATCAATGACTTTCTAAAAGTAGCCTAAATAGTTTCTAGATGCTCGATAGCTAAATGTAGAGGAGTAACCAACCCCTTCATACCCAATAGCAGTCTAGTACCCTTCTCAAGGTCATCAAACTGATCCCTGGGACTCTCTCTTATGATATGAGGCATATACATCCCCAAGTGTCATGACCTAAATCAGGAATCGTACGGGCACCTACCTGGATCTACCCTAGATAGGAGAACCCATATCACCCAACCACTCAATTGATGTGGAAGATATGTAAACCAGCTTCAAGTGTAAATAATTTCATAAATAAATAAAACTTTTGTTCAAAATACATTTGTTACATAAATACATTGTGGAAATAAATTATCAGTTTCCCCAAACCTAATATAAATAGGTACAAGAGCACTAAACAAATGGAAGGATGACCTGAGATACAACATTTATGCAAGAGTAGGATGACAGGAGCTGCTGAGAATAATCATCGTTGCACCTATAGAAACTCCAACTGACCTACAACATGGCCATACACCCAAAGAGGTGATATAGTAAGTGTAGTATTAGTACAACCACACATACTATAGTAGGTATCATCGGCTGACCAGGACTAGTAACAAATAATAAGAATAGAAATTAGGGAAGGATCATGACAGTAATAAATTTTCAAAAAATTGAACCTTACTAAAGTCTTTTAGCAATTTTCCCACTCTCACCTTACTCCCTCTATTTTATAATAGTTCTATCGCAATTTTTCCACTCTCACCTTACTCCCTCTCTTTTATAATAATTCTATTTACCTCTACCTAAGTGACCAAGATAAAACAATCCCCTAAGTACTTCTAATGAACACGTGATGTACACTCTTTCCTTTCTTAACAGATTTTGATACTCTCCATCATGACCATTCTAACCCATTATTCTATATCCGAGTACCCACTAACAAGCCAACCCTTCCAGCTCTTAAGTGTACAATACGATCTAGAGAAGGTAACTCGGTACCTCACACATAATAGCATGCAAACAGAAGACAAGGTCTACACATAATACCAAGACATACCTTACAACCACGTACTCATATCCATCACTCACGCTCAAGCAAGTCAATCCATAATAATCACAATAATATATATGCCAACATAATAATATGAATGCATGCATGCAAGGTGTACACATATACAAGGGTCAGCAGGAACCCTCAGCAATGACCTACAAGGGACGGGCTCAGTCTATATACCAATGTCTAAGTGACACCCGATTCAATAATAGCATCGTAATGACACCGGATCCAATAATAGTGTCAGCATGACATTCGATCCTATTATCATCTTAATATATGATCTCAATCCAATGCTCAATACATAATGATAACCAATAATTACAAGTAATATCCGAAGGCTAACCACAATATTTGACTTACATATAAGCACAGAGTCAAATCAAGTCTACACTACCCTCGGATTACTCATACATACTTAAACATTAAAGTCCATTACTCACCAATAACCGTCTATACTTATCCCGTCTAACACCTCTATTTAAGGATTATATAACCCTATCTTTTTTTCTCCTCATTATTACATTGATACAGATCCTAATATGAGAGGCTAACCCCAATAGAGTTTCACACACCCAATATCTTCCTACTCTTCTGAACACCATCATAACTATCCTTTCAACCTACTGACTCCTTTCTCCGCCATCCGCACTACTTTATTTACTTCCCCTTCTACTGTCAATTTACACACATACCTAGCCATTCCTTTTTACTCAAAAATTTCACCCTTAACCTAAACCTTATTAATGAACTCACAACTACTCCTATTTACCGACCTACCTCTAGTTCATGCAAGCATCATAACTTTTTTGTAACTAAGAAAGCAACGCAGTTCAATAACTCAACATGTAATAACAAATTCATCAATTTCTTATTCTAAGTTTATGTTATTAACCAATCCATCCAAACTCCGTGTCCATATGCCTAAACATGAAATCCCCCAACATAACTACTGCTATTACATCTGTCTAGCCCAAGTCTACTATAATTTAACCTTAACCTACCTCATAGATGAGTTCTGCTAATACGGAGAGTGAAGAGTCATTCTTCGCGTATCTTGTCCTATCTAATCATTGGAAATTCTGCTGGAAGTGCTTCAGAAATTTTCCTCTTGGAGGTTGGCCTTTAAACCCTCATCATTCTAAGTGTAGGGTTTATCTGGGGTATTTTTGGAGGAGGAAATGAAATAAGAGGCCTTAGCTGGGAGAGGAGTTTTAATTAACCCTCAGGCAGCTTATTGTCTCACCATCTCTGCAGTAATGGAAGTGTCTCTTCAGTGACGTTGTTGCAGCGGCAGATCTGTCGTAGCAGTAATGAGTCAGTAAGTCAGCCCAATTTTGTGAAAATTTAGGCCATGGATTTTTCCTACCAAATTAATTTCTACAAGGTACGTAAGAAAGATTTCTTGATCGAAACATTTTTATAGAGTGGTTTTTAACATAACAATGATTTAGATCTTTACATTAGATACCAATTTACCCACCGTTCATCTTCGAATGGTGACGAAAAGAGGAAGGAAAATTGTTAGCATGATTCTCAAAATCCAACATATATAACAGTTAGAAATTGCGACGTCATATCCCTATTAATTTCTTGATAACGCCTTCCCAAATCTTGGTCAACTAAAATTTATTACCACCATTACCCAACCATTCTATACATCACGGGTTACTAAGTTTTTAGCATAATGTATGGCCACTATAACCAGAAGGATGTGATTTATAACAAAATTTTATGTAATGGGTCATTTAAAATACATGAAACACCATAAAATATTACAATTCATGAAAATTTGGGATAAAATGAAATTTTATGGAGCCTGTCGCTACAACGACAGATTTGTCACTGCAGTAATGTTATTGTAATGACAGAACTGTCACTGCAGTAAGGCTTGACAGTTTAAAAATTAAGGAAGTCGGATTCATTTCCTCCCCCCCCCCCCCCTTCCCAATCCACAAAATTCTCTCAAAAACTCTTAATTTCCTCAAGCAATCTACTTTTCGACGACACTATTAAGGTAAATCTTCTTCTTCACTACTTTATTTACAGGTTAACATCATATAATCATAGAAATTTGGGGAAAAGGTGGATTTAGATTGGTGTTGGTGCAACTCAAAAATTTGAATGCTAGATTATCTTACATTTCCAATGCTCCTACAACGTTCTAGACGTAATATTCACGATGTTCATAGTGGTGTTTGGGATTGACATGGGTAGAAAAGGAAGAGTCATCTTCTTCAAAGATTTTAAATCGATTGGGGCTTGTATTGATTTGTTAATCATTCCTAATTTAGTGAAAAAGAGTTCAAAAGTACACTGCCAAGCCTGATCTATGGCTAAAACTCAAAATTCGATAAAAAGTTTTGAAAATCCGCCATGGAAAAGGTCGGGATTAGTCGGGGAAAAAGGCATCGCTGCAGCGATGAATTTATTATTGCAGCGACGCCGCTGTGGCGATGCTCTATCGCTGCAGCGACAGTGAGGCAGTTGCCTCCCCAAAAAAATTTCAAACTCTTTTTTTGATTCCTTACCTTTCTGTAGCATCTCTAATTAGCTTCTAATTGCTATTATGTGGTCTTTGCAGGATTACTACCATGGCTAACCAACCCTCATACCAATGATTCCCAAACAGTGCTTGATTTAACCGCTATGAAGAAGGGTTGAATACTAGGGGCTTCATCCACAAGAGAGGATTCCTGATGAAGGACGCGGCTGAAGAGTCTCACAACTTTTATAACCAGTTGAGGGCCTTTGAATGGGAGATATTGATGGAGTCTATCCCCACATGTAATTTGAAGGTAGTCAGGAGTGGAATGCTCTTTGTCTTAGCCTACCATCCGCATCCGAGGGAAGAATGTTTTGATGTATGTTGTCACCATCAATGACATTTTAGGGGTGTCAAACCCCTCTAATATGGGTGAAGGTTGATGAGGCTGACTTGAAATAGTTGGCAAGGACCTTGCTCCGAAGGGTTAGGAGAATAAGGTACTGTGGACAAGTGTTAGAGGTACCATAAGCACCCCTTTCACAGTGGCGGCTTGGAGGTGGCTGAACTTGACATCCTGGAGGATCCGTCCTTAGGGAAATATTATGGATAGGACCTTCCATCAGGCTATATGTGACTTGTTCTATGTCGGGGATAGTGATGAATATGGGGATACAAATTATCGATGTAGGGAAGCATTTCTACATGAGAGGAGGGACTTCAAAGGATTTCTTTTTGCCCTCCTTGACCACCATGTTGTATAAAAGGCTAGATTTTCCAAAAGAGAATGGTGACTTTTTGGAGGAGTACGACGTACCCTTCAACCTACTGAAGGTGAAGGGTTCATATAGAGAGAGAAAGAAGAAAACAAAAATAGGAGAAGACTGTGATAATAGTAGGGCCGGAGGAGGGAGGAGTCTGGTATCCCTCCCACATAGACCCCTGTTTACCTTGGGCACTTGGAGGCAGACCTTGCTGCAGTGCAGAGCTACTTGGAGCAGTCTCACTTGTCTCTTTCAGGTTCGGCTCCTTCGAGCTCCACAACTCCACCAGAGTTGAATCGGGCTATGCAGAGCTCAGAAGGGATTTAGTTAGGAAGAAGAAGAAGAGGCGCTCACAGGAGAGCATGCTAGCTCGAATGTGGAAGACCATTAAGGTCATGTTCAAGTGTGCAGTCCTTAATGAGAAACTCCTGAAATTGAAGAAAGAAGATGTGAAGGACTTCTCCTTCCTTAGTGGAATGGAGGAGGAGGGCTTCGATGCCTTGAGCCTCGATGATGATGATGCCTCCAGCTAGATCCCCCCTAGAGTGCTTTATACTATCTCCCCTTTCCTTAGTTTATTATTACTTCTAAACATAGGTTTCCCCCGTTGGGGCATGTAACAAACAATCGTTTCTTTCCTTTCCGCACTTTTAGGACCTCTTACTTTATTATATTTAATTTATTAAATTGTTAGCTTTCTATTTATGTCTGGTAGCTATTTCTATTCATGAATTTTAGCAATACAGGATTGTTTTTATGAAACATGAAAAGTTACAAAAATAGGGGACTCTACAGGCAACATATTGCCTAGGCATTGCTGTAGTGACGGATCTACCGCTCTAGCGACATCATGGAAGCGAAGGGGAGTCACTGTGGAGATGTCATTGCAGCGACCCCCAACGAGTGACTCTGAGTTTGAATTTTCATGGGTCTTTTCCAACATGATGTTATCCCACAAACACTTTATTACCCCCATTCCCCCACGTTTAAGCAGTTGTAAAAAAAATTATACTCGAACTCATTAATCTAAACTTGTTTTTCATGCGGTTTTCAAATCCCCCGACTCATTTAAGCTTGAACAACATCTCAAAAGGATTACGCCTCTTAAGCAATTTCTTAACATGATAACCATATACTTACCACACAAGGATATACAAGTATATCATCTGGGACCCAAATGGAAATCAAGGAATACTTCAAATCACGTTAAATTAAGAGACATCTCAAATCACAGAAATGAAGACATACCTCAAAATCACTCTAGCCTTTACGTTTCTCGGATTTCCATTGAGACCACTCAACTCATAGTACTTTATAATAATCACTTACACCAACTAACACCCTAAAAAACCTCACCACTAGATAAGTTCTTAACTTAATCATTATCTCTGATCGCTCCTGGTAGGTATAACAAACAAATAGCAAAAGATTTACGTTTGCCAATCATAACTTGAAATCACACTTTGCACTAATCAATGCTAACCCGCATAAGGGATTAAAGTAATATACTAGCACAACACCGCAGAATATTCAAACAATAGTGCTTTTTCGGTAAGCATAATCGATCAATCTAACGAAAGTGTTACGCTTTCCAGCTTCATTGACATTGTAATTTTTAAACTACATCAAATAGAAAAACCACCTAAAAATGCACACATCATTCATTTCAAACAAAATCACAACATTAGACTACAAGTCCTACGCCTCTTATTGACCTCTATCGGTTAGAATGACACCATTCTAACCGTTCGAACATTATCGAGATACCAATTGGGACCAACTAATACCAATTATAATTGTCGAGATATCAATTGGAATCTACCATATATCAATTGGACTCAACTTGGGGAGACAACACTGAATAGCACGATAAGAGAGAAGAAAGTGAGATTGATTTCCTAGATACCTTATAGCTTCCTACAGATTTGATGTGGACGTTAACACACCAATCCGCAGGACTCTACTCGACATTTTCTCTTGTACTGGGATACCGGTAACCAAGACTCTGATATCACTTGTCACGACCCAAATCATGGATCATGAGGGCACCTACCAGTCTCTACCCTAGATAGAAGAATCCTTACCACCCAACCTTTTAATTAATAGGGAATATATTTTAACCAACTTCAAGTATAATTAATTTTATAAATAAATAGATCTCTTGTTCAAAACACAGTTGTTACATAAATACATTTTAGAAATAAATTAACAGTTCCCCAGAAACTAATCTAAATCGGTATAAGAGCACTAAATAAATGGAAGGATGACAGATACACAACATCTATTTAAGAGTAAGATGACAAGAGATGCTGAGGAATAATCACCACTGCACCCATAGAAACTTTAACTGGCCTGCAATATGGCTACATCCCCAAAGAGGAGATATAGTAAGTGTAGTATTAGTACAACCACACATACTAGTGGGCTATCATCGATCGAACAGGGTTAGAAACAAATAATAACAATAAAAATTAGGGAGGGACCATGACATTAATAAATTTTCAGACCACCGAACCTTACTAAAGTTTTTACTCCCTCTATCCCAATTTATATGACTCACTTTCCTTTTTAATCAGTCGCAAAAAGAATGACACATTTCTACCTTTAATAAAATTTTGGATTTAAAATGTCCATTTTACCCTTAATAAAATGATTTATAGCCACACATATATCTATGACTTATTTTAGACCACAAGTTTTAAAAGTCTTTCTTTTTTCTTAAACTCTGTGCCGAGCCAAACTACCTCACATAAATTGGGACGGAGGAAGTAGCAATATTTCGACTCTCACCTTACTCCCTCTCATTTGTAATAGTTCTACTTACCTCTACCTAAGTGACCTAGCAACCACAATCCCCTAAGTACTACTAATGACCACATTATTTACACTCTTTCCTTCCTTAACAGCTGTTGCTACTCTATATCAAAACCATTTTAACCAGTTATTCTATGTCTGAGTACCTACTGACAAGGCAACCCTTCCCACTCTCAAGTGTACAACACCATCTAGACAAGGTAACCTAGTGCCTCACGTATAATAGCATGCCTACAAAAGACAAGTTCTACAAATAAAACCATGACATACCTTACATCCACGTGTTTATGTCTGTCACTTACGATCAAGCATGTCAATCCACAATAATCACAACAATATATGTGCCAACATAATACTATGAATACATGCATGGGACCCTCAGCTATGACTTACAGGGGATGAGCTCAGTCCATGTACTAGTGTCGGTGTGACACCTGATCCAATAACAGTGTCAGCGTGACACTCAATCCAATAATAGTGTCGGAGTAACACCCGATCTCAATATCATCTCAATTTATAATCTCAATCCAATGCTCAATACATAATGATAATCAATAATCACAAGTACTGCTCAAAGTCTAACCACAACATTTGACTTAAATATAAGCACAGAGTAAAATCAAGTCTACACTATCCTTGGACTACTCATACATACTTAATCATTGAAGTCTATTACTCACTGATTACCGTCTATACTTATCCCGTCTGACACCTCTATTTAAGAATGCTATAACCCTATCTCTGTTTTTTCTCTCATTATTACATTGAAACCCATCCTAATGTGAAAGACTAACCCCAATAAAGTTTCACACACCGACATCTTCTTACTCCTTTTAACACAATCATAACTATCCTTACAACCTACCGACTCCTTTCTCCACCATCCCCACTACTCTATTACTTCCTCCTCTACCGTGAATTGACACACATACCAAGCTATTCTTTTTTACTCAAAAAGTTCTCCCTTAACCTAACCCTTATTAACAAACTCACAACCTTTCCCATTTACGAACCTACCTCTAGTTCATCCAAGCATCATAACTTTCTGACAACTACAAGAGCAACGTAGTTTAATAACTCAACGTATGACACCAAATTCATCAATTCTTAATTCTATGTTCAGTTTATTATCCAATCCATCCAAACTCCCTGCCTGTAGGCCTAATTATGAAATCTCATGACATAACTATCATTATTATATGCATCTAGGACATTTCTACTATAATTTAACCATAACCTACCTCGTAGATGAGTTCTACAAATACAGAGGGTGAAGAGTCATTCTTAGTGTGTTTTTCCTTTCCAATCATTCGAAATTATATCGGGAGTGCTTTAAAAATTTCCCTCTCAGAGCTTGACCTCTAAACCCTCATCATTCAAAGTGTAAGGTTTATCTAGGGTGTTTTTGGATAAGGAAACTAAATAAGAGGCCTCAGATAGGAGAGGTTTTTAATTAACTTTCGAGCAACTTACTGCCTCACCATCGCTGCGACAATGAAAGTGTCGTTGCAGCAACGTCACTGCAATGTAGATCTATCGCTGTAATGAGGCATCAATAGGACAGTTTAATTTTGTGAATTCGACCCAAATTTAATTTGGGCCATAGATTTTTACCATGAAATTAATTCCTACAAGGTCTGGAATGAAGATTTATTGAATGAAGCATTTATTTGGAATGGTTTTTAACATAACAATGATTTGAATAGTTACACCAAGAAGGCCTCAGAAAACTGTGTCCAAATCATAGGATTGAGGCGACCCATCTAGTCTGCAATCAAGATGTTACCTTCACCATAAAAAAAAATAGTGTAATCCACAACATATGACTCAACCAAACTACGTCATGCAATCTCTCATGACAGTTGATCAAGAACTCATAAATATCCTCATCTGAAGCACCATTAAAATGGAAAGGACGTATCCTAACAAACATATCAAATATCTTCTGCTTCTCAATCGTCATCACCGGACTAGACACAACCAATGAAAGAAAATGGTAATGAAAAGTATCTATGCGTAGAGCTACAACAGCTAGTTGTGCCTTAGGTGTTTGAAATCCCTAAAGTGGTATCTATTTCAGAGGTTAAACCCCAACTCTAGTTTGAGAATATATCATCGAGAAGGACAGGTAGAATTATTTTTTAGTCATACCCTTCAAGAAACTCATAATATGAACCATGGTATACTGTAGTACTGGAGTAGCTATGGAATCCTGTGGCATAGGGATGGACCTAAACCTCCGGGATGAAAGGCCACATCCTCAACCTCAATCTCAATTTTGGGCTCAGGGGACATTGCTCTAGCATGGCCCTGAGTTGGTGCAGCAACCCGTGCCTTACCTTTACCAAATCCTTGACCCCATACGAAGGCTCTAGTAATCGATTAGTGTAGGTGCATCATCTCAGATCCCGACTAATATTATTCTCACTATTTGTGAGATAATGAAATACGAAGTCTAAAAAACTCAAGAGATAATTGATTTTGCATGATAAGGAATCAAAGAGCATAATTTTTCTAAAATGCCCCATAATCTCCTGAAGATAGATACGGATGTTATCATACCAATCCGCAAGGCTCTACTATATATTTGCTCTTATTTTTGTGATACTAGTGAACCTAACACTCCGATACCAAATTATTATGTCCCAAAAACTTTGGTTGTGAATGCACCTACCTTAACCTCTTCTAATAGGTAAGCTGGTCCTCACATACAATATGAGCACAAATAAATAGAATATAAGTAAATAAGATAGCGAATAATCCAAAAATTTGCTTTCACTACTTTTACATAACTAAGTAAATAACTCTACAATCTCCACGAACTCAGTGTCACGTGTTCAAAAGAGAACTACTTACAGAAACATAATAAAATCCATATACAAGGCTATCTAAAAAGTACTAAAGACATAAATTAAAAAAACAGGAAACTGGGTCAAGTATCCAAACGCAAGGATCTCACCACATCTTCGAAACAACTAGAATCTATAAGATCAAGGGTCGCCGCACTAACAACTAATATCGAGATCTACATTAGAAAAAAGCAGATAACTAGGGTTCGTATATAACGCTAGAGCTTATTAGGCATCACAAGCAGACCGAGATTAAGTAGTCACTATATAGAATAAAGAGTATTAAAGAAATACTGCATGAAGAAAAGTTCCAGTAGTTCAAATAATAATAGTTTATAACGAACACTACAAGGTATAATAATGATAAAATGTGTGATGTAATGCAATACTATGCAATGTAATTTAATGGCTATCCTGCAGTTACATACCTCCTCCGCAGTGGCATGCTGTGACGTATGACACATGGGGGACTTGCGAGGTCTACATATCATGTCCGGAGTCGAATGGGGACTTCCTTCCTAGACTAAAATTGAGACTTAATCAATATCATTTGCCTGAACTCAAACTAAAACTAAAATTAATATAATCTACCCCGATTTGAAGTGATACTAAAATTAGTATAATATGCCCAGACTAAAACAAGACTTCCATCAATGCATAATATTTTTGGACTCGAATCGAAACTAAAATTTGTATTTCATTTCAAAAAAGTGTTTGTTCATAATCTCAAAATTTATGATCCATGAAAATGAATGTATATGCATAATAGCAGTGATAATTTGAATTTTGAATACAATAAGTATAAACAAATGATGCATCTATCAGCTCATAAACACATGTGACAAACCTCAATATCAATGAATTCCTCAATTTTACTCATAGGTCAAAACTTTCTTTGTCTACCACAAATACTTTATATCGTGTTCATCATGACAATCAACCCCTCATATGTGAGATAATGAATAAATCAACCCAAAACACAATATATGAAGCAATCCTCCCAAATCTCAAGCCATATGATGGCAAAACCCTATTTTTAATAGCATAATATCAAATCATCACAATAATTACGTTTAACCTAATATTCGCTCAACCCATAAAATGTTTTACATGATAAGTCTTTACCAAAGCTAAGTTTGAAGAAGAGTAATTCATAAATCACCTCAAGGCCGAACCACAAGTCACCAATAATCACACCTCGACCTTCCCCGTTCGAATGGCCAAGGAAAACTCCTAATCTATCAAGAATATGTTTTATACGTGAAAATGAGTCCATTAATAACCATATGGCAATGTAAAATTTTGGATCAAATTTGGGTCAAAAAGTCAAACCTCGTAATTCAGCTACAAAACTAAAAATGGAGCTCAAATCAGACTTTAAGTCTTTAATTTATACTCTCTTAAACTTTGGAGTAAGTCTCAAAGTGAACGCAATAAGGGTTCAGCTATCGCGAGGGACCACCTAATCCTGCTTCATGAATCAGTGGGTCCTTCATGAATAAGTCCACACTAGATTAGCTGACAACAAACTAAAAATAGTTCATTTTCTCGAAACAGACCCCTAAAACTCGTTCGGAACCCCCGTACATAACCAATAGTGCAAATCGATTATAAAATACATTTTGGACCTATTGAAATTGTCAAATCACCATTCCCAGATCGTTTTGAACGAATGTTGATCGAGGTCAACTCAAAACTTAAGAAAACTTAGAATTCCAACCAAATGACCAAAATGTCCTCAGAAAGCCTAGGGATCCATGCCAAACCTCCACCTAGGCCAAAAATCACCCTCCAGACCTGGTGGAATAATCAAACTCAAATCTGACCTCGCCAACACCATATGTGTGACTATGGTCAAACTTTCTAAGTTCTATATTTCTAAAACCGAAAAACTTCTTCAAAGCTCATCCGATCATCTCGGAAATCGAACCACCCATCCCTGCAAGTCATGAATATCAATCCAAAGCTATGGGTAGAGTCAAACAGGAAAAAATGAGCAAAAATCAAAAAACAACTTTGAGGTCATTACATGTCATTTCATAAAGCAGATTGTAAACCCAATAGGGATGCCTATGTCCATAGATGTTGCTACAAAGGGGAGGCAAGGACAAGTATGAACAATGTCCGGGTGGAATTAGACCTCCAAACATAGATCAAACCATATGTTTGTAGGACATAAGTACTCCTAAACCCTTAATTAAATGGTTATGACCAGAAAACTGAACACGAGGGAGTCCCTAAGTTTTTCAATCACTGCAGACTTCAAGGTCATTACATGAGTTAATGTAGCAGACTTGAAAAGAAATTGGTTGATAAAATTGAGGCTTAAAATCAGACTAATGCTTGAAACAAAAGGTCAACTGATAAATACGACCCCATGGAAAATAATGTGATTATCAGCCAACATGCACAACATTTTTTACACTAATAAAATTCAAAAATTACACATCCGTGCTTTCTACCCCAAGTTTCTTTTTAATTTACGATACTAGTGGGTTTCTCATCCTTTTTATCGTCACCTTCATCCTCATGGAACTTCCTCTTTTTTAATTCAAAGTTTGAATACTACATATATAGCAACAAATATGTTTTTCTTTCACTCTACTTCGATTATCATTTCGATAAGATTTAAAAGGTGAGATACTTAAAAATTTGAAGGGGACAAAATCGAAATCATTAAACTAACTTTTATCAATTTTTTTCAAGAAACTTCTCTTACCCATCCACCACAAAAAAATAACTATTTTCCCATTCAAATTTCCTATTGAAAAATATTCAGTGACTATTTCCACAGCTATTTTAATTGAATCAGTGAGAAAATAAAAAAGAGTAGTATTTTTACAGGAAAAAAAATTAGGAAACTTCCCACTATTTCGATGAGAATCTATTTTACACCATGCAGTTTTCCATTGAACTAGTTCGATGTAAAAACCATATTTTATAATGCAAATTTTCTATTGATTTATAGTGGGGGAAAAAACTCTTTTCTAGTAGTGACAATCTATGAGAAAAATCGCACAATAAAAATACAAATCGTCGCTCAAGAAATGCACAAATCACAACTCTGTTTTGCATAAAAAATCTAAAAAGTATTGAATTTTATGACAAAAAATGGCAGATAACAATATTTAAAAAGATAGAAAAGATTTTGTGGGTATTTGATGGAGAGAGTCATAGCATTATAGAGAGATTATAGGAAGGAAGGGGAGAAGAAGATATGGAAGAAAGAAGAGAAAAGAAATAGATATATTTTAAGAAGCTGTGAGAGCGATAAATTGAAATATATTTTATAGGAAGAGAGAAAAAATGTTTATGGAAATAGTTTACGCTTCTCTCCATTTTCTCAAGTACACATTTAGATTAATGACTCCTGTCAATAATTTTTAAAAATCTAGATTAGATTTATTTAATAAGCATACTAACCATAATTAAAAACATAATTTTTGGAAAACACTATTTAATTATGGTATGTGTATTGTGTACAATCAAGCCATGCCCAAATTTGATACAATTAATGTATCATTAATTATATCCTCTAAATTTATATCCAAAAATCAATAAACTTACCCCCACACCCCAATTTTTGCTGCGATTAGTTAGATTTTTCCTTTTTCTATGCGACCACTTCTCTTTCTTAATCTTTATTATTTTCACCGCCTTTTTTGTTTAATTTATATGGGAAAACACCTAGATAAAGTCATGTCTCCGACTCTCCAGAATGATAAACTTTCACCTTCAAATTCCAAGCCCGTTCAAATTATATATTCTCACCGTTTCAAAATATTTATCATGTTTTATTTTTAAGAGTTAAATTATATGAATTTTACGTACTAAGGGCTCGTTTGGTAGAAGGAATAAGGGATAACTAATCCCAAAATTAATTTTAGAATAACTTTATCCTATGTTTGATTGGGATAAAATGCATGAGGATAACTCATCCCGGGATTATAGTGTTATTTTTATCCCAGGATGGGATAACTAACCCCGAAATAGCAATCTCGGGATAACTAATTCCGGAATAATGCGTTATTAACCATACAACCCCCTGTATATTTTCTTCGTATTGATATGAGAAATATTACAACTTATAACACTTTTTGTATAGCTTCCAAACATATAAATTTTAATCTTAAAATTTTAAATTAATCTAATTCAATTCAGCTTTAAAAATTTGTCAAATTTACTTTTCTGAAGCAAAATATGACAAATGTTTTGAGGAGGAGGAGAGAGTACTACATTGTTTTATTGACTGTTTTAGCAAAGTCCAAACAATTATTTTTTCGACATCGTTTCCCAACTATTCATTGTGCGTTTTATTCACCTTTAAGACCAATGTTTTGGTCAAAAACGAAAACTTTGTTTCAATTCTATTATGACATTGAATTGAATTCCAGATGTTCCATTTAATAAGAACTTTTATGTTGTTGATCAGCTACTAAAAGAAAAGCTCAATTCAAATAGAGAATGCCAAATTGCGTACTGGTACAAAATCTTTTCTCTTTGTTAATTCACGCATCCTTTATCTCTTGAAGGAATTATTTCCATGGTGATATAATTTTTTTCCAACCTAAAGAAATTCCCAGCAATATTTTCGGATGTTTATATCTTGCCAGTTGCCATACATAACTGTCAGTTTAATCATGGTTTAAGAGATGTTTTACTTAGGCAGATTTTGACGCCTTTAGATTTAGTAGTGTACAGGTGTAATAAGATTAGGACTGCATTGGACAAATTGGACACAAAGTGTATTGGAGGGGAGCCGTGTCCAAAATAGTTGTTATTTTAAATAATCAAGATATAATTAGTTGTTTGTTTTCACATTTATTCTTAGTCATAAATATTGTGAGATATTAATGTCATGCAAAGGAGAAAAATATATATTAATTGAGAGGAATAATAAATAAGAATAATTTAATCAAATTATCCTTTAATTAATGTTTTTCTTGAGAAATTTTATAAAATAAAATATGACAAGTAAAATGGACCTGAGGGAGAACCGCAGAAGTAATATTGCATGGCCAACTTTACTACCTTATAGGATATTAAGCTCTACTCAAAACCTTAACACCTATTATGAACTTTGAACTCATAATAACAAAAGTGCAATGAAAATAATATTGAGAACATAAATATTAAACCTACCTTGTTTAATTTAAATTGATGTAGGTTTATCTTAGGCGGAATACATAGGCAGGCCCCTGAACTTGTAAGTTTTTTCTGTATTGGCACCTCAATTAAGATACGTACCTATTGAACCCTTTAGTCATTCACAAACTGTTTCAATTAAACACAAGCGTCCGACGTGTTCTTTTTTATAGCCTGCAATTTTTTAGTGCTGGGTGCGTGAAACCAAACGCATCCTACGTGGAAATTATAACCAATTATACCCACTGAAATCATACACGTCAGCTTCATAAATATTAATACACAAAAGGGTCAATATCCACTTCATTTCCCCCCAAAACATCAGACCCTTTGATACCCACCCCCAAATCTCTCTAAACAAAAACCCTAATCTGTGCAATTTCACTTCGATCTAGGCTAGTAATTTATACTTTCTACGTTCTAAATCCTAAAATGTCGTAGTGTTTTTGAGTGATCCGTTGACGGTCGCGACTGATTTGAGCATTTTTTGAAGGGTCGCGACTGATTTCACTCAAGAATTGTTGCTGATTTGGAGTTCAATCTCGTCAGGTATATTTCGAATGTCAACAATGTCATTATTTTATCATATACTGGTGTTGTTAATGCATTTTTAGTATATTACAATAGTAATGGTAGTTTGGAAATTTCTGAAAAAATTAGGATTTTTCTTAGGGTTTTTACTGTTCATAACATGTCAGGAATTTTTGGAGCTTTGTTTCAGGGAATCTTATGGATAGCATTATTATAACTCGTCTTCATCATGGTGGCAAGTTTGTCTCTGAAAAATCTGGTCCACGTTACATAGGGGAAAGTGAGGTGGACTATGTAAGTATCCTTATACAAAAGAATTTGGCTATATGACTGTTGGTGGGTTCTACTTTAAAGACCCTAAAAAGAATGTCTTTATTCAAGTAGAAAATGACTTTAATTTACTAAGGCTTGTTCAAGACCTAAAAGATGGGGACTTTTTAGACTTGTATGTGCACCATGTTGTGGATGACCTAGAAGTGGTGGAAGATGGGGTCCCATCAGGTTTTCTTTGTGGGCCAGTAGTTGATGAATGTAGTCATGTGGTTGGTGAAAGTAGTAGCAGCTCTACATTTCATGATATTAATGTTGAAGGGTTACATAGGGGGCCTATCCAAACAGAAAACATAAATGTAGAAGTTGGTGTAAGTGATCTCTCAGATCTAAAAGGTGATGAAACAAATTTGGCTAGTAGTGCTGACTCTCAGGAGTTTAATATTCCAGAAGATGATGATTCTGAGGTTGATGAAGAGTTAAGATCTCTTAGAAATGAAAGGAGAAACTCAGTTAAAAAGAAGAAACATGTCCAAAATGAGGAAATAAAACTTGAAACAGCAGGTGTTGATAGGGGATTTGAAGACATTGGAAGGAATAAGACTGCTAGATACAGTGGAAGATTAGGGAGAGATGAGGAGTATATAGATAGATCAGATCTGGATAGTGATGACAGTAGGAATGAATTAGATCATGAAGTTGTGAGAGGTGTTGATTTACCAGCAAGAAGAAAAAGTAAAAAGGTAAGATTTGATCCTGATTGTGTTGTTGCTATATTTGAGCTTGGTATGGTATTTGAAAATGCTAAGCAATTTAAAAAGGTTGTGGCAGAATATGTTGTTGAATACAAAGTTAGATTAAAGCTTAAGCCTAATGAGAAGCATAGAGTTAGAGTTAGATGTGAGGACAGAAGATGCAAATGGTTATTATTTGCTAGCATAGATAAGGATTCTGGTGACTTTATGGTCAAGAACTACTATCTTGTACATGTATGCACTACTACAACCAAGAACAAGTTGTGTACACCTAAGTTTATTGCAAATAAGTTCAAGGATGAGATAACTTGTCAACCTTATATAAAACTGTGGGAAATTCAGGAATTGGTGAGAAAAAAGTTAGGTTTGTATGTTGGAAGAACTGTTTGTGCTAGGGCAAAGAATAGTCATTCAGGACTTCTTGGGTGATTGGAAGATGGAATTTGCAAGGTTGTGTGACTATGCAGATGTAACACCCCGTACTTTTATAACCTCACTTGATACCTTGGGATCATATCTACATAGGTTTTGAGATGCCATGCATATGTGTTTTATAGTGTCATTGGTGAAACATTTGATATCGGACTTAACATGTGCGATTAGATCTTCGTAGGAGGTGTGTTGTGATTTCGTGGAGCATTTGGGTAAGAACTCGTACACATTCTAACCTAATTTGGTGACTTTAAGTCATGGTTACTTGATGGTTAAGATCACTAAGTAAGTATTTTGTAGTGTTTTGATAAGGGATTGGACGATACGTAAACATTGGATAAGTGGCCGGAAATTTCAGCAAAGTGCTGAAACTTGCGCCACTACCCTATTTCAGGGGTGTGGCGCAAGCCACCTGCAGCCAAGAAGTTCATAGGAGGCTGCAAACTTGCGCCACTACCCTGTTTCAGGGGTGTGGCGCAAGGCACAACAATTATGCCCTTCCGGAGTCGTTTCGTAACGCAATTCTACGACGATTTCTAGATGGTTTCTTTTGGTTCTTTGGAGTTATTTGAGCATTGTTAAAGATTAAAACACTTCAATACACTCCTACATACTCCTACATGATCAAATCATGAAATGTGAATAGTGATCCAAAATGTCCAATGAAACCAAGGACGACTAGAATGCCTATTTTTGCGAGATCGAAAGGACGAATGAGAATCTTTTAAGAGAAGATTGTCGTGACATTATGGAATTATGTAAACATGAGATATAAGGTAAATAATACATGGAAATTAATGGGTTAAATGGATATGTCTTATTGGGCCCAAATTAAAGCCCAAAAGTGGAAGAAAGACATGGCCCAAATGGGTCAAATGACCCATTCCTCCATTTGACCTTCTAGAACACTATATTAAGTGGATAAGGATGGACTCAAAAGATTATAAAAGGGACCGAAAATCTGATTTTTATCCATTATACACACACATGTATTTCTATGTTTTTCCAAAACATTTCAAGAAACCCTTTTTGGCTCTCAAAACCCTAAGTCCACTTTTGGAGAAGATCATCACTAATCAAGCTTGGGTAAGTGTTTATTATTATGGTTTAACATATTATATGCATGGGAGATTATATATATTATGCTAGTTGTGTTGGCAAGGTGATGAATAGTGTATTTTGCCTTTGGTGAAAGATGTGTCATCTTGGTAATTTGAACTTGAATTAGGCCTTGTGCCTTTGATGAAAAAGCATGGTATGGACAAAATATGAGCATGTATGGTGTTATTTTTGGTATTAAACTTGTTCTTGTCTAAAAGTGGAAAATATGGGATTTTGGCCGATATGTGTTATGAGTTGGATTAAGGTACTTTGATGGATTATTTGTGATGTGTTATGGATAAGAAAGTGTAAAGGAGAAGTATTGTGGTGAAATGTCTTGATTTTCATGTATTGGTCAATGTTGGGAATATTATGAAATTTTTGGAATAATAGTATGATCAATGGTTTTGTCGAGGGGAAATGACATGTTTAAAGGCAAACATGTAACTCATTGACATTGTATGCATTTGTAAAGTAATTGGTGGTTAATGTGCATTTCGTTATGTATTTATGTTGTAGAGTGACACATAAAGAAGGAGAGGGATTATTGTTGTCTACGCATCGAAGGTTGTATATTCGTATTGCGAATCCAAGGTATGTAAGGTTACTTCATCCGTATCTTTTTGTGGTAAATAGTGTCCATATTGACATGTCACTAGTCCTATCCCGAAATGTGCTACGGTATCCGATATCCGTATATCACTAGTCATTGTCATATATTTTCTACTCATGGATCATTTGTGAATCTCATGTCTCATATTCATGGTTAATGTTCCGAAAGCTCAACTAAAGTTATGTTCCCATGTTCCAATGTTCCAATAGTGCCTATACTTGTGTCTCTTGTTCATGGATTATTGTCCAATGGTTCCTCACATGTCTCTCACTCATTGGTTAATGGTTCAAAGCTTCCAACAATGTTATGTTCCAAAGTTCCAAAGTAATGTTATGACTATCTAAGTATCAATCTCAAAGTAATCAAAGTAATGCAAATGTGGTCAATGATCAAGTATGGGTGGCAAGTCTAGGGGCGTAAGCCTAGCTCGACTCGATCCCGATGTATTGATTAATGGGTGGCAAGTCTAGGGGCGTAAGCCTAGCTCGACTCGATCCCGATGTATTGATTTATGGGTGGCAAGTCTAGGGGCATAAGCCTAGCTCGACTCGATCCCAACATGATGTTATGATATGAAAAGACCCACTGATCAGTAGGGGCCCGGGTACATTGTTATCATTGAGCATTGAGGTAAAGAAAGCAAAGAAAGTAATGAAAGCAATCCATATGGTTTTCCAAAATACCAAATGGTGACTTATTCGCATTGATTATTCATATGTTTGATTGAAATATTCATGTATTGTACAGTTTCATCTGAGCCTTGCATACTCAGTACTTATTTCGTACTGACCCCTCTCGGGGAATTTACCTTACATGTTGCAGGTGCAGGCACTAGTAGGCCTCCACAGTAGATTGTCAGTGTTGTAGACCTTTGGTTAGCTCCAGTTAGTTCGGGGCTTCTCCGAGTCACTGTTGTACATGGGTTTTGCTTTTGTATACGCTGTATAAAGAGGGGACTTGTCTCGACTTTGGTCAATGCATTTGTTAGAGGCTTTTGTAGACGGATGTGGGCGTATCAGTGTAAAAGACATATGTTGTTTTGACTAGATGGCCTCAACGGCCAAGTTTCATATGTATGTATAAATATGTCCCATGTTTTCCTTTATGCGTCTTCCATGTTCTTACGCAATGGTGGTTATGATTATGATATACATATGAGTGAACATAGGCAAAGGTTGGTTCTCTCGGGCCTTATCGACTACGGGTGCCAATCATGTCTCGATGGGATTCGGGGCGTGACAGCAGACATGATTAAACATACTAATCCTGGAAGTTCTTGTTGGGTGAGGACAGATAGAGAGTCTCAGCCAGGAAAAAAATTATTTATTTATTTCTATGTTTGCTTTGATGCATTGAAGAGAGGCTGGTTGGCAGGGTGCAGAAAAATCATTGGTTTAGATGGATGTTTTCTCAAAGGTGCTTGCAAGGGTGAATTGTTAGTTGTAGTTGGGAGAAATGGAAATAACCAAATGTTTCCAATAGCCTGGGCAGTGGTTGATCAAGAGACAAAACATAGTTGGAGTTTCTTCATCAACTACTTGATTCAAGATTTGAACTTAGACACTGGACATGGATTGACTGTCACGTCAGATATGTAAAAGGTTATTCTAATTCTTATACTTTAGTTTTGACTGTCATCTTCATATATTTTTTGTTTTGATTTTATTTTTTATGTTTATGTAGGGTCTTGTGCCATCTATACTTGAGTTGCTACCAGTTTGTGAGATGAGGTGGTGTGCTAGACATATCTGGTCCAATTAGCATCAGACCTGGAGATGAGAAGAAAGAAGAAAGCAATTCTGGAGACATGCTAAAGCCAGTTTTGAAGTGAAGTTTCAAGATGAGATGGATAAACTCAGTGAACGTGGTAAGGATATCTGTGAGGACTTTTTACATTATGAGAAAAAACCATGGTGTAGGGCATATTTTAGGGAGCATGCTAAATGTGACATTGTTGAAAACAATATGTCTGAAACATTTAATTCATGGATTTTAGTTGCTAGACATAAATCTATAATCACTATGTTAGAGGAGATTAGGCAGAAGATAATGGTTAGGAATGTTGAAATGAGGAAATTCGCTGACACTTGGATTTCAGACATCTCACCTATGGCTTTGATAGTACTTGAAGAGAACAAAGAGATGGCTAGAAATTGCACAGTTTTGTTCAATTGTCAGATTGGGTATGAAATTTTGGGTGGTCCTTATAGGCATATAGTTGATATTAGGGGAAAGACTTGCACTTGTAGAACCTGGCAGTTGAGAGGCATACCATGTCAACATGTTGTATTAGCATATCAGCATAAAGGCATAGAATCTGAAGTTTATGTGGAACATTGGTATAAGAAAGATACTTTCATGAAGGCTTATGACTACTTTCTTCAGCCAATACCTAATATGAAAATGTGTCCTTACACAAGTGGTGTAGTGATTGAGCCTCCTGATCCTAGACCAATGCCTGGCAGACCAGTAAAGTGTAGAAGAAAAAAGAAGGATGAGCTTAAGAAGAAGTATGAGAAGTTATCCAGGAAAGGTCTAAAACTTACTTGCTCTAAATGTCATCAAGTTGGCCATAACAGAACAGTTTGTAAAACTCAGGTAATACATTCTTCTCTTTTAATGCAATAATTAAACAATGGTATTTATACCACACATTTAATATGCTTTATTGTTAGGCTGGGATGGGACAACGTGGAATCTCTAGCCATGCAGCAAGTTCTAGCAGGCCACCAACCTATAGCCAACCATCAAGCTTCAACCAGCCACCAATGTTTAGCCAGCAAGGCAGCTCTATGTGTGTTGATACTTCAGCTGTTATAAGAGTGCAGCCAGCTAGAAGAGGTATAGGTAGAGGCACTGGCAGAGGTAGGGGATCTGGCAGAGACAAGAGAACTGAAAGAGGCACTGGAAGGGGTACAGAAAAGGGAAAAAGATTTGTATATGGTCAGCGTTCTGGGGATAAAAGGACCAGAGGAGCATCAACATTAACAGTAGGACAAAAGAGTTCCAAGACTGTGGGATTTGGCATCTACACTGATCAGATGAGTGGCGGTCATACTTTAAATGTAAGTATGACTTACAAATTCATGTAATTCTTAATTCTTATTTAACAAATCTCATTTTACTTCATTATATGCACAACCTGGTACTAGAGGTGAAAGAGTTGTCACTCCAGATATTTACAAAGATGCAGGTCAAACAAACATTGATATTGGTTACAAGACTCGAGGAATGAAGTGGAAGGGAAAGGATGCTGTCACAACTACACAATTGCAGAGTATGAGTCAGTCAAGGAGGAGCCAAGTTGGAAGTTCTAGTGCACCAAGAGACATATGAAGTTGTTGAATCAAATTTTTCTTTAAGTACTACTTTTAATTTAAGTAGTAAAAACATTAGTTGTGTGACTGCTTTGATACTTTGTTGGGATATTTGAAGATTCTAAACTATCTTTGGTAGCCTTTTTTAAGTTTGTTTTTGTTGGATACTTATGTATGTTTTAAGCTCATTAGAGCAATTTAATGGTAGTTTATTTTGTGATAACTATTGATCAATTACACTTGTGCTCTTGTGCTTTACAGTCTTTTTATGGACGAAAGGAACTTCATTTTTTGTGAATCATTTCACACTAACCTTGTTAAATCATTAATCATTAGTTACTATTATGTGAATCATTTGAACACTGAATAAACAGAGCAGACTAATACACATTATACAACTTGTCTTCATTCCTTCGTACATATTTTAAGTCACAAAACAAACCAAATCAATTACAATAGGAAAATCAAACCAAAATAGTCTCATACAGTAGCATAACAGAAATTTAGCCAAAATTTAAGAATATTTCTTGAAGAAATTCCATGTAGCCAAAATCACAACTGCAACAATGCTTAACACTATTATTTTTCTTGATCGATTCCTCTCTTCTTCAAAAGATTTGACTTTTTTCAACAAACCTCATATCACCCTCTTTGCATGAGAAGGCATTTCGTCATCGTACCAATCGAAGTAATTGCATCCACCTCTCGCCTACAAAATTAAAGAAAAAATTGAACTAAAACATTGAGTTATGGTCATTTGACAGAAATGTAAGATGAATACCTTTGAAGTTTTGCAGCAAAAGAATCTGCGTCCAGTGTTGAGTTGTGTCCATGAGGTCTTAATTTTAGTGTTGACCCCACATCGACATACCCTTTTTGAAAGTGAAGAAGATGAAGACAGTGAGAAAGATGAATTCGACATTGCTATTAAAAATTAGGCAGAAGAGAATGAGAAATTAAGAGGACAAAGAGAAAAATTAGATGACCTCAAACAAAAAAATGGTGGATATGAAGAAGAGAGGAAGAAAGAGGGAAATCAATTAGGGTAAGAGGGAAAGAAATTAGGGTTAAATAGAAAAAGGGAAAAGAATACCGTTGGGGAGTGCCACATCAGACACTTCTCTATTGATTTCACGCGCTTCAGAAACGTGAGAACACGCAAAGAGCCACGCCGGACGCTTGTGTTTAATTGACACAGTTTGTGAATGACTAAAGGGTTCAATAGGTACGTATCTTAATTGAGGTGTCAATACAGAAAAAACTTACAAGTTCAGGGGCCTGCCTATGTATTTCGCCTTTATCTTAATTTAACAACATGAATGATGTATGATGAAAAAGAAGTCAATTTCACTTTTGAAAATAGAGATGAGAAGTATATTTGTTCTCTCTATTAAAACTAATAGAGCATGGCCCAATAACGTGTCTCATTGTTGAGTTAGTGTTAAAGTTTTCTTTTGATTAGGGCATCTCCAACTCTAAGCACCAAATTTTACACTAAATTTGAAGTCACACTGAATTTAGTGTAAACCAACTCCAACCCACTACACTCTCATATTATTTTTACACTAAATTTAGTGTGTGAATGGTGTCACACCAAAATTGATGTGACACTATTCATCAATACTAAGTCATTATTTGATTATTTATTATGTAGCACTTTTAATTTAATATATTATTTTTCTTTCATTTATATTTTCTTATTTCATAAAACAAATTCTTTCTTCTTCTCTTTTTTTTCACGTAATCACCCTTTTTTATATATATAATTATAAATTAATTTAAATTTAAAATTAATATAATAAAGATATTACATAAAAAAAATAATTACAAATATTAGGGACTTAAGTAATGATCTTATGAGCACAATAAAAGGTTTGAAATTATTAAAACAAATAAAACAAATCAGAAACAAAAAAAAAAAGTAAATAGAAAGAAATAGTTAAAAATTTTACAACAACTCAAACATTGCAATTAGAGCAACGACATAACAAGAGTCTAAACAGTACCGACAAATTCAGAACAATCAATAGCTGAAGCTAGCAAGAATAAAGTAGAGAACTCACTAACGACAAAAAATCCAAAAAAAAAAAATAGTCTTAACTGATGAATATAGAGAAGGTGACTACTCTCTTCGTCCCATTTTAATTGGATATATTTTATTTTACATGATGATTGAAAAATTATAATTAAAATGATAAATTTTACTATTTTACCCTTTATTTATATTAATGATATTCATTGAGTATAAGAATAGATATTGGAATTGTAATTAATCGTACGGGTAAAATAAAAAAAAAATTTAATTTTATCTAGATTTAGTAAGTGATCAACTACTATAATGTATTTATTTTCAATAAGATAATCAACTAAAATGGAATGGAGGGAGTAATATTTTAAGGAAGAAGGAAAGTTACAAACTCATCTCTTTGGGAAGAGCAAAAGTTTATAGTAGTATATTAGGATAACTATAGGAGAAACTTGAAATATATTCCACAATTGTGGATACTTTTAGAATTAAATGACCCAAATTTGTTTTCTATGCAAGATGTACAAACAGGTAAAGCAAAAAATTAAATTTGAGTACCTAAAATACCATTACAATATCTGGTTAAGAGTAAGGAGGGATTAGGTAATTCTTAAATAAGGCTGGGATTTTTGGAAATTTAAGGTAAAGTACAACCAAATGGAATGACTGAACAATTTAAAATATCCAAAACATAATTGAAAAACCAAAAATACCCCTAACTCTAGGTAAGTGGGGAGCTCAACTGTCCTTTCTATATAAGTAGTAAAGTAAAGTAATAAGCCAACTTGGCCATGTGCATGAGATAACTCCATATTATTCATTTGCATCATGCTGACTAGATCAAATTCAAAATCAATAATTAGCCATTATACAAGGTGATCCACCGAAATAAACAAAAAAAATCCAACAAAGTTGGGTCACATTTCAAATCTCTCTATAGTGCTGCTATAGAGAGGTGTTGTTATTTATGTATATTGGCAACTGACGTTCAGATCTCATTTAGTTATTATAAATAAAAATATGTAAAATTAGAAAGAACATGAATATAAATTAAAAAGGCAAGTATTAGTAGCCTTTTCCTCGTGAAGTTATGAAATAATTAATGTGCATCATTTAAATATAATTTTTTCTTTTAAATTAATATTCGTGTTTAAAATTTACTTTGTGCATGACATAATGATTACCATAAATATTTTACTCAATATTTTTCTATGCTCAGCTGAAATTCTATACATTCCAGTCACTAAAGATGCATCAACCCTGCAATACATTACAGAAGTAGGTCAAAGAACTCCTCCTTCAGTCCCCATAAAACTCTTAGTCCATCTTGGTGGGAAAAGCTTATGGGTAGACTGTGACAAAGGTTACAAAAGTTCTACTTACAAACCAGCTGTATGTAATTCCACATAGTGCTCTTATTCCAAGTCTCAGTTCTGTGGAGACTGCATCTACAAATCTCATCTGCAGCCTGGATGCAACAACAATATTTGCTGCGTTTGGGGTGAAAATCCCTTGATTAAAATCTATATCGTCCACGGAGAAATTGTTGAGGATGTATTGACCATTGGTTCAACTCCTGGCGTCCTTGTCACTTGGCCTTGTGTTGAAGTATTGAGATATTTGTTGTTATTGTTTTTTTTTAATTTAGTATTTTTATTTCTGAAATTCTGTCAGTTAGTTGAGATAGAATGAGTGTTTATTTAGTACCCTAGTTGAAAAAGAATAGGAGACTTTTATCTATTTATTTTCTAAGACATGAATGAATAATACAAGCTGAATATTTTTTGCCTATCGTATCCTTTCTTCTTCTCTATAGAACAACAAATGATATCAAGAGCTATTTGATTCTAAGGGCTTGTGAGTTAGAGAAGACCCACAAAAGAAAACCCGCGTAAAAGACAATACTGTTATGGCTTCCAGCAGTTTCTCAATTCCTTCACCCTCAATTTTTTCTAATGAGAATTATCCAATTTGGGTTGTTAAAATGAGAAATTATTTACGAGCATACGATTTGTGGAAAGTGGTAGAGGTTGGAGGGGAGCCAAATAACCCAACTATAGCGCAAATAAAGAATCACAGAGAAGAGGTTTCAAAAAACTTTAAAGCTCTCTCTTGCATACAATCAGCTCTGGAAGTAATTTTTACAAGAGTTATGGCTAGTGAGACAGCAAAGGAGGCTTGGGACAAATTGAAAGAAGAAGTTCAAGGAAGTGACAAGACCATGCAAATAAAAGTGATAAATCTGAAGAGAGTTTGAAATTCTTAGAATGAAGGATTCAGAAACCATTGAAGAATTCTCCAACAAGTTGATGAAGGTTGTAAACCAGATCATACTTCTAGGAGAAGAGCTTACAGATTCAAGAATTGTTGAAAAGGTTCTTGTGAGTTTGCCGAAAATATTTGAAGCAAAGATCTCTTCACTCGAAGATTCGAAGGATTTCACAAAAATGTAACCTTCAGAACTTGTATATGCTCTTCAAGCACAAGAGCAAAGAAGATCCTTGAGGCTAGAAGAAGCTGCTGAAACTGCTCTTCAAGCCATGTTCAAAGGTAAAATGCAGATTCAAAATGAAGGGAAAATAATCAGATACTTCTGCTAATTTTAGTAGAAAAAATCAAGCCAATTCTCGCAATCGAGTCAAGAAGAAAGAAAACTTTCCTCCATGTAAGTACTGCAGAAAAACCAATCATAAAGAGGATAATTGTTGGTTTAAGGGGAAGAAACCACCTCTTTAGTGTATATATTGCAATAACCTTGACCATGTTGAAAAGTTTTGCAGAATGAAGAAGGAGAACAACCAACAAACTCAAAAAGCCAACGTTTCGGAAGTTGAAGAACATGAGGAGTTTTTGTTTACAACAATGGTAGCAACGAGATTGGATGATGAAAACACATGGTTTCTGGACAGTGGTTGCACTCAACACATGACCAACAAATGAGAATATTTTAAGAAGTTGGAATCTGCCAAAGGTCGTGTGAAGTTGGCCTATAAAAGTAAGTTGGAGATTGTTGGTAAAGGAACTGTGGCAATTGAAGCTCCCAAAGGTACTAAATTTATTAAAGATGTTTTGTTGGTACCTGATCTTTATCAAAATTTGTTGAATGTTGGTCAAATGCTAGAACAGAATTATATGTTACTGTTCAAAGACAAAAAATGTGTTGTTTCTAAATCTAGTGGCCAAGAAGTGATTACTATCGAAATGATAAAAAGAAGTTTTTCTTTGAATTGAAACTCAAATTCTAAGCAAGTTTGTCAAAGTAGTAAATGTGAGCAGGATTCAAAATTATAGCACAAAATACTTGGTCATTATAACTTGAAATCAATTCAATATGCTCAAAAGCATGATTTTGTGAAGGATTTGCCTGAAATTGAGTTATGTTCAGAAGTGTGTTAAAGTTGTCAACTAGGAAAGCAACATAGATTGCCTTTTCCAAAATCAGTAACATGGAGAGCAAGTGAGAAGTTACAACTGGTTCATTCTAATATTTGTGGACTGATGGAATCTCCTTTACTGAATGGAAACAAGTATTTTATTCTTTTTATAGACAATTTCACTCGAATGACATGGGTATATTTTCTTAAGTAAAAGCTTGAAGTGTTTGTTGTTTTTAAGAAGTTTAAATCTTTTTGTGAAACTCAAAATGGATGTTTGCTGAAAACTCTCCGAACAAACAGTGGGAAGGAGTAAAGTTCAAATGAATTTCATTTGTTTTGTGATGATATGGGAATTGAGCATCAACTTACAGTCACTTACTCACCCCAGTAAAATGGAGTTTCTGAAAGGAAAAATAGGTCCGTTCTTGAGATGGCTAGGTGTATGATTTTTGAAAAAAAGTTATAGAATTCTTTTTGGACGGAGGCAGTAAACACATCAATTTATCTATAAAATAGACTGCCAACAAGGGTCGTGGAGGGGATGACACCAGTTGAATCTTGAAATGACATAAAACCATCAATTCGGCATATAAAGGTGTTTGGTTCCTTCTATTGTACTCATGTACCAGCTGTCAAACGGAGTAAGATTGACGAAAAAGCTGAAAAAGGAATTTTGGTTGGTTATATCTCTCTCTCTAAGGGCTATAGAATATACAATATTGAATCTGGGAAAATTTTTGTAAGTCGAGATGTGAAGGTGAATAAAGATTCTTATTGGGATTGGAATATCTCTCAAGTCAGAAAAATGGTTGTTGAACCTACTTTTCAAGATTCAAGTGAAAGACTTGGAAATAGAGAATGATGAACATTTTGCTGTTAGAGGCACCAGACCGTTGGCAAAAATATATGAAAGATGTAATCTTGTTGTCCTGGAACCTTCAAACTTTCAAGCTACCAGCAAGGTTGAAGAATGGAAGTAAGCGATAGAGGAGGAAATAGCCATGATTGAGAAGAATGAGACATGGAAACTTGTTGACAAACCTAAAAATAAGCAAGCTATTGGATTTAAATGGGTGTACAGAGTGAAATTGAATGTTGATGGATCTATCAACAAGCACAAAATAAGGCTGGTTGTTAAAGGTTATTCTCAACAGCTTGGAGTTGATTACTCAGATACTTTTGCACCTATTGCAAGGATGGACACCATTAGAATTTTGATTGCATTGGAAGCACAGATGAAGTGGAAAATTTGATATTTAGATGTCAAATCTGCCTTCTTGAATGACTTTCTAGAAGAGGAGATTTATGTAGCTCAACCAGAAGTTTTTGTGGTTCAAGGAAGTCAAGGCAAGGTATATAAGCTTCAAAAAGCTTTATATGGGTTGAAGCAGGCTCTGAGGGCTTGGTACAACAAAATTGATGCTCAATTGAGCAACCAAGGTTTCAAAAAAAGTGACAATGATGCTACACTTTATGTGAAGACACTCCCTAATGATGACTCATTAATTGTGTCTTTAAATGTTGACGATTTGCTTGTTACAGGCAGTGATGAGCAAGAGTTGCAGAAGTTTAAAGTGATAATGGAGAAATAGTTTGAAATGTCAAATTTGGGAGAGATGGAGTATTTTTTGGGGTTAGACGTATACCAATCAGAGGCTGGAATATTTCTCAATCAACAAAAATATGCTCTGGAGATTCTTAAAAAAGTTCAAAATGCAAAATTGCAAACCAGTTCCTACACCATTAGTTTTGAATATAAAATTTTCAAAGGAAGACGGATCCGAAAAGTGTGATGCTTTATTTTACAGAAGTTTGATTGGAAGTCTCTTGTACTTGACGACTTCAAGGCCTGATTTAATGTATGCTGCTAATTTGCTTTCAAGATTTATGCAAAGTCTCAGCGACATTCATTTTGCTGCTGGTAAAAGAGTTCTTACATACTTAAAAGGTACTGTAAAACTTGGAATATGGTTTAGACCGGTTGAAGAAGTGCTTTGCTTAGTTTTGTCGATAGTGATTGGGCTGGGCATATTGAAGATATGAAGAGCACTACTGGCTATGTTGTTTTTCTTGGATTCTAGTGTGTTTTCATGAAATTCGAAGAAGCAAGAAATAGTGGCGCAATCCACTGTAGAGGCAGAGTATGTAGCAGTATCTACAACAACAGATCAATCTATTTGGTTAAGGAAAATTCTGAAAGATCTTGGAATGGAACCGTAAGTTGCAACTAAGATCAAGTGTGATAACACCTCAGCAATTGCAATTGCAGAAAATCCAGTGCAACATAGTAAAACAAAGCATATCCTTGTCAAGTTTCATGTCATTAGAGAAACTGAGAAAAATAAGGAAATCAAGCTTGTCCATTATTGTTCGGAGGATCAACTCGCTGATATATTTACCAAAGCCCTTCCAAAATTCAGATTTGAAACTCTTTGTGGATAACTTAGAGTTACTAGGAAACATCTCAAGGAGGAGTGTTGAAGTATTAAGATATTTGCTGTTATTGTTTCTTTTTTAATTTAGTATTTTTATTTCTGAAATTCAGTCAGTTAGTTGACATAGAATAGAAGTTTATTTAGTACCCTAGTTGAAATAGAATAGGAGTCTTTTATCTATTTATTTTCTAAGACGTGAATGAATAATAAAAACTGAATATTTTTTGGCCTATCGTATTCTTTCTTCTTCTCTGTAGAATAACACAGTGATTTATTTTCATTTTGTCTTCTGGATCATGATATGATGAGACTTCTTGCAAATGGAGTCACAGGTATTGCATTATACTGTGTGAATTTCTCATTTTAAAATTTAAAATTGTCAATATATTATTTAATTAATTATTAAATTAATTTATATATATATATATATATATATATATATATATGAAATATGAATGTGCACCCTTGTGTGTGGGTCTGATTCCAAAAGATATAAGTTAGTCTTTAAAGTTATTTGGAGAAGTCATTTACCCACGTTCTTCTCTGGTAGTCTAGCTGGAAAATTATTCTAGTGTAGAATCAGAGTTTTGGTTATCTACGACTGTTCTTTCTTTTCATCCTTATTGTGTCTCAGAATTTCTTCCAATCAACCTCAGAAGAAATAAGAGAAAGGCTAAAAGTCAAAGTGGGACCTATACAATTCCTTTTGTCTTAAAAATAAAAATCTCACATATTCTTTATTTACTTTATGTTTTCTTTAATTTTGAGTTGAGTCAAACAATACTAAATAAATTGAGTTGCGGGAGTGGCCGAACATGTGGAGTTATTTTTTTTGTTTTCAGGTGACAACGAAATTTGAACACATAACCTCTTACTATCTAAAAGTTTAACCAATTTGAAAAAGGACACACTTTAATTATTCAATTATATTATGTCTTACCAGGAGTTGCAGGTTTAGCACGTAAAAGTCCTGTTTCCATTCCCAATCAACTTGCTTTAGACCCTAGATTCACTAGGAAGTTTGGTATGTGCTTGAGCTCATCTACAACATCACGTGGGGTTATCTTCATCGGTTCTGGCCCATATTATGTATACAATTCAAATAAGGTCGACATCTCGATCTTCTCAATACCAATCTAATAAAAAATGAATGGGGATTTATGCTATCTGAAAAGTATTAATCCAAGTTGCATTCATTCGAATTGCTGGGCAAGATGTACCACTAAATAAAATATTGCTATCTATTAATAAGAATGGTGGATCTGGTGGGACGACAATCAGCACAACGACACCTTTCACACTTTTGTACACAAGCATTTATGTTGCTGTAAATACTACTTTCATCAAGGTGCTTCAGAAGAATGTGACACTTGTAAAGCCTCCTATCAAACAATTTGAAGTTTGCTTTAGTTACAAAAGCATTAAAAGCACTAACGTTGGAGCAGATGTTCTTGTGGTAGATGTTTTCCTGCACAAGCCAAACGTAGTTGGGAGAATTTATGGGGGAAATTCAGTGTTACAAATTAGTAAGGATATTACTTGTTTAGCGTTTGTGGGACATAACCAAACATGGGAACCATCGATTGTGGTAGGAGGGCATCAATTGGAAGAGAATCTCTTGGTATTTGACCTTTCAGGAAAGAAGATAGGTTTCAGCTCCTCACCCAAGCTTCAACAAACATCTTGCTCTAACTATGATATAAGTACGTATTAATCTAAGTCCCTATATTCTATGTAATTTATAGTTTCTATAATAAACAAGATGGTCGGTACCTGTGTAACTTATATCATTTTTTGTATTTTTGTATGTTTTCAAGATCATCAAAATGGTTAAATGTACTTGTTTCAATCACAAGTATTAATATCAATTTGAATAAATACAATATTTACAAGATATCATCAGAAATATTATCAACTCGATCAATTATTCACAAAGTATCATTGCAAGTAATACTGTCAAGTTGATAAAATATTCACAACAGATATCCTTCATCCTTGTAAATCCATTGAGGAACCAAGTTGTATGGTTTAGAACCATCATTGTTTAGAATAATATAAATGAGTCTTCAGCTATATGATAGAAAGTTATTTTTCTTTCTAGTGAAGTATACACTGGTTATGTGATGGGCTCCCACGACAAGGATGATCTAAAAATTAGAGAAAATTTGGCAAAAAGAATCATTTTAAAAATTTGATTTATTTTTTGGTGTTAGAATTTAGAAAATTGAAAAAAGGTAGGGGGGATGCTTTTTATAATTTTAAAAATTTTTGGACTTGATTTTTAAGTCTATTAAGATACACATGGGTCCATTTCTACTCTCTTAAAATAAAAATATTAAAATAAATTCACCTTTTCTCCAGCTCTTCTTCTTATTTTCCGCCTTTTATTTATGTAACTGCTTCAATCTATCCACATCAATTTTTCTTCTCCTTCAAACTCTGATCTCTATACTCATCATTCTCAGTTATTTTATTTTCTCATTTCAAACATTTTAGCTCCATATTGATATAGTTTTTTTTGATAGTTCATGTGTTTTTGAATCTGTTGATGAACCTTAGTGTTAATAAAGTTCTATTTTTTCAAATTTTTGCAACTGTATCTCGTTTCGTTGTTGAAATTTGTGTTATTTGAAGTTATTTGCTTGATTTATGTCACGACCCAAACTGCTGTGAGTGGCACTCACAGTAACACTCAGGTGGGAGAACAATATAACCCAAATCTTAATCCGAATACTTAACCATTTTTAAGATAGGATATCATAAAATCAACTTTGATAATAATTATCTCGAGAAAATCCAATAAATAGAAATATGGAAAATATCAACCTAACTATTACAACTCCCAAAGATCCAAAAGTCATTGTACAAGAACCTCTATCCCAAAACAAGGTCTAAGAATAATATCCAACAACAAATAAAAATAATGGAGTATCATTGTCCGAGAAAAAGGACATGATCACATGAGATGATCCATGATAACATAAAGATGAGTACTTACCCTTGGATCGGAAGTCACTGGTCACACGTTTGAGGTGAGGTCTCGTAACAGTCTCCGAAACACAACCTACACTAAAAAATATAGAACAATGTAATATCATCACTATGTACCGATATGTATCATCGGTCGACTTAACTCAGACCCACACATTAACATAAATCAAATATAAGAAAATTAGCAATCAACACATAACAATTAATTTCAAGTCAACCAACAACCTCCACAGCTGGAGCACGTAAGACCAACTAATATCCTGAAGTAGATCATAATCTTCACCCTACCTACTACTTCACAAATTATAAGTATATTATTCTCCATTAGGGGAATCTATACCCATCTAAAAATAGACAAATGTGAAATCAACCCCTGTTCATCAATACAGTTAACCCTCTCACAATAGTAGTCCAATTCTACCTCAGTCACCACAACATATTATGCATGTTATATGAATAAGTAATTAATTCAACCTATGTAAAATGCATGTCAAATATTTATACTTACATACTAAAGAGACATATGTTTGCCCAGTAGTCATGACCTGCAGGGGACCAACTTCATTCATGTACCATAACCGGTGTGGGGCCTGATCCTCCAAGACATCAATATACAAGTAATCTATACTGTTGTGGTTTTTGACTCTCAAAATATCTTAATATCATGAATTATATTCAATATCACTCAAGGTGTATCACAGTACACCAATAACTCAAGTACACAAGTTATGATCAATAAAGACTGATTCAATTTCAACTTTATCAACCAAGCTCACCCATCACAAGTATGCCCGAAGGCCAATTCATAAATCCTCAACTTACGAATAGGCATGAAGTCTAAATCAAGTCTACAACTATAATAAAATCATAACCTACCTCATGCACAAGCCCGAATACAACTAATCCGAAAGAACCATGCCCTTTCTTGCAACTTTGGATTATTCTCGGTCTAATAAAAAACAAACAAAAAGTATTCAATAATTTACTCTTAAATTCTAGGCATTAAGGACTAAAATCCATCGATCTTACACTAGTTCATAGCCTAAACCAATAATTTAGAGTTTTTCACCCTTTAATTTACCCCAAATCCCCATAATCCACGTAAAAGGGAAAGAATTCTACTCTAGAAAATATAATCTAACAATGTAGAACCATTTTTAAGTGATTTTAGGAATACCCATATCAACTTCTCACTAGTTCATCAACTTAGGGATGAATGCCATGAATTTCACCGTAACTCTCATTCTAGCGATTCTACGGATTAAAAGGATTAATCCTATGCTAGAAGAGTGAAATAAACTTACCTCAACATAGTAGAAATCGCCCAATTATGAAGAAAATCTCCTTTCTCAATCCTTAGGTCAAACTTTGAATGTTTGGAGAAAATAATGTCAAAAATCAGAAAACAGGCATTAACACTGTCCGATGACCACTGTAGCGGTACCCTGCCCGCTACCACAGTCCTGCAGTAGTGACAAGAGGCTCTCTACGGTGGTCTATCACTTAATTCTATAGTTGCCCCACTATGGAAGTAGTAGGCCAGTTATGACGACCCTTAAACAGTAGCTCGGGGGACTACCCAGAATTTCCTCCTTTTGCAATACTCTCTTGATTTTTTGATAACACATATTTACTCTAAACAAATGCCATAACCGAAGTTCTACAAACCCAAATCTCATTCTAAAAGTTTCTATGGATCATTAAATATTTTATCTAACATGACATAACCACAAAACCATCAAACATTACACTACTAGATGCAAACAATCTCTACACCACACAATACTTAATTTTCATCAGAAATCACCTTAGCCTGAGATTTTAAAAACCCTCATCCTAGGGAAAACTCTACTCGAGAACTTACACCCTAATTAATACTATACCAAAGGAATGGATTGTTACATTAGATACCAATGAGACAGTCATTCATACCCGAATGACAACCAAAAGAAAGAGGGAAAACAAGCAAGAAGATACTTGAATCATGAACAACTGTGGATATCAGCTACTTATGTCTGCTTCGTCCCAACTGGCCTCGTCAATAGGACGGTTCTTCCACTGGACCTTCACCGATGGAATCTCCTTATTTCTTAATTTTCAGACATCTCTATCAAGAATAACAATCGGTTCCTCTTTATAAGAGTGGTACTGATCTAGCGAGATAGACTCCCAATGAATAATGTAGTCACTATATCCATGATACTTATTGAACATTGATACATGAAATACCGAATGGACTCCGTACAGACTTGGAGGTAAGGCCAACTTATAAGCCACCAACCCCATATTCTTTAAAACCTCAAAAGGTCCAATATACCTTGGACTAAGTTTACCCTTCTTCCTAAATTGCATTACACCCTTCATAGGTGAAACCTTGAGCAACACTTTCTCACTTTCCATAAAAATCTTGTCTCTTACCTTTTGACCCGCATACTTTTTCTATCGACTTTGAGCTGCTACAAGCTTCAAATGAATAAATCTTACCTTTTCTATTGAATTCTTCAAAAGATCTGTGCCCCAAGGTCTCTCATTAAATCCATCAAACCATCTAATAGGAAATCTACACCTCCTCTCATACAAAGCCTCGAAAGGAGACATGTCAATGCTCGAATGATAACTATTATTGTATGCAAACTCGCATAAAGGTAGTAATTGATCCTAAGGACCTCCAAAATCCATCACACAATCATGAAACATATCCTACAATACCTGGATCATCCGTTCAGACTGCCTATTATTTTTAGGGTAAAAAGCGGTACTCAGATCCAATCTCGTACCTAACTCTTCATGCAGCTTCTCCTAAAAGTTATAGATAAAATGTGTACCCCTATCAGAAACAATGGAAATGGGAATCCTATGAAGCTTGGCAATCTCCTTAAAATAGATTTTTGCTAACTTAGTTGATTATACATAACCTGCACCAGAATAAAGTGTGTAGACTTAGTCAGCCTATTCATAATTACCAAATCGAATCATAATTCCCTAAGTTCTTGGAAATCCCAACAACAAAATCCATAGCAATCCTCTCCCACTTCTATTCAGGAACGGACATACTCTGGAGAGTACCACCAGGCTTCAGGTGCTCATATTTCACCTGTTGGTAATTCTGACTCTTAGCCACAAAATCAACTATATCTCGCTTTATTCGGCCCCACCAGTAGTGCTGCCTCAAATTATGATACATCTAAGTCACACCAAGATGTATGAAATGTCTAGAGCTATACGCCTCAGCAAGTATGTTAGGAATTAAATCATTAACACAAGGCATACAAACCCGCCCCTTATTCCGCAACATACCCTCACCATCAAGAACGGCCTCCTTGACCTTACTTTGCAGAACCTTGTCACGAATCTTACTCAACTTTGCATCCTTGAACTGCCTAGCCATGATTTGATCAAAAAACGTAGACCTTGCTTTTATGTTAGCTAGGAACCCACCTTTATCTGACACCTTAAGTAGCATGAAATTGTTAGCTAGAGACTGGACTTCCCTAGCCAACAAACATCAATAAACTTCTAGGCAAGCCAAACTACCCATGTTTTCTGTCTTTCCACTCAACACATAGGCTACCACATTAGCCTTTCCCAAATGATATAGAATAGTCATACCATAATCCTTCAATATCTATATCAACCTGCAATGTCTAAAATTCAATTCTTTCTAAATGAAGATATGCTGCAAGCTACAGTGGTTCGTGAACACTTCATATCGCACCAATTACGATAATGTCTCCAGATCTTAAGTGCAAAAACTACAACAGCTAACTCTAGGTCATGTGTAGGATAATTATATTCTTCTCATGCATCTTTAACTGTCGCAAAGTATAAGCAATCATATTCTGTTCTTGCATCAAAACAACACCTAAACCTAAACCTGAGGCATGAAATCATTACCCTCCATCGGTAAGGCAAGAATATGAGTTATGGTCATCAAAGTCTTGAGCTTTTGAAAGCTCTCTTCACATTTCTCAGACCAAGCAAAAGGTACCTCTTTCTACGACAGACGAGTCAAATACGAGGCAATTACGCAAAACCCTTATCAAACCAGCGGTAATAGCTAACCAACCCTACAAAACTATGAACCTTGATCACGTAGGTAGACCTAGTCCAATTCCTAACTGCTTCAATCTTCTATAGGTATACCATAACCCCCTCCTTTGATACCATATGTCCAAAAAAGAACACCAAAGACAACCAAAACTTACACGTAGAATATTTAGCATACAGTTGTTTTTCCTTAAGAAAACTCAATATAACAAGCAAGTGATCCTCATGTTCCTCCTTACTCTTAGAATACACAAGAATATCATCAATGAAAATAATTACTAAGGAATGCAAGTATGGATTAAATATCTCATCATCAAGCCCATAAAAATAGTCGGGGCATTAGTCAACCCAAAGGATATCACCAAGAACCTGCAGTACCTATATGGGTCAAAAATTCAGTCTTCGAAATGTCTTCATCCTAGATTTTTAATCGACCTCAAGTCAATCTTGGAAAATACTAAAGCACTATGTAACTAATCAAACAAATCATCTATGCGGGGCAAGGGTGTTTGTTGCGAATTGTAACTTTATTCAACTATCAATAGTCTATACACATACGTATGCTACCATCTTTTTTCTTAACAAAAAACACTAAAGAATTCCATGGAGAATCACTAGGACAGATGATGTTATGACCCAAGACTACCCCCTAATCATAACACGGTGCTTAGAGTCGCAAGCAACCCCAAGCTAATCCATAGCCTGGCATGACACTAAGAATACTGAAATAACTTATGAAATACTGAGCGGAAGCTAGACTGAAATGATATAATCATAAATAAAACCAATGCTAAAAGTCAAGGCTAACACTGTCTGACATAACCAACATGCTAAAAATCTAACTGTCTGTCTGAAAATCCTCTAAATAATATGAGTTGTTGGGACAAGCCCCCAACTAACTCTAACTGTCTGAAACTAAGAAAAATAGAAAAATACTAAAAAGAAATACTGATAACTGGTCCTTGAATGATGAGGACTCACCAGATGCTGAATTGTACTAGCCTCAAGTGAGATGCTGAACTTCAGAACCTATATTATAAGACAGTATAGCATAAAGGAAAGTATGTGGTCAGTACTTTAAATGTACTTAGCTTGTGAGATATGCATTATCTAATATAAGCTGAATATGGTGAATGTAACATGGTAAACTAAACATTAAACTGAGACATCTAAACTGATGCAATGACCAAGTAGTAAACATAAAACTCTATAATATACCATATGATTTGAGTACAAAGTTATACATATATCTGAATCTGAACTGTGGACTGTGGATTGTGGGAGCTATAGTTAATTGACATACCCCAATCTGAGCTAACTAGGGTCCAATCTGTAACTCTAGCTGGAAGGGTGCTCTGTACCTTGCCAAGGGTACGAATACTGGCTAACGTGGATCCACTAAACTGATGTCCAAAAGGACTAAGGTATCAAGCCTGGTCTTACGGGTAACATTTTAGAACTTACGATAGTGACGTAGTTTTGGGACTTAGGAACTTCTACTAACGGTCTCCGCTTAACTAACGGTGAGCCTTCATCCCTGTGTCCTCTCGGTGCTAAGTACTACTCCCAACTGAATACTAACTAATAACTGGATTTTCACTACCCAAACACGAGGTCATGATGGCACTTATCGCGGGCCAACCTTGATAAGTAAGCCAATCAAACCAAAAGAAAATAAATTCTCATCAAGCAACAATAATAATAAGGCAAGACCTCCAGAAAAAATTCAGACTAACACAAAATATAATAAAGCAAAAGTATGAAGAAATAACATAAAACCACCCAAAATCTGGTGTCACATGTGTAGAGCATCTAAACAACCATTCGAATACTGAATAATACATAATTTGTCTCTGAGTCATAAGCAAAGACAAATAAAAGTAGATGAGGTCTAAATAAGCCCCAAACCCTAGAGCGCGTCATTACCTTGAAAACCCAGAAATCTCTACACGAAGGTCAGCCGATGCGAGGAATTCTCGAACCAGGATCTGTACTGAAAGGGCGCAGTAGGGGTGAGTACGGTCCATATGTACTCAGTAGGAATCATAGGCAGACTGAGCAAAGTAGACAATAATATAAGTAAAGGAAACTATGAGCATGTCACTAGCAAACAAAAAAGTTTCCAAATGCTAGCTTACACCGTCTCCACTAATAGTTCTAAAATAACATTGAATGGAAACAACACAGATACATGCGTAAAGTATATGAAAACTAAACACAAGTCAAGGAAAACTAAAAGAATCATGAAAGATACATATGCAATGCAATGCAAAGATGATAATGGGATGAATGGCGAAAGTTATCGCATGACTTTCTTTATACACCTACCAAGCTCGCAGCTCTCGCAATAGAAAGCATGGGGGGTTTGCGACCCATATACTATAACTTGTATCTCAAATCTCAACTCATCTCTCCGGCTCATGTTGACAGAGAGGGTTTTTATGAAATGTCTCATTTTCTGTCAAAAACAGTGGTCCTCAATGGTACCAATATCTCATGAATGTTTATGTATGGAATGAGGATGTAATGCTCACAATCAAATCAGTATAAAGATATCCAATCCATTCAATACGTATATAAGTGAGCCCAGAAATAAACTCAATACGTCCATAATTCATGAAATCAACTCTAGTTAGGCACTATGAGAATGAATATGCATGTAAGACATCATTAATATCATATCAACCCCTAACTCGGGCATTTCTATCATGATAAGGCATCTAATGGTCAATAAGACCTATAATAACAATTTAAGCTCCCGCACGAGCATCCTGTCTAAAAATAAGCTATTTAAATGCACAGATAAGGGAAATGATGTCAATTAAAGCCCCCACTTAGGCAACACGCAATATCTGATATCAAAAGTCAACAACAACAGATTATAAGCCCCCACTGGGGCACACAACATTAATAATAATCTCAAAATATAAAACCTATAGTTGTTTTTCCCAACCCATAGCATGTTTTACCTATTTATTAACTACCCATCTCAATCTAAAAGAAGTTAAGTCATAACTTGCCTCAAAACGACAAAATCCGAGCCTAAAGTTTTTCAACATGGCTTTTTTCCCTTTTGAAAAGTCTCAAAATCAACTAAAACATATGAATATAACATCTACACGTTAACAGAAAGCCAACAATAAACATATTGCCCATATTTAAGCCGGGTCCAAAATGGAGACAAAAACAAGTTCAAAAATGAGAGAGGTAAAACCATAATATTTTTTAGAAACACATTCACCAAGGTTATAGGAGCCTACAGATGAAAATCTTCACGAAAATGAGTTAAAAAAGAGGTCCAAATCAAAGGAAAACCATTTTTAAGCTTTTCCAAAAAATCCGCAAAATCCCATGTTAAAACCAACATTAAAGAGTGTTTTGATAATATAATTCAATGTAAAATAATGGAAATAAGGTTTTGGAACTTACCCAAGCTCAAATAGTGAAGAAATCCTCAAGAATCGCCCAAACCCGAAGCTTTGAGGTACAAAAAAATAGTGGAATTTGCGAAAAAAGAGGCATTTATATAAGCGACGTCGCCTGGGCAGTACTATCATTGCCATAGCGACGTCGCCTGGGCGGCCAGACTACCGCTAAGGCAGTAGTCACTTGCCACATATGGGATCACTGAGGCGCCCCTTTGACCGCTAAGGCTATACCGCTCTGGCGGAGGAATGCATCGCTAAAGCGATGCACGAGGGGAAATGAGACTCCTCCAAGGTGGAACTTTGTCTACCTAAGAGACACAGCTATGGCGATCAATAGGCCGCTTTAGTGGCTGCACCAGAGACCTGCAACTTAGCTATTTTGCCAATTAAAAATATCTCCAAATGGACCCTCAGGATTCATTTGGGACCTACAGAAACAAACCATATATGCTACCAGGTTATTTTCAACTTTTCGGACTTAATGGCGACATCAGATTTTTAAAAAAAAGTCGTTTTCAATTAATTAACCCCCAGGACCCCTTTTAGGTAGTTTTCCAAATGAAGGGTCGAAAAGAAAAATAAAGGCTCTGAACCCAAACCACCCCATCTACTTACCCGATTTTGACATTTTGCATCTAATGGAACTGTCGAATTGTCATCCAGTACTTGAAACATCGAATGTTGACTGAAGTCAACTATATGGCTTTTAAAGCCTCTAAAAACCTCAAATTCGCTCAAATCACTCCCGATCACATCGGGAACAACTGTGCCAACCATACCCACACCCCAAAACTAACATTTAGCAAACATGAGAAAGGGTAAATGGTCAAATTACATAAAAAGCAAGTTTTCACAAATCAAGTCCTTGCAATATCCACCACTAAGACTCTTATTCGTCCTCGAACTAAAAAGCAAAAAAATGCCTGAGTAGGTGAAAAGTTGGGGGTAACTACTACGCATATCAAACTCGACCTACCAAGTAGCAACCTCAATAGAACAGTGTCTCAACTGGACCTTAACGACAGGAATATCTCTAGAACACTACCGTTTAACATCCCTGGCCAAAATAGAGACTAGATCCTCAACAAAGGTCAACCTCTCATCCAACTAAACCGAATCCCAATGAAGCATATGAGACTCAGCGAGAAAATAGGATCGGAGCATAGATACATGAAAAATTGGATGAACGGCCAAAAATTCTGGAGGTAAGGCCAATTTATAAGCAACTTCCCCAGCTGTTTGAAGAATCTCAAAAGGTTTGATGTACCTTAGGCTAAGCTTGCCCTTCTTCCCGAACCTCATCACGCCCTTCTTGGGTGACATAGAAAGAAAAACCAGATCTCTAATACCAATCTTCAAGGCGCAAAGTCTGCGATAGGCATAACGCTTTTGCCTATTCTGGGCTACCCGAATCCTATCCTGAATCACCCGAACTCTATCCAAAGACTCGCGAAGCAAGTCGGTACCATGGGGTCTAGCCTCAAAAGTCTCAAACCAACTGATTGGAGATCAACAACGCCTACCATAAAATGCCTCAAAAGGTGTCATCTCAATACTCGAATGGTAGATATTATTATAAGGAAATTCCATCAAGGCTAAATGCTTCTCCCACTGACCTCCAAAGTCCATAACACAGGTGAGGAGCATATCCTCTAAAACCTGAATAGTCCGCTATGACTGACCTTCAGTCTTGGGGTGAAAATTTATGCTCAGGTCAACTTGAGTACCCAACTCCTTCTGAAACATCCTCCAAAAGCTAAAAGTGAACATAAAACCTCTGTTTGAATAATAGACACAGGCATTCCTTGAAGATGAACTACCTCTCAAATATAGATATGTGCCAACCTCTCGGCACTGGATGAAATATGAATAGGGATGAAATAGGCTGAGTTGTTTAATCGATACACGATGACCCAAATACTATCAGAACCACTAGAAGTACAAGGCAATCGACTCACAAAATCCACAGTGATTCGCTCCCACTTCCAATCCGAAATGGGTAATCTCTGAAGGAAACTACTCAATCTCTGATACTCGACCTTCACCTGCTAATAACACAAGCAACAAGATACAAAATCCGCTACATCCTTCTTCATAAAACACCACCGCTAAAGCTGCTTCAAATCACAGTACGTCTTAGTCACCCTAGGATGAACAAAATATCTAGAACAATGCACCTCCTCCAAAATTAGTCTTACCCATCCTCCAACTCTCTGCACACAAACTCGGCCACCAATCCTTATCACATCATTAGAATTAAGAGACACCTTTTTAGTCTCGCCAATCAACACCTCATCCCGAATCACTCTCAAACCTCATCCCGAATCACTCTCAAACTATCATTATCGAATTGGTGAGCACAAATCTGCTCCATCAAAGAATTTCTAGCATCCATACAGGCTAAAACACATCCAGGAGTCGAAACATCAAGCCTAATTATCTGGTTAGCTAATGACTGAACCTCTAAGGCTAAAGGTCACTCCTGAGTCAAGAGATGAGCCAAACTCCCCATACTAGTCGACTTCTAACTCAAGGTATCCGCAACTATATTACCCTTACCCAGATGATACAGAATAGTGAGGTCATAATCTTTAAGTAACTCATGCCAACGCTGATGTCTCATATTAAGCTCTCACTGGGTGAAGAAGTACTAAAGACTATGATGATTTGAGAAGGTCTCACAACAAATTCCATACAAGTAGTTCCTCCATAACTTTAACACAAACACAACCGTGGCCAACTCTAAATGATGGGTAGGATAATTCTTCTCATGAGGCTTCAACTGATGAGAGGTGTAAGCAATCACCTAACCCTCCTGCATCAACACTGCACTTAAACCCACACCAGAAGCATTACAAAACATGATAAAACCCACTCCCTCTTTGGGCAAGGTCAAGATAGGAGCCGAAGTCAACAACTCCTTGAGCTTTTGGAAGCTCTTCGTACACGCTTTCGACCACTGAAAGGTAATTTTTTTTTGAGTCAGCTTGGTCAAAGAAGCCGCATTAGAAGAGAGACCCTAAAAAAATGCCAATAATAACCCGCCAAGACAATAAAACTTTGAATCTCAGTAGGACTAGTGAGCCTAGCCCAAACACGAATCGCAACAATCTTGGCCGGATCGACCATAATACCATCGTTGGTCACCACATGACCCAAGAAAGAGATAAAATCCAATAAAAACTCACACTTGGAGAACTTAACATACAACTTCTCATCACGCAATCTCTGAAATATAGTCCTCGACTGTCTCACATGATCGACCTCGTTCTTGGAATAAACCAAGATATCATTTATAAATACAATCACAACGAATTCAAGAAACGATCGAAGCACCCGGTTCATCAACTCCATGAATGCTGCAAGGGAATTGGTCAACCAAAAATACATGACCAAGAATACATAATGATTGTATCAAGTCCGAAAAGCCGTCTTTGGGACATCTGAAGCTCTAATCCTCAACTGGTGATACCCAAATCTCAAATCAATCTTAGAAAACACGGAAGCACCCCCAAACTGGTCAAACAAATCATTAATGCGAGGCAGAGGATACTTGTTCTTAATTTTCACCTTGTTCAACTGTCGATAATCAATACATATACGCATAGGACCATCCTTCTTCTTTACAAACAAGATAGACACACCCCAAAGAGATACACTAAGCCTAATGAAACCTTTACTCTACAAATCTTATAATTGCTCCTTTAGTTCCTTCATCTCATCCGGAGCCATCCTATAAGGAGAAATAGAAATAGGCTTGGTGCCCAGCTCCAAATCAATAGCAAAATCAATATCACGATCAGGAGGCATACCCAACAAATCTGTAGGAAACATATCCATGAACTCATAAACAACCTAAATAAAATCAATAGTAGGCGGTGAGGCAACACTAGTATCATGAACATGAGCCAAATAAGACAAACATGCTCTTTCTACTATGCGACTAGCATGTAGAAAAGATATAACTCCCTTCGGACCCAAAATAAGCATAACCTTCCAAGTTAACCTTGGCACACCGACGAACCTAAGGTCACAGTCTTGGCATAACAACCCAAAATGGCATGATAAGGAGCCAACCAGTCCATACCTAAGATAACATCAAAGTCAACCATATCTAGGAGGATCAAGTCTACCCAAGACTCACGACCCACAAAGGTAACCACACAAGAGCGGTACACTCAATCCACCACTAAAGAATCTCCTACGGGGGTAGATACATGAAGAGGCATAGCAAGGGGTTGACATGCAGTATCAAAATAAGAAGCAAATTTTGTAAACACATAGGAGAACGTAGATCTAGGGTCAAATATCAAGAAAGCAGATCTGTAGCAAACCAGGATAATACCTATAATGACTGCATTAGAGGCCTCTACCTTGGGTCTCCCAGGTATAGCATAAGACTATCCATGTCCACTCTCGGACTGAGAAACCCTGTGACCACTACAGTGAGCTCCCCTGCCTCTACTTCGAGCATCTTTTGCACCACTCCTACCACTCTGTGAACCACCTTTGACTGCAAAAATAGGAGTAGGGGCAAAGCTAAATCTGAGATCCCTATTGAGTAGGTTGAAACATATATCGAGGGTAATCCTTGGCCATATGGCCAAACTCGTCACAAATAAAACATCCTCTACGGGCTGACTCAATCTGAAGAGGTGTAGATCAACCAGAGTGATCACCCTGGCCTAAAGAACCGAACCTGGAACCTTCACTCGCATGTCCTGATACCTGGCTACCAGAAGCTACAGAACCTAAAATTCTACCACCTAAACCCTGCAATGCAGGCTGAACTTGCCTACTATGATAACCACGGGAACCCTTACTAGAGAAGTCTCTACCTCGGGAGGTGTGTCCACTAAACTCACCCTAATGACGCACCTTCTTAGTGCCTTCCTGAGTAGTCTGGATAATAGACTCGATCATCTTGGTGTGCTCAATAATACTCTATAAAAAATCCCCTGAAACTACCATCTGGGCGGTAGCCAACTGATAAGAACTATCTAATCCCTTCATAAACTTTTGAATCCTCTCAGACTTGATAAAGATACTAGCGGCTGAATATCTAGATAAAGCATGGAAATGTGCCTCATACTCGGCAGTAGACATGGAGCCCTGCTCCAAATGATCAAACTAATCCCTCATTTGATCTCTCAAGCTATAAGGTACAAACTTCTCCAAGAATACCTCAAAAAACTGAGCTTAAGTCATAACAGGAAAACCCAAAGGTCTACAACTAGCAAGCCACCTCCACCAATCCCTAGCAACATCCATCAACTGATAGGTGGTATAAGCAACTACGTGAGACTCAAGAGATTTAAGATTATGTAACTTCTCCAGGTAATCAGCCAGAAACTCATAGGCATCCTTGATAATAGCACCACTAAACTTGGGCAGACCTAAGCGAATAAACCTCTCAAACCTCTTCTGATCATCAAAAAATATCACTGTACCCGAAGTAACTGGAGAAATCATAAGTCTGGTAGGTAAGGAGTCCATACGTGGGGTTACCATAGATAATAGTTGTACATAAAAAGCTAGAATACCATAAGAAGATGCTGGAAAAAATGGCAGAACACCACTCAAAGCCTGAGGGACACCTGGTACACTTAAATGAACACTATCTGATCTACTCAAAAGGAGAATCAACAAATCATGAAGCACTGGGGTGTCAACTGAACCCTGTGGGACCTTAGCTAGCCTTGCAACCGTTGTCTGATAATCATCTCTAGAATACTCAACCTTGGGCTCAAGAGAGGCCTCCCTAGCACGTCCTCTAATTGGGGCAGCTTTTCATGCCCGTCCTCTACCTCTAGGCCGTCTATGGCTCTTGCCTCATCCTCGAATCGGGGCTCTTACATCGGGTTCCAGCTCAGCATTTCTTGCATCTCTGGACCTAGTCCTTACCATCTATACAAAAAGAATAGAATACAAGTTTAGAACATTAGGTATGAAAAACCCGCACGATAAGGAATCAAATTAGAGAAATTTTTCCTAAAGACATCTTATAGCCTATCGAAGATGGATACGGACGTCTAGGTACCGATCCCTGAGACTTTACTAAATATCTTGGTCTTACACTTATGAGATCGGTGAACCTGGTGCTCTGATACTAATTTGTGATGACCCAAAAAGAAGGTCATGATGGTACTTATTGCGGCACAACCTTGATAAGTATGCCAATTACCCCAAAAGGTAAGTAATTCTTATCAAGCAACAATAATAATAAGGTGAGACTTCTAGAACGAAGTCAGACCAGCACAATACATAATAACGTAGAAGTCTGAAGAAACAACATAAAACCACCCAAAATCTGGTGTCACAAGTGTAGATCATCTAAATAACCATCCGAATACTGAATAATACATAATTTGTCTCTGAGTCATAAGTAAAGACAAATAAAGGTAGATAAGGTCTGAATCAGCTCCAAACCCTGGAGCGCGTCAATGCCTCAAAAACCCAAAAATCTATGTACAAAGGTCAGCCACCGTGAGTCATACTCAAATCAAGATCTGTATCAAAAGCGAACAGTAGGGGTGAGTATATTCCACATGTACTTAGTAGTAATCATAGGCCGACTGAGCAAAGTAAACAATAATATAAGTAAAGGAAATTATGAGCACGTCACATGCAAATAGAAAATTTTTTGAATGGTAGCTCACACCGTCTCCACTAAAAGTTCTAATATAGCACTGAATGGATATAACATAGATAAACATGTAATATAAACACAAGTCAAGGAAAAGTAAATAAATCATGAAAGATGCATATGCAATGCAATGCAAAGATGATAATGGAATAAATGGTGAAAGTCATCGCATGAATTTTTGCATACACCTACCAAGCTGGAAGCTCCCACAATAGGATCCATGTGGGGTTCACAATTCGTATACTATAACTTATATCTCAAATATTAACTCAACTCTCTGGCTTGTGTTCTCGGAGAGGGCTTTATGAAATGTCTCATTTTCTTTCAAAACAGTGGTCCTCAATGGTACCAGCATCTCATGAATGTATATATATGGAATGAGGATGTAATGCTCACAATCAAATCAGTATGAAGATATCCAATCCATTTAATAAGTATACAAGTGAGCCCAGAAATCAACTCAATATGTCCATAATTCTTGATATCAACTCTAGTTATGCACCATCGAAATAAATATGCATGTAAGACATCATTAATATCATATCAACCATCTAGCTCGGGTATTTCTATCATACTAAGGCAACCAATGTTCAATAAGACCTATAATAACAATTTAAGTCCTCGCACAGGTATCATATCTAAAAATTAGGCATTTAAATGTATAGATAATGTCAATTATGTCAAATAAAGCCCCCACTCGGGCAACACATAATAACAGATATCAAAAGTGGACAACAACAAATTATAAACCCACACTCGGGCACACAACAATAATAATAATCTCAAAATATAAAACCTGTAGTTGCTTTCCCTAAACCGAACCATGCTTTGCCGATTTATTAACTACCCAACTCAATCTGAAAGAAGTTAAGCCATAACCTACCTTGAAACAAAAAAATTCAAGCCTAAAGTCCTTCAACATAGAATTTAACCCTTTTGAATGATCTTGGAATCAACTAAAACATACGAATATAGCATCTACGCATTAAAACAAAGACAACAATAAACATATTGCCCATATTTAATTCGGGTCCAAAATGGACTCGAAAAATGAGTTTGAAAACAAGAGGGATAAAATTGGAATTTTTTTTTAGAAACACATTCCCTAAGGTTATAGGAGCCTACAGTTGAAAACCCACGTGAAAACGAGTTAAGAACGAGGTCCAAATTGAAGAAAAACATTTTAAAGATTTTCTGGAAAAATCCTCAAAATCCCATGTTAAAACAAAGATTAAAGAGTATTTTGACAATATAATTCAATGTAAAATAATGGAAATAAGGTTTTGGAGCTTACACAAGCTCAAATGGTGAAGAATCCTCAAGAATCGCCCAAACCCGAAGCTTGAAGGTCCAAAAAAAGGTGAAATTAGCAAAAAATGAGGTATTTATATCAGTGATGTCACCTAGACAGTACTATCTTCACCATTGCAATGTCCCCTGGGCGGCCAGAATAACGCTAAGGCGGTAGCCACTTGCCACACAAGGGATCGTTGAGGCACCCCTTCGACCACTAAGGCGGTACCGCTCTAGCGGAGGAATGCATCGCTAAGGCAATGACCGAAAGGAAATGGGACTTTGCCAAGGTGGAGCTTTATCTACCTAAGCGACACCACTAAGGAGACCAATAGGCTGCTTTAGCAGCTGCACAAGAAACCAGCAACTTAGCTATTTTACCAATTGAAAATATCTCCGAACAGACCCTAGGGATTCATTTGGGACCCCATAGAAATAAACCATATATGCTACCAAGATATTTTAGATGTTCTAGACTCAATGGAGACGCCTAATTTTCAAAAAAGGCTCGTTTTCAATGAATTAACCTTTGGGACCCCTTTAGGCTATTTTCCAAATGAAGGGTCGAAAAATAAAATAAAGGTTCCAAACCCAAACCAACCCCACTACTTACCCAATTTCAACATTATAGATATAATGAAACTATCTAAATCATCATCCGGGACCTGAATCATCGAATGTTGACCAAAGTCAACTATATGACTTTTGAAGCCTCTAAAAACCTCAAACTCGCTCAAATAATTCCCGATCGAATTGGAAATCGTGCTAGCCATCTCCATACTCCAAAACTAACATGTAGCAACTATTGGGAAGGGTAAAATAGTCAAAACACATAAAGGGCAAATTTTCACAAATCAGGTCCTTACATGGATAATTCATTTAGAATGAATAACTGACAAGCTCATAACACTGTTATCTTAGACTGAAATAGTAGACACTTATCTGAAAAGTATTCTACATCATGTAACTATAAAGGAAGGACTATTTATTTTATATGCATGAAATCCTAGTTCATTGGATGTTCATAACCCGCCATCTCTGAAGAATGCAACTAATCATGGCAATACTATAATCTGAACATAATAAGGAATTTCATAACTCAAGCCCAAAATCAGAAATATATCAATATAAGAATAGTTCATAGTCATGAGTATGTAAAGATTCTCAAATTTATGGGAAAACATATATTCATGGTTTAGTCAAGGCAAGAAACTAAAAGATAATGGAATTCACACTTTTTATGGAAACCCTAAGTTTGAAGAGTGAATTAAAATGAGATTTTGAAATAACTTTGGGAATCAAAGGATAAAAGGAAATCCATTGATGAAATCCTACACACCTGAAGGGAAAACCCTTGGTTAAATCTTTAGATTTGGTGCCTGAAGTTGAAGAACCCTTATTATTTCCTTGCAGAAGAAAGTCGCTTGTTTTCTCTGAATATTCTAAGTGTCATTTGATTTTTGAGTTAAAGGGGGATTTGGGGTAGTTTTGGCTAATTAATCAGCCTTAGGATAGCTTAAACAATGTTGTTTTGGTGTTAAAAGAGTGGGAAAATACCAAATAACCCTTTTAAAATCATCTCAAAAGCTGTTGGGATCAGTCCCGACGACTCACGTGACGACTTGTCGGGTCTGGCTACGATTCATAGCCTGAGTCATTACCTAGGAATCAATTTTTGCTTCCCTCTACCGTCCAAATGAGTCACTCTATGACTTGAAGAGTCACCCTATGACTTGTAGGGTTACCCAACGACTCATAGGGTCTGAATCTTCGCCACTGACAGCTTGGACAATGCTTCTGTAAAAAGACCATAACCTTTCACTCCAATACTGTATTTACAAACGGTCAGTGGATTTGGAAAGATAACTCAAATACCTTTAATTTAGTAGATATTAGGCCACCTAACTCTTTATATAATAGGTGGAATAGTGATTTTAAGTTGACCCAAAAAGAATCTTACACTTAAAATTAGCCGAAAAAGGAGTTTTCAACTCAACTTTGGGTCAGGGACTCCTTATGATATTAAATATAATCTAATACTCATGTCATGATAATGTAATAGTTCTTTATTTGCTTGAGGATTGGTTCTGGTCTTAGCTTGGATTTTTGAGGTGTTACAATATCTTCCCCTTGGGATCATTCGTCCTCGAATGAACACCAACTAAGATGAAAAGATTGGGAAAGAGATACAATCCCAACAATGAATTTCTAAGAGCTAAATACTTACATGGTAACTGAGTCTTTGCAAGAACTGAACTTATCTGAACTCATGAATGCATACTATGATATGAAAATAATAGAGTGGCTTGAGACAGAAAAAATTAATTAAGGGGAAACTATTACATCAAGTTGGAATTGAATTTGAAGAGAAAATATAGGGGTACTTTGTCATCATATCCGCCTCCACTTCCAAAGTAGCTCCCTTAACTACTTGCTTCTAAAAGAACCTTTACTGAAGCGACCTTTTTTTTTATCAACTTATGAACCTGACGATCAAGGATCTCAATTGGAACCTCCTTGTAAGAGAGACAATTTTGCACACCGACACTATCTAAAGGCACAACCGACACTGGATCAACAATGCATTTCTTCAACTGAGACACATGAAAAACCAAATGCACTGATGCTAAGTCTGCAGGAGAATCTAACTCATAGGCCACATTACCAAAGCGACTCAAAATCTTATAAGGACCCACATAGTGGGGACTGAGTTTTCCTTTCTTACCAAATCTCTTCACCTCTTTATGGGTTAAACTTTCAAGTAAACTAAATCACCAATAGCAAACTTAAGTTCCCTTATCCTAATATCTGTATAATAATTCTGACGACTTTGAGCTATTTTTAGCCTTTCTCTAATTATCTGAACTTTCTCCATAGCCTCATGGACTAAATCAGGCCTTATCAAGGTAGCTTCACCAACCTCAAACCAACTAATAGTAGAATGTTATTATAATTAAACTCAATCTAAGGAAAATGATCATCCCAACTACCCTTGAAATCGATCACACATGCTCTCCACATATCCTCTAAAATCTGAATAGTCTGCGCTGCCTAACCATCTGTGTGCAGATGAAAAGTCGTACTGAGATGAACTTGGGTACCAAGACCCTTCTAAAATGTATTCCAAAATTAAGAGGTAAATTGAGTACCCTATCTGAAATGATAGTCAAAGGGACTTAAGCCACTTAACCTCACCAAAACAGTAGCCGGGCAGTAAGCCCGTAATTAATTTATTCAAGGGTGTTCTTTCAACCCTTACTCCTCCAATTACATTCACATACCATACAAATCCTTATAACATCCCCCAAAACAACTTTAGCCTCATTACACCCTCAAAATAATATACAAAGTGGAGTGGGCAATAGGCTTACATAATATTCAGTTCGGTGGTGTATCACCACATTCTCCATCTATAATTCAATACAAGTCAGTTACATCCTTTCCCAACATCAACCAAGTTGTCCCCAACATATACACATAAAATAATTTCTAAAACATCCCCAATATCCTTTATCATAGCAACCAAATATTGAACTCATTATCTATTGAGTTCTTAACAACAATATATACACAATTCTCCACCAAAACATGTATATAGGAAGGGGAAAAAATGGACAGTAGCCTTACATAAATTTTGTGATAGTTTATTCTCTTAACTTGTATTTCTTCAATATCTTGGTTCCTTTACACACAAACCAAAGGAGAAGAGAAAAATCTCTTGATAATCAAGAAAAATGGACTGCCAAACTTATAGAGGGATGCCTTATAATTTAAACATGAAGAACATAATTTCCATAGTCTTTTTGAGATAAGCTCATGATTTGTTCACTTACCTTTAGCTTGGAAGGAAGGTAAATCCCAAGAACCCTAATGGAAACTTAGGGCAACTGTAGAAGATAAGAGAGAGCAAGAGAGAAAACTCTAGAAAGCTGAATTTTTGTCTAAGTTAAAATGGGTCAAATGAGCTGGTTTTAATCCCTTTAAAGGGAGAAGATCTTGGCCGACTTTCTTTGATAATTTGGTCCATATTTTATCAAATATTTGGTGCACCTACTTGCCCATTATACTTGGGCCTTTGTGGATCTGAAACTATTGGGCCTTGGCTGCCCATTCTTCTCCTTTTCTCTCTTTTAACTTGGGCCAAAATTAATTCAAGTAGGTGGTAGTGTAATTGGCCCAATAACATGTTCAAAGGAGTATTAGTAGGTGATGCACCTACTTGGTTCTTAGATTGGTCAATAAGTCAAAGTAGGTGATGCACCTACTTGTCACCTACTAGCTCAATTTAAGTCAAGCTAGCAACTCACTTATTTTATTTCATATTCTAAGTCTTAACCCCTTATGTTATTTAACGTTATACTTATATACACTTGGACACTTTAATCCTTGAGGTAGAATATCACCTTACTATCTCGTGTTTAGCACTTCTGTTTGGGTTAACTTGGCGTAGACATGCTGAAATGCTTGGGCCATTATAATATCCTTTAAATCCTCTTTAAATCACCGATAATCACTTAAGAAACTTGGTTCGTTACCTATACAACAAGGTTACCTCAAGTCCTATATCAATATAACAAGTACACGCAAAATACGGGGTGTTACATCCTCCCCCTCTAGGAACATTCGTCCTCGAACGCTAGCATAATTAGCCTGCTTAAAGAAGTTCAAGACCAAGTTTAATATTTATGTTACCACAAAACACTTACACATTTATACTTACTTGTTAATGTTCTGATTCAGCATCTTGGACTTTCACTTCATATTCGAATAAATAAGGGTACTTGAATTTCATTGCTTCCTCGGCTTCCTATGTGATCTCTTCTATTTGTTGGTTCCTCCAAAGTACTTTTACAAAAGCTACTTATTTATTTCTTAACTTCTTGACTTGCCGATCTAAAATAGCAATCGGCACTTCTTCGTAAGTAAGTTCTTTTGTAACTTGTACATCTTCAGTAGGAGTAATATGAGATGGATCTCCTATGCATTTTTGAAGCTTTGAGACATGAAACACTGGATGTACTATTGAAAGCTCTTGGGGAAGCTCTAACTCATATGTAACTTAGCTAAATCTTTGAATGATCTTATATGGCCCTATATAGCGCGGACTCAGTTTTCCCTTTTTACCAAACCTCATTACCCCTTTCATTGGTGACACCTTTAAGAATACCCAATCTCCTATAGCAAACTCTAGCCCTCTTCTTCTAATATTTACATGTGATTTATGTCGACTTTGAGATATTTCTAGCCATTGTTGTATCACCTTAACTTTTTCCATAGCTTGCTGAACAAGATCTGGCTCAAATAAGGCAGTTTCACCCACTTCAAACCACCCAATTGGTGATCTACACTTTCTCCCATATAAAGCTTCATAGGGTGCCATTTTGATACTTGAGTGATATCTATTATTATATGAAAATTCAATAAGTGACAAATAATCATCCCAACTACCTTTGAAGTCCAATACACAAGATCGCATCATATCCTCAAGTGTTTGGATCGTACGTTTTGCCTGACCATCCGTTTGAGGGTGAAAAGCAGCACATAAACTCACTTGCATTCCTAAACTCTTCTGAAATAACTTCCAAAAGTTTGTGATAAATTGAGCTCCTCTATCAGATATAATAGAAATTGGGACCCCATGTAACCAAACTATCTCTTAATAGATAACCTTGCATATTCTTCAGTTGTGTAAGTGGTCTTAACCAGTAGGAAATATGCTGATTTGGTGAATCTATCAACTATTACCCATATGGAATCAAACTTTTGAGAGGAGCAAGGCAAACCAGTGATGAAATCCATATTGATCATGTCCCACTTCCAAATTGGGAGCTGCATACACTGCATATAACCTCCCGACTTTTGATGCTCTACTTTAACTTGTTGACAGTTTGGACATTGGGCTATAAATTCTGTAATGTTCTTTTTTATGTCTCCCCACCAATACACTTCTTTCAAGTCATGATACATTTTAGTTAACCCTGGATGGACAGAAGATCTTGAATAGTGTGTTTCCGCCATAATCCTCTTCCTTAGTCCATCAATATTAGGTACACACAATCTGTTTTGGCACCGAAGTACTCCCTCTTGCATAAGCTCAAATGCCTTTGTCATACCTTGTTGTACATTCTCCTTAAGTTGTAATAGAATAGGATCCGCATACTGCTTTTCTTTCACTTCAGTTATCAATGAGGATTCTGCCACATTTTGCACAATAACTCCTTTATCTGGAGATTCAATAAGGCGAACCCCCAAGCTAGCTAGTTGGTGTAGATCTTTAGTTATCCCTTGTCTTTCTATGGACTGCCCATAAGTGCTTGCCATTGTCTTAAGACTTAAAGCATCAGCTACCACATTTTCTTTCCCGGGATGATACAAAATATCAATATCATAGTCTTTTAATAGCTCGAGCCATCTTCGCTGCCTTAGATTTAAGTCCTTCTGCTTAAAGATATATTGTAAAATCTTATGGTCAGTATATATATCAACATGAATCCCATATAAGTAATGATGCCATATCTTTAAAGCAAATATAACCGCTGCTAACTCAGGATCATGTGTTGGGTAATTCCTCTCATGTGGACGCAATTGTCTTGAGGCGTAGGATATTACCTTACCATGCTGCATCAATACACATCCTAGACCCACTCCTGAATCATCACAATACACTACATACCCCTCTGTACTTTCTGGAAGTACCAATACAGGCGTGGAAGTTAACTTATTCTTCAGCTCTTGAAAGCTTTTTTCACAGGCATCATTCCATTGAAACTTGACTTCTTTGTGTGTTAGCTTGGTTATTGGTGCAGAAATTGAAGAAAATCCCTCTATGAACCTTCTATAATAACCTACCAAGCCTAGGAAACTACAAACCTCCGAAGGTGTTGTGGGTCTTGGAAAACTCTTCACGGCTTCTATTTTTTGAGAATCAACCCTTATCCCCTCATCGGATACAATATACCCCAAGAATGCCACTGATTTTAACCAAAACTCATACTTAGAGAACTTTCCATATAATTTACGATCACGAAGAATCTGTAACACCCATTGCAAATGATTAGCATGGTCCTCTTTTGATCTTGAATACACCAGAATATCATCTGTAAATACTATCACAAACACATTCAACAATGGCTTGAAGACTCTATTCATCAGATCCATAAAAGCTGCTAGTGCATTGGTTAGGCCGAATGGCATAACTAAAAACTCAAAATGACCATACCGTGTTCGAAAAGCTGTTTTGGGTATATCCTTCTCCTTCACTTTCACTTGGTGATAACCTGACCTCAAGTCGATTTTTGAGAAACACTTAGCACCTTGTAACTGATCAAACAAATCATCAATTCTAGGGAGGGGATATTTATTTTTAATTGTAACCTTATTCAGTTGTCAGTAGTTAATACACATTCTTAATGTGCCATCCTTCTTACGTACAAATAACACAGGTGCGCCCCAAGGAGACATCTAGGCCTTATGAATCGCTTTTCTAGCAAATCTTTTAATTGTTCCTTCAATTCAAGTAATTCTGTTGGGGCCATTCTATACAGAGGAATAGAAATAGGTTGAGTACTTGGGATCACATCAATACCAAACTCTACTTCTCGTTCTGGAGGTAAACTAGGAAGTTCTTCAGGAAACACATCAGAAAATTCATTTACCACTGGAATGGATTGAAGAGTCGGTGGCTCCGCTTCTATATCTCTCATCCTCACTAAAAGACATATGTACCCTTTGGACATCATCTTCTTTTCCTTAACATAAGAAATAAACTTACCCCTTGGTGCTCCAATATTACCTCTCCATTCAAGGACTGCCTCTTTTGGAAAATGGAAATGCACCCTCTTAGCTCGGCAATCTACTGTGGCATAATAAGAAGCCAACCAATCCATACCCATTATAACATCAAAATCTACCATTTCTAGCTCAACAAGATCAGCTAATGTGTCACGATCACAAATAATTACTATGCAATTATGATAAACTCGTCTAGCTATAATAGACTCTCCAATGGGTGTAGACATTTCAAATGGCTTAACCAGTGATTCCGGTGTTCTTTTGAACTTTCTAGCAATCAATGGAGTGACATATGATAGTGTAGAGCCTGGATCAATTAATGCATATACATTATGTGAAAAGATGGACAATGTACCTGTAACTACATTAGAGAATCCTCCAAATTTTATCGACCCGCTAAAGCATATGTACGATTTTGGACTCCGCTAGAACTAGATGCTCCTCTACCACTTCTACCACGACTAGCAGACATTTGTTGAACTCTACCTAAAGGAGGCACCGATGATGTTGATGCAATAGATGGTCCAGTAGTTTGTGCCATACCACCCATGCCCCTTCGAGGGCAATTTTTCATCATATGGCCTGGTGTACCACACCAATAACAAACATCTATCCCAAACCAGCATGCACCTAGATGATATCTCCCACATTTCTTACAAGGCTTTCTAGGAGGTCTTGATTGGCTCATGCTTCCATGATCTTGGTTTCCTGCAATTGAACCTTGGCTTTCACTTCTTTGCCCAAGTTGATTGCCCCTAAACCCTTGAAATCGGGGTGGAGCACTTGCTGTAAAGTAGGAAGATGGTGGCCTAGGCGGTCTATTTAAAAATCCAGGCCTGAACTCACTTTGGGATGGCATAAACTGCCCCACAGACCTAGTCCTCTTGGAGTACCCTCTTTCTGGCTCTTGTGTCCTTTTTCTTTGTCTTTGATCTTCCATTTTTTGTGCAAAAGCTTGTATCCTTGCTATATCCATGTCTTTATTCAAGGCAGTAATAGTACAATCTCTAACTAGATACGGATCCAATCTATCCACATATTGATGAACTCTATCTTCCATAGTGGTTACTACATTAGGAGCATACCTGGCTAAAGAGTTAAACTGAAGACTGTACTCCTTCACGCTCATACTCCCTTGGCAAAGATTTAAAAACTTATATGCCCGGGCCTCTCGAATCTCAAATGGAAGGTAATGATCAATAAATGCTGCTTTGAACACTTCTCAATTAGCTGAAGGTGCAGCTGTACCCCTAGGTCATTTTCATTCTTCATACCATAATATAGCCTCCCTTTTTAATTTATACGCTGCTAGTTCAACCGTCTCTTTACCAAATACATGCATGACATCCAAATCCCTTTGAATTTGATCAATAAAGTCTTATGGGTCTTCGTTAAGATCTGACCCGGTGAATGTGGGAGGTCTAATTTAAGAAAATCCTGTGTCCGTAGACTAGCTGCCCTATCCGCACCACTAGTACCCATAGTTGGACCAGCTTGTCCTTGACCTTGTCCAGCAACTATGCGAGTCAATAATTGCACCACATTTCTTAAATCTTGTTTAGTTGCATTAATAGGTGATTCTGGGGGTACTCCTCTCCTTCTTAGTTCTTCTAGAAATAGTGGACTAGAAGAAGTCCTTGATGCAAACTCATCCTGAGCCTCACTTTGATTAGCTTTTCTAAGTGGTGACTTGTTGGTCCCTTCTCCGGTAGCCATATCCACTTGTTTACTTTTATTCTTACTCCTTCTTGTAATTGGCATCTTCACTATATAGAGAAAAAAAATTATTCAAGGTTAAATACAAATCAACCTACATCATTGGCTCTATCACACGATCCAAGAAATGAAGAAAAAGAATAAATCCTAAATATCCCGTAGCCTCCTACTTATAGATGTGGTTCACAACACACCCATAAGCAAGACTCTACATACACATGGCTTTGTAGATTCCCTAGAATGACCTTCTCTGATACCACTTTTGTCACACCTCAAATCCCATTGAGATGGACAGGCACCCGACGCCCTAAAGACTCGAGAGAACCAACTTATAATATCATTGTCCAAGCAATAACTATAATAGTAGTGGGACTTTGATAAATATATACAAGCTATAGAAATGATAAAAGACTAACATAAAGATAGGCCCAAACCATATATGCGTGACTTGTTCGTTGAGGCAACAATTGTTAAGGGACCAAACATAACTTCACTTTATACACTAGTCTACAAAGCCTCTATAAGATCGACAAACATGGTCTAGGTCGGGACAGGCCCCGCCTTACCCTTAACTATTATACAATACCAAAATATATACCAAAGATTTGGTAAAGGCCCGAATCAACTTGGAGCTGACCAATCACAGTGGAGGGTCCTGTGCTCCTATTGAGGAGGTCTACTAGTTGGAGTACTTGTACCTGTGTCATGAAACACAGTGTCCCCATAAGGTACGTCAGTACAAAAGAATGTACCTAGTATGTAAGGCATAAAGTGACCATAGGTAAGACAAAATCTAAATAAAATCAAATATCAATATATAACTGTATAGATAAGAATAAAAGACCACTTTTGCTCATATTTATGGAATCATGTACATTACATATTTTACTTTACTTTATCCTTCTTTGAATTATGAAATTGTAAAGCATATGATACAAATGACCAGCTGATCACTTGTAAAAGAGGATGACCCATGCTAGGTATTTTAACCCCTGGGATATGGTCCTCATAAATACAAAAATCGGGATCGACCCATGCTAGGCTTTCCTTTTACCCCTGGGATACCACCCGTGATATTGGGATCGACCCATGCTAGGTGTTCCTTCCACCCCTGGGATACTACCCAGGAATATACATATTCTCTTTACATCATTTCTTTAATATTTGAGATAGTTCTTTGGGTGGTCATAACATTATTGAGTTTTAAACTATGGACCAGTAGTGAGAGACATGTGAATACGCATTTAAGGCGGTAACAATGACATAGGGAGCAAATGTAACAACAATGTATTAGATTTCATGCCAAAGAACATAGAATCGAATAGCCTTACATACCTTGCTGTATTACTCCGATACTACCCCAAATTAACCTCCTTCCCCTCGGACTACTTATCTACAATAAAGTAAGTGGCAAAACTAGTATTAGTAGATAATCAACACATTTTAAGCCACTTAACCTCACCAAAATAGTAGCCGGGCAGTAAGCCCGTAATTAATTTATTCAAGGGTGTTCTTTCAACCCTTACTCCTCCAATTACATTCACATACCATACAAATACTTATAACATCCCCCAAAACAACTTTAGCCTCATTACACCCTCAAAATAATATACAAAGTGGAGTGGGCAGTAGGCTTACATAATATTCAGTTTGGTGGTGTATCACCACATCCTCCGTCTATAATTCAATACAAGTCAGTTACATCCTTTCCCAACATCAACCAAGTTGTCCCCAACATATACACATAAAACAATTTCTAAAACATCCCCAATATCCTTTATCATAGCAACCAAATATTGAACTCATCATCCATTGAGTTCTTAACAACAATATATACACAATTCTCCACCAAAACAAGTATATAGGAAAAGGCAAAAATGGGCAGTAACCTTACCTAAATTTTGTGATAGTTTATTATCTTAACTTGTATTTCTTCAATATCTTGGTTCCTTCACACACAAACCAAAGGAGAAGAGAAAAATCTCTTAATAATCAAGAAAAATGGGACTGCCAAACTTATAAAGGGATGCCTTATAATTTAAACATGAAGAACATAATTTCCATAGTCTTTTTGAGATAAGCTCATGATTTGTTCACTTACCTTTAGCTTGGAAGGAAGGTAAATCCCAAGAACCCTAATGGAAACTTAGGGCAACTGTAGAAGATAAGAGAGAGCAAGAGAGAAAACTCTAGAAAGCTGAATTTTTGTCTAAGTTAAAATGGGTCAAATGAGCTGGTTTCAATCCCTTTAAAGGGAGCAGATCTTGGACGACTTTCTTTGATAATTTGGGCCATATTTTATTAAATATTTGGTGCACCTACTTTCCCATTATACTTGGGCCTTTGTGGATCTGAAACTATTAGGCCTTGGCTGCCCATTCTTCTCCTTTTCTCTCTTTTAACTTGGGCCAGAATTAATTCAAGTAGGTGGTAGTGTAATTGGACCAATAACATGTTCAAAGGAGTATTAGTAGGTGATTCACCTACTTGGTTCTTAGATTGGTCAATAAGTCAAAGTAGGTGATGCACCTACTTGTCACCTACTAGCTCAATTTAAGTCAAGCAAGCAACTCACTTATTTTATTTCATATTCTAAGTCTTAACCCCTTATGTTAACTTTATACTTATATACACTTGGACACTTTAATCCTTGAGGTAGAATACCACCTTACTATCTCGTGTTTAAGCACTTTCCTTTGGGTTAACTTGGCTTATATATGCTGAAATGCTTGGGCCATTATAATATCCTTTAAATCCTCTTTAAATCACCGCTAATCACTTAAGAAACTTGGTTCGTTACCTATACAACAAGGTTACCTCAAGTCCTATATCAATATAACAAGTACACGCAAAATACAGGGTGTTACAACAATCCTCAAATATTCTGCATGTTTATCCTCACTTCGAGAATAAATGAGGATGTCATTTATAAAGACGATAAGAACATGTCAAAGTAATGCTTGAAAACCCTATTCATCAAGTAGATAAAAGTTTCAGGAGAATTCGTTAATCCAAAAGACATAACAAAAAATTTGAAATAACTATACTGAGTTCTAAAGGTTGTCTTTGGAATGTCACGTTCTCTAACTTTGAGTTGATGATAGCCGAATCTGAGGTCAATCTTTGAAAAACAATTGGCACCCTGAAGTTGGTCGAACAAGTCATCAATCCTGAGAATAAAATATTTATTTTTGATTGTGACTTTGTTCAACTGATGATAGTCGATGCATATTCTGAGAGAACCATCTTTTTTTCACACGAAGAGAGCTAGAGCACCTTATGGAGAGATGTTAGGACTATAAAAACCTTTATCTAAAAGATCTTTCAACTGTTCCTTCAACTCCTTAAGCTCAATCGGAGCCATCCTATATGGTGGAATTGAAATAAGATAGGACTCTAGAAGGATATTTATTATGAAGTCAATTTCACGTTTGGGAGGAACTCCGAGAAGATCTTCTGGAAACATTTTTTGGAAATTCATTAACCCCCAGAACTGACTGAAGAGTTGGGGACTCAGACTTTGAATCCTTAACCCAAATAAGATGATAGATACACCTTTTGAAATTATTTTCCTGGCCTTAAGGTACAAGACAAACTGACCTACAGTCACTGAAGTATGACCCTTCCACTCTAGAACTGGCTCAATTGGAAACTAAAACTGGACTACTCTACTTCTACAATCAATTGAGGGATAACAAGAGTGTAGCCAATCCATGCCAAGAGTGACATCAAAATCTGTCATGTCTAACTCTACAAAATCATTAGAGGTGACTTTCTTAGAAACTATGATTGGGCAATTTTTGTATACCTGTCTGGCTATGACTGAATCTCCAATTAGAGTAAAGACTGAGAAAGGTTTTAAGAGAATTTTAGGACTGACACTAAAGTCTACTTCTATATAAGGAATCACTAAAGAAAGTGTGGCTCCAGGATTTAACAGTGCATAGACATGAATATGAAGGACCTGTAACATACTAGTGACTACATCAAGAGAACCCTCCTGATCCTGTAGAGTTTCTGACACTGTCCACCAGCTATACTATAAAAGGCACCCTGCTGAGTCGGGTAACCTGCTAGAGCTGCTGAAGAGTTAGTCTGATTCTATTGGCGAGTATCCCTACCTCTTTGTGAAGCCACTGGACACTCTCTCAATCTATAACCTAGCTTACCACACCCAAAACAATTATCGTTGCTGTCCATACACTCACCTTTGTGGTTCTTCCCATACTTCTTGCACATCAAGTGAGTACGACCACTTGTAACAATGCCTTGGGACATAGAGCCTAGGACTCTGTCCAGATTATCAGGCCTGAACTTGGGAACTGGAGCACTAGCAGAAGATGGGGCTGAAGCTGAAGATTTCTGACGAAATTGAGAATGATTACCACCATCTGACCGCTACTGAGAAAAGTTAAAACTACTTGTTTTGGCCCTCTTATTCCCCTTTTTTCTCTCTTTGATCTTTTCTTCCTCGATCTGTTGGGAATGATTCATCAATCCAGAGATGTCCATCTCCTTAACTAACCTAGAAATTCTACACTCTTTAACCATATCCTCGAAAACACCTATCACGAACTTACTCATATGGGATTTGGAATCAAAAACCATTGGCGGAGCATACTTAGAAAGTTGCGTAAACTTGAGATAATACACCTTCACACTCATGTGGCCCTACTTCAAATTTATAAACTCATGCACCTTGGTTTCCTCTATCTCAAGTGGAAAAAACCTACCCAGGAAAGTAGCAACATACTCATCCCATTCTACTAGTTCTGGATTTGCACCCCTATTCTCCTTCAACTACTTACTCCAAGTGTTAGCCACTCCTTTCAATTGATAAGCAGCCAAATCAGCACTCTTAACTGGAGTGACACCCATGATCTTAGTAACCTTTTGGATATCATCAAGAAACACTTCTGAATCCTCCTCAATCTTAGAACCATGGAACTCAGGAGGATTCATCCTAGTGAAATCTCGAACTCTAGTTGTTGCTATGCTACCAGTAAGATTGACCGGGGCAACTGTCGGCTGATTAGACTGAGTGGTCATGGAATGAGCTAGCACCATAAAAGTAGCCCTGAACTCAACATGAGAGAGGTTTTCATTCAAAGGGTATGTTGGAGCTGGTGGTGCTTGCTGATTTCCATTTCTGTTGCCATTTTCGTTCCTAATTCTTCTTCTGTTAGCCCTTCAGGGAGGCATTTTTTGTAAGCATGTAGAGCATGAGTTAGAAGAAGGTTTTAATAGAGTTCACACTCTATCTCATGATATGAACATGAAAGAAGAGAAACTGTTCCTAGAATGTTTCATAGCCTCTCACTCATAAGTGTGGCTGCCTTGACACCCATGAACAATACTCTACTTAACGTGACTTTTAGACACCCTAGAACACTTTAAAACTTATGCTATAATACCAAGTTAGACACGATTTGAGACTACCCCCTAGTCACAACACGGTGGTTAGACTAGCAAGTGACCCCAAGCTAACCTATGGCCTGACATGATACTAAGAATACTATAAATAACTGATGAATTACTAAGCGAAAGTTAAACTAAAATGATATAATCATAAATAAAACCAATACTGAAGGTCAAGGATAATACTAACTGCAAATCCAACATGCTGAAAATTGAAATGTCTGTCTGAAAAGCCTCTAAATAAGATGAGTCATTGGGACAAGCCCCCAACTAACTCTAACTATCTGAAACAAAGAAAAATACTGAAAATAAATACAGATAACTAGTCATCAAATGATGAGGACTCTCCAAAACACTGCTGCTGATGTGATGCTGAATCATACTAGCCTTGAGCAGGATGCTAAATGTCGGAACCTATATTATAAGACAATATAGCTCAAAGAAAAATATGTGGTCAGTATATTGAATGTACTGAGCATGTGAGATATAGATTATCTAATATAAGCTGAATATGTTGAATGTAACTTGGAAAACTGATACACCATATGATCTGAGTACAAGGTTATGCATATATCTAAATCTTAACTATGGACTGTGGACTGTGGGAGCTACCTTTAATTGACATACCCCAATCTGAGCTAACTGGGGTCCAACCCATAACCCCAACTAGAAGGGTGCTCTGTACCTTGCCAAGTGTACGAACACTGACTGGTGTCTAAATGGACTAAGGTATCAAGCCTGGTCTGATGGGTAACTCTTTAAAACCTATTGTGGCTCCATAGTTTTGGGATTTAGGGACTTATACTAGAGGTCTCTGCCTAACTGATGGGTGAGCTTTCATCCCTGCTTCCTCTCGATGTTAAGTACTATTCCCAACTGAATACCAACTGATAACTTGATAGTTTATTTAGAACGAATAACTGAAAGGCTCATGGCACTGATATCTTAGACTGAAATAGTAGACACTTATCTAAAAAGTATTCTACATCAGGTAACCATAGATGAATGAATATTCATTAAATATGCAAGAAATCCTAGGTCATAAAGTGTTCATAACCCACCATCTCTGAAGAATGCAACTAATCATGGCAATACTATAATCTGAACGTAATAAGAAATTTCATAACTCAAGCCCAAAATCAGGAATGTGTCAATATAATGATAGTTCATAGTCATAAGTAAGTAAAAATACTCAAATTTATGGAAAAACATATATTCATGGTTTAGTCAAGGAAAGAAACTGAAAGATAATAGAATTCACACTTTTCATAGAACCCTAAGTTTGAAGAGTGAATTAAACTGAAATTTTAAAATAACTTTGGGACTCGATGGGTAAAATAAAACCCAATGATGAAATTCCACATACCTGAAGGAAAGGACCTTGGTGAAATCTTTGGATTTGGGGCCTGAAGTTGAAGAATCCATATTCTTGCCTTAGAAAAGAAAATTGCATGTTTGCTCTTAATATTCTAAGTGACGCTTAAGTTTTGAGTTAATGGGGGATTTGGGGTAGTTTAGGCTTATTAATCAGCCTTAGGACAGCTTAAACGACATTGTTTTTGTTTTAAAGAGTGGTAAAAGACCAAACAACCCTTTTCAAATCGTCTGAAAAGTTATTGCTATCAGTCCCGATGACTAACGTGACGACTCGTAGTGTCTGGATATGGGTCATAGTTTAAGTCATTGCCTAGGAATCAATTTTTTCTTCCCTCTTCCATCCCAAAAAGTATGACTCATAGGGTCACCTGAAAACTCATAGGGTCTGAGTCATCGTCTCTGACAACTTTGATAGCGCTTATGTAAAATGGCCATACATTTTTACTCTAAAACTATATTTATGAATGGTTGATGGCGTTGGAAAGATAACTCAAATACCTTCAATTTGGAAGGTATTAAGACACCTAACACTTCACATTCTAGGAGAAATGAGCATTTGAAGTTGACCCAAAAAGAATCTTACACTAGAACTTAGCCGAAAAAGGAGTTTTCAACTCAACTTTGGGTTAGGGACTCCCTATGATCTTAAATATCATATAATACTCATGTCATGCTTATTTAATGGTTCTTTATGTGCTTGAATATTAATTCTGATCTTAGCTTGGATTTCTGGAGTGTTACAAACCCTTTATCTAACAATTCTTGCAACTGGGCATTTAACTCTCTTAACTCATCTGGTGCCATCCTATTAGGGGAATAGAGATGAAATGAGTGTTCAACTCTAAGTTTATACAGAAATCAATGCCATGATCCTATGGAAATCTAGGAAAATCATCAAGAAAAACCTCTAGGAAGTCACACGTCATCGAAACTAACTCAATAGGAGGGATTCTGTACTAGTGTCCCAAAGATAGGCCACGAAAACCCGATACCCCTTTCCAATTATCCTCTTGGCACGAATGAAAGAAATAAGTCTCATAAGAGTAGGATTATAGTTACCCTTCCACTTTAGCATATCCATCCTTAGTATAGCTACTGTTACTGTCTTGGCATGACAGTCAAGAATAGCATGGTATATAGATAACTAACTCATTTAAAGAATGATGTCAAAATCTACCATGTCTAAAATCACCAAGTATGGTACCCCATGAACAAAACAGAACAAGCACAATAGATCTGATCAACAACAATCGAATCCCTTATTGGAATGGACACACACACCAGAGTATCAAGCATATCACAAACTATGTCCAACCCCATAGCAAATTTAACAGACATATATGAGTATATAGACCCAGGATCAAACAAAACAATATCCATCCAGTCAAATACAAGAATAGTACTTGTGATCACTTTGTCGGATGCCTCAGCCTCAAGCCTCCTAGAAAAACATATTAATAGGCTTTATCGCCCATCTATGCTTTGCCCCTGCCGGGCTGATGACCACTTAATTCTGCATGCCTACCACCTTAGTTGGCATGGTTTCCATCTATTCCTTCCTGGTGACCACCACACCACCCTGTGGACAACCTCTACCATTACCTCCACCTTCTCTACCTACTAGAACCAAGGCTCAAGAAGTCTGTTACTGGCCTAACCGACCAGACTGCCTCAAAATAGGACCAAACCTCCAAATGTGACCAGACCTACCAAACTCATAACATATATAGTCCAGAGTAGGTTGTTGAGCTGATGAAAATGAAGTAATGTAACCACCAAGTTCTGAAGACGACCGGCTAGCCCCTGACAGATCCCTAGCAGACACCTGCATTGCAGACTGAATGGCGCAGACAGGATATCCATGTGAACTCTGACCCTGGGAATAAAAACCATTTGAATTACCCATATTGCGGACCTTCTTCCCCGCCGACTTGGAATAACCATACTGCCTCACACCCTCTACATTCTTAAATAAATTGACCATCTCCTGGAAGGTTTTACCCAAAAATATCATCTGTACAACAGAGATTTAAAGATTTTTAATCAACTCTTTCATAAAGAAAAAAATACACTCCTTCTCTATAGTCAACATCTGTGAAGAATATCGAGTCAAGGAATGAAATTTGGCTTCATAGGCCATAACTGACATACTACCTTACTCAAGATGGGTGAACTCATCTCTCTTCCTATCCCTCAAGGTACGAGGCACATACATCTCTAGAAGTACAAAATAAAATTTAGTCCATGACAATAGAGGCATACCTTCAACCTTGCACTCTACGAAGGACCTCAACCATATATTGCATCTCTATGAAATTGGAAAGTCATGAAATAAACCTCATATCTCTCTAACATCCCCATTTTGTAAAGCCTCTCATGGAAATCAATGATAAACCTATAGGCATCCTCATACTTGGTACAAAATAAATCATGTTCATCTCTGGTCATCACCGGACCCATCACTTACCATTCTGGGAGCCACACCAGCAGCATGCTACACTTTCGAATGCTGAAAAGTAGGAACTGCAGGTGCAGTCCCAATACCAGCCAACCCACTTAGAAAGCTCAACACATTTTGTGTCATATCAGAAGACATCTGCATCAGAGCTGTACCTTCCTGAATTGGTGTGCCTCATCATGAACCAGTATCTCTTTATCCTTCACTAGGATCACTAAATCCTTGGCAATCTTAGGAATATCCTTAGGAATGGGAGAAGATTTTGACCTCTATCGAGCTAGTTCTACGACTCAGGACCTGCCCCTAGCAGGCTGCTTTTATACCACTACCTCGTCCTCTCCTCACATGTCCTCTACTACAAACTGCAGCCCCAACAGCTGGTTTGGGCACCTATGCTCTAGCTTTATTAGCTCGTGTTCTCACCATCTACGAGAATGAGAATGAAATATGGAAGATACTAATTTGGATCACTAGATACCAATGGAATCATGTAATAGCATGAAAGAATTAAGAAATTAGAGTTTCCTAGTGTCCTATAGCCTCTCAGAGAAAAGTACAAACGTCTCTGTATCATTCCGTAAGACACTAATAGACATGTCCTTGAATGAAGAAATCTATAAACATGGGGTTTTGATACCAACTTTTTCACGACCCAACCCGCTATAAGTGGCACCCGTACTAATCCTCCGGTGGGAAAACCTTCTAACCCGAGCCTTAAATAGAATACTTAGCCATTTTTAAGACATGATATCATAAAACCAATTTTCATGATAATTATCTCAAAAAAATCCAAGAAATGCATATAAATATCAACCTAACTATTACAACTCCCAAATATTTGAAAGTCATCGTACAATAACCACTATAAAAAAACAAGGTCCAAAAAAAACTAACAAAAAAAAATAATGGAGTAGCAATTCCCGAGCAAAAAGACTTGATCACATGAGCCTATCCACGACAGCCTGAAGATGAGTTCTCACCCTTGGATCGGAAGTCGTTGGTCACACGCTAGAGGTGAGGTCTCATAACAGTCACTAGAACACAATCTGCATTCAACAAAAGAACAACACATTATAGTATCAGTACAAACACTATGTACTGGTAGGTATCATCGGCTGACTTAACTCAGACCCACGTAAAAACATAAATCAAATATAAGCAAATTAACAATCAGCAAATAACAAGTAATCTTAACTCAACCAACAACCTCCACAACGGAACCACATAAGACCAACCAATATCCTCAAGTAGATTATAATCTTCACCCTACCTACCACTTTACAAATCATAAGTATACTATTAGCCATAAGGGGAACCTATACCCATCTAAAAATGCACAAACGTGAAATCAACCCCTGTATATCAATACAGTTAACCATCTCACAAGAGTAGTCCAATGCCACCTCGGTCACCACAACATATTATGCATGTTATATGAATATGTAATTAGTCCAACATATGTAAAAATTCATATCAAATACCAAACCAAATTTATACATACATAATAAGGGGACTTATGTTTGCCCAGTAGTCATGACCTATAGGGCACTAGCTTCGTCCATGTACCATAATAATGTTATACCTAACCCTCTAAAACATCAATATACAAGTAATTCGTACCGGCGTGGTACTCGACCTTCCAAATAGCATAATATCATGAATTATAGTCAATAACAATCAAGGTGTATCAAAGTGTACCAATAACTCAAGTACACGAGTTATGATCAATAAAAACTTAGTCAATTTCAACTTCGTCAACCAAGCTCATCCATCCAAGTATGTCCAAAGTCCAATTCACAAATACCCAACTTACTAATAGGAATGAAGTCTAAATCAAGTCTACAACTACAATGAAACTGTAACCTACCTCAAACACAATCCAGAATGCAACTAATCCGCTAGAGCCTTGCCCTTTCTTGTAGCTTCATATAGTTCTCGGTCTCTAACCAACAACAAACAAAGAATATTCAATGTTGTACTCTATCCTAGTCATTAGGGACTAAAAGCCATTGATCTTACCCTATTTTATATCCTAAATCATCAATTTGAGGTTTTTCACCCATTAATTTACCCCAACTCCCCATAATCCACGTAAAAGGGAAAGAATTCTATGCTAGAAAGTATAATCTAACAACTTAGAATCATTATAAAGTGATTTTAGGACTACCTATATCAAATTCTCACTAGTTCATTAACTTAGGGCTTAAACCCATGAGTTTCCCCATAACTCTCATTCTAGCGATTCTACGAATTAAAAAGATCAATCCTACATTAGAAGGGTGAAATAAACTTACCTCAACAACTGAAATCGCCCAAGTTTGAAAAAATTGTCTCTCTCAAGTATTTGGTCAAAATTTGGATGTTTGGGAGAAAATAACATCACAATTTGGAAAACAGGCATTACCACTACCCGATGACTACTATAGCGGTACCCTGCCGCTACAATAGTCTCGCTGTAGCTGCCAAAGAACCGCTACGGTAGTCCATTGCTTAATTCGTTGATTGCTACAGCGGTCAGCCACCCGCTACAGCAACCCCACTCTAGCAGTCCTTAAACAGTAGCTTAATGGATATCCCAGAAGTTTCTCTTTTTATAATACTTTCTTGATTTTTCGACAACACAAATTTATCCTATCGCAACAAATGCCATAACCGAAGTTTTACAAACCCAAATCTCATTTCAAAAGTTTCTATTGATCACTAAATCTCTTATCTAACATGACATAACCACATCAAACATTACATTCTGAGACATAAATGATCTCTACACCACACATCACTCATTTTTTGTCAAAAATCACCCTAACTTGAGATTTTAACAACTGTCATCCTAAGGAAAACTCTACTCGGGCTCTTACACTCTAATCAATAATATAATGATGGGATGATTCATAACAATTTAATAGTAGTTTTTTTGTTTATATTTATCCATGTTCATTGATGTTTAACACTTTTTCGTTTTTTGGGTCATGCCCCAAGCTTGGACATGGAAGACAAGAACCGTGTGAGCATGTGCTATACAAATGACCTATACTAATTAGAAGAACTACTATTCATAAACAACAATAAGGGATCTTGTATTAAAACAATACTATCCAGCTTAAACATACTACTAATATAGACAACTGAAATTATAACTATTATGACAACCTTACATTATCTACAAAGCCTTTTATTGAATCTGTAACCATACAATAAAAGATGGTCGGGATAAGACCCCAACATACTCAAACTAATAATTATGAATATGACTAAAGAGTAATAGACATCTATTAGCTCTAAATGGAAGAGAAGCTCACCAACTGCTATGTTGAATATGGGATGAGTGCCTAGTATGAAAGTCTGCTAATCGGGATACCTGATTATGTATTTATAAAAATGTAGTACCCTGAATGTAAAAATGTCAGTATATATAAAACATGTACAGGTGTGTAAAGCAGAGGAAATAACAAGTAATAAGTATGGATACTCATGTGAATTAAATATCAAGATGAATGAATTATGAGCAGACAAGTAACAAATATTGTCACGACCCAACCCACCGTGAGTGGTATTCACACTAACTTCCCGGTGTGAGAAACAACTAACCCCAAAACATTAATACAACACATAGCAAAAAATAAGGCAACTAACTATTTTTCATTAATGAGCAATGTCGTTAAATTATCCAAAATGAAATTAAATGCAAAAATAGAGAAACTTAATTTATCCTCTAGAGCTTGAAAGTCATTGTTCCAATACTACTACATAGTTAATAACGAGATCAATCCAAAACCTAATGAAATGTCTAAGCCCAAAATAATGGACCATAAACTGGGAGAAGAACTCATGGCAACCCGAAAGATGTAGCTCACCCTTGAGCTTGATCACGGTCTAAATTACATCTGAGGTCTTGACACAGTCACCAAAATATGCACTGCACTCAACAAAAAGAAGAGCGCATGTACAATCAATACCCAAGAAAATAACGATGTACTGGTAGGGTCATTGGTCAATCCAAAATGAGAAATATGAACACATAACCATAACGTTGTACAACTAGACAACCATGAACACCTATCATGCCACTCTACTTCAAGTTCATAATACTTAACCTTGTAAACGAGTACATCATGAAGTTTAGTAAATATGAGTTAACAAGGATAACAAGCCAAGTCAAAATATGACAACCAACATGACTTCAAGTCAGCAACTATGACACAATAATTAAATCAATCATGTCTTAATTACATAAGTAATAGACAACACAGAGTTATGCCATAACTTGCACTTAGCCCGGACCACTCAAGGATCCACAAGAACAACAACAATGTCAATTTATCATGCATCCTCATTTATATAAAGAAACCACCCTTAGCAACTAAAAACATAAACCAGTTCACTCAAGGAACCAACATAATAATGACAAAACTTGAGTCTGGGTCACTCAAGAAACCCATATAATCAAGAAATTACATAATCGCCAGTTCACTAAAGGAACCATCACACTCACATGTACTTTGTACATACATTCTAAGGGTCTTACGGTTGTCCACTAGTCATGACCTGCAAGGGACGAGTTCTTGTCCACGTACCAAATCCCATACATCAAGTGTCTGTCAACCTTATATCAACCAATCCCGTGAAGATGTCCAAATACCATTACATCCCATAATAATGATAGGTATCACAACAATCACAACCATAATAAATACATAAACAACACTTTTAACAACCAATAAGCTTACATATAAATTCATTGTGTGTGAATAATACTTAAGATATCAAATAGTCATTCACTTTCCTTGAACATGAATTGTACAAGCAATATTAAGAAATAGTTATCACCCACATAAAACAAGTTGGGTTTAAACTATACTAAACCATCACCTACCTCAATCCAAGCCTAAAACACTCTAGCAAACTTGAGCTTTTCCTTTTCTTGCAACCTCGGCTTGATTGTGGTCTAAAAATAGGAATATAATACATAATCAATCAAATTACCTACAATATCGAAGATTACAACCTAATCCTGAACCCAAAGGACAATTTCATGATTATTTCCCCCATTCCAGGGCTTTCCTACTATAAATTCACCTTAAACTACCAATTTCATGGTTTCATTAGTGAATTATAGCTATGCAAGAATAAATAATCAACCTTTAAAGAAAATCCAAAGGTTTTTCACCCAATTTACCCCCATACACCAGAAAATTCAGTTAGGTAAAGTTAAACCCTCCTCAAGACCCGTAAACTAGTGATTCTAAGGTTTAGAAATCAAAAAACTAGTTAATGGGAATAAATAACTTACCTTTACGAAAAATTTTGGTGGACAATAATAAACCATTTTTAGGAAATTTTAGCATTAAACAACAATTTACCCAGCTATAGTGACCCGATCTCGCTATAGCAGTGTCTCTATAGCAGAAGTTGCCTGCTATAGCAGGATTGAACAGATTTGACTCTCGCTATAGCAGTGTCTCTATAGCAGAAGTTGCCTGCTATAGCAGGATTGAACAGATTTGACTCACGCTATAGCAGGAGTTATTCCGCTATAACAGTAGCCCCATACCGTCCTGCCTCTTGCTATAGCAAGTGTGGTGAGGTAGAAAATCGAGATTGCTCCTAGTTTTGCCTTTTGTACAACGGACCCTCAAACTATGACATTTCGGACTAACACCTTTACATCAAGTTCGATATCAAGAGTTCTACTTATCTAAATTCACTTCCAAAAATTTCTATGGGTTCCTTACTATCTTAGCTAACATTAAATCATGATAAACTTTATTATATTTATCCAATTCATTTCTGAATTTCCCTAGACCATATCTCGCTCAGATTTTGTCCAAGACTAGCCTAGCCTGAAATTTTTAACTTTCAATTCGGAAAAAAACTTAATCCAAATTTTTGCATAATTGACTTTGCTGTAATGACGAAAAGGGTCATCATAACAAATACTAATTTACTCATCGTTCATCCTCGAATGATCAAACTAGGAAAAAAATCCAAGTAAATAAGACAAAGAATACCTTTATCCTCAAACAAGTGAGGGTACGTCCGCATGTCCTTCTTAGTTTGTCAAGTAGCTTCCTCAATTACACAATGCTTCTACTGGAAGTTTACCGATCAAATCTCCTTTGTCCTCAACTTTCAAACATCCTAACCAAGAATGGAACCGGCTCCTCCTCATAGGTAAGATCCTTGTCTAACAAAACTGAATTCCACTTGATAATGTAATCCCCATCCCTATGGCACCTCTTCAGCATGGATACATAGAATATCGGATGGGCCCTGGACAAGATTGGTGGCAATGCCAATCTATACGCTACTCGACCCACATTGTCAAGAACCTCAAATGAACTGAATATATCAAGGGCTAAGCTTTCCCTTCTTGCCAAATCTCATGACTCCTTTCATAGGAGACACTTTCAACAAAACTTGGTCACAAACCTTGAATGACATATCCCCCGCCTTATGGTCTGTATACTCTATTTTACTACTCTAGGCTACCAACAACTTGATTTGGATAAACCTCACCTTTTTCTGAGCTTCCTTCACCAATTTAGTGCCCAAAGGCTTCACATCACTAGCCTCGAACCATCTTATTAGCGATCTACACCTCCTTCCATAAAGTGCCTCAAATGGAGCCATATAAATGTTAGATTAATAATTGTTGTTGTATGAAGACTCACACAACGACAAAAACTTATCCCAATATCCACCGAAGTAGATCACATATGGCCTCAGCATGTCCTAAAGCACATGCATCATCCTCTCCGACTGTCCATCAATTTGACGATGAAAGGTTGTGCTAAAAGTGAGTTGGGTGCCAAACTCTTCATACAACCTGTCCCAAAATTTAGAAGTGAATTGCGTATATATATCTGAAATGATGGAAGATGGCACCCCATGTAGCCTTACTATCTCCTAGACATAGATCTTGGCCAACTGCTTAGAGCTATAGTCCACTCTAGTTGAAATGAAATAGGCTGATATAGTCAACCTGTCCACTATAACCCAAATAGAGTCATGCTTTCCCAAGGTCTAAGGAAGACCTACCATGAAATCCATAGCTATCTTCTCCCACTTCCACTAGGGAATTGGTATACTTTGGAGCAAACCCGCAGGCCTTTAATGCTCGTACTTTACTTGCTGATAGTTGTAGCATTTGGATACATACTCTACTATGTCCTTTTCGATCCCAGGCTACCAATAAAGTTGCCTCAAGTAATGGTACATCTTGGTTGCACCTGGATGAATCGAATATCACAAACCAATAGCTTCCGCAAGCACATTCTGAATCAACTCACCAATCCGAGGAACACATACTTACCCTCTAAACCATAACATTTCACACACATCAAGTGTGGCATCTGAAGCCTCACTAGACACCACTTTATACCATAGTTTATTCAACTGCCCATCTTCAAACTGTTTCACCTTGATTTCATCAAGGAAGTTGACTTTACCTCAACACTAGCCAATACTCCACCCCTTTCAGAAACACTAAATTGCATGAACTAAGATGATAGAACTTGAAACTCCCTAGCTAAGAGTCGTTGTGACACCCACAAACAAGCCAAACTGGCCATACATACCGCTTTCTGGCTCAATGCGTCTGCCACCACATTAGCCTTACCCGAATAATACTGGATGGTCACATTATAGTCTTTCAACAATTCCATCCATCTTCTCTATCTTGAGTTCACATCCCTTTGTATGAACACATGCTGCGGGCTACGATGGTGTATGAATACCTCACACTTGACACCAAAAAGGTAGTGTCTCTAAACCTTAAGTGCAAAAACCACCGCTGCCAACTCCAAGTCGTAAGTTGGGTAATTCTTTTCATGAGGCTTTAATTACCTCAAAGCATAAGCATTGACATTTTTGTCCTGAATCATCACATTTCACAAACCCAAGCGTGAAGCATCACAAAACGTAACAAAATCCTTACTTTCAACCGACAATGAAAGAATATGAGTTGTAGTCAAAAGCGTCTTGAGCTTTTGGAAGCTCTCCTTACACTTATTTGACCATACGAATGGCACCTCCTTATGAGTCAACCTTGTCAAGTGAGTATCAATAGAATCAAAATTCTTGACAAACCTGCGATAGTAACTAGCAGGATCTACAAAGCTCTTAACCTCAGTCACAGAGCTAGGCCGAACCCAACTCTTAACCACCTCAATGTTTTGGGGATATACAATCACCCCTTTTTCCAGGACCACATGCCCTAAGAAGGCAACCGAAGACAACCAGAACTCATATTTTGAAAACTTTGCATACAACTGCTTCTCCTTCAAAATTCCCAAGACAATGCAAAAATGACCTAAATGTTCTTCCTTGCTCTTGGAGTAAACCAAAATATCATCAATAAAAACTACCACAAAACAAACCAAGAAAGACTTGAAAATACCATTCATCAAGATCATAAAGGCTGCAAGCATATTAGTAAACCCAAAAGACATCACTAAGAACTGGTAATGCCCATACCAAGTCCCGAAAGCATTCTCGGGTATATCCTCATGCCAAATTTTTAACTGTTGGTAACCTGACCTCAAGTCAATAATGGAGAATACCAAAGGACCCTGCAACTAATCAAGGAGATCATCTATATAGGGCAAGGGATACTTATTAATGATGGTACTCTAGTTCAACTGCCTATAATCAATGCACATCCTCATGCTACCATCTTTCTTTTTAACTAATCTGGAGTATCGAGGGGCCCGCGAGGCTTATTTATTGAAAAAAGGGGAGTGAAGAGGGGGGGAAGGAAGAATGGAAAGCCCGAACTTTATTGATGGGACATTTTGATCCCCTTTTCCTCTCATCCTCCCCCCAATCGTCAAAATCAATAAAAAGGCCATCATGGACCAAGATCCAAATGGATCAATCTTGTTGGGAGGGGATGAATAAATCCTTTATTAAGCAGTTCCTATAACTGAGTTTTGAGTTCCCTCAACTCTGTCAGAGGCATTCAATAAAGAGGAATAGAAATTGGGTGAGTGCCTAGCTCCAAATAAATACAAAAATCAAGATCCCTGTCTGAAGGCATACCAAGAAAATCCCTAGGAAATACCTCCTGAAACTCAAAAACCACAGGAATCGACTCAATAGAAGGGAATTCCGTACTAACATCCCAAAGATGATCCAGGAAGGCTAAACACCCCTTCCCCACTAGCTTTCTAGCTCAAACAAAAGATATGATTTTAACCAGCCTAGACTTATACATACCCTCCCACTCTAATTTATCTGTACCAGGCATTTCTAGAGTCACTGTCTTAGTATTAAAGTTCAAGCCAGCATGATATGGAGATAACTAAGTCATACCCAAGATAATATCAAAATCAAGCATGTCCAAAATGATCAAATCTACCAAAGTCTGAAACCCATGAACAAAATAGAGCATACACGATATATATGGGTCACCGCAACAGAATCTCCAACCGGAGTAGACACATATACAGGAGAATTGAGTACATCACAAACCAAATCCAGACTTAAAAAATCTAACAGATACATAAGAGTAAGTGGAACCCAGATCAAATAAAATAGTAGCCATTCGGTCACAAATAAGAATAGTACCTGTAATAGCAACGTCAGATGCCTCGACCTCGATCTTGCCTGGGAAGGAATAAAAGTGAGATCTATCATCAAGCTGGGATACCTCTCTAGAAGGATGTGCTCCACCCTTCCCTGCATTATTATTACCTTTATTTCCACCATGACCTCCTTTATTATTACTCCATCCACCATGTGGATGACCCTTACCATTAGAACCTCCACATCTACCTGCAGGAACCACAACCCTGATCTGTTGTTGTGCATGATTACCTATCTGCCTCAAAAGACACTCTTTCTTGAAGTACCCCATAGCACCACAAATATAACAACCTCACTCAAGAAAAGGTCAATTGGCTGAAGAATAAGAAGCCCTTTGGCCTCTCGCAACAAAAAAATACTGAATAGCCCTTAAATAACAAAACATAGAGGCTGGCAGAGCTGACTGAATAGGGAAAGCCGGATAAGCCTATTGGTTGTGACCCCCTGGAATAAGAACAACTGAAGTTACCTGCATTCTGGGACTTCTTAGATAATGCCTTACCCTGACCAACCTGCTTAACTCTCTCAAACGTTTTCACTTAATCAGCCACATCATTAAATACCTTTCCTACAGACGTCATATAAACATATAATACCTAAATATCTGTGTTTAAACCATTACCAAATAATCGAATCCTCTCCTCCTCAGTGCCCAATAGCAGGGTAGCATAGCGATACATAGCATGGAACTTAGACTCATAGGCTGCAACTAACATAATGCCCTATTCAAGGCCGAGAAATTCATTCTTCTTACTATCACAAAGAGTATGGGGTACATACTTTTCCAAAATAGGGTGTGAAATTGAGCCCAGGTCAATGGAGGTAGGACCGGTGACCGATACTCTACATAAGCTCTCCACCACTACTTGGCATCCCCTTGTAGTTTAAAAGTCATGAACAAAACACCATGATGTTGCACAATCCCTAATTTATGTAGCCTCTCATAACAATCAATGATGAACTTAAATGCATCCTCCGTCTCAGCACCATGAAATGAAGGAGGTTTCATTTTCAAGAACTTAGTCAGCAACTCATGTTCGGTCCCAGTCATGACGAGGCATAACACAGGATGGGGGAATACATCAGTCCTAAAAGCCTCATCCACTCTATAAAGTGACAGTAGGATAAGTACTTAGAACCTAAAAAGTTGGCACAGTGGGAGTGGCTCCAGTACCAGCCAACCCAGTTATAAAGACTAGAACCTGCTGAATAACCTCAGAGGACATCAAGGGAAAGGTTGCACCTTAAACCGGTGCTACCACCTCTTAATCCAAAACATCCTCGTCCACTGCCTCAACCTCATCATAATAATCTTGGGGTAGGTAAGGTGATACTAACCTCTGACGGGCCTGGTCAGCTGCTTCTTGAGCTTTACCCCAGATAGGTGTTGCTCTCTCTCTCTTCCTCTTTGCGTAACCCTTCCTCTTCCTTTTTCCCTAACCCTTTATCTTCCTCATCCTAAAACAGTCAGTTTCACAACTGGAGCTAATGGTACGAGGGTTGCTGGTCTTGCTCTATTTGCTTTGGTGTTCACCATTTGTAGATAAAAGAATGAAGAGGTCCAAATTCTAATTGCCATATACTATTTGGAATCAAGATACAACACAAAAGAAGAAAAAAAGGTAGTTTTCTAAAGTCCTATACCTCTCGAAAAAAAAGTACAGATGTCTCTGTACCATTCTGAAAGACTCTACTGGACCCATTTTGGTACAATAAGATCAACGAACCTTGGGATTTGATACCAACTTTGTCACGATTCAAATCCATCGTGAGTGGCACCCACACTAACTTTCCAGTAGGAGAACAAACTATCCCCAAAACATCAATCCAACACTTAGCAAAAAAAAGGCAACTAACTATTTTTCATTAATGAGAAATATCATTAAATTACCCAATACTAAATTAAATATGGAAATAGAGAAACTTAATTAATCCCTTAGAATTTGAAAGTCATTGTACAATGGACCATAAACTGAGAGAAGAACTCATGACAGCCCTGAAGATTTAGCTCACCCTTGAGTTCAATCACAGTCTAAATTATAGCTGAGGTCTCAAAATAATCACCAAAATATGCTCTGCACTCAATAAAAAAAAAGCACAAGTAGTATCAGTACACAAGAAAACAATGGTGTACTGGTAGGGTCATCGGCCAACCAAAATGAGAAATATGAATCCATAACCATATAGTAGTACAACAAGACAACCATTAACACCTATCATGCCACTCTACTTTAAGTTCATAACACTTAACCTTGTAAATGAGTACCTCATGTAGTTTAGTCAATATGAGTCCACTAGGATAACAAGCCAAGTCAAACTATGACCACCAATAAGACTCCAAGTCAACAACCATGATGCAACAATTACATTAATCATGTCCTAATTACAAAAGTAATAGACAACATAGAGTTATTCCATAACTTGCACTTAGCCCGGACCACTCAAGAATCCACAAAACCAACAACAATGGCAATTTATTATTCATCTCGATTTACATAATGAAACCACCCTTAGACATTAAGCACATAAACCCGGTTCACTCAAGAAACTAACATTATAATGACTACACTTAAGCCCGGTTCACTCAATAAAACTAATATAATCAAGAAAACACATAATCTCTGGTTTACTCAAGGAACCGTCACACTCTCTTATACCTCGTACATAAATGCTACGGGTCTTATGGTCACCCACTAGTCATGACCTATAGGGAACGAGCTCTTGTCCATGTACCAAATTCCATACATCAAGTGTCTTTCAACCTTATATGAACCAATCCCGTGAAGATGTCCAAATATCGGTACATCCCATAATAATGATAGGTATCACAATAATCACAACCATAATGAATATAGAAATAACACTTGTAATAACCAACAAGCTTACATATAAGTTCATTGCATGCGAATTATACTTAGGATATCAAACAGTCATTCACTTTCCTTGAACATGCATTGTACAAGCAATATGAAGAAATAGTTATCATTCACACATAAAGTAAGTTGAGTTTCAACTACATTAAATCATCACATACATCAATCCAAGCCTGAAATACTCTAGTAAACTTGAGCTTTCCCTTTTCTTGCAACCTCGGCTTGATTGTAGTCTAAAAATAAGAATATAACACATAATCAATCAAGTGACCTACAATATCGAGGATTACAACCTAATACCAAATCTCAAGGCCAATTTCATGATTATTCCCCTATTTTAGGGATTTTTTACCATAAATTCACCTAAACTATCAATTCCATGGTTTCATTAGTGAATTATAGTTATGCAAGAGTAAATAATCAACCTTTAATGAAAATCCAAAGGTTTTATACCCAATTTACCCCCTTACACTAGGAAATTCATATAGTACAAGTTAAACCCTCCCCAAGACTCGTAAACTAGTGATTCTAAGGTTTAGGAATTGAAAAACTAGTTAATAGGGATAAATAACTTACCTTTATGAAGAATTTTTGTAGAAAATCGGGGAAAATCACCCCAAATTGCCTGAGACCTTCCCAAAACGTGTTTATAAATAATAAATTATTTTTGGGAAATTTCTGTATTAAACAATGATTTACTACGTCATAGCAACCCGATCCCGCTATAGCGGCACCGTTATAACAGAATCCGCCAAATATAGCGGGATTAACTGGCTTTGACTCCCGCTATAGTGGGAATTATTTTTCTATAGCGGTATCCCCATAGAGGCCTTCCACCCACTATAGCAGGTATGGCAAATCTGAAACTCGAGATTGCTCCTTGTTCTTCTTTTTTCGCAGCGCAACCTCAAACCATGACATTCTGGACTAACCCCTTAATGTCAAATCATTCTAAACTTTATTATATTTACCCAATACATTCCTGGATTACCCTAGACCATACCTCACTCAGATTTTGTCCAAGACTAGCCTAGCCTAAAATTTTTAACTTTCAATTCGGAGAAAAACTTAACTCGAATTTTTACACGATTGACTTTCCTGTAACAATAAAAAGGGTCGTTACAGATATACAATATGAAATGAGTCACCTATACACTTTTCTAATTGGCATATCATAATTTGAGTATTAAAGATGACCAACTGATGACAGAGCTTATCGAAAACTATAGTATAAATTGTATGAATAACCTTATTAGCTTATGTATATGTCCTAAATGTTATTTTTCATTATAAAACACCTAGAAATTTACCTAGGTGATGTCCTATATTTATATCAATATAAATGATTATAATATGTCCTATCAAAGGTTATTTGTGTCAAATGTAAGGCATTTATTGCCCAAATCCTCATTGCTATAATTTTATATGTATAATTGTAATCATTGTATGATACAGGGTACGCCCCTCATGGGCTCACTAGAAGGGTTTGTCCATAGGCCATGTGTGTCATATATTGTCTCGAGTTAGGGGAATTAGTGCATGATATTCTAGCTGAATCCAAATGCAACTGATGTCATAGGGGCGGGTACGCCATAATCTTTGGGATTAGTATATTGGTCTGGTGTCAATCTTATGCACATAATAGCATCGCGCATATATGTCAAGTAAAACCTATGAATACTTTCCTGTCGTTAAGGAAGCTTTTATCAGGTACTTCCTTGAAGGCCTACAACAAGTAAGTTATGATAAAGATTGTTTAGCCATTCAAGTAGTCGCTTCCATAAATAACTAATTGCTTTAATGGAATCCATCTATTTAAATGCTAGTTCTTCGTATCATCTTATAATATGTTGCTATGTGATTAAATGAACTAGTGCAACTATACTATGGTCATTTGTTCTAATTTATAGCATGTGATACATATATCATGTGACTTTAAGAATTTTTGATGAATACGAACGTAGTCATGTAGAAATCTATAGATACTTGACTCGACAAGAGTAATATCAATACCGTGACCTCAACAAATAGATGCAGGAAGTGTGAAGATAAGTAATTTCAAATGGAAAGGGACATTTAGATATTGTATCCATATAAGGCATGTAGTCATGTGCTAGACATTTAAAAAGTGAAAGCTCTTATAACATATATCAAGTAGATATGTTGTCTCTCTTTTAAGAAAAACAAGTGACTGCAGGTCATGCTTTAACAAGGAAGGATGTTTTAGCTTCACATACATTTCTTCTTGACGTGGTCCCTTATGACATATAATTGATGTATCCCAATGAAAACTTTATATAGAACACATAATCATATAGGGATAGTATAAGTGGCTAATTGAGAAGCACGGCTCTGACAGCATAGCTCACGAGAGACAAACTCAAAAAATATAGTAAATATATGATGTATCATCACACTTCATCCCATACAAACACAATACCCCCACTTGAGGTCAAGATTAATCCCCCCTTATTCTTCTTAAAGGATTGCTCCATCAGCAAAATTGAAAGGGAAAAAACCTAAGTGGTGTCTCTAGGGATGGGCACATTTCGGTTGAAACCGAAAAAACTAACCGAACCGATTTTTTTTTTAATTTTGGTTTCGATTTTAGTTTTTAAAATTTTGGTAATTGGGTTTGGTTTTTTAAAAAATAATTTTGGTTAATCGAAAAATTGAATTTTAGTTTACAAATAATACATTCTACATTTATATTTTTAATGGCCCAACCATTTATATTTGTAATGGCCCAATTTTAGTCACCCATTTACCCAAGCCCAATGCCCCAACCCCTAAATTCCCACTCTCACTCAGATAATCAATCACTCTTCACTCTTAATCTCTCATCTCACACCATCACCGACATTGAGACCACCATCACCGACTATGACAATCGACGCCACATAGCCCACGAGACCATTCGACCAACGTTGACTGAGGATTGTCCGGCGCCGCCTCACAATCTGCATCTATTAATTTATTTATTTATTTTCTTTTTTCTTTTAAATCAATGGATTTGAGAATTGAGATATTGTCATATTGAATCAACCATTACTTGTTTTTGTCTTGTTTTTCACTTCTGAGTTCTCAGATGGCAAAAACTGAAAGTGGGGCTTCAAAAAGGTTATTTACCGATTGATTTTTTGCTTTCAATCTTCTTTTTCCCATCGATTTTTCTGTTGATTTATGTTTAGTATTTCAGATGGGAGAAATTGAAACTTGAAAGTTGGGCTTCAGAAAAGTCTCAATATTTTGATCTTCAAACCGAGCAAAACCGAACCAAAATTACATAAATCGAACTGAACCAAATTTATTTAAGTTCAGTTTCGGTTACCATTTTCACCAAACCAAAAACCAAAAATTCCCAAACCAAACCAAACCGACCGAATGCCCACCCCTAATGTTCTCCAGCAAAAAGGAGAGCCCTTGCTTCCTTAAAACTCTTTCCACTTAAAGCATACAAAAAAATAATAATGTTGCTTTACTTAAAACTTAAACTCAAGAGTGGTGAACAAATACTAAAAATAATGGGATCTCCTACCCCTTTGTGGTAGTGGAGCCCAATTTGGATAAACATCCAGATATGACCCCTTATATATATTATTATAATATAAGTATTTTCAACCCACATTTAATACTTTAAAATTTCTTAAATAACCCATTTCTATAATATATAAAAGACATCATAAATATCTTAATAAATTAAAAATATATACTAATATTCCATAAAAAGTAAGGCCATTTAAAATATATATTTTATCAAATTCTAATTTTCTAATTAAATATCAATAATACAATTATGAGCTACTGATTCTCAAGATGAAAAATAGTATGTTCTTTTTATCTTATTATGTGATAATAATCTTCATTCTTATTATATACAAATTCTCATCTATGGACTTCCTCACGTCCTATATAATTGAAGGCATATCCAAATTTGGGTGTTATAAAAATTCTCGAGTGGTCCCTACACATTTGGTACATATGTTAGATGAATAAAACCTTAGTCTAGAGATACAGGGTGTTTCATTTTGTTTATTTGAATATATGAAGGTTTATTAATCTCACATGAAGAGTTTTGCTTCCTTATTTCAATTCATTGCATGTGGTCTATTACTAGACCTGTCTTCGATTATTGTTGTTTTTATATTTTGATTGATCAATGGTACTATATTATTTGTATGTGTTGTAGATCATAAAAAATTACTAGAAGTAGAGAAATAAAAATAATGACTCGTTCTTCTAGAAAAAAGCAAAAGGTGAAGAAGATGCGTGATATAACAAAAGAAAAAATATTGTAAAAGATGAAAATGAGTCCAACTCATACATAATGACTGAGATTGATAGGTATTGTGATGATGGTGTTGAAGGAGATAAAGTTAAGGCTTATGGTGATGGTATTGTGCAATTTGTTTTGGAGCAATTTGTTTTCAGAAGATGAGGATGATGATCCCTTATCCTTCTCCTATTGTGCAAACGATATTAATGTTAATCAATATGGTACAAATACTTGTTGGATTTATTGGAAGGTTTTCCAGTAAAAACTTTCGTATGGTCTAGATTAGTGTTACTTGTTGAATTTAAACAAGTGTTGGCTAATACAAAACCTTAGGAGTAGGTTCTAATATTTTATTTTGGTCATTTTTGAAAACTATCAGAATATTTTAACAAATTTAATAGGCAGATAATGGTCCATCACATACTTCTTCATCATGTTGATGAGCATAAGAAGCATGAGATGCGGTTTGTAGTGGATGACAAACCAACATATTTTGAATTGAAGGAATTCTCTTTATTTTGTATTAAGTTGTCAATCCCTTTCTCATGAAGAGAAATTGGACTAGGTATATGCAAAAGAAAAATTCCTCTTGTAGAGTCACAATTGGAGCGGAGGTGAGTCGAGTCCTCAACTCCTAAAAGTTCTTTTCGCAAGAATCGGACCACTAAAATTTGACTTTTTTTTGAGTTAATCTGGACATGGGAGAAGCAATAAAGAAAAATCCCTCAACAAACCACCTTTAGTAACCAGCTAAACCCAAGAAACTCTTGATATCTGATGGAGAGATTGGTCTAGGCCAGTTCCTAACTGCTTCAGTCTTTTGAAGATCAACCTGAATGTCTTCACTGGAGATGATATGACCGAGGAATGCTACCGATTTCAACCAGAACTCGCACTTGCTGAATTTACCAAATAACTAACGATGTTTGAGAGTCTGCAAGACAATCCTCAAATGTTCTACATGTTCATCCTCATTCCAAGAATAGATGAGGATGTAATTTATGAAGACTATAACGAACATGTCCAAGTACTTCTTGAACACCCTATTCATCAAGTCCATAAAAGTTGCAGGAGCATTTGTTAGTTCAAAAGACATAACAACAAATTTGAAATGACCATACCGAGTTCTGAAGGCTGTCTTTAGGATGTCACGTTCTCTGACTCTGAGCTGATGATAGCCGAATCTGAGGACTATCTTTGATAAACAATTGGCACCCTGAAGTTGGTCAAACAAGTCATTAATCCTGGGAATAGGTGATGCGCCATGGTTACATGGTACTTTTGATGCTTAAAACAAGGAAAATAAGCAACAACTTGGGTATGTTTTGTGGATATGATGTGTTTTCTGTCCTATTTTATAGGGAAATAGGTTATGGAGGTAAAATAGAGATAAAGTGAAGAATATTACACCAAAAAGGAGTATCTAAAGATGAAAGAACCAGGTCTCGCACCAGAGGACTGACCCATGGCAAGACCCACATCATGTGAGTCAACATACGTGGCGTGAGTCTGTGCCGTAGGTTGACTCCTACAGATGAGTGGAAGAGTATGATTTTCATGACAGGACTCACGTGCCGTGAGTCCACCTACATGGCATGACTGGGTGGCGTGAGCCAACTTCTGAAGATGTCTAATTGTGCCTGATTTCCACGGAGCTAACCTACGTGGCGTGACTTGGTTCCACGACACCAAGTCACGATACCATGGAAAATTGCTGACTCTATTTTCCTATTTTGATTAGGCTAGGATTTGTCTTGTATCTATAAATACCCCTTTACTGTCTTATGTTCAGGATAGAGTCATTACATTATTTTGAGATAGATTTTCATTATTTTGAGTTGGAAAACATATTATTGGTTTTGTAATCTTGGAACATCTATTCTAGGGTTTTATTCATATTGAGATTTCAGATCTTTCTAATTTATTGTGAGTTTACAACTATGTTTTCATCTTTGAATTCTTCTTGTGTTCTTGGAATCATGAACAGCTAAACCCATCAACTAGGTTTGTGTGAACCATGAGGAATTAACGAAACGAGTTAAGTGCAAAGCAATTTTGAACCAGTGTTATGCATGTATTATTATTGCCTTTGTTACAATTGATCTTCTAACGGTTGCAAACGTTAGAAACTCATCTGTATTCTAAACTTGCTCGAGAAAGAGGTAGAGATTACGAAAAGGAAATAACAACAGAGATTTGAAGCTATCAACCTTCATCTAATAACTTAAGTCGTAACAGGGATAGTTAATCTGAGATCAAGAACAAGGGTTAGTAGTACGACACTCGAAGACCGAGAAGAGGAGTAAAATTCGACTAACCAAGGTCGAGAGACGTTTAGATGAACATATCTTGTTAGATTTTGCATGCAACACAGCGAGATAGTTTTACCAGCACAAGTAATTGGTAGAGTTAATAAATCATTGGAGATCACAGTCCTAGTATATTTCTCATATTGAAAACAAATCCAAAGAACCAACACTTGTTACTATTACTACTTGCTTACAAATACTTTCCCCTTTTTACTTATTTGCCAATTACTCGGACAAGAACTCAACCTAATTTTGTCTTATTCCCTGTGGGATCAACCCCAACCTAGTTGGATTCTATATTTGATACAGCGACCGCTTTATACTTCTTAGGAGACATATTTTGGGCGACATCAAATTTTGGCACCGCTGCCGGGGAATACGGTTACGGTGTTGATTAGTATACTTGTTGGAGTTGATTGGTTTTGTTTTTCTATACTTTTAAGAGAAACACGCCGGTGTATGCCAAATATGAGGAGTCAAGGCAATCCCCTGATTCCACTTGATACTGAGATAGGATGAACACTTAGAGCAAATAGAAGAATGGTGATTACCGACGGAGTTTAGGATCCCACAGCCGTGGGAGATATTCATGATCAGCCCATTAGTCATGAAATAGCAGAACAAATTACCGCTCGATTAACACAGGAAGAGCAAGCTAGACAAGCTGCTCTTAGGCAAGCAGATAGAGATAATCGAGCAATGCAAGAGGTAGCACAACGTCTGGCTGATACTGAAGAAAGGTAAAGAAGACTGAGGGTGTAACAACCGCCTCAAAGACAATATGTGTCGGTTTATGATGATCCAGAAGAAGATGATGTGGCTTATTTTGAGCTGGTTGAGACTGGTGCCATTGTTCCATCAGAGTTACCTCAGGGCACTAAGTTTGACATTACAAGTGCCATGATTCACCTGCTAAACTTGAAGGGTGTGTTTGTCGGTCTTCCTTCTGACGATCCAAACATGCACGTGATGAATTTTGTGAGGGTCTGCACTTCATATAATTTTCCTGGAGTTAACCAAGAGGCTATTCGATTGATATTATTTCCATTCTCTCTAACAAGAGAAGCGACTTTGTGGTTGGCAGAATTACCACGAGGTTCCATCACTACTTGACAAGAGTTAAGAAATCAATTTCTCGAAAGATTTTTTCCACCTTCCAAGATGCTACAGTTGAAGGATGAAATTTACAACTTTAGACAACTACATTCTGAAGCACTTTACGAGACATGGCTAAGGTACAAAAAGAAGATGCAGAATGTGCAAAATCATAGGATGAATAGCAGGAACTTACTTGAAATCTTCTATAGGGCTTTAAATGCCAACACTAAGGCTGTAGCAGATACTATCACTAGTGAAGCATTCATGAGTCTGAGATGGGAGAAAGCTTTGGAGATATTAGATCGTATCACCAAGACCAACTGAGGATGGCATACTCGGGAGGCAGAAATATCTGTTGGCATATATCCTATTAGAGCCTCAGTAGCACAATGGGCTATGGACGAAACTATATCTCAAGAGGTCACACAGCTGAGGACAGAAATTGGGTTATTAGCTAAACAGATTACGGCTAGAGATGTTGAGAAGGTGCATGCATATATGTTACACTAGGAAATTGTGATCCTGACTCTAGAAATTCAAGAATGGAATCCCTTCTCAATAAACTGGTGAAAGGGTCAGAGAGTCAAGAACAGTGCCTGAAGGAGATTAGGTCAGACATCTCTGGAATATGTCAGAAAGTAGAATCCCATTAAACTGCTATTAAACAGTTGGAGCAACAATTTGGGCAGATATCGGTGGCATTGAACCAACGTCAGCCAGGTAACCTTCTAAGCAACACCGTCCAAAATCCAAAGAATGATAGTCATTGTCTAGCCATTACTATTAGAAGCGAAAAATGCACAACTAATCCATCTATACATGTGGATAGTAGTAAGACCAATGATCCGATGATAGTTGATGTAGAAACAAAGATAGAGCCGGATAATTCAAAGGTTGAAACAGTTCCAAATCCTCGTGGTACTGGGAAAAAGGTAAAATCTGAAAAGAGGCAGGAAAAGGAGGTCCCACAAATGTTGAAAACCATCCCACGACCTCCTTATCCATTTCCTCAACGGTTGAAAAAGAAATCTGAGGAAGGCATATATAAAGTTTATTACAATATTGAAAGAGCTGTCGGTAAACATCCCTCTTGTTGAGGCATTGGAGCAGATGCCAGGTTATGCGTATTTCATGAAAGACTTGGTGACAAAAAAGAGAACTGTTAGTTTTGAGCCGGCAGCTAACTTACATCATTGTAGTGTAGTTGCTTCACATTCTCTAGTTGAAAAGAAGGAGGACCCAGGAGCTTTCACAATTCCTTGTACTATCGGGTCTTACAACTTTGCTAAAGCACTTTGTGATTTGGATGCTAGCATTAACTTAATGTCGTTAGCCGTTTTCAAGCAGTTGGGATTGGGAGCACCAAAACCAACCTCTATGAGACTTCTCATGGTAGATAGGACTATAAAAAAATCGGTGAGCATTTTGTATGATGTTTTGGTAAAAGTTACATCTTTTATATTTTCGGCTGACTTTGTGATCCTAGATTGTGAAGTTGATTTCTAGGTTTCCATCTTATTGGGAAGACCATTCCTTGCCATTGGTAGACATGGAAATAGGACAGATGAAATTCAGGTTAAATGATGAACAAGTCACTTTCAATGTTTGTCGTTCCATAAAGCAACCAAAAGATATGCAGGTGATTTCAGTAATAGATGCAATTGAGGATAGTGATATTGTCGTGTCTCTTGAAGAAAGGTTGGGGGTAGAAGCTCTTACAGCCGTGATTATGAATTTCAATAGCGATGGTATTGAGAAATACGATGAGATGGTTGGTGCACTCACTGGTAAGGGATCCTACACTTATGCTCCAAAGAAACTTGATCTCGATTTGAAGAATAGGGTGACCCCACCAGCTCGTCCTTCTATTGAGGAGCCTTTATTTTTGGATCTTAAGGCTCTTCTGGCTCACCTTCGCTACATATTTTGGGAGCCAACAACACCTTGCTTGTGATTATTTCTGCTAAATTGGTGGAGTGGCAAGTAGAGGCTCTAGTTTTGGTATTGAGAAGATTTAAGAGGGCTATTGGTTGGTCCATTGCTGATATTATAGGGATTCCACCCGATATTTGCACTCACAAAATTCAACTTAATCCTGAGTGCATACCGAGCATTGAGTACCAACGTCGTCTAAACCCACCAATGCAAGAGGTTGTGAAGAAAGAGATCATCAAGTGGTTAGATGTAGGTGTGGTTTACCCCATTGCTGATAGCAAGTGGGTGAGCCCAGTTTAATGTGTACCAAAAAAGGGAGGAATCACTGTGGTTCCAAATGACAAAAATAAGTTAATCCCAATGAGTCTGATTACTATATGGAGTGTTTGCATGGATTATCGAAAGTTGAATTCTTGGATAGAAAAAGATCATTTTCCTACGCCCTTCATGGATCAGATGTTAGACCGTCTTGCTGGTAGAGAATGGTATTGTTTTCTCAATGGCTATTCGGGGTATAATCATATTTTCATTGCTCTTTAAGACCAACATAAGACCACTTTCACTTGTCCATATGGTACATTCACATTTAAAAGGATGCCCTTCGGTTTATGTAATGTACCGGCCACTTTCCAACGTTGCATGATGTCTATTTTCTCTGACATGGTGGAAGACACTACTGGGGTTTTATGGATGATTTTTTTGTTGTGGGAGACTCATTTGATGATTGCTTGGCACAAAATGCTAATGTGTTGCAAAGATGTGAGGAGTGCAACTTAGTGCTAAATTATGAACAATGTCATTTTATGGTAAATGAGGGTATCGTATTGGGGCATCATATCTCAAAGAAAGGTATTGAAGTTGATAAGGTAAAGATTGAGGTGATTGAAAAGTTACCTCCACCTATCTCCGTGAAAGGAATTCAAGTTTCTTAGGACATACATGATTTTATAGAAGATTCATCAAAGACTTCTCGAAAATTGCTAACCCGTTATACAAACTATTAGAGAAGGGGGTGAAGTTCATGTTCGATGAGGCATGTCTAAAAGCATTTGAGTGTCTGAAAGAGAAGTTGATTTCAGCCCCTATCATTGTTTCACCAGATTGGACAATGCCTTTTGAGGTTATGTGTGATGCTAGCGGGGTGGCTTTGGGTGCAGTCCTTGGCCAAAGACGTGAGAAGATTTTACATCCGATTTACTATGCTATCAAAATACTTAATCCAGCTTAAAAGAATTACACGGTGACTGAACAGGAATTGTTGGCAGTGGTCTTTACTTTTGAGAAATTCAGATCTTACTTGATTGGGACAAAGGTAATTGTGCATACCGACCATGCAGCACTTCGGTATCTTATGTTGAAAAAGGATGTTAAGCCAAGATTGATTCGGTGGGTGCTCCTACTGTAAGAATTTGACTTTAAGTCAAGGATCGTAAGGGAACTGAGAATCAGGTCGCTGACCATCTATCACGCCTTGAGGAGGAGGCCATGCTTAAATTAAGGGATGATCTTGATATTGATGATACTATTCTAGATGAGCAAGTGTTGGCAGCATCGCAAGACTTAGTCCCTTGGTTTGCAGATTTTGCCAACTTTTTGGCAAATGACCTAGTCTTGGAAGACATGTCGTATCAGTAGAGAACGAGATTCATGCATGAGGTGAGAAAGTTATTTTGGGATGAACCTTATTTGTTTAGGGTGTGTGCTGACGGTATGATTCGAAGATGTATTTTGAAAGTCGAGATGATGAGTATTTTAGAAGCATATCATTCATCTCTAGTTGGGGGTCAACATGGAGGTGTACGGACTGCTTATAAGATCTTACAATATCGGTATTACTGGCCCACCATTTATAAAGATGCTCATGATTATGCTTGGGCTTGTGACCAATGTCAAATGAAAGGGAATATCTCACGCAAACACGAACTTGCCATGACACCTATACTTGAGATCGAATTGTTTGATGTATGGGGAATTGACTTTATGGGTCCTTTTGTGAACTCACATGGGATGAAATGCATTTTGGTAGCTGTCGACTATGTTTCTGAGTGGGTGGAGGAAATTACGCTTCCCAATAATGAAGAAAGAAGTGTCACGACATTCTTGAAGAAGAACATATTTTCACGATTTGGTACACCCCGAGTAATCATTAGTGATGGAGGATCCCACTTCTATAATCGGTTGTTCAAGGCCCTTCTTGAAAAATATGGTGTTAAATATAAGGTGGCAACACCTTACCATCCTCAGACAAGCGGGCAAGTTGAGGTGTCAAATCGTGAGATCAAGTCTATTTTGGAAAAAATGGTGAATACAAATAGGACTGATTGGGCTCGAAGATTGGATGATACATTATGGGCATATCAAATTGCTTTTAAGACGCCAATTTGTGCATCACCATATTAGTTGGTTTTTGGTAAATCGTGATATTTTCCTATCAAACTTGAATATAAGGCATTATAGGCATTGAAAAGGTTGAATCTGGAATGGAGTGACACGGCTAAATTGAGACTTGAGCAGATGAATGAGATGGATGAATTTCATCTCCGGGCTTATGAAAGTTCAGCAATATATAAAGAGAAGATGAAATTATATCATGATCGGTGAATTGAGAAACGAGAGTTTCACCCGGGAGATTTGGTCCGAACCATTCACGGTGGTCAAGGTATTCCCATATGGAGCAATTGAGCTAAAAGGTGATGATAAAGTTCTATTCAAGGTCAATGGGCAGCATGTAAAGCATTATGTGGGAATCACGAAAGAAATAAAGACATGTTTGAAGCTTGAGCTTGATGAAGTCTAAGTAGTCAAGTTAGCCATGTCGTGCCACGATGTTAAATCAGGCGCTTCATGGGAGGCAACCCATGGGCTGGTTGGTGAAGTCTAAGTATCCAAGTTAGTCGTGTCATGCCGCGACATTAAATCAGGCGCTACTTGGGTGGCAATCCAAGGTTTTCTTATGTGTGATCTGAGCATTGGAGGATACATTCACTGAAATTCATTGTATTAAACTGAGTATGTTCAGTACTGCCCACGGAAGTGATTCACGATATGTAAGTTCACCTACATAACATGGACTGGTACCGTAGAAGTTAGAGGAAACTTTTCACCAGCAGAAGTTGACCTACGCCATATACCCACGTGACGTAGGTCAACCCACGTGACGTGGGTGGTATCGTGAGAAGTAGAATCAATTGACACCTGCAGGAGTTGATCTATGTATAGACCCACGTGATGTGGGTCAACCCATGTCATATGGGTGGTGTCGTGAGAAGCAAAAAACCCAGGTACCCAAGACCCGACCCGACCTGATCTAATTTTTTATAAATATCGATAAACCCCTCAAATTCGACCCAACTTCCATTACAACTCATTCTTCTCAACTCCAAATCCTAAATATAAACCGTATTGTCCAAAATTCACAAAATTCTCTAGTACCTAATCCCACATCCTCCAATTCACCCACACCAATTTCAAATTTCCCCAAGTCTTCACCACCTAAACCCATCCAACCAAAAAATCTGACCCCCTCAGACCCAAAATTGACCCCACCTAACCCAAAACTCCTCAAACCCAACCCAAATACCAATTCCAAACCCAACACAATGCCGACCAAATCAAACCCCAAACATGGAGACATGGGTTCATCGTTGAGAATTGGAACCAAAAATCTTGAATTTCTAAAAAAGTTGTGTGATGAACCATCCAGGCCAGATCCAAGTGGGTCAGAGGAGGTGTTTGAGATTACAGCTCATGATAATTCGTTGTTACCTCGCACCATGAGGTTACAAACTCGGGCACAAGCTACTGCCCGGGCTGCACTTCAGCCTATTCTGCAGCCTGTCAAGCCGATTATTCCTGATCAATCTTCTGAGTCTGCCCCCCAGTCTGAAGAGGGGAAGGATGATTTGTTATCTGTCTCTAAGGATAGTACTACAAGGAAGGATAATTCTGTGGCAAAGGCTACAACATCTCTTTCAGGCACTGGTGACCAAAGTGCCTCGACTTCCTCACAGAGAAGGAAAAACCAACAATGGTGTGTTCAGGGCATGCGGGACATTTATGACAGGGATGTCGAGCTTACTGTAAGGGGTGTGCTTAGAAGAAGTATTATGGATGAGCCTCGATATCGGATAGAGGAGTTAAAGGCATTGCTCGATATTTGGACTGTGTTTGATCAGTATGGAGTTGGATAAATGATGGAGCCTCCCAGTCGCTATAGACCAAATTTGGTCCAAGAGTTTTATGCATCCTACGCTTCATCTATTGAGTTGATCACACCTATTGAGCAGCGGCTCCGAGACCAACCACCATTGACTCACACTTTGGTTCGGGAGACCATAGTCGATATATTTGAGCAGACCATCCACAGATTCTGGTTTGGTGCTGACTGTCCATTGCCAGTTATGACTATTGAGTTTGATCACCGTATGGAGACTATCAAAAATAGGATTAAAATGAGGTATGTTGATCATAGGTTAGAGTTACTGAGGTGGATTGCTGGTTATATAGCGGAGGAGGCTGTTGATGCTAGTTAGGTGACTGGGAAGCTGGATATAAAGAAGTCCACACTCTATTTTGCTGGCAAGTTTTGGTGGTCGGTTGTTAGGCATCATTTGAGACCCACTAACGCTGATAATTCACTCACTTTGGATTGGGCTGTTGTGGTAACTAGCATCATCGTCGGTTATGAAATCAATATCGCTCGGTACATTATTAGGGAGATCCATGAACGTGCCTTTAGAGACTTTACCAGTATCCTTTTCCCTTATTTAATTTAGAGCCTGTGTGATGGGGCTGGTATGGTTAAGCTACCTACCATAGATCACTATATTGAGGTGACCCGTATAGCAGATATTGGGTTGATGCAGCAGCGAAGAGCTAACCCCATTATTTCACGAAGGTCTCAATCTTTCAGGTCATCAGAAGCATCCCTTTTTAAAGGGCCGGGGGATAGCGAGGAACAGGTGAGTACCCCAGTACCAGTGAGTATACCTGAGACAGTGCATTCACCTGCTGAGGGCACAGGCCCAGTGATTGATGATACGGCTCCAGGCACTACCGCACCACCGCTCCCCTCTGGTATAGTTTCGATTTCGAAGGACTTCCTGCAGCAGCTGGTTGATAGACAGACGAAGATGTTTGAGAGGCAGGACCACATAGAGGCCCAGATAGCAAAGTTGGTATCCCAGCTTAAGCCATGGGTTAGGACCACAGTAGAGGCTGCAGAGGCTAGAGTGGAGGCCCATATGTCTGCGTCTATGGATAAGTTTATATGAGAGCTGCATGGATGGATTGATAGCTTTGAGGCACGGATTGCTACCCGACTGAGTTTAACACAGAATCCTGATATAGTAGGATTGACACAGGAGGTGGTTATGTTGAGAGAGAAGGTTAGAGCTTTAGCATCGAGTAGCACTCTTGTTATTCCACCTATGCCCATTCTGGATCCGATGAGACCAGTTTTCGAGGTGGATTTGTTTGCAGAAGAGGAGCCTCCTATTGATAGAGGCAAAAGACCACGCATTCCAGAGAAGCAGGTTGATAGCGGTGACATGTTTGAGGGTGATATCTGGAGAGCGATTAAGGCCTCCAAGTTGGAGTACCAAACTAGTCAGATTGCTCAGGAGCAAAGGGCACGAGGTGCATCCTCTAGTCAGGCACCCCCTCCACCGGATGCACTTAGCAGAGAGCCCAGAGATCATGTTAATGATCTCGCTATGGGCGGGCCCACTATTGGCACCTAGGGTACCGAAGGTATGTCTTCACTCCCTTACATTTATTATATTGATAGTTGTGCACTAGGGGTAATGCACCATTATTTAGTTGGGGGTGGGGTTATACCACCACTTGGGGGTTTTTGTTGCCTTGTTTCTTTTCCCCCAAGTATGTTATCATAGTAGAACCGGCATGTTTAGGTTGTTATTTATAGTATTTATGTGTTTTCTTGTTTAATTGGGAGAAAAATAGGGGAAAACCTTAGTGCAGTCCAGTTTTGAACAAGTTACGCTATTTGATTATTTAAAGAATACCCCTCCTGAAGATTTTGTTTTAAAATGTGTGTGTAGCATGTTAGTTTGTGAAAGATGTTGGATCTTGCTATGGCATTAGTATTATAGACAAAATAACTGTAGCTAGCATTGCATGAATTGGATAGGTAGTAGTTGATAATGTAACCCTGTGCTCTGTGTGTGAAAGGTCATTACTTAGTTGACTTTGTGTGTGCGATTCAGAACTTGCCCGGTTAGTCTTGCCGAGGTTATAGGATAGTGGTTAGGAAAGCATCATAGGCCGTTTTTAAATAAGTCCACTTTAGCCTAAATGCCTGACCAAATAAAATAAATATCCCTTGATCCCGATTTTAAGCCTTAATTAACCTATTTCTTTCATTAGCCAATTCTTTTTTCCATTTTGACTTATAATAAACCTGTTTTGGCCCTGGTCCCTCCCTGGACATTGTGTACCTCAACTGAAGCAAGTCGCCTAAGTTGAGGGTAGCTATTATAGGGGTGCGTAGATTAATTTGGGTATGAAACAGGTGTTGGTAAAAGAAAAAGAGAACAGATTTGGGTGGAAGAAAATGAAAAAAAAAAAGAGAAGAAAAATTTAAAAAATTGTGTTTTGTAAGTTTGAAGAAAATCACACCCAAAATCTGAAAATAAATGAAGGCGGATAAGGGAGAATAAAATGAGAATGGTTGGAAAATGGAGCCAAAAATAGTGTAGAGTCAAGGAGGGTTGAGTCACCATATCCATATGTACCATACCCGTCCTCAAGCCTACATTACAAGCCGATGAAAGTCCTATAGTAATCCCAGTCCAACTGTCCGAAAAACTAAGGCATGGAAAATAAGGACAAGCCTATGGTATTTCATGCACACTGTTTGAACTTCTTTGTGAGAGAGAGTGTTTTGGCCTAGTCCCTACTTTGATATTCATTACTATACTGTGAGTATATGGGACTTCTTTGTTGTGAGAGTACATGGGTTGCATTGTTAGCTGCTATTTGTTCGGATAATGTCATTTGCATATATGCTTAGTTGTTTGTCAATAATCTCATGCCATTACTTGATCCCTTCTATATTATGATAATATGTTGCATGCATACACACTGAGGTTTTGGTTTGCAAGTAGGAGGGGTCAGAAAAGTTTTGAGCTCAAAAGCAATGAGTCGACTGCCGTAGGTTTCTTTAGTTAAACATCATTGTGTTTATTTTGTTTTGTTCGCATGAGGAAATGCAAACGTTCTAAGTTGAGGGTGTTGATGCGCCATGGTTACATGGCACTTTTGATGCTTAAAACAAGGAAAATATGTAACAACTTGGGTATGTTTTGTGGGTATGATGTGTTTTCTATCTTATTTTATAGGGAAATAGGTTATGGAGGCAAAATGGAGATAAAGTGAAGAATATTGCACACAAACGGAGTATATGAAGATGAAAGAACAAGGTCTCGCACCAGAGGAGTGACCCACGGCAAGACCCACATCACGTGAGTCAACCTACGTGGCGTGAGTCTGTGCCGTAGGTTGACTCCTACAGATGAGTGGAAGAGTCTGATTTCCACGACAGGACTCACGTGCCGTGAGTCCACCTATGTGGCATGACTGGGTGGCGTGAGTCAACTTTTGAAGATGTCTAATTGTGCCTGATTTCCATGGAGCTAACCTACGTGGCGTGACTTGGTTCCACGACACCTAGTCACGATACCATGGAAAATTGCTGACTCTATTTTCCTATTTTGATTAGGATAGGATTCGTCTTGTATCTATAAATACCCCTTTATTGTCTTATGTTCAGGAGAGAGTCATTACATTATTTTGAGATAGATTTTCATTATTTTGAGTTGAAAAACACATTATTGGTTTAGTAATCTTGGAACATCAATTCTAAGGTTTTATTCATTTTGAGATTTCAGAGCTTTCTAATTTATTGTGAGTTTACAACTATTTTATCGTCTTCAAATTCTTCTTGTGTTTTTGTAATCATGAACAGCTAAACCCATCAACTAGGGTTGTGTGAACCATCAGGAATTAACGAATTGGGTTAAGTGCAAAGCAATTCTGAACCAGTGTTATGCATGTATTGTTATTGCCTTTGTTACAATTGATCTTCTAACGGTTGCAAACATTAGAAACTCGCCTGTATTCTAAACTTGCTCGAGAGAGAGGTAGAGATTACGAAAAGGAAATAACAACAGAGATTTAAAGCTATCAACCTTCATCTAATAACTTGAGCCGTAACAGGGATAGTTAATCTTAGATCAAGAACAAGGGTTAGTAGTACGGCACTCGGAGACCGAGAGGAGAAGAGTGAAATTCGTCTAACCAAGGTCTAGAGACGTTTAGATGAACATGTCTTGTTAGATTTTGCATGCAACACAACGGGACAGTTTTACCAGCACAAGTAACCGATAGAGTTAAGAAATCATTGGAGATCACAGTCCTAGTATATTTCTCATATTGAAAACAAATCCAAAGAATCAACAATTGTTACTATTACTACTTGCTTACAAATACTTCCCCGTTTTTACTTATTTGCCAATTACTCAGACAAGCTCAACCTAATTTTGTCTTATTCCCTGTGGGATCGACCCCAACCTAGTTGGGTTTTATATTTGATACAACGACCGCTTTATACTTCTTAAGAGGCATATTTTAGGCAACATCAATAGTATATTTTTTTTATTATGACTTTGTTCAAATGACAGTAGTCGATGCACATTCTGAGAGGACCGTCTTTCTTTCCCACGAAGAGAAATAGAACACCCCATGGAGAGATGTTAGGCCTGATAAAACCTTTATCTAAAGATCTTTCAACTATTCTTTCAACTCCTTAAGCTCGGTCGGAGCCATCCTGTAAGGTGGAATTGAAATAGGCTAGGTATCAGGAAGGAGATTTATTACAAAGTCAATTTTACGCTCGAGAGGAACTCCAGGTAGATCTTCTAGGAACACTTATGGAATTCATTAACCACCAAAACTAACTGAAGAGTTGGGGTCCACACATTGAATCCTTAACCCAAACAAGATGATAGATACACCTTTTGGAAATTATTTTTTTGGCCTTAAGGTACGATACAAACCAACCTATAGGCACTGAAGTACTACCCTTCCACTCTAGAATTAGCTCATTTGGAAACTAAAACTAGAGTACTCTATTTCTACTATCAATTGAGGCATAACAAGAGTGTAGCCAATCTATGACCAGAATGCCATGAAAATCTATGATGTCTAACTCTACAAGATCAACTAAGGTGACTTTTTGAGAAACTATGATTGGGCAGTTTCTGTATACCTGTTTGGCTATGATTGAATCACCAACTGGAAGAGAGACTAAGATAGGTTCTAAGAGAATTCGGGATTGACACTAAAGTTTACTGCTATATAAGGAGTAACGAAAGAAAGTGTGGCTCCGAGATCTAACAATACATAAACATGAATATGAAAAACCTGAAACGTACTGGTGACTACATCAGGAGAACCCTTCTGATCTTGTCGAGTCTAAAGGGCATAAAGCCAGTTCTGACGCTATCCTTTAGCTATACTAGATGAGGAACCCTGCTGAGTTGGGCAACCTACTGGAGCTGCTGAAGTGTTAGTCTAATTCTACGGGCGAGCATCCCTACCTCTCTGTGAAGCCACTGGATACTCTCTCAAGCTATGACCTGGCTTACTACACCAAAAACAATTATCATTGTTGGCCATACACTCACTTTTGTGGTTCTTTTCATACTTCTTGCACACCGAGTGTGTATGACCACTAGTAACACTACCTTGAGACTTAGAGCCTAGGTATCTATCCCGATTATCCTACCTGAAATTGGGAACTGGAGCACTAGCAGAAGATGGGGCTAAAGCTAAAGATTTCTGATGAAATTGAGAATGACTACCACTATCTGACCGTTACTGAGAAAAGTTAAAACTACTTGTTTTGGCCCTCTTGTTCCCCCTTTTTCTCTCCTTGAAATTTTCCTCTTTGATCTGTTGGGCATGAGTCATCAATCTAGAGATGTCCATCTCCTTAACCAATCTAGCAATTCTACACTCTTTAACCATAGCCTTGGAAACACCTGTCACGAACTTACTCATATGGGCTTTGGAATCAGCAACCATTGGTAGAGCATACTTAGAAAGTTGTGTAAACTTGAGAGAATACTCCTTCACACTTATGTAGCCCTGCTTCAAATTTATAGACTCGTGCACCTTGGCTTCCCTTAACTCAAGTTGAAAAAACCTTCCCAGGAAAGTAGCAACAAACTCATCCCATTCTACTTGTCTTACATCTGCACCCTTATTCTCCTTCCACTACTTACTCCAAGTGTGAGCCACTCCTTTTAATTGATAAGAAGCAAAATTAGCACTCTTAACTGGAGTGACACACATGATCTCAATAACCTTCTGGATATCATCAAGAAACTCTTTTTGATCCTCCTCAATCTTAGAACCATGGAACTCAGGAGGATTCATCGGAGTGAAATCTTTTACTCTAGCTGTTGTTATGCTACCAGTAAGATTGACCGGGGAAACTGCCTGCTGATTAGCCTGAATGGTCATGGCGGCCTGAGCTAGAACAGTAAAAGTAGACCTAAACTCAACATGAGAGAGGTGTTCATTCAAAGGGTATGCTGGAGCTAGTGGTGCTTGCTGATTTCCATTTCTGTTGCCATTTTCGCTCCCATTTATCCTTCCGTTAGCCCTTCAGGGAGGTATTTTTTGTAAATGCGTAGAGCATGATTTAGAAGAATCTTTTACTAGAGTTCACACTCTATCGCATGATATGAACATGAAAACTTTTCCTAGAACATTTCATAGCCTCTCACTCATAAGTGTGGCTTCCTTGACACCTATGAACAAGCCTCTACTTAATGCGGCTTTCAAACACCCTTTAACACTTTAAACCTAATGCTCTAATACCAAGTTTTTCTCTATCTGAGACTACCCCTAGTCGTAACACGGTGGTTAGAGTAGCAAGTGACCCCAAGCTAACCCATGGCCTGGCATGACACTCAGAATACTGTAATAACTGATGAATTACTGAGCGATAGCAAAATTGAAATGATATAATCATAAATAAAACCAATACTGAAAGTCAAGGATAACACTAACTGCATAACCAACATGCTGAAAATTGAACTGTCTATCTGAAAAGCCTCTAAATAAGATGAGTCATTGGGACAAGCCCCCAACTAACTCTAACTATATGAAACTACGAAAAATACTGAAAAGAAATACAGATAACTGGTCATAGAATGATGAGGACTCTCCAAAATACTGTTGCTGATGTGATGCTGAATCATACTAGCCTTGAGAAGGATGCTGAATGTCAGAACCTATATTATAAGACAATATAGCACAAAGAAAAGTATGTGGTCAGTACTTTGAATATACTGAGCATGTGAGATATGCATTATCTAATATAAGCTGAATATGCTGAATGTAACATGGTAAACTGATACATGTAAACTTATGCAATGACCAAGTAGTAAACATGTAAATGTATAATATACTATATGATCTGAGTACAAAGTTATGCATATATCTGAATCTGATCTATAGACGCTGGACTGTGCGAGCTACCGTTAACCAACATACCCCAATCTGAGCTAACTGGGGACAACCTGTAACTCTAGCTGGAATGGTGCTCTGTACCTTGCCAAGGGTATGAACACTGACTGACCTGGATCCACTAAACTGATGTCCAAAAGGACTAAGGTATCAAGCCTGATCTGATAGGTGACCCTTTAGAAACTATGATGGCACCATAGTTTTGGGACTTAGGGGCTTCTACTAGAAGTTTCAGCCTAACTGATGAGTGAGCATTCATCTCTATGTCTTCTCAGTACTAAGTACTACTCCCAACTAAATACCAACTGATAACTCAATAGTTTATTTAGAACAAATAACTGACAGGCTCATGACACAGATATTTGAGACTAAAATAGTAGACACTTATCTGAAAAGTATTCTACATCATATAACCATGAAGGAATGAATATTATTTACATATTCATGAAATCCTAGGTCATCAAGTGTTCATAACCCACCATCTCTGAAGAATGCAACTAATCATGGTAATATTATAATCGGAACGTAATAAGGAATTTCATAACTCAAGCCCAAAATCAGGAATGTATCAATATAATGATAATCCATAGTCATGAGTATGTAAAAATGCACAAATATATGGGAAAATATATAGTCATGGTTTAGTCAAGGCAAGAAACTGAAAGATAATAGAATTCACACTTTTCATGAAAACCCTAAGTTTGAAGAGTGAATTAAACTGAGATTTTAAAATAACTTTGGGAATCGATAGGTAAAACGAAACCCAATGATGAAATCACACATACCTAAAGTAAATCCCATTGGTTAAATATTTGAATTTGGGCCTGAAGTTGAAAAACCCTTATTCTTGCCTTGGAGAAGAAAATTGCTTGTTTACTCTGAATATTCTAAGTTTCGCTTGATTTTTGAGTTAATGGGAGATTTGGGGTAGTTTAGGATTATTAATCAGCCTTAGGATAACTTTAATGAGGTATTTTTGGTTTTAAAGAGTGGGAAAAGACCAAACAACCCTTTTAAAATCATCTGAAAAGTTGTTGGGATCAGTCTCGATGACTAACTTGACAACTCGTAGGGTATGGATATGAGTCATAGCCTGAGTCATTACATAGGACTCAATTTATTCTTCCCTATGCCTTCCCAACAAGTCACCCTACGTCTCGTGGGGTTTGAGTCATCGCCACTGACAACTTCGATAGTGCTTTAGTAAAATGGTCATACCTTTTTACTCCAATACCAAATTTATAAACGGTTGATGGCGTTGGAAATATAACTCAAATACATTTAATTTTGTAGGTATTAATCCACCTAACTCATTACATACTGGGATAAATGGTCCATTTGAAGTTGACCCAAGAAGAATCTTACACTAGAAATTAGCCAAAAACGGAGTTTGCAACTCAACTTTGGGTTAGGGATTCCTTATGATCTTAAATATCATCTAATACTCATGTCATGCTTATTTAATGGTTCTTTCTATGCTTGAAGATTGGTTCTGATCTCAGCTTGAATTTTTTGGGTGTTACTAACCCCTTATCTAGCAATTCTTGCAACTAGGCCTTTAACTCTCTTAACTCAGCTGGTGCCATCCTATAGGAGAAATAGATATGAAATGAGTGTTCAGCTCTAAATTTGTACAGAAATCAATGCCATGTTCCCTTGGCAATCCAGGAAAATCATCAGGAAAAACCTCTAGGAAGTCACACGCCATCGAAACTGACTCAATAGGAAGGATTATTGCACTAGTGTCCCAAAGACAGGTAAAGAAAACCCGATTCCCCCTCTTAATAAGCCTCTTGGAAAGAACGAAAGAAATAAGTCTCATAAGAGTAGGATTATAGTTATCCTCCCACTCTAGCATATCCATCCTTGGTTTAGCTACTGTTATTATCTTGGCATGACTGTCAAGAATGCATGGTATAGAGATAACCAACTCATTTCAAGAATGATATCAAAATATACCATGTCTAAAACCACCCAAGTCTAGTACCCTATGAACAAAATAGAACAAGCACAATAGACCTAATCAACAATAATTGAATCCCTTACTGGAATGGACACACACACCAAAGTATCAAGCATATCACAAACTATGTCCAACCCCATAGAAAATTTAACAAACATAGATGAGTTTGTAGAACCAGTATCAAACAAAACAATGTCCATCCGATCACAAACAAGAATAGTACATGTGATCACTGTGTCAGATGCCTCCGTCTCAAGGCTCCTAGAAAAACATATTAATAGGCTCTATTGCCCATCTATGCTCTGCCCCTTCCGGGCTGATGACCAACTCAATCTACATGCCCACCACCTTAGTTGGCATGGTTTTCATCTCTTCCCGCCTGGTGACCACCACGCCCACCCTGTGGACAACCTCTACCATTACCTTCGACTTCTATAACTGCTGGAACCAAGGCTCGAGAAGTCTGCTGCTGGCCTAACTGACCAAACTATCTTGAAATAGGACCAAGCCTCCAAATATAACCAACCCTACCAAACTCATGACATGTACAATCCAGAGTGGTCGCTGAGCTGATAAAAATAAAGTAATGTAATCATCAAGCTCTTAAGACGGTCGGCTAGCCCCTGATAGATACCTAGCAGACACCTGCATCGCAGAATGAATGGCGCAGGTAAGATATCTCTATGAACTCTGACCCTGGGAATAAGAACCACTGGAATTACCCACATTGCGGACCTTCTTCCCTAATGACTTTGAATAGCCATATTTCCTCACACCCTCTACATTCTTAACAAAATTGACCATCTCCTGGAAGATCTTACCCAAAGATGTCATCTATAGAGTAGAGATTTGAAGATTGGTATTCAACCCTTTCATAAAGCACCAAATACGCTCCTCTCTATATTCAGCTTCTTTGAAGAATATCGAGACAAGGAATGAAATTTGGCCTTATAGGCCGTAACCGACATACTACCTTACTCAAGATGGGTGAACTCATCTCGCTTTCTATCTCTCAAGGTACAAGGCACATACATCTCTAGAAGTACAAAATAAAATTGAGTCCATAATAATGGAGGAAAACCTGCAACCCTGCACTCTACGAATGCCCTCCACCATATATTGACATATCTATGAAATTGGAAAGTCATGAACTCAACCTCATGTCTCTCTAATATCCCTATTTTGTAAAGCCTCTCATGGCAATCAAGATAAACTAATAGGCATCTTCATACATGGTGCCATGGAAAAAAGGAGGCTTTATCTTGACAAATTTGCAAAATAAATCATGTTCATCTTTAGTCATCACAGACCCATCACTTATCGAGGAAAAACACCCGTCTTTGACACCTTATCCATTTTAGGAGTCACACCAGCAGCATGCTATACTCCAGGATGACGAAAAGTAGGAACTGTAGGTGTAGCCGCAATACCGTCCAACCCACTTAGAAAGCTCAACACATTTTGTGTCAGATCAGAAAATAGTTGCATCAGAGTTGCACCTTCCTGAGCTGGTGATCCCTCATCATGAACCGGTATCTTCTTATCCTTCACTGGCATCGCTAAATCCGTGGCAATCCTAGGAATATCCTCAGGTGGGGGAGAAGATGTTGACCTCTATCGAGCCGGTTTTGCGGCTCGGGCCCTACCCCTGTAGACTGCTTTCCTACCACTACCTCATCTTCTCCTCGCCTGTCCTCTACTACAAACCGCAGCCCCAACAGCTAGGATTCGTATTTATTATAGAATGTGAAATAATTTTAGTGTAATTTCGATAAGTCCAGATCCAATTTTTATTGTGGAACGTGAAATAATTTTTTAAAAACGACTAGATTCGTATCATTATTTAAAAATTATAAGAAAACGAATCGGTGCATTTCGCTAGCGTATGAGGGATTTATGGTCTTTTTAGTAAATATAAAAATTGTTGGTGAACACCTTCAGCTATGGAAAAATTAGACTTTTAGCTACGAAAAATGATTTTTAGCTACAGAAATTGCACCTGAACATATATAAATTTCAGACTTTGCTCCATTCCGTATTTTTGACATTTCGGGAGCTAGGAAGCTCCGATTTAGATGATTCTCGATGCATTTTTCTAGTAATATAATTGGGAATGTGATTCTACCATTATTTTTCCCATTTTCCAAGAACTTCTATTTCCTTTTTATGATTTCTACCCAAAGTTGAGAATTAAAACCCCATTTTCACTATTTTTGAGGCTTGGGAGCCCGTGTTTGGGCAATTCCAAATGGGTTTTGGGGTTTCTTTTATGGTTATATTTATAAACCTTATATTTTTAATTTTTACACTAATTTCATTACAAATTCATCATCAAATCTTTGATTTTAAATTCAATTTTGGAGATTTTGTCGGTAAAACTTAAAAATGGTTTTTCTTCGATTTGGATCTTGTTTGTAACTCGTTTTTCCATGGGTTTACAGATGTAGGTTCCTAATATTATGGAGAACATGTTTTCAAAATAAAATTCTAGTTTTACCCTTTTTCCTTTGGGGTTAATTTTTAAACAATTTTTAGACCGGATCAAATATAGTTGATATGGGTATCGTTCGACTCCTTTTGACTTATAGATGTCATATTTGATTAAATTGGATTTTTTTTTAAATTGATTTGTGGGAGTAGAGATTTCGGTTGATGCTTTTGATTGTGTTTTGGCTTGCGGATCTTCTTTAAAGGCAAGTTAAGATGTACCTTGACTTTTTCCAAAGTGTTTATGTGTTGTATGCTTGTTTGTATGTATGTTGTGATTCATTTAGGATTGGGGGTCCTGCTTAGGTGAAATGGAGCATCTCCGTGGGTACCGGAGTCTTTTGATGGGTTGTAGTTATTTAGTTGCTTATCTTTGTTAGTCTTGATACTTGTGAATATACTTAGGATAGATTGTAGATAGCTAGCTCTTTAATCTTGAATAATATAGATAGTGGATACCTAATATAGAACTTGAATCATGTTTAGTTTACTTTAGAATAATGATTGAGGTGTAGAGAATACTTAGAACATAAATGGACTTGTAATAGTGGATGAGACTTATCGTATGGAATAAACTGGGTTTGGGTAGTTTCGCAATTTATTGTTATTGGGATTGTCATTAATTTCATGTTGCCAGTATAGGGCTTATGTGAACTTCAGTATGAACTTGAGTAATTATTTATGATCGTGTGCCTAAGTGGGATCTTATATACATATTGCTTTTGAATTGAGGGGATATATTATTGTGATGCCCGAATAGGGGGCTTGACTTGATGTTATTGGTCATGTTTACGCATTAAATGCCTTATCTATTATTGTATCACCCGAGTGGGGCTTGACTTGTCACCATAGGCCTTATCTGTACATTAGAATGTTGTATCTATTATTGTGTCGCCTGAATGGGGGCTTGACTTGATATTGTAGGCCTTATCTGAGCATTTAATTGCATATTCATTATAGTGATGTCCGAGTGAGGGGTTGAAAGTGATAATATTGATCATTACATGACCATTTATTCTGGTGGTGCCAAGTGGAAATTGATATCATGAACTATTGATATATTGAGTTGATTCTGAGCTCACTTACACATGTATTAAATGGATTTTGATCTTTATACTGATTGGTTGTGAGAATTACATCCTCATATCATGCAGGCATACACATGAGACATTGGTACCACCGAGACATTCTGATTTTGTAAGAAAATGAGACACTTTATAAAACGCCTATACCGAAGGATGTACCATTAAGATTAATTTGAGATATGAGATTGAGATTATGGAAAGTATATTGGTTGCGAACCCCCCATGGGTCCTACTTTGGGAGAAGCATTTCTCGATAGGTGTACACAAAAAGTTATGCGATAACTTTCAAAGATTCATCATCATCACTACATTGCATTACATCATTTCCATTGCATTGACATTCCTTAGTATGATTTAGTATTGTGTTAGTATTTACTCTTGTATTATATTACTGTGATAGAACTTTTCTGTGATACGGTGTTTGAGCATTTATTTTATTTCATTACATTACCTTATATCATTTTATATTGGTTGGGAGGTTGGGGTATTGTGATACGTAGGATATGGTTATGGATTGATCAGATAGATAGTTGTGTAGGACCTTTGGTAGCATGAGATACACTCTTATATATGTACATTCTTCCTATTTTTATCCTATATTATTGGTTAATTATTATTGATTAAGCCTTATTTACCGTATTAGTGTGTCTTCTTCATAAATGACTTTCCTTATTTGTTGATCATGAAGTGAATAGTATTGACTCACCTAGATTAATGTGCCTACCCTATTTTTGATAAATCTATGGACCATTCTTTTAGGTTACCAAGATAGGATGAAGTGTTGTAATTGCGGGTTACGGGCTATTTGGAAAACCATGGGTAGTTAGGGTGGTGGTTCTGGCCATTGCTTTAGATTAGGGTTGGTTATTGACGATGCTTGCTAAGTACACGTGGTTACGTACTCACCCTTACTTTTCTTTCCTTTTTCTATTTTTTTGTACCTCATTCAGGTATTGGACTGAGCGGCAGCTTGTAGATTATTTTCTTCTGGTATTGATGTATATGGAGATCGAGGTAGTTCTGGTAGAATTCAATTTTACCCGTATCTCTCTTTTCTTTATCTTATGCTTTTTATTGCATTTAAGATACTCTAGGCGATTGTTATTACTCTTAATCTATGCTAGAGGTTTGTACTAGTGACAACTAGACCTGGAATGTATCTTTGAGACTTGTGTCTCGTATATATATATGGGATTACTTGTATTCTTTTGCTTTTGCCTTTGATTTACTTATATTTGTATTGGGTTAGTCTTACTTGTGCGGATGGTGTGACAAGTACCATCACGTATCTATTTTCGGGTTGTGACAAATTGGTATCAGAGCCCCATATTCATTGGTCTCATTAGTACAAGTCGAGTCTACTAAAGTCTTGTAGATCAGTGCAGAGACGTCTGTTATCTATCTTTAAGAGGCTACATTACTTTATGAGATTCCCATTTCATCATTCTGTTTCGTACGTTCGTAGCTTTGTATAACTCTAAATCTCTTATTTACACTCTCATAGATGGTGAGCACGCCTTCTTCCATAGCTAGAGATTCAGATCCTGTGCCTTCGGTGCACAGTAGGAGTAGGGTTTGAAGCAGTGGTCAGATCGAGATATCCAGACTAGCTAGAGGCCAAGTTAGGATTGCCTCTTCAGGTTCTAGAGTTACTAGTGATGGTAGGTCTAGTGAGTTCGAGAGGTTGAGGCCAGTGCAGACACTACTTGTGACCATACCTATGCTTGAGGATTGGTTGGTTTGAGTGTTGGGATTTCTTCATAGGGCGGCTCCGATTTTGATTCAGCATACTACTTCAGGGCTTCAGACTCCAGATGCATCTGCGACTCCTACTAGTTCTCCTAGTGTTGATGAGATATTGCCAGGGATTGGCTCCACATCTAGTGACCTTTCCCTTTATGCCCATGGAAGGACATATTAGATATGTAGAGTTCATGAAGACAGATCCTCCTCGATTCGATGGAGGTCCTAGGGTTGATGCTTATATGTTCTTGTTTGGTTGCCATGAGAGGTTGCATAGATTGGTCTTAGTGGACTCTAAAGGGGTGGATTTCACTGCCTTTCAGTTCCTTAGGCCAGCTAGACAGTGGTGGAGGACTTATGTAGAGAGTAGACCAGTTGGATCACCTTCTCTTTCATGGAATTAGTTTGCTCGAGTGTTTTTATAGAAGTTTGTGTAGAGATATGAGAGGGTTGCATTCCAGAGGGCCCAGGGGTTTGATGATCATAGTGATATGCATAATGGAGGTCAAGATCTTCATGGCTATGCTTGGAGAGGATTAGATCAGGGTGGTCTTTCAGGTTCTTCAGGCCCAGTTCAGCGGGCTCCGACTTTCTTGGGTTAATTCTTTTATGGAGATCTCGAGCACTATAGGAGGGATTGCCCACAGGTTAGACAGAAATATGCTTTACCAGTTGTCTAGGAGATGACAGATCCAGTATCATGTTCCACAGAATAGACTCGAGGCAGGAGCTTCTGGTATAGTAGCCATAGGTATGGTTCTTGGTGCGCCTTTGTTATGCCTTAGTGGTATTTGACTGTGGTTCTACATTCTCCTATGTATTTATTTATTCGGCATTGAGTCATGATATGATTCGCGAGTTTTGCTGAAGTTATTAATATTTGCTACCCCATAGATGATTCCTTAGTGGTGGATCAGGTGTGCCGATCCAATGTTGGGGCTCGTTCAGAGTATATCGCTAGAATTGATTTGATCTCTTTGAGTATTGTGGATTTCGGTGTATTTGGGTATGATATTCTTGATGGTTCTATCATGGAATAGTGGTATATCAATTCTAGGTGTTGGTACACTTTCATATTGTAGAATGGATTGGTCTCGTGGTTTTGGCATTTCGGATAATAGTATACGTAGTGGTACATTTTAGTGGTAAACCTTGTGATAGCCTAGACTTGTGGTGTGATTGATTTGAAAGGATTGCAAGTAAATAATTTTAGTTGGTATTGAGACACTCCTGATTCAGAGTTTGAAGGATTTCAGCTCATGAGGATTTTTGCTTTTGATTTGGAAAGATTTTCGAATAGAAAGGGGTACCTAGTTTGTAGCATTTGTTACTCTTGTAACTAAGTGGATTGGTGGAATATTCTTTCTCATAAGCTTCGATTTGAGTATGTGTTATTCTCCGTGGATTTTGTGATAAGGAATATTGAATAAAAATTGAGCCGATCTAAGTTGTACCTTATTAGTCCACGACTCAGGTGTAAAGAATACCGAATGGGAATAGAGTTAAGGGAAAAGATAAGGATTTGTGTACAAGGGGAAAATTTGATATATTCAGAACATATCTATGGATTCGAGTTAGAAATTTGAAGTCATAATAGTGTGGTTCATTGGTAGCTTGTGTAAAGTCTAGCGGTGATTCCTCTCGAATGCTGATTTGTGATTTGGGCATCCGTCAGCAACATATAGAGGTTGTTACATTTCTTTTATGGGTTGATTGTCCCTGATATAATGGGTTGCTTATGTATGGATGGATGTAGAGGCTTTTCGTTCTACTAGATTATTGAGGACTTCGAGTTGATTGATATTACTTGAGTATTGAGGACTGCATGGGTTATTGCGATGAGTTACATGAGGTTTTGGTTTCTTTATGAGTGTTCATGTCTATGGTATATAGAGTTTTATGATGATTCTCGGTTGCTTCAAGGGTTGAGCATAAGATTTTGACTATAGTATAATGTCTTAAGTAGGCTATTGTGGCTTTTAAGGTTTTGTGTGGATTTGATATTGATTTTTGACTTAGCTATTTTAGTTTGGGGATATTGTGTTATCCGAGTTGAGAGTGTGGTATCGGCCTTGAATAGGTTGATTTAGTATATTGGTGGGTGGTTATACGATTTCATGAATTCCTTGGTATTTTGTGGGTTTGAGGGTGATTTTTGGTTTTATGGTGCAGTCAATGTCTTGTGGTGTTTTGGTCAGTTTTAGATTAGCCGAGTATGTTCAGAACTCCTATTGTGTTTGACTCAGTTTTTGGGTATAAAGGACATTCGTGAATAAAGGAACTTGTCTTCTTTGAGAAATTTGGCCTTAGATGCTAGTGTTGTGGCCTTGTGAGTCCTTATGTGATAGAGTTTTGGTTCTATGGTGAGACCAGTAGTTCTATGGTTGTGACTCGGCGTTGGAGTGCTTGTTTGATGTTTCTTGAGGGTATTTTTCTATCATTTACATGTTTTGGCTTTCCTTACTTGTGCGTTCGAGGACGAACGTGAATCTTAGTGGTGGATACTGTAATGACCCCACTATTGAAATTTAGAAATTTCTATATTTTGACCATTTTGCCCTTCCCCGTAGTTGCTTTATCTTGTTTATGAGTTGTGGGAATGATTGGCATGGTCCCCGATTCATTCGGAAGTGTTTTATATGAGATTTTAGTTTTGAACATCCTTAAAGGGATTAGTTTGACTTCGGTCAATATTTCATGATCCGAGGATCAGATGGCGATTCTGACAATTTCATAGATTCGGAATATCTAATTTGGGTTCGTAGCAGGGTTGATTTAGGTTTGGAACCTTTGCTTTGCATTTCGACCCTCCGTTCGGAAATTTGTTAAAATAGCCTATAAGGGGTCCCGGGGGTTAATTTATTGTAAACAATTTTTTTTTGTAAATTTGATGATTCCATTGAGTCCGGAATGTCGTTTTCAAGCTATTAGCATATGTGGTTTGTGTTCGGGAGGTTCCGGATGAGTTTTTAATAAGTTTTTGAATATTTTAGGTGCTTTGGTCATGTTTAAGTAAAATCGGTTGACAAAAATGTTCATTATTAGTTTTAAAGATTGAAAAATTATTCCGAAACTTCTGAAATGTCATGCATGAATTATAGGATTGATCTGAAGAGTTTGGTATAATTTTGATAAGTCGAGATCCAGTTTTTATTGCGAAACATAAAATAATTCTTTAAAGAGCAAAAATAATATTTGGCTGGGCAAACGTGCATGAAATTGAGTTCCGACTGAACGACTAGATTCGTAGCATTATTTAGAAATTCGTATCATATGAGAGATTTATGGATTTTTTAGTGAATATAAAAGTTGTTGGTGCACACCTTTATTTACAGAAAAATAGACTTTTAGCTACGGAAAAAGGGCATTAGCTACGGAAATCGCACTTAAACATATATAAATTTTAGACTTCATCTCATTTCATATTTTTGACATTTCGAGAGCTAGGAAGCTCCGATTTAGACGATGATCGATGCGTTTTTCTTGTAATATCATTGGAAATGTGATTCTACCATTATTTTGCACATTTCCCAAGAACTTCTATTTCGTTTTCATGATTTCTACCCAAAGTTGAGAATCAAAACCCCATTTTCACCATTTTTGGGGCCTGAGAGCTCGGATTTGGGCTATTCCAAAGGGGTTTTCGAGGTTTCTTTTATGGGTATGTTTCTAAACCTTGTATTTATCATTTTCCCATTGATTTCATTAAAAATTCATCTTCAAATCTTTGATTTTAAATTCAATTTTGGGGTTTTTACGGTAAAGCTTAAAAATAATTTTTCTTCGATTTGGACCTCTCTTTAACTCATTTTTGCGTGGGTTTTCAGCTGTACTTTCCTAATGTTATGGGGAACATGTTTCCAAAATAAAATTTCAGTTTTACCCTTTTTCCTTTGGGGTCAATTTTTGAACTATTTTTAGATCCGAATCAAATATATTTGATATGGGTATCATTGGACTCCTTTTGACTTAAAGATGTCATAATTGATTAGATTAGATGCATTAGGTGTTGATTCATGAGAGTAGAGCTTTCGGTTGATGCTTGGGACTGTGTTTTGTCTTACGGATCTTCGTTAAAGGAAAGTTGAGATGTACCTTGACTTTTTTCAAAGTGTTAATGTGTTGTATGCTTGTTTATATATATGTTACGATTCATTAAGGATTGGGGGTTCCACTTGGGTAAAATAGCAAGCATCTCTGCGAGTGCTGACATATTTTGATGGGTCGTAGTTATTTAGTTGCATATCTTATTTAGTCTTGATACTTGTGAATATACTTGGCATAGATTGTAGATAGCCAGCTCTTTGATCTTGAATAATATAGATCATGGATACCTAATTTAGATCTTGAATTATGTTTAGTTGACTTTGACGTAATGATTGAGGTTTAGAGAATACTTAGAGCATAAATGGACTTGTAATAGTGGATGAGACTTATTGTATGGAACAAGTTGTCTTTAAGTAGTTTCACGATATGTTGTTATTTGGATTGTCGTTAATTTCGTATTGCCTGTGTGGGGCTTAAGTGAACTTCACTATGAACTTGAGTAATTATTTATGATCGTGTGTTCGAGTAGAGGCTTATATGAATATTGCTTTAGAATTGAGGGGATATATTATTGTGATGCCCGAGTGGGGGACTTGACTTGATGTTATTGGTCATATTTGCGCATTAAATGCCCTATCTATTATTGTGTCGCCCGAGTTAGGGTTTGACTTGTCATCATAGGTTTTATCTGTGCATTAGAATGTCGTATCTATTATTGTGTCACCCGTGTGGGGGCTTGACTTGACATTATAGGCCTTATCTGAGCATTTAATTTCATATTCATTATAGTGATGCCCGAGAGAGGGGCTGGAAATAATAATATTGATGACTACATGACCATTTATTCTATTGGTGCCAAGTGGAAACTGATATCATGAACTATTGATACATTGAGTTGATTCTGAGCTCACTTATATATGTATTGAATGAATTTTGATCTTTATACTGATTGGTTGTGAGCAGTTCATCCTCATATCACGCATGCATACTCATGAGATATTGGTACCACTGAGACATTCTAATTTTGTAAGAAAATGAGATACTTTATAAAAATCCTATACCAAAGGATGTACCGGTGAGATTAATTTGAGATATGAAATTGAGATTATGGAAAGTATATGGATTGTGAACCCCCATGGGTCCTACTTTGGGAGCAGGGTTGCTCGGTAGGTGTATACAGAAAGTTATGCGATAACTTTCAAAGATTCATCATCCCTACATTGCATTGCATCATTTGCATTGCATTGACATTTCTTGGTATGATTTAGTATTGTGTTAGTATTTACTCTTGTATTATATTATCGTGATAGAACTTATCTGTGATACTGTGTTTGAGCATTTATTACATTTCATTACATTACCTTATAGCATTTTATATTGGTTGAGAGGTTGGGGTATTGTGAGACATGGGGTATGGTTGTGGCTTGATCAGAGAGATAGTTGTGTAGCACCTTTGGTAGCATGTGATACACTCTTATATATGTACACTCTCCCTATTTTGATCCCATATTAATGATTGATTATTATTGATTAAGCCTGATTTATCGTATTAGTGAGTCCTTTTCATAAATGACTTTCCTTATTTGTTGATCATGAAGTGAATAATGTTCACTCACCTAGATTAATGTGCCTAGCCTATTTTTGGTAAATCTGCGGACCATTGTATTGGGTTACCCCAATAAGATGAAGTGTTGTAATTGCGGGTTATAGACTATTTGGAAAACCTTAGGTAGTTGGAGTGGTCGTTCTTGCCATCGCTTTGGATTAGGATTGGTTATCGACGCTACTTGCTGAGTACACGTGATTTCGTACTCACCCTTACTTTTTTTTTTTTTTTTTTGTTTTCTGCACCCCGTGCAGGTATTGGACCGAGTAGCAGCTTGTAGATTATTTTCTTTTGGTGTTGACGTATGTGGAGATCGAGTTAGTGCTGGCATACTTTAAGCTTACCCGGATCTCTCTTCTCTTTATCTTATGCTTTTTATCGCATTTAAGATACTCTAGGATGTTATTACTCTTAGTTTGTGTTAGAGGCTTGTACTAGTGACAACTAGACCTGGGATGCATCTTTGAGACTTGTGTCTTGTATATATATTTAGGATTACTTCTATTCTTCTGCTTTCGCCTTTGATTTCCTTATATTCGTGTTCCTTGGGTTTGGTTAGGCTTACTTGTCCGGAGGGTATGACAAGTGTCATCACATGCCTATTTTTGGGTCGTGACAAATCCACAAGAGAATTCCTACTAAACAATACCTTAACTCTATAAGAATTAATATTGATCCAGCTTGTTATCACTCTAGTGGAGCAGAAACTATTCAACAAGTAATAAAAGACACAATTTTTTTTGGAGGAAAATGGGAATGGAAAACATAATAGAGTACATAAAGTCTACCCCGGACCAATGGCTAGAAATACTTCGAAAATACACACACCATAGTGTTGACACCTAATTTTTTCCATTTGCGTTCTGAATTAGTTTTTGAGCTTCTTTAATTCTAAACAATTTTGAAATAATTATTTTATTAAAGAAAAAATGATTGTTGAATTAATTTGAGATTAATTTTATATTTTTTGGTGAAATGAGTATATTTTATAAGTAATTACATAGAATCATATAGATTTCACTTAATAAAATATTTTTGAGATTATTTCGAGTGAAAATCCAGTTTGAATTGAAAATGCTTTAATTTTTCTCAAAATCACTTTAAAATTGAGAATTAATTTGTGTAATTAATTTCTTGATTTTAAATAAATTTGTGGTGATCTATAAAATAATTATGAAAATTAGAAGCTCCTTAATTAGTTTATAACTTAACTCGTCTTGATTTGATTGACCAAATTTTGTCCGATAAAACCAATTTGGTAATTTCTTAACTTTAATTTAGCCAAAATTACCACTCAAATTGGCTATGTCCTAAACAAAGGGGCCACTTGATCCATACCAAATATCAGACACCAAAGGATCATGTCTACGCCTAATATCCTCTTATCCGGCCCAATATTCTAATTCCCTCAAACAAAATCCCCTCAGATATATACACTAACATTCAATTGCACTGATATCCCGCCCCTACCTCCTTACTTTCTGCAAAAAAAAAACAAAAAAAACATATGCGTCTCCTTTCTCTTTCCCAAAAATGCGTACCAAACCTAGCAACAAAAACAATACAAACAAAACAAGGGTAAAGCCTAGCCGCTGTCCTCTTTTACCAATTTATCCTCCTCGCACAACCAACAGTGGCTAGAATCTCAGCGACTTTTTATCATGCCCATGTTGTGCTTGTCCATTTTCAGCAAAATTGCAACGGATACATATCTCTCTGCGTGTGAGCTCTCTTTCTACTGATTTTCGAGTACAAAGACTATTAATGGTCTTTGTCTCACTAGGGATCTCAATTGGTCAAGAAAACGATTTCAAAATTCGAATTTGAAATTCATCTTTTCAAATCTGAATATCCATCTATAAATACCCACTTAGGTTCTTCATTCAAAGGAGAGGATTTTTGTTGAAAAATTTAAAGATTCTGGAGGCGCATGCTTCTAATCTCACGTAACCAAAATTCTCAAAGAACACGTAACAAATATAAATTTTGATGGAAGCTTCATCGTCCTAGTTTGCTGCCCCCAAAAAGGTAAAGAAAACCACACCCCTTTTACGATTTCTTTTTGTGTTTGAATGATTATAAAGCATTGGAGGGAGTGGTTTGGTTTTGTTTATATTCGTGTAATATTATGTTTGTAGGTGTCATCGAAAAGCTTTGAACTTTACTGATTTATACGATGATTTATTAATCCTATTATGATTGTATTGTACTAGTGGATTATGTTCATTCAGAGCTAAAGATTAGGTCTTCCTTTTTGTATGTGTGTTATTGAAAGGCTTTAAGCTTTAATGAAACTATTTGTGTTCGAAGTTGTTTAAAGATTTGAACTATCTATTTTGCTTATTTGAGATAATATTTATTCGGATTTATTTAAATCCTGTTGCCGGAGTTGAGTCAGGAATAAGAAATGTCTCTGGTTGTATTTCTTTTGCATTGATAACATGAGTTTGAAAATATCTTTTTCTTAGCTACTGTTTTCTTCCTTGAACTATGTTAACATTTCCCTTTGCAAGAGTTGTTCGTTGCTCCATCCGGTCATGACAACGTCCCTTTTTGTGTCCATTAATATGTCTTAGTTTGCCTGTGATTTCTGCTATTTTTTTCTTTCAAAATCAGGATAAATTGTCTGAAACGTTATGGGCAGATTTTGTTAGATTATTCTAGGCAATAAACCCATTTCTTAAAGACTTTATGTTATGATTTGAATTCAATAGGTAAATTTTGATCAATCTCCTTCCGTTAATGAAGTTTGTTTCTTGTTTATTTGAACCCGTTCTTGTTGAAACCAAGTGAAGAGGAGTAACTTTACTTACTCCTTATATTCAAGTGTAGGGGTGTGTTGAAACAAGGAATAGATGAATATGATTGTGATCTTAATATTCTTGACTACTAGTATTGTTGCTAATAGGTTTCAATTACACAACTTATATGTGAATAAAATTAGATTTTAGGCTCCTTTTTCTCCGTTCTGATTGTTTTCTTTGTTTAAAGTTTTGTAAAGAACTCTCCCTTCCCGTAAGAGTAACTTGGTTTGTTATATAATTTTGATGTATGAGTTGAAATATATGCTTTCCCTCAACGAAGAAATAAATCATCCCACTAGCATAAAGGTAATGTGAAAGTGAATTTTCATACGTGTTGACTGCATATTTCTTCCAATGTGTTGGAATTCTACACCTAAAGCCTAAGTCATAATCTGTCAATAGAAGCCAATTGCTTTCTACTTACTATTTTTTCTCAAAATTAGATGTCTTGTTTGGTCTCCTTACCTACCAGGAAGAATGGGCTTAATTCATGTCTTAACCTTTTGATTCACAAAAATTTACTGTGTATTGATCCACCGTGCATATAGTAAATTGGCTTGATTTGATGGTTTAAGTTGATACTAATCCTTATTTTTTCTCTTATTATGCATAAACGCCCTTCTATTGGGTCCACTGGACCCTATCACTCGCATTCTGAGTGGTCAAAGAGGCCCAATATCACTCACATTCTGAGTGGTCAAAGAGGCCCAATATCATTTCAAAACCTCAACAAGTCCGAAAATGGGTTGAATATGCTGATATACAGCAGATACATGGGAATATACGTGATGTACAGGTGTCATACAATGATCAATAAGGAAAGAAAAGCATTTACAGGTGGACGACTAAAATACGTGTATATGTGACTGATATATAGTCATATACACGCGAGAGTATGCAGAAAAAACGCAAGGAAAGCTGTGATATACAGCTGATATACATGTCCGAAATGAGCTTTAAAAAATCCATAATTTGAAGTCTGAAATCTGGACAGATTTAGGATGGGCCAAAAGGGGCCCAAATCTCAACCCTCTCTCTTTTATTTGTAATTTATATTCATCTTATGTGTACTAACTCGAACTATTTTAATTAATCTAAATTAATCTCCTTTGAGTTGTTGATTTTTGTTTTATGCTTGCGATTTCTCAAATTGTTTACCACTTTGTCATGTAGATCAATCACTTTAGAATAAACTAAAAGGATCCTTTATTTATTCTTCTTAAAACAAGTCTCTTGAAAAAATGAGTCTTTTTTCACACCAAGGTGACAATTGTTTTGTTAATGTGACTAATAGTTTACTAGGGTTAAAGTTCAAACCTCAACAACAACAACAACAACAAACCCAGTGAATTCCCACCAGGTGGGGTCTGGGGAGGGTTAAGTGTACGTAGTCCATACCACTACCTCAGAAGAAATAGAGAGATTGTTTCCGGTAAACCCCCGGCTTAGAACAGATAGCAAGAACAAACAAAATAAAAAATTAATTTTTTCATAATTAATAAAGCACTCTTAATTTGGCATTTTCTTAAAATCATTATTTTTTCAAAAGGGTGCTATTTCTAACAAAAATTAACTATATATATAAAATCCTTTTTTCTTAAAAATATAAATTTGTTTTTCTCTTAAATTAAAAGTTTTGCAATTTAGTTTAAATGAGTTTTTTTTCTTTAATTCAAGTAGAATATTTTTCATTTGAATAAATAAATGCCTTTTTAGGAATTTAACATTAATAATTTCGGTATTCTTTACAAAATCAAGTCTTTGCAAAATTAGCTACTTCTTAAGTTAGTCAAATTATTTTTGATAAATTATTTTTTAAGCGAACACTCTTAAGTGCCTTAAAACCCAACCTTACTCAATTTCTCTTATTTCAAAGATTTATTTCTCTTTTTGAATCTTTGAAATTTCTTTAATTTTTTCTTGATATTTTTTATAAAAATCAAGTGACGACTCTGTAATTTTTATTAAAGTTATTTCAAAAGTTTCTTTAAATTTTGAAATAGTTTAAAGAAGTCAAAACCATTTTCTTTTAAATAAAGTTCAAAAAAGGATAAAACACATGGTATAAACTTGATTCACACAGTTCCTTTCTTTATCTGGCATATTTGGCTAACTAGAAATGAAAACTACCACAATAAAGAAAATAATAGCATTTTCACAAAAATCCCATCCTTTAGGACAACTGAATTCATTATGCCGTCTGAAAAATATGCTCCGAAAACTAAGCCCACGTACCAATATGTTAAATGGAACCCTCTAGAAAATGGGTTTAAGCTAAATACAGATGAATCATCTAATGGTAACCTGGGACAAGTGGAATTGGCGGGATAATTAGAGACACAAATGAAAATTGGGTGACTGACTTCATAAGCAGCTATCAACACATTTCTAATACAAGAGCTGAACTTCTAGCACTACTAGACGGGCTCAAACTGGCCTACTCTAAATCAGTGACCCCACTATGTGGATTCTGAGGTAATGTTGTCTCTACTCAAACACGATCATTCTGCTTATACTAATGTACTCTTCGAACACAGGCAGGTAAGTCAGCAGCTAGAGGACCCACGCGTTTAACATAGCTATCGGGAGACAAATAAGGTGGCAGACGTCTTAGCTAAGAAGGGAAAATAGTCTAAAAGCTATAACTATATATTATAGAGGACAGTTCCACCTTTGTTTGTATATTAGGCACCGAAAACAGATAAAATAGGAACTCATTTTGTAAGGCCAAAGCAGTCAATCCCCTCCCCCCACCCTTTTGTTTTAATTTTGTACCCAACATTCCTGCTGAAAACTCCTGTGGCTCTGGTGCTATAGTCCTCTGTAATGATGCATATTAGACTGTTAATATAAATATCTCTTTCTACCCAAAAAAAAAAAGATAAGGATCATACATTAATGCAAATAAATGCTTATCAGTTTCTTTTGGACCCGTTTGGAGAGTCATCCTGAGAATTGGATTTGCTGTAATTGAGTGTAATTACATAGTTTGACATGTTTGATTGACCAAGTAATTACTTGGTCAACAGGTAATTGGGTGTAATTGACAGGGGGTAATTACACTCTCCAATTCACAGGGGAGAACTGTGAATTGCTGGTAATTACATGGTGTAATTACAAGCTAGTTAATTTTTAATTTCTTCCTTCTATATATTTCTATTTTTATTTTTTTTGTTTTACTTTATTTTTTTTATTTCTATTATTTTAAATTCTTTTTTATTTTTATTATTCTAATATTTTAAAAAATATAATTTTTTTATTTATATTATTTATATTTCATTTCCTTCTCATTTCTCAACCTTTACTTCTTATGATTCCATGTAATTGTTCTTATTTTCTATTTTTTATATATTTTATGTTTATTTTTTCATTTAGCATAATTTTGTTAGTATTCTAATTTTTAAATTAAAGTATAATTCATTGTTGAATAAGATTATAAACTTATGTTTTTCTTTTTTTTTTTGAATCATATTTATGTACGTTATATTAAAATTTGACATAAGAGTTATGTTAACTTTTTTGTTTTAAATTTTGAGCTTATGTTATATTTTCAGTTTCAATTTTTTTTTACTAGTATTGACTTGATATTTCACATTGCAAGTCATTCATTTTTTAGTTAGAATTGATAGATTATTTTTTTGTCAAATATTTTAATAATTTTATGATATTATATTTATAATATTAATTTTTTCTTGTCATCATGCATTTCATGATGTTCTTAAAATTCATGTACTTTTAGTTTTTATGATTAATTTAATTAAAATATACTAATTTAAAAAATATAAATCAATTATTTTTTTCATAATATTAGTTAACAACATATGTTTATTAATTAATATATTTTCAAAAGACTATATATATATATATATATATATATATATATAATGCCATTTATAAAGGTCCTTATTTGTCTAATATAAATTTTTAATTTTTGATAATTAACTTTTATTTTAAAATTCTAATGTAACTATGTGATTACACTTGTGCAACCAAATAGTACACTTGTAATTACATTGTAATTATATTGTGGCAAACAAACAGATTATTAACTCCATCTCGAAACTCCATAGTTCGAAAACAAAGATAGATCATCAAAAAGACAATCATCAGTACTAAGATTATTAAACTAATTTTATTAAGCAGAACACACACCAGACAAACTAAGGTCATATTTATTTTCTGAAATCACTACTAAAAATGTCAAAAACCAACAAAGAAAACCGATCTCAGGAGGTTGGTTTCTAGCGAAAAAGGACCTCAAAATCTGAGATCGATAGTTTTTTTTTTGTTTTTTTTTTGAAGAATACCAATCATTTTTTTAATTATATAATAATGAAATGCATCATTTAGGGTTCGAACCCCCATTTTTACAGTGCTAAGATATGTAACATGAATCATGTTCAGTAAACAAAAGTTAGATGAATTTTAGGAAATCGGGAAAATTAGGTACGATCTAGTTTCCCCTCCCTCTTGAGTTGCAGGTGCACCTAAACTAAGAACGGGATATATTTTAAATTTTGGTAGGAATAAACTCATGATCATCACCAAATGACTTCATAAGTTTCGAAAAATGTTAAGAGTGTTATGTGCCGCACACAATGGATACTAGTTGTATGGAGTTTCTATTTATCTCCTTAAAAAATGTATTCAAATTTTACACTTTTGAATCCATAAAACCGTGGGTCCACCTTATAGTAAAATAAAAAAAATCACACAACTAGTATCAATTAGTGAGACACGTGATAAATTATTTCACAAGTTCCGATTAAATAATTAAGGGGTTGTTTGATAGCTAGTTAGAGAGGTATTAGGAATGCAAAGATTTTTTTTCGTTAAGAACGTAATAATATATAATTATATCTTATATGTATTATTTTATGTATGTATTTGTTTATCGTGAATATAGTACAGTTAAATTCGTAGGTGAGTCAAGAGCATGCGTTACGATTCAATCAGGGGTTCTATTTGTTACCAGTTAGAGTATTTATCAATTAACAGAAACAAACAATAATAAGAAAAGACAGTAACAGGCAAGTGAAGCAACCGAATTAAAACAAGCTGAGGTTGTCCGCGATACCTATGGAGGGATAAAATCGTGCTACCCGTAGACTTAAGCAAACTAGAGTAAATATTGAACAAAGCAGAAAGATAAGAGATAGCTTGAAGACTAAGTAGTAACTATTGTATGATTCAGAGTATGAGGGAGAAGATCCCTTTACAAGTGAGTAAGGATGACTATTTATAGTTTTTTAGCTTACGCATTAGCCAGTTGCATTTTAGCAGTAACGTTCTAAAGGACTTCCGCTTATATGGGGACATCATATGTCTGATTTGTTAGTGGGTTGGCTAATATTCGCCCGAGGATCTACTCTGCAGGGGCTCGTACGCGTTTCTAGGGAATCTGACACACTTGTCCCCTGCTTGTCATTTTGCGTCATGTCACTAATGGTGTCAAGTGGAAGCTTCCTTATTCCTTTGGGAGGGCATCCTTGCCATGGATTCTCTGAGAGTATCCTCTCATGGTCATAGCATTCGTAGTGGTGCTCATCCATTCAAATTGTTTACTCAAAACCTGTGCATGTTCTTGTGCTGATTTTATTCCACACAGGTAGTCCCTCCATTTTTAGGATACTACGCTATGTAGGTCTCAAGAGACGGAAGAAAGACATGAATGCTGATTGACCCTGCTTTTCTTTTCTCATTTTTAACAAAGCATCTCTTCTATTTGTATTCCGCTCTTGTGCTACATATATAGATAAGTTGCATCCCTCTGCCTTAGGCGACGTTTCATAAACTATACCCTTTGGTTTCTACAAATACCGCAGCCGCTCTTTTACACAACCTTTATCCAACTTATCGTTAACTTTGTGAATTTCCTCCGGCTTTCTTTAGTTTGCCTGGTATGTCTTTATCATCATTGAATGTGTCCTCTTCTGTGCAATCAACCGATGGCGGTAATAGGAAAAGGAAAGCGGAACTTTGGTCGAGCCTTCTACTAACGAAATTGTCCCTCTTTTATTCAATTTAGATGTTGACTTCAAAGCCTCGAAAAGCCAAGTAGACTTACCCATATTGAGGGTTTATTCAAAGTTGATGGCGAAAGCTCTTGATGAGATCTGTGGGGCTTGTGACTGGACTTTTGGATTTTGAGTGGAGGCACCCTGTGCTATCGAAAACATTAAATCCTCTAGGCTGGGCTACACCTTCATCTATACTTACCCTTTTAGCTTAGGCTTATGCAAATCTATTAACAAAGTGATAGCCTTATTTTGCAATACCTGTCGCTTGGCCCTTAGCCAACTTAGTCCGAGGGGTTGGAGAATAGTTATAGGTTTTTGCGTTCTTGCTGTCTCAGTTGGACTTCTATTTTCTGTTATACATTTGTTTGTAGCTCCCGCTTCATTCGAGGGGGATAGTTCAACTAAAGCACTGTGAGGGTTAAGCTCTGTTGTGCAAGTTGGATGATGTAAGCAATCGTAAGTGGGTTAAATGTTACATTGTGGTGGCTAGCAATGATTTGCTCACTCCCTTACTTCCCGCACTCTGGAATATGCATTGTTTGTGCTCTCATTTATGTTTTTTGTTTTTCTCGGGACAAACTCTTTTTATTTCTGCATTTTTGGTTACTTACCTATTTTCTTTTTTCCTATCATCACGACCTCTCAATGACGTCACACCCATGATACTTCACTTGATGACTGTAAAATCTTTATTAAAAAGTGGTCACAAGATATTGAGCCTTACCACTACTGACGATCGATCGTGGAATAGAATTTCTCAACAGCAGAAAACCCCTAGTGATGATTAAATTATGATTCCTGCTATTGTTTTCTTTGAGTTTCCCCCTTTTTCCTGATTCCTTTTGTTCATTATGATAGGTTGGGCACGAGACATTTCAACTCCATCGTCATTGATAATTAATCGCATGTTTGTCAGCTATAAACCCTCCCACCTCCATTCTGCCTTGAGAGCGAAGTCGTTCTGTACTACAAGACATAAATCTAGTAGAGCCTAAAAGAAAGGAGAAGATTCAAAGTAATCTTTTGAGTAAGCTAGGGCAATAATATTGGAAATAGTTACCTTAGTGGAGAGTTCAGATGAGTTTTAGCTTGAGGCTCTAGTTAGGAAATCTAAAAACCAAGGCTCCCCTAATTGCGGGGGTGCTCTTCCTCTCATTTGTTAAAGAGGTATTGTCCCTTCCTTTGTTCCCACTTTTGGTGAAATTCCCCTATTTAATAGGGTTGAAATCTCTACCATTATTGGGTGTTCAAGCAATGTCGTTCCCGTCGTGGGATGTATTCACCCCAGCGAGCTATCAACCTCGTTCCCCGTACCAGTACGGGATCCAACTGCAAGTTGGTTTGTTACATTGATGGTCCACGAGGGCATTAATTTCATGCTAAAAACAAAGTGGGTGGCCATCTATTTGAGGCCAATACTTTCATTGACAGATCAAGACAAAACGAATGTTGCCTCCATTAAGTGTCTCATAAACAACAATGCTCATGTTACCACAGGGGTATACTCCTTTTGTACTTTTACTTATTTATAGTTTATCTTACTTCAATCAAACTTAGAATTTTAACAGTGATCGCTAGTTGTGGTTCACCTTGTATTAGGCCAGCACACTTTCACTAAGGGGCCTTTAGTGGTGGTTAAAAGAAAAAGAGGCACTAGAATGACGATGCAAAGATCTTGAGAAATGTTTGGTCCTAGCTCAAAGTCAGTCCGGGTTTATTGAGATTCTTGCAAGTTATGAGTAAAAAATTATGACTTTAATGATTCAAATGGATGAGGTCTCATATGAGAGAGACACATTTCGTGAGGATGCTTGCCAGCAATTCCTGAAAGTCAATATCCTAAGGCAAGAGAGTACTTCCCAAGCCAAGGTGATTGACAACCTTTTAAAAAGACAAACCGAGCTAGAGAGTGAGCTTTAATTGGTCAGTGCTAGGTCATCTCTTGATGCTGGTGCCTCCTCTTCTGTTGTTCTATCAGCAAATTCTCTAATAATGGTTCCCCTCCTTAAAGATAAAGTTAATGCCTGATTAATAGACTTGATAGCCAATGAGATAGACACTACTAAGAGGTGGCCCAGAACACTCAACTTGTGTGGCTCAACATCCTGCAGGAGTTGAAATACAAAATCTTGATCTTAACATGGAGATTGCAAAGTCCTGAGCTATGCTAGGATTATTGGGGACTTTAACCCCTGGCTCAAGTGAGGACAACCCTTTTTCAGAGAAAGTATATTCATATGTGCTCCTAGTAGCGGGCGGAGTTGATGGTTGTTTATCAAATATAGAGGGATACTAAACAATATGACTCCCTCGGGCAGAGCCGCAGATATCAAGAAGCAGCGCAAAATGGATATGGTGAGAGTTCGTGATGATGAAATTGATATTTCAGTCGAGGCCATTGCTAGAGCCTTGTTTGAAAATATATTTATACCGGTGGACGAGATTCCGGAATATGACTTCTGGATGAATGATCTAAAAAAGTTGAAAAAGTTGACTGTAAATGATAAAATTATGCACTACATGTGGTTGGCGGGCCACATTGCTGAAGCGAAAGAGAATGTAGCCTGGGTAAACGGGTCCACCATTTATAAGAATATATTGAAGTTTTCAGTCGAGGTGTGGTGGTCCATTGTTAGGCATCTCATAGCACCCACGGCCAATGACAATACATTGGGCGCCATAAATGCATGCATGGTTGCAGCTTTTATGTCCGAGATGGAGTTAAATATCCCGCGAATTATTGCGGAGGAGATCCGAGATAGAGTCCTACAGTTCATCACCACACTTTCATTTCCATGTCTACTTAGATAGTTGATGCAGGATGCCCATGTGCCAACTATCCCGGCGGTGGAAAGTTTTATCTGGCCTACGAAGAGCGCAGATATAACATTGATAAAGGATTTGAGGAAACCGACGGCTCCAGCCTGGGGGCCTCTACTAAACTTGCTATCAGAGGTAGCGGGGGGTGCCCCAGTTAGTGAGATCTTGGAGTCTGAAGCCAGTCCTGCATTTTCATCATCCCAGCAGGCCAAAACACCTACGGGTGCCCGACAGTTGGTGCCTGTCGGATATACTTTGATTCCTACAGCACAGTTGGAGCAGATTATCAGGAACTAGCTGTTTCATGATGCTTGAATCCGTAAGTTAGAGGTAGGGTCAAGCACTACGTGGAAGATGAGATAAAAGTTATTATGTGGGTAGTTCAGACCCGCTATGACAGATTCGAGAGCCGGATGACGGCTAGGTTAGAGGAGGTCCAAGCCTCGAATTTGAGTACCATCACTACAGACTTGGCCGCACTAAAGGAAGTGGTCAAGGAGCTTACAAAGCAGACCATCCCAGTTGTGCCTCTTCCATCTCCCTTTATGCCATCCTTAGCAGATTTACTAGTTGATGTAACTCCTTAGTCCTTGATTTTTATACACATGCCCCGATGGTTGGGGGTGATGATTCTGAGATTGAGGAGATGGGCGATGATTTACATCCCAGTAAGAATAGAAGGAGAGAAGAAGGGGAAAAAAATAAGAAACATAAGAGTGCGAAGAAAAAAAAAGAAGAGAGCAAAAAAAGGCGAGTAGACCTCCAGGATGGGGACACCGAAGGATATGATTTATATCCCACCTATTGAGGTGGTAAAACATACTGGTGAGGGTGCATAGATTGACCCCGTGACATCATTGAGTGCACCGGCCACCATCGGTGCCCACTTATCAGAGAGTGCCTTGACCTCAGCCGAGGCCACAAGAGCAGAGGATAATAGATGGGTCCCATCTCAGACCCCTGCGGATCAGAGTATGAAGGGCACCTAGTTATCCCCAAGTATGTTTCTTGCCCTAGTTTTACATTTTCTATGTGTCGTGCAATGGGGACATTGTATGCTTTTGAAGCTGGGGGGGGGGGGGGGAGGTGTACCACAATTGAGGGTTTTGTTGCAGTGTTTCTTTTTCCTTAACTGTGTTATCTTAGTTAGACTGACATGTTTAGGTATTTTTATTATGTTTTGTTGTTGTTTTTGTGTTTTGTGTGTAACTTAGAGAAAAATAAGAGAACTTGGTGCAGTCGAAATAAAAAGAGCATGCAAATGTTTTTTGACTGATTTAAATGATACCCCTTCTAAAACTTATGAGTTTTTGTGCTGTGTGGTATGTTTATCTGGACTGTAACTAATGTGGATCTCGTAATAGCATTAGAATTATGGATTGATAACCGTAGCCTAACTTGCATGAACTGAATAGGTAATGACTGAATACATAGCCCTAAGCCAAGTGAGTGTTAGGTGTTACCTAGTTGGTGTGTGTGTGCGATCTAGAACTTGCTCGGTTAGTCTCGCTACAGTCATAGGATGGAAGGTTAGGAAAGGATCATAGGCCATTTTTGATTTAGTCCACTAAAAAAGCCTAAAAGCCTACCAAATAAATGTGATATCCCTTGATCCCGAGTTTGATTCTAAATAGAACTTTTCATGGAACTAGCCTATTCACCTTCTCAAACGTTTACAGTGAACCTGCCTTGACCCTGGTCCCTCCTTGGACATTGTGTACCTTAACTCAGGCAAATCTCCTAAGTTGAAGGTGGCTAGTGTAGGGGTGCATAAAAATATTGGGTGTGAAGAACAAGTTAGTAAAATGAAAAAGGATACGGGTGCAGTGAAAGAAAAGAAAAAAGAAAAAATGATGAATAAAAAAATCTAAAAAGAAGAAAAACAAAAACGAAAAAGAGGAAGTTGTGCAAATAAAACCGCACCTGGGGTCTAAAAAGTTTGAAAAAGGGAAAAGAATAAAAGAAAAGTAGAAAAAGTGGAGCCAAAAATAGTGTAGTTCCAAGGAGGAATAAGTCAATGTACCCATATGTACCATACCTATCCCCGAGCTTGCATTACAAGCCAATAAAAAGTCCTATAGTGATCCTAATTCGACTGTCTGAAAACTAAGGCATAGAAAATAAGGGCAAGCCTATGGTATCAAATTCACACGGATGAACTTCTTTGTGAGAGAAAGAGATTTGATTCAGTTCCAATTTTGGCATGTACTGCAAATTTAGAGTGTTAGGGACTTCTTTTTTGTGAGGGCGTAGGGATTGTATTGTGGTTATTGCTTGTTCGGGTAATGTCATTAGTTTAAGTGTTGGGTTTGTCTGTTGATAATGTGATGTCATTTCTTGATCCCATTATGTTATGGTTGATGATTTGTATATACACAGCATAGGTTGAGTTTTAATGCTACTGGAGGGTATTCACTTTAAATTTTGAGAATGCATGCTGAAACTATTTTTGTGAATATTTGAATACCCTAGTGATCTTAGTATTTTTCTTGGTTAAGCATAGTAATAGTATAGTTGTGTTTTGTTTACTTGAGGACATGCAAATGGTCTAAGTTGAGGGTGTTGATGTGGCGTGAACTTACGACACTTTTGATGCTTAAAACAATGAATATTTACAAGTAAGAGGGTATTTACATGTGGATATAATGGGTTTTTGGGTGTTTGCAGGTCAAATAGGTTTGGAAGAGTGGAGTGCTAGATTTTGGACTAATAATGCATCAGACAACCCTATGTCACGATCGTGGAACCTGACCACGATCGTACTCAAGAATTGTAGGAAGAAGTAAAGGATGATTCTTAGGAGATGATAAGATGAAAGATCCCACAATCGTAGGTTGATCTCACAATCGTACAACCTGATCATAGGAAGGACTATCTGGGAGGAAGGTTACAGGAACCAAGCGAAGAGAAGATCAGACGATTGGATCCCACGACCGTGCCAAGAAATAATGGTTGTGCTAAGGTGTCGTGGGAGAAAGGTTCTGAAAACAAGTCTGCAGGAGTTGAAGTACAGAAGGATCAGACGACCACATGGTACGGTGATAGGTAGAAGATACGGAGTCTTACTAAGGATCATACCAGAGAAGACCTGAAGATGACCAAGTCCATGAGCAAACCACGAGCACCTAAGACGATCGTGGAATCCAACTACGATCGTACTTCCATTCGTCCGAGCTAACCAGCACATAAATCCTGTTATGTTTAGGATAGGTTTTATTTTGTCTATAAATACTCTTATTCATTTTATTGTATTATTTTACATTCTATTGCATTGTTACAAGGTTCTAAGGCACATTCTTGGCTTTGGAATCAACTATATCAAATTTTAGGGTTTTAATTCAAAGTGGTATCTTGGAGTTTATTTTCTCATTATTATAAGTTCATGATTATGTCTTCTTATCAGATTTATTCTTGTGTTCTTACAATTATGAGTAGCTAAATATCAAAACTAGGGTTGTGGAAACTATGATGAATTAACTAAATAGGTTGAGTACATGGTAATTCTAGATCGGTGTGCATGCATGTATTGGTATTTTATTTGTTATAATTTCTTTCTAACGGACGCACAACGTTAGTAACTTGCTAGAATTCTAGACTTGCTCGAGAGAGAAGTAGAGATTAGGAAAAGAAAATAACAACAGAGATTTGAAGCTATCAACCTTCATCTAATAACTTGAGTCATGGCAGGGAGAGTTAATCTAAGATCCAGAACAAGGGTTAAAAGTGCAACACTCAGAGACTAAGAGAAGAAGAGTGAAATTCATCTAACCAAGGTTGAGAAATGTTTAGATGAACCTATCTTGTTAGATTTTGCATGCAACATATCAGAATAGATTACTAGCACAAGCAGCCTGTGTAGTTATGAAGTCATGGGGAACACAGTCCTAGTGCCTCACATCCATTGATTACAAATCCAAAGAAATCAACAATTGTTACTACTAAAGTTTTGATTCACAAAACCCCCTCTTTTCTTATTGGAAACTGTTATTGACTTGCTTCGATATACTTAGTGATTGATCTTTGACCTATTCCCTATGGTATCGAACCCAACCTAGTTGGGTTTTATATTTGATCAATGACCAATTTATGCTTAGTTTAGGGATATAATTTGGGCGACATCAAATTTTGGAGTGAGCTCATCAGGTGGGTGTGCGACATATAGCTAGACCGTAGTCATTTTATTTTTTTTGTAGAGTTGGTCGTGTAACTGCTATCCCTGAACATGTTTCTTGTATCTTTTGGTAAACCCCTACCTTATTTTGGTATGAGAGAAAGCATTATTGGTTTTGAAGGAAAAAAGTTGAAAAAGTTTCTCCCTTTTTGTCACGCCCCGAATCCCAACGAGGCGTGATTGGCACCCGAAGTCGATGAGGCTCGAGAGAACCAATCTTTGCTCATGTCTATTCCCATATGTATGTTCGTGTATGAATATCATTCTATCTCATGTAATTAAATATTAATGGCGGAAGTCATGGCAACATATGCAATATATGAAACTTGGCCGTTTGGGCCATTGCATCACAATGAACGTATACATCTTACATTCAGCTTCCCACATATCCACCGTTGGTGGGCTATAATATATGAACATAATACCGGACATCCACCTTTGGTGGGCTATCATATATATATATACCGGACATCCACCTTTAGTGGGCTATCATATATAAATATAATACCGGACATCCACCTTTAGTGGGCTATCATATATAAATATAATATCGGACATCCACCTTTAGTGGGCTATCATCTATAAATATAATACCGGGCATCCACCTTTAGTGGGCTATCATATATAAATATAATACCGGACATCCACCTTTAGTGGGCCATCATATATAAATATAATACCGGACATCCACCTTTAGTGGGATATCATATATAAATATAATATACTATTGGGATTATTCCATCTTGAACTTATACCTTTTTGATTGTAATCCATTCTCAATGAAACATATAGTAACCATACGTACATTACCTCTCTACAAATCTTGTATCCTTTCCATAGTTAGGAAAGTAACACCTTAAAGATCATGACACTAAAGCTCATACTTATATACACATCTCACCTCACTATCTTACTTCATGGGATTGACAATTTCACTCTTATTACTCTTATGAGATTGATACTCTTACAATTGGCACAAGGATGATCATCATACCATAGGACTCATAACATGATTGGAACAATGATATTCAACTAAACAAGCTCTCTTTACCTCATTGCTCTTATTGGGATAATTCTCTTAGGATCTACAACATATGACAACTTAAGAACTTCCGCCCATAAATAAGGACTAAGTGATTCATGATTCGTATAGGAGTAAAACACATATGACTATCAATATATCAACCCTAGTTGGAATACTATAGACCCCCTTGGTATAGTACACTTTTGGAACCTTAACATAATGATCACTAAATACGATACATGTGGATACTAACTATTCACCACCCTGCGGTGCAATACCTTAGACCATTTGGAACTTTTGACATATTAGCCAATGAACGTGAGCCAACCAATGGACATGAGTCAATCAATAAACATGAGTTATACGATTCACCATTGACCAATGAATAAGGAACATATGAGTAACTCTAGCCAACTATCGAATATGAAATACCTTAGAGTATTTCGGAATCAAGTGAGTGCTATGACAGTGTGAACATCATATGTTGCAGAAGGATATAAAAGTAACCTTACATACCTTGTCTGCCCAATGTAAGTACACAATCAAATATATGAGAGCAACAATTCCGCTCCTTCTTTACGTTTCACTCTACATTACATAATAGAACCAACATTAACCACCAACTACCTTACAAATGCATACAATAACAACAAGTCACATGTTTGGCTTTAACATGACATTTCCCCTTGATAATACCATTTTCGGCATGGTCATATCAATAATACCATAACATGCCCAACATTGACCAAAATATCATTTATGAATTTATTCTCCCAATAATCCCACAATATTCCATACATTGACCAATACATGATAACCAAGATCATGTCACACCAAGTTCATACTTTACACTTCTCCATCACCACAACATCACAATTATGCCATCAAATTACTTCAATACATCTCACAACAACAAATCGGCCAAAATCTCATAATTTACACTTTTATGGAAATAACAAGTTTAATACCAAAAATAACACCATACATGTTCATATTTTGTCCATACCATGCTCTTTCATCAAAACAACAAGTCATAATTCAAGTTACAATCTCATGGATAACATATCTTTTTAACAAAACCAAAAATGCCATGTCCAACACTTCCAAGCATAACCAACATGACCTACATAATTTCTCATGCTCATAATATGTTAAAGTACAAGAATAATCACTTACCCAAGCTTGGAAGATGATGATCTTGCTCCAAAAGTGCCTTAGGGTTTGAAGAGCTAAAAGAGCTCTCTTGAAAATTCTAGAAAATGAGAGAAAGTGATGTGTGTGGCTAATGAATTAAATCTGAGTTTTGGCCACCTTTTATAACCCCTTAAAGTCATCCTTAGCTATTAATTTCCATCATTGACAAGTCAAAGCAAGAATGGGTCATTTTGACCCATTGGGCCTTTCATGTTTTGTTCATTTTTGGTCTCTAATTAGGCCCAATAACCCATATCATCTTGACCCACTAACATCAATGTATAATTCACCATATATCTCATGTTTAAATAATTCCTTATGTCACGACAATATTCTCTTACGAAATTCTCATTCGTTGTCTCGATCGCAAAAATAGAAATTCTAGTCGTCCATGGCTTCATTGAACATTTATGATACCTACTTGTGTTTCATGATTTGATCATGTAGGAGTATTTAGAAGTGTATTGAAGTATTTGAGGCTTTAACAATGCTCAAAGAACTCCAAAGAACCAAAAGAAACCATATAAGAATCGACGTAGAATCGCGTTGCGAAACGAGCTCGGAAGGGCACATTTTTTTGTGCCTTGTGCCACTGCTGAAAAACAAGGCAATGGCGCAAGAAATCCATTCCCTCTGAATCAGGGGCTTGCGCCACACCCCCTGAAACAGGGAGTGGCGCAAGTTTCCATGTCTTGCTGAATTTTTCGGCAATTTTTCCACCACTTGCATATCGTCCAATATCTTATCCAAACACTGCAAAATACTTACTTAGTGATCTTAATCATCAAGTAAACATGACTCCAAGTCACCAAATGAGGTTAGAATGTGTACGGGGCATTACACAATTGCTCCACGAAATCACAAAACACCTCCTAGGAAAGGCTAATCACACATATTAGGTCCGATATCAAATGTTTCACCAATAACACTATAAAACACATACTCATGGCATCTCAACACCTAGGTAACCATTGTTCAACGTCATCACATAGGGTTGGGAAGGTACGGGGTGTTACACTTTTTTCCTTCTTCTCTTGAGTAGACAAGTTGTTGTGTACCTCATGAAAGAGGGGACGTGTCAATCTGTTTGCCTTATAAGACACGACAATTTGTGTCAGGTTTTTAAATTATTCGTGCTACATGGTGTGACTCTATTCCTTAGTCAAAACTGCTTGGTTTTATGCCTTTAATACAACTTACTTTATAAAAGCTAAGCATGTCCCCTTGCATTCTCATTTTTTGGGTTCATAAGTAAATGTCAATCGTCGCCTTATGGGAGACTTGTATTTTAAACTAGTTCATCTTTTCATTACAAGCACTGGTCTCAGGCTCATGCTTTTTTTCTTCTCTAGTTCCTGCTTTACCTATGCCTTTGACCTCGGTGGTGCCCTCTACTAGGGTTATTCATCAAGGGTGAAGTAGGAACTAGTGGTGAAGTTGAGATAGAGGAACAACCAATGGCATCTTTTGGAGGAGAGTCTCCTCGAGTGCTTAAGATTCAGAGCTTCTAGCGCAAAAGCTCTGAATGCCTCCCCGGAGGAGAGATAATCACTACTCTTGGAAACACTACTAAAAAAAGACCAAAAAACAATGGTCAAAAGCGACGGACAGCGTCGTTTTTTGGGTCAAACTCAACGAAAAAGCGACGCAGTCACTTGCGTCGTAAAAAGGCCCGTTGCTTTTTCAAAACGACTGACTGCGTCGCTTTTTTTACGATGGACAACGTCGTTTTTGGAGAAAAAAAAGTTTTAATTTTTTTTCTAAAAAAGCGACGAATCCGTTCTTCTGAAGAACAAATGATGAACAATAAGCGACGGACAGCGTATCTTTTGCAACAACAAAAAAAAAATTCTAGAAAAAGCGACGTTGTTCGTCGCTTTTTATTCTTCAGAATGAAGGAAAAAAGCGACGGACTGCGTTGGTTTTTGAAAAAAAAAATTAGAAAAGCGAAAAACAAAAGCGGCCCTGTCCGTCGCTTTTCTGCATTTTTTTTGGATGCAGAATTCTGCATCCCACCTGCCAAATAAAAATACAATTCAATATATACAATCCCAAGCAACACACATTACTGCTTAAACAATCATATAACATATAATACACTACATTATCAAAACAGTTAAGCAATCCAAATCAACAACACTTAAACAATCAATCCAACATCCAAAACACTTAAACAATTAATCCAGCAACATCCAAAATACTTAAACAATCCTAAAAAATTTTCAAAAGTTAAAAGTTAAGTTCAAGAATGTCTAAAAAGTATCTAGAAGCATCAAATCCAACAACACTAAGGAGTAACCCCAACTAACTCCTCGTCACTCTCTGTGTCTAGTGACATTGCATGATCGATAAAGCCTCTAACACCATTAAGATATTCGGGTTTTAAATCCCCACCAGTTTTATAATCCATACAATACATCTACAAATGAAGATCCATCTACAAAAATATAGATATTCAATTATAAATTAGCAAGATTCATTAAAGTCGCTACTTAACTATTTCAAGTCACTACTTCACAATTTTAAAGTCACTAGTTAGCATTTTTTACTAGTTAACATTTCCAAGTCAATAGTTTACAATTTTAAGTCATTAGTTAACATTTTCAAGTCCATAGTTCACAATTTTAAGTCATTAGTTAACATTTCCAAGTCAATAGTTTACAACTTCAACAATCACTAGTCCACAACTTCAATTTCACTAAACACTTCATATTTATTAAGTCACTAGTTAGCATTTTTTAAGTCACTAGTTAACATTTTCAAGTCAATAGTTCACAATTTGAATTCACTAAACACTTCACAATTTTAAGTCACTACTTCACTAAGTCAGTACAAAGTCACTTCTTCACTATTTCAAGTCACTAAACACTTAACATTTTTTAAGTTACTAGTTCACAATTTCAATTCACTAAACACTTAACATTTTTTAAGTCACTAGCTCACAATTTCAATTCACTATAAACTTAACATTTTCTAAGTCACTAGTTAACATTTTCAAGTCACTACTTAACATTTTCCACAATCGCTAGTCCACAACTTCAATTCACTATATACTTCACTATTTTAAGTCGCTACTTAACATTATCAATTCATTACTTAAATATTTTAAGTCACTAGATAACATTTTCAAGTCACTACTTTGCAATTTTTAAGTCACTAGTTAGTATTTTTTTTAAGTCACAAGTTAACATTTTCAAGTCAATAGTTCACAATTTTAAGTCATTAGTTAACATTTCCAAGTCAATAGTTCACAACTTCAACAATCACTAGTCCACATTTTCAATTCACTATACACTTTACTATTTCAAGTCACTACTTAACATTCTCAATTCATTGCTTAAATATTTCAAGTCACAATTTTAATTCACTAGTTAATATTTCTAAGTCACTAATCCACAACTTTAACTCACTAAACACTTCATATTTTTTAAGTCACTAGTTAACATTTTCAAGTCAATAGTTCACAATTTCAATTCACTAAACACTTCACAATTTTAAGCACTACTTCACTAATTCCAAGTCAATACAAAGTCACTTCTTCACTATTTCAAGTCATTAAACACTTAACATTTTTTAAGTTACTAGTTCACAATTTCAATTCACTAAACACTAGACATTTTTTAAGTCACTAGTTCACAATTTCAATTCACTAAACACTAACATTTTTAAGTCACCAGATAACATTTTCAAGCCACTCTTTAATATTTTAAGTCATTAGTTAACATTTCCAAGTCAATAGTTCACAATTTTAAGTCATTAATTAACATTTCCAAGTCAATAGTTCGCAACTTCAACAATCACTAGTCCACAACTTCAATTTCACTAAACACTTCATATTTATTTAAGTCACTAATTAGCACTTTTTAAGTCACTAGTTAACATTTTCAAGTCAATAGTTCACAATTTCAATTCACTAAACACTTCACAATTTTAAGCACTACTTCACTAATTTCAAGTCAATACAAAGTCACTTCTTCACTATTTCAAGTCATTAAACACTTAATACTTTTTAAGTTACTAGTTCACAATTTCAATTCACTAAGCACTAGACATTTTTTAAGTCACTGGTTCACAATTTCAATTCACTAAACACTTAACATTTTATAAGTCACTAGTTAACATTTTCAAGTCACTACTTAATATTTTAAGTCATTAGTTAATATTTCCAAGTCACTAGTCCACAACTTTAATTTCACTAAATACTTCATATTTATTAAGTCACTAGTTAGCATTTTTTTAAGTCACTAGTTTATAATTTCAAGTCAATAGTTCACAATTTTAATTCACCAATCACTTCACAATTTTAAGTCACTGCTTCACTAATTCCAAGTCATGATTTCTTTACTAATTGAATTCTAGTACAATTCAAACAATCAAATAAGTAGAGGCGTCACTTGTCCCTCTCACACCACATAATCACAACAAAAATTTTAAAATTTCAATTATTCACTAATTCACAAGTCAAACAAGTATTCCAATTATTCACATCTAGTACAACTCAAACAATTCAATCAAATACGTAGAGGCATCGCATGTCCCTCTCACACCATAAATTTCAAACAAGACCACACCCAAGTGAGATTCACAATACTACAATGTACATTTATAATCCTTGATCAAATATCACAAACTAGAGGGAAATTAACTTACCTCTGTTTGGCCGCAGTTGAAGAGAAGAAGAAGGAGAAGTCGGAGTTTCAATTCAACACCAATTCATTTACCCAAAAATCTATACAACAATCTACACACAAGTGTTAAAGTATACAAGTGTTGAAATCTATACAACAATCTACACTAATGTTTTGGTTAATTGAATTAAAGCACATCTCTATGTGACATTTTATCAAACACTTAGTAGGCTTCTTAAATTTTTCCTCTAAAAGCAACATCTAAAGTAACATTGTATATACAAATGAATCAAATTTAAAACTCACAAGTGTAACCATAAACTTCCCTGTAAAGATCAAATGATTAAGTGAACAATATTGTATATTGTATATCATGTTAGTTTATAAATTTTGTATTTGTTTATAATATGTTTATGTTAGGTTGTTAGTTTAGAGGAAATATTTTTAAGATGAGAGAAGAGGAGAGGAGACTTATCAGCGGCGGCAGGCGCAGGAATCAACGGAGGTGGTGGCGGTCGGAGGAAGCAGTGGTGGGAGCAGTAGGTGGAGAAGAGAGGAGAGAGAGAGAGATGCGACTGAGGGAGGGAGAAAGGAAAAGAGAAAGTGAGGAGAAAGTTGGAGTGTTGCCCTAATAAATGTTGACTAAAAATTTGACTAAAAATCGACAGAAAAAATCGACTATGTTCGTCGATTTTTAAAAAAATTAAATATATAATTTACTTTTTTAAAATATAAAAATTATTTATTTATTAATAAATTAAAAATATAAAAAATCGACGGACAGTGTCGTTTTTATAAAATTAATTTTTATTTATTTTTAACAAAACCGACCTTGTCCGCCGCTTTAAGTAAAAAATAAAGAAAAATTTAAAAAGTGACGGACAACGTAGCTTTTCTAAAATTAATTTTCTTTTGCTAAAAAAAAATAGAGACGCTGTCCGTCGATTTTAGTAAAAATTAAATTAAAAAACGACGGACAACGTCGCTTTTCTAAAATTATTTTTTTTTTTAAAAAATAATACTAGCAAAGCTGTCCGTCGCATTTATAAAAAAAATTATAAGTTATTTATTAATTGTTTGGCACAATAATCCGTGAAAATATGCGATTGACATTGAGACGCTGTCCGTCGATTTATATAAAAAATAAATAAAAATTAAAAATAAATTAAAAAAACGACGGACAACGTCGCTTTTTCCGTCGCTTTTCTGGAGCGACGCAGTCCGTCGCTTTTTTATCCATCGTTTTTATGCCTTTTTTTAGTAGTGATATTTTCCTTTGTCTCGGAGGTCAAGGTATGGTAGAGGGTAGATGGCTTTGATTCTTCCCCACGCTTGGCCCTTGTTCAAGAGCCTAGGGAGCGGGAGTGAGACGTGTCTTGATGATCCATTTTTGTTGGACTGTGAGCTGACCCAGTTCCTATAATCTAGGGTCTTTGGAACCTTCCTTGGGTGTTCAGAAGGAATGCATGGAATGTTTTGATATATGGCCTTGATGCCTTTTGTGTATTTTTTTTTATTTAGGCAAATGAATTTTCCATATTTTTGTTCGAAAGCATTTACTGTATTCCTTTTCTAATTAATAAACTCAAACTTGTTAACTCTAAGTCTTACCTCAACATATTTTTTTCTGAGAGAGAGTTTCCACACGATGTGGTTGTGATTACCATTTTTAAGGGTATCCCCAAAGGGTCATATCCTTAGTATGTTCCATCACTGGGCCTACTTGAATAGAGTTTAAAGGCCGAGCTATTAAGTATTGAGTTGTTTTGATCAATGATCAAAGATGATAATTGGCTTTTATTTTCAGCATTTCTTACAAAATCATCTATGAGGTTGGGACATAGTTAGCTCTTAGTTCGGCCAAAGACTATTTTAAGTCTGCTTATTTAAACCTCATGGTTTAGAAGGGATCCATGTTTATATTTAAGGTCGTTCTGCTAAGTTTGAACATCTCCAAGAATTGTAGAGTGTAGCATTGAGAGAGGAATTCTCTCTTTTAGTCATTCTTTACTTAGAATTCTTTAATGGGGATCATTTGTGTTTTATCATCAATTTGAGGGTTTTTTTCTCTTTTTTTCATTTTTACTTAGAATTCTTTGAGCGTAGCTTATGGGTTTGCTCCCGTAGGCCGGGGATTCTGAAGAATTTGGCCTTTGATTTTCTAGGCAATAGTTGACATTCCAAAAATCTTCTTTGTTTATGATTTTATGTTTTTGAGGCCGTTACGCCAAGTACATGATTCACACAATGCTTTTATCCTATTCTCCTCCCTGAAGTCCCTATTGCTATCTCGTTAAAACCTTTTCAAGTAAAAATCCTCTTTAGGGACAAATAGCTTGGTCGAAGTGAAAAAGGAGTGTAGTTCGTCCTTCCGGGCCTTCACACTTGATTCCCTTGTTGATGGGTTCCCTTTTTTGGGTGCCTTTAAAGGGTATTTTCACCCCAGGCCGTTGACATAGTTCAACCTCCGTCATGGGGTTGTTCCCCCCTCTAAGAGCGAGAGATTCGTTTTCAAGAACTTGCTAAACCGCTGAAAGAGAGAAAAAATAAGCAGTTAGGAATAATCATAAGGGGAAAAAAAATCATACATGTCACTTCACATGGGTTCGCTTAATTTATCATCTTTTACTGAGCACCCAAATTAACTGGTTGTTTTTTCTCTTCAGTTTTTTCCTCATAATTGGCTTTGGTGCGGTTGCTTAGGAATTTCCTCAGGTCTCCATTCTTGAGCAGTTTGACACTTCTTTTCTAAGGTATCATTCGTCCCCAGTGTCATGCCCGTGTGACTCATGGAATTCATACCATGTGTTTCAGGTTTTTAGGATCTAGGTTAGTGCGAATGGGTTTTGGGAGCTTGGTCTCTTTGATGTCTTTAATGGTCGATACTAGTTCCTCCAGGATAATGGTAGAATAATAATCCAAAATAGGGGGAACGTTATTGATGGTGGACACCACGGGCTTTTGAAATACTCTGGTCTAAAGGCCCCTCCGCTGAATGTCTCTTTTCTTTGGGTAAGTTGAGACAGTGGACTAATATCGGCATGTCGGCTCGAACCTACTTTCAATTTCACCATGTAGGGGGCATATATTCCTTAGGAAAATGCTTTGGATTACCCCCAACATGAGATGAGGTTATGAGAGATTTATCCCCTTGGTGCCAATTCCACACTCGAGGAGTATTGCTTCATCCTCGATTTAAATCTTGGACTCATATTGGCTGTTCACCTCGGCCCTTGTTGTGGCCTTGAACTCTGTTAGGTTCTTCTTTTGAATAAAACAACTGAGCTCTTTGGATTTGTTCCCTTCGTGAAGTCTTTAGCAGCCCATTCATCCGACACCATTGGCAGTTGTATTCGTTCCTTCTGGAACCTATCAACAAACTCTCGGAGCAGCTTGTGTTTCTCTCCTCTATCTTGAAGATATCCCCTCTATGGGACCGTACTTTTATAGCTCCAACGTGATCCTTAAGAAATTTATTTGCCAATACATTAAAAGATTCCATAAAATTTTTGGGTAGGAGAGAATACCAGACTGGATCCCCCCCGAGAGGGTTTCACTGAACTTTTTAACCATTAATGACTCGGCTTCCTCTATCATCAGATCATTTCGATTCACAACTATTTTGAAGAACAACGGATATTGCTAAGGCTCTGTAGTTCCATCATATTTGGTGATGAACGATATTTTGGGCCTCTTGGGGATGGGCCTAGTCACTGCGCTGGCCTTTTAAGGCACCTTCACATAGCCCTTTAAGTCTATCCCCTTAATTATCGAAGGAACTACCAAAATGCGGTTCATACAGGTGTAGAGCTCTACGTTCTGCGCCTTCATCTCCTCCCTTAACATCTCTACCACGGATGCTACTATAAGGTCTGAGGTTTCAGGATCACCACCAACTTTCTAGCTTTGCATCATTCAGACATACCTTTGAACTCCTTATTATCGTCATCCTTTTTGTTTTCTTTGGAGGAGTTTAGAGTTCCTTGGGCATGACCTCATCGAAACTTATCCATTCACCTATCTTGAGCTTCTACCCTTTTCATCAGCTTCCTCTATCTTTCAGCAAAACTTTTAAAGATTTGTTGGAGGTCTTCTAGGTCAGAAGTCCCTCTTTTTGTTTCTTACTCCTTGCTGAGGAGGTTGCGGCCCCTTTTTCAGTGTTCACATTAGTGAGATCCACGTCGATAAGTAGGCTTTCTTGGACACGATGAGTCGTTTTTCTGCTGGAGTCAGTTAAGCCTGAGGATTGAGTTCTTGTTGTATTTTGAGCTACAAGTATCCCCTTAATCTGCTCTCCATCATTGGCCATTGTTATATAGCATAGATCTTCAAGAACACAAAATAAAACAAGATAATAAAGAACAAGCAAGACTAAATCCACACAGTTGCTCTGGCTCTACGGTGGGCGCCAAATTGTTTACTGTGGATTTGGTACACTTAAATTTGTAGGTGAGTCAAGAGCATGTTTTATGATTCAATTTTGCTATAGGTTTGATTTGTTAGCGGTTAGAGTATTTATAAATTAAGAGAAACAAATAGTAATAACAAAGATAGTAGCGAGCAAGTGAATCAAACAAGCTAGAGCAAGTTGAGGTTGTCCGCAAGAGCAATCGAGGGCTAAAATCATGCTACCCATAAGACTTAACTGAACGAGAGTAAATATTAAACAATATAGAAAGATAAAGAAAGTTTGGAGAATAAGTAGAAACTATTGTATTGATTCAAAGTACGAAGCAGAAGATTCCTTTACAAGTGAGTAAGGATTGATATTTATAGTTTTTAGGCTTAGACATTAGCCAGTCGCATTTTAGCCGAAATGTTCTAAAGGAATTCCGGCTATGTGGGATGCCATCTTTCGATTTGTTAGTGCGTTGGATAATATTTACCTGAGGCTCTGCTCTGCAGGGGTTCATCTGCGCCTATGAGGAATCTGACATAATTTGCGCCATCTCACTAATGGCTTCTCCAAAAGAGTTATCCCTTTGGAAGTACATCTTTGCCTTGGCTTCTCCAAAAGCGTCCTCTCATGGTCATAGCATTCGTCGTGGTGCTAACGCGCTTGAGCTACCACTACAAAAAAATCGCGTTTTAGCCACGTTCAAAACTGTGGCTATATGATACTAAAACCGTGGCTAAAACCTCTTGGCCACGGTTGTCAGCGTGCCCAACAGGGGCGTCGCGACCAAATTCGCCACGGTTTTAGCGTCCGTGGTAACATTTCACTAGCCACGGTTTAGGTGTACATTTACCTACGGTTTTCTCATGGGTAAATTTCATGATTTATATTTAAAATTTATACTACCCATACACAAACTGTGGCTAATGTACGCGTGGGTAACTTGTTCACGTCTTTCTACCACATATAAATTAGCCACGGTTTAACTGTGGCAAAAGTGCCCACTTTTTTTTTTTTTTCTTTTTAAAAAAACCCATATATTGCAATTATTTCCCTGCTATATATCCTGATACTAATTCCTGCATAATGATAGGCATATTCACTCATAAATTGACCATTATATATACACAAAAGATTGCTATTATAATATAATGATTAAAGTTTCAATATTGTTCAATATATTGTCACAAAAGATAAGCTTCAAACCTTGAATATTCACAAAGGATACCACAAATACTAGAGTACTAGAAACGCTAAAAGTTAAAGAAACACCATAAATTTAGTTTGTTTCAAAATATACTAAAGGCTAAGAAGATTAGTAGAAAGTAGGCAACTCACTACCAAATTTAGCTTGTAAAACCTATGAAGAGTTGCCAAGTGATTCTCATTTTGCAAAAGCCGATTCTTGGTCTCCTCAAGCGTTCCTTTGGTCTCCTCAAGCTTTTATTTGGTTTCCTCAAGCTTTTCTTTGGTCTCTTCATATCCGGTTAGCTTTTCTTTCAAGGTTTCTACATGTTTCTCTAGGTCTTCAACACGTTGATGAGATATACTACTAGAGCTACCAAGATTCACACGACTAATTGAATGTCTAGGCATTCCAAAAGCTTTCGAAGAGTAAACATTACCACCTAAACCACGCACACGACCAGAATGTTCAGCTCCATACACTTTTCCAATGGCGTCATTAAGATGAGCTAGTATCTTCAAAGGAACACCTGAACTGGCAGCAAGTTCCTGATCTTCAGGTAGATGCTCCGATATTTTATCCTACAAGCAAAATAGAAGAAATAAGATATTCTCGTACCAATAAGACTTCTTTGTAGTAGAGTTGGTCGTTGGGTATTAATTCAAGTAATTTTCTAGTAAATATAGATGCTTAATAGGCCCCAATATAGTATCGCCCAACACTAACCACACACTTCCACCCACTTTAACTACAGAGTCACTAGACAACTTAAGTATGTATACAACAAATGTATTTACATAAAAAAATGGTCATGAAAACATCAAAGTGCTTTCAATAGTGAAATTATATGCAATCATGTGCTCTTTTACCCACATTATAAACAGGATAAATGATGGTTGGAGACACTGCATCACTGTGTAGAGAAATGATGATCACTGCTACATAAAAGAAGCTTTACATCTATACTTCCTTGAGAATTGATATGCAGGAGTAAAAAAATGAAGTTTTGAAAATCCAAACTTTTACATTTGGATCAACATAAACTGAAAGAACAGGACACCATTGCCAACAGGGGTGATATGTTTATCGGACTCTTCAAAATTTCAATTGCATGTCGGATCCTCAAAAAGTAGTGCATTTTGGAGTATTCAACACAAATATAAAAGAATTTTGGAGAGTCCGAGCAACATAAACAGGGGAAACTAGAATAAATCATCATAAACAAACTTCTACTGATAATTCAATTCCAGCTTCAATAATTGAACACTAAATCTAGAGACAGAATCCTAGCACAACACTCCAAATTCCCAATATGACAAAGCAACACAATACTATAATTCCCACCAAGTAAAGCAAGAACCCAACACAAAAAATTTGAATCGTTGCAACTAAAATGGCTGTTTCAAACTCCCCCCCCCACCCTTCCACAACCAAGAACCAGAAATCTTATGAAGAGAAGAAAAGCAACTAAAACAAGTAAACTATAGTTCCACCAAGTAAAACAAGAACCACAACACAAAAAGCTTGAATCTTTACAGCTAAAATGGCAGTTCCAGCACCCAAGAACCAGAAATTCAAGAATGTAAAAAAAGCAAGATAACCTATTAAAGGCCAAGAAATACAATACCAACGTCCCCATCAACTAAAACAAGACACCAACACAAAAAAAATGAATCTTTATACTATCCAGCATAGATGTAAAAGAAGCTTTACATTGCTAAAAGTTTCATCTGTGATAGCTAGCGGAGTAAAAAAAGACATGAATAAATCATCATCATCATTATCATCATACCCAGTGTATTCCCACCAGGTGGGTTCTGGGAGGGGGGGGGGGAATAAAGTGTACGCAGTCTATACCACTACCTCAGATGAAGTAGAGAGGCTGTTTCTGATAGACCCCCGACTTAGAACAGATAACAATAACAAACAAAAATCATAACCACCAACAGCAAAAAAGGGATAACACATCGCTAGATAACTGAAGAAGCAAGACACTCACAGATCAACACAATACTAGTTATTCAAAATGTAACACCCCATACTTACTAAACCCGATATGATGACATTGAATAATGTTTAATTAGGTGTTGAGAGTTATAAGTATGTATTTGGAAATGTTAAAGATGAGAAAAATTGAAATGTGGCCACGTACATGCAATTAGACTTTCATAGGAAGGGTTTTGTGATTTCGTGGAACATTTTTGGAATACCCGGTACATATTATGACCTCATTTGGTTACTTGGAGTCATGTTTACTTGATGATTAAGGTCACTAAGTAAGTATTTGATAGTGTTTTGATAAGGTATTGGACGATACGCAAGTGTTGGAAAAATTGCCGAAAAATTCAGCAAGACATGGAAACTTGCGCCACTGCCCTGTTTCAGGGGGTGTGGCGCAAGCCTCTGAGATCATAGAGGGTGAATTTCTTGCGCCACTAGCTTTTTTTGCAGCAGTGGCGCAAGGAACAAACATTTTGCCTTCCCGAGCTCGTTTTGCGATGTAATTCTACGACGATTCTTAGATGGTTTCTTTTGGTTCTTTGGAGTTCTTTGAGCATTGTTAAGGCTTCAAACACTTCAATATAATCCTACATAATTCTACATTATCAAACCATGGAGTACAAGTATTTACCAAAAATGGTTAATGAAGTCATGAGCGACTAGAATTCCTATTTTTCGATCGAGACGACGAATGAGGATCTCGTAAGAGAATATTGTCGTGACATTATGGAACTATTTATACATGTGATATATGAGGGATTATTCATGAAAATTTGTGGGCTAAGTTGAGATGTGTTATTGGGCCCAAATTGAGGCCCAAAATGGACTAAAAGATATGGGCCAAGAAAGGGTCAAATGACCCATTCTTCCCTTGAACTTCTAGATATAGTATTTAATACTATAAAGAGTGGATAAGGATGAGTTAGTGGCTATAAAAGGGGCACAAAAATCAGATTTTATTTCATAAAGACACACATCACATTTTCTCATTTTCTAGAAATTTCAAGAGAGCTCCCTTTGTGCTCTTTCAAACCCTAAGTCATCTTTGGAGCAAGATTATCATTTTCCAAACTTGGGTAAGTATTTATTATCATGGATTAACATATTATATGAATAGGAGATTATGTATATCATGTTGGTGATGCTTGGAAATGGTGGATATGGTACTTTGTGTTTTTTATATGAGATTTGTGATCCATGAGGTTCAAGTTTGAATTAGGCCTTGTGCCTTTGATGAAAAAGCATGGTATGGACAAAATATGAACATGTATGGTGTTATTTTTGGTATTAAATTTGTTCTTGTCTATAAGTGGAAATTGTGGGATTTTGGCCGATATGTGTTATGAGTTGTGTTAAGGTAAAGTGATGGATTATTTGTGATGTGGTATGGATAAGAAAGTGTAAAGGAGAAGTGTTGTGGTAAAATGTATTGATTTTCATGTATTGGTGAATGTATGGAATATTGGGGGATTTTTGGAATAATCATTTTATCAATGGTTTTGTCAAGGGGAAATGGCATGTTTAAAGGCAAACATGTAACTCATTGATGTTCTACGCTTTTGTAAAGTAATTGATGGTGTAATTATAATGTTGTAATGATGGAAAGTATGAACTTGTTGTGACATACTAGGGGTTTATGATACTTTGTTCAATGTTGGGCATGTTGTGGTATTGTTGATACGATCATGCCGTAAATGGTATTGTAGAGAAAGAAATAACATGCTAAAGCCAAACATGTGCCTTCTTGTTATTGTATGCATTTGTAAGGTAGTTGGTGGTTAATGTTGGTTCCATTATGTACTTGTGATGTAGAGTGAAACGTAAAGAAGGAGCGGAATTGTTGCGCTCACATATTTGATTGTGTACTTACATTGAGAGGACAAGGTATGTAAGGTTACCTTTATATCCTTCTGCAACATATGATGTTCACACTGTCATAGCACTCACTTGATTCCGAAATACTCTAAGGTATTTCATATTCGATAGTTGGCTAGAGTTACTCATATGTTCCTTATTCATTGGTCAATGGTGAATCGTATAACTCATGTTTATTGATTGACTCATGTCCATTGGTTGACTCACGTTCATTGGCTAATATGTCAAAAGTTCCCAATGGTTTAAGGTATTGCATCGCAGGGTGGTGAATAGTTAGTATCCACATGTATCGTATTTAGTGATCGTTATGTTAAGGTTCCAAAAGTGTACTATACCAAGGGGGTTCTATAGTATTCCAACTAGGGTTGATATATTGATAGTCATATGTGTTTTACTCCTATACGAATCATGAATCACTTAGTTCTTATTTATGGGCGGAAGTTCTTAAGTTGTCATATGTTGTAGATCCTAAGAGAATTATCCCAATAAGAGCAATGAGGTAAAGAGAGCTTGTTTAGTTGAATATCATTGTTCCAATCATGATATGAGTCCTATGGTATGATGATTATCCTTGTGCCAATTGTAAGAGTATCAATCTCATAAGAGTGATAAGAGAGGTGATGTGCAAGTTAGTATAATTATACTTCATAAGTGAAATTGTCAATCTCATGAGATAAAGGGGTGAAGTGAGATGTGCATGTAAGTACGTGTTTGGCTAAGGTGTTAACCTCATAAAGTACAAGAGTAAGGTAAAGTATATGGGTGTGTTCCAATTAGTGTCATGATCCAAAGTTCCAATAGAGTTCTACACATGTCTCATATCCATTAGTAATGTTCCAAAAGTCAAATGAGGTTATGTTCCAAGGGTTCAATAGTGATTAGACTCATGTATCTTGTTCATTGATCATTGTTCAACGGTTCCAACAGTATTATGTTTCTATGAAGGCTATGTTTCCAAGAATGTTTATATACATGTCTCTAGCTCATTGGTTATTGTTCTAAAGCTTCCAACAATATTATGACTATCAAAGTATCAATCTCTCACAAGTTGAAGTATCAATCTCAAAGTAATGAAATAAAGTAAGAGCAAAGCAATGTATAATGATGATGTTATTTTATCCATGGGGTGCAAATACCTGCATGATGACATGATCTTATCCATGGGGTAAAAAGAATACCTGCATGATGATGGCCATTTATCCATGGGGTGCAAGAACACCTGTATGATGACATGATCTTATCCATGGGGTGAAAGAACACACCTGCATGATGTATCCATGGGGTGAAATGAACCTGCATGATGAGGGCCCTAACAGTATATGAGCAATGTAAAAGTAAAGTAAAGTAAAGGCAAGGGAAAGAAAGGACGTAATGTACATGGTATCCCACATACAGAAAGAGAGTTTGTTCACATTTGCTATTTCTCTTATGTTGATTCCATGGTTATTTTTATTATGTATGTATCATTGGAGATGATAATAATGAAGGAAAGGTACATGATTCCACACATTGAGTTTCTCTTATAATTATTTCCATTGAAGTTCTTATGCAATGACTCAGTTTTTCTTATGGCCTTACATACTCAGTACATTCTTCGTACTGACCCTTTTTGGGGACTTACCTTACATGTTGCAGGTGCATGCATTAGTAGACCTCCACAGTAGAGTGACAGTATTTGCAGATCTTTGGTGAGCCCCAGTTAGTTCGGTAGTTTCCGAGTCATAGTTTTACATTGGATTTGATGTTGTAGATGTTATGCATTGGTCGTGTATGTATTTAGAGGCTTTTGTAGACATGTGTGGGTATGGATGTAAGATATGTACGTACAGTGCGACGTGATGGCCCAAACGGCCAAGTTTTATATATATGTTTATTGCATATGTTTCCATGATTATGATTTCCACATAGTTGTATAAGGAAGATTACGATTCATATGAGGGCATGCATACGAAGGCTAATGAGCAAAGATTGGTTCTCTCGGGCTATATCGGCTTCGGGTGCCAATCACGCCTCGTATGGATTCGGGGTGTGACACAAAATGTCACGCCCCGAATCCCAATGAGGCATGATTGGCACCCGAATCCGATATGGCCGAGAGAACCAACCTTTGCTCATGAACATTCGTATGCATGTCCTCGTGTAAATCTCATTATTTCTCATGCAACTATGTGGAAGTCATGGACATGGAAACATATGTCATAGCTATATATGTAAAACTTGGCCGTTTGAGCCATCAAGTCAAAACGACATGTACCTTCACATTTATACACCCACATCCATCTACAAAAGACTCTAACAAATGCATTGACCAAAATGAACTAAAAGTTGGGACAAGTCCCCGCTTTATACAACATGTACAACACCAAAACATATGAACATCTGTGACTCGGAGAAGCCCCGAACTAACTGGAGCTCACCAATGATCCGCACACAACTGGCAATCTACTGGGGAGGCCTACTAGTACCTGCGCCTGCAGCAAGTAAGGTAAATTCCCCAAGAGGGGTCAATACGAAGAAAGTACTGAGTATGTAAGGCCATATGAAACTTGTGTGATAAGTAAATATGTCAATGAACTCAAATACAATAAATGATCAATATGGATAAGTCACTTTACTGAACTTTGGAAACCATGTACATTACATTCTTTCTTTCTCTTGCCTTTACTTTACTTTACTTTTACATCACTCATATACTGTCTGGGCCCTCATCATGCAGGTGTTCTTTTCACCCCATGGATAAAATATCATCATCATGCAGGTATTCTTTTCACCTCATGAATAAGATCATATCATCATACGAGTGTTCTTGCACCCCATGGATAAATGAACATCATCATGCGGGTGTTTGCACCCCATGGATAAACTAACATCATCATGCGGGTATTTGTACCCCATGGATAACACCCATGAACACAATCAATATGCGTTACTTTATTCTTACTTCATTTCTTTACTTTTGAGATTGATACAATGATAGTTATAACTTTACTTGAAGCTTTGGATCGTTAACCAATGAGTGAGAGACATATGAATAAACATTGTTGGAAACATAGCCTTATTGGAAACATAACACCATTGGAACCATTAGACAATAAGCAATGAACAAGACACATGAATAATAATCTCTATTGGAACTTTGGAACACAACCATCATTTAATCAATATTCTTATCATTCATATAATAGCTTTCATATAATACCTTCATTCAATAGATTCTTCCTTTGCTTACCGCTCATTATCGTTATTATTAGTCAGCCAACATACATCCACTCTTTCGGTGGGTTATAACATACATCCACTCTATGGTGGGTAATAACATACATCCACTCTTTGGTGGGCAATAACATACGTCCACTCTTTGGTGGGCAGTAAAATACATCCACTCTTTGGTGGGCAATAACATACATCCACTACATGGTTAGGGTTAACATAACATAACATTGCTTCCCTTTTCTTTCATTATTCTTTACTTCATTTCTCTTTCTTTCGTACTATGAGTGGTACCTTGATGATAGAAACATTCTTGAAACTTGAAACACAAATATACATTACTTCACACCTTTACTCTTGTAAGATTGGTATCTTTACTTGTGAGGGATAGATACATTAACTTGAACATTACTTTTTTCATTACTTTTGAGAGATTGGTACATTTATTTGTGAGAGATTGATTCATTCACTTTCCATAACATTATTTGAAACACAACATCTTGGAACCATTGGAACAATAGTCAATGCATAAGAGACATATGTATAACTCTATTGGAACTTTATATCATGACATGATTGGAATAATGCTATTCAAACTAACCAAGCCCTCTTTACCTCATTACTCTTGTTGAGATAGTTCTCTTAAAATTTACAACATTATGACAGCTTAGGAACTTCAGTCAATGAATAAGAGATAAGTAAATCGAAATTCGTCTAGGAGTAGGACACTTGTGAATAACAATATATGTCTACCTTAGTTAAAGTATTATAGGACCCCTTTGGAATGTAACACTTTTGGAACCTTAGGATAATGATCACTAAATACGATACATGTGGATATCAACTGTTCACCAACCTAAGATGCAATACCTTAGAACATTTGGAACTTTTGACATGTTAGCCAATGAACATGAGTCAACCAATGGACATGAGTCATATGATTCACCATTGACCAATGATTAAGGAACATGTGAGTAACACTAGCCAACTACCGAATACGGAATATCTTAGAGCATTTCGGAATCAAATGAGTACTATGACAATGCAAACACCACATGCTGCAGAAGGATATAGACGAGTAGCCTTACATACCTTTACTTCCAAGTATGAGTACACAAGTCTATATATGAACACAACAGTCCAGCTTCTTCCTTATGTTTCACTCTACAACACAAGTACATAACGGAACCAACATTAACCACCAACTACTTTACAATGGCATATAACGATAATAAGTTACATGTTTGGCTTTAACATGCCATTTCCCCTTTGACAAAACCATTGATGCAATTATTATTCCAAAAATCCCCCAATATTCCATACATTGACCAATACATGATAATCAATACATTTCACTACAACACTTCTCCTTTACACTTTCTTACCCACACCACATCACAAATAATCCATCAAATTACCTTAATACACCTCATAGCACATATCGGCCAAAATCCTAAAATTTACACTTTTAGAAAAATAAAAAGTTTAATAAAAAAATCACATCATACATGTTCATATTTTATCCATACCATGCTCTTTCATAAAAGTCACAAGTCATAATTCAAGCTTGAATCTCATGGATCACAAATCTTATATAAAAACACAAAGTACCATGTCCACCATTTCCAAGCATAACCAACTTGATATACATAATCTCCCATGCATATAATTTGTTAACCCATAATAATAAACACCTACCCAAGCTTGAAAAATGATGATCTTGCTCCAAGAGAAAGCTTAGGGTTTGGAGTTGAGAGAAATGATTTTGGGAAATTTCTAGACTTGGCATGAGACTTTTGTGTGTTAAAAATCTGATTTTTTGGCCCTTTATATAAGCCCTCAATTCATCCTTAGCCATTATTTATAGCATTAATTTCTATTTCTAGAAGATCTTTGAAAGAATGGATCATTTGGCCCATTTGGGCCAAGCCTTTTGCCTCATTTGGGCCTTTATTTGTATTGAGCCCAATTCCTTCAACCCATGTATATCCACCAACTTTCTCATGCATAATACATCATATATCTCATATTTAAATGATTTCATAACGTCACGACAATATTCTCTTACAAAATCCTCATTCGTAATCTCAATCGCTAAAATAGAAATTCTAGTCGCCCATGGCTTCCTTAAACATGTTTGGATAACTACTTGTGTTTCATGGTTTGATCATGTAGAAGTATGTAGGAGTGTATTGAGGTATTTGAATCTTTAACAATGCTCAAAGAGCTTCAAGGAACCAAAAGAAACCATATAAGAATCGACGTAGCATTGTGTTGCAAAACGAGCGAGGAATAGCCATACTATTTGTGCCTTGCGCCACTAGCTGTAAACCAAGGCAGTGGCGCAAGAATAGGAATCCCTATGAATCAGGGTCTTGCGCCACACCCCCTGAAATAGGGAGTGGCGCAAGTTTCCATACTTTGCTGAATTTTTTGGCCATTTTTTCAACACTTGCATATCATCCAATGCCCCATCCAAACACTACAAAATACGTACTTAGTGATCTTAATCAATCAAGTAAACATGACTCCAAGTCACCAAATGAGGTTGGAATGTGTACGGGGTATTACATGAACCCTACAAATGCGCCATGAAAATCACAAAACAACTCTTATGAAGGGCTAATCACATGTATGAAGCCAAATTTAAATTTTCTCCTCATTAACATTACCAAATATGTACTTATAGCTCTCGACACCTAAGTAAACATTATTCAACGTCGTCACATAGGGTTGGGAAGGTACGGGGTGTTACACAAAATCACAAAAATCACCAAAACAACGCGACCATGACTCTACCTAAGAAACAACAGTCACAAATACAAGCAAACACTCGTCCCTGCTAAAACGGACACCTTCCTTCCCACTAAACCTCTACCCTAATCCGCGTCCTCCATATTTTCCTATCAAGGGTCATGTCCTCCGTAAGCTGTAACTACTCCATGTCATGCCTAATCACCTCCCTTCAATATTTCTTCGGTCTACCTCTACCCCACCTAAAACCATCCCCAGCCATCCTCTCACACCTCTGTACTGGGGTGTCCTCGCACCTCCTCTTCACATGTTTGAACCATCGTAACCTCACTTCCTGCATCTTAACTTCCACCGACGCCACTCCCAACTTCTCTTGAATAATCTCATTTCTAACTCTATCCCTCCTGGTAAGTCCACACATCCCTCAAAACATCCTCATCTCCGCTACCTACAACTTTTGGATGTGGAAGTTTTTGATTGGCCAACACTCTACTCCATATAACATGGCCGGGCAGACGACCACTCTGTAAAACTTACCTTTAAGCTTCAGGGGCACCTTCTTATCACACAAAACTCCCGAAGCGAGCCTCCATTTCATCCACCCTGCACCAATACGGTGCTTAACATCCTCATCAATCTCGTCATTCACCTGAATCATAGACCCCAGATACTTGAAACTCTCCCTCTTCTGGATGGCCTGAGAGTCCAGCTTCACTACCATATCAGTTTCATGCCTCGAATCGCTAAACTTATATTCTAGGTACTCCGTCTTAGTCCTGCTCAACCTAAACCCTTTAGGCTCAAGGGTCTGTCTCCAAACCTCCAACTTATCATTCACTTCTTCCCGGGTCTCGACAATCAGTACCACATCATCAGCAAACAGCATACACCAAGGCACCTACCCTTGAATACACCGCGTCAAAATATCAATCACCAAGGCAAATAAAAATGGACTAAGAGTCGATCCCTGGTGCAACCCTGTCAACACGGGAAAGTGCTCTGAATCCCCTCCTACCGTTCTCGCCCTCGTCTTTGCACCGTCGTACATGTCTTGGATCGACCTAGTGTACGCCACGGGCACACCTTTAGCCTCCAAACACCTCCACAGAATCTCCCTGGGGACTTTGTCGTATGCTTTCTCAAGATCAATGAACACCATATGCAAATCCTTCTTCCTCTCCCTAAACTGCTCCACTAATCTCCTTACCAGGTGAATGGCCTCAGTAGTCGAGCGACCTGGCATGAAACCGAACTGATTCTCTGAAATAGTCACTACCCTCCTCAGTCTCAATTCGACGACCCTCTCCCAAACCTTCATAGTATGGCTCAACAACTTGATACCCCTATAATTGTTGCAACTATGAATGTCCCTCTTGTTCTTATATAATGGAATCATCGTGCTCCATCTCCAAGATTCGGGCATCTTTGCTGCCCCATAAAAGACATGAATAAATCAACACCAAAATTAAAATATGAATATGGACAAGTATATAAATCTTACAGCTAATTCCCTTTTTCATTCACATAATTGCCATCCTTCTTCAGTAAAGTTGACAAAATAACCTCACTTCGACACACAGGTCTTCCCAATTTTTGCTCCTATCATTAATCAAGTATATATAAATAAAAAATAAGTAACATGAAACACATTTTATAAAATGATTTCCAAATAAAATTCAAGGTTAAGAAACTTACCATTTGACGACCTCTCCTTGCATTGCTTTTGCTACCATCGGCATGCGAGACTTTAAGTTTCTTTCTATTTTTTGCATTTTGTGCACATTGTTTCTGTAATTCTCAAAAATTCATTCAACTATAAGTTGTAGAAGGGCACAAACACAATATTGTACAAATAAAACTATACAAACTGTCTAGTCTGTTTGATATGTAAAGGAGGTAGACAGTGTGTTAGTCTTCATTGACTACTTGCAAGTTTAAGAAATACCCTACCAGGTCTTTATACTAGTTTTCCATCACAAGAAAGCATTTAAGGTCCTATGTTAGTGTGCAAAAATCACTTTTATCCTTTGTATTTTCAGAAATTTAAGAGCTCTTTTTCAGAGTCGACCAATAGGAACTTTATTATTAACCAGCACTGAGATGGCACTGCACATAAGTACAATGAAATTTCAAAAACAACATTATAATATCTATACTATATCAGTAGACAAAAGCAACAGGTTATTGTCCTTCATCAGGTAACCCCCCCCCTCCCCCCCCCCCCCAAAAAAAAAGAAACGAAAGAGAGAATCAAATTATCAAGAACAATTACCTTCATTGTATCCTTATTATAGTGATGCACAAACGCAGTCCAATCAATAGAATCAACGTTTTTGAGAGTTTTAGCAAGTATCTCTTCTTTTCTTTTGTTGGGGTAGAAGTTATCACATCGTAAATTATATTTATGAGCCCTCCACCTATCGCGTAAAGATTGCATCACCCATGTAACTCCAACGTCATAATCAAATTCAAAATGCTCCTTCAATATGTTTGTATTCATAAATCAATATCTATCAAAAAAAAGATAAACTAATTGACTAACAATAAAGTCAGCTATTTACCTTAATAAGCTGCCACTGTAGTTGTGTTTTTTCAAGTGGCATTCTATCCCATCTCACAACTGATATGGGATAAAATATGGACTTTTGAGAAAGTCTACCAAGAAATCTCACAAGCAAGTTTGAACCATTATCACTTCCTTGTCCATCACCGTTGAGTTCCACCATGATTTTTTTATTTTTTTCTAAATTCCAAACTCGATCTGGTTGCATCTTTTGAGTTGTAACTTCTCCGGTCGAAGTATCTATCATTTTAACAAGCAATTACTAACATGAAGATTACTAACATAAGATCTGAAACAAAGTTGCCATTATTAAGAATTGTTGGGACTTGGCTCATAAAGATGATAAATTATGGATTAAGTGGATACATAACTTCTACATCAAAGGGCATGCCTTTGCTTCAATGAAGATACCTGTGAATACATGTTGAATAGTAAGGAAAATAATCAACTCTAGAGACAAGATTGCCAACGTTCATTTTATTCCAGCAACTAGCTAGTCATAGCCTAATCAGAACAATCTACTTACAGATGCTAGGAAACTTGCCAAGAGTTGTCTGGAAAAGTCTTATGTTTCTCAATAATGCAAGGCCCAAGGCTATTTAATTGTGCGGCTTCAACTACAGAACAGACTTTTGACTGTGGATCTATTAATCAAATGGGGTATAGCATCTTCTCATACTTGTGTAATGTGTGTCCAGTGTGCAAAAATGAAAGATCACTTATTTAGCGAATGCATATTTGCCACTCAAATGTGGACCTACTTGATAAACGGGATGAAAATGACCACTCTGTCTATCACGAGTTGGAATCAGCACCAACAATTAGTAATACAGAGAAACAAAGGGAGGTCTAAATATGCCAGGATGATACGAATGGTGTATGCTGAAATGATGTGAAGATAATGATGCAGGAGCTGTTATTATCCCAAAAGATGCCTAAATGAGAATGGCCAGAACTAATTGGAGTGATCATAAATGTTTGTTAGTTTGATCTTGTCAGTCTAAAGTATGTCTGAGATTTAAAACGATATAGCAGACTGTGTGAATAATAAAGAATAAAAGATATGAAATTACTTCTAACCTTTAATCTAGACAAGTAACGACTCCTCTTTCACTTGTGAGCTAGCTTCATTAGAGCTTGAAGAAGAAATTAAATTATCATTACCAAAAGTAGGAGCTGTTATATTCTCATTCACAACTTGGCCAATTAGTTCATCCAAATCTTGGAAAGTTGTGTTATTGTTGTCAGCTTGCCGCCCTCGTAAGGTTGCTAACAATGATTGTGTTGAGTTCTTGCGTTTATGCTTCATATTCTCCTAGAATGAGACTTCTCCTGCAGGGATTATTTAAAAAGCAAATACAAAACTTATAAGTTCTTTTAAGTCACTGAAAAGTGGAAGAAAACCACACTATAACCACAATATACGTCACTAGAAAGAGGGAGAAAAGAACACTACAACCACAATAAGTCACTGGAAAGAGGAAAAACAAGCATTGTAATTACAATAAGTGTCTGAAAAAAGGAAGAAAACAACATTGTACCCACAATAAGTCCCTAAAAATAAGGAGAAATCAACAATATAACCACAATTAATTGAAACAGAACTATAAAAAATCAGCAATGTTACCACAAGTAATTGAAACATAACTGTGAACAACACTGCGAGAATAAGGAGACATCCAATGGAAAGGTGAAAACAAAAATTAACAAAACAGAGACATCCACATGGTAGAAACAAAAATTAACAAAACATGCATCTTAGTTGTAAATTAGAAAAATAAATTAGAAAAAAACCGACATGCATCTGGGACATCTAGGTTGGACTATCAACTTTAATTCCTTTTCTCACTGTTAACAAAAATCTTCAACTTTTATTAGAACCTCAAAAGACAGTTATTACAAATCAAGAAACAGCAAAATAGTAAAACCCACCAAAATCAACTATTTAAAGAAAACTAATTGCAAAAAAGGCATGCATAAACTTCTACAACATGAATAAAGTTGGATTAGAAAACCCACTAAAACCCATCAAAATTTCCATTCTTAACAGCTACAGAACTCAACCAAACCCATCAAATTGCAGATTTCAACCAAACTCATTCTCACAACTTCAATAAACAAGAAAAATATAGAACCCTATTTTCAATTTTGACTTTTAAAACCCATCAAATTGCAGATTGCAAAGATTTGTTACCTGGAATATTAAGAGAAAGAGTTCCGCTACTATTTGAAAAAACTCCAGTGAAACTTAGGAAGAATCACAGTTTACATTTTTGGGAGTAAAAGAGCATTGAGTTTTTGGGGGAAATTTTTTTTATTTGGGTGACAAGTGAGAGAAAAGAGGGAAATAATACTTAGAAATTTTTGGGGGCAAATGAAAAATAAAGGGAGGAGTGAAATGTTTTACCCGCCTGTATTGACCACAATATTTTAGCCACAGTTTTTTAATGTGTAGAGAATTTTTAAATTTTTAATTAATTTTGCCATGGTTAGTATAACTGTGGCTAATAAAATGTGCCAAAAATGCATTTTTTTGGTAGTGTACCCGAAATCGGCCGCGTGTCCTTGTGCTGATTTTACCCCATATAATTAGTTATGTGGGATTTAGTTATTCTATCTTCTGTCCTACATAAAATAATACATAGATTCTCTCATAATATATACATGCATTAGTTATGTAAGTTTCTAAATTGCAAATCAAGCACCGTATTAATTTTATATATAAATAACTTACCTCCTATCCAACTACGAAGCGTGGTATTACTTGCACAAGATTTAATATCTGCATAATTCACCTCCAAATTAGTTACCAAACGACATCTAACAGTAACCAAAGCTATGAACACTTCGTTTTACAAGCCAGTATTGTTTCGCTATTCTTCTCTTTGAAAACTACAACAGTACGACTCTAAAATGAACATGCATGAGATTAATTAGCCTCTCTAACGCGTCAGAATAGGACATAAATCTGTTCCTCTATTCGCATTATTCAACTTGGCCATGTGGGAGAGCTCCATATTTCTCGTTTGGATTAAATTCAAAGTCAATTTGTTATATGTAAGAAATAAGGAGTCATTATAGAGTTTCATTCACAAGGTCAAACGGAATAAACAAAAAAAATTCAAAACAAAGTTGAGTCATATTTGCTTATATTATACTCTGTTAGTCGTGACTCTATTTCTTTTTTAGTCCATCCAGAAAAAGAAAAAAATGAAACTCTTCCTAAATAAAAATAATTTAATTTAAGCTTCTTATTTTATCCTTGATAATGACGATTTTTTAATAGTCACACAAATGTTAACATGTTTAAGAGCGTTTCAAAATTATTATAGTCTCATAAACGTTATTTTTTGACATGTTTATAATCATATTTTTTTTTCTTTTCTTATAGCTCCTTAATCACATAAAATGAAAAGAAGGGGGAGCAGCCAACGGGTTATAAATTGGCAAATCTGAAGAATAGTACTATCATTCTTAATTCTTATTATAGCATTTGCTCTCTATCTCTTATTATACAGCTATCATGTTGGCATATAAACTTTCTTTATCTTCCAACTACACTTTCTTCTTCCTCTTATTTCTTCTACTCAATATTTCTCTATGCTTAGCTATTGTACTACCTACAACCCTAATACTTTCGGTCATCAAAGACTCATTAACCCTACAATACATTACGGTAATAGGGCAAAGGACTCCTTTAGTACCCGTTAAATTCACGGTACGCCTTGGTGGTGGAAGCTTGTCGTTGGACTGTGAAAGAGGTTACGCCAGCTCAACTTATAAACCAGCTCGCTGCAAGTCCAAATAATGTTCTTTTCCCAAAGCAGAGTTTGATTTCTGGGGAGACTTCTGTCTATCTAAACCTGGACCACAACCTGGATGCAACAACTATACCTGTCATACTGTAGTTGGAATCCCATTATTAATACTTACACCTACGGTGCAGAACTCGCTGAGGATGTATTGGCCATTGGTACAGCGCCAATCATCCTTATCTCTCAGCCAAGGTTCATTTTCACTTGCGCTGAGTCTTATATAATGAGACGTCTCGCCAAAGGAGTCACAGGTATTGAATTATAACTATATTATGTGTGAACGTGACTGTCTCATCTAAAAGTTTATATAGTCAGAGAGACATACCTTTTAATTACTTATGTATCAGTCTCCTTCACGTGTCTGCCTGATTCTTTTAGATATGCACACGTTGATTTATTGTTTGCTTTTTTGGTGGCGATATTTGAGTCTATATAACCTCTTGCCTATCTTGATCCTCATCTAAAAGTGTAACCAGTTAAAGCAAGAGCATTTTTTGATTATGTTATGTCTCAACAATAGGACTTGCAGGTTTTGGACACAATAGTACAATTTCCATTCCTAATCAACTTGCTTCATTAGACTCAAGATTCACCAGGAAGTTTGGTATTTGCTTGAGGTCATCTAAAAAATCCAGTGGAGTTATTTTCATTGGTACTAGTCCATATTATGTTTACAATCCGATGGTTGATATCTCTAAGAATCTTGTCTATACCCCACTAGTAAAAAATCCCATGGACTGGTTGAATCCTTTGGAGTACCATGTCAAAGTGTCATCCATTCGAATAGGAGGGAAAGACGTGCCTCTAAATAAACCATTATTATCTATTAATGAGCACGGAAATGGTGGGACGAGAATCAGCACAACAATACCTTTCACAATTTTGCACACTAGCATTTATGAATCTGTTAAAACTGCTTTCATCAGGGCGCTTCCTAAAAATGTGACACTTGTAGAGCCTCCTATGAAACGATTTGGAGCTTGCTTTAGTTCCAAAACATTAGAAGAACAATCATTGAACCAGATGTTCCTGTAATCGATTTTGTCTTGCACAAGAAGAGTGCAATTTGGAGGATTTATGGATCAAATTCTATGGTACAAGTTAGAAAGAACATTATGTGTTTAGCGTTTGTGGGACAAGACCAAACATGGGAACCATGGATTGTGATAGGAGGGCATCAATTGGAAGAGAACCTCTTGGTATTTGACCTTCCAGGAACGAAGATAGGTTTCAGCTCCTCACTCAAGCTCCAACAAACATCATGCTCTAAGTACGATTACACTTCTAAGAATTAACGAGAAAACTTTTCACCAAGGCAAATAATGAACTCTTATTTTCATTTTAAGTTTTCGTTTCTTCTTCTTTTTTTCCCTTTATTATTTATTTTTGTTTTTGTGCTCGTTGGAATCAATAACAATACCATGTTGAGCTTATCAAGTTGTACTACTAAGATGAACTCTCAGTTGCATTTGTTTATTGTCAAAGAGAAGTGTCATTATCTTTTGGGATAATTTCAAATACATCCTTTCAGGTTTGACTTTGTAGCATAACATTAACTTCTCTTTTAATTTATAATAATATACTCTCCTCCCTTATTTTGATTTCTTTGCAACTACAGTACTGTTTTGGATTATTTTTCATCAAGCAAATGAGATTAACTAGTATCCACAACAAAGGATACTTCCCAATCCCCCGTTCGAAGCGGTTAGCATTATTATTATTATAAGACATTTGCTCACTTTCTCTAGCATGTTGGCATTCAAACTTTCTTTGTCTTCCAACTACACTTTCTTCTTCCTCTTATTTCTTCTACTCAATATTTCTCTATGCTTAGCTATTGTACTACCTACAACCCTAATCCTTCCGGTCACCAAAGACTCATCAACCCTACAATACATTACGACAATAGGGCAAAGAACTCCTTTAGTACCCGTCAATTTCACAGTCCACCTTGGTGGCCAAGGCTTATTGGTGGACTGTGAAAGAGGTTACAATAGCTCAACTTACAAACCGGCTCTCTGTAAGTCCAAACAATGTTCTTTTGCCAAAGCGGACTCTTCTACCTGTCGAGACTACTGCCCACCTAAACCTCGACCACGGCCTGGATGCAACCACAATACTTGCCATACTAAAGTTGGAAATCCCATTATTAATACTTACACATACTATGCAGAACTGGCTGAGGATGTGTTGGCCATTGGTACAGCGCCAATCATCCTTGTCTCTCAGCCACGGTTCATTTTCACTTGCATTGAGTCTTATATGATTTACCGTCTTGCCAAAGGAGTCACAGGTATTGGATTATATTATTTGTGACTATCTCTTCTAAAAGATAGACAATTAGAGAAAGCATACCTTTTTTTCATTATGTTATGTAACAACCTCCTTCACGTGTCTACCTAATTCTTTTAGATATATGGGCTGCATGAGTTGATATATTTTTTGCCTTTTTTTTTTTTTTGTGGCGATATTTGAGTCTATGGTCTTGCCTTATTTGATCCTCATCAAAAAGTTAAACCAGTTAAAGCAAGATCACTTTTTGAATTATATTTTATGTCTCAACAACAGGAATTGCAGGTTTTGGACACAATAGTACAATTTCCGTTCCTAATCAACTTGCTTCATTAGACTCAAGATTCATCAGGCAGTTTGGTATTTGCTTGAGCTCATCTACAAGATCTAGTGGAGTTATTTACATTGGTTCTAGTCCATATTATGTTTACAATCCTCGGATCGATATCTCCAAGAATCTTGTCTATACCCCACTAGTCAAAAATCTCATTGACATTTTGAATCCTTCGGAGTATCATGTCAAAGTGTCTTCCATTCGGATAGCGGGAAAAGATGTGCCACTAAATAAAACACTATTATCTATTAATGAGCAAGGATATGGTGGGACGAGAATCAGCACAACAATACCTTTCACAATTTTGCACACAAGCATTTATGAAGCTGTTAAAATTGCTTTCATCAAGGCCCTTCCTAAAAATGTGACACATGTAGAGCCTCCTATGAAACGATTTGGAGCTTGCTTTAGTTCCAAGAACATTAGAAGAACAATTGTTGGACCAGATGTTCCTGTGATCGATTTTGTCTTGCACAATAAGAGTGCAATTTGGAGGATTTATGGATCAAATTCAGTGGTACAAGTTAGAAAAGATGTTATGTGTTTAGCGTTTGTGGGACAAGACCAAACATGGGAACCATCGATTGTGATAGGAGGACATCAATTGGAAGAGAACCTCTTGGTATTTGACCTTCCAGGAATGAAGATAGGTTTCGGCTCCTCACTCAAGCTCCAACAAACATCATGCTCTAAGTACGATAACACCTCTAAAACTTAACGAGAACCTTTTCACCAAGGCGCGTAGATGATGAACTCTTATTTTGCATTTTTAAATTTTCATTTCATCTTTTTTTTTTCTTCCTTTTTTTTTTTTTTGTGCTCGTTGGAATAAATAACAATAGCATGTTGAGCTTATCAAGTTGTACTACTAAAATATCTTAAATCCTATTAACAATTATCTTACTCTCAGTTGGATTTATTTATTGTCAAAGAGGAAGTGTCATTATTTTTGGGATAATTTCAAAACATCCTTTTAGGTTTTGACTTCGTAACACTAACTTCTCTTTTAATTTGTAATAATAGCACTCTCTTCGCTTATTTTGATTTCTTTGTAACTAAGGGTGAACAAAACGGAACCGAAAATCGAATCAAACTGTAAATTGAGTCAAATCAAAAAAATAACCCGACTAATGGTTTGGTTTGCCTTGGTTTGGTTTTGAAAAAAAAAAAAAACCCCGACTATAATTGGTTTGGTTTTAACTAAAAAAAGTCAAACCAATCCGATATTACATTTACATTTATACAATTTTTAAAAATATTTAATATATAAAAATATTTACTGCAATGTAATTTATAAATATTTCTTAAACTTTTTCATTGTTTTTATCTTTCAATATATTAGTTCAAGTTTAAACTTAGAAATTTGAATGGTCTAATAAGTTTATAGCCCATAGATATTAGTAACTCAAATAAAGTTCAAATCAATACTAATGCTAACAAAAATATCCAATTAAAACACTAGGAATGATAATAATGTTGGATATTTTTTCTTTAGTTTTGCATAAATACATAACCTATATTTATTTTTCTATTTAATCTTTAGCTATGTAATTAATACTTACTAGACTTATTTTAGCATGACTTAAAATTTTTAAATTATGATTATTTTTATTATAACTTATTAATATGCAATATTTATTTTATACGATTTTATTATTATTTTTTGTTGAATATTCCATAGTCATAACTCATTTTACATTTTGTGTTATTTTTTTAAGAAACACCTAAGATAGTTGTATCTTAGAAGGACTAAAGAAATATTTGAAGCACAAGTTAATTATATGTTCGTATGAAGACTGTAACGGAAAAAAACCCAAAAATCAGAGAAAACCGAAAAACCCAAAAAAATCCGAGGGTGAGAAATCCAAATTTTATTGGTTTGGTTTGGTATATAGATTTGGTTTGCTATTTAAAAAATTCGAACCAACCCGATCATGTACACCCCTATTTGTAACTATTATTTGGATTTTCTTTCTGTTCTTTTGCTAATTAGTTATAATCTGACCAATTTTTCTTTCAACTATTACTCTCTTTTTGATTAATTAATTTCATGAATATTTTCCAAATTGTAGCTACTTAATTAATTCATAGGTTCTTCCAAACTTCATGTGGAGACTTAGGAATTATAAACTGATCACAGTGCATCAAAAGCAATTGACTTTATGGTTTTATGCATATATAAATGTAAAATGCAGTAACGTTTTAATTAGAAGATCCTATCATTTGAATAATTATTATATATAAGCAACCGTACATTACAATCAAATAAGTTTATAGCCATCTGGATTTTCTTAGCTTAATCAAACAAATTTGTTTGATTGTAATATAAGCAACCGTACATTACAATCAAATAAACTTATTGTACATTACAAGATGATAGCCATAAACTTAAGTGTTCTGCACCTGTTTGATTAGGCTAATAAAATCCAAATTTGAAATATAAATCAACATTGCAATTATTTCTCCTATTTTAGGTTCATTCATATGTTATTGATGATCAAATGCTCTGTGAGACACAATATAAAGGGTTTGGGAAAGGTGTGTCCGATCTCAATTAAATTGTGCATATAATTACTACACAACATACCCAGTATATTCCTACAAAGTGAGAATTTAAATGCTATTAATTTAGATATCTAATTAATAGAGTTGGAGCGGGAGGAATTGTTGGAAATAAAAAAGTAAACATGATTATGGCTTTTGCCAGTGGCAGCCAGTCCTACACTAACAACATTAGTGTAGCTCAGGCTGTCTTGATTTGTATCACAAGGTACTGTGATCAACAATTTAATATGGGTTAAAACTGGAAATAATTTTTATATATGCTCATAGTCCAAATGATACTAGGACTCATCAAAGTCCCCTGAAAACTACAAAGGTGCACCGGAGAAACATCAGTTAAACAATGAGTCAGGGAGAATAATGAGCTGGCAAATTGTTCGGTTCAGGTAAATTTTTATAAATGACAAATGGGTGGAACATGTACATGAACCAGGTCGATGCTACACGTTCCTACATTCAGAGTCCAACTTGCATAAGGACTTTCTGAAATAAAGAAAGTCTCAAGTAGAAAAGACCATGAAGCCTGTACAAAGCATATTGAGGACAGGAGTCCACAAACGTACAGACTCAATCATCCAAACAAGATTGGAGTTCTTGTTAAGCAAGAGTTCTTACAGACAGGGACAAAGCATATCCAGATAAAGTCTACAAACATGGAGACAAAAGTGTCCAAATAAGATGGGAGTCCTTTTCAAGCAAGCTGAGAAGCTAAGAGCAAAGATCTTTTGTTGAAGTTGGATAAATTTTGATGATTGATAAAGTAACAGCAAGCTGAGGAGCTAAGAACCAGGATCCTTTTTGGAGTCAGACAGATTTTGATGATTGATAAAGTGATGAAACAAGCATATGAAACAAGTTGATGCTACTTGTTCCATCATGTTGAGTCCAACTTGCAGTAGGATTCTTTGAAATAATCGAGTCTCAGGTAGAGCAGTAGGATTCTCTTAAATGAAGGAGTCTCAGGTAGAAAAGATCTCGAAGTCTGCACAAAGCATCAGGAGATAAGATAATCCATGTGATAAGGAGTCTAAACATGGATAGATGAAGAGAGTCCAAGAAAGATGGAAGTTCTTATGGAATTAGAAGTCTAATGAATTGAGAAGAACAATCAAGCATTATAAATACACAAGGTCTTCCAAAATGAGACTCATGCACTCATACTAATAAGAACAGCTAGAGCACAATCAGATAAGCAAGAGCAATATATGAGATAATTCTGACCAACAATCGAAGTACACCTGATACAAAGGACCAGCTTGAAGAATCTATTTCATACTCACTTGTTTTACAGTCTTCTAGTATAGTTATTGTGTATTAAGAAGTTCAATTGAGTTGTAACTTATTGCATTTGTAGATTTGTGCTTAGGGAATAGTATTGAAGTGTGTGTTAACTTCAAGTTGGGGATAACTTGATGTGGAATCAACAGTCTAGGGAGATTGTTGAAAGTGCAAGTTAATTAGTCGATTGTAATTATTTTATAATATGAATCAAGCTACAGTCTAGTGATTGTAGGGGTAGGGGATTAGAGGTAGTCTCTTAGATTACAAGTGTTCGTAATCTGAAGTCTGTTGAGGCTCACAGTTTTAGTGAAGTTTAGAGAAATCCTACAGAGGTGTAAGTCATGGTTTTTCACACTTGTGAGCCAACCGGTTTCCACGTAAAAGTCTTGTGTATTACTGTTCTACTTTCTTTATTCTGTAAACTACTCATAAGAAACAGATAAAGTAACCTCATCCATCACATAGGCAAAAATCTGGTATACCCAATTCACTTTCTTCTATTATAATCAGGTCGTGCAGAATATCAATTGGTAACAGAGCATGTTATATTGTTACAAGTCTAACCACTTAAGAAAAGATCAGGTTGAATTACGCACCTCCAATCGGACACGATAAGGAACAATACATCAATAAGCCTCCATTATTTGATTTATAATACTACTCGTGGTGGAAATAAATGATAAATTAAAGTTTTTCTATAGGTTGTGGACTACGAACTCTAGAACAGGATTATCGATGAACCTCAGTACCCTATGAAGAAGGATGTTGAAAACAAGGACGTACTAAAATAAAAGAATAGGTATGATAAGGCCGACTTCAAGATGCTTGGAAAGAATGCAAAATCTAAGTGCATTCTTGTTTGTGGACTTGGACCAGATGAATACAACAGGATGTCAGGCTTCACCACCACAAAACAAATTTGAGACACTCTTGTGAACGCGAATGAATGAACAACTCGGCGAGAAAATTTAGAACAGTCATGCTCTGCAATGAATATGAGACCTTCAAGATGAAGTTAGGTGAATCTCTTCAAGACATGATTACAGGTTCACAACTATTGTGATTGAGCTAGTATCCTTGGGGAAGAGACTTTCTACTGAAGAATTGGTGGACAAGGTTATCAAAATACTCCTAAGGACTTGGGATATGAAGTTTACTGCCACAAGAGATGCCAAGGAACTGACAACCATGACACTAGATGAACTAGTTAGAAATTTGAAAACATATGAAATGGACATGGAAGGCTTCAAAATTAGAGAAGGAAGCAAAGACAGAACTCTAGCTCTTAAGTAATTGAAATGGAAGGATCAAGCTCTTATGATTCAGATAATGAAATTGTAGATGACAGTGCTCTGATGAACTTTGAAGATATAGATTCAGATTAATACATGGATGTGAGGTAAGTGCTCTTGATTTAAAAGAAAAATTGGTTCTATTCTCTAAAAAAAGGCTAACGTCTCTTATGATCACAGTGATAAATTACTTTGGTGATTTAATTGAAAAATGAAATCAGTTACTTAGTGCTTTCACTAGTTTAAAGTATGAATCCATTGACCTTGAAAGTATGAAAATCATATTAGAAAAGGAAAATCAGTTTTTATAGGAACAGTTAAAATAACGTGATTCATCAATATTGTCCCTCAATTCTGGTTCTGTAGTGTGTTGTTAGTGAAAAGGGAAATACAACAATAAATGATGTGTGGCTCTATCACGGCCCAAATAGTTATGAGTGGCACCCACTCTAACCCTCTAATGGAGAACCAACTAGTCCAAGCCTTAACCAAATTTATTAACCAATTTTAAGACAAGATAATCAAATGTCCAACTATAATCATATAATATCTCAAAAAAGTAAAGAAATAATAGTGCGGAATTAATCAAACTATCTATTACAATCCCCAAGACCCGAAAGTCATTGTACAAGAACTCTATAACAAACTATGTCTAAGATAATAGCCAAAACTAGCAAAACAATAAAGATAGTCTCATTGTATGGAAGAAGGACTAGAACCAAAATGATGATCCATGGCAGCCTGAAGATGAAGTGCACACCCTTGGATCGAATCAACCGTCATTGATAGAGTTGAGGTCGCATCTGATCCTCTGGAAAAAAGTTTGTACTCAACAAAAAAAGAGCACAAGGTAGTATCAGTACAAACCATTATGTACTGGTAGGTATCATTGGCCAACTCAATTTAGAAACATGTATACATATAAATCAAATAGCAAGTTGACATGACATTCAGCACATAGCAAGTAATCTCAACCAGTCAACAAGTATATATTCACAAACAGGCCAAGAAATGCTTACAACCAAGTCATATAACCATAAACAATATCAAGCATATCATAACTAACCACGAATTTAATAATCATGACACAATAGGGATCTAAGCCCAACTTAATCTCACAAGTGTAATATCACTAGCCTCATTATTATTACAACACACAAAACAACTCGTATATCAAACTCTAGTCCATACACACATGCTAAGGGACTTATTTATGCCCATCTAGTCATGACCTGTAGGGGACCAGCTACGTCCATGTATCGTACCGGCATGTCATCCGACCCTATATAATAATAGTAATATAATTTTCAATACCGACATGGTACTCAACCCTCCGCAATAATAATAGTAGATGTTTCTAGTTTCACTATTATTCAGGATATAACATTGTGCACTAAATTCAAAAATACACTTACAATCATAATGTATTTAATCAGGTTCATTATTCAATAACTTATTCATTCAAGCATTAACAAATCAATATTATCAATCACAATCATGTACGAAGCCCAATCAAAAAGTATTCAACTTAGGGGCACACATGAATTCCAAACAAGTCTAAACTTTAATTAACCATAATCTACATCAACCGAAGAACCCGAATGCAAGCAAGTCTGCAAGAGTCTTGCCCTTCCTCAAAGCTTTGGATCATTCAAGATCTAAAAATAAGCAATGCAAAAGTAATTAATCACTTATTCTTCAATTCTAAGCCTTGGGGATTCAATCCTACTAATTTTTACCCTTTTTATAGCCTAAACCTTAGCGTAAGGGGTTTTCAACCATTAAATTGTCCCAAATCCCAATAATTCATGTTCAAGGGTAGAAATTTTATGCAATGAAGTGCTAATTAACAACCTAGAATCATTCTCATATATATTTTTGACTACCTATAGGTTTTCCCACAAATTCATGAACCTAGGGCCTAAACTCAAGAAATTCGCCATAAACTCCCATTCTAATGATTCTACAAATTGATCGGATTAATCATTTTTAGAAGGTAGTTGAACTTACCTCAACGATGGAAATCACCCCAGGATAGTGGAAAATTATCTCTCTCAAACCTAAGCACGAACTCTTTATATATTGGGAAATAAATACTATTTTTTGGATTTCAGGCATTTGACTGCTCGATGTCCGTTGTTGCGGTCACTTGACCGCTACAGCAGTCCTACTATGGTGGCTAAGTGACCTGCCACACCAGTCCAGACCTTCTCTCACCAGCTGCTACAGTGGTCGGCTGATTGCCAGAGGTCTCGCTACAGCGTTGATTGGTCCACTGCCGCAGCCCTTAGGCAGAAACTCAGGAAAGTGTCAAGACTTGGATCTTAGACAACACAAATTTATCCTATTATGGTAACCTCTATAACTAGAGTTGAGCAAATATGTTTCTCATTCTGAAACTTTCTATGGGCAACTAAACCACTCAACTATCCTATAATGACCACACAACCACTAAATGCTACATCACAATACACAAATCATCTATAAACTATACAATACTATATTTCCATTAGAAACCATCCTAGCCTGAGATTTTATCAACTCTCATCCTAGAAAAAACTCAACCCGGGCCCTTACGCCTCAAACAATGCTATAACAATGGAACAGGTTGTTATATTAGATACCAATTAAACAACCATTCATCCTCGAATGGAAGCAAGAAATGAAGGTCAAAACAAGAAGTTACCTAAATCAGTGAAAAGCTGCAGATATTTGCTACGCATGTCTATTTTGGTCTCCCAAGTAGCCTTCTTAATAGGAAGGTTCTTCCACTGGACCTTCACAGATGCAATCTCCTTAGTCCTTAAATTATGGATATCTCTATCAAGAATAGCAACAGGTTCCTCTTTATAAGAGAGGTTTTTATCTAACAAGATTGAATCCCAATGAATGATGTAGTTACCGTCACCATGAAACTTTTTCAATGTAGAAATATGAAATACGGGGTGAACTCCCAAAAACTCATAGGCAAATCCAATCTATAAGCAACCATCCCCACACACTTAAGAATCTCAAATGGTCTAATGTATGTTCGACTAAGCTTACCTCGCTTCCCAAAATGCATGACACTCTTTATGGGTAAAACCTTGAGCAATACTTGCTCACTTCCATAAAGTGCATATTCTCTCACTTTTTAATCCTCATACTCCTTTTGTTTACTTTGAGCAGCTATAAGTTTCTCTTAGATGAACCTCACTTTCTCCAACGAGTCTTCAAAAGATCTGTAGCGCACTTTCTCACCTCAAAAACATTAAACCACCAAATGGAAGATCTAAACCTCCTCTCATACAAAGCCTCAGATGGTGTCATATCGATACTCAAATGGTAGTTATTGTTACATGCAATTTCGGCCAAAGGCAGAAACTAGTCCTAATGACATCTGAAGTCCATAACATACGCACGGAGCATATCCTCTAACACCTGGATCATCTGCTCATACTGCCCATCGGTCTGAGGGTGAAAAGTTATACTAAGGTCAACCTAGTACCCAACTCTTTATGTGACTTCTCTCAAAATATAAAGGTAAACTCCATACTTCTATCTGAAATAATTGAAATAGGGACCCCGTGAAACTAAACAATCTCCATGAGATATATCTTAGAAAACCTCTCTCTATTGTATGTTATCTGAACCTGGATGAAATGTGCATACTTAGTCAGTATATCTATAATAACTCATATAAGCCATATTGAATCAAACTTCCCCAAAGTCTTAGGAAGGCCAACAATGAAATCTATAGTTAGCCTCACCCACTTATACTTAAGAATGGGCATCCTCTGAAGAGTACCACTAGGCTTATAATGCTTGTTCTTTATTTATTGGAAATTCGGCCATTTGGCAATAAACTCAACTATGTCTCACTTCATTCAACCCTACCAATAATGATGCCTCAAATAATAGTACATCTTGGTTGTACCAGGATGTATAGAGTATTTTGAACAATGAGCCTCAGCTAGAATAGTAGGGATTAAGTCATTAATATGGGTCAAAAAAACACGTCCCTTGATCTTCAACACACCCTTACCATGAAGAATGGTCTCCTTGACTTCAGCCTGTAAAACCTTATCATGAGTTTTATGCAACTTCACATTCTCAAATTTTATAGGCTTGATTTGATCGATAAATGTAAACCTTGCCTCTACACTGACTAGAAATCCACCTCTCCCAATTACCTCAAGATGTGTGACTTGTTAGCGAGAGTCCAAATCCTTCTGGCCAACGAATACTCGGTAGCTTTCAAATGAGCTAAGCTTCCCATACTTTTAGACTTCCTGCTCAGTGCATCGGCTACTACATTAGTCTTTCCCTGATGGTATAAAATGGTGATATCATAGTCTTTAAGCAACTCCATCCACCTACAATGTCTCAAGTTCAAACCTATCTCTGTGAATGCATGAGGTAAGATGCGGTGGTCAGTGAACACTTCACAACAAACCCCATATAGGTAATGCCTCCATATCTTAAGAGCAAAAACCACAATATCTAACTTCAAACCATAAGTGGGGTGGTTCTTCTCATAAAGCATAGGCAATAACATTCCTTTTCTGTATCAAACCCATGAAAGCAGCTGGGGCATTAGTCAGCCTGAAATACATCACTAAAAACTCATACTGCTCGCTCCATTTCTGGCAACTTTGTCATGATCCACATGTATATGAGTGGAACCCCACGAGGAGGCACTAAGTGGATGAATCCCTTACCAAGAATTTTTTGTAATTGAGTCTTTAGCTCACTCAACTCTGTCAGTGCCATCCTATAAGAGGGATAGAAATAGGACAGGTATCTGGCTCTATATCTATACAGAAATCAATGTCACGGTTTGGTGGCATGCTAGGAAAATCTACATAAAACACCTCCTGAAACTCATACACTATGGGAATTGGCTCTATAAGTGGGACCTTTGTACTAGAGTCCCAAAGATGTGCTAAGAAAGCTGAACACCCCCTTCCAATCAATCTCTTGGCACGAATGAAGGATATAAGTTTCATAGGTGCAGGACTATAATCTTCATCCCACTCAAATATGACAATCTAAATAGTAACTCATCCCCAAAATTATATCAAACTCTACCATGTCCAATATCACTAAATCCGCCTAGGTCTTATACCCTATAAATATAATAGAATAAGAGTAATAAACCCTATGAATAACCACAAAATCACTAATAGGGGTAGACATATGAACAAAAAAATCAATTAAATCTCACACCATGTCACACCCCAAAGAAAAACCAACAGATACATAAGAGAAGGTAGAACTAGGGTCAAATAAAACCATAGCCATCTGGCAAAAATAAGAATAGTACTTATGATCATCGCATATGATGCCTCTACCATGGGCTTATATGTAAAAACATAGAAATAGGCCCATAACCTACAGGGAAGTATTCGGGAGTGCAATATCTTGTTGGTGTGTCTCCCTAGATAGATGAGACTTTAGAAACGGTTATCTTTCTGAAATAGTTGGTTGAATAATGATCGGAGATGAGCATGACTTATTCTGCAATTTTATTAAGATGAAGCCCCGTGGTTTTCATGGCACCAAGTATGAGGATGCCTATGAGTTCATAATTTATTACCACGATAGACTCCACAAGATGGGAGTAGTTGAGAGGTATGAAAGGAGCTTATCACTTTTTAGCATCAAGTATATACTAAGATAGGGTAGAGAGTCTACGTAGAGTGTAGGGCAGTTGGTTTGCCTCCACTGATATGGACTCAATTTTATTCAATCTTTCTAGAGAAGTATGTGCGTCGTATCTTAAGGGATAGGAAGAAGGATTAGTTCATTAATCTTGAGTAGGGGATTTTCTTAGTTGCAGCATATAAGGCCAAATTTTATTTGCTCTCACGATATTCTTGTAACGACCCATTCTATCGTTACTGAAAATATCTATAGTAAAAGTATAAAAATCTCATTCTTCATAGATGTTAGGATCACATATTTAGTATGGGAGTTCATTAGACATGAATTAAGGTCGTACAATACCCCTAACACAAAGTTAAGTTGGAAGTGTCCTTACCGATTGAGTTTCGGGCTAAGTTTAAACTATAGCCAACTTCAAACAATTTATCCTCATAAAATATAAAGATTTATGGGATCCAGTACTTACCAAATTAAATATCTTTGATTCTTCTTTATAACACCACCGACCGTTTATTAATCCACTTTCTAAGTAAAAAGTTATGACTGTTTTATTGAAGACTATCAGTACTGAAAAAGCTAAGGCCGCTATAGCGGGACGATGACGGTATATAAACCTATTTTGGCTGAATTTTAGATCATTAAATCCAAAATTTTGATTCTAAGACTTACAAGGGTGATTTTCTCATGTTTGGGGTGGAAATTATTTGTTGAGGTAAGATTTTTACTCTCTTTTAACATCGATTAATCTGTTCTTCTGCTAGAATCATTAGAATGGGAAATTATGGTGGAGTTCTTGTGGGTTGAAACCCTAGGTTCATGAAATTAGGGGGAAAAACATGGGTGTGTGTATTTTTCACCTAGAATTACTGCTAGATTATTAACTAACGATTCCTAGCATGAAATTATTTTCTAAAAAATGAATTTTGATAGTTGAGGACCTCAAATTTAATAAAGATGGGATCTTCAGCTTTAAAACTCCATTAATGGAGATGGGTTGAGTATGATAGAACTATTTAATTCTTAATCAACCCTTGGATAATCTTGTAGAAGGTGAATAAGGGTAGAACTAGTGGGTTTGAATTTCCAAAGTGTTTTTTTGAAGAGTAGTTGATTAATTACTTATAATTATTATTTATTAGATGATTTAGCATTCATAAATGTGAAGAAAAGGGAAGAACATCCATGATATAGCTTGCTTATTGCAGCAACTTGGTGCCCAGGTAGATTATGGTTTATGAGTAGTACTCTATGGTTAGAAATCATATTCATGATATATATTTAATGGGAGAAATCATGCTTAGGCATATGGGTACGGAGTTTAGATGGATAAAATATGCAATTAATATAATAAAGATCCAATTGGATATTTTTATGTTATTGTATGGATCCCTTGATGGGTATTTTTTTTTGTATGACTTACTTGAGGAATTACAAGGTGAATATGTGGATGTGGATAACAATAGAGTAATTGTGTGAGTTTGTAACCTATAAATCTCATCTTTAATACCTTAAAAGGGGTGAATTGGATATTGTGTGTGTTTGAAATATGGGATATTCTTGCGAAAAGATAGTTATGAGAATGGTTTATGATAACAAGAAGTGGTGGCATAAGAAAGATAGTTATAAGAATGGTTTATGATAAGAAGAAGGGGTGGCATAACTTAAGAACCTAAAGTCAGGTTAGGCTAAGGGTTAGGAAGAAAGATGTGTGAAGGTGTATGACTAAACCTAGAATTATAAGTTGAATGGTTGAATAATTTGCTAATGGAGTAGGGACAATGGAGTAGGGACTTGAACCTAGTAATGACTTGAGTGTAAAGGTTACTAGATAATAGTGGAATTTAACTGTCTCGACTGTAATACTGGAGGATCGGATTAGTGAATGAATTTATAAATGTTGAACTGGAGTTTAGACTCCATTTGGTTGAATGTGCACTCCTAAAATTAATACTTAAATTTAATGACTATGACTTAATAATTCTTACTTGAATAAGATGTGGATTGGTCTTTGAACATATTGTAATTGAGGAATATGAATTGATAAGGCCTAAATTATAAGTTGTTGGCTGACTTTCGGGGATACTTGTGATTTTGTGCGTTAAAAAATAATTATTGTTTACATAAAATGATGAACTTGAGTTTGACCAAGTGTTTGGAGTGCTTTGTCTACTTGTTGCAATGCATGATGTGTATATTAACTTGTTAGATAGTATTACATGTTGTTTAATCACCTAAAATGAGATTGTGTAAAAGGACTTACTTGAAATGCAAGTGTGGTTGTGTTATCTGATATTTTGATTGTATGTATTGTGACCTAAATTTATATTGTGAGATGAACCGGTAAAGGTCATCATTGCAAAATTGGTGGAATTCAGGAAGTAGAAGGGTGAGGACGTTAGAATAATGGTGGTATAACATTGGTTTGGGGTAAGGATGGCCTACACTAGATGTCTGGGTTATTTGGTACATGGACTGAGCCCATCCCCTATAGTTCATGGCTAGTGGGCAACCATAAAACCCTTAGCATGTGCGTACACGGTATTGAAGAGTATGAAGGTTCCTTGAGTGAACTAGATTACAGTTTATTGATCATTATATTATGGTTCCTTGTGTGGACCAGTTATGTTGATGAGGTGTTTTACGGTTCCTTGAGTGAACCAAGTTATATTGTTGCTTCATCATATTTGGATCCTTATGTGGTCCAGTTATTTAACATTATACTTGGATCTTCGTGTGGTCCGGTTAATTGATTTTACACTTGAAATGAGTTACTACTTGTTGTCATGCGATAAGTGAATTGGTTATGAGATTCGTTGTGTTGGATTGAATTGAATATTGTTTACTTGAAGATGTTTTATCTATCTACTTGATTTGATTGTATTAAGGTAGTATATTGATTGGTTCCATAAGTTTAAGATGATATTTTACCCGAATTGAGTATTAAATATGTGTAAAGGTAAATCTGTGTGTTGTTTTTGATTTGTGGGCATAACAATTAAGGTGTAAGTGAAATAGATTGAATAATAATAACTATGGGGGTTAAACAAGTGAGAGTATGATGGATGACACATTTGATGTGAAGGGTGTTATATGATTAGTGAGATTAAGTGTGAATGATATAAGGGGAATGTCAGTAATACTGATTGCCTACAAGTAATGAATTGGGTGTAACTAAGTCAGTGAGAATAAGAATGGAGATACTCTTAGGTAATATGAGAGAGAAAGATAATACAAGTGGGTGAAAGTGGTGTGGCGGATTAAATTGTTATATAAGTTATCATACTTTTTTTTGTGATTTCTATACGATGTTTACATGACCTAATCCTAGTAGGTAATGATAGTACCAGGACATGTGACTGTACTGATACTATTTTTATTATACCTTTTTGGGATATAGTCTGGTTGCAGGATCAGTTGATGTTTCTTAGGTGACGTGGATAGTGATCCCCAACAGCTTCTACTCCTATCATTCCTACAGTGGGAGTTGTGTTTTTTATTTTATTTTTTATAGTATTAGAAGCTCTTGTACATGTCTAGACTAGATCTTCGGGAAAGGTGTTTTTATTTCTTATGTTTTGAAAATAGGCTATAATATTTGTTAGATTTTGAGATCTTTAATAAAATTATTTGTAACTTCCGTATTTGTTTTGAATGGGTGGTAAAGGTTCTCTTATCTAGGTAGATTAGAGTAGGTGCCCGCAAGATCTGGTTAGTTGGGTCGTGACAATTCTTCACAGGTTGTATACTGAGAAGAAGAGAATTTGCCTTTTTATCAAAGGATCGAACATCAGCCTCTAGATTTCAGCTCTTCAGATGACATCTTTTGGTAAGTCTTTTCAGGAGATTGTTGACTTTGTTAAACAGATGGAAGGAGTGAAACAAGAAAGTTATGTGTAAATGGCAAGAAAGAAAGCCCGCAAAGGGGGCAACTACAGTGGCTCATTCTCCAAGGTCATAGTTCTCAGGGGTACTATACACGACCCATTCAGTCAGCTATGCAGGTGTTCATTAGGGGTCCATTAGGGACCAGCCTGCCTTCTTCAGACTTTGGTGGTTATCTTATGTCACGACCTAAAATAGATTACGTGATGGCACCCATCAATATCCCGTACGGGTAAGCCTATCCCAAACCAACCCAATATATAAAGTAAATCAGAAATGGAAAAAGAAGAATAGATACTAAAATATAAAAGATGAAATAATAATTCAAGATACATCCTGGGTCTGGTTGTCACTAGTAGCATCTAATACAGAATAATATTGATTAGTCTAAAATATCTTAAATACAAAAAGAAGCACAAGATACAAAAGAAGAGATTCGGTAACTCTAAAATCCGTCAGCCACTGCCTCGATCTCTGCAAGGTCAACACTGAAGGAAGACAATATATGATCTACTAATAGAACCGATACCTACACAAGGTGTAGAAGAAAAGAAAAAGGAAAGAAAAGTAATGGTGAGTACAAAACACATGTATTCAGCAAGTATCGTCGATAACCGACCCTAATCTAAGGTGATAGCGAGAACCACCACCCCAACTACCCTAGTCACTCAATCAATCTACAACCAGTAAATACAGTACTTAATTCTAACAGGGTATCCCAATACAACAGTCATAGGATCAACAAACAGGGTAGATAAATTAGTCTAGGTGAGTCGACCCTAGTCACTTATGATCAACAATTAAAGAAAGTCATTTACGAGGGAGACTCACTAACATAATATATCAAGCTCAATTATCATGTTCAACCAATAATTTGGAATAAAATAATAAGAGTGAATAAATATGTGTATATCATGATACCTACAGGTGCGACACTACAGTCTCACTGATCAAGCCATAGCCATACCCCATATCTCATAATAGTTGAACCTCCAAATCAACCAAGATAAGATAGCATATAATGTAATGTAGTGAAATGAATGCAGAATACACACTATCACAAACAAGGTTCAATCACGGTAATTTAATACAAAAGTAAATACTCAAACACAATATCAAACCACACCAAAGAATGCAATGCATTGCAAGTGATGCAATGTAATGTAGTGATGATGATGGGATGACGATGATATAGGCTATCACATGGCTTTGTATACACCTTCTGAGCCTTAGCGCTTCAGGAAAGGACCCATGGGGGGGGGGGGGGGTCTAAACCATATACTTTCACAATCTTAGTCTCATATCTCAATCACCTTGTCAGCACATCCCTCGGTCAAGGATTTTTTAAAGTGTTTTATTTTCTTCCAAAATCAGTGTTTCTCAGTGGTAGTGGTACCAATCTCATGAATATGTATAGGTAAAATAAGTATGTAATTCTCACAACCAATTAGTATGAAGATAATAATCAATTCAATACAGGTATTAATGAGCTCAGAATCAACTATATGTGACAATAATTCATGATATAAGCCATCGCATGGCACCACTGGTATAAATAGTCATATAGATGTCAATAATATCATTTCAAGCCCCCCTCTCAAGCATAACTATGATGATAAAGCAGTTAATGCACAAATAAGGCCTATAATATCAAGTCAAGCCCCCACACGGATATCATAATAATAATAAAGGCAATCAATGCACAAATAAGGCCTATAATGTTAAGTCAAGCGCGCACATGAGCATCACTACTATGATAAGGAAATTAATGCACAAAGAAGTACAATACTAGACCCCACATGGGCATCACAATATAATAATAAACTCTCAAGTTAATAATATTCATATAAGTCCCCACACGGGCAACACGAAAATAGTATCCAAACAATAATATATAGCGAACTTACCCCAAAACCTAGCTTTTTCCTTTCAATAAGTCCCGGCTTTCCCAAAGATGACACCATTAGACGAAAATAACTAAAAAAGGACTACGCTAGCTAACAATATACTCCAAAGAGACACTAAACCCTGATAATTACATCAACTATTACAGGTTTATTTATTCACTAAATTTCGATAATTACATCAACTATTACAAGTCTATTTATACAGTAAGTATTTACTAAACCTAAATCATTCCCTCAATAAAAAAAATACTAACATAATTATCCTCTAAAAGGTCACTAAACCCAATGTAAGCTCTCAAAATTGGGTCTGAACTACTAACTAGAGCCGAAGTCGCGTGTCAACCACCGGAAGATGTTCTGCACTCAACAAAAAGAAGAGTACAAGTAGCATCAGTACATCAACAAGTACTGGTAAATATCATAGGTCTACTAACTCAACAATGTATAAGTAAGCAAGCCAAACAAGTATAAAAGTGATCATAAAAATACTTATAACCAATGATATCATTCAACTCAACACATCATATATCAACACATAATTACAACTCACAAGTTTACTTTTACATTCTTTCACACTTAGTCATTTTCATCAACAACTCATCATCATGGATAATCATCATAAGGCACCCAATGCATATGTATGAGTGCATGTATGCAAGATGTGTGCATCATCTCTTATCTTTCTCAACATCATTATCAATATCATATTGTACCGGCGTGGTATCCGACCCATTCTCATAGCATATCCCATTCGTACCGATGTGTTACACAACCCATATCACAACAATCATATCCGTATTGGTGTGGTACCCTACCTATTATCTCAATAAATTATCACAATCCAAATAAAAATACAATGCAGTTATTAAATCATAAGTCATGCTAGAAGGCAATTATAAATGTCATTTACAAACAAGCACAAAGTCAAGAAAGTCTAAGTGCTACAATAAAACCATAGCCTACCTCAATTCCATGCTCAAAGTCACCTTTAAGCCACACTTTTTCCTTTTCGTTCTCATTCAATTAGTTCTTGATCTATACAACAACAAGAATATACACTTATTTCAATAACTCATTCTCTTTTAATCGTTAGGGATCATGACCCATTAATTTTAGCCATTCACTTTCCCTATTTCATCATCTTAGGATTTTCTTATCATTTAAAGATCATGAACCCTACTTGAATTAGCGTAAATAATTATAATTCTAGTCCCATTAGTGTTTTCTAAAATCCTAGGATCATCTCCTACTGAATTTATATACATTCCCATCATTTTTCATCAATTTCAACAAACTAGGGTTAAACCCTCACAATCCATCATTAATCAATTTACTGGTATTTTCTAAGGCTAAACAAAGTAAATTCAAGTCTAGAATATAATTACTTACTTCCAAAGATGAAAAACTCCTCTGAAAATTACCTTCCCCAGAGCCTTATTGCATTTTTAAAAAAAGTGGGGAATGAAAACGTTTTTCTGATTTTAAAAACTAAAATTTTACTACGCATTACTGCTGCAATGGTACCGCTGCAACAGTTACAGTTCTGCAATAGCGGTTCGCACCCTTTTTCACAGAGGTCGCTGCTGCATTTCTTGTAACTACCAGAGCGGCATAGCTGCAGTGGTTTATTTTTCCACTGCAGCAGTACGAGACAAAAACTCGAGACCTCTCTTTAGTTTTCCTCATTTTATGACACCCACCATGAATTTCGACATTGCAAACCAATCCCTCCATGATAAATGCTATAATCGGAGTTATATAACTCTGTTTCAGGTGTCGAAAGTTTCAACAGCCTCCTATACTTGTTGGCTATCCAACTATCACATCAAACCCCGATATTCCCAATAATATTAATACTAGATTTCGTTCAACTATCATATTCTCAAGAATAAGCCAATACTAGACTAGCCCTGAATTCCTCAAAAATTTGCTAAGGGGAGTCTAGGTGCAACTTCTACCTCCTATTTTAGTGTAACGACATTTTAGGTCATTATAATCAGTTTTTCAAGGTCAATAAGTTATCCATCTACAACCTATTCTAAACATATTCGCAAATAGAAAGAATAAATAAGATAAGAAAATATATAACTACAATCCATCAAAATACTTTGGGTACCTACAGAGATGCTTGCCATTTCACCTAAGAGGGACCCCCAACCCTAAGCGATTCACAAAACACAAGAAAATAAGCATACAACAAATAAATACCTCAGAAAAAGTCAAGGTACATCTCAATTTCCCCTTAAAAAAGATTTACAAACCTCAACCAGAAGCTCTAGTCCCTCAAATCATCACCATACATGACCAATCTAATCAAATATGACATCTACAAGTCAAAAGGAGCCCATCAATACCCACATTGATATATTTTGCTTCTAGATCTAAAATTATTTCAAAATATCTTTGAAAATACAAGGGTAATTGGGATTTTATTTAAGAATCATGTTCTCCATATGAAAAGGAGTTTAAATATCAAAACCCAACTAAAAATGAGTTGAACTCAAACTAGAAATAGAAGAAAAAAAAATTGTACTTTGCCAAGTAAAAGCCCTAAAATTTATTATCAAACGCGGTTTAAAATGAGAAATTTGGGAAAACTTTTGTCAAAATCCATTTACCCATGATACAAGTACCTTAAATCTCAAAAATCAATAAAAACTTATTCCACATCGACCTTCAAATCAATAATTTTCGATTTCATAACTTTGAATTTCAAAACTTAACTATATGAATCAAAATCATGAAACACGAGATGGATAATCTTGGAAAATAAATAACATGAAGGTAGAATCACATACCTAATGATTATATGAGAAAAAATCATCGAAGATCACCTAAAATGGATCTTCCTAGCTCCCAAAATGTTAAAAATATGAAATAGGTTTGGTTTAATCTTAAACTCAGCGATTTTCGCTTAAGCGGTACTTTGTCCACTTAAGCGGCCTGGACAAAGGGTCAAACTACTGCTTAAGCAATAAAATTTTGCCTAAGCATCTCGGTCAAATGGTTAATGGCCTCTTAAGAGGTTAACTAGCGGCTAAAGCGGCTATACCAGAACCAACAATTTCCAAAACTTGGTTTTGACCCTCAAAACTCATCCATAACCCTGTAAACATGAACCAATAGTTCAAATTGATCATAAAATACATTCTATACACAATGGAATCTTTGTATTAACAAAAAGAGGTTGTTTACAATAAATTAACCCCTAGAACTCCTTTTAGGCTATGTTAACTAATTTATGTCTAAATACTCAAATGAACTATGAAGGTTCGAGACCCAAACTAACTATGATACTAACCAAAAGTCAATATAATGAAACTGACCAAATAACCATCAAATTCTCAAATCAGAAAATATTGATTGAAGTCAAACTATCCATAGTTAAAGCCTCAAACTCACTCAAATCACTCCCGAATACTTTGGAGACTGTGAAAACCATTCCCACAACTCATAAATAATATAAAGAAACAACAAGGAAGGGCAAAATAGTCAAAATATAGAAATTTCTAAAAATCACAACTAGGGTTATTATATCTTACTTCGTATTCTTTAGCTCAGCGACCCACTTTGGACCATATATGTTATGAGTACGGTGAGATTGGTAAAATTTAGAGGTATTGTCCTAAATACAGGCAGTCTAATCAGTTATGCCAGCAGCATCTCCCTGAGCTCTTGCTCAAGTTGGTAGAGGAGGTAGTGGTAATGGTAGATTCCATCTTCAGGGTAGGCTTAGTGGTTACCAGGAAGGTAGATGTCACAACCTGAGACTACCCCCTAGATTTAATACGGTGCTTAGAACCATAAGTGGTCCCAAGCTAACCCATAGTATTGGAATGATTCATGAGCAACTGAACAAAAACACATGAAACAAAAAGTACTAAGCGGAAGTAATATCATAGCTAAATTTGTTCAATACAATACTATTTAAAATATTTACAACACTGAATTATACAAAAAAAAAAAGGAAACTAAAACTAAATACATCAACTCTGACTGACTGTCTATGAAGCCTCTACTGAAATAAGTTAGCTGGGACATGAATCCCAACTAGCTCTTGTCAATACATATGAATTGAAGAAAAGACTCAGACTACTAACTGACTATAGAACTCAAACAAAGAGAACTCATCACTTGCTGGCTAGAAACTACGATCTGTCTTACTATGATCCTATGAGCTAGCAATGAAACCTACATTATTAAATAATGTAGCACGAGAAAAGTATGCGGTCAGTACTTTGAATGTACTGAGCATATGAGATATGCAATAGTCATGAACAACACTTAAACATGTTTTAAAACTATGTTTGAATGCAATTAGCAAGATTGTGGAAAACTATATCTGAAATTTGAGGATACAAACATTCAAGGAATATGTTATAGAAAACAGTAAGACATAAATCATGAGCTAAAACAATTCAAAATTGAAAAGCTAAAAAAAGCACAATTATTTCATATGATTTAAAACTGATACTATAGAAAATATCAAAGTTGTAGCACAATGACTCAAAAGTAAATCATAAATTGTAGACATGAGGTATAACTGTAAGTCATGAAATAACTCAATTTAAATGAAGTTGTGAGTCAAGTACATAATTCATGTTAAAACTATTTTTGTGGGAGATTCTCTTAACCAACATGCCTCGTTTGAGAAAGCATGGAGCCCAACTTGTAACCCATGTTGGTGGGTGTTCAATACCTTGCTAGGGGTAGAGAACCATGATTGGCATGAATTCACTCATGAGTCCATTTAGTACGTAGGAGACAATCTTAATTGATGAGGCTCCCCATTACCTACGGTGGCATGTAGTTAGAGATTTTAGGTAAGTTTAACCCACATCCTCTTGGTGCTCAATACTACTACTGAAAACCATACTATTGTCCATATTACATAAAATTGTCATGGAATAAGCATAAACTAATTTATGAAACTGAAAACTAATCATGCTTCTATTACCATTTCATAGATCATTGATGGTATATCTGGATGTCATACTACATAAGAATTGACGACATACCTAACTGTTATGCTAATCATGAATCATATACTTGAAAACCTTTCTTATGATATCAAAGTTTTGCAATATAAGGTAAATAATACTCTGTAGGGGAAATCTTATAACAAAGACTTGATACTTAGGTGTAAATTTTACTTGAAAACCATGGGTTCATGATTTGTCAAACTCATGTAATTCATACAAAATCTCAGAACTCATGTAAATAATGTAATTTGTGTCAAATCATGGAATTTGTGCTAAATCATGTATTGCATGCCTGATGTGTCATCGTTACGTGACACTTTTGATGGTTAAAACAAGGAAAATATGCAATGACTTGGGTGTGTTTTGTTGGTATGATGTGGTTTCTATCCTACTTTGCAGGAAAACAGGTTTTAAAGGCAAAATGATCAAAAAGGAAGAATCAAGCCCGAGAACGAAGTGTCAGAAGAAGAAAGAATAAGGACCTGCACAAGACAGGTACCCACGACACAAGTTACGTGGCGTGACTGCCACTCACATCACGTGAGTGGCCGGCGTGGGTCCAATACAGAGACTGAAAAAGTTGCTTGATTTCTACTGCACACGTCATGTGGAATTTCATGTTAAATCATATATTTAAGTTCAAATCATACAAATAATGTAATTTCATGTAAGTCATGGATTCATGGGTCTAAATTGTGAGACATATGCTAGAAATCATAAAATTTATAAGTTTAGACCATAGATAATAGTCATAATATCATGAGAAATCATATAGGTGGAAAATAATGAGAAATGGGTATGAACCCTAGTTTAGCAAATCATTGATATTTAATTAAAACTAAAGTTTTAGACACAATGGTGAAAGGAAATCCTTGTTGAAATCTTACATACCTGAAGGAAGAAAATTCTTGGAGAAATTCTTAAACTTGGGAGCTTTGGAGTTATGGGATTTGAGAAATCATTTTTAAGTATTTTTCTTGAATTTTTGGGAGAAGAGAAAAAATTTTAGAGAGACTATAGATACATTTTCTGCTGAGAAATAGCCCTTATTGGGTGTTTAAAAACAAGGGGAGGGCCTTGGGTAAGGAAAGGACTAAACAAACCCTCAAAAAACCCATAAAAGGTACAGAAAAATCCCATCAGATGATTTTGGGGATGGACTGTGGGTCCCCCAATGGATTGTAGTCCAAAATATTGATCTGGGGAAAATATTTGAGTACACTGGTTAGGCCCCATGGACAAAGGGATGGACTGTCATCCAGGGGACAGACCGTCGCTTATCCAGTTATCTATTAGTAGACAGACACCCTCTTGAAAAATGGTCACAACTTTTTTACTCAGATATTGTGTTAATAAATGGTTGGTTGGTTTGGAAAGAAGTTGAAGACCTTTAATTTGGTGGGTCTTGAGCTGCAAAACTCTTCATATGCAAGGAGTTATGTTCGTATAAATTTGACCCTAGTAAAATCTTATGTGAAAACTCAATCAGTAAAGAAGCTGTCAACTTAACTTTGAGCTAGAAGTACCTTATGACCTTAATTCATATCCAAAATCCTCTAGGAAAATGGTCACAACATTTTTACTCCGATATTGGATTAACAAATGGTTGGTGGCTTTGGAAAAAAGACTCAAAGACCTTTAATTTGGTGGGTCTTGAGCTGCAAAACTCTTCATATTCAAGGAGTTATGTTCGTTTGAAGTTGACCCTAGTAAAATCTTATGCGGAAACTCAATCGGTAAAAAAGTTTTCAACTTAACTTTGAGCTAGAAGTACCTTATGAACTTAGTTCATATCCAAAATACTTCTCTCACTAAGGAATTGATCTTAACACCTATGTACAACTAGAAATCATTGGATTTAGGCCTATACACATACGGAGAACAGTTCAGATCTTAACTTAGAAATTTTGGGGTGTTACAATAAAGCTGGCAACTAACCTAACAAAAGCAATGGACATGCTGATCGAAATGGTACTCATCCCGATAAGGGAGGCATACAGGGTTATAACTATATGGTCATAAATAAGTCCCTTAGCATATGTGTACAGACTAGAGTTTAATATACAAGTTTTTGTTGTATTGTAATAATGATGAGGCTAGTGATATTACACTTGTGAGATTGAGTTGGGCTTAAATCCCTGTTGTGCTGTGACTATTGAATTTGTGGTTAATTATGATATGCCTAATATTTTTGATGGTTATATGACTTGGGTGTGAGCATTTCTTGGCCTATTTGTGAATATACTTGTTTACTGGTTGAGATTTCTTGTTATGGGTTGAATGTTTTATCTACTTGCTATTTGATTTATGTGTATACATGTTTCTAAATTGATTTGGCTGATGATACCTACCAGTACATAATGGTTTTACCGATACTTTATTGTGCTCTTCTTTTGTTAAGTTTAGACTGTGTTCCAAAGGCTCAGACGCAACCTCATCTCTAGTGATGATAGCTAATTCGATACAAGGGTGAGTACTTCATTTACAGGCTACCATGGATCATCATTTTGGTTCTTGTCCTTCTTTCGGACAATAAGACTATCTTTATTGTTTTGCTAGTTTTGGATATTATCTTAGACAGGGTTTGTTGTAGAGTTCTTATACGATAAATTTCTCATCTTGGGGATTGAAATAGATTGTTTGAATAATTCCGCACTATTATTTCTTTAGTTTTTCAAGATATTATATGATTAGAGTTGGATATTTGATTATCTTGTCTTAATATTGGTTAATGAATTTGGTTACAACTTGGGTTAGTTGGTTCTCCCACCGAAGAGTTAGTTTAGGTGTCACTCATAGCCATGTACCATACCATCATGATACCCAACCCCCCCCCCCCCCCATAATAATAGTAATATAAGTATCCATATTGGCGCGGTGCACAATGATCCATAATAATAATAGATGTTTCCAGTTTCACTACCACTCAAGAAATAACACTGTGCACTAAATTCACAAATACACTACAATTATATTGTATTTAATCAGGTTTATTGTTCAATAGCTTATTCATTCTAGAATTAACAAATCAAGATCATCAATCCCAAGCATGTCCGAAGACCAATCAATAACTATTCCACTTATGGGCACATATGAATTCCAAATCAAGTCTAAACTTCAATTTGACCATAACCTACCTCAATCGAAGAATCGAATACAAGCTAGTTTGCAAGAGCCTTGCCTTTTCTCAAAGCTTCGAGTCATTCACGGTCTAAAAATAAGAAATGTAAGGGTAATTAATCACTTACTCTTCAATTCTATGCCTTGGGGATTCAATCCCACTAATTTTTACCCTTTTATAGTCTAAACCTTAGCATAAGAGTTTTTCAACCATTAAATTACCCCACATCCACATAATTCACATTCAAGGGAAGAAATTCTATGCTAGGAAGTATTAATTAACAACCTAGTATCATTCTCAGGCATATTTATGACTGCCCATAGGTTTTACCCACCAATTCATGAACTTAGGGCATAAACTCAAGAAATTCACCATTAACCCCTTTGCTAATGATTCTACAAATTGAATCGATTAATTGTTGTTAGAAGAGAGTAATGAACTTACCTTAGCGATGGAAATTGCCTCAATATAATGGAAATTTCCTCTCTCAAGCCTAAGCATAAACCATTTGGATTTTGAGAAATAAATTCTATTTTTTTTATTTCAAGCATTTAACGGCCTGATGATCGCTGCCATGGTCACTTGACCACTACAAAGGCCCCACTATGGCAGACAAGTGGCCCCTACAAAAGTTCAGATCTTCCCTCACAGCGGTCGACTGACCACCATAGTGGTGATTGGACTGCTGCAGTAGTCCTTAGGTAGAAACTCGGGAAAGTTTTAGGACTTCCCTTATTTCACAACACATGCCTAGATTTTGGGCAACACTGATTTACACTATCATTTCAACCTCTATAACTAGAGTTCTACGAATTCATTTCTCATTCCAAAACTTTCTATGGGAAAATATGTCAGCCGACTATCCTACAATGACCATATAACCACCAAATGCTACATCACGAGACATAAATCATATATAAACCACACAACACTAGATTTCTATTAAAAATCATCCTAGCCTGAGATTTTATCAACTCTCATCCTAGGAAAATCTCAAACTAGGCCCTTATACCTAAATAAAGCTATAACAATGGGACGGGGCGTTACAAGCTCAAATGTGAGGATGATTTGATAAAATATAAAGAAAAGCTTCTCTTAGAAAGTAATAAATATAGAAGAAAAGTTCTAGAAATTTCAAGTTCTAAAGTATGGGCTTGAGAAAGCAAATTTCCGGACTCCATCTTCATAGATTCTTGCTCAGCTTAGTGGTAGAACACATAATGTAACAACTGCATTAGGATTCAAAAAGGAGATTTCTGAAAATGAATCCAACTTATGCTCATATTGTGGAAATGATAATCATCTCAAATTAAAATGTCCAATAGAAATAAAGCAAAATAACAAGAATGTGAATTTTTCTATGAAAAGGGGGAAAAGTCCTAAAATATTGTATGAAACATGAAAGAGGAACATATACGTGTGAAAAAGGGAAAATCTTCCTATGTGTTACCAAATTAGACCAAAAGAGATTTAATTCAATGTTTTTGATAAAGGAAAAGGACCCAATCTTGTCCAGGTTCCTAAAATTAACCTTTGATTCAATTTCAAGTAGAAGCAAAAGGAAGTGAGCAGAACTGGTACATGGATAGTGCTTGCTCAAGATATATACTTGGAGATAAATAGAAGTTCCTCTTACTTACTCAAGAAAAGAGTGGAAAGGGAGCCTTTGGATGAGATTACAATATGAAGATGAATCACAAAAAGTCTTTGAATCCATCAGAGAGGAATATGTAAAAGAAATAGGTCCTGAAAGCAGCACTAGTGCAAAAATGGGATGTGAGAAACTTGAAATTCTAGCTAGGAAATCAACTTATATGACTCCCTAGAAGAATGACTCACCCAATGAAATAAAATGTGAAGTATCTAAGGATACCCAAGGCTTAGTTCTAAGAGGGTACAAATATCAAGCATCTCATCCAATTAATAATATTCTCACTGATCTTAAGTCTTAGATAGCCACTACATCTGGGATAGAGAATCTCTATGCTTTCAATGCATTCATGTCTATTATTGAACCTAATAAAATTAAAAAAACTTTGTAGGATGCAGATTTTGATCATTATTTGATGGAAGGAGCTCGATCAGTCTGAAAGGAACAAAGTATAGAATTTGGTACCAAAACTAAATGGGAGAACAATCATTGGTACCAAATGGGTGCTTAGGAACAAAGTTGATGAGCATTGTATGAGACTATCCATGTTTCTGATGTCACATAATCACACACATGGAACAATGATTCATTAGTAGAAGTACATGAAGGAGTTACTCAAAAGGTTCAAGGTGGATTATTCAAAGGAAATGTATACTCTTATTGCCATAGTTACAAAATTAGACCTCGAATGAAACATGTCCAACAGTTGAGCAAAAAATTATACAGAGGTATGATTGGCTTCTCTTTATGTCTCACCGCAAGCAGACCTATTATAGTGTTTGGTGTGGGAATTTGTGATAGATCTTATGTCAATCCAAAGGAGTCCCACCTAAAGGCAGTGAAGAGAATACTAAGACACTTGAAGAGATCAACTGATCTGGGATTGTGGTATCCTAAAGGTAGCAACTTTAATCATATTGGGTATGTTGATATTGACTATGCGGATACTTAGTGGATAGAAAAGTACTACATGTATGGTACACTTTATTAGATCGTGCCTGATCTCATGTGCTATGAAAAATAGATTGCTGATATATTCACAAAGGCACTAGGGAAAGAACACTATAAAAGGAACAAGTTAGAATTGGGGATGATTAAGATTACATGAGTATCCCACAATGATTGGCTAAAGAATCTACTCAAAATTTCTTATTAATTCTTTTTAAATCTTATGCTTGGTCTTGTACATTTAGTTGTATGTCCTTATACCATTACTGTCTAGATATCACATGCAATGTAATAAAATATTTGCTTATGTCATAATGATTAAATGAAGAATTGGGAAAAGAGAAACATTGAATTATTAATTAAGGTATGTGACACATTTGTCTTTGCAAATTAATGTTAATATAGATTACTTATACTTGTTCTATCCATACTTGTTCCATGCATAATCTCACAAATTTGCATTTAAAAGAGCAGAATCCCATTAGGATTATGTAACTGCCATTTGTCAAATCAATCATCTCCCTTCCCAACTAAAACTCTTCCAAAAGTCAGGATGCCAAATTGTATGTGATAAAGGAAAGATCGAGGAATTGTGTGAGGGGGAATCTTATGTGACTGCTAATCAGAGGGAATCAATGAATGAGGGAGTTTTTATGTTTAAGGGAATTAAAAAAGATGCATCTTGTGAAAGGGAATCTCTGGGTGACCCTACAGTTGGACCTAGTTCATCTGATATGCTCAATATTGTTGGTGCATCTATTAAGGAGGAAACATTTGGGGACCTCTTAGTAGAACCTAGTTCTCCTATCACATAGTATAAAGGGATTTAGAATTGGTGAATAATAATGGATGATTTGGGGTTAGATCTGAAATAGCTACACCTATAGAACAGGTTAGGGCACCAGGTTCTTCGATACCAACGGACGAAGTTGATGATAAGGACACTTTCTTGCCAAATTAATTCAAAAATAGATATTATCTCATTTCAGGAAGGCTAGTGGCAATCCTATGGTCATTTTTAAGATAAAACTACCTCTCCCAAACCTCCCTCTATTGCTCTAACCAGACCTCCTTTTACAAGAAGTAAACAAAAAGAAGCTACGGCCAAACTAGCAACCATTGTACGATCAAGCAATATGAATGTACGATAAGGCCTATGAAGCAGGCAGTTGTACCTATTTTTTCAAAAGGGTCCATTGCCTCATTACAACATCTTAGGGCTGCTTTGGATATCAAGCATACATATATTGAGGCCCTATATAGAGTTGATAAGAATGTCATCAGTTTCCTTCATGGTAAGAATGCCATTGAACAAGAAGAGCTTAAGGCCAAAATCACTAACCTACGGTCTCAACTTGAACAAGAAAAGGCCACAAATTCATCAAGCCTGTATGGAATCTATAAACCTCTAAAATAGAATCCTTTATCCTCCATATACCTTCTAACATATCCTAAACCTTATCAGCCTACAATTTTTCTTTACTCTATAAGTAATCATGCTTGTTCTCTTTTTTGCTTAGAACTGTAGTGCCACTTATCTTGAATAATAAAATTGGTTGGCACTATTCTTGGTCTTTATCTATTCTATTTAACTTTGCAAATATCTTGTTATATATAACTGAGTCATTTAGTTGATTTATTGACTATATCTGTGATATCCCCAGTGGCCATAAGCTTAAAATTGCTAACTAAGAGGACTTGGTTTACACAACTGAGAAGGTTTTTTATAATGCCAAAAAGAGAAAGCACGTATACTGTGTAATATTTATAACCCACTACTCTAACTTGGTTCATCTAATGTGTGTCTTCTGATACTTTGTGTAGACTCTGAACTGGATAAAAGAGGTTGAGCACAGTACACAAGAAGCAAAGGAGGAATTTGTTGGGCTCAGGATATTTTGATGATTGACGAAGAAGTGCAACAGTACATGAAATAAGTTGATGTTACACGTTCCTACATTCAAAATCCAACTTGTTTAAGGACTTTTCAAAATAAAAGAAAGTCTCAAGTAGAAAAGACTACGCAGCTCGTACAAAGTATATCCATGACAGAAGTCCACACATATATAGGCTCTTTCATCCAATCAAGATTAGAGTCCTTGTTAAGCAAGAGATCTTATGGACTGGGATAAAGCATATCCAAATAAGGAGTCCACAAACATGCAAACACAAGTATCCAAATAAGGTGGGAGTCTTTGTCAAGAAAGTTGAGAAGCTAAGAGTCAAGACACTTGGTGGAGTCAGAAATATTTTGCTGATTGACAAAGTGATAGCAAGCTGAGAAGCTAAGAGCTTTGTTAGAGTCATAGATTTTGATGATTGATAAAGTGATGAAACAAGTACATGAAATAAGTTGCCACTACTTGTTTCATCATGCTGAGTCCAACTTGCAGTAGCATTCTCTAAAATGAAAGATTCACAGGTAGCAAAGCTCTTGAAAGTTGTACAAAGTATGAAGAAGATAGGAGTATACAAGTGATAAAAAGTTTACACATAGATAGACAAAGAGAGTCTAAGAAATATGGAAGTTCTTGTGGAGTTAGAATTCTAATGGATTGAGAAGAAAAGAGTTATAAATACGCAAGGTCTTCCAAAATGAGACTCACATTCTTATACCAAGAAGAAAAGGCATAACACATTCAGATAAGAAATAACAATATATAAGAGAGTTCTGATCGACAATAGAAGTGCACATGATACAAAGGACCAGCTTGAAGAACCTGTTTCATAGTCATATATTTTACAGTTTTCTAGTCTAGTTATTATGTATTAGGAAGTTCAATTGAGTTGTAACTTATTTTTTTCGTAGATATGTGTTTAGGGAACAATATTGAACAGTGTATTAATTTCAAGTTGGGGATAACTTGAAGTAAGATCAACAATCTAGAAAATTATAGAAAGTGTAGGGATTAGAGTTAATTCCTAGGTTGCAATTGTTTTGTAATCTAAATCAAGCTACAATCTACAGATTGTAGGGACAAGGGATTACAGGCAGTTTCTTAGGTTACTAGTGTTTGTAATCTGAAGTCTGTTGAGGCTCACAGTTTTAGTGAAGTTTGGGAGAAATCCTACAAAGGTGTAGGTCGTGGTTTTACACCCTTGTGAGCCGGATGGTTTACCATGTAAAAATCTTGCGTTATTATTGTTCTACTTTCTTTATTTTGCAAACTACTCATATGAAAGCGATAAAGTAACTCGATCCATCACATAGATAAAAATCTGGTATAACCAATTCACCTCCTTTTATTATTATTAGGTCATGTACAGATCACAAATGCTCTAGCCAAACACACTACCACATGATTGAACTTTAATCTTGTAGATATTAACTTATGCCTTTTATGGTGGTTTATAAAAATTACATAAGTGTTTTGCGAATGTATGAGAACCTTGAAATAGTTTGAAGTGAAATTCTATAATTTATGACTTGTATGACTTTTTCATTTAATTTTGCAATTGTTTCAAGTTGAATTTGATGTTATAAGTTGAAGGATTTATTATATATGTTTGTTGTAGTTTGGTAGATAATTGGCATCTTTTTGAGCTTGTATTAACTATTTATATTATCTTATTTAGTGTATTTTATTGAACAGGTGGCCAGCTGTAAAAATAGTATTTTACTACCAGTTTTTTTTTGCAGTAAACCGACATCATGAGGTCGTTTTTTTTTTACAGTTTCATTTTCCAGAAATTGCAAAAATCTAACCTCATATGGTTGGTTTTCTGCAGGAAGAGAATATGCACCAGAGAAACATCAATTAAACATTACTTCATGGAGACTAATAAAGTAGCGAAGACTCTTGCCAAACACACCGCCAGATGATTCAATTTTAGTCTTGTAGATGCTAACCTATGCCTTTTATGGTGGTTTATAGTAATTACATAGCGTTTTGTGAATTATGAGAACCTTGAAGTAGTTTGAAGTGGAATTCAATAACTATGACTTGTATGGCCTGTTCATTCAATTTTGAAATAGTTTCGAGTTGGATTTGATGTAGTATGAGTTGGATGATTTATTATATATAATTGATGTAGTTTGATAGATTATTGGCAGCTCTTTGAGCTTGGATTAACTGTCTATATTACGTATTTTAATTGTATTAAATTGAATAATTGGCAGGTGGCCATCTATAAAAAAAAATAGTATTTGACTGCAAGTTTTTTTTCAGTAAGCTGACATCATGAAGTCGGTTTTTTGCAGTTTCATTTTCTAGAAATTGCAAAAATCTGACCTCATATGATCAATTTTCTGCAAAAAAATAAAATAAAATGAAATATGATTTGCGACGTCAGCAAGTCTCTATTTAGTAAAAAAAAAAATCCATCTAGGAAACTAACCTCGAGAAGTCAAAAATTTTAAAACTAAATAATTAATAAAATAAGTATACCGACCTCACAAGGTCAGAATGAATAAATTAAAAAAAAATAAGATACTGACCTCATGAGGTTGATATAATTAAAATTTTATAGAATAATTGAATTTCGTGAACAAAGGAAATAGACCTTGTGAGGTCAATACTTTGCGACCTCATGAGGTCGCTTTGGAAAATCGACTAAGCATTTTGCGATATACGGTTAAGATTGGTTTTTGAGTCATTTTTTAATGCGAGGTTGAATGTTTACATCGGTTCTAACAATTATTTGAGTAGTGTCTGAAACTTTTGCGAAGGAGCACTTTTGCGAAGGAGCTGACAGATGACCCGGGACAATGACTTCCCCGCTAATTCTTAAATAAATAAATGACTTAGTATGAAGTAAAAAAGCATTACGCCATGATAAAAACTTAAATCATAAATTTATTTTTCCTGCAACCGTAAACCAAAAAATTGATATAAAATGGTAGTTCAAAGCCCACAGTAAACTGTGTCTCCTTAAAGAATTTAATCCCCTCACAATTGCCCAAGGTTTGGATTAATTCCTACCAGGATAGAATAGAACACTATTCTGCAAAACCGGCAATGGAATTTGAAGAACTTCGTCGAACTCAACAAATGAAGTATATCACACTTACTTTGATTTCTTTTGAAAAGAAGAAAGTTTTTGACTTTGTAAACTAATATATTTCGTATTCTTCATCTGAGGAAAATTTAAATATTTATAGCCCAAGAGGTAACTCTTCATAAAGGAAGCAATGATTGAAGAAAGAACACAACTTTTCAAAACGGTGTGTCACCTGCGCCCGCAGGTGGTCAGATGCGGCTCCAGGTGAGCATTTGGCACATTCCAGAATGTGTAATGACCCTCCTGTTCGTTTTGTGAATCTTACTTGTTTTTCCTATTTAAGCTCTCCCCATAGTTTGTATATGTGATTTATGACTTATGGGGACGGACAATACCGATTCTCGAGGTGTTCGGAAGTGATTTAAGTGATTAGCTGGGTTCTTGAATTTTAAGTAAGTTAAGTTCGACCATGGTCAACCTTCGGGAAAGACGACCCCATATTAGTGTTTTAGTGATTCCAATAGGTTCGGAATGTACTTTTTAATCAAGTTACATATTTGATTTATTTCTATGGGGTTCCGAATAAATTCTGAGGATTTATTAAAAGTTTGGGGCATTTTAGATAATTGTTTAATTAGTGATTTAATGAGTCAAAATCACAATTTATTTACTTATGTGGACAATACAAGAATAAATTTAAGTGGGAATGGTTTACTCTATATAATAATAATAGGATCAAATAATCACAAAGGAGGCGCACGAAAGTTGCAGTTTTCCGTCGCAGTTGGCAGAAGAGGTACCGGTAGCTTCAGGTGTGTGAATTAATTCCTAATGCTTTATCTATGTACTAGTACATCTAAATAATGATGTTGGGTTTACAAGGTAGTCATCCAAGAGGAATTTTATAGGATTAGGGATGAATTGGTAACTAAATCATGTCTTATATGATGGTGCGGGGGTGGAATGATATTAATTATGGGTTGTTTATATATTAATGATAACAGGAAAACATGAAAAGTTAGTGGCAGTGATGTAGGGTTAGTGGAGGTTAGGCGAGAAAACCCTTTGTTTTGGGTGATTTTATCCTCTTAGTACTATTAGGATTAAATGTGATTGGTTAATAATGTCATATAGGGGTGAATTAATGATTAGCTAATAACTATGTTCCTACTGTTGCAACTATTAGGCATGAGGAGTAAGGTTTGGTTACTGCCAATGGATTTCTGGCAGTGAGGATGCAAGAAATAATTTTGGTCAAGGAGTAATTCTTTTATTTCCTTAAACTAGTGGACCTAGGCAATGATTACTAATCATTAGAAATTAATGATATAGTGATGGGAGGTGTAAGTGGTTTCTAGGTAGTTAATTAATTACTGCTTCGTGATTTTATGTTACCTTCGGCTCAAAAAAAAAGAATTTTATCTCATTTTTGGTTAGTCACAGTCTTGACAAATTTGGTTTTAGACCTAGGGTTTTTAAAGCAAGAATTTATAAAATGGGTGTCGTTAGATTCGTATTCTTATGGGGACTATGTATTTGAACAGATTTTGACCATTCGGAAGCTTTACGGAAGGGCAAGGCCCTTGCAAATTAGCCTACATTTGGATTCTTCGGTTGAGGTAGGTTATGGTTTAATTGGAGTTTAGACTCAATTTAATTGTGTGTATGCTCCTAAATTGAATGCTTGTTGGTTGGTCTTTGGACATACTTGAATTTAATGATATTTGGATTGTTGATACTTGTATGAATAATTATTCAAAATCAAATTTGATCGAATAGTCTTATGATTATATGTGTACTTGTAAATTTAGTACGTCGTGTTGTATCCTGAGATATAGTGTGAATTTGATAAAATATATATAATATGGTTATGGAGGATCGGGTACCACGCCGGTACGAATATGAATATTGATATTACTTATTTATGAAGGATCGGGTACCACGCCGGTACAAATATGGATATTGATATTACTTATTTATGGAGGATCGGGTACCACGCCGGTATGGTACATGGACTTAAATTGTCCTCTGCAGGTCATGACTAGTTGGGCAGAAATAAGTCCCTTAGCATGTGTGTACAGATTAGTGTTGGTTTTGAGAGATCATGTGGTTAATAAGTTGATAACGAGCTAATGGTGTTCTAATTGCGAGGTTGAGGACATAGTCGTTAATTATGGTATTATTGTTGATTTTGTGGTTGTTTACAATATAGTTGATACTCTTGATGGTTACGTGGCTTGTTTGTAAGCATTGTTTGGTCCGTCATTGATGTATTTGCTGATTCATTGAATACTTGCTATGTGTTGATGCATGTCTACTTGTTATTTGATTTATGTTGTAGGCATGCTATTAAGTTGAGTTGGCCTATGATACCTACCAGTACATAGTGGCTTGTACTGATTCTGTCTTGTACTCTTCTTTGTTGAGTGCAGAAAGTGTCCCAGAGGCTCAGACACGACCTCATCTCTACAGTTGATAGTTGATCTAGATCCAAGGGTGAGCACTCCATCTCCAGGCTGCCATGGATCCTTACATTAGTTCTTGTCCTTCTTTCGGACAATAAGACACTCTTTAACTTTTGTTATTTTAGATATTTCTTTTAGACATGATTTTTATTTTAGAAGTTCTTGTACGATGACTCTCGGGTCTTGTTGATTTTAATAAGTAGTTTGTTTGATTTTCCGCACTATTGATGACTAGTTTTGAATTTATTATTATTAAGTTAGTTTTTATGATAACCTCGTCTTAATATTGACTAAATGATTGGGTAATAACTTGGGTTAGATGGTTCTCCCACCGAAGTATCAGAGTGGGTGCCACTCATGGCCATTTGGGTCATGACAGAATGTCCAGTATCTCCTGCGTCGCGACCTGCGCTGGCGCAGATGGCCAAGTGCATGTGCAGGTCGCCTTTTCCGTTCCAACCAGTGCCTTTTCCGTTCCAACCAGTGCCTCAAAGGGTCGCGTCCCTCCGAGGTGTGTTGTGACATTTCTCCGCATCTGTTCATGTGCGTCCGCAAGTCGAGAGAATTGAGAATTTCCCTATTGGATTTTTGGATTAAAACTTCACTAATTCTCAAGTTTCAAATGAATTTTGTCCAAAAAGATAATCTCTCGATCGACAAATCCAAAGCCGAAGCCGAGTGACGACGGCGCGAGACTTGTCTTGTTCTTGCCTCACTATCCACATGAAGGAATGTTTCTATAATTAAACATCGAAAAGTTCCTTTCTCCCACTAATGTGAGATAATACTTCTTTCACAAAGTGAAGACTCATTATTCACTTTTCCCTCCATATTTTTCCCTCCATTTTCCATTCACTTATATTAACTAAAACCCAACAAAATTCACCTCCAATCTTTCTTTAACTTAACCAATTTCATTGATAGTAGCTGATAGACAGAACGTATAGAGTCTAATTAGCCTAGGATTAGTATTTAAATATTGACAAAAAGAGATATATTTACCCTCAATATTGTTCTTCAGTAGCAACAAAAAAATCCGGACTGATATCAAGATGTTAAATTCTTAGAAAACAATATTGTTATTAAAGTGAAAAGAACTCTATTTTTGTTCATGTTTCGGATGAGAGTTAAACATTACGGATCTCGAACATGCGCATCTATCTGTTTTCTCCATCCAAATTAGTCAGGTGGCCATGTGCATGATAGAACACAGTCACACATTGACTCCGTCAAATTAAATGTCAAGATGTGCTATATATGTAATAAATAAGGAAGCCATTATAGTGTTCCAACTCAAAGGTCAACTGGAATAAACAAAAGAAATTCAAAACAAAGTTGGGTCATACTTCCCAATCCCCCGTTCGAAGCGGTTAGCATTATTATTATTATAAGACATTTGCTCACTTTCTCTAGCATGTTGGCATTCAAACTTTCTTTGTCTTCCAACTACACTTTCTTCTTCCTCTTATTTCTTCTACTCAATATTTCTCTATGCTTAGCTATTGTACTACCTACAACCCTAATACTTCCGGTCATCAAAGACTCATTAACCCTACAATACATTACGGTAATAGGGCAAAGGACTCCTTTAGTACCCGTTAAATTCACGGTACGCCTTGGTGGTGGAAGCTTGTCGTTGGACTGTGAAAGAGGTTACGCCAGCTCAACTTATAAACCAGCTCGCTGCAAGTCCAACTAATGTTCTTTTGCCAAAGCAGAGTTTGATTTCTGGGGAGACTTCTGTCTATCTAAACCTGGACCACAACCTGGATGCAACAACTATACCTGTCATACTGTAGTTGGAATCCCATTATTAATACTTACACCTACGGTGCAGAACTCGCTGAGGATGTATTGGCCATTGGTACAGCGCCAATCATCCTTATCTCTCAGCCAAGGTTCATTTTCACTTGCGCTGAGTCTTATATAATGAGACGTCTCGCCAAAGGAGTCACAGGTATTGAATTATAACTATATTATGTGTGAACGTGACTGTCTCATCTAAAAGTTTATACAGTCAGAGAGACATACCTTTTAATTACTTATGTATCAGTCTCCTTCACGTGTCTGCCTGATTCTTTTAGATATGCACACGTTGATTTATTGTTTGCTTTTTTGGTGGCGATATTTGAGTCTATATAACCTCTTGCCTATCTTGATCCTCATCTAAAAGTGTAACCAGTTAAAGCAAGAGCATTTTTTGATTATGTTATGTCTCAACAATAGGACTTGCAGGTTTTGGACACAATAGTACAATTTCCATTCCTAATCAACTTGCTTCATTAGACTCAAGATTCACCAGGAAGTTTGGTATTTGCTTGAGGTCATCTAAAAAATCCAGTGGAGTTATTTTCATTGGTACTAGTCCATATTATGTTTACAATCCGATGGTTGATATCTCTAAGAATCTTGTCTATACCCCACTAGTAAAAAATCCCATGGACTGGTTGAATCCTTTGGAGTACCATGTCAAAGTGTCATCCATTCGAATAGGAGGGAAAGACGTGCCTCTAAATAAACCATTATTATCTATTAATGAGCACGGAAATGGTGGGACGAGAATCAGCACAACAATACCTTTCACAATTTTGCACACTAGCATTTATGAATCTGTTAAAACTGCTTTCATCAGGGCGCTTCCTAAAAATGTGACACTTGTAGAGCCTCCTATGAAACGATTTGGAGCTTGCTTTAGTTCCAAAACATTAGAAGAACAATCATTGAACCAGATGTTCCTGTAATCGATTTTGTCTTGCACAAGAAGAGTGCAATTTGGAGGATTTATGGATCAAATTCTATGGTACAAGTTAGAAAGAACATTATGTGTTTAGCGTTTGTGGGACAAGACCAAACATGGGAACCATGGATTGTGATAGGAGGGCATCAATTGGAAGAGAACCTCTTGGTATTTGACCTTCCAGGAACGAAGATAGGTTTCAGCTCCTCACTCAAGCTCCAACAAACATCATGCTCTAAGTACGATTACACTTCTAAGAATTAACGAGAAAACTTTTCACCAAGGCAAATAATGAACTCTTATTTTCATTTTAAGTTTTCGTTTCTTCTTCTTTTTTTCCCTTTATTATTTATTTTTGTTTTTGTGCTCGTTGGAATCAATAACAATACCATGTTGAGCTTATCAAGTTGTACTACTAAGATGAACTCTCAGTTGCATTTGTTTATTGTCAAAGAGAAGTGTCATTATCTTTTGGGATAATTTCAAATACATCCTTTCAGGTTTGACTTTGTAGCATAACATTAACTTCTCTTTTAATTTATAATAATATACTCTCCTCCCTTATTTTGATTTCTTTGCAACTACAGTACTGTTTTGGATTATTTTTCATCAAGCAAATGAGATTAACTAGTATCCACAACAAAGGATACTTAATTTTTACACGGTCGGAAAATTATAAGCTTACAACAGGTAAAAAAAATTTACCTTTGCATAGTTAAATATAAATAAGGAAGATACTATTATAAGACAACTTGGACTCCAAATTTTCTCTATCTAGTTCTTTATTTAGAATTATGACCTGGCTTACCAAAAATAAGAAGGATTTCACTGTTCTTGTCATCTTCATCCTTATTAGTTTTATTGTATCATCATTTTTGCAACACCATTGAAGATTTGAGGCAATCATCAACACTATTTCATTCGATAAATTTCTATTCTTTATCTTTATCTTTTTCCATTTCACATTTGAGATATGTGTGAAATCAACTTAATTCAATTTACAAAGTGATATATCAATATATCAAATTAATTTTACATAAAAAAAATATTATATTGAGTAACTTATTATGTCTTCCTCACAACGTTAAGGCCTAAGGGTACCTGGATAAGTGTTTTTATTGTTTGGGACTTAATTTAGAAGAAATTTTTCTCTCATTAATTCATTCAATTAGTGCCACAAATTTAGAACTAGAAACAAATCTTGATCCTTATGCTACAACGTATACTCCAAACTGAACAATAAGACTGTACCAAAGACATTTGAACGCTATTTCAAAGAATTTTTTGTTATTTCAATTTACAAAGAATTTTTTGTTTTGTGATGATGTAAATTAAATCTCACAAAATAAATGAGGAATCTAGGAGAGAGAGAGAGGGGGGGGGGGGGGGAGAGAGAGAGGGCAGAGGAGAGGAAGAGGGGGAAGACGATAGAACTAGATCCTATGATTGAAATCTGCAAAAGAATGGGAGATTAGGGGAGTGAGTGTTTTCAAAAAAAAAAAATAGATATGAACCGGCAATAGTCGATTAAGATTACGTGACTATAAAATAAGTATCCACTGTCTCTGAATATTAGTTAAATTCTAAGCAAATGAGAAATTAGCTATAATCTGACCAATTTTCCTTTTTTACTGTTATTCTCTTTTTGATAAATTTATTTTATGAATATTGTTTCCAACACGTTCCCAATTGTAGCTACTTAATTAACTAGACTCCTCCAATTTCATGTGTTGATTTCGAGATTATAAACTGATTATAGTGCGTCAAAAGCAATTGACTTTATGGTTTATGCATAAATGTATAATGCAGTAATGTTTTAGAAGATCCTATCATTTGAAAAATAATACATATAAGCGTACATTACAATCAAATAAGTATATAGCCATCTGCTTGACATTGAGCACACCATGTGAACATGATAGCCTCTAAAGTCTTCTGCACCTATTTGATTAAGCTAAGAAAAACCCAAATTTGAAATATAAATCAACATTACGATTATTTCTCCTATTTTAGATACATTCATATATTATTGATATGATCAAATGTTCTGTGAGACACAATGTAAAGGGTTTAGGAAAGGTGTGTCCGACCTCTTTGTTAATATTACCTGCCTGTGATTTGTGGAGCAATATGCTCCTTCCTCTCCCCTGACATTTCCATGTATTTTAGAAATTAGATTTTATCCCTCTCTTCAAATTTTTGCTCAAACAATTATATACAAGACAGGGGTTTGGGCCAAAGTAATTAACCTCCGACCACCTTGGAAGATAAAAGAGCATTTTACATAACTATACAATCTTAAAAAACATATTGCAGAATTTTAGCATTATTCTGTAATAGTCAAACAATAATTATAGATTTAGCCAAATCTAATCCTAAATAAATTCTTATTTATTCTAAATCAATTCATTAAAAAAAGGAAACTTTTTTCATTAATGAGAAAAATTAATGTAGTTGGGCAATTGTTTTTTACTTCTTTCCCTTTTTATTACCTCTTTTTTTAAAAAATAAATAAATTATTTCTATATTGACAAAATAATTATGTTATTTTTTTTTCCAATTCAAGTTTGAATAATTATTTCATTTTTAAATATATGTGATAATTGTATATTACCAGTATATCTTTAATATTGTATGAATGTAAATTTTATGTTTTAAATAGTACTGTATATATAATTATTAAAATTATAATATATAAAATTATATATATATATATAAATTAATATAATATATAAAATTAATATATATATTTTATTTATTTATTTTTATATTATATTTATACAATTTATATTTTGATAAAGTGTATATTTACCGTGTATGACAAGTGAGAAAAAAATGATTGAATAAGATGAAAAATATAAATATAGTATTAAAAATTAAATTTAAGATACTAAAAGTATATTTTTTTATTATATCAAATGTATTGCATAAAAAATTCTGGTATGCTTATATAAGATATTTCTATTATATAAATATTTAATAGTAAGAAAATATATTTGACATATGATAAAAATATATTTTTATTATGTCAAATATATAGAATAAAAAACAAAAAAATAAGAATGAACAAAAAAATAAAAAATAAATATGTGAGAGTAAGGAATTTGGTATCATTTATAGGAGAGAGAAATTAGAATAGAAAGAAAAACATAAATGTGAATTCTTAATTTGTGGGACCTCATTTAATATATTTACTTGAATAATAAATGTGCAGATTTTTATAGATGTGCTAAAAGTGACATAAATTATGCTACTTGTGAAAAGATGTAAAAGTTATGTCACTTATGCAATTAATTATAGTAAATATGTAGTACAATGTAAAAATCTCAAGATAAAACCTTGAGCGGATGGTTGGACTCTCTCAAACACAGGGATCTACGACGGCAACTATCGTGACTCACAATTGATCAAAGCAATGCTCTTGATCTAATAATCCTTATTAGCATAAGCTCATGAGTTTGAGTTTGGTGTCTTCTTTCGCGTAGAGATAACACCAGGTATACCTTTTGTAGTATTTCCATTTAAATATATTCAACGTTTAAGAATTATATAAAATTTAGCCAATTTTGACAAACCTCACATTGAACCCATTATTTTTTATTTTTCTTAGAAAGTTCAAATTCAAACCTTGGAATTCAAAATTGATCATTGTCAAAATCTAACTTCAGACCTCATGTCTAAATTTGAAATCATTCAAATATCAGACCTTAGACTCACGATTTTAACTTCAACCATGCACTTTTAAAGATAATTTTGAGACGACTAAACTTTATAAATTAAGACTATTCTTTAAATAGAAATCCTAAGAATGACTATTTGTGCACTCCTGCCGTCCTTCACTTGGGAAAAATAAGAAACAAACGATATACAAGAGTGAGACAAATATCACTAAAACAACTAGTTTTGGGCTTATAGTCCAATATAGTGGGCTCAAAACATCAAGCTCAGAAGAAACACAGATATCACTTATGGGCCACAAATTGATCCATTTTTACCCGGATAGACCATACACTTGTCTAGTTAAACTCAAATTGTACATATATAACAGGGAAAAGTACATAAACTGTCCCCTAAAAGCAAATTAATTATCTTAATTTACCCCCTCTCATACTAATTCTGTCAATGCCCATTCGCCCATAAATAATTACCCGCATACCCCATTTGCTTGGGAGCTTTTACAAAGCAATTAATGTCCTTTTGTTGCCTGTGTTGGCTTTTTCCTTTTCTTTCTTTTTTTAACCTGCAAACGCAATTTCTCTCCAACAGGCAACAACTCATTAATTGCATGCTTTTATTTATTCTTTTTTCTAACACATCATTAAATGCAATGTTATATTTGACGATCTTTTGTTTTGCATGTTTCACCATTTTTCCTTTCTTTTCTTTCTTCTTTTTTTTTATTCTCTATATTTTTGTACTTTCTTGTTGTCTTGTTTACTTTTCTTCTATTTAAATATCAATATAAAATAAAAAATAGATATAATAGCTAATTAATTTTTGACTAATAGAAATATAAGTAAATAAATAATTAAACTACAATAAGAAGTGATTAAAAAGAATATTAAATTCACTAATTTATTTATTAATAACAATTTTTTTTTGTCTAATACAAATATAAACAAAATTTATATCTTAAATATGAATATACTTTAAAAATATTTTTTGACTAACAAAATACATAAAAAATAATAATTAGACTATAATAAGAAATAGTTAGAAAATATTAAAATCACTAATTTATTTGTTAAAATTTAATAAATAGAAATATATATTTTTATTTTTGGTTAAATCAACTTATTTTTTTATTCATTTTTTTAAATATAAAATAAAATATAAAGATAAGGAAATTATCTAACTATTTTTAGACTAATAAAAATATAAGAAAATTAATTAAGTAACCACAACAATAAATAATTAAGAATAACCAAGGAGTGTCTCATTGAATGACTTGAGCAACCTTCCTTGATAGAGATATATTGTAATTGTATCATGGAGGATTGAGGAGTGTCCCATTTAAAAATTGAAGCAGTCCTACATGATACCATGCTAGTATATAGATATATTGTGATGGTATCATGAAAAAATGAGAAACGTCTCATTGAAGAACTAAGGCAGTATATAGATATACGGTGATGGTATCATTACGGAGTGAAGTAAACCCTAATGATACCATTTCAGTATATAGATATACTATGATGGTATTATTACTGACTGAGGCAAATCCCAATAATACTATGTGAATTTTTATATATATATATATATATACTATAATGGTATCATAGAGGTCTGACTGAAAAATTGAAGCACACATCAATGATACCATGTCATTATATAGATATATTGTGATGGTATCATGAAGGTCTCACTGAAGGATTGAAGTAGACATCAATAATACCATGATAGTATATAGATATACTGTGATGGTATCATTACGGACTGAAGCAAATACCAATGACATCACGTGAGTATGTATATATATATATATATATATATATATATATATATATACTGTGATGGTATCATGGAGGTCTCACTAAAGGATTGAAGCAGACATCAATAATATCATGACAGTATATAGATATACTGTAATGGTATTATTACAGATTGAAGTAAACACAATGATACCATGTCAGTATATATATATATATACTATGATGGTATCATGGAGGTCTGACTGAAGGATTGAAGCCGATATCAATTATATCATGACAGTATATAAATATACTGTGATGGTATCATAGAGGTCCCACTAACGATTGAAGCAGACATCAATAATACCATGATAGTATATAGATATACTGTGATAGTATCATTACGGACTGAAGCAAACAAAATGATACCATGTGAGTATATATATATATATATATATATACTGTGATGGTATCATGGAGGTCTCACTAAAGGATTGAAGCAGACATCAATAATATCATGACAGTATATAGATATACTGTAATGGTATTATTACAGATTGAAGTAAACACAATGATACCATGTCAGTATATATATATATACTATGATGGTATCATGGAGGTCTGACTGAAGGATTGAAGCCGATATCAATTATATCATGACAATATATAAATATACTGTGATGGTATCATAGAGGTCCCACTAACGATTGAAGCAGACATCAATAATACCATGATAGTATATAGATATACTGTGATAGTATCATTACGGACTGAAGCAAATAAAATGATACCATGTGAGTATATATATATATGATACCATGTCAGTATATATATATATACTATGATGGTATCATGGAGGTCTGACTGAAGGATTGAAGCCGATATCAATTATATCATGACAGTATATAAATATACTGTGATGGTATCATAGAGGTCCCACTAACGATTGAAGCAGACATCAATAATACCATGATAGTATATAGATATACTGTGATAGTATCATTACGGACTGAAGCAAATAAAATGATACCATGTGAGTATATATATCAGAATTTGGTAACCTCAACTCCATTAACAACTACTTATGAATCCTTTTTCGGTTTACACCCATTATCTCAAGTTTTGGATCGAAAAAATCCATTAACACAAATAGTTCATGGGAGAAAATGTTGTTATTTGGGCCCTGGAGGACTGACAGGTCGCAAAACTTCTCACATCTCTATGACTCTTTGTTCTCATGACCTCAAAGTGATTGACTACATTCAATATAAAGGAGAAAAAAGGATTTATCCCCCTATTCAACTACCCATCCAAGAACATTTGGCTTCAGAATATATATATATATACTCACATGGTATCATTTTGTTTGCTTCAGTCCGTAATGATACTATCACAGTATATCTATATACTATCATGGTATTATTGATGTCTGCTTCAATCGTTAGTGGGACCTCTATGATACCATCACAGTATATTTATATACTGTCATGATATAATTGATATCGGCTTCAATCCTTCAGTCAGACCTCCATGATACCATCATAGTATGATGGTATCATTGAGGTTTGACTAAAGGATTGAAGCAGACATCAATGATACCATGACAGTATATAGATATACTGTGATGGTATTATTATGGACTGAAGCAAACCCAATGATACCATGTCAGTATATATATACTGTGATGGTATCATTGAGGCCTGACTGAAGGATTGAAGCAGACATCCATGATACCATGACTGTATATAGATATACTGTGATGGTATCATTACGGACTGAAGCAAATCCAATGATACCATGTAGTATACATATACTGCGATGGTATCATGAAGGTCTGACTGAAGGATTGAAGCAGTCATCAATGATATCATGATGGTACATAGATATATTGTGATGGTATCATTACGGACCATAGCAAACTCAATAATACCATGTCAGTATATATATATACTGTGATGGTATTATGGAGGTCTGACTGAAGGACTGAAGCAAACCCAATGGTACCATTTCAGAATATATATATATATATATATTATAATGGCATCATGGAGGTCTGACTAAAGGATTGAAGCAGACATCAATGATACTATAATAGTATATAGATATACAGTAATGGTATTGTGGAGGTCTCACTGAGTGATGAAGCATACATCAATGATACCATGACGGTATATAGATATAAAGTGATGGTATTATTACGGACCAAAGCAAAACCAATGATACCATGTCAGTATATATATACTGTGCTGGTATCATGGATGTCTGACTGAAGGATTGAAGTAGACATCAATGATACTATGACTGTATATAGATATTCTGTGATGGTATCATTACAAACTGAAGCAAACTCAATGATACCATGTCAGTATATATATACTGTGATGGTATCATAGAGGTCTGATTGAAGGATTAAAACAGACATCAATGATACCATGATAGTATATAGATATACTGTGATGGTATCATGGAGGTCTCACTGAATGATGAAACATACATCAATAATACCATTACGGTATATAGATATACCGTGATGGTATCATTACGGATTAAAGCAAACCCAATGATACCATATCGGTGTATATATACTGTGATGGTATCATGGAGGTCTGACTGAAGGATTGAAGCAGTCATCAATGATACCATGACAGTATATAAATATACTGTGATGGTATCATTACGAAGTGAAGCAAATGAAAAAAAAATAGAAATAAAAAAGAAAAGAGAATCAAATAAAATTACAAAAGAAAAGAAATAAATAAAATAAAATAAACAAAAATAAAAAAGAATCAAAAATATGAAATTAGTTTGTGGTGTAAAAATAAAGAATATTATGATTTGAGAAAAAAAAATGATTGAAAAAAGGAGAAAAAAATAAAGAAATAAATGAAAAAAAAAAGAAGGAAAGGAACAAGAACTAAAAAAATTGAAAAAACAAAGAGAAAATAAAAAAATTAAAACACAAAAATAAAAGAAAAAAAGAGAAAAATAAAAGCAGGAAAAAAGAAGAAGTAGATTAAAAAAAATTGAAGAATAAAGAAATAAATAAAAAAAGGAAAAAAAAGAAAAGAAAAGGAACAAGAAATAAAGAAATTGAAAAATAAAAAATTAATAAAAAATAAAAAACTCAAAAATAAAAAGAACTAATAAAGGAAAAAAAGAGAAAAATAAAAGCAAAAAAAAAATAAATGAATAAAGAAATAACCGAGAAAAAAAAAAAGAAGAAAAGAAGTATATAAAATAAAGCTTGAGTCTGAATTAGATTATGGTGTTAAAAGAAAATAAAGATAAAATAATTTTACAAAAAAAAATAAATGAGCAAAGAAGCATAAAAAAAAGGAAATGAGTAAAAAAAACAGAAAAAAAGAAAAAGAAGAAAAGAAGTAGAGAAATAAAAAGAAAAAGAATTAAAATGGAGATAAATAACTAAAGCTAAAAGGGGAAGGGGACATTTTATGTAATTAGTTAGGGGGCATTTTATGTAAGGGGGTATTTAGTTGTAAATAGTTTGCTCCTATAGGGCATGTATGTACTTTCCTCTATATAAAAGATACTTCTTCCGTTTCAATTTATTTGTCTTACTTTTCTTTTTAGTCTATTTCAAAAGGAATGTCTTTTTCCGTTCTTTGCCAACTCTTTAATTTTAATTTTTCACATAGTATGTTTAAGACCACAAGATTAAAGGACATTTTAGTACATTTAACGTAACTTTAATGTAAAATCATAAGATTCAAAAGTTTTTTCTATTTTCTTAAACTCTATATCAAGTCAAAATCAGACTAACAAATTGAAATGAAAGAAGCATATCTTAAAGGTGTTATTAGATAGATATACAAACCAAACAAACAGTTTACACCTCGCATAATCCTATAATTATTTACACTTGGACTAGCTAATATATATACATGTATATATTTACATTGAATTTCGGGAAGCCAAATGTTTTTCAATGTTATTTTTCTTACCTCCCCCTCCCCCTCCCCCCCCCCCCCACAAAACTCTCCTCATTTCTACATTATTCATTTTAACTTTTTAGACCTATATCACATGATGTATAATTGTGTATATACACTTTTATACAATACATAAATACCGTTATGCACTATCATACATTATATATATCTAGTGTTTGTATACATTATATATACGCTTTTATACAATCCATCTTTTTTCTCGTTAGTCAAGAAGAAAGATGGATCTCTCAAAAGTGTATCGATTATAGTCAAACTTAACAAACTCACAATTCACAACAAGCACTTGGGTCTTGGTTTTTGTCCTTTTGCGGCCTCCCTTGGGTCATTTCCGGTGGTGCGCATGATAGTTGGTTAAGTATTTCATCTATTCTATTTCGCACAGCTGCAACATTTTTTTGCTTTACTATACTTATCTATGATTTTTCAATACTATACAATATATCAAAAGGTAGTATACGACAGAATTTTACTGCTAATAGTATGTAAATTAATTAACCTCCGACTCTCACTCCGACCCCAACTCGGGACCCGTCTCCCTACCCCAAACCTGACTCAAGTACCAGTTCAAAAGTTGGGGTTAGGTTAAGGGTCCGAAGTCAGGAGTCGAGGTCGGGTTTTAGGTCGGGAGTCGAGGTTGGGTCCTGAGTCGGGTGTTGGGGTCGAGTCCCAAGTCGGATGCCGGGTTTGAATTCAGAAGTCGGGGTAGGATCCCGAGTTGGAAGTCGAGGTTGGTTATCGAATCGGGAATCAGGGTCGGATCTCGGGTCAAGAGTCTGGATCGAGTGTTGGGGTATGGTCTCAGGTTGGGAGTCGGGTGTCGTGGTTGGGTTCGGGTCATGAGTCAGGGTTGGGTTTTAGAGGTCGAGTTTTGGGTCGGGAGTTAGGGTAGGGTCTCGTGTTGGGAGTCAGGATCGAGCTTGGATGTCTGGTCGATCGGGGTCAGAAATCGAGTCTAGGGTCGGGATCGGGTCTCGGGTTAAGTATCAGTCGAGTTCAGGGTTGGGAGTCATGGTCGGATGTTGGGGTCGAGTATCGAGTTGTGAGTTAGGTCGGGTCCTAGGTCGGGTGTCGGGGTTAGGTCCCAGTTTGAATGTCGGGGTCGGATCCCCGATCGAGAATCGAGTGTCGGTCAGTAGTCGGGTGTCGGGGTTGGGTGTCGGGGTAGGATCCTAGATCGGGAGTAGGGATCGGGTGTTGGTTGGTAGTTGGGGTTGGGTCTTGGATCGGATGTCGATCAACAATCGGTAGGGTCAGGTTCTAGGTTGGGAATCGAGGTCGGGCGTCGGGGTCAGGTTGGAAATCGAGGTCGATTCTCGAGTCGGGAGTAGGGAGTGGTAGTTGGGTTCGAGTCGGGTTCTAGGTCAAAGTTGGGGTCGAGTCCCGAGTTGGGTTTCTAGTCCGGTTCTAGGTCGAAGTTGAGGTCGGGTCCTGGGGCGGGTGTCGGGATTGGGGATCGGGTCCCGAGTCGGGAGTCTGGGTCTGGTCTTTGGTCGGGTGTCGGGGTCAGGTCCCGAGTCGAGATTCAGGGTCGGAGATGGGTCCCAATTCGAGAGTCGGGCTTGGGGTTGGGTCTCGGTTCAGGTGTCGGGGTCGGGTCCTGTATTGCTCGTCGGAGTTGGTTCCTAGGTCAGAAACTATTTTCCTAAAAAGTATTTTCTACTCTCTAGCCAAACACTAAAAGATTTTTCTAAAAAATATTTTTTCATTCACCAACCATACACTAAAAATATTTTTCACTCACCAACCAAATATGAGAAAATAAGTAAAAAACCAACTTGTTTTTCATGAAAATATTTTCCATGGAAAACATTTTCCTTCATACCAAACACACCCTAAATGTATTGATCATAGCTTGGGAAAATGATATGAGGTGTGCTTAAGTTTACACTTTTTAAGATAGGGAAAGGGAAAAAATATGAGCGGGGACAAGAGTGTTGAAGAACAGTATAATCTTGACCTATATATAACCTGCTTATTGTATCGACTTGATACTTATATAATCTTTTTATATTAATATATTGTACTCCTTTGATACATAATCTAGAAGGGAAATCTTAGAGGTAAATTTAGAGTTTGAATAACGCATATGTAATCTCATAACAAGTCAAACGCTTACTGAAATAATAGACACGCTAAAATGCATGAACAACCTTTTCCATACTTTGGGTGACACAAGAAATGTGTGTTGATTTTCTGTTGAACTTTCACCTTCTTATACCTAGATTATAAAACTATACAAAGAAACATACAATATATAACAAATGAATAACGAAAAATTTATATATTTTGCATCATCTTTACCTTTTGGTTTTGTGCATTCTTTGATTACTTTATAAGCGATTCATTATGCAACCTGTGAATTAAACTTCCTTTTCATTTCCACAACACACAAAGGGAGATCATTAGTTAAATGATCATGAAATTGCCTTTTGAAAATGATTTATCCGTCGAATTTCAAGTTGATGCATCAACGAGCGAACAATCTACATCCACATCGACCAATGGAGAGATGTTGAAGAAGAGAAACCTTTGCACCTCAACCCTAGGAATTAATCCAACCCTCCTTCGTATGGTTAGCGCCTACGCGATCATTAATTTCTTGTTACTTCATTTAACGATGTACTCATGTAGATCAATGGTGAAGCTAGAAATCTTGTTAAGGGTGATCAAGATCACGTATATAACATAAGCTTTTACCTATATGCATACATATAGTATAATTTTCTATATATACAATATAAATTTCGGATGAAGGATGTTGATCTGACCACCCTTCACTATATGTAGCTACTCCACTAATGCAGATCTGACATATAAGCAGTGGGGGCCAAGCAAATGATGTAGCCACATAGAGTGAAGGGTGTCAACTGAACACCCTTCGTTGAAAATTTTTACTGAAATTTATATATAAGATTATACTTCGCATATAGGTCAAGTTACTTTGGATACATGTATATTAAACATTTAACACCCTCATAGAAATTCCTGACTTCGTCAATGCACGCTTATTCATCGTCTCAATGTGGATCCATATATCTATTTTTAGCTTGAAAATAGCAAATATAGCCAAATGAAAGACTCAATTCTTTGGGATGTTGTTGCAGGTTTTGGCAGAAGCATTGGGGACTTTCTTGCTAATGTTTTGTATATGTGGGATGATGGCAAGCATGGAGATAATGGGAGTGCAGGTGGGGCTTATGGAATATGCAGCCACAGCAGCACTAACAGTAGTTGTTGTAGTCTTCTCTATTGGCCCCATTTCTGGGGCTCACATTAATCCTGCTGTTACTTTAGCATTTGCAGCTGTTGGTCATTTCCCATGGTCCAAGGTTTGTACTCTTTAAGTTTTTTTAGTACATTTTTATAATAGTCTATTTGAAAAATAAAAGAGAAGAATGGAGAGGAAATAATTTTCCTATGTTTGGTGAGAGGAATGAAAGAAACTTACCGCTTACTGAGGTTTCATGTTTGAGCCTAGAAATGGAAAAAAAATAAAATCATGTATAGTAGGAAATGTTTCCCTTTTGAGAGTTTTATGCAAACACAATTCTAAATTAGTTGGGCAATATTTTAGATACCAGCTAACTATATACTAAACAATCATATGTTGATTTGAAATCAAGGTAAATGAAAGAGAAAAAAGAGAATTGAATGTTAATTCAATTATTATACTATAAAAACAATGTATCTTAATTTTGATTTTATATTCTTATTTTCTAAAATTATTAGAAATGTTTTTCTTTAGGTTCCACTTTATGTAGTGGCACAAGTGGGAGGTTCTATATTGGCTACATATACAGGAAGATTGGTGTATGGATTAAAAGCAGAATTTGTGACAACAAGACCTCTACATGGTTGCACTTCAGCATTTTTAGTGGAACTTTTGGCAACCTTCATTGTTCTCTTCCTAAGTGCATCATTGACAAATGATCCTCAATCTGTAAGATAACACTAATAGCAAAATTAATTCCTTTAATATTTTTTAATTTTATTTTTTGTAACTTATACGTATTAATTAAATATTTTATTCTATGTAGACTGGACCATTGTCCGGATTTGTTGTTGGAGTGGCCATTGGACTGGCTGTCCTAATTTCGGGGTAACTTTCATTGCATGCCATTATTCTTAAATTTTTTGGTGGACTGGCACATCAGATCCACATAGCGTGCAATGGGGCGCATGCAGTCGCACTCATTTTCGATTGCATGTCATATACGCTTTCATGACTTTGGTACAATAAGTTGTAACATACTTTGCACCTAAAACTCTACATATAAGATAACTCTAATTATTTATTCAAGAAAATAGCTTATACTTATTTATTTTGTTTAATTGTGATTGCAGCCCTGTATCAGGAGGATCAATGAACCCAGCCAGGTCTTTGGGACCAGCAATTGTTGCATGGAAGTTTGGTTATTTGTGGATATATGTTTTAGCCCCAATTATAGGAGCTGTTGCAGGAGTTGTCTTCTATCGGCTTTTACGCCTTCAAGGCTGGCCTTGCAAACCTAATTCCACTCCAACAACAAATCATCAACATACTCCCCTTTAACTAATAATTTCAGTTTAGTATAAAGTATAAACTCATATTTTAATTAATGGTATATGTGAAAGTTTTCGTACACAATAAATGTAGATTCGATTCTTATACTTTCCGTTTTCTTTTACTTATGAACTAGAAAGTTGCAAAAATTTATGTGTATATATGTCCTATTTAAACTGATCGATGTCGTATACCTATGCTCTTGAATAACATAATAATACGTTGGTCACCTCACGAATTTGCCACTATTGGAAAATTGAGCATTATAAAAGCATGAGTGTCACGTTGGATAACGTTTGTGCAAATTTGTCACTTTCCTTCCATTCTTTGTAACAACTCAACTATAATGGATAGCCATTAGCAAACATGTCATCCAACACAATAATACATGGAGAGGATCGGAGGTGATGGTAGATTGTTTCTTTCATGCCCTCAGCATATTTATAAAACAAATACTTCCTCTGTTTCAAATTGATTGACCTGTTTTGACCTGACATAGAAATAAAGAAGACTTTTGAATCTTGTAGTTTTAAATAAAAGATATGTCAGATGTACCAAAATGTCTTTTAATCGTGTAGGCTTAAACATGTCATGCTAAAATAGGGAAAGAGTCATTCTTTTTTTTTTTTTTTTTTTGATAATTGTGTCCGTGGTGTCCGGGCCAGCTTGCGCGCACCTCGGCTAATTCCACGAGATACCTGCAACCTCCCATCAGCAACAGGTACCAGGTAACTCTGTCCACCAAGGCTAAAACAGATAGGAAGAAATTATTGTTTTTAGGATTTATTAAAATCTGTATTTTACAACAGGAACTTTAAACACATGTTCAAACTCAAGTATGAATAATCAAATGAAGTTGTAACTCTGTATTCACAACATTGAACTTCAACAATAAGTTCAACCCAACTTATGAACAAGAACAAACTGAAGTTCAAACTATTTTCTGGAAAATAGCAAAACCAAACGTACAGAAAGAGATGAAGATTGGAAGATTCAAGTCCACTGAATTTACGGTGTATCCTTAAGAAAATTATTCCCCTCAAGTACCCGAGGTTATGGAATATATCCTCCTAGATAAAATGAATCACTTCAACAGAATGGCTTTACCTCAAATTCTGTCGAATTACAAATGCATTCAACGATTCGTAAATCACACTTGAGTTTTTTTAGGAAGAAGAAGAGTGTTTTCACTTCAAATTTCATCACTATACCTGAGGAAAAAATCAGGTATTTATAGCCAAAAGGTGGTGCTTCAAAAAAGAAGCAATGGTTCATGAAAGGTTACACTGTTTCGGACCGTTGCCCACCTGCGGACCCCACCTTCGACAGCAGATGGGCGACATGCGGCCGTAGGTCTCCTTTCTTCAAAAAATAGAAAGTTGATACTGACATGTGTTAGCCTAGGTGCGTCTGCAGATGGGCACCTGCGCTCGCATATAGTCATTTCGTCTTCAAACAGTGCCTCGAAGGGTCGCGTTCCTTCGAGGTGCGTTGTGACATGCGTCCGCACATGTTTGTGTGCGTCCTCAAATGGAAAATATTTTTGTATTAAATTTTTTGGATTAAACAATCATTAACTCTCAAGTTTCAAATGAATTTTGTCTAAAATGATAATCTCTCGATCGATCATTTGACAAATCCAAAGCCAAAGCCAAAGCCGAGCCGAGTGAGCGACGAAGACGACGGCGTGAAACTTGCTTTCTTTTTGCCTCACTAACAAAAAGGAAGAGTGCTTCCATACTTAAGTACAAGAATGTTTCTTTCTCTCACCAATGTGGGAGAAACACTTTTTTATAAAGTGAAACCACGATTCACTCCTTTTTCCCTCCATTTGTTTTCCTTTCATTTTCTATTCACATTTCACTTAGAACCCAATAATCTCCCACATGAATGGGCAATGGCTATTTCATCAAAAAATAGACGGACAAGTGTATGATCTACAAACAAAGACTAATTGCATCTGGATAAGTAGGTTTTCATTTGAAGTTCACGATAAGTAGGTTTTCATTTGAACTTTCTATAGTGAACTTGCATCGGATGCACTGGGTTAATTGGTAGGTGCGATATCTTTGAACCGTCAAACTTTTGTGTACACCTAGACAACACAAGTCACATAACCAACCTTTTATCATTTATGGTTATCACGATTTTATTCGTTTCTGCCATGAACACTACCTGATTTTATGAGAGCTTAGAGAATGGGCTTTTACTATCATTCTCCTTGAAGCGGCTTCCACTTCACCCTCACATAGGTGATTCTTAAACGTTTAATCATATAGATCAAACTATTTGGTCATACCTGCCAAACTTATAAACCATTAAAGAGTTTCAAACTATAAGCTTTATCCTTATTTCCTGAACATTGTCTTCATCATGATAATGGATTGAGTTAATTGATAATGTTGAACTGTCAGTCACAACTTTGTTTGATCTCCTTGAACCTAGCTCTTGGGATCTCCAGTCTTCTAGGTAGAGTTACCTCTGTGATGACTTGTCCTAGGTCGTAAATTCATTCCCTTTGATGATCTCTCAACTCCCTCTCTAGTTAGGCCTTTTGTAAGTGGATCCGACACATTGTCCTTTGACCTCACATAGTCAATCGTGATAATTCCACTAAAGAATAGTTTTCTAACGGTATTATATCTCGGTCTTATATGACGAGATTTACCATTATGCATCATGCTCTCTACCCTACCTATTGCAGCTTGGCTATCACAGTGTATGCATACTGGTGCCAAAGGCTTGGGCCAATAAGGAATATCTTCCATGAAGTTTCGGAGCCATTCAGCTTCTACACCGGCTTTAGCTAAAATGATAAATTCAGATTCCATTGTAGAGCGGACAATACATGTCTGTTTAGATGATTTCTAAGAGATTGCTCCTCCACCAAGAGTAAATACTTGTCCACTTGTGGATTTTACTTCATTTGATCCAGTGATCCAATTTGCATCACTATATTCTTCTATTATCGCAGGATATTTATTATAATGCAAAGCATAGTCTTGAATATGTTTTAGATATCCCAAAACTCTTTTCATTGCCATCCAATGAGTTTGATTGGAATTACTCATGTACCGACTCAATTTACTAATAGCACATACTATGTCTGGTCGCGTACAATTCATGATATACATCAAACTTTCCAACACTCTTGCATACTCCAATTGTGAGTCACTTTCACTTTCATTCTTTTGAAGTGCAAAGCTCACATCCAATTGTGTCTTGGCAATATTGAAATCCAAATACTTGAACTTGTCGAGTAACTTTTCAATGTAATAAGACTGTGACAATGCCAACCCTAGTGGAGTGAATTCTTATCCCTAAGATCACATCAGCAACTCCAAGGTCTTTCATATCAAATTTGCTTTCTAGCATTCGCTTCGTAAAATTTATGTCAGAAATGTCTCTACTGATGATCAACATATCATCCATAAAAAAACAAACAATGACTTTATGATTTGAAGTATCTTTAATGTAAACACATTTATCACATTCATTTATCTTGAATTCCTTTGCCAACATGGTTTGGTCAAACTTTGCATGCCACTGTTTGAGTGCTTTCTTTAGTCCACAAAGTGACTTAACAAGTTTGCACACTTTCCTTTCTTTACCAGAAACCACAAAATCCTCGAATTGTTCCATGTAAATTTCTTCCTCCAATTCTCCATTTAAGAAAGTTCTTTTTACATCCATTTGATGGATTTCAAGATCATATACCGCCGCTAATGCAACCAATATCCGAATGGACGTTATCCTTGTTACTGGCTAGTATGTGTCGAAATAATCAAAGTCTTCTTTTTGTCTAAAGCCTTTCACAACAAGTCTTGCCTTGTACTTGTCAATAGTACCATCAGCTTTCATTTTTCTTTTGAAGATCCATGTAGAACCTAAAGGTTTATTTTCTGGAGGAAGATTAACCAACTTCCAAGTATGGTTGCTCAAGATTGAATCAATCTCACTATTAACAGCCTCTTTCCAAAAGGATGAGTCCGCAGATGACATTGCTTCTTTGTACGTTTGAGGCTTATTTTCAAGAAGAAATATTACAAAATCTAATCACGTTGACCTCCTTTGTCGCTTACTACACCTTGAATTCTCTTTATTAAGAACATTCTCCTTGGATTCATCCCTAGGTTGTTTAGACCCTTCACTAGACAACTCATGTCTAATTTTATAAGGATTAATGTGTTCAAAGAAATCAGAATTATCTGATTCAATTACTGTACTATCATGAATATCCAGAAGTTCGGATCTATGAACAAAAAATTGACATGTTTTACTGTTTGTAGCATATCCGATGAAAACACAGTCTTTGGTCCCATTTTCACCCTTTTGGGTATAGCAACTTGGACTTTGGCTAGACATCCCCATACTTTGAAATAATTCAAGTTGGATTTCCGTCCTTTCCATTTCTCATATGGAATAGATTGTGTCTTGCTATGGGGGAACTTTATTGAGTAGTCGGTTTGTTGTAAGGATAGCTTTCCCTTACAAGTTTTATGGTAAACCTGAACTTATAAGTAAGACATTCATCATTTCCTTCAATGTTTGGTTTTTTTCTTTCCGTAATTTCATTTGATTAAGGTGAATACGGGGCAGTAGTTTGATAAATAATTTCATTTTTCAAACACATCTCTACAAAAGGAGATTCATATTCTCCACCCCTATCACTTCTTATCATTTTAATCTTTTTATCCAACTGATTTTCAACTTCAGTTTTATATTGCCTAAATGTTTCTATTTCTTCATCCTTACTATTTAACAAATAAACATACCAATGTCTAGTGCAATCGTTAATAAAAGTTATGAAATACTTTTTTTCACCACGAGATGGTATTGACTTCATCTCACAAATGTTTGTGTGAATTAAATTTAAGGGATTGGAATTCATTTCAACAGACTTATACGGATGCTTAGCATACTTCGATTCAACACATGTTTGACACTTTGATTTATTGCACTCAAAGTTAGGCAAAACTTCCAAACTAATTAATTTTTGTAAGGTTTTATAATTGACATGTCGTAAACGTTCATGTCAAAATTTATTTGACTCAAGCAAGTAAGAAGAAATCTCAGCTTTATTCATTTCAACAATCATTATATCAAGTTTAAAAAGGCCCTCATTGAGGTAGCCCCTTCCTACATACATTTCATTCTTGCTTATTACAACTTTCTCTAAAACAAACACACATTTAAATCCATTTTTAATGAGAAGTGTTGTAGACACTAAGTTCTTCCTAATAGTAGGAACATGGAGAACATTGTTGAGAGTCAACACCTTGCCGGAAGTCAATTTTAGGAATATCTTCCCACTTCCTTCAACCTTGGCTGTTGCATTATTTCCCATGAAGATCACTTCTTTGGGACCAGTGGTATCGTAAGTAGCGAAAGCTTCTTTGTCCGTATAAACATGTTGAGTGACTCCTGAATCAAACCACCATTTATTTGGATTTCCAACTAGATTGCTTTCAGTGATCATCTCACACAGATTTTCAATCTTTCTAGTTGCTTCCAATATGTTTATCCGATTTCATTTCTTGTTCTTCTTCAGAACTTAACAATTTAGAGCTTTGTGGTCAACTTCATTATAATTATAGCACTTGCCTTTGGACCTTTTCTTGTTCTTCTCTTTCTCTTGTCTAGAAGATTTATTCTTCTTATTATTATGTGCAGCATCATCTTTAACAAGATTTGCACTCATCATTGTTGATTTCTCACGCAACTTAATAGCCTCTTCTATCTTGAGACGAATCACAAAATCTTTCAAACCAAACAATTGGTTTTCAAACATTCATTTTTCAGGAATGTGAGGATCTCTACTTATGAACCTTTGCATTTCAAGTTTGGTCAGCCAAAAGAACATCATCTGCTGCCATTCATTGAAGTTTACACCAAAAAAAAATTTTGGTTTTTCTGCTGATGCCATTGCTAGAGCAATATCTGAACGGCTTAGTGACAAAACATTAGTTGCCGTTGGGACAACACCATTCACAACCGAATCAATTTGTTGTTCAATTTCATTCATCATTTTTCTGTCAAGCTTTGACAAATATTTTAGTATTTCAGAATACTAACAATAAAGACTTAATTTTTAAACAACTTATTTCTAGTCAACGTGAAGTTTTTATGTCTTCAAATCGTCAACCGAATGAACTTTGAAACCTGACGAAGTTTTCATGTCAGAATCAAATTCAAACAGAGTGAAAATCCATAGGTTTTAAACTTCAAAAACCAATACAGAAAGTTCAATGAATCGGTGAAGTTTTTATATTCTTCGAACCAAATTTTCAATCTGATTTCTCAGTAAAGTTTTTATATTCTTTAAACCAAGGGAGTAGAAATCAAAAGATTTAGTCTCTGCAAAATCAAAATCAATACAGATTAACGAAGTATTTATTAATTTCCTTAAGATTGTTGTTTTTCGGATTTAGTAAAATCTGTATTTTACAACAAGAACTTCAAACACATGTTCAAACTAAAGTATGAACAATCAAATAAAGCTGTAACTCTGTATTCACAACTTTGAACTTCAACACTAAGTTCTACCCAACTTATGAACAACAACAAAATGAAGTTCAAACTATTTTCTGAAAAATAGCAAAACCAAATGTTTAGAAAGAGATGAAGATTGGAAGATTCAAGTCCAACGAATTCACGGTGTGTCCTTAAGGAAATTATTTCCCTTAAGTACTCGAGGTTATGGAATATATCCTCCCAGGATAAAATGAATCACTTCGACAAAATGGTTGTACCTCAAATTCTGTCGAACTACGAATGCACTCAACTATTCGTAAATCACACTTGAGTTTTTTTTAGGAAGAAGAAAAGTGTTTTCACAACAAAATTTTGTCACTATACCTGAGGAAAAAATCAGGTATTTATAGCTAAAAGGTGGTACTTCAGAAAAGAAACAATGGTTCATGAAAGATTGCACTATTTCAAATTGTCACCAACCTGTGGACCCCACTTGCGACCGCAGATTGGCCATATGCGGCCGCAGGTCACCTTTCGTAAAAAAATAGAAAGTCTACACTGACATGCGTTGGCCAAGATGCATCCGCAGATGGGCACCTGCGCGTGTATATCGTCATTTCGTCTTCAAACAGTGTCTCAAAGGGTCGCATCCCTTCGTGGTGCGTTCTGATATGCGTCCGCAGATGCTCATATGCTTTCGTAAATGGAGAATATTTTCGTATAGAATTTTTTGGAGTAAACAATCATTAACTCTCAAGTTTCAAATGAATTTTGTCAAAAAGATAATCTCTCAATCGTTTTTCAAATCCGAAGCCGAACCGAGCGAGCGACGACGACGGCGCGAGGCTTGCTTTCTTCTTTCCTCACTAACAACAAGGAGGAGTGCTTCCATACTTAAGCACAACAATGTTTGTGGGAGAAAAACTCTTTTATAAAGTTAAACCACAACTCACTCATTTTTCCCTCCATTTGTTTTTCCTTCATTTTTCATTCATATTTCACTTAGAACCCAACAGAAATCACCTAGTATATGTCTCCATTAGAAATCGAACCTGAGACCTCATGGTGCTCAACCCACATCATTGAACTACTAGGCCACACCCTTGGGTGTAGGGTCATTCCTTTTTAAACGGACAAAAAAAAAGTAAGTCAAATAAATTAAAACGGAGGGAGTACACACTTTGTAATGGAGAGAAATTTTAGATTCAGAGGTATTATATGTATTTCTTCTTATTTATAAATATACAGTTTGAGTCAAAAACAAGAATTTAGCTTAATTCACGAAATATGTCTAAATCCGCCATGTTCACACGCCATCATAATGCTAAATATATACCTTTTCCGAACTACATAACTCGACGTATATTCTAGTAATGATCCTATGAAATATCTCCTAGTCAAAATCTTGAACGATCATAAGGAGAGAAATTGATCTATACCCAGAAAATAAGTTGCTTAAGAATAAGGAAAATGACTTTCCTAATGAAAGTATGAAAAAACAAGTTTCACAAGTGGTATTCCACCTTGATTATGTCATCCCCACCCTCCATCAAACTTAAACGAATTAATGGATTATCTTTTCATGAGCTAATTTTGTCACCTCTATCAAATATCTGTTAAGTATACCTTATATATCAGCCCACCAAATCAAATCTCCCCCAAATCAGAGTTCTCCCCTAATCAGAGATCTCCATATAATGACTAACGGTCATTAGCTGTAATTTAGCAGATAATTAGGACTCCTATTCCTTGTATAAATCTCTTGTAATTCCTACTGTTTTATCAATTCAAATCGGATAACAATTCCTTTGTGCCTAAGTGTTCTGTTCTTCTATCATTTATTCAACTTGGTATCAAGAGCCTCGTTTTTCTTTTTTTTTTTCTCTTCTCCGCAAGTCCTGACTACTTCACTACTCAGTCGTTGTTTTCTTTTCCAGTAAATCTGTTTGATTCATCTTTGATTCGGATCCTTAATCCATATCTGTCACTCTCTTAGTCATCTCCAAACTTGTTCATTCACTCCGTAAGACTTCATTTTTAATTTTCTCTTTGAATCGGGATGGATTCACGAGATACCTTGTCAACAAAATTTGACGGGCATAACTTTTCGATCTGGAAGTTCCATTTCAAAGCTTTCATTAGAGGAAAAGGCCTCCTTGGTATTCTGGATGGCACAAATATTGTCCCTACTGAAGACAAAGAAAAAGAAGTTTGGGAGGCCGACAATGGCAAAATTATCACATGGCTTGTCAATTCCGTCTCTGTTGATATAGCTATGGAACTGACATCTTTTGAGAAAGCATCCAAAATGTGGAGTCATCTGCATACCCTCGGTAACCAACAGAATCTGGCCATAGAATTTGAATTGGAAAGATTACTTGCGGAATCGACACAAGGTGAGAAAAATGTTCATTGCTTCTATTCCAGATTACTCATGTTATGGGCAGAGCAAGATTAGGTTTTTGCTGCCTCTATTCCTGCGGTTGGATTGAAGGAATTCATGACTACAATGAAGAGGACAAGGACAGTTCAATTTCTAATGAAACTCAGACCTGAGTTTGAGCATCTGCGTGCTAGTATTCTTAACAGGGAAAAACTACCAGCTTTGGATGTGGTAGTTTCCAAAGTTCTTCCAGAAGAAACTCGATTGAGTTCTCAAGATTCTATGGAGAATTCCCTTGTAAACGAGACTGCCATGGCTGCATACAGAAGTTCTGCTTCCTCGGGCAACTCCAACAAGCCCGTTCAATACTATCATTGCAAGGAGACAGGGCACGTCATTTCTCATTGCAAAAAGCGAAATTACTGCAACTATTGTAAGAAGGATGGTCATATTATTCTGGAATGTCGAAAAAAATCTGGTCTAGGCAAACGCTCAACTCCTTATAAAACCTTCCAGGTGATGACAAGGGATGTTGGTCAACAAGAAACACCAAACACAAAGACACATCAAGCACCTGCATTGCCTGATCGCAATGATATCTACAAAATGATAAAAGAATCACTGGCGGCTGCTCTTCCTAGTGCAATCTCTACAGCTCTGACTGCTACATACCCTGGTAAGAATAAAATTTTAGATTCAATGGTATGGCATATTGATTCCGCTGCATCTAATCATATAACATAAAATCAAAAACTATTTTCTGATTTATCTAAATCACATTCTAGACATGAAATTGTTACAGCAAATGGTCATGTTTTATCTTCATCAGGCATTGGCTCCATTAAACCATTTTCAGAAGTTCTTTGTGTACCAAAACTAACTGCGAATCTTTTATTCGTCGGACAACTTGTAGAACAAAATTTTTTGGTTATTTTCTCTCCTAATGGTTGTGTTATTTAGAACATGTTGACAGGGAAACGATGGCCAGGGGACGTAAGGTTGGCAGGCTATTTCTTCTTCAATCTCCGGACACCAAACTTCATCAATGTTTTCTTTCAGCTTCAAATAAGGATATCCAATTTTCAAATAAAATGTGGAACCTGTGGCATCTTCGTTTAGGTCATCCACACACTTCTCGTTTAAATTTCATGTTGAAATCTTGTAATTTGTTGGGAAAACGCTCATTGATTTTGCCTTCTAAATTATCTTGTGAAAGTTGTGCAAAATCAAAGAGTCATAAACTTCCATTTCAATTAAGTAATAGTACTTATTCTACTCCTTTTGATTTAATTCATAGCGATGTTTGGGGACCACTTCTCCAATTATATCTCGTTTAGGATACAAGTATTTCATTCTATTCATTGATCAAGCATCGTGTTATACATGGGTTTTCTTTGTGAAACACAAATCTGAGGTACCAAACATTGTCAAAATTTTTTATAACCTTATAGAAACCCAATTTGAGAAAAAGATCAAGATTTTTCGTTTCGATTCGGGAGGGGAGTATGTCAATACAAACCTCACTAGTTTTTTTCAAGAAAAAGGCATTATTCATCAATGTTCTTGCCCCTATACACCGGAACAAAATGGTGTGGTGGAACGTAAGAATAGACATGTTGTTGAAACTGCTTTAGCTCTTCTTGATACTTCAAATGTTCCCAAAACATTTTGGGTTGAAGCAATTCAAACATCTATTTATCTTATAAATAGACAAGCATCTTCTATCACAAAACAAAAATGCCCATATTTTATCCTTTTCAAAAAATTGCCTGACTATTCACATCTTAAAGTATTTGGATGTGTATGTTTTTTTCTTCTTCCCAATCATGAACGTCATAAATTATCTTCAAAAGCTGTTAAATGTATTTTTTTAGGATATAATGATAATCAAAAGGGATATTTGTGTTATGATTCAACACGCCGTTTAATGAGAATTTCTCGACATGTTATATTTTTTGAGAATTCTTTGATTTATGCTCACAAAGACTCACAGTTTTCTACTATATCTTTTCTGAAAAAATTTTCTACTCATGAGTCTGCTTGCCATAGCCACATAGCCGCTGGTCCATCGTCGAATTTGTCCTCTGCCACAACAGGTACTACTTATGACTTTGATCCTTTTTTTGATAATGATACTACTTCAGTAAGTACTAATCCTTTACCTAATCAATCTAACAAAAATAATGTTTCATTAAACCTCAATGACCAACCTACTCCTACACGTCAAAATATCATTGACCCCATTAGACGATCATCTCGACATGCTCCTCCTCCAGACCGTTATGGATTCTCAACATGTGAATATGGCCGATCTTATGCCTTACTAACAACCTTGAGTTCTATAGTTGTGCCAAATTCTAATATGCAGGCTAGTGGTCAGAAATGTTGGGAGGATGCAATGCAAGAAGAATTAGTTGCCCTTGAGGAGAATGATACATAGGATATGGTAGATAGACCACCAGATGCAAAAATTATTGGAAGTAGATGGGTTTACTCAATCAATATGCAATCTGATGGATCCCTAGATCGATACAAGGCAAGATTAGTAGCTCAAGGATATAAGCAGATACATGGAATCGATTATGATGAAACATTCGCTCCAGTAGTTAAGATGACAACAGTACGTATATTACTTGCTTTAGCATCAATAAGAGGTTGTAATTTACATCAATTGGACGTCACTTTCTTGCATAGAGACTTGCAAGAAGTAATCTACATGAATCCACCACCAGGTTACAAATTTCTTATTCCAAATCAGGTGTGTCGTCTTAAGAAATCTCTCTATGGATTAAAGCAGGCTCCTCGCTCTTGGTTTGAAAAATTTTGAACTACGATCTTAAGTGCTGGTTTTACTCAGAGCAGCTCAGATTATTCATTATTCCTACGCCGGTCTACCTCAGGTATTACTATTCTTCTCCTTTATGTGGATGACATGATTATCACAGGAAACGATGAAGTTGGGATCACTCATTTGAAAGGCCTGCTACACTCCTCGTTCAAGATGAAGGACCTAGGAAAGCTAACATATTTTTGGGGTCTGGAGGTAAGTTATGGAAAAGAAGGCATAAGATTGAGTCAACAAAAGTATGCAGAAGATCTAGTTCAGTTAGCCAATCTTATGGATCATAAGAAGGTCCATACTCCAATGGAACCGAATACGAAATACAAAAAAGAGGAAGGAGAGATTTTTGGAGATCCGACCTTGTATAGACGTCTAGTTGGATCACTTATATATCTTACTATGACTCGTCCTGATATTTCTTATGCAGTACAGGTGTTAAGTCAATTTGTTACCAAGCCTTACAAGATGCACTACACAGCTTTGCTCAGGGTTATTAGATACATAAGAGGCACTGTGAATCAAAGTCTATTATTTCCTTCATCTTCATCACTGGACGTGGTGGGATATGCTGATGCATATTGGGCAGGCTGCCCTGATTCAAGACGATCCACTACTGGCTGGTGCATGATGCTCGGCTCATGCATGATCTCTTGGAAGTGCAAGAAGCAATCTCGAACATCGAAGTCATCAACAGAGGCAGAGTATAGAAGTATGTCTGCAGCTTGCTCTGAAATCATTTGGCTAAGAAGATTGTTATCAGAACTTGGCATCAAAATGGAAGGATCAACCACACTATATGGAGACAACACTAGTGCAATCCGAATAGCAACCAACCCCGTTCATCATGAAAATACCAAGAACATAGATGTAGATTGTCACTATATCAGAGAACTGGTTGAAGATCGGAGTATTAACCTGAAGTATATATGCTCTAAAGATCAACTAGCTGATTTATTTACAAAGGCCATGTCAAGAAGTAGACACAATTATCTTTTGTCCAAACTTATGCTTTGTGATACACCACATTAGTTTGAGGGAGGGTGTTAAGTATACCTTATATATCAGCCCACCAAATCAGATCTCCCCCAAATCAGAGATCTCCCCTAATCAGGGATCTCCATATAATGACTAACGGTCATCAGCTGTAATTTAGCAGATAATTAGGACTCCTATTCCTTGTATAAATCTCTTGTAATTCCTACTGTTTTATCAATTCAAATCGGATAACAATTCCTTTGTGCCTAAGTGTTCTGTTCTTCTATCGTTTATTCAACTATATCGATCAATCATCTTAAACAATAATCAAAAGACAAGATTTATTATAGTGTAAGGCCTTACCTATACATATGGAAATAATTAATCTTTTTGTTCATTCTTTTTAATTTGGACCAATAATTCACAACTTGAACGTATGATCCCATGCTTCATCTTTTAGAAAATTGGAGACAGATTGGGAAAGGGGAAGACTTTTTCGTCTATGGAATTTGTATAGTTAATTCTTATGAACTAAGCAAGAATATGATATGATGACATAAACAAGTTTTTACTAAACAAAGTGGCTGACATTAGGATGAAAGATCAAATAATGCAAATAAGAGCTCCAAAAATTAAAGACAAAAGGTCATTGTCATTCTTCATATAGTTGCATGAAAACAACACAAAAGAGTAGTGGATGCAGGGGTAGCTCTATGACATTGCACAAAACTTAAATATATATTAGCAATTACAGAAAGAGTTGAACCCAATTTTTGCCTTTAAAAATTGTTTAAGACTTGTAGTTAAAGAAAAAGTATGATTCTCAAATAGTTTATAGATGGTATACTCACTCTGTGTCTCTGTCCCATTTTAATTGTCGCTTTAGCTTAAAAATTTGTTGTAAAATAATAGTCCCTTTAGGAATTCAAAACTAAAGTTGGGAATTAAGTTTCCAACTATACCTTAACATTAAAGAAGCTAATTTTTTTAATACTACTCAATTCTCAAAAACCATCTAACAAATAGGAATAACTTAATTATTAGTTATTAGTATATACTCCACTTTGTATATTTATTTTTCTTAATGGACGTTAAAAGAATTAGAAGACACCGTTAAAACGGAACACAGGTACAATGTTATTGGGTTAGAGTAAGTAACTTGCAACCAGAAATGATGGTTTAAATTGTCCAATAATACAGTATTCTCAATCAACATCTTAAACAATCATCAAAAACAAACTTGATGTTTCTCTTTTACTTACTTTTCATACTATTCACTAATTAAACTCGTAACTTAAAACGGTGCTTCACACATCATCATCCTCATAAATTGGAAACAAATGGAGAAAGAGGAAAAACTTTTTATATATGCAATTATTTCTCAGAATTGTGCAAGGAATATGACGTGTTAACATAAAGTTCTTCACTAAATAAATTGGCTTACGTTAAAAGATCAACCAACACAAAATAAGAATCCCAAAAACAGACAAAAGACAAAAAGTGTGATTGGTGGGAAGAAAAATGTTTTCCACGGAAAAAATAAATGGGCTTTTACTCTTCTTTTTTTTAAATACTATTTGATAAGTAGATAAAAAAAGTGCTATTCCAAAAGTATTTATACATAATTTAACAATATACTATGTGAATAAGATGAAGTGGGGAGTGAGAGTCCGATCATTATGGGATGGTCAAGAGGTGGGGTTTAGGGGCGTTGGATAGGTGGAGAGGAAACAATGAAGTTGAAATTTTAGTAAAATTTATTTTTCCTCTTTTCATTAGAAAAGTTATTTTCTTCATTTAAAAAATCCTTATCTTTTTTAAAGAAAATATTTTTTAAGACATTTTTAACTAACCAAACATAAAAAATTATTTAAAAAATATTTTCCTCCATCCCAAGCACACCCTATCCGATACTATTATAATTCTCCATCTTATGTAACACACTATTTTATTATTATTATTGACTTAAAGTTGGAGTTCCACGAAGGATTGAGGTGGAATTTTTGGACAATATAGCATTTTTTATATTGATTACCTCAACTATGACCAATGATTTCTTTTGTGGTCACTAATTAATTGTATTTGTTGCATTATTAATTTTTTAGCACATGAAAGTTACATTTTTATTGTTTAAAAAAAAATTATTTATTTTTCGCTCTCAAAAAAAAGTTAAAAGAGCAAACTCTCTGGAGAACAAAAAAGGAATATACGTACTTAAGTTGATTTCCTAGTCTTTAGGAGCTACCTGTCACATCTGAAATTAATGACATTAAAATTATTGATACAATTTTGGCAAATTATAATTCCTTCTAGTTAAATCTAAATAAATGCTCCCTCCATTTTTAAGTACTTCTCGTATTTTTTACTTTGCACGCTCCTTAGAAAAAATATTAATTAAAGGTTAATTTAATTAAATTACTCTATTTATTACTTCTCTATATTTAATACTACTCTTTTTTTTTATAGTATATTAATATATCTTCATATTTATGACTAAGGGTAATGTGTAAACGAACAAGTAATTATGTCTTGATGTTCTAAAATGACAAGTATTATGAAATATCTATTTTTAGCAAGAACGACAAGTATTTAGGAATGGAGAGAGTATTTCTTACAATCTTAAATACTTGTCATCCTTACTAAAAATAAATATTGCATAATACTTGTCATTTTTAGAAAATCAAAGACATAATTAGTTATTTGTTTTTACTTTTACCTTTAGTTACAAATATGAAGAGATATTAATATGGTGAAACAGAGAGAAATACTATTAAATAGAAATGAGAAATAAATAAGAATAATTTAGTCAAATTACTTTTTAATTAATGTTTTTTTTAAGGAGCGTGCAAACAAAAATGTGAAAAATATTTAGGAAGAGGAAGTAGTTGACACTTTTTATAGTTCAAGATGAATAATTTTTTCAAAGTTCAAGAACGTATTATAATTTTTTACTTTTAGAATTACCTTTTTTTTTAAAAGGACATTTATCCAAATAATGATTATTTTTACTTTTAACAACAGTTTGAGACGAATCAAACAGGTAATATTAATTAATAGTATATTTTTAAGAGGTGTGTTACGCTCAAATAATTTATTTATATTAGATTAGAGGAAATAGCTATTTTGGGATATGGCGATTATTCATATTATTTTCTATCAGGAAAAAAAAATACAAGCGAATCTTTTAGAAATTTCAAGAAATTCCTTTTCTTTTCTTTAATTTTCTTTAGATAAGAATGGCCGACTATAATCGAGAAATATCCTGTGTATTCATTTCATTTTGGTTGAAAGCTACTAAAGATTTTAGACATTACTATGGGTGTGTTTTGATATAAAGGAATATATGAAAATTGTTTTCTCCAAAAATATTTTTCAGAAAAATAAGTGGGTTTCTTATTTATTTTTTTGTATTTGGAACATAAATAAAAAATACTACTTTCTCCTTAATAATTTATATGAGTTGGTTTGACTCGGTGCGGAGTTTAAGAAAGTAAGAAAGACTTTTAAAACTTGTGGTCTAAAATAAGTGATAAATATTTGTGTGCTGTAAATCGTTTCATTCAGGGCAAAATAGACATTTTAAAATCAAATTGTTCCTAAATGTAAAAATGTGTCATTCTTTTTGGGACTGACTAAAAAGAAAAGTGAGTCATATAAATTGAGAAAGAGGGAATATCTTAAAAGTACTTGTATATAATATAAACAACTATTATGATAGGTGGGATGGGGGTAGGGGTGTGAGGTGGTGGTGATGGGGCTACGGGATGCGGCTGGAGATGATGTGTGTTAGAGGATAGGGATGACAAAATCAATATGGAATGTCATTTGTGGAACTTGTCTCACTACTTTCACTAGAAAAGTCATTTTCTTATTTTTAAGAAACTTGTTTTCCTAAGAGGAAATATTTTTCAAAAATTGACTAACTGAACATGCAAAATTTAAAAAATATTTTCTGAAAAATATTTTTCACCCTACCGAACACACCCTACATGTTCAAGAATTTTCTAGATATTGAACCTAAGAAGGTAATCTAATTTCTTTTTTTTATTTTTTTTGGTTACAAAATCAAAAACTGTGATGGTAAATTAAAGGCGCATGGCAATCATTTCTTCTTCTTCTTTTTTTCAATTCATTCAGATATGAGATTTGCTGTACCTTGCATTATCATGAGAGTGATTAAAAAAAAAATAATAGAAAACTAAATGAGGATATGGATAGGGATAAATCATTTTCTTCTAATAGGGAAAGTTTGAGTAATACAGAAATCAAAAAGATGAATCTCAGCATGGTCCCCCTTTCCCACAATTATGGACATTATGGACCATTTTTGCACAAGAAAAAGCAATATTGGGTTTTGAAGATATTTCATCCACATATCCCAATTGTCAATGGAAAGACTAAACAAGCAAATATTGTGGCTGTTAATTGCCTACTATTATTTTACAATAAAGACAATAGTTTTCCCGGTCACAATCATATTGCTGTAATTTTCTATGCCCAAATTCACACTACAAGCCAATAAAATTTAGACAAGTCCTAGAATTGAGACTTGAGGATTTTATTATTCTAAATTCCAATGGTAGAACGACACATTGTGAACCATTAAGGTGAGGAGAATACGGCGTCTTGTGAAATAATCTGATCAGTCAAGTCAAAATTTTAAGGTGATTAATGGAGTGGCTCAAGACCTATTAAATATTTTTGGATTTTTTTTGTAATCAATGAGAAATAAAATTAGTTATATTCTATCTCTCCCAGTGGCGGATCCGAAATTTAAGGGTTGTAGGTATCTCAGGGAAGTTCGAATGCATATTGACGCCCAAAGCTTTAAAGTTCCGTCTGGAAACCAAAGCACCCAACTATTTTCTTGATTTCCTGGGTGTTTTTTTGACTCCTATACCAATTGTTATATATTTCTTATATAATTATACTTAATTTGCATCGAATCTAATGGGTGCCAAATCACCACAAAAGTGTACATAGGTCCACCCCTGGTCCCTCCTCAACTATGAACAATAGACATTCTCCCCTTTTATCATAATTGTCTTTAGTAAAGGGGACATCAGATCAGTAACTCTCATGCTCAGGGGGCTCACTTGCTTCTCCCACTCATCAGGCCTCACAACAAATGCTTCTAAATCAAGTATATTCTCAGCCAATATGGACAGGAGAGACCTGGATGATTTGTGTGAATTAACAGGTTATGAGAAGGGAAAGCTACCATTTCGTTATTTAGGAGTCCCAGTCTCAACTAAGAGGATAGCAGCAGTGGATTGTGATATGATGGTTGAGAAATCAACCAGTAGAGTAAGGACTTGGGGTTCGAAGCATTTATCGTACGCTGGGAGAGTACAATTAATTAACTCTGTGTTACTATACATGCATGCTTATTGGTCATACTACCAAAAACTGTGATGAAACAAATTGTAGTAGTGTGTAGAAACTTCCTTTGGACGGGGCAAATACAAACCAATTAACCACCATTGATTGCATGGGATCTTTTTTGTAACCCAAGAAGAGAAGGTGGATTGGGAATTAAAGAGGAATGAAATAGCAGTGGCGAAATATGTGTGGTATGTTGCTAGTAAGGAAAATAATTTACGGGTAAAATGTGTAAATCAAATTTACTTGAAGGCAGTATGTAGTACCAAATGACTCGAGCTGGTACTGGAAGAGAATATGTAGATTGAAGAATATCTTTGTATCTGGTTATGTATAGAATGGATGGCAAATGCAAATAGGGGCATACACTGTTAGGAGCGGGTGTATATGGAGAAGAGGCACGGGTGAAGTCTGGCAATTTTTTAGAGGTGTTTGAAGCATGGCGTGTGTTCCAAAACATAGTTTTATTAGTTGGCTCACAATGCACAGGTGACTAATGACCAAAGATAGAATGCTGAAAATAGGTGTGATAGCAGATAAGGACTGTTACTGTGTGGGGATCATGCAGAATGTGTAGATCATTTGTTCTTCCACTGTAGATTCTCACAAGTTTGCATTAGAATGGTCTTAGAGTGGTTGCGACTCACAATTAGGAATCATGATGTCAATTGGTGGTGGAACAGAATTGCTAGAAAAGGGAAAGAGAAGACCAGTAGAGCATTTCTTTGGACAGTGATACAAACCAAGATATGAAAAGAGAAATAAACTACGAAAACTAAAGGAAATCGATAGAGAGAAACGATAGACACAAGTAGATAATAGAAAAGCAATAAATGGATGTATCAAATCCAAAGACCTCTACTCAAATTATCACACAAGAACCTAAACTCTTATGTTTGACCTCGAGGAAATAAAAACTCCCACATAAATCAATTGTTTCAAAACAAGAATTCAACAAAACCTCACCAAACTCAACTCTCAATAGGAGTGTTTGCATCAATAATCAACATAAACTACGTAATGAAAAGGAAAGAAAAACTATTTATAGTCATGGGCCCAAAAGTTACCCTTAAACAAAACGGCCTAGTTGGGCGATGCAGCCATTCCTTTGCCAAACTGTTTGGCAGTGTCCCAAATTACTACTCCTGCGCCAAAGTTGACAGTTGGGTGCTTCCTCCTTGGCGAGCCATCATCCATCGCCAAAGTTCTTGGCGAGTCACCCAAATGCCCCTCTATCGCCAAACTTAGCAGTCTAGTGTTCTTCACTTTAATGAGCTCTTCGCTTGATCCCACTTCCTCCAACATCTTCCGTTCTTCCCTCTAAGTGATCCTCAATGTATGGAAACCTTGTTTTGCCATTAATACATTATCAAGTACTTCCATTTTCATGAATAAGGCTTGCATCTTTTAGAGGTCCCTTGCTTGACTTTGAGTGAAAGGCCTTGATGCGATTTGGGTTGTATCATCCTTTCCTTATTGAAGAAAATTTATCCTCAAATTTGGGATATCAGCATCCTCAAAAACGTCGAAAAGTGAGAGGTCACAAACATTAAATGTGTTGTGCACTTGATATTTCGGTAGAAGGTCAATCTTGTAAGCATAATCATTTATCCTTTCAAGTACTTGGAAAGTACCATCACCTCTTGGCATCAATTTGGTGTTCCTATGAGTTGGGAATCGCTCCTTGTGAAGATGTATCCATGCCCAATCACCTGATTTAAGCACTGATGTGAGGCCAAAATTACATTATTTAGTTATTATTTGTCTCACATTTAGTATTTTTGTTGTTTCTTTTTTAGCATTGATTTTATGGATTGTGCCTAATATTATATTTTGGTGTAGGATTAAAATGATGTGAAGATAAAAAGATTTGAAGAAAAAATGAAATAAAGACGAAAGATTATAGAAGAAAATCAAGCAGACAGCTTAATGGAATAAAGTTATTAAAATATTAAAAAATGACCTTGATGAATTTGAATTGCAATTCATGCACACGTGACAGCATTTCAATTCTAAAGAATAAAAGTTAGAGGCGGCGCACAGTGCAATCACCCATTCAGTGACGCGGCGCGGAGGAGAATTCATTGTTGTGATTTTTCTCAGTTCATTTTGAATTCAGTTATTTTAATTGGAGTTTTTTACTACACCTATAAATATTCCAAAAAAATCAGTGTTTAGAAAACTTTTGACCTAGAGAGAGCTAGAAGCCGCCGTGAAGGCCGGAGAAAATTGGTTCATCTTTTCTTCTCCTTTATTATTTATTTTTATGTTAATTCTTTGGATGATTTGCTGTAATTGCTCCATGTTAATGTGGAGTTAAACTTCTCGTTCTAGGATTATGGTAGCTAATAAAATGATTATATAGTAATTCTTGATTTAATTTGTTTGATTATCATTATGGTTGCTCTTATATTCTTTCTTTTACTACTTTAAAGATTCGCGATCTTTAAAATAAATCTTTGAGCCTGAAGTGAACTGATCAAGGGAACAAAGGGTTAGAACGAAGAATATAGGGAGTAAAATCTCTTCTTTAGTAAAATAAGGAATTGATTTGTGCCTAGAATAGGAATATACCTAGATCACCTTACTTGGTTACAAAACGGGAAGATAAATAAATGTGTTTGAATTAGCTTCTCACATTCACGCTCAACAATGTAGTTGTGAGACTAGTTTGAATAAACGATTAGAGGATGACCATTTTCAAATAATAAAATCAACCCCATAAATCAATAACTAGATAATCAAATAAGTTAATAAAATTGATATTAAACATGATTGTTAGCGAAACCATAATCCTAGATCGATTCATCACGTTGATTACGTAAAAATTTACTCTTTATTTGGTTAATTGTTCATTAGTTATTTTCTTTTTATTTTTAGTTTAGTTAATTCATAAATATATCTTGAAATCCATCGCTTGAGTAAATAATTAGTATTAGTTTAATTTAGTAAATAGTTAATCGCCAAGTCCCTGTGGGTACGATATCTGGACTCTCAATCATATATTACTTGTACGACAGCGTACACTTGCGTGTGCATTTAAACGCAACAAGTTTTTGGTGTCGTTGCCAGGGACATCGGTGTTAATTGTTTATCTAGGTTAGACTTTTTCTTTTTATTTGTTTGAGTTGTATATAGATTGTTTTTGTACAAAGTTTTATTTTACTTTTCTATCACTCTTTTTGATATGTCAGCTTAGGATAAATGGTGGTTGAATGAAGACAATTTTTTTTTTTTTTTTTTTTTGTGGCGGACCACATTTGGATGGTAATTGTCATGATGTTCAAGAAAGAGGGTTGTGCGCACCTATCCCCAATCTTTTGAATTGAATGTATGCAATATATGTAGTGGTCATGATGGCCATTGGAAGGGTTGTCCCAACTTTTATTCCCCTCCCCTGAATCCCTATTATGATCAGTCTGTTGTTTGTGATGTTGGCAGGGAAGCAGACGAAGATTGGCTAATGGAACGAGAGCAGCAAATCAAATATTACAAGTTCCTTCGGGATGGTCTCACAACCATGGCAACCCAACGAAAGGAGGGAAGAGATAAACTCATACAAGAGATAGAGCAATTTGGCCTAGATATTTGTGACTTGAACGACCAATTGACTACAAAGATTGTGTTGTTTGATGTCCAATCACCTATAGTTATGGATACTAGCCAGTTTATGGAGAGGGAGGAAGAATTCCAATCATTCGACTACTATTCTTTGATTGATGCTGACATTCAGAAGGTGAATAAGAGTGAGCATGTGGTGTAAGTTTGAAAGTGGGATGGGTTGGGTCTCATTCAAAACACTTTTCTACATTATGTTTAGATGATGACATGTCTTTGCAGTCATCTGAAATGATGGAAAAGTGTGAAGATGAGGAACAAGAATCCTATATTCTTAAATTTGCACCAAACAAGCAACACAAAAACATGCCTCACTTCAGGGCAGCGGTTTAACATGCACCATCCCTTACTTGGTTCCTTCATCTTTGTACCACCACCCTATGAGAGAAGAAAAATAATGAATGTGATATTGGGGGTGAAATTCATATCCTCAAGGTGGAGGAAAAAGTTGATGGCTCATGCCGCGACATTAAATTAGGCACTTGTTGGGAGGCAACCCGACATGTACTAAGTAGTTTTTATATTTTTTTTTATTTTATTTTAGTGTCACTTATTTTTTTTGTTTTTGTGTTTGTAGATTTAGGAAAAGTCTGAGTACCCAAAATTTGAAGCTAAGGAACACGTTTGAGCTTAAGTGTGGGGTGCGCGTGACCCTTAATAGAAATTGAAGAAACATGCTTCTAGCTAGGCCCTAGAGGGCCTCAGGGAGTATCTTTAACCCTTGTTTAACTTTATTTATTGCTTTGGGGACAAAGCATGATTTTAAGTGTGGGATGGGATATCTTTCAATATTTGTTTAGGGTGAAGTATGCTATAGGATGTGTTTATTTTTTTAGTTTCTAGCTTAAATGAAAAAAAAATAAATTTAAAAAGTCCAAAAACACAAAATAATTTTTCTTTTATTCTTTAGATTAGAAGAATTTTTGTTAGTTTTTAAATTTTTAGTCTTTATTAGAGTATTCTTCGCCCACCCCTTGGTTTTTCTTTTCTATTCTTTTCCGAGGGGGATCCCTTTGAACCGAGTATCTTTTAGTCTTTCTAGGAGTAGTTTTTTTTATTTTTTATTTTTTTGGAGAGAAAAGAAAAGACCTTTTTGACTTGTGTGATACTAGCAATTTAGGCCTGAGCTTGAGTAGTACTTTCCTGTGAGTGCTTGAGTGTGTATAAAGTAAATAGCAGATTTATTTGACACCTATGCTCGTGGTTGTGACTCTGTATATAGCTTATTTTATTTTATAGTTCATTATGATTATGTCTGTCTTAGAAGTGGAATTGATCCATCTTGATTGATACTTGTGCCATGTGTGGTGAGGTTTTCTTGCATATTCCATGTTTTGCATCTTGATCTAGAACTTGCCCTGCATGTTATTGAAGTGAAATAAAAAGTGTTGCTCTGTTTAGTGTTGCTCTGTTTAGAAGATGACATAGGCTTTCTTTGATTTGTCTTGAGAACTTTAGCCTTTTCAGATATTATATCACTAGTTAACTCTTTTGAGCCTATAGCCTTTTGTTGGTTGCCCCATTTTTGCCTTAACTCTTTTGTTGAATCCCTAGTTTTTGCACCCTGCTTCCTTGAGCACTATAATATAGACTGGTTATAATTGTTAAACCTGAAGAAAAGGGATGATTGAGTGTAAAAAGGTGACCATTGATGGCTACAAAGTAATGAAAAGACCCTCTTAGAAAGAATGTGACGTAAAAAAAATGAGAAATAAAAAAAAATGATTGGAACGTTCTTGATAAGATGAGAATACTAGTGAAAATAATTGTTGAAGGAGGGCTGAAAATAAAGAGGTGAAAATAATGGGTGATGAATTCTAAAAGTTCAAAGTGCTTAGGAAAGTGTAAGTCACTATTATATAGTTTTTCTACCCGTCCCCTAGCCAACATTACAACCCGTTAAAGTCCTGTTTGATTCTATTCGAGCATGCTTAATTAGTGGATATGTACATAATGGGCAAGCCTATGGTTCTTTGTCCATACATGTGAATTCTTTGTGCGTGTGAGAGTTGTGTTTTGATGCTAAGTCCTTAAATTATATTCAATTCATTGATTTGAGTATGTGGATTATTTTTTTCTTGTGAGGGCACTTGTTTCATGATAGATAGGTGATGTTATTAGCTTTCTTTGACAAGAATAGGTGAGCGAGCTTAAATTTGACGAGTTAGAGTCCATCTTTGTGGTTAGGAGGTTAGAGGTTTGTTGTTTGTTTGTATTTCATGCATAATGATCGGGAAATGTACATGATGTTGTGAATTGCTATATGACCTAATAACTTGTATCAACCAAAGTGGGGGTGTTTCTAGCTTGATTTATTGAGATGAGCTTTAATATTTGCTCGAGGACGAGTAAGAGTCTAAGTGTGTGGGATGGTAAAAAAAAATAAATGTATCCTATAACATACTTCACCCTATACAAATATTGGAAGATATCCCATCCCACATTTAAAATCATGTTTTGTCCCCAAAGCAATAAATAAAGTAAAATAAGGGTTAAAGATACTCCCTCAGGCCCTCTAGGGCCTAGCTAGAAGAATGTTTCATCAATTTCTATTAAGTGTCGCGAGCACCCCACACTTAAGCTCAAATGTGTTCCTTAGCTTCAAATTTTGGGTACGTAGACTTCCCCTAAATCTATAAAAACAAAAACAACAAAAACAAGTGACACTAAAATAAAAAAAATAAAACCTACTTAGTACATGTTGGGTTGCCACCCAACAAGCGCCTAATTTAACGTCGCGGCACGACCCATCAACTTTTTCCTCCACCTTGAGGATATGAATTTCACCCCCAACATCACATCCATCATTTTGCTTCGCTCATAGGGTGGTGGTACAAAGATGAAGGAACCAAGTAATGGATGGTGCTTGTTAAACTGCTTGGTCCTGAGGTGGGACATGTTTTTGTGTTGCTTGTTTGGTGCAAATTTAAGAATATAAGATGCTTGTTCCTCATCTTCACACTTTTCCACCATTTCAGATGACTGCAAAGATATGTCAAGCACAAGTTTCTTATGCCCTTTGTTTGCTCTCTTGGCTTCCTCTTGACTCTTTTTTTAAGGAGAAACATCACCTTCTCATGTAGATTCTTCATGGCCTCTGCTCTTTTACTACCATCTAAGCTTAACACAATATCTTGAGAAAGAAGGGTGAGATCCAAAGGGGTTAGGGGGTTAAAACCATAAACACATTTAAAGAGGGTCATAACAATAGTTGCATGAATGACTCTATTGTAAGCAAATTCAACTAAAAGTAAATGATCCTCCTAAGAGGCTAATTTCCCATGTACCACGGCTCGAAGCATAGAATCCAAGGTCATATTGACTACTTTAGTTGTCCCCATCCATTTGTGGGTGACATGAAGTTGCGAACAACAATTTGGTACCAAGTTTACCCCACAAGTCTTTCCAAAAGTGACTAAGAAACTTGGAGTCCTTTCACTCATGATTGTTTGAGGAATTCCATGCAACTTAACAATATTTTCAATAAACAAAGAAGCCACATTGGAAGCATCATCACATTTATGACATGGAATAAAATGAGCCATCCTGAAAAATCTATCCACAACAACAAAGATACTATCCCTTCCTCTTTTTGTTCTTGGCAAACCCAAAATGAAGTCCATAGAAATATCAAACCATGGTCTTTGGGAAGTGGGGAGTGAGGTATACAATTCATAAGGGATAAGTGGTGATTTAGCGATTCTACATTCGACACATTGACCATAAATTCGTGTAATATTTTTGCGCATCTTTGGCCAATAAAATTATTCCTCTAGGATTCCCAAGGTCTTGTCAATGCCAAAGTGACGCATCATACTCCCATCGTGTGCCTCCCTTACAAATAGTTCTCTCCAAGAGCTTATGGGCACACATAGTCTCCTGCCTTTAAATAAGAAACTATCAAACTTAGAATAGGGAATAGAATATTTATCCCTAAGCTATCTTTTCCTTTCCCATTCCTCACAATCTTGGAAGATTTGAGCGAACTTGGGGTTTTTGGGATACAATGCCTTTAAACATTTAAAACCAAGCAATTTAGAAAGTAAAATATTTATCAAACTATGTTTCCTTGAAAAAGAATCTGACGTCCACATTCTCTTTTCCCTTCTTGTATTGGATTATATAGGGAAAAGTTTTTGGGAATTCAATCCATTTGGTGTACCTCTTGTTCAACTTTCCTTAGGCTCGGAGATGTTTTAAGAATTCATGATCGGTTCAAATCACAAACTCCTTGGGCTACAAGTAATGTTGCCAATTTTCCAAGGCTCTAATCAAAGCATACAACTCAAGATCATAAGTAGAATAGTTTAAAGTTGCACCTTTTAGCTTTTCACTAAATAAGCAATGGGCTTTTGGTCTTGCATTAAGACGGCTCCAATGCCTACTTTGCTAGCATCATATTCTACTTCAAACATCTTCTGAAAGTTGCATAATTGCAATAAAGGAGTGGACCTAAGCATGGATTTCAAGGCTTTAAAATCTTTTCCCCCATTTGAAAGGCTTATCCTTTTGGATTACCTCGGTCAAGGGGTGGCTATGGTGCTAAATCCTTTGATAAAACGCCTATAGAAACTAGCCATCTCATGAAAGCTTTAAATATCACTTGTGAATTTTGGAGTTTGCCAATTCTTAATATCATCTATCTTGGAGTCGTCCACTTTGAATCCTCTTGAGCTTACAACAAACCCTAGAAACACAACCTCATACACACACAAAAAAAACATTTTTTGAGGTTGGCATAAAGTTGCTCTTTTTGAAGCACATCAAAAATAACCTTCAAATGCCCAACATGTTCATCTAGGGACTTGCTATAGACTATAATATCATCAAAGTATACCATAATACATTTCCCTATAAACAGTTTCATCACATGGTTCATCAATCTCATGAAAGTACTAGGAGCATTGGTTAGCCTGAAGGGCATAACCATTCATTCATAGCAGTCTTCCACTAGATTTAGTGGTATCCACTCCTAAGGTCTATTTTGGAAAACAAACAATAACCATTGAGTCCATCCAACATGTCTTCTAATCTAGGGATAGGGTGGTAATACTTTAACATTATTTTGTTGATTGCCCGAAAATCAACACACATGAGCCAAGTCCCATCTTTCTTTAGCACCAACAAGACTGGGACAAAACATGAACTCATGCTCTCCTTGATGTAGCCCTTATTAAAGAGCTCCTCAACTTATCTTTAAAGCTCTTTTGAGTCTTCGGATTGATTCGATAGGGTGGTTTATTTTGCAATTGAGAATCCGGCATTAAGTCAATTTGGTGGTCAATTCCACAAACCGAGGGTAATACACTTGGAAGATCCTTGGGGAAGACATCATCATAATCCATCAAAAGAAAGGAAATAGAACGGGGAATAAAGAAATTAGAAGGGTTAGTTTGTAACACATGTGCTAGAAGGATCAAGGGCTATTTTTCTTTCATTTCCTCCTTGAGATCCTTGTACCTAGCCAACATTGCCATTTTCTTCTTTTCTTTCAACTTCCTCCTCTCTTATCTTTCATCAATATCATTTTTTTGATATTTTTCCTCTCCTTCAGCTCTCTCATTTTTGATGCACCCTATTCACTTGTGAAGGTGATAGGGATGGAGTATAAATTTATGATTATTCAACTCAAGAGAATACCTATTGGTTCTTCCATCATGTTTGGTTGAACGATCATATTGCCATGGTCTTCCAAGCAAAATATGACAAGCTTGTATGGAAATTACATCACATAGCACTTCATCATGGTAATTCCCAATCTTGAACATAATCACCATTTGTCTATTTACCTTCAATTATCCACACTTGTTTAACCATGGGAGCTTGTATGGTGCAGCATGCTTGGTTGTGGGTAGCCTTAAGAAGTCCACTATAGTGGCACTAGCAACATCAGCACAACTCTCACTATTTATGACCAAGGAACAAACATTTTCCTTGATGAGGCATTTGAAATAGAAGAGATTCTACCATTGGCTCAGATCATCCAAGGCTTTACTAATCATTGCTTGCCTCACTATATAGTTTGAAATCATAGACTCTCCTTCATGTGGCCAAGTATTTTTAATTGGAACCTTTTTCATCATCTCTTGGGGTATGGTAACTTCCCTATCATTCAATTCTTCCCCAAAGCCCTCATCATTTCTAAAGTCATCATTCTCTTAGGCTTCTACCTCACTACTCTCTTCCTGATTCACCTCTTCTCTAAAGTAGTAAAACTTTCCTTTTCTAAGGATGACGTTCCTTCGGTTGGGACATACATTTACCTTATGTCCCTATCCTTGACATTTAAAGTATTGGAAACCTTTGGAATTAGTGGTAGGATATTTGTTACCTTCATTCTTTTATGGATACTTTGAAGCATTCTTCTTAAAAGGCTTCTTCTCATAAAACTTCTTGAAGTCCTTGTTCTTGTTCCATCCCGAGAATACTTGAGCTCTCTTTTTTGTTCTTTCCCCAAGAATCAGAAGATGAGTAACCTTTAGACTTGACGGTTATTCCTTCTTTGGGGTCCCTCTCAACGTTTATAGCCACTGGTAAACTTCCTCCATAGTGGTAAATTTGTGGATGGTCATCTTAGAGAAAATCTCTTTTCTCAACCCTATCTTGAAGCGAATGACTGCATGCTCTTTATTATTATTGTACTCAAGCTTCAAGATAAATTGTTGAAATTCATCATAATGAGCGCATCTCTTTGTTCCCTTGCCTTAAGTTGTAAAACTTAGTAGGGATCTCTTGTCAATATCTCTTCGACACATACTTAGCACTCATAAGGGCCTTCATCACTGTCTATTATGGTGGTTGTCCTCTATGAAAGACTTATTGATACTTCTTACCATATTCCCACCATGTTATAGCAAACCCTTCCATAGCAACTTTTCTTGACCTCGGTCAAATTATTGACTTGGAAAATTCTATCAAAAGTCGACTCCCATTTTAGATAAGATTTAGGGTCACAATCCCCATTGAAGGTTGGAAGAGAAGTCTTGATAGAATTGATCCCCAAATCTTGCCCTCCATTTCCACCTTAGTCCCTATGATAGTTCCCTTAACCACCTCCACTTCGATTGTAATTGTAACCCCTTTGGACTTCTCTTTGATCGTGGTCACCATAATCTTTTCCAAGTCCTTGACCTTGATTAGCATTAGTATTCGTTTGTCCATTACCTTGCGTTTGGTTACCATATTTTTGTCACGCCCCGAATCTCAATGAGGCATGATTGGCACCCGTAGCCGATAAGGCTCGAGAGAACCAAGCTATGCTTCTATACATTCATATGCATGCCATAGGAACACCACTCTCACACAAGAGCATGAATGACTAAAATCGAAAATTTATGGAACATGTGACATATATATAGATATATACATTTGAGAAACTTGGCCGTTGAGGCCATCGAAATAATACTTCATAAGTCACCTTGTATACATATACCCACATACGTCTACAAAAGCCTCTAACAAATGCATTGACCAATACCCACTGAAAGTAGGGACAAGTCCCCCCTTTATACAACATGTACACCACCAAAACACATATACCATTATGACTCGGAGAAGCCCCGAATTAGCTGGAGCTCACCAAAGAATCCGCACCCAGCTAATAACCTACAGGGGAGGTCTGCTAGTACCTGCGCCTGCAATATTTAGAGTATGTTCCCCAAAAGGGGTCAGTACGGAAAAAGTACTGAGTATGTAAGGCTCAGATGAAACTATATAACACATGAACGTATCAATGAACTTAATACAAATGACTAATCAATGTGAGTGAGTCACCATTTTGCACTTTGGGAACCATGTGATTTGCTTTCATTTCTTTCTTTGTTTTCTTTCCTTCAATGCTTGCTTGTCAATACATGTGTTACAATGTACCCGGGCCCCTACTGATCAGTGGGTCTTTACATGACTTATCGTTATGTTGGGATCGTGTCGAGCTAGGCTTATTCCCCTAAGACCTGCCACCCATAAATCAATGCCTCAGGATCGGGTCGAGCTAGGCTTATGCCCCTAAGACTTGCCACCCATAAATCACTGCCTCGGAATCGGGTCGAGCTAGGCTTATGCCCCTAAGACCTGCCACCCATAAATCACTGCATCGGGATCGAGTCGAGCTAGGCTTATGCCCCTAGACTTGCCACCCATAAATCAATACATCGGGATCGAGTCGAGCTAGGTTTATGCCCCTAGACTTGCCACCCATACTTGATCATTGACCACATTTGCATTACTTTATTCATTACTTTGAGATTGATACTAGGATAGTCATAACATCACTTTGAACTTTGGTACATAACATTGTTGGAACCATGGAATCTTTGGAACATTAATCAATGCATATGAGACATGTGAATGACAATTGATCAATGCATAAGAACATGTGAGGAACCATAATTGATACCCGAAATAGGATACCCTTAGTTTATGAGAGATTGATACTTTTGTAGCCATAACCTTATTGGAAGCTCTGGAACAATAACCAACGAGCAGGAGACATGTAATAAACATTATTGGAAACATAGCCTTCATGGATACATGACACTATTGGGACCATTGGATAGTAATCAATGAACAAGATACATGAGCATAACCACTATTGGAACATTGGATTTGAGCTTTTGGAACATTAACCATGAATATAAGACATGAGATTTACCAATGATCAACGAGTAAGAAATATATGACAATGACCATGGATAAGCGGATATGGGATACCTTAGTACATTTCGGGATAGGACTAGTGGAATGTCAATGTGAATACTATTTGTCGTAGAAAGATACGGACAGAGTAACCTTACATACCTTGTATTCTCAATACGAATATCCAACCTTAGATGTGCATACAATGTCCCACTCCTTCTTTATGTGCCACTCTACAACACCAATATATAACGGAATTTACATTAACCACCAACTACTTTACAAGTGCATATAACATCAATGAGGTACATGTTTGTCTTTAAACATGCCATTTCCCCTTGACAAAACCATTGATAAAATCATTATTTCAAAAATCCCCCAATATTCCCAACATTGACCAATACATGATAATCAATACATTTCACCATAACACTTCTCCTTTACACTTCCTTAGTCACACCACATCACAAATAATCCATCAAAGTACCTTAATACACCTCATAGCACATATCGGCGAAAATCCCACAATTTACACTTACATGGAAATAAAAAGTTTAATAACAAAATAGCACCATACATGTTCATATTTTATCCATTCCATTATCTTTCATCAAAGGCACAAGTCATAATTCAAGCTTGAATCTCATGGATGACACATCTTGTACAAAAACCCAAAGTACCATGTTCAACTCTTTCAAGCATAACCAACATGATTCACATACTCTCCCATGCATATAATATATTAATCCATAACAATAATAACTTACCTAGGCTTGGAAGATGTTGATCTTGCTCCAAAGTTTGGCTTTGACCTCTTAGGGTTTGAGAGAAAAAAATGGTTGAAAATATCTACAAAGGCATGTGTTTTCCAAATGAATAAAAATCAGCATTTTTCCCTGTATATAGGCCCTTCATTTGTCATCCTTATCCACTCTTGGTATTTAATGCAATGATCTAGAAAGTCAAGGCAAGAATGGGTCTTTTGACCCATTTTGGCCCATGTTTTCTTTATCATTTTGGCCCATTTATTGAGCCCAATTCACTTAATCCAATAAAATCAATAATTTCTCGTGTTTAAGTCATATTATACATATTACAATAATATTTCCACTCATGCTACTCATATCCGTAGCCTCAATCCCAAAAACAAGTGATTCTAGCCACGTTTGGTTTATTTTGACCTTAAGGGCAAAATGGTCATTTTGACCCCAAATTCGTTCTCGAGTAATTTTATCATAACGATGTAATACTTTACTCATTTCATGTATATTCTCATGATTGTATAAGAAACGTAGCAAAAATCGGCTCGATACATCCCCAGGAACCCTTGGAACTTAAAAATTTCCAACTTTCGAGAAAGTGGAAAAACCAAGGTGGCACGCCCCTGGGCGCGCCAACTTGCTTCCTATGGACTAAAAATTTTAGTCCAGAACGGCGTGGAACGGTCCCAAATGCGCCCCTTACTTAGTTTTTTTCAAAAGTTCTGTTTTTCGACTTCTCTTCGCGGGTTTGGTTAAATACTTCAAGTCCTATTCTTTAACTTACTTCTTAGCCTTAATATACTTTGTTTAGAGGTCCTATTAGCCTCATTTTGAACCCCACAAAGGCGCCATAAAAATTTCAAGACACCTACTATGCAAGTTTAATCACATAAACAAGAGCCAAATTCAATTATCTCACCAATAGCATTACCAAATGCATACGTATAGCTCTCGATACCTACGTACACATTATTTAATGTCGTCAATTAGGGTTGGGAAGGTACGGGGTGTTACATTCTTCCCCCCTTAGGAACATTCGTCCTCGAATGTTTACAATATCACTTCAATTACGACAAATGCATCTCTACCTTAGCACACATGTACATAAACACTAAAGGCTCATGGATACTTACTTTTTATTGCTCCACATCCGCGCTTTGTATTTCTTGGTCCATTTGAAATAGGTGGGGATACTTGGATTTCATCATTTCTTTGGTCTCCCTTGTGATTTCTTCTTCTATGTACTAATATCTCCAATAGTGCCCTTACGGAAGCTACTTCTATATTGGGTATTGGTTTTGCTCATCGAGCTAGAATAGTAGGCACTACCCCATCACATGTGTGACCTTCCGTAACTTGCACCTCTCTATTGGAAGCAACACGAGATAATCTCCTATCACTTAAAAATCAATATAACATATTGACTGAACTGTGAACTAGTGCTAATAGCTACGGACTTTGCCCAAATCTTTGGACAATTTCCCCTTTCTTGTTGACTCTCATCATTTTCTTCATTGGCGACCCGGTCACAGTACCTAATCATCTATGACACAATATCGGCATATGATTTATATCGACTTTGGGCCATTTGTAGCTGTTGTTATATCACCCTCACCCTTTTCTATAGCTTGATGAACAAAATCTGACCCAAGCCAAGCAAATTTCATCATCTATAACCCATCCAATTAATGATCTATATTATTTTTCACATAGAGCGTCGTAAGGTGCCTTTTGATAATTTTAGTGTAAGCAAGTTCAAGCATATTTTCAAATGTTATAATATGCTCTGTTCTTCCATCCATCAGAGGATGACAAGCCGTACTTACACCCACCTGTGTACCCATGCTTCACTGAAAAGAGTTCCACGTCCAAACTAGAAGGGTAATACACTCGCATAGAACATACAGATTTCTAATGCCATACTGTTAACCAGTGACCGTTTGGACATTGAGCTACAAGTTCTACATTGTGCTTCTTCAAGTAATCTTACCAAGACTTCCGTACTAGCCTATGGTACATTTTGGTTATTTCCAAACGAATAAAAACATATCAAGAACGATGTTCTTCTGTCATACTTCATTGTCTTAACTCGTCTATACCCAATATACACAGTTACATTAGCGTTAAAATACTTCCCCTTGTGTTTGTTCAAATATTTTTGTCGCACTCTGCTGTACATTCGTTTTTAAATTGAGCTAAAACTATAACTTACATATTGCTTTCCCCTTTATTGCAGATGTCAATGAAAATCTCGCCATATTTGACACTATAATTCTTTCGTCAAGAGTTCCCAGAAAACAAAAACCCCTATTGCTTCATTGATATAGCTTTCTTAACTACACCTTTCTTTGCCGTGAGCTGGCCATTCATACTTCCTACTGCCTTGCAGCTTAATGTATCAACTATTCCATTGCTTTTTCCAAATGACACAAGATACCATTGTTCTAATCTTTTAATAGTTCAAACCACCTTCGATACCCCAGATTTAAGTCCTTCGGCTTAAAATATAGTACATTTTCTTATGAACAGTAGATATGTCAGCATGAATCCCTTACAAATAGTGACACCATAACTGTAAAGCAATATCGCGGCCGCTAGTTCAGGGTCATGTGTTTGGTAATAATTTACTTTCTCATGTAGCCGCAATTGTCGTACGGCATATGCTATTACCTTATCATGCTACATCAATACACATCCGAGGCCAACCCCGGAAGCACTACCATACATTGCATAACATTCTTATGCCTTCGGGGGGTACTTAAAACTGGTGTGGAAGTTACTTTATCTTTCAACTCCTGGAAACTCTTCTCAGATGCATCATTCTACTGGAACTTGATTGCCTTGTATATAAGCTTTGCTAAGGGTGTAATACTTCAACAATTCTCCTATAGTAATCAACCAACCCAAGAAAACGATAGATCTCTGTAAGCATCTTAGGCCTTAGCCAATTGTTCACCATTTCTATCTTTTGTACCACAATCTTTATCTATTCATCCTATACAATGCATGGTCCTCTTGTGATTTTTGAATACCACCACCAAACATGGTCACACACACACCCTGAAAAGTGTTTTTAACACCCTATTCATTTCACCCATAACAATTCACTAGTCCAATTGACATACTAGGAATTCATAATAATCATACCATGTTTGTAATGTTGTCTTGGGTATATCATCATCATGCCTTCTTCTTTTTTTCGTCGTCATTTGTTCATCATTTCATCATTCATTTCACCCCCTTTTTCAAACAAATTGTCAACTCTGGGGAGGGAATATTTATTCGTAATTTTCATCTTATTCAGTTGCCAATAATTGACACACATGCTCAACGTACTGTCTTCCTTTTGTACAATTAACACTGGTGCACCCCAAGGGAACATACTAGGTTGTATGAATCCCTTGTTCATCACGTCTTTTAACATTTTTTTTTTAATTCCCATAACTTTGCCGGGGCCAGACTATATGAAGAAGTAAAAATAGGCTAAGTATCTGATGTCACAGTAATACCAGCTTATACATCGAGGAATTCATTTACCATCAGAACTGATTGAAGAGTTTGTGGCTTCACATCCGTATCTTTCACTCTTACCGAGTGACATGTGTATCCCTTAGAGTATCCTTTTACTTGCTTTACTATGGGGAACAATTTTTTTTTTCTCTTAGTGCCCCCACTTCTTCTTTTGGGGAAAACGACAATATACTACTTAGTTCGGCAATCTATTATGGCACAATCCCTTTATAACATTAAACTCGACTATTACTAGCTCAATAAACTCAACCAGTGTCTCATGACCACAAACAATTTCTATGCACTTAAGATATACTATGTTAACTATCATAGATTCACCAACTGATGTATAAACTTCAAGTGATATGACTAGTAATTCTGGTGTTCATTTGAATTGTCAGCACTTAATAAAATAACATATGCTAGTGTCGAATATGGGTCAATCAATACGGGTACGGTACCTGTAACTAGCTCAAGAGAAGCCTCATTTTATTGCCTGACATACCACTCCAATAACAAACTTTCAACCCAAACCGACATATTTTTTTTCTAGTGCCTCTGAGCTTTCATTATCTGTGCAAAAAGCCTGTATCTGACTATATCAGTATTGTTTCCAAGATCGCAATGGTACAATCCATATGTCCCTATACCAATGCATTCTATCGGTCATAATGGTTACCACTTTTGGAGTATACCTAACCGCAGAATTAAACCAAAGGTTGTACTTTCGAACACTCATAGTTCTTTAGCAATGCTTTAGCAATTGATCCACATAAGCTTTTCGGACCTCATATGAGAGGTACTAGTCAAGGAATACCGTTTTACATTCCTCCCAACTAGCTGGAAATACATCAATACACAGTCACATGTATAACATCTAGAGCCTTTTTGATTTGGTCTATAAAGCCCTATGGGTCTTCATACAGATCCGACCCGGTGAACATATCATTACTCATCATTGGGCCAGCTTTCCCATAACATTATACAACAACTCTCTGAGTCAACATATACTCTCCATTGCTTAATTCCCGTTCAGTGGCATTTATAGGTGGTTCTGTGGACACTTTTCTACCTTTTGGCTAAGAGAAACCCGTATTGCAAGTTACATGTTAGCCCCACCATGACTAGCTTGGTCAGGTGGTGATTTACTCATTTCTTTTTCGGCAGGGATATCAACCTGCTTACCTTTGCCCTTATCTTGCCTGATAAACAACATTTGACTATACAAACGAAAACCAATGTCAATACGTACATATGTGTCCACCTACAATTTTGGCTCTATTGCACGGTCTAGAAGTGAAGGAAAGAAACAACTCCTAAATGCCTCATAGCCTCCTACTTATCGATGTGGCGCGCAACACACCCATAAGCAAGACTCTACTCAGACACGGCTTTGTAGACACCCTTAGAACGACCTGCTCTGATACCACTTTTGTCACGCCCCGAATCCCAATGAGGCATGATTGGCACCCGTAGCCGATAAGGCCCGAGAGAACCAAGCTATGCTTCTATACATTCATATACATGCCATAAGAACACCACTCTCACACAAGAGCATGAATGACTAAAATCGGAAATTTATGGAACATGTGACATATATATAGATATACACATTTGAGAAACTTGGTTGTTGAGGCCATCGAAACAATACTTCATGAGTCACCTTGTATACATATACCCACATACGTCTACAAAAGCCTCTAACAAATGCATTGACCAATGCCCACTGAAAGTCGGGACAAGTCCCCACTTTATACAACATGTACACCACCAAAACACATATACCATTATGACTTGGAGAAGCCCCAAATTAGCTGGAGCTCACCAAAGAATCCGCACCCAGCTGATAACCTACAGGGGAGGTCTGCTAGTACCTGCGCCTGCAACATTTAGAGTATGTTCCCCAAAAGGGGTCAGTACAGAAAAAGTACTGAGTATGTAAGGCTCAGATGAAACTATAGAACACATGAACGTATCAATGAACTCAATACAAATGACTAATCAATGTGAGTGAGTCACCATTTTGCACTTTGGGAACCATGTGATTTGCTTTCATTTCTTTCTTTGTTTTCTTTCCTTCAATGCTTGCTTGTCAATACATGTGTTACAATGTACCCGGGCCCCTACTGATCAGTGGGTCTTTACATGACTTATCGTCATGTTGGGATCGTGTCGAGCTAGGCTTATTCCCCTAAGACCTGCCACCCATAAATCACTGCCTCGGGATCGGGTCGAGCTAGGCTTATGCCCCTAAGACCTGCCACCCATAAATCACTGCATCGGGGATCGAGTCGAGCTAGGATTATGCCCCCTAGACTTGCCACCCATAAATCAATACATCGGGATCGAGTCGAGCTAGGTTTATGCCCCTAGACTTGCCACCCATACTTGATCATTGACCACATTTGCATTACTTTATTCATTACTTTGAGATTGATACTAGGATAGTCATAACATCACTTTGAACTTTGGTACATAACATTGTTGGAACCATGGAATCTTTGGAACATTAATCAATGTATATGATACATGTGAATGACAATTGATCAATGCATAAAGAACATGTGAGGAACCATAATTGATACCCAGAAATAGGATACCCTTAGTTTATGAGAGATTGATACTTTTGTAGCCATAACCTTATTGGAAGCATTGGAACAATAACCAACGAGAAAGAGACATGTAATAAACTTTATTGGAAACATAGCCTTCATGGATACATGACACTATTGGGACCATTGGATAGTAATCAATGAACAAGATACATGAGCATAACTACTATTGGAACATTGGATTTGAGCTTTTGGAACATTAACCATGAATATAAGACATGAGATTTACCAATGATCAACGAGTAAGAAATATATGAAAATGACCATGGATAAGCGGATATGGGATACCTTAGTACATTTCAGGATAGGACTATTGGAATGTCAATGTGAATACTATTTGTCGTAGAAAGATACGGACAGAGTAACCTTACATACCTTGTATTCTCAATACGAATATCCAACCTTAGATGTGCATACAATGTCCCGCTCCTTCTTCATGTTCCAATCTACAACACCAATATATAACGGGATTTACATTAACCACCAACTACTTTACAAGTGCATATAACATCAATGAGGTACATGTTTGCCTTTAAACATGCCATTTCCCCTTGACAAAACCATTGATAAAATCATTATTTCTAAAATCCCCCAATATTCCCAACATTGACCAATACATGATAATCAATACATTTCACCATAACACTTCTCCTTTACACTTCCTTAGTCACACCACATCACAAATAATCCATCAAAGTACCTTAATACACCTCATAGCACATATCGGCGAAAATCCCACAATTTACACTTACATGGAAATAAAAAGTTTAATAACAAAATAGCATGATACATGTTCATATTTTATCCATTCCATGATCTTTCATCAAAGGCACAAGTCATAATTCAAGCTTGAATCTCATGGATGACACATCTTGTACAAAAACCCAAAGTACCATGTTCAACTCTTTCAAGCATAACCAACATGATTCACATACTCTCCCATACATATAATATATTAATACATAACAATAATAACTTACCTAGGCTTGGAAGATGTTGATCTTGCTCCAAAGTTTGGCTTTGACCTCTTAGGGTTTGAGAGAAAAAAATGGTTGAAAATATCTACAAAGGCATGTGTTTTCCAAATGAATAAAAATCAGCATTTTTCCCTGTATATAGGCTCTTCATTTGTCATCCTTAGCCACTCTTGGCATTTAATGCAATGATCTAGAAAGTCAAGGCAAGAATGGGTCTTTTGACCCATTTTGGCCCATGTTTTCTTTATCATTTTGGCCCATTTATTGAGCCCAATTCACTTAATCCAATAAAATCAATAATTTCTCGTGTTTAAGTCATATTATACATATTACAATAATATTTCCACTCATGCTACTCATATCCGTAGCCTCAATCCCAAAAACAAGTGATTCTAGCCACGTTTGGTTTATTTTGACCTTAAGGGCAAAACGGTCATTTTGACCCCAAATTCGTTCTCGAGTAATTTTATCATACCGATGTAATACTTTACTCATTTCATGTATATTCTCATGATTTTAGAAGAAACGTAGCAAAAATCGGCTCGATACATCCCCGGGAACCCTTGGAACTTAAAAATTTCAAACTTTTGAGAAAGTGGAAAAACCAAGGTGGCACGCCCCTGGGTGCACCAACTTGCTTCCTCTGGACTAAAAATTTTAGTCCAGAGCGGCGTGGTACGGTCCCAAATGCGCCCCTTACTTAGTTTTTTTCAAAAGTTCTGCTTTTCGACTTCTCTTCGCGGGTTTGGTTAAATACTTCAAGTCTTATTCTTTAAATTACTTCTTAGCCTTAATATACTTTGTTTAGAGGTCCTATTAGCCTCATTTTGAACCCCACAAAGGCGCCATAAAAATTTCAATACACCTTCTATGCAAGTTTAATCACATAAACAAGAGCCAAATTCAATTATCTCACCAATAGCATTGCCAAATGCATACGTATAGCTCTCGATACCTACGTACACATTATTTAATGTCATTAAGTAGGATTGGGAAGGTACGGGGTGTTACATTCTTCCCCCCTTAGGAACATTCGTCCTCGAATGTTTACAATATCACTTCAATTACGACAAATGCATCTCTACCTTAGCACACATGTACATAAACACTAAAGGCTCATGGATACTTACTTTTTATTGCTCCACATCCGCGCTTTGTATTTCTTGGTCCATTTGAAATAGGTGGGGATACTTGGATTTCATCATTTCTTTGGTCTCCCTTGTGATTTCTTCTTCTATGTACTAATATCTCCAATAGTGCCCTTACGGAAGCTACTTCTTTATTGGGTATTGCTTTTGCTCATCGAGCTAGAATAGTAGGCACTACCCCATCACATGTGTGACCTTCCGTAACTTGCACCTCTCTATTGGAAGCAACACGAGATAATCTCCTATACACTTAAAAATCAATATAACATATTGACTGAACTGTGAAAATTTCAGACTAGTGCTAATAGATACGCGCTTTGCCCAAATCTTTGGACAATTTCCCCTTTCTTGTTGACTCTCATCATTTTCTTCATTGGCGACCCGGTCACAGTACCTAATCATCTATGACACAATATCGGCATATGATTTATATCGACTTTGGGCCATTTATAGCTGTTGTTATATCACCCTCACCCTTTTCTATAGCTTGATGAACAAAATCTGACCCAAGCCAAGCAAATTTCATCATCTATAACCCATCCAATTGATGATCTATATTATTTTTCACATAGAGCGTCGTAAGGTGCCTTTTGATAATTTTAGTGTATGCAAGTTCAAACATATTTTCAAATGTTATAATACGCTCTGTTCTTCCATCCATCTGAGGATGACAAGCCGTACTTACACCCACCTGTGTACCCATGCTTCACTGAAAAGAGTTCCACGTCCAAACTAGAAGGGTAATACACTCGCATAGAACATACAGATTTCTAATGCCATACTGTTAACCAGTGACCGTTTTGACATTGAGCTACAAGTTCTACATTGTGCTTCTTCAAGTAATCTTACCAAGACTTCCATACTAGCCTATGGTACATTTTGGTTATTTCCAAACGAATAAAAACATATCAAGAACGATGTTCTTCTGTCATACTTCATTGTCTTAACTCGTCTATACCCAATATACACAGTTACATTAGCGTTAAAATACTTCCCCTTGTGTTTGTTCAAATATTTTTGTCGCACTCTGCTGTACATTCGTTTTTAAATTGAGCTAAAACTATAACTTACATATTGCTTTCCCCTTTATTGCAGATGTCAATGAAAATCCCGCCATATTTGACACTATAATTCTTTCGTCAGGAGTTCCCAGAAAACAAAAACCCCTATTGCTTCATTGATATAGCTTTCTTAACTACACCTTTCTTTGCCGTGAGCTGGCCATTCATACTTCCTACTGCCTTGCAGCTTAATGTATCAACTATTCCATTGCTTTTTCCAAATGACACAAGATACCATTGTTCTAATCTTTTAATAGTTCAAACCACCTTCGATACCCCAGATTTAAGTCCTTCGGCTTAAAATATAGTATATTTTCTTATGAACAGTAGATATGTCAGCATGAATCCCTTACAAATAGTGACACCATAACTGTAAAGCAATATCGCGGCCGCTAGTTCAGGGTCATGTGTTTGGTAATAATTTACTTTCTCATGTAGCCGCAACTGCCGTAAGGCATATTCTATTACCTTATCATGCTACATCAATACACATCCGAGGCCAACCCCGGAAGCACTACCATACATTGCATAACATTCTTATGCCTTCGGGGGGTACTTAAAACTGGTGTGGAAGTTACTTTATCTTTCAACTCCTGGAAACTCTTCTCAGATGCATCATTCTACTGGAACTTGATTGCCTTGTATATAAGCTTTGCTAAGGGTGTAATACTTCAACAATTCTCCTATAGTAATCAACCAACCCAAGAAAACGATAGATCTCTGTAAGCATCGTAGGCCTTAGCCAATTGTTCACCATTTCTATCTTTTGTACCACAACCTTTATCTCTTCATCCTATACAATGCATGGTCCTCTTGTGATTTTTGAATACCACCACCAAACATGGTCACATACACACCCTGAAAAGTGTTTTGAACACCCTATTCATTTCACCCATAACAATTCACTAGTCCAATTGACATACTAGGAATTCATAATAATCATACCATGTTTGTAATGTTGTCTTGGGTATATCATCATCATTCCTTCTTCTTTTTTTCATCGTCATTTGTTCATCATTTCACCATTCATTTCACCCCCTTTTTCAAACAAATTGTCAACTCTGGGGAGGGAATATTTTTTCGTAATTTTCATCTTATTCAGTTCCCAATAATTGACACACATGCTCAACGTACTGTCTTCCTTTTGTACAATTAACACTGGTGCACCACAAGGGAACATACTAGGTCGTATGAATCCCTTGTTCATCACGTCTTTTAACATTTTTTTTTTAATTCCCATAACTTTGCCGGGGCCAGACTATATGAAGAAGTAAAAATAGGCTAAGTATCTGATGTCACAGTAATACCAGCTCATACATCGAGGAATTCATTTACCATCAGAACTGATTGAAGAGTTTGTGGCTTCACATCCGTATCTTTCACTCTTACCGAGTGACATGTGTATCCCTTAGAGTATCCTTTTACTTGCTTTACTATGGGGAACAATTTTTTTTTTCTCTTAGTGCCCCCACTTCTTCTTTTGGGGAAAACGACAATATACTACTTAGTTCGGCAATCTATTATGGCACAATCCCTTTATAACATTAAACTCGACTATTGCTAGCTCAATAAACTCAACCAGTGTCTCATGACCACAAATAATTTCTATGCACTTAAGATATACTATGTTAACTATCATAGATTCACCAACTGATGTATAAACTTCAAGTGATATGACTAGTAATTCTGGTGTTCATTTGAATTGTCAGCACTTAATAAAATAACATATGCTAGTGTCGAATATGGGTCAATCAATACGGGTACGGTACCTGTAACTAGCTCAAGAGAAGCCTCATTTTATTGCCTGACATACCACTCCAATAACAAACTTTCAACCCAAATCGACATATTTTTTTTCTAGTGCCTCTGAGCTTTCATTATCTATGCAAAAAGCCTGTATCTGACTATATCAGTATTGTTTCCAAGATCGCAATGGTACAATCCATATGTCCCTATACCAATGCATTCTATCGGTCATAATGGTTACCACTTTTGGAGTATACCTAACCGCAGAATTAAACCAAAGGTTGTACTTTCGAACACTCATAGTTCTTTAGCAATGCTTTAGCAATTGATCCACATAAGCTTTTCGGACCTCATATGAGAGGTACTAGTCAAGGAATACCGTTTTACATTCCTCCCAACTAGCTGGAAATACATCAATACACAGTCACATGTATAACATCTAGAGCCTTTTTGATTTGGTCTATAAAGCCCTATGGGTCTTCATACAGATCCGACCCGGTGAACATATCATTACTCATCATTGGGCCAGCTTTCCCATAACATTATACAACAACTCTCTGAGTCAACATATACTCTCCATTGCTTAATTCCCGTTCAGTGGCATTTATAGGTGGTTCTGTGGACACTTTTCTACCTTTTGGCTAAGAGAAACCCGTATTGCAAGTTACATGTTAGCCCCACCATGACTAGCTTGGTCAGGTGGTGATTTACTCATTTCTTTTTCGGCAGGGATATCAACCTGCTTACCTTTGCCCTTATCTTGCCTGATAAATAGCATTTGACTATACAAACGAAAACCAATGTCAATACGTACATATGTGTCCACCTACAATTTTGGCTCTATTGCACGGTCTAGAAGTGAAGGAAAGAAACAACTCCTAAATGCCTCATAGCCTCCTACTTATCGATGTGGCGCGCAACACACCCATAAGCAAGACTCTACTCAGACACGGCTTTGTAGACACCCTTAGAACGACCTGCTCTGATACCACTTTTGTCACGCCCCGAATCCCAACGAGGCATGATTGGCACCCATAGACGATAAGGCCCGAGAGAACCAAGCTATGCTTCTACACATTCATATGCATGCCATAGGAACACCACTCTAACACAAGAGCATGAATGACTAAAATCGAAAATTTATGGAACATGTGACATATATATAGATATACACATTTGAGAAACTTGGTCGTTGAGGCCATCGAAACAATACTTCATGAGTCACCTTGTATACATATACCCACATACGTCTACAAAAGCCTCTAACAAATGCATTGACCAATGCCCACTGAAAGTCGGGACAAGTCCCCGCTTTATACAACATGTACACCACCAAAACACATATACCATTATGACTCGGAGAATCCCCGAATTAGCTGGAGATCACCAAAGAATCCGCACCCAGCTAATAACCTACAGGGGAGGTCTGCTAGTACCTGCGCCTGCAACATTTAGAGTATGTTCCCCAAAAGGGGTCAGTACGGAAAAAGTACTGAGTATGTAAGGCTCAGATGAAACTATATAACACATGAACGTATCAATGAACTCAATACAAATGACTAATCAATGTGAGTGAGTCACCATTTTGCACTTTGGGAACCATGTGATTTGCTTTCATTTCTTTCTTTGTTTTCTTTACTTCAATGCTTGCTTGTCAATACATGTGTTACAATGTACCCGGGCCCCTACTGATCAGTGGGTATTTACATGACTTATCATCATGTTGGGATCGTGTCGAGCTAGGCTTATTCCCCTAAGACCTGCCACCCATAAATCAATGCCCCGGGATCGGGTCGAGCTAGGCTTATGCCCCTAAGACCTGCCACCCATAAATCACTGCCTCGGGATCGGGTCGAGCTAGGCTTATGCCCATAAGACCTGCCACCCATAAATCATTGCATCGGGATTGAGTCAAGCTAGGCTTATGCCCCTAGACTTGCCACCCATAAATCAATACATCGGGATCGAGTCGAGCTAGGTTTATGCCCCTAGACTTGCCACCCATACTTGATCATTAACCACATTTGCATTACTTTATTCATTACTTTGAGATTGATACTAGGATAGTCATAACATCACTTTGAACTTTGGTACATAACATTGTTGGAACCATGGAATCTTTGGAACATTAATCAATGCATATGAGACATGTGAATGACAATTGATCAATGCATAAAGAACATGTGAGGAACCATAATTGATACCCGGAAATAGGATACCCTTAGTTTATGAGAGATTGATACTTTTGTAGCCATAACCTTATTGGAAGCTTTGGAACAATAACCAACGAGCAGGAGACATGTAATAAACATTATTGGAAACATAGCCTTCATGGATACATGACACTATTGGGACCATTGGATAGTAATCAATGAACAAGATACATGAGCATAACCACTATTGGAACATTGGATTTGAGCTTTTGGAACATTAACCATGAATATAAGACATGAGATTTACCAATGATCAACGAGTAAGAAATATATGACAATGACCATGGATAAGCGGATATGGGATACCTTAGTACATTTCAGGATAGGACTAGTGGAATGTCAATGTGAATACTATTTGTCGTAGAAAGATACGGACAGAGTAACCTTACATACCTTGTATTCTCAATACGAATATCCAACCTTAGATGTGAATACAATGTCCCACTCCTTCTTTATGTGCCACTCTACAACACCAATATATAACGGGATTTACATTAACCACCAACTACTTTACAAGTGCATATAACATCAATGAGGTACATGTTTGTCTTTAAACATGCCATTTCCCCTTGACAAAACCATTGATAAAATCATTATTTCTAAAATCCCCCAATATTCCCAACATTGACCAATACATGATAATCAATACATTTCACCATAACACTTCTCCTTTACACTTCCTTAGTCATACCACATCACAAATAATCCATCAAAGTACCTTAATACACCTCATAGCACATATCGGCGAAAATCCCACAATTTACACTTACATGGAAATAAAAAGTTTAATAACAAAATAGCACCATACATGTTCATATTTTATCCATTCCATTATCTTTCATCAAAGGCACAAGTCATAATTCAAGCTTGAATCTCATGGATGACACATCTTGTACAAAAACCCAAAGTACCATGTTCAACTCTTTCAAGCATAACCAACATGATTCACATACTCTCCCATGCATATAATATATTAATCCATAACAATAATAACTTACCTAGGCTTGGAAGATGTTGATCTTGCTCCAAAGTTTGGCTTTGACCTCTTAGGGTTTGAGAGAAAAAAATGGTTGAAAATATCTACAAAGGCATGTGTTTTCCAAATAAAAATCAGCATTTTTCCCTTTATATAGTATCTTCATTTGTCTTCCTTATCCACTCTTGGCATTTAATGCAATGATCTAGAAAGTCAAGGCAAGAATGGGTCTTTTGACCCATTTTGGCCCATGTTTTCTTTATCATTTTGGCCCATTTATTGAGCCCAATTCACTTAACCCAATAAAATCAATAATTTCTCGTGTTTAAGTCATCTTATACATATTACAATAATATTTCCACTCATGCTACTCATATCCATAGCCTCAATCCCAAAAACAAGTGATTTTAGCCACGTTTGGTTTATTTTGACCTTAAGGGCAAAACGGTCATTTTGATCCAAAATTTGTTCTTGAGTAATTTTATCATACCGATGTAATACTTTACTCATTTCATGTATATGCTCATGATTGTAGAAGAAACGTAGCAAAAATCGGCTCGATACATCCCCGGGAACCCTTGGAACTTAAAAATTTCCAACTTTTGAGAAAGTGGAAAAACCAAGGTGGAAAGCCCCTGGGAGCGCCAACTTGCTTCCTCTGGACTAAAAATTTTAGTCCAGAGCGGCGTGGTACGGTCCCAAATGCGCCCCTTACTTAGTTTTTTTCAAAAATTTTGTTTTTCGACTTCTCTTCTCGGGTTTGGTTAAATACTTCAAGTCCTATTCTTTAACTTAATTCTTAGACTTAATATACTTTGTTTAGAGGTCCTCTTAGCCTCATTTTGAACCCCACAAAGGCGCCATGAAAATTGCAAGACACCTTCTATGCAAGTTTAATCACATAAACAAGAGTCAAATTCAATTATCTCACCAATAGCATTACCAAATGCATACGTATAGCTCTCGATACCTACGTACACATTATTTAATGTTGTCAAGTAGGTTTGGTAAGGTACGGGGTGTGACAATTTTCCCCTTCCATATGGAACAGGATCAAATCTTCCTCTTTACCCTCTATGCCTGACTTGATCTCTTGGTCTATTCCTAGATTCTTTATTCTATGGAGCATCTTAACCTTCTTCCGCATACTCATCTTATGGATCATCTTTCCTTACCTTCTTGACTTAGATTGGTGGATTTTGGTTATGGTGCATTTAGTGTGGTATGGTTTGGTTTTGTGGGGCTCGGGGTGGATCTTGGATTTGTGGAATTTGGTGAGGTGGATCTTAGTTTTGTGGAGCTTCTTGATTAACTTGGTTAAGTTAGGGTGGAGTGATCGAACGGGGTTTTGGGTATTTTGGTTGGTAGTGGTTTGTGGGGTGGGAACATCTTCTTGTATAGGTGGATTAAACATTTGGAGAAAGGTTTTATGAGTGATAGTAGGAGAAGTGTTATGGGTATGTCAAAATGATGAGGCTTGGTAGTTTTATGGCTTGGAATGATTAGAGGTTAAATGACCTTCCATATTGACCATCCTCCTACACATGGATGACACACTACCTCAAAAGGTGGACATTTGCCCTTCTACTGATTCCATCCTATGACCCAATCCATCAATCGTCGCTAAGATTGCGTTCAAAGTATTTCCATCCATGAGATTTGGTGTTTCACCTTCCATAGACATTGTACTTAGCAAAGAGACGCTCAATAAATATAACAAACACGTTAGCGTTAAAAAATTAATCCTCACAATCTCTCATGTTTACACATCTTGGAATACCTCACTAGTTGGATTCGCTAGCGTTGAAAGCTTGTTTATACCTTGATGGTATATGAGGTGTCGATTAATACTCTTTTCCAGAATGGATTCTTGTTCTTACAAAAGACTGACGGCCCGATTAAGCAAACACGAACTTGAATCAAGAAGTAACGATGAATTAAAACTGAGAAAAGCATAAAAGAAAATAGCACTATGAAAGAAAGGACTCAAGAACTAATAATCAATCAAGTAGGTCAAATACTAGTTGAATATTAGTTAAGGAATTAAGAAAAATGATTTAGAATCAAGGAAAGGAAACTAAGATGATACACCTGATATTGATTGAAGATATTGAAGTTTGGATTGCCAAACTATCCTTCTCTGTCGCCAAGTACCTTTGTGTATCACCAAACTTGCTTCCTATTGCCAAACTTGACAGTATGTCAAAGTGAGTTTGGTGATGGTTGTCACTTAGGAGATTCGCCATGTACTTTGCCGATGGGGTGGAGGGTGCGCCAAAGTTGGCAGTCTGTGTACCTGAAGCCCCCGAATTTTAAGGCTTCTATGGTCCCCCTTGTACTTATTTCCTTGTCTTTTCTCCTTTCGAAATATTCTCTTTTTGTACCAACACCTTTTCTTTCATTTTTCCTTCTTTTCTTTGATCAAACACCATCTTTTTTATTATTCTTCCTCTTGAAGATTTGAATATTCTTCAAGAACAAGACAAACAAGGTGCAAATCCCAAAAATCACAACTCACAAATATTGCTCGGATTAACACAAAATTTGAGATCTAGGCTCTTTTTAGTATGGAAAACAATCCTCAATACTTTTAAACACTCAATTCAAAGCCTAAAACCTCAGATCTAAGAACCCACTTCCAAGTTTCTTCAAGCTTCAAGAATCCAACAATGGTGGTTTCTCAAAACTACTCCAATCACTCCTAAATCTCATATCTAGACCTATTTAATACTAGAAAAAGTAAATCTAGTATTGGAAACTCAAATAAAACTCAAAAACTACAAAATATTTTTGGGTGATTTTCAAAAACATTTTCCCTCTTTTTTTGGTAATAAAACCAAAGACTAGAATCATAGGAACAAATTTAAACCTGGTCTGATACCAAATGATACAAACCAAGATACAAAAAGAGAAATAAACTATGAAAACTAAAGGAAACTGATTGAGATAAAAGATAGACACAAGTAGATAATAGAAAAGCAATCAATGGATGTATCAAATCCAAAAACCTCTACTCGAATTATCACACAAAAAACTAAACTCTTATGTTTGATCTAGAGGAAATCAAAACTCCCATGTAATTTGTAAGAGGATACGGGAGGATTGCGAATACAAAATCCTAGACACACTTACCAGAAAAAAGAGATATAGAGAAAGGTCATGGATAGGGGAAATTGTTGATAGATCTAATGTGTGAATAAATAGTGAGGGATAGGGTACAAGAGCACATGCTCAACTTTTTAGGCTTAACAGCCAGATTTGGATGTTTTTTATTTGGAATGTGTGATGTGTTGTGGTTTCATGGCACTTTCGACACTTAAAATAAGGTAAATATACAAAGTCAAGGGCTTGCTTATGTGGATAGGATGTTTTGTGTCAGTTTTGCAGGAAAATTTGGTATTGTAGGAAAACAGGGTTCGGAAGTGAGCAAAGGAAAAATAATGAAACAAATGCACAAGTGCGGAAAAAAAGGTTGTCTACGACTCGTTGGGTCATGATATGAGTCATAGCCCAATCTGTTGTGTCACCAGTGAAGTTGGTCCTTGAATATTTGAAGGAAGAGCTGGCTACGAGTTCAGCCTACGACCCATAGGGTCAAGCGATGAGTCTTCGGGTTAATCATCCGGAGCAAATCCACACGAAGTCCTGAAGATGTGATATTTTCCGCCAGTGGCAACGAGCTTCTCCTATGAGTCGTTATGATTGACTACGACTCGCTGCCAAGAGTCGTTCGAAGTAGATGAGACCAAACACCTAAAAGTTAGAAAATTTTACCAGTGGCAACGAGAAAATTTTACCAGTGGCAACGGGTCACCCAATGAGTCATTGGGTGGCCATACGAGTCGTCACCAGCACCTGAGATAACAAGGCAACGAATGCCCAAAGCAGCACACGGTGAGTCATTGGGCGACCCTATAACTCATCACCAGAATCATAGCCACTGCTGACCTTGCAATCCTATTTTATTTTTGACAGGATTCTTTGATATCTATAAATACTCTTAATAGGTATTTCATTTTAGTTTACATTCTATTACTACTTTTTAGGCATATTGTTGTTATTCTTAAGATTTGAAAACACTGATTTTAGGGTTTTGATTGATAATCGAGATTTGTGGTTGTTCATTTTATTCTTTGTAAGTATATGATTATGCTTTCTTTTCAGAATTATTATTGTGTTATTATAATCACTAGTATCTAAACACCACAACTAGGGTTGTGAGAACCATGATGGATTAATGAATTAGGGTTCGTAGTACGAAGTGATTCTCAAAGGGTGTTTGGCATGTCTTGTTGTTCTCTTTGGTTTGATTGCGTTTTAATGGTTTCAAACGTTAGAACTCGCCTTATCTTTGCTTTGGACGAAAACAGGGGTAACAGATGGGAAAAGAGAAAATACAACAGAGACTTGCAGCTATCAATCTTCAATTAATAGCTTGATTCGAGAGTCCGGGGAAGCTAATTTGGGATCCAAGATAGGGGTTAGTAATGCAAAACTCAGGAGACGAGAAAACATACTTGAGGATAGTCATCTAAACAAGTGCAGAAATCTATTTAGGTGAACATAACCTATCGATTCTATATGCCAAGCACTGGGAGAGATCACTAGTATGAAGAACCTATGGAGTTATGAAGTTTTGGGGAACATAGTCCCAGTGCTTCTCATATATTGATTACTCAACATAATCAGCATTGTCACTATTTGAAATCGGAATTCCAAACCCCTTAATTATGGGAAATTATTTACTAATTGATTAGATAAACACAAAGATAGAGATTTTAACCTATTCCTCGTGGGATCGACCCCAACCGAATTGGGTTCTATATTTTACAGCGACCACTTAATACTTCTTTTAGGAGGTATTATTTGGGTGACATCAAATTTTGGCACCGTTGTCGGGGATTACGGTTATGGATTTGATATATTATATTTGTCTAACTATTAGTTATTTTTTCCTAATTTTACTTTTTCTGTTATTTCTAAGGCACACACTTGTGCATGCCCAACATTCTGAGTCAAGGGGCAATCCCCTGGTCCCCTGATTCCACTTGATCCTGAAATTGAAAAGACTTTGAGAGCTAGAAAAAAATTGTTATCGAAAGAGTTTATGATTAGGGAGTTCTGAATCAATGGATGCAAAATCCAGAACTTCACAAAACTGTGGAACAAACCACTCTCTGCTTGGTCGCTGAAGAAAATGTAAGATAAAAAGCTATCAGACAGGCAGTACTTGAAGAAAGGGCTAGACAATCAGAAGCAGGTCGTCTGATCGCACTTGAGGAAGAAAATAGGCAAAGAAGAAATAGGGGACAACAACCTCCCTAACATTATATTCCACAGTTTAATTATATAGATGATGATCCAGACTTGCTAGAGGCGGCCAAAACAGGTGCTATTATTCTACCCCCATTGCCAACAGGAACTAAGTTTGACATCACCAGTGCCATGATTTAGCTGCAAAAGTTGAAGGGAGTGTTCATAAGCCCTGCTACGGCTGATGCGAACTTTCACCTGATGAACTTTGTAGGGATTTGCGATTTTTATAACTTACCTGGCATGAGTAAAAATGTTATTAGATTGCGGTTGTTTCCCTTCTCTCTGATTGGAGAAGACACTCTATGGTTGATTGAGTTGCCAAAAGAGTCAATAACCACTAGGCAAAAGTTGAAGACACAATTCTTGGAGTGGTTTTTCCCACCTTCTAGAATGTTATAGTTAAAGGATGAGATCTATAATTTCAGATAGCTACATTTGGAGGTGTTGTACTAGACATGGTTGAGGTTTAAGAAAAAGCTGCAACAAGTCCCAAATTGTAGGATCCCTAATCATAGTTTGCTCAAGATATTCTACAGCAATTTGAATATGAATAATAAGGCCATAGCAGACACTGTGATGGAAAGAGCATTTATGAGTCTAACTTGGAAGCAGGCTTCTGTAATTCTTGATAGGATCACGAAAACTAATCAGGGTTGGAATATACGAGAGTCAGACGTTTCCGCAGACACTTATATGATAGAAGCATCTATATAACAACAAATGCTTGATGATTTCGTCGCCCAGGAGTTGGCACAATTGAGGACTGAATTTAACTTGTTCACAAAATAGTTTTCAGCAGCGAGGGTAGAAAAGGTGAATGCGGTTGGTTCATAAAGTAAAACACCTAGATATGATGACTCTGATTCTGAAAAGGAGGCTAAGTATCTAGATGATTAGGTGGTAAGGATAATAACTACAACCGATCTGGTTATAGCGATAGGAGTTGAGGGAGAGACGGTGATTGGAATAGAAAGGATGACTGTAAAAATAGAATGTCCTCTGTGTTCCACCTGGGAACCGTGATTCTGATTCGAGCAATTCTAGAATGGATGACATGCTTGCTAAAGTGTTGAAAGGGGTAGAGAAGATTGATGATTTCCTTAAGGAGATTAGAGCAGATATTTTGAGGATGAGTCAGAAAGTCGAATCAAATTGTAACACCCTAAAAGTTCATGCATGTCCATAGTGGGTTTCTATGTATTTAGGGTCATAAAATAAGGTAATTTTACCCTTACGATGGTTGGAAAATGTTTGGGGCGAGTTTGAGGCCGAAAAAAAAAGTCATGGACTGAAATAAAAGGTTATATGGCGTGCACGGGGACCTTAGCTTTGGGCCCTGCATCACAAAGCATTTTCCAGTTAGCCATTGGTTGGCCTGTGCTTTGGGAGGTCCAGCATACAACCACCCCTGTGCTTTGAGAGGCATAACGCACAACCTCTTCATACGCGTTTGGGTGTGCGGCGCGCCCGTCACTCCCCGACTTACAGTTTTTCTATTTTCTTTTAAAAATTAAGGGTAAGTTCATCCTTTCACCCCATGTAACTCCCCAATTTTCTTTTAATCCCCAAATTCATCCTAATACACTTATAATCATCTTAAAACGTACAACCCTCTTTTCTCCCAAAAGTTCAAGGTTTCAAGAAATGGGTTTCTTATTTCCCAACCTCTAAGGCTCCAAGAATCAAGCTTTTCTCCAAGAATTCTCCAAATTCAGGTATATTAGATTTCATCAATGGGTTTCCTTTCACCCATCGAGTCCATAAGTGAATCAATTCCTCAGTTAAATTCATTCTTTAGAGCTTAGGGTTTCATAAAAAATATGGATTTTGTGGACAATAGTTTAGTGGATCCACATCAATCAGTGTTTATACTCTTGGCAAGGTACAGATCACCCTTACAGCATGTGTTATAGGTTCGTCCCTATTTATCTCATATGGGGTATGTCGGTTACTAGTAGCTCCCACAGTTTAAACTCAGATATTGCATGACTTTGTGTACAGTTTACTCCGTATTGATCAGTTACATGTTTATTTACTTGGTCATTGTATCATCTTACATGCCTCAGTCCCATGTTCATTATATCCTTTTATGTTCAGAATATATATAGTGTAGTACATATCTCACATTCTCAGTATATTCAAAGTACTGAACATATACTTTCTTTTGCGCTATATTGTATCATATTATAGGTTCAGACATTCAGCATCCAGCTAATAGTTAGCACGATCCCACAGAACCTCAATAGCACAGTTTGGTGAGTTTTCATTATTCAAGGACTAGTTTTTGTATCTTTATTTCATTATTATTTCAGTTTCAGACAGTTAGAGTTAGCTAGGGGCTTGTCCCAATAACGCATCTTAGTAGAGGCTTTCAGACAGACAGGAGTTGTCAGCTTTATGGTTTTGCTAGATGTTTTTGTATAAACTCAGTGTTAGATTTCATTTGACTATTATTATATTATTCAAACATTTAGCTTACGCATAATACTATCCAATTTGCTACAGTATTCTTAGTGTCATGTCAGGCCATGGGTTAGCTCGGGATCATTTGTAACTCTAAGCATCAGGTTACGACTAAGGGGTAGTCTCGGGTCGTGAAACACATTCTAGTGCCATTAAGTAGCCTAACCTGCAGTTTGGTCAGCTTTTAGCCGCAGTGAATTAGCGTCAATAGGGTACACTTCCAAGCAACACCTTTTAAAATTTAAAAAATGATGGTCATTGCTTGACGATTACTACTAGGAGTGGTAAGATGACAGATGATCCACCTATGCCCATAGTTATTGAGAATGATGTTGAGCCAATGATTATTGATGATGAGAAAGTAGCTGAATCTTTGATAAGGAGAAAGCATTTAAAAATCCTCCTTTAGTTGCTGAAAAGGAGGCTAAGGCTAGAAAGGGGAAGGAAAAGGAGTTCCTATAAGTATTGACTCCTATTCCATGACCGTCTCCTCTGTTTCCACAAAGAATGAAGAAGAGAGCTGAAGAAGGGAAGTATCACAAGTTTATATCGATGTTGAAAGAGTTGTAGGTTAATATCCCTTTAGTTGAGGCACTTGAGCAAATGTCGGTTTATGCAAATTTTCTAAAGGATTTGGTGACAAAAACGACGACTGTTAGTTTTGAGCCTATTGATAATATGTACCATTATAGTGCAATATCTTCTTGGTCTCTAGTTAAAAATAAGAAAGATCCTGGAGTATTCATAATTCCATGTACAATTTAGTCTCTCAATTTTTCTAAAGCTTTGTGTGATCTGGGTGCTAGCATTAATCTGAAGCCGCTAGCAGTATATAAACAGTTGAGGTTGGGGTCACCCAAACCGACTTTGATGATACTTCTTATGGTGAACCGCAATATAAAGAATCCTGTGGGGGGTTTTATGTGATGTTATGGTGAGGGTTGTGTCCTTTATTTTTTCGGCTAATTTTTTCATCCTTGACTGTGAGGTTGATTTTGAGGTTCCCATTATCTTAAGGAGACCATTCCTTGCGATTAGAAGAGCATTGGTTGATATAGAGACTGGGCAGTTGAATCATGAGCAAGTGACATTTAATGCATGTCAATCCATGAAGCAACCAAAGGACATGCGCGTGATCTCTGTTATTGATATAGTTGATGGGGATGCATTGGTACCTCCTATTGAGGAGAGGCTTGCAGTCAAAGTACTTGCAGCGGTTATTATGAATTTCAAAGGTGATGATATTGATAGATATGATGAGATGGTAAGCGTGCTTGCTGGTTCGGATTCATACACTTTTGCACTACAAAAGTTGGATTTTGATTTGAAGAATAGGGTTACCCCACCGGCTAAGCCTTCTATTGAGGAGCCACTCCTATTTTAGAGCTTAAAGCTCTTTCATCCCATCTTCGCTAGGCTTTCTTGGGAACCAACCATACTTTGCTTATTATTATAGTAGTTGATTTAGTTGAATGGAAAGTTGAGGCTTTAGTGTCTGTTTTGAAGTGGTTCAAGAGGGCCATTGGATGGTTCATTGCTGATATCATTGGGATTCTGCTTGGAATTTGCACACACAAAATCCAACTTAAGCCAGATTGTGTTTCTAGTATTGAGCATCAAGGAAGACTAAATCCGCCTATAGAAGAGTTAGTTAAGTCAGAGTTCATCAAATGGTTAGATGCTGGTGTGATTTATCCTATTGACGATAGCAAATGGGTGAGCCTGGTTTAGTGTGCATCAAAAAACGGTAGAATCATTGTGGTTTCAAACGGAAAGAATGAACTTTTTTTGATGAGGCCGGTCACTGGTTGACGAGTATGCATAACTATAGGAAGCTAAATGTGTGGACTAAAAAGGATCACTTTTCGATGCCTTTCATGGAACAGATGTTAGACCATCTTGCTGGTAGAGGATTGTATTATTTTCTTGATGGTTACTCGGGTTATAATCAGATTTTGATTGCTCCCGAATATCAAGAGAAGACCAATTTCACTTGTCCATATAGGATTTTTGGGTTCAAGAGGATTCCTTTCGAATTGTGTAATGCGCCAACAAATTTTCAATGTTATATGATGTCCATCTTTTCTGACTTGGTGGAGGACACTATTGAGGTGTTTATGGATGACTTCTCAGTTGTTGGTTATTCGTCACCAGAATCATAGCCACTGCCGACCTTGCAATCCTATTTTATTTTGGACAGGATTCTTTGATGTCTATAAATACTCTTAATAGGTCTTTTGTTTTAATTTATATTCTATTACTACTTTTAAGGCATATTGTTGTTGTTCTTAAGAGTTGAAAACGTTGATTTTGGGGTTTGATTGATAATCGAGATTTGTGGTTGTTCATCTTATTCTTTGTAAGTGCACTTTCTTTTCAGAATTTTTATTATGTTCTTATAATCATGAATAGCTAAACACCACAAATAGGGTTGTGGAACTATGACGGATTAACGAAGTAGGGTTCGTAGTACGAAGTGATTCTCAAAGGGTGTTTGGGCATGTCTTATTGTTCTCTTTGGTTTGATTACTTTTTAACAGTTGCAAATATTAGAACTTGCCTTATCTTTACTCTGGGCGAAAGGAGGGGTAACAGATGAGAAAAGAAAATAAACAACAGAGACTTGGAGCTAGCAACCTTCAATTAATAGCTTGATTCGATAATCCGTGGAAGGTAGTCTGGGATCCAAGATAGAGGTTAGTAGTGCAAAACTCAGGAGACGAGAAAACATACTTGAGGATAGTCATCTAAACAAGTGCAAAAAACCGTTTAGGTGAACATAACCTATCGATTCTACATGCCAAGCACCAGGAGAGATCACTAGTACGAAGAACCTATGGAGTTATGGGAACACAATCCTAGTGCCTCTCATATATTTATTACAAACTCAACAAAATCAGCAATTGTCACTATTTGAAATCAGAATTCCAAACCCCCCAATTACGGGAAATTATTTACTAATTGATTAGATAAACGCATTGATAGATATTTCGACCTATTCCTCGTGGGATCGACCCCAACCTAGTTGGGTTCTATATTTGACAGTGACCGCTTTATACTTCTTTTGGGAGGTGTAATTTGGGCGACATCAATGTGAATACGAGCATGTTGGTTGATTGATTTGAAAAATATCTATTTTACCCTTATATTATTAACCTTTTTCAATCTGTGTAATAATTTTTTATAGAAAAATAAATATTATTCTCGAGACAAATAAAAAGTTAGAAGTACTAATTGAGTATATGAGCTAATGACGCGTGGAGGAAATAAATGAGTAGAATAAGAAAATTAATTTTACTAATAATAATCAAAAGTCTATTATTATTTACAAAAGTTAATAATAAGTAATAATAACTTTATAACCATATTTTAATGCATGTAACAAAAAAATTAATTAAATAGTGGTATTTTTATAATAAATTATTAAAATTTATTTATATCGCATATAAATTTTAAATTGTACAACAACAACATACGCAGTGTATTCCCACCAGGTGGGGTCTGGGGAGGGTAAAGTGTACGCAGCCCATACCACTATCTCAGATGAAGTAGAGAGGTTGTTTCCGATAGACCCCCGGCTTAGAACAGATAACAATCAAACAAAAGTCATAGAAACAAACAAGAAGAATAGATAACACATCACTATATACGGAAATAGGCAAGACACCCACAAAGTAGCACTATAGACTTTTTATTCAAGGTTACAAACATCTCCAAAACAACACTAACAAGAATATGCCCAAGAAACAACAGACACTGATACACATAAACATTCCTTCCTACACAATACGGACTCCTTCCTACCCACTAACCCTCTACCCTAATACGCGACCTCCACATCTTCCTATCAAGGGTCATGTCCTATGTAAGTTGTAACTGCGCCATGTCATGCCTAATTACCTCCATCCAATATTTCTTCGGCCTACCTCTACCCCGCCTAAAACCATCCACAGCCAACCTTTCACACCTCCGTACTGGAGCATCCGTGCACCTCCTCGTCACATGCCCGAACCAACGCAACCTCACCTCCCGCATCTTATCCTCCACTGAAGCCACTCCCAACTTTTCTTGAATAAATTTTAAATTGTAATTTTTAAAATATTTCATTGATGACAATCAAAACTTGTTTATCTTTATAAACAATAGAGAATATGAGAGAAGTGAAACTTAAATATGCGCACACATGTGTGTGCCAGTGGCGGAGCCACATATGTTTGAGGGGTGTCGATCGACACCCCTTCGTCAGAAAATTACACTATACAGCTAGGTGAAAATATTTTTTTATGTATATATATTATGTATTGACACCTCTTGATTTTTTCGTGTATTTACTTCTTTATATTTTGACACTCCTTAGTGAAACTTCTGGCTCCGCCACTGGTGTGTGCGTGTATATATAAAATACATGTACTAAAATAATAATGATAAAAAAATAGCATTAAATTTTGTGACACATTTATAAAAGGATTATTCTACTTATAACATTAATTAACATAAATAAAAATTCATGAATATCTGAGTTGAAAATAAATAACGTATTAATATTAAAAAAATATTATATAAATAGAGAATTGAAAATATCATGGGTAAAATAGACATTATATATAATAAAAGGGGAGAGAATATTTGTTGTTTATAATTAAGGGGGAATTTGATTTTTAAAACAAAATTGAAAGGTGTAAATAATTTCCACCTGTTAAATAAGTTAAAAGGAAAAGAGGCTCAGAGCAATAAAACATGAAGAGAGAATAGTAATTGTGCAAACGGGTCGTTAAAATTTGGTGTTAATGTCAGGTAAAAAAATTTGATTAGCTGACCCAAAATCTTAATGCATGCAGTAGGCGGAGACTATATAAAATCGTTGAAAATCTTACACAATCGGTGAAAAACAAATGTAGATTCTCCAACTAGTACTCCCTCTATTTCAAATAAAATGATTTGAGGATTTAGACTATGAGAATAAATACAGAGTAAATTTTAGAGTGGAGTATAAAAATACATTTAAACTATTAAAAAAAATTTAATTTTATACTTAAACTATTGGAGTGTAAGTTTCATATTTAAACTATCACTTCTTCGTTTAAGAAACACATCTCAAGGATTATTAAGGATTTGATTTTTAATGTGGATGAATTTTTTTAAAAGTAAACAGAAATTCGTTGCATCATTCCATTTGAGAAAGGTACAAAAATTTCTTGTGTTTGTTGTTTATTTAATTTTTGGTAAGGTGGAATCTTTTGTCCACGTGAAGAGCCACGTACGTACATGGCAAGATTTTAAAAAGTGAGTGTAGTAGTACACTCATCATCACATATTAGTTGAGGTGTGTTTCTCAAATTAAGGAGCGATAGTTTAGGTATGAAACTCACACTGTCAATAGTTTAAGTGTGAAACTCATAAAAGGTGATAGTTTAGATGTATTTTTGATACTTCACTCTAAATTTTATAAAAGATCACTCAACTTGATGTGGATGTATTGACGCGGCAAATTCAAGATGACGTGTCATAGTATATATTATATTCGAATGACGTAGTTTTGATTGACGAGACCCGCAAAAGAATTAATGCTAAGTTTGAGATTCGAAAATAGACCCTGCAATGTATGGGGTTTAGGTTGAGCAAGATCAAGACGGAATATTTGGAGTGCAAGTTCAGTGAGGTGCCATCAAACAACTTTCATTACAAGGATTTTAAAGCAAGCTTGGAGTTACATGATTGTCAACCTCAAGCTTTAGGGGGGGAGGAGGGGTGATAGAAAGCAACATAGTTTAGGATTAGGATATAAGATCCTAATATTCATATATTAGCAAATAAATTAGTTTGATATTGTTTATAATTAGGATGTAGAATCCTAATAGTGTATTAGAATAGATAGTTGTAGGTTTATATAAGAACAACCTATGTGCATGAATTAGCTAAGAAGACACATATAAAGAGTTGTAATTTTTTCACTCAATATTAATGTTCTATAATCTTCTTCAATTTTTATGGCCAATCAGATTTTTAAGTAAGAAATAAAGACTTTTAAAACTTGTGGTATCTAAAATAACTCATAGATTTTCGTGTGGCTATAAATTATCATCTCACTAATAATAAAATGAAAAGTTTAAAGTTAAATTATTACTAAACATATAAAAATGTGTCGTTCTTTATAGATGGACTAAAAGTGAAAAATAATGTATAAACAAGGGACGGAAGGAGTACATATTTTCGCTTAACCTCATAGTTATATGTTAAAATTATTACATTAACTAGTTAACTAAACCGCGCTTTGCGCGATCATAAATTTCTTTTTCTATATATAGCTGATATAAAAGAAATGAAAATTCTATAATATCAAAAGTTAAAATTATATATTTTTTACATACAAAAAAAATAATCTAATATATGACAAAAAAATAAATATGAAAATTTAAAAAGGGATGCAAAATTAATAATAAAGGGTTGAATACTTTCTTATAATTTCAAAATTAGAAGTTCTTCAAGGACACTTCTCCAAAAAAATATAAAAAAAATTAAAAATAATCAATGGTTATCATTTGATAATATTGAGCCATATCTACTGTATAGAATAAATATACAAATGGAGCACCTCCACCTTTATGGATAAATAAATGCACTTTCTTCTTCTCTTTCTTTTTTCCCCAAACAAAAAGTATTATCTACATTTATAAGCACATGGTCAAAAAAATATGAATTATCCAACTTCTAACTACCATTAATACAAAAAGAAGTTTCTACTTCACTTGAATGATATCTTTTATTAAGGAAAATGAAAAGATTATAGTTACTTATATACTTTTAGACTCCTCACTATTTATAACAGTTTTCAAATGTACAAACGTATTTAATATGTAATGTATGTTATTAATTTTATGAACCAATATAAATGATTCAATTGTAACAGTGGACTTTTTCTTTGCTTTAAACTTTACATAAGAAATAATTAACTATTTCAATAAATGATTCATTTGTAATAGTAGAATTTTTATTTGCGTTTTAATTTTTTTGATAAGAAATTAAGTTTTGCCTATATTTTTTAGTGAGTAAACTTCAAAATAATTTTTCAAAGTTATACAATATCAATCACTAATCATATTCTTGGACAAATTTAATCTAAGAAAATTATACATCATAGAAGAAATCGAAACAAAATAGGAATAGGATTTGTTTTTATGAATTTAGAGATCGAGTGCATAAAATTATCTTAGAAGAAATGTATTCAACATTGAAGTAGATTCATCGTGTGTACCAAGTTTCTCGATATAGATGGCATAGCATGAATCATCAAAAGTTAACAAATGTTGAGTAAGAAATAACAGTGAAATGCAAAAATATAAACTTTCCAATAAAAAAGATGAGAAATCTTAGCCTATAAAGAAATAAATCATTCATATGAGAATAGAGCATATATAAGTAAGTTTAATAAAGATAAATACTGACCAATATATAATCTCATTAGATAAATTGCTACTATTCAAAGAAAAAAAATACATGGAAACTCATGTGAAGCATTTTTTTGTACAACTAAAACTAAAATGGTTGATTCATGTATGCATATTTTGGTAGTGTAAGATATATATATAGGTTAATTTTTGTCTTTTTATCTCCCATCTTTTAGCACATTATTACTCCACATTAATAAAATTAATTAAGAATTATAAAGATTGGAGGTGGAAGAATACATGAATGTATATTAAATCTCTAGTAAAGAAGGTAATTATAGTGGGAGGTGAAAAGTTGATGAGTTAAATAAAAAAAAATTGAATTATGAAAAATAAAATAAGAAGAAATGGTCAAAAAAAGGAGAATATAGATAAATAAGAATGAAGGTCATAGAGAGGTGCCACATCACCTAGTCTTCATTCTAGTTTATTATTATATATAGATTGGATTAATTAAGAACCTGGTTGGATGGCTTGTAACTTTTGGCTTATAAGTCAAAAGTCATAATTTTAAAAATTTTACTTAAAACTTTTGACTTATTTTATCTTTTTGGCTTAAAAACAATATTTAAAAATATTTTTTATTTTATCCTGACAGTACAAAAGTTTTCAAAATTTATTTTAACTTAAAAACACTTCAATTGTGCAAACACCAAGTACAGGAAAGTTATAATTACGGTTGCATTCATCATAGTTTGGATCGTTAGCTTTCTTGTGATCAAGTTATCAACTTCTTTTTAACTCTTTGGTATTGGACAACCATCTTCTCCCATACAGGATCTTACAAAAATTTTTAGCATGGAATGATATTAGCTATTTATAGATTATCTTAATAAGTGAAGAACAATGGCCGTTCAAGAAAAATTTGATAAAATTAAACGATTTAGGACGAAAATAAATATGGTCTGAAAAATGAATGAAGTCTTGAATTACCAACAACATTAGTATTACGTAAATTTAAAGAGAGAAGAGTAACATGTTAACAAGAAATTAATAAATTTAGAGGTGAGCAAAAATCGGTTTTACCAATAAATCAAATCAAAAGAACACTATTGGTTATTGGTATTGAATTATTGGGTTGTGATTTTTAAATGGTTTTGTAAATTGAACCGATAATCCAATAATATTAAACTAAAATTATTTATATATCCCTAATTATATAATAATGGCTTCAAATTTTAAATACGGATCTTATTTTCTTTTGCGTTTTATAGTTGTTGACTTGATGTCATTATTTTTTTCTAAAGTCGTTGACTTGGTGGAACTCTATCCATTAATGTGAACTATAAATTAATCAACGTTATTTTTCTTTTTGAGAGATAGATACAACACTACTGCATCCAATTAAGAATGAACCGTTAAGAATCAAAAAAAGAATAAACCAAAAACCAATAATGAATATCGCATTGATTTGGTTTAGCGCGTAAACTAAACCGATAAAATATAAAACTAGATCGAACCAATCGATACACATCACTTGTAAATGAAGAAAAGAAAGAAAAAATTGAATTATTTATCTACATATATAAATTGTTAACAGATTAAACAATGAAATCCACTAGTGCTATTCATCGAATTCCATCGACAATTATTTTTTTTCTATGTATGTCCAGGAACCACATGATATTGAGTATTGACAAAGCAATTATGAAAAGTCAAAATTAGACTCCCTAAATTGATTATTACTAAAAGATTGGAGAATATAAAATGAAAGTAAGGCATTGACAGCTTAAAAAGGGAAAATAGGAGAGAGCACTCAAAATAACCTTGTGCTGTCTCCAAAACCATGGGCGTGTACATCACCAACTTGCAAAACAATTTAGTGTTTTTATTGGTAAATAAACTATAGCTTACATAATGAAATTGCACTTTCATCTACTCTATCTCTATCAACTTTATATTTAATTGCTATAAATTAGTGCTTTTTATTGGTAAATACTATCTCAGCTAATCCCAGTTTCATCTACTCTGTCTCCATCAACTTTTTATTTATTTGTAGTAAATTAAGTTAATAATGAAATACAAATTATTACGGCACATAATATGTTCTTAGATTTTGTGCTTACTTTCATACTCCATTCTTTGTTCTTCTTTTTCGTTTAAATACCACAAATAAAGAAGTAAAAAGAAAAGTGCACTAAAGTTTCCATTATGTGTAAGGGTTTCTGCAAAATTTAATTTAATTTTTTTTAGAAAAGCAACAGACAAAAGCTATCATGTCCGTCGCATTGTTCTTCAATATGAAGAACAAAATCGACGAACGGGATCACTTTTTAGGAATTTTTTAAAAATACTTCTTTTATGTTTCTGTCCCTGTCCGTCGTAATATAAACGGTGTTGTCTATCGCAATGTAAAAAGCATCAAGGTACTTTACCACGAAAGTGACCACGACACTTGTATGTGGTAAAATAGGAATGGTGAATATGTGGCGTCACCAATCGGGTATATTGAAGGCCCCTTTCTATAATCTGGCCTCCCCGGGAACACCACCACGATGGGTTATGAGGGTAAACGTCCTTTCTATTTGAGTATAGAGAACGTATGGCCACCAACCATACTGACAATGTACTAAAGGACAAGTGGAGACCAATGTGTTAGGATGCTCAGGTGCACGGACGATCCTCAGCAGGCCTGGGCTAGATAAGGAATATTTGGCTTGATCTTCCCAACGGTTTCAGTTTGTGACATTTGGTCATCTGTCGTGGTACTATTGGGCGCCAGTGACATTCTCTCATTGGTTATAGGACAATCTTGTACACTACAAATAGTTGTTCCCCCACAATTGTAATGGATTATCTGATCTTATCTTATTTTGCCCTTAAGTAAAAAGCTATAGCTAGCGTAGCCTCTAATCTTACCCAACCTTTGTTTTCTCTGTCTTATGCTATTTGTTGTCTCCCGAGGCATAATTGTCAATAGCTAGTTCCATTTATACAACTATAGTGGTGCCTCGGATTTGCTCTCTAACTTAAGCTTGTTAATTATTTCAGTCTTTCTTAGCTTACTTGTTTGTTGTCTTGCAAGTTTCACTACTAACATGAAGTTAAGTCGTAATGTGTGCTCTTGATCCATCTACAAATCTAACTATTTCAAATCAGCAGAAACAGTTTCGCACCGCAACTATGTGGGTTTTACTCCTTTTCTTTTCTTTTTTTTCCCTTTATTAACCTTTGCAGGGCCCAAGCTTCCTAAAGCAGGGGATGGGAGGAACTCACAATGCAAGATCTTTCATGGAGGCGGGTAGGGAGCCTGCAGAAAAGACAATTTCAAGTGATGAAAGAACACGAAAAGCACCTGGCAGCGAGGCGGAAGCCTATAATGAGCCAGGAGGGGGCAGAAGTAGCAGTCAACACTATGCTAGTTTGAGAAGAAGAAGGTATCTGATGCCCTATCTATTGCGTTAACAAAAGCTTAGTGAGTGTAGAGACTCGTTAATCGCACTTGGAAAACCTTGTCCTGGCCCTGGTGGAGGTCGCCCGAAGACTGCGCCCATACTTTCAGTGTCATCCAATTTTGATGGTCACAACGTACTTTCTATGGACCGTCCTCCACAAGCCTACGTTGTCCAATAGAATGTCTAAATGGGCAGTCTAGCTCAACGAGTTTGATATCGAGTACAAGCCTCGGACTGCTATCAAGTTACAGGTACTAGCAAATTTTATGGTTGATTTTAACTTGGGAATGACCCCCTCTTCCCTCCCCCCCTTCCCCCCCTCCCCCCAGGATGAGAAGGATGTTATTCTGGCCTAAAAAATGCTTGACGTCTTCTGTGATTCTAAACTCATGGTGAATCAGATCAAAGGAGCATTTGACACCAAATGCCAGCGGATAATGAAACATGATGCAAGGGTGTGTGATCATTTGTCTCATTTTCAAAAATGGGTTCTGGAGTAGATCTCGCGAAGGAAGAATGATAAAGCAAAAGTGCTGGCCACATTCGGGTCGATCATAAAAGTGGATGCCGTAGCAAAAAGAGCTATGGTATAACTTTTGTATTTGGCATTAGAAGTACCAGAGCGAGAAGAGGCGAATCACACCAGCTTTGTGTGGGATTGGAGAAATGAGTATATTAAGTATTTAAGAGATGGCGAATTGCCAACGGATGTAAAGGCATCTCAGATGCTCCGAACCAAGGCAACAAGATATTGCTTTGTAAATGGGAACCTTTACAAAAGAACATATCAGGGGCCATTAGCAAAGTGCCTCGGGACCATTGACATTGAATATGTGCAAAGATAGGTCCACGAATGGGTATACAAAAACCAATTCGGAGCAGGCTCATTGGTACATAAGGTAGTGCATGCAGGATATTATTGGTTCCGCTGAATGGAACATGACACTAAGAAGTTTATCGAGAAGTGTGAAAAGTGTCAATATTTTGCCCATAATCTCCACGAACCCGAATAAATGATGAATGTGATCACCTCTCCTTTTCCATTTATGAAGTTGGGGATGGGCATCGTAGGGCCACTGCCACCGGCTACTGGCTAGTTAAAGTTTTTACTAGTAATGACAGACTACTTTTCTAAATGGGTAAAGTCGGAGGCATACAAATAGGTTCGAGAGTGGGAAGTGATAGATTTCATGTTGGACTGGATATATGAAAGTTTGAAATACCAAATGAGACTGTGTGTGATAACAACCCCCAATTCGTAGGATTAGAAGCGACAGAATTCTTGGCGAAGCTGAATATAAAATGGATCACCTCCTCTCCGTATTACCCAAATGCGAACGGTCAAGCCGATTTCACGAGTAAGATAGTGCTGCTCAGCCTTAAAAAAAGGTTGGAAGGAGCGAAGGGTTGTAGGGTTGAAGAGCTACTAAGAGTACTGTAGGCGCACCGGACGACTACAAAATCTAGCATAGGGGAGACCCCATTCTCTTTAGTCTATGGGGCAGAGGCTTTGATTGTCACGAACCAAATCCATCATAAGTGGTACCTACACTTCTCACCCGGTGGGAGAACCAACTATCCAAAATTAACAATCTTAGAATCAATACTTAAAAGAGTCAAGGAACTAATCCATTAAAAGATATTCAAATCTAAAGCAAAAACAAAAGTACAACTAGTTGCAGAATGTTGTACTTAACAAAGCCATCCCTAGGACCCGAACCTACCAAAACATCTAAGATTGTCAAGAAGGGGATGCAACCCAAAACTAAAAAAAAAAAGTGCAAAATGTCCAAATGAGGGACTATGTCATAAAGGAAAGATCCCATGGTAGCCGAATAAGCCGCTCACCACTAAAATCAGAATCACCTGCTAGAATCACTATTGAGGTCTTACAGAAGCCGCTGGAGTATGCGCTGGACTCACAAAAGCAAAAGCAGATGTAGTATCAGCACACGAGAAAACAACAGTGTACTGGTAGGGTCATTTGGCAAACCCAAGATGAGAATATGAACACTCAACTAAAATATAGTACAACAAGTTAATCCATGCTCAAACGTAACATACACTTAGCACAACAAGCATCAAATAAGCTGTTTAGGATCATAATCAATAAGTCAATATATTATCACCAAGTCAAGTTCAGTTTAGCCAAGTCAAGTCAAATCAAGATGGATTAAATAAGTTACAACCATATAAGTATATTCCCCGGTTCACTCATGGAACCGTCTAACTCACATGAATCCCGTACATACACGCTATGGGTATCATATCCACCCTCTAGTCATAACCTGCTGGGGACAATTTTCGTCCATGTACTGAAACTCCAGACACAAGAGTCTGCCAACCTTATTTCACCAATAACTCGTGAGAACGTCCCATATACTGAAACATTCCACATTTAATAATAAGGTAGGTCAAAATCATACAACAACATAAAATCATTTGCATTGACCACACCAAATAGCATACACTAACAAGCCATACTATAAAGTAGTTAACAAGCATATATAGTACAAATTGGATTAAACTACAATACCATTACCTACCTCAATCCAAGTTTGCACAACCCAACTAAGCCTGAACCATGCCTTTCCATGCAATTTCTGCTTGATCTCGGTCTAGAAATGCATACAAACGTATAATTAATGAAATGACCTAACACGTTGGGAATTATAACTCACACTCAACCCCTAAGGCCAAGTTCATGACCACTCCCTCCCCGTTCTAGGGCTTTTCTAGCGTAATTCACCTAAAACTACCAATTCCATGGATAAACTAGTGAATTAACAGAATGCAAGGGTAAATTAACAATTAATAATCAAGACCCATTAAGTTTATACATAATTTACTCCCTTGCACCATAAAATCAATGAAAACACAGCCCTTAACCCTCCCGAACTACACAAACTAGCAATTCTAAGGCTAGATTATCAATTTACTAGTTACCGGAGATGAATTCCTTACCTTAATGATGAAGTATGATGCAAAATTAAAGGTTTTCACCCCAAATTGCCACTGCTAAAGCCCCAAATGTTTCTTGGAAAAATAAACCATTGAGGGGTTTTTTGAAATAAAACAGCGATTTATGTCGCTATAGTGATATATATCGCCACAGCGGCATTGCTATAGCGACATAGTCGCTATAGCGGCCCTTAATCGCGTTGACTGCTCGCCATAGCGGGAATTACCCCACGTTTAAGCATGTCGCTATAGAGACATGCACGTTGCTATAGCAGTGTCGATGGGACAGAAAGTCTAATTTCACCCAAAAATCCCAATTTTTACAACACACCTTAAATTCGGGGCATTCCAAATAATGCCCTTTACGCTAAGATCAATTTCGGGAGTTCTACTTATCCAAATTCGATTCCGTAAATTTCTACGGTTTTTTTTATCATCTTAGCTAACTAGAAATCAAATCAAACACCACCAAACTTGTCCAATTCATTCGAGGATATACCTATACCATACCTTGCTCTGATTTCACCCGAAACTAGCCTAGCCTGAAATTTACAACTTCAAATCTGAGAAGAATTTTAACATGAAATTTTAAACGACAGGTTTGTACATAACGACAAAAATGGTCATTATAAAAGATACCAATTTACTTATTGTTCATCCCCGAATGATCAAATGCGAAAAATATTAGCCTAAAGCAAGAAAAAGAGAAAGTACCTGTATCCTCAAACATTTGAGGGTACTTGTCCCGCATGTCCTTCTCAGTTTTCCAAGTGGATTTTTCAAATGGATGATGCTTTTATTGAACTTTAACCAAATGAATTTCCTTCGTCCTCAACTTCCAAACATCTCGATCTAGAATCGCTACAGGTTTCTCCTCATAAGCCAAATCCTTAACCAATAGAACTGAGTCCCATTTGATAATATAATCTCCATCTCCATGATACCTTTTGAGCATAGAGACATGGCATATTGGATGGACTCCCAACAACCCTTGCAGTAATGCTAACCGGTATGCAACCGAATCCACATCCTCAAGAATCTCGAATGGACCAATATACTGAGGACTGAGCTTACCCCTCTTACCAAACCTCATAACTCCCTTCATGGGAGACACTTTAAGCAAAACTCGCTCACTAACCTTTCCCAAATTTGAATATGTACTTTGTATATTTATCAAAAATAATGGTAAGTGGCATCCCATGAAGTCTCATTATCTCCTTGACATAGATGTTAGCTAGCTGCTGAGAGCTGTAGTCTATGAACCGGTAAAAAGTGAGCTGATTTTGTCAATCGATTAGCTATCACCCAAATCGAGTCATATTTTCCCAAATACTTAGGAAGACCCACCACAAAATCCATAGCAATATGTTTCTATTTCCACCTAGGTATATGCATCCTCTGAAGCAACCCCATAGGCCTTTGATGTTCATACTTCACTTGTTGACAATTATGACACTTGGACACATAATCACTATGTCCCTCTTCATCTCGAGCCACCAATAAAGATGCCTTAACTCACGGTACATTTTGGTTATACCCGGATGAATAAAATAACATGAACCATGGGCTTCTATCATCACAAATCAAATCACCAATTTGAGGAACACATAACCTCCCTTGAACCACAAAATCCCACTCGCATCGAGAGTGGTGTTCGCCACCTCCCCACGCACCACTTTATACTGGAGTGCATTCAACTTTTGGTCCTCAAATTGCTTGGCCTTAATTTGATAAAAAAATATTAACTTTACCTCAACACTAGCCAACACTCCACGCCTGTCTGAAATCCCAAACTGCATACTCTGAGATACCAGAGTTTGAAGCTATCTAGCTAAAGGTTGCCTGGACACCCTCAAGAATGACAAACTACCCATACTTACAGCTTTTCGGCTTAATGTGTCTGCCACCACATTGGCCTTACTTGGATGGTACTGAATAATCATATCATAAATTTTCAATAATTCCATCCATCTCCGCTGCCTTAGATTCAATCCCTTTGAGTAAACATATGTTGCAGGCTACGGTGGTCTGTGAAAACCTTACACTTGACACCATAAAGATAGTGTCTCCAAATCTTTAATAGGAACACCACCACTGTCAACTATAAGTCATAGGTTGGGTAATTCCTTCATGAGGCTTTAACTTCCTAGAAGCATAAGCAATAACTTTTCTATCATGTATTAACATAGCACCCAAGCCCAAAAGTGAAGCATCACAAAACACTATAAAGTCCTTACCTTCAATCAGTAAAGAAAGGATAAGAGTTGTAGTCAAGAGTGTCTTGAGCTTTTGGAAGCTCTCCTCACATTGGTCTGACTAAACAAATGGCACTTCCTTCTGATTCAGCCTTGTCAAGTACGTTGCAATCGATGCAAAGTTCTTGACAAACCTGCGATAATAACTAGCAAGACCCACAAAGATCCTTACCTTGGTTACTTAGCTAGGCCTGATCCAACTATTAACTGTTTCAATCTTCTCAGGATCCACCATCACCCCTTTCTAAGAAACAACATGCCAACCAGCATTCACAATTTGAGAACTTGAAAATAGCCACTTCTCCCTTAGAATCACCAACACTCCAAAGGTGACTTGCATGCTCCTCCTTACTCTTGGATTAAACTAGAATTTCATCAATAAACACAATAACAAAGGAATACAAGAATGGCTTAAAGATACCGTTCATCAAGATCATGAAGGTTGCAGGCGTATTAGTTAGCCTGAAAGACATCACTAGAAACCCGCAATGGCCATACCGAGTTTTAAAAGCCATTTTTGGTATGTCCTTCGATTTAATTTTCAGCTGATAATAACCCGACCACAAGTCAATTTTCAAAAACACTGTCGCACCCTGTAACTAGTCAATCAAATCATCTATACGAGGCAAGGGATATTTATTTCTGATAGTAACCTTATTCAACTGTCTATAATCAATGCCCGTCCTCATACTACCATCCTTCTTCTTAACAAATAAAACTGAAGCATCCCAAGGTAAAGAACTTGGATGAATAAACCCCTTGTCAAGTAGTTCCTGCAATTGAGTTTTGAGCTCTCTCAACTCTGCTAGAGCTATTCGATAGGGAGGAATTGATATAAGCCGAGTGTCCGGCTCTAAGTCAATACAGAAATTGATATCTCTATCTGGAGGCATACCTAATAAATTTGAAGAAAACACATCCTAAAATCAAAAACCACTAAAATTGACTCTACAGAAGGGGACCGCACTCACATCTCAAAGATGAGCTAAAAATGTTGAACACCCTTTCCCCACTAACCTTCTAGCCTAGGAAAATGATATGATTTCCACTGATTTGGCCTTGTACTCTCTCTCCCACTCCAGTTTATCTATTCCAGGCATAGCTAGAGTCATTGTCTTACCATTACAATTTAAAATAGTATGATATGGAGATAACCATGTCATACCCAGAATTACATCAAAGTCAACAGATATAGAATAATCAAGTCTATCTAAGTCTGAAAACCCATAAATAACAGAGAACAAGAACGGTAAACATGGGTTACTACCACAGACTCACCAATCGGCGTAGACATATAAACAGGATAATCAAGTACATTACTAACCAAATTCAGACCCACCACAAACTGAACAGAAAAATAAGAATAAGTAGACCCGAGATAAACTAAAATAGAAGCCCTCCGATCATCAAAAGAAATGGTACCTGTGATCAACGCATCAGAAGCCTTAACATCAATCATTCCAGGAAATACATAATAGTGAACCCGGTCATCAGTCTGAGCTAACTCCTTCCCCGGCTGTGCTTCTTCCCCTATGCCGCCATATCCTCGACCACCCCGACCACCTGCCTGATTTCCCCATCTACCCTATGGACGACCCCTGTAATTACCTCTTTCTTCTCTACTTGCTGGAACTATAGCCCGAGTCTGCTACTGTGCTTGGCCATTTGCATGTCTCAAGGGACACTCTCTATTAAAATAACCAATAGCACCACAATAGCAACATTCTCCGCTCGAGAGAAGGTCGACTGGTAGAAGAGTAAGAAGCCCTTTGGCTCTTAAATACCTGTGACTGAGAAGAAACTTTAGCTAGAACCACAGTAGAAGCTGGCAAGGCTGACTGAATAGGGAAAGCTAAATAGGCTTGTTGACCGTGGTCCTTAGAGTAAGATCCACTAAAATTTCCAATATTCCGGGACTTCTTGGCTAACATCTTAGCCTAAACCATTTGCGTAACCCCCTCCAACTTCTTCACATAGTCAGAAACTTCATTAAACCCCTTTCTTGAAGAAGTCATATGCACAACTAAGACCTGAAGATCATAATTCAAACCCTTGACATAGCATCGAATCCTCTCCTCCTCAGTAGCCAACAGTTGAGTAGCATACGAAGACAAAGTGTGGAACTTAGCCTCATAGACATCAACTGATATATCTCCCCATTCCAATGCCAAGAACTCATCCTTCTTGCGAGCACAGAGGGCCCGTAGCACATACTTCTCTAAGAACAAAACATGGAATTACTCCCAAGTCAATAGAGATAAAACTCGTGACCGACATTCAATATATGCTCTCCACCATTATTTAGCATCCTTCTCCAATAGAAAAGCAACAAACTCAACTCCATGTTACTGAACAATACCCATCTTGTGTAACCTCTCATAACACTCAATAATGAACTCAAAAGCATCCTCAGATTCAATACCTTAGAAAGTAGGTGGTTTCATCATTAGAAACTTAGTCAGCAGATCATGCTCAGTACCTTTCATCACGGAACCCAAAATCGAATGAGGAAAAGCATCAGTCCCTGAAGCCTCATCCATCTTGGAGCCATAGCAATAGTAGTGTGAATAATTAGAGCTTGAAAAGTTGGTACAGTAGAAGTGGCTCTAGTCCCATCCAACCCACTCAGAAAAGCTAACACATGTTGAACAACCATAGTTGTCTAAGAAGCAAGGCTGCAACCCCAGTTGGTGTCTCCACCTCGGGACACAATACCTGCTCCTCTACTGCTTTCATCCCCTTAAAATGATCCTGAGGTGGGGGAGGGAATACTGAACCTTCATGAGCCTGGCCAGCAGTTGCTCGAGCTCTACCCTTGGTGGGTGTGGCTCGTCCCCTTCTTCTCCTACCGCTTTCTCTCATTCGTCCTCTTTCCCTTTCGACTGGCTCCTCATCTGGAATGGCCGGTGCAGGGGCTGTTGCTCGGGTTCCATTGGATCTACCATTCACCATCCGCAAAAAAAAAAAAGAATGAAGAAATCAACTACTAATTCAGATCGCAAGACACCAATTGGAATTAAGTTATAGCACAAAAGAAGCAAGAACGACAGATTTCCTAAAGTCCTATAGCCTCCCGAAGAAAAGTACAGATGTTTCCGTACCTCTCTGTTAGATTCTACGCGACCTATTTTGGTACAACGAGATCGATGAACCTAGGATCTGATACCAACTTTCTCAAGACCCAAATCCATCGTGAGTGGCATCCACACTACTCACCCAGTAGGAGAACTAAGTACCCAAAACTAACCATTTTAGAATCAACACTTCAAAGATTCAAGAAACTAATCCATTAAAAGATATTCAAATCTAAAGTAAAAACATAAGTACAACTAGTTGCAGAACATTGTACTTAACAAAACCATTCCTAAGGCCTAAAAGTCGTCCGTACCAAAACATCTAAGATTGTTAAGAAGCGGATGCAACCCCAAAACTAAAAGAAAGTGCATAATGTCCAAACAAGGGACTATGTCATAAAGGAAAGATCGCATGGTAGCTGAATAAGCCGCTCACCAATAAAATCTAAATCACCCGCTAGAATCACAGTTGATGTCTTGCAAAAAACGCTGGAATATGAGTTGCACTAACAAAAATAAGAGCAAGTATAGTATCAGCACACAAGAAAACAACAGTGTACTGGCAGGGTCATTTGGCCAACCTAATATGAGAATATGAACACTCAACTAAAATATAGTACAACAAGTTAATCCATACTCAAAAGTAGCATACACTTATCACATCAAGTATCAAATAAGCAGTTTAGGATCACAATCAACAAGTCAATATATTATCTCCAATTTGAGTTCAGTAAAACCAAGTCTAGTCAAATCAAGACGAATTAAACAAGTTACAGCCATATAAGTATATTTCTCGATTCACTCATGAAACCGTCTAACTCATCTGAATCATGTACATACACGCTATGGGTATCATATCCACCCTCTAGTCATGACCTGCAGGGGACAATTTTCGTCTATGTACTGAAACCCCAGACACAAGTATCTGCCAACCTTATTTCATTAATAACCTGTGAGAACGTCCTAACTATCGAAACATTCTACATTTAATAATAAGATAGGTCAAAACTATAAAACAATGTAAAATCATTTGCATTGACCACACCAAACAACATGCACTAACAAGCCACACTACAAAGTAGTTAACATGCACATATAGTATAAATTTGATTAAACTACAACACTATCACCTACCTCAATCCAATCTTGCACAACTCAACTAATCCTGAGCCTTGCCTTTCCGTGTAATTTTTGCTTAATCTCTGTCTAGAAATGCATACAAACTATAAATACTGAAATGACCTAACACGTTGAGAATTATAACTCACACCTAACCCCTAAGGCCAAGTTCATGACCATTTCTTCCCCGTTCTATGGCTTTTCTACTGTAATTCACCTAAAACTACCAATTACATGGATAAACTAGTGAATTAACGGAATGCAAGGGTAAATTAACCATTAATAATCAAGACCTATTAATTTTATATATAATTTACTCCCTTGCAATAGAAAATCAACTAAAACCGACCCTTAACCCTCCCCAAACTACACAAACTAGCAATTCTAAGGCTAGATTATCAAGCTACTAGTTACCGGGGATGGATTCCTTACCTTAATGATGAAGTATGATAGCTCAGGTCAGAGCAAGGTGCCATCGGACGTTCAACAGGTAGTCTCACGATCGGGAATCATGCCCCAACATTGTCATTGTATACTCCCGCGGGTTGGAAGGCGGCGGGGGAAGGAGGGGGACACTGGGCGAGATTTATCAGCAACAAATTCCCCATGCCTATAATATAAGGTAAGCTTTTTGGAACCCTAGTTTTGGAGTTTTCCTCTTTTGATTAGAGTAGGGTTCGCGAGAGAGCAGAGCGTACCTCCCTGCCATAGTCACGAGTTTGTTTATAGTCGCGACTGTTGTGAGGTATATGAAGAATGGCTTTTAGGCCCCTTTCGTCCAGTGGATAGGATATCTTCTTTTCATGTTGAAGACACGGGTTCGATTCCCATAAGGGATAGGTACTCATTGCCAACAAAATTAAAGGTTTTCACCCCAAATCGCCACTGCTGAAGCCCCAAATATTTCTTGGAAAAATAAACCAATTTTGGGGGTTTTTTGAAATAAAACAATGAGTTATGTCGCTATAGCGGCATCTCTATAGCGACCCTTGACCGCGTTGACTAGTCGCAATAGCGGGAATTATCTCTCTTTTAAGCACGTCGCTATAGCGATGTTGACGGGACAAAAAGTTTGATTTTGCCCAAAAATCCTAATTTTTACAACACACCTTAAATTCGAGGTATTTCAAACAATATCTTTTACACTAAGATCAATTTTGGGAGTTCTACATACCCAAATTTGATTCAGTAAATTCCTATGGGTTCCTTATCATCTTAGATAACTAGAAATTAAATCAAACACTACCAAACTTGTCCAATTCATTTCCAAATTTCCCTAGACCATACCTAGCTTCGATTTTGCCTTAAACTAGCCTAGCTTGAAATTTATAACTTCAAATTCGGGAAGAATTTTAAATGTCAGGTTTGTATCTAATGATAGAAGTGGTTGTTACACTGATATTGGTCGAAGTGGGCAAACCAAGTTATCGCTACTCGGAGGTCAGCGAAGAAGCAAATGATGAGGCATTAAAAGAGAGCTTGGATTTATTAGAAGAATGCCGAGAGGTTTCTCTCATACATATGATGGCACAAATGAAAAGGATGAAGAGGTACTACAACCGCAAGGCCATGTTTTGGTATTTCAATCTCGGGGACATGGTACTAAGGAAAGTCACATTGAGTATTTGAAATCCGAATGGAGAAAAGTTGAGCCATGAATGGGAGGGGTCGTATAGGGTAATTGATATAGCTAGGAAAGGGGCGTACCAACTAGTCGATCTCCAGGGTAACCTACAATGCAACAATTGGAACATAAGCCATCTGAAGAGATACTATTAGTGACAACAACGTTACCAGCATGGCCAACACTTTTTTGTCCCATTCGGGCTTTTTTCTGACAAAGTTTCTGATGAGGTAGGTATCAAACATGCTGAATAGATGTGGGATCTAGGATGAGCCTCCGAGCTCAACATTTTGAAAGCCTGCATTAGGGACTAGGTAGGTGCTCTTGGGGGAAATAATACAACCCGTTGGGGACACCTCGATTTCTCTTTCTCTGTAATCGTGAAATTAAATGTCAGTCGAATAAAAAGTTTCATGTGTTCTTTTCCTTGTTTCTCTCTTTTTATTGTTATGATATCAAAACTCGACATAGAATTCAAGTTGTTGCCCGAATTAAAACGAGAAGACTCTTGAATGTCCTGGAACTTTGAATTCAAGATAATTAGGAGACATCCTAACTTATAGAAATGCCTAAAATAACCTCTCATAATGGGCCCCGACTATTGATAGTCACTGAAGCATGCAAAAATTAAAAAAATAGTATATATATATATATATAAACAATAATAAAGCAAGCAATATGCATATAAAATATGTGAATGCTAACGTGCATTACTTCAACATATCATGCTTACCCCAGGATAGAGTGTTGCAGCTCGGGAGGGTAGATGGATTCAATGGGAGTGCTGTAATAATAAAAATTGGCCAGCATCTACCTTCGACCATTAAGCCAAGACAAGTACAACAAAAAATTTTGTTATGAAAATAGATCTACTTTGGGGTAAAACAATGAAGATAAATAAACCTAAAATTCCAAAAGAAAATCTGGTATACCACAATCCAACAAAGCTAGAAAGTCTTGTTATTAATAAGGGTGAAGTACAACCCAAGACCATCAAATACATGAGAAAATAAAAGAAAAAGTTACAATCAAATGGCATGACCTCAAGGAAGCCTAGCCGTCGAGATCGGCGCCTCGTCGGACCCACTGCCTGAGGATATGTCATTTGGGGAGGAAGCCACTTTGGAAGGATTGAAGGGTAAAACTTGTTGGTCATGGCCACCGTTTGAATAGATTCGATCTCTTTTTCAACCACGAAGGAGTAAGTAAAAGCTTTTTCAAAGCTGGTCAACCTCGTCATCCAGATCTCGTTGCGGCACATGGACATGAGGTGCTCTCTCGTGAATGAATGCCTAGACCTATTTTTCTTTAAAGTCTACCAAAGAGCTTTGATTTTTTCCTTTTTATCATAAAATGTGTTCTTAAATGCCTAAAAAGAGTTAACTTCACCCGCAAGGAGCTCTGCTTCAGTCCAAGAGACCTGACTTCAGTAACTTTCTATTTTAGAAGGGTTTACAAATGTGATAACTCTTGATAGGCTTAATCATCCCTCTCATTTGTACTCTTGACCTTATCTGCATGCCCTTCAGCTTTGAGGCTTAGTTAGGCCCGTAGTTCTTCATAACTGCTGAGGAACTCCTTATAAACTGTAGAACGGTCATCCAAAATCTAAATTTCCTCCTCCAAAGTAGTGACCTTCCCCTGAAATTGTTCCAACTTTGGCTCACCCCCCTCACTGGATAAGGCCTCACATATAAAAAGATACACATACTGAGAAAATAAGAGGGAATAATATGAAAGGGATAGAGAGACGTCAGGAGGTACAAGAAACACAAGGACTTGGATTTACTTACCCGCGATAAGGCTCAAAAGGTACATATAAAAAAGGCCTGAAAATCTGATAAGTTCTCCGTCTACGCCAATGGGACTTATTCAATGGAATGTGGATACACGTCTTGTCAATGCTTGATCTTTAAAATATTAGGGGCTTACGGGAAGGGTTCAGACCACCAAGAGACTTGTAAATGGGACTCCTTGCTTCCCCTTTAACATTCTCATCTTTGGATGACATTTCATCTTGGTAACACCTGCTATAGAAAAGACTGGACCCCTTTGAGTGACTGAGATTTTGAAGCATTGACCGTATTCTTCAAAGAAGAAGTCACCACTCCCTCCACTAAAACAGAGGGCCTGCTCCTATTTGATCTTTTACCAAAAGACAAGGGTGCCCCAATTGCTTTCCTTTTCATTTTGACTGAGGATCCGCCCCTGAAATCCTTTCAGCCTCCTTAAGTTGGTGAACAAGCAGAAACTTGAACCCTTTTGTTCTTAAAAGAAAATTCTGCCAGCAGGCTTTGGTGGCATCCACCTTAATTCCTGGAGTAGAAGGAATAGGGAGAGCGATTAGCATAAATAAAGGCACAAGAGATGTCAAGATCAACAAAATAACATTTCCCATGATTGTTGTAGAACCACTCCATTTTTGTAGATATGTACTCCTAGGTGCACTCCATCGAGCTCACGGACCCAAGGATTTTTTGAACCCATGGGCGGATGTCCATAGATGAAAAAACCCAATTCTTGGTTGTACTAAGAAATGGCGAAGTGAGAAAAAATCAAAAAGGGGAGGAATCTATAAAAAGGGATAAGTGTCTACACTGATAGTTCCATTCTTCTGGAAGGACAACTTCACCAAAAAAGAAGTTGTAATGAAAAAACACATACTTATGTTTCCACTAGCGACCCGCTTCATCCAGATCTGAGAGAACATCTTCGGCACCCCAAAACTTGACCGTGAAAAGATTATTGCAAACAATTCGAGGAACATATTGTATGACAACGTGACAAAGGGTAAAATATAGTACCAGGATATGGGTGACGATGAAGAGGCAGGCGACGACCCTCCAGACCATAGGGGACACCTAGCCCAAAGAGATTTTCTAGCTTCATGACCTTGAGGTCAGCTATCTAGCCACAATCGTCTTCAACCTTTTGGACGATGTTCTTAGCTATCAAAGACACCAAGTAGATAATAGAGAGTGTTCACAGTAAGGACGAATGACCCCTGAAGCTATGGTGATTACAGTCGTTTATTTTGGGTCCATTAAGTCTGCAAGGGACTCGGCCCCATCCGTGGACTCCACCACGGGACTAAAAAGTATTTCATCAATGAGAGCAGAGGGAGAATTAATTTCACCCATAATTGGAACCTTGAGTATCATGCCAGTTGGGGAAATAACGGCATCAGCGATTTCCATGTCGATGGTCATAGTTTCAAAGTTGGCGTTGATAGCTTTGGTAAGGATAACAGCCATACTTACCTCTGTAGAGAAAATGTAGGAAGCTGATATTATTGGTAACAAGGGGGAGCTCTTCAAAGGGAAGAAAGGAGTGGTTGAAGACTGAAGTACACCTGGATTGGAATTACTGCTGAATAAAATAAATAAAATAAGGGAAAATAGGAATAAGGTAAAGTGGCATAGATAAGAGAAACTAGTGGCGATCACCTTTTTTTTAGGAAGCAAGGGGGAATATGTGTCTCATAAAAATGGATATGCAGCTAAGGAAAAGATGGTAGATGAAGTGTTTTATCGATAGTCTCAAATAAGTAGGTTTTTTAGATCTATCTGCTTCTCGAAGACATCCAACCCTATCCCCAAAAAGCAAAGGGACTATTTGTATAGAGTAAACTAGGAGCAGTCCATTTATGGTATCACTAGTAGGGTAAATTAATGACCCTTTTCTATAATCAGGCCACCCCGGGAATAATATCGAGATGGGTTATGAGGGTAAATGTCCTCTCTGTTTGAGTATAGAGAATGCAGGGCCACCAATCATGACAGTGTACTAAAGAACAAGAGGGGACCAATGTGCTAGGATGCTCAGGTGCATGGATGATCCTCAGTAATCCTGTGTTGGATAAGAAATATTTGGTTGGCACTCCCCAACGATTTCAGCATGTGGCATTCGGTCATTGGTCATGGTACTATAAGGCTCGAGTGATATTCTCTTATTTGTTACAAGACAATATTTTACATTTTAAATAGTTTTTCCCCCATAATTTTTAAGGGTCATATGATCTTATCTTATTTTCACCCTTTGGCAAAAAGCTATAGCTAGCGTAGCCTCTAAGCTTCCACTTTCTTTGTTTTCTTTGTCTTATGCTATTTGCTAGCATCCGAGGCCTAATTGTCAATGGCTAGTTCCATTTATACAAGTATCATTGCTTAGATTTGCTCTCTAACTTAAGCTTGTTTATTTCAGTCTTCCTTAGTTTACTTGCTTGTTGTATTGCAAACTTTCACTACTAACACAAATCTAAGTTATAACACGTGCTCTTGACCCACCTACAAATCTAACTATCCCAAATTGACAAAAACATCACTTTTGACCAAAAAAGCGACTTAGTCCGTCGCTTTGGGCCTTTGCATTTTTGCTAATTTTTAGTAGTGAGAGTTAATCCTCAGAATAAGAGCTAAGAATGAATGTGAGAAAAAAATTATAAGGAATTTAATTCCAAGCATATAGTGAGAGTTTTAGTGGAGCGAGTTACCCTTTCTAATATGTTATATTATTTTTTAAAAAGGGCCAAAAATACCCCTGAACTATCTGAAATGGAGAAAAAATACCCTCTATTAGTTTTTTGGCTAAAAAATACCTCTCTGTTAAATTTTTGGCTCAAAAAAACTCCTCTCTCTAACGAAATGACACCAAGCACCCCACATGGACAAAAAATGCCACATGGACAGTCCATGTCAGTGTCCTATCATTCCCAAGCACACACGCAAGTGTACGCGGTCGTTTCAAGTAATAAAGTAGCTCTTCGTGAGCTGGATGTCGACCATAGAGACTTGTGTTTAACAAGCGATCTAATTTAAGCGTTACTATTTCGAAGTAAACAAGTGCGAGTTGTAACAAAAAAGAAGTTGAGTTTTATTTTTATAACTAAATACTAAAATTAACAATGATAAAGAATTTGGGTTGTGAACAATATACGGAGAGTTCCAGGGTTACGGTATTCAATACAATCATGCATGGTAGTTATTCTATTCAATGATCTTTATTTCTCGGATTATGGGTTTTGAGGTTAAGTGTTGATCCAAAAATTATAATCCTCTAAATCGTTTACTTGAACTGGTCTCACAACTCCATCGTTGAGTGGGGATGTGATTCCATAATTCAAGTGCGTTCGTTAATCATCCCGTCATGACCAAACAAGGCTCCTAAGTATATGTCTATCCTAGTTACGAATCAACTCTAGCTTACACTAGAGATGATCTTGTTCCTTAAGTTTCTCATCCTATTCATACAATCCCATGATCAGTTCATGCATAAATTACTTATATATTCTAATGTTGATCAGACATCACAATAGTAGAATCAAGAACAAAAGCATAATCGAATGAGAAATGATGTCAATGAATAAAACAAAATACTAAACAATCATGTTCTAGTTGTAACCCCAGAATGAGGGTGTTTATACACTAATATTCATACAAACAATCTCCAAAATAGAGTTCATACTTTAAATTACAAGAATTAAAAGTAAAGAGGACAAAACCTTAGTGTAGAGCTCCTTGCCTTCTCCTTTACTCTTCAATTCGTGTGTAAGGTGAATCCTCCTTTTAATTGTGTCCAAGTACTCCTTTTATAGGGATTTTAGTTGTCCAAGAGGTGCCCAATTTGAATCCTAATCAATTAGAAAGCAATTTCGGATGAATTTGGGACTTGGTGCGTCTCCATCGCATAGGAGTGGAGGCGCGACTCAAGATCAATACAGGATAAAACCAGTAGCTACTCTCCATACCATGTGCAAAACACCCCTCATTATACGTATTGGATGCTGCGATGCACCTCCCAATACGGGTGGTGGAGGGTGCAACACGCCTCTTGTCTAAGGCTCTAGCATTTCGCGTCCAATCTTCTCTTGCTCTTATCCCTTGATCCCGAATGTCTTGTGCTTTGATTGTAGGCTTGATTTAGTTTCCTTAGCTCATCCAATTGTCCCCTAAAATATCTCAACACAATCATAAGTCCATACAACACAATAGAACACAACAAAGGACACTAGAACAAGCATAGCTAAAGCTAGCGACACTAGTTTCCTTGTTTAAGTTCTAATTGATCATTTTGACTCATGACTTGAATCAAATGTATCTTAAACACTATAAGAAAGTAATTTAACATACAAATACACATATATACTTTTTATGGTTCACAAGCATGTTGAATTATCCTCAAAACGAAGTTAAATGCGTATGAATAATGACACTTGGGAGTATAAATACACCCAAGATCACAACCCCACACTTAAAGCCTTGTTCATCATCGAACAACTCTTTACATCAATCACCATCAAAGAAGACTCTAACAAAATTACTACCACTAAGACACTCTAGCCAGAACCACACAGACCACATAAATAACAAATTCTACACTCGGCATGTCATATTACAACTTCAAAACACATGAATACTACTTCAAAACTTTCTAGCCTCAAGAATTAACTCTATCAAGTTGGCAAACTCATACATATTACTCAAAAAAGAGATCATATATGTCACCTATATATCATCAAACATGCTCCCTCACCACAAGAGAGTCACCCATGTTCACTTCAAAAGTATTCCTTTTAACACAAGAATGGGTGTAAGAATCAAATTTCGCTCACTCTCATAAAGAATTCACATGACACATAAGATGAACCATAAGCTTGCCCTTATTGTAGTACCCCACTAATATCTGAATGTCAAAGCTCAAGATCAAGTAGGACTTTAAGGGTTGTAATATAGGCTAAGGAACGGGTAGGAATTATTTGGTTAAGAATAGTGACTATCTTCCCTAAGCGCTTTGAGACACTACAACTATCATTAAGATCACCTCCAACCAACCTATTTCACACCACTTTCATCTCCCCAATTCTCTCTTGTTTTTCCCCATCTTTTTAAGCTATCTTACACATATTAAGCAAGAAGTATTTGCTATCAACACAAGATTCACTTCTTTGGATCAATTTCTCTTTTTATTACATTACTCCCTACCCACCATACATAAACCTTTTTAACACACCAAAAGCTATTCACTCGGGACTTCAATTTCACTTTCTCCTTCTTCCATTTTCACACTCCTTAACATTTTAATTTCCCAACTAAAGTGCTTAGGAATTTTGGATCAAATTACGGTTAATTGAAAGAAAAGGATTAAGCTACATACAAGGCTACCAAAGAATAGGCTAAAGGCTCAACAGGGCTAACTAGGATCATACAAAAAGGGTAGATAAAGTGAGGTATAAAACATGGCTATCAAAGAAATGCCCATATCATCTCCTAAACTCAACACCCTTTATTTCTCTTTGCAAACACACCAGGCAAGTTCTAGACATTAGTATGCACATGGAATATCACAAAAACCTCAGTTACATATGGCACATATTCAAATCAAGATGGATCTCTATAGACTCTCAACCAAGAAATAGCAAATATTAAACCAATATCACACAAGAGTCATGTAAAATAGCCTAGGTGTCTCAAAGTAGTCATTCAATTCACTATACATGCTTCAACATTCAACACCAACTTACATTAAGTAATCATGTCTAGCATCTAACACGAGCATCTCTAAAATTTTAAAATTACTCCTAAAAATCAAAAAGGATACTGAGTTCAAAGGGCTCCCCCTTGAAAAAGAACCGAAAAGAAAAACCGAGGGGTGGATGAAGTGTGCTCCTAAAAGAAACCAAAAACAAATTACTAAAATAAAATCTTTTTGTATTTTTCAAATTTTTCAGCAACATGAGCAAAAACAAATAACCAAATGACTCCTATAGCACACTATACCCTAACCAAATCACAAGATTTCCCACCCCACACTTAAAATCACACTTTATCCCCAACGTACAACTTAAAAGTAAGGATAGAAATACTTCCTGAGGACTTTAGGCCTAGCTAGTAGCATCATAATCCATCAAAGAGGTCCAAGGAACCCCCACACTCAGTTTTTGCACTGCTTCTTAGCTTAGATTTTTGGTACTCAGACTTCCCCTAATTTGCAAAACAAAACAAACAAAACAAAAACAAAGGTGATACTACATAAAAACCAAAAAGTAAAAATACTACCTTAAATTGGGTTGCCTTCGAAGCAGCGCCTGATTTAATATCGCGACACAACTCAAATCACAACTTCATTATCCACATTCTCTCATCCTCTTCCTCCTAATTGGAGCTGATTTCCTCCTTCTTTTTTAACCTCTCAAGTGCTCATGATCGAGGTATGCATCTTTTCTTACACCTACCTTTTCAGCATGCCAATCAAGTTTTTCAGGTTAAGGCTTATTTGTCAACTTGGGAAACTCCATGAAAGAGTTCGAAGAAGTAATTGGTAGTTTGTACACTTCCACACCACACTCATCCACTTCTATAGTTGTGATCATGCATAGATCTCTATAGTGTGAGGTGTGTTGAGTGCTTTGTACACTCTGAAAACCACCTCTTCATCATTTAATCTCATCTTGAGGGTGACTACTCTCACGTCTATCAATACTCCACTAGTGACCAAGAATTGGCGTCCCAATATGATTGGTACCCTGTCATCTACATCATAATCAAGAACAATAAAGTCAGCAGGAATAATGAACTTACCAACCTTAATGAGAACATCTTCTATGATTCCTTTGGGCACCACTCATGTTCTGTCCGCTATTTGTAACACCAATGAGGAGGGCCTTGGCTTTCCTAAACCAAGAGTATTAAAAACTTAAAAGGGCATCAAGTTGATGCTTGCCCTAAATCACTCAAAACATGGACAACATCACTTTCATCAATTTGTATAAGGAGGGTGAAACTCCCATGGTCCTTGATATTTTTGGGCATCTTGCTCATGACCACAGAACTGCACTCTTTAGTAAGTGCCACCGTCTCAATATCACCCAGCCTCCTTTTGTTTGTCACCACATCTTTCAAGTACTTAGCATACTTTGGCATTCCCTACAACACATCTACAAGAGAAAGGTTAATGTGAAGCTCTGTGAACTTGTCAAAGAACTTCTTGAACCAAACATCTTCCTCTGCTTTATTGAACTTTTGAGGGAAAGGTGGTGGTGGTCTGTTGCGAGGTTGATCAACCTGTTTTTCCTTTGGGTACTCAGACTTCCCCTTTTCTTTGGCAATTCTAGACTCAACTTGCTTGTCTGTCTGCTTGGGTGTGAGCAATTCATCTTGCACCTCGTGATTTTTCTTTGGATGTGCATCACCCAAATCTCTACCGCTACTCAATGTAATAGACCTAGCTTGCTTTGGATCTTGCTTTGGAGCTTGCTCTTTATCACCCGAAAGTCCCCCTTCAGGTCTTAGATTCTCGCCTGAGCTAACTGACCCATTTGTATCTCCAAATTCTTTTGGGCAAGCTGCTGATTTTTGAGATCTGCAGCCATTTGCTCTTGGGTGGCCATGATTTTCTTTAATGAATCTTCAATGTTATTGGCTTAAGTATTAGTCTGCGTACCTTGCTGCTGCTAAAACTGCTGAGATTGGGCTTGATTATTGCCCCAAGAGTAGTTGGGTTGAGCTAGCCAATTGCTGTTGTAGGCACTACCATAATTCTAATTTTCTCTCTGTGCTTTACCCACAAAATTTACTGATTCTAGATTTGTCGTACAATAGTCTGTTGAGTGACCTCCATTACTATAAGTTTTGCACCAAGTATGAACCTGTTGCATTGCATTCACCTGTGCTAGAGCTTAAGCCACACTCAATTTGCTAAATTGGGCCATTTTTTTATTCTAAAAGCTGGCCAATTGTATGGACAATGTTGTGATACCATCTACCTCTATCATACCTACAGGCTTCTTTACCATGCTTCTAGACATATCACCATTCCAGTCTGGATTTCCTTGTGCAATTTTATTCAAAAGAGTGTATAGCTCATCATAAGTTTTCTCCAATACTTGACCACCTGCAGCTGAATCTAGCAAAATTTTTGTGTTGTGGTCAAGTCCTTCAACAAAAGTGTGAGCCAGTACCTCATTGGTTTGTTGGTGATGCGGGAAATCTCTAAGGAGAGACTTGAATCTTTCCCATGCATGATAGAGATTCTCATCTGGCTTTTGCTTGAAACTCAAAATCTCACTTCTTAACCTTGCAGTTTTGCCTGATGGGAAGAAATGAATGAGGAACTTAGTCCCAAGTTATGATCGAGTTTGAAGGTTCTGCCTTCAACCATTTCTTTGCTTCTCCCAAAAGTGAGAATGGGAAAAGTGTGAGCCTCACATAATCTGTGGAGACTCCAGCCGGAATGAAAGTGTCACTTATCTCCAATAAATTCTGAAGGTGGACCTGTGGATCCTCATGTGACAAGACTGTAAACTACCCACTTGTGTGCAACAATTGCACTATGTTCTGCTTTAGTTCAAATCTGAATCCTACGGCTGGTTTCTGAATACATGAGGTCATATTAGTTGCGAGTGGGATTACCACTTCATACACTGTCCTGCGGGTTGGTGTTTCTTCATCCATTTGTGCAGGAACGATTTCATCTTGCTGAACTTGCTGAGTTTGTTGGAGAAGTGTTGCTTCTCTCCTTAATTAATGCAAGCTTCTCTCGGGTTAGGTATATGGTTCGACCAATTCCCTCTCCCTTGCCAGCTTACTCGAGATTTAAACCTGTACCTATAAATTTAGAAGCTAAGACCAAGTTGTTAGCACTTTATCAACCAAAATAATAAAATTGAAAATTATAAGTTTGCTAATTTTCAAGTCTTCGACAACGGCGCCAAAAACTTGTCTCTCCCAAGCGCACACACAAGTGTACGTAGTCATTTCAAGTAATAAAGTAGCTCTTTGTGAGCCGAATGTCGAACCCATAGGGACTTGTGTTTAACAAGCGATCTAATTTAAGCATTACTATTTCAAAGTAAACAAGTACGAGTTGTAACAAAAAAGAAGTTGAGTTTTATTTTTATAACTAAATACTAAAATTAACAATGATAAATAACATGGGTTGTGAACAATATATGGAGAGTTTCAGGGTTACGGCATTCTATACAATCATGCATGGTAATTATTCTATTCAATAATCTTTATTTCTCGGATTATGGATTTGGGGTTAAGTGTTGATCCTGGAATTGTCATCCTCTAAACCGTCTACTTGTACTGTTCTCACAACTTCATCATTGAATGGAGATGTGATTCCATAATTCAAGTGCATTCGTTAATCATCTCGTCATGACAAAACAAGGCTCCTAAGTATACGTCTATCCTAGTTGCGAATCAACCCTAGATTACACTAGAGATGATTTTATTCCTTAAGTTGTTTGTACTATTCATATAATCCCATGATCATTTCATACATGAATTACTCATATATTCTAATGCTGATCAGACATCAAAATAGTAGAATCAAGAACAAAAGAATAATCGAATTAGAAACGATGTCAATGAATAAAACAAAATACTAAACAATCATGTTCTATATGTAACCCCAGAATGAGGGTTTTTAGCCACTCATATTCATACAAACAATCTCCAAAATAGAGTTCATAACTTTAAATTGCAAGAATGAAAAGTAAAGTGGATAAAACCCTAGTGTAGAGCTCCTTGCCTTCTCCTTTTCTCTCCAATTCGTGTATAAGGTGAATCCTCCTTTTAATTGTGTCCAAGTACTCCTTTTATAGGGATTTTAGTCGTCCAAGAGGTGCCTAAGTCAAATCCCAATCAATTACAACTTTACCCCAACTTAAAATAATATTAGCAACCAATTTTAGATGGGTTTGGGACTTAGTACGTCGCGTCCTCCATCGCATGGGAGTGGAGGCGCAACGCGAGCTCAATACGGGATCAAAATAGTACCTACTAGCCCTAAAATATATGAATCACCCCTCATTAGAAGTATTGGAGGCTGCGACAAATCTCCCAATACGGGTGGTGGAGGGTACGACGCGCCTCTTGTGTAAGGCTCTAGCATTTCGCATTCAATCTTCTCGTGCTCTTGTCCCTTGATCCTGAACATCTTGTGCTTTGATTGTAGGCTTGATTTAGCTTCCTTAGATCCTCCAATGTTACCCAACAACATCTATACACAACCATAAGTCCATACAACACAATAGAACACATCAAAGGGCACTAGAACAAGCATAGCTCAAGCTAGCGACACTAGTTTCCTCATCTAAGTTCTAATTGATCATTTTGACTCTTGACTTGATTCAAATGTACCTTAAACACTATAAACAAGTACTTTAACACACAAATACACATATATACTCTTTATAGTTCACAAACATGTCGAATTATCCTCAAAACTAAGCTAAATGCGTATAAATAATGACACTTGGGAGTATAAATACACCCAAGATCATGTCCACATGGAAAATCACCCCATTTAATACCACTACAGTTAGGGCTGTTCACGATTTTGGTTAAAAACCAAATCGAACCGCAAACCGAACCAAACCGATTAAAACAACCGACATATGGTTTGGTTTGGTTTGGTTAGGTTTGGTTTTAAATTTTGAAAACATTTTTCCTATTTGGTTTGGTTACGGTTTTACTAAAAACAAAATCAAAAAAATAACCAAACCGAACCGATGTATATATAAATTTTATAATTATTTATATATTATTCACAAATAAAATATAAATATTTTGTTAAATTTTAATCATAGATAAATTTAAGTCTAAATTTTAATCATAGATAAATTTAAGTCTTTTAACTCTATCACTTACTAGATTATTTTTTAAGCCCAACTACCCAAACTCAAGCCCAAAAATACATTACTCATCCTTTACTATACATTAATACCCCAACTCCCCAAGTGTCCTAACCCTACACAAATTTCACATTTTCACTCTCTTTCTGCGCAGCTTCTTCTTCTTAGTTCTTAGAGAAGCAAAGGAAAAAAACCTAGCTGGTCTTCACCGTCCAGCTTCTTCACTCTCTCTCTACATTTTTTTGATAGCTGGTCTTCACATGTTTACTGCAAATTAAGATTGAATAGGTCTTCTTTGTCCAGCTTCTTCTTTTTAGCAAAGTAAAAAAGCAAAAAAAACTTATTTTCATTTCACAAGAAAAAGTGTAAGTGAAGATTGAACTGGTCTTCTCTGTTCAATTGGTTGAAAAGTGAAAACTTTAAATATTTTCTGGCGCTTGTATTAAAGTAAGGTCAATCAACAGAAGCTTTTATGGAAGAAGGAATACTTTTACAATCTTAGCCGCTAGTTATAAGTACTGACTTTAGGCTACAAATAGAGAAGACATCTGCAATGATATGTAGTTAATTTCTCTAACTTCTAAGTCATAACGAATATATATTTTGAAATATTTAAGAATCTTAATGTTACTTTATATTTTAGGATTCTTAACATAAAAACTTGCACTTGGAGTAGAAATCCTTTTCACAAATATTTTCCATTATCTCAGGTTTGGTTTCCATCAGTCTCCTGTTTTGTTAAGACCTACAGTTTGTATGATCAGTAAGTATGTATGATCTGAAATTTTATATTCAAGTTTGGCTAGTGTTGTGGGAAGGTTAAGAAAAAAGCGGATCCCTAGTCATAAACCGTAAAAATCAAATCAAACCGAACCAAACCGACAAGAACCAAACCGGCGGTAATTTTTTGTGTGTGGTTTGGTTTGGTTTTAAAAATTTAATAACCGACTAAATTGGTTTGGTTATGGTTTTAACCAATAACCGATCCAAACCGACCCATGAACACCCCTAACTACAGTCAGACCTCTCTATAACGTCACCTTGTTATAACAACATTTCACTATAGTGGCCTGATTTTCTCTGGAACTGATTTTTCATGTTATATTTTACTTCTCTATAACGACAGTCTACCTCTAACAGTAATGGCGTTTACCATAGCGGTACACTCTTTGTTAAATTACCTCTCTATAACAGCATACTCAAATATTATATAATAATATTTTGTAAGAAATATATTATATACAAAATAAAATATTAAAATATTTATGGTAATTATCATTAATGGAATGCACACAGTAAATTTCAAGTACGAATATCTAATTTAATAGAAAAAATTATATTTAAATGGTGCACATCAGTTATTTCATAACTTCACGATGAAAAAGACTACTAATATTTGCCTTTTTTATATTCATGCTCTTTTTAATTTTGCTTACTTTTGTTTATAAGAACTAAATTGGATGTGAATATCGAATGACAGTATACATATATAAATGCACCTCTATATAGCAGTCATGAAATCTTCAGACAAACGTTGTCACTATAGAGAGGTTTAACTGTACCATGTAATCTTCTTCCCCCCACCCCCCACCCACCCCAAATTTTAAAAAAAAAGACAAAGGAGAGTTGTCCAAAACTGAGGTAGTTTCTAAATTAATCAAATTAACAAGCTTCCTTGCAATCACCGAACCTAATGGTAGTGTACCAAATTAAACAAAGCAAAAGGCTTTGTTATTTTAATTTTAATTTTTTTTTGTATATATCTTAGTTGTACTTTTCCCACTAGGACACTAATTAAACAGAGAAAAGAAACAGTAGATTGAATAAGCAAAACGAAGAACAGGAGACAGATATTCAAAGAGGAACATTGAGGAATTTCAAGAAAACAGCAGCCAAAGGTGAAGCAAAGAACTTCATGTGAATCATGTATAAGCACAAGTAATAAATCCAAAAATGGGGAAACGAATTAAGAAACTGAGAAATTAAGGTCACCTGAAGGAAGAACTTATGATGTGAAGAAATTAATGTGTTGAGAAATTAATACGCCAAATGGCTGATGGTTAATGATATTAAATGGGGCGATTTTCCACGTGGACTGGCCATGTGACTTTTTTTTCACATGGCGTGCTTGGTGTCATTCCGTTAGAGAGAGGACCTTTTAGATAATTCAGATGTATTCTTGGCCTTTTTTCGTATTATTTTTGATGATGTCCCAACGGCTATGAAAAAAAGTTTCACTAAACCGTCTGGGCATGTTACACTTCTGAAAACTGCATCTTCGGCTTCATCCTACAAAGGCAAATTGTTATTAGTATCTAAATTATTTATTAACTGAGAAATACAGCTCAAAATACTTGGATATATAGTATAATTAGAAAAGTTGAAAAGCTTTTCAAAATGCTTAACAACAACCTCCTTCTGAATCCATTTTCCTCTATTGTTTTTGATTCTTTGAATGAGAAATTTCCTTCTATTATCCCTCAATAAACTGTGAAAGTATCTAGTATTTCTATCACTTTCCTCATACCATTGAACATGACATTTTTGCCTTGGAGTAGAATTTTCTACTTGAAACCTTGTCTTCCAAGCCACTTAACTTATTCAACAAGTGTTTTGTTAGTTTTTCCTCTGTCGTTTGAGGTGTAAATGTCTTGTAGAGTAAAAGGAAAACTTAAAAATGAAAAAAATCCATAAGCAAATAAATAGTATTATGAAGAAATAAGTAAAGGAATAATAGGAAAGAGAAATAACATAATCGTCGAACCATTTAAAACCAGTCGTTATATAATTAAAATGAATATTTTTATCATTCCTCTATTTCAATTGGTCAATTTTGACTTGACACAAAATTTAAGAAAATAAATAAAATTTTTGAATCATGTGATCTTAAATTAAAGATATGTCAAATGTATTAAAATGTTCTTTAATCTTGTATCTTTAAACATGCCATGTAGAAAGTTAGAATTAGAAAGATGTAAAAAGGGAAAAGACCATTCTTTTTTAAATGAATTAAAAAGGAAAGTAGGTCAAACAAATTGAAACGAAGGAGTATTACAAAATAATGAACTCAATATTACAAAATAATATGAAAAAATTTGAAAATAATTTTAAAAAAAAACATCATACTAAAAATAATACTAATTTTCTATTATATAGAAGAGCCAAGTTTAGGACGACCAATGATGGTTTTGAAATTGTGACTTCATTTAAGGGAAAAATATTATTATAGCAACAATAATTAAAATGAATTTCTAGAAAGATCCGGGCGGTAATCCGCGCGGCCAGACAGATCTAGCTAATTTAGCACCTTTATGCTGGGACATAAAAACTGAAATATATAGGAATTTTTATATAGCGTATGACTGTATGGAAGGCTTAACCTTTTACCCAAATAAGGGGCCTGACAGAATTTAATACATATTCTTAATGAGCCCGTGTGTCTGGAGGTTCTAACCGGTAAGAGATCGCCCTTTTTTCAACATCTTCAATAGGCTATTAGACCGGCTTACCAGACGTAGTCACTAAGACAAAGCCACTAAGAATAGTACTAGATCCGACTGTACCACCATCTCAGAACCAAGTCAAATGGCTATATAATAATTTCTTTATATTTTGATAAAGCCAGATCTCTAAGATTAAAATGTAAGAGAAGTTAGATATTCAACATAGATATGGAATTTAGCCAGACATAGTCATGGCTGGGAGAAGAAGAGAGGAAAGGGGTGTCACCTTAAGGACCCAGCAGCAAAGGTCAGACCCAGATGCAAGGGCTAGTCTATGGTGTCCAAAGTTTAGACCTTTTCTGATTTTTATTAATAATAAAACTTTACAAAACTTATTACAAGCTAATAAAGAAGAGAGAAGGAGGAGCAAATGAAAGAAGAAAGAGAGGGAGTTCCTAAAACTCCGTCTCAAAATGAAAATTTACAACGTATAAATAGAAGGAAAAAGAATTTATGCACAGTAAAACTGGGTCTCAAGTGGGTCCCAATGTACAGTAAATGTGGAACCAATCTTTTCCCTAAACAGTAAATCTACTGTTACTGTGGTCCCCAGTAGCTGCACTGTTCATATGGGTCCCGGGCGGCTATCACCATGAATTTATGTTTTTCTCTTTCCTTGTATTTTGTCCAATTCTTTCATCCATCGGACAAATTCTTCAGCATTTTCAATGCCTTCTTCAAAGAGTATTATCTCAAGTTCTATAGGCTGTGAATCTGGAATATCATCGCCATTATGACTGCTAATACTCTTCATAGAGGAGTCAGATTTTTCAATTTGAAGAAGAGAATTGAGCAGGTTTCACTTCATTTCTTCCAAATAATTGTGAGTCATGGCTTCTTTGTCGCCATCTTGGAACATAATTTTTTTGGCAATCTGCCTGATTGACGGGTCATCCATCTTGCCCTGTTCTACAACGGATTCATACTCCCAAATTTTTAATCCAATCAGATCTAGGAGTTCTTGTCCATGAAAATTTTTTGTTTGAGGATCAAATTTCATTAGCCTATCCCAGAAATTGTTGGAAAATGTCCGATATAAACAGGGAAATTGTTCATCAGTGTACCCCAATTCTGGAGCCCATTTATGGATCCAAGGAATAGAAAATTCAAGAAAGAAATAGATTTGATATATTTTTTCAGGGTAGCAGATATGATCCGCCCTATATAAATCATTTAAATATGGAGAAACCAACTTCCATTTTTGGTACAAGATTAAAAATGGTTCTGACAAAATTTTTACCGTTGGCCCGTGGCATGACCACCAATTTAAAAACCAATTTGGAATAGTATTTTCAAAAAATTTTGAACATACCTTTACAAAACCAAGTATGTTTATGTCTATCATTATTATAATAAAGGGCTTGATCAAAAGCTTTAATATAGTACCAATAAGTAAGACTTATTTTGGTATTATTGAGGCTTATCTGTCTTTCTCTCATTGTGGTTATACCCCAATCTTTGATAGATATAATCTGTTTGATAATTATCTTTGAAAAATTATAAATTATTTGTCCTTCAGGAAAATGCTGAATATTAGCGCTACCTGTGTCAGTAAGAATAGTTTCATAATATGATCGGGTCTTATAAGACTAGCCTGGAAAATATAATCCCGGAATCAAATACCGTTGAAATATCTTCCAAGGGTCATTTTTGCGTATAATTTCCGCATTCTCTACAAGAAATATCATTTCTTGTTTGGGTAACTTTTCATAGGACTTGATATCATCATTGCCCTCTTTAATTACTGAAGCAAAAGTATCACTTTGCTTTTGAGAAGCCAAATATGCTTGCATTTGTGAGTATAACGGATGATCTTCTGGAATATCTTCCAGGTGAATAGAATTTTTTTGAGGAGGATTCTCCTTGAGATATTTTAGAGTTTATCAAACTCTTTTTTTCATGTTGTATTACTGGGGAATTTGAAGAAGATCCATATGAAGATCTTGATCCTTGGCTCTTAGCCTAAGATCTTCCTGGCAAGTAGGGTAATCTCCCTCTACCACATCTTCTACCTCAAACAACATTGGTCCAAGGATAATCCATCCTGCAAATATTCACGAGATAAGAAATCAGGCAAAGAATTATCAATTCTCTTTTTATACTGAATTTCAAAATCAAAAGGAGCTAATTGAGCTTGCCATCTCGCAAATATAATTTTTGAGGCATCATGTTTGAAATCTTTGTCAAACATATATTTGACAGATTGAGCATCAGTTTTTATCAAAAACTTTTGATTATATAAGTCATCCAGAAATTTTAAAACACACTTAACAATAGTAAGCATTTCATGAGCCACAGTAGCATATTTTCTTTGGGCTTCGGTCCATTTACCTGAATGGAAATGAATTAAATATTTATTTTTATCATTGGGATTAATCTGTTTTAAAATCCCTCCAAAACCAATATTGGATGCATCTGTTTCAATTATTTTTTGCCAAGCAGGGTTAGCAAGAGATAAAACAGGTATAATCTTAACCCATTTTTTAATATTTTGGACTATCGACATATGCTTGTCTGTCCAAAGTTGTCTACAATTTTTCTTTAGTCTGTCATATAACGGGGCTAAATCTTTAGAAAGATTTTTATAAAATGGAGAAATATAATTTAAACTTCCAAAAAATTTTGTAATTGAGTTCGGTCAGTTATAATGTCATGACATTCATAGCTCGTTGAATGGGAGTTATTTTCCCTTGACCAATATTATGTCCTAGAAATCGGACTTCGATTTAAAAGAAACTCATTTTTGGCTTAGATATGACCAAACCATTTTGTATAACAATTTTTTTAAAGATATCTAAATGCTTAATATGCATTTCTAAAGTCTTAGAAAAGACTAAAATGTAATCAATATAGGCAATAGTAAAATCCATATAAGGATTAAAAATATCATTCATTGTTTTCTGAAATTCAGAAGGCGCAATTTTTAAACCAAACGGCATGACATTCCATTCATATTGTCCAAATGAGACATTAAAAGCAGTCTTATAAGGGTGCTCTTTTAAAATCTGTATTTACCAATAGCCTAATTTTAAATCAAATTTAGAGAAGATATTGGCATCATATAATCTTGATAGTAAATCTTTTTTATTGGGAATCGGATACCGAATTCATTTTAAAAACTTATTAAGAGGTTTATAATTAATGATCAATCTAGGCACACCTCTTTCTTTTTATGCAGCATTTTTTAACATAAAATGCAGTACACGACCAAGGAGACTTGGACGGTTTTATCAAATCCTTTTGCAATAAATTATCAATTTCTTTTTTACAAAATTCAACCAGTTCAGTATTCATCTGACATGGTCTTGATTTTGTAGGAATATTATCCTCAGAAAAACCATCTTCATATGGAAGAGTAATGATATATTTTTTCCTGTTCCAGAAAGCACTGGGATGGTCAACACAAATATCAACCGCAATTTGTTCAGAAATTAATTTGATTTTTTCCTAAATTTTTGGAGATTTCAATGTATCATTAATATTCATGCTAAATATCTCTAGCTGCAAAGAATCAACATGTCTTTCATTCATATTAATTAATGTATTTATATCTCGAGCCACTGGATCGGTGACAAAAGCATAGCTAATTTCCTTATTATTAAAGGTAGCTTTAAATCCTTTAGCGTCAATATACGTATACAGATAAATAGCATTTATAAAAGGCGTACCAAGTATAATTGGCGGATAAAGCTGTTTTTTTACCAAAAAGAAAAAGTGAGGAATACAAACTTTATTTTGGCAAATGTGTGCATTAGACAATTTATATTTAATGTCTAATGCATGACCTGATGCAGATCAAACTAAATGCGTAGTTTTTTGAAAATATTTTGTAGGAATTAATCTTTCCTGGATGCAACTCACATCGGCACCACTATCAATCATAGCAACTTCATTTATAGAAAAGTTGTTATCAATCAAAATTGTACATTTAATGTACCATTTATGAGTAGTTACAATTTGCATCATACCTAAAAACATATCATGTTTACAATCCAAATTAATTTGCTTGGAAATCTCATTTTCTTCGAAAACCTTTTTTCCATTATTGGAAGATTCAGGTGAAGAAATATTTTTCTCTATTTGATTTAATCGATGATCAGAAATCATCTGATTTTGTTTTAAAGATTTAATCTCTTTTTTCAAATTTTCGATTTCAAATTTTAAATCATCAAGTGAGGTATCTCTCACAGGTTTTTGATTTTCAAGAAGTCTTTTATTAACTTCTAATAACGTAGATGGGGCTGATAATAAATCACTCCTTTGGCTGGGCTGGTTCGAATTATTTGAACTCGAACTACTGGCCAAATTAATGATTTTTCTCGAAGGTTATTATCAGTAACCTCCATTAGAAGCTCTATAATATTATCAAAGGTAATAGTCTGAATATTCAAATCTTGAAATTGAGATTGAAGTTTATAAAACTCATCATTTTCGCAAGAGCAAATATTACCTTGACAGGTATTACAAGCAGTAATTTTATCATGATTTTCATCGTCAGAAAAGTCAAGTAAATCAACTTCTTCTTCTGATTCTAACGGATCCGGTTCATAGTTGAATTCTGAGCCAGAAGTGTATAACACACCATAGATTTTATCATGTAAATCATTATCAAGTTCTAGAGCTTTCAGTTTTTCTAACTTCAGTTTGGAGCAATATGTCCAAACTTTCCACATCGATAATATTTAATCTTAGAAAGGTCTCGTTTCGATCTATCATTCGTAAATCTCTTAGACTTACGTGCACTTTTCCGTGCTTCCCATTCTTTCTTTGATCTGTATCTAGATCTACATTTTTTATAAGAATTATCGAGGTTCGGGTGTCTATACTTCCCTTTTGTCTTTCTATGAGAAGTAGAAGGTTGGTCTAAACCAAATTGAGCACAGAAATCACCTAATTGGAATTTTTCTTTAAGCTTATCCAACTTAAGCTGTCTTGACAATTTTAATTCGTTACACAAGTTTAATCCTTCTTGTGTACAAATTCCTACGAGTTTTCCATAAGTATAATCCTTATACAAAATTTCACCGTAACTACCTCTAAGAGTTTTTCTAACCCTTTCTGCAAATAAATAAGGGAGGTCGTCTTTAAATTTGGCTTTCCAATGATCATTCTTATTTTTGGGTAATTTCATAACCCAACTAAGGAAAGTATCTTTATACCACCGAAATTCACTTAAAGTCCTACATCGAAGACCGTTAAGGAGTGTTCTAATGGCTTCGTAATTACTGGTAAATCTACCATTAAAATGTTCTAATATGGTCGTAACTAGTGTATAAACTGCGTCTTCATGACCATTAGGTAAGGTATGACCTAAATTATCAGTAGCTGCTTCTGAATTTACAGCATTAATAATTGCAGACTTATGATCGGTAGCCATATAATTATCCCACCATCCTCTAAGCTGACCAGTAGATCCGGCAATAATCATTTTGTAAATCACCTTATCAGTGTTATTTGCACTAGTAGCTCTACAAATAGTTGTGCACATTAGCATCCTATGTATTAAAATGGTCATTTGCCTATCAGTCAGACCATCTAGATTCCACTCATAAATTTTATTACAAGTATAAGACGTATTAGTCTGATTTCAATCCCTTTATTCTATAAGAACATCCTGGGGAGTTGGTCTAGGGCAGTAATGAGTTCTCATTCTAGGTTTATCAGCAAAATGAGGATGATGCACACTACCATAAAGCTTATGAAGTTCTGACAAAGTTTCATATCGGACTTCATTAATATTAGAAGTCGAAGCTTTATTATCAGCAAATTGATGAGATAAATCAATTGGTTTAATAGTTAAATCCGAGAATTTCTTATTAAGAATTTCTTCTAGATCAGAACAGGTTTTTATTTGAAAATCTTGAATATCAGGCGGCCTTTGAATAGAAGCAGCGACAATTTTTGATGATGAAGTTGTTTCGGAAGTACCTGTTATTTTAGAAATATTGTTGTTATAAAGTTGTTTGATCAAAACAATTGGATCATCTAATTTTTTATCAAGTGAACTAATATGTTCACCTAAAACTTTAACATATAAACCCATGTAATTATTTTGGGCAAATATCTTTTATATTTTGGAAATAGTAATTTTACCGACATCATATTCAATAAATTGTTGAAAAGCGGTAAAAGTAATACCTGTATTATTAGGTAAAACAAAAGAAGATTGTGGTGGATAAATTGTCTTAACAATTTTTCCACTGCCATCTTGATAAGATCTTTCTATAACCTTAACATATAGAGGCAAATAAGTGGTTATAAACCAAGGAACAAAATACATAATTTGATTACGTAAAGCACAATTTTCATAAAATTCATGTGAAATACTCTGCATATCTTCTGCACTATAAGCGTCAAAAAACCATGTTCTAAACTGGTTTCATTTATCATCAAAAAATTCTTTTTGAATATGTTTTCGTGTCAGTGATCCCGAACTAAAATCAATGATTTGAGGAATCATTAAAGATCATTTGGGTTGAAATCCATTTCGGACGTGTAACACCCCGTACCTACTAACACCCTATGAGACGACGCTGAACAATGGTTTTTCAAGTGTCAAGAGGCAAAAGTATTCACTTTGTAAGGTTATTGATGAAATAAATGCTACTGGGCCTAATGCATGAGATTAGACCTTTATAGGAGGTGAAATACCCGTATGTTGTCAAACCTATACGACTACATGTACGTTTATGGAAAATATGGCAACATGAGAGATTTGATTACTTATGTATTAAATTGTGGGCTTGATGTATTAAATATTGGACATGTAAAAATCTTGTGCAAATTGGGCCTTAAAGGAAGCCCAAATTTATGAGGAAGACATGGCCCAAAAGAGAATTTTGATCCATTCTTGTTTAGTCTTCCATTGACCAATTTAAATTAAGAGGATTGGACCAAGTGGGTGGTTAATAGGCACCATTAGGAGGCTATATAATGGGGGGAAAATCAGATTTATTGGCATTGAACTCTCATAACTTTTCTAGAATTTTCCAACAAAAAAACTCCTTTGCTCTCAAGAACCCTCATCACTCCTTTGGCCAAGATCATCAAGTGGTAAGACTTGGTAAGTGTTTATTATGATGGTTTAATATATTTTATGCATGAGAGATGGTGTATATTATGTTGGTTATGTTGGTGAAGTGGGAGAAACTCCCTATGTGCAAAACAAATTGTGTTTACTAAATCGGAGGATGGTATTGTCTTGTAAACTTGATTATGCACTTGTGGTCTTGAAGGAAGTGAAAATGATGGAGTAAATATTGACATATGAGATGTTATTATAGTATTTCCTTGATGTGTCATGGTGTTTAACATTTGGAATGATTATTGTGAAATTGGTTATGGTATTGGTGGCATATTGGCCGTAGAGTGTCATTTTGGGTGTTGTATGTGTGTTGTGAGACCATGGATGATTTTTGGCATGTTATATGATCAAAAATATGTTCAAATATGTTTGGTTATGATCATGGACCATTCATGGCATTAAAATACCCAAAAAGAAGCCATTTCGGACCAAACGGGCATCCGCCCCCGCAGACGGAGGCATCTGCTGGCGCAGATGGCTATGGCTGCTGACAAAGGCCATATGCGCGCGCACCTTGTCACCTGCAGGTGCAGGTGGCAGCGCAGGTCACTTCCAGATCTCAGTTTCGTATGTTTTCGTACCCAGTTGATCCCCGAAAGCCCCGATACCTTTTATGGATGTAAATAGCAACTTGTGATGTCGTTTTAATGACTTTAAAGTGTCATATGAAGGCATGTTGGACTTTATTAAATGTGGATGGTTGTTCATATGTTGTGGTGAGTCAAATTGAGAAGCGTAAATGTGACGGAATGATAATGGGAAGGCATAAAGGGTAAGTGTGATGCGAAATGATATTGTTGAATGAACTCTTGGTCAATGAGTGGAATGTTATGGTAGTGTTGGCATGTTGATGCGATAAATGACATTATAATAAGGAGAAATAACGTTCTAAAGTAACTACGTGAGTCACGGTCATCTTGTGCACTTGTAAGGTAGTTGATTGCTAATATAAGCTTCGCTATGTACTTATGATGTAGAGTGAGACGTAAAGAAAGAGCTGGACTGTTGTGTTCATATTTCGGCTTGTCTACTTGTACTTGGAAGCAAAGGTATGTAAGGTTATTCTTCTATTTCCTTCTGCAATATATGGTGTTCACATTGTCATGGTACTCATTTGATTCCGAAATACCCTAAGGTATTCCGTATTCGAGAATTGGCTAGAGATACTCATATGTTCCTTATTCATTGGTCAATGGTGAATCATATGACTCAGGACCATTGGTTGAATTGTGTTCACTGGCTAACATGTCAAACCAAGGGTAATGGTCTCATATTTCTTCCACATTGCTCACTTGTGAATCACATGTCTCATATGCATTGATAAGGTTCCAAAAGCTTAATAGTGGTTATGTTCATGTGTCTTATTTAGTACTCATTGTCCTAAGGTTCCAAAAGTGTTCTATTCCAAGGGGGTTCTATCGTATTCCAACTAAGGTTGATGTAATATTATTCATATGTGTTTTACTCCTAGACGAATCATGACCCACTTAGTTCTTATTCATGGATGGAAGTTCTTCAGTTGTCATATGTTGTAAAGTTTAAGAGAACTATCGCAACGAGAGTAAGGAGGTCAAGAGAGCTTGTTTAGTTGAATAACCTCGTTCCCATCATGTCATGGTCTAAGTTCCAATAGAGTTATATACATGTCTCATATTCATTAGCAATGTTCCAAAAGTCCAATGAGGTATGTTCCAAGGTTTCAATTATGGTTATACTCATGTATCTTGTTCATTGATCATTGTCCAATGATTCCAACAGTGTTATGTTTTCATGAAGGCTATGTTTCCAATTGATCATTCTCACTCATTGATTAATGTTCTAATCATGTTCCAAAGTTCTATCACATTGTAACTACTAAAATACCAATCTCTCACAAGTAATGAAAGAAGTAATGAACAATCAATTTACCTATCCATCACGAGTTGAGATGTCAGTCTTACAAGTGTAAAGATGTGACGTAATGTATATTTGTGTTTCAAGTTTCAAGAATGTTTCTATCATCAAGGTATCACTCATTGTACGAAAGAAAAGAAATGAAGTAATGAATAATGAAAGAAAAGGAAGCAATGTTATGTAATGTTAACCCTACCCATGGAGTAAATGTATGTTATTGCCCACCATAGAGTGGATGTATGTTGGCCTACCCATGGAGTAGATGTATGTCATTGCCCACCAAAGAGTGGATGTATGTCATTGCCCACCAAAGAGTGGATGTATGTTATTGCCCACCATAGAGTGGATGTATGTTGGCCTACCCATGGAGTAGATGTATGTTAACCCACCATAGAGTGGATGTATGTTGGCCTACCCATGGAGTAGATGTATGTTAACCCACCCGAAGAGTGGATGTATGTTGAATGATTAATCATATTGATCATGAGCTTTGTAAAGTAATGTAAGTAAAGGCAAAGGAAAGAAAGAACGTAATGTACATGGTATCCCACCTACAGAAAGAGAAATTATTCACATTGCTTTAATTCTTTTATGTTGAATTCAGTATTGTTGTTGTTATGTATGACTCATTGGAGATGATAACAAAGAAATAAAGGTACATGGTTCCATAAATGAAATTTTCTCTTATAATCATTTCCATTGAAATTCTTGTGCATTGATACAGTTTGTTTACGACCTTACATACTCAGTACATTCTTCGTACTGACCCCTTTTGGGGACTTACCTTACATGCTGCAGGTGCAGGCATTAGTAGACCTCCACAGTAGGCTGTGGATTTTATACAGGTCTCTGGTGAGCTCCAGTTGCTTCGGGGCTTCCCAAGTCACATGTGAACACTAGGTTTTTGATATTATGTAAATATTGTATAGACATGGTCATGTATCTGTAGAGGCTTTGTAGACAGTTATGGGAAGACAAATGGAAGAGGTGTATGTCCATGCTGACTTGATGGCCCTGTCGGCCAAATTTTAGGGTTAACACTACATAACATTGCTGCCTTTTCTTTCATTATTCATTACTTCATTTCTTTTCTTTCGTACAATGAGTGATACCTTGATGATAGAAACATTCTTGAAACTTGAAACACAAATATACATTACGTCACATCTTTACACTTGTAAGACTGACATCTCAACTCGTGATGGATAGGCACATTGATTGTTCATTACTTCTTTCATTACTTGTGAGAGATTGGTATTTTAGTAGTTACAATGTGATAGAACTTTGGAACATGATTGGAACATTAATCAATGAGTGAGAATGATCAATTGGAAACATAGCCTTCATGAAAACGTAACACTGTTGGAACCATTGGACAATGATCAATGAACAAGATACATGAGTATAACCTTAATTGAAACCTTGGAACATACCTTATTGGACTTTTGGAACATTGCTAATGAATATGAGACATGTATATAACTCTATTGGAACTTAGACCATGACATGATGGGAACGAGGTTATTCAACTAAACAAGCTCTCTTGACCTCCTTACTCTCGTTGCGATAGTTCTCTTAAACTTTACAACATATGACAACTGAAGAACTTCCATCCATGAATAAGAACTAAGTGGGTCATGATTCGTCTAGGAGTAAAACACATATGAATAACATTACATCAACCTTAGTTGGAATACGATAGAACCCCCTTGGAATAGAACACTTTTGGAACCTTAGGACAATGAGTACTAAATAAGACACATGAACATAACCACTATTAAGCTTTTGGAACCTTATCAATGCATATGAGACATGTGATTCACAAGTGAGCAATGTGGAAGAAATATGAGACCATTACCCTTGGTTTGACATGTTAGCCAGTGAACACAATTCAACCAATGGTCCTGAGTCATATGATTCACCATTGACCAATGAATAAGGAACATATGAGTATCTCTAGCCAATTCTCGAATACGGAATACCTTAGGGTATTTCGGAATCAAATGAGTACCATGACAATGTGAACACCATATGTTGCAGAAGGAAATAGAAGAATAACCTTACATACCTTTGCTTCCAAGTACAAGTAGACAAGCCAAAATATGAACACAACAGTCCAGCTCTTTCTTTATGTCTCACTCTACATCATAAGTACATAGCGAAGCTTATATTAGCAATCAACTACCTTACAAGTGCACAAGATGACCGTGACTCACGTAGTTACTTTAGAACGTTATTTCTCCTTATTATAATGTCATTTATCGCATCAACATGCCAACACTACCATAACATTCCACTCATTGACCAAGAGTTCATTCAACAATATCATTTCGCATCACACTTACCCTTTATGCCTTCCCATTATCATTCCGTCACATTTACGCTTCTCAATTTGACTCACCACAACATATGAACAACCATCCACATTTAATAAAGTCCAACATGCCTTCATATGACACTTTAAAGTCATTAAAACGACATCACAAGTTGCTATTTACATCCATAAAAGGTATCGGGGCTTTCGGGGATCAACTGGGTACGAAAACATACGAAACTGAGATCTGGAAGTGACCTGCACTGCCACATGCACCTGGAGGTGACAAGGTGCGTGCGCATATGGCCTTTGTCAGCAGCCATAGCCATTTGCGCAGATGCCTCCGTCTGCGGGGGCGGATGCCCGTTTGGTCCGAAATGGCTTCTTTTTGGGTATTTTAATGCCATGAATGGTCCATGATCATAACCAAACATATTTGAACATATTTTTGATCATATAACATGCCAACAATCATCCATGGTCTCACAACACCCAAAATGACACTCTACGGCCAATATGCCACCAATACCATAACCAATTTCACAATAATCATTCCAAATGTTAAACACCATGACACATCAAGGAAATACTATAATCACATCTCATATGTCAATATTTACTCCATCATGTTCACTTCCTTCAAGACCACAAGTGCATAATCAAGTTTACAAGACAATACCATCCTCCGATTTAGTAAACACAATTTGTTTTGCACATAGGGAGTTTCTCCCACTTCACCAACATAACCAACATAATATACACCATCTCTCATGCATAAAATATATTAAACCATCATAATAAACACTTACCAAGTCTTACCACTTGATGATCTTGGCCAAAGGAGTGATGAGGGTTCTTGAGAGCAAAGGAGTTTTTTTGTTGGAAAATTCTAGAAAAGTTATGAGAGTTCAATGCCAATAAATTTGTTTTCCCCCCATTATATAGCCTACTAATGGTGCCTATTAACCACCCACTTGGTCCAATCCTATTAATTTAAATTGTTCAATGGAAGACTAAACAAGAATGGATCAAAATTCTCTTTTGGGCCATGTCTTCCTCATAAATTTGGGCTTCCTTTAAGGCCCAATTTGCACAAGATTTTTACATGTCCAATATTTAGAGTGGATGTATGTTGTCCTACCCATGGAGTAGATGTATGTCATTGCCCACCAAAGAGTGGATGTATGTCATTGCCCACCAAAGAGTGGATATATGTTATTGCCCACCATAGAGTGGATGTATGTTGGCCTACCCATGGAGTAAATGTATGTTAACCCACCATAGAGTGGATGTATGTTGGCCTACCCATGGAGTAGATGTATGTTAACCCACCCGAAGAGTGGATGTATGTTGAATGATTAATCATATTGATCATGAGCATTGTAAAAGTAATGTAAGTAAAGGCAAAGGAAAGAAAGAACGTAATGTACATGGTATCCCACCTACAGAAAGAGAAATTATTCACATTGCTTTAATTCTTTTATGTTGAATTCAGTATTGTTGTTGTTATGTATGACTCATTGGAGATGATAACAAAGAAATAAAGGTACATGGTTCCATAAATGAAATTTTCTCTTATAATCATTTCCATTGAAATTCTTGTGCATTGATACAGTTTGTTTACGACCTTACATACTCAGTACATTCTTCGTACTGACCCCTTTTGGGGACTTACCTTACATGCTGCAGGTGCAGGCATTAGTAGACCTCCACAGTAGGCTGCGGATTTTATACAGGTCTCTAGTGAGCTCCAGTTGCTTCGGGGCTTCCCAAGTCACATGTGAACACTAGGTTTTTGGTATTATGTAAATATTGTATAGACATGGTCATGTATCTGTAGAGGCTTTGTAGACAGTTGTGGGAAGACAAATGGAAGAGGTGTATGTCCATGCTGACTTGATGGCCCCGTCGGCCAAATTTCACATATGTATATATATATTTAGCACATGTTTCATGAATGTTGTTATTAGCATGGTAAATTCTCACGTGGTAATGATATTTCTTATAGCATGCATATGAAGGAACATAAGCAAAGATTGGTTCTCTTGGGCCTTATCGGCTTCGGGTGCCAATCACGCCTCGTTGGGATTCGGGGTGTGACAGGACGCAGAAGGAATATCCTTATCAGAAATATTATCACATGCCTGAACAATATTAGTTCTAGGATCTATTTTTACTTTATTTACTAGACTATCAATCGAAGGAATGGTATGCAAAGATGCAAGTTTATTAACTCTAGCTGGACTGTACATCGGTTCAACTGGAGCTATCATAGAAGGCACAGAAGGTAATAATCTATTACTACTTCTACCAGAAAAATGACTGTCTATTATAAACAGAAGTTTTAGCATCAAACTGAATACAAACTTGTCCATTTGGAGTTTGCGTAATATGAGAATACTCAGTATTAGTAACCTTATCGGCTAGCTGATTCTGTGGTATAACCGAATCTAAAACCCAAGTAGTTGGAAAATTAATTTCTTCCCACCTAATAGGTCTTCTAGTCGTAATTTTTGATCTTATAAAATTAGTTTCAAACAAAATAGTCCCATTTAATAGCAACTTATAATAAATTCTATAAGATAAACAAATAAGTTCAGAACCAGGTGCATAATTATAACCATGCGACTTAACATTTAATGTTAAAACATCTAAAATATTAACATCAGTCAAAAATAATTGGCAGATTAGGCTGAGTATTAAAATATACTGGACCATAGGCCACAGTAGATTCTATCGATCCCATTAAAGACTGTCAAAAATTCAAATTTTTTGCATCTCTTAGAGCTGCTAGAAATATTTTTGGTAACCCTTTAAGAGTTACAGGCTTGAATGCGATCTGAACCATGCCTATATGTAAGAAATTATATTTATTTTTATAAATATCAGTATCACGTTTATTTAATAAACGAATGGTTTGTTCAGACGGATTTAATGCCAAAGAAGTTTCAGTTGTTTTAATTAACTGAGTTGAAGAGATTTCATCAAAAAACCCATAATCATAAATGTTCCTAATCGGAATCTTAGGAATAGTCCATTTATTTAATAAATTCAAATTTTGAGGTATATCAACCTATTCTAACCTTTCGTTTTTTATGGAAGATTCACCCAAATCCATTCTTATCCAAACTATCTATACTAAATACTTCACATCTATTACAAATTAACCTTAAATCTCATGGCTTTGATACCAACTTGACAGGATCTCTAAGGCGGGCGGTAGTCCGCGCGGCCATACAGATCTAGTTAACTTAGCACCTTTATGCTGGGACATAAAAATTGAAATATATAGAATTTTTTATATAGTGTATGATTGTATGGAAGGCTTAGCCTTTTACCCAAGCAAGGGTCTGTCAGGATTTAATACATATTCTTAATGAGCCCATGTGTCTGGAGGTTCTAACTGGTAAAACATCGCCCTTTTTTCAATATCTTCAGCATACTAGACGTAGTCACTAAGACAAAGCCACTAAGAATAGTACTAGATCCAATTATACCACTATCTCAGAACCAAGTCAAATGGCTATATAATAATTTCTTTATATTTTGATAAAGCCAGATCTCTATGATTAAAATGTAAGAGAAGTTAGATATTCAACATAGATATGGAATTCAGCCGGACATAGTCACGGCTGGGAGAAGATGAGAGGAAAGGGGTGTCACCTTAAGGACCCGGCAGCAAGGGTAAGACCCGAATGCAAGGGCTAGTACGTGGTGTCCAAAGTTTGGACCTTTTTTCATTTTTATTAATAATAAAACTTTACAAAACTTATTACAAGCTAATAAAGAAGAGAGAAGGAGGAGCAAATGAAAGAAGAGAGAGAGGGAGTTCCTAAAACTCTACCTCAAAATAAAAATTTACAACGTATAAATAGAAGGAAAAAGAATATATGCATAGTAAAATTGGGTCCCAATGTATAGTAAATGTGGGATCTATCTATCCTCTAAATAGTAAATCTACTGTTACTGTGGTCCCCGACGGCTGCACTGTTCATGTAGGTCCCGGACGGCTATCACCATGAATTTATGTTTTTATCTATCCTTGTATTTTGTCCAATTCTTTCATCCGTCGAAAAAATTTATCACACCTCAAATCCCATTGAGGCGGACTGGCACCCGAAGCCGTTAAGGTCCCGAGAGAACCAACCTATGTCCATGTACATTCATATACATGTCCCTGAGTGAGCAACATTCTATCACGTATAAATACAAGATACTAATGGCAGAAGTCATGGAGAAACATTGGCAGAAGACATGGAGAAATATTTAATAGCTATGAAACTTGGCCGTTAGGGCCACCACGTCAAAATGGACATACATTTCTTCTTTGTCCCACAACATCTACAAATCCTCTAACAGATACATAACCAACCTAAAATCGGTAAAAGTCCCCGCTTTATACAACATTTACATAGTACCAAAACAAATGTACACATGTGACTCGGTAAGCCCCGAATCAACCTGGAGCTCACCAACAGTCTGCAGATGACCCGTATCCTACTGTAGAGGTTTACTAGCACCTGTGCCTGTAGCAAGTAAGGTAGGTCCCCCAAGGGATGTCAGTACGAAGAATGTACTGAGTATGTAAGGGTATAAGAAACTGCATGAAACATAGGATCTCAAATGGAATCAAATACAAGGGAATAAAATTTTTGGATAAACCACCATTCTCTATGTGTGGAACCATGTAGATTACATTCATTACTTTCTTTACTTTTACATTCATCATCATTATCATTCATCCAGCTGATCAGTAGGTCACATCATAACATAACGTATCATAACATAACATAACATTGGGATCGTTCCAGCCAGGCTTATGCCCTTTAGATTGCCACCCATAAATCAATAAATCAGGTTCGTTCCGACCAGGGTTTTCACCCCTCTAGATTGTCCCCTATATCTAATGATCATCGGGATCGTCTCTAGCTAGGCTTTCTCCCCTTTGAGCTACCACCCGGCCTCTAAGAAACACATATATGCATTACTTCATTCCTTTACTTGTGTGAGATTGATATATTGGTGGTTATAACATTATTGGAGCTTTGAAACATTGGTTAATGAATAAGAGACATGTGAATAACAATATATGACAAACCTGAAATGAGATACTTTGGAACATTTAGAAATGGAAACAAGTTCGGTAACAATGATAACAATAGGTGTTGTCAAAGGATACGGAAAGAGTAACCTTACATACCCTATCTTCCCAATATGAATACACAATCCTATATGTGAATACAAAAGTGCATCTCCTTTCTTACGTGTTACTCTACAACACAAGTACATAACGGAGCTCACGTTAACAACTAACTACATTACAAGTGCATAAGACGACAATGAGCTGTATGACTGCCATATAACGTCATTTCACCATCTTACAATATCATTTACTGCATCATCATACCAACAACACCAAAAAATGCCACACATCAACTAAGGTATCACAAACCAATGTAATTTCATACCAAGTTTACACTTTACACTTCCTCATTAACACCACATCACATTTACTCCATCAAGTCATCTCAATACCTTTCACCATAACACATAAAACAGAAATTCATAATTGATATGATTCAAAATGCCTCCGGACTACCCCTTAGGTCCATTCAAAGGGTACCATAAGTTGATGATTGCATCCAAAAAGGGTATAGGGGCCTTGGTGGGTCAAAGAGAAGCAAAAACAATCAAAATGGAATTCTGGTTGGACCTGCGAAGCCACCTGCACCCGCAGGTGGGTGAGATACAGCCGCAGGTTCCCATCTGGCCCTGTCCAGGTCCACTTGCGTTGGCATCTGCGCCTACAGGTGCCCCATCCGCAAAGGCGGATGTCGGTTCGACCAAAATGGGTCTCTTTTGTGTCCTTTTTGTAATAAATGGTCCATGGCCATAAGTAAGCTTATGTTTTCATATTTTAGGTTAACTTGGATGCCAACGAACAACCATGGTCTCACAATGCACGTGAACATCACAAAACTACATTTTTCCCTTCAATACGCCACCGGTTCCATGCACAATTTCACAACAACAATTTCAAATGTTATACACAAAGAGAAACCAAGTTAGGGACATCATACATGTTGAAATTTAATCCATCAAACTCACTTCCTTCAAGACCACAAGTCTCCCTTCAAGTTTAGAAGGCAAAACCCTTTACCGATTAAGCAAACATAGACTGTTTCACACATAGTGGACTGCTCAACACTTTGCCAACATAACCAACATGATTTATACACCCTCTAATGTATATAATATCTTAAACCATAAGATTAAATACTTACCAAAGCTTGCAAGAGGATGATCTTGTCCAAAGGGATTAGTAGCTTAGGGTTTGAGAGGAGAGAAATATCTTGGAAAACTCTAGAATTGGCAAGTGTGCTTTTGTGATTAAAAATCTGATTTTTGTTGCCTTATATAATCCCTTTATGGTCATCCTTAGCCACTTTTAATCAATAAATATCATGTTTACTTGGTCAAAGGATGAATGGATCTTTTTTTCATTTGGGCCATGTCTTTTGCTTAATATTTGGGCCTCTTTTGAGCCCATTAGCACAAGACTAATTCAGCCCACTAAAATTCATGTGTAATACACCAACCATCTCATTTTGAACAATTTCATAAATTTTACGGTAATCAATTAGATTCAAAAATGTACAGGGTGTTACATCCTTCCTCCCTTAGGAACATTCGTCTTCGAATGTTGGTAACATTAGTAACATTATCCAATTTACACATATTCAAGTATAAGTTTATCCTTCATGTTACTATATACACACAATGCTTATAGATACTTACTTGTTATTGTTCCACTTCCGCATCTTGAACTTTCTCTTCCGTTTGAAACAAATGAGGGCACTTAGACTTCATCAAGATTTCCAAAAGTGTGCAGTAAATTGGGCTCCCCAGTCTGATGTAATAGAGATTGGAATTCCATGCAATCAAACTATATTTTTAACATACAACCGTGCATAATTTTCAGCTGTATAGGTGGTCTTGACTGGTAGGAAGTGTGCTGACTTGGTAAGCCTGTCAACTATTACCCATATGGAATCAAATTTCTGCAGTGTACGAGGCAAACCTGTGATGAAATCCATGTTAATCATATCCCACTTCCAAATTGGAAGATTAATACATTGCATGTAACCTCCAGATTTTTGATGCTCTACTTTTACTTGCTGACAATTCGGACATTGGGCTACAAATTCTGCAATGTTCTTCTTCATGTTACCCCACCAGTACATTTATTTCAAATCATGATACATTTTAGTGGCTCCCGAATGAATAGAATACCGTGAATGATGTGTCTCTTTCATAATTCGTCCCTTTAGCTCATCTACATCAGGTACACAGAACCTACCTTAGTACTGAAGTACTCCCTCTTGCATAAGATCAAATGCCTTTGTTAAACCTTGTTGCACATTATCCTTCAGCTGTAATAAAATAAGATCCGTATACTGTTTCTCTTGCACGAACTCCCAAGCTGGCTAGTTGATGTAGGTCCTTGAATATATCTTGCTTTTTCGTCAACTGGCCACTAGTGCCTCTTATTGCCTTACAGCTTAATGCATCGGCTACCACATTTGCTTTTCCCGGATGATATAAGATGTCAATATCATAATCTTTTAAGAGTTCCATCCCCTCCGCTACCTCAGATTTAAGTCCTTCTGCTTAAAGATATATTGCAAGCTCTTATGATCAGTATATATGTCAACATGAACTCCATACAAATAATGGCGCCATATCTTTAAAGCAAATATCACAGCTGCTAGCTCAAGATTGTGTGTTGGATAATTTCTCTTATGTGGCCGCAACTGTCTTGAGGCATAAGCTATTAGATTACCATGCTGCATCAATACACATCCTAAACCGACTTCTAATGTATCACAATATACTGCATACCCTTCTATGCCTTCCAAAAGTACCAATACGGGTGCAGAAGTCAATTTATCCTTCAGCTCTTGGAAACTCTTCTCACATGCATCATTCCACTGAAATTTGGTTGCCTTGTGGGTTAGCTTTGTTAAAGGTGTTGCAATGGAAGAAAACCCTTCAACAAACCTTCTCTAATAACCTGTCAATCCAAGAAAACTACGAATCTCTGTAGGCGTCGTAGGTCTTGGCCAATTCTTTACCGCTTCTATCTTTTATGTATCAACTCTTATTCCTTCATCTGATACAATGTGACCCAAGAATGCTACAGATTTCAACCAAAATTCACATTTAGAGAACTTGGCATATAACTTATGATCACGAAGAATCTGTAACACCTGCCGTAAGTGATTAGCATGGTCCTCTTGTGATCTTGAGTAAACCAGAATATCATCTATAAACATTGTCACAAACACATCTAAAAATGGCTTGAACACCCTATTCATCAGATCCATAAAAACTGTTGGTGCATTTGTTAGCCTAAATGACATAACTAAAGATTCATAATGGCCATACCGTGTTCGAAAAGTTGTCTTGGGTATATCTTTTTCTCTAACCCTTACCTGATAATAGCCCAATCTCAGGTCAATTTTCGAGAAACATTTGGAACCTTGCAACTGGTCAAAAAAATCATCAATTCTGGGAAGAGGATATTTATTCTTGATTGTTACCTTATTCAGTTGTCGATAATCAATACACATTCTCAACGTGCCATCTTTCTTTCGTACAAACAACACTGGTGCACCCCAAGGGGACATACTAGGCCTTATGAATCTCTTGTCCAACAAGTCTTTTAATTGCTCCTTCAATTCTCGTAATTCCGATGGGGCCATTCTATACGGAGGAATAGAGATAGACTGAGTACCTAGAATCACATCAATACCAAACTCTATTTCCCTTTCTGGAGGTAAACCTGGAAGATCTTCAGGAAATACATCAAGAAATTCATTTATCACTGGAACCGATTGAGGAGTTGGTGGCTTTACATCGGTATCTTGAACCCTTACTAGATGGCATATGTACCCCTTGGATATCATTTTCCTTTCCTTAAGATAGAAAATAAATTTACCTCTCGGTGCTCCAACATTACCCCTCCATTCAAGGACATTCTTTTGTGGAAAATGGAAATGTACCTTCTTAGCTCGGCAATCTACCGTGGCATAACAAGAAGCCAACCAATCCATACCCATTATAACATCAAAATCCACCAGTTCCATCTCAATAATATCAACCAGCGTATCATGACCACAAATAGTTACTATGCAATTGCGATATACTCTTTTAGCTACGATAGACTCACCAACGGGTGTAGATACTTCAAATGGCTTAACTAATAATTCTGGTGTTCTTTCAAATTTTTCAGCAATCAATGGAGTAACCTATGATAGGGTAGAGCCCGAATCAATTAATACATAGACATTATGTGAAAAGATGGCTAATGTACATGTCACTACATCAAGAGAAGCCTCCAAATTCTGCCAATCCGCTAAGGCATGGGTACAGTTTTGGACTCCACAAGAACTGGCTGCTCCTCTAGTACCTCTACCAGGACCAACAGGTTGCACACCTTGGCTTAAGGAAGGAACCGATGATGATGATGCAACGGTTGATCCCGTAGGGTGCATCATACTACCTATGCCCCTTTGTGGATGCTTTCTCCTTATGTGCCTCGGCAGCCCACACCAATAGCAAACATTCATTCCAACCCGGCATTCACCTAAATAAAGCTTCCCGCAGTGCTGACATGGATGACGAGAACATCCCGCCGTCTGTGAACCTCAAATCCCACTATTTTGCCTAAAATGGCTACCTCTAAACCCTCGAAATTGGGATGGAGTGCCTGCTGTAGGGTAAGAAAATGATGGTCTAGGCGGTCTATTAAAAACTCGAGGCCTAAATTCTCCTTAAGACGCCCTGAACTGTCCCATAGGTCTAGCCCTCTTTGACGGCCCTCTTTGATGGCCCTCTTTCAAATTCTTGTGCCCTTCTCCTTTGCCTTTGATCCTTCATCTTTTGTGTAAAAGCTAGACTAACTTGTCCGTGATTTTGTGCAGCGACTATCTAAGTCAACATGTGCACCACATTTCGTAAATCCTGCTCAGTAGCATTCATAAGTGGTTCTGGAGATACTTCTCTCCTTTGTGTCCTTCCTGAAAATGGAAGAAGAGAAGAAGACCGCGATGCAAACTCAGTTTCAGCCCCACCTTGATTAGCTTGGTCAGGTGGTGATCTACTAGTTCCCTCTCTGGCAAACATGTCTACCTTCTTACCTTTTCCCCAACCTCGTCTTGTAGTCGGTATTTTACTATCACGAAAGAAAACAATTTTAATGATCAAATATGATTCCACCTACAACATTGGCTCTAATGCACGATCTAAGAAATGAAGAAAAGAAACAACTCCTAAATGTCCCGTAGCCTCCTATTTATAAATGTGGTGCACAACACATCCATAAAAAAGACTCTACTCAGACACGGTTTTGTAGACACGTTAGGACGACCTGCTCTGATACCACTTTTGTCACACCTCAAATCCCATTGAGGCGGACTGGCACCCGAAGCCGTTAAGGCCTCGAGAGAACCAACCTACGTCCATGTACAGTCATATACATGTCCCTGAGTGAGCAATATTCTATCACGTATAAATACAAGATACTAATGGAAGAAGTCATGGAGAAACATTTATTAGCTATGAAACTTGGCTGTTAGGGCCACCACGTCAAAATGGACATACATTTCTTCTTTGTCCCACAACATCTACAAATCCTCTAACAGATACATAACCAAACTAAAGTCGGGACAAGTCCCCGTTTTATACAACATTTACATAGTACCAAAATAAATGTACACATGTGACTCGGTAAGCCCCGAATCAACCTGGAGCTCACCAACAGTCTGCAGATGACCCGTATCCTACTGTGGAGGTTTACTAGCACCTGTGCCTGCAGCAAGTAAGGTAGGTCCCCCAATGGATGTCAGTACGAAGAATGTACTGAGTATGTAAGGCTATAAGAAACTGCATGAAACATAGGATCTCAAATGGAATCAAATACAAGTGAATAAATTTTTTGGATAAACCACCGTTCTGTATGTGTAGAACCATGTACATTACATTCATTACTTTCTTTACTTTTACATTCATCATCATTATCATTCATCTAGCTGATCAGTGGGTCACATCATAACATAACGTATCATAACATAACATAACATTGGGATCGTTCCAACCAGGCTTATGCCCCTTAGATTGCCACCCATAAATCAATAAATCAGATTTGTTCCAACCAGGGTTTTCACCCCTCTAGATTGCCCCCTATATCTAATGATCATCGGGATCGTCTCTAGCTAGGCTTTCGCCCCTTTGAGCTACAACCTGGCCTATAAGAAACACATATATGCATTACTTCATTCCTTTACTTGTGTGAGATTGATACATTGGTGGTTATAACATTATTGGAGTTTGAAACATTGGTTAATGAATAAGAGACATACGAATAACAATATATGACAAACCTGAAATGAGATACTTTGGAACATTTCGAAATGGAAACAAGTTCGGTAACAATGATAACAATAGGTGCTGCCAAAGGATACAGAAAGAGTAACCTTACATACCTTATCTTTCCAATATGAATACACAATCCTATATGTGAATACAATAGTGCAGCTCCTTTCTTATGTGTTACTCTTCAACACAAGTACATAACGGAGCTCACGTTAACAACTAACTATATTACAAGTGCATAAGACGACAATGAGCTACATGACTGCCATATAACGTCATTTCACCCTCTTACAATACCATTTACTGCATCATCATACCAACAACACCAAAACATGCCACACATCAACTAAGGTATCACAAACCAATGTAATTTCATACCAAGTTTATACTTTACACTTCCTCATTAACACCACATCACATTTACTCCATCAAGTCATCTCAATACCTTTCACCATAACACATAAAATAGCAATTCATAATTGATACAATTCAAAATTCCTCTGGATTACCCCTTAGGTCCATTCAAAGGGTACCATAAGTTGATGATTGCATCCAAAAAGGGTATAGGGGCCTTGGGGGGTCAAAGAGAAACAAAAACAATCAAAACGAAATTCTGGTTGGACCTGCGAAGACACCTGCGCCCATAGGTGGGTGAGATGCGGTCATAGGTGCCCATCTGGCCCTATCCAGGTCCACCTGCGTTGGCATCTGCGCCCGCAGGTGCCCCATCCACGAAGGCGGATGCCCGGTTAGGCCAAAATGGGTCTCTTTTGGGTCCTTTTTGTAATAAATGGTCCATGGCCATAAGTAAGCTTCCCTTTTCATATTTTAGGTTAACTTGGATGCCAACTAACAAACATGGTCTCACAATGCACATGAACATCACAAAACTACATTTTTTCCTTCAATACTCCACCGGTTCCATGCACAATTTCACAACAACAATTCTAAATGTTATACACAAAGAGAAAGAAAGTTAGGGACATCATACATGTTGACATTTAATCCATCAAACTCACTTCCTTCAAGATCACAATTTTCACTTCAAGTTTAGAAGGCAAAACCTTTTACTGATTAAGCAAACATAGACTGTTTCACACATAGTGGACTGCTCAAAACTTTGCCAACATAACCAACATGATTTATACACCCTCGCATGTATATAATATCTTAAACCATAAGAGTAAATACTTACCAAAGCTTGCAAGAGGATGATCTTGTCCAAAGGGATTAGTAGCTTAGGGTTTGAGAGGAGAGAAATATCTTGGAAAACTCTAGAATTGGCAAGTGTGCTTTTGTGATTAAAAATCTGATTTTTGTTGCCTTATATAGTCCCTTGATGGTCATCCTTAGCCACTTTTAATCAATAAATATCATGTTTACTTGGTCAAAGGATGAATGGATCATTTTTCCATTTGGGCCATGTCTTTTGCTTAATATTTGGGCCTCTTTTGAGCCCATTAGCACAAGACTAATTCAGCCCACTAAAATTCATGTGTAAAACACCAACCATCTCATGTTTGAATGATTCCATAAATGTTGCGGTAATCAATTAGATTCGGAAATGTTTATGGTGTTACAAAATTCTTCAGCATTTTCAATGCCTTCTTCAGAGAGCATTATCTCTGATTCTATATGTTGTGATTTTGTAATGTCATCGCCATTATGACTGCTACTACTCTTCACAGAGGAGTCAGATTTTTCAATTTGAAGAAGAGAATTGAGCAGGTTCCACTTCATTTCTTCCAAATAATTATGAATCATGGCTTCTTTGTCGCCCTCTTGGAACATAATTTTTCTGGCAATCTGCCTGATTGACGGGTCATCTATCTTGCCCTATTCTGCTATGAATTCATACTCCCAAATTATAAATCCAATCAGATCTAGGAGTTATTTCCCATGAAGTATCTTTGTTTTGGGATCAAATTTCATTAGCCTATCCAAGAAATTGTTGGAAAATATCCGATATAAACAGGGAACTTGTTCATCAGTGTACCCCAATTCTGGAGCCCATTTATGGATCCAAGGAATAGAAAATTCAATAAAGAAATAGATTGGATCTATTTTTTCAGGGTAGCAGATATGATCTGCCCTATATAAATCATTTAAATCTGGAGAAACCAACTTTTATTTTTGGTATAAGATTAAAAATGGTTCTGGCAAATTTTTTGCCTGTGGCATGACCACCAATTTAAAAACCAATTTGGAATAGTATTTTCAAAAAAATTTGAACATACCTTTATAAACCAAGTATGTTTATGTCTATCATTATTATAATAAAGGACTTGATCAAAAGCTTTAATATAGTACCAATAAGTAAGACTTATTTTGGTATTATTGAGGCTTATCTGCCTTTCTCTCATTGTGGTTATACCCCAATCTTCGACAGATATAATCTGTTTGATAATTATCTTTGAAAAATTATAAATTGTTTGTCCTTCGGGAAAATGCTGAATATCAGCATTACCTGTGTCAGTAAGAATAGTTTCATAATATGATCGGGTCTTATAAGACTCGCCTGGGAAATATAATCCCTGAATCAAATAATGTTGAAATATACTCCAAGGGTCATTTTTGCGTATAATTTCCGCATTCTCTACAAGAAATATCATTTCTTGTTTGGGTAACTTTTCATAGGACTTGATATCACCATTGCCCTCTTTAATTACTGAAGCAAAAGTATCACTTTGCTTTTGAGAAGCCAAATATGCTTGCATTTGTGTGTATAACGGATGATCTTTTGGAATATCTTCCAGGTGAATAGAATTTTTTGAGGAGGATTCTCCTTGAGATATTTTAGAGTTTATCAAACTCTTTTTTCCATGTTGTATTACTGGAGAATTTGAAGAAGATCCATATGAAGATCTTGATCCTTGGCTCTTAGCCTAAGATCTTCCTGGCGAGTAGGGTAATCTCCCTCTGACACATCCTCTACCTCGAACAACATTGGTCCAAGGATGATCCATCCTGCAAATATTCACGAGATAAGAAATGTGGCAAAGAATTATCAATTCTCTTTTTATACTGAATTTCAAAATCGAAAGGAGCTAATTGAGCTTGCCATCTCGCAAATATAATTTTTGAGGCATGGTCTTGATTTTGTAGGAATATTATCCTCAGAAAAATCATCTTCATATGGAATAATAATGATATGCTTTTTCTTGTACATCGGTTCAACTTGAGCTATCATAGAAGGCACAGAAGGTAATAATCTATTACTACTTCTACCAGAAAATGACTGTCTAGTATAAACAGAAGTTTTATCATCAAACTGAATACAAACTTGTCCATCTGGAGTTGGCGTAATATGAGAATACTCAGTATTAGTAACATTATCGGCTAGCTGATTTTGTGGTATAACCGAATCTAAAACTCAAGTAGTTGGAAAATTAATTTCTTCCCACCTAATAGGTCTTCTACTCGTAATTTTTGATTTTATAAAATTAGTTTCAAACAAAATAGCCTGATTAGATATATCATATAATTTACACCTAGGATTCAAAGTTGATAGCAACTTATAATAAATTCTATAAGATAAGCAAATAAGTTCAAAACCATGTGTATAATTATAACCATGTGTCTTAACATTTAATGTTAAAACATCTAAAATATTAACATCTGTAAAAGATAATTGCAGATTAGGCTGAGTATTAAAATATACTGACCATAGGCCACAGTGGATTATATCTGTCCCATTAAAGACTGTCGAAAATTCAGATTTCTCGCATCTCTTAGAGCTGCTAGAAATGTTTCCGGTAATCCTTTAAGAGTTAAAGGCCTGAATGCGATCTGAACCATGCCTATATGTAAGAAATTATATTTATTTTTATAAATATCAATATCACGTTTATTTAATAAACGAATGGTTTGTTCAGACGAATTTAACGCCAAAGAAGTTTCAGTTGTTTTAATTAACTGAGTTGAAGAGATTTTATCAAAAACCCCATAATCATAAAAGTTCCAAATCGAAATCTTAGGAATAGTCCATTTATTTAATAAATCCAAATTTTGAGGTATATCAACCTCTTCTAACCCTTCATTTTTTATGGAAGATTCTCCCAAGTCCATTCTTATCGAAACTATCTATGCTGAATACTTCACATCTTAAGGTAAGAATTTTAATTTGTATTTATATTTAATTTTTTCTTGCAGATTTTATCATTGTACAAAATTATAGTAATAGAATACTCCCTCCCTTTATATTAGTTGTCTACATCACTAAAAATATATGTCCCGAATTATTTGTTAATTTATAAAATCAAAATAAAAGTAATTTATTTTTCCTTTGAATTAATTCTTTTTAAAATTATGAATATTGTATATATCCTACTTACTATAACTGATTTATTTGGTTACTTATATTAGATTTTGATGTTGCATATATTTAATTTCTATAGTTGATCTTACAAAAAAATAAAAATTGGTATTTCATATTACATTTTATTTCGGTGGATTTGTATTGTGGAGAGCTCAATCAAATCAAGGATTTCCCGTAATTATTATGTTGCAATGCAAAATGTCTAGAAAAATTCTTAAAAGAGATAGTTTAGTTACATTTTATGTCGCTTCTGAAAATAAAAAAACTTAAATATTGGATAACTCTCGAAAAATTAAGTGCATTTAATTTGAGTCCATTTTTTTGGGAAAAGAAAGAAGTTCTGTTAGCTTACACGGAAAGATGTGATATTCCTTTCATTTTATATTATTTGGTCCCATCCAACACACTCCTTAAAAAGATTCAATTAGAGGGGAATAATACTAAATTAAAATTAACCTTATTTTAATTATGTTTTAAAATTCTAAATTTGATTACTACTGTCACATCCCTTTTTTCGGGTCGAAGAACTTTTCCAATTGAAGTGACAGTTTTGAATAGAGATTATTTTATTTATTTACATAGTCGCCACTTGAAATTGAGTTATGGTGTTTCAAGTCACCGTTATTGAATCCCTAATCAAAAGAAAGTTGACTCTTTATTATTGATTCGCGGACTAAAAATCTGGATAAGGAATTCTGTTGGCCGAGGGGAAGGTGTGAGGCACCCTTCGAGTCTCGTGGTTCTAACACAGTTGCTTTTATCAACTTGTACTTTGTTTAGACTATTTGGACAAATTGTGTTCGTAGGCCTTGATCTGCTCATTTTTAATGTACCAATAATATCCGTCTATACCTCTTGGATTAAGCTAGTGAAAATTAATTTTTAGGACGATCTTTGCCAAGGTACATATAATTGCATCCTCGAGTTTCATGTTTTAGTTATTAAGCGTATCGAAAAAGATACATAACTGTATTCTTAATCGACACAAAGTTTTATCATGCCTAAAGCTTATCTAGTGTTAAAGGCATTTGTTTGTCTCTTGTAAACTCGAGACCATTTTCTTATCCATTTTTACTCTCTTTTCACTCTTTTCTTTCTAATCTGCAACGAGTATTGTATTAATCCGCAACTCGCCTCGCTCCCTTACAAATGAGTTTTTTCTCTCTTTTCCTTTAACATTATGACGGGTCTTGAATAAATCTGTAACCCCTCCTTTTTTTCTCACATCAATTAAGCCTTAAATAATTGTTTAGGCCCGAATTTTGTAGGCTCTTCCACATCGTCTTGCAAATAATCAATCAGATATTAAAAAAAAACCATACGATTAAAACAATAAAAGAACACCAATTTATGAACTAAAAACAAATTCACTACATTTTTTCAAAACATAGCCTTAATTATTTTTAACTAGACCTATGTGACCCATTTAAGAGATCACTATTACAGGGGATCACTAATTAACAAATATGAACATAGATCATGAAATACTAACAGTTGGATCAAGTTACATTCAAGGATTTCAGTTAATATTATATGTGCTAATATAATTTTAAAAAATAAAAAAATGGGATTACCATAACTCATAGTTGACCAATTAAATGCTCAAGTTTAACACTAATAAATCTAATAGCAAGTTATTCATAAATGCTTAACCAAGTAAAGCATCTTCTTTCAAAACGTCAACCAAACTCAGATTTTCACAACGTGCATGTCCTAGTCATTTACTTAAAAAAATATTTTTAATATATTAAATCTTCATCTCAAACATGTAAGTAAATAAAGATTCATATAGTATGACTTAAACTTATTCAATGCAGGAAATCGAAACAAATCGGACCTTACATAAATAATAAACTTTACATATCAAATAATATGTGAAACTATTTAAATAACTTCATTCATCATGTCGTGACTCACAATAAAACCTATGAAAAATAAATAGACAAGAATTTGGTAAGAACCTGTATGATGAATTAAATAAAAGTAGGAATATGAATGTCGTCAACGGAAACTCGTAACTGAAAACACAACTCAACTCAACTCCCTACTCTTTTCTTTCTTTTTCTCCTCCGTTTTTACTTCTTGTTGTGCGTTTTTTGTGTGTGTTTGTACTACCTCTCTTTCAAGTTTTGCTATTTTTACTTCTTCTATTCTTGTCCGTGTTTTCTCTAAGCATTGTTATTATTGTTTTTTCCTTTTTACCTCACTGTTTTTTTTTTCTATCCCCTCCTATCACTTTCTCTTATCTAATCTCTCTAAAATGTTCTCTAAGTCTTTTTTTCCTTTTTTTTTTTGTTGCTTGTGAGGGTGTTATATAATTGTGCAGGTATGTGTTTGTGTCGTGTGTGCATGGAGAGGTGGTGTGAGGGAGTGAGAAGTGCGGGGCTTGGGAGAATGTGGGGAGTTAGGTGCAGGTGAGGGTTAGTTTAATTAGGATTTTTTTAATTAAAGATATAAATAAAATATAATGGTAAAGTTATTAGCTAACTATATTGAACTAATATAAGATAGAAAAGTTAAATAGCTAGTCTTAAAAATATATAGCTAAGAAAAAATATTAAAATTACTAGCTTATTTATTAAAATCTAAGTTAAAAGAAAAAATATATTTTTTGAAAATTTTCTCTTTTATACGAAAAGTAAAAACAAAAGTTATCCTAAAATGTGACTCTATTTTTTTGAATCCTTTTTTTTCACAATTTTTCAAATAAAACCAACTAAAAATGAAAATAAAAGCTAAAATAAAGATTAGACAAAAAATAAATATTTGATGCTAAAAATATAGGTTAAAGCTCGGAGAGGATCAAAAATCATGTTTCTACAACTACTTCCTTTGTTTATTTATTCTAAGTGTAATTTTAAAACATTACAAAAAAAAATTATATTTCTTTAAATTTGATGTCTAATCAAACTGTATCATATACATTGAAATAGAGGGAGAAATAATTTATAGGAGGATGATAATCCTTGCAAATACTCACATCACAAAAAGATAAGAAGTAAGATTAATTTTGATTGCATATTTAATTGTATTAAATAACTACTTCTATACTATAGTGAAATAAAAAAAAATATTGACAAATATTGAATAGGTATTCATCTATTCAGCACAATAAGCGTTTTCTTTTTTCTAGAATTTCAAAACTTCACATAATACATTACAAAGATTTACAATATATATAATTTATGGAGACTTATTTATTTACTAATCACGCGTTAAAATCATTTTAAACTATAAGTTATATAAAATGTAATATTAATATTAACTATCCCATGTTAAATTACTACAATATAATCATGCTAGCTTTTGTTAATGTCTTTTGATTTGCTTTATTTGAGGTAGTACATTTTTTCATTATATATATAAATTACTTTAAAAGATTTGATGTATATAAGACAAGACATAAGGCCATAACTTTTTTCATTCTTTTTCAATTTATAAAGAATGATATAATTCATTATAACGTTTATCAAGTAGATCGTTATTTTCGTTTGTTAAACACCTATAAAATGAAATTTAAATGTATTCAAAATCAATTTATATATGGATCAATTTTTCTTATACGCCATATAGTTCTATAAAATTGTTAATATATTCATTTATAATTTTATTCTATTATCTTGTACAATTTTCAAATAAAGTAAAAAAAAAAAAGGGTTAAAATTAGTTGTTTAATTCAAGAAAATGTGTTTGACTTGATGTTAAAATAAAAATTGAAACATACGATATTTTAATGTCAATTATGGTGATTTAAATAAGTTGTAAGTCATTATTTAGTTTTATACTAATAAAAAGTTATATTTTATTATAAAGTGTAATCTCTACTATCATTTCTATCATATTACTGACCACTTTTTTTCAAAAAACTAATTAAATATCTATAATTATAATATTGGGCATGTAAACGGGCCCTTTATTATCTAGTATAATACGATACAATAAGCATCCAAACAAGATGTTAGTCACTGTCAACTTTAACCATAACTTAATACTTTAATATCATCATTAATCAAATGACCAGATTGAAATAACCAAATAATTAAAGACAAAGTAGAGGCAATTATCGTCACTTGTTGTGTGGCTTGCGGGCAAATAAGTCCAAGTTTGTATTATTGAATCTTTAATTTAATTTAAAGGAAAAATATTGTAATCTGCACCCTAAATCTAGGACGGTATCTTGTAATTAACAAATATTATTGTGCTTTCTCATGAATAAGATTGATACTAAGATTAGATTCTTTCTACGTCACATTCTTATGTTAAATAATAATATCGACAAACATTAGTACACTATTCATCAATTTGCGGTATCTCACAAAGTTAATATTACAAGTGTCTAAACTCTAGAATAAACTTTATGTTAATTTAGAATAATATTTGGTAGAAGAAGGCTCACATGAACTTTGTGATGTTTCTATTTTTGATTTGTCTTGTAATTAAGCAGCCTCGTAAACTTGGCTGAAAATTTTAGTTTGAACACTAAAAACCTTGGGTTCATCCACAGTTTTGAAGGTTAGAAAAATGGACTTTCTTAGCCATTAGACAAATGGAATAAAAAGAAAATGCTGAAAAAGGCCTATTTTATGGAATAAAATACTGAAGTGTGGTTCATTGTACAATTTCTTAATTAAATTCTTAGTGGCATAATCAAATTCGATGATCGCAAGCTATGTCCACTAATATGATTTAGAATGAAACTATTTGTGAAATTGTACACCATGAAATTTTCATGTATATTACCTAGTGTTTTCAAAAACGTTTTCGGGGTGAGTCCCGAGGCGAGTCCCGGGGCGGGGCGTACCAAAAACGCTTTGGGGCGCAAATGAAAAAAGCAGATTCATAGGGCGTAAATCCTATAATTTGGGGCGTAAGTCCCGGGCGTAAAAGTGTATGTCTGGAAGTTAATTTTAATTTTTTTATATTAAAAGTATTTTTGCTATAAATCATATTTTTTAAATTATTGGTGTAATGATATTTATACTTTATGCTAGCATTTTTTCATATTTTAATGATTTTTTCTAATTCTAAATATAAATAAAGAAATTAAAGCAACTTTCTTATAAAGTAATTATAATTTTTTTTCCTATATTATTGCTGATTTATTTAAATTTATTTAGAAATTATTGAAAATCTTACTTTTGCTTAGTTTCTTAGTAATAAATTATAAAATTGAAGATATATAAGATACGCTCCGTAGATCCATGGGACTTACACCCCGTGTTTCGAGGCTTACGCCTCGCCCCATGCTATGCAAAACGCCTCACCCCACGCCCCCGCCTTTTAAAACACTGATATCACCATCGTTTTCAACTAGACCTTAAGTTAAATTCTATCCCGAAACTTTGTGCAATTAGGAGTAAAGCATCTCGAGGTTGGAGCTGTAGACAATAAAATTCGAGTCGAGAAAATAATTAATCGGGACAAGAAAATATTACAACAATCGTTTTATTTGATTTCAAATGGTGAGTGTTACAATCTCTATGAATCCTCTGATTCACCTTTTCAAATATAAATTCAAGGGCTTCGAGCTAGATCTTGAATTTGATAAACTTGAACTTGATTTGTGAATTTGATGAACTTGATCTTGACTTGTGAATTTGGATTCAAGCGCTTTTGAGATTGATCTTGAATCTTTGTCTTGATCTTGAGTTGTGTATGAACTTGAGTGCTTGAATGCTTGAATTTGTAGCTTGTAGGGAAATTTGCGGTGTTTGATCCACGAGCTCTCTCTTGCTTCTTGTTGGAATTGTTGGCCTGAATTATGAGATCCCTATTTATAGTTGTAGGAGGAAAGAGTTATGGTAAATACAAACTCTTTTCAGCCAATCAGATTAAAGTGGCATAGTCATGTTCGATTAGTTGGAACATGTCAACTTGTACACGTGACGCGTTTTCACTGGCCTTTGACTTCACTAGGCATGTTGCATCATTTTGATATGTGGCATTATCCTATTGGTTCCTTCACTTGACTTGGCATGCCACGTCATTCGCCATGTGACACCAAATTGGGCCTCTAGAATAAGATGACATCTTGGGCTTAGCAAAGTGGACTCGTTATTTGTAGCCCAAATTAATGGACTAGCCCAATGAAAATTGGACTTTTATTAATCCGTATTTATTGGACTTAAATTATTAATCCACAATATTTATTTGGACTAAAATATCATGAATTTAATATAATTCAAATTTCTTACAAATTTAAATACAATAAAATTCCGTTGCGCACAAGAGCATCTTAGAAAAGAACTTTAAAATTAGCTATTTAGATTCGTCAAGCAAGCATATTCGAGCTATTTGTGTAATGACAAAGATGCAAACAAGTCTATCTGTTTAATGGAATATATATTTGCTCTAAATCATATGATATATATTTGGGCCTTTGTGAATTGACATTGTAATAGAGCTTCGCTTATTTTAATGTAACAAACAAGTTATCTTGTTCCTTAACTATTATAAACACTAAATAAATTCAATGATGTGTAACTACTCCAAAGCTTCTAACAGGTGGTTGTAACTTTTGAAATGATAATAGTCGGCATTTGAATTGCAATTTATTTAATAGTCACAACTCACAATTTAGCATTCTGATTCCAAACTAAAGTACTTATCCCACTTTATATCATCTCATATGATCACGCACACATCTCTCACAAAAATAAACTCTTTTTTACTACAAAAAGTAAAAACATTGTAACAACTATCAAGAAAATATAAAATTAGCTAGTAAAATTTTGCTTTTTAATTCGACAATATTTTACCTTCTCGTAGCATCTAGAGAAACTATGGCTTCTTCTTCTTCTTCTTCTTCTTCTTTTTTTTTTTTTTTTTTAAAAAAAATATAAAATTCTTTTAACCTTTGTTTGGTCTTATATTATATTTTTTTCCATGAGGTAAGTTTATTAGTGATGGTGGTGGTCACTGTTCACTTTCTTGCAAACAATAAGATTTAAGTGTGATTTAGACTAGACAACATACTATGATAGCAAATAGCAATAATACAATTTGGTATGGTTCCTTTCCGAATCAATGCCACGAAAATTAGATTGAGACTTCCTTGTGGCAAGGATCTATATGAGTGTGATTCGGTGAAAAGCCAAAAAATGTCGATCCATACATATATTCTTTCAAGTTGTAATTTTGTTCCTTGATTCATGTTTAAGACTAGATATCTTTACCCTTCCACAAATCTAGGAGCTTTATCTACATCTTATAGAGTATCGCAACAATATGTCACGTGAGATTTAATTTGAGTTAAAGTTGTTAAATGGACCTATTGGACAATTCCAGCGGATAAAAATGGGTCAAAGTAATTATTGAGTCAAGATCTAATTCGTTCAAAGTTTGCTTGAGTTAAATGAATTGAATTTGACTCCTCTCCAGTATAGTTTCTGTTTAGTTTCAACTGTGCACTTCTAATCTAATGATATCTGTTAACTTTTAAATCATAGGGTCATAATCTGTGTAATTAATACTACCTCCTAAACCACGGTTAAAGAGTACAGGATGAATCATAAGCCAATTTAGTTCTATATTTTACTCTTCCTTATTCACAACATATATATGGGCGACAATTTTGTTGGATCATTGAGATGATAAAAATTACTTTCTCCGTTTCAAACTAGTGTTCATGTTTCATTTCCCGATAGTCAATTTGACTAATCTTCAAAGTTAAATTAGATTTGATTAATTCAATATTCTAAAATTAAAATTTTGATATTCAAAAACTATATAAAAAGTATTATAAGTTGCAATATTTCTTTTTTCAATATAATGAAAAAATACATCTTAAAATATTAATCAAAATTTAAATTAATCTAATCCGATTTAGCTTCAAATATTAATCAAATCAACTTCAGGAAAATTTTCCAATATTTTTCCAACTGAAAAGAGATTTCCGTAGCAATATATATGGATGTTTTTACCTTCTCATATTGGTATTTGATTTGATGATTCAGATCCTCTACTCTTTAACCGTGGTTTAGGAGGTAGTATTAATTACACAGATTATGATCCTATGATTAAAAGTTAACAGATGTCATTAGATTAGAAATGCACAGGTGAAACTGGACAGAAACTATACTGGAGGGGAGCCAAATCCAATTGAATTGGATCAGACAGGTCAAATAACAAGTCATAACTCAATTTGTTCAATTTATTTCAATATCTCACCCCTATTTTAATGATATTGCAATTATTACAATCGGCATTAATACATTGATTATTACTCCCTCTATTCCTTTGTATTTGCTCCATTTGAATTGTGTTTATATTCCTAAATATTTGCTCCTTTAATTTTTCAAGAATAGTTTGAACAAAATCTTCTTATTATGTCCTTGTTCAATAAATGTAATCATTATTGATTTAGAAAAAGATATAAAATTTAATTGTGGATATATTAGTAAAATTATTTTTAATTTTATAAGAATAAGAGATTTATTAAGAGATGTACCCAGCTTAAATAGAACAAATAAAAAGAAATGGAGAGAATATTTGAACGAAGGACCGAATATTCATACCTTTAGGTTTCTATTGAGGTTTTAAATGCTTTCAAATTGAGAGAAGGAGAAGTGTTTTGATTCGCTATTGGTATCAAAGAGAAAATCAGATAAAAGTTCTGACCATCAATTTGAGAAAAATGAACTTCATGATAGTTATGTCAATTTAAAAAAGAAAAGAAATCACAACTACGAGTATATATATATATACCAATTTCATGAGGTCCAGGTTTAGACTAAAGATACAAAAATAAATAATTTAATTTAAAAAATATAATTTGTATTATATATTTTTTTATCTTATAATTAATATAATCAAATGGCATATTAAACATGTCTTGTGAATAGGCCTTTATAATTATTTAAGTTATTAATCATATAACTGAATAATTTAAAATAAAATATTATTTCATTTATCTCTATTAATTATGTTTTGAAAGTATATGATTGACAATTATTACGTTAAACAGTGACTTAATAATAAATGTAATATGAAAAGAAAGTAATAAATTTCTCTTGATTGCTAAAATAATAAGTAAAAATATTATTTTTTTTAATATAAAAGTCAAGCAAAATGAAAAAAATAGAGTAAAAGGTACTAGCGCAGTTCCTTTTTTACTTATCTTTTTGACTTGACAATTTACGTAGAAAATTATATATTAGGAGTAAAACACACAACATTGTCTTTATTAATTATATTTTAAAAATTTAAATTTAACTGCTAAAACTTTATATAGTTACTAAATAAATAAGAATAATATAGAAAAAAATTAGTAAATATTTTGTGATTTGCTAAAATAGATAAGTAAAAAAAAATTAATTTCTAATAATAGAAATAAATAAAAAAGAACAAGTAATCTAACAGGGAACAAAAAGAGATTAGAAAAAATTATTATTATATATAATCCAATTAAAAAAAGTCCAAATAAAAATATGACAAAATAATGAATAAGGACAAATGTAACAATGTGTTAGATAAAAACAATAGACAAATGTAAAAACCTTTATCAAAATTTTAGTGAGGACTACCAATTTCATCTTATTCCTTCTTATATTCAGTAATATAATATAATAAAGTAATTTATACACTTTTTTTTTATTTTTATCGAAGTTTCGATTAACTTTTACAAGTGAATTTCTCAATGTGTACAAGCGTAAAACATCTATCATTTTAAAGGAGTAATAATTATTGATTGAGAAATAAGTTATCTAGAAATTAATTATTTTGAGTTAATTATTTTAAAATTAGTTGTATTGAGATTAGTTATTTCATCCTCAAGACACTACAATCCCAACCAAAAATTAAAAAAAGTTAATTTTAAATTTAATTTCGCAATTAGTTATCTCTTATTTCTTGTATCAAATAAGCCCTTAAATTAAGTGGTAAATATCTTCACTCTGTGACGTGGCAGAATCTGCTTTACATCCATAATAAGTACTTTTTCTGTCTCATATTAGTTGATCATTTTTCTTTTTTACACGCATGTTAAGAAATCATAAGAAGATAATTTTATTAATTTACCCCTTAAAAAACTTCTTGAAAACTTTACAAATAAGTGTGAACACTTTAAAAAAGAATTAATTGCAAGAATAATATGAGAAAATTTTAATTAATGTTTTTTTGATTTTGTAACATGTACAACTAATATGAGACAACTATTTTTGCTTTCTCTATTCCAAAATAATTGAATTATTGAGATAATGCACACCTATTAAGAAAAACATTTAAGGACATAAATTTAATGCTACTTTTCACTATTATCCTTTTGATTATTTAAACTATTCTCTTAGAATAGTGTAAAGTAGTTAAAAATATTATTAAAAGAAATGGTAAATATGAAAAAAGGTTCAAATAATTCTCTTGAACTTTGATTAATTCACTTATTTTGAATTATAAAAAAATCACAATAATTTAATTATTTTAGATTAGAGAGATAGTAAGATGACCAACTAATATGACATGGGTGGAGTTAACGCCAAGCCATCATATCTTATCCCTCTCTCCTTCGCTTTCATCTTCATTGCTTGCCACGTCAGCATATACAGCCAAATTATATTCCCTTGGGACCCACCCAAGTATTATTCCCCACAGAAATCATCGCTTCTTTTACGGGTCCCACGCCACGTACTATCCTGTCACCAATTTACTCAAATACCCCGAGAATCACTTTAAATAACGAAACTACCCTCAGAATCTTGTTTATAAATTTCATGCCCCTCTCTTCATTACTCTCTCGTGTCTTATCTAAAGAGGAGTGATTGTGTAGTTTTTCTTTTCTTCTGTGGTCTATTTTGGAATTTTTAGAAAATGTTGGGTGTATTTTGCAGTTCCATTGTTTCGCCACCGGACGAGCTTGTTGCAGCCGGTAGCCGGACTCCGTCACCTAAGACCACGTCGGATGCTCTGGTTAACCGGTTCGTTCAAAGCAATTTGTCGGTGATTTCTATGCAGATTGGCGATTTTGTTCAACTTGCTTACTCTCACTCCAACGAGTCTGCTGCACTCCCCAGGTACAGCTAGCAACTAAGAACAACAAAAAAAAATAAATATGCTGCGACTGATTTTTAAACTTAATTTTAGCTTCCTTTAAGTTTGACTTCTAAATTGAAAAGTTTAAATGAAGTAGAATTTCACCTCTGTGATAACGTGATCTGAAACGTTGATTAGCTTGTGGATATGTGATCGACGGTTTAGATTATTGCACCGATTTAATGGATGTAACATCATGAATATATTGGGATTATCATGCATGATGCATGGATTGCCCAAGTCGTTATAATCGTAATTTTTTTCTTCGGACCAGCACCAAGTTAGGACAGATGAGAATAATTATCTAGTTATTTTGTGATTTCTGCTGAGATTTGAACATAAGAATTCAGATTTTCAACTTACTTTATTGACTACTGGACTCCATCCTTAGGTTTATAATTTTAAAATTCAACCACTAAATAAGTTATAAATATTGTTCTGCTTTTCGTTTTAATTATCTGAAAATTTTTCAAGCGGAGTTGGTACTACTTGTTGGTGGGAGGTGATAGATATCTCGTGAAATTAATTGATATGTGTAAAAATTGGCTTGGACACTATAGTTATTTTTTTTTTTTTAAAAAAAAATTATCCGAAACTTTTTGCCTTGCTTATACCTTTTAGTTTCAATGATAAAATCATGCTGCTAGCCTGCTATTGGTTCAATAAATTCTTCTTAGAATTTGTGGATTATTTTTCTAATATTTTCTACACTCACTTATTATTCAACGTTTCCACATGTTTTCACTTCCATTTTCATTTTTTTTTTAAGGACATGTCATGTTTGATCTGGATTGTTTTGGTTAATTTAAGTCCTGTCCTTTACTCTGTATGAATAATATTAAAAAAATTTTTGATAAAGCCAATTTATCGATACACTGACTATTTTAATTAATTTTGTAATATCACTTTTCCAGGAAAATCGAATATAGTATATTTTTAGCAATCTAAACAATTTTCAAGTCGTCAATTAAAAGTCATACCGGAATCCGGAAAACTTGTTGGTTTCTTTTGGATGAATCGAACAGATGACGAAACGGATGAGAGAAGTAAAACAAACGGTTATTATTGAAAAATAATGTGATCTGACGGTCATAGATGATGGTAGCATTTATTAGCTTCACATTATCAACCTTTGATCTCTCCGTCTTATTCACGTGTTATTATTGAAAATAGATGTCTAATGAAAAATTAACGAATAACTTCCTTATTTATATGTCTGTTTTACTGTTATTATTAAATATTACAGTATTTCTTATTTATATATTTTTTAAAATATTAAATTTATTATATTTAAAATATGATATAATAAAATTATTATTATTATTTATTGTTTGTGTGTGTGTCAAGTGGACAAATATTGTTGCATAGGGTGAGTAACTTGTTTTGGAAAGGTATCGTATTGTATGAGGGAGGTGATAATTGTATTATTATTATTATTATTATTACTCGTACTATTTAATAATAATAATAATAAGAGTGAAGTATTAAAAACACACCTAAACTATCCCCTTTTTTTGAGTTTTACATCTAAACTAATGGAAGTGTGAGAAACACACCTAAACTATCACTTTTAGTTTGAGAAACACACCTAAACTATAACTTATAGTTTGAGAAACACACTTAAACTATCACTTATTAGTTTGAGAAACACACCTAAAAGTTGACTAGACCAAATATTTATTTACAAACTCTTTAGGTGTGTCTAGCCATTAAAAATCAGTCCACGTGACATATTTTTATTCTTTTTTACTAACAAATTATTTTTTTCATTTTTTAAATATTTTTATTCATTTTGAGGTGTGTTTCTCAAACTAATGAGTGATAGTTTAGGTGTGTTTCTCAAACCCTCAATAGTTTAGGTATGAAACTCAAAAAAAGAGGATAGTTTAGGTGTGTTTTTGACACTTCACTCTAATAATAATAATGAAAAACCTTGTGGGTTGTTCTCGAACTTCCTTGGAGCATTTCCATAGACGTAATAATTGACATCCGGGGAAGAGAAAACTTGTCAAAGTTTTGGTACTAATATTCATGGAATCCAAATCATTATTCAAATGGAAAGTGCTACTACTAGCTTAGCTTAGCTGAATCCAGGAACCTTAATAATCAATCGTAAAGCCCTTATAAGATGGACAGTTGTGGTTTGACAAACGGCCAAGATTTTCCAACATCAAATTTCAAAGCTTATAACGTTGAGCCAACTGGTTATAATTTTAATGGGGAGGACTGACACGTGTGATATGAATCTTGCCCGAATTAGTATGGAGATAAAATAAGTATCTGAGTATACTATAGTTTATTAGTGATATTAAAAAAGTGATTTATTAGTTCAAGAACTTGCTGTTGGGGACACCGAGAATTTCTGAATCCATCTATAGTGAGGCTGCCCTTCTAGAGAGTGCACTTCTTTCCTCTCTATATTTTTGTCAATCCTTTGTTTTTTCTTTCTTTTTTCTTTTCGGTTGGGAAGGGGCAGGGGTGGAGCCGGATAATTTCGAGAGGGTTCATCCGAATTCTCTTTGGCAAAAAATTATACTTCCTCCGTTTAAAAAGAATGACATAGTTTGAATTAACACGAAGTTTAAGAAAATAAAAAAGACTTTTGAATCTTGTAATTCTAAATTAAAGTTATGGCAAATGTATCAAAATGACCTTTAATCTTGTGGTCTTAAATATGCCATGTGGAAAGTTGGAATTAAAGTGTTGCCAAAAAAGGAAAGGGTCATTCTTTTTTAAACGGACTAAAAAGGAAAGTAGGTCATTCTTTTTGAAACAGAGGGAGTACTAGTTATAAATAGTTAAAATATTTTCCATGTATATGTAGGAAATGTTGAATTTTGTTCGACTTTTTGGTGTGTTAATTTTTTCTTAATTTTTTTTATATTTTGTAGCCCTTTGTGATAATTTTAGCTCCGAGGTGGGGGATTTTTTTTTTTTAAATTCCTCTAGTTTATTTTTGTTTCTCCTTTTCTGTTTTCTGTGGTTGGGGGAGGGGCCGGTGAGGGGTTAGCTTATTTAGGTCCTCCCCCTCCCAACAACCAAGTTGGTCAGTTGGACAGGAAAATCTTTGGAAAAGAGTAGTGGATCAGTAGTTGGGAAACGCTAATCATATTTTTCCTTTTTGTTTTTCATTTAATTTTCCTGGTTTGGTCATTATTCTGCTTATATAAAAAGGAACTGAATTGTTGGCAATAAGTTAGGAATTGTCTAATACGTTATAGGAGAAGTTGTAAGATTTTGTAAGAAGCAAATTGTAGAACACTTGGTGAGGGATCTGGGTAGTTGGAGACTTTAAAGTCTATTTACTACAATTACTACTTTCTTTCTCTATACGGTGGTCCCTTTGGTGATTGAGCAAACTTCCTAGTTGTCAATTGCAAGGGAAGCCTTTTATCAGGATTTAATATTTTAATCACCCCTGTATGAGAGGTTTACTTATTCCTATCACTTGAAAGAAGCATTGAACTAAACAAGAATGTATGCAGAGTCATTTTATTTATTCCTTGATAAGGATCATATTTTGAGTAACTACTGTAAAATTGTTTGGTAATAATAGATTTTGTAGAGTAGATTTTGTGTTTGTTTTGCGGAAAGAATCTGTCGTGACCTTGCAGTATCATTTTCTGCTGTTTAACGGTATGTTTCGAAGAAGATGTATTGACTTCTTGCTGAAATGGCAGGTCATTTGCTGTTAAGGATGACATATTTTGCTTGTTTGAGGGATCACTTGACAACTTGGGGAGTCTGAGGCAACAGTATGGCCTTGCCAAGTCTGCAAATGAGGTGATGCTGGTGATTGAAGCATACAAGGCACTTCGTGACAGGGCACCTTACCCTCCAAACCATGTTGTTGGTCACCTTGAAGGCAATTTTGCTTTCATTGTTTTTGACATGTCCACTTCCACCTTGTTTGTAGCTACTGTAAGTAACTTTTACCAACCCAAATTGCCTTGTAGTAGGTGTGGTTGAATTTTGATCCTTAGTTCCTTACCTACAATATATTTGGATTCTTGTAAACAGGATCAAGTTGGTAAGGTACCCCTCTATTGGGGAATCACTGCTGATGGGTATGTGGCCTTTGCCAATGATGCTGATTTGCTTAAAGGTGCTTGTGGCAAGTCACTTGCTTCTTTTCCTCAAGGTAGGTTTGACGATTATTCTCCTTTAGATGATCTGATTTATCTGGGGGGTTAACTATTGAAGTAATTGTGCTTTTTAGACTTAGCATGACCAAATGCACATGTATGTAAATAAACAATTCAGAAAGTGACATTCACAGAGGCAAGAAGTCTGTCCAACCAGAACGCTAACATATCTTTTATCTTTTTATAGTATTATCATATCTTTTGTTTGCTTTTTCAGGGTGTTTCTACTCTACATCAGTTGGAGAACTGAGAAGCTATGAGAACCCCAAAAACAAGATCACTGCCGTTCCTGCTACTGAGGAAGAAATATGGGGCGCTAAGTTTATGGTGAGTGATATTTTAATAGCTTAGCGACATATTACTCTAAATCATTCTAAACTGGTCCAAGAAACCATCATCTGTAGTGGTCCCTTATTCTTATATTGAATATAGAATTCTAAATACCCGGAGTGGAAATTCATCCTATGGGCTTTGGGGCTATGAAAATTCAGTTTCCCTGATTCCACGTAATCTGATACAAATTTTCTACATGATCAACAAGTTGTCATCATGGTAACATTGACATCACTACAATTCATGGTGGATATTGAATTTTTGACCATAAATTGTGTTTACCAATTTAAAGTATTGAATTATTTCACAGCATGCTAGGGACAGCCACATTTGATATTGAATGGTCTTATTCATCAAGGATCATCACTAATTCAAAGCAAGTGTCGGTATCACGCTGACAAATTTCGATCTCTCACACTCATGCACCTACACACTGGGCTATGAGTGGCGTAGTTTTCAAATAAACAAAAACCATTAGGAAGGTGGACCCTTATGTGACAACTTGATAAGAAAAACTTTTACTATCTTCACTAACAAATATCAGAGCAGATAGACTCAGATTGGGACATTTAACATTAATTATAGCTTTTTTAGTGGTCCCAATTTGTGACATCTACCTATCCGTGAATAAAGCTGTTCAAATCAACAACCTTATCAAAACTTGATGTGATGACCACAAAGAGAAAAGGACAACCAGACTTTTATTCATGATTGGTGGAACTATGAAACTCCACTAGCCTCTTTCTTTGCTATATATGCTCTAGTATGTAGTGGCTGTATATGAATACAATTCAACTTAGTGGCTGGTATTCACTCCTCCACATAGAAATGACTCGGGAGATGGATCGATGTAGTATGGTGGCAGTTACCGTATCTTGTACCCGACCTCGATTTGAACTATGTATATAACATCATTTTTTTTAAAAAAATTACATACATTTGTACTTACATATTTACATTAAATCTGTATAAAATTTGACAAACTAATAATGGATGCAATAGTATTTCATCGTCCCACTCAAAATCATTTCTGAACCACATGTTCTGGTATTCACTTATGCTGATGTAGAAGGGCCTACTGATGATATTTCAGGTGGAAGGTTCAGCTGTTCTTACAGCCACAGAATAGAAGATTTGGGTTTCCTCTTTGAACTCTGCTGGAAAAAACAAGGTGGTGGGTATTAGTGGGGAGCCATGTATATAAACGAGTGTTTTTTCTTCCTAGTTCCTAAGTTCTACTTTTGTGCTACTTTAGGATAGAGTTAGGTTGAAAGTATGATGCTTGGTTTCTTTAGGTATTTTAAGTACTTCAACCAATGTACACCTTTCTTTCAGCTCAATAATGTTTGTAATGGTATGGAAATGGACAATGAAGAACCTGTTTATGCAATTTCTCCTGTTTATGCAATTTCTTTTTCCTCTTTTTCTACATTCATCTTCGGAACCTGAGCTCCAAATGGTGTTTTGATTGCACCATTAGATCCGTATTGAAATTTGGAACCATTGCAAAAAGAATCATCACATTTTGAGTTTCTACGACAAAATTATGGTCTTTTTACCATGTTGATCTGGTGCTAGTGCAACTGAGTGCTCGATTTAGGTCAGGAACGCGAAGAGTTGCCACTTAAGGTGTTGCGAAAGCAGATCTTTTGTCGTGAACGTGAAAAGTTGCTACTAAAAGTCCCAATGATTTTTGTGAGTTAGAAAACTCCGATTGTGGTGACCTTTTATGTGATTTCTCATATAAATGTTGGATTTGTGATTCTACCTTTATATTGTTCATTTTTCAAGAATACCCAGGGGTGTCAAATGGGCGGATTGGACTGAAATTGAAAAATTAAAAATTGGGTTGTGTTATAACCAGTCTAAATTTACTTTGGGTTAAAATGGGCTAAAACCTGCCCAATTTGACTCGTTTAATCTAAAGTATATTAACATATTGATATTTACATCTTGTAACCACAATTTGAATTTCAACTCAAATAAATAAAAAAATAAATTCTTGATTTAAAGAGGAAAATCACCAAATTATACCAATGAAAAATATTTTCCAAAAAATATTATCCATGAAAAAGTTCTTTGAAAAATATTTTTTTTTTTGGAGGGGGGAGGGAGGTAAGAGGGGTAGGGGTTGGAGGTGGTAAGAGGTGGGGATGGAGAAGAGGGGGTGTTTGGGCTAAGAAAAAAATAATTTAAAAAGGTTTTATAACAAGTTTAAAAAAAAATTAGGGGGAGGGGGTGCAGGGTACGGTGGGGGTAAGAGGGTGGGAGGGTGTGTGTGTGTGTGTTTAGGGGGGTTAGGAGGGTGGGTGGGTTGGGGTAAGAATTTTTTTAAAAATTTTTTGGGGTGGGGGTTGGAGTAGGAAATTTTTATTTTTTAAAAAATTAGGGTTGGATAGGTTGGTTGGGGGTGGGTGGGGTAAGGAGGTGGGTGGGTGTGAGACTTGGTGGTGGATGATTTTAAATGTGGTAGGAGATTGTCATTTGTTTCTCCTGTTTCATTAAGAAAAATATTTTCCTTATTAAATGGGTTGAAGTGGAGATTAAATTGAGTTCAATTGAAGATCTTTTTAAAATAGGTTGGGGATTTAATGGGTTGAGATTGAACCCAATTATAATTTATGTTGAGCCCAACCCATAAAATTTTGAGCTGTTGGGCGGGTCAACTTAATTTGGGCTCATTTTGACACCTTTAAGAATACCCATAATGTTTTCATGCTTTAATTCACAAAGTTGAGATTTTGAACCCATGAATAAGAAATTAAAAATCATTAGTTTAAAGATCGATTCGTGATTGGATTTCGTTGATTTTTGGATCTTAAGGTCCTTATGTTATGGGTAAATGGATTTTGGCATCAAATTACTGATCTGTCAATTTTATTTTTATCGTTTAAACCTTATATGAGCATGAAAATTGGAGATTTTGGCCTAAAGTTAAGAAATCGTATTTTGATGATTTGAGGATCGATTTAGCTCCATTTTCGATGAAATTTTAGATATGAGTTCCTTATCTTATGGGTAAGTTGCTTTTTAAATAACATTACTATTTGAAGCTTAGGGGTTCGGTTTTGACTTTTTGGGTCCATAATAGAAGCATATCAATATGAGTATCAATAGACTTGTATTCACTCGTAGATAATGTTCTTGATAGATTGAGAGTATTTTGAGGCTCTTTGAAAATTAGGCGCACTTGTGATGGTTCGCGGTGCATTTGCTTGGCATTTGGAGTAGGTTATGGCTTACTTTTCTCAAACTTAGCTTGAGTGGTAACGTATTGTGAAGCATGTCATGTGTTGGGCAAAATGTTGTGCTGAAGTATTTGTTGATATGATTTGATATTGTGATATCCTAAATGAGATTTTAGCCGATAAATGGTTTAAGACTTGGAAATCATATCGTTGTGGTGGTGTACGTGGTTTTATATATTCTTTTGTATAGGAGTTATTTCGCCAAGATGGGCATCATGTGCGAGGTAATTGGATTGAATAATGAAGTGTGACCTACGTGCACGGTTTATTAGTAAGCCTTTTGATTTAGGAGGATTGTAGTCTACGTTTATGCATCACGTAGGGTATTTGTATATACATGCTGCGTTTGAAACTTACTTTATTCCTGTTATCTTGCATACTTATTCAATTTCATGGATCACGAGATCGGTACTATAGAAAACCTACTTTGAACTAAAATAATCTCTTTTTGTATGTCCGATGGAAAATGGTTTCAAATGATTGATTAGATTTATTATGTCGGATGAAAAATGATCCTAGATGAGTGATTTGATAATGGTTCCTAACGGAAAATGGTTTTGGATGAGTATATAGACCTCGCAAATCCCTCAAGGGTGCTACCTCACACAAAGCGATTGTGGAGAGGTGTATACTGGTAGGATCATTGGCCACTGTATTTGCATTGTATTTCACATTATAACTTGTTCGTATTGATTTTATTTGCTGTAATGATTCAACTACTGAGACTTTTCTGAGTGGAAGGTTACTAACGTTCTTTATACGATATAGTTACTACTCTTGCTTGGTCGACCTATGATGTCTACTGAGTACGCATGATTTTGTACTCATACTATTTTTGATGTATCTTTTCTGATGTAGATCTTGGTATTAGTGGCATCCATTGACTCTGGCGACACCTGTAGACTTTGATCGAGCGGAATTGTTATGACTCAAAGTTTTTGTGAGCTCCTTGCATTTGGAGACTTGATTCAGCTTCATCTATCTTTACTTTCTGTCTTTAATACTTTCTAGACAGGTGATGTATTAGACTTGATATTTTTCTTGTATTAAAAAAATCTTGTACACATGACACTAAGACTTGGGATGATTGTGTTTTGTATTCTTGCTTTATGATGCAATATTCAAATATCAAGACTAGTTGTATTGCTATTTAAATTACTTCCGCACTTACTTTATACTTCTGTATTTGTAAAACATATTGGCTTACCTACCGTGAGGTTATGATAGGTGTCATCATGACCCTAATTTTTTGAATCGTTACAAAAATATCATTTTATTGAATTATTGTGTAAACTATAATAATGAGTATTGTTCTAGTTAGGATTCTTAATGAGGAAGAATATTCATTATGATGGATGAATGTAATTGTTATAATTTTAAGTTTCTTACTAAGCAGCTAGACTCCATAAATTTGAATAAGAAATCAATTGGAAACGAATAAAAATAATTTTTTTCAAAGAGTAAGGAAGGAAACAAATATAAAGCAAATCATATACTAGTTACAGTATAACAATCATGGATATCAAATAAAATAATAGCTTTGATCTTATTAATGGTGTGAGAGATTAAATTATTGATGATACAATCAAATTCAAGAGAAATTTTCGAGTTAGAAACTTTACCGACCAAAATCTATAATGCAATAGTGAGAATTGTATCCACAAGTAAATATGATGGTAAGAACATGTTTGGTTTCATAAATGAAATTTTTTGATACATGTATTGTCTCGTTTTGACACTTTTTCTATATTTTACTCACCTTTAATTTCAATGAGATTATGGTTCTCCGATATCATCAAGGGAAAGTAATGACCTCTTATATGGCCAAGTGGATAAGCGCGAGATCTTTTCTAGTTATCACTTATTTGGCATTAGTTGACTTGCAGAACTACTCTAAAATGAGCCTACTTACTAAGGCAAAAGAAATGTTTGATCCCAATATTACATCCAATTATGCGGATAATGACACATTTACGCCTGACAAGTGACAAGTCTAAAGTTGATAAGAATCAGAATGTTGAACATCTTAATCCTTTTGAAGAAGAGATACAAGTTCAACTCGATAATTATATATTCTAGTGAGAGAGAAGATGAATCCTAAATGTAAGTTTCATATTTTATTCTTAGAAGGTGAAGCTACAATGTAGAGTGTAGATTCAGCGCCAAAATCACTAAGATGAACAAATATTTTGATACAAAAGTACATTTGTAACCATTATATTGACAAGTTTGTTCATCCTAGAGGTTTCAGCTCTGAATATACACTCGACATTTTAGTTTTACCTTCTAATGATAAAATAGGAAGATTACATCTAGATCTCATCTTTTTCACTTCCTCACCATAATATACAAATATCTAGTTAGACTTGTTTCTTTTGAAGGATTTAGATGCTCAACATTATGGTCCTTATCAACTTCAGACTCGTTAGGCTCAATGGTGCATCATCAGTGCAGTTGGATGTAACATTACGACCGAGCATTTCTTTTGCCTTAGGGATATTATTAAAGTAGTTCTTCATGTCAATTAATGTCAAATAAGAGATAACCAGAAAATATCTCACTTATTCACTTGGCCATGCAAGAGGCAATTACTTTTCCGTGATGACATCGGAGAACCATAATCTTATTGAATCTAGAAGAGAGAAGAATATAAATAACTGTCAAATCGAGACAATGAACATGTAAAACTTTTTCGTCTATGAAACCAAACATATTATTACCATCACATGTGTTTGTGGATCGCTTCTCATTATTGTTGTTTTAGATTTTGGTCAGTAAAATTTCTATCTTAAAATTTTCTTTGAATCTGGTTATACAATTAACAATTTAATCCCCCACACCATCAATAAGATTAAGGCTAATCTTTTATTTGGTACCCATGATTGTTAGAATGTAATTAGTATATGATACCTTATATTTGTTTGCATTCTTACTCTTTCAACAAAATTATTTATATTCATGTCCAATTGATTTCTTATTCGGGCTTATTCAGTCTAGTTGCTTCGTTAGAAACATAAAATGATAAAAATTACATTCATCCATCACAATTAATCTTATCCCTCCTTAAGAAACCTAACGTAAACAACACCCATTTTTATGATTTACATAATACTTCGATAAAATGGTATTTTGCCATGACCAAAATATTAAGGTTATGATGACACCTATTATAATCCCCCAGTAGGTAAGCCAATTCTTTTCACAAACATAAAAACATAAAGTAAGTGTGAAAGTAATTTTAATAACAATACAACTAGTCTCAATATCGAATATTTGAAAGAAATCTCACGCTTATTCACTAAGTCATGTAAGTGCCAATTACTTGCCCTAGATGACATCAGAGAATCATAATCCCATTGAATCTAGAAGAAAGAAAAAAAATGAAAATAAGTGTCAAAACGAGATAATGAGTATGCCAAACTTTTTAATTAGTGAAATCAAACATATACTTACCATCATATGTTCTTGCGGATTGCTTCTCACTATTGCATTTTAGATTTGGATCGATGAATGTTTCACTGTCAAACTTTCTCTTAAATTTGTTGCTACGTCAATAATTTAATCTCTTGCACTATCGATAAAATGAAGGTTGTTCTTTTATTTGACACCCCATGATTATTAGACGGTAAGTATATAATTTACTCCTAAATATCTAATATAAATCAATACTAGAACAAATTTTGTTAAACACATACCTTGTACACAAGCATAAAGTAAATTGAATATCTCTACATGACCTTCAACTAATTTTTTTTCTCTTTGAGAATCTTAAATAGTAATTTGACTCTAGAAATTCAAACATCATCACATAAATTTGGATAGAGGGAGTATGTGTCTAACAAGATTGGTTAAAATATCCATCTTAAAATAGGTCATATATTTGCAAAAATATTTTGAAAGACATAAAAAGAAAGCTAAAATATAATCTCCAAAGTGGAGGACATGTACACAGAGAGAAAAGAGAATGCAATTGAAGGGTGAAAATTAGGAATAAAAGAAGGATTCTTATAGTTGACGTGAGGGATTTTTACAATATAATTTTGGGAATCTTGTAAATAACTTTAATGATCCATTTCGTCGTTATTAAAAAAAATTTATGATGAAAAATACTCAATTCCAAGTGTTATATCAATTCAAGGTCGAGTCGGGTTACTTCATGGTGCGCATTGCAAAATTTTTGGGAACAGGACAAAAAAGGGGCCAGGCTATTGCCTAAGGACTCCTATAGAGGATAATAATACAAAAATTACATAGAAAAGGGATACATACTGTTTTAATATGTTACATATGAGTTCCTTGAGATATTCACATAATCGTTTAATGAGCTTAATGAGATGTTATGTGAATTGGGCTAGTTGGGTGGCGATAGAGTAAGGATATGATCGTATAGTGATGAGAATGGCTTAACTACTTTAAGAAGGGATAACTATGAACCTCGTCATGTTATTATAAGTGAAAATCATTAGATAGTGAAGAGTAATACTAGACTTGATAGACAATATACAAAATCGGCTAGTCAATGAGCTTAGGTTATGGTTTACTTGGAGTTTAGATTAAATTTGATTGTATGTATGTCCCTAAATTAGATACTTGTGGATTTGATCTTCGAACATGCTTGTATTTGGTGATAGTTGATTGTTGATACTTGAGTGACTTGAATTATGATTATAATGTGTGTTAGTAAACGTAGTATACCATGATGAGTCTAAAAGATTGTTTATTTCATAAAATATATATAATTTGGTTGTTGAGCATAAGGTGCCACGCTGGTATGAATATGGTTATTGATGTTGTTGATTTTGATGGATCGGGTACCATAAGTCGGTATGGTACATGGACTAAGGATGTCCCCTGCATATAAGTCCCCTTATCTGGTGTGTACAAACTTGCGTTGACATTGTTATAGTTGTGATGCATTGTTACGTATTTTTATCTATTTGATTTTTCATGTGAATTGCATAAGGTGTTGCTCTGAATCGAGGTAGCATTAGACTACTCTTTTGTAATGATTGATTTCACAAATTTTTTAGTGTGGGTCTACACTTGTGTCAATTAGAGGGGCCCTAGGCCCTCTCCCTTGTTTGTTGGAAATATATTTGTTGTCAATTAGAGGGGCCCTAGGACCTCTCCCTTGTTTGTTGGAAGTATATTTGTGGTCATGGTAGTGATAACATTGTTAGGGTGAAGGTGATCTAGTAGAGAGTACTCGTTGGTCTGGTATGGTATATATATCTTAGGTAGTACGGGTCGATTAGGATTACGCACTATGATTCGAATACCAATTTTACTTATAACTGTTATATATATATATATATATATATGTGTGTGTGTGTGTGTGTGTGTGTATAAATAGGATAATAATGTAAGGGTAGTGGAACTACCGAATGACTAGAGAGAACGGTTGATGTTGTATGGGTTAGGTGATTAAATTGGTGAGTTATATCTATAAATTAAACTTGAATAGGTATTTGAGGAAAGTGTATAAGGTATAAGGCCGTATTTATAGTTGAGTGTGTGGGTCTTGGTCTGTGTGGATAATGCGAACATGATATTTACGGGTTGCACCTTAACGTTCTTAATAATGGTTAGAAATAACTAATCGGGTAAATTGGTAATGAGGTCAATCGGAAGTGGTCTAGAATGAAGGGTTGTTTGTTGAATATCTGTTGTTAATGAAGTGTACGTTGCCATGTTTATCTTCTTGATTTTTTATATGTTGTTACATGATTCTAACCCTAATCGATCGATAATGTCTACCAGTACGTGTGGTGTACTGATACTATTCTTTCTATATTCTTTTTGACTAGCAATTTTTTATAGGGACAGGGCGCACTCATCATCAACTTTTGTATTTCTTTTCAGACGAAAGTTGTGTCCTTGGTTTTCTTGGAATCGTGTAGTAGCTCTAATACATGTCTAGACTAGGTCTTTGGTATTGGTTTATGTAAATTAGTTGTAAAAAAAAAAAAGAAATCATTATTTAAAATTGTGATGGTATTGGATTTTAATGGTTACTATTTAAAAGAGCTATGACTGATTTTCCCATATTCTTGGTTGGTGGTAAAGGTTCTCCTATCTAATTAGAATAAATTAGGTGCTCCCACGATCCCGTAATTTGAGTCGTGATAATAACATTCTATATATATTGATTTGTATCAGAGTTGATCAAAAGTCAAAATTAGATCACTCTTATTAATCTTAAAAATCTACCAAAAATATAATCTTAGTAAGAAAATTAATATCATAAAATAGGTAAATAAATTATTATTATTACTTTAATTATTTGCGCAGTCAATGTCTAAATACCTTAAAATTGAGTTCTAGTCTCTATATACATTAATATGTTAACAAGTCTAATTCATACCTTATAGTCTATAATATTAATCTTGACAATTTAAATTATTTTGACTCACATTTTGTAACGATCCTTTCCGTCATTACGGATAAGTCTAGCATATCAAAATTCAGGTTAAGGTTTTCCCCAAATTAGTAGTTAGAAATTTCAGCTAGGCTAGTCTTGGACGAAATTCGAGCGTGGTATGGTCTAGGATAATTCGAGAATGAATTAGTTAAAGTTTAAGTGATTTGAGATGCTTTTATGATATCTAAAACGATAAGGAATCTGTAGGAACTTTCAGAAGTAAATTCGGGTGGGTAGAACTCCTGATATCGAATTTGACATAAAGGGGTTGGTCCGGAATGATGAAATCTGAGGGTGTGTTGCAAAAATGGCAAAACTGGGAGAAATTCTGAGTTTCTTCCTCACCTATCCCTCTATAGTAGGTAACAGGATGCTACCACTGCATTGCTATAGCGGGAGTCAGCTTTGGTCAATCCGGCCATAGCGGACGGATCCCGTTATAGCGGGATAGGGCCGCTATAGCAGGATATGTGTTGATTAATGCAGAAAATACCCCAAAAATATTATTTTTATTCCACATTTGTCTAAGGTCTAGGGGAGGCTATTTTGGGCGATTTCCACTTAAATTTCATCAAATTTCTTTGTTAAGGTAAGTTAATCCCTTCTATTAACTATTTTTTTGATTATTAATCCATAGAATCACTAGTTTTCATATTTTGGGGAGGATTTAACTTGACATAGGTTATTTTTCAGGTGCAATTGGGTAGATAATCCTTGGATTTTGGTTAAAAGTTATTAATTTACAATTACTTGCTTAGAATTCTCCATTATATTCATGAAATTGGTAGAATTAAGGTGGAATGATGATAGCATATCCTAGAATGTGAGAAATGATCATGAAGTGGATCTTGGGGTTAGATTTTAATCCTTGAATGTACTAGGTCATTGTCTGAATTGTGATCACATAATTATTTTTAGACCACAACCAAGCCAAAATTACACGTAAAGGCAAGGTTCAAGTTCAATAGAGTGGTACAAGCTTGGATTGAGGTAGGTGATGGTTTAATGTAGTTGAAATTAAACTTGATTTATGTGTGTGTATTAATTGTTTCTTCATATACTTGTTACAATTCATGTTCAAAGAAAGTAAATGGTTGAATGATATCATAAGTGTTAATCACATGCCATAAGGTTATATTAAAAGCTTGTTGATTGTACAAGTGTGGTTGTTATTTTCATTGTGGTTGTAATTATTGCAATATCTGTTGATTATTGTGGGATGTACAGGTATTTGGACATCTTCAAAGGATTCATATTTATTATTGTGAGATGTACCGGTATCTGGACATCTTCACGGGATTGGGCGATATAATGTTGGCAGGCACTAGATGCCTGAGACTTTTGGTACATGAAAAAGAGCTCGTCCCCTGCAGGTCATAGCTCGTGGGCGATAATAAGACCATTAGCATGTGTACACAAGGTATTGGTGAGTGTGATGGTTCCTTGAGTGGACCAGGTTTACTTGTTGACTTGAAATATTTGGTTCCTTGAGTGAACCAAAATTTATGATTATTTTCATCGTTGTTATTGAATTGGATTCTTGAGTGGTCCAGGCTAAATTGCAAATGATTGACATACCACTTTATTTGTCTATTTACTTATGTATTTGAGACATGGTTAGCATATTGTTGTTGAGTCATGGTTTATTGACTTGGTTGATGCTGGTAGGCGGAGTCTTGACTTGAGTTGTTGTCTATATTGACTTGTACTAGACTAAACTCTGTGGTGTTGTTTGAAAGTCTAAGTGACACCTAATTGAAGTACAGTTATATGGTAGGTGTTCATGGTTGTTCTTGTTTATTAAGTTATGGTTCGTTGTTCACATTTCTTATTTTGAATTGGCCGATGACCCTACCAATACACCATTGTTTCTTGTGTATAAATACTACACGTGTTCTTCTTTTTGTTGAGTGTAAGGCTGCACATTGGGCCAGACCGGAACGGCCGGACCGAAATGAACCTGTACCGAACTGGACTGGTATGAATGGAACCGAAATGGGAACTGGTACCGGGTTATACTGGATCGGACTGGTTTAACCGGTACGGTGCGTAATTTTTAATTTTTTTTTCTTTTTAGTTTTTTAGAGTTAAAGAATAAAAATATTATATTTTGAATTATGTATGAAGAATTTTTTCCTGAGTTTTTCAAGTTATATAAACTATAACTTAAAAGTTTTTAAGTTTTGAAATTTTTTAAATTTATAGTTTGTAAGTTAAGTTTATTAAAGTTTTTTTGTTTTCTAAATTTTTCAATTTATAAGTTATAAGTTTTTAAGTTTATATTTTTAGAAGTTTATATATTTGAAGTTTATAAGTTTGTTAAAAAAAAATTCTAAATTTTTCAATTTATAAGTTATAAGTTTTTAAGTTTATATTGTTTGAAGTTATATACTGGAAATTTATTAGTTTGGTAAAGTTTTTTGTTTTTCTAAGTTTTTCAATTTATAAGTTATAAATTTTTAAGTTTAATTTTTTTAAGTTTATAAGCTAGTAATTTAAAAACTCAAATAAAAAAAAAAAAGAAATGCATTAAGTAAAAGTATAAAACAATGATAAAAATTAAAAACCAACCCAATTTATTCAAAATTTCAAATTTGTATTATAATTTACAACTATTAGTAGAGCGCCTAATTTATGCAGCCACCTTCTAGGAAGAGTTCTGTTTCAACTAAGCCTCAAATGTAATAATAATAGTTGTAATAGTCCTATAAAGTTTTTTTCTAATTCTTGTAAATTTTGAGCATTATCAACTCCGATCTTCAATTTCAATGACATTGTCACTATTACATCCAATGACTGCATCTAAGTAATTTTCTTGTAATCTAGTTAACTTTGAAAGTGTAAGGACCTGATTTGTGAAAACTTGCTTTTTACATGTTTTAACCATTTTACCCTTTCCCGTAGTTGCTATATGTTGGTTTTGGGGTGTGGGGATGATTGACACGATTCTCGATGCGATCAGGAGTGTTTTGAGTGAGTTTGAGATTTTTAGAGACTTTAAAAGCTATATAGTTGACTTTGGTAAATATTTGATGTTTCGAATCTCGAATGACAATTTGGAGAGTTCCATTAGATTCAGAATGTTGAATTTGTATTTGTAACGGGGTTGGTTTGGGTTCGGAACCTTTATTTTTGTATTTCAACCCTTCGTTTGGAAATTTGCCTAAAAGGGGTCCCGGGTTAATTTATTGAAAACGATCCTTTTAGAAAATCCGACGTCGCCATTGAGTTAAAAATGTTAAAATTAGCCTAGTACCATATATGGTTTATTCCTGTCGGGTCTCGAACGAATCCCGAGGGTCCATTCAGAGAATTTGGAGACATGCAAAATCACCAAAGTTGTTGATATCTGGTGCATGCCAATCCTTCTTCTCGAATGCAGGACCCTGGCCGCGATTGCAGAGAAGGAAATTTTCCTTCATCGCAATCACGAGGTGGCGAAGGGTATTCGGGGTTTGGTCGAGTTACGCCTTCTTCACGAACGCGACGAGGCTATCGCGAACACGATGATCCGAGTGGTGGACCTTCGCGAAGGCGAATCCTCGACCGCGAATACGAAGGCCTATTTAATGGGCCAGTCAACTTTGACCCTCGCAATCGCGAGTTTGGGTCCACGATCATGAGGTACTATTTACAGAATGGTATATAAATCCCATTTTTTGTGATTTCCACCATTTTTAAACCTCCAAGCTTCGGGAAGAGGCAATTTCTTAGGGTTTAATCCCCATTCTTGTTTGGGTAAGCTCCTAAATTATCTTTCCACTATTTTTTATCAATTATATCTTCCAAAACACCTTTAAATCATGATTTCAAAATGAAATTTTGGGGTTTTTACCGGTAGAGCTTAAAAATGATTTTTCTTCAATTTGGACCTCGTTTTTAACTCATTTTTATGTGGGTTTTAAATTGTAGACTCCTATAACCTTGGGAAATATATTTCTAAAGAAAAATTTTAGTTTTACCCCTCTCATTTTTGAAATCATTTTTCGAGTTCGTTTTGGACCTGTTTTAAATATGGTTAATATGGGTATCGATAGCTTCCTTTTAACACGTAGATGCTATATTTGTATGTTTTAGTCAATTTCTAGGTTGTTCATAAGTGGAAAATGCCATGTTGAAGGACTTTTGACTCGAATTTCATCGTTTCAAAGTAGGTTATGGCTTAACTTTTATTAGATTGAGCTGGGTAGTTAATAAATAGGTAAAGCATGCTATGGGTTTGGAAAATAACTATGGGGTTTATATTTCGAGATTACTATTACTGTTGTGTGCCTGAGTGGAGCTTATAATCTGTTATTGTTGATTTGTGATATTTGATATTGCGTGTTACTCGAGTGGGGGCTTAATTTGACATCATTGGCCTTATCTATATATTTTAATGCTTTATTCTAGATATGACGCCCGTGCGGGGGCTCAAATTATTATTATAATCCTTATTAAGCATTGATTGCCGTTATCATGACAGAAATGCCCGAGTTAGGGGTTGATGTGATATTAATGAGTTCTTACATGCATATTTATTCTGATAGTGCCTAATTAGAGTTGATAATCATGAATTGTGGACATATTGAGTTGATTTCTGAACTCACTTATATACATATTGAATGGATGGGATATCTTCATTCTGATTTGATTGTGAGCATTACATCCTCATTTCATACATATACATTCGTTAGATATTGGTACCATTAAGGAACACTATTTTTGAAAGAAAATGAGATATTTTTATAAAAACTCACTCCGTGAACATGACCCAGAGAGGTGAGTTAAGATTTAAGGTATGAGTTATAGTATATGGTTTGTAAACCCCCCATGGATTCTATCTTGGGAGCTGCGAGCTCGGTAGGTATATACAGAAAGTCATGTGATGACTTTCACCATTTCATCTTATCTTCATTGCATTTGTCTTGATCCAAATTACCAGATAGTGAGGGCATCTGCTCTAATCCACCTAGATAGGAGAACGCCTTACCGTCCCACCAACATACATGTGGAAGTCTTTAATGATTGGAAATAATCAGCTTTTATTACTGCAATTTAAGAATAAATATGAGGAAATACAAACTACCCTAGGACCTAGTCTAAACAGGTACAAGAGCTGCTAAGGAGGGAAAAGTAGACAAGACACAACTTCCACCGTGAGTAAGAGAAGTGGGAGCTGCTGAAGAGTCACTATCACAACAATCAAGAAACTAACACTGATTCCTGCAAAAGACTATATCCCAAAAAGGGTATAGCAAAAGTAGCATCAGTACAAACCACACATACTAGTAAGCCTCATTGGTTGACCCGAATTGGATTACTCAAATATAACATACATATTCAAAAGGAAACATACATTCTTTATTTATAATTACTGAACCTCTAGGAAGACATCATTTCCCATTACTAAACTTTAGCCATGAACTCTGAAGCATAACTCCTCCCCCCTATAACTCTACCACCCTGAACCGCTCAGTCTGACCCTACACCGAGGATTACCCTAACTTATAAAGGTAACTACGACAAGGAACATCCTAGGCTTGAATCCTTAAATTTAGTAAGTCGCATAACATACCTAGAGAAGAATCACCCGTACATGTAACCTATCCTTTCGGCTCCTAATACTAGACCAGATTTAATCCCCAACTCACAGCCGGTCTTCTCCTTATTCTGCTAGCATAGGATTCCTTACCCAACCCTACCCCTTGTCCATTCCACTACTCAACACAATATAACTAACCAAGATAAAACAACAGGTGAGAATTATGCTATAAACTGACCACCCTTAACTAAATTACAGTACAACAAGTTAATCCATATTCAAAGATACATACACTTAGCATAACAAACACTAATAGGAAATTAGGGAATCATACTACAAGCCAACACATTAGCACCAAGTCAAGTTCAGGCAGCCTACACAGGCAATCCAAGAGACGATCAGTTATGTCAAACCATGATCAAGTCAAGACGATATCCAGGGCACTCCAATACAATATAGAAATCCATTATGTAAATACCAGTTGAAGGATCATACTTAATTCCAAGATCTATGTAAACATACCATGACTCCCTTAATAAGTTTCTCAAAATATATGACAAGCAACCGAACCACATAATGGTCCCAAGCATATACAGGACATAAATATTTTCCCCGATCCACTCATGGAACCGTTTAACTCACCTAACCCTCAACATACACGCTATGGGTAATGCATCCACCATCTAGACATGACCTACAGGGGACAATTACTGTCCATGTACTAAATCCCAGACATACGTGTCTGTCAACATTGTTCCACCAAAAACCTATGATGAGATTCTAAATATCGAACATCTCACAATTAAAGGAGGTAAGTCAATCATATAATTACTGCAAAACATTGCAATGACCACATCAACAACAGGCACCAATCGGCCACACTAACAAGCAGGAAACATGCACATATAATACAAGTGGGATTAAACTATGATACCATCCCCTACACTACCGAATAGGGACTTACCCATGACACACCCCAACTGCTATGCTCCTAAGGCCACCATAAGGACTTCCACCATAGAATCTTCAGAGGTTCACTATTACCTTACTTGGTGTAATTAATTACCTTAAGAATCAACTAACAATCGATAAATTGCCATTTCACTACCCCAATAACAAGTATGCAACTATGAACTATCCAATTTATAGCACAAGTATAGCATAAATATGATAAGGTGTATGGACAGACCCTAATAATACTTTACCCAAACTTTTAACCAATTTTATCCATCCCAACTCTATGCCCGAAGGCCTAGATGTGAAATATCCCATCTATCTATGTTATATTCATGCTCTCTAACCCGGGTCTAAGCTACTCAATTAACCTGAGCTTACCTAGATTTCAACCAGCTAAAGAAAGAATGAACGAGTGCTAATTCCACCCCTGCCAAGATCACAAACACGTTAATCTCTGAAAATCCATGAGTTTTCACCCATCCGTACCTCTTTCTTCTCTACTCCATGGTTCCAAGGCATGGGAGGCAATATTTTGGGTTTTTTGAAACCTCCCACGTCCTTTGTTTCAACAAAAATAGTGAAAAAAAATAAAACCCTCCTAAGTGGGCTGACGTCAGCCCGACCCCACTATATTTAATTCCCAAGAATTTTAATAAATGTGGCCCCACAAAATTTTCTATTGAATCCCGACTGTACTCGCACGCCGCTTTAATATTAAAACATTTTTCTAGTAACGACGAATTTAGTTGTTACAATCGATACCAATTTACCCATCATTCATCCCCAAATGATCAAAGAAGGAACAATTTGGGTCTAGATTTGAACTTAACGCTCGCCCCGCGAGATTGGAAATAACTAATTATCGAAGCTTGAACCCCAGCTGGAAAATGAACATAATCGGTGATTTACAAAACGCAATCTCTTGAACCTTGATTCACTAAACTACTAGTATAAAAAACCAACCCCAGTCTAACTAGAAAAGGTCTTTTGTGCCCATACAGACACGTTGCGATATCAGGAGATTCACTCTCCAAAAGTCGGAGATACTCGGGAACACATCAAACCAGAACATAGGTTAGGGTGTCAAGAAATTCTAAAACTCAAAGATTTTGTGGAGATCAAAGCGAAATCCCGCTATAGCAGCATTCCTACCGCTATAGCGGGCCAAAGCAGATTAAAAAAGGGGAAAACTGGGTTCATTACCCATTTCTCCCTCTTTACTTAAAAACACTCTCCTTCTCCCTCTAATCACTTCACTCTCAGCAAGGTAACAATTGATTTCCTTACTCTCTATTTCTTCCTTACTCTAAATTTGAATGCATATGGCTTTATTTTACATTGGAAAAAAGGGTTTGGGTGAGTTTTTGAATTTTTGATCCTTGGGGCTTGGTATTGTCAAAATTTCAAAGCATAGTGCTTCCCTTACGTTTACAACGCTTCTATTGCATTTTGTGCGTAAGAAACTTGAAGTTTACGGCCTGAAATGGAAGAGAATTTGAAGGGTCCTTTTTGGGTTTGAAATGGTAATTTGGGCATGATTTAGGAGTTATCATGCCTGAATTTTTGTGTAAACTAGTTCTAGGACATTTTTGGAACAGTGATCTGAGTTCAAAATTTAAAACTGGAAATTTTGAGTCAAGGGGAGCCATTTTTTCACCCCTTGACTGCTGGGGATGATGAAGGCCACTATAGCAGCCTTCGTGGCTATAGTGTTACCTCTATAGCAAATAAATTCCCACTATAGCAGCGCTGCTATAGCCGCAGGCCGCAGATAGTAGCCTCCCAACTAAAAACTAAAAATTTTGAACTCATTTGTTCAGTCCTTTCTTGTTGTTTGATGAATGCTAACGAGTTCCCTTCCCACATTTTTGCATGTTAAAATCTACAATGGCCGGAAACCAAGATAATACCCCCGCCTATAAAAAATTTCCCAAAAAAGCTAGTCGGGAATGATTTTGGGAGAACCGACGGATGAGGCTTTGATTTGAGCGGGGCTTCGATATAAGGAATGTGAAGGAGAAAGCATCGAAATTCTACAACCGGCTGCAGGAGTTTGGTAGGGGATCGTTGGTGATAGCTCCCCCTGATGGAGTCACGACTTTGACAAGGGTGCTCTATGCCTTACTACCTACCATGTTTTGGGATTCCCTCCAACCCCACCATCCACATCCGGGGAATGGATGTCCCGGTTGACTCTCACACCATCAATGAGGTGCTCGAGGTGCCTCACATCTCCAATGCTGACTACTTGGATAAGGCCTGGGATATGGAAATGACATGTATATGGGACACTCTTATCCTTGAGGAGTTTTGGGATCAGGCCTATTGGCTGATCTTGGGCGTATTTATACACCCAAAGGTCATTATCTATGCGCATTTAACTTAGTTTTGAGGTTAATTTGAGGTTCTTATTGAAATATGAGTGTTTATGTATATTTATGTGTAAATTACGTGTTCATGATGTTTAAGGTCCATTTGAATTAAGTCTTAGGTGAAAAAGATCACATAGAACTTAGATAAAGAAAACTAGTGTCGCTAGCTTGAGCTATGCTGTTCTAGTATATTTTGATTTGTTCTATTGTGTTGAACAAACTTGTGTGTGTGTTGAGATGTGTAAGGAATCATTGGATGAGATATGGAAGCTAAATCAAGCCTACACTTAAGCCACAAGACGTACGGGAGCTAGGGACGAAAGCACGCGAGGAATGAATGACAACTACACACAACAGAGGAGGGCATGCACCGCACCCTCTATCACGTATGGGAAGGCGTGCACCACACCCCTCCATGCACATGATTGGTCCCACTCCAGGACTATGCCAGTTTGGTGCCACTGAAATGGTCGCGCGTTGGCCTAGCGCCACGCCTCCTCTAGCGAGCGATAGCATGTGCGCCGCACCCCATCATGTGCCAGCCCAGAAGTTGGATTTTAACTTGGTTTAAGTAAGGGAAAAATGGTAAATGCATGGGATTCATGTGTAGAAGCTGGAGGATGACCCAAAGCACTATGAAAGGAGTACTTAACCAAAATTACACATATCTTTGATCATTAGGCATTATTGTGGAGAAATTACAAGGGTTTCCTCAAGGGTTTATCTTTTGTAACTCTTCTACTTATTTTTTCTTGGTAAGAACAACTATTTCACTGTAGTATTCTCAAGAATTATGAGTAGCTAATACCCTTGTTCTGGGGTTACAGCTAGAATATGATTGCGTAGTAGTTTGTTTTATTCAATGGCATCTATTCTCATTCGATTATGCTTTTGTTCTTGATTATAATTTCAATGACATCGATTCTCATTCGATTATGCTTTTGTTCTTTATTATAATATTTTAATTTTTGGTCAACATGAGAGTAAATGGGTAATTTATGCATGAATTGACCATGGGATTGTATGAATAGGAATAAGAACAAGAGGAACAAGTTAATCTCTTACGCATGTTAGGGTTGATTTGAAACTAGGATAGACGTATACCTAGGTTTCCTTGTTTGGTTATAAACGAGATGATAACGTAAGACATTTGAATTAGGAGATCACATCCCTGCTCAATGATGTAGTTAAGAGACTAATTCAAGTAGGTGATTTAGAGGATGACCATTCCCGGATCTACACTTAACCCCGAAACCCATAATCCTAGAAATAAAGTTCACTGGATAGAATAATTACTATGCATTACTGTAATAAGTGTTGTAGCACTGAAATCTCTCCAAATATTGTTTACACCTTTATTTATTATTTATAATTGTCTTGTTTTACTTTTCTTGCACATCAATAGGAAATTAGAAATCAACAAACTCTCTTGATAACATTCATCACTTGTACGAAATACAATTGGAAACAAAATTAAGAAAAGTACTGAGAAAATAGTCCCTGTGGGTTCGACATCCGACTCCTAAAAGAGCTACTATATTATTTACAAGACCACGTACACTTGTGTGTACAGTAGGCCGCAACAAGTTTTTGGCGCTGTTGCCGGGGACTACAGAAATTAGTAGTTTTCTAAGTTTTATTTTCAATATTGTTAAAGAAGTGTTGACAACTTAATCGTAGTAGTTGAGATTTTGCAGGTCCAAATTTCTCTCTAAGCTGGCAAAGGATGATGAATTGGTTGAGTTGTATTCTGAACCTGAATGAACATTCCATCAATGGAGGAGAGCAACCGCTCTTCAATATCCAATTCAACAACTCCAGCTAGCTGATCCTGTTGAAGCTGTTCCTGCAGAAATAGAAAACGCGAGACCAGTTCGCGACATGGCAATCCCACTGGCTACAAATGTCACCTTTAGAATCCAAAGACCGAATGCGGGAGTTCGATTCGAGCTCTAAAAAAACATGGTGCAACTCTTGCACAACAACGGGCAATTTATAGGGCTATCTCATGAGGATCCATAGCAGCACTTGTAGAATTTTCTTGAGATTAGCGACACATATATTCCCATAGGAGTCTCATCTGACTATTTGAGGCTCACACTCTTTCCCTTTTCTCTGTTAGGGGAAGCAAAGAGGTGGTTGAAGGCTTAACCATTAAACTCCATCAACACTTGGGACGACTTGGCTAAGAAATTTTTGATCCATTTCTTCCCATCGGGAAAGACAGCAAAGTTGAGAAGTGAGATCCTGAGCTTCAGACAAAAAAATGGCATTAATTTGTATCAGGTTTGAGAAAGGTTTCAGTCCATGCTTCGTGATTTCCCACACCTCCATTAGACTAATGAGGTTTGGGTGCACACTTTTATAGAAGGACTCGAACCTAACATGAAGATATTGTTAGATTCTGCAGCAGGTGGTCAGGCTTTAGAAAAAAACATATGATCAGCTGATTGAACTCCTCAATCGTATATCACAAGGGAATCCAGAGTGGAATGTAGATGTTTCACGGAGTACTCCAAAAAAGGTTGCAGGGTTATTAGAAGTTGATCAGTTGACATCGATTACGACCTAAATTTCAACGTTGCAGAATCAAATAAACAATAAGTTCAGTAACTTGAATTTGGGAAATCAACAGGCAGCTCCCGTGAATATGGTGCAGTAGACATAGGTATTTTGTGAGGTTTGTGGCAATGGAGATCATTCTGCAGAGGCTTGTGCAGTAAATCCAGAGTCTGTGAACTTTGTCGATAATGCTTAACGACAAGGTAAATAGAATTTTGGAAATACTTATAATGCAGGTTGGAGGAATCATCCCAATCTTTTATGGGGTGGAAATCAAGGGCAGAATATGAACCAGTATAGAAATTAGGGAGTAAACCAGAATCTCCAACAACAACAAAACCAAAGTGCTAATGTTAATGCTTAATCTCACAACAACATTGAGGTGATGTTGAAACAAATTATAGCTACTCAAGCACAGATGTCTGCTGACATAAAAAAACAGCAGTTAGCCACAAAGACTCTTGAAGTTTAGATGGGGCAGATTGCTGGAGCACAGAATACTAGACCTCAAGGAGGGTTGCCAAGTGATATTGAATTAAATTCCAAGCAGGTGAACACAGTCTCAACTCAAAGCAGCAGACAATTGGAGGAATTGGAGCCAAAGAAAGTGATAAAAAAGGTTGTAGTTGGTGATGAGAAGCAAAGTGAGGGTGAGAAAGAGGAGAATGGCGAGAACACTGTAGCCAAAATAAAGCCACCTCCCCCATTCCCACAGAAACTAAAAAAGCTAAAGGAGGAGGCTTATTTTCAAAAATTTATTGAGTTGTTAAAGCAGGTGCATGGTAATCTTCCTCTTGTTGATGTTTTGCAAGGAATTCCTAGGTATGCTAAGTACATCAAGGTTATTTTGGCTAACAAGAGAAGGGTGACAGAATACACCACTATAGCACTTACTGAAGAGTGCATATCTCGCATTCAGAATAGACTGTCAATAAAGCTCAAAGATTCAGACAGATTCACAATTCAGATCACTATTAGGCGATCAATTAAGGCTTGAGGTTTTTGTGACCTTGGGGCCATCATTAATTTGATGCCCATGTCTTTGTTTAAACAAATGGGATTAGGCAGCCCAAAACCCATGACAGTCATATTACAACTTGTTGATCGATCATTGGCAAGGCCTGATAGGGTAGTAGAAGATGTATTGGTGCAGATGGGATCACTTATCTTCCCTGTGGACTTCATTGTTTTGGATTTCAATGCAAAACTGGAAGTCCCATTTATTTTGAGGCGTCCATTCTTAGTGATTGGTCATGCACGTATAAATGTAGCTGTTGGGCAACTGAAAATGAGAGCACATGATAAAGTTGAGGTCTTTGATGTGTACAAAGCCATGAAGATCCCTGCGATCTATGAGGAGTTATCTGTAATTATCGTGATTGATATCGAATCAGAGTTTCCGTTGATAACGTCAAAGAACCCATTGGAGAGGGCTCTTGTTGGTCTTTACATTTTTAGCAATGCTCATGTACATGAGATGGTGTAAGTGTTGGATTTAGCAAGTGTATTCATTCGCAAAGGGGATTTTGAGCCATTGAATAGATCTCTCGGACCTCCACCTAAGCCATCTGTGGTGGTGCCCTTGAAATTAGAGATGAAAGTGTTGCCATCACACCTCAAGTATCCATACTTGGGGGACAATGAGACCTTACCTGTTATTCTATCTGCAGGATTATCTGACGTATAGGTTGGAAAAGGATTGGCTGTACTGAAAAGAAAAAAGAAGGCGATTGGATGGCAAATGTCTGATATTCAAGAAATAAGCCCGGCCTACTGCATGCATAAAATTTGCTTAGAGAAAGGATATAAACCACGAGTTCAACAACAAAGAAGGTTAAATCCTCCAATGAAAGAAGTGGTTAGAAAAGAGGTGATCAAGTGGTTAGATACATGCATTGTCTATCCCATTTTGGATAGTAAGTGGGTTAGCCCAGTTCAGTGTGTCCCCTAGAAGGGTGGCATGGCGATGATTACTAATGAGAAAAATGAGTTGATCTCAATTCGTACTGTTACATGTTAGAGGATTTGTATGGATTACCGTAAGTTCACTGAGGCCACACGCAAGGATCATTATCCTATTCCTTCCACTGATAAAATGTTAGACAGGCTTGCAGGACAGAAATATTATTGCTTCTTAGATGGTTATTCAGGCTACAATCAGCTAGCCATTGCTCCCGAAGATTAAGAGAACACAATATTAACCTATCCATTTAGTACATATGCTTTCAAACACATGGATTTCAGATTATGTAATGCCCCAACCACCTTCCAATGGTGCATGATGGCAATATTTTATGATATGGTGAAGGACTTCGTCGAGGTATTTGTGGATGACTTTTCTATTTTTGGTAACTCATTTGAAGCTTGTTTGCAGAACCTTGACAGAGTGATTGCAAGGTGTGAGGAGACTAATCTTGTATTGAATTGGGATAAGTGTCACTTTTTAGTCAGGGAAGGCATTATCCTTGGACATAAAGTGTCACAGAAGGGTTTGGAAGTAGATCGAGCCAAGGTGGAGGTTATATAGAAGTTGCCACCCCTGGTGTCAGTCAAGGGTGTGAGTAGTTTTCTTGGGCACGTGAGTTTTTTAATTCGTTAAAACTTTTAAAAGGTAGCAAGACCCATTTGCAAGTTGCTTAAAAAGGAGGTGAAGTTCTAATTTTACAATGATTGTGTAAAAGATTTTGAAGCCTTGAAAAAGAAGTTAGTTGAAGCTCCTATATTGATTGCTTCCGACTGGGAATTACCATTTGATCTGATATGTAATGCAAGAGATGTGGCAGTAGGAGCAATATTAGGTCAAAGAAAATAGAAATTCTTCCATTCAATCTACTAAATGAGCAAGACACTTGATGGCGCCCAAGTAAACTTCACTGTGATAGAAAAAGAGATGCTAGCTCTGGTTTATGCTTTTGATTAATTTTGATCCTATTTAGTGGGCAAGAGGGTGATTGTGTATACAGATCATGAAACCATTCAATACTTGTTCAACAAAAAGGATTCAAAACCGCGTCTCATCAGATGGATACTATTGCTGTAAGAGTTTGATTTAGAAATAAAAGATCGAAGGGGAACTGAGAATCAAGTGGCAAATCACCTTTCCAGGCTGAAAAATTGGGAAAATATCCCAAAGGATGGTGTTATTCAAGAGAAGTTTCTAGATGAACAACTCTTAGCACTACAGAGTGCAGAACCATGGTAATCTGATATTGTGAATTTGATAGTGAGCAAAGTGTACCCACCCGAAGCAGCTAGTCAGCAACGAAAATGCCTCTATCATGATTCTCATTGCTATAATTGGGATGGGCCTTTCTTGTTCAAGAAGGGACCTGACAGAGTGATTAGAAAGTGTATCCCAGAATGCAAAGTGAGACCAATCTGAGAGAGGTGTCATTCGTCTCCTTATGGAGGCCATCATGGTGGTGAGTGGACCGCTCACAAAGTACTGCAATCTAGATTCTATTGGCCCACCTTGTTCAAGGATGCAGTCAAATTTACTAAGGAATGTGATCAATGCCAGCGTATGTGGTGAATTTCTAGGTGGCATGAAATGCCTTTGAACAATATTCTTGAAGTCAAAATCTTTGTTGTGTGGGGAATCGATTTCATGGGCCCTTTTCCACCTTTCTATGGGAACTCTTACATTCTTGTCGCAGTGGACTATGTCTCAAAGTGGGTAGAAGCTGTTGCACTACCCACCAATGATGTAAAAGTGGTGATTAAGTTTGTAAAGAAGCAGATATTCACATGGTTTGGGACACCAAGAGCTATCATCAGTGATGACGGTTCATATTTTATCAACAATTAGTTCCAAAATCTATTGGCTAAGTATGGGGTATGACATAAGGTTGCCAATGCATATCATCCTCAAAATACCAGTCAAGTGGAGGTGTCAAATCGTGAGGTAAAGCAAATTTTACAGAAAACTGTGAATGCTCAATGTAAGGATTGGGCGCTGAAGCTCGATGATGCATTATGGGCATACAGGACAGCATAAAAGACTCTCATTAGGAAGTCTTCTTACATTTTAGTGTTCGGGAAAGCATGCCATATGCCGGTTGAGTTGGAACACCAAGCATACTGGGCTGTCAAGAAATTGAACCTTGATGCAGAGTTAGCAGGTCAAAAAAGGATGTTACAGCTACATGAGCTGGCAGAATTTAGGTTGCACGCTTATGAAAATGCAAAGCTCTATAAGGAGAAGACAAAAAGGTGGAACGACAAGCACATTATATCACACACATTTGAGCCAGGCCAAAAGGTATTGTTGTTCAATTCAAGGTTGAGGTTTTTCCCCGGTAAGTTGAAATCTAAGTGGTATGGTCTATTTGAAGTAGTGAGAATGACTGCCCATGGTGTTGTGGAACTCATTGATAAAGAGAAGGACAAAAAGTTTCTTATGAATATCCAGAGAGTGAAGCACTATTGGGGCAAAGATGAGGACCGTCAGAGGACGTCCACTGACTTTGCGAATGAATGATGTGAGTTGAGTCATACTGCGATGTTAAATAAGGCACTACATGAGAGGAAACCCATGAATGTAATGTAATAGTTAAGGATGTTTATTTAAAAATAAAATGAGAAAAAAAAATACAAAAAGAAGTGTCAAGCCACGACCAAAACTAAGGCGTTTGGTGGGAGGCAACCCATCTTTCTAACGTAGTTTTACTTGTTTTGCAAGTCTTTCACATCCCACGGAGGTACATAGGTGTTGGGTAAAGATTTAAAGTTGAGTACATAGCAATGGGGTAAGTTTTGAGCACAAAATTGACAAGAGTACAAAAATTTTGCGGCCTAGGCTACACGTGACACACCATGCACTGCGAGCCCCCTACGTACGATAGCAGGCGCGCCGTATGGAGGGGTTTGCTCGGCTCCTGATGCAACAAAAAGCCACTGGAAAGGGCACGTGCCACAACCCCCTCTATGTACGATGGGTGTGCGTTGCATCCCTTGGCACGCGCGATCTCATGCGTGCCGCGACCCCTGCATGTTTTTTTAGAAAAAAATTATTTTTTTAAACTTGGTCAAACCCGACCTGATTAACTTATAATAAATGCCCCCAAGCTAAAATTTTCCCCATTTCCAACCCTAAATCGCACCGCACCCCCCTTTCTCTCTCAAAGTTGTGAAAATTTTTTTTACTCCCAACACTCAATTTCTCTCTTATCTTCCATTCATATCTCCACTCTAAGGTGTGTTTTCTTAACTTCTTTATGTTCTTATGGTTTTTGGATGAAATGGGTTTGTTAAAATCATGCCTTGGTGAAATAAATGGGGGAATTAGAGTGGAATTCTTAAAATTCTTACTTGGGTGATGAACACCATGCTTGTAAGTGATGGGTTTTGTTGGAAATTTTGAATTTAGAAATTATAACTTGTTTTTGGGAATGAAAAGGCATTATGGGGGTGATTAGCTGTGTAATGGAAGTTTGCATGTAAATTAAAAGCTTGTCACCCACCATTTTGCGAAATGTGTGATTGTATACCAATGAAATTGCTTAAAAGTGGGGATTCATGGTATTAATTGAATAGTAAAGTGAAGAGGAAGATTTCCAAAAATAAAATTGTTGCTTTGGTGATAGTGGAATTATTGTGCTATCTAGTAATGCAAAAGCAAAGCGGGGAAGTCTGAGTGCCCGCCAAATTGATTGCATGGCTATGTTAACAAATTAAGTGTGGGGTGGTGTCACCATACTTAGTTGTGGTTAGCCATTTTGGGTTTCAACTAACATGTCTTTTTGGTATGCTTGTGACAGGATTCATGGCACCCAAGCCTAACTCGGGAAAGTGGGTAACTTCTTCTTCCAGACAGGGGTAGAAGCGACTAGAACAGGGCAGTCCTCGTGGACTACTCAAGCTACCACATCCTCCTTTCAAGGGGTCAAAAGATGATTTAGTGTGGAATGGGTTACGAGTGATGGTGTCCAGTGGTACAAGGATAACAAAGAGAACATCTACCAACCAATAGATTGCATTGATAATGATAGCTTGGCAACACATTGCCCTCAGATATTGACAAGAATCCGATAGTTGAAGTTGGATTTCAGTTTAGAGGACCCCGGGGAATGCAATTTGGATTTAGTATGCGAGTTCTTTGCTAACTGGTTCCCCAAAACACAAGGAAATAACATCAAAATCCGGGGTCAAGTTGTTAAGCTTACTACAGAGACACTTAATTTATTCCTCCACACTCCTGAAGTAGATCACACCAGGTTAAAAAAGTTGTACATTAGTCCTCCATACCAAGATATTCGAGACACACTATGTGGTCTACGTTTTATGGCGAGATAGGAAGACAACAAGGACAAGAGTGTTTGTATGACCCTTGCCTATGCCCACTTCAAAAAAGAAGAAACAAGGATATGGTTGTGAATTGTTGGGGCTTCCTTAATACCAGGTTCGTACTTTACACATATTACACTCGACCGGGTATGTCTTGTCTATGCTTTGATGACTAGTGTTTCTATAAATATTGATGTTGTGATCAGGTCCGCTATGAAAAAAGACCGAGTGTATAAGGGCTTCAGATTTAGCTTTGGTGGCCTTGTGATGAGGTTTTTGTTAGACCAGGGGGTCGAAGAGGACCCAGTTGACTTCAAACCTCCCCAAAATTTGAGGGGTTTTGATGTTTCAAAGGTGAAGGAGGTCGGGAGGCCGATACCACTCATAGGCCAATCCTGACTGCTGTTGAGAGAAATGCTCGAGATGATAGTTTCATACGACACCTATTTGGCATGTCGAAGTTGACATTGATATGCGGTGGAAGGGCACCTACCACAGAGGAGCTGAGATAATTGGATTACGATTATCCAATGAATGATCATGGAAAAGTAATGTGCCGAGTTGGGCGACCCTTTCGAGAGATGGTAGATGATGATATGCCTACCAATGAGGAGCACTTGCTTGCTGATTCAAACGTTGAGATTGATTCTGATCAAGAAGATTCTGAGGTGGGATATCTGAGTCCCGACGTTGAGGAGGATGACGACTAGGCCCAGTGAGTTCTTTTCCCCATTCTCTATTATGTTGTGTTTTTAGTATGCACTGGGTACAGTGCAATTAGATAAGTGTGGGGTGGGGGAAAACATCTCTTGGGCTGTATATTTGTGTTTCTGGTTTTTTTTGTTTAGGTTTTGTTTTGGGTTCCTCGGCTTTTGTTTTTGGTACTTTTCCCGAGGATAGTCCCTTTGAACCGACTATATTTATATTTTTTAGGAGTAAGTTGTAAGTCATAATTGAGGATTTTTCTCGATGATGGATGGATGCAGATCATCTTAAGAGAAAATTAATCATTGGTAGAGAGTAGAAGTGAACCTTTTCACGGAATTTGGATTAAGTTGTAACACCCCGTAAATTTTTGAACGTATGCGACTAAGTGACAGAATTAATTGAACATGCAATAAAGGGTATATTATGTATGCAATGTGTTGGACTTAATTCATCTTGGCTAATGGGCTCAAAATTGGCCCAAAATTTACAAGAAAGACATGGCCCAAAAAGGAAAAAAATGACCCATTCATATTTGACTTCTTAAACATATCATTAAGGGAAAAGTGTATGGCTTAAGATGCCCATTAAAAGGCTATATAATTCCCCAAAAATCAGATTTTTAATCAAACATAACACCTTGCAATTTCTTGCATTTTCTAGACATTTCCAAGAGACACAAGAAACCAATTTAAACCCTAAGGCAACTACACTTGTTTTGGAAAGATCATCACCTTGTAAGTATTGGTAAGTGTTTATTCTTGTGGTTTCATATATTATATGCATGGGAGATTGTATGGATTATTATGGTTATGTCTAAAAGTGTTGGTTGGTGCACTTTTGCTTATGTGATACAAGATGTGTCATTTTGGTGACTTGAACTTGAAAGTGGACTTGTGGTCTTGAAGGAAGTGAGTTGATGGATTGAATATAAATATGTGTGATGTGATTATGTCTCTAACTTGATTTCTCTTGGTGTGTAACTTTTGGAATTGTTGTTGTGAAATTATGTACGGAAGGGGTGACGTATTGAAATGAAAAGATGGTTTTGGTGATGTTTATGTGTGTTGTGAAATCATGGTTGTTTTTGGTATATTGTTGTGGAAGGTATTTATGTTACTTGATGGAATAATTATGTGGAGTTGTGTTGAGGCGGAAATGTAAAGTAGAAACTTGGGGTAAAATTCTATCGGTTTGTGATGTCTACGTTGATGTGTGGACTGTTTTGGTGGTGTTGTTTTGCTAAAGCAGTAAGTTATAGTGTAATGTGGTGTAATAATGTTATTTGGTGGTATAATGAAGGGGGGAGTGATGCATCATGTGTTTTGGAAGTTGGACGATTTTTACTTTCCGTTAAGCACCTACTTACCGTCTTGTGAACTTGTAATGTAGCTAGCCGTTAATGTTCTCTCCATTATGTACTTGTGTTGTAGAGTAATACATAAGGAAGGAGCTGAATCATTGTAGTCACGTGTTGGGAAGATAAGGTATGTAAGGTTACTTTTTTCGTATCCTTCTGCAGCACATAGTGTTACATTGTCATTATACTTGTTCCATTCCGAAATGTTCAAAGGTATCCCATTTACGGTTATTAATCATTGTTGCTCACATGTTCCTTATTCATTAATCAATTGTGATTCACATGACTCATATTCATTGGTTAATGTTCCAAAGTTCCAATAATGTCCAACCACCAATGTACCAATCTCATAACAAAGAAATTGAAGTAATGCACACTTGTTGAGTATGGGTGGCAACTCGAAGGGGCGTAAGCCTAGATAGAGGTGATCCCGAATGAATATTGCGTATGGGTGGCAACTCGAAGGGGCAAAATCCTAGCTAGAGGCGATCCCGAAAGTTCATTGGGAATGGATGGCAACTCAAAGGGGCGAAAGCCTAGCTAGAGGCGATCCTGATTATTATGTTATTCCCACTGATCAGTTGGGACCGGGAATTATATGATTGATGATTATCTGATTGATGATTGATAATTAAAGTGAAATAAAGTAAAGAAAGCAATGTACATGATCCCACACGTATACCTAATGGTAATTTATCTATATGATGCATTCACTTGTACTTGATTCCATTACAGTTCTTATATCTCATACGATTACTTTTAGCCTTACATACTCAGTACATTCTTCATACTGACGTCCCTTGGGGGACTTACCTTACTTGCTGCAGGCACAGGTACTAATAGGCCTCCACAGTAGGACTTGGATTTTCTGCGGATTGTTGGTGAGCTCCAGGTTGCTTCGGGGCTTTCCGAGTCCTATGTATATGTTGGTTTTGACATTGTATCACAGTTGTGTAAAGCGGGGACTTGTCCCGACTTTAGGATGGTTATGTTCATGTATTCATAGAGGCTTTGTAGACAATGTGGGACAAACGAAGGATATATGTTATGTCATGGTGGCCCTAACGGCCAAGTTTCATATTTGTATGTGTTTATCATCACACATTTTCCATGACTTATGCCATTATCATCTTGCATTTATTTGTGATATTGATAATCATGGAATGACTTGCGCATGAGTTTACATGGATAAAAATTGGTTCTCTCGGGGCCTCAACGGCTTCGGGTGCCATGTCCACCCCAATGGGATTTGAGGCGTGACATAAGTTCTCTTGAAGAATGCATGATTGTATGACACAAGTGTGGGTGAATTTAAAAAGCATGTGTGATGAATGAGTTGACTAGTTTTGAAATGCCTAGGCTCAATTATGTGACTTTCATATGACTTTGGCTTAAAATTTGAATTTGTGTTGTTGCTTGATTTAGAGTCTATAAGAGTCCACCTTGAGTTGAACATGTGCCATATGTGTGTGAGATGTAGTTGTATACATGTTTACATATGAGTGTATAGAACTTGCCCGGTGTATATGTAAAATGAAATAAAGAATGTTGAACTTGTGAAATGACGTAGGCCTTTCTTTGTTAGCCATATTTGAGACCCAATTTTACCTACCTATAATGCATGACCTTTGCTTGCCCCGTTGAGCCTTTAACCTATTCTTTGGTAGCCTAATGTATAGCTTATTCCCTTTTTTCAAGTGGCCTTAATTTGAACCAAAAACTCCTAAGAGCTTTGTTGAGAATCAATCAAGATGTATAGGAGTAGATAAAATGAGGAAATAAGAAAAAGTGAAATGGGAACCCCAAAAATAGTAGCTATTGGTGTGTTGAAAAATTTACGTGTTGTTGTTGGGAAGCGACATGTTAAAAAAAAAAAAAAGAGAAAGAAGAAATAATCCCAACCAAAGACGTGTGAGCTAACTTAAAGCGATGAGGGTAAAAGAAAAGTAAAGGAAGAGCCAAAAGTGGTGGGCAACAAGGTGGTTGAAGAGGAACTTAATGAAAATGTGATGTATTAAAGCACTTAGGAAATTAGTCACTATTTCTAGCCTAAATAGTTCTTACCCGTCCCTTAGCCTACATTACAACCCTTGAAGTCCTACTTGATCGTAAGTTTTGATATTCTTATATTAACGGAGTATTACAGGTCAAGCCTATGGATCATTCTATGTGCATGTGAATTCTTTGAGAGAGTGAGCGAAATTTCATCTATTACACCCGATCTTGTGTTCAAATTGAATGTTGGTGAGTGATATTGGGTGACTCTCTTGTTGTGAGGGCGCATGTTTGATGATAGGTGGGCAACTTAGATAACTTCTTTGTTGGGTGATATGCATAAGTTTGCGAATGTTAAAGAGCCTATTCTTGAGGCTAGGTGGTTTCGAGTGGTCAATGCATATGTTTTGTGAATATTTTATGTAGAACTTGTGTCCATACTAATTGTGTATTTCTTGCTTGAGTATCTTATCTTAAATGGTGATGTGAGGGCCTTTTTATTAAGTGATGAGCATAGAGTTGTTCGAGGATGAACAAAGCTTTAAGTGTGGGGTGGTGATCTTAGGCGTATTTATACACCCAAAGGTCATTATCTATGCATATTAAGGTCATTATCTATGCGTATTTAGCTTAATTTTGAGGATAATTTGAGGTACTTGTTGAACTATGAAGAGTGTTTATGTGTATTTGTTTGTAAAGTATTTGTTCATGATGTTTAAGGTGCATTTCAATTAAGTCTTAGGTCAAAAAGATCACATAGAACTTAGATAAAGAAAACTAGTGTCACTAGCTTGAGCTATGCTTGTTCTAGTATATTTTGATTTGTTCTATTATGTTAAACAGACTTATGTATGTGTTGAGATGTGTAGGGAATCATTGGATGAGATATGGAAGCTAAATCGAGCCTACACTCAATCCAAAATAAGTAAGGGATCTAGGGACAAAAGCACGCGAGGAATGAACGATAACCACACACAACTGAGGAGGGCATGCGCCGCACCCTCCATCGCATGTAGGAAGGCATGCACTGCCCCCCTCCATGCGCATGATTGGTCCCACTCCGTGCCTATGCCCGTGAGGTGTCACTGTAATGGTCGCACGTTGGCTTCGCACCTTGCCTCCTCTAGCGCGTGATGGCACGTGTGCTGCACCCCATCATGTGTCGGTCCAAAATTTGATTTTAACTTGGTTTAAGTAAGGGCAAAGTGGTAAATGCATGGGATTCGTGTGTAGCAGCTGGAGGATGCCCCAAAGCACTATAAAATGAGTACGTAGCCAAAATTACACACATCTTTGATCATTAGGCATTATTGTGGAGAAATTACAAGAGTTTTCTCAAGGGTTCATCTTTTGTAACTCTTCTACTTGCTTTTTCTTAGTATGAACAACTATTTCACTATAGTATTCTCAAGAATTATGTGTAGCTAATACCCTTGTTCTGGGGTTAGTGTTAGAGCATGATTGCACAATAGTTTGTTTTATTCAATGACATCGATTCTCATTCGATTATGCTTTTGTTCTTGATTATACTATTTTAATGTTTGACCAACATTAGAGTAAATGGGTAATTTGTGCATGAAATGACCATGGGATTGTATGAATAGGACTAACAACAAGAGGAACAAGTTCATCTCTTACGCATGTTAGGGTTGATTTTCAACTAGGATAGCCTTGTTTGGTTATGAACGAGATGATAATGTAAGACACTTGAATTAAGAGATCACATCCCTGTTTAACGATGTAGTTACGAGACTAATTCAAGTAGGTGATTTAGTGGATGACTATTACCGGATCTACTCTTAACCCCGAAACCCATAATCCAAGAAATAAAGTTCATTGAATAGAATAATTACCATGCATGATTGTAATAAGTGTCGTAACCCTGGAATCTCTCCAAATACTGTTTACACCCTTATTTGTTATTTATAATTGTCTTGTTTTACTTTCCTTGCACATCAATAGGAAATTAGAAATCAACAAACTTTGTTCATAACATTCATCACTTGTGGGAAATACAATTGAAAACAGAATTAAGAAAAGCACTGAGAAAATAGTCCCTGTGGGTTTGACATCCGACTCCTAAAGGAGCTACTATATTACTTGCAAGACCACGTACACTTGTGTATGCGGTAGGCCGTAACATTGGCCCTCCCCCAAGGGATTTACCAGCACATACTTTTCAGCAGTTACTAGGAGGTGGCTGAACCTGTTGCCTCAGAGGATTGGCCTGTCGAACAACACTATTGCAGTGACCTACCCTCGGGCTTTAGTGGTGGCCTGTGCTATTCAGGGCATCTGATTGAACGTGGGGGAGGAGATTGTGATGGAGTGGAAGGACTTCTACCGGGGTACTAAAAAGGGTCCTTTCCTCCCCAGGTTGGTGTCAGAGCTGTGTAGGAGGATAGAGGTACCAGAGAAGCCCAATGATATAGTGGGGGGGGATGGAAATTCTCGTCCACCATCTCCTAGTGAGAGTGCCCTCTTCCTAGAAGGGTGAAAAGAGGAAGGTAGGTGGGATGGGGAGTAGAAGGGCCACAGAGAGGGCCCTTAGAGCAGGTGAGGATGATGATGATAATGATGCCCCTCCCTCCCAGTCCCAATCTCTGATCCATAGCATCTATTTGGAGGAAGACCTGGCCGCTGTTAGGAGGTCTATGGAGTAGCGCACTTCCAGTTCTACAACATCCTCCACTGCCCAGGACATCATAACGCTCTAACGATAGCTCAATGAGGAGAGGAAAGAGGCTTCTCGGGATCACTTGCTTGCCCGAATGTGGAAGACCGTGAAGGTCATGTTCGGGTGCATGGAACCTAACTAGGAGCTTCCTGAGCAGGAGCTGGAGGATCTGAGGGAGTTTCCCTTCCTAAGTGATGTGAAAGGAGACGACCCTGCCCCAGTAGCCTGCGACAAACACGCATCTATCTAGGTTCCTTTTCCCCTCCCCCTTTATTATGATTGATTGGGTTGCCCCCGTTTGGGGTATGTAGTAGACACAATACATTTTTTCCTTTTATTTTTCTGCACATGGATGCTATTTCCTTTTTCCCGCATTGATAAATATAACATGCTTGTATGGTATTTTAAGCAATTTCCTTATTTATGCGTGCCCGTATTACAAAATGTCAAAAAAATCAAGCAATACTCCAAGGTCAAAATAAGGCATAGCTACTGCCCCACATGTCCCGCTATAGCGGTGTGCATCCCGCTATTGCAGTACCGCTATAGCGGAGAAAATCCCACTATAGTGGTGCTTTACGCCGCTATGGATGCCAAAGCAGTACCTACCCAGAATTGCTAATTTCTTCTATGTTTCCTCCCCAAATTCCTTAACACTCGCAATGCAAACCCGAAAATGCTTAAACCTTATTAATTTCCCAAAAAATGAGTTTTAGCCGCTTACCAACCGACAATAACACTGCATTATAACACATAATGCTTTCGCAAAATCATAATCATAGAAAAATTCCTTTTTAAACTAACCCCGCCATTACGGATTTCAAACCTTAATTTTCATGGTAGGCGATTCAACCTTGTTATCAACAAAAAAACAACACAAATTCTATGTGTTTAACTAGGCCTAGTACAGACTCCTGATGTTTAAGCAACAACCACAAGTATAAACCATTTTTCCCATACCATTTTATCAATGATAAGTCCATGCCCAGCATTTAACATACCATTTTCCACTTAAATCACATAACAAGAATTCCTCATTAACACATAGGCAAGTTATGACATTTCACAATTCACAATATTTACAATAAATTAACCAACTACGATTCACATAAGCATCAATCTCCAAATTAAGCCTTTATGTTACTACCAACAAGACAAGTAACAATCGTGGTCAAATTCCTTCACACCCCACACAACACATCTTATATTACACCAACAAAGTTACAACCAACCAATTTCATCATAATTCATATGACAATCATAAGTTTCATCCCTTTTAGACAGATACCAATTGAAAAAAACTAGGTTCTAATTATGAACTCCTCAAGATACCAATTGGAATCGACTAGATTCCAATTATGATTGTAGAGATATCAATTGGAATCAAGATATACCAATTAGATTCAACCCATGTAACCATTAAACAACCGTACGAGAGGAGAGAAGAAAGTGTAAAAATTTCCTAGAATGCCTCATAGCTTTCTGAAGATTAGATGTGGACGTCAACACACCAATTCACGACACAAATTACCAGATCGTAAGGGAACCTACTCTAATCCATCTAGATAGGAAAACCCCTTACTATCCCCTCCAACATACATGCGCATCTTTAATGATTGGAAATAACCAGCTTTTATTACGATAATTTAAAAAATAAAAATACAAAAATAGAAATTACCCTAGGACCTAGTCTAAATAGGTACAAGAGCTGCTAAGGAGGGAGACGTAAACAAGGTACCACCTCCACCGTGAGTAAGAGAAGTGGGAGCTACTGAAGAGTCACTACCACAACAGTCAAAAAACCAATACTGATTTCTGTAAAAGATTATACCCCAAAAAGGGTATAGCAAGAGTAACATCAATATAAACCACACCTACTGGAAAGCCTCATCGGTTGAACCGAATTGGATTGCATATATATATAATATAAATATTTAAAAGGAAACATGTATTCTTTATCGATCATTACTGAACCCCAGGACGACCTCATTTCCCATTACTAAACTCTAGCCATGAACTCCGAAGTACAACTCCTCCCCCTATGACTCTATCACCCTAAACCGCTAAGTCTGACCCCACACCGAGGATTACCCTAACTTAGAAAGGTAACTATGACAAGGAACATCCTAGGACTGAATCCTTAAATTTAGTAAGATGCATAGCATGCCTGGAGAAGACTCACCCGAACATGTAACTTGTCCTTCCGGCTCTGAATACTAGATCGAATTTAATCCCTAACTCATATCCAGTCTTCTCCTTATTTTGCTATCATAGTATTTCTTACCCACCCCCACCCCTTGGGAATTCCACTACCCGACATAATATAATGAACCAAGACAAAATAAGAGGTGAGAATTATGCTATAAACCGACCAACCTTAACTAAATTATAGTACAACAAGTTAATCTATATTCAAATATGCATATACTTAGCATAAAAAGAAACAATAGGCAATTAGGGAATCATACTAACAATCCAACACATTAGCACCAAGTCATATTTAGGCAGGCTACACAGGCAATCCAAGAGACGATCAATTAAGTCAAACCATGATCAAGTTAACACAATATCCAGGGCACTCCAATACAATATATAAATCCATTCTGTAAATACCAGATGAAGGATCTTACTTAATTCCAAGATCAATGTAAACATACCATGACTCCCTTAATAAGTTTCCCAAAATATATGACAAGCAACTGAACTACACAATGGTCCCAAACATATATAGCACATAAATATGTTCCTCGCTCTACTCATGAAACCATTAAACTCACCTGACCCTCATATATACACACTATGGGTGATGCATCCACCTTTTAGGCATGACCTGCAGGGGACAATTACCGTCTATGTACTAAATCCCAGACATAAGTGTCTGCCAACCTTATTCCATCAAAAACCCGTGATTACATTCTAAATACCAAACATCTCATAATCAAAGGAGGTAATTCAATCATATAATTATCGTAAAATATTGCAATGACCACAGCAACAACAGGCACCAACCTGCCACACTAACAAGCAGGAAATATGTACACATAATACTAGTGAGAGTAAACTATGATACAATCCCCTACACTACTGGCTAGGGCCTTAGCCATGACACACCCCCAGTGCTACTCTCCTAAGGCCACCACAAGGACTTCTATCTTAGAATCTTTGGAGGTTCACTATTACCTTACTTGGTGTAATTAATTACCTTAAAGATCAACTAACAACTGGTAAATTGCCATTTCACTACCCCAATAACAAGTATGCAACCATGAACCATCCAATTTATAGCACAAATATAACATAAATATGATAAAAAGTATGGACAACCCCTAATAATACTTTACCTAAACTTTTAACCAATACTAACTCCGTACCCGAAGGCCTAGCTATGAAATCTCTCATCCATCTACATTATATTCATTCTCTCTAACCCAAGTCTAAGCTACTCAATTAACCTTAGCTTGCCTGGATGACAAACAACTATAGAAAGAATGAACGAGTGCTAATTCCACCTCTGCCAAGATCAAGGACACTTTAATCTCTTAAAATCCATGGGTTTTCACCCATCCGCACCTCTTTCTTCTTTTCTCCATGGTTCTAAGGCATGGGAGATAGCCTTTAGGGTTTTTTTGGAACCTCCCACGTCCTTTGTTTAAATCGAAATAGAGAAAAAAAACAAAACCTGCTTAAGTGGGTATTCTAGTTCATATAGCCCCACTAAAGCGGTCTGCTCATCGTTATAACAACACCTCTATAGTGGAATAAATCTTGCTATAAGGGGACAATGTAAGCCTGACCCCACTATATTTAATTCCTAAGAATTTTAATAAACATGGCCCCACAAAATTTTCTATTAAAATCCCGACTATACTCGTACTTTGCTTTAATATTAAAGCATTTCCTAATAACGACGGATTTGGTCATTACAAAATTGCATTGAATATGCATCTTTTGTGGTTTTGTAGTTTTCTTTGGCTTGTGTTTAGTTTCTGTATTCTTTTAGTGTATATTTATGTTGTTTTATTTCAGTATTATATTAGAACTATTGGTGGAGACGGTGTGAGCTACCATTTGGGAACTTTTTGTTTACTAGTGATGTGCTCATAGTTCTCTTTACTTATGTTATTTTTTGCTTTTCTCAATCAGCCTATGATTCCTACTAAGTATAAGTAGACCATATTCACTCTTACGGTTCCCTTTCGGTGCATATCCTAGCACGAGTACAACACATAGAGGCTGAGTTTGTGCTACTGTTGGTGATATTTTAAGGTACTAGTGGGCTTTAGAGTTTTGATTTTCTCCTCGAACCTCAATTTATCTTATTTATGTCTTTATTTCAATTTTTAGAGACAAATATGTTATCTCAGATTCAGTTATGTATTAGATGCTCTTACATTATGACACCAGATTTTGGGTAGTTTATGAGATTTCTTTCAGACTTCCACTTTACTATGTCTTGTATCGACCTTACATCATTCTTGAAGTCTTGCCTTATCTTTATTTGTTGTTATGATTGAGATTTTCTTTCCTTTTTGGGTAACGAGTATACTTATCAAGGCTAGGCCGCGATAAGTGGCATTATGACCTTTTTGGGTTGTGATAAATTGGTATCAAAGGGCCAAGTTCATCGATCTCATAAGTAAAAGAGTAGGATGTCTAGTAGAGTCTTGTGGATCTGTACGTAGATGTTCGTATCTATCTTCGAAAGGCTATAAGATTTCTTTAGGAAAAACTTCTCTAATTTGATTTCTTATCATGAGGGTTATTAATAGCCAATATTCTAAACTTGTATTCAACTATTTTCTGTGCAGATGGTGAGGACTAGGTTCAGAGATGCCAGGGATGCTGAGCCGACACCCAATATAGGAGCCTCGATTTGAGGATAAGGTAGGGGTCGTGGATGACCCAGAGGTAGAGGATGGGCATGAGAAGTTGCTCCAGTCAGAGGACGTACTAGGAAGGCCTCTCCTGATCCCAAGGTTGAGTATGCTAGAGATGATTATCAGATAGGAGGTGCGGAGAAGGGGGCAGCTCAGGTTCCACAGGGTTTAGTTGACACCCTAGTGATTTAGGATTTGTTGGTTCACCTTTTGAGTCATTTGGATGGTATTCTTTTGAGTCTACCCAGTGTTCCTCAGACTTCGAGTGATGTTCCACCATCTATACTGGCATCTGCTTATGGTATTCCTGCTTCTGAGGTATATCCATTATCTATGGTACCCCCCATTCCCCCCTCCCCGTATGGAATTTTCACCTACCAGACATACTATTTCTTTGGTTATTTTAGGTATAATGATGTCTTCTGATGATTATAAAAGGTTCGAAAGGTTTATTTGCTTGGGTCCACCTAAGTTTAGTAGTGCTGTTGGCGAGGATGTCCATGAGTTTCTGACTGATTGCTAGGAGAAGTTACATAATTTTAGAACCCTTGAGTCTCAAGGAGTGTCTTATACTACCTATTAGTTAATGGATGTGGATAGGGATTGGTGGAGGTTGCTTGTCAATAGTAGGCTTTTGGGTTTGCCTGCTATAACTTGGACTCAATTTTTTGAGGCGTTCATAGAGAGGTTTGTATCGTATAGCTTGATAGATCAAATGAGGGATGAGTTTGATTATTTGGAGCACGGCTCCATGTCTATTGTTGAGTATGAGGCATATTTCCAAGCTTTATCTAGATATTCTGCCACTAGTATCTCTACCGAGTCTGAAAGAATTCAGAAGTTTGTGAATGGGTTAGATGGTTCATATTAGTTCACTACAGCCCAAATGGTAGTTTTAGGGGATTCTTTCTAGAGTATTATTGAGCATGCCAAGATGACCGAGTCTATTATCTAGGCTACTCAGGAAGGCACTAAGAAGGTGCATTGTCAGGGTGACTTTAGTGGACACGCCACCCGAGGTAGAAACTTCTCTGGTTCCTGTGATTATCATGGTATATCGATTTAGGCCACATTATATAGAGCAGGTATTAGACCTTCAGGTTCGATGGTTTTTGGTAGCCAGGTATCAGGTCATGTAAGTGGAGGTTCCAGGTTTGGTTCTTCAGGCCAGAGTGGTTGTTTTGGTTTATCCGCTCCGCCTCAGATTAAGTTGGGCCATAGAGGGTGTTTTGTATATGATGAGTTTGGCCATATGGCCCAGGATTTCCTTCGACGTGTGTTTGGGCCTACTCAGCAGAAATCTCAGCTTCAACTTTGCCTTACTCCTATATCTGCAGTTAGAGGTGGTTCACAGAGTGGTACAAGTGGTGCTAGAGATACTTGAAGTAGAGATAGGGGACTTCGTGGTAGTGGTCATAGGGTTGCTCAATTCATGAGTGAAAGTGGACAGTGTTGTTCTGTACTGGGGAGACCTGAGGTGAAGGCCTCTAATGTAGTCATTATAGGTATTATCTCGATTTGCAACAGATCTGCTTTTGTGTTATTTGACCCTGGATCTACATTTTCATATGTGTCTACATATTTTGCTTCTAATTTGATGCTGTATGTGAGCCCCTTGCTATGCCTCTTCATATATCTACCCCCAAAGGAGATTCTTTAGTGGTGGATCAGGTATACCGATCTTGTGTGGTTACTTTGCGGGGCTTGAGACTTGGGTAGACTTGATTCTTCTAGATATGGTAGACTTTGATGTTATTTTAGGTATGGATTAGTTAGCTCTCTATCATGCTATATTGAATTATTATGCCAAAACCATGACCTTAGCTACATTGGGTGTGCCAAGGTTAGCTTGAAAGGATAAGCTTAATAATGGTCCGAAGGGAGTTATATCTTTTCTACATGCTCGTCGCATGATATATAGGGGGTGTTTATCTTATTTGGCTCATGTTCTTTGTACTAGTGTTGCCTCACCGCCTCCTATGGATTTTATTTGGGTCATTCGCGAGTTCATAGATATGTTCCCTATGAATTTGCCTGGTATGCCTCCAGATCATGATATTGATTTTGCTATTGATGTGGAGCTGGGCACCAAGCCCATTTCTATTTCTCTTTATAGGATGGCCCCAACTGAGTTGAAAGAGTTGAAGGACCAGTCTAGGATTTATTTATTAAAGGGTTCATTAGACCTAGTATATCTCCTTGGGGTACGTTCGTCTTGTTTTTGAAGAATAAGGATGGTTCTATGAGAATGTGTATTGGTTACCGGCATTTGAACAAGGTGACAGTTAAGAGGAAGTATCCTATTCCTCGCATTGATGATTTATTTGATCAGCTTCAAGGTGCATCCGTATTTTTTAAGATTGATTTGAGATTTGGGTTTCACTAGTTGAGGATTACAACTTCGGATATTCTGAAGTCAGCTTTTTAGACTCGATATGGACATTATGAGTTTTTGGTCATGTCTTTTAGGTTGACAAATGCCCCAGAAGCGTTCATGGAGTTGATGAACTAGGTATTCAGACCGTATCTCGACTCCTTTGTAATTGTATTTATAAATGATATCTTGGTTTATTCCAAGGATGAGGTCGATCATGTAAGACACTTGAAGATCATACTCAGAGATTGCGTGATGAGAAGTTGTATGCTAAGTTCTCCAAGTGTGAGTTTTAGTTGGATTCTATCTCTTTCTTTGGTCATGTGGCGACCAAGGATGGTATTATGGTCGATCCGTCTAAGATTGTGGTGATTTGTGATTGGGCTAGGCCCACTAGTCCTATCAAGATTTGGAGTTTAATTGGCTTGGCCGGTTATTATTGGTGATTTATTGAGGGTTTCTCTTCTATTGCTGCCCCTTTGACTAAGTTGACTCAAAAAAATTACCTTTCACTGTTCGAAAGCGTGTGAGAAGAGCATCCAAAAGCTCAAGGAGTTGCTTACATCGGCTCATAACTTTTCCTTGCCCAAGGAGGGCATGGGTTTTACCATGTTTTGTGATGCTTCTGGTGTGGGTTTAGGTGCAGTGTTGATGTAGAAGAGTAACGTGATTGTTTACGCCTCTCTTCAGTTGAAGCCAACTCATGAGAATGATTATCCTACCCATGATTTGGAGTTGGTCGCGGTTGTGTTTGTGTTGAAGTTGTGGAGGCATTACTTATATGGAGTCCGTTGTGAGATCTTCTCGGATCATCGTAGTCTTCAGTACTTCTTTACCCAGCGAGAGCTTAATATGATACAGCGGCATTGACTTGAGTTGCTTAAGGATTATGATCTCACCATTCTCTATCATTCGGGTAAGACTAACATGGTTGCAGATGCCTTGAGTCAAAAGTCGACTAGTATGGGGAGTTTAGCTTATCTCTTGACTCAGAAGCGACCTTTATCCTTAGAGGTTTAGTCTTTAGCTAACCAGATGGTTAGGTTTGATGTCTCAACTCCTGGACGTGTTTTAGCCTTTATTGATGCTAGATCCTCCTTGATGGAGCAGATTCGCGCTCACTAGTTTGATGATGATAATTTAGAGAATGATTCGGGATAAGGTGTTGAGTAGTAAGGTCAAGGAGGCATCTCTTGATTCTGATGGTGTTTTGAGGATTGGTGGCCGAGTTTGTGTATCGAGAGTTGGCGGATGGGTGAGATTGATTTTGGAGGAGGCCCATTGATCCAGATATTCCATTCATCCTGGAGTGACCAAGATGTACTATGATTTGAAGTAGCTTTACTGGTGGGGTGGTATGAAGAAGGATGTAGTGTATTTTGTAGCTTGTTGCTTGTGTTGTCAGTAAGTAAAAGCCGAGCATCAAAGACTGGGTGGTTTGCTTCTGAGATTACCCATTTCAGAGTGGAAGTGGGAGAGGATCATTATGGATTTTGTGAGTGGATTGCCTTGTACTTTGCGTGGTTCTGAAAGTATTTGGGTCATCGTAGATCAATTGACCCTGACGAGCAGCAGAAGACTAGCGGTAGTAACTTTCACACTGGAATTCTCACTGAAGGAAAAATTTTCTACCCTTTACTTCTCTAACAGCCCTATTGAATAGATGGATTCTTGACCTCGCCAAAGAGATTCACTTAAGATTCTAGCAGCCAAATCATCCTATTTCAGCCCTATCGAGATTTTCTCTAGTGCCGAGAGGTTGACTCGAATCTATGTTTGATAGATTGTTCATCTTCATTGAGTGTCCGTGTCCATTATTTTAGATAGAGGTTCAGTATTCACTTTTAGCTTTTGGAGGACGTTTCAGGAGGAGTTGGGTACTCAGGTTGACTTTAGCACAACCTTTCACCTCTAAACCGATGGTCAGTTGGAGCGTACTATTCAGGTTTTGGAGGATATGCTCCATGCGTGTATTATGGACTTTGGAGGTCAGTGGGAGCAACATTTAGCCTTGGCTGAGTTTGCTTATAATAATAGCTACCATTTGAGTATTGAGATGGAACCTTTTGAGACATTGTATGGTAGGTGTTGTTGATCTCCGATTGGTTGGTTTGAGACTTTCGAGCCTAGATCTCGTGGTACCAACTTGCTTCACGAGTCCTTAGATAGAGTTTGGGTGATTTAGGATAGGCTTCGGGCATCCTAGAGTAGGCAAAAGAGTTATGCCGATCGCAGACTTCGTGCCTTGAAGTTTGGTATCAGAGATAGTGTTTTCCTTCGTGTGTTTCCCATGAAGGGTGTGATGAGGTTTGAGAAGAGGGGAAATCTTAGCCCGAGGTACATCGGACCTTTTGAGATTCTTTGAATAGTTGGGGAGGTAGCTTATGAGTTGACTTTTCTTGTAGAATTTTCAGGCGTTCATCCAGTTTTTCATGTATCTATACTCCGACCCTATGTTTTGGATGAGTCTCACGTGCTTTGGTGGGATTTGGCTCAGTTGGATGAGAGGTTGGTCTTTATTGAGGAGTCAGTCTCCATTTTAGCCAAGAATGTTAGACGGCATTCCATAGATATTCCTATGGTTAAAGTTCAATGGAGACACCATTTTGTTGAGGAGACTACTTGGGAGGTCAAGTCCGATATGCATAGTAGTTACCCCCAACTTTTCACCGACTCAGGTATTTTTTGCTTTTAGTTCGAGGACGAACTAGAGTCATAGTGGTGGATATTATATGGACCTGTTTTGTGAAAACTTGCTTTTTACATTTTTTGACCATTTTTCCCTTTCCCATAGTTTCTACATGTTGGTTTTGGGGTGTGGGGATGGTTGGAACGATTCTCGATGCGATCGGGAGTGTTTTGAGCCAGTTTGATGTTTTTAGAGGCTTTAAAAGCCATATAGTTGACTTAGGTTAACATTTGATATTTCGAGTCCCGAATGGCAATTTAAACAGTTCCATTAGATTTGGAATGTCAAATTTGGGTTAGTAGCGGGTTTGGTTCAGCTTCGAAACCTTTATTTTTACATTTTGACTTCGTTTGGAAATTTACCTAAAAGGGGTCCTGGGGGTTTATTTATTGAAAACGATCCTTTTTTGAAAATTCAACGTCGTCATTGAGTCTGGAATGTTGAAATTAGCCTAGTAGCATATATGGTTTATTCCTGTGGGGTCCCAAATGAATTTCGAGGGTCCATTTGAAGAATTTGAAGACATGCAAAATCAGCAAAGTTGTTGATATCTGGTGCATACCAGATTTTTCATCACGAACGTGGTCCCCTGGCCACAATCGCAAAGAAATAAATTTTCCTTCATTGCAATAGCGAGGTGGTGGGTGCGATCGTGAAGGACATTCAGGGTCGGCTCAGGATACGCCTTCTTCACAAACGCAACGACGTTGTCGCGAATGCGGTGGTCCGAGTGGTGGACCTTCGCAAACACGAAGCCTCGATCAAGAATGTGAAGGCCTATTTAATCAGCCAGTCAATGTTGACCCTCGCAATCGTGAGGTGGGGTCGCAATCGCGAGGTACTATTAACAAAACAATATATAAACCCCATTTTTCGCGATTTCCACCATTTTTGGACCTCTAAGCTTCGAGAAGAGGCCATTTCTTAGAGTTTTATCACCATTCTTTCTTGGATAAGCTTCTAAATTATCTTTCCTATTTCCTATCAATTATGTCTTTGAAACCACCTTTGAATCATGATTTCAAAATGGAATTTCGGGGTTTTTGCCGGTAAAGCTTAAAAATGATTTTTCTTTGATTTGGACCTCATTTATAACTCATTTAGTGTGGGTTTTCAACTGTAGACTCATATAACCTTGGGGAATATGTTTCAAAAGAAAAATTCCAGTTTTACCTCTCTCATTTTCGAACTCATTTTTTGAGTCCGTTTAGGATTCAGTTTAAATATGGTCGATATGGGTATCGATGGCTTCCTTTTAACACGTAGATGCTATATTTATATATTTTAGACAATTACGAGGACATTCAAAAGGGGAAAACACCGTGTTGAAGGACTTTTGGCTCGAATTTCATCATTTTGAGGTAGGTTATGGCTTAACTTTTTTCACATTGAGTTAGGTAGTCAATAAATAGGTAAAGCATGCTATGGGTTAGAGAAATTACTATGGAGTTTATATTTCAAGATTATTATTACTGTTGTGTGCCCGAGTGGAGGCTTATAATATGTTATTGTTGATTTGTGATATTTGATATTATGTGTTGCCCGAGTGGGGGCTTTATTTGACATCATTGGCCTTCTTTGTGTATTTAAATGCCTTTATTCGAGATATGATAGTTGTGCGGGGGCTTAAATTATTATTGTAGGCCTTATTGAGCATTCTTTGCCTTTATCAAGATAGAAATGCCCGAGTTAGGGGTTGATACGATATTAATGATGTCTTACATGCATATTTATGCCTAGGTGCCTAATTAGAGTTGATAATCATGAATTGTGTACATATTGAGTTGATTTATGGGCTCACTTATATACGTATAGAATGGATAGGAGATCTACATACTGATTTGATTATGAGCATTACATCCTCATTTCATACATATACATTCATGAGATATTGGTACCATTGAGGAACACTATTTTTGAAAGAAAATGAGACATTTTTATAAGAACCCTCTCTGTGAACATGAGAAAGAGAGGTGAATTGAGATTTGAGGTATGAGTTATAGTATATGGGTTGTGAACCCCCCATGGGTCCTATCTTGGGAGCTGCAAGCTCGGTAGGTATATACAGAAATTCATGCGATGACTTTCACCATTTCATCCCATCTTCATTGCATTGCATTGCATATGCATCTTTCGTGGTTCCTTAGTTTTCTTTGGCTTGTGTTTAGTTTCTGTATTCTTTTCATGGATATTTGTGTTGTTTCATTTCAGTATTATATCATAACTGTTAGTGGAGATGGTGTGAGCTACCGTTTAGGAACTTTTCTGTTTGTAGGTGGCGTGCTTATAGTTCTCTTTACTTATGTTATTTTCTACTTTGCTCAGTCGGCCTATGATTCCTACTGAGTACAAGTGAACCGTACTCACTACTACTGTTCCCTTTCGGTGCAGATCCTAGCATGAGTATGACACGCGGCAGCTGAGTTCGTACTACTATTGGTGATCTTTAGAGGTACTGGCACGCTCTATAGTTCAGAGTTGCTCTCAGAACCTTATCTTATCTCATTTATGTCTTTATTTTGGTTTTCAGAGACAGATATGTATTCTCAGATTCGGTTATGTATTAGATGCTCTTACATTATAACACCAGATTTTGGATAGTTTATGAGATTTCTTTCAGACTTTTGCTTTACTATGTCTTGTATCAGCATGACTTCATTCTATAAGTCTCGCCTTATCTTTATTTATTGTTATGATTGAGATTTTCTTTCCTTTTTGGGTAAGGGGCTTACTTATCAAGGCTAGGCCATGATAAGTGCCATCATGACCTTTTTGGGTCATGATAGGAAGTCCTTTATTTCTTCGCTCAGCGTTGATCTAATCTCTAAACAACACCGATACCTCCAAACTACCTTCTGCTAATAAATATCTATGGTCTCCAATTTGAAATCTTGCTCCAAAGCTACTGATGATCCTTGAATAGCTAGCACGTCTCTCACCATCTTGCTAAGTTTTTGAAGTTGGTGTCCACGAGCCCTCCACCAATTCAATAGTTGTGGTATCCTTTCTTCATTCGGAAAATTAACAGAACCTTGTTCAATATATTTATCAAATTCACATTTATAAGAAGAATCAAGACCAAGTGATGATTTTACTCTTCCATGGGCATCTATTCGAGGCATAGAAGTTTGAGGACGATCAACATTATCGAAGGTGCAATATTTGTCATATAATTCCTTAGCACAAGTTTAATGCTATTTTGACATGTTATCAAATCTGGACTTTCATGTGTTTGAATATTTAAATTTTGATAAATGCCTCTAACTAAAGTTTTTGCACCATATTCTTTATATTCCGGGTTAAAAAGAATTGCAGTTAAATAAATTTGCGGGATAGAAAAAAATATTTTTAAAATTTTTCAACCATAGCTACAATAGCATCCTTAAATAATTTATTATCTTTATACTCCTCAAAAAGGGATGAAATAGAACATACATGTATTAAAACTTCCCTAATAGTAGGATAATACGTTCTAGAAAAAACATTTTTAGCATCATAAAATGATTTCAAAAAATTTCTTAGTGCATCTATTTGAATCCAATCATTTTTCAGTGAGTTGATGACTAGGATAAGCGTTATGGGAATTAAACATCATAGTAATAGGCTGTGTATATTTATAAGCAATTTCAATCATTTAACAAAAAAAATTTCATCTAGTTTTAACATGCTTTGAAATTTTTCTATACAGAAGTTCACACCCACGGTAAAAAAATTTATATTGTCTAATTCCACTACTATTATGCATATGAAAAATCTAAAACACAACATTTTCAACTTTATCGCAACTACTATCAAATAATTTACTACCATCCTTCACAATTAGATTTAACATATGTGCAACACATCTAACATGAAAAGCATACTTAATAATTGGATAAATTCTAGTTTCTAGCAAAGAAATAACATTTAAATTAGTAGAAGCATTATCTAAAGTAATACTAATCACTTTATCAGAAAGACCATAATATTCTAAAATGTGACCTACAGTAGAAGCTATGCAAACACCGATTTTCTTATGTTCACAAATTTTATAACCGATAATTCTTTTTTACAAATTCCAATTATAATCAACCCAATGTGCAGTAGCAATTAAATAATCAAAACCGTTAGGACTACGACCCATATCAGTGGTAATGGCAACCCTACAGTCTATTATGTAAAAATAGCTACGAAGATATTGCATATGTTTTTCTTAAAATTCAAAAATATCTCTTTTTACCATATTTCTTGAAAAACCTTCAAAACTAGGATTATATGTATCCCAAATATATGTTATAAAGTCTTGATGTTCTCCAAAATTAAAAGGTAAACCATAAATAACAATCATTTTAGCAAAATTTTTACGATAACGATCTTTATTATAGGGTCATTGTGAAACATGACCAACAGGGTTTGAAGGGTTTAGTGAACTTTGAACCATGTTTGACCCTCCTCCCGATGGTCCAACGCTAGAACCTTTAGTTTGACCCTGAGTAGCTAAATAGGCAAACCATTCTCTCTGATGTTTGGTCCTCAAATGGGTTTTTAACCCCCCAGTCGAACCTTTACTCCCTCCAGATACATATTTCCACCATTTATTTACAAATACCACAAGTAGAAATAATTTTTTCTTCATTCAAATAACAAAATTTCCACACAGGTGATGTTAAAGGATGTTGTGCCTTGGTCTTGCCCCTAACTGGAGCAATAGAGGGACGACTAGCTCCAACCTGAGGATTATCCTGAGTTGGAGCTTTGGCACTAGCGGGGGCGGGAGCGGGAGCGTGACTAGTCGGTGAATCATCTAAATCATCATCTACATGTAATTCTACTTCTTCATCTAATTCATCTTCATAATTATTATACAGTCTCTCTAAAGCTTTATCGGGAATAGGAGTATCTGTATTAATTTCTATGAGATTGGAAGGGGAAAAAACAGTTTCATTAACATACGTAAAATCATCCGTATTTAATCTAACTCTAGGCAATTGAAAATAACTAGAAGAAGAACCTTTATTTGTTTTACTACCAAGATTCAATAAACTTTTTGCTTTTTGTGCAATACTTTTTTTTCTGGAATATTTGTGAGATGAATCCATGATATAATAAAATAAAATATGAAATTATCAAATTAAAACAAACAAATCACAAATAATAAGCACGAAAAATAAATTAAAAGACTAGAGGGTGGAACGAATGTACCAAACATCTGTCGTAAAAGCAAACGATTATAATCGAAAATTGAAAAATTAATGTCGAAACTTGAAGAAGATTGTCCCCCAAAATTCACCAAATTAGACTTCAATTGCAAAATAATAAAAATAATTATAGAATTTATAGATATTGAGATTTGAAAATTGAGAGATAATGAGAGAATAGATATCGAGAGAGATAATGAAAAATTGATTGAATAAAAATGTAAAAAGGGGAGGGGGGGGGGGGTATTTATGGTTGTTGTAGGAAAAGGGGGGCAATTGAAGCCTCATGAAAAGATTTTTTATCTTTTTTCTTTTATTTATTTTTTAGATATAATCAGGCACGATGCCCTTATTAAAAACAAAATACTCAATGTACAACTAGGCCCAAAAGTGACATGGTCCAACAAAGAGACGAGTCTTAGAAAAAAAACAAATAGACACAAATCAGATTAGGAAAGTTGAATAGACAAATGTGTGAAGCTTTCTGTAACACCCCGTACTTTTCTAATCTCACTTGATACCTTGGGGTTATATCTACCTAGGTGTTGAAATGCCAAGAGTATGTGTTTTATAGTGTCATTGGTGAAACATTTGATATCGGACCTAAAATGTGCAATTAGACCTTTGTAGGAGGTGTTTTGTGGTTTCGTGGAGCATTTGGTTGATACCCCGTACACGTTCTAACCTCATTTGGTGACTTGGAGTCATGTTTACTTGATGGTTAAGATCACTAAGTAAGTATTTTGTAGCGTTTTGATAAGGTATTGGACGATATGCAAGTATCGGAGAAGTGGCCGAAAAATTCAGCAAGGTGCTGAAACTTGCGCCACTACCCTATTTCAGGGGTGTGGCGCAAGCCACCTGCATCCATGAAATTCAGAGAAGGCTGAGATCTTGCGCCACAGCCTGCTTTGCAGCTAGTGGCGCAAGGCACAAATTTTGTGCCTTTCCTGACCCGTTTTGTAACGCAATTCTACGACGATTCTTGGATGGTTTCTTTTGGTTCTTTGGAGTTTTTTGAGCATTGTTAAAGATTCAAACACTTCAATACACTCCTACATACTCCTACATGATCAAATCATGAAATGTGATGGATTACATGGATATGTGTTATTGGGCCCAAAGTTAGGCCCAAAATGGAATTAAAAGAATTGGCCCAAAGGGCAAAAAGACCCATTCTTCCACTTTGACCACATTAAATGCCAAAGAAAAGGCTAAGTATGACTTGGGGTCTATATAAAGGCCCCAAGATCAGATTTTTTATCATCAAAACCTCTCATGCCTCTATGATATTTTCTCAACATTTCTCCAAGTTCCAAACCCTAAAGCAAATAGTTCCTTAGGACTCTTTGGACAAGATCATCCTATTCCAAGCCTTGGTAAGTATTTATTCTCATGGATTAACATATTATATGCATGGGAGATTATGTATATTATGATAGTTGTGTTGGCAAGGTGGTGAATAGTGTATTTTTGCCTTTGGTGAAAGATGTGCTATCTTGGTGATTTGAACTTGAATTAGGACTTGTGCCTTTGATGAAAAAGCATGGTATGGACAAAATATGAACATGTATGGTGTTATTTTTGGTATTAAACTTGTTCTTGTCTATAAGTGGAAATTGTGGGATTTTGGCCGATATGTGTTATGAGTTGTATTAAGGTCACTTGATGGGTTATTTGTGATGTGTTATGGATAAGAAAGTGTAAAGGAGAAGTGTTGTGATGAAATGTATCAAATATCATGTATTGGTCAATGTTGTTAATATTATGGAATTTTTGGAATAATAATTTTATCAATGGTTTTGTCAAGGGGAAGTGGCATGTTTAAGGGCAAATATGTGACTCATTGATGTTATATGCATTTGAAGAGTAGTTGGTGGTTAATGTGAATTCCGTATTGTATTTGTGTTGTAGAGTGACACATAAAGAAGGAGCGGGACTATTGTACGCACCTCTAGGCGTATATATTCATATTGCGAATCCAAGGTATGTAAGGCTACTTTGACCGTATCTTTCTGTGGCAAATAGTGTTCACATTGACATGTCACTAGTCCTATCCCGAAATGTGCTAAGGTATTCCATATCCAGTTATCAAGGGTCATTGTCATATATTTCCTCCTCATTGATCAATTGTGAGTCTCATGTCCTATATTCATGGTAAATGTCCTAAAGTTCCAATAGTGATTATACTCATGTTCCTTGTTCATGGATTATTGTCCAATGGTTCCAATGGTGTCACGGTGCTAGTAATGTTATATTTCTCATGATGTTTATTCACATGTCTCTCACTCATTGGTTAATGATTCAAAGCTTCCAACAATGTTATGTTCCAAAGTTCAAGTGATGTTATGACTATCAAAGTATCAATCTCAAAGTAATGAACAAAGTAATGCATATGTGGTCAATGATCAAGTAAGGGTGGCAAGTCTAGGGGCATAAGCCTAGCTCTACTCGATCACGAGGTATGGATTTATGGGTGGTAGGTCTAGGGGCATAAGCCTAGCTCGACCCGATCCCGATGCATTGATTTATGGGTGGCAAGTCTAGGGGCATAAGCCTAGCTCGACTCGATCCCAGCATGATGATATAAAGACCCACTGATCAGTAGGGGCCCGGGTACATTGTGACATATGTAATGACAAGTGAGCATTGAATGTGAAGAAAGTAATGTAAGCAATCGACATGGTTCCCAAAATGCAACATGGTGGGATTAGTCATATGTATTTGATTCATTGAAATATTCATGTGTTGTACAATTTCATCTGAGCCTTGCATACTCAGTACTTATTTCGTACTGACCCCTCTTGGGGAATTTACCTTACTTGCTGCAGGCGCAGGTACTAGTAGGCCTCCACAGTAGGTTGCCAGTCATTGCAGATCCTTGGTGAGCTCCAGCTAATTCGGGGCTTCTCCGAGTCAGAGTGTATATATGTTTTGGTGTTGTACATGTTGTATAAAGCAGGGACTTGTCCCGACTTTTGGTTTATTTTGGTCAATGCTTTGTTAAAGGCTTTTGTAGACAGGTGTGGGTGTATAAATGTAAAAGGGATATGTCGTACTTGACTCGGTGGCCTCAACGGCCCAGTTTCGCGTATATATATATATATCATGTTCCATGACTTCCATTGTTGGTCTCTATAGCTGTTATGTGCTTGTGGGTTTCTTATGGCATGCATATGATTGAACATAGGCAAAGGTTGGTTCTCTCGGGCCTTATCGGCTACGGGTGCCAATCATGTCTCGATTGGATTCGGGGCGTGACACTTTCTTCTCCAATTCACCCTTCACCTCTCCTGCTCGATTGATGGTCCATGGTTCTTGTATCCTTGAAGCTTCTTCTAACTCCATAAAACCTCTATATTTCTTCAACCTCTAGGCATGCATCTTTAGTTCCATTCAGGTGACCATTGGCATCCTTTAAACTAAGTTCCTCAATCCCTTTTTCTTTACTATTTTGTTCCCTTTTCTCTAATCAATGGATTGAACTTCAATAGAAGTTGATACCACAATAAGATATGAGAAAATAGAAGTCCATAACACTGATATTTGAGCTAATTTTGACAACTTGTAATAGATTGTTTCAACATCAACATGAGGTATAGACAAACTCAACCAGCTCATACCAAAGTGTGGATATTCATACCAATCGTCACCGCCAAGCTCTCACTAGGTGAGGTACCCCTATCCAAAGAACAATCAATTTCACTTTGGTATATTTGTGTAGTTGGCTTATCTGCTCCTTACTGCTATGTATGTTTCCCTAATATGTTCAAGTTATTTTAAACTCCTTTGACTTGCCTTAGTTATGCTACAATGCTTCTCCAAATATATGATGTGCCTTTTTTATCCAATTCAATTATGCTCCTCCATTTTGTTGGCATTTTTGTGATATTATGAAATACATAATTCCCTACAAAATCAAACACTAGGTTAGTTTAAAAAATCAGCAAGGGAATGTAATACTCTTACTGACATATTTTCCATCAAATCCTTGATGATGTTGACCTCTATTGTCACACACAATGGTATCTCCCAATTTCCTTGAATAACTTGACACATTCTCCATGAGTCTGTTTCCACAATTAGATGCTGAATGAAGTGGATTCTACAATAAGTCAAGCATTTTTTTATTGTTGTTGCTTCAGCCACCAGGCTTGTTGTATCCGAAATTCTCAGACCTTTAGCCATTACTAAGTTACCTTTTGCATCCTTTACACAAAAGGCAGTTGAGCAGGGGTGGCTTGGGTTTCCCTTAGAAGCCCCATCACTATTAGCCTTTAACCAGCTTTGAGGGGGTGAACACCACCTAACTATTTTTGTCAAATATGTAGGTCTATAACCCTATAGAACATGCACCATATAAGGCCAATCTTTACCTGCAACCTCCACTTTAAATCTGAGTTTCATAAACTTAGCAATTGAGTCATTGATATCCCATAAAAATTTTCTCCAACTGTAAAACCCACCATTCATCTTATTATTCCTTCTCTTCCACAAAAACCATATGATAACTATAGGACTCACCTGATATACAGCTTTAACTCTAACATTACCACTTTTCTCCCTCCACTATCTTACACTTTGCTTTAAATTTAATCTCATGTCAATTATTCCTGCTGCTCCACAGTAATGCTGCCACAGTTTCTCTACTATCTCCCTTTTTAAAAAATAGATGATTAATAGTTTCCCTCGCTGGATCATTACAACATACACAATCCAGAGATGTGTTAGGATCCCACTGATGCATAACCTCTGCAACTGGTATCTTCCGTAACCAGACCCTCCAAGTAAGAAAAGAAATTTATAAAGAATACCTTGACACCAAATGTCCTACATATTTTATGAAATTTTTGCTCTTTGTCTTATAATCTCCCAAGAACGTTAATAGTGAATTTCCCACTAGTGGTTTTGGTCCACCAAGGTCTATCACTTTTATTCTCAAATTGCACCAGATTCATGTTAGTTCTGATATGATCAACCATAACTTAACATACAAAGGGCCTGAGAAATCCCCAACATCCCTCAAGGGATGACAAGTCTGTACATTAGAAGGCTTCATAAAAAAAGGGCCTGTGTTTGTCCAATTATCAAACTAGATTATGGATGTACCACTTTTAGGCTCCCACCCTATTGAATTTTCAACCTTCTTCCTATTTTCTAGCATAGCTTTGCACACCTGTGAACCACCTTTCCATTGAACTAAAGTTGGGATTTGTTTCATGCAGTATTTATTCCATAAGAAATTAGTCCACAAGTTATTTTGAGTCCTAAACCTCCACCATAACTTAGCATACATGGCCTGAGAGACATTATTTAGGGCTCTAAATACTATCCCCCCCTTCCTTTTTTGGTAAGCACACCTTATCCCATGCAGACCAATGCTTTCTCCTACCATTCTTCTTATTACTCAAGAAAAATTTTACAAAATCCTATACATTTTTTTAATGACACACTTTGGAGGAACAATTGCAGATAGGACATAAATTGGAATGCTTTGCAGTACACTTGTCATAAGAACTTCTTTCCCCCCATATGAGAGCGTCATACCTTTCCATACTTTTAATTTTCTAATAACTCTGTCCAGCAGATCTGCACAGTGCTCTTTACTCTTCTTTATGTGGGATATGGGACAACCAAGATATTTTAAAGGAAAATATCCCTTGACCATCCCTGTACTTTGCTGCACCACACTGCTACCAGTATTATCACGCCTCGAATTCCAACGGGGCGAACTGGCACTCGAAGCCATTAAGGCCTGAGCGAACCAATCTTCATTCATATACACTCATGCACATGTCACTCAATAAGCATCACCATCACATAGAGATATAAGATGCCAATGGCGGAAGTTATAGAAAATATATGATAAATATAAAACTTGGCCATTAGGGCCATCAAGTCAAAAGCATACATCCCTTACATGTTCTTCAATTGTCCCACAACATCTACAAAGCCTCTACAGATACATGGACATAACCAATCTAAAGTCGGGACAAGTCCCCGCTTTATACAACATTTACAATACCAAACAAATGTACACATGTAACTCGAAAAGCCCCGAACCAACTGGAGCTCACCAATAATCGGCAATGATCTGCAACCTACTGTGAAGGTCTACTAGCACATGTGCCTGCAACAAGTAAGGTAAGTCCCCCAAGGGACGTCAGTACAAAGAATGTACTGAGTATGTAAGGCTATAAGAAACTGCATCATAAACAAGAACATCAATGGAATCAAATATAAGAGAATAGTCAATATGGATAAACCATCACTCTATATGTGAGGAATCATGTACGTTATATTCATTACTTTCTTTGCCTTTACGTTCATTCATCATTCTATGACCGACTGATCAGTGGTAAAAGAGGATAACCCATGCTAGGTATTTTAACCCCTGGGATGTAATTAACCCATGCTAGGTTTTTCTGTCGCCCCTGGGATGTTACTGTGATAACCCATGCTAGGCTTTTTTGTCGCCCCTGGGATGTTACTGTGATAACCCATGCTAGGCTTTTTTGTCGCCCCTGCGATGTTACTATGATAATCCATGCTAGGCTTTTCTGTCGCCCCTGGGATATTACTCAAGAATATACAGACAATTATACATAACTTCATTCGTTCATTAGAAGAGTGATACATTGGTGATTATACATTATTGGAACTTTGAAACATTAGTCAATGAAAATGAGACATGGGAATCACAATTGGTTATGTGAGTAATACTATATGCAATACCTTTGGATATTTCGAAATGGAACAAGTACAATGTCAATGTGACCAATATGTGCTGCAGAAGGATACGGAAAGAGTAACCTTACATACCTTATCTTCCCAATATGAACACATAGTCCTATATGTGAATACAATAATCCAGCTCCTTTCTTACATTTTACTCTACAACACAAGTACATAACGGAGCTCACATTAACAACTAACTACCTTACAAGTGCAAAAGATGTCAATGAGTTACATGATATAACGTTATTTCACCCTTTACAATACAATTCACGACATTGTCATACGAACAATACCACAACATTCCATACATTAACCAAGACATCATAAACCAATAGCATGTCACACCAAGTTTATCCTTTACGCTCCCTCATTAACACTACGTTACAATTACTCCATCAAGTCACCTCAATACGTTTCATAAAAACAATCCCACAAGTTATACACATAGAAAAAAAAACAAGTCAAATACATAACCACACCATACATGTTGATATTTCATCCACCCCATTCACTTCCATCCAAACCTCAAGTCTCCTTTCAAGTTCAAGTCACATGGATGACACATCTTTTAGAAAAAAGCAAAAGTGCACTACTCAATACTTTTAGACATAACCATCATGATATACACCATCTCTCATGCATATAATATATTAAATCACAAGAATAAGCACTTACCCAAGCTTGAAAAGCGATAATCTTTTCCCAAGAGATGGTTGCCTTAGGGTTCGAGAGTAGAGAGAAAAGTGTAGAAAAATCTAGAAATGGCATGTGTGCTTTGTGGAATGAAAAACTGATTTTTGTGCCTTTATATAGGCCCTCATGGTTATCCTTAGCCACTTACTTAGTCATAAATGTTGTGTTTACTTGGTCAACACAAGAATTGGTCATTTGCCCCATTTGGGCCATGTCTTTTGTTTGCTTTTTGGGCCTCAATTGAGCCCAATTGCACAAGATTAATTTAGCCCAACAAATTTAATGCATAATCCACCCTATCTCATGTTAAAGAATTCCATAAATGTTAAGACAATATTCAACTCACGAGATTCATGTTCGTAGCCCAACCCCAAGAATAAGCTATTTTAGCCACTCATGGCTTAATTTAACATAATTTGATAAAATATTATAAACAGGAAATTAACCCTGCTTTGGATGCCAAAATCGCCCAAGAGTAGTCCCACCACGATGGAATACTGATACCATAACCCAAGAGTCTTATTTATAGACTAATGGTTGGAGAAAAATTTTGGCAAAAAGCGGCCTGGCACGCTGCTTGGCTCGCCCCCCTGCTGCCCATGCCAGAAATATTTTGGCAAAAAGCGGCCTGGCACGCCCCCTGCTTCCCATGCCATAAAATTTTTGGCAGAAAGCGGCCTGACACGCTGCCTGGGACGCCCCACACTTAATCTCCGATTTTTTTTCTTTCTTTGACTTTTCTTTACGGGTACTAGCATAATATCAAATACTCCATCAAAACAATACAAAATACGTACTTATTGCTCTTAAAACTAAGGTAAACATGATCTAAATAAGGAATATAAACCCTAGATCACCAATCAAGTAAGGTCAGAAATGTACAGGGTGTTACAAGTATTTTGATGTATATAATAAAAGATTTTATCTTTATTCACCTTTTACCCTGATTGTTGCTTATACCCCCATAAAATCTCCATAATCCTCTCAATATAGTACTCATTAGAAGAAGCAAAAATGATGGTATCATCTGCTTATGATAGATGATTAAGATTAGAGCTTAATTTAGGCATTCCATATCCAACATAACAAGAATCCTCAAACAAATTATTAAGAGCCCTTGTTAACACCTCAACATATATTATAAAGAGAGTAGGAGATATTGGGTCCCCTTGTTTAACCCCTCTAGTGGAATGGAAAAAACCAACTGCTTGCCCATCCATGATTTGGAGTTGGCAGTAGTGGTTTTTAGACTTAAGATTTGGAGACACTACCTCTATGGTGTCAAGTGCAAAGTGTTTACAGGCCATCATACCTCACAAAATGTTCTCCCCTAAAAGGATTTGAACTTGAGGTTGAGAAGGTGGATGGAATTGTTGAAGGATTATGATGTGACCATCTTATACCATCCGAGCAAGGCCAATGTGGTGGAAGACATACTGAGTCAAAAATCGATAAGTATAGGTATTTTGGATTATTTGAAAGTGTCAGGGAGACCTTTGGCTAGAGGTATTCAGACTCTAACAACGCAGTTCATGCAGTTTGGTATTTGTGAAAGGGGTGGAGTGTTGAGGTAAGGTCAACATTCCTTAATCAAATCATGGCCAGACAATTTGAAGATGTGAAATTGAATAAACTTTAGAAGAAGGTGGTGTGTGGCAAAGTTTCTAACTCCACACTTGATGTGTGCGGGGTGTTGATAGTTAGAAGATACATGTGCGTGCCTTGGGTTAGTGATATGATTCCAGGTTTGCTTGTAGAAGTTCATGGTTCTTAATAATCTATTTATTCCGGTGAAACCAAGATGTACCGTGACTTAAGACAGCTCTATTGGTGCCCCAAAATGAAGAGAGCTATAGTAGAGTATGTGTCTAAATGCCATAACTGTAAGCAGGTGAAATATGAATACCAAAGGCCTGTGAGTTTACTTCAGAGGATGCCCATTCTCGAGTGGAAGTGGGAGAGGATATACATGGATTTCGTAGTGGGTCTTCCTAAGACTTTGGGGAAGCATGACTCAATTTAGGTCATAGTGGACCGACTAACCAAGTCAGCTCATTAACAGTCAGATTTGATTAAAACTCGAAGAAGTTAGCCAAGATTTATATTAAGGAGATGTTCCAGTTTCATAAAGAGTTGGACACCAAACTTGATTTCAGCACTACTTTCCATCCTCAGACTAACGGGAAGTCAAAGAGGACTATTCAGGTGCTTAAGGATATGTTAAGGGACTGTGTGATTGAATTTGATGGGAATTAGGATAATCTCTTTCCATTGTGTGAGGTTTTATACAATAATAGTTACCGTTCTAGCATCAACATGGCTCCATTCAAAGCACTCTATGGGAGAAGGTGTAGATCATCCATATGATAGTTTGAAGTTGGTGATGTGAAGCCTTTGGGCACAAACTTGGTGAAGAAAGATCAGGAGAAGGTAAGGTTCATTCAAGGCAAGTTATTGGCAGCCCAAAGTAGGCAAAAAGAGTATTCGAATCTCAAGGTAAGGGACATATCTTTCAAACTCGATGAGCAAGTTTTGTTGAAAATATCTCCTATGAAGGGAGTTATGTGGTTTTTTAAGAAGGGTAAGCTTATCCATTGATATATTGGTCCATTTGAGGTCCTTGATGATGTGGGTGAGATAGCTTGCAGGTTGGCATTGCCACCTAGCCTGTCAGGGTTCCATCTGATATTCTATGTGTCGATGCTCAAGAGATAACATTGAGATGGGGATTATATTATCAAAGGGGACTTAGTGTTACTTGATAAGAATCTTGTATATGAAGAGGAGCTGGTTGCAATTCTTCACCGAGATGTTCAAAAATTGAGAATGAAGGAGATTTAGTCTATAAAGGTTCAGTGGAAGCATCGTCCTGTTGAGGAATCTACTTGGGAAACTGAGAAGGACATGCGGGAGAAGTACCCTTACTTATTTGAGGATACAGGTACTCTCTTACTTCTTACTTCATTTTTCTTATTTGATCATTCGAAGATGAATGATGGGTAAATTGGTATCTGTTGTTATGACTCTTTTTGTTGTTATGGGTAAGTCTAGGGTGCCAAAATTTGGGTTAAGGTTTTCCCCGAATTAGGAGTTAGAAATTTTGGGCTATGCTAGTCTTGGATAAAATTCAAGCGTAGTATGGTCTAGGGTAATCTGGGAATGGATTAGTTAAAGGTTAAGAGATTTGAGATAATTTTATGATAGCTAAGATGATAAGGAATCCGTAGGAACTTTCAAAAGTGAATTCAGGTGGGTAGAACTCTCGATATCAAATTTGACGTAAAAGGGTTGGTCTAGGATGTCGAAATCTGAGGGTGTGTTGTGAAAATGGAAAAATTAGGAGAAATCTCAAGTTTTTGCCTCGCCTACCCATCTATAGTAGGTGGCAGGCCGCTACTACTACATTGTTATAGTGGGAGACAGTTTTGGTCAATCCCGCCATAGCGGGTGGATCCCTCTATAGTGATGTCGCTATAGTGGGATAGGGCTGCTATAATGGGATATTCACAAATTAATACTGAAAATACTCCAAAAATGTTATTTTCATTCCACATTCGTCTAAGGGATGGAAGAGGTTATTTTGGGCAATTTCCACCTAAATTTCATAAAATTTCTTCGTTAAGGTAAGTTAATCCCACCCACTTACTAGTTTTTGGATTAATAATCCTTAGAATCACTAGTTTTCAGGGTTTGGGGAGGATATAACTTGACCTAGGTGATTTTTCTAGTGCAATTGGGTAAATTAGGTAGAAAACCCATGGGTTTTGGTTAAAAGTTGTTAATTTACAATTGCATGCTTAGAAGTCACCATTATATTCATGAAATTGGTAGAATTAAGGTGGAATGATGATAGAAAACCCTAGAATGGTAGGAATGATCATGAATTGAACCTTGGGGTTATGGGATAGGTTGTAATCCTTAAATGTACTAGGTCATTATCTGAATTGTGATCATGTTATTTTTTTAAACCACAACCAAGTCGAAATTGCATGAAAAAGCAAGGCTCAAGTTCAATAGAGTAGTGCAAGCTTGAATTGAGGTAGGTGATGGTTTAACGAAGTTGAAACCTAACTTGATTTATGTGTGCATGTTAACTATTTCTTTATGTACTTGTTACAATTCATGTTCAAAGAAAGTAAATGGTTGAATGATATCCTAAGTGTTAACCACATGCCTTGAGGTTATATTAAAAGCTTATTGATTGTACAAGTGGGGTTGTTGTTTTCATTATGGTTGTGATTATTTTGATATCTGTTGATTATTGTGGGATGTATCGGTATTTGGACATCTTCATAGGATTCATATTTATTATTGTGGGATGTATCGGTATTTGGACATCTTCACGGGATTGGGCGATATAAGGTTGGCAGGCACTAGATGTCTAAGATTTTAGTACATGGAGAAGAGCTTGTCCCCTGCAGGTCATAGCTAGTGGGTGATCATAAGACCCTTAACATGTGTATACAAGGTATTGGTGAGTGTGACAGTTCCTTAAATGGACCAGGTTTACTTGTTGACTTGTTATATTTGGTTCCTTGAGTGAACCGGGATTTATGATTATTGTCATCATTGTTATTGAATCGGATTCTTGTGTGGTCTAGGCTGAATTGCAAATGATTGATATACATCTTTATTTGTCTATTTACTTATGTATTTGAGACATAGTTAGCATATTGTTGTTAAGCCATGGTTTATTGACTTGCTTGAGGCTGGTAGGTGGAGTCTTGACTTGAGTTGTTGTCTATATTAACTTGTACTAGACTAAACTTTGTGGTGGTGTTTGAAAGGCTAAGTGTCACCTAATTGAACTACAGTTATATGGTAGGTGTTTATGGTTGTTCTTGTTTACTAAGTTATGGTTGCTTGTTCACATTTCTTATTTTAGGTTGGCCGATGACCCTACCAGTACACCATTGTTTCTTGTATACTGATACTACACATGCTATTCATTTTGTTGAGTGCAGAGCACTTTTTGGAGACTGGATTGAGACCTCAACTTTAGAGCAGAATACATTCCGACTCAAGGGTGAGCTAGATCTTCCAAGCAGCCATGAGTCATCTACTTAGTTTCTGGTCCATTTGTTTTAGACTCGTATATTTTTAATTGTTGTTGGACTGAACCCTTTTATTAACAATGGTAGTGTTTTGGTATAATGACTTTTAGATTCTTGGGGTTTGTTTATGTCACGACCCGAGATTATCCCCTGGACGTAACACGGTGCTTAGAACCACAAGTGGTCCCAAGCTAACCCATGGTATGAAGCCTTGTTTAATACAAAGCAAATATTGTGAGCTAAACTTGTTTAATTCAACACTGTTTTAAAATGTTTACAACACTAAAAAGAAAAGAAACTGGAACTTAAATACATCAATTCTAACTGACTGTATATGAAGCCTCTACTAACACTGACTATAGCTAGCCAAGACATGACCCGAGCTACCTCTAATCACTGTATAAGAACTAAAATTAACTGATATGACTACTAACTGACTGGAGTTGCCAAAATAGGAGAACTCATCACCTGTTGATTGGAGGTTGTAATATGAATTAGCCAGGAGCATGAGATTGAGCACCTGAATCTACATCACATGAAAAATATAGGCAGAAGAGGTATGCTGTCAGTACTTTGAATGTACTAAGCATGTGAGATGTGCTAAAATCATGAAAAACACTTAAAACATAATTTGAAGCTGTGTTTGAGTGCAGTAAGCAAAATCATGGAAACAATTGTATCTGAAATCTAAGAATGCAAAATATTTAAAGAATATATTAGAAAACCATAAGACATAAATCGTGAGCTAAAACAATTCAAAATCAGGAAGCTGAGTAAACATAAGTATTCCATATGATTTAAAACTGTTATTGTGGAAAAATATCAAAACTATAGTATCATGACCCAAAAGTAAATCATATATTATAGACATGAGGTATAATTGTAAGTCATGAAATAATTCAATTTAAATGAAGTTGTGGATCAAGTACACAAGTCATGTTAAAACTATTTCCATTGGAGATTCTCATAACAACATGCCCCATTTGAGCAACATGGAGCCCACCTTATAACCCTTGTTGGGAGGGTGTTCAATACCTTACTAGAGGTAGAGAACCATGATTTGACGTGAATTCACTCATGGACCCATTTTTGGGTAAAGAGAGAAAGTTTCAACTGGCGAGGACCCCCTTGATAACCTGCGATGGCACGTAATTTGGGAATTTAGATTGTTATCTAAACCTGCATTCCCTCTGTACTAAATACTACTCCCAAATCATGTCATAATGCTTATACTATAGTAATTTATCATGAAGTAAGCATAAATTTGTTTATGAGTCTGAAAACTAATTATGCTTTTGTTTCTATCTCATGTCAACATGTGAAGTTTCTTGATTTTCATGGTAAGTCTATGACCATAAGGTCGAATCTTGTCAATTAACTCATGTCATACTGAAATCATGTAGAATATTCTAATTCATGGAGGTTTTGGTAAATTCATGTGAAAATAGTCAAAGTTCATGCTTGAAACTCATACACTATGGATTCATACATTTTGAAAGCAATAATAATCATAGAAAATCATGAAAACCGTAGAATGAAGCCAAAATCATAAACTGGGTATAAACCCTAGGATTTAAATTTAGGAAAACCATGTTTAGAAACTAAAGTTAGGGGCACAAGGAAGAAAGGAAGTCCTTGTTGAATCCCCACATACCTGAACTTGATGATTTTTTGAAGTGGAATCTTGAACTAGGCCCTTGAAATTTGAATTTTGGGAAGAAAACTCTTTCTTAAGTTTCTTGAGGTATGAGAGGAGGAAAATGAGGGATTTGGGAGTTACTCTATGTATTTGAAATTTTTCTAGAATACAAAACGAGTTTGGGGAGGTTAAAGGATAAGAATACCCCTCTTAGAACGTAAAAAGAAGAGAACTAAAAAAAATTAGAGAAACACACAGTCGAGCAGCTGGAGCCTAGTTCGTGCAGTTGTTTGTACAGCATTGGTAGATCCACTTCCTTACCCACGCGGTCGCGCGGCTGGTATCCTCTTCGTGTGGCGGGTTGTGAAGACTGCATAGTGCCTAGTAAAATGGGCATAACTCTTTACTCCTGTATTAAATTGACAAACGGTCAGTGGTGTTAGAAAGAAGACTCAAATATCTTTAAGTTGGTGGGTTTTGAACTGAACAAATCTTCATATTTTAGGAGGAATGATCATTTGAAGTTGATACTAGTGAAATCTTATGCGGAAACTCAATTGGTAAAGAAGCTTTCTACTCAACTTTATGCTAGAGGTTCCTTATGACCTTAATTCATATCCAAAACTCTTACAACACTAATGATTTGGTATTAATACCTATATATAAATTTGTAAATCATCGGGTTCAGGTATATATATATATATATATGGAATGGCACGGATCAAAGTTTGGAAATTTAGGGTGTTACAGTTTAGACATTCATTTTATTTCCGCATCTATGATTATAAGAACAATTTGAGACATTGGATTATTAAATGAAGTGATTAGATTATTTTGATTGTTGGTTAAGTGTTGGGTTAAGTAGTCTAAGTTAAATGATTTTCCTACCGGAGGATTAACATGGGTGCCACTCACGACGGAGTTGGATCATGAAACATTTTAGTTATAACCTCATCATTTCATTAATTTGTCTTGATTGAATTATATAATTTAGTACATTTCAGGAAAAAATCATAATAGATTGTCCTTATCTGTAACTAGAAATTAATATAAGCTGTGATAGATTTTCTTTCTCTAATAATAGTCTGTCAAATTAATTTGGTGCTTAATTAATTAGTAATAATATTTTTAATGAAACAAAATATTATGAGATACAGTTGGGACATAGTGCCTTCTTTGTAATACTCTCGTATGGCCTACCTCCAGAATCTGGACAGACAAACTCTCTGATGGCCTACGAACAGGATCTATATTGAGATACTCTCCAATGTCTTATGAGTATGATTCGGATTGAGATACCTCCAAGGGACCAAGGGGGAATGATTCAGAAAATGTATATGGACCTCGTGAGTTCCTCATAGGTCCATCTAGCTGAGGCACTGGGTGTATACATGTTTTTTGGTCAGGTAAGGGCATATGCATCATATGCACTCATTTCATCATTTTACTTGACTTGTATATTTATTGATGTAAAAGGTGATTAAGTGACTTTACCACCCCTATTCCGGTTTGACTGTGAGTTGAGTTATTTTAACTTGTATTACATAGATGTTGTTGACATTTGCTACTAGCATGATTGTCTTATTTGATATTGGTAGGGTATATGAAGAAAGTGTTAAATTTGAGTGTTTAAGTTGTTTCTCAACGTCATTTCAGATTAGGGTCAATCAACAATGTTTCTGACCACATATGGATTAGCATTCACTCATGTTTATTTCTACATCATGTGGGTATGTATCGATCCTAGCACTTTTGGACATTGATGTATTTGAGACTCCTATTCTGGGATCTGAGGCAGTTGTTTGATTGATCCAAGGCTTATTGGATCTCTTTTATCCCTTATTTTTAGTCTTGTTTTCTTTCTGTCATGACCCAACTAACTGGATCGTGTGGGAACCTACTTTAATCCACCCAGATAGGAGAACCCTACCACCTATTTCAAATACACCAGAAACTAGACAATAACAGAATATATGCCATTCTTTTATGTCCTTAGCCCGGAACACTCAAGGATCTAATACAATCAACAATTCAGTAATCATAATTCCTGGTTCACTCAAGAACCCAAATATGACAAGTCAACACATAAACCTGATCCACTCATGGAACTAAATATAATATCAGATAACACATAAATTCGGTTAACTCAAGGAACCAAATATAATATCAGATAACACATAAATTTGATTCACTCAAGGAACCAAATATAATATCAGATAACACATAAACTGGTTCACTCAAGGAACCGTCACACTCACCAATAATTTGTACACACATGCTAAGGGTCTTATGGTCGCCCACTAGCCATGACCTACAGGGGACTAGCTCTTGTCCATGTACCAAAACTCCCAGACATCTAGTGTCTATCAACCTTATACCAACCAATCCCGTGAAGATGTCCAAATATCGGTACATCCTATAATAATAAATATAAATCCTGTAAAGATGTTCAAATATCGATACATCCCATAATTATAAATATAATCCCGTGAAAATGTCCAAATACCGGTACACCCCACAATAGCAACAAATATCACAACAATCATAACCATAAGGAGAATAACCAATCATACTTGTACAGTCAACAAGCCTTTAATATAACCTCATTATATGTGATTAACACTTAGGATATCATTCAACAATTTACTTTCTTGTACATGTATTGCAACCAGTAGACAAGCACTCCAAGCACTTGTTCAAACTCAAGTTAATCATTTCATGTAAACAACAATCATTCTTTAATACACGAAATCACAAGTATGCGTGAAGGCCAGCCAACAACTTATAATTCAGGCCTTATCAATTCATATTCCTTAATTACAGCATGCCCAAGACCAATACATGGCTTATTCAAGTAAGTATTATCAATTCATATTCATCAAATTCAAGTATTCATTTTAGGAGTGCACATTCAACCAAAAGAAGTTTAAACTCTAGTTCAACAATCATAAATTCATTGACTAATCCAATCCTCCTTTATTTCTGTTGAGACCTGTGATTCCACTATTAGCTAGAAATCCTTAAATTCAAGTCATTATTAGGTCAAGACTCTACTCCATTAGCCATCCATTTAGCCATTCAACTTTGTATACCATTTCCAAGGGATACTATCAATCGGTAATTATTCTCATCTAATAAGCATATGAGAAATGTCCTACCATATTCAAAATACACATAATATCAATTTCACCCTCGAACCCTATAAAAATGATCTCTCCTTATACCTACCCTCACCGCCATTTGAACCCTAAAAGATCATTGAAAATGGCCACTGGTCAGCGGGTTCCTAAGGCTTACCAGTCCCCATTAGCTAATACCAATGACAATTTCCCATCCTATCCCATTAAAAAACCTATCTAACCGTCTGATTTGCCTATCTATACCTCACCCTCTCATGATGAATTACCCAAAAATGGTTAATATGCAGATTTATTGAAGTCGTTGGCTATTAATAGTTCTAAAGCCCTTCAAAACCAAATAGTTGATACCTATTAAGAAGCTTTCATACGTTGATGGAGTATCAAGAGTGTTATGGACTGAAGAAGAAGTAGATCGTATGAATTCGATTGAGAACCTACAATACGCTATTTTTGGGAAATTCCCCGATGGCTGGCCTGAATTAAAAGAACTAAGAGTCTTAATTCCTAAACTTATCAATATGAAAGGTGATTGTAAGGTAGGTTTCTTGAAAAATTGACATATTCTTATAAGGTTTAATTTAATGGAAGATTATGTTGCCATAATGTCAAAAAAAATTTACTACATCACTACTAAGGATGGTTATTCATATCAGATGCGGCCTTTGATTTATGATGCTAAATTTAATATGAATGAAGAAACGACCCAAGCAATGGCTTGGATATCGTTCCCAGACCTTAAGCCTACATTCTTTGTCAAGGAGTCATTATTTACCTTAGCTTCAGCAGTTAGAAACCAATACAATTGGATATGGCAGCGGTGAATAAAACGAGACCAAGTTGTGCCAAGGTAAAAGTGTAGGTGAATTTAATGGCCAATCTCTCAAATTTTGTTTTAATGGAGATAGTTAATGGGAACACAAAGGAATCAAGGATTAAAGGGGTAAAAATCCAATATGATTTCTTACCAAAATATTATAAGAAATGCATGTTACAGGGTCATGATGAAGAAGAGTGTAGAGTCTTACACCCAGAATTTAGATAAGAGGAGCAGGAGAAGATTGAAAATATGGAGTTAACACAAATTGAAGGAGTAGAGAACACCAGGGCACAGGCTCCATATTACAGACATTTTCAAAACAAGCACAGGAACCCCACACAGAGAAGATTCATCAATAAAAGGTATCTCAGTGAGAAGGCAGTCTCTCCTGAAAAAGAGTGATGCAATGAAAATCCTTTTGGAGCTCTGGCAGACCATGAAGAGGAGAAGCAAAATGAAGAAATAGATAAAGTTATTACATCAATGAACAAGAACACTGGTACAAAACAAATACAAGGGAAAAGGGATGAGGGAATGCAGCTATCAATAAAAGATTGGATATCCAAGTCATTCCACAACAACCATGGTTGAGAAAGCCATGCAAAACAAGTGATGGAAGTCAAAAATTAGTGAATACAGAAGTTACTAATGAACCATGAAGTAGTGAAAGCACTTCAGATGTAAAACACTGTAAGGAGGTGAATAGTATAAATGATGTAGGACTGATAAAACCTACTGATGAGCACCATAATAGTGTTAAAGTAGTGGAGGATCCAGCAAAGAAAATAAAGTACATACATGGAAAAAGGAAGAGCAACAAAGAGATGACACATTTGAAGGGGAAGATGGGGATGCAACTCTGGCATTTGTGGATGTTTTAATAGCCGTGATGACCAATGAATCACAACTATGGAATGAAAAAATTGAGTCTCCCAATGAAATTTTACATAATATTGTAACCCACACTGTGCAAGAAGAAAATCATGAGCATATGCAGATAAAAGCAGAGGAAGACAGAAATAAAGGTGAAACTCAAGAAGTAGATATATACAGTGTAATAGATATGTCTCCCAGAATTTTGAATGCAACAAAATATTCTAGAAAAGGGAAGAACTAGGTTCCTGGTGAGGCTTCTCAACCTGTAACAATACAGCTAAAGAGAAAAGTGGTTAACAATTAGTCCAAATAATGATGAAGGCCTTAATATAGAACATTAGATCTGTCAAGTCTTAATAGGCTTTTCAGAAAGTGTAGATGTTAAATAATTTTCATAAGATTGCTTTCATAGCTCTTTTAGAGCCTTTTCAACATGTGAGAACTATTGAGAGATATAGGAGGAGGATGAAAATGCCCATAGTGTCTCATAATGTGAATGGGAATATATGGTTTTTCACTAACCAAGGTTTTGATGCAACTATCCTCAACAATACTGAGCAGCAGTTGACTATTCCTTAAAAAAATTGGATTCTTTATTACACTCTTTTAGTCACAACAATCTATGCTAAATGTGATAGAAATCAGAGGCTAGATTTATGGAATGATATATATACTACTGCCAGTGGTGTCTGAAGTACACGGGTGATTGGTGGGGATTTCAATGTTGTTCTCAATGCTTCAGAAAAGATTGGTGGATTCCTTGTGACTGCAATAGAGGTAGAAGATTTTCATACTTTTATAGAATCTTGTGATTTATTACAAATTCAGCACAAGGGTAGCCCATTTACTTGGTGGAATAGGAGAGAAGGTGATGATTGTATATTTGAAAGGCTAGATAGAGTCTTAATTAATGGAGCATTTATGGACATTTTTGCCCAATCTCAAGTGGAACACCTACCTAGGGATAGATCAGATCTTGCTCCATTACTTTTGAGTTGTGGTAACAGTGTTAATTATGTTAAAAGACCTTTTAAATTTCTTAAGTTTTGGACTGAACATGAGAGCTTTAAAAAGGTTGTTACAATGAACTGGGACTTAGAAGTTACTGTAAACCCTTTTTTGGAATTCAAAAGAAAGATTAAGCAGGTGAAAAAGTCTCTTTCTATATGGAACAGGGCTACATATGGAGATATATTTCAGCAATTGGTGATAAGAGAGGAAATTGCAAAAATGAAAGAAAAGTTGTTTGAAGAATTCCCTACTCAGCAGAATAGGGCAGTGATGCAAAAGGCTAAAGCAAAGTAGATCAAATATCTTCATTTGGAAGAGAGTTATTGGCAACAAAAGGCTGGATATGACTGGTTTAAAATTGGGGACAGAAACACCAGATTTTTTCACAGTTTGGTTAAGGGAAAAAGAAACAAGATGAAAATAGTAGAATTTTAAATGACCAGGGCAATTGGATTGAAGATGATAAACAGATTGCTGATGAAGCTGTTAGGTTTTACAAAAGGAAATTTACTCAAGAGAGAGAAGGTTATGATTTCTCCCTGTTAAGACATATCCCTAAACTAATATCAGATGCTGAAAATACAGATTTGGAGGCCATTCTAGAAGCACCAGAGGTGAAGAAGGTTGTTTTCAACCTAAATGGGGATAATGTCTGTGGTCCAGATGGACTTTCTGGGTTTTTCTATCAGACATGTTGGGATATTATAGAACCTGACATTTACAGAATGGTGCTGGATTACTTTACAGGTAACACTCTCCCAAAGTTAATTACTCATACTTATCTGGTACTCATCCCTAAGAAAGATAATGTGCCATCTTTCTCAAACTTTATGAATAAGATTTTGTCAAGAATCGTTCATGATAGGTTGGATAAAATTCTGCCCATACTGATCTCTCATAATCAGTCAGGATTTGTAAAAAGAAGAAGCATTATTAAGAATGTGTTGATAACACAAGAATTGGTTAATGATATTGGTAAGAGAGGGAATCCTAATAATATAGTTCTTAAATTGGACATGGCTAAAGCTTATGACAGAGTTTCTTGGTATTTTCTGATGAAAGTTCTGAGAAAATAGAGTTCTCTAACAAAATAATGTATGTGATTTGGATATTGATCTCAATAACTATTACTGAGTTCTATTGAATGGCCAGGATGTTGGTTTCTTTCACTCAACTAGAGGAGTGAAGCAAGGGGATCCATTATCCCCAACTTTGTTTATCTTGTCTGCTGAGGTATTTACTGGGGCCTTCAACCATCTATTTGATGACCCTTCTTGTGTTGGTTATAGGATGCCAAAGTGGAGTTCTAATCTTAATCACTTGGCATATACAGATGACACTATTATATTTACTTCCTCTAATGATTATGCCCTTGGAAAGATAATGCAGGTATTGCAGGTTTATGAGCAATAATTAGGGCAAAAGGTGAAAAAAATAAGGTTTTTTTTATATGCATCAAAACTCTGGAAACAGAGGGGTCAGCAGATGGAAGAGATCACAGGGATGTCCAAGGTGATTTTCCTCTAAAATACCTTGGATGTCCTATTTTTCATACCAAGAAAAGCAAAGAGGACTATGCAGATTTGCTTGATAAAGTTAGGGGTAAACTAAAAGCATGGAAGGGGAAAATGTTATCTTATGGAGGGAAAGAGGTGTTGCTGACAAGTATTCTACAGAGTATCCCTATATATGTTCTACCTACAATTGTGCCTCCAAAATGTTTCCTTAAGGAAATTCATAGGATATTTGCAAAGTTCTTTTGGAGTAACAAAGAAGATGGGAAAAGTAAACATTGGTCTGCTTGGCTGAAAGTATGTATGCCCAAAAAACAAGGGGGTCTAGGTTTTAGATCCCTTTATGATATTTACCAGACAATGTATGCAAGGCTATGGTAGAGGTTTAGGATACACAAAAATTTGTGGACTAATTTCTTATGGAATAAATACTGCAAGAAGCAAATTTCAACATTGGTTAAATGGAAAAAAAGATCTCAAGTATGGAAAGCAATGTTGGAGAACAGGGAAAAATTAGAAAAATTCATATGGTGGGAACCGAAGCTAGGAACCTCAACAATTTGGTATGAAAACTGGTCAAATATGGGATCTTTGCAATTGCAGCAGTCTTCTGTTCAGACCTGTCATTCCTTATGGGATATAAGGTGTTTTTTCAATGAGAAGGGATGAGATTTTGACAAAATGGAGGAAACTGTTCCTCAAAATGTGGTTGATCATGTAAAAATAAATATGATTGGTGTACAGTTTGAGAATAAGTTTGATAAACCATGGTGGACAAAAACCAACAGTGGGAAATTCACTATCAAAAGTGCTTGGGAGATGCTAAGACAAAGAATTGATGAAATAAAATATAGCAAGGTTATCTGGTGTAAAGGAATCCCTTTCAAGATATCCTTTCTTACATGGAGGGTCTGGTTTAGGAAGGTCCCTGTTTTAGCTATTATGAATTAGTGGGATCATAATATTTCCCCAAATTATGTTTGTTGTACTGTTCCACAGAGTGAAACTATTGGTCATCTATTCTTAAAAGGAGAGATTGCAAAGAAGGTTTGGCAGCACTATTGTACGTTAGCTGGTATCATTGAGCAGAGGTTGAATCTAAAGCAAACTATGAGAATGTGGGTTGAAAAAGATGGCAATTCAATGGTCAAAGTTGTGTATCAAGCCATTCCTAGTCTAATCTTATGGTTTATATGGAAAAGAAGAAACAAGACAGTACATGGAGGTTCATATCTCTATAGATAGATCTTGTGTGAAGTAAATGATAACATTACAAAATTTGTAAAACTAAGGTTTAACATGGAGGTTACAGGGAATTGGCCTAATATTCTGGATGCTCTGAATGGATATAGAGTGACCTAGGTGACTATGGTGGGGAGATAGTGTCCACCTCCTGAGAATTGGTTAAAAGCAAACATTGATGGTGCCTCAAGGGGCAACCCTGGTCCCAGCTCAAGTGCATTTTGTATAAGGGATACTGGTGGAAACTTTTTGGTGGCTAAGGGAATGAGGATACAAGATAATACAGTGTTGGTGGCAGAGGCTAATGTTATCAAGGAATGCCTGATGTATTGTAACAATAATGGACTACAGCAGATAGTGATAGAAACTGACTCTTGGAGTATAGTTCAGATAATAAAGGGTCTTTGTGAGACACCATGGAGTATTTCTATGGAGGTTCATTTCATCAAGGACTTGATAACACTCACATCAACAAGAGTAGTGCATTCCCTTCTAGAAGGTGACACTCTTGCTGATTTTTTTACTATCTTAGCTTTTATTTTTGTAGGTGGCTATCAATTTAATAATCTAGAGGAGGTACCAGCAAGAGGGAGAAGCATAATCTAATTGGAAAAGCATGGAATAACATACATCAGGATAAATGTTCAACCAAACGAAGCGCACATACACTGATAAAGATCTAAGCTAAGCAAGTGGTGAAATACATAAAAGGAAAACAAAATCCAAAGGAACCTACATTTGTGCTAAATTATTTCATTGGATATGAGTATCTACACCCGGTGAGAGCTTGGGGTGGCATTGGATGCAAATATCTGCACAAGGGTAGCATGAATGGGGGTTTTCACCTCCTCTTTATAATTCCAAACACCTACAACAAGGACATCAAATGAGCTATGAAATGAGTATTATCAAATTCCAATTTCACAGATCTGATGGTGGTATCAACTTTGTAGGAAGTTCATTCCATCGATTTGAGAATAAGGAATAAGATGATGCACAGTAAGGAAGTCAATTTAGCTTGGAGTGAATCAGAATGGAAATGAGCACCACGAGTTCATCTGGAATCAAGCTTCAAGCTTCATCCATGGAGATGGAATCAAAATGAAGAGCAAATCGATCCAAAGGCTTAGAGATGGAGAGTGTCCTTTAAACTTTCCTAATTAGAGCAGCTGATTTTTTGCTTTTATTTCTTGTACATGTTGGGTTATTTGTTAATGGACCAGGACATTTTTGGGCCTGGTTGTACAATGATTATTTTTTTTTTTAATAAATGGGTCAATGCCCAGTTTTAACTTTAAAAAAAAAAAGGTTCACCTCTTTTATGGTATTTAGGCCGAATCACTAGATTATAGACTCACACAGTCTCCTTACCATCATCTATATTCACATAATTCACATTACAATCCACCATGGAGTCATACAAACACAAAACACCCATCAAGGATTCATACATTAATATAACAACACACCATTATGTCTTTATTGCCTTAATTCCATGGTTTAACTATCCAAACTCTGTGCCCATAGGCCAAAGCATGATTTCTTCCACCAAATTTATATTACGAATATGATTTCTAACCACAAAATACTATTCATAAACCATAACATGCCTGGGCGCCAAGATGATGCAACAAGAAAGCTATACCATGGATGATCTTCCTTCTCCTTCACATTTCCAGAGGCTAAATCATCTAATAAACAACAAGTGTAAGAGTAATTAATCAATTACTCTTCAAATAAATACTATGGGAATTCAAACCCACTAAGTCTATTCTCATTTATGGTGTATAACAATACCCAAGGGTAAATTAACCACTAACTAGATCTATCATACTCTACCCATCTCCATTAATGAAGTTTTAAAGTTAAAGATCCCATCTTTATAGAATTTAAGGTCCCCAACTATCGAAGTTCATGTTTTTGAACCACAATTTCATACTAGGAAGAGTTAATTTACAATCTAAAATAAATTCTAGGTGAAAATATATATACCCATAGGTTTTCCCCATAATTTCATGAACCTAGGGTTCTAAACCACAAGAATTTCACCATAACTCCCCATTCTAATGATTCTAGAAGATGAACAGATTAATCAGTGTTAAAAAGGAGTAAAAATCTTACCTCAACAAAGAATTTCCACCCTAACCTTGTGCAAATTTCCCTTCTAGGGTTAGGGAATGAAATATTTGAGTTTGTGGACTGAAACCCATCAAAATAAACTTATAAATTGTTGTTGTCCCGCTATAGTGGGAAAATTCCCTCTATAGCTGCCAGATCCCGATACGGCGGCCTCAGCTTTTCAGGACGAACAGTCTTGAGTAAAATGGCCATAACATTTTACTTAGGGAGCGGATCAATGAATGGTCGGTAGCATTGGAAAGAAGATTCAGAGTTCTTTGATTTGTGGGTATTGGGACTCATAACTCTTTATATTCTATGAGGAGTGCTCGTTTGAAGTTGACCCTAGTTTAAACTTAGCCCGAAACTAAATCGATAAGGACACTTTCATTTTAACTTTGTGCTAGGGATGTTGTATGACCTTAATCATAACTAATGCAGTTACATACCAAGGAATTGATCCTAACACTTATGACGAATTAGATTCGTACACCTTTACCATAAATATTTTAAGTAAAGATGGAACGGGTCGTTACATTAGATACCAATTTACCATTTATTCATCCCCAAACGGGTATTGGGTGAAGAGAAACACGAGGTTGGAATTAGAAATACACTACTTTCAGAGTTGCTTAAATTACACCCTTCTTACCCACTCGCTATTGTTTATCAACTAAACCATATTTATACCCAGCCTCCCTACCGAGGCTTTTCAAGACAGAAGATGCAGAATCAAACCTTTACGTACGAATTAGTTATTTCTCTCACAACGGTCTAAGAATAAAACCTTGAGAGTTCATGATGGGACCATATCTAAACTCAAAGAAAACTGAACCATTACTGCATCGAGCCTTCTAAAGCGACCCAATTCCCACTGTAGCGGCCTCACTATAGCGAAATCTGAGCGATATAGCGCCACTGACCATTGTTGACTCCTACTATAGCGGGAAAATTCCCATTATAGCAGCCCCATGGTAGCAACCTCCCTCCCGCTATAATGGGGCAAGGCAGAAACTTGGGATTTCTCTCAGTTTTTCCATTTTCACAACACTATACTCAGATTCCGACATCACGTGCTAACCCCTTAACATTAAACACTATATCTGTAGTTCTACTAACCCAAAATCCATTCTGAAAGTTTCTATGGGCTACTATGTCCCTTATCTATCATGATATCACCATAATTTCATCAATCACTACACCTCGAGACACCAAATATCTCTAAATCATACAACACCGGATTTTCATTGGAACCCATCCTAGCTTGAGATTTTTATCAATTCACATCCTAAGGAAAACTCTGCCTGAGCACTTATACCCTAACCAATCTTATAACAAGCACAACATCACCAAACACTATACTATGTTTTCATTAACCAATAAAGTCTCAACCACAACTCACATTAGTATATTCGATCCTCAACAAACAATTGTTTATAAACAACCAGCTTTTTAGTTATCACCTGAGGACACGATATACTTGTTTAGCCTCACAACTAGCTTATGGCTAGTCAAATTACCGAGTCAATATACCTCAATCACTCAAGGAGTAATACTAATCTAGTATTATCGTGCAACAATGAGAGGGATATGTCTATACATAAACACATCTAATAACAAGACAACACCACCTTTACTTTACCTTATTTCCATCAATATCGATAAATCAAATAGGTATAATTCAATATAGAAATATACCAAGGCAACACCCTAACCAATGACAACAACCAATAACTAGGCAAGTATAAGTTATGATAAATAATTCATCAAATCAAGAACACGACTAACAATAATAGACCAAGTTAACGGTTCCTGACTAACGGCAATAAGTTCCACCTTACCTTAATTATTCTTTAAATAGGCATCAATAGAAACTATACCTTCCAATTGTACGAACAACTCAGATCACTCATTGATCCAATTAACAACAGTAAAAACCACCAAGTCAAATAAAGTCTGACGTTTAAATATGTGTGCCACCTCAAATAGACAACAATGCCCACATCAGACATTTAACTTATCAACATACCATATCTTATCAACCACATTATAATCTCAAAACCGAACCCAGCAATTCATAAAATAATAACTTTGTATCACATTACTTTCAATCACAAATACAAATTACAACAAGGATTTTTCCTTACAACAATTCCCGTTATTATGCAATAATAGCCCTTTTTCCATGGTCCTTATTCACATCCCTACAGCTTGAAACAAGAGTTTCCGCAATCATGAACTATTTTTCCCCTTACCATTTCACTAATGATAAGTCCATGCCTATCACTTTAGCATACAATTGCCATTTAAACCACATAGCAAGCAATTCCCATAGTTGTCAACACATACACAAGTTATGACTTTTCATCATTCATGAATTCCACAGTAATTCAAACAATCACAATTCACATAAGTATGAAACTCATAGTTCATTTATATAACAAGCCCTTTCTTTCTTATTCTTAATTCAACTCATGGATAACTATTAGCCGATTATCGATAAGTGTATACCGCCTCAATGCTAGATTCCAATTGGAACCCTCCCAGTTCCAATTTTCCTTGCTTTCGTCATTCCAAACGGAGTCAAATGATATCCCTTTACCTCATCGAGATACCAATTGGAATTCGGAGATACTAATTGGACTCAACTTATACAAGCAAGCATACACTTCACACAAAAGGAGAGAAAGAAGTGACATAATTTCCTAGAATGCCTCATAACTCCTCAAAGATTAGATGTTGATGTCAACATACTAATCTGCAGGACTCCACTCGATATTTGCTCTTATATTGAGAGACCAGTAACCTAGGCTATGATATCAACTATCACGACCTAACTAACCGGATCGTGTGGGCACCTACTCTAATCCACCTAAATAGGAGAACCCTTACCACCCATTTCAAATACACCAGTAAGTAGACAATAACATATTATATGCCATTCTTTTATGTCCTTAACCCGGACCACTCAAGGATCCAATACAATCAACAAGTCAGTAATCATAATTTCTGGTTCACTCAAGAACCCAAATATGAGAAGTCAACATATAAACACAGTCCACTCAAAGAACCAAATATAATATCAGATAACACATAAATTTGATTCACTCAAGGAACCAAATATAATATCAGATAACACATAAACTAGTTAACTCAAGGAATCATCACACTCACTAATAACTTGTACACATATGCTAAGGGTCTTATGCTCAACTACTAACCATGAACTGTAGGGGACGAGCTCTTGTTCATGTACCAAAAATCCCAGATATCTAGTGTTTGCTAATCTTATACCAACCAATCCCGTGAAGATGTCCAAATACCGATACATCCCATAATAATAAATATAAATCCTGTAAAGATATCCCAATAGCGATATATCCCATAACAATAAATATAATCCCGTGAAGATGTCCAAATACCGGTACATCCCACAATAGCAACAAATATCACAACAATCATAACCATAAGGAGAAGAAGCAATCATACTTGTACAGTCAACAAGCCTTTAATATAACCTCATTATATGTGATTAACACTTAGGATATCATTCAACAATTTACTTTCTTGTACATGTATTGCAACCAGTAGACAAGCACTCCAAGCACTTGGTCAAACTCAAGTTAATCATTTCATGTAAACAACAATCATTCTTTAACACATGAAATCACAAGTATGCCCGAAGACCAGCCAACAACTTATAATTTAGGCCTTATCAATTCATATTCCTTAATTACAGCATGTCCAAGACCAATCCATGGCTTATTCAAGTAAGCATTATCAAGCCATATTCATCAAATTCTAGTAATTATTTTAGGAGTGCATATTCAACCAAAAGGAGTTTAAACTCTAGTTCAACAATCATAAATTCATTGACTAATCCAATCTTCCTTTATTTTTGTCGAGATCTGTGACTCTGCTATTATCTAACAATCCTTAAATTCAAGTCTTTACTAGGTCAAAACTCTACTCCATTATCCAACCATTCAACTTTTTGTACTATTTCCAAGGTATACTATCAACCGGTAATTATTCTCATCTAATAAGCATATGAGAAATGTCCAACCATATTCCAAACAGACATAATATCAAGTTCATTCCTTTAATAGTATTTATGCCGAATCACTAGCTTATAGACTCACACAGTCTCCTTACTATCATCTATATTCACATAATTCACATTACAATCCACCATGGAGTCACACAAACCCATAAAGGATTCATACATTAACATAACAACACACAATTAAGTCATTATTACATTAATTCCATGGTATAACCATCCAAACTCTGTTCCCGCAGGCCTAAGCAGGATTTCTTCCGTCAAATCTATATTATGAATACAATTTCTAACCACAATCTACTACTCATAAACCATAACCTACCTAGGCTCCAAGCTGCAGCAACAAGCAAGCTTTTCGAAGGCTAAATCATCTAATAAACAACAAGTATAAGAGTAATTAATTAATTACTCTTCAAATAAATACTTTGAGAATTCAAACTCACTAATTCTACTCTCATTTATGGTATATAACAATACCCAAGGGTCAATTAACCACTAACTAGCTTTATCATACTCAACCCATCTTTATTAATGGAGTTTTAAAGTTAAAGGTCCCATCTTTATAAGATTTAAGGTCCCCATCTATCAAAGTTCATATTTTTTAAGCAGAATTTCACACTAGGAAGAGTTAATTTACAATCTAAAATTAATTCTAGGTGAAAATACATATACCCATAAGTTTTCTCCATAATTTCATAAATCTAGGGTTCGAAACCACAAGAATTTCACCATAACTCCCCATTCTAATGATTTTAGAAGATGAACGGATTAGTCGATGTTAAAAAGGAGTAAAAATCTTACCTCAACAAAGAATCTCCACCCTAACCTTGTGCAAATCGCCTTTCTAGGGTGGAGAAACAAAATATTTGAGTTTATAGACTGAAACCCATCAAAATAAGCTTATAAATTGTTGTTGTCCCACTATATCAGGAATGATATAGTGTCCTGATTCTGCTACGGCGGCCTCAGCTTTTCAGAACGGATAGTATTCATTAAAATGGTCATAACACTTTACTCAGGAAGCAGATTAATAAACGGTTGGTGGAGTTGGAAAGAAGACTCAGAGATCTTTAATTTGGTGGGTACTGAGATCCATAATTCTTTATATTTAAGGAGGAGTGCTTGTTTGAAGTTGACCCTAGGTTAAACTTATCCCGAAACTAAATCGGTAAGGACACTTTCAACTTAACTTTGTGCTAGGGGTATTGTATGACCTAAATTCATAACTAATACACTTACATACCAAGGAATTGATCCTAACACTTATGAAAAATTAGATTCATACACCTTTACCGAAGATATTTTTAGTAACGATGGAACGGGTCGTTACATTTTCTTTTGAGACTATTGTTATTATCAGTGACGTATCAGATTCTTTAAAGGCTTGTACCAGTGACTTCCTGGTTTTGGGGTTGATACAACCTTGCTTTCCTTATTTTGATTTTGAAATTTATATGAGAAGTATTTTATGATTTATATTGGTTTTCAGTGTTGATTTCGCATATTCATTTATATCCTTGAATTGTATTATGTTGTGGTTTGACTTACCTATTACGGGGTGAGATAAGAGTCATCACCTCTCTGAATTTTAGATCATGATAAAATCTATCTGAATGCCTCGAGACCCAAACCAAAGGTCCAAAAAACTCAAAAATCATCTTTTGAAGCTAGTGGAACTGTCAAAATTTCATTTTGAGCTTGTCTTCATCAAATGTTGACTTTGGTCAATCCTTTCCACTTTTCAACCATTCAAAATATAAAACACATCAAAACCCGTCTAACCACCTTGAAAACCATGTCACCCACTCCACAGACCATAAATACTACAATACAACTATGAAAAAGGTTAAAATAGTCAAAACATACAAAAAGCACAAAATGTTTATGAGGTTGTTACAATTAATCTGTTAATTTCTTTGTCATAATCAATGATCTTTATAGAATTTAAATTAAGTTTCAGCACTTAAAAAGTGCATTTTCGTACTTGAACCTTAAAAGCTACTTAAATTCAACCAATCTAAATAGACTCATATTATATTTTTCTTTAGCAGAAATGATAAATAGTAATTCAATGAATACTTGATCTTAGTTTTTTTTTCTTCCCTTTGAGAAGCATAGATTACAAGCAATGCGTTCAAGTGGTAATGAATTTTTCATTGACAAATTACAATAATCCAACAGCTCAAGTAAATATTGAAAGCTCAAGTTATTATAGGACTGAAAATATCAAAAAGCTACATAAAGTTGTGAATAAGTCATGTTCTAGACTAGCAACAAGACAAGGAATAATGAAAAAGATCATATTATTATAACCAAATGTCCAAAATCAAAATGGAGTGTTTGAAATTATTGGAATTGAAAAAATTGATGATAAAGACACCTCTCCTGGAGATTCAAATTCAAGCAAAAAAAAAAATTCTTAATTTTTCTGTCTTTGCATATTTTTTTACTTGACTATATTTATGTAATTGAACAAATAATTAAGCTCTAAAACTGAGGCAGCTAAAAGCAAAGGAAAAAAATTAAGCTCTAAAACATATTAAGGAGTGAATAGAAAAGGAGGGGAACAACAAAGGACAAGCAATATTTAGATGGTCGAATTTTTTATGAGAATATAAGAATTTACAATTCTTAAAAAGCTAAGTAGTAAAAAGAAATCTAAATTTTGTTATAAATCATATTTCTGAGTCCAGACTAGTCCAAGAGTGTATTTGGGCGTAACCTACCATATGAACATCAAAATCTAAAATGCGATAGTGAGAAGCGACCCATGAAAATCAGCAACTCTTCAGTCAGTACTAATTGATGGCCAATCTAATAGCACACACTTCTTCAAAAACTTGTACTAATTAAGGTACAGAAGATATTTTATGTTAGATTGATGAAACCACTATATTTATTCACTTTACTTACCTGTAACTACATAATTATAGATGCAAATACAAGGGGTTCATATTGAACGCGTGGTTAACTTGACTGCACTAAGTGGTTATGATGATCTTATACTGCATAGACAACGAAGACGACATGATGCTTGTGGGTGACGTGAGTCTCTTATAAAAAAACTAGGAAGGTTGGAGTTCAATATTAGACAACTTTATTAATCTTGTAGTTAAGAAACTTGGTGAAGATTTGTTGTGGATAATATGAAAACCTTTGTGGTTGTTGACAGATTTTGATATGGTTTGATTTTATCAGTTTGTGAAATGTACTTCTTCCATTTCAATTGAAATAGAGGAAGTGCATTTTACAGACAGATCAAATCCAACACCACCAAAAATCTGTCAATAACTGCAAAGGTATTCACAATTTCCACAATTAATCTTCACCAAGTATTTTAACTACAAGATTAATAAAATCATCTAATATTAAACTCCACAACTTTACTAACTTCATATAAGAGACTCACATACCCACAAGCATCATGCCATCCTCATCATCTGTGTACATTGATAAGATCATCATAATCACGTAGTGCATTCAAGTCAACCACACATCCAACACGAATTCTTTGCATTTGCACCTATAATTATGCATTTACAAGAAAGTAAAGTGAACAAATATAATGGTTTCAATAATGTAACATAAACTATCTTCTGTACCTTAATTAGTATGATTTCTTGAAGAAGGGTGTATTATTAGATGGTCCCTCAGGTAGTACAGGCAAAAGAGTTGATGGATATCATGGATCACTTTGCGCTATTGCATTTTAGATTTTGGTCAATCAAGTTCCCACCATCAGATTTTAGGATAGAAAGAGTATGTGTGTGAAAAGATTGATTAAAATATCCATCTTAAAATAGGTCATACATTGGGCAAAAAAAAAATTCGAAGGACATAAAAGAAAGTTGAAATATGATCTCCAAAGTGGAGAATATGTATAGACAGGAAAAGAAAATGTAATTGAGGGATAAAAAATTAAGGAACAAAAAAAGGATTTTTATAGTTGGTGTGAGCTGCTTTTACAAGATAATATTTGGAAATCTTATAAATAACATTCTATACATATTGATTTATATTAGATTCTCAGAATTCAAAATTAATCCAAATTTAGCAATCTTAAAAACCTACCAAAAATATAATCTTAGTAAGAAATCATTATCATAAAATACGTAAGTAAATTACTATTAATTCAATTTTTGTAAATTCAGTATTTAAATACCTTCAAGTTATTTTTTCATCTTTATATACATTAATTTGTTGACTCAATTTCATACCGTATAATCTATAATATTAATCTTGATAGTTTAAATTATTTTGACTAACATTTTAACTGTAACATGAGCATTTCATTAGTTTACCTTGATTGAATTATGTAACTTTTTTACTTTTTAGGAAAAAATTGTATGATATTTTCCTTCTATGTAACTGTAAATTAATATAAGTTATTATAGATTTTTTAAATCTAATGGTAGTACATCAAATTAAATTCAGTGCTAAATAATTAGTAATATATTTTTTTAACCAAAAATTTATTAGCAAGCAATAAGTAAACTTATAAAAATAAGGGTTGTAACACAATTTTTGAAAAAATAAAAAAAAACACTGATTATACATAAGCAAATAATAAATAAGTAAGTTGGAGAGATCAAGCTACTAAAATGAATTTCTCACGAGTGATATCAAACCAAGGTCATGATTCAAATGGTCTTTTTGATGTCATAAATATAATCCCACAACTTTAAGCGCTTATGCAATGAAGTAGCACTTCACCAGCAAACATATATTTAGGGATGGCTAAATAAATTCATGTATCTTGTATAGTAAACAACTCATTTGAAAATTCCTAGACATCATAATTTTTTATTAGATATAACTTAAAAGTGTTCGACTATTGAATAGAAGTAGAGTAAACACAAAGCATTTGTTTCAATACTGAAATATCAAACTTGTTGTACATCAATGTCAAAAACATTCGCTGTGGAAATGATATATTTGTGTACACCTTATTCTAAATAATAAATGAAATCATCAATTAATATGGAAAAATCAAGCAAAAGAAATGCTCCATGTACAAATGTCTACCCTACAACACATAACAAACACAACTAAGATTTTTATCAATATTTCTCTCGGATCCATCTTTTAGTGTGATAGTTTCTCTAGCTAGATACTTTATGACCAGCAGCTATGTCCACATCAATTTATAGGATCTAATAGCCATTACTAGTTGAATCAAATCCCATTTCAAAAGCAAAAGTTTGATTTGGTGGAAAATATGGATAGAAAAGAACTATTAATTCTCATGTTCAGAGATTTCAAAGTAAATATATAGGATTTTTATCAGGATAATCATGAACCCCGAATGAGCCATGAAGCTATATGACAAGTGAGGACATGAGGACATGTAGCAAATAAGCCATAAAGATGTATAACTAGTGAGCAAGTGATCTTATATGGCATATAGCATTGTGGTAGCTTCAAGTGTAGAAATTTAGTCATTTCAAATGGAGGCATACGTGCAAATCAAGTAGAGACATATAACTCCTCAAATGAAGGTAAGGACTGTATAATAACTACTTCGTAGGTCATGCCAAATGAAAGGATATATCTCAAGTAAGGACATATAAACTGTATAATTGAACAAGTAAGAGCTCCATGAAGTAACATTATAGCCCAAAACGATGGAAGTGATATCCAATTAAAATAACATGTGAGCCAATGAAGTATATGACCAAATAAATAATTGGAGCAATTAGGTAGTGTATGGACAGATTGACTTATCTGAGAGAAACATGTGATAATATGACACATTTTTAGGCCACGGGAAGTAGGGAAAAAGAGACATTAACTACAGTGGAAATTGTACACCTTCACTATATATCTTTTACCATAAAAATCATCTAGGAAGCTCACTTTGTTGGTACACGAGTGTAAGACTTCATGCCAAAGAATATGAACTAGAATAGCCTTAGATACATTGTTGTGCAATCAAAATACTACAACAAATTAGCCTTCTTTCCCTTAAGGCATTAATCTACAATATAAGTAAATAAGGGGGATAATAATAGCAACTAATCACAATGTGATTCTTGTAAAATAGTAGCTAGACACTTGACGGGCAGTAAGACTGTCCAGCTCCCAAACACTTAGTGTATCACCACACCCTCCTTCTATACTTCAATATAATTCCACTCAACCATTCTATGAGGTCACCCACTGCCTCTTAACAACAATTCATATAGATAGCCCCTCCCAAAGTACTTCAACACAATAAGAAATTATTGAATTCACGGCATCCGACCACCATCTCGTGAGTTCGTAATAAAAACACATCTAAAATCTCTTATTCACAATTATGACCAAGAAGAGATGAAACAGATCAGCAATCTTACCTTAGTTGGTGAATATTATTATACTATCAATCTGTAATTCTTTAATAACATAAACTTTCCTTCAACTTAAACCAAACAAGAGGACAAATCTAGTAGAAGTTGAATAAGGTGGGACTGCTAAGGTTGAAGAGGGTTATCCTATACTTTAAACATAAAGAAAATAATTCCAAAACCCTCCATAGGAGAATCAAGAAAAAACCATAGATAAATTTACTTACCTAATCTTGAGTAAAGAATAAAACTTAAAGAACCCTAGAGGAAAAGTTAGGGCGCCTGTTTTGAAGCTTGAAATAATAAGGGAGCTTGAGAGAGAACTTGAGAGAATCAACATTTCTTTTGTGAATAGTCAAATGAGAAAATCATCCAAGGATAGTCTTAACAGGACCCTTTTGCCTCCTCTCTTTTTCTCTTTTAATTAGGACTACAAAATGATTAAGTAGGTGATGCACCTATGTCACAATCCAACTAACCGGATCGTGTGGGCACCTACTCTAGTGTACCTAGCTAAGAGAACTCTTACCACCCATTTCAAAATATATGCTAAAGTTAATAAGAAATAATAAAATACCTTATCTATTACAACCAGTTTATCAAAACTTGAAATACAAAAAATACTTTCCCCAAGGACCTAGTCTAAAAAGGTACAAGAGCTACTAAGAGAAGACAAAACTATACACATGACCTAGCCTCTATCGTAGGAGCAAAATAGAAGCTGCTAAAGAACTTTACCGCATCAAGTATGAAATATCTATTGATCTTGCAACCAGACTATACCCCAGAAAAGGGTATAACAAGAATAGTATCAGTACAAATAACATGTACTGGTAAGAAACATTGGTCAATCCAAATTAAATCACATAAAAATCACATAGATATTTGAAAAGGAACATACAACTTAATAATGGTTGTTTAGTCAAGGACCTTCCTTCATTAGACCCTTATTTCAAGATTATGAGACTTAACCTTAATCCACAATATCATAGGATTTAACCCCTAAGGTATTAAGTTCTCACCATATTATCAATGCAGGCCTAAACACCCCTTCAATTATGAACTTTATTAGGCCTAACTTTAATGGTTCCCAACTTTAACCGCTCACCCAGTCAGAGATTCTGACAAGGTTAAAGGAAATTAAGAAATAAGACAACCACTATGAACCTCTCATGTACCCTATATCTCTTACAAACACTTAGCCCTTATTTACCACGTTATTAAGTTTTAATCAAGTACAAGTTAACATAGACAACAACTCAAGTCAAAACTACCACTACCACCCCCATAATATTTAGTCAAGTGTAGTCAATATAGGCACTAAACCAAGTCAAAAACCCTGACTCAAATTCAAATACTACATCTTATCTTAATTACATAAGTGCATAGACAATAACAAGGATATGTTAATTATTCTCCACTTAGCCTGGAACTCTCAAAGATCCATTCCCACAACAATAATGGTGATGGTTATAAGTTTCGGTTCATTTAAGAAACCAATTATGTCGAGTCATCACATAAGCTCGGTCCACGAAAGGAATCAATATAACAAGTAAACACATAAGCCTGATTCACTCAAGGAACCAATATAACAAATAAGCATAGCATGTAAACCTGGTTCACTCAAGGAACCTATAACAACCTAAATAGTCATTATGATGAAAGAGTGGGTAAATCTGCACTTAGACTTCCCTTAACCAATTTTTGGAAAATTCAGGGCTAGTCAAGGATTGGATAATTTTTGAGGGTGTATTAGTCAAATCAAATATGGTATGAATGTGACAGTTAGTAGTAATGTTTTATATGATATCTAGATGTACAATGAGCTTAGAGAGTCGTGGCAACTTCTGGCACCTGAAATGGAGTTATAAAACTCTGATTACAGAGTTTACCGTGGAGGGATTAGTTCGTGATGTTAAGACTCGTGATGTGTTGTCAAATGAGAAAAATTAAGGATAGGTCCCAAGTTGCTACCTCATACCACTGTACCATAAAAAGAAACTGATGCAGCGGTAATAGGTACCACAACAGCGGACCTCTATTTAAAGGCGTGAACCGCTATAACAGAACTTTTATCACTACAACGGTAACACACAGTGTTTGGAATTTTTAAAACCCAAAAAATGTTTTTTATTCCCCACGTTCTAAAAAATGCGAAGGAGCTCTGAGGAAGGCAATTTTTTGAGAGATTTTGGAGATTTTTATCTTTGGAGGTAAGTTAATACATTCTAAGCTTAAAATTACTCCTTATAATCTCTATAAATCACTAGAAAATAATTATGATGGAAATTTTGGCTTATCCCTAGTTCATAAAAATTGATGAAAAGTGGTGGAAGTATGTATAAATTTAGTAAAAAATGATTCTAGGGTGTTAGAAAATAGTAATAGGGGTGAAATTATGGTTGTTCATGCTAATTCAAGTAGAATCCATGTGATTTAAGAAATAGAAAACCCTAAGATGATGAAATAGGGTGATTTTATGACTAAAATCAATGGTTTTGTTCCCTAGTAATTAAAAAGGGGATGAATTATTGAAATGGGTATATATTCTTGTTGTTTTAGATCAAGATCGGATTGTACGAGAATGAAAGGGAAAAAGTATCGCTTAAAGGTGACTTGAGCAAGAAATTGAGGTAGGCTATGGTTTTGTTGTAGCACTAAAACATTCTTGGCTTTGTGCTTGTTTGTAAATCAAATATCTAAGATTGCCTTTTAGCATGACTTATGATTTATTGATTGCATTGCATGTTCATACATTGTGGGGTTACGGAGGTGTGATGAAGGGGATATTGATGTTATTATTGAAACCATAATGTTTATAATGTTGCTAATTGTGATTAAGGGGCCGGTATGCCATGATAATATTGATATGTAACCCATGAGGTTCATGGGATTGGTCATGCTTATGATGTTGATGAGGTTGAGATGAGTAAGAGATGATACACATATCTTGCATACATGCACTTATTCATATGCATTGGGTGTCTTTATGATGATTATATATGGTGATGAGTTGTTGATGAAAGTGACTAAGTATAAAAACCTGTGAAAGTAAATTGTGAATTATGTTTATATGATGCATTTAATTATTGATGTCTTTAATTATGGTGTTTTGTTATAGTCACTTTTATACTTGTTTGGTTGCTTACTTGTACATTATGGAGTTAGTCGGCCTATGATACTTACCAGTATTTGTTGATGTACTGATGCTACTTGTACTCTTCTTTTGTTGAGGGCAGAATATCTTTCGGTGGATGACACGTGAACTCGGCTCTAGTTAGTGCTTCAGACTTGATTTGAGGGTGAGCACCATGATCGAGCAACCTTCAGATCTTTTTGTTGATGTTGACGTCCTTTGTTTCGGCATTAAGACGATTTCCTATTATTTAGGTCTTGGATATTCTTTTTGGTTCAGACTTAGTTTATTCTTAGATGTTCTTGTACAGTGACTTTAAGTCCCGGGGATGTAATAAGTAGAGATTTTTGTACTTTATTATAGAATATTAACGTTGGTTGATAAGTGGTATAAAATTATTGAACAAACTTTCTTTTTACACTTGATTACAAACTGGAAATTGATATAAGTGAATATAAGAGTAACATTCGAGTCGGTAAGGGTAAGATTAGTATGGTTCTCCCACCATAGGTTAGGTGGGTGTCAATCATGATCGGTTGGGTCGTGATAGAGATAGTGTCAAAGCACTAGGTTCGTACATCTCATCGTACAAGAACAGGTCTAGTAGAGTCCTACTAAATGGTACGAAGACGTCTTTACTTTTCTTCGGGAGGCTATAGGATTTTAGCAATGAATTCTTTTCTTTCTTTCGTGTTATGACTTGATTCCAATTGGTGTCTGGTGATCCAAATTGGTATCTAATCCTTTTACTCTTGTTTGCAGATAGTGAATACTCATTCTACCAGAGTAGAACCAGCAGCAGCACCCATACCAGTCGTTGGGGCTACAGTTAGGGGCAGGCCTTGAACTAAAGGTGGAGCTAGATGGGGAGGACGAAGGGCAGCACCTGTTAGAGGTGGAACCCACGTAGTCGGAAGGCCAAAAATACAGAGATCAACATCCCCTCCCTCACAACAAGATACCCCTGGCCATGCTCAGAATGAAGAGGAGGTAATTCAAGAAAAGGAGATAGTAGCTCCAAAGAATGTGGTGCCACCACCAGATGGTGCAGCCCCAGTGCCTTTATCTGTGGAGGTGATTTAACAAGTGTTGGGATTATTGGGTAGCTTGACTGGTACTAGCTACACTCCAGTTATTTCGATTATTTCGCCCACAGCATGGCAACATGTTGCTACTATAGCACCAAAGATGGATGTAGGATCTCAAATAGGGTGTATCCCCAACAAATACTTGGACCAGTGATGACTGATGATGAACATGGGCTATTCTACAAGTTCATAAAGATGAAACCTTTGATATTTTAAGGTAAAGAATCGGAGGATGCTTTTGAGTTCCTGATAGATTGTCATGAACGCCTGCATAAAATGGTTATTGTTGAGAAGCATGGTATGGAGTTCATTTTTTTTAGCTGTATACCAAAGCCAAACAATGGTGGAAGTCATTTGTAGAGTGTAGGGATACTTTACCTCCACTCACTTGGGCTCAATTTCAAAATGTATTCCTTGAGAAGTATGTTCCTCGCACTTACATTGATTAGAAGAAGGATAAGTTTTTGAGTTTGGAGTAGAGTAACATGTCTGTGGCGGCATATGAGGCTAAGTTTCATGCCTTGTCTCATTATGCATTACAACTGATCACCTCAGAGGAGGAACGGATTAGATACTTTATGAAGGGTTTAAACTCTAGGATTAGGTTGGCTACCTTATTTATGGTCATGTCTGGGAAATCCTTTTAGAAGGTAGTTGAGTTTACCAAGAAGGTTGAAGCACTTGAAAAATAGAAAGAGGTAAATACAGAAGAGAAGAAGGTCCGGACCACGGGCTAATTCAGTAGTACTTTCTCAAAGGGGCGTGGTTCTTCTAATCCTAACCATTCAGCCATGCCAGCATCTGTAGGGGCCTATCCGGGGTTAGTTATCAGCCTTTTCTGACTGGCAGCAATACACCTTCATCATCTTTAGTTCAGAGGCCTGCTTTGGGTATTAGGTTCCATGAGTGTGGAGGTTTGGTCCACATCAGAAGGTATTATCCTAATTTCTTATATGCAAGTTAGTTAACTCAGCAACCAGCTTCTACGACTCTAGTTCTAATAGGTCATAGTGGGTGGAGAAAATGGTAAGGTTCATCTATAGGGTGGGCATGGTGGCTAAGCTAGGGGTGGTAACCAAACCAATTGAGGTGGAGAACAGGTTGGTAGGAATGGTGCTCAAGCTGGTAGAGGCAGAGGTCGTGGTGGTGATAAGGCTTATATTTATATTTTTCCATCTCATCTTGAAGTAGAATCTTCTGATGGTGTGTTCATAGGTAATGTTCTTGTCTGTGATCATATGGCTTCTGTATTATTCAATCTCGGCTTCACTTTCTCTTATGTGTCTGTGAAATTTGCTTTGGGATGGGACTTAGACTATGAATATCTTGATACTCTTATGTATGTGTCAACACCAATTGGGGTGTTTATATGTGTTGATCAGGTATGTCGTGCGTGTTCTATGATGTTTATAGGGTTTAAGACCCTGAAAGACCTAGTTATTCTATATATGAAGGAGTTTGATGTTATATTGGGGATGAGTTGGTTGTCTCCTTATCGTGTTGTTCTTGATTGTTATGCTAAAATTGTTACTGTAGTGACGCTCGGGATAGATAAGTTAGAGTAGGAGGGTACTTTTAAGCCTAATTTTGTGAGGGTTGTGTCAGCAATTCTTGCCCAAAAGCTAGTAAAGAAGGGGCGTAGGGCGTTTTAAGCCCATATTCGAGAAGATAAATTTGTGGTCCCTCTTATTGCATCAGTCCCAATGGTATGTGAATTTTTAAAAGCATTTCTAGATTATCTTCTGAGCATGCCTCCAGACTAAGAGGTTGATTTTTTTATAGATTTAGAGTCAGGGATCCACCACACCTCTATCTTTCCTTATCGCATGGCACCAACAGAGTTGAGGGAGTTGAAGTCTCAATTGCAAGAGTTGTTAGAAAAGGATTTTATTCTCCCAAGTGTTTCTCCTTGGGGTGTACCGGTTTTGCTTGTGAAAATGAAGGATGGTAGCATAAGGATGTGCATAGACTACTGCCAGTTGAATAAGATAACCATTCGCAATAAATATCCCTTGCCTAAGATAGACGATTTGTTTGACCAGCTGCAAGGGGTTGCCTTATTCTCCAAAATCAACTTGAGGTCGGGTTATCATCAGCTAAAGATTAGGGAGGAAGATATCCCAAAAAAATTGCTTTTCGAACTCGTTATGGGCATTATGAGTTCCTAGTTATGTCTTTCGGTTTGACCAATGCCCCAGTTGCTTTCATGAGCCTAATCAATGGAGTTTTCAATTTTTTTCTGGATTCATTTGTTATTGTTTTTATTGATGACATATTGGTCTACTCTAAAAGTGAACAAGAGCATGAAGCTCATTTGCATACGGTGCTGGGGTTGCTCAAGGAGAAGCAACTATATGCTAAATTTTCTAAGTGTGAATTTTGGCTTTCTTCAGTGTCCTTCTTGGGGAACATAATTTCTAAGGAAGGAGTTATGGTAGACCCGCAGAAGGTTAAAGGCGTTAAGAATTGGGTAGGACCAATAAATGTAATAGAAACTTAGAGTTTTGTAGGGTTGGCTAGTTATTACCGTCAATTTATTAAGGGATTTGCTACTATTGCTTCACACATGACCCATCTTACTAAGAAGAAAGTCCCATTTGTGTGGGATGACAAGTGTGAAAAGAGCTTTTAAAAGCTCAAAACCTTGTAGACCTCAGCCCCAATTCTCAAGTTGCCCATTGAGGGTAAAGATTTTCATTGTATATTATGATGCCTCATGGTTGGGTTTAGGTGTTGTGTTGATGCAGGATCGGAACATGATTGCTTATTCTTTAAGACAACTAAAGCCTTATGAGAAAAAATACCTTGTGCGTGACTTAGAATTGGCAGATTTGGTGTTAGCTTTAAAAATTTGGAGGCACTATCTTTATGGGGTGAAGTGTGAGGTGTTCAAGGACCACCATAGCCTACCACACTTGTTCACCCAGAAGGATCTGAATTTGAGACAGAGAAGATGGATGGAGCTAATTAAAGATTCTGACATCTCAATCCTATATCACCCAGGTAAAACCAATGTGGTGGCGGATGCACTGAGTCAGAAATCAGTAAGCATGGAAATTCTAGCATTACTGGAGGTATCGAGGAACCCATTGGAAAGAGAGGTACAGTCTTTGGCTAACGATTTTCTGAGATTGCAAGAGACTAGTGAAGGAATGGTGTTAGTACATGTGTTGGTCAGGTCCACATTTTATGACCAAATCAAAAGCAGGCAGTTCGAGGATAAAAAGTTAAGCAACCTTAGAGTAAAGGTGTTATAGAGTAAGGAAAGAGAGGCTATTCTGGATGATGAGGGAGAATTGATGATTTTGGGGGGCTTGTGTATACCCCGAGTGGGCAATATAATCCCAATTATTCTAGCGGAGGATAACAATTCTCAATACTCTATACATCCGGGTGCCAATAAGATGTATAGGGACTTCAAACAACATTACTAGTGGCGAAGAATGAAACGAGATATTGTGGATTTTGTAACCAAGTGTCAGAATTGCCAACAAGTGAAGCACGAAAACCAAAATCCTGGTGGTATATTTCAAAGAATGACTATTCTGAAATGGAAGTGGGAAAGGATAACAATGGATTTTGTAGTTGGCCTTCCGAAAACATTGAGGAAGTGCGACTCAGTTCACCTCCAATTTTTGGGAGAAATTTTAGTCAGAGTTAGGGTCTAGGTTGGACCTGAGTACAACTTTCCATCCACAAACCGATGGTCAGTCGGAGCAAACTATCCAAGTGCTTGAGGACATGCTTTGAGCTTGTGTTATGGACTTTAGGGGTTAGTGGGACCAATACTTACCGTTGTGTGAATTTGCCTACAACAATAGCTACCACCCAAGTATTGACATGGCCCCTTTGGAGGCCTTATATAGCAGGAGGTATAGGTCTCTAATTAAGTGGTTTGATGCATTTGATGTGAGACCTTGGGGTACTGACATGCTTAACAATTCGATGGAAAAAGTAAGATTCATTCAAAAAAAAGCCCATAGCCTCCCAAGGTCAGCAGAAAGAGTACGCAGACGACAAAGTGAGAGATGTGAAGTTCGCGGAAGGAGAAAACATACTTCTAAAGGTGTCACCCATGAAGGATGTAATGCGGTTTGGCAAGAAGGGCAAGATGAGCCCAAGATACATTGAACCTTTTAAAATTTTAAAGGGAGTGGGGTTAGTGGCGTACAAATTAGCCTTACCCCCTAGTATGTACGAAGTTCACCCGGTATTCCACGTGTCTATGCTAAAGAAGTATCAAGAGGATGGTGATTACATCATTCGTTAGGACCCTGAATTATTTGATAAGGAGTTTTCCAATGAAGAAGAACCAATAGCTATATTAGCTAAGGATGTGAGGAAATTGAGGACCTGAGTCATTCTGGTACTAATGTGATGGTTTGTAGTGATTTTTGATATGATATCTAGATGGACAATAAGTTTAGGGAGCCGTAGAAACTTCCAACACCTGAAACGGAGTTATAGAACTTCGGTTATAGAGTTTACCGTAGAGAGGTTGGTTCGCGATGTTAAGAATGGTTGTGTGTGTTGTAAAATAAGCAAAATTGAGGACAGGTCCCGAGTTTCTGCCTAGGACCACTGCAGTAGAAAAAATAATCGCTACAGTGGTAATAGGTACCATAGTGGTAGACCTTCATTTAAAGGCGCAAACCGTGGCAGCGGAACTTTAACCGCTATAGCGGCAACACATAGTGTTTGCTAGATTTAAAACCCAAATTTTTTTTATCATTCTCCACTTTTGAAAAACACAAAGTGGCTCTGAGGAAGGTGATTTTTTGAGAGATTTTGGAGTTTTTCATCTTTGGAGGGAAGCTATTACATTTCAAACTTGAAATTACTCCTTATAATCTCTGTAAATCACTAGAAGACAATTATGGTGGAAATTAGGATTTATCCCTAGTTCATAGAAATTGATGAAAAATGGTGGGAATGTGTATAAATTCAGTAAAGAATGGTCCTAGTGCGATAGAAAACAGTACTGGGGTTGAAATGACGGTTATTCATGCTAATTCAATAGAATCCATGTGGTTTAAGAGATAGAAAATCCTAAGATGATGAAATAAGGTGAGTTTATGACTAAAATCAATGGTTTTGATTCCTAGTAATTAAAAATCAGATGAAGTAATTAAAAAGGAGATGAATTATTAAAATGGGTACATATTCTTGTTATTTTACATCAAGAATGAATTGTACGAGAATGAAAGGGCAAAAGTGTGGCTTAAAGGTGACTTGAGCAAGGAACTAAGGTAGGCTATGGTTTTGTTGTAGAACTTAAGACTTTCTTGGCTTGGTGCATGTTTGTAAATCAAACATCTATGATTGCCTTCTAGCATGACTTATGATTTATTAACTGCATTACATGTTCATACATTGTGGTGTTACGAAGGTGTGATGAAGGGGATGTTGATGTTATTATTGAAATCATAATGTTCATGATTTTGTTGATTATGATTAAGGGTCGGGTATCATGCCAGTATAATATGATAATGTTGATATGTAACCCATGAGGTTCATGGGATTGGTCATGCTTATGATGTTGATAAGGTTGAGATGAGTAAGAGTTGATGCATGCATCTTACATACATGCACTTATTCATATGCATTGGGTGTCTTTATAATGATTATATATGGTGATGAGTTGTTGATGAAAGTGACTAAGTATAAAAACCTGTGAAAGTAAATTGTGGATTATGTCTATATGATGCATCTAATTGTTGTTGTCTTTGATTAAGAGTTTTGTTATGATCGCTCTTATACTTGTCTGGTTGCTTACTTATACATTGTGGAGTTAGTCGGCCTATGATCTTACCAATACTTGTTGATGTACTGATGCTACCTGTACTCTTCTTTTGTTGAGTGTAAAATATCTTCCAGCAGCTAAAATGCTACCTCAGCTCTAGTTAGTGGTTCAGACTTGATTTGAGGGTGAGCACCATGACCGGGTAACCTTCTGATCTTCTTGTTGATGTTGACATATGTTGTTTCGGCACTAAAACGATTTTTTATTATTTATGTTTTGGATATTCTTGTTGGTTCAGACTTAGTTTATTTTTAGATGTTATTGTACGATGACTTCAGGTCCCAAGGATGTAATAAGTAGAGGTTTTCGCACTCTATTGTTGAATATTGACATTGGTTGACGAGTGGTTTAAAATTATAGAACAAACCTCCTTTTTACATTTGATTACAAACTGGAAATTGATATAAGTGAATATAAGAGTAATATTCTAGTCGGTTAGGGTAAGATTGGTATGGTTCTCCCGCCATAGATTAGGTGGGTGCCAATTATGATCGGTTAGTTCGTGACAAAACCAATATAACAAATAAGCACATAAACTCGGTTCACTCAAGTAACCAATATAACAAATAAACACATAAGCCCTGGTTCACCCAAGGAAACGTCACACTCACATGTACCTTATACACATATGCTAAGGGTCTTATGATCACCTACTAACCATGACCTGTAGGGGATGAGCTATTGTCATGTACCAAATCCCAGACATCAAATGTCTGCCAACCTTATATAAACCAATCTCATGAAGATGTCCAAATATCGATACATCCTGCCATAATGACAGGTATCACAACAATCACAACCACAATGATAATAGAAACAATAGTTGTAAAAACCAACAAGCTTTTCATATAAGTCCATTGCATGTGATTGACACTTAAGATATCAAACAATCATTTACATTCCTTGAACATGCATGCTAAAAAGCAATAAGAAAGAACAATTATCATGCACACACAAACAAATTGGGTTTCAACCACATTAAATCATCATCTACCATGTAACCTTACCAAAAGTTCGCCATATTTATTCTCAATACACCAAGTCACATGTATGTCCGAAGGCCAGTTAATAATTTATAACTCAGGCCTTATCAAATCAAATCATGTTCATTACTTTCCAGAATTCCTTTTTGAGGACCTAACCTGAACTTAAACTAACTAAGGTGTACATCCACCCATCATAACAACAATACCAAGTTCATGCCTGTCATTCCTCTGGTTACCACCCTAGATTCTACGAAATCCACAAACACTAACTACCTTCAACTAGGAAATTAATAGGCTCTTAACCTAATTTCGGGTGCAACACCAATATTAAATCATACAAGGATGAACAACAAGTAAAGTAGGAACATTAATTACTTTGACAATTTCAATATCACTAAATAACAGCAATTCCCCACCCAATTAACCGAGTTTGATCCATTTTATCCATCCAAACACTGTGCCCGATAGCCTAAGCATAAAATCCCCCATCAATCTAAGTCATGCCTATGCTTTCTAATCCATGTCTAAACTACTCAGTTAAACCTAGCCTACCTAGACGCCAAGCAGCTGCTATGGAGGCATGAAACACGAGCTTTTGACTCTGTGCTAGTGATATCTGATGTGAAATCCACAAGAAAACCATAATTTTTACCCCCCATTCGAGTGAAATCCCTCCTCTCCATTGCTCCAAGGCCATGAGATAACCCTAGGAGGGTTTTTGGAGTAAACTTTGTCCTACTTGCAGTTGAAGAGGAGAAAGAGAAATATTAACTTGCACTAGAGTTTTTGATCCCATCAACCTGCTATACTGTCTGTAGGCTGCTACAGAAACACTGCTATAGCAGAAAAATTCTCACTATAACGGGATGACGTCAGCCAGACCCAAAATTTCAAATTTTAAAATTTTTAGTCACGTCGTCTCATACCAGTTTGAGACCGCATTTTTAATAATCCCCGTAACTCATACCCATAACGAGGCGTCTTTTAATAACGACATAAATATGTCATTACAACCTACTTGGCCAAATAAGTTGGTCAAAAGTCCAAGTAGGTGATGCACCTACTAGGCCATTCTAATTTAACTCTTGTGGGCTTGGATATATTGGGCTTGGGCTGCCCATTCTTTTTATTTTTCCTTTTCTCAGTTGACGATACTATTGAGTACATATGGATTAATACTCATGTTGTTTATTTTTGCACTGTTTGGGCATGTACCGAGCCTAGCACTTTTAGATGTTGATGTGTTCGAGACCCCTATTCTGGGATCTTGAGGTAGCTGTTTGACTGATTTGTAGCTTATTGGATCTCTTTTATTCATTATTTTCAGACTTGTTTTATTTATTTTGAGACTGTTGCTATTATCAGTGATGTATTGGATTCTTTAGAGTCTTGTACTAGCGACTTTTAGGTTTCGGGGTTGAGACAGTGTTGCTTATGCTATTTCGATTCTGAGATTTATATGAGAAGTACTTAATGATTTATATTGGTTTTCAGTGTTGATTCCATGTATCCTTTTATATCTTTGGATTGTATTGTGTTGTGGGTTGTCTTACTTATCACAGGGGTGAGACATGAATCATCACTTTTATGGATTTTAAGTCGTGACAAAATCCATCCGACTACCTCGAGATCCAAACCAAGGGTCTAACAAACTCAAAAATCATCTTTCAAAGCTAATGGAACTATCAAAATTTCATTTCAAGCTCATCTTCATCAAATGTTGACTTTAATCAACCTTTTCTACTTTCCAACCTTTCAAAAATATGAAACTCATCCAAAACCCATCCAACCACCTCAAAAATCGTGACCACTCCCCCTCAGACCATAAGTATTACTATATTGTAACTACAAAAATGATTAAAATAGTCAAAATATGTAAAAAATCACAAAATGGCTATGAGAGTTGTTACAATTAATTTGTTAATTTTATTGTCATAATCAATTATTTGTATCTAATATAAGTTAAGCTTCAACACTTAAAAAGTGCACTTCAAACTTGGATCTTAAAAGCTATTTAAATTCAACCAGTTTAAACAGACTATTATTATATTTTTCTTTAGCAGAAATTATAAATAGTACTTCAATGAATACTTGGTCTTAACTCTGTATTTGTTTTCTTCATTTTGAGAAGCATAGATTTCGAGTAATGCATTCAAGTGGTAATTCTTACACTAGTAGTCGACTTGGAAAGGATTATTATAAGTCGCAAAAGGAAATGGATTTTTCATTACCAAATTATACAATATTCCAATGGCTCAATTAAATGTTGAAAGCTCAAGTTATTATGGGATTAAAAATATCGAAGAGCTTCTTAAAGCTGTGAATAAGTCGTGTTCTAGGCTAGCAACATGATCAAGAATAATGAAAAATATCATTTTTTGTTAGGGTCAGTTGACGATGTTGTTGAGTACATATGGATTAATGCTTATGTTTGTTTATTTCTGCACCATTTGGGAATGTACCGAGCCTAGCACTTCCGGATGTTGATGTGTTTGAGACTCATATTCTGGGATCTTGAGGCAATTGTTTGACATAACTGTCATATATTGGATCTCTTCTATCCATTATTTTCACTCTTTTTTTCTTTATTTTGAGACTGTTGCGATTATCAGTGATGTGTTAGATTCTTTAGAGTCTTGTACTAGTGACTTTCAGGTTTTGGGGTGAGTCGGTGTTGCTTACTGTATTTTGATTTTGAGATTTATATGAGAAGTAATTAATGATTTATATTGGTTTTTCAGTGTTGATTCCACATATACTTTTATATCTTTGAATTGTATTGTGTTGTGGGTTGACTTACCTATCACAGGAGTGAGACGGGAATCATCACTTTTCCAAATTTTAGGTCGTGACTAAATCCATTTGAATGCCTCGAGACCCAAACCAAAGGTCCAACAAACGCAAAAAAATCATATTTTACAGCTAATGAAACTATTGAAATTTCATTTTGAGCTAGTCTTCATCAAATGTTGACTTTCATCAACCTTTTCTGCTTTCAAACCATTCAAAAATATATAACTCATCCAAAACTCATCTAACCACCTCGAAAACCATGTCACCCATCCTCACAGACCATAAATACTATATTGCAACTATGGAAAGAATTAAAATAGTCGTAACACGCAAAAATCACAAAATGGCTAGGAGGGTTGCTACAATTAATTTGTTAGTTTTTTTGTCATAATTAATTATTTGTACATAATATAAGTTAAGCTTCAACACTTAAAAAGTGCATTTTCAGACTTGGATCTTAAAAGCTATTTAAATTCAATCAATCTAAACAGACTCTTAGTATATTTTTCTTTAGCAGAAATTATAATTTGTAATTCAATGAATACTTGATTTTAACTTTGTTTTTTTTTCCTTTTGAGAAGCATAGATTACGGTAATGAGGTCAAGTGGTAATTCTTACACTAGTAGTCGATTTGAAAAGGACTTATTATAAGTTGCAAAAGAAAATAAATTTTTCATTAATAACAAATTACAATAATCCAACGGCTCAAGTAAATGTTGAAAGCTCAAGTTATTGTAGGATTAAAAATATCAAAGAGCTACGTAAAGTTGTGAATAAGTTATGTTTTAGGCTAGCAACAAGAAAAGGAATAATGAAAAAGACCATATTATGATAATCAAATGTCCAAAATCCACATGGAGTGTTTGACATTATTGGAACTGAAAAAATTGATGATAAAGACACCTCTGCTAATTCAAATTCAAGCAAATTTTTTCTCTTAATTTTTCTACCTTAGCATATTTTTTTACTTGAATATTTTTATCTCATTGAACAAATAATTAAGCTCTGAAACTGAGGCAGCTAAAAGCAAAGGAAAAAAATTAAGCTCTAAAACATGGGTTTATACCCAAAATAGAAGAAACAAATTAAGGAGTGAATAGAAAATGAGAGGAACAACAAAGGAGAAGCAATAATTAGATGGTCGAACTTTTTATGAGAATATAAGATTTTATTCAAGTTTATTTGCAATTCTTAAAAAGCAAAGTCGTAAAAAAAATCTAAATTTTGTTATAAATTAAATTTTTGAGCCCAGAATAGTCCAAGAGTGTATTTGGGCTAAACCTACCATATGAACATCAAAATCTAAAATGCGATAGTGAGAAGCGACCCACGAGAATCAGTAACTCTTCTGTCAGTATTACTTGATGGCCAATCTAATAGCGCACAATTCTTCAAAAACTTGTATTAATTAAGGTACAGAAGATATTTTATGTTAGATTGATGGAACCATTATATTTGTTCACTTCACTTACCTGTAACTACATAATTATAGATGCAAATGGAAGGGGTTAGTGTTGAACGCATGGTTAACTTGACTGCACTAAGTGGTTATAATGATCTTATCAGTGTACACAGACAACGAAGACGACATGATGCTTGTGGGTGATGTGAGTCTCTTATTAAAAAAAAAAAAAAACCTAGAAAGGCTGGAGTTCAATAGTAGATGACTTTATTAACCTTGTAGTTAAGAAAATTGGTGAAGATTTGTTGTGGATAATGTGAAAATCTTTGTGGTTGTTGATAGATTTTTTTAGGATTTGATTTGATCAGTTTGTGAAATGTACTTTTTCCATTTCAATTGAAATGGAAGAAGTGCATTTTACAGATTGATCAAATCCAACCCCACCAAAAATTTGTCAATAACTTCAAAGGTATTCACAATTTCCACAATTAATCTTCACCAAGTTTTTTAACTACAAGATTAATAAAATCATCTAATATTAAACTCCACAACTTTTCTAACTTCATATAAGAGACTCACATACCCACAAGCATCATGCCTTCCTCATCATCTGTGCACGTTGATAAGATCATCATAATCATGTAGAGCATTCAAGTCAACCACACATCCAATACGAATCTCTTGCATTTGCACCTATAATATTATACATTTACAAGAAAGTAAAGTGAAAAAATATAATGGTTTCAAAATGTAACATAAACTATCTTTTGTACCTTAATTAGTATGAGTTCTTGATGAAGTGTGTATTATTAGATGGTCCCTCAGGCAGTACAGGCAAAAGAGTTGATGGATATCATGGATCACTTTGCACTATTGCATTTTAGATTTTGGTCGACCACCAGATTTTGGAATAGAAAGAATATGTGTATGAAAAGATTGATTAAAATATCTATCTTAAAATAGGTCATACATTTGGAAAAAAATTTAAAGGACATAAAAGAAAGTTGAAACATGATCTCCTGAGTAGAAAACATGCATAGACAGAGAAAGAAAATGCAATTGAGAGATGAAAAATTAAGAAATAAAAAAAGAATTTTTATAGTTGGTGTGCGCTGTTTTTACAAGATAATATTTGAAAATCTTATAAATACCATTCTATACATATTGATTTACATTAAATTCTCAGAAGTCAAAATTAATCCAAATTTTTCAATCTTAAAAACCTACCAAAAATATAATCTTAGTAAGAAATCATTATCATAAAATAGGTAAGTAAATTATTATTAATTCAATTTTTGTACATTCAGTATTTAAATACCTTGAAGTTATTTTTTCATCTTTATATACATTAATTTATTGACTCAATTTCATACAGTATAATCTATAATATTAATCTTGATAGTTTAAATAATTTTGACTCACATTTTAACTGTAACATGAGCATTTCATTAGTCTGCCTTAATTGAATTATATAACTTTTTACTTTTTAGGAAAAACATTGTATGATATTTTCCTTCTTGGTAACTGTAAATTATTATAAGTTATGATAGATTTTTTAAATCTAATGATAGTACATCAAATTAAATTTAGTGCTAAATAATTAGTAATATTTTTTTTTTTAACCAAAAAATTATTAGCAAGCAATAAGTAAACTTATAAAAATAAGGATTGTAACACAATTTTTGAAAAAAATAAAAAAAACGTGTTGATTATACATAAGAAAATAATATATAAGTAAGTTGGAGAGATCAAGCTGTTAAAATGAATCTATGCCGAGTGATATCAAACCAAGGTCATAATTCAAATGGTCCTTTTGATGTCATAAATATAATCCCACAACTTTAAGCACTTATACAATGAAGTAGCACTTCACCAACCGCAAACCTATATTTAGGGATGGTTAAATAAATTCATGTATCTTGTATAGTAAATAACTTATTTGAAAATTTCTAGACATCATAGTCTTGCAGTAGATATAATTTAAAAGTGTTCGACTATTGAATAGAAGTAGAGTAAACACAAAGCATTTCTTCCACTACTGAAATATCAAACTTGTTGTACATCAATGTCAAAAACATTCGCTGTGAAAATGATATTTTTGTGTACATCTTATTCGAAATAATAAATTAAATCATCAATTAATATGAAAAAATAAAGCAAAAGAAATGCTCCATGTACAAATGTCTACCATGCAACACATAACAAACGCAGCTAAGATGTTTATCAATATTTCTCCCGAATTCATCTTTTAGTGTGAGAGTTTCTCTAGCTAGATACTTTATGACCAGCAGCTATGTCCACATCAATTTTTGGGATCTAATAGTCATTACTAGTTGAGTCATATCCCATTTAAAAGTAAAAAATTTATTTGGTGAAAAATATGGATAGGAAAGTACTATCAATTCTCTTTTTTAGAAATTCCATAATAAGTATATGGGATTTTTATCAGGATAATCATGAACCCCGATAATAAATAAGCCATCGATCGAAACAACAAAAGATTCAACAATGCCATTATTTAAAATCTAAGCGGCAATTAAATTTTGTACATCCTCAACCAATTGAACTTGCGATAAAGAAGAACAATAGTAGAAAATTGTACTACCATCCTTAAGGCACTATTGATAAAAAAGAAATTTCTGGAAATTTTGATTATTCTAGGCATGATTGAGAACTGAGATGTTTCATCGTAAAGTAAAGCCACAGATGAAAGTCTTTCATTATTTAGAAATAAATTTGAATTGAAAAAGAGAATTCACAGGCAACCTGCTAAGAATACATTCTTGAATCAGATTTGACAGACAAGACAGTTCAAGTTCTTCTGAGAGAATTACGCCTGCAATGTATTTTATATTTTTATAGTCAATAGAGAATGTTAGTCCTCTTCATTAGCTCACTAGTTTTTGTAATCTTATTATTTAATTGGATTTTTATTTACTTCTGTTTAGAATATAATTAAATAATAAAAATGCACACTCTCGAACAGCTTAAATTTTTATATGAGATGGTCACACATTTCAATATGATATTAGAGTAGGTAGAGGTCCTGGAATCGAATCTCACTGCCACCCATTATCAAAAAAAAAAATCATGTATTTGGCTCATGAGAAAGAATCAGACCCACATGTAAGAGGATGTGTTGAGAAATAATTAGATAATAAAAGTATGCTTTTCTGACAAATTAAAATTTTAGATGGTTGGTCACACACTTCAACAACTTGTTTATCATAGTCTATTATTTGATATCTTTGTGATCCTTACAATCTTTATTTTATTCATATTTTAACAAAATTGAAGCGTAATGGGCTATGAAGCCACACGTGGGTAGTTTATCTTTTTTTAAATACCTTTATAGTGATGGCTATATGGATTTTCTTATAATATTTATTTGTCTTAAGTTAACATCTTTAATTTATGAGCATCTCCTTGTGTTCTAGAAAATCTTATCAAATTAGTGTTTAAAAAATCATATGAGAGCAGTCATCTTTGAGAGATTGGACAAGTGAATGACTAGGAAGAAGCGTAAAAAAAAGTAGTTTACAGTATTCATGGTGTTGGGGATAAACCCCGTCATGAAAATAATATTTGCGGTAATAACAGCAGAATAATAACATAGCATTGTGATACGGTAATAAACAAAAAGGAATAACAAGGACACAAAGATTTTAACGTGAAAAACCCTTCTGAGTAAGGAAAAAATCACTGGTCCGAGAGGACCAAAATAATCCACTATAATTAGGAATTTATACTTTGTCGGTCCGAGTAAATACTCCAGAAACCGCTACAAAGTGTAAATTCCTCATTATAGTGGATTATTTTGCTCCTCTCGGGCCCATGATTTTTCCCATATTCAGAAGGGTTTTCCACGTTAAAATCTTTGTGTCCTTGTTATTCCTTTTTGTTGATTACCGTATCACGGTGCTACATTATTATTCCGCTGTTATTATTGCAAATATTATTTTCGTGGCGGAGTTTATCCCCAACAATAGGTATCAGAGCACAGGTTCTGCTCATTCACAAAAATAATTTTTTGCAGGTGGTAGTACTATACTCGATAAAAGTAAAATGTCCGGAGTAAAATACGAGGTAGCAAAACTCAATGGTAATAGCGATTTCTCAACATGGAAGAGAAGGATGAGGGATCTACTCATCCAACAAGGATTACACAAGGTACTAAGTGGCAAATCCAAAAAAACTCGAATCCATGAAATTGGAGGATTGGGAAGAAATGGATGAAAAGGTTGCTAGTGTAATCAGGTTGCACTTAACAGATGATGTGGTCAATAACATCATCGATGAAAATAGTGCATGTGACATTTGGACAAAGTTAGAAAATCTATCATGTCCAAAACGCTGACAAATAAATTGTACCAAAAAAGCAGTTGTACGCCCTACTTATGGGTGAAGGTACAAAGTTTTTGTCACATTTAAATATGCTCAACGGACTAATCACACGGCTGGCTAACCTCGGGATAAAGATCGAGGAGGAAGATAAAATAGCGTGCTCTTGAACTCGTCGCCATCTTCTTACAATACTTTGGCAACAACCATCTTGCATGGTAAGGACTCAATTGAACTGAAGGATGTCACATCAGCTTTTCTACTTAATAAGAAGATGAGAAAGAAGCCTCAAAGTCATGGAAAATCTCTCTTCACAGAAAGTAGAGGGAGGAGTCACCAAAGAACTTCAAGTAACTATGGTAGATCCGGAGGTCGTGAAAAATCCAAGGTCCGATCTAAATCAAGAGCCAGAAAGTGCTATAATTGTGATCAACCAGGTCACTTCAAGAGAGATTGCCCAAATCCAAAAAGGAACAAAGGTTAAAGCAGTGGCCAGAAAAATGACGACAACACAGCTGTCACGGTGTAAAACAATGATAATGTTGTTCTTTTCATAAACGAAGAAGAGGGGTGCATGCACTTGACAGTTTCAGAATCAAAATGGGTGGTTGATATAGCAGCATCTTACCATGCTACACCGATAAGGGATATTTTCTACAAATATGAAGCAGGAGATTTCGGCACTGTGAAAATAGATAACACAAGTTACTCAAAGATTGTGGGAATCGGAGATATTAGTATCAAGATTAATGTTGGGTGCACATTGGTTCTGAAAGACGTGCGCCATGTACCTGATTTGTTGTTGAACTTGATCCCGGGAATTGCTTTGGAACGAGATGGGTACGAGAACTATTTTGTAAATCAAAAATGGAGACTCACCAAAGGATCATTTGTGATTGCAAAAGGAGTTGCTCGTGGCATGTTGTACAGGACAAATGCAGAAATATACCAAGGTAAATTGAACGTGGCTCAAGAAAAGATTTTTGTAAATTTGTGGTACAAAAGAATGGGTCATATGAGCGAGAAGAGATTGTAGATTTTCGCTAAGAAATCAGTCATCTCTTTTGCCAAAGGTATGACGGCAAAACCATATGACTACTGCTTGTTTGGTAAGAAGCATAGAGTCTCATTTCAGACATCATCTAAAAGAAAATTGAATATACTTGATCTAGTATATTTTGATGTTTGTGGTCCAATAGAGGTAGAATCAATGGGCGGTAACAAATATTTTGTTATTTTCATTGATGATGCTTCACAGAAATTATGGGTTTATATCTTAAAAACCAAAGATCAAGTGTTTCAAATATTCCAGAAGTTTCATGCTCTGGTGGAAAGGGAGATGCGTCGAAAGCTAAAGCATCTCCACACTAACAATGGAGGTGAGTACACTTCAAGGGAATTTGAAGAGTATTATTCAAGACATGGGATCAGACATGAGAAGATAATTCTTGGAACCCCACAACACAATGGTGTACCTGAGAGGATGAATCGCACTATTGTCGAGAAAGTGAGAAGCATGCTCAGAATGGCTAAACTGCCTAAGTCATTCTGGGGTGAAGCAGTTCAGATGGACTGTTACCTGATCAATCATAGTCCATCAGTTCCTTTGGAGTTTGACATTCCAGAGAGAGTTTGGACCAGTAAAGAGGTGTCTTACTTGCAACTGAAGGTGTTCGATTGTAGTGTTTTTGCATATGTACCGACGGAGTAGAGAATAAAGTTGGATGATAAATCGGTTTCCTACATATTCATTAGATATAGAGATGAAGAGTTCAGGTACATATTGTGGGATCTGGTAAAGAAGAAGGTCATTAAAAGCAGAGATATAGTCTTCCGGGAAAGTGAAGTCAAAATTGCTGATGATCTATCAGAAAAGAAACAGAATGGTGTAGTCCCTAACCTTATTATCATTCCTGCTACTTCCAAGCACACAGGTGCAGAAAGTACAATCGGCGAGGTTACCGAGCAGGGGGAGCAACCTGCTGAGATTGTTGAGCAGGGGGAGCAACTTGGTAATCATACTGAGCAAGTAGAGTATAGAAAGAAGAATAATCTCAATTTCTGAGAAGATCCAAAATGTAAATGGTAGAGTCATCCAAGTACCCTTCCTCAGAGTATGTCCTCGTCAATGATAAGGGGGAACCAAAAAGTCTTAAGGAGGTGTTGTCCCATCAGATAATAGCCAGTGGATGAAAGCCTTGTAAGAAGAAATGGAATATCTACAGAAAAATGGCACATACAAGCTGGTTGAACTTCTAAATGATAAAAGACTGTTTAAGTGCAAGTAGATCTTTAAACTCAAAAAAGATAGAAATGGCAAGCTGGTTAGATATAACGCTCGATTGGTGGTAAAAGGTATCGAGAAGAAGAAAGGTATTGAGTTTGATGAAATTTTCTCACCTGTTGTCAAAATAACTTCTATTCGAACCATTTTGAGCTTAGTAACTAGCCTGGATCTTGAAGTGGAGCACTTGGACGTGAAAATTGTATTTCTTCACGGAGATTTAGAAGAGGAGATATATATGGAGCAGCAAGAAGGATTTGAAGTAGCAGGAAAGAAACACATGGTGTGCAAATTGAATAGGAGTCTTTATGAGTTGAAGCAGGCACCAAGGCAGTGGTACAAGAAGTTTGACTCATTCATACAAAGTCAAACTTACACAAAGACCTATTCTGATCTGTGTATACTTTAAAAGATTTTCTGACAACAACTTTATTATACTGTTATTGTATGTGGATGACATGTTAATTATAGGACAGGACAAAGAGATGATTATAAAGTTGAAAGGAGATTTATCCAAGTTATTTGATATGAAGAACTTGGTCCCAACACGAACAATTTTTGGGTATGAAAATTGTTCGAGAGCAAGTTGTGGCTATCTCAGGAGATGTACATTGAACGTATACTTGAATGCTTTAACATGAAGAGTGTTAAACCCATTAACATATCACTTGCTGGTCATCTGAAGTTAAGCAAGCAGATGTGTCCTACAACTAAGAAGGATAAAGGGGGCATGGCCAAAATTCCTTATTCTTTGACGGTTGGGAGTTTGATGTATGCAATGGTGTGTACCAGATCGGATATTGCTCATGCAATTGGTGTTGTTAGCAGGTTCCTTGGAAATCCTGAAAAAGAACACTTGGGAAGTAGTCAAGTGGATACTCAGATACCTGAGAGGTATCTCTGGACACTGTTTATATTTTGGAGGATCTGAACCAATCTTGAAGGGCTATACAGATGTTGATATGGCAGGTGACCTTGACAACCAAAAATCCAATACATGATATTTGTTTGTCTTTTCAGGGGAAGCTATATCATGGCAGTCGAGGCTGCAGAAGTGCGTTGTACTATCTATAACTGAAGCAGAGTATATTGCAGCTACTGAAGCTGGCAAATAGATGGTATGGTTGAAACGGTTCCTTCAATAACTTCGCTTGCATCAAAAGGAGTTTGTTGTCTATTGTGACAGTCAAAGTGCAATAGACTTAAGCAAAAAACCATATATCATGCAAGGATGAAGCATATTTATGTGAGATATCACTAGATTCGAGAAAAGATAGAAGACGGATCTATGTAGGTCAAGAAGGTCCCTACAAGTGAGAATCCTTTGGATATGCTGACTAAGGTGGTACCAAGAGACAAGTTTGAGTTATGCAATGAACTTGTCGGCATGCAGTCAAACTAGAAGCTTGGTGTTATCTCTTTCCGATGAATGGGTCTGAAGGGAGAGATTGATGGGATCCACACCCATTCAATTAAAGAAAAAAAGAGGGACTGCAAAATTAAGTGGCAAAAACAAGTTGTAGCCAAGTCTTGTTTTGGTTCGTGAAATCAAGATTTGTAGCCAAGTCCTATTTTGGTTCATGAAATCAAGATTTGCTACAAATGAAAATTGTCAAGTTGGACACCAGTGTGGCCATTTTTCCTATAAATAGGAAGCATCATTTCCTCATTTAAAGATACACACCAAAAATAACAACTAAGAAGTAGTTCTGGAGAGCATCTCATAGAGAGTATGAGAAAATAGTGTGTGCGGAAAAGTAGAGAGTGTGAGCGGTATTATAATGAGGTGAAAAATCAAAAGAGGATTATTGCACTGGTTCCTGGAGTATTTACTCGGACCTACAAAGTGTAAATTCCTCATTATAGTGGATTATTTTGCTCCGCTCGGACCCATGGTTTTTTCCTTATTCAGATGGGTTTTTCATGTTAAAATCTTTGTGTCCTTGCTATTCCTTTTTGTTGATTACCGTATCACGGTGCTACGTTATTATTCCGTTGTTATAACTGCAAATATTATTTTCGTGACGGGGTTTATCCCCAACACATGGATCACAGACGGTATCTCTGAAAGCTTCCTTATTCTATTTATTCTATTGAGTCTACCTGTCGGGCAGGTCTAAAGCAATGTTCATTAATAAACCATCATTGATGGACGTTGTACATGACACGATCAATAGAAGTTGGTGTATTTCAATCGATTATATCAATTAGTTGAATTGTTTTTTAGGTCTATAACCAAGCATTATAAAGAATTATATGAAATTTTCTTTTAAATGTATGTCCGTCCTTGTAGTCCACGACGTGAAAACAAAGAGTCATAGAAGGACTACTCTATATAAATAAATAAATAAATATATAAATATATATATATATATATATATATATATATATATATATATATATAAAAAAAAAATTAAGAAAGAAACTACTGTATATAGTACGTAGTTCAATCACCAAACAATCACATTAACTAAAATAATGAGTAAAACTATTAACCTATCAAGATTAATATTATAAACTAGAAAGTAGCTAGGAAACGAGTTTGATTAGCAAAATGGAGGAATAAGGAGATCACGAAGAAACAAATTTAAGGTTTTATATATTTTTTACTAGACAGATGAAGAAACAAATAATTTTTAACCATGTAAGGAATTTGACTTTCTAAATTAAATTTATTTTTGGTAGGTTTTTTAGTTAGATTAATGGCCTGTTTGGCCAAGCTTCTAAAATCAGCTTATTTTGAAAAATATTTTTTTTACAATTGTTTTTCAAAAAAGTACTTTTGGTGAGAAGCAATTTGTGTTTGACCAATAAATTCAAAAAGTACCTTTGAGCAGCAATTAATGTTTGGCCAAGTTATTTAAAAGTTATTTTAAGTGTATTTTTCTGAAAAGTGTTTTTCAAATAAGTGCTTTTGAGGAGAAGCTACTTTTTTTAGCTTATGAAAAACTGCTTTTTCTACTCTCCAGAAGCACTTATTTTCTTCTATAAGCTTGGCCAAACACCTTACTTTTTTAAAATAAGCACTATTGGGGAAAAATAAGTTTGACCAAACAAGCTATAAGTCTACTTGTAAATTTCTGAAATCTATTAGTGAACCAATATAATAAGTTATTTCAAGCTTGACATATTTCATAATTATGAATTCTTTCCAACTCTAGCATGCCATCCTCAGAAAAATCACAAGAACGCCCAAATTCGTGTAACATTTCATATGTAGAAAATGTTGTAACTTGAAAGTAAATCGGAGCAAAAACGATACTAATAGTGTACCTTGAAGACGCAGTAAAAATCGTTGATCTTTATAGCAATCAAATCTGTCCCAAGTCTACTTTGAATTTCTCGAAAACAAAGTGCAAATCACAAATTAAGAGTCTATTTTCGGTGTTTATTGTTTTTGTTTCTTTTTCATTTCTGGCTACCCAAATTCTTGTTTACCTTGTCTGAAGAAGAAGAGATTATAAAGGGGAATAGCGGCAGTTCATCAGCTATAAAGTAATTGTTCCCCATTATTTTTTGAATTAAGATTATCTTTAATCTTATATTCTTTTCAGACTAAGAAACGGGTCGGGTCGGTGCACATGGGCGACCCATGATCCGCGAAATCTAACATCTCCCACTTCGCACATGGTGGACAAGACCCGAGCCAGTACGACATCAACCAGACACCCAATTCATACGACAAATAGTTCGTGCAACCTGTGAGCATCAAGAGCTTTACCTATAAGGTTTTACAAGCTACACGTAGGAATCCAATCACATGTGGAAAGAATTCACTACTAATATGAGGATACTATTACTCACAATACCCTAGACATAATTCACTACTTCAGTAGTTACTTATAGGTGAACTCGTTTTCATGTTTAACTTTATATACACAATTACACTTGACACCTATATGGTTAGTGTAATAGCCGGCTTGTGTAGACAAGTTAAATTACTCATTTTAATCGTCTTTCCTTTCTACTCGAATCTATTTGTTTCAAATCAACTGCTTTCCTAGACATGTACTGCATTGCCAAATTACTCATGGCTATTAGTAACATGCTAAAGTAGAAACACCAATCGAAACTTCAAGAAACAGTCAAAGGTCAAAGGGTATTTCAATGAAAAGTTAATATAACTTTTAGGGTCTTACACAATGAAGAAACAGGGATTCATTCTTCTATTAACCCATTGGTCGCTAAGCACATGTGGTATGAAACACGTGCTACAATGTAATCACCATATATTGGTGTGTGTGTCTTATTCTTTTAGTCATTCAACATCGTACAGATCTTGGTCTAGACACCTCTAAATGTCTAACCTGAGTTTTATTCTTTAATAATCTTCAAATTCATCTTCTTAGAGAAAATCATATCTGGATTTACCAAACAAGTCATAATATGATAGTAGAACTCGTTTCTTTACGTTCCTCGACGTAAGAGGCGATTGCTCGTGTGAGAGAGTCAATCTCGCGACTTGTTCGACACACTTTATAACTAAAACACATTATCACATGCATATGAGATATGAACATAAATTCAAGAGTCTTATATTGATAAAATATTATAACAATTAAGTTATTTTACAATACAAAAATATAATCATAACCTACGCAAACCTAGAGCCATAACATGTTTCTCAAACAAGTCTCTAGATATCGCCTTCGTAAAGGGATCAGCTATCATTTCTCGTGTAGGAATGTATTATAAATTTATTTCACCACTTGCTACTATGTCTCTCACAAAGTTATACTTGATGTCAATGTGTTTGGTTTTATTGTGATACTTAAGATCCTTCATATATGCGATAGCTGCTTGACTGTCACAATGTAAAATAATGGGACCCAAAATTCTTTGCAATATTCAAATGCTCAAAGAATCTCTTTAATCAAACAGCTTCTTGTACTGTAGATGCACAAGCCACAAATTCATAGTCCATGGTTGAAAGGGTTGTGCAAGTTTGTTTCTTACTTTTCCACGAAATAGCACCACCATTTAGTAAGAAAGCATAACCGGAGGTTGATTTTCTATCATACCAGTCACCAGTCCAATCAGCATATGTATAAGTTCTTATGAATAAATCAGATGGGTCAATAAAAACACACAGACTTAAGTTCATCTGGGTCAACTAGATCCCAGACTTTATTGGTTTTCATGGACTCTAATTCTTCTTTCATCGCTTTCATCCATTCATTTTTTTCCAGGGCTCGATAATGCCTCAGTCACAGAATTAAGTTCATCCAATTCTGTGGGAGATACCAAGAAAACATAATCCTCAATCTCATAAAATCGTTTAGGTATATCTTTTCTGGTACTCTTATGTAATTGAAGTTCAGATTCCTCTATAGGATTTTGGGAATCATAACTCCCACTTGGACCAAGAACTATTTCTTGATCTAATGGATTATCAAGCATGTCCGACGACATTATTTGATCATCTGAATTCAACATTTTGTAAAGAGGCTCATTATCCTTTATTTCACCCTTTTTGGAAAAATTATTTTTCAAAAATGTGACATCTCGTGATTCAATTTCAATAGTACTTCCATCCTCCAATTCACCAATGAATATATACCCTTTGGAATGTTCTGAGTATCTTATAAAGATACATTTCTTTCCTTTTGGACTTAGTTTACCAAACTCACTAAAATGATCTTTAATATATGCAGCACAACCCCAAGGTCGTAGATGATTAAGGTTTGGTTTATGACCAGTCCATAGTTCATAAGGAGTAGAAGATACCAATTTAGAAGGCATTTTATTCAATATGTAGGCCGCAGTCAATAATGCATCCCCCCAGAAAGAGATTGGTAAATTTTCTTGCGCCATCATACACCTTATCATTTCCAACAATGTTTTATTTCTTCTTTCAACTACACCATTTTGTTGAGGTGTATAAGGAGTAGTTAACTGTCTGATAATGTCCTTTTCAGTACACAGTTCTTCAAACTGTTTTGACAAATATTCACGACCTCTATCGGTTCTTAAAGTCTTTATACTTTTATCTAATTGATTCTCAACTTCATTCAAGTATCTTTTAAAGCATTCAAGTGCTTCAGATTTATGAGAAATCAAATAGACATAACCAAAGCACGTGAAATCGTCAATAAATATAATGAAATATAAAGCATCGGACCTTACCCTCACATTCATTAGACCACAGATATCATAATGGATTAATTGTAGTGGGAATTTAGCTCTTTTAGCCTCCCCAAATGGTTTACGTGTAATCTTTCCGGCAAGATAATTTTCACAAGTTGGCATTTCAATTTTGGAAAAAGAACCTAGATGTCCTTCCTTTGCCAATCTATTCATTCGATCTTGCTTTATGTGACCCAATCTAGCATGCCATGTAATTACATCAACATCATTATTTCTAGAATAACATGTCATTACACAACGGTCAATATAATAGTCATAAGTTGAAGGATTACAATCTAAAACGATAAAGTGATCATAACGAAGTCCAAAACCATAAAAAAATATTATCTAGAGTTATTTTAACACCATTGCGACTAAAGAACAAATCAAAACCAACATCTAAAACAACAGACACAGATACTAAAGTTTCATCGAATCTCTGGAGCATATAGGACGTCATGCAACATCAATGACCGGCCATCACGCAAGTCTACTTTGCAAGTACCAATCCCTTTGACTTCAAGTCTTGCATTATTTCATACATATATCCACCTTGATCTAGGTGAAACTCAACGAAACTCCATAAATGCTTCTCGATCATGACTCACATGGTCGGTGGCTCCTGAGTCTACAATCCACATAGGATAAGATTCAGTTAATAAAGCAGTGCTAGAAACATATGTAGCACTTAGAGATGCATTTATAAATGCTACCTTTTTCTGCTCAGGATAATCACGAGTAAAATGCCCCAGAACTTGACAATTGTAGCACTTCATCTTGCTCTTGTCTTTCTTCTTGAAAAAATGTTTTCCCTTCTTAGAATTTGGCTTGTTCTTTTTCTCAGAGGGTCCTTCTTTGGTCTCCTTACCCTTCTCGTTCTTTTTCTAATTTTTCTTACGCTTGAAGCCTAAAAACTTCTTACCACTTGATTCTTCCATAAAGGCATTAGAAGCAGCTTTAGCAGCACCAAGTCGCTCGTCTTCAAGCTCAACATGACGGACAATATCAGAAAAAGTTTTGATGTTATCATTGTGGGTCAAGTTAACCTTCAAATGTTCCCAACTATTTGGAAGAGACCAAATCACTGCATGAACCTATTGCTCGTCCGAGAGAGCATGACCAGCACTTTTGAATTGAGCTATCATAGTTAACATCACCCTAAGGTGTTGTTTGATGTTCTGATCGTGACCCTTCTTGTAAGTGTCAAACTTGATAGTTAGCTATCTGAGGCGGGTTACTGATGTACCCCCATATGTTCCTTGCAAGTGTGCCCAGATGGCATGAGCAGTAGGAAATTCCTCAACCCCATGAATGAGGTCATCAACCACATAATTAATAATGATTTCACGTGCAACGGAATCAGCCTTTTTCTAAGCCTTATAAGCTTCAAGGTCTCTTCTATGTTGTGCAGTGTTTTCCTCTTCTAATTGACTTAAAATATGGTTAATACCTTCAAGAGCATTTTTCTCTTCCAGTACATACCATATTTTACGACTCCGGATGTCGTAATGTCACCATTTAGTTTTTCACCTTTGTTCAAGTCAGCAATAATGCTTTTTGATGCTATGTCTGTAATTGAGAGACAATCATGCAAGTGCATTTATCAATAATCCATGCGACTTACACATTTAAGCAAATCAATTCATATAATGGTTTCATGTTTAGTGTAAAATCGAAAGGACACATAAGAATCCAATCATCATCTACGAACTAAACATTTGACCAAAATTAGAAGTTAATTTCTTAATGTGTATTTTAATGATAGCTTTCAATTAAGTTTTTAGAAAACTTAAATAAATAAATGGAATTTATATCAAAAGAGAAAAACAACTTAATGGATATAATATAATAATAAAGTTAATAAACAACTTCAAGTTACAAGTCAATTCAAAGATGAAAATCATCCCACAAATATTTGAGACGATGAATATACACCCTAAAAGGCTCACTAGGTCAAACCTCGTGATAAACTTTAATTAGTCTCTCGCCCCAAGGATTACGGAGAGAGTCTACTAATATTGCTAAAGCTTCCCAATATGAGATTTCTACATAGTTTTCCAGTTCTATACATTTTAATTCATACAAATGAATATGATGGGAGTTGCCGGTGTATTGGGCGCTGCTTGAAAAAATAGGATGAATCGAAATATAGCAAACAAAAAACCTTTTCTTACTAGGTGTAATCCGTTGGACATAGACCCAATTTTTCACTTTTTTGGATTCCTTGAAATTTCTTTTTCCTGTTCCTGGTGGTATCAAAACGCCGGTATGTCTGGATATCTTATCTGTCTCTCCGGAAAAATGGATATCTCCAGAAAAGATTTTAAGTTCAATTCATTTTTTTTCTCTCCACCCGGACCAACCCACCGACTCGGCTTCTTAGATAAAAGACTTGAACTCTTTTAATTTCTTCTCTCTTTCCCTTTGTATAGTCCTCTCATTTCGTAACAGATTTTGTGTTGCCCTTGAGACACCAATTAGTATGATCTCATGACCTCGAAAACATGTTCGTTGACGGCGTGCTCTTCCACTTTGTCTCTTTGTTCGACATCCTGAACTCCCACTTGCAGTGATTCGAGTTTGTCCCTGTTCAGCCATGTCTGAAAATAGGAACTAAGAAACAATTAGAATGGCTACACCATTCGATGTAGCAACTTATGCCACAATTGATTGTAGAAGGCAAAATATGTTAAAGAGACTTTTAAGGGACTAAATAAGACAAAAATAATATTAATTTTGAAATGGACAATCAAATGAAAGTCATAATATTTCAAAAAAAAAATAATAGGAGTAGATTACGTTTCCCAAAAAATTGCACGAGATATTCACTCCTATGCACTAAGTAATACTCCCTCTGTCCTATACGTTTGCACTTCACATTTCCCACACTTTTTCTAGAAAATTCTATGAAGTACACAGCACTTATATCTATATCCCATAAATTAATGCTCCACTAATACTACACATTTTACAAAAAAAATGTACCAGTATTCTCTTCCTTTTCATTAAGAAAGGCATGCTCTTCATTTTTCAAGAAAAATTAAAAAAATAATAATAACTTCCTGTTCGTTCCTTTTCATCTTCTATACAAGATCATTTCTTACCTTCTTCCTCAAAGGATTTTAAAGGAGTCACGAAAGTATATATCTCCAAAATAATATCGCTCTGTTCTATATCAGATCTATGGAGGAAAAAAATAAAATTCTATGATCGGATCCGTGCGCAATGGTAGTGCGTATGAATCCAGATCAGAAAGTTGCGAGTTTGATTCACGTCGGGTCCAAAATCCCATCTATATCCGGTCCTTATTTTCTTTCTAATGGGTGAGTGCAATTTCGATTTTAATCTCCCTTCATTTATTGTGAGAAAGAAGGAAAAAAAATTATAGTCATGCATTCAAAAATGTGAAATGTCGAACTTGACCGAGACTGAGGCAAATACAACATGCTCTGATACCAATGAAAGTAAATCGGAGTAAAAACGATACTGATAGTGTACCTTGAAGACGTAGCGGAAATCGTTGATCTTGATAGCAATCAAATCTGTCCCAAGTCTACTTTGAATCTCTCGGAAACAAAGTGTAAATAACAAACTAAGAGTCTATTTTCGATGTTTATTGTTTTTGTTTCTTTTTCGTTTCTGACTACCCAAATTCGTGTTTACCTTGTCTGAAGAAGAAGAGATTATAGAGGTTAATAGTGGCAGTTCATCAGTTACAAAGTAACTGTTCCCCCCTATTTTTTGAATTAAGATTTTCTTTAATCTCATCTTCTTTCCAGAATAAGAAACGGGTCGGGTTGGTGCACATGGGTGACCCATAACCCACGAAATCTAACATAACTAAAATGGATTTATTGATATCTGAAACTAAATGATTAATTATCAATTGTTCAACAAAGTCGACTATTTGATCCTACCAATTGACTAAACTTATGTCATAGTAGATGGATAAAAGATTTGATAGTATAAAAATTATTCCAAATTACCTAAATATATTAATGAAACACTAGCTAAATTGTTGTTTCAGCTACTGCAATAGCTACAAAAATGTAATTAAGCAAGTATAGCAAAGGCAAATTATACTCAAGAGGCCAAATTTTTCTAGACAAAGAGTGTGTACCAAATAAATGGAAGATAGTTTATCATGGTAAAGAATAGTTTGTAAATTATCTTTTTCAAAAACTTCTCAAGTAAGTATTTTAAAAGATATTTCCATAAAATTATCCAAAATACAAGGGAGGAGAGAGAAACATTGTTTCACATTTTGCCTTTTGTAAAACAACAAACTTTGTCGGAAGCAAAATTTATATTGTGATTAAGTATTTGAATAAAGTTTTTAAGATAATTATATTTTTGGTAACTATTACCAAATGAAATCTATCAAGTTTATAGATTTCAGCCACTTCCTCCTTGTAATGACCATCATGGTCGTTTCTATGATTTCTGCCTCCTCCTTGTAATGACCATCATGGTCGTTTCTATGATTTCTGCCTCTTTTTCCTTGTCTGACCCTCTCCGTAAATTTATATTGTGATTAAGTATTTGAATAAAGTTTTTAAGATAATTATATTTTTGGTAACTATTACCAAATGAGAAATATGTACAAATCTATCAAGTTTATAGATTTCAGCCACTTCCTCCTTGTAATGACCATCATGGTCGTTTCTATGATTTCTGCCTCTTTTTTCCTTGCCTGACCCTCTCCGTAATTTCTTTTAGTTGTTTAAGACTTGTGGAATGGGTGGCACCGTTTCCGAGATGATCATATACATTTAGGGAAATTCTGTTAGTTTGAAAGTTTGAAACTTGAAAAGTTTGATCAAAATCATCATTTGAGATTGGGGAGATCGGATTTAAATTTTGATGATTCTATCCACCTTTAAACAGATATGAGTTCATCTTCCTGAAGCACTCAAACCCCTTCTACTCATTATCAGATGTAACAGCCCTAGTAGCTAGGGGTGGGGTACTCCAACACCCAGCTAGGGGTACTCCAACACCCACTTCGTCATCTTATTTATACAGGGCTCCATAACCCATTACCCCTTCATTCAATTAATTAATACACTAACATTTCATAAAGAGTCAAAAAAAAATCCTAACTTGCCTTAATCGGAGTTTGAAAAGTCAAATAATGACATTGCACTTCCTTAAAGTCTACAAACAGTCTCAATCGATGCTTTCGCCGGTGTGACCAAAACCAGCAAGTACGACTGCACTAGATACAACTACAATAAATTTTCAAAATAGTTAACCCTTGGAATCGACCCTGAAGATTCGCTCAAACCTTTACAAAAACATATTAAATATGAAAATTGACTAAAAATCACATGTCGGACTTGTTGGAATCATCAAATCACTCATCATGGGTCGTCTTGATTAAACGTTGACCATGGTCAACCTTAAGTTCTTTAAAATTCACAAATCCAACCAAAGACTCAGATAACTCTCGTCAACCTCTGGATCCAAATAAACTATCTAAGTTAAAAATCACCTTACAAACTTAAGGAAGCAGTCAGAATTAAATTCCAAACTCGTCTACCTGAAATGTTGACTTTGATTAAACTTATCAACTCTCAGGCCTCCAAAGCTTTATAATAAAAAAAAATTAAAAAAAAAACCTCACCCATTGCTCATATGATCACCTCGAGATTCATGTCACCCATCCCCGAGAGTCACAAATGACATATAGAAGTTACAAAACAGGCAAATACGCAGAAAATACAAAACGATCATAAGAGTATACGCATGCATATATTATCAAATGACACCACTTATCACAAAGTGCCTCATGGCTCACTGATTAAGCGTGTAACTTAAGTTGCATTCATCCCGAGTTCGAATGTCCTTCACAAAAAGTTTATGTGGTTTTTTAAAATTTTAAACGCTTAATTGATAAAAATAACTCTTAGCAAGACTTGAAATAGCTCTTAGAGAATTTGAACCCCTAGACTCTTCCCTTAAAGGATCAAACAAAACCTATCGACCAAGTTTTACTTTTTCATAAATGGTAAACAAGAGCTATTAAATTTATTTTACCTACTTTGAGAAGGATTAGTCAAGCTAACTTTAAAACTCTAAGATTCAAAATATTACTTATTATTTCCTCTAATTTGTTTTCTTCTTTAAATACCGATACAGTTTGTAAAAAACTCTTGCATACGCCTGTGGTAGTAGACGTTGAGTGGTGGATTCAATTCCTCAAAGCAGCATTCTTGAGATTGAACTGCCTCCAACTGGGTACCAAATTCTAGCACCTTGGCTTTTGCAAATTCATGGGCTTCTTTATGATCGATTTGTGTCATCTTTTTATCTTCAATTTGCCTCTTCAAAGTTTTCATTTTCTTATTCAAAGTTACAATTTTATTTTTCAAAGTTTCGATTTTATCCTTGGCCTTCTTTTGTTCTTTTTGAGTACGACGTAGTCTTTTTAACATCATTTGCAATGAGTATAATATTTTCATTATGTTTCTTCACTATTGTTAAAGACGACATGATTTCTTCTCTCTTGCGTCTTGTAAATTGCAGAAATGAGAAATATGTTCTTGACGTCTCTAAACCCTAGATGTTGCAATAGAAACACCAGAAAACATAGAGAAAACAGAGTAAGAAGTTGTGATTGAAAAATTCAAGCTCTCAAGTTGTGTTAGAGAAAGCAATTGAGGGTGAAAATCAAGGAACAAAGACGGGTTATGACAATTGGTGTGGAATATTTTTACAAGATAATAGTTGAAAATCTTGTAAATAACATTCTATATATATTGATTTACATTAGATTCAATCACAAGTCTTATTAATCTTAAAAACCTACCAAAATATAATTTTGGTAAGAAAATCAATATCATAAAATAAGTAATGATTATGGTTTCTTTGACAGGATTTCATCCGCTCAGTTGATAAAAACAACTGAAAAATCACTTGCCCTTAACTCTTCTGAACAAACTATTCGTTTGTTAAACAAAAGAGATATTGATGTGTATAAACATAAATATAGTTTTATGCATATTGGCATGATTCAGATCGCATTTAAGCCTTTGACCCTTAAGGGGCTTCCGGAATCCTTCTTAGCAGCACTGTGGTCATACCACGGTCCTACGGTAAAAAATTTGCCAGATAATTATTTTCAATTATATCAAAAATGGAAAATGGTTTCTCCTGATTTGGAAAATCTTTATAAAGCAGATCATTTATGCTACCCTGATCAGATTGATCAAATATATTTCTTTTTGGAATTCTCTATTCCATGGATTCATAAATGGATCCCCGAATTCGGATATACTAATAACCAGATACCATGTCTATACCGTACCTTCTACAATAATTTTTGGGAAGGACTGTTAAAAATTGACAAAGAGACTAAAGTTCTTAAAGGACAAGCACTTCTAGACCAGATTTAGTCTACCATTGAGACTTATGAGACTCATTAGGAAAAAACAAAATTAGACGATCCTAATCTCAAAAAGATGGCTCAAAAAATTATGTTCCAAAGTGGAGATAAAGCCACTCTCATTCAGGCCTATGTCGATGAAATGAAAAAAAACTTATTAGACTCTCTCCTACACATGGAAACAGATTCTTCTGTTCATAGTGGGAGCATGCACGATGATGACAGTTTTACCGATGCTCAGCCACCGGAACCTGAACGGGAAATGACCGAACAGGAATTAGACAGTACTGAGACATTCATTACCCGTCTCAAAGCAGCTGATAAAGCAGCAGAAGACAAAGCTCAAGGGAAAAAGAAAGCATCATGATGCAGCACTATGGAAGATATTTCCAGCCGCCAGCACAGTATTTAAACAGTAGATTCACTGTTGACACAGTATATTCACTGTTAGTACAGTAGATTCACTGTACACTTTTACTATTTAGGGACCCACTTGGGACCCATTTTACTGTGTAAAGATTCTTTTTCGTTTCTTTAAATAGGTAGTCTTTTGTTTACCGAAAGCAGAGTTTTGGAGACTCCCTTCCTCTCTCTTAGCTTCCTCTCCTCCTTCTCTCTAAGTCTTTAGTTTGTAAAGTTAAAATTTTTGTAAATCAATAAAAATCAGAAAACGTCCATATTTTGGACACAAATATTGGCCTTGCTTATACGGCCCCTCTTTCTTAAAGCCCTTGCTTCCGGGCACTGACCCTTGCCACCGGGTCTCATAAGGTGACACCCCTTATCTCCTAATAGTCTAAGCCCAGACTATGTCTGGCTAAACTTCCTTCTATGTTGACCACATGACCTTTCTGTATTTTAACTCTTAGAATCTGGCTTTATTAAAATATGAGAGATATTTTCTTATATCACTCTGACTTGGTTTCTGGATGGGGATACAGTCATGACCTCTATGATTAGTCTGGTAAGCCGGTGAAAAAGGTAAAAGCCCGATAAGATGAAAGAAAAAGGGTGCATCCTTTTTCCGGTTAGAACCTCCAGATGATTATTGAAAGCAGTACGATAAGTATGTTCCTTTAGAACTTGAATTTGCCAATATCCTGACTTTAAATCAAATTTAGAAAATAGATTTGCATCATAAAGTCTTGATAAAAGATCCTTTTTATTTGGAATCGGATATCGAATCCATTTTAAAACTTTATTGAGAGGTTTATAATTAATTACCAATCGAGGTACACCTCTTTCTTTTTCAGCAGCATTGTTAACATAGAATGTTGTGCAAGACCAAGGGGATTTAGAAGGTTTAATTAAACCTTTCTGCAATAAATTGTCGATCTCTTTTTTACAATAATCGACTAACTCTGTATTCATTTGACAGGGTCGAGATTTTGTAGGAATATTATCCTCCAAAAAGTTATCTTTATATGGAAGAGTAATCACATGCTTTTTCCTACTCCAGAAAGCACTAGGATGATCAGCACATATAGCAACAGCAAATTGTTCAGAGATTAATTTAATCTTTTCCTGAACTTTAGGAGTTTGTAAAATATTTTCTATATGTAGACTAAATATTTCGAGTTGAAGAGAATCAACATGCTTTTGTTTCATATCAATTAAAGCATTTATATCTCTAGAAATAGGTTCCGTAATAAATTCATAGCTAATTGGCCTTTTATTAAAAGTGGCACAAAATCCGTTAGCATCCACATGAGTATATGGATAAATAGCATTTGTAAAAGGAGTTCCAAGTATAATTGGAGGGTTAAGTTGATTCTTAACTAAAAAGAAAAAATGGGGAATACAAACTTTATTTTGACAAATATGCGCATTAGGCAATTTATATGCAATATCTAAAGCGTGACCGGATGCAGATTTAACCATGTGAGTAGTTTTATGAAAATATTTTGAAGGTACTATCTGAATGAGAATTATGAATAAATTAATCATGAAAAATGATATGACTAATAAATATCAAATTTAGAAGATTATCAAGAAATAAAAACTACAAAAGAATAAATTATAAGAGAAAAAATTATTAAAACAATAAAAATGAAAATCTACTTTTATTTAATTTGTTTTTATAAATGAAAACCAAGTCATTTGAAAGTCACAGTAAAAATTGATAGTTCCATATGGCCTTACAGGAAAATCCATAATTGACCTCCAAGAAATTAGTTTCAAGTCGTTATTTATTAAATTAATACTACTTAGCAGAAAAACGAAAAAGAATTTTATGAATTTTATTTTTAGCATTAAACTCAGTTAAAAAATATACAGGGCGGGGTGAGTTGAAATCTTTTTGAAGGACAGGTTCGATTCTTTGTGTGTTTGATCATAACCACATCGTTTGCTATCGCTAGGTACAGAGCATCAACCTAGGAATGACAAAGGTGTCAGTATCTCAGAAAATGATTTGAACAATTAAAGAAGTATATAGCTATTCAAGTATAAAAGAAGTCTAATTAATATCACTTTCAGATTATCTCACTAAGACGGTCTGGTAAAATATGTACAAGAGGGTACTCCTAATTCCTACAACACTGACAAAGCTTCTGGATTGAAACTCAACCACCTGACACAAAAGCTACTTCTAGGATACATATATGGTATTGATGTCACTCAAATTACACCTCTAAACAAAATATAAAGTGGTTGCTATCAAATATAGAACCCAACTAAGGTTGGGGTCTATCCCGCAGGGACTAGGCCGAAATATCAATCAAGATGTAGTCGAGGCAATTAATAACAATCTCCAGTAAAATAGGGGGGTTTTATAAATAAATAATTCAGTGGTAACAGTTGTTGATTTGTTGGATTTGTAATCAACATGAGAGAGGCACTAGGACTGTGCTCCCCAACAACTTCATGACTCCGTAGGTTCTTCGTACTTTGCAATCTCTCCCGGTGTTTGGTATGCAGCAATAGGTTATGTATACTTAGAACAACTTTCCTCTCTTGTCTAAGCAATATACTCAAGTAAGTTTTCTTTTCTCCAGAGTTTGCGCTACTAACCCCTATCTTGGATCCCAGATTAGATTTTCTGGATTATCGGCTCAAGTTATTAAGTGGAGGTTGATAGCTTTAATTCTCTATTGTTCATTCCCTTCTTCCCATCCGTTACTCCTCCTTTCGTCCAGAGTAAAGATAAGGCCAGTCCTAACGTTGTACACCGTCAAAAAGCAATCACACCCAAGGAAACATCAATACATACATGAACACCGATTGAAAATCTCTTCGTACTACAAACCCTACTTCATTAATCCATCATGGTTCCCAACCCTAGTTGTGGTGTTTAGCTACTCATAATTACAAGAACACAAGAAGAATTTTGATACGAAATAATTATGAACTTAAAATATAAGATGAAAAACTCCAAGATCACTCTTTGAATTAAAAACCTTGAAAATCGATGTTTGTAATTCCAACACCAGGAATGTGCCGTAGAACCTTACAATAATGTAATAATGCGTAAACTGGTACAAAAGAACGAATAAGAGTATTTATAGACAAAATAAAACCTATCCTAAATATAATAGAATTTGCTGAGTCGGTCACTTCGAACGAAGAGAAGGTACGATCGTGGTTAGAACCCACAATCGTCCTTGAGGCTCGTGGTTGGCCATGGACTTTGTCATCTTCAGATCTTTAATGGTACGGTCCTCAGTGCGACCTCGTAGTTCCTTTGTACGATCGTGGAACCCTCTCGTCTGATCCTCTTATACTTCAACTCCTGCAAACTTTAATTCTGAACCCTCCTCCCCCGACACCTTCATACGATCGTGACTTGAGGCACGGTCGTGGGAATCACTCGTCTGATCTTCTCCTCACTTAGTTCTTGCATATATGTTTTCAAGACACTCTTCTCACGATCAGGTTGTACGATCGTGACATCAGCACACGATTGTGGGAAGCTTCCGTCTGATCATCTCCTGAGGGACATCCTCTGATTCACATCACGATGGCATGGTACGACAGTGGTCAGATCCCACAGTCGTGGAATGAGTTTGTCTGATGCAGTTTCTATCCAAAATCCAGCACTTCACTTCTCCGACCTGTTTGACCTGCAAATACCCAAAAACACATATATGCACATAGAAAAACCCTCATACTTGAAAATATTCACAGTTTTAAGTGTCGAAAGCGTCGTAAGTTCACGGCACAATAAGTATCCAGCTGGAAGAAGGAGTTAATAAAAACTAAAAAAATGAAATGGGTGGTCAGATAAAAAGGGAAAAATTAATGTGAATCAATAGAAGCAAGTCATTGCTCATGGGGACACAAAAAGCTTATTGCAAGTCAAAATTACTACTAAAGAAATGGTCAAAATCGATCTCCGAATGTAAATCGAAAAAAAGCTTGGCCAAAAAATCAAATCGACCTCGGGAGGACGATTTTTTAAAAAAATGGAAGATTCTGACCTCAAGAGGACGCTTTTTAAAATAGCAAAAAAATAAAATGCACTATGCCAGGTTCAAACGCCCATCTTCTGCTACTAGATCATTCATGCTTATTAGTTAAAAACTATATTGTTTTATATTTATACTCTTTAAATATATATTTTGGTGAAAAAATAACCTAAAGAAGATGATTTTCTTAAGAAAAAAAACAACTTTTTCTGCAAAAACCGACCTTTGGATGCCGATTTTTGCAACAAAAAATTTAATAAAAAACAAAAACTGACCTTCGAGATTTAAATTTTCAATTTTCATGTTCAAATGTGGTTTAATATGATGAAATAATCTATAAATTGGCAAATTCATTCCAAAATCAGCTTATCCATAACATAAGGACCTTAAGTTTCAAAAATCAATGAAAACTCATCACAAATCAATCCTCAATCTAAAAAATGTCAATTTCTTATTTTTGGAGTTTTAAATCTCAACTTTTATTGATAAAAGGGTGAAAACACAATGGGTATTCTTGAAAAATGAATAAAATAAGGGTAAAAACACGTACTCAATGCTAATACCAGAAAAATGCATCAAGAATCGCCTCAATCAGAGTTTTCTAACTTCCAAAATGTGAAAAATACTAAATTTCCAAAACGGCCTAATATTTAAATCAGTGACACTTTTTGTGGCGACTTTGCAATCACGAAAAAGGACTCTGTTGCATCAACACCACCTCCTTCACTAAAAATGTCATAACTTCCTCATATGAACTCGAAATGCGACAATTCTTTTTGCACTTCTTTAGAATTACGATACGAATCTAATGGTTCAATTAAAACATCATGTGGTTCTTATTTCAGGTGGTACTATTAAAGCTCAATGACGTAAAACCCCAAACTTCAAACAAGTATCTAAAGTCATTTGAGACCTTCTAGACACAAACCAATAGTGCAAGTTGATAATAAGATATGTTCTGGACCTATTGGAATCATAAAATCACCCACCAAGATCGTCTTACTAGAATATTGATCGAGGTCAACTCTAAACTTTCTTAAAACTCAAAAATCCAATTAAAGGCTCAAATCACTCTCCAATACCTCGGGACACGTACGAATAATCCAATCAAGTCAAAAAATATTTTTTGAACCTATTAGAACTGTTAGAACTCGAAATCAACCTCGTTAATTCAAAATGTTGACTTTGATAAAATTTCTCAAATTTTAAATCTTTAAAACTCAAAATCTCAACTGATCCTCGTTTGACAATCTCAAGAACCATGTCACTCATTCTCAAAATTCAAAAATAACATGATGAAGCTACGGAAAGGTTCAAACTGATGAAAGAAGTCAAAAAGAATAAAACGACCATGTGGGTCGTTACAAGTAGTATTGCTCCAAGTCATGGTACATTTGCTCCAAGTCATGGTACATTTGCACCACCCCTAGATGAATAGAATACTTTAAACCGTGAGCCACTTCCATAATCAATCTAGTCAAGTCTCCACTTTAGGTTCAAAAACACTTTTCTTGATTCTAAAAACACCTTGTGGATCAAACATTGCTTCTCTAGCTTCACCCTTCAACAATTTTCCTCGAATCAACCTCAATTTCTCATTTTCAAACTGGTATTCCTTAATATGCTCCAGTCGCACAAACTAAGCCCCCACATAAGAAATCATCCTTCTAAACTCAAAAATATCAAGTCTTAAGAATATGTTGGCTAAGTATTAAATGTCCAAGGTTAGAGGACGCCCTCATCTACTAACAACCCAAGGCTACTCATACTCACTCCCTTCCTACTCAAGGAGTCCACCACTACATTGTTCTTGCCCAGATGATAAAGAATCATCATATCATAGTTTTTAAGCAACTCCAACGTCTATGCTGCTCCAAATTAAAATCCTTGTAGTTGAAAATATCCTAAAGGCTACGATGACCTGTGAATATCTCACAATGAATGTCATAAAGGTAATGCCTCAATAATCTTCAAAGCAAAGAGTACCGCTGCCAACTCCAAGTCATGAGTATAGTAGTTATTCTTATGAACCTTCAACTGCTTGAAAGCATATGTAGTAACCTTGTCTCGCTGTATCAACATATTCAAAGACAATCCTAAAAGCATCACAATACATTTTAAAGCCCTCATCCTCTACAGGTAAAGCCACATTGGACTACTAGAAGGTCCCGTTCTTCCAATTCAACTTAGTCAAATAATATGCAATCGAAGAGAAACCTTCCATAAAGCTCTTGTAGTAGCCAGCCAATCCTATAAAGCTCCAGATATTTGGTAGGTGAAGTGGCCCTAGCTCAATCTCAAGTTGCCTCAATCTTATTCAAATCTATCATAATACCATCCTTAGTGTCACGACCCAAATTACAAATGTTGACACCTAATTTTTTCCCTCCTCACTCCGTATTAGTTTTCAAGCTTCTTGATTTCAAATAATTTTAAAATAATTATTTTATTAAAATAAGTAATTTTGAAAATAAATTGCAAGCCTACTTTTTGAATTTTGGGTGAAAATTAATATGTTCTATATTTAGTTATATAGAATCATATAATTCTCATTTAAAGAAAAGATTTCAGAATTTATTTTGAGTGAAAGTTTGGTTAAATTACAAATACTCAACTTTTCTCAAAAATCGATTGAAAATAAGAAATTGATGAAACAATTAGTTCCTTAATTTTTAAACAAAATAATTGTGCTTGCTTAAATATTTATTTTGAAATTATTGAATTTGAGAAGTTTGTTAAATTAATTAGAAATTAATTTCATCTCAATTTGGTCTGTTTAAGTTTAATTTTAGCCATTTTATTAACTTAAATTGACTAGAAATACAATTGGGCATCCCCCTTTATTTTTCAGCCATCCTCACACCCATTTCAACCCAAATATTAACCTCAACTCGGGCCCAAAATACCCTTGACCCGGCCCAAACTCCAATTAACTCCTCATCAGATATACACACCCACACACGCGCCTCACCCTCCTCTTTATCTCTCCCCGATCATCTCTCTCCTCTCTCTCACAACAAACGGCAACCACAACAGTTCCTCAACTCCGTCAAACAGCTTCAAACGACACCCTAATCCAACCAAAACGACTCCAAATTCCCCTCGAATAGCCTCAAGATTCTGTCAATTCACTTTCGTTACCGTTCATATACGAATTCGATGGGCTGTCCAGGTTCTAGAAATAGCACAGCTAATCCTCTAACGTTCAAGATTTCATACCATTGGAGTACAACGTTGTTCGATTTCTATTGGCTATGGGATAATTCTTTTCCCCCCCAAAATCCCCAAGAATTCCCTTCGAATTTGACCCTCCTTGTGGCCAAATTCATCCAATTTCAAAGCTGAAAAATCCAATACCTTATCTCAAAATTTGAATTTCAAAAAACCTTATCCAAGTTTCTAAGAGAAATCCCTCAAATACCCCTTCGTTTTCCCCCCAAAACAGCCCCAATTTTTCTATAAATAGAGAGTGTGGGTTGAGGGTGAGGAAGAGGATTTTTGGGGGAAAATTTGGAGGTTCTGGAGGCGCATGCTTCTAACCTTACGTAACCAAAATTTCTAAAAGAATACACTAGAAAAAACCAAATTCCTACGAACTCATCTAAATTCCGGCGAGGTTAAATTCGAATTCCGGTGTTAAAGTCCGTTTAAAGAGCTTGTAGTCCCTATTCGCTGCCTACAAAAAGGTCAAAAGACTCGTCTTTTTTTATTTATTTTTCTCTTTTCTGTTTTAACTATTGTTATGTGAATCTCACTGTATGAGTTTGGGATTGGTCTTGTATGATGGATATTGTTTAATGTTAGTGAGATTTTTAGGATTGAAACTTGTGTTCTGATCCGATGATTAGCATGTTTCTTGAAAAAGCTTTGAGCTTTAATGAATTTCCTATGACTGTTTCATATTTGAGCATTATCTCATATTTATAAAATGCTTAAAAAATAGAACTTTCTAAGTTTTCCGAGGTTTTTTGACAGGCTCTCATTTAAGAAAGATTTAAGTTTAAGTACATGGATTGTACATCTCTTTCGATTTCTTGTTTGATGTGGGAAAGATATGCCAATCTCCATCAATGTGTTTATAGTTTTAACACTGATTCTTTCTTGTTTAATCAATAGGAACGCTGAGTGTAGTTTGTTTATGAATTTTTATTCTTTAAAGCCGGGACTAGAGAGTGAACACATCCTTATTGTGATATGCTTTAATCTCTGGAAGTTCTTGGTTTAGGAACCCAAATGGATGTGGTTTCCTCATTCCTTTTATGTTGTGTTAAGTATAAAGGTTTGATCTTTGCAAGCTTTGACTGTCCATTCAGTGCATATAGCTAAATAGGTCATGTCAAAATCTGTTCAGCCTCCTTTTGGCTTTATGTTGGTTTCTCTATGATATGAGAGAAGTAGAAGATGTAATGAGATTCCACTATAGCTTATCCCCACCTTTAACTCATGCAGTGTGAATAATGATACCATGGCAGCCTGTTTATGGCTTTTCTTATGGTGTTATTGAATAACTATCAAGGCATAATTAACATCTTTTCTTCAGTATTATGTTTGGTCTTTTCTCTTATGTTATGAGTTCTTTCTCTCTATCCCGTTGTGTTGTTTCTTGTTGTGAAACCAAGAATGTCGTGCATCTTGGTCAAGGGTCGGCATATCGCATGTCTAGGCCTTTCTTTTCGATGACATGTTTGAGTTATTTTGGAGTCTCAATCTTGGCTTAAGCCAACAAAACTCCCTTTTCTACACCTTTTGATCAATAGTTTTACTGGAAAATAGAGGTTTTCTTTGTGAATATATGATTTCTTGTCGAAATTACTAATCTGGAAACTTCTTTTCTTCTAGTTTGCAATAATATGTTTAGTATGGATTTGATTTTGATCGATCTAGACAAGAATTGTGTTTCATTGTGAACAAGAGATGCATCAGTTGTTGTTTTTTTCTTTTCTTCTTTCCAGTTAATTCACGTTCGTATTGCTTATTTGAGTGGATACTAATCCTTATCTTATTCTCATTTTTTATGCATGAACTTCCCTTGGTCGAGTCCACTGGACTCCTCCCTTGCATCTTCTAAGGGATCAAATCCCGAGCTTCGAACCAAGACCTCGTGCTAAAAGTCCCAAAGTGGACTGATTTCTTTGAAGAAGAAAGGTCTGCGATATACAGAAGTATACAATATAGGAAGCTGATATACAGGTGTTGAAATGATAAAATCGGCCAAAGCCTAAATCATTTGGCAGTAGTAGTCCAAGCTTGGACCAATACAGAGCAATATATAGGAAATTGAAGGACGTATACATCTGATATACAACTGTTATACACAGCTGAAAATGGACTTAAAGTCCATAAAAATTCAAATCTGGACATATTTGATGGGCCAATGCAGGGGTTCAAATCGTAAAATTTTCTCCTTTTATTTATTTATTTGTTTGTAAATCCATGCTCGATTATTTGTTTGTAATTAATTCTTAAATGTGGTTAATCTTAATAAATCCCCTCTGAATTGTCATTTTTGCTTTATATCTTCTTTCATTATCACTTCGAGAATCAAAAAATAGCATCTATTTTGTTCATGTTACAAGTGATTTATTTAGGTTAAAAGTGAACTTTTCCAACTTCAAAAAATTAATTCTCTTGAAAAATATAAGTGTTACAATTAATCGGATACTTGTCTCGATTTGAAACTTTTCATAAATAGGCTTATCTTAAATATTATTTTCTCCTTTGTTTAAAAAATTGATTCTTTCCTAATTTATTTTTCATAAAATAATATATTTTTCTCTTAAGTTCGATAAAAATTCAAGTTTAGGTAAAGTAGACTTCCCTTTAATTTAAATGAACTACTCTTCACTTGAATAGAATGAATGTCATATTTGCAAAAAATGAATTCAAGATTTTACAAAAAATTAGCCATGTTTTTTTTCAAAAAATTAGTCAAAATCAGTTAAATTGTCTTTTGGTCAACCGTATTTTAACGGACGCTTCTTGAGTGTCTTAAAAAACCTTCTCAAGGCGTTACCAGAATCCTTACCTAGTTTCTCTATTTCAAAGTTTTGTTTTTGTTTTTTTAAGCTTTTGAAATATTTTTAGTTTTTTCTTGATATTTTCTTAAAAAATCAAGTGTCGACTCTGTATTTTCTTAAATTGTTTTGAAACTTTCTCTAAAATTTTGAAATAATTTGAAAAGTCAAAACCAATATTTTTTCAACCCTTCAAGCCTAGAAAGGGATAAAACAGAAATGGCGACTCTGCTGGGGACTAATCAAGATTCTAACCAAATTTTAGATTGTTTGACTGATTGATTTGACTTTATTTGAATAACTGTATTAATTTAGTAATATCTTCTGATAATATCTATCGATTGCATTCATGGCATACTTCCTCATTGATATTTAACTGTTTGGGGTTTCGCAGTTGTCACAGCCTCTATTGATCAATTCCAAATGAAAGTGTTGGAAATACAACAGTTTATTGGTACGTTAGGCGTCCAATGGCTGTTTGTATTTCCAAACCTAAGTTGTCCACTTAGGAACCTGGTCAAAGCCTACTCTAGATACCTAGGATATAGCAAAACCAAAACATTTTTAGGAATGAGCCTAGGACGACCCAATACCTGAGGGGGTATTGGGCCCATTAGAAAAACATACCTAGCGTCTATTGACCATAAGTCAATCACAGACGAATCATGTTTATGTGTTGAAGGAGTATATGCCAATTAATCTAATCCATTATCATTGGAAAGGCTTACTTTGTCTGCTTTTGTGTAGGGATCGCTCAACCACTCCCCATTTGAAGATTTAAAATGGTTACCAAACCAGATGATTTCCTTAAGGTTTGGTGGGCCTACATGAGTCCGAAAGATAAGAAGACTATTAAGAAGCATATTGGTCACCTACCTTCACTTCTAGATATGGATGTTTGGCCTGAGATGATTCATGTGTTGACAGAATTCTGGGATGATGACAACATTGTAATTTGCTTTGGCGGAGTTGAGTTGACCCCTATTATCGAAGAAGTGGTAGTTAGCTATGAAAGCATCCACATGTGCAACAAAAGAAAAAAGACACCGGACAACAATGTTTTAGTCCCGGACATATGGAACCGTCAAAAGATCAAGGATGCCTTTTTGATCGAAGATGATACCTGGCTAGGGAAGCTTGATGGTCCAAATATTCCTCTTCGTGAGTTGTATTACAGGTTTGGAAGATTCAATTCTTTCCAAAAGTTTGGGCATGAATTCGCGTCTGAGTCAAAATGGAAGGATAGAAGGGCATTTGCTTTCGCGGTGAGTCTACTCGGAACCATGGTATTTCCGCAAGGATCGAATGGTACTATTTATCCAAGCGTTGTTATGGTAACACATGCCCTCTTCTATGGGTTGGAATATGGCACTTCTAAGGTATTCCATACTTTAGCTACTATGATCGTCGCAGAAATGTACCGGGCTTTGGGAAATGTCAAAAGGGGGCCTATTTCTTCTAGGGATGAAATCTTATTTTGCAATGGTGGATGATGAAACATTTGTTGAAAGATCCTAGAATGGAGAAAATGGACCATCTGACAAGGTACGATCTTTTTTTATCCCATAGCATGTGGTTGACTATAAATAGATTTAAGAGGGAAAAAACTCTGGAATTTTGGTTCAAGCAATTCAGGGAATTGAGAGACGACAATGTCTAATGGTCAATCAAATACCTCAATCCAGGGAAATACACAATTCGAGGAAATAAACAACCTTTTTTAGTACTCACCGGCCTTAGAGGGACTCGTCCTTATATTCCCGCCAGAATTCTCAGACATTTTGAAGTCAAGCAGGAGACACCACAAACAGAACCCATGGCTAGATTCATCACGAAATATGGGGAGGGTGAGACACCGCTCAAAGAATTTATTATACAGGGGTGGAAGGAAAGAAAGACCAGAGAAATCTTTTTTAGTATTGGGTTTGAGCCTGAGGTTAGCGATACTTACAAAGAATGGTTGAAGAAGAACCTCGCAGGAACATTGATACCTGGTCCGAATGTGCCCATACAAATTGTTGATATAGAATCAGAGCATCAGATTCGGCTTCACAGGCTTCGGGATAGGTTCCAAACAAGTGAGATTGCTCATCAGCGGCAATATAGGGAAGATGTTTCGACCATACATCAATTGAGGGAAGATTTAAAGCGAGCCAGACAGGAGGTGGATGATGCCAAACAGTGTTTGATCAATTTGGACGATTGTATGGCTTCCCAAATTGATAGCATAGGGAAAATGACCTACGATAGTAGAGCGCAATTATGGGGAAGTCACTTGATCGCCAATCGATATCGCATATGGCATGAGGTGGACAAAGCCAAAAAGGCAAAGACCGATGAGGAATCATCCAGATGCTAGTATCTTCATTTATTATCCCCTGCGTGGGATTGTTTTTCTTGCACTGTTATTTCCCTTTCCCCAAAGATTGTATCCCTCATTTTGCTACTTTGTAGGCATTTATGTCCTTTTGGATATTTATAAAAACGTATTTTGGGGATAATGGATTTGTTTTTAAAAGGCATATACTTCCTTCAAACTCGTTAGGTCAACCCTTGGCTCAAAAGGGTCACCCAATTAGGATACGCGCTTATTATAATATGCTTGTGTGATATAACTGTTTTATGTACTTATACGTGCTATGTTGATTTGAATTAAAGGCGAATTGATCCAATCTCATTTTTCATAGAGCCCTTTTGGCAGAAATATACACCCACTAAATAAAAGTCCGACCAAACACTCTGGGTCTCCCAAGTTTCCCAAAAAAAAAAAAACTCAACCATTCTTTATTAACTTTCTAAGATCCGTTCCTACTCTTTCAGGAAGATTGATCATGGACTCAAGAGCAGGTCAATTGAAAAGACAGATAGTGGAGTTAGCCCTAGTGGAAGAGGTGCTAAAGGAAGAAACCAAGAGAGTGGTTAGGAAGATCAATCAGACTGACAGGGAAATTGCTAAGGTCAAACAGTTGATTGCGTAAGAAAAAGAGTCTACTAAGTACAAGGTTGAAGATTCGACCAAGAGACATGAGAAAGAAAGCATGGAGCAAGTCCTGTTTCCAAAAGTAAGAGATGACTATTGGGTTAAGCTAAAAGGGATCGTTGTTTGGCCAACTAGGATTAGGCCAGGAAGTGAAAAGACCATCCTTAGAGCTCACTTTAGAGGATCCTCTAGGAGCCCCAGGGTTATGACGTGCTCGGACTTTTATCAGACTCTAAGAGATATGGGAATTCTCCAACCTGACCAAACAGAAGGATTTGGCTGCATTCCATGAGATGCCTATAGGAAATTCTCATACCATCCACAACAACCTGGCCATACCACCGATGAATACATCGCTCTGAAAGCCAGAATTTGCAGCATGCTCCGTAATGGTCAGATAAGTAGCCTGTGGGGGTCACAGACTATTCTAGCATGTGACCATGTCAATCCAGGCATGCCTAGCACTGAAGAGGTGCAGATTTACAAATATGACTTCACAAAGTTCGAAGAAGCCTAGCATAATATTTATTCAAAGCTCATCCATGCCAAGATCTTAGAGCCAGTAGAAAGAAAGCCAAACATGATGTCAAAGGATTGGAAGAAATTCAAGAAAGTTTGTCACTATCATGGAGGGAGAGGGGGGGCATGACTTAGAGACTTGTCATGCTTTCAAAATGGAGTTGGAACTCCTGGTGGAAGCTAGAAGGGTCGAGTTGAAATTGTCGCCATTTCACTCTTAGAAGATCAATAGATGGAAGGAGTAGAATGAAGCGGGAATGCCCACACTTATCAAGAAGCTAGTTGTTAAGTTTTTCCTTTAGATGTTGTTTTATTTTCATGTTTTCCTAGATGTAATGATTCCCAACAAGAGTGTAATGAAATGAAGATTTCCCTCAACTCTTCGAACTACGTAGGGCCTGATTTCCCCTTCGTGGGATACGTAGGCAGCCTTCCAGCTTGGTCCTTATCTTCAAAAAGTTTTGTTTCCCCTTACTCTATGGAAGAAGGCATATGTTTGAAGAAGAAGAAGGAATTTCACAATCAATCTTCCTGGCAAACTCGTTTATCCCAAATTAATGAGCAAAATCATTTTCATTAAAAATTTTGAGTCAATACCCCGTGGATTAATTTGCTTATGATAAAAACAAGTTTATGTGTTTACTTCCCGCCTAATTATCTTGCATTATTCATTACTGATGGGATCTAACACATCAGCCTTTGAGTTGTTTTTATTTTACAGATAATAGAAACTACTCCGTGTTGTCATAAACTGGCTGAACATCCTTAATTCACCCGATCAAAAGCTCACAAAATCCCCTCCCCTAGTCATTATTCGAATATGACTGGAAGCAACGATGATAACACATTGGCCATCAGCTACAATGTTATAGCAGAACAAAGCGAGATGATTGTTGAACTCGCAAGAAAGCTGGAATGCTTCAAGAGGAGGTGAATCGTACTAGAGACTTGGAAAATTTGGCCATCACCACTAATGCTCATGTCCCGAGAGGGCACAGTCCTCCACTCCAAACCCCTCTTCTCAACACGCCTGACCTCGAGAATCATCTGAATAACATTTTATCCGCTTTCGCCTCTCAACTTCCCACAGACCCAATCATCAATAATTCACTGATTCACCAAACTCACACTCCACCCATTCAAAACACCAACCGTGATAATAACCCAGATGCTTAACATCCACAAAATCCTTCAGAACCACTCTCAAGCTCTACAAAACACCTTTAACTCCCAAAATTCCCCTCATCTGCAATCCAACTTCTGTTCATCCTCAAAATCACACTTCAGCATACCAAAACCCTTCTGCCACTATCCCAAATCCATCTCACATCCGACCTATATCCCCAATTGCTTTCTATGTCACATCTCCCAATCTCTATAACCCACTTCCTAATCCTGAGGTAGACCATTATGAGTAGAAAGAGAAAGAATGAAGGGTCGAGCATGAGAAGAAGCTGCTTACAATGAATGAAGAGATTATGAGGATCAAAAAGTCTCATGGAGCAGGGGATAATGATGGCCTTGGTTATGATGATTTATGTGTCCACCCCGGTGTAGACCCACCAGAAGGATACAAGGTCCCCAAATTTGAAACATTTAGTGGTACTAGAAATCCCATGGCTCACTTAAGGAGATACTGCGATTAAATGGTCGAAATTGGAAGAAATGAGGCATTGCTAATGCGTCTATTTAGTCAAAGTTTAAGCGGCGAAGCTCTGGATTGGTTCACGTCCCAGGAACTGACAATATGGTCCGGCTGGAGGGTCTGGCCAAAGACTTTATCAATAGGTTCGCATATAATATAGAGATAGTTTTGGACCTACATTCGCTGAATAGGATCAAGCAAAAGAACGGCGAATACTTTCGAGATTATGCCTATTACTGGAGAAAGGAAACCGCTAAGGTGCAACCTCCTATGACTGAGGAAGAAATGGTAGTGGTATTTTTTCATGCTCAGGAAGGAGAGTTCTATACTCGAATGGTGTATGCAGTTCGTGCAGCCTTTGCAGATTTGGTGAAGATTGGTGAATCACTCGAAGAAAGCATTTGAACAGGGAAAATTATCCAAACTCCAACATCAGTTGGGTCCTCTAGGTTCCCTAGGAAAAAAAAGAGAAGAAGTGACTGCTGTATCCACTGATTCTATTGCTAAATTGAAAAGGAAATTCAGATCCAGGAATACCCTTTCTTCTCCGCCACCCCCAAGTCCTCAATCCGTCTTCTACGCTCAACTTCAATACCAAGCTCCTCAGCCAAATGTCCTACCTCAATACCAAGCTCCACACCCAAATGTCCTACCTCAATACCAAGCTCCACAACCAAAAGACCTACCACAATATAAAACTCCATTGCCAAATTATCAGCCTAACGTCCAAACAACCATCCCAAATCACCAAGCTAACATCCACGTAGCTCTAAATTATCATCAAGTACCACCTCCCGCTAATCAAAATAACCTTCCTCATCCAAACCTTAAAAAGAAACTTCCTCGAAACTTCACACCGTTGGCTGAAAGTCGCACTCAACTTTTTGAAAGATTAAGAGCAGACGGCTATCTCCAGCCTGTCCAACCAAAGCCCACAAATACTAATTCCTGATTTTATCACGCTGATCAAAACTGTGCCTATCATTCTGGAGGAGTCGACCACAGTACCGAGGATTGCATTAATTTGAAACATAAGATTCAGGACCTGATTGATCATAAAGTCATTACTCTTCAAACACCAGCTCCAAATGTCAACAATAATCCGTTACCTAACCATGAAGGAGCTGCGGTTAACATGATCAAAATAGAGGACGAATGGGCAGTTAGTAGGACTATCACTAAGGTTGATTCGAAAAAGCCTGAGAAGACAGAAGAAGTAGAAAAGATAGAGAAAGTCGTGGCTGCTTTAAGTGTCAGTGAGATGCCCCCATTTGTGGTGATGGCAGCCCCGACTCAGCCATATGCTCTAACAACGGCCAGAAGAGAGTTTGTTGTAAAGACTGTCGCCGCTCATGGGATGACTTGATTCGGGCGATGTTATATTCCTAAAATTTAGCCAACGACTCTTACAAGAAGGATTCACAAAAAGGCCGATTACTGAAGGAGAGGCCGAAGAGATTTGGAGGCTAATGCAACCAAAAGAATATTTAATTATTAAACATCTGGAAAAGACTCCAGCACAAATCTCTGTGTGGGCATTGTTAATGAGTTCTCAATACCATCGACAAGCTTTGTTGAAAGTCTTAGATGAAGCATATGTGCCTATTGGCAAGAGTGTTGAAAATCTGGCCGCAATGATAGGTAACGTTGTGGGAATTCATCGCATATCATTTAGTGAAGAAGAGTTACCTTTTGAAGGCGTAATGCATAACAAAGCGTTGCACATTACTGTTATTTATCGCAACCATGTGATCAATCAGGTTCTTATAAATGACGGATCTGGTCTGAACATTTGTCCTCTTTCCACACTGACTCAACTGGGTTACGATCTAGGAAAGGTCCATCAAGGCCATGTTAATGTGCGAGCTTTTGATGGAGGACAGAGGGACACTATAGGCGAAGTTGATCTACACCTCCAAATGGGACCCGCCAATTTCAAGACTAAATTTCATGTTATGAATATTAATCCTAGCTACAATCTGCTCCTCGAGAGTCGTGGCTCCATGGTTCAAGGGCAGTTTCATCACCTCTTTATCAATTATTGAAATTTATTTAGAGAGACCACGAGGTAGTCATTCAAGACGAAGGGAGTCACTTGAGCCACCCCAATGGTTATGTACCTATGATTGAAGTTATTTCAAGGGCAGTAACTTTTATCTAGTGGAAATCGTGAACGCTGCTGAAGAGGACCCAATATCCCATACCCCCATGCCTTCCATCTATAAGATGATGGAAACTGTGATTCTAAGAAATAGGTTCAAGCCTGGTCGAGGCCTAGGAAAGAACTTGGAGGGTATCATTGAGACGATAGTGATTTCGGAAAGAGCTTTCAAATATGGACTAGGATACAAGCCGACAAAGGAGACCAAGAATGAGAAAATGACAAATATGGGTCTGCCCAAGCCATTGCCATTTCTATACCAGTCATTTCCTGTACGCGAGATGCGATGGATGATGGTCTGGGGGATGGGATAGGAATTCTGTTCAAAGGCTACAATGCTATAATAGAAGATTTCCCGAAGGCTAGCGGAGTGTGGAAGATTACACCTGGGGAAACTTTGCGAAATTGGGTATCCACTCCGCTCATGACTCCTCGCCCTATGTGGTAGATGAAAGGAAAAATTTCTAGTTTTTGAAAATTGGTGATGATCCGGAGGAGGCCCCGCAATCCACCCTTTTATCTTTCAAATTCTCTTTTGCATTTTACTATTTTCAAAAGGCATGGGCCCGTACTTGTGCGGGTCATGAGCCATAGTTTGTAAATATTTTCCAGTTTTCAATGAAAAGGTATCCCTTTATCTAGAAAACTATTTTGAGTTATGTTATTCTCATTTTCCTGTTTTGGTGTTATCTTGTTATTATCTGACTTGGTTTGTTTGTGTATTTCAGTATTAATAACGTAAAACCTGCCAATGTATAGTCATGTCAAGAGCTAAACAAACAAAGTGATGCAAATGACAATGAATGGGAAAATTATGATGAAGAACAGCTAGCAGAGAATTTGGAAGAATTTGAAAACCGTGAGAAGCCTAACCCGGAAGAAACTGAAGTGGTCAATCTAGGGGGCCATGATGAAGTTAAAGAAACAAGAATCAGTGTTCACCTGACAGAAGCACAAAAAAGAGAACTCATCCATTTGCTACAAGAATACATCGACATATTTGCTTGGTCCTATGATGACATGTCGGGGTTAAGCACCAACATCGTGTCACATAAGTTGCCCATCAATCCAGGGTTTGATCCAGTAAAGCAAAAAATGCAAAAATTCAAGCCAGACTTAAGTATAAGGATTAAATAAGAAGTGACAAAGCAAATCAAGTCTAAAGTTGTGGAGGTCACAAAATACCCAATGTGGCTAGCCAATATTATTTTGGTGCCAAAAAAGCATGGCAAGATCAGAATTTGTGTTGACTACCGATAGTTGAATAGGGCCAGTCCTAAAAATAATTTCCCTCTACCCAACATCCACATTCTCATCGATAACTGTGCGAAGCATGAAATGCAGTCCTTCGTGGAATGCTTTATCGAGTATAATCAGATCTTAATGGAGGAGGAAGACACAAAAAAGATGGCCTTTACCCTAGGGTGTTTATCACTACAGGGTAATGCCGTTTGGTCTAAAAAATGCAAGTGCGACATACATGAGGGCTATGATAAATGATCTTTCATGATATGATCCACAAGGAAATTGAGGTGTGCGTGGATGATATAATCATCAAATCCCGTGAGAGTTTGGATCATTTGACACACCTGAGAAAATTCTTTGATCGATTGAGAAAGTATAACTTGAAGTTGAATCCCGCTAAGTGTGTTTTTGGTGTGCCAGCCAAAAAATTATTGGGGTTTATAGTCAGTAGCAGGGGCATCAAACTCCACCCTTCCAAGATCAAGACAATTTAGGAGTTGCCCCCACCGAGGACCAAGAAAGAAGTCATGAGTTTCTTGGGATGTTTGAATTATATTAGCCGGTTCATTGCCCAGTCAACTGTCATATGCGAGCCAATCCTTAAGATGTTGAAGAAGGATGCATTGAAAGAGTGGATAGAAGAGTGCCAAAAGGCTTTTGATAGGATCAAAGATTATTTATCCACTCCGCCTGTTTTGGTTCAACCAAGAGAAGGAAGTCCGTTGTTGTTATATTTGTCAGTCTCAGAAAGTGCTTTTGGATGTGTCCTCGGGCAGAACGATGAAACCGACAAGAAAGAAAAGGTGATCTACTATTTGTGGAAAACGTTCACGCCATATGAAGCTCGATACACCCTGGTTGAAACAATATGTTGTGCTTTAACTTGGGTTGCCCAAAAGCTAAGACATTATTTGTCTTCATATAAAACATATCTTATTTCCAAAATGAATCCTTTGAAATATATACTTCAGAAGGCCATGCCTACAGGGAAGTTGGCCAAATGGCAGATGTTATTAGCGAGTTTGACATAGTGTATGTGACCCAAAAGGCAGTCAAGGGGCAAGCCCTAGCAGATCATCTAGCTGAAAATCCAGTTGACAATGAATATGAGCCACTCCGTACTTACTTCCCGAATGAAGAAGTTTTGTTCGTGGTGGAAGACATAGCTGAAGCATACCCTGGGTGGAGGATGTTCTTTGATGGAGTGGTCAACTTTAAAGGTTCAGGAATTGGAGTTGTTCTAGTGTCAGAAACAGGTCAGTATTACCCGGTAACCGCCAAACTACATTTCCCGTGCACCAACAACATGGACGAATATGATGCTTGCATCCTAGGCCTTAATTTAGCACTTGATATGGGTGTTCAAGAATTATTAGTCATTAGAGACTCAGATCTATTGATTCACCAAGTTTGGGGAGAGTGGGCTGTGAAGAATTCCAAAATCACTCCTTACGTAGAGCTAGTACAGGATTTATGCAAAAGATTCAGGGAGATTGACTTCATACATATCCCAAGAATACAGAATGAGTTTTTTGATGCTTTAGCCACTATATCCTGTATGATTCAACATCGAGATCGAAGTTACATTGACCCCTGGAAATAAGTTTGAGGGAGCAACCAGTACACTGTGCACATGTTGAAGCAGAAGCCGATGGAAAACCATGGTACTTCGATATCAAGAAGTATTTAGAGTCTGGGGCATACCCCGAAGATACCAATAACATTCAGAAAAAAACAATCCGTCATTTGGCAAAGAGTTACTTCTCAAGCGGGGAAGTCCTATTTAGGAGGACCCCGAACCTAGGATTTCTAAGATATGTCGATGCCGCAGAATCCACGAAGTTATTGGAAGAAATGCATGCTGGAGTTTGTGGACCTCACATGAAAGGATTCACTCTCTCTAGAAAAATTTTGAGGATGGGTTATTTTTGGATGACTATGGAGAGTGACTGTAATAAGTACGTACAGAAATGCCCAAAGTGCCAGATACACGGACACTTGATTCGGATGCCTCCACATGAGCTTTACGCAATGATTTCACAATGGCCCTTCATAGCATGGGGTATGAACGTCATTGGTCCTATAGAGTCGATAACATCGAATAGACATAGATTCATCTTAGTTGCCATTGATTATTTCACAAAACGGGTAGAAGCTATCCTATATAAAGCCGTGACAAAGAAATTCGTTGCAGATTTCATTAGAAACAACTTGATTTGCCGATTCAGAATACCAAAATCCATCATTACAGATAATGGAACTAACCTGAATAATCACTTGATGAATGAAATTTGTGAAAAGTTCAAAATCACTCATTATAATTCAAGCGCGTATCGCCTGCAAATGAATAGAGCTGTAGAAGCCGCCAACAAAAATATTAAGACGATATTGAGGAAAATGATTGAGAACAACAGATCCTGGCACGAGATGTTGCCTTATGCTTTGTTAGGATATCGTACGACGGTCAAAACTTCAACTAGGGCAACTCCATATTTATTGGTTTATGGAACTCAATCCTTGATACCTGTCGAGGTAGAGATACCTTCCTTGAAGATTATTCAAGAGGCTAAACTAAGTAATGAAGAATGGGTTAGTGCTCGATATGAACAACTCATGCTAATCGATGAAAAGCGAATGGAGGCCGTATACCATGGCCAGTTATACCAGCAATGGATGATTCGTTCCTTCAACAAAAAAGTGAGGACTCGCACGTTTGAAGTAGGACAATTATTTCTCAAACGCATATTCCCCCATCAAGAAAAATACAAAGGCAAGTTTGCTCTAAACTGGTAAGGGTCGTATGTGGTGTGCAAGGTGCTATCTGGAGGAGCCCTAATCCTGTCCCAGATGGATGGTCAAGAGTGGATCAAGCCAATCAACTTTGATGCGGTGAAGAGATACTATGTCTAAAGATAGTCTCTTCTCTATGTTTCCTTTGTTTGTAATTGCACTTTAATAAATGCAATCGTTTAATGCTTTATAATCACTCAGAATCTACCTTTTCCTTTTTATGTACGAACTACGTTTGACCTGAATTCTCAAGAATGAGATACGTAGATGGCCTATGTCGGCTTCGGTCAACCCCTTAGGAAAATTTATCTTTCCCTTTTATGTACGAACTACGTTTGACCTGAATTCTCGAGAATGAGATACGTAGGCGGCCTATGTCGGCTTCGGTCAACCCTTTAGATCTTTCTATGTTTCCCTAGCATAGTCCTGAACTACGTTTGACCTGATTCCTACTTCAACGGGATACGTAGGCGCCCCAATGGCTCGGTCATATCACCCCAGGAAATGGAAACTGGGCAGAATTTTTGAGAAGGAATCTCAAAAATTCCAAAAAAGAAGATCATCTTTTGGGTAGAGAGATTAGAGATCAGCAAAGATTTTGGGAGAGTGTCTCGAGATCCCCACAAGTCGAGATCATCTCAAATAGTATATAACTGAGGCAAAAATTTTGAGGAGATCCTCAAAATTTCCATTAACACTTTGGAACAAATTCCCCAGCACCGAAAGCTCAGAGTCAACTTCAGAAATCACCAGCTGCGACGGAGTTCATATAGACTAACTTCCCAGCTATGACAAACTTTTGCAAATTATGCTATTGAACTTCCCTAGTAGAAACAATGACTTTTCAAAGATCCTCCATTGGATGTCAGACATAGTCAGACCTCAAGCAGGAGACCTTTGTTGAGCTAGCACATGACATGACTGACAGAGACTTTCTAAATCTTTTACCCAAATTTTTCAAAACTAAGTTTTTGCAAAATTGAACTATTTTTGAAAATATATACATGTTTTCTACTTGACTAGTTTTGCCTTACATTTATTATGGGGAGTCAGGGCAGAAGTCTAAATATAACAGAGCACCCGAAAGATGACAAGAAGCAAACCAGAGATCGAAGAAGGTCAACACGGAGTAGTTTCACCCGAAACTAACAATTTTTTATGTGGATGCAGGGATCACTATACAAAAATGGGGTCTCTCTCAAAAATCCCTTAAGTGAATCAGGAATCGGACAAATGTATATAATGGTCAAGAACGATAATTTGATTGACCCCGAAGATGGGTTCAACCGTCCATCCAGGATCAAAGACCTCTTGACTTGTCTATATCATTTTGAGAGAATACGGACGACGATCAAAAGTGTCTTATCCTCATTATGAGTATTTTATTCAGAAATTTTTCTAAAAATAGTCGCTAGCAAAAGCGACTCTATGTCTACTAAATGTGTACCTTGAGTGCAGGTACATTCAGAGCAGTCGGCATAACAATGGTACAACCAAAAGGATCACCTAACAAAGAGAAGAGCAAAGATGTCCTCCTCAAGATTTTTCGTGAGGCGAAACAAACGTATCATGTTTGTAAACAGTATTCAAACTTCCCCTAAAAGGGATTGCAGACACTTGTTCACATTCAAAGGACTTGTTGTTATGGTATCCCCTCGAAGGGAAGAGATCAATAACAGACTAAGTCGTTCAAATTACGATTCTAAATATTTGTCTTTTAAACTTTCATAAAGTTTGACTGTAGTCGCTAACAAGAGCGACACTGTGGCTACTAACCATTTACCTTGAGTACAGGTACATGCAAAATCAAACAAGCTGACAAATGAACTCAGGTGAATCTTCACTTCAAAATTGCCGAGAGGGCCATTTCATTCCATCATATATCATGCCAAGAGGGACATACCGAGAGGGACATTTCATCCATTTGCATTTCATTGCCAAGAGGGCCATTTCATCCACTTGCATATCATTGCCGAGAAGGCCATTTAATTCCATTGCATGTCACTGTCGAGAGGGCCAATTGAGAGGGCCATCATACTATTCAGATAAGTCTCCACGATCGCTTACCATGCAAGATGATAAGGTCTGGCTTTGGAAGATGCTTTGGAGCACCTATATCCATTGAACACGCGAAGATGACACAATTTGGCGTCGAGGATATCTCAGCATTTTATATCTGTTGACCACGCAAAAGGCGATGTAGCCGGCGTCGAGGATATTTCAACACTTCATGTACCAGCATTTGAATGCATCAACATATCGAAGTTGAAGAAGTACATGATCCAAAAGGACGTCCTTAAGTTGTTATCCGAAGACGGAAGACAAATTGGACTTCCCAGGAATTGACAATCCGAAGGTCATCTGTAAGTCACAATATTCGAGACCAGACAGTGTGCGAGATTTTATGCGAGTTGATAGTCCATGGGTCATTCATAAGTTGCAACAACATCCTAACCGGGTAGTATGTAAGATCACCCAAAGATCCACAGTTCGAAGGTTATCCATAAGTCACAACTAAATCCTTACCGCAGAATTTGCGAGATTACCAAATTGGTAGGTCCAAGGGTTCTCTATAAGCCACGCCATATCCAAGATTGATTATGTGCAGGATTACCCGAAGACTGACAATTTGAGAGATATCTATAAGCCATATTATATCCAGGGTTGGATGGTGTGCAGGGTTGCCCGAAAGCTAGCGATTCGAGGGGTATCTATAAGACATCTCTTATCCAAGATCGGATAATGTGCAGAATTACCCAAAAGCTAGCAACTCAAAGGGATATCTATAAGCCACCTCATATCCAACGTCGAATGATGCGCGAGATTACCCAAAGACTCCGAAAGCTAGCGATTCGAGGGGTATCTATAAGCCATCTCTTATCCAAGGTCGGATAACGTGCAGAATTACCTAAAAGCTAGCAACTAAAAGGGATATCTATAAGCCACCTCATATCCAACGTCGAATGATGCGCGAGATTACCCAAAGACTGACGATTTAAGGGATATCTATAAGTTGTATCGATACTAAGGATGCACAGGACTTACCCGAGGTCATATGAAAAGGAGCATTATAGATAGTCGAGAAGGTTATCGTATTGAATGCAAAAGCATACTAGTAGTCGAGAAGGTTATCAAATAAAATATCAAACGGTTGGAGGGACCGTTCTACCCAAAATATCGTCGGTGGCCAAGAGAGCCATCCCATTTTGAAGAAAGAATCAATTGCTAAAGGTCCATCATATCCAACAATTGAGATGGTTGTTATACCTATAGCGTTATGGAAACCATTGTCTTCTAAAAGCAGGGACAGGAAAGGACGGCACTACTGATTGGAAATAATTCACGCAGGAATATGGTAAAAGACTCTACCCCTTAGTGAATTATGTTTATCGCTAAAACTTTTTGTTTGAGATGTTGCCGAGGGCATCCAAGAGGGTGAAGATCTCAAACCAAAACCACAGGTGCGGACGACTCCAAAAAGGAATATCAAACTCTTTGGACGCGAGCTAAAGGACACTTCCACCGCCATCAAACCACACCCCTATCAGAAGGCATGTGGGTATTTGGGATTCTTGGTTTCAGTTTCACTTTCGAAGTACTTCTAAACTCACACCGGAAGTAACTTTTTATTTCCTTCAAATTCGGGTGACCATATACCCAGAACTTTGGGAATTATGTCCGTGTAGCTCAGACTTATAGGTGTGAGGGCCCCATATTTGTAATTGAGATAATTACAAGCCTTTTCTCCCAAGCACAACTGTTCGTCACTCATCTTGAGCCAAAGGTCGTCTCAAATAAAAGACTATTTTTTCTATCGATCGAGTCGAACTACAAGCAGTCTGATTCCCTAAACCTCTGGGATATGTAGGCTGGGATCCATGTTGAAAACTCGACTGCATTCCACCTCCCCCCAATCTCCTCTAATTCCCCTACTTTCCGATTTCACCAAAATTTGAAACCTGGATAGCTTGTGAATTCTTTGAAAATCGTGCTTAAAAATCAAGTTTATGAACTACAAGTGGCCTGAATTCTCATGCAACCTGAGATAAGTAGGAAACCTAATACTAGGGCTCGGCCATAATTCTTTGAAAGTTCGTACGCAAACCAACCGCTTTCGAGAGATGATTTTGTGGTCGGACAAAATTAGGAACGTCAAACTCCATTTGCCTAGGGTTACTTGCATTTCCCCTACCCAAAGGGAGAGGGCATTTGTTGACGCCTAATTTTTGCCCTCCCCACTCCGTATTAGTTTTCAAGCTTCTTGATTCCAAATAATTTTAAAATAATTATTTTATTAAAATAAGTAATTTTAAAAATAAATTGCAAGCCTACCTTTTGAATTTTGGGTAAAAATTAATATGTTCTATATTTAGTTATATAGAATCATATAATTCTCACTTAAAGAAAAGATTTCAAAATTTATTTTGAGTGAAAGTTTGGTTAAATTGCAAATACTCAACTTTTCTCAAAAATCGATTGAAAATAAGGAATTGATGAAACAATTAGTTCCTTAATTTTTAAACAAAATAATTGTGCTTGCTTAAATATTTATTTTGAAATTATTGAATTTGAGAAGTTTGTTAAATTAATTGAAAATTAATTTCGTCTCAATTTGGTCCGTTTAAGTTTAATTTTAGCCATTTTCTTAACTTAAATTGGCTAGAAATACAATTGGGCATCCCCCTTTATTTTTGAGCCATCTCACACCCATTTCAGCTCAAATATTAACCTCAACCCAGGCCCAAAATACCCCAGACCCGGCCCAAACCCAATTAACTCCTCATTAGATATACACACGCACACACGCGCCTCTTCCTTCTCTTTCTCTCTCCCCGATCATCTCTCCCCTCTCTCTCACAATAAACGGCAACCACAACAGTTCCTCAACTCCGTCAAACAGCTTCAAACGACACCCTAATCCAACCAAAACGACTCCAAATTCCCCTCGAATAGCCTCAAGATTCTGTCAATTCACTTTCGTTACCATTCATGTACGAATTCGATGGGCTGTCCAGGTTCTAGAAATAGCACAGCTAATCCTCTAACGTTCAAGATTTCATACCATTGGAGTACAACGTTGTTCGATTTCTATTGGCTATGGGATAATTCTTTTCCCCCCCAAAATCCCCAAGAATTCCCTTCGAATTTGACCCTCCTTGTCGCCAAATTCATCCAATTTCAAAGCTGAAAAATCCAATACCTTATCTCAAAATTTGAATTTCAAAAAACCTTATCCAAGTTTCTAAGCAAAATCCCTCAAATACCCCTTCGTTTTCCCCCCAAAACAGCCCCAATTTTTCTATAAATAGAGAGTGTGGGTTGAGGGTGAGGAAGAGGATTTTTGGGGGGAAATTTGGAGGTTCTGGAGGCGCATGCTTCTAACCTTACGTAACCAAAATTTCTAAAAGAATACACTAGAAAAAACCAAATTCCTACGAACTCATCTAAATTCCGGCGAGGTTAAATTCGAATTCCGGTGTTAAAGTCCGTTTAAAGAGCTTGTAGTCCCTATTCGCTGCCTACAAAAAGGTCAAAAGACTCGTCTTTTTTTATTTATTTTTCTCTTTTCTGTTTTAACTATTGTTATGTGAATCTCACAGTATTTTTGAGTTTGGGATTGGTCTTGTATGATGGATATTGTTTAATGTTAGTGAGATTTTTAGGATTGAAACTTGTATTTTGATCCGATGATTAGCATGTTTCTTGAAAAAGCTTTGAGCTTTAATGCATTTCCTATGACTGTTTCATATTTAAGCATTATCTTATATTTATAAAATGCTTAAAAAATAGAATTTTCTAAGTTTTTCGGGGATTTTTGACAGGCTCTCATTTAAGAAAGATTTAAGTTTAAGTACATGGATTGTACATCTCTTTCGATTTCTTGTTTGACGTGGGAAAGATATGTCAATCTCCATCAATGTGTTTATAGTTTTAACACTGATTCTTTCCTGTTTAATCAATAGGAACACTGAGTGTAGTTTGTTAATGAATTTTCATTCTTTGAAGCCGGGACTAGAGAGTGAACACATCCTTACTGTGATATGCTTTAATCTCTGGAAGTTCTTTGTTTAGGAACTCAAATGAATGTGGTCTCCTCATTCCTTTTATGTTGTGTTAAGTATAAAGGTTTGATCTTTGCAAGCTTTGACTGTCCATTCAGTGTATATAGCTAAAAAGGTCATATCAAAATCTGTTCAACACACCTAGATGCCCTTACACATTCCCTTATATCTGTACATGGCTTCAAAAGGTTGAATCAGCCTCCTTTTGGCTTTATGTTGGTTTCTCTATGATATGAGAGAAGTAGAAGATGTAATGAGATTCCACTATAGCTTATTCCCACCTTTAACTCATGCAGCGTGAATAATGATACCATGGCAGCCTGCGTATGGCTTTTCTTATGGTGTTATTGAATTACTATCAAGGCATAATTAACATCCTTTCTTCAGTATTATGTTTGGTCTTTTCTCTTCTGTTATGAGTTCTTTCTCTCTATCCCGTTGTGTTGTTTCTTGTTGTGAAACCAAGAATGTCATGCATCTTGGTCAAGGGGCATATCGCATGTCTATGCCTTTCTTTTCGATGACATGTTTGAGTTATTTTGGAGTCTCAATCTTGGCTAAAACCAACAAAACTCCCTTTTCTACACCTTTTGATCAATAGTTTTACTGGAAAATAGAGGTTTTCTTCGTGAATATATGATTTCTTGTCGAAATTACTAATCTGGAAGCTTCTTTTCTTCTAGTTTGCAATAATATGTTTAGTATGGATTTGATTTTGTTCGATCTAGACAAGAATTCTGTTTCATTGTGAACAAAAGATGCATCAGTTGTTGTTTTTTTGCTTTTCTTCTTTCCAGTTAATTCTCGTTCGTATTGCTTATTTGTGTGGATACTAATCCTTATCTTATTCTCATTTTTTATGCATGAACTCCCCTTGATCGAGTCCACTGGACTCCTCCCTTGCATCTTCTAAGGGATCAAATCCCGAGCTTCGAACCAAGACCTCATACTAAAAGTCCCAAAGTTGACTGATTTCTTTGTGGAAGCAAGGTCTGCGATATACAGAAGTATACAATATAGGAAGATGATATACAGGTGCTGAAATGATAAAAATGGGCCAAAGCCTAAATCATTTGGCATTAGTAGTCCAAGCTTGGCCCAATATACAGGAAATTGAAGGACGTATACAGCTGATATACAACTGTTATACACAGCTGAAAATGGACTTTAAGTCCATAAAAATTCAAATCTGGACAGATTTGATAGGCCAATGCAGGGCCCAAATCCTAAACTTTTCTCCTTTTATTTATTTATTTGTTTGTAAATCCATGCTTGATTATTTATTTGTAATTAATTCTTAATTTTGGTTAATTTTAATAAATCCCCTCTGAATTGTCGTTTTTGCTTTATATCTTCTTTCATTACCACTTCGAGAATCAAAAAATGGCATCTATTTTGTTCATGTTGCAAGTGGTTTATTTAGGTTAAAAGTGAACTTTTCCAACATCAAAAAATTAATTCTCTTGAAAAATCCGAGTGTTTACAATTAATCGAATACTTGTCTCGATTTGGCACTTTTCATAAATAGGCTTATCTTAAATATTGTTTACTCCTTTGTTTAAAAAATTGATTCTTTCCTAATTTATTTTTCATAAAATAATATATTTTTCTCTTAAGTTCGGTAAAAATTCAAGTTTAGGTTAAGCAGACTTCTCTTTAATTTAAATGAACTACTCTTCACTTGAATAGAATGAATGCCATATTTGCAAAAAATGAATTCAAGATTTTACAAAAAATTAGCCATGTTTTTTTTTCCAAAAAATTAGTCAAAATCAGTCAAATTGTCTTTTGGTCAACCGTATTTTAACGGACTCTTCTTGAGTGCCTTAAAAACCTTCTCAAGGCGTTACCAGAATCCTTGTTTAGTTTCTCTATTTCAAAGGTTTATTTCTATTTTTAAGCTTTTGAAATATTTTTAGTTTTTTCTTGATATTTTCTTAAAAAATCAAGTGGCGACTCTATATTTTCTTAAATTGTTTCGAAATTTTCTCTAAAGTTTTGAAATAGTTTGAAAAGTCAAAACCAATATTTTTTTCAACCCTTCGAGCCTAGAAAGGGATAAAACAACGAATAGTGGAGGCACCTACCTAAATCTATCCTAGATACGAGAACCCTTACCACCCAACAATTCATTTGATGGGGAAGGTAAAATACATCTCTTATTAAACCAAAACCATACTTTTAACTTATAAATAACTCTTGTTTCAGTATATTTGATATGTAAAAATAATTCAAAAAATAATGAGCAGTGAATTCCTAGAACACAATTTAAACCGGTACAAGAGTACTAGACAAGAAATAGAAAACTCCAAGACACATCATCCGTGAAAGATTGAGAAAAAAGGAGTTGTTGCAGAGTGGTCGCATGTCACTTCTATGAAACCCTAACTGATCTGCATCATGGCTATACCCCCAAATGGAGGTATAGTAAGTGTAGCAGCAGTACAACCACACATACTGGTAGGTATCTGTAATGAACCCCGGGTCATTTTCTATGTTTTTATGCTTTTTGGTTTAGAGCTTTCTAATAGCTTCCCCAGGTCATTTATGACTTACTGGAACTGACAGTTTGGTTACAGGGCAGTTCGTTTGGTTTTTAGAGCCATTTTTCTGTTTTAGAGCTTTTAAAGTTAAGAATAGGGTATCGGGCCTAAACTTCAGGTAAACGGCCTCAGATACAATTTTTGATAGTCTCATCACCTCCAAAATATTGATTTTAGGCTAGGAGACCCTTGGCCCGGGTCCTAAGGCTTCTAGACTCATTTTGGACTATTGGGTGGATTTTGGCTAAAACGGCCCCTTTGGGAGTGGGACTCACTTTTTATCGAAACGACCTCAGATGGAAATTTTGTCGGCGCTGTTGAGTATGAAGTATCGAATTTGATAGGGTATCATAGTTTGTTTGCATGCACGGGATTCCAAACTAATCTCGAGCACCTAGTCAAAGTCCGTTGGGACATGTTAAATTTGGCTGGTGCCAAATAATTTGGGGCAACCGCTTTAGTGGCCAAGAGACCGCTTTAGCTGTAGCCGCTCTAGAGTCTTGGCACCACTTTAGTGGCAGCCACTTAAGCGGATCTGGACCTCTTTAGCAGAGCTTGGTCAGCTGAGGCCAAGCCACTTTAGCGGTCATTTAGCCGCTAAAGCGGCCATTGCTGGCATATATATATATCATCACCCTCATTTCCAACTTTTATTTCCAAGTGTAATCCACAATTTTAGACCATTATAAGCTTAGAAATTGAGAGGAACCGAGTGTCTGGTGCTGGGATTGATTTAGAGGCATTGTGGTGATCGTTATATCATCGTATTGTCGTAAGTTTCTGTTCACATTATCGCTTAATTCTTTGTTTTAGTTCGTAGATTATCAAAATATGTTGGGACTGATTTAGGGCTGTTTGAGCTCGAATTTAGCTAAAATTTATATGGCAAACGTTCCTTGAGCTGAGAGGGACGCTGTGACGATTTTAATTTTATGATTCCACAAGCGGGCCCCATATGAAATTTTTTAGTCCAATTTCTGATTCGGAGCGTTTATGCGCAATATGGATATCAATTTTCTCATCTTGATACATAGATCATTATTTTGGTAGAGTGGCACCGCTCAAAGGCTTCTCGGAAGGGGGAAAGCTTCGGCATAGAGGTTTCGACGAGCTTTCGGCGGCATCCACGTAGGCTAGGCTTATCCTTCTTCAAGACCGTACTTAATTATGGTATTAGTATAATAATGTGCTAGTTTTAAGTGGGTATTTATGTCCCGGTTATTGTTTTAGCACTTTATGCCTTATTTAACCGGTTACGACCCCTTTTTGGTAGAATTTGGGTTCTCGCCTAGATTAGTATATTATCATTCTTTAGGACTAGAATTAGTGCTTATAGTACCTTGGGATGGGATTGGGAAGCCTTAGACTAGGTTTGGGTAGTTTCTGCCTTTGGTTGGGTTATCGGGATCCTGTAGTGGGCCCCACTGCCCCTTTTTAGATAAAATATTCAATATGAAGTTCCTTTATGCTTAGTTGGACTTATGACTACTACCTTAGTCTATTACGTTGGGTTGGGGATGACTTAGACTTAGTTACTCGCCTGATTAGCTTCTTTCCCAGGGTAGGATAGTAACTGACCCTTGACCGTTCCTTCCTGACCTAGAAATGGGAACCCGACTGGCTTTAGTGGACTTAACCGCCTACGACTTAATGAGATAGATATATGAATTAGAGATAGAGTTGACACCCCTGGACTTCCGCTAGTTACTTCATACTTTTGTATATATATATATGTATATTGGTTCTGGTTTAAGCCTGGCTTATACTCTATTGCTATTATAATGAATCATGGTATGAGTCTGGCATCGATTTATGGATATAGTTTGCTCCTTATGAAATTATCGGCTATGGTGACGGTTGGCTACTTAGGAGTTTCGGTTTGAGTCCGACAACAGTCTATGTGTTGATTATTGTTACTACTGGGAGTTCTGGCAGTTGTACTTGGTTCTGGTATGGGAGTTCTAATGATTGAATATGGATCATTTGGCCTCTTGTTACTATCCGCTATTTTCGGTTCGAGCCAGGCGTCTGGCCTCTTGTTATTATCCACTGGTTTCGGTTCAAGCCCGGCATATACTTTCATTATGATTCTGGGATTGATTTATCAGTATCAGGATATTTAGTTGATAATTTTTAAATGGATTGAATCAGTTTCTGGTTTTTAAGATTTTAGTTAATGGTTAAACTGATAACCTAATAAGATTATATTAAAATTATATTATATTTTTTTCTAGTTATTTAAAAGTGGCTTTATATTTTAAAGACATATCCTATTGGTTTTACATTTTATAATTGTTGTCTTAATGAATTTTTTTCTTAAGTCGTTAGCTTGGTGGGATTGGGGAGAAATGGTTTTCTAACCCTTTACAAAAAAAAAAATTATGTATTTTTTACAAGAGATCTTCATTTTCTTTTATTCAAATTATAAAATGGCAAGATATCTCATTTCCTCGTGGGATTCTACCTATCGGTATCGTAAATGTGAACTAAATTTGCTTCTCTTTTTAAGGTATGACGTTGGACTTTTATGGGCAAAATATGTTATAACTTATAAGTATCATAAACGACGTAAATCTCTAAAACAAGAAAACAAATTGTTAAGTAGAAACATTTTCAACAAGATATAATTAAATTTACTAGTTCTCACCGTAAAATATTCCTACTAGATCTTTTCCTTTAATAACACAATTTTAATTTAATTATAAATTCTTGTGTGACAAGAGAAGTAATTTAAGATATTCTGAAGACACCAATTTTCATAAAATACATAATATATTCCTAAATTAATTTAGTTAGTTATTTCCATATAACAAATTAAAATCTATTAGGATTCTAACTCTGATTGTTCTAACGAGTGTTCCTAATTCTACAGTAAAAACAAATTAGGTTTCTAAGAACTTCACCCTTTGAAAATCAACACATACTCTTGCTCATAAAACTGTCCCACACAAATTACTCAATATTAATTTAAAAAGTACATTCATTTGTTCAATCATCAAAACATTAGATGAGTCAACAGAATAGGTATTTTGACTTTGTTGGTGCAACGATAGCAGAGGGTGCTAGTATACACATACATGACTTGTCTGTACTGCTTTATTTTTATTTTTGGGGCAGGGTGGGGTGGGGGGTGGTGAATGGACTTTATTTATGTATAGAAAATGGCCTTTCAGAAAATCCTTATTCTTCATCGTCAATGGCCAATATGGCCGGTGGACAACTTCCCCCTGATATTTTTGTTCCTCCATCATCATCTCCCCAAGTTCTAGCCCAAGGAGACATTCTAGCCTGCCATAAAAGCTAAAAAAAGCAGGAACACAATCTAAAGATTGCATACCACCACCAATATCTATATCTCAACCCCCCCCCCCCCCCGTTCACAAGCAAACGACCTTACTCCACTGACACAGACTACGCAAGTACCTACAGATCAGGCCCTAGAGAGTAGAGACATGTTATGTGGGTTTGTTAAAACCTAATGTGCCTACTAGCCAACCTCCCGTGCCAATGAAACATGTGAGCTTTGTCAATACAAAACCTTATGTGATTTGGAAATCGCGTTAAACAATTGATCATCCAGGAAAACTTACAACATGCAGTGTTGGGTAATTAAATAGTTCTCATATGGAAAACCTGATCGATATACATGAATTGTGTAATGTTCTACCTAGTCAATTTGACATAGAAGAAGAGTGCAGTATTGGTTTAATTGAAGGCAGGCATGCACTAATAAAACTGACTCTACGGGAAGATAATATAAGAATGCTATCTACGTCAGCATACTACTTGAAGGGGCAAAACGCATACTGGCAAATAAGACCTCTGAAATGGGACCCATGATTTAAACCAGATGAAGAAATATCTATTGTTTTCTATTTTAAACCCATGAAGAAATATCCAGACATTCCTCCTAATTTTTTTTCTAAAGAAGCAGTTTTTTCCTTGGCCTCAATTGTGGGAAGACCTCTCACTCTAGACATGGCCACTAGAAATCAAACCAGACCTAATTTCGCAAAGGTCAAAGTTGAATTTGATTTATTGGCAGAACTTCCTAAAAGAGTTAAGATCAGTAAAGAGGATGATATTACTGGCAAACTAATCTCAAAGTGGATAACCATCAAATATGACTTTATCCCTTGATACTGCAGGGAGTGTTGTGTACAAGGTCACCCGGAGAATGATTATTGAGTTATTCACCCGGAGTAGTCTCAAGAAGGAATGGACAAAGAAACAGTTACTAAAAGACCAGATACATAGAAATTGTAACACTCAAATATTAAAATCAAATACTATGATTATTAAGATATTTTTTTTCCTTGATTATTATTTTCTCAATGCGAATTTTATTGACTATAGTTATGTCCACAAATTAACCTTCAATTAATGTCATTAATTAAGAGGTCACAAGTCATTTAGTAGTTAATAAAGAGATAACCTATCCATATATTAATTTCTGTATAAGTTATATAATAGCCAGTTAAGAAGTAAATTATACATGTATAAAATTAAAATGGCGTCTGATTTACAATTTAGAAACTCATATAACTAATATGTTATACGTTACAAAAGTTTGACCAAATAACTCATTTTTTAAAATAAGCATTTAAAAAAAAAAAAAAAAATTTAACCTCCCAAAAAACTTGATAAACATGCTAATCAATAATACATGTTCCTATCGTAAAATATCTAATTTATCTTATTTGGATACCTACAAAAACTAATTTATACCAAGAAAAGCATAATTTATCTTATTGGATAACTTATTTGGATACCTACAAAAACTAATTTATACCAAGAAAAGCATAATTTATCTTATTGGATAACTTCACACGTTGTATCTTTATGAAGTGCTGTCCAGGCAAAAGCAAAATCTAGTGGAAACCAAATGGTCAACCAACAGAAAAGTTAAGTGGCTTCCTAATTAATCCCCGTCAGTCCGTATTTACTTGATTAATATATTAAAAATAGTTATTTAATTTTATTTATTTAATTTTAAAAAATAAGAAATAATTTATTTATCTATTTTATTTTTACTATTAAATATTTTTTAATTTCTCAATATTTAAATAACTTATAATTAATAAGCATAATATAATAAATTATTTTTTTATTTATTATTTCTTAAAAAGTGTGTCAAATCAAATATAAACAAGTAAAGATATACAGAGAGATTATCGATTGGCTATAGATGAAGTGTAACAGTACCCCAACCCCCACCCCATAATTCTTATAGCTCGTTTGATCAAACTTCTAAAATCAATTTATTTTGAAAAATACTTATTTCAAAAATGCTTTTCATGAAAAATAGTTTGTGTTTGAACAATAAATTTAAAAAATATTTTTGAATAGCAATTATGGTTTGACCAAGTTTTCTAAAAGTATTTTTAAGAGTATTCTCTTTAAAAGTGTTTTTCAAATAAGTAATTTCAGGAAAAAGTTATTTTTTTTTAACTTCTGAAAAACAGCTTCTGTTATTTCGTAAAAACACTTATTTTCACACATAAGTTTAGCCAAAGACCTTACATTTTTAAAATAAACACTTTTTAAAAAAATAAACTTGGTCAAACATGCTACTATTACTTCATTAAAGGTTCCATTGTTGAGAAGTGCATCAATCTGCCATTAAAGGTTCCATTGTTGAGAAGTGCATTAATCTGCCTCAATTTCAACTCTTTCATTGTGAAAAAACAATGAATTAAAAACCCTTAAATATCAATATTCTTTCATTTAATCATCTGTATGAGCATACCTCTAAAAATCTTATTGTTAAATGTCTTTATCAAAAACATAAGAATCGTCAAATAGACATACAAAATTTTAGAAACTCTTTATTCTTTATGAGTTATTTTCCCCATCATAGTAATGCTTATATTATATGTATTCAGTAAACTTGAATTAAAATTATTATATAGTTGCGTCTTCTATTTTTATTTCTTTTTTGAGTTTGATAAAAAAACAAGGGTGACGAATCTCCAACCAAAGGAAAAAAAAGAGGAATCACAATAACAACAAAACAAAAAAAGATTTTGTCACTTTACCATGAAGAAAACAAAAGTTTTACGTAGAAAAATTGAGTAGGTTTTTCTTTTTCGTAAAATGAAAAAGAAAAGAAAATAAGAAGAAGAGAAAAATAGGGTTTTCTTTTCTCTTTTTCTTGAAAAACATTTTTAGCGTAAGCATGAGCACAATAAAGTTTTAGAGGGCCTCGTGGAGAGTTCTAGCTAGAGAGACCACATGGTCAAACATTATAAAATAAAATTATATTTTGGGAATAAAATTTAAAAGTATTACTTCCTTCATTTCAGAAAGAATGATCTATTTTAATTTGATATGAAATTTAAAAAAAAAAAGATTTTTGAATTTTGTGGTCCTTAATTAAAGTTATGTCAAATATACTAAAATATTTTTTAATCTTGTGGTCTTAAACATGCCACGTGAAAAGTTAAAATTAAATTATTGCTAAAAAAGGAAAGAAGTTATTCTTTTTTAAATGAACTAAAAAGAAAAGTAGGTCATTTTTTTTAAACGGTGGGAGGAGTACTATTTGTTTATAAAAAGTTGACAAATTTTCAAAATTTTATAAGTTCGATCAGTTTTAAGATTTTTTGATCAAATTATAATTTTACTTATAAAATTTTAATTTTTTCAAGTAAAATACATATTCAAATACAATTATAAATTTTTAAAAATAAAACTATTTTTTAACAAACTTTAAGAAAAAATAAAATCAAGTTTTAACTAACTTTGGTCAAACATTAGCTAAAATTCGTGCTTTATTTATTATTTTTAAAAAAAAAATATTATTAAGTATTCGTTATTCATATAAGAGTGTGATTATATTAGAATTGTTACTTTACATATTGGAGTCTGATTATATTCGTATTATTACTCTACCTAGGGGTATCAATGATACGGTTCGAACGGTTATTTTATAAAATTTATCTCGTACCAAATTTTTCGGTTATTTTATTTTATATAACTAAAATTAGACTTTTCAAAACTATCCCATCATCTCGATTTTTTTTCGGCATCAGTATGGTTCGATAAATTTTCGATAATTTTTTTTAAAAGAGTATAAAAAATATAAAAAATAGAGCATGCTACCATGTATACTTGTGTACTACTTTGACAGAAACTCTCTATGATGAATCAAGAATATAGATTCATCTCATTATTTTACAGTAGTGTAAAACAAAATTAAGCAAAGAAAAAAAGATTTAGATCACACGAGCGAGAAGAAATCAATCAACATGAAACTCAAGAATTGAGTCTACTTAAATTAATTATTCAATAAGAGAAATTTAAATCATAAGAGAAAAAATATCTAATAACGTGTAGCTTACTATCCAAGATTGTTTAAGTACCTTGTTGCTTACTAGTTTCTACTTGAGAGTCGAGATGCTAGAACATTTAGTTTCGATTGACGTAGGATAATAAGTTTTAGCATTCAAACTTTGAGTGTTAATTATGTTGTCGTTTATAGTCCTTCCATCATCCCAAAGATAAAGCAAAAGTTTGATATTTATTATTTTTAGATTTAATATATATAAAATATATACACATATATTATTCGGTATGATTTGATTATTTTTTAATTAATTTTTATAAAATAAAAAATTTACCCAATTATTTAATATAATTATAAATTTATATAAAAATCATCGATTTTATTAAAAAATCTAAAAATTAATTTAGTATAATACAGTTGGATTGGTTAGGTCAGATTTATAAAATTGATTGACACCCGTAACTCTACCTACACAGTAACAAATAAAGTTGTGCCTAAACTTTATTTTAGTTAAGTGTTTTGTTGTATTTATTAGTACTAGTTCTTCACCTATATTTGGAATCTATCAATCATCTACCTCTTTGATTGAACCCTACCTAACTCTCTCTCTCTCTCTCTAAAAAGAACACAAATTTTCAATCTTTCAGGTTCAATTTTCTACTTGCATGTTTATATTTTTACATATACTGCTCCAATTTTGGATTTTTTTTTAATGGGTGTTTGATTAAATTGGAAATTTGTAGTTATTTTAGTGATTTTTTCTTTGACTTACCATTTAATTTTCCCTTTTTATATGAAAGTTTTGTTCTTTTTTGTTTTTTGATTTGGTTAAAATAGAGATTTATGCTTGATTCTTAGTGGGGGGTTTCTTTTTGGATTTTATAGTCATGGGTTTTTGCTGAATTTTATTATTAATCCAAGTTTAAGAATTTTTTTTCAGGTTCAATTTTCCCTTTTATATGAAATTTTTGATCTTTTTTATTTTTTGATTTGGTTATAATAGAGATTTATGGTTGATTCTTAGTGGGGGGGTTTCTGTTTGGTGTTTTTGGTCATTTGTTTTTGCTGAATTTTATGACAAAACCATATTTCAGTTGTTGTTTTTTCAGTTTCAATTTTCCATATGCATGTTTCTTTTTCTTAAAAGGATCTTGCTTATTTTTTTTAAAAAAAAAAATTGTGTAGTTTTTGTTTGATTTGATTGAGATTTATGCCTGATTTTTAGTGAGTTTTTCTGGTTGGATTCCAAGTTTCAATTTTTCAGGTTCAATTTTGCCTCTGATTGTTTTTCCCCTTGATGCTAGGTAATTTGATCTGGTGGGGTGACTGCAGAATTTGGAGCTTCAATCAGTGGGGAGGTACTGAGTGTTGCTCTCCTATTCACCCTTTATGTTGATTGATGGTCAATCAGTTTTCGGTGTTCTATTTTTTTGTCAATCTCAATTTGATTGTCTGGTACAATTTGTTTGTCTGGTACTCTATTGATGGTTTTGACCTGACACGGAATTTAAAAAAGTAAAGAAGACTTTTAAATATAGTGGAATGTACCAAAATGTCCTTTCATAAAAAATGTCACGTGGAAAGTTAAAATTGAAGAGTTGTCAAAAAAGGAATGAGACGGTCTTTTTTTTAAAGGATTAAAGGGGAAAGTAGGACAAACAAGTAACAGAGGGAGTATTATTCAAGTGGCCTTGTTCTGTGCTTAAAGACACATAAACTATGTGTATGCATGTGTGGGTTTATGGTTTCTTTTTGCTTTGTTGATTTAGGTTTGGGGTTGTCTTATGTTCTTGTGTAGACAGGCACGTATAGGCACACACATCTATGTATATTTTTCTTAATGGTGTTTAGATCTGAAATTCAATTCAGAGGTTTTTGCTGATGCATAAGATGGTATCCTAGTTTGTTATGCTGTCTTGATACAGATGCTTCTGTTGCTGTTTCCATGCATGAATCACTAGGAACTTGCAAATGCGTTAAAGACTGTTGGGATTAAGTTTTTGTCATGGAATGAATTCAATTTCCAGTGTTGGTTCAATTGGGGAAAGCATTTTTATACTCTTATGATTTTCTTTGTGCTTGTTATTCCGTAGTTGTCAGGAGTGTAGGAACATTTTGTGACAATTATGCATGCCCACCACGTGCCTGGGTTGGGAAGTGGTTTCTTTATTACTACTTCAAACAAGATATGGATAACTTGATACTTTGAAATGATGACTCTGTTAACTCTGTATGAAGTGCATTTGTTTTGTAATTTTCGGTAGTTTCTGTTATACTTTTTCAGTAGCTCTTTTAGGGTGTGATCATATCATTAAATTGTCTGTTCCTAGGGCTGTAGAGCCTGCTACTTCTTGCACCATGAGCTTAGTTTAATGCTCATTAACATCTTTTTGTTTGTTAAGATATTGTCTTCATTGATGTGATCTATGCCATGATGGAGCTTAATGACTTCATTCCTTTTACACTTTTGGTTTCCTTCTAATAGATATCTATATATTTTACTTTGTAATATTCTACATGCATAGATTCCCTGGACTGGATTACTACTTGTGAAATCTGCATACCAGTTATGATGGACTGTTTGACTTATTTTCTTTCTGTTATTTGGTTGAATTACTTTTCCATGCATACTCTGCATACAACAACAACAACAACAACCCAGTCTATTCCCACCAAAGTGCATGTGAGAAGTTATTAATATATACTCTGCATTTATTTATTAATTTGTATGGTCTGTTTAGTAGCATCTTTTTACTAAGCGTCTGAGATTTTCTTCGAAATGCATAAATATATTATCTTCATGTGATTGATATCCTCAGTATTGAAGGTATAGAAGTAGCGATCATAGTCAATAGGTAGGTGCAAGTGCATGTGAGAAGTTAAAGAAGGTTGATACTATTATTACAGATTTACAGTCGTGTACATATGAGACCATTGAGCTCATAAGTGACATGATTGGTCAGGGCTTCCCTTGACATGATTAAACTGAATGACTGGTTCTTCTTTTGTTTTTTTGTGCAGTTTCTAATACTTGAACTTTATTTGGAATCTGAAATTGTTACTTGTTTCTACCTTGCCCACAGCCTAAGTTAGCCTTGAATTCTCCAAAAGGGACGCTCAAAATGGATCATCATGGGAATGGACAGCCTCCAGGTATCGGAGTTGTTACTAGCTCAGCTCCAATATATGGTGCTCCATACCAAGCTAACCAAATGGCAGGGCCCTCTCCTCCTGCAGTTTCAGCTGGTGCAATTCAATCTCCTCAAGCAGCTGGTCTTTCTGCTTCGTCAGCCCAGATGGCGCAACATCAGCTCGCTTATCAGCACATTCATCAACAGCAGCAACAACAATTGCAGCAACAACTCCAATCTTTCTGGGCAAATCAATATCAAGAAATCGAGCATGTTACTGATTTCAAGAATCATAGCCTGCCATTGGCAAGGATCAAGAAAATTATGAAAGCCGATGAAGATGTTAGGATGATATCTGCAGAAGCACCAGTTGTATTTGCTCGTGCCTGTGAGATGTTCATTCTTGAATTAACACTGCGTGCATGGAACCACACTGAGGAGAACAAAAGGAGGACACTGCAGAAAAATGATATCGCTGCAGCCATAACAAGGACCGACATATTTGATTTCTTAGTTGATATTGTCCCAAGGGAGGATTTGAAAGATGAGGTGCTTGCATCAATTCCTAGAGGAACTCTTCCTGTTGGAGGCCCAACTGAGGGTCTGCCATTTTATTACGGCATGCCACCGCAGTCAGCTCCACCAATGGGAGCTCCAGGGATGTACATGGGAAAGCCTGTTGATCAAGCACTTTATGCCCAGCAGGCCCGCCCATATATGGCTCAGCCAATTTGGCCCCAGCAGCAACAACCACCCTCAGATCCTTAAGCAGCTCAAAGCTTAGATTACAGCGTAAGCATGATTTCATATTTCATCACTAATGTTACTCCTGCCTAGGCCTCTAATTTTCTACTCATATATCTTTATAATCATATATTCTTATTTACCTGGAAAGCCTATGCTGTCGGTTCGTTCAGCCTGTTTGTGGTGCAAGAATTTGATTCCTTTTTGGTTTCTTTTTGGGGGCTTCCAATCAAGTTGCTTATTGCATGTGAACGAGGGTTTTTCGCTTATCAACCCTGCCTGCGGGGCTTTTCAAGCTTTTTAACTTCTATTTGAAGGTTTGGCAGGGGAAATACTATGTTGGTGACTTATTCAACAAGTTGAGATGTCATTAATAGTTACCCTCTGGCCATTATTGTTTACGCGGTTAATTATATGTATTGTATATTACTCCCCAACTGATCCCTGGTTTCCATGCCATCTGCAGAATCCAGAAGCTAGGAGCAGGGAGTAGTCCGAGTAGTGAAGTACTGGAGAAGGAACACACCACAGTGATAGCAGTCTGCATACTTTGAACTTTATTAATATATAGACATGAAGCACTAGTGTTATTTAAAAAGTTCAGTGTTCCCTTAGTGTAGCTTAAACTTCATACCTTGAGCTTGAAGTTTTTGGTGATGTTTATGAACAAATATGTTTTCAAGTGTGATTTAAAAGTAAAACCTGGGTGTAGGTTCTTATGTGCATATCTGTCCACCCCACCCCCCACCAGCTTTTTTTTTGTTTTGTTTCCGTCTCAACTTTGTGGCTGAAGGCTGCTATTCAAATGCAGCTCTTTGGAAGATGAGGGCAAAGCCACTGAGTATTTAAGTAAGTTGGGATTACCAGTGCTGATTTTATACATATAACTTCTATGAAAGGATATTGGAAACAGCCTCTCTACCTTCGTAAGGTATGGGTAAGGTTGCGTACACACTATCCTTTCACTTGTGGAATTACACTGGATATGTTGTTTTAATTTCTGTTAAAGGATATAAGGATTACTATAGTAATAGGTTTTAGTCGTATGTTTATGAGAAGGAATGATAGACTAATCAAATGGTGATGATAACAAATTAGATTGGATACTAAGTTTTAATCTCTCAAAAGCTTGACCAAAATAGACTATAACCAGCTTTAGGGCTTGTTTGGATTGGCTTATTTCAAGTGTTTTTAAGTAGAACTAGCTTGTAGGTAGTGGATAAATGAGGGTTTAAGTCGAGACAAAGGATTTTTTTTTATTGTAAGTAGTGGTTGAGTTCCTTCACGAAATTTTGTGATCGAGTAAATAACGTGTTGGGCTAATTATTTCTTTTTGTTTGAATTCAACACCAAAAAAGTTTGTATGTACAACCAACTTCTCACTTCTTGAGTGAGACGAATTAAATTACGTTTAGCTAGAAGATTGTTTCCCTTCTAGTGTGCTAGTTCCTAAGTTGATGTTTGCTAGCGGACAATGTATGAGTCTACTACCACAAAGTCAAGGACAGAGATATTGATGAAAATAACAAATTTGTATATTGGATTCAGAATTCAGATCTAATTTGTGATGCAACTCTAGTTGTGTGGGGTGTATGAACTCATTGAGCAAATGATAAATTGCATAGTTAGAAGCAAATTTAGGATTTAAATTATTAAATTTTTAGCAATAAATTTATTGTATTTTAAAAAAATTTATGAGTTATGACCTATTACTTGTTATGATTTTGATGAACCTTTACACATGCAATGCTTCGAAAGCACAGGATCCAAATGAACCTAATGTCATTATACTGCCTCTAGAGAGTAACCTATGTGGAAGGGAGAGGGGAGTCAGGGAGATCACTAAATCCCGTTTACTTTGGCTTTTTATTTGTACATATACCTTAAAAATGATTATATATTTTGTTAGGCATCCTAAAAAATAAAAGTTGGCTCGGGGCGCTAAGCAAATCTATTTGCATAGTCCCTTTGCTAGTGTATGACAATCTGGGTTCGAATCCCAATTAAAGAAGAGGTCCACTATTGTTAATCTAGAGAATTCTTGAAGGTCATTCCATTTCAATCATTTTGAAGATAAATCGAAAGGGCTAGAATCACCTTCTTTTTTTTTTAAGAGACATTGTGAAAATAAAGTTGATTCTTTTGCCTTTTCTTTTTATTTCAAGTCACACTAAATTAATGTTAATGGAAAGGGAAAAAAGGAAGAGAAGAACCATGGGCCACGGCAAAGGGTTGGTACAACCTTTTTCTGGAAAAAATTAGGTCCTAATGTTTACATCAAAGCAGTAAATACATGTCATGTTTTTATATAAACTTTTTTTTTTTTTTTGAAAATTCACGGGAATCCGCAGTTGCTATCCTTTGGATATGCACCGGGTAAATCTACTCATGTGTAACAATTCACAAACCACACAGGAGATGTAAAATACACTAGGCAAGCTATGTGCGACGAGCTCGACCGAGAAAGGAACCAAGGAACATTCTCGACCGAGAAAGGAACCAAGGAACATTCTTGACCGAGAAAGGAACCAAGGAACATTCTCTAGCTCTCTTTTTTGGGATATCGTACTCGTTGCACCAAACTCATCCGCTGAGAAAGGACCAGGTGGATTTGATCAACTAATTATGGTTACCGTAAGTGTATTCAACGCAATTTATTTCTTAATCTTGACAAATTTAGCATAATTGGATCCCAAGATCAAACTTTTTTTGTCAAAATTTTCTTTTTCTTTATTGAAGGGGGAAAATGTATACTAATGCTTTACCTTCCAAGTTAAGCATAACTATTCATCATATCATTAGAAAAGAGATGATGTTAATAAAATAATAATAATTTAAAAAGTAAAAAATTCCTCCTATTTAACTGCGTCACAGAAAGTTCTGAAGGACAGACTTTGTTTATGTTTAATCTTTCCTGTTTAGAAACTATATAGGAAATTCCTTTAAAATGAGTGAATGTATTGGATTGTTTATTACTAGTCTTCGTGACCTTTGCGTCATTGATTTCACTATTATTGTTTTTTTTTCTTTTTTTAATTCCTACAGTAAAGGAAAAGGAGAGGTAAAACTTAATCACCTATGAGATGCAACTCTCCATGCAAGAACTAAATACTCTATTCGAAGGACTAGAGCTGGCTTATACAAAGAATGTATTTTCATTTATTGTAGAAACATATTTTCAGGTATTGACAAGATCTTATTACTTCATAAATGTATTATACTCACATGTTAAGTGATTGCAGGTTCCTATTTGAGGCAATAAACCGACCACAAGTGCGCGTCACATTTACTGAGAGAGGCTAATATGGTAGTAGACTTTCTAGCAAGCTATGGGTTGACCTGGGATTAACATAGTTTAGTTGGAGATAATAGTCGTAGATTATGAATCTCACCTCCTTTTCATGCTTTATCTCATTTCCGCGAAGACTAGGAACTAGGTCATCGTAATCAGTTGGTGAAATGAATATAATTTCTGTCTTAATTTTAGTTGCCTCTTATCACCAAAAAAAACATGGAACAGAACTTCACTGCTGGATAACCCTTCAATCAACAAAAAAAAGTGAGGTTTGGGGAGGGTAGTGTGTATGTGGACCTTACTTCTATACCTTCTGAAGGTAGAGAGGTTGTTCTGAAAGACGCTCGGCACAAGTAAGGCATATCAAAACACGTTTGGAAAAGAAAGAAATACAGTAATGAAGAAGTCATAAAAAGTAAAACCTCTACCATGCCCAAAAAGCAAAAGCCTACAATTATTGGTAAATCAGACAACACACATTACAACCGCAAAATGGAGTCTTTATTCAGTCTTATTAGCATCAAAGGAGACTAAGTTTTTCTACTTGCGGCTTCTATTCTTTTTCCCCCTTAGTCCTTTTCCATAGAATTGCTTCTTCAGTTGGGGCAAAAGCGCTGTTCTCCCAAGAAAACCCTCCATTAAGCTTCTACTAGACTGGGCATATTTCCTGCAAACTGAGAAGAGAAAAGTGCAAGTCAGAGTTAATGTTCTTTATAGTGAGTAAAACGATGCCAGAAACTCCTACCTTCTTCCCAAGCATTCGATGATATCACCGGTGAGCGTAGACCTTTTCTTATTGTCAAATGCCAACGATGCTGCCTTCCTCAGTAAAGCAGATCCAGCGACACATCCTAGTATGGTTGGATTCATGCTTACCTCCCCTTTAGCTGCACATTGGCGGGCCCAGGATAGGAACACTGCAACACTGCACATTTACATGTTGAGATTCACTAACACAGTCGTGTAGGAGAGAGTAAACAGGGAATGCAAGTTATAGTTGATCAGAACTGCGAAGTTGCATTCTATTAATGAATATATGTATTGAGGTTAATATTTATGCACTAACAAGAAATATAATTTTTACACTATCTGACACTTAAAAGGATAAACTCCATATCCGTCTATAGTAAGTGTGGATTGAGAACCTGGAGAATAAGACAAAATAACCTGCAATAATTGATTAAACTACACCGAGGATGGTAATTCATATGTATGATAGAAAATGTAGTTACCTTCCTGAAAGTATGTCACCCTGTCCACCACAGCGCCGTGGAGAACCATAAGTACTCACTGCACAAGCTGCATATCCCATATTGCTAGTTAGCTCGTGACTTGCAAAAATATTGAAGTAACCACCATAAACCTTGCTCCTCTTGAGCTCATCACTTTAGGAGTATGTTGTAATCATAGACAACACTTGTTGATGTTGCATATCTTTTTCACTTCTAACATAGGACCTGAAAGATGCATCTAAGCATTCGACGTATTTAGAGCCACTATTTATACATGCAACACACCAACTATATCTATTCTATCAAATGCATTAAAAAAATAGAAGACATATTAATAGTGAAAATGTGGATCTCCTTTTTACTACTGGGAACTCTAGGATTGGAAGTTTGCCCATGATTCCTCAATGAATAAAGCACAGTAAATGGTGCACCATCCTCCATAAACAAATCTAATACTGCAAAGTGCAGATAATGACCCATCAAATAGCTATAGAGCAAAATACAAGAGACAATTTCCTTCATATAAAGGTGTAATGTTGCAAATAAGCCAGAAGCACTAGAAGCAGAATAATAGATAGGTAACAATCCAACATCAAACTCAAGCCACTATTTGAAGGAACTTTAAGAGGATTTTCTAATAATAACCTCATTAAACAGCATCCTACACTCGAACTTAAATTGTCCCCGAGTTCACCTCTCCTCTGAATTTCCTTGGCTCCTTAAGCCATCCCTCTTTTTGAACACAACAAGCTTAGGCTAGAAGATTGTGAAAAAGTTTATCTTATGAGTACAAGTATTTTTAACATAATCTCGTAGAAGAAGAAATGGGGCCTAACCATGTACCCCAACCTTATAGTTAAATATTCTTCCCTAGAATCTAAGTCACTTTAGCAAGAAATGGAAGAACATCTTCTCTAATCTGATGCTTCATTTCAAATCAAAATGAAAAAGAAATATCTAATAGTACTACTGAAAATCTTTAAAAGATATGCTTACATTGACTGAGCATCAGTTTATTAGCATGTCTGAGCAGTTATTTTCACACTAAAGATTCAGACTTACAGTTTGAAAGTCCCAATAAAAATCTCTGTCCTACATGGTCATTATCCTCATATTAGTTAAAGTCTCATAACTAAGTTAAGTAGAATATAGACTAGATATTCTCCACCTCCAAATAATGAAAGCAGGGGTCCAACTTTTCACGCATCACGAAAATATTATGGTGGAACTCATATCCAAACCACAAAAGGCTTGTCCATCCACCAGAAAATTACTGATCTATCATCTATGCAATCCAAATGATTGAATCATCTGCAAAAGGCCATTAACAAGGCAAGATTGTTACCTGTTTTACCATCACTGACAAAGTCAGATTTCCCTTTCCGCAAGATTGTAACACCACCGATCCTGATCAAACAAATATGTTACCCATTACAACACTAATAATAAAAGTAATAAATCCAATTAGATGAATCTCGACAGCTATAAACTGACCAAGAGAAAGAATGTTATAAGTACATCCTCATAAATTGGATCCAAACTAGAGGAAAATACTGTAGTGGTTGCAGATCTCTCAACCGTGTATTTATAAATCCTAATCGCTTTACTTTTATTTTTATAACCAAGAAATGCCGGAGCACCAGAGGCGCACGGTTTGAAACTCGGTTGATAATGGGGCTTTTTCCTGTGACAGGGTTAGGACCCATAACGTGTGCCTAACCCACATACCACGCATTGGCTCTTACCACTAGATCAAAATCCTAGGGGCACCAATGGCTTTACTTTTGAGACTCCACAAGAGTCTGTTACACGTGCAAAGTCCACAAAATCTAGCAGGAAAATATCAAGAGTTAATTTTTTACAAGATAAATCTCAAGTTTCTATAACCCAGTTTTTTCTCTAGGGATAATGGTATTCCCGGACCAACTTGTGTACAACTCCACTAATCCACCTGACAGCCAACTACAACCTGCAAGCACAAGTTCCTCTTTGTGAAGAATGGATCTTGGGCCTAACTCAACCCCAAAAGCTAGCTCATGGGGGGAGGATTGCCCAAGTCCATATAAGGAGACCAACTACCCATCCCTTTTCTGATGTGGGACTCTTAACACTCCCCTGCACGCTCAGACCTTGTTAACTGGAGCGTGGACAATATAATATGGGGACCCAACATTGGTGAACAAAGAATTTGGATGGGCCTGACTCTGATACCATGTGAAAATATGGCACTTGGGCCTAACTCAACCCCAAAAGCTAGCTCATGAGGGAAGGATTGCCCAAACCCATATAAGGAGACCAATTAGTCATTCCTTTTTCGATACGGGACACTTAACACTCCCCTGCACACCCAGACCTTGTTAACTAGAGCGTGGACAATATATGGGGCCCCAACATCGGTGAACAAAGAATTGGGAAGGTCCTGGCTTTGATGCCATGTGAAGAATGGATCTTGGGCCAAACTCAACCCCAAAAGTTACCTCATGAGTGGAGGATTGCCCAAGCCCATATAAAGAGACCAATTACCCATCTCTTTTCCAATGTGGGACACTTAACACTCCCCCGCAGGCCCAGACCTTGTTAACTCGAGCGTGGACAATATAATATAGGGGCCCAACATCGGTGAACAAAGAATTGGGATGGGTCTGGCTCTGATACCATGTAAAGAAATAGATCTTGAGCCTAACTCAACCCCAACAGCTAGCTCATGAGGGGAGGATTGCCCAAGTCCATATAAGCAAACCACCAGTTTATTCCCCAACCAATGTGGGATTCTTACCCACTCTAACACCCCCTTCACGCCCAGGGCCCAACTGGCGTTGGCGCGTGGATCGGGAGCCCAAACGGGAATGGACCTGACTCTGATATCATGTGAAGAATGGATCTTGGGCCTAACTCAACCCCAAAAGCTAGCTCACGGGGGGAGGATTGCCCAAGTTCATATAAGGAGACCAATTACCTATCCATTTTCCGATGTGGGACTCTTAACATGGTATCAAAGCCAGGTCTATTTCCGTTTGGGCTCCCGATCCACGCGCCAGCGCCATTTGGGCCCTGGGCTTGAAGGGGGGTGTTAGAGTGAGTAAGAGTCCCACATTGGTTGGGGAATGGACTGGTGGTTTGCTTATATGGACTGGGGCAGTCCTCCCCTCATGAGCTAGCTTTTGGGGTTGAGTTAGGCCCAAGATCCATTTCTATACACTCTTAAACCTGCTACCTGACTGAAACAGATAGATCATCCTAAATGTTGTAGTTTAAACCTGGAACTCCGAGTTAGTACTCTTATTTCTCAACCACTTGTCATAACCCTGTGAATAAACCCGAAGTTGTATGATATATATCCTATTTCACACACCAATCTGAAACAAAGATACTAGGAGTTGCATAGTCATTTCTTCCTCGAGGGAGGGGAAAATTTTGAGAAGGCTGCTGGGGCCATTTTATGCTTTTGGTCTCCCTTCATTGTCTGACAAGCGTGAGAAGTCATACCACTTTTTCTTAAGCAAGAGTCAGTAAGTTCTTCACCAGGCTTCCTCTACAATTTTTTTTTGAAATTGGTAACTGTGTCTATTTCTGTAAGTAACAAAACAGTACATGGGTTGTACTGTACTCTGAAATCTACTGTCCTACCCTATAATGAGTCTAAAACATCAATGATAGAGACAGTGCCTTTAGAGTAAATCTGGCTACATCAAAACACAAAGTCAAAATACAATTCAATTTGCCTTGTTGCATGCTACTCTGCATATACTCAAAACATCTGAGGTTCCTTTCCTTCCAGATTGTCCACCATATGGTTGCAGGCACCAGTCTCCAATTGTTCCTGTTCTTTGACTGCACCCCTGCTTCCTCCCAGTTGTATAGTGCCTCTGTGATTTTGCCAGGCATAGACCATTTTTGAGATTTAGGAATAGTCTCCATAGTTTACCTGTGACCTTGCAGTGAATGAATCGATGCTCAACAGTCTCTGCAGTTTCCCCACAAAAGAAACAACTAGAACATAATGGGATCCCCCTCTTCATCAGATTATTGTGTCAGCTCAGTTTCCTTTGCCAGCAACCATACAAAGCAAGCCACTTTGTGTGGTATTTTGGATTTCCATATGTGTTTCCAAGACCATTTGTGTGTCTGCTGGTTTGGTAGATTCATCTTCCTATAAGCTGCATTCCTTTGAAGTTCCCTTTTCTCTCCCTGCCACTGTAGGGTGTCTTGTCCTGCCTCCAAACCACTGAATTGTTCAATGGTGCCGAAAAATTCTGTCACTCTTGGTATTTCCCAGTCATTGAGGTGTCTCCTGAATACAAATTCCACCCTTGAGGTCTCCACAGTTCAGCTATAGTACTTTGCTGATGAAGTACTTAACTGTAGATGTCAGGAAAGAGCATTTCCATGTTGCCTGCTTTGTGCCAGTCATCTTTTCAGAATGCAGTTTTTTCTCCATTTGCAACATTAATCTTGATGTTGGGCTTGAATTCATTCCACGAGATTCTGATGGATCTCCGATCTCCACAAACTAACACCATAAGGTGTGGTGACCTCCTTTGTCATCCAATTATCATCTCCTCATATTTAGCCTTGATAACTGTACCCCATAGATTTTGATTATCAATAGAGTACTTCCAAAGACACTTCATTCTGAGTGCCTTACTCTGGTTCTTCATATGCTTGATCCCTAATACCCCACAGGCTTCCTCTACATGTTATTAAACATACAATTGTCTTCTTTTGCACTCTAAAGTAGTTGAAGTTTTGTAAGGTATAAAATAGGTCTCAACACACAGCTTTTAACATATAAACATGACTTTGAAGGAACAGAGTAATTGGCAGACTGTTCTTAAACAGCAAATCTCTAGCAGGAAAATATCAAGGGTTTCTTCACAAGATAAATCTCAAGTATCTATAACCCAGTTTTTTTTTTTTAATTAATAGTATACCCAGACCAACTTGTGTGCCTCTCGACTAATCCACCTGACAGCCAACTACAACCCGCAACCATGAGTTCCACTTAAACCTGCCACCTGACTGAAACATATAGATCATCCTAAATGTTGTAGTTTGAACCTGGATCTCCGAGTTGGCACTCTTATTTCTCAAGCACTTGTCATACCCTTGTGAATAAACCCAGAGTTATATGATATATATCCTATTTCACACACCAACCTGAAACAAAGTTACTGGAGGTGCATAAGTCATTTCTTCCTCAAGGGAGGGAAAATCTAAGAAGGCAGTTGGAGCCATTTTATGGTTTTGGTCTACCCTCATAGCCTGACAAGCGTGAGAAGTCACTTCCACTTTTCTTTAGCAAGAGTCAGTAAGTTCACCAGGCTTCCTCTACAGTCTATTAAAAATATAATGCCATCTTTTGCACTCTAAAGGAGTTGTGGTTTTGTAAGGTATAAAATAGGTCTCGACACACAGCTTTTAACATATAACCATGACTTTAAAGGAATAGAATAATTGACAGACTGTTCTTAAAGATCACATCTACTAAATCATTGTCACTAGCAAATTTAAGAGGACAAACAGCAGGCAAAAATGAGATATGGATTAAAAAGCTCACCCTTTCGCAAGAGACAGCAACTGATCGGTTCCCTTTCCATCATTTACCTCGGAATTTAGTACTTTCTGAACAAGCCGTTTATACTCATTCACATTTGGAGTCAGCACCGCTAAGGGATAACCACTAACCAGATCAAGACAATTTGTCACGAGATAAAGCCCATCCTGATAAAAACAAAGAAGACCATCGAATAGCGTATCAAGAGAGTAAAGCCATACGGAATATCAGAGAACTAGCTCGCAATATAACGATTCATCACATACCCCATCTATAACCATTGGGACATTGCACTCTCTTGCATGCTTCATCATATTACTTACACAGTCCTGGAAGAATAAACATGTGATCAAAATCCAATTGTACCATAAGAACCCACAAAAGAAAGTGAAAGCATAAAAGGACAAAAGGGAAATTTTCTGCACACATGTTTTAAGTATCATGGGTCTTTAATTCAAGACAATGGTGAGATTGATGACAATGTCACGCATCGTATTGGTGGGGGGTGGATGACATGGAGGCTCGCCTCAGGAGTCCCGCGTGATAAGAATCGACCACCAAAACTTGAAGTTAAGTTCTACAGAGTGGTGGTTAGCCAACTATGTTCTCTCATGTTCAAAGTATTTTTCCTTTTAACTACTTTTATGTGCATTACTCGAGTCTAGGGTTTTTCCAAAACAGTCTATCTACCTCCACGAGGTAGGGTTAAGGTCTGCGTACACTTTACTCTCCCCAGACCCCACATATGGGATTACACTGGGTATGTTGTTGTTGTTGTTGTAGTATATATTTCCATATAATGCAAGAAAATTCTGAAATGATACTTCCTGGTAGGATTAATGGTGTCATGCTTAGGTTGCCCAGTTTTTCTTGGCAGCATAAAAGCTTTAAAGTGGTGAGTTTACTCTTAACTGAATAGGAGTGCACAGAACAAATGAGATGACTTAGGATCACAAGCATGCTCTGTGTCCACAGAACCCAAATGAATTGTGAGGGCTTTATATAGTTGCTCCACCTCATGTTCAATGATAATCATGTTTTCTTTCAGGACATATTTCATAATACATAAAACTGATATATTTGTATGTTTTTAGATTTCCAACTTTTCATGATCATGCACTACCCTTTACATTCCTGGACCCACAAAGTTACATAGACTTCCAATATTGTACCTTGCAATGATATTTCTTTTAGGCAAACAGAGAATTGAAACAAACCAGATTGATATTTACAAAAGACATACATTTGCTTTTTCAAGAACTAGCACTTCATTTCAGCTAAAGAAAAGGTTAGGAAATAGGAAAATGTGATAAATGACACCAAGAAGGTAACTTCTCCTCACGTAGAGTAGACCAGAATCCCCTACAATGACAAAATCGCCAAATATTTGCCTTTAGCTAGATGAACACAAAGATAGGCACATTACAAAGATGAAGTTTACTAGTTTTTCATTATGTGGAAAAATAAAGATAGTTACCATATATGCAGCAGAAAGGACAGAGATTTAATCAGAGAGGTGGGTAAAGATTCAGCATACTCGAGATCATGATGTTTGGAACAGCGAAACTGAGTAGCGTTTGTTATACTTAGCAGCATTTGGCAGCAAATAAGCATCAAATTAAATCTAAATCTCCCAAAATTAGGCGAAAAAGAAGTGATCTCGTTGAATGAGTGATTAAAATAAAAACATTTGTGGCAACTGAATACTATGAACACACAAGCATCAGGCGTAAGGAAGGGCTTGCGTAAGAAAAGCACACCAGGAGAAACGGATCTCTTCCAAGGCCTGGACCAACAACAAGACAATCAAACCTCTCCATCCACTTCTCAACCTCAGCAATCACTTTAGCTGATATGGAGCTTTTGTCCTCGTCCCTGGAAGAATCCTTTGGTCAAAGTCAGACCCTCATAATTAAATTTATGATGCATCAATAATGATAACCAAAGAAACACGCTAAGAATGTTCACTTAAGAGTTGAGTTGAATTTCATAGCAAAGACTCACCTAATACTGTAGGACTCTTCTAAAATAGGGTGCACAATTAACTCAGGACTGTAACTTTTTATTACAGGAGCAGCATCTTTAGTACAGAATACATGAGATAAATCTGCACCCTGTCAAAACAGGCGAATACCCATGTCATAAAAAGTCTCTGATATAATTGCATAATTAAATTGTAGTAAAAGTAAATAATTTGATACTGAAAAGGGATGGTTTATTTTCCCCTGGGAGGGTGTGGGGAGAGAGGAGGATAGAGAAATTGACGAAAACTAAAGAAACCAGGTATAGAACTAACAATCTTTAAGGCTGAAATTGCTGAGAAGTATGGTGCACCAGTGTATTCTCGACAGCCACCAACAACAGCTATCTTCCCTGAATGGGAAATAGAGCGCAGAACTTAAACAATCAAGAAGTACCATAAAGGGAATATCGTAGGCAGAAACGTTAATTTGTGAAGCTCAATGGTCAAAGTCTTACTTCTTTTCTGTTAAAAAAGTCAATAATCAGAAAGTTTTCAGACACATAAAACAGAAAAACATAAGCGATGCAGTTCACTCAATACATTAGCCATACGAGTTTCTGTTGATCTCATCTTTTCTGGTTTTCCCAAACATCAAAATTCATAAAACTATAAAGTAGTTGTAGAATGCATAAACTTCACACCCTTCTCTAAAGATAATGGGAGGGGAAAGAGAGAGAATAGTATAGTAGAATAGTACATTTGGATACATAGAGATCAGTTAAAATGACAATCATCAATGAAATCGTCTGATAAAATAAATGGATACTTATGTGTCAAAACACATGCTTAAATATAGAAACTCAATGAAATTCTGTTACAACCCTAGCTGAGATCAAACTTTATTTCTTGCTTCTAGAAAGGAATTAAGGCATAAAGGGTACACCTGAAGGCCCAAGGCATTGCCTCAAACCTCCAGTTGTTGCAGAGATACAATAACAACATACCCAGTGTAATCCCACAACTGGGGTCTGGCGCAGTTGTTGCAGAAATAAAGACTTTAATTTCATCAAAAGACTAAATGCAATTTGGTACAACTTGCCTCAAGCTGAGACCAATATCAGACATTGAAATTGGATAGAATTCACCATATAGCATAAACAAAGAAGATGCAAATAATTGTGACAGACCAAAATCTATAAAGGACTTGATTAATTGTATTATTCAGCATCGAGAACTTTCAGTAAAGTTCAACATCATCAAAATACTGGAGAAATAGGAACTCAAATTTCTAGAAATAGAACCTGTGGCAAATTTTTCCCTTTCGTAAGTCCAAATTAGAATTCATGGTCACTCCCCCAAGGACCCCAGCTAATACAATCAATTAATATGACAAGAATTATGTTTTAATTGATCCACATTCCCCACAAATGTATATCAAATTCCTCCCATATATAATTACTATACAATGGATTGCGCATCAAATGGCCGCCTGGAAGCTAACCATTCAATTGTTGCTCATTCGACCACAACGCAACCAACGGAGAAGCAAATGAGAGCACAAAGCCCATAAATCAGTGATTTCTCATCTGTCTACCACCTAACAAGTAGGTCTATAGACTTCCTAATGCACTTGGCCTAAATGTTAATTTGTAATCCAAGTCACTTGAGCCGGTGAAGAGTCGTGTGCTTCCTTAGTGTTCAACTGATAGTTGAGCAGGATTGTACGACACAGTGCCCATTCAGGCATATAATACTCCCTCCGTCCCATTTTATGTGGCACCCTTTCCTTTTTAGTCCGTCCCAAAAAGAATGTCACCTTACTATAATTAGAAACAATTTAACTTTAAAATTTCCCTTTTACCCTTAATGAAATGATTTACATCCACACAAATATCTAAGAATTGAGTTTCAAAAGTCTTTCTTTTTTCCTTAATCACCGGCCAAGTCAAACGGTGCCACATAAATTGGGACGGAGGGAGAAAATTCTTGGTCCTAGCAGTATTTTACCATAAAAACTAAGTGACAACACTGAATAATCTAATGCCTCAACAAATGAATAGATAATTACATAACAGCTCCAAAATGGAACAAAAATGAAAAAAGAAAAATATGCCTCCGACTGACTATTGCATTGGAATAGCCACTGAATGGTGATCTAGAACAAAGACAGGCATAGTTAAGCACACACATGATCACCTCTATACAAAGTGGTGCAAACCCATATTCAGAGAAGCTAACAAGTTGTTAAGACGTAGTTAAATAAATAGAAGTGTTCCCTCCTAACTATTTAAAAAATTTAAAGAAAGAGAATTCTCAATACAACCAAAGCAACAAAGAAGAAAGAATCACACAAAGAAAATTACAGAAAGACCACTTTAAACTTTCAAATGAGGCATTTCACACAATTCAACAAGGTATTGGAGTAGGAAAAGGTTATGAATTTGAGTCGCCCTGCCACCTATCATAAAAGGATATCCATGTTTTGGCCACGAAAAAGAATACAACAACAACACAACCAGTGTAATCCCAGTATCTCATAGGTGAGGTCTGGGGAGGGTTGAATGTATGCGGACCTTAACCCTACCTCTTGGAAGTAGGGAGGTTGTTTCTAAAACACCCCTGGCTCAGGTGGCAAATGTCAAAGAACATACAAAACTACAAAAGTAAAGAAGACATAACAACTACTAGAGGAAGCATTACATAGCATTCATGAAAAAGGAACGGTAACAACAGCAAAATAATGCGAGAAGCAAAGCACAAGAAATAATCGGTAGTAACAGAAAATGAGAGACAAGAAACTACGTGAATACTACCAATACTACTGGTATTAAAGAAGAAACAGGTATAGCGCACCAAATTACCACCAAGTCTATTATGTCGTAAAGCGAGACAACGCTCAACTTCCTACTAGCCTTCTACTCTAATCCGCGACCTCCATATCTTTCTTTCTAAGATCATGTCCTCCATAAGATGAAGATGCGTCATATCATGTCTAATCACCTCTCCTCAATACTTCTTTTGCCTACCTCTCTCTATCCTTAAATCCACCAATGACAACCTCTCACACCACTTCCCGGGGGCCTTCGCGCCTCTCTTCTTCATATGCCTGAATCATCTCAACATCGCTTCCTCATCTCGTCCACCATGGAGTAGCTTGCTCCGAATCTTCATTTCTAATCTTTATCTCCTAGTATGCCCACATATCCACCTCAGCAGCCTCATTTCTGCAACCCTTATCTTTTGGACATGAGAGATTTTAACTCGCTAACACTCGGCCCAAACAACATAGTCGGCCTAATCACCACTATATAGAACTTACCTTTAAGTTTAAGTGGTACCTTTTTATCGCACAGGACTCCGAATGTGAGTCTTCATTTCGTCCATCCCCCACCTATACATCCTATATGATGTGTGAAATCATCGTCGATCTCCTCATTTTCTTGGATTAAAGACCCAAGATACGTGAAACTTTTTTCCTTGGGGATGGCATGCGTACCAAGCCTCACTTCCACACCAACCTCACGTGTTACAGCACTGAACTTGCACTCCAAGTATTTTGTTTTGATCTTGCTCAACCTGAACCCTTTATACTCCAGGGTTTGGCTCCGCCTCTAGCCTAGCATCAACTCCGTCGCGAGTCTCGTAAATCAGTATTATGTCATCCACAATAGCATGCACCATGACACCTCACCTTGGATATGACACGTCAATTCATCCATCACAAAAACAAATAGAAACGGACTCTGAGTTGACCCCTAATGCAACCCCATCACAACTGAAAAGTGTTCTGAGTCTCCTCCCATTGTCCTCAGTGGGTCTTGGCTCCATCGTACACCCAGAGGCGGATGTAGAGGGTAGCGAGGGGGTTCAAGTTGAACCCCCTCGGCAAAAAAATGCACTATATATAAGGTATTTCTAGAAATTTTATGTATATAAATAGATTTTGAACCTCCTAAACATAAGATTAGAGGTTGGTTTAGTGGTTGAGGGTGTCCAAAATTCACCTTGAGGTTTCAAGTCCTAATCTTAAGAATTACATTTATACTTTTCAAACCTCCTTAGTGAAAATCCTGGATCCGCTACAGCGTACACCAACGAAAAAGAATATGGCACACAAATAAAGAGTGAATGTAAAGACATTACTAATAAATAAAAGTGTTTACTCTCTAATACTTTAAACATATAGATGGCAGGGTAAACATCTCAATAGGAGTCAGAAAGAAGTTTCACCAGCTTGGCCTTTATGCTTAGATGATTCAAGACCAGGAATTATTGATCTCAAAATGCTGACAGAGTCAGCCTCCAAGCTTGGCCCACTACTCATTACAGATTGCATACTAATACTCTGAAAATTAATTTTTTTCTTCTCAGCAGAACCTCCCAAACACCTTATCAAGAACTGGTGCCTCCTGATGACAGCCGCAGAGTAAGCCAGCTTTGAGTTATCTGCCGATAGAAGATCAATTAATATCAGATCATCGAAAGGTAATATTCATTTATCGAATATGCAAGCGATAGATATATCATCCAAATTATTGGGAAGAAAAAATACAATGAGATTATGGAAGTAAATTTCTAGCAATTGTTGCTATCACGCTATTTATTCTGCTTACTACTACTTTCCTACTTATCATCTACATAAAAACAGTCAGTCCAAACCTTTAATTTTAACTAATTTGAATGAGACTTGAATTCTAAAGTTCTTATCCAAAATTGACGAAATAAAATCAAGATTCCAACTTTTTAAGAAAGGGAAGCCCGTTGCACTAGGGTCCGGGAAAGGGTCATACCACAGGGGTCTATTGTACGCAGCCTTACCCTGCATTTCTGCAAAGATTCCAATTTGATTTCTTGAAATAACTGTAGTAGACTAGAATTTGCAATACTGTAACACAGAGAGAGAGTATGATATCAATGAACAATGACAATTCAGACTAGTTGGTATTAGCTATACGAATTTTCTATATCTATTCCGCTCTATTTCGGGAAAATTTTATTTCAATACAAAGTACTATGCATCTTCCAATGAGAATTTCCAAGAAATTTTGAATTATACAGGCATACCAAAGCTGAAATTGATTACTTGCATATGAAATATTGAGAATTTATGGTAAGTGGGAAATGGGTTATGCATATTTACCTCTGATGGATTGTTGTAGAGGATGAAGATGACCAATTTTCTACACTTCACCACAAGTGATCCTATGTTGGTTTTTCTGGAAACTTTGATGATTTTGGCTTTGTTGCTATATCTCATTCAGCCCCTGAAAATATATGAAACTTCTAGTTTCTCTCAGGTGCATTATCGATTCGGTTCAGTTTTATGTATTATCGATTCAATTTATCAATTTTGATTTTTAAATATTCTAAACTAATAATCAAATCAATAATATATTTTTTATGGATTTTTGGTTTATTGACTTGTTCGATTTTCAGTTTAACCGATAAGAAAATACTTATAAAATTGAAATAGTAGCAACTAACATGAAAAGAAACTAAATCTTAGTTGCAGCCAAAATTCTACGTGATGTGTTTTAATTTACAAGAATTTTCAAGTTTGAAAAAATTGAATCTTAGTTGTTGAATCTTAGTCGCTCCACACTCACCGTCATCGTCGCAAACCCTCGCCTTCGACTTATTAGAGAGAAATCGAAAAGGTTTAACTTTATATCTTTATCGGATTATAGATTTTTAGAAAATTGAATAGATTTGTTAGTTCGTAGAAATTAAAGAGAAATTACGAGAAATATATAATAAGTAATATATATATATACTAGATAAGGGTGTTCGTGCTCCGCACGGGTGTCTAATCATTATTTTCTCAGGGGTGATATAGTAAAATTACGGGGTTGAAGCAGGTGGTTGGCGCCATAATTCATCATGTTGTATTTATTTACCTTTCTTAATTAAATATTATTAATTTTCTAATACTTAAATGAGTTAAACTAATTAATTAGGACCAAGAGGTGGAGGAACGGATAAGATCCGTCCGATCAAAGGCCGTGGACGGCTGAGATCTTTTTGGTCATACCAAAGACCCACACTTATTAAAAGGTGGGTTTGTCCCTTAATTTATCATTTTGTATTTATTTACTTTTTTTAACTAAATATTATTAATTTTCTAATACCTAAATGAGTTAAAATAATTAATTAGGACTAAGAAGTGGAGGAACGGATAAGATCCGTCGGATCAAAGGGGAAGTTGGACGGCTAAGATCGTTAGCTGTTAATTATATTACTACTTTTTAACGTAATGTAATTTATCATTTTGTGTCTATTTTACTTTTTTTTAATTAAATATTATCAATTTTCTAATACTTAAACGACTTATAATAATTAATTAGGGGTGATATAGTAAAATCACCAGGTTGAAGCAGGTGGGTTCGTCCCTTAATTCATCATTTTTTACGTAATGTAATTTATCATTTTGTGTCTATTTTACTTTTTTTTAATTAAATATTATCAATTTTCTAATACTTAAACGACTTATAATAATTAATTAGGGGTGATATAGTAAAATCACCAGGTTGAAGCAGGTGGGTTCGTCCCTTAATTCATCATTTTTTACGTAATGTAATTTATCATTTTGTGTCTATTTTACTTTTTTTTTTAATTAAATATTATCAATTTTCTAATATTTAAACGACTTATAATAATTAATTAGGGGTGATATAGTAAAATTACGGGATTGAAGCAGGTGGGTTCGTCCCTTAATTCATCATTTTGTATTTATTTACCTTTTTTAATTAAATATTATTAATTTTCTAATACCGAAATGAGCTAAAATAATTAATTAGAACCAAGAGGTGGAGGAACGGATTAAATCCGTCGGATGATAGGGGCACGTGGACGGTCGAGATCCGTTTGGTCGACCAAACGGATCACCGCTTATTATCTATTTTACTTTTTTTTTTAATTAAATATTATCAATTTTCTAATACTCAAACGACTTATAATAATTAATTAGGGGTGATACAGTAAAATCACGGGATTGAAGCAGGTGGGTTCGTCCCTTAATTCATCATGTTGTATTTATTTATCTTTTTTAATTAAATATTATTAATTTTCTAATATCGAAATGAGCTAAAATAATTAATTAGGTCCAAGAGGTGGAGGAACGGATCAGATCCGTCGGATGACGGGGCACGTGGACGGTGGAGATCCGTTTGGTCGTCCAAACGGATCACCGCTTATTAATATTGATATATAAATAAGTAATATATATAATTTATAATGTAAGTTGAGGTAAAGTAGTAATTTAATATATTCTTATTGGGTTATCGATTTACCCAATAACTTAATAAAAAAAATTGAAACCGAACCAATAACCTAATAAAAAAATTATAAAACCATTAAAAAATCGTTAACCCAATAATAATAAACCAATAGCAATTTTATCAGTTCGATTTTTATACACTCCTTATTTCCCCCATCTGAAATTTTTATTGGGAGAGATTGCACCCTTTCTCTTTTTTCATTTGTGAATAGTCTGTATTCGGTAGATGAAAGGGGTTGGTTTCCATGTTAGTACTAGATAATGGTGCCCGTGCTAGGACGGGCCCAATATATGTTATTTTTTGTCTCAATTTATATGACGTAGATGAAATTTGGAGAGCCAATTAAATTTTTTGTATAGCTTTTAAATATTTTAGTTTGTTAATCATTATGATTTATAGTACTTTTTACATAATTTTTTGATAATATATATTACTCTCTGGGTGTGTTTGGTATGAAGGAAAATGTTTTCCTAAGAAATGTTTTCATGGAAAACAAGTTGGTTTCTTACTTATTTTCTCATGTTTGGTTGATGAGTGGAAAACATTTTTCGAAAAATATTTTCTAGTGTTTGGTTGGTGAATGAAAAATATTTTCTAGAAAATATCTTTAAGTATTTGGCTAGAGAGTGAAAATACTTTATAGGAAAATAGTTTCTGATCCGGGAATCAACTTCGACTTCCGATCTGGTGGGTCCGACCCCGACACCTGACCCGAGACCTAACCCTGACTCCCGACCCCGACACTCAACCCGAGACCCACTCTCGATTCCTGACCCGAGACCCAACCCCGACATTTACCCCGACTCCCGACCAGGCAACCGACCCACGACCCAACCGCGACTCCGTTCTGAGACGCAACCCTAACTCCCGACCCCGACTCCGGAGTCGAGAATCGAGAGTTAGGGTCGGGAGCCGGATCTCGTGTTAGTGTAGGGAATCGGTAACCTAGACTTGGATTAGGGTGGAAAGTTGAGGTGTGAGGTTAAAAGAGAGTTTTGGAAAATGTTTTCCCTACTTTTTGAAGGGAAGTCATTTTCCTTCAATTTGAGGAAAATAAGTTGATTTGAAAAATATTTTTCAAAATATTTAAGCCAACCAAACATGGGAAAATTGAAAAACATTTTCCAGAAAATATTTTTCTTCATACCAAACACACTCTCTATGTCCCAAATTATGTGACACTGACGAAATTTGTAGAATCAACCGAATTTGTTATATAATTTTTAGATATTTTAAGTTATTAATTATTATAATTTATATTATTTTCAAGATAGTTTTCAAGTAATATTTGTTATTCCCTTTGTCCCAATTATGAGGTATTGACAGAATTTGGAGATAACAAAATTTTTCATGTCTTGTAAATATTTTAGATTGTTGATTATTGTAGTTTATAATATTTTTTACGTAATTTTTAAATACATAACAATTTGACATATCAAATTGTGATACATATAGAGAAAGAAGCCCACCAAAACATAGCTATTAATTTTCCAAGTAACCAAAAAAAAAAAAAGGCACAAGAACACAAAAAATAAAAGCCAAGGGAAAAGGATAGCAAAGGATTGAAAAGAACAAATTGAACAAAACTGAAAGAGGGCAAAACAGCAGTAACAAAATGCGGAGATCGAAGATCCCAAAGAAAGAGAGAGAGATAAATTTAGAAAGTGGGTCTGCCTGTCACTAACACCTGTAATCAATAACACGTGGAAGAGAGCAAGTTGGACAGAATTGATGGAATCACAAATTGCCCTCATTTTTGAATATATTTACGCAAGTACCCTTTGTCGTCTTAGAGGAAAACTAACAAGTGAATGTGAAAGAATGAAGAGGGCTGTCCGATGGACTGTCGAGATGGTTTTTATCGTCCAAACAACCCACACTTATTTAAAAGGGATTATGCATTGTGATTTAAGTGTAAATTATGATTCATAGTGTTTCAATTTACTTGATTCTTATGTTAAACATAGATTTTTCATTTTATTTATCTATTTTCGAAAATTAAGAGAGAGTTAGTGTTTTCAACTCATTATTACCTTACTATTAAGTAATTGTTAAAAAAAAAATCAAACTTAAATTTCTAAGTATAATTAATCAAAATAATTTAATAAAACAGACTCCTACTAAGTAATTTTTTAAAAGTAAAATAAGATAGAGAAAGTATAATAAAGATTATAATTGGTCAACTATTTTGTGTCACAATTTTTTAATTTAAAGTAGTTACAAAACTTTTTTCAAAAAAAATGACAATTTCTTATAAATTATAATATAATATTTACTTTGTGTAAACATTTTTAAAGTATGCAAAATTTTCTTAAGCTGTAAAAACTTAAATTATATAATAATCTAACTAGAATAAGAGAGATCATCATTAAAAATACATAAATTAAGAAATTTTTTATTATTATTTATTAAAGTTTCATCTTAAAATAAATAATAAAGCAAGAGTTGGAGTATTGCATGTACAAAATATAAAAGAGTAGCAAAACTTGCTTGATTATCTAGATACACCCATCTTTAATTGATACATCGGGGGTTCTATAGCACTAATGATAAATGAATAATCATCGAAACTTTCAAGTAATGAAAGTTTTTTTTTTAATAAAAAAAAGTAGGTGACATAATTTTACTTTTAAATCTTTTTTCTATTTTTATCTAATTTTATACATTTGTCCTTATAGACTTCCCAAAAATTATATGCCTAAAGTATTATTTCCAAACTTTCTATGGGTCATTTAGTAATTATTAGTAAGAGTAGGGGTTTAGGAAACAAAACCACGAAAACTCAAAATCAAGAATGAGCTGTGTTAGCAGCATATTTGGCTTAGGGAGGAAGAAAAAAAGAGTGCAATCAGCGGAGGAAGAATGAGGGATACGACAAAAATGAAAGCATTTAGATCTGGATTAGTAGTAATTGGAGCCCTAGCATTTGGGTATCTCAATTTGCAGCTCATTTTCAAGCCCTTTCTTGAGAAAACACAGGCAGCACAACAACAACAACAACACTCTGATTTTCATCCATCTGAGTCAGACCAAAACTTATGAATCTTTTATGTTAAAGTACAGTTTATTTCCCAAGTTAGGTTCACTTTGTGTAATGTTTTTGCTATGTAGTAGTAGAGAAACTGACTATGTTTACAAGTTTCAGCTCTGTAGACTGTAGCTCCCTTCTTTTAATTCAATATTTAAGGTTCATGGTGTCAACTAATTGTTGTTAAGAATATGTAGCCATATTTTTGTTACACATTATGATCATGATGTGTTATGAATATAACTAAGATGGAGGAATACGTCGAATTGCATTTGGGACCCTGCGAAGATGCCTATGTAGAAAAAGTGAAAAAATCTATCAGGCCTATGCTGTGAAGTTGTCTCTTTATTTTTTTTAGTTGCTTAGATTAATTCTTGAACGTCCCTCCATTCTTCATTTTTATGTACTTCTTTCCTTGGAAGATTTGATTACTATTTTGTAGATGAACTCTTATATGTATAGGTGTAATTCCGCTTATACATTTCAATATAATATGGGGGTTCAATACATAATGATTATTGGTAACTATGTTTGTGTGACCTAATGGTGAATCCATTATTTTAAGTCCCATGGGTGGGTGGGGAGTAGCAATGTGTGTACCACTTCTTTGTCACAATTGATTTGGACTTAGTATAAATATATATTTTAAAAATTCAACTCTATTTGTATTTACACCTAGAGTGGAAGGCAGTGAGTGCATCTGCACCATGTTGTCGTCCAGGTAAATCAGCTCATTTTTGTGTTAAAAGCTCTTTTTTGGATTAAAGTCTTGTCCATACAAAACTGAATTTGAAACTTCTTTGGAAGTAGAGAGGAAAAGAATCTTGTCATTGGAGGTAGACTAAGGCAGTTACTTTGTTTTGCCAAGTTACGGTATTACTAATAAAAGGGAAAGGAGGTTAATCTTTTCTCTAGTTTTTCTTTCTTTTTCAACTTTGTGTGGTGTTCGATAATCGATACTGTAAGTAATCTCTGTTACCTTCATCAAAAAAATACTGTAAGTAATGCTACAGTGCTGTTTATGTGGTTGGAAATGAGGTGGGGATAAGGAAGTCAGGGTCTTAGGAAACATGATTTGACTTGGTATTGATAGTTGGAGATGAGGACTCTATCAAAATTTGGTTATTTTGATTAGTTCTATGGACTGTATCTAATAGGAGCCCATGTTTGAATTTGGCGACTTGTTAAATAACTGAATTTCGTTTTAATGGATTTAACCAATTTAAGCTTCAAAATATTTATCACTTCAAGAGCTAAGGAGACAATGAATACTTTGTATTAGGTGTAAGAGGGGTTAGCTGGACGTGACCTAAAAATGATCATTAATTTCTTCGAAAGAGCAGCTATAGTGCTATTCAAATGGTTTTGGTTATTTGATCGATCATCTTCTTCCTGTATGTTCTTAAACAGACAAAAGCTTTAACTGAAGCTGAGGAAATTTGTGCTGAATACGTGCTAGACTAGTAAGGTGCCTAGATGTCTCCATTTCATCTCTGTAATGGCAGTGTCATGTTTGGTATTGTGTAACAGTGTTGGAGAACAGAGACACAGCAGTTATACCTATCAAATAGAAGGTTACAGGGATATTAGAAAATTTTAATGAGGCACTGGTTGAATTTTTAATTACAGTTGGAGGAAGACATCTGATGTCAACATAAATATGGGGAAAGTGAAAATCATGCTTAAGTAGCTCAGTCCTCGAGAGGGTTAGAAGGGTTAGTATTGTGAGAGCTTGAGTGGAATTTTCAAACAATACATATTTTCTAGCACAGCCTTGTGAAAGGTTCAACTACTACATTTACATACTGTTGGGAGAAATTTCTCCTGGTGACCAGCTTCAACCATTTCTGTTTAGTTAATAACCAGGACTTCTGTATTAGAAGCAGTTCCACTGACCAAAATCAGAAGTGAGGACCTTGAATGGAGAATCTGATTCTGAAATATCTGCAGGATTTGGAATTGAGTGCTAGTCAGATTTCCCGTGAAGATTTAGAAAGCAAGAATTATGGGGATATTATATGTTGGAATAGACGTAGTAGTTTTTTTGTGTGGTTAGAAGCTTAGGAAGCATTTTAACATATATACCGAGTTCACAAACATAGATAACAGAGGGAGACATCGCCTGATTGGTGTGTATACTGCATAGAGCCAGGACAAGAACTGAACCACCTTTGCAACGTTTTCAAGTTTTGATATAGCTGACTGGAGTAAGAATGATATTAGGATGATCATTGATTACTTTGGAAGAGCGAGCTTCTTCTCCGATTGTTTTGGTTCCTTGAATGTTTACTTCTTTCTCTAAGTTTTTAAATAAACAGATCTTCAACTGAAACAGAGGAAATTCATGATTGAGGTGCACCTACTAGACTAGTACAATGCCTAGGTGTCTCCATTTCGTTCTCTAGTGGCCCTTTGATGGCTGTATCATGGTTGTTTTATAATAGTGTGGAGGCATAGAGGCTTGGAGGAATAGTAGAAATTTTATAGAGACACTGATCTTTAACTGTTTATCTTACTTAGAGGAAGAAGAAACATGCAATTTAAGCAGCTCACCCTGGAGGCCCCTGGGGTTTTGGATTAGTATGTTTTTGTTGCATGTTGCGAATTTGAATGTTGCCACAAATAAAAGTCTGGTATTTAAGTAGAAGGATAGATGGGCCGGCCCATAATCCATCGAGTTTCGAATCGTGCGCCAGCTGGCCATCGGAATTTTTCGGTTATCTCAGAAGTAGCTCACCCATGGAGAAGCTTAGGAGCATTATTAAGAGAGTTCGGATGGAGTTTCCAAAGAACATATATTTTTCTTGTAGGGCCTAGTGAGAGGATCATCTTTTGCTTATACATATGGTTGGGAGGAACTTTTCTTAAAGACCACAATCTCGGTTGAGTTAGTATAGGACTGATGTCAGATGTGGTGGCCTTCTAATCAAATAATGTATCATAGGTGGGGGGCCTGAATGGAGAACTGCTGATGCAGTCGTTTGGGCTACTAAGGATTTTGATATAGATGCTAATTAGGAGATTCTTCGAAGATCAATGAAGCAAGAGCTAACTTGGGAGGTCAGATATAAGCTGGTTTGAGTATACAGTTTATTTTGCTGTCAGATATAAGCTGGTTTGAGTATACAATTTGTACATTAGCAGCAAAACATTTAACATAAGATACCACAGTTCACATGTACAAAATACAAATTAAGAAAGGGAGATTTTGCTTGACTGGTGTATATTCTGCTTAGAATCAGGAGAACTGAATCCACTTAAGAGTCAGGAGAAAAACTGAATCGACTGTGCAACATTTCGAGGATTCAGACCAGTAGTCTAGACTGAAACTTCTAATCATTCTTTTGTTTATGCATTTAATGGCAAAATGAACTATTAAAGGATGCTATTAAAGTTTTAAGGGGTATGAGAAGAAGAAATAGGAGGACATCTCCTAGTGCTGTGATGTGGATGCTAGGCTCCTAGTGCTGCTATGTGGATGCTAAGCAGATAGAAACCATCATACTTTTTGACATTGTAGGGAACCGCAAGTCAGATGGAAAAGCACATTTTGCCTTCTTTGTTTCTTTTTACCGCCAACATCCATATCCAAGTTTTCAGGAGATTGGACGAGTTCTGTGTAAAAATATTTCTTCTGCCCATAAACGTTCCCCCATATTTTGCGCCTATGCGGTTTTCATAATTAAGGAAAAGAAATAAAAGGAGAGGGAGGAATTCAAAGGAATCTAGTTGAATTTCAGGTAAGTGATGGAAGTGGCCCCTGGAAGGGCACTCATCATTCATCAACAAACATGCACTCCACAAATGGGCCAGTTTGTAACCATAATATCTAAGTTGGTATAGGTTTTGATCGTTGACGGCCCTGATCCTCCTAATTGACAAGCATGGACTCTTCCCTTGCAATCATGCACTAGCGTACTGTTGACCATTTCAAATTGCTAGGTATATACAACTTACTCGGGCTAGCAACAAAAACCAGAAAAAGATCGAGTTTCCCCTCATTTTGAAGATTACGGGAAGAGGATGATCCTCATTAGTCACTACATATTGCTTGGTTAACATGTATAATTCTCGCATAATAGCATGTAGTTGCGGAGCCACAAGTTGAACAACTTTCATGGAAAATTATGGGTGTAATTAGAAAAGTATATTTCGTATGTAGGTCAAAATTTACTTTCTATACATATACATTAAATCTTGTATAATCTTAGCAAAATTCTTGGCTTCACCATTGGTAGCATGAACACAAGGCTACATTTGAATTTGTGTGAAGAAGCATGTTTTGAATTCCTGGTCATGATATAATCTTGATGAAAGAAAGCTACATAATTTTAAAGAGAAGGGATATAGACAGGAGACTTCTAGAAGCACATGTCATCTACTAATTGTTTTCAATAAAATTTCAACATTTGCAAAGCATAATGCCTCATAGTTGGTATCATTAGGTAAGGGCAGAGACAGGGGATTGAATTTCAGAAATCAGCAGGAATGGTGTGGTATACTTTATATACCTAAATTGACTTATTTTGGCAATATCATATTTATTAGCTGAAGAATGGGTTATGAAAGAGACATTTTCTTCTGCCAATGAGACACTTGTTTTGTTTTTCCTAATTATTTTTGACCTCGCAAAAGTCAATTTCAACAAATCATCTTTTTTTCTAATTTATAGTGTTTTATACTTTAATTGCTGTCTTAGTACATCTGTTGTTGTCCAGCTAAATGAGGGGGGAAGTTATGTTTTCTACTGTATGCTGAGACTTTCCTTTACATGACAAAAGTATACAAGGGTGTAATGTGATTTTGGTTCTTTTCTTGTCATAATATTAGGTTGTTTCAAGCAAGGGACATCAATAGTTTGTCCTGTTGGGAAAGTAGACTTAAATGGCAAGACAAACTTTAGTGTAAGAAATTGGACCATTTTCCAGAGCTTCCTACATTATTTATGAGTTCGTGAATTATTATCTTTTATTTGGATCGTCGGTTGGAATAATATTTTATATTATGCTTTGTCATAATTACATTTAGTTGTATGTAAACAAAAGTTACTAAAAGGACTCCTAATTGACCTAGGTGTCCCCCTGATAGCCCAATACCCCAAATGCCTTGCTATAAACCACCAAATTTTGTTTGAATACTTTAGAGGTAGATCTACAATGTCATCTGCAGATACGATTCATTACTTTCAACTCGAACTACATGCGTCACTTCTATTATTCTGACATAAAAGTAATGGCTTTGGTGTATTTTTCGCCACTAACTTATAGCTCGAATTCATTACTTTCAATTCAAACTACGTGCCACGCTACTTGCTAACGAGTGACACATTATTGAGGTATTGTTCACCCTCAAGAGTTTAAATTTTGAATACGACTCACTTGCTATTTAGCAGCTTGATAATGTCATTCCAAAAATATAACATTCAATTTTAAAAGAAAAAGAAAGTGCTTTCTTTAACTTATACTTCAAGATAGAGTTTTCCCTAGTAGCATCTCTAATGTCTTATAATTTCCCATCACTGTAACACTATATATTCCTCATTTGAAATTCAAAATGCTGTCGGTTGATGCATTTGTTTGTAGAAATCAAGGCTGATGAGATGTAAAGTTTCCTTGGGATGACAACTTAGGAACTTTCCATGAAATAGTCCTAAAAAAAGAATAAGTATATTAGACATTCTAAATATTGGGTAAAAAAATGCATGCCAGTGTTGCGAGACATTGGCCAATGCAAATCCATAATCAACTTAGAACTTTCCTTGAAATATACCTAAATGATTTTAGTAGACATTTTAAGTGAATAGTCAAATATTGAGAGACCTTGGCCATTGCAAATCTAAACACTTTTTGGCACTGAATTAGCAAGAGAAAAAGGGAAGCCTAATTAATCACTTTATTTAACTACAGAGTAGACATAATACACAACTTATACGTTATGTTGCTCAGCTCTTAGTTGGATTTATGAGTCAACACTTGAAGATATTCATAAATATTAATGTGATAAAATTCTCTCTTGGGAAATGAAATTTTATCTATTTTCTTCTATTGTTCTCTTTTCTTTAAGATGGCGCTCTATTTGAAAGTTTAAATTTGTCTTTCATGGTTTTATTTTTACCTAAATTTATTTGGGGTAAAGATTGGCCGGTGATTAGAGGAAGAAGAGAGTCGATCAATACGCTGCAATTTCAGTTCTTTTTTAAAAAAAAATCCATTTGGTCTCTAGAGTTTACTTGCCCGATTAATTTATATTTGCACAAGATAGACCCACTAAAGAGGTAAAGAATTTCCCTCCAAGAAGTTCTCTATTTTCAAAATTCCAATCCGATTATTTTGATTAAGGAGGAAATAATTTCTACCATCTCACCATACCCTTTGATGGTCAATTTCAAATCTCTTTATTTTCAATTCTACATCGAGAACTTCGATATTTTTTTATTTCACCTTATTTCATGAAGTAATTAATGAGTTAAGACTTAAGACTATTATTCTTTTTCAAACTTTGAGATAATTTCAAGAAGTCTCCCAAATATAGGTTCGTAACATCAATTTCCTTGTGATGTGCAATAATAGTACACTTAACGGCTCGTTTGGTCATGTGAGATAAAATCATGATATGAAATTATGAAATGAAGTTGAAGTTTTGTTTGGATATGTGATTTGAATTTTTTATATTGTATATTTTTTCATAAACATAAAAACCTCATAAGTTGTAAAAACTATCAAAATTGTCCCAATTCTTTATACTTCCTCTGTTCGTTTTTACTTGTCACTATTTTTGTGATTGCATTTTCATTTTACTTATCACTTTTGACATATCAAAAAAAGACAAAAGATTTTCTATTTTACCCTTAACATTAATTATTTATTCTCCAAACCATTTTCAAGACATATTACTCTAAACATCAATCAATATGGATAGTAGGGTAAAATAGTAATATCAATAATTATTTTCTTAATGGGTGTGTCATCTTAAAAAGTGACAAGTAAAAGCGAACGGAGGGAGTACAATCTTACCAAATAAGCAAAAGTTTATAACAAAAGTATAATGCATTATCGCAAAGCTATTCTAAAAAATACAACATTTATTGATTAAACTTTAGTTCAATACAAAAGTAAAATTGAACATGAGTTTGGTCGATTCCTAATAAATTTGATTGATGAATGAATTTGGTGAATACCAAATGGTAATGTAGGAGTTGGTTTAAAGTAATACTAATAAATTTTATGTTGGTAAGATTAATGGTTATATGAGATATAAATAGTTTAAAGAGTAATAATATGAACCAAAAATCTTATTACATATGAAATAAATGTCTGGTAGATATAAATGGTTGGATTATTTTTTTTTTTACAAAATATAAACTTGTGGATCAATTTTTGTATTTGAAATATCTCAAATCATGATATAAAATCTCAAATCAAGCTTTTTGGAGAATTTGAGATTTCATCTCATGATATAAAATAATGAGATAAAATAAGCGTTAAATCGCATGTTCAAACGTTGATTTCATCTCGTAATTTTAAATTACGAGATGAAGTCGCATGGTCAATTTAATTTATTTGAATCCAAAATATACTAAATCTAGAAGGAATTCATCCGAGAGGCTACGACAAATTACCTTATTACTCTTTTCAGTTCAAATTAGTTGTCACTCTTTGCGTATGATAATTTCTGAAATGGAGATGATATCATTATTAAGACATTATGCATGTATAATAAAAACTGCTTACAATATGATTGTATTATATCAATTATCATATTTTATTGATAATTTGTATTATACCATATTTTATTGATAATTGTACAAATTAGTGTTTTAAAAGGCAGAATTCGAACTCGTTCCAGGGCGGTGCACTGGCAAAACACCTCAGGCTCATGTGTGGGACTTAGTTCTGTGAGGCTTATGCCCTAAGTGTCCGACTGTATGCCCTGAATATGCCTAACGCCCCAACGCCCGGGGCTCGCCTAATAATTCTTACACAAATTGTGTCAAATTCCTTAATCAACGTTGTTGGTACTTATAATTCTATACTAAATGAATGATGCTTAGTAATTTTTTTCATCTATTGAAATAAGAAAATTAAGAGTAACTAGCGTATTTACTAATTGAGAATGTCGTAAGGGTGAATATGACTTAACATTTCTCTCTAAAAATACATATCTAAATTTTACATCTTCACTTGTCATTGGTCGTTATATTTTTGTCCTATATTTCAATATTATTATATTTTATTTTGTTATTTGAAAGTATTTTATTTTTATTCATGAAAGAGTTGATGTTTTAATTATAATATTAATAGTTTATTGATTATTTCTTTTAGGGAGGTAAATTGCACAGTATAATATAATATATTTTAATAAATTGTGATTCTTTTATTATTTGTAAGTTAAGATGTTAGAGTTGATTTGTATCACATAATAATTTTTATATCATTACATTATTTCTACTTTTAAATGATGTTAAAAATTTTGTTTTCTATGAGTTTTTTTAATCATGTTTTAAATTTTTTAAATTAATAATGCATTTTTTTTATAATTTTATGTTATTATATTATTTTATTATATTATAAATTATAAATTAAAGATTCATGAGACTTACATCTCATATTCCAGAACTTACTTCTTATCTCGTATTATGTAAAATATCTCGTCTTACGTTCACGCCTTTTAAAACACTAGTACAAATTACGGTTGAAAACTTGTGAATTCCAAGTAACCAACTGTTGAAAATAACTAGGCTTACGTCATTTGGAGGAAGACGTCCCTTTCTTGACATTAGAGAACTTTTTGATATGGCTTAGCTTGGTGCCATTAATGCAGAAATGCAAAAACAAATTTAATACGTACGTGAAATATAAATGAGAACGAACTGGCACTGAAAATTTCAGGCGGCATATAATAATGAGAATTTTATATTGTGCAACATATTATATAATTTAATGATATAAATAACTTAACTTTTACATTTTTTCATAAATAGCATAATTAATTTCAATTTTAGCATATGTATAGAATTCCATTAATATGCTAATAACTAATTGAGATCCCGTAAATTCTGAATTTAAACTTATTACCTTTTTTATCTATTCCGACTTTTCTCCTACCATTAATATTTGTTCCAAAATTTTAGTAAACTTTCTGAGTAATTTTTTCTTCCCTTTTTTCAATAATCGATATACACCATTTATATTCATCATATACTAAATAATTAAATAATATAACACTATATACTATTACTTTTCATGTAATATAATGTTATTATAGTTCACAATATGCTTGTTTAAATAATTTTATATTATGTATTCTGTTTATATTCACTTATTACCTTTCTTATCTATTTCGACTTTTCTCCTATCATTAATATTTGTTCCATAATTTTAGTAAATTTTCTGAGTACTTTTTTCTTCCCTTTTCTCAATAATCGATATACACCATTTATATTCACCATATACTAAATAATTAAATAATATAACACTATATACTATTACTTTTCATGTAATATAATATTATTATAGTTCACAATATGCTTGTTTAAATAATTTTATATTATGTATTCTGTTTATATTCAATGTATATAATAATAATAATATACATTATCAATATATACCTGTTAACTTAAAAATAATAATAAAATATAACTAAAATATTATATTATACCTAATATATTTTTTGTGATAAAATTATGGTTAACATAAATTGCTGCTATGCTATTTACATTTGTTGTATCATTAAAAATATACCATATATACATAACATATTTAATATATATTGCTATAATAATATTATATTTGTCGAATTATTTCAAGTGTACAATTTACATACATATAATATTTGATATATACTGTTATTATAGATTCATCACATATACTGTTGACAAAAAAAATATAAGCATCATTTTTCAAATATATAAAAAAATTAAATAAGTATTTTATCAATGTAGAAACAAAATAAAATAAAGGTTATAGAAAAGGAAAGTAATAATTGCTTAGCCACATTAATGCAAGACCCAATAAATTAATAGAAATTTATAATTACCTAATTAATTGCAATTGTTTTATTTTTTTAATGAATTAATTTAGACGAAAAAGGAAATTCATTTAGCTTTAAATTTTGGTTAAATATGTAATTATTCTTTGACTACTATTGTTATTTTGAAAATAAGGCTAAAAATATATAATATGTTTTTTAAGACTGCATATTCATGTAAAACCCTCTATAATAATATACAAGGGCGGCTTAACGGGATTTGTGGCCCAAAGCCAACTTTAAGAAGAGGCCCTTTAATTAATAAAACTATATATATGTTTATTTGATTTCTTTCCTTTTTGTTTTGTAACGATGGTGTACGGGCCATCTTGTACGTATATTGACTATTCATTTCACTACATATTAGTATTTATTATATAGTTTTTGAATTTCTAGATTTTAAAATATTTTATTGATCTAATCTTACTTAACTTCAAAAGTTAGTTAACTTAACCGCTAGAAAGCGAAAAAATGACACATAAATTGAGATGGAAGGAGTATTTATCTAAATAACATCTTGTTTCTAATAAACTCAATGAAATACCCAAAATACAAGCGACAAGCGAAAGAGAAAGAGAAAGAAAAGAAGGTATGGTGGTAATATCTCCTTGAACAGGCTAATTTCTCAGGTTTCAGCAACTCTGCACAATTTACTGGTGTACAGGTTTCCAATCTTGTTATTTTTTTTTAAAAAAATAATGATACTAATCTATAATATATACTACTATATAAGATTAAATAGTAATCATGAAAATATGGGGCCTTTAATTTGAGGGGGCCTAAAGCCATGGCTTTAGTGGCTTCCCCCTTGAGCCGGCACTGATAATATATTCCATCCGTTTCATTGTATTTGCCCTTTATTAAAAATATTTATTTATCTAATTCATAAAATCAAGATAAGTATATCATATTCTTTCAATATTACCCCTATTGTTAAATGATTACATAAAGTATGAATAGTCAAATTTAAATTTTCAAGCAACATTAATAAGGTTAGTTTATTAAAATAAACTCTTAATAAATATTTTTTTAAGAGAGTGTCAAGAAATGAAATGGAGAGAATAATAGAAAGGACTCCATTGTTTCATTTTATTTGACCCTTTTACTAAGCTTAGTTGTTTCAATTTACGTTCAATTTATGAAATCAAGATAAGTTTATCATATTTTTTTTCAATACTACCTCCATCATTAAATGACTACATAAAGTATAATCAATGGTGGACCCAGGATTTAGAGATCGTGAGTGCTCGGGAGATTCGAACACATATATTGATGTCCAAAGCCTTTAAGGTTCCGCTTGAAAATTAAAGCAAGCTATTTTTTTGGTTTATTGGGTGCTTTTCTAAATCTCATATCAATTTTTATACATTTTTTATATAATTATGCTTAATTTGCATCAGATTTAATGGATGCCGAAGCACCATGAAATTGGTCATAGGTCCGCCCCTGAGTATAATAGTCAATTTAAATTTATAAAGTATAATTAATAAAGTTAGTTTGATAAAATATATTTTTTTTATGAAAAAAATAAGTTAATATGAGTCAAATAAAATAAAAAAAAGGAAGTAGGAGAATAAGAGTTGACCAATTTGACATGTGTAATGAACTTAAACCCCTAAAACTAATTAGAAAATCACTACGTGGAAATATTTTTTGGATTAGCATGTATAAAGGTGCCGTGTCTCATGCCGTCAGCACCATTTGTGACCCCCTGTTTCTTTTTCCGCTCGTGGCAACATTTAATTTTAGGATGATTATTCCAAGAACCTTCCCGCCCGCTTTTCTTTTAAACTTAATGATGTACGGTTAAACTTTTCTTTAATAATCTCTCGTTATAATGACATGACATGATATTCTTCAGAATTGATTTTCATGTTATACTTTACTTCTTTATAATAATATTCTATCTATAATAGTAAAGTCCAATTGAAAATGCAACGTCGCAGAGGTTAAGAGAGTTATGAAAATTCCTGTCGAGAAGGAACGCTTTTCTAAGCGAAAAAAACTGCTCTCGAAGAGAAATGACATTTATTATAGTAGTATATCCTTTGTAAAATTATCTCTCTATAACAGTCAGATTCAAATATTGTGTAATATATATTAATATTTTGTAAGAAATATATTATCAATAGTGACAATTTAAAACTTGTTAAAGATGTTGATAGTGTATCATTACTTGTCGCCCAAATTCATCTCATAACAACAATCAAGCAATGGATGCTACCACTTATATGTAGTTGGCGGAAGGCGGGCTCTTAAAATTGTCACTACTTTTCATTTAGACACCTCAATTAGGCCTTGTTCATTTTAAATACCTCAAGTGGCACTCCGCTGTATCATTTTGACACCATTTTTATATTCTCAAAACCAGCTTAAGTGTGTGATGCCAAACACCTATATTATTACACGTTGTGATTGGTTCGAGTTTTGTAATAATTTTCAATTTTTAGATTTAAGTCAGTATAGGAGTTTATCTATATTAGGCCTCTCTAATTTTTTTCAATTTAACATTGTTCTTAAGAATTAGAAGTTAATAAAAGATAAGTCTTGACAACTAACATAAATAATCTTGAAAGCCTACTTTAGTAGCTGGTTCAAAAATCTCACATTTAACAAGTGAGTTTAATTCTAATTAAACTGTCTTTTTCAATTACATTTTCATCGACATTCTTTAACGGATGAAGGTTCATGATCATCATTATCTTTCATAATATTTAATATATAAAAACATTATTCATCATGATTTTTGACCGATTCAAATTTATCTCATCATTGATAAAATTTATTGATAATTTGTTACTCACTCGAGTCTCGAATTCACTAATTTCGTCATGAATATTAAAATTAATCAAATCTTGATTCTATTCATGAAGTTCTTTTATAGTGCCATTTTAGTCATTTTTCTTACCTTTTTTCTAGATTTTTTATCCTTGACTAAATGGACGATTCAGGTGTGTATGAAATTTAAAAGTTATGACACAAGTAATTTGTCATATTAAACACTAATTCAGATAGTCACATTCTCTGCAGAGATGTGTGACTTAGATGTTTCTTTCAAATCTATAAATGCATCTGGCATTTGATATGATAATTTCTACAAATGGATGATCTTCACCTCTATTTCACATATTAGTATGGATCAAATGATGATATTTTCTATGCAATTTTTCTTTTAATTTATTTCTTTTGTCCCTAATTGCAAAAAAATTATTTCATTAAATGAACAATTCGCAAATTGAGCAGTGAATACATGTTTCGTCAAAGTTTAAAGTAGCGAATAATAAAAGATGATTCAAACCAACATATTTTTCTAACATTTTTTGGGAATCTTCTTAGCGCATTGTTGTGGTGTTTAGCACATATAAAAGATTCTTTTATATGTGCCAAAGCACCATAACAATGCAGAGATCCAAATTTCATCATTGTTTCATTTTGATTCATGCTAATATGTGAAATAAAGGTGAAGATCATCCACTTGCAGAAATTATCATATCAAATGCCCAATGTGTTTATTGATTTGAAAAGGACAACTAAGTCACGTATCTCTACGAAGAATATGTCTATTCGAATTAGTGTTTTAATATGATAATTTACTAGTGTCATAGCTTTCAAATTTCACACAGACCTAAAGCGTCATTCATTTAGTCAAGGATAAAAAAATCTAGAAAAAGAAGTAAGAAAAATGATTAAAATGACACTATAAATGTAAAGAAATGGATCTTGGGCGTAACTCAACCCCAAAAGCTAGCTCATGGGGGGGGGGGGGAGAATTAATCAAATCCATATCAGGAGATCAATTACCATTCATTTTTCAACGTGGGACTCTTAACACTCCCCCATACGCCCAGGCCTTGTTAATTGGAGCATGGACTGTTTAATATGGGGGTCAACATCAGTGAACAAATAATTGAAATAGGTCTGGCTCTGATACCATATAAAATTAAGTATTGGGACTAACTCACACCACCAAAAGCTAGCTCAAAGGAAGGAGGATTGCTCAAACCTTATAAGGAGACCATCCATCTCATTAACCACAAATATGAGACTTTTTTTATTCTTCAATAGCGCACCTCATGCCCAGGACTAGACATCTGGTGCGTGGATAATTTTTAATTTAGGGGCCCAATATTGAATGAGATGGATCCTACTTTGATACCCTATAAAGAAATAGATTTTGAGTCTAACTCAACCCTAAAAAACTAGCTCATGAGGGGAGGATTGCCCAAGTCCAAATAAGGAGACCAACTACCTATCCATTTATCGATGCGGGACTCTTAAAAATAAAAGAATCTTATGAAAATATTAAAGATTTGATTAATTCTAATACTCATGAAAAAATTAGTGAATTCGAAATTCGAGTGAGTAACATACTATCAATAAGTGTTAACAACGATTGTTGGGTTTGGTTGATAAGAAGTGAATGGAAAATGGTGTAAAACCACGGAGAAGAAGGTGAAGAGTAAGTCTTCACTTTAAAGAAGTGAAGTTCTCCCACATTGGTAGGAGATAGAGACTTTAATGTGTATATATTGGAATACACTCCTTCATGTGGATAGTGAGGCAAGAACAAGACAAGCCTCGCGCCGTCTTCGTTGTCGCTCGCTCGGCTCGGCTTCGAATTTGGATTTGGATTTGGCAAATGATATATCGAGAGACTATCTTTTTGGACAAAGTTTATTTGAAACTTGAGAATTATTGATAGTTTAATCTAAAAATCCGATAGAAAATCATTTCTCCATATGCAGACGCACATGAACGGATGCGGACGCACGTCACAACGCACCTCGAAGGGACGTGACCCTTCGAGGAAAGGGACACACTGTTTCGACGCGAAAAATACGACCTGCGGACGCAGGTGAAGCTTCACAGAAGGAGCAGAACTTTCTGTTTTGGCGAATTATGCGACCTGCGGACGCAGGTCATCCATCTGCGACTGCAGTTCATGACACCGCTTCAGATAGTTATGTCTTTTCTTCAACTATTGTTTCTCTTCTGAAGCACCACCTCTTAGGCTATAAATATGTATGTTTTCCTCAGATGAAGGAGATACGAAATTATTATTTTCACAACTCCAAAACTACTTTCTTCTTTACAAAAGAAATCAAAGTAAGTGTGATTTACTCCATTAGTTGAGTTCGACGAAGTTCAGCAAATTCCATTGTCAGTTTTGCTGAATAGTGTTCTATTCTATCCTGGAAGGAATTAATTCAAACCTTGGGCAATTGTGAGGGGATTATATTCTTTAAGGAAACACAGTTTAACTGTGGGCTTAGAACTATCATTTTCATCAATTTTCTGGTTTTTAAGGATGAAGGAGACTAAGAACAACTTAAAGAATATAATTTGTATTTTGTTTACATTTTTTTTTTGCTTCATCTCTATTTATGTTTGTGGTTGGAGATTAAAGTTAAAGACTTTCTACTCCATTTTTTAACTCGGTTCGAAGAACATAAAACTTCATCGACTGAATAAAACCACATTGATTGTTAACTAGTTATTGAATTTTGTTTGTGTGTGATCAAACAGAAATGGAAGAATCAACTAATGGTATGATGACTTCTACATCAGTGGCAACAAATGCTAGTTCGTCAAGCCGTGTTACTCCCGTTATGTCTGCAGCGAAAAAGCTCGAAAAGTTTTCCGGAAGTGATTTCAAAAGGTGGAAACACAAGATGCTATTCTATCTGACCACACTAAGCTTGTAGAAGTTTATTGCGGAGAATATTCCAACTCTACCGGATGAGACTCCGGAGAAAGAACGGTTTATGGTGACCAAGGCATGGAATCACTCTGATTTTCTTTGCAAGAACTATATCCTAAATGGATTGGAAGACAGTCTATACAGTGTTTATTGCGTTTGCAAAACTTCAAAGGAACTTTGGGATGCTTTAGACAAAAAGTATAAGACAGAAGATGCCGGACTGAAGAAGTTTGTAACAACCAAATTTCTTGAATTCAAGATGTTGACAATAAATCCGTTATGAATCAAGTCCAAGAATTGCAAGTGATCATACATGATTTACTTGCGGAAGGAATGGTCATCAACGAAGCTTTTCAATTAGCAGCTTTCATTGAAAAGTTGCCTCCTTTGTGGATGGACTTTAAGAACTATTTGAAACATAAGCGAAAGGAAATGACTTTAGAGGATTTGATTGTTCGTTTGCGAATTGAAGAAGACAACAAAAATGCAGAAAAGAGAGCAAATACAAAGTCTTCAATCGCAAGAGCAAACAATATTGAAACTCCTCAAGAAGCAAAAGAGGAAGAAGTCGGATGATGAGAAGGAAGCACCCAAGAAGAAAAAAATCAAAAAAAATTGCTACAACTGTGACAAAGTTGGTCATATGGCTTCTGTTTGTCGTGCTCCAAAGAAAGATAAAAAGAAAGAGCAAGTAAACTTGAATGAAGAAGTAGACAACCTTTGTGCAATACTCTCTGAATGTAACTTGGTGGGAAATTCAAATGAATGGTGGTTTGATTTAGGTGCTACCCGCCATGTGTGTTCCAACAAGGAACTGTTTTCATCTTATACTTCTTCTGAAAAAGGTGAGACCATTTGTATGACAAATTCAGCAACCGCAAAGATAGAAGGAACGGGCAAGGTTGGCTTGAAGATGACTTCAGGCAAGATAGTGACCCTCAATAATGTCCTTCATGTTCCCGAAATGCGGAAGAATTTGGTCTCAACATCACTTATAGTCAAAAATATTTTTAAGTGTGTGTTTGTATCCGATAAGGTTATAATCAATAAGAATGACATGTATGTAGGAAAAGGTTACCTCACCGAGGGCCTCTTCAAACTAAATGTAATCTCTATTGATATGAATAAGATTTCTGCTTCTTCTTACTTGCTTGAGTCAAATCATTTATGGCATGAACGTTTAGGACATATACTTATAAAACCATGCGAAAAATGATTAACTTAGAATTATTACCTAAGTTTGAAATTAATAATGTAAAATGTCAAGTATGTGTGGAATCAAAGTATGCAAAGCATCCTTATAAGTCTATTGAAATGAATTCAAATCCTTTAGACTTAATCCATACAGATATTTGTGATATAAAGTCTATACCATCTCCTGGTGGGAAAAGATACTTCATAACTTTCATTGATGATAGCACTCGATATTGCTATGTTTATCTACTTAATAGCAAAGATGAGGCAATTGATGCTTTCAAACAGTACAAGAATGAAGTTGAAACACAACTTAACAAGAAAATCAAAATAATTAGAAGTGATGGGGGTGGTGAATATGAATCTCCTTTTGAAGAAATATGTTTGGAATATGGAATTATTCATCAAACGACTGCCCCATACACTCCACAATCCAATGGACTTGCAGAAAGAAAGAATATAACATTAAAGGAGATGATGAATGCTTTGTTGATAAGTTCTGGTTTACCACAGAGCTTATGGGGGGAAGATGTTCTAACAGCTAGTCGAATACTCAATCGTATACCCCATAGCAAAACAAAGTCCATTCCATTAAGGAAACCCAGCTTGAAATATTTCAAAGTGTGGGGGTGCTTGGCTAAAGTGTAAGTTCCTAAACCCCAAAAAGTTAAAATAGGACAAAAAATAATTGATTGTGTTTTCATTGGTTATGCAACCAATAGCAAAACATATCGATTTCTGGTTCATAAATCAGAAAATCCCGACATTCATGTGAATACGGTAATTGAATCAGATAATGCTGAATTTTTTGAGAACATTTATCCGTATAAAAATGAATGTGGGTCATCTAGTGAAAAATCTAAACGACCTCGGGAAGTGTCAAAGGGAAGTACACCTAATGAGGAAAGTCCAAGACGTAGCAAACGTCAAAAGATTTCAACTTCCTTTGGTCCTGATTTCTTAACATTTTTAGTTGAGAATGAGCCTCAAACGTTCAAGGAAGCAATGTTTTCTTCAGAAGCACAATATTGGAAAGAGGCAATCAATAGTGAAATAGAATCCATATTGAACAACCATACATGGGAATTGGTTGATTTTCCTCCAGGAAACAAACTATTTGGTTCTAATTGAATCTTCAAAAAGAAAATGAAAGATGATGGCTCTATTGATAAATATAAGGCAAGACTAGTTGTCAAAGGTTTCAGACAACAAGAAGGTCTTGATTATTTCGACACATACTCGCCGGTAACAAGAATCACATCTATTCGAATGTTGATAGCGTTAGCCGCCGTGTATGGTCTTCAAATTCATCAAATGGATGTGAAGACAACCTTCTTAAATGGATAATTGGAGGAAGAAATATACATGGAACAACCTGAAGGGTTTGTAAGACCAGGAAAACAAAAGAAGGTGTGTCGACTTGTTAAGTCGCTTTATGGACTAAAACAAGCACCCAAGCAATGGCATGCAAAATTTGATCAAATCATGTTGTCAAATGGATTTAAGATCAATGAATATGATAAATGTGTTTACATCAAGAACATTTCAAATCACATTGTCATTGTTTGTTTGTATGTGGATGATATGTTGATAATGAGCAAGGACATTTCTGACATAAATGCTAATAAGCGTATGCCTGCTAGCAAGTTTGACATGAAAGTCTTAGGAGTTGCAGATTTGATCTTAGGAATTAAAATTCTAAGGACTCCTCAAGGTCTAGCTTTGTCTCAAACTCATTACATCAACATGGTACTTGAAAAATACAAGTATTTGGACTTCAAAGTTGCCAAAACTCCAATTGATGTGAATCTTGCTCTCACAAAGAACTACGGTCAAAGCAAGTCACAATTGGACTATACAAGAGTGTTGGGAAGTTTGATGTATATCATGAATTGTACGCGACCAGATATAGCATGTGCTATTAGCAAATTAAGTCGGTACATAAGTAATCCCTATCAAACTCATTGGACGACAATGAAGAGAGTTTTGGGGTATCTAAAACATACTCAAGACTATTCTTTGCATTACAACAAATATCCAACGGTAATTGAAGGATATAGTGATGCAAATTGGATCACCGGATCAAATAAAGTGAAATCCACAAGTGGATATGTGCTTACTCTTGGTGGAGGAGCAGTCTCTTAGAAATCATCCAAACAGACGTGTATTGCTCGCTCTACAATGGAATCTGAGTTTATTGCCTTAGATAAAGTCGGTGAAGAAGCAGAATGGCTACGAAACTTTTTAGAAGATATTTCTTTGTGGCCAAAACCAGTGACTCTTATATGCATACATTGTGATAGTCAAGTGGCAATAGGAAGAGCTGGAAATGTTATTTATAACGGAAAGTCTCGTCGCATATGATGAAGGCATAATACCGTTAGACAATTACTCTCTAGTGGAATTATTACAGTTGACTATGTGAAGTCAAAGGATAATGTGTCGGATCCACTTACAAAAGGCCTAACTAGAGAGGCGGTTGATAAATCATCGAAGGGAATAGGTTTATGGCCTAGAACAAGTGATTGTAATAGTAAATCTACCTAGCTAATGGAGATTCCAAGGTCTAGGTTCAAGGAGATCAAACAAAGTTACAAATGATGGTTCAACATTGTCACGAAAAAGTATATCCATTTTCATGATATGACAATGTTCAAGAAACAAGGATAAAACTTAAGGTTTGAAGCTTTTTAATGGTTTCTAAGTTTGGCAGGTATGACCAAATAGTTTGTATATAAAATAAAATGTTTAGGAATCACCTATGTGAGTGTGAAGTGGAAGCTGCTTCAAGGAGAATAAGAGTAAGGCCAGTTCTCTACGCACTCATGAAACCAGGACGTGTTCATGGCTGAAATGAACAAAAAAATGAGAACCAAGAATGGTTAAGGGTTGATTGTGTGACATATGTTGTCTAGGTATATGTAAAAGCTCGACGGTTCAAGGATATCAAATCTACCGATTGACCAAGGATACCCGACGTATGTTCACTATGGAAAGTTCAAAGGGAAACCTACTTACCCAGATGCGATTGATCCTTATTTGTAGATCACACAAGTTTTTATATAAAATAGCCATTCCCCATTCATGTGGGGGATTGTTGGGTTTGGTTGATAAGAAGTGAATGGAAAATGGTGTAAAACCATGGAGGAAAAGGTGAAGAGTAAGTCTCCACTTTAAGGAAGTGAAATTCTCCCACATTGGTGGGAGAAAGAGACTTTAATGTGTATATATTGGAATACACTCCTTCATGTGGATAGTGAGGCAAGAACAAGACAAGCCTCGTGCCGTCGTCGTCGCTCGCTCGGCTCGGCTTCGAATTTGGATTTGACAAATGATATATCGAGAGACAATCTTTTTGGACAAAGTTTATTTAAAACTTGAGAATTATTGATAGTTTAATCCAAAAATCCGATAGAAAATCATTTCTCCATATGCAGACGCACATGAACGGATGCGGACGCATGTCACAACGCACCTCGAAGGGACGTGACCCTTCGAGGCAAGGGACACACTGTTTCAAAACGGAAAAGACGACCTGCAGGCGTAGGTCATCACCTGCGGACGCAGGTGAAGCTTCGCAGACGGAGCAGAACTTTCTGTTTTGGTGAATTATACGACCTGCGGACGCAGGTCATCCATCTGGGGCCACAGGTCATGACACCGCTTCAGACAGTTGTGTCTTTTCTTCAACCATTGCTTCTCTTCTGAAGCACCACCTCTTAGGCTATAAATATGTATGTTTTCCTCAGATGAAGGAGATACGAAATTATTATTTTCACAACTCCAAAACTACTTTCTTCTTTACAAAAGAAATCAAAGTAAGTGTGATTTACTCTATTAGTTGAGTTCAACGAAGTTCAGCAAATTCCATTACCGGTTTTGCTGAATAGTGTTCTATTCTATACTGGGAGGAATTAATCCAAACCTTGGGCAATTGTGAGGGATTATATTCTTTAAGAAAACACAGTTTAATTGTGGGCTTAGAACTATCATTTTCATCAATTTTCTGATTTTTAAGGATGAAGGAAACTAAGAAACAACAGAGATGAGATAAATTTAAATCAATCAAAAATTATGATGGATAATGTTTTTGAGTATAATGTTATATTGAACATTATGAAAGATAATGATGGCCAGGAACCTTTATTTATCAAAAAATGTTAATAAAAATGTAATTGAAAAAGACAGTTTAATTAGAATTAAACTGATACAATCCAAGTCCGTTCTAAGCCCTTCACTAGAAGCCAAGCACGAGAGCTCCAAGCGCTCCAAGGATTGTTCATGAAATGAGAGGTACTTAACGACATCCTAATACCATCCAAAGGGTGCTACGTCTTGGTGATTACATCTAAAGAGGATCGAGGGACCTTGGAGGGTGCAAACGGAGACAAAGAGGAGCAAAACGGCACTTGGAGTGACCTGGGAAGCTCACCTGTGCGCGCAGGTGAGCCATCTGCGGACGCAGGTGGTGGGCAGTGACACCTGCGCCCCTCACCTGCGTGGGCAGGTGGCCTATTTCGGCAGCCCCACTTAATTTTTGTAGAATGGGTCACTCTTTTGGGCCCAAACATGTAATAAATGACCCAAGGGTATAAATACCCAACCCATGGTCTATTTTTGGTAGATTTTTCTTGACTATTAATGAACATTGCTCTTGAGAGAGAGTGTGGTGAGCTTCTGTTGAATCTTGGCTTAGAAACGTGTGGTTCCGAGGGCGCCTCGATTCCCTCTTGGTCACCGTAGAATTTAGGTGCTTGTTGGTGAATGTAATTAGGGGTTTAGGATTTAATATATCCTAATGTTCTTGATTATTTTCTCTTCTTGTGTCTAGTTCAATTTATCTATCTTTCGATTATCCGTTGTTTCCGTAGTTAATTCTAGATCCCATAGTTCGCACGTTATCATTTGGTATCAGAGCAGAGCTTGAATTCGTTCCCACGAATTCAATCTTGGGTGTGTTGTCCAAAGAGAAAATCGAGAATAAAAAAAATAATAATAAAATAAAAATAAAAATAAAAAATCCCAACATATATATATGTGTTTGAGTTTTTCTTGTTGTTGCCATACTAGGGTTGTTTCCTCTAGTATGTTTGAGTCGGAATATTGAGCTTTGGATTTGATTTTGAGGTGATTTGAAGAAACCCATGTGTTGTTGTTCTTGAACTTGAAGAAACAAAAGAAAAGGTGGGTTTGAGATCTTGTTATGTTGGTATAGATTTATGAGATGAGGCCGTTGGAAAAATGTTTCTCATGACCAAGAGAACATAGATCTAAAGGTTCGTCGAATTCCGAGGTCGTTTGATTAAGACTCAAAATTGTTGTTCTTGGTGTTCTTGAAGAACATTCATACCTTCATATCTTCAAGAAGAGGCTACCAAAAAGGTGATATTTGATCTTGCAAGACCAACAATTCTAAGAGAGAGAGTGAAAAGGGGCCCACAGAACAAGAAAAAAAAAAGAAAAAAAATCAGAGTTCCCAGTGACCTGGGCAGAAGCATATGCGCCCCCACCTGCGCGCGCAGGTGGGCATCTGCGGCCGCAGGTGACCAACGCAGGTCACCTGCCAAGTTTCTGTTTGCCACCTGCGACCAGTCGTCTGCGTGGGCATGTCGTGACCTGCGTCCGCAGGTCACCCAACGCATCTCACAGGTTCCAAAATCCAGTTTTGCTCAAGTTCCATTATCTTAGTTTCAATTCTTGATTCTTAACTTCGTTTCTCGATCCTAAAACTAATTAACAACTAGTAATTCACCTACTTAGTAGTTAATTAGTGCTTGAGTTCGATTCCTTGCTACGTCCTATTTCTTGTGTGCTTTTCTAGCTTTCATTTTCGTCGTTAAATTCTTGATTCAAGTCCGTAAATTATCCCTTTGAGTCTTTCTAACAAAATTCCAATCCGATCAAGAGTAGCAATTGACACCTTGATTACCACTCAGAGTATAAGCCATCCTTCAACATTTGCGGAGCCAAGTGTGAGGTATACAAAGGTGTGAAGGAGTTGTGAGGCCATTTCTTTAACACTAACTTGTTTGTTGTTTGTGTTTAGTGTCTTTCCAGCAGGTAACAATGGCTTCGGAAGATGAAACACCCTTAATTAGGGATGTCGACACTTCGAGTGCAATTTTGGCGACCATTGAATCGTTAAACCAAAAATTGGACTCTATGGAGGGGTAGGATGGTGAACATGGAAGGACGTTTAAACTCCCCACAATCCACTCCCCAAAATTCCCATGCCTCATCTAGCGGACATGCTCAAGACATACCCGCTGCCATCACCCCAGAAACACGTCACCAAATGTTCAATCCCCCGAGACAAACACAAGACCAAATATTTCCTAACCAAAGACTACCCCAACCACCCCAAAACCAGATTCCACCACCTCTAGCTCCACTAAATCGAAATCCTCCACTTCAAATACCCCGACCCCAAAACCAGCCCATCCAAGCTGAAGGAGTAGGAGAAAAGGAACCCTAAGTTGAGTTTGAAGGGTATGATGAATAGGTCGTGCATGCGGAGTATTGGAGGAATAGACCACTGCCTCCACCGAGATTCCGAGGTCGAGGAGGAAGATTTGGGCCGGCCCCTTATGGTAGAGGGAACTTAGGGAATCGTCACCAAGGCGAGAACCAATGGAAATACAATGATAACCAAGGTGGCCAAGTAGGTCGGGATATCGGGATCAATTCCATCAAGATTAGTCTTCCAACTTTCAAAGGAGAGAGTGATCCCAAAGCTTATTTGAATTGGGAGTCTACTTGTGAAAGAGTCTTTCAAGTCAATGATCTCACGGATGACAAGAAGAGTTGATATGCCATAGCCCAATTCGAAGGTTTTGCCAACACGTGGTGGGAATATGCCAAGCGATTTGAGAATGTCTTAAATGAGGGACGACCACCACCATGGGATGCGTTGAAGGCCATCATGAGAAGGAAGTATGTGCCGGAAAGGTATAGGCATGAGTTACTTGCCAAGTTGTACAATCTAAGGCAAGGGAACAAGAATGTCTTAACCTACTTTGACGAGTTTCAACAATTGACCTTGAAAATTGAGTATCAAGAGAATGCGGAACATGCCATCATCCGTTTCAAAGTTGGCTTGAACAAAGAGCTCTCCTCATCCATGACTTGCCACAAGTTTGCTACCTTAGAAGAGGTCTTTCAAGCGGCTTTAGAAGTTGAGAGAGACCTCAAGGAACAGACATCTTTCAAGCCCAAGGGGTACTCATCCGCTAACCCGTGGAGTAAGAGCAAAGAGGTAGCCCAACCTTCTTCCAGATGGAACAAGAACAAGGACATCAACAAAGTCAATGACAAGAAGCTCGTTGAGAAGACTAACCCAAAGTACCCACCAAGGAATGAAGGTAACAAATATCCAACTCCTATTTCTAAAGGGTTTCAATGTTTTAAATGTCAAGGTTGGGGACACAAGGCAAGTGAATGTCCTAATCAGAGGAATGTGATCCTTAGAGAAGGGAGAATATTTTACCTTGGGGAAGAGATGGGGCACGAAGATGAAAATGAAGAAGATGTCCAAGAAGGGGATAAGTTAGAAGAAGACGAGCAAGTAGAGGAAGAAAATGAGGATGCTTGGCCATAAGATGGAGAGTTTGAAGTCCCAAACTTTGTGGTAAGGCGAGCGATGGTTAGTAAGGCCCTAGATGACCCTAGTCAAAGGGAGAATCTATTCCATACTAAATGCCTTATCAAGGAGAATATATGCTCATTGGTCATTGATAGTGGAAGTTGTGTAAATGTAGCTAGTGCCACCATGGTCGATTTCTTGAAGTTACCCACCACCAAACATGTCGCACCCTACAGGCTCCAATGGTTAAATGAGTGTGGGGAATTAAAGGTGACTAGACAAGTTATGATCCGGTTCAAGATTAGGAATTACCATGATGAAATACTTTGTGATGTTATTCCCATGTAAGCTTGTCATATTTTTCTTGGAAGACCATGGCAATACGATCGTTCAACCAAGCATGATGGAAAAACCAATCGATATTCTCTTGAGGTGAACGGTCGAAAGTTTACCCTTTACCCTCTTTCACCATCACAAGTGAATGAAGTACATCAAAGAATGAGAGAGTTGAAGGAGAAAGGTGGAAAAAAGAAAAAGGGGGAATCTTGTGAAGAGGAAAGCGGTGAAGCAAAAGAGAGGGGGAAGTTGAAAGGAAAGACCCAAATGGTGATGTTGGCAAGAAACCAAGATTTATTTGAGGAGGCTAATGATGAGGAACCCATACTCCTTTTAGCCCATGCTTTTCATGCTAACCACTCTACTTCTCTTCTTCCCCATTCTATTTTTCTTGTTTTGCAGGAGTTCGAAGACATGTTTCCCAAGGAGCTACCAAAGGGGTTACCCCCACTTCGGGGAATTGAGCATCAAATAGACTTCGTGCCGGGCTCACAATTGCCTAACAAACCGGCTTATAGAAGTAACCCAACGGATACCAAAGAACTCCAAAGGCAAGTTGAGGAACTTCTCAACAAAGGATATATCAAAGAGAGCATGAGCCCATGTGCGGTCCCTGTATTGTTAGTGCCAAAGAAATATGGGACTTGGAGCATGTGTGTTGATTGTCAGGCCATCAACAAGATAACGGTAAAGTATCGTCACCCTATCCCTAGATTAGATGATATGCTACATGAATTAAATGGTTCTTGTGTGTTTTCAAAGATTGATCTTAGGAGTGGGTACCATCAAATTCGGATGAGTCCCGGAGATGAATGGAAAACCGCCTTCAAGACCAAGTTTGGTCTCTATGAATGGATGGTTATGCCATTTAGGCTCACCAATGCTCCTAGTACCTTTATGCGGTTAATGAACCATGTGATGAAACCGTTTATAGGGAAGTTTGTTGTGGTATACTTTGATGATATTTTAGTTTATAGCAAGTCCATAGATGACCATGCCAAACATCTGAGATATGTTTTTGATAAGCTTAGAGAGGAGCAATTGTTTGCTAACCTTGAAAAATGCTCCTTTTGTGTTAATGAGGTTGTCTTTTTGGGATTTGTTGTAAGCTCCCGGGGTGTGGAAGTGGATGAATCCAAGATAGACGCTATAAGAAATTGGCCAACTCCACAATGCATTGGTGATGTGAGAAGCTTTCATGGATTGGCCAGTTTCTATAGAAGGTTTGTCAAAGGGTTTAGCACCATAATCGCCCCGTTGACCGAGGTAATCCGAAAGAATAAGCCTTTTAAGTGGGGTGACGAGCAAGCAAAGGCATTTGATACATTGAAAACAATGCTTAGCTCCGCTCCTTTGTTACAATTACCCGACTTTGGAAAAATGTTTGAAGTTGAATGTGATGCTATCAAGGTAGGCATTGGGGCCGTCTTATTGCAAGACCAAAAGTCCATTGCATACTTTAGCGAAAAGCTCAAAGGGGCAACCTTGAACTACTCTACGTATGATCTTGAGTTGTACGCCTTGATTAGAGCTTTGGGCAATTGGCAACACTACTTGTGGCCTAAGGAATTTGTGATTCGTACCGACCATGAGTCTTTGAAACACCTTAGGGCCCAAGACAAATTGAACAAACGGCATGCCAAGTGGATTGAATTCTTAGAAACTTTCCCTTATGTGATCCAATACAAAAAGGGAAAGGAGAACGTTGTGGCCGATGCCTTGTCCCAAAAACATGTGTTGCTTAGTACCTTGTCTTCTAAATTGATTGGATTTGAATGCTTGAAGACATTGTACCCCGAGGACCCCAAGTTCGCTCCAATCTTTAAGAATTGTGAGGAATGGGAAAGGGAAAAATGGCTTAGGGATAGAACTTCTATACCCTACTCAAAATTTGACGGATTCCTATTCAAGGGAAAAAGGTTGTGTGTTCCCTCTAGCTCTTGGAGAGAATTATTTGTGAGAGAGGCCCACAATGGTGGTATGATGGGTCACTTTGGAGTTGATAAGACCCTTGGAATCCTAGAGGAGCAATTCTATTAGCCCAAAATGCGTAATGATGTCGCCCGAATTTGTGGTCAATGTATGGATTGTAGAAGTGCGAAATCCCGCCTTCTCCCTCAAGGGTTATATACCCCACTTCCCACTCCCCTACGCCCATGGCTAGACATATCTATGGATTTTGTATTGGGTTTGCCTAGGATAAGGAGGGGAAAAGATAGTATTTTTGTTGTGGTTGACCGATTTTCTAAAATGGCTCATTTCATTCCATGTCATAAGTGTGATGACGACCCTAATGTGGCATCTTTGTTTGTAGAACATGTTGTCAAGATCCATGGAATTCCCCGAACCATTGTTAGTGATAGGGACTCTAAGTTCCTTAGTCGCTTTTGGAAGACATTGTGGGGTAGGCTTGGCACCAAATTGCTTTTCTCTATGTCTTGCCACCCACAAACCGATGGTCAAACCGAGGTTGTGAATAGGACCTTGGGTTCTATGCTACGCACCATGGTTAAAGGGAAAATGGCCTCTTGGGAGGATCACCTACCCCTAGTCGAATTTGCCTACAATCGTGTTATTCACTCGACTCTTGGTATGACTCCTTTTGAATGTGTTTATGGTTTTAACCCCCTAACCCCTTTAGATCTCACTCCGTTGTCTAGTGATGTTGTGATTAGCTTAGATGGGAGACAAAGGGCGGACGAAATGAAAAGGATGCATGAGAAGGTGAGGCTTCACCTTGAGAAAAGGAATCAAGCAATCGCCAAGAGAGTGAACAAAGGTAGGAGGAGACTTGTACTTGAACCGGGCGATTGGGTATGGATACATCTCCAGAAGGACCGGTTCCTAACCCAAAGAAAAGCTAAATTGATGCCTCGAGGTGATGGCCCATTTCAAGTGCTTGAGAGGATAAATGACAATGCTTACAAGATTGACCTCCCACCGGAGTACCAAGTGCACAACACATTCAACGTGTGTGACCTCTCACCTTTTGATATGATAGAAGATGAGAATTTGAGGTCAAATTCCTTTCAAGATGGAGAGGATGATACAATCCAAGTCCGTTCTAAGCCCTTCACTAGAAGCCAAGCACGAGAGCTCCAAGCGCTCCAAGGATTGTTCATGAAACGAGAGGTACTTGACGACATCCTAATACCATCCAAAGGGTGCTACGTCTTGGTGATTACATCTAAAGAGGATCGAGGGACCTTGGAGGGTGCAAACGGAGACAAAGATGAGCAAAACGGCACTTGGAGTGCCCTGGGAAGGTCACCTGCGCGCGCAGGTGAGCCATCTGCGGACGCAGGTGGTGGGCAGTGACACCTGCGCCCCTCACCTGCGTGGGCAGGTGGCCTATTTCGGCAGCCCCACTTAATTTTTGTAGAATGGGTCACTCTTTTGGGCCCAAACATGTAATAAATGACTCAAGGGTATAAATACCCAACCCATGGTCTATTTTTGGTAGATTTTTCTTGACTATTAATGAACATTGCTCTTGAGAGAGAGTGTGGTGAGCTTCTGTTGAATCTTGGCTTAGAAACGTGTGGTTCCGAGGGCGCCTCGATTCCCTCTTGGTCACCGTAGAATTTAGGTGCTTGTTGGTGAATGTAATTAGGGGTTTAGGATTTAATATATCCTAATGTTCTTGATTATTTTCTCTTCTTGTGTCTAGTTCAATTTATCTATCTTTCGATTATCCGTTGTTTCCGTAGTTAATTCTAGATCCCGTAGTTTGATCATAAACTCACTAGTTAAATGTGATTTTTTTAGCTACTAAAGCAAGCTTTACTTGAATGTTATTTGTGTCAGTTGTCAAGACTCATCTTTTATTAACTTCTAATTCTTAAGAACAATGTTAAATTGAAAAAAAATTAAAAAGGCCTAGTATAGATGAACTCCTATACTGACTTAAATCTAAATATTGAACAATATTACAACTCAAACTTATCACGCCGTGTAATAATATAGGTGTATAGCCATGGTTGTATGTAGGGGTGGCAAACGGGTGGGTCGAGTCGGATATGGACGGATAAAAAATAGGTTAAGGTGAAAATGGATAAAATATACGACCCGACCCATATTTGATATGGATAAAATGGGTAAATCCAATGGATAATATGGATACCATTGTTTCTTATTATGTAAAGAAAAACATACTCCTAGATTACATACATTTTTTTCTTCTTTTTCTCCTTTTAGGGTGTGTTTGGTATGAAAGAAAATATTTTCGTGTTTTTCCAAGAAAATATTTTTCTGAAAAATAAGTGATCATGAGTCGGGGTCGGGAGTCGAATCTCAGGTCGAGGTCAAAATTCGAATCTTGGGTCGAGTCAAAAGTCAGATTTTGATCTGGGCCGGGTCTTGGGTTGAAGTCGGAATTTGAATCTCGGGTCTTGAGCTAGTGTGAGATTTGGGTCTCGAGTGGGTGTCAGGAGTTAGGTCTCGACACAGGTTTGAAAGTTTGGCCTCGGATCGGGAGTCGGGGTCACGGGTCTGAGTTGTAGTCGTGTCTTGGATCGGGGGTCATAGTCAAGAATTGGGTCCTTGATCAGGGTTATAGTCAGATCTCGGGTTAGGACCGAATGTCGGGTTCTGAGTCTCGAGTCAGGAGTTGGGTCCCACGTTTAATCTCTTTTCGAGTCTCAAGATTAAAAAAAATTAAAAAACTAAAAATAATAATAATTAAGATTAAAAAAATTAAAAATGAAAAAAACAATTAAAGATAAAAAAAAAAAAAAATAGAAAATATTTTTTTTATAAAAAAAAATTTCAAAAATATTGTTTTTCATTCCAACACACACCCTTAATAAGTGTACTTTAGAGGTTATTACAGTAAAACCTCTCTAAATTAATATTGTTGGGACCATTAAATATTATTATTTTATAAAAATATTATTTAATCGATAAATTAATATTTAATAATTTAAAGAGAGCTTTCTAGATTCAAGGTAGAGGAATGATTTTGAGTATCTTACTGATTTATGAACTTGTGAAAATAACATTCATGAACTTGAGGTCATGATTAATGATTTCGGTTACCGCAATAAAATGGATGTCAATAGCCTGTTGGATTACCCGGGTGAAAATTATACATGTTCAGAGGTCCAGAGTTTAGAAGAAATTGTAGATACCATCGGAGAAAACAGTCTTGATGATGAAGTTGAAGACGATACAATACCTTTGGAACTAGTTACTCATAAGGAAACACTTACCACATCTAAAACTCTTCATAATTTTTGGTGCAGTTCGGGAAGACAACAACGAAACTTTTGGATGCAATAAGAAAAGTTAGAGATGAGCTTCAACTAGATTTAAATTTTAACAAAAAATAAAAAACACAAGAATCATATTTCACTAAATTGTCTTAGATATTTTTGTAATTTTAAAGAATTATTAATTTATAATATTAATGGGACCATATATTTATATAGGGGTCTTCCAAAAATATATTAACTTATTATCTTATCGGAATTGGTGATTTTTTCCACTAGTCCATGTCGGGATCGGAGAAAATTATTATCTTAGAGAGTTTATTAATTTACCGAATATTAATTTAGGAAGGTTTTACTGTATGTCCTTACATACTTTAAGGAGAGTGTTGGTGGATATCCATATTTTAGGATGGATAATATGGGATGATCCATATTTGACCCACTTTAAATGGGTTGGATACCCAACCCATCTAAAATGGGTAGATAACCATATTTACATAGACTAGCAAAATTAAGTTCATAATTAAGTTAAATAACAATACTTTAAAAAAAATAAGTGGGATGACAAAATAACAATATTTTAATGGCTTCTTATCCTCCCTTATTTTTCTCTCATTCTCTCTCTTATATCTCTAACCTTTTTTTTTTTTTTTTTCTTTTTTGTTTTTCATCTTCTTTTTTTTCTTTTTGGTATTTTTCTTCTATTTTGATTTTTTTCCTTTTCACTTTTTTTTCGCTCTTCTATTTCTAGTTTTTTTTTTTTTTTTTTTTGTATTGATTTTTTCTTTTTCCTTTTTTTTTACTTTTTCTTTTCCTATTTTTTTTTTGTTTTTTTGTTTCTTTCTTTTTTGCTTTTGTGTTTTACTCTTGTATCTCTAGCTTCTATTTCTCCTTTTTTTTTTTTTTTTTACTTTCTCGTTTTTTTCTTTTTTTATTTTTTAATTTTTCTTTTCCTATTTTCATTTTTTTCCTTTTTTTTTTTGTTTCTTTCTTTTCGCTTTTTTTTTTTTTACTTTCTATCTCTGGTTTCTATTTCTCTTTCTTTTTTATTTTTTCCCTTTTTGGGTTTTTTCTTTCTCATTTTTTTTGTTTTTTTTCCTATTTTCTTTTTTTCCCTTTCTTTTTGTTTCTTTATTTTCGTTTTTTTTTACTCTTCTAAGTTCTATCTCTAGCTTTTATTTCTCTTCCTTCTTTTTTTTTTTTTTTGGGTTCTATTTTATATTTTTTTTTTATTTTCACAAAATATGGCTACGTCGAGCACAAGCCATGGATGATAATGAAAATACCACAATCGTTTATTATATTTATATTCACACAATATTTTATATTTTTGTATTCATTGATACAATTGAGTTTGTATTTTATAGTTCGCATTTGTATTTGTATGTATTTTATAGTTCGCACTTGTATTTGTATGTATTTTATAGTTCGCACTTATATTTATATGTATTTTAAGTTCGCACTTGTATTTGTATTTTATAGTTCGCACCATCATTTATATTTTATACAATTCACACTTGTATTTTAAAGAATTATTTTCTATTTTTATTTTATTGTTGACTGCATATTGTATTTGTATTTTGTGGTTTTATTTTATTTGTATTCTATTTTCGTCGATACTCTTGTATTTTTAAAGAACTATTTTATATTTGTACTTTTAAATTGACCGCATATTGTATTTGTATTTGTAATTTCATTTATTCATCTTTGAATTTATAGTTGACTGCATCATTTGTATTTTTAAACAAGTGAAAAAGAATTGTTATTTATCTTTCTATGAACATTTGTGTTTATATTCATTGATACGAATTGTATTTTATTGATACAAATTGAACAATACAAATATTACATTTGTATTAAATGATACATATTTATACAACTTGAACCATACGTATACAAATGATATACATGCTTATATACAAATGATAAATTTGACATACAAATACAAATTTGACATACAAATACTAGCGATACATTTGTATTAAATGATACATTGCATATTTGTATTTTTTAGACTCAAGCAAATACAATTGATATATATACTTGTTTGTATACAAATACAAATGATAAATTGTACATATTCACAACTAAACTATTCAAATACAAATAATAAATTTATTTAAAATATATAGTTTGAGACAAATAAATATAAAATATAAAAAACATATAAATATAAAATGCAACAAAAAAAAAAAGAACGAGAAAAAAAAACAAAAAAAAAAAGAAGGAAAAAACTGATAAAAAATGAAACGATAAAGAAAAAAAAAGAAAAAACGAAAAAAGGTGCAAAGAAAAAAGAAACAGTAAAAAAATGAAAAAAAAAACAAAGGAAAAAACCGGAAAAAAAAAGAGAGAGAAAAATAGAAAAAGTTTTTTTTTAATCATTCAAACCTATTTTGAGTTTTGAAACTCATTAAAAAAAGCTTCCGATTTTTAGAAATACAATCTTCAATTAATTGGGTGAACGTGATTTAAGGAACTGAAATTCTTTTGCCTTTTAAACTCAAGTTGTTACCTAAAAATAAAGTCATTAACTGTATTTGTATATGTATTTAATGCTGTCTTTTGCATCAAATACATATACATGTTGCTATTTAGGGTAATTAGCAAAAGGTTGCTATGTACCTTCTAATTAATAGGCCTAGTTTGCTATTTTTGAACTTTTCCCTATTTTTGGGACCCGTTTGGCCATAAAAATATTTTATTTTTTTCCGAAAATTTATTTCACTTTAGTGAAAAAAGTGAAATTTTATGATGTTTGACCATAAAATTTATTTCACTAAAGTGATTTTTTTTTCCGGAAAAGTGAAAACAAGTTTTACTTGTTTTCACTTTTTTCACTCCTATTTCTCTCATAAAAATTCAAAAAGAACTCTAATTTTTTTCATGACCAAAATTACCTCCAACTCCAACTTCCAAAAAAATTAATTTTCATGGCCAAACAACTACTTTATCTATTTTGCCACTCCTAGTTGTATGCATTCACAAACTTAAAATTATAAACCAGATCATACTAAGATGAAGATTAAATTTAATTTGTAGTAGAATCTTATGAATAAAAGAAGTTAATCCTATAAAGTCGGACTTTAGGGTGAAAAATATTTTTCAGAAAAATAAGTAGATTTCTCACTTATTTTGTCATGTTCGATATGTAAGTTAATATAAAGCTAAAAATATTTGTATATAATTTTGACAAATACTATATATGAAAAGTAAGGTAGGGGTATGCAAATTTCCTAATTTCAATAGGGAAGTTATTTTCCCCTTATTTTAAAAACTTATTTTTCTAAAGAAAATATTTTCAAAAAATTTAATTAATCAAATATAAAAAAATTTAAAAATAAAATTTTCATAAAATATTTTCCTCTACTAATAGTGAGATGGCGGTGTAATCAGTTAAAACGAAAATCGTGGGCAAACAGCACTTAACTTCCCCCACTCGTGCGACTAACTTCTCTACATATGCTCTGTCGTTTCTTTCAATTTCACTTCCACAACTACCTAACCATAGTTTTGTCCATTTTCTACATGATTAATTTCATTTTTTCTCATAAAAAAATAAAATATATATTTACAAAAAATGATTGTCACAACATCCAAATATGGTTCATTTTTAAGTGGGCTCGTCACATGTTTCCTACTCCATTGACCTTTATTTGACAAAAGGTTGAATTGAAAGGTGGAAGAGTGGACTATGGCCATCTTGCCATCATCCTACCTTGTCCTTTTACATTAAAAATAAAGCAAATATTTCATATATTTGCCCACATCTTGCGCAAAACGAGAGTTTTAGTACACTGAGCTATTTTAATTTAGTATCAAAGAGTCATGAATTCGAATTTAACGTTGTTTATGATTTAAATCGTGATATCATAAGTTATAATTCATCATTAGTAACCAGCTAAATTCTTATCTTTTTATGACTATATTGTAATTTTTTAAAAATATTTTTGTTCTATTCAAACAAGAAATGAAATTAAATATCTTAAATTGCAAAAAGGAAAAGACCATAGTTACAAATTTGATGGCACTCACACGGTTTGTTCTAAGCAAGAAAAGAATGAAGAGATTTAATCCTCATTTTTTCAGTATTGGCTTGTTAGGTTATATACTTATAAGTTATAACTAATTAACTATACATTTTCAACTTCTTGCACAAAACTACTTACATGTTACACTAATCACTAATGTAATAAAGTCTCAACCAAATATTTGAGGTCACAAAGATGGTATATATCTAGGATTTAGCTGGACTTTGATCATACATTTTGAATCAAATTTTAAAAACTTACATTCAAATGTTTGATCATGAAATTTTATCAGATTCTAAAAATATGATTTTTAAATATTTTCAAGCTTCCAAAAATTGAAATAAAAAGAGTAGTTAAGAGTTTCTCTTTGTATAATACAACACTTCCTTGGTCAACTCATGTTCTTTTTCTAAAAATAAATTAATAATCCTAATTCTCAAAATGGAAAATGTATACTCACAGTCACAAATACAATTGCTATTTATTAAAATGGTGGGGAAAATTTACCTTTTTTATTTGGTTTTATTCCATCTAGGATGGTTCTGTACATAGCCTGTCAGTTTCTAAATTTTTTACAAACTTAATTTTGCTGGCAACATTTGAAAAATTAATTAAAAATCAAAAGGTAGTTAAGAAGAACCATGCAATCAGATTATTTTAATATCCCTTCAAGATTTGAAATTTAACACCTTCATTACTACAAATACAAAGTGCATATTCATCATTCCCATTGCCCCCAACTTTTTTCCTTTTGCTTCCATTTCAGTACTTTGCTTTCTCTACACCCATCTCAAAAAAATTGGCCAAAGTTAATAGTTCTTGTGTTACTCTTTTATCAAGTAAAGAACCTTTAAAAAAAAAAAAAGGAACAATGATTGTTGTAACCAACTTGTTATGATTATTTCTCCTTCAATAATCTTGCTTGCACCTCACAACTCTTCTTTAATTTTTCTTATAAAGTTTGTATTTTTATCAAGAAATTGACAAGAATTCCAAAATGTCTGAAATCCCATCTCAGAAAGAGTATGAAAAAGTCACTTTCTTGATTGTTGTTAAGAAAATAAAGAGATTTAGGCTATTTGAACCATCTTTGAGTATCCTTGGATTCTTTTTAGTAATCTGTCTTGTTTTGTGTTTTGCCTTGCTGGATTACAGAAGTGTGGTTAAAGTGTTGAAATTGTCTGCTGAGTCTCAGAAGAGGTTTTTGTGGTTGAGATTTGATAGGACAATTGTTGAGAGGAAAAAGATTGATTTTTTGAGTGAAAATGGTGGTGGATGTGACTTGTTTGATGGTGATTGGGTTTGGGATGACAGTTATCCTTTGTATAATTCTAGAGACTGTAAATTATTGGATGGAGGTTTTAGGTGTACTGAGAATGGAAGGCCTGATTTGTTTTACACAAAATGGAGATGGCAGCCTAAAGCTTGCAATTTGCCCAGGTTGGTACTGTTATCCAAAGTTGTAATTTAGGATTTTACATTAGTTATCATATTAGTTGGTTACATGTTATTGCTCCTTTTTTGAATGCTATGTTATGCTTTCCCTATTATTTTCTATGTTCGAGCCAAGGTTCTTTCAGAAACAGTCTCTCTATCTCGTCGTCCGTCGAGGTAGGGGTAAGCTTTGCGTACATTTGACCCTCCCCAGACCCCGTCTATGGGACTACAATGGGTTTGTTGTTGTTGTAGTAGAAGAAGAAGATGCTAAATTGCTATACATGTATGTTGAGTTTTGTTTTCAAAAGTGTGTTTTGTATGTTGTGTTTTATCTTTATTTGCAATGTTTTGGAGAAAAAGCATTTGGATATATCAATTGTGGGTGGTTCCTCTCTGGTGACACATATTTTTTGATTAAATTTGTCATTTGTCCTTTTTACTAGCTTATTCTATGTGTATTTTGCAGCATTTATAATGGCGTAATCACACGAATCAATAATATAACGTTCCGTGATAGTGACATGATTGTGATTTCTAGTCAACATTACTCAACTCTTGTAATTGTTCTGGAATGAATTAATGATAGTCTATTCAGAATATTGGTTTTCTTAATCAAAGGGGTCCTGCTAAAGTTGTTCACTACAAATGTTGGTATCAAGTATGAGATTGTTAAGTTTTCAAGTGTTTTGGTACAAGAATTTTGTTTTGTCAATTGGGTATCCTCTGTTCTAAATCTATGTTAATTTAGGGTATTAATATGATTTATTCAGATTTTTTCCAGTTTGGACTTCTATTTTTTCAACTTGGATTACTGAAATGGAGAGAAATTGACAAAACTGCTAAATACTGTGCTCTTATCATTTGCTTAATTTGCTGGTTACTTTTGAATACTGCATTTAAATTTTGCTTTGATAAGTTTGAATGTTGTAGATAATTAGTTTATTGCTTTCTTGGAGAAATACATTTTTTTGATTTATTTATGTCAGAAATCTCTAATTTTTTATACCTAGAGATTATCATTTGATCTTAGAAGTCAAAATCCAATTAAGGAAACTAGAGATTTACTTTTTCACTCCATGAAACAGATTTGATCCCAGGACCATGCTAGAGAAACTGCGGAATAAACGTATAGTGTTTGCCGGAGACTCAATTGGGAGAAATCAGTGGGAGTCTTTGCTTTGCATTCTTTCTTCAGCTATAGACAACAAGGACAACATCTACGAAGTTAATGGAAGTCCTATCACGAAACACAAAGGGTTTTTGGTCTTCAAGTTTGCTGATTACAATTGCACCGTGGAATACTATAGGGCTCCGTTTCTTGTGCTGCAGAGCCGACCTCCTGCTGGAGCCCCAGCCAATATAAGAACAACTCTAAAGTTAGATAAAATGGATTGGAGCTCTTCAAAATGGAGGGATGCAGATGTCATTGTTTTCAATACTGGACACTGGTGGAACTATGAGAAGACCATAAGAGGGTACCTCTTCCCACTTCAATGAACTATTGGTTTTAACTTATCAAAAAAAATAAAATCCTGTTTTTACTTCAATCTGCGTATGACCGTTCTAAAACTAATAGTGTCGTCTTTGATGTGGATATTGTCCATCATTTTTGCGATATTGTGTTATGTATTAACTTCAAAATGAAAATGTCTTCAGGGGTTGTTACTTCCAAGAGGGGTCAGAAGTGAAGATGGATATGGAAGTGGATACTGCCTATGAGAGGTCTTTGCAGACGGTGTTAGACTGGGTAAGTCATGAAGTTAACTCCAACAAAACCCAAGTCTTCTTCCGGACATATGCCCCGGTACATTTCAGGTTGGTCTCAAGGTTCTTCGTTCTTACTAATTTGTTCTTGGTCCTTTGATCGTTATGCATTTCATACCTCTACCAAGCTTGCAGTCGTGACATAACTTGGTAAGTGGTCTAAGCTTTACTGTACCCTCATGTTGACAAACCCAGATTTGTGCTCCTTGAGGATCACAAGGCATCGACTATGGGCACAATAGGATGGACTTGGTACATACCTGTAACATCTCTATTTCAATTGACTTTACATTGGAGTTGGCTATTGGTCGGAGCACCTTCTGACTCAATGTTCTATACTTCGAAGCATAAGCTGAACTACTGATCTTTATTTGTGCACTAGATCCATCTTTAGTGCTCCATAGGGCGAGAACCATGCTTCCATTCAGAACTTTACTATGCTGACGGATGATAATCTATTAACAAAACTATATATTGCATGATTTGCAGAGGTGGAGACTGGAGAACTGGGGGAAGCTGTCATCTGGAGGCACTTCCAGATCGAGGTTCTTCATTGGTGCCACCCCACACGTGGGCTCGATACAGTATATTTCGTGATGTAATGTCAACTCGCTCAAACACGTCAAATCAAGGAGCATTACATGTTCTAAATGTAACACATCTGACCTCAAGAAGAAAAGATGGACATTCATCAATGTACTATTTGGGTCCTAAGTTAGGCCCTGCGCCTATCAATAGGCAAGATTGCAGCCACTGGTGCCTGCCGGGGGTCCCAGATGCATGGAATGAGCTACTCTATGCCCTATTTATGAAACGCAAAGCAAATCAAACTCGGAACACATCAACCATCCAGGTACGATGATCCAAGGTTGCTACTAGAAGACGTGCTTTACTTATACGCGCAACAGGACTACGGCGTGTCAAATATAAGGATGCTTGTCCGATAAAATACAGAATCGAGAAGATACAAAGATTACAAGATATTGGAGGCAACGCAAGAACCAAATCTCATTGCTGTTTCAAGACTTGCTTCTATGTAGATTTGGCATTTTAAACTGAAGATAAGCCCATTAAATGGGGTAACATGTATACAGAATCATTGAATAAAATAGATAAGCTCATAGATAGGAGATTAGGGATATTTCAAATGTAGTGAAATTTTGGGTTACAACTTGTAGCTGGACAAAGAAACGAATGTAAGTTGAAGTAGCTCTGTGAATTAAGCTTATTCTGTCTAATATTCTTTGATTGCCTACTAGAGTTTGTCTGCATTTTCCTTGACTATAGTTTTCTTTTTATGAGATTCAAATATTTTTAAGGGAAAAGGCTCAAATATGCCATCGAACTATTGAAAATGGCTCATTTGTGCCATTCGTTAAAATTTTGGCTCATTTATGCCATCGCCGTTACAAAAAAGGCTCATTCATGCCATTTTTTTTAGCGGTGGTTTTTTAAAAAGGGAAAAGGCTCAAATATGCCATCGAACTATTGGAAATGGCTCATTTATGCCATCGCCGTTACAAAAAATTCACCGATTATAGAATTTTTCTGATTTTTACTTCAAGTACAATTTTTTAAGAATTTAAAAAATTGTGTTTCGGTAACTAATTGATTCGTTGTTTGAAATAGTTGATGTCTGTTTCGGGCTTGAATTGGTCTTGAGATTTGCAGAATTGTGTTCGGCGATTCCGAAGAAATTGAAAATGGATGAACTCTTTACATTGCCTATAAAGGAGTTACAAAATGCATAGAAATATTTTGGCAGGAGAAATCGATATTTTCTTATTAGAAATTTTAAAATTTCTTTGGTTGATTTAATCAATGATGTGGAAGAATTATTGTTGGCCACGTGTACAAAATGATTTTGCAAAAAAAACCCAAATTGGACTGTTAAAAAAAAAGGCATGAATGAGCCAAACTTTTAACGGATGACATAGATGAGCCTTTTTTCAAAGTTCGATGGCATATTTGAGTCTTTTTCATTTAATTAATGATGTGGATGAATTATTGTTGGCCACGTGTACAAAATGGTTTTGCAAAAAACCATCAAACCGGACTGTTAAAAAAAATAGCATGAATGATCCTTTTTTGTAACGGCGATGGCATAAATGAGCCAAACTTTTAACGGATGACATAAATGAGTCATTTCCAATAGTTCGATGGCATATTTGAGCCTTTTCCCTTTTTAAAAAACCACCGTTAAAAAAAATGGCATGAATGAACCTTTTTTGTAACGTCGATGGCATAAATGAGCCAAACTTTTAACGGATGGCATAAATGAGCCATTTTCAATAGTTCGATGGCATATTTGAGCCTTTTCCCTATTTTTAAATATAAAAATTTTGTTTAGGATTAATTACACTACACAGTAAACACCCTTATAATTTGGCTCAGTTTCGAATACACTCTTTGTATTTTAAAATCAAACACTTATATACTATAAAAATTTTATTCTTACAATCCTTATTAGGTATATCCTTTACGAAGTATATTAAAGTACAATTATTAAAAGAAAAATAAAATTTTGAATAAACTCTTTTTACTTTTTTCTTTAATTAAAAATAATAATATTTTTGTTGAACAAATTTATCAGCATAGATAGGAGATGATATGCAGGAACAAGAGCCATAATGAAATGCATGTGATGCACGCTGCTCTTTCGGGGGCGTATCTAGGTGGGGGTCATCGGGTTCACGTGAATCCATGCTCTCCTCCCTAGATCATATATAGTAGTGTTATATTTTTAAAAAAATATTTAAATATAGATGTGTGAACCCACGGTCGAAGTATTTTCATAATTGTGCACTCATCCTCTCGAAATCCTGAATACATCTCTGCGCTCTTTATCATAGTTGTCTCATAACCAGCGTTTCCAACACTTGGGCACACATTGCTTCACTAGGGATGTTCAAGAGCAGTGACCCATAGGGACAACCACATTGTCCATTCACTAGTTCGGAACAAGATCCGATCGTGCTAATGATCATCTCAATCTTACCATCAAGCCATAATTTCATCGCTCTGTCCAAAATCAAATTTCATCAGGCACATCCGTATGCATCATTACAAAGTATAAGAATGTATGTCATCACAACATGAATCTCATCAGCACACCTGACATATAACAATGCAAAAAATGAATTTATGCTACTCAATTATTTTAAAGTTCTAACATATCCAAAGTGATGTGCTAGCATACAAATCAATAAAACATATAGTAACATTAAATCAATCAAAGATGCACAGCGGAAGCATAAATTTACGGATCATAAACTTACATAAAAACGTGATAACATAACTCTAAAATGAAATTCAGAAAGCACATACATACCTGTTGAAGCTTTCACAAATTTCGTTCAAAACCTTGCTCGCCAGGTCTGCAATCTTCTACCACTTCCTGACTAGTAATTTTTTTTTTCTCAACCAATACTTGTGCGGACAAGTTAAATTATTTTTCTGGAAAAGATTTCAAGGTCTGCCCAAATGATCAAAAGAAACCCCTATATATTCAACTGAAGTTGAAGTTGTAAGGGTTGTCTTTCCTCCATTTATCTCACACGTTTTTTGCATTAAGACGACCACATTAAATCCAACATTAAGTCATAAACGGTTTTTTTTTGTCCATTATGACCAATGTTTAATAGGGGTCATAATTTCTGCCATCAATAGGATTTTATTCCTATTAAAATAAAACTGTGTAAAACCTTTCTTACTCCATTTTCTTTTCAAATTGGTTAATTAATCAGGCATAGTAGGGACCACAGATTTATTAAGTGAGGCTTCCAATAATGATATTAATTCGCAAATGAATGAATTATCATATCATAATAAATTACAAATTATTCCATTAAAAATCTGTAATTGCACTCCTCGATTTTAATTTCAAAAACTACCATTACATCTTATTTAACTCCCCATGTTAGAATTACCGACACCAATCAATTAAATCAAATTTTCTGAAAATTTAATTGATTGACTAACTTAATCCTTTATTACTATGCTCAACTTATTTCACGTGAGGGATATTAAATCCACCTGCAGGGTTTACACGTGAAAACTTATAAGCAACCATAAAGGGGTGTCTTCTATCTCAAGTCCGAGACATGGTTCTATCAACTAATTATTATTTCACTAAGTGATTTGTCATTATCCAACCTATTAGGAATATATTGACTCGTAATAGAGTCTCACCTTTTAATAGATTAAAATAATAAATCAAATTACATAGATCATAACAATTATATCAAGATTAAGAGTCTAAGTACATGTAATGGACTAGAGAAGTTGTTTATTAATATTCAGAACATAAACAAACATCTCTACTTGGTCCGTTCAGTACATACGAAATGTACCAGCACAAGAAGTTGGAATATTACCACTCCCATAATCAAGATCAAATTGTATTTAATCTTGTGCTACAATCATCAAGATGTTTGTCCAACTTCATCTTTGATTGTGAACATTAATTTAGAACTTATAAGAACCGACAATTTTAATCTTCCGTGTATTAGTTAAACAACTCCAAACACAAAATCGTCTACTATATAAGTAAAGAACACACATGTCAACACAAAGATTTATTCAAATAAAGACTTTATTAAATTAAGTAAATAAAATAAATAGTCTTTACATGAGATGAAAATATAATACTATAACATAAACCACATGGTTAATAGTATATTCTAACAATATCCCACTTAGACTCCTAACCATGCATGCACAATTTTAACACCCATTTCTTCCACATGCTTATCAAAGACCTTCTGAGTTAAGCCCTTTGTAAATGGGTCTGCCAAATTATTCTTCGACTCAACCTTCAAAACTCTCACATCACCCCTTTGAGTTATATCCCGAATCAAGTGATATTTTCTCTCAATATGCTTACTTATTTTCTCCCGTGTAAGTGGCGTTTGAACCGAAGGAACCACTCCAAGCTCTTTTAGAAAGTTACCAAGCCAAACAGCCTCCTTAGCCGCCTCAGAGACAGCCACATATTCAGCTTCCATGGTGGAATCAGCAACACATGATTGCTTGATACTCCTCCAAACTATGGCTCCACCTCCTAAAGTAAACACATATCCTGAGGTAGATTTTCTAGAATTTTTATCTGACTGAAAATCTGAATCTGTATACCCAATAGGTACAAGATTGTCAGAGTGAAACACAAGCATGTAATCCCTAGTCCTTTTCAGGTACTTGATTATATGCTTAATCGCAGTCTAATGTTCTTGTCTAGGATTAGACTGAAATCTGCTAGCCATGCCAACAACAAAGGAAATATCAGGTCTGGTGCACAAAATAGCATACATGAGACTCCCTACAGTAGAAGCATAAGGGACCACCTTCATTCTCTCTACCTCATCAGCCATTTTGGGTGACTGATCCTTTGATAAAGTAATTCCATGCCTAAAAGGAAGGGCTCCTTTTTTGGAATTTTGCATGCTAAACCTTGCAAGAACAGTGTCAATATAAAGCGCTTGAGATAAGCCTATTATCCTTTGTCTGCGATCTCGCATAAGCTTGATCCCAAGGATATGAGCCACTTCTCCCAAGTCTTTCATATCAAAACACGAGGACAACCACTCTTTAACAGAATTCAACATGCCCACATTGTTCCCTATGAGCAAAATGTCATCTACATATAGAATCAAAAATGCTACTTTGTCTCCGTCCCATTTTTTATAGATGCACGGCTCATTTTCACATTGATCAAAACCAAAGTCTTAATCGAATTGTCAAAACAAGTATTCCATGCCCTAGATGCCTGTTTCAATCCATAGATGGATTTCTTAAGCTTACAAAACATGTGTTCATTGCCACTTTCTATGAAACCTACTGGTTGTGCCATATAAATGAACTCATCAAAACTTCCATTTAGGAAAGCCGTCTTGGCATCCATTTGCCAAATCTCATAATCATAATGAGCAGCAATGGATAAGAGAATACTAATGGATTTAAGCATAGGTACCGGCGAAAAGTTTCCTCATAATCAATTCCTTCTTTTTGAGTAAACCCTTTCGCAACAAGCCTTGCCTTAAAAGTTTGCACTTTTCCATCCACACCTCTCTTTTTCTTATAGATCCATCTACAGCTAATGGGTTTGACTCCCGTAGGTGGTTCTACAAGATCCCAGACTTTATTAGAGTATATAGACTCCATTTCAGATTTCATAGCAACAATTCACTTTTCAGCATCTTTGTCCTGTAGTACTTCGGCGTAATTAAGGGGTTCTGTATTAGGCTCCTCAGGGATTCTATCGTATGATTCTCCCAAGAGCGTAAACGGTAAAGGTTTTCTAATAATTCTCCCACTATGACAACTAGTCACTACAGGATCTGCTACATTTGGAACTAAATTCTGAACACCCTGAACGTCGTCCTGCAGAATTGCAGGTTGCTCGACATTACCCTGAACGTTTTCCTCCACAATTGCATGTTGCTCAACATTAATCCCACTACTCTAAGGTAGTATGATGTCAAGTGTTTTCTCTTGTGCAACCTCTTGCCTATTGACATTTCTCCCACCACGTGTATGCAGTGGTATGTCAATAACGGTTTTCAAAATTTGTTCTTGTTGTGTTTCATTATTCATTATTCGATTGCTTAATTCCTGTAAAATGAGTTTACTTCTAGGAACATGATTCATTAAATAATCCTCTTCCAGAAACCTGGTATTTGTCGAGACAATTACCTTCTGTTCCTTAGGATAATAAAATAAACCTCCTTTCGTTCCTTTTGGATATCCTATAAAAATGCACACTTCTGTCCTAGATGCCAATTTATCAGTTTTTCCTTTTAGTACATGTGGTGGACAACCCCAAACCCGAATATGCCGTAGACTAGGCTTGCGCCCACTCCACAATTCAGATGGGGTTAAAGGTACTGATTTTGAAGGAACCAAGTTCAGAATATAATTTGTTGTTTCTAATGCATACCCCCAAAAGGAAAAAGGCAAATCTGAATAACTTTACATTGATCTAACCATTTCCATAAGAGTTCTATTTCTTCGTTCTGCCACACCATTTTGTTGTGGTGTTCCCGGAGCAGAATATTGAGATACAATTCCTGATTCTGATAAGTACTTAATGAATTCCGCAGAAAAATATTCACCATCACGATCAGATCGTAATGTATGGATATGTTTATTATGTCGCCTTTCCGTTTCTATCTTAAATTCCTTGAATTTTTCAAAGCATTCAGATTTACGGCGCAACAAATAAATGTATTCATATTTTGAGTAATCATCTGTGAAAGTCACAAAATACTCAAAATCACCTCTTGCTTGTATATTCATAGGACCACACAGATCAGAATGAATTAATTCTAACTTATTATCGGCTCTATTTCCTTTGGAAGGAAAAGGTCTCTTGGTCATTTTTCCTTCTAAACAGGATTCACAAGTTGGAAGTGCCTCTACTTTCAATGAACTCAAAGGTCCATTAGAAACCAACCGTGAGATCCTATTTAAATTAATATGACCTAGACGTAAGTGCCATAAGTAGGTTTCACTCAATTTCAAAATACGTTTTCTGTTATGTGAATGATCAATGTTATTAAGTTCCGATGTTTGTAGCATGTTTTGAGGTATATCAAACACAACCAGATCATTTATTCTAGGAGCGAAAATAATAAAATGCTTATTAAACTTAATAATTGCAGAATTATTAGCAAATTAAACATTGTAACCAACATCCATTATTCTTGAAACTGAAATTAAATTCCTTCTTATAGAAGGTACGTAGAGAATATTATTTAAAGTCAAAACTCTAGAACTACTGAACGTAATGGAAATATTTCCTATAGCTAAGGCTGGTGCTGGTTCCCCATTTGCTTGAAACACGTTGAGTTCATTTTCACTTAGGCGCCGTGTTTCCTGAAACTCCTGCAAAGAAGTGCAGATATGATTAGTGGCTCCTAAATCTATAGCCCAAAATTGGGTAGAAACAGCCGCTAAAATTGTTTCAACGACATATGAAAAAGAAGTACCTTATTTCTGCATTTTTGCTATGTAACCGAGGCACTGTTTCTTATAGTGACCAGGTTGCTTGCAATGATAGCACTTGCCCTTAGACTTATCCACACCACCATTAGCACCTGAAACCTTACAGGGCTTCTTCTTTTTCTTTTTGCCTTTCAGCTTAAAAGTCGAAGACGAAGGTTTGTCAACCATGAACGCCGCAGGAGGAACTTGTTGCTTAATGATAGATTCTACCGCTTGCAGTTCATTCAGCAGTTTCGCAAGGGACAAGTCCATCTTATTCATATTATAATTTAATCAAAACTACTGAAGATTGTTCGACAGAGTCTGTAGGACCATCTCGACTTGAGATTCCTTATCAATAACAGCACCAAGAATTTCCAGCTCGTTCAACAGACTCATCATCTTAAGAATGTGCTCCCTCACCGATGATCCTTCAACTATTTTTGTGGTCAAGAGGGCTTTCATGACGGTCTGCTTTGTAGCACGATTTTTCTCACCGAATATCTCTTTGAGAGAATCAAGCATATAGTAAGCAGAAGTCATGGACTGATGTTGATGCTATAGCACATTTTCCATGGAGGCAAGAATATAGCATCTTGCCATCTCGTCAGCCTTAATACATTTATCATAGGCTTTAGTCTCATCATCAGTGGGATCAACTGACTTAATGGGGAATTCCTCAACTAACACAAATTTAAAGCCTTCAGCAGTAAGGACAATGTCCAAATTTCGTTTCCAGTCAACATAGTTAGGGCCTTCTAGTTTATTTTGATTCAGGATAGTAGTTAAGGGATTGAATGAAGACATGGTAAATCTGTTGTATAATCAAAAACAAATCATTAGACATGCTACAGAATAATTAAATTCATAAAAAAAACACATCACACATATAACCATGCTCATAAACAGTTAGAATCGTTAGGGGAACTTAACCATTTAAGCAAAAATACATGCAATGTTTGACATGTTATTCCTTAAATAAAACAGCACTAACTCAGTTAGAGAGTAAACTGTCAATTTTAGTTAGATAAACATCATATTTCATATAATCTCTTGTGCATTGATTCAACATGTAACTTAGTTGGAAAGTTAATACAAGTTATCAAAACAAGAGACAGAAAACAGTATTACTCTATACAAGTTTATTCGATGGGGAAGATGACCTATGTCAACATGTAAACTCATATTAATTACTATAATTAACCACTGGAATCCATAAGGAATGACCCCTATTACCACTGGTTTGCAAAAATTAATTTTTTTTAGAATTTTTAATTTTTTAGAAAACATAAAAATGCCCCAAAACCCATCAAAACGACTCCAAATGGACAAAAAAGGCCATATGTCACGGCGCTATGAGTATTGTTCAGTGGGTCATTTCCTATGAATCTACCAAATTTCAGGCCAATCGGAGTTCGTCAAAAGTTGAAAAACTCCACAACCGACCAAACTGGCATTCATCTACAAGGCTGCTTGCAAGGGTCAGCAGGGCTGCTCTCGCGGCTTGTCCTTACCACTACACTACTTGTTAATTCAAACAAATATCAAAAGTAGTTGGGCAGATCCAAAATTCATTACAGATTTTCCCTCAATTCAAAAAAATGATTTTTGCATTCATCGGCAAGACTGTCAGCGAGGGTGACACGGATTGTCTGGAAAGCCTTGCGTTGTCACCATACTGCTCGTTAGAGCATGTGAGTAATGACTATAGTTGGGCATAGTCATAACTTGGAACATTTTTACCCTTAATTCAGATTTCAAGTAATCATAAATCTGTTGAAGCTATGAACATATGATAAACAATTCCAGAAAATAATTATTTCATGATGAACATATATTTCCAGAAAACACTTTTACCATAAAAATTCACAACACATGATGATCACATAAACGAAAAAAGATATAGGAAACATGGATTTTCTTTTACAGTATCAACAACATGATAAACAACCATCAAACAACATGATTTATACATCTGTGTTTACTAACAAAACATGTATATCAATCATGAAATTCTTATTACATTATCAGTTATATGTAAGAAGACTCGTGATACCAATTTCTAGAACGTATAATTCATATACACAGCCTGTTGAAGCTTTCACAAATTTCGTTCAAAACCTTGCTCGCCAGGTCTGCAATCTTCTATCACTTCCTGACTAATAATTTTTTTTTCTCAACCAATACTTGTGTGGACAAGTGAAATTATTTTTCTGGAAAATATTTCAAGGTCTGCCCAAATGATCAAAAGAAACCCCTATATATTCAACTGAAGTTGAAGTTGTAAGGGTTGTCTTTCCTCCATTTATCTCACACGTTTTTTAGATTAAGACCACCACATTAAATCCAACATTAAGTCATAAACGTTTTTTTCTTTTGTCCATTATGACCAATGTTTAATAGGGGTCATAATTTCTGCCATCAATAGGATTTTATTCCTATTAAAATAAAACTGTGTAAAACCTTTCTTATTCCATTTTCTTTTCAAATTGGTTAATTAATCAGGCATGGTAGGGACCGCAGATTTATTAAGTGAGGCTTCCAATAATGATATTAATTCACAAATGAATGAATTATCATATCATAATAAATTACAAATTATTCCACTAAATATCTGTAATTGCACTCCTCGATTTTAATTTCAAAATCTACCATTACATATTATTTAACTCCCCATGTTAGAATTACTGACACCAATCAATTAAATCAAATTTTCTGAAAATTTAATTTATTGACTAACTTAATCCTTTATTACTATGCTCAACTTATTTCACGTGACGGATATTAAATCCACCTACAGGGTTTACACGTGAAAACTTATAAGCAACCATAAAGGGGTGTCTTCTATCTCAAGTCCGAGACATGGTTCTATCAACTAATTATTATTTCACTAAGTGATTTGTCATTATCCAACCTATTAGGAGTATATTGACTCATAATAGAGTCTCACCTTTTAATAAATTAAAATAATAAATCAAATTACATAGATCATAACAATTATATCAAGATTAAGAGTCTAAGTACATGTAATGGACTAGAGAAGTTGTTTATTAATATTCAGAACATAAACAAACATCTCTACTTGGTCCGTTCAATACATACGAAATGTACTAGCACAAGAAGTTAGAATATTACCACTCCAATAATCAAGATCAAATTATATTTAATCTTGTGCTACAATCATCAAGATGTTTGTCCAACTTCATATTTGATTGTGAACATTAATTTAGAACTTATAAGAACCGACAATTTTAATCTTTCGTGTATGAGTTAAACAACTCCATACACAAAATCGTCTACTATATAAGTAAAGAACACACATGTCAACACAAAGATTTATTCAAATAAAGACTTTATTAAATTAAGTAAATAAAATAAATAGTCTTTACATGAGATGAAAATATAATACTATAACATAAACCACATGGTTAATAGTATATCCTAACATGTTCAACTAGTCAATTATCAATCACAAAAGAATACACGTAACAACTAAGGTATCCGGATACCCAGTATATGTTTATGTATCCGGATACCCAATATATGTTTATGTACCCATCATATCTCATATACGACACCTCTACCCTTAACCCATTTATTAATAATACATAATTAGAAAAACAATGTTCTACTAGTAGTCAAGTCTTAAAATACCTCAATCCAAAGCTTTTCATTCCTCTCGAACATATCTTTCCTTTCCTCAGAACCTCCAAAACGCTCACAGTCTATTTTAAAATGCATTTAATTGTGTTAAACAAGTCCAATTATGCTCATATTGTAATATAGAAGGATTGGGTCAAAACTCAAACCCAAGCTCGGAGGTTAAAATAATTTTTTTTATCTCATTAGGAATCCCAGATCTAGAATTTTAACCCAAACTAACTCCAATATTGATCTTTAATTAATCATTTTTTCGTCTCATGACCTAACTAAAAACTCCTAATTCAATCCCTAAAATAAACGTTAAGCTTCATACTAATAAAGTAAACAAGCGGGATTAATTTGAAATCACTTAATCCAATAATTCAATGAAAAAAATTATTCTTTAAATCGCCTCAAAGTCGAGCTCCTAATATCACTTATGTGTTTTTTAACAATGAACAAAATGAAACGTTTTTAAAAATTGCACCCTCATACGTGACTGCAAAAGGACATGCGCGATCACGAAATACGATCAACACCAGAGCCTATGCCATCATAGATGGACTCCCGCGAATGCGGCACTCCCTTGGGCCATGCCTACACGATCGTGATGCACTGACACGTGACCACAAAGTGTTTTTTCAAACTCTAATTTTGGCTTTTCTGCTTCGAGATGTACCCTACTCCCTCGGGATCCATGCATCACATACCCTCAAGTCATAAAATATGGAATAAACCTATGGGAAGTCTCATTAGGGAAAAAGAGTTCTAAAACTAAAAATGATTAAACAGATCATTACAGTGTTGGACAAAAATAATTAATAATATTATTTTTAATTTGGAGTAGGGGAAGGTGAAACGGAGAACGGGAGTCAAATTCTCGCCAACAAGGTAAAAGTTCAGATGACAAATCAACTGAACTAATATGATTCCCTAAATAATTAATAATATACCTTGGAGGAGAATAATCAAGAGCAAGAAGTATTTTGAGAAAGCAGGTCACACTTATACAGATTATCTAGCTTTACATAGATGCTCAAGTCAGAAGTTCTATAAGCTACTACAGGGTGACTTTCCAAAGGTACCTTGAGGAGAAAGGTTTGCAAGAACTATGCGGTTCCTAAATGGATCTTTATATTTAGAGTTGCTGCTTTGGGGAGATTATATACCAGGGATAGACTTGCAAAATGAGGGATTACTAAAGTCCTGGACTATCCACTATGTTTTGATGCTCATGAAACAATAGACCATCTTTTTCTTGTGCCCATATACTACTTATATCTGAACTAGACTTTTGGCTTGGCAAGGGATCTTTTTGACAAACTCAGGACTGGCAATCTGAATTGGGATGGATATCAACTTTTCAAGGTAGGACAGTTGAGGCAGAAATCTTCAGAATGACAGCAGCTGGGTGTATCTATCACATTTGGAAAGAGAGAAATCTGAGAATTTTTCAAAGCAAAGCTAGAGATTGGAATCTACTAATCAAGACTGTAGTTCAAAAGGTCTGCTATAGAGGAAACTTGAGACAGGGGATTGTAATAAAGTTGAGAGTGTTAGCCCCATGTATAGTTTCAATGATAGCAAAGCTAATCCCTATTTATGTGCAGGATAAAAATGGAAGAAATTAGACAAACATCTATTCAAAAAGAAAAACCTCTCGCTAAAGGAAAGAATCAGTCAAACCCACTGGATAAGAAGCACGAAAGGAAAGAGCATAATTGATGGAAGGAAAGAGTACCTTCATATACTCAACACAAGGCAGAATCAAAAATAGGGAAAGAAATATGAACGTATCTGATACGAACATATAATGGCATCTGGGCATTCAATATTCATCTTAGATAACCCCACAAAATCCCTTGGGTTCCTCGAATTTATAGAGCAAGGAATTAGAAGAAAGTAAATTCTAATTCCCTAAATCAAGGCAAATCAATTAAAGCAGCAAAGAGAAGATCAATAAAGACTCTACAACGGTCACATCTTTTGTAGCCATGTATAAATAGAACTAGAAACCTAGGTTTTTCATTGTACATCTCCACTTGAGCAATATTCTAGTTACTTTTTTAACCTTATACAATTCATTGTAATACGTTATAGTGAACACAAAAGAGAGAAGAAACTAGACGCTATATGAGTAGAAGTTGCTACCTTTCTCTAAGAAGTTATCTCATAAGCTTTTGGAGAAATATCTGTAAACATTTAAGTTGATCTAAAGGGAACCTCTTAACCCAAGGGGACTGGAAGTAGGCACCACAAGGGTGTTCCGAACCAGGATAAAGTTTCTTGTGTCATTTACTTTATTTCTATATTTTACATTCTGTCATTATTATTTTTAGTACTAACGTCGCTGTGCAGGGAAGTCAACTAACAGACAATCTTAGTTGACTTAAAGTATAAGAATTTCAATTTATCCCCTCTTGATTATCAATTGGTATCAGAGCATGTCTCATAAAAAGTTGCTTAACTGTATGTGAGAAAAGGTCCATGACAAACTACCAAATTTCAAGAGCAATTCTGCAGGATGGTTATTCATCAAATAGGCCCCCCTATTTCAATGGTCAACACCACTCTCATTGGAAGAATAGATTCAGAATTTTTGTTCAATCAACCAATTTTCAAGCATGAGTTGTAATCAAGAAAGGACCAAAACTGATTTTTGGACTCAAAAACAAGGAAAATGAATAACAACATAATTGATCTCAAAACTTTTGAGATCACTAAGGAGCAACAAGAGATAATTGAAACTAACGCTAGAGCAATAAGCTTGCTTTATTGTGCAGTTAGCAGATCAGAGTACGACAAGATCTCAACCTGCGAGACCGCTAAGGAGATGTGGGACAAGCTTGAGGTTACTTATGAAGGCACTACAAAAGTGAAAGAAGACAAGATTGGTGCTCTCGTTAATGAATATAAACTATTCAAAATGGTGTGATGGATATGAAACTGAAGATGATATAGAAACCACAAACATATGTTTCATGGCTATGGGAGAATCTAGTGCGGAACACACCCGAAAAACCTATAAGAAAGGAATGTAGGTAATAAACACTGTTCCAGGCACATGACGGGAATGAAAGAAAGTTTCAGTTCCTTGAAGAAAATAGATGGTGGATCTGTTAGATTCAGAGTTAATTCTAATGGAGAAATTATGGGAGTCGGCTCTATAAAGATCAGTCCGTCCTGTGATCTAATTAAAGTATACCTGGTGGATGAACTCAAACACAAATTGTTGAGCATTAGTCAACTATGTGATGCTGGATTTGATGTACCGTTCAATGCTATGAAATTCACCATCAACAATATTGCCACAAAGAATATCACCCTTATCGGTGATCGGGTTAAAAATATTTATGTTTTAAGTAATGTTGATTTACCTACTTTAACTTGTATTACTACTCAAAACTATGATCCTTGGTTGTGGTATAGAAAGCTTGGACATGCAAGTATGCACACTATCGAAAAGTTCTCTAAACTTGAACTGGTAAAAGGTCTGCCTAAATTTAAGTTTAAGAAGGATCATATTTGTGATGCTTGTCAACTTGGTAAACAGACTCGAACATTGTTCAAAGTCAAGGGCATTGTTAGCATGTCTAAGCCACTTCAAACTATCTACATGGATCTGTTTGGACCCACCAAAATGGCTAGCATTAGTGAATACAGATATGCTTTTGTTATTGTTGATGATTTCTCAAGATTTACATAGGTAATGTTTCTTGCTCACAAGCATGAAATATTTACTAACTTCTAGATATTTTGTAGAAAAATTCAAAGAGAAGTAGGATATTTTATATCTACAATTCACAGTGATCATGGCAGAGAATTTGAGAACAAAGCCTTTGAGGATTTTCTGTGCACAAAACAGCTACACTTAAAATTTCTCTTCACCACGCTCTCCTCAATAAAATAGAGTAGTTGAAAAAAATAATAGATCTTTTCAAGAGACTGCCAGAACCATGCTGCAGGAACAAAGCCTCCCTGACCATTTTTGGGCAGAAGCAGTAAACACAACATGTCATATTCTTAACAGATGCTTAATTAGGCTAATTTTGAAAAAGACCCCCTACGAGTTCTTAAGAGGAAAGAATCCAAATATCAGTTATTTTTATCCATTCGGCTGTAAGTGTTTCATTCACAATAGTAGTAAGAACACTCTGGGAAAATTTGATCCTCGGAGTGATGAAGGTATTTTTCTTGGATACTCTTCTACCAGTCGTGCATATACGACCTTTAATAAAAGAACCTTAAGTGTCGAGGAATCTAGGCATGTTATTTTTGATGAACCTAATCCTATTCCTATTCCTATGTGCTTTGTTGAGAAATAGATGAACAATTCTAAAATCAAAGCCACCACGAAAATTACAGTTCCAACTGACATTGAGCCGACTATAGTAATAAAAGAGTCGACTACCTCTCCTAAGCCTCCAATAGCAAATATACTGAGGGAATAGAGACGTAATACAAGCTTTTCAAATGATTTTATCATTGGGAATCCAAATAATCGAATGCAGAAAAGAGTATCATTAAGAAAATAAGCATTCGTAGGCTTTGGTGTCATAATTTGACCTAAGCGAATTGATGAAACACTTGAAGATGAATCATGGATTCAAGCCTTGAAACAAGAGCTAGATTAATTTGAGAGAAATTAAGTCTGGACCTTGGTAAAATGATCGAAGAACTGCTCAGTAATTGGAACTAGGTGGGTTTACAGAAACAAAATGAATGAAGAAGGTAAGGTCATCAGAAACAAAGCCAGGTTAGTAGCTCAAGGTTATTTACAACACGAAGGTATTGACTATGATTAAAACTTCGCTCTTTTGGCAAGGTTGGAATCTATTCGTATTCTTATAGCCTTCGCCTCTTTTAAACATTTCAAACTATTTTAAATGGACGTTAAAAGTGCCTTCTTAAATGGTTTTATAAATGAAGAAGTTTTTGTCAAATTACCTCCTGGTTTTGAAAATCCTTCTTGTCCTGACTATGTTTTTAAACATTCAAAGGCACTTTATGGTCTCAAGCAACCCCCAAAAGCTTGGTATGAACGACTAAGTACCTTTCTTTTAAACAACAACACTCAGAGAGGAAAAATCGATACTACTCTTTTTATTCATAAATTAGATTCTAGTTTTCTCATTGTACAAATTTAAGTGGATGATATTATTTTTGGAAGTCCTAACACATCCTTATGCGAGAATTTTATTAATCTTATGAAAAAAGAATTCGAGATGAGCCTCATGAGAGGGCTGACTTTCTTCTTGGGACTTCAAATAAAGCAGTCGGCTTTCGAAGCCTTTATAAGCCAAAGTAAGTATACAAAAGAATTGATAAAGAAATTTGGCATGGAAAAAGATAAAGCATTTGGGACTCCCATGAGTCCCTCAACATGTCTTAAATCTAATGCTCATGGAAAAAGCATGAACGAAAAAACTTATCGAGGAATGATTGGATCATTACTATATTTAACCGCAAGTCGTCCAGATATTATGTTCAGCGTATGCAAATGTGCAAGGTTTCAATCAGCTCCAAAGGAATCTCATCTCACAGTAGTAAAAAGAATAATTTGATATCTCACCGGGACCCAAGATCTTGAATTATGGTATCCTCACTGTTTAAATTTTGATTTAATTTGATATTCTGATGCTGACTTTGCAGGTGACAAGAATGATAAAAAAGAGTACTAGTGGGATATGTCAATTGCTTAGTGATGCTTTAGTATCATGGCATAGCAAAAAGCAAACTTTTGTTGCATTATCCACCACTGAATCCAAATACATAGTGGTAGGAAGTTGTGGTACTCAATTACTCTAGATTATGCATCAATTACTTGATTATGATCTATCTGATGATCTGGTTCCTATTATGTGTGATAATTCTAGTGCCATAAGTCTTTCCAAATACACTGTTCATCATTCAAAAACTAAGCATATTAATATTAAACATCATTTTATTAGAGATCGTGTTGAGAATGGTGTTTTTGTGCTTAATTTTGTTGATTCTGAAAATCAGCTTGCCGATATTTTCATAAAACCTCTTCTGGAGGAAAGCTTTTATTTTTTTATGAAAAAGACTCGGTATTACCAGTTTTTAATTTTCTTTATATATATATATATATATATATATATATATATATATATATATATATATATATATAATTATTATTATTATTAAGTTCTCCTTCCTTAGTTAATTTATTTACTTTCTTGTATGAATGTTATTAATTATGTTGCGTGTCTTCTTCTAGAATTAAATCCCTTGATCTCCGCTATATCTTAAATAATTCACTCTGTCCCATAAAGTTATTTCCACTTCTCATAAGTACTGCCACCTTTTCTGATCAGTTCAGTCGATTCGTGGAATCGACTCTTCCTTTCCCTCTCCTTCTCTCAATAAAAACCCATTTTCTCTAATAATTCCTATGACTAGATCTATGGTGGCTCTTCCTCTAACCTCAACCGACTTATCCAAAGACTCTTCCACCAATATTCTCAATGTCTTTTCAGACACTTCTAAGGGAGAATCTCATGTTCCTGCAGAAAAGATCTCTAAAAAATGATCTCATGGTGACAATGGATCTTCTTGCAACAAATCCGTCTCAGAACCCAATGATTCTTTCACTCAAGAAGATATGCAAAAATTCTGGGGGATTGAACAGAAAGAAAAATTTGAGAAGTTCAAAAGTCGCTATGTGGTATCTGAAAAGGTGATAAATCTGAAGCAATTTAAGGAATCACACTACCCAGTAAGTGACATCTTTAAGCTCAAAATTTAAAATTATTTCTTAAGGTCTGTGGTATTAAAGCTTATGAGGACCCTTTCGATTGTTCTATGCTTTCCTTTATACTTCTCAAGATAGTGGAGAACTTGAAACCCTGGTGTTGGGTACTGGGATTGTGTTAAATGATTTCTTATTTGACAAAGTTTTTGATATTGATTCTACTGGTGGAATTCCATAGATGAATGGTGTTTGGCCCGATGATTTTGAAGTCTCTTTCGAAGGGGCTAAAGCTGTTGTTGCTGAATCTGGTACTGATCTATCAAATTTCTGAACCCTTTCTTTGTGTTTCAAAAATAAAATTTTGGCTCACATGATTGCCACTATCCTGTTCCCTAGAAAAAGTTCCCTTAGCAGTATTTCTACTAAGTATTTGTTTGTTTTATATTATTTGATTAAAAAATATTGCCTGAATTGAAGTGTATGGTTTAAGTAGTACATGCTTGAAAGTGCTCAGGACTCTAGTTCCTTTACTAGCTTGCCCTATGGTGCCCTTATAACTCGTATTCTTAAGTCCTCTATGATTGATCTGTCTAGTTTTCTTATTGTGGATATAGCTAGTGCCTATGACACCCGCGTTTTTACGAGCATAGATTATGTGCTTGTTGACTTCTAATAGTGTAAAAAGAACTCTGTCAAAGCCCGAGTTGTTAAACTCAAACCTGGAAAAGCCCCAGTTGACTCTGTGATAATGCTTCTCATAGAAGTAGAAGGCTTACAAGAACGTTTAATGATCTTACAAGAAGGCATGCTATCTCTACAGGAATCAACGGGTAAAATTTGTCAGGTGACAAAATATACAGGTGTTGATGTAGGAAAATTGAGGATAACAGTGGATGGATTGAAAAGTGAGAGAGTTCGAGCAGTGAACAAGTTGATCAGGCAAGTCGACTCCATCAAGGAAGGAGCCAGCTCCTCCTAGATTAAACTTGCCTTCACCTTTCAGATCTCCTACTCCAACTTCTCCAAGAATGTACGAAAGTCCTATAACACCTTATGTAGTAATGTGGTCAACACCTTGACCTACTTTCTAAAGAAAAAATGAATTATCTGACTCTTTAATTCAATAGGGGTGTGTCCCTATTAGACAATCTTTTTGTTAACTCTCTACAATACTTTTTTGTTTGACTTCTCCCCTCTATAGGGGTCTGTCCCTTAGTGCACTATTTTGTCTGCTGTTATGTGCCCTTTTTTTTATATATATTCTATATGTATCTTGCTTTTCTTTTTGATTATGCCAAAGGGGGAGAAAGTACAGGTAAAAACATCAGCATAACTTAAAGGGGAGCAAACACAATCTAAGGGGGAGCAAAAAGCAATTTTCAGGGAAGTTTAATCATTAAACGTTTATACTATTGTCATCATCAAAAAGGGAGAGATTGTTAGCCCCATGTATAGTTTCAATGATGACAAAACTAATCCCTATTTATGTACAGGATAAAGATGGAAGAAATCAGACGAGCACCTATTCAAAAAGAAAAGCCTCTCGCTAAAGGAAAGAATCAGTTAGGCCAACTGGATAAGAAGCACAGAAGGAAAGAGTATAATTAATGGAAGGAAAAAGTATCTTTATATACTCGACACAAGGCAGAATGCAAAAAATAAGGAAAGAAATATGGACGTATCTAATACGGATATATGACATCTTCTGGGCACTCAATGTTTATCCTAGATGACCCTACAAATTCCCTTGGGTTCCCCAAACTTATAGAGCAAGGAATTAAAAGAAAGGAAATTCTAATTCCCCAAATCAAGGCAAATCAATCAAAACAGCAAAGAGAAGATCAATCAAGATTCTACAATGATCATATCTTTTGTAGCCATACATAAATAGAACTAGTAGCCTAGGTTTTTTATTGTACATCTTCACTTGAGCAATATTCTAGTTACTTCTTTAGCCTTATATAATTCATTGTAATATGTTATAGTGAACACAAAAGAGAGAAAAAACTAGACGTTATACGAGTAGAGGCTGCTACCTTTCTTTAAGAAGCTATCTTATAAGATTTTGGAGAAATATCTGTAAACATTCAAGTTGCTCTAAAGGGAACCTCTTGTAACCCAAGGGGACTGGAAGTATGCACCACAAGGGTGTTCCGAACCAGGATAAAGTTTCTTGTGTCATTTACTTGATTTCAGTCTTTTACATACTATCATTATCATTTTTAGTACTAACATCGTTGTGCAGAAAAGTCGACTAACAGATGTCTTTAGTCTATTTAAAGTATAAGAATTTCAATTCACCCCCTCTCTTGATTATCAGAGAGCTCACAATTTCTATCCTATTTAAATTCTGGTTGTACTAGGAGACGTTAGGCGTATGTAGACTAGTTATTGAAACTGAGAAAAGTTGTAACTTAGTGTCTTTATTTTGTGTGTTGTAATGCTCAGTTTGGTTTGGTTATATTTGTATTTCATTTGATTTTAGAGTTGATTTGGAGATATTATCATTTTATTAATAATTGATTAGTGGAATCAAGGCTTACCTACTATGGTCGGATTGAGGTAGGTTCCATCACAGCTCATGAGTTTTGGGTTGTGACAAGTTGGTATTAGAGTGCTAGGTTCATCAGTCTCGTGAGTACAAGAACAAATGTCTAGTAGAGTCCCACAGATCGATATATTGACATCCGTATTATCTTTAGGAGTTTATGGGAAATTTTTAAGAAAGTCTTCTATTTGTAATCCCTCATCATGCATCGTTGTTCACATCTAATATTCTAAATTAGTATTCCATTCTTTTTGTACAGATGGGGTACTGGTTGAAGACAGAGCTGGTTCAGATGATCTCTTCTGAAAAAATATTGATTCCCATTGTCGGTGTTCAGCTGATTGAACTCATGACTGGATATTCAGACTTTTAATTACAAAAATCCTCTCTCTCCTTCAACTTATCTTCCTCAACCTATTGAACATGGATCATAAGTCTGGCAATATCCATATTCCTAATCAACATAGTTGCTCTACCCTCCTTATTCGAAAGACGAGAAAGTCTAGAAACAAACAAACTCATTATTTTCCTTTTATCAGCTACCATATCCAGAGCGTAATGAGATAATTAAGTGAACTTGAAGCTGTAATCCCGCACACTCATAGAACCCTGCTCCAGATTGAGAATTCACGGGTCTTTGTCTCCCTCAACTCTCGGGGGAAAGAAACGCCCCAAGAAAGCTTCCTCAAACATATCCTGCTCCTGAGGTGCAACACCTTCAGCCCCAACTTTTTCCACTAATCAAACCAAATCCTAGCAATATCCTTGAGCTGGTAAGAAACAATCTCAACACTCTTAACGTCATCCACATGCATCACATGAAAGATCCTCTGAACCTCATCAATAAATTTCTCTGGATTCTCACCAAGATTCGACCATGTAAACTCAGGTGAATTCATCCTGAGAAACTCACAGATCCTAGTAGTTTCTGGAACACCTTGAGGTAATACAGGGGCTGCTCCCTGATGGTTAACCTAGATTATTTTTGCCTGAGCCTACATCTAAATATCATTATGAAACTTTGCATTAGTAATATTGGCCTGAGGTGGCACCTGAGAACTTTTAATCCTGGCCTATCTTGGGCGTCTGGTGGCTTTACGAGGAGGCATGAACACGTGCAAAATTAGAGTTAGGAAAGATTGATAAACTCTAGAGCACAAACTTAGAGCATGAAAGAAGAGAATGTATTTCTTAAGCACTTTGTAGCCTCCTCGTTAAAAGTGTGGTGCGCTTCACACCTATAAAAAGGACTTTACTGAACACGATTTTTCAGACATCCTCAAATTATTGAACCTAATGCTCTGATACCAAGTTTATCCCGAGCCGATTCTACACCCTGGATTCGAAAAGGCGTTTGAAGCCACTAATAGCCCCAAGTGGACCCTTGGCATAATATATCTAAGAATGATATAAAAAAGCAAAGTGGAAGCTGTAAACTAAAAAGCATAACTAAGATAGAATTCAAAGATAAGTCTATTACAACTGAATACTAATGTTTGAAAGGCTCTTAAACTGAATAAAATAATCTATCAGGATAAGGCCCCCAGCTACCCATAAAACAAGTATGAAAGAAGAAAAGAAACTACTAAACTATGTCCTCAAAGGGGGAGGACTCACCAACTGCTGGACTATGAGCTACTACTATCCATCCATGAGCCTGAGAACAATCACCTTATCTACAACAATGAAAAGAGGTAGCACAGAAGAGGTATGCAGTTAGTATAGGGATGGTGCTGAGTATACAGGAATATAGCTAGTTTACTGAAATCATATCTAAATTATAATTTGAGAAAAAGAACAAAATGGGACTTTCATAGACATAAATATCAAATTGAGATTAAATGCAATTGAAAATCAGAAGTGAGGATTTCTGCGAAATGTATATCTAAAATCATACTATCTGAAAATATATAATGATCATATCAAGTAAACTTCCAAAATAAAGTAAAGTCTTTAGGTTGGAGTTTCTTATAACTGACATATATCACTTGAGCTAATGATGTCCCATGTATAACTCAGATGGGAGGGCTGCCCCATACCTTGACAAGGTATAGGACCTATCTATCTATGTGTGGATCCACTAAGTAAGCCTTTTATGGTAAAGGTCAACTGACGTTGCTATAAAATCATAATCCTATGGTGACACGTGGTTATGGGATTTGGGTTTTCTAAACCCGTATCCGTTTCGTGCTAAATAATCCTCCCAAAAAGTTCATATAATTATATGCTTAATAATAGATTTAGATCACTATCTATCTATATGTAAAGCTTGAATCTTTACTAAATTCATATTTCAAAACTATCATAAATCTCACCCTACTACGGGTTTATTCTATTTTCTTGAATATTCATACTAACAGAAAGATTAAAAAATTATGCTTTAAGGTATAAGCTTCAAGAACAATGTACAAAAATTATTTCAAGAATCAAAGGGCAACAAGAAAACCTTGCTAAGCTTAAAAGTAAATACAATATTCATAAAATCCATAATCATAAATAAAGACTTCAAGAGATCATGCAATTTGCTAAATAAAAAGGAGAATTTGAAAGTGGATTTATAAACTCTAAATATGAACTTAAATTCATGAAAACTATAGAATTTTAGACATGAGGATGAAAGGAAGTCCTCATTGAAGTCCTAAATACTTGAAATAGAAGAATTCTTGGAACCTTTGGAGCTTTGGGATTAGAAAAACCCTTCTTGAAGTTCTTGAGTTTTGGAAGAAAAGAGAATGAGGATTTGGAAATTAATCTGCGTGATTCGGATAATTTTAGGATATAAAATGGGTTTGGGGAGGTTAATGAGGGTGAAAGAATGAGATTACCCTTAATTAGAAAAGAAGGAACGGACTTTTACACCTGGGAAGGATCCTACGCGCCGCACTTCTCAACATAAAGGTGAGGCATGTGCGTCGCACCCCATGTCATGTTGTCTATCTAGTAGCCTCCTATTACGTGCTCCGCAGCATGGAGCCCAAAGCGGAGACTCTCCTGCGCGGCGCACGACCCTATTTCTTGGTATATGACATCCTTTTACGATCTAATACTCAATCCAAACAATTTTTAATCTTCCTAAGTGTCAAAAGACTTTATTTTATGACTCTAAACTCATAGAAAATCTACTATGATCGTGTACGATCTTTGGGATGTTAGAATTATACTATTTTATTGAACTAATTAAATAATGACTTACTTCTGTTAAAAATTCTGAAATCATATGTTTCCCTTTTATCTTTCTTATTACATCTTTTAGCTAGTATCTTCTTTTCATTTTATCTTTGATAGCTTAAGCAAGATGGTTGGTTCTTCAGTTATATCAAATAATTTCATAAAATTACAAGATAAAGTACGAGATAAGGATAATACTCTTTCTCTAGAAAATTGGATAAAAAAATGAAAATCATAAAATTGATTGAGGTACCACGTATACAATTGAAATAATACCGAATTTCTCAAGCAAGGATTATAATTCGGTGAGTTTGAATATTAATTTTTTTCTATGATATTTCATGTAGATAATATCACAAATACCATATCCAACATTTTTGGTATAATTGTATGTAGTAGTGTTATTAGTATTTAATGCATATATTTGTGAATTGACTAACCATGTAACTAAATTTGAATTTTTGTAGACGAATTATCGAATACTTTTTCAATCTTTTTTTAATCAAAATACTTTTTCAATCTTTTTTTTTTAATTAAAATACTTTTTCAATTGGTTTGAAGAGCGAGAAGTTTCGTCTAATGTTGGAAATGATAATATATACATCAGACGTGATGTCATGGTATGCATATGTGACATTGTCACACAACCGTGGTCTCAAAAGTTGCGAGATGATGCGAGAGAAAATCTGGATGATATCATACTTAGCATTGTTGGACACAATATACCAAAAGACATCGATATTTTGCTAAAATTCATCGAAAAAGCTAAGGCTTCTTAGTAAGAACTTATGATATTTGTTCCATTATTTAAATTAAAAATATACTATTTATTTTTATTTAAAAAGTAAATAATTTTTCTTCTTCTTTGTAGTTACAAGAAAGAGGTAGTTTTTCTTCATGCTAGCTTGTTTGCCAAAGGTTCTATGATAGCTTCTATAGAGCATATGTATAATCAATATTTTTACCATATAAGAAACAAAACTACCAACTTTAGATTGTTTATTGTGATAGCTAACAAATTCTCAAGTTTCAATAAGTGGTTGGACTATATGAATGATGAAGTAGTTGCTAGTGACTCCTGAGATTGTCACAATGCCTATTTTTACAATAAGGTACAACTTAAGAACTCAAAATTAATTAATTGTTTAAAAATTTTGAGAGTTGCCACCTAATTTTAGGAAAATTAGGAAACCTATTAACTTAAGAAAATTAGTTTGCAAAACCAATTAGATTCTTGGTAAGACTTCAAGTTATTCCAAACGGAAAGAGTTAGGCACTCTTTAGAATAAAAAATGGTTGTTACGGACCTAACTCATTTTTTCAATTCAGGAGGAGATAAAATACCTTTCTCATGTGAGGATGTTTGAACTTCTTGTTGGAAATTTTTCAATCAGAGAATTTTATATCATAATATGTATCATCGTGGAAAAATAACTTCCTGCGTCCTAATTTAAGACATTTATAGGTAGATAAGTCCATCATATTATTATCCTTGTAATAGATGATTTCTCCACATGAAATACACACCTTGTTTGAATAGCATCGAATATATTCCATGACAACTATTTAAAAAATAACAAATAATTGACCTTAAGTTTTATTAATTTTTTTTTTTAATGAAAATAAACAAAAAACAAACCAAAAAGTTTTGAGATCGACCAGTAACCCCCTTGATGAAAGGTACGAATGAAACGAATCGGGGTAGTCGTATTTTATTATACTCAACAAATTCTCGTATAGTTGTTTAACTGATTGAGGAAATGTCGATTCTCCAAAAGCAAAATTTCATTTTTCACCGCAATGAATATACGTTTTTCATGTTGTTTAGGTCGTATTGTTGCCATAGAGGTGATTTTTGCTTTAGAGTTTTCCTGCTCTACGTTTCAATAGTTGAAATATTTAATAACCAAGATTATGTATGTCTACAAGAGAGAAAATGACCAAAAACGGTCTCTTATATTTGAGGGTACGTTCAAAAGATAACAAATAATTAATCTAAAAATTTTTCAAATCGTTTTTTAAATATAAATAAACAAAAAAACAAAAAAAATTTGCCACCAATAATTTCCAAGGATGAAAGTTACGATTGGACGAACTGGGTAGTTGTGATTTATGATAGACAACAAATCCTCGTGTAGTTGTTCAATTCATTGAGGTAGTAACAATTCCTCCACAAGTAAAAGTTTATTTTCCATCGCAATGAATACGCGTTTTTCATGTTGTTTAGACTGTATTATTGTCATAAGAATGATCTCTGCTCTAGATAAATAAAACTACTAACTTTAGCATGTTTAAAGTGATGGCTAACAAAATCTCAAGTTCAAATAAGTTGTTGGACTATGTAAATGATGAAGTAGTTGCTAGTGGCTCTTGGGGATTTTTGCAATTCCTATTTTTACAATAAGATTCAACTTAGGAACTCAAAAAATAATCAATTGCTTAAAATTTAGAGAGTCGCCACCTAATTTTAGAAAAATTAGGAAATCTATTAACTAAAAAAAATTAGTCTGCGAAACCAATTAGATTCTAGGTAAGAGTTCAAGTTATTTCTAAGAGAAAGGGTTAGGAACCCTTCTAGGTGAGAGTTCAAGTTATTTCTAAGAGAAAGGGTTAGGAACCCTTTAGAATATAAAATGGCGATTCCATATCGAACTCATTTTTTCAATTGAGGAGGAGATAAAATACCTGTCTCTTGTGAGGATGTTTAAATTTGTTGTTGGACATTTTCAAATAAGATAACTTTATATCATAATATGGATCATTGCGGCAAGATAACTTCTTGCGTCCTAATTTAAGACATTTATAGGTAGGCAAGTCCATCATCTTATTACCCTCGTAATAGATAATTATCCCACATAAAAGGCACCTCATTTTGATATTACCAAATATAATTTCAGGAATACTATTCAAAAAATAACAAATAACTAAAGTTTTCTCAAATAATTTTTTCAATGTAAATAAACAAAAAAAAACATATAAAAAAAATTTGAGACCAGTAATCCCAGGGACGAAAAGTACAAATGGGACGAACTGGGATAGTTGTATTTTATGATACTCAACAAATATCTATGTAGTTGTTTAACTAATTAAGGTAGTGACAATTCTACATAAGCGAAAGTTCATTTTCCACCACAATAAATACGTGTTTTCCATGTTGTTTAGGTCGTATTGTTGTCATACGAATGATTTCTGCTCTAGGGTTTCTCCTGCTCTAGGTTTCAATGTAGGAAATATTTAATAGCCAAGATAATGTATGTCTATAAGAGAGAAAATGATTAAAAAAAATATTCCATTATGTTTTAGGGTAGGTTAAAAAATAACAAATAATTAACCTAAAGATTTTTCAAATAGTTTTTTTAAATATAAATAAACAAAAAGGCATATCAAAAAAGTTTGACGCCAGTAATCCTTAGGAAAGAAAGGTACAAATAGGATGAACTGGGCTAGTTGTGTTTATTGATACTCAACAAATCTACGTGTAGTTGTTTAACTGATTGTAGTGATGATTCCTTCATAAGTGAAAGTTCAATTTTACCCCCAATAAATACGTGTTTTTCATGTTGTATAGGACGTATTGTTGCCATATGAATGATTTCTGCTCTAGAAAATTAAAATTATTATTCTTAGATTGTTTAATGCGATAGCTAAAAAAGTCTCAAATTTCAAATAAGTGGTTGGACTATATGAATGATGAAGTACTTTCTAGTGATTTTTACAATGAGGCACAACTTAGGAACTCAACAAATATTTAATTGATTAAAAATTTAGAGAGTTGCCACCTAATTTGAGGAAAATTAAAAAACCAATTAACTAACGAAAATTAGTATACTAAACCAATTAGATTTTAGAGAATAGTTCAAGTTAGTCTGAAGGGGAAAGGGTTAGGCAGCCTTTAGGATACAAAATGGTGATTATAGATCGAACTCATTTTTCCCATTACGGAGGAGATAAAATAGTTGTTTCATGTAAGAATGTTTGAATTTGTTGTTTGAAAATTTTCAATCAGGAAACTTTATATCATAATATGTATCATCGCAGCAAAATAACTTCATGCATCCTAATTTAAGACATTTACATGTAGGTAAGTCTATCATATCATTACCCTTGTAATGGAGAATTTTTCAACATGAAATGCACCTTGTTTGGATAGCACCGAATATAATTTCATGATAACTCTTCAAAAAATAACAAATAACTAAAATTTTCTCAAATAATTTTTTAATGTAAATAAACAAAAAACATACTAAAAATATTTGAGACCCGTAATCTCCAAGGACTAAAGATACGAAGGGGATGAACTGGGTAGTGGTGTCTTTTGATAGTCAACAAATCCTCGTGTAGTTGTTTAACTGATTGAGGTAGTGAGTTTATTTTTTACCACAATGAATATGTGTTTTCCATGTTGTTTAGGTTATATTGCTGCCATAGGAATGATTTTTGCTCTAGTGAAACAAAACTACCAGCAGAGGCGGATCCAGGATTTCAAACTTGTGGGTTCCCAATAAAAAAACACGACATATTTAAAAAGCAACAACTCCTTAAGCACGACATATTTAAAAAAACACTATCATTATAATTGTACTCGACGAGTTGCCATGTTTTGAAAACGATCAATGATCGTCTCATTAGGTACATTTTCAAATACCTCATCCTCTATATAACAAACTAAACAATCATTGAAAAATTCATCACCAATTCTGCTACGCAGGTCATTCTTAATATACTTCATCGAAGAGAAAGCTCTTTCCACCGTTGCAGTCGCGATAGGCAATATCAAACTCAACTTCACAAGCAAATAAACAAGTCTCCAAGTCTTGTGCAAATTTGTTTTAACTAATGTCTCTGAAAGATCTCCAAGTCTTTTCAAGTTAGAGAAATTATTATCCCCTTCTCGCACATAGTCAATATAATTGTCAAGTTCAAAACTAAGATCCTCAAGCATGGAAGCACTAAACTCATCCTGATAATAAGTAGCAAGTTTCATAATCCTATCTTTATCATAATTCGCAAAAGAATTATCTAGACTCAAACTAGCCATACCAAGAAGTAGATCAGTATTCACTTCATCAAAACGATTGTTAAGCTCTGCAAGTTGCAAATCAATAACAGCATTAAAAACTTCTATACGCAAATGATGAGAATATGTGACACTTGAACTCTTACGCTTTGATTTTCCAAGAGTATAATTCTTATCCATTTCGGGGATCACAATATCATGCTTAGCACAAAATGAAAAAACATCTTTTACCAAAGAATCCCATTTAGAATCTCTCATAGATTGCAGTTGTATCTTTGTGAAACTAACAAGGTTCATAGCACAAACGATATCTTGATCTTTTCTTTGCAAAGCCATATTCAAATCATGTGTGATTGCCAACACTTTCAACATCAAATGCAATGTATACACAAACTCATAAGATCTTATGTCATCTACTAAACTTTTTGCCAATGACTTCTCTTGATAATTTGAACCCTCTTTAGCAAGAACTCCTAGTACATGAATAATTGAGGAGAATAAATTAATAAAGTTTCGCACTGTCTTAAAATGAGAACTCCAACGAGTATCTCCTGCCCTTTGGAGTCCAAGTTCTTGATTCAATCCACTCCCTGTATGAACTTCACCGAGCATCAGTAATTCCTCTAATTTTTCTACTTGATCATCTCTAAGCATCTCCCTGCGCTTAAAAGAACCTCCAACAACATTCAAAGCATTAGCAAGAATATCAAAAAAATGATCTACCTCGTGATGCTTCTTTGCAACAGCTACAAGAGTCAATTGCAATTGATGAGCAAAACAATGTATGCAATAGGCCGAAGGAGTATCTTTCATAATCAAAGTTTTAAGACCATTGAGTTCTCCCTGCATGTTACTAGCTCCATCATAACCTTGCCCCCAAATTTAAAAAGAACTCTAATTATTCTCTAAAAGCAAAGAATATATTGTATCTTTCAATGACCGTGCAGATGTATCTTTAGCATGAACAACACTAAGAAATTGCTCAATAAGTTTACCCTCTTTGTTGACATACCGCAGAACTAGGGCCATTTGTTCTTTATGAGAGACATCCTTAGACTCATCAACCAATATTCCAAAGTAATCTCCATTTAAGTCTTCAACAATTGCTTTCAATGTTTCTTTGGCACAACAATTCACAATGTCTTTTTGAATACCTGGACAAATCATGATATCATTTTGTGGAGCATTTTCTAACACAACTTTTTTCACATCTTCCTTCTTATCCGCATACCACTTTAAGAGATCTAAAAAGTTTCCTCTTCTTGTAGAAGTTTCACTCTCATCATGACCTCGAAAAGGCAATCCTTCTTTTAAAAGATATCTTCCAACATCAATCTAAGCATTCAAACGAACCCGATATTCACTTTTAGTTTTCTCAGATTGCTTGTCAAAAGAAGTTAGAATAGATTGTGCTTGATTATTTAAATCTAACATCATCTTGAAACACCGATTGTGAACACTATTTACTTCACCCACATGTTGATTAAGTCGCTCTATCCCTTTATTCCAACTTCTAAAACCATCTATTGTGAAATAATCGCCTTTATTCCAACTTCTAAAACCATCTATTGTGAAATAATCGCTAACTTTTTTTCCATATCCACCAATCTCATTTTTAAACAAGTAACAACATAAGCAAAAAGCTGCATCTTTTTCAATACTGTATTCTAACCATCCCGAATATGAAGTATCAAACCAATCAGGATTAAAATGACGCGGTTTTCCACCAAAATCTGTTATTGGAAAAACAAAAAGCTCACCAGGTTTGCAGGGGCCCTTTTGAATGTAGTATCTCCTTACTCTATCACGTTGATGAGGAAGATATTCTGAAATTTGTTTTCTTTTAGCAGGATCTGATTCAAGTGGACCCAAGTTCAATATTTTATCTTTATCTGATGGCCGAGAAGGATTGACATTGTCAGGAATTTCGAAATGTGAAGAACTTTGTGAAGGAGAATCTGAAGTGATTTGAGGCTTGAAAAAATTTGTAATCATCTCGATATAACTTCACAAGTTCAACCTATTTAAATATAAAATATTAATGTAACAAATAACAAACTACAACTAAATATTGATAATTAACAAATTAAACATATTAGAAAAAACAAAAATAAACACAAAAATATGAGAGAAAAACAAACAAAAGTAGAATAAGAGATTGTGAGAGAAGTACTTACGTGGATGGGGTAGTGCCAAAGTAAATGACAATTAAAAATTAGAAAGAGAATCAAAAAAGTTTCTAACCCTAAGGAAGAAAACGAGTTTTCTGTTCATGTGTTGGGGTAATGACTTATGCTTTTAGAACAAAAAAAAAGGGGGGTTTTACTTTAAAAAAAAAAAGAAAAAAAAGAGAGAAAACTGTGTTGTTTATTAGTTGGAATTAAAAAAGGAATGAATTTACCTTAAAGAAATAGTCAACATTGTCAGAATTAAAAGAAGGATTTTTAGTTTTTTTAAAAAGAAGCTTAAAAATGGAAAGGAGTTTTACCTTTTTAAAAGCTGATAAGCATTGAAGGGAAAAAAAACAACGCGCCTGTTGGGAGTCGAACCCGCGTTCAGCAACACAGCAAGGAACTCGGGGGTTCCTTTCCTTCCATTGAGCCAACTCCCCATTTGGTTATGGGTTCCCTCCGTTAATACTTATACTCTTAAAAAAAAATCTCATATAATTATAAGGTTTACAGTAGCGGTATTGTTTAATATGACAACTAACAAAATATCAAGTTCCAATAAGTTGTTGGACTATATAAATGATGAACTAGTTGCTGGTGACTCTTGGAGCTCAACTTAGGAGCTCAAAAAATAATTAATTATTTAAAAATTTAGAGAGTCACCACCCAATTTTAGAAAAATTAGGAAACCTATTAACTAAGAAATATTAGTTTGCGAAATCAATTAGATTCTAGGTAAGACTTCAAGTTATTCCAAAAGGAAAGGATTAGGCACCTTTCAAAATACATGACGGTGGTTCCCGACGGAATTTATTTTTTCAGTTGAGGAGGAGATATAAAATACCTGTCTCATGTAAGGATGTTTGAATATGTTGTTGGAAAATTTTCAATCAGAGAACTTTATATCATAACACGTATCATCGCGACAAGATAACTTCTTGCATCCTAATTTAAGACATTTATAGTTAGATAAGTCCATCATATCATTACCCTCGTAATAGAGAATTTCCCAAGTGAAATTCACCTCATGTGTATAGCACCGAATATAATTGCATGACAATTAATTAAAAAATAACAAATAATTATCCTAAAGTTTTCTCAAATAATTTTTTCAATGTAAAGAAACAAAAAAATATACCAAAAAAATTTGAGACCACTAATCCACAGGAACAAAAGTTATGAATGGGACAAACTGAAGTAGTTGTGTTTTATTATACTAAACAAATTCTCGTGTAGTTGTTTAACTAATTGAGGCAGTGACGATTCTACATAAGCGAAAGTTGATTTTTCACCGCAATAAATACGTGTTTTCCTTATTGTTTAGGTCATATTATTTCCATATGAACTATTTATACTCTAGGATTTCTCCTGCTCTAGATTTCAATGGTGGAAATATTTAACTGCCAAGATTATGTATGTCTACAAGAGAGAAAATGACAAAAAAATTTCCTTATGTTTGATGGTAGGTTCAAAAAATAACAAATAATTAACCTAAAGTTTTTGCAAATAGTTTTTCTTATATAAATAAACAAAAAAACATATCAAAAAAAATTAAAATAGTAATTCTCATAGATGAAAGGTACGAATGGGACGAACATGGCTAGTTGTGTTATATGATACTCAACAAATCCTCGTACAACTGTTTAACTTATTGAGGTAGTTATGATTCCTTCATAAGTGAAAGTTCATTTTCCACAATAATGAATAGTGATTTCCATGTTGTTTAGGACATATTGTTACCATAGGAACGATTTCTGCTTTAGAGAAATAAAACCACCAACTTTAGACTATTTAATGTGATAGCAAACGTAATCTCAAGTTTCAATAAGTAGTTGGACTATATGAATGATGAAGTACTTCTAGTGATTTTTACAATAAGGCACAACTTAGGAATTCAAAAAACAATTAATTATTTAAAAATTTAGAGAATCTTCACCTAATTTGCGAAAAATCAGAAAACCTATTAACTAAAGAAAATTAGTCTACAAAGCCAATTAGATTCTAGGTAAGAGTTCAAGTTATTCCTAAGAAAAAGATTAGGCACCTTTTAGAATACAAAATGATGGTTCCCGATCTTACTCATTTTTTTAATTGAGGTGGAGATAAAATATCTTTCTCATGCGAGAACGTTTGAATTTGTTGTTTGGAATTTTTCAATCAGGAAACTTCATATCATAATATGTAACATCGCGGCAAGATAACTTTATGTCATGACTCCAAGCATGGATCTTGCGGGCACCTGCCCAACTCTACCCTAGATAGGAGAACCCTCACCACCCGATCATCTAATTAATGCGGAAGATAGACGAAACAGTCTTTAAAATAAATAATCCCTTAATCAAAATCAAAGCTCTTTATCCTAATACGATTGTTAACTAATTACATTATGGAATAAAATAACAAAATTTTTCAGAACCAAATCTAAACCGGTATAACAACACTAAGTAATGAGAAAGAAGACCCAAGACACAGCATCCATGTAAGAGTGAGATGATAGGAGTTGTTGAAGAGTATCAATCGTCGTACCTATAGAAACTCCAACTGACCTGCAACATGACTATACCCCCAGGTGGAGATATAGTAAGTGTAGTATCAGTACAACTACACACAGTGGTAGGCATCATCAATCGACCAGGTTAAAAATATATAATAATAACAAAAAATAGGGAGGAAATCATGACATCAGTTAAGATTCTGGACAACTAAACCTTCCCTATGCCCCTCTATCAGGTTTTTGACACATTGCCCTAACTTTTCTGTGTCCTACCTTCCATTTAACAATTTTTTGTATCTTTATTCTTTGACAATTTTGCCCCTCCTTAAGCTCCCTAACTCCTGTCTTACCTTCCTCACTAACTGCCTTTCAACTCTACATCCAACATCATTATGACTCACTACTCCACCTCTGAATTATACTGATAAGACTACTATTCTCACTTTGCTAGGGACTATAAGGACTAGACTAGATCAACTCGTACTCACATACACCACATATATATACTATACATACTTAGATTAATATAATTACTCAGATCAAGGCATACTTAGCATTACACCTATATTTCCCGGTCCATCACTCGTGCCTACAAACCAACCACATAAAACGAAATAAGTATAGGCATAATATCTTATTTTAACAGATATACGAACATACAATACATCAATTACACTTAGGCAGATACTTTCAACAATGGACATCACAATAAATATCCTTAATGAAATGATGATTGCATGCATGCAAGATATACACAAATACTAGAGTCAGTAGGGTCTCTCAGCTATGACCTGCAGGGGACGAGCTTAGTCCATGTACTAGTACTGGCATGGTACCCAATCCAATAATAGTGTTGGCATAACACCTGATCCATATAACAATATCGGTGTGACACCCGATCCATATATTATCTCCATACCATCTCAAAACCATATGTTCAATGCATGATACAGTCCACAGTCATAAGTAATACCCAAAGGTTATTCACAAACACCCAACTCACATACAAGCACAGAGTCAAGCAAGTCTTTACTACTATTAAATAGGCAGTTCCCGAAGGCTAGTCAAGCAATCACGATTATATATACACTCAAGAAGTAAATTAATTTCCACGTTACATCGGACTACTCGCACTCACCTAACCATTGACTGTATAGCTAACCATCACCTGCATTTATACCGACTGACGACTCCTAATCCTGGATACTCTGTCTACCTCCCACTTCCCCTCCCCTCTACTACACCTATACTCATTCCACAATGAACAAATACCCACGAACACCATATGCACACCCACAACTCTTCTAACTTTCCTCGACTCTTCGCAATATCTAGGAACCTACTACCCATCTCTTCACTCACAATTCGAGCTCTACCAAACTCCTATGAACCCACCAAAGGCATACTCTAGTCCTAAATCATGTTCACTACTTTCATAGTCGCCTTAACCCTTATTCTAACTTTTATTAAGCTTTCATTCATCGGTCTACCTCTAGTTTATGAAAGATTTATACCCTAGGCATTTAAAAGAGTAAAAATAATTTAATAACTTATAATTTAGCAGTACCAAATCATAATCCTAGTCCGATTATCATTCAATCCATCCAAACTCCGTGCCTGAAGGCCTAAGGCATAAAATCTCCTGACATCACTATCATTATTACGTGCATTTCACTTAAGTTTACTACAATTAAACCATAACCTACCTCATCAATATATTCTACTGCTATGGAGACGGGTGAGTTATCCCACACGTTCCTTGCCCTTCACTAACACTAGAAACTCTGTCAGAATGCTTCAAAATCGCCCTTTGGAGCTTGACCTATAAATTCTCATTATTCCAAGTATAGGGTTCACTTGGGGTGGTTTTGGAGGAGAGAGACGACATAAGAATCCTTTGCCGAATGAGGGTTTTAATTAACCCTCGAGCTAGCTACTATCTGACTAATGCTATAGTGATGGAAGTTCATTGCTATAGCGGCAGATCTTCCACTACAGCGGCGGGTCAGTGGCATGGCCTAATTTTTCTTATTTCTGCCTAAATTTAATTTGGGCTACGACTTTTCCCCACGAAATAATTCCTTCATGGTTTGGAACAAGGATTTTTTAATTCAAATGTTTTTTCAGGATAGTTTTTAACATAACGATGATTTGGGTCATTACATTTCATGTGTCCTAATTTAAGACATTTATAGGTACGTAAGTTCATCATTTCATTACCTTTATAATACAGAGTTTTTTAATACGAAGTGCATCTCGTTTGGATAGCACCGAGTATAGTTCTATGACTACTTTTCAAAAAATAACAAATAATTGACGAAAAGTTTTTTCAAATAGTTTTTCATTGGAAAAAAAAGAACATACCAGAAATATTTGAGATCAGTAATCCCTAGGGACGAAAGATACGAAGGGATGAACTGAGATAGTTGTGTTTTATGATAGTCAACAGATTCTCATGTAGTTGTTCAACTGATTGAGGTAGTGATGATTCTTCCACAAGTAAAAGTTCATTTTTTTACCACAATGAATACATGTTTTCCATGTTGTTTAGTGGGCACATAACGAGATATTGACCTAGACGTCTGTATGGTCCTTTGCAGTAGGGTTTACATCTTAAAACTTACCAAGCACTAGCACCTCTAGCCAAAGGGGGTGCTCAGGGCGGTAGATGTGGTTCTTGAGGTACCAAAGGTGGAGCCTAGGGGACTCGTGGTAATAGATAAAGAGTTGCTTAGTCTGGAGGCAGGCGTGGACGGTGTTATACAATTCTAGGAAGATTTAAGGCGGAGGCCTCTGATGATGTTATTAGAGGTATCATCCCAGTTGGTCATCATCCTACTTTAGCGTTATTTGATCCAGGGTTTATATTATCTTATGTGTCTGCATCTTTTACTTTCGGTGTTGATTTTATGTGTGAGTTATGTTTCTATCCCTGTGGGTAATTTTTTAGTAGTAGTTGGGTTTAATACCTTGTGTAGTGACTCTTTTGGGGTATGACACCTGGGTAGATTTGGTTATTCTTGATATGTTGATTTTGATATTATATTATGTATCGGTTGGTTATCTCCTTATCATATTGTCTTGGATTGCCATGCCAAGACCATTACCCTAGTTATGCCTGATGCTTTGAGGTTAGAATAGAAGGGCAATCCTAGCTAGAATCCCAAAAGGGGTAGTACTATTTTGTCAGGCACGTCGGATGGTAGAGAAGGGGTGTTTATCTTACTTGGCTTATGTACATGATACCAGTGTTAATTCACCTCGTTTGGTTTGTGCGAGAGTTGTTAGGGAGTTCATGGATATGTTTCCTATGGACTTACCTGGCGTTCCTCCGAATATGGATATTTATTTTGTTGTTAGTAAGACACTAAGCCTATTTCTGTTTCCCTTTATAAAATGGTCCCAACTGAATTGAAGGAGTTGAAGTAACAGTTGCAGTATTTATTGAGTAACATATTTTTTTGATCGAGTCTTTCACCTTGGGGTGCTCCTATCTTGTTTGTTAAGAAGAAGGATGGGACCATGCGTATGTGTACTGATTATCAACAGTTGAACAAAGTGACCATCAAGAACAAGTATCCTCTTCCCTGTATTATTGATTTATTTGACCATCTTCAGTGTACGATGGTGTTCTCTAAGATCGATTTACAGTCTGGGTATCATCAGCTGAAAATCAGAGCTTTGGATGTTTCAAAGATGGCTTTCAAGATGCATTATGGTCATTATGAGTTTCTAGTTATGTCTTTTGAGATGAATAACGCCCCTGCAGTGTTCATGGAGTTAATGAACAAAGTATTTTGGCCTTACCTCGATTCATTTGTGATTGTGTTCGTTAATGATATCTTGGCATATTCCAAGTGTGAGGTGGAGCATGTGAAGTATTTGAGGGTCGTACTTTAGAGATTGAGAGATAATCAATTGTATGCCAAGTTCTCCAAGTGTGAGTTTTGGTTGGATTTAGTATCATTCTTGGTGCATGTGGTGTCTAAGGATGGAATTATGATCGATCCGGCCAAGATAGAGGCGATTCATGATTGGTCTTGGCCTACTACTTCTATCGAAATCCAAAGTTTTATTGGGTTAGCAGGCTACTATCAATATTTTATGCAGGGCTTCTCTTCCACTGCAACATCTTTGACTAGATTAACTCAGGAAAATATTATTTTCTAGTAGTCGGATGAGTGTGAAAGGAACTTTCAAAAACTTAAGACGTTGTTGGCTTCGCTCCTATCTTTACTTTTACTGAGGAGGGTATGGGTTTCAAAGTATATTTTGATGTTTCCAGTGTTGGTTTGGGTGGTGTTTTGATGGAAAAGGGATAAAGTGATAGCTTATGCCTCTAGATAGTTGAAGACCCATAAGAAGAACTACCCCTACTCATGACTTAGAGTTAGCAGTGGTTATATTCGTGTTGAAATTATGGCGTCATTATTTGTATGGGGTTCATTATGAGAGTTTCATATATCATCAAAGCCTTTAGTATTTCTTCAGTCAGCGGGACCTTAATATGAGGTAGTGTAGAAGGTTGGAGTTGCTTAAGGATTATAATCTCACTATCCTTTATCATCCAGGCAAGGCTAATGTAGTAGCAGATGCCTTGAATCGGAAGAAAGCGAGCATGGGGAGTTTGGTTTTCTTGTGGTTGAATAGCGACCTTTGGACCTGAACATTCAATCTTTGACCAACCAGCTGGTTTGACTTGATATTTCAGTACGTGGGCGAGTTTTGACTTGTGTTGAGGCTAGATCCTCATTGTGGTAGCAGATTCAGGCTCGACAGTTTCATGATGATCAATTGATAGTGATTTGGGATATAGTGTTGAGGGGTGAGGCAAAAGAAGTATTCCTTAATACTGAGGGTGTATTGAGGATTGAGGGTCAAGTTTGTGTGCCGAGGGTCGGTGACTTGATTAGGCTGATTATGGCAGAGGCTCACAGTTCAAGGTATTCTATCCATCCATGAACAACAAAAATACAACACTATTGGTCATGTGGGATAAAGGATATTGTCAATTTTATGGCCAAGTGTCTTAATTGCCTGCAGATAAAGTATGAGTACCAGTGATCGGGTGGTTTAATGCAACGAATGTCTATTCCTGAGTGAAAGCGGGAGCGAATTACTATGGATTTTATGGTTGGTTTGCCTCAGACTTTGGGGCAGTTTGATTCCATTTGGGTGATTGTTGATAGATTGACGAAATCAACATACTTTGTACTTGTGAAGATGAACTACAAATGCAGAAAAGTTAGCCAAGATCTACATCAAAGAGATAGTTCGATTGAATGGCATGCCCATTTCCATTATTTCTGATAGAAGTGCTCAATTCACCTTAAATTTTTAGAGTTCTATACAACAGAAGTTGGGCAATCAGTTAGAGATAGGCACATGATTTCACCCTCAAACGGATGGGAAGTTAGAGTGGACTATTCAGGTGTTATAAGACATGTTTCGTACTTGTATTTTGGATTTTGGTGGTTATTGGGATGAGTTATTGCCATTAACAGAGTTGCCTACAATAATAGTTACGATTCCAACATTTAGATGACGCCTTTCGAAGCTTTGTAGGGGAAGAGGTGTAGTTCCCCCGTGGGATAGTTTGATTCATTCGAAGTTATACCATGGGGTACTGATTTGTTGAGAGTCTCGGTTGTAACACCCCAAAAATTCCAAGCTAAGATTAGAACCATGCTTCTAGTACATGTAAAAAAATTAAATTACATGTTTCAGCTGTATTATAAGTGATTTAAATATGTATTAAGGCCACAAGTAACTCCTAGCTCATAGCCAAGTTGAAACCTTTCTTACCGGGGGTTTTCTTGTGAAGAATCTTTCTATAGTCGACTTCAAATGATAATAAATCCTATATTCTGATGAATTTTTGAGCTCAGGACCCACCAAATCATATATATTTGAATTATCTTTCCAACGTATCCAGATTCACCTTAATCCGATGTCGGAGCTAAGAGTTATGGCCATTTTAGTGAAGCACTGTCCAGCAGTGAGAACATACAAGCGTAGGTCCGATTGTGGTTACAACGTACGATCGTACCATACTCCCGTATGATCGAAACAGTCCCAACAACCTGAAAGTTGACATGTATACCTTCCAACCACGAGAGAAAACCACGACCGTGCTTTGAAACCACGATTAAAGGCACGATTGTGACTTTGAAACTTGATCCGGCTTGAACTTTCAAGCTACGGACCAAGGCACAATTATGAGTGGGTCCCATGATCATACCATGTCTCGTTCGATCATGTTCAGAGAACCCAAAAGTCCAGGCCATACTACGATCACAACCCATGATCATAGGTGGAACCCACGATCGTGGGAAGATCTCGTGAGTTCCTCCTAACAGTTTTTCCAGTAAGTTTTTTATAGGGGCACCTCAGTCTTTTCCCACTCTTTTAACATCAAAACTACATCGTTTAAGCCTTACCAAGGTTGATTATTAATCCTAATATTACCCTAATCCCTCATTACATAGAAATTGAGTTAACACTTATCCAAATACAGAGAAAGGGCAGATTTTCTTCGCCAAGGCAATATTAGGGTTCTTCAACTTCAGACTCCAAATTCAAAGGTTTCACTAAGGTTGTATTCTTCAGGTTTGTGGGATTTCATCAATGCGTGCCTTTCACCCATTGAGTCCTAAAGTTAACTCAAATTGCTCTTGTTTAATTCACTTTTCAAGCTTAGGGTTTTTCATGGAAAGTGTAAATTCCTTTAGTTTTCAGTTTCTTATTTGACTAAACCATGAATATATGTTTTCCCATAAATTTGAGTCTTCTTACATATTCATGGATATGAATTCTCATAATATTGATAAATTCTTGATTTTGGGCTTGAGTTGGGAAATTCCATATTATGGTCAGTTTATAGAATTGCCATTTGTAGTTGTATTTTTATGAGATGGCGGGTTATGAACACCCAATGACCTAATATATTATGCATTTTTCAGTTGAATATTGAATTATTCAGTTTTCATGATTTAGAATGCTTTTAGATAAAGCACTTATCTTTCAGTTTGAGGAAATCATTATTGTTGAGCATTTCAGCATTTCAGTATATCAATTTGATTTTAGTTGGGAGTAGTACTTAGCACCGAGAGGAAAAGGGTTCAGGTAACCCAAGTCCTAAACTATGTGCCACCGTAGGTTAAAGGGGTCCTCACGAGCTGAGAGTGTCTCTCTTGCCCTAAATGGGCTCATGAGTGAATTCATGCCAATCGTGGTTCGTACCCTTGCTAAGGTATAGAACACCCTCCCAACTTGGGTTACAAGTTGGATTCCATGTTTTCATACATGGTCTATGTCAGTTACAGAAACCTCCCACATTTTAGTTTCAGACCTCGCCTGACCATGTATTCAGTATTTCAACTTATCTATCAGTACATGTTTATTACTTGGTCTTGCATTAGCTTATTCATGTCACATGCATCATGTTCATCCTACTTCAGTTATTTTCCTATCCCATATACTTAGTACATTCAAAGTACTGATCGCATACTTTCCTTTGTACTATATTGTCTTATAATATAGGTTCCAACGTTCAATATCCGGATCACGCCTAGTACGATTTACTATCACATCAGCAGTAGAGCATTGGTGAGTCCTCATCATTCGAGGACTAGTTATCAGTATTTTATTTTATGCTATTTCAGTTTCAGGCAGTTGGAGTTAGTTGGAGGCTTGTCCCAACAACTCATCTTATTTAGAGACTTTCAGACAGTCTGTTAGATTATGTTTTTAGCTTTATGAGTTTTATTCAGATATTGTCACTTGGGTGCATTGCCAAACTTATTATCCAGATTATTAACTTTTGCATAAGTGATTCCAGATTATTTCAGTATTTATAGTGTCATGTCAGGCCATGGGTTAGCTTAGGATCACTTGTGGCTCTAAGCACCGTGTTACGACTAAGGGGTAGTCTCGGGTCGTGACAAACTTGGTATCAGAGAATTAGGTTTAAAGTGTCTTAAGGTGTTTGAAAGCCGCATTAAGTAGAGTCTTGTTCATGGGTGTGAAGCGCACCACACTTATGAGTGAGAGGTTATGAAGAATTTTAGGAAAAGTTTCACCTCTTTCATGATTCATATCGTGCGATAGAGTGTGAACTCTATTAAAAACTTCTTCTAACTCGTACTCTACGTGTTTATAGAAAATGCCTCCCAAAAAAGCAAATGGAAGGAGGAATAGAAATGCAGATAGTGACATAAATGGGAATCCACAAGCACCACCAGTTCCCGCAAACCCTTTGAATGAACAAGTCTCGCATGCTGAATTTAGGGCTGCTTTCACGATGCTAGCTCAGGCCATGACCGCCCAGACTAATCAGCAGGTTGTTTCCCTAGTCAAACCCACTGGTACCACGGTAGTGGCTAGAGTCAGGGACTTCACTCGAATGAATCCTCCTGAGTTCCATAGTTCTAAGACTGAGGAAGATCTGTAAGATTTTCTTGATGATATTCAGAAGATTACAGAAATTATAGATGTCACTCCAGTTGAGAGTGCTGACTTGGCTACTTATCAGTTGAAAGTAATAGCTCACACTTAGTGCAAATAGTAGAAAGAGGATAGAGGTGCAGAAGCAGGATCGGTAGAATGGGATGAGTTTGTTGCTGCTTTTCTAGACAGGTTCTTCCCATTTGAGTTGAGAGAGGCCTAGGTTTAGGAGTTCATTAACCTGAAGCAGGGTAGCATAAGTGTGAAGGAGTATTATTTTAAGTTTACTCAGCTTGTAAAGTTTGCTCCAGCCATAGTTGCTGACTTCAGTCCCCGTATGAGTAAGTTCGTGTCTGGTTTTTTTGAGGATGTAGTTAAAGAGTGTAGGACTGCTATGTTGGTTAAGGAGATGGACATCTCCAGGTTGATAGGCCATGCTTAGAATATTGAGGAAGAGAAGGTTAAGAAGAATATGAATAAGAGAGCTAGAACAGGGAACTTTGATTATTCTCAGGAAAAGTCTGGTGGTGGTAATATCTCTCAGTTTCAGCAAAAATCTTTAGCCCCAGCACCATCACCTGCTAGTGTTCCATCCCCCAGGCCCAGGTAAGATCAGAAAGGTAAAGTGTCAGGCTCTAAATCTCATTTTAGCGCTTCCAGTGGTCGTACTTTCCCAAATTGTAAGAAATATGGGAAAAACCATCCAGGAGAATGTTTGATAGGTAAGGATGGGTGTTTTGGTTATGGAAAGCTAGGACACAAACTTCGAGTTTATCCATCAGCCAAGAGAGGAGATATCAGTGGGCGCACTCAGGGTACTTCATCAGCAGCTCTGGTAGGCTGCCAGACTCAATAGGGTACCTCATCTAGTGCAGCTGGCGGACAATGTCAGAACAGGTTCTATGCCCTTTAATATCGACAGGATCAGGAAGTTTCTTCTGATGTGGTCACTGGTATATTTTAGGTCTTTCATATTCATGTCTATGCATTAGTAGATCCCGATTCCACACTTTCCTTTGTGACCCCCTATATAGTAGTAGACTTCGGTGCCAGTCTCGAAATCCTTTCAAAACCCTTCTCAGTCTCTACTCCAGTTAGTGAGTCAGTCATTGGTAGGTGGGTATACAAAAATTGACCAGTTATAGTTTCTCAGAAAGTCACCTCAGTTGATCTTGTAGAGTTAGACATGATAGATTTTGATGTCATTCTTGGCTTGGATTGGCTCGACTCCTGCTATGCCTCTATTGACTATAGAAATAAAATAGTCCAGTTTCAGTTTCCAAATAAACCAGTCATAGAGTGGAGGGGTAATACCTCAGTGCCTATAGGTCGGTTTGTTTCTTTCACTAAGGCTAGAAAAATGATTTCAAAAGGGTGCATCTATCATCTTGTTCAGGTTAAGTATTCAAGGTCTAAAACCCCAACTCTTGAGTCGGTTCCAGTAGCTAATGAATTCCCTGAAGTGTTTCCTGAAGATCTGCCCGGAGTTCCTCCCGAATGGGAAATTGACTTCAGAATAGATCTCCTCCTAGATACCCAGCCGATCTTAATTCCACCCAACCGAATATCTCCAGTTGAGCTGAAAGAATTAAAGGAGCAGCTGAAAGATCTTTTAGACAAAGGTTTTATCAAGCCCAGCATATCTCCATAGAGTACTCTAGTTCTTTTCATGCGAAAGAAAGATGGTTATCTCAGAATGTGTATCGACTACCATCAGTTGAACAAAGTCACAGTCAAGAATAAGTATCCTTACCCCAGGATTAATGATGTGTTCAACCAACTTCAGGGTGCAAATTGTTTCTCTAAGATAGACCTCAGATCTGGCTATCATAAGCTTAGAGTCAGAGAATATGACATTCTGAAGATAACCTTCAGAACTTGGTATGGTCACTTTGAATTTGTTGTTATGTCTTTTGGACTAACGAATACTCCTGCAGCTTTTATGGAATTGATGAATAGGGTGTTCAAGCAGTACTTGGACATGTTCGTTATAGTCTTCATAGATGACATCCTCATTTATTCTCGGAGTGAGGATGAATATGCGGACCATTTGAGAATTGTCTTGCAGACTCTCAAGGATCACCAATTATTCGCTAAATTCAGCAAATGTGAATTCTGGTTGAAATCAATAGCATTCCTTGGACATATCATTTTAGGTGAAGGCATTCAGGTTGATCTTCAAAAGACCGACGCAGTTAGAAATTGGCCTAGACCCATCTCTCCATCAGACATCAAGAGTTTCTTAGGTTTAGCCGGTTACTACAGATGGTTTGTTGAGGGATTTTCCTTTATTTCTTCCCCCATTTCTAGATTGACTCAGAAGAAAGTCAAATTTAAGTGGTTCGATTCTTGCGAGAAGAGTTTTTAGGAGTTGAAAACTCGACTCACCTCCTCTCCAGTTTTGACTCTGCCAGAGGGTTCTGATGGATGTTTAGTTTATTGTGATACATCCAAAGTTGGCCTTGGTTGTGTGTTGATGCTGCATAGTAAGGTTATAACCTATGCTTCTCGACAGCTCAAGCCTTATGAGAAGTATTACCCAACTCATGATCTTGAGTTGGCAACTGTCATTTTCGCCGTAAATATTTGGAGGTACTATCTTTATGGGGTTCATGTTAATGTGTTTACTAATCACAAGAACCTTCAGCATGTATTCAGTCAGAAAGATCAAAATTTTCGTCAGAGAAAATGGCTAGAGTTATTGTAGGACTATAATATGAGTGTCTTGTATTATCCGAGTAAAACCAATGTTGTGGCTGATGCTCTTAGTAGATTGTCTTTGGAAAGTGTTGCACATATTGAGAATGAGAATATAGAGTTAGTTCGTGAAGTTCACCAGCTTACTTGATTGGGAGTTCGGTTGGCTAATTCAGTCGAAGGTAATACCTTGATTCAGAATGGTTCATAATCTTCATTAATAGCTTAGGTAATCGAAAAGCAAGATAGTGATCCCATTTTGCTTAAGTTGAAAGAAGTGGTCCAGAGTCAGAAGGTTGAGGTTTTCTCCCTAGGGGGAGATGATGTTCTTCATTGTCAAGGCAGACTATGTGTTCCAAATATGGATGACTTGAGACAGTAGATGCTAATAGAGGCTCATAGTTCTCGGTATTCTATTCATCCAGGGGCCACTAATATGTACCGTGACCTACGAGAAGTCTATTAGTGGAATGGCATGAAGAAGGATATCACGAAATATGTGGCCCAGTGTCTAAATTACCTGCAGGTTAAGGTTTAGCACCAGAGAGCTGGTGGTAAGCTTCATGGTATCAGTATTCCTTCTGGGAAGTGGGAAGTGGTGAATATGGACTTCATTATAGGGTTTCCTCATACTCGGTGTCAACATGATTCTATTTGGGTTATCATAGACTGAATGACTAAGTCAACCCATTTTCTGCCAGTTAACACCTCAGACTCAGCCGAGGATTATGCTAGACTCTATCATCAGGAATTAGTGAAGTTACATAGTATTCCTCTGACCATTATTTCAGATAAGGGTACTCAGTTTTGGAAGACATTCTAAAAGGGACTTGGTACCCAAGTTCACCTCTATACAACTTTTCACCGACAGACAGATGGTCAGGCAGAACGGGCCATTCAGACTTTAGAGGATATGTTGAGGGCATGTGTGATCGATTTCAAAGGTATTTGGGATGATCATTTGCCTTCGATTGAGTTTGCATATAATAACAATTATCATTCTAGTATTCAGATGGCCCCGTTCGAAGCACTTTATGGTAGGAGGTGTAGATCTCCTATTGGATGGTTTGAAGTTGGTGAAGCTACCTTGATAGGGCCAGATTCAGTCCATGAGGAAATAGATAAAGTTCAATTGATTAGAGAAAGACAGAAAATGGCTCATAGTCATCAGAAGTCTTATGTAGATATAATAAGAAGGGAATTTGAGTTCGCTATTGGTGATTTGGTTTATTGAAGGTTTCACCCATGAAAGGGGTGAAGAGATGTGGCAAGAAAGGGAAACTCCATCCCCACTATGTTGGTCCTTATAAGATTGTGGGTCATTTTGGCAATGTAGTCTATGAGTTAGACCTACCCACAGACTTAGCATCGGTGCATCCAATTTTTCATGTGTCTCAGTTGAAAAAATGCATTGGAGATCCTGCATTGGTCGTTCCTCTAAAAAGTGTGGGGATGAAACATAGTCATTACTATGAGGAGGTACCAATTGAGATCCTTGATCATCAGGTTCGTAAGTTGAGGAATAAAAAGGTCGCTTCAGTAAAGGTTTTTTGACGAAATCAGCTAGTTGATGGAGCTACTTGGGAAGCAGAGGCGGATATGATGACCAAGTACCCCCATCTTTTCTCCTCGAACTATACTCTAGCTCAAGGTAATAGTTTCCCCTTAATTAATTCTTTCTATTCCATGTCACCTAGTTACTCTCATGTCAGGTAATGCATTCAAAAGTTCAAATTCAGTCCATGTTTTAGTCATCATGTTAGTATTCAGCCCTTAGAAATTCAGTATTGGGATTGCATCTCTTTCCCTAACTCTCCAGCTTAGTTAGTTTTCATTCGGGGACGAATGACCCCAAGGGGGAGATATTGTAACACCCCAAAAATCCAAAGCTAAGGTGAGAACCATGCTTCCAGTACATGTAAAAAAAATTAAATCACATGTTTCATCTGTGTTATAAGTAATTTAGATATGTATTAAGGCCACAAGTAACTCCTAGCTCATAGTAAAATTGAAACCTTCCTTACCGGGGTTTTCTTGTGAAAAATCTTGCTATAGTCAACTTCAAACTATCATAACTCCTACATTATGATGAATTTTTTAGCTCAAGACCCACCAAATCATATATATTTGAATTATCTTTCCAACACATCCAGATTCACCCAAATCCGATGTCGGAGCTAAGAGTTATGACCATTTTAGTGAAGCACTGTCCAGCAGTGAGAACATACGAGCGCAGGTACAATCGTGATTGTAATGTACGATCATACCATGCTCTTGTCTAATCAAAATAGTCCCAAAAACCTGAAAGTTGACATGTATACCTTCAAACCACAAGAGTAAACCATGACCGTGCTTTGAAACCACGATTAAAGGCACGATCATGACTTTGAAACTTGATCCGGTTTGAACTTCCAAGCTACGAACCAAGGCACGATAGTGAGTGGGTCCCACGATCATAATATGGCTCGTCTGATCATGTTTAGAGAACCCAAAAGTCCAGCCTATACCACGATCACAACCCACGAGCATAGGTGGAACCCACGATTGTGGGAAGGTCTCGTGAGTTCCTCCTAGCAGTTTTTCCTGTAGGTTTTTATAGGGGCACCTCAGTTTTTTCCCACTCTTTTAACATCAAAACTATGTCGTTTAAGCCTTACCAAGGTTGATTATTAAGCTTAATATTATCCTAAGCCCATATTACATATAAATTCAGTCAACACTTAGCCAAATACTGAGAAAGAGGCGATTTTCTTGTCCCAAGGCAAAATTAGGGTTCTTTAACTTCAGTCTCCAAATTCAAAGGTTTCACCAAGTTTGTCTTCTTCAGTTATGTGGGATTTCTTCAATGGGTTCCTTTCACCCATTGAGTCCCAAAGTTAACTCAAATTCCTCAAGTTTAATTCACTTTTCAAGCTTAGGGTTTTTCATGGAAAGTGTAAATTCCTTTAGTTTTCAGTTTCTTGTTTGACTAAACCATGAATATATGTTTTCCCATAAATTTAAGTCTCCTTACATATTCATGGATGTGAGTTCGCATAATATTGATAAATTCTTGATTTTGGGCTTGAGTTGGGAAATTCCATATTATGGTCAGTTTATAGAATTACCATTTGTAGTTGCATTCTTCTGAGATGGCGGGTTATGAACACCTGATGACCTATGATATCATGCATTTTTCCTTTGAATACTAAATTATTCAGTTTTCATGATTTAGAATGCTTTTAGATAAAGCACTTATCTTTCAGTTTGAGAAAATCACTATTGTTGAGCATTTCAGTATATCAGTTTGATTTCAGTTAGGAGTAGTACTCAGCACCGAGAGGACAAGGGTTCAGGTAAACCAAGTCCTAAACTATGTGCCACCTTAGGTTAAAGGGGTCCTTACAAGTTGAGAGTGTCTCCCTTTCCCTAATGGGCTCATGAGTGAATTCACGTCAATCATGGTTCGTACCCTTAGCAAGGTATATAACACCCTCCCAACTTGGGTTACAAGTTGGATTCCATGTTGCTCACATGGTCTATGTCGGTTACAAAAACCTCCCACAGTTTAGTTTCAGACCTCTCTTGACCATGTATTCAATATTTCAGTTTATCTATCAGTGCATGTTTATTACTTGGTCTTGCATTAGTTTATTCATTTCATATGCATCATATTTAGCCTACTTCAGTTATTTTCCTATCCCATATACTCATTATATTCAAAGTACTGAACCCATACTTTTCTTTGCGCTATATTGTCTTATAATATAGGTTCCGACGTTCAAAATTTGGATCACGCCTAGTACAATCTCTTACCACATCAGCAGTAGTACCTTGGTGAGTCCTCATCATTCGAGGACCAGTTATCAGTATTTCATTTTATGCTATTTTAGTTTCAGGCAGTTGGAGTTAGTTGGGGGCTTGTCCCAACAACTCATCTTATTTAGAGGCTTTCAGACAGTCCGTGCGGTCTTAGCCAAAAGTGGACAATATCACACCATTTAAGAGTATCTATAGGCTTCCTGATCCCAATAACTATATCAAAGCTCAGGTTCAGCAAAATGAGTATGAAGGTGTGGCCGGATGATGGTGTGCAAGGCTCGATTTGCTTACTCTTACGAGCTTGGAGATGCACACACAGGAAGAAGCTAGTTACGGGTTTCAATTACCATAAAATACTCAAACAGTGTGGATAGAACTTAGTTTGAGGGGGAGATTGTTGGGTGTGCAAATAAAAGTTCCACATTGGTAGCTGAAAACACTGGGAAGCACTAAGGTGTAATATCTCTTAACAGTGTGATGGCTTTTGAAAAAATCATATGAGTTTGGCCCAAAGCAGATAATATTAAACCATGTAAGAGTATCTTTTGGCTGCCCGAGCTCAACAAATTAAGCTAAGTTTTTTTTTCTTTTAAAGAGAGGGATTGTGTATAAGAAAGACAATGGGTTGAAATTAAAGGACCAAGTGATAACAATAAGGATGAATCATTGAGGATAGTGTTGGGTTCTAGTGAAATATGAATGGAAAATAGAGGGAAGAAAAATGGAGGAAAAGTGAAATATCTATTCACTTTATGAAAAGAGTGTTCTCCCACATTGGTGAAAGAAGAAAACATTCTTATGATTAAATATAGAAGCATTACTCTATGTGGATAGTGAGGAAAGAAGAAGACAAGCCTCGCTCCGCCGTCGTCGTCGCTTGCTCGGCTCGACTTCGGCTTCGGCTTCGGATTTGGGTTTGAATTTGTCAAATGATCGATCGAGAGATTATCTTTTTGAACAAAATTCATTTAAAACTTGAAAGTTAATGATCCAAAAATCTAATCTGAAATTTCTCCATTTGCGAACGCACAAGAGCATATGTGGATGCATGACACAACACACTTCAAAGGAATGCGACCTTTTGAGGCACTGTCTGAAGACGAAAACGCTGATGTGTGCATGCATATGGTCATCTATGGATGCATCTGGCTCCGTGGATGCTAGCGCATGTCAAGGTCAGCTTTTTGGTTTTTTGATCAAAGTGATGTGCGGCAGCATGTGGCTATGTGCATCAGTACACGGGTCCGTATGTGGGCTCGATGGTCCAAAACAGTGTTATTTTTCATGAACCATTGCTTTCTTTCTGAAGCAACACCTTTGGCTATAAATATCTATTTTTTTACCTCAAGTATAGGTACGAAATTTTGAAGTTAAAAACTCATCTTCTTCCTAAAAACTCAAGTGTGATTTACAAATCATTGAGTGAGTTCGTAGTTTGACAAAATTTGAGGTACCGTATTTTGTTGATGGGATTCATTTTATCCTGAGAGGATATATTCCATAACCTCGGGTACTTAAGGGGAATAATTTTCTTAAGGACACACCGTGAATTTGGTGGACTTGAATCTTTCTATCTTCATCTCTTTCTTGTTGGTTTTATCTATTTTACAAAAAATAGTGTTTTTAATTTCTTATTGTTCTTGAGTTGTTCTTGAACTTGTTGTTGAAGTTCATATTGTAAATACAGAGTTTGAACTTCTTTGGTTGTTCATAAGTTGTTTGAACTTGTGTTTGAAGTTTTTGTTGAAAATATAGATTTTCTAAACCTGGAAAACAACAATCTTAAGAAAATTATTAAGTACTTGGTTAATCTGTATTGGGTCTGATTCTGTGGAGACTAAAATTATTTGATTTCTGCTCCCTCGATTAGAAGAAGATAAAAACTTCACCAAGAAATCAGATTGGGAATTTGGTTTGAAGAATATAAAAAAATTTCCGATTCATTGAACTCTCTGTATTTTTTTCTGGAGTTTAAAACCTATGAGTTTCCACTCTATTTGAATTTGATTCTGATTTGAAGAACATAAAAACTTTGTCAGGTTTCAAAGTTCATTCGGTTGATGATTTGAAGATATAAAAACTTCATCGTTGACTAGAAATAAGTGCTTTAAAGACTAAGTCTTTATTGTTAGTATTCTGACATACTAAAATTATTTGTCAAATATTGGTAGAAAAATAATGAATGAAACTGAACAACAAATAGATTCGATTGTGAATGATGTTGTTCCAAAGACAACTAAACTTGCATCATCAAGCTGTTCAGATATTGCTCTAGTATTGTCATCGACAGAGAAACCATAAAATTTTTCTTGTGTGAACTTCAAAGAATGGCAGCAAATGATGTTCTTCTGGCTGACCAAACTTGAAATGAAAAGGTTCACAAGTAGAGATCCTCATGTTCCTGAAGAAGGAAAAACCAATTGTTTAGTTTGGAAGATCTTGTGATTCATCTCAAGATAAAAGAAGATAATAAGTTGCATGAGAAATAAGCAATGGTGGGTGCAAATCATGTTAAAGATGATGCTACATATAATAAGAAGAGGAAGAAGTCTTCTGGATAAGAGAAAGAGCAAAACAAGAAAAAGTTCAAAAGGCAAGTGCTACAATTGTAGTAAAGTTGGCCACAAAGCTCTAAATTTTTAATTTCTGAAGAAGAACAAGAAAAGAAATTAGATAAACATGGTAGAAGCAACTGAAAAGATTGAAAATCTATGTGCAATGATCACTGAATGTAATCTAATAGGAAATCCAAATGAATGGTGGTTTGATTCAGGAGCCACTTGACATATTTGTGAAGACAAAAAAGCTTTTGTTACTTATGATACCGTTGGTCCTAAATAAGTGATCTTCATGGGAAATACTGAAACAACTAAGGTTGAAGGAGGTGGGAAGATATTCCTAAAGATGAGTTTCGGCAAGGTGTTGAGTCTTAAAAATGTTCTATATGTTCCTACTATTAGGAAGAACTTAGTGTTGCATACAACCGCACACACAAGTGTAGGTGGCCGTACAAGTAATAAAGTGGCTCTTGCGAGCAGAATATCGATCCCACAGGGACTTGGTGTTTAGCATACGATCCAATTCAAGTATTACTATCAAAGTTAAACAAGTGCGATTTGTAACCAAAAAGAGTTTGAGTTTTGTTTTTATAAACTAAATAATAGAAATAACAACGATATGAAATTTGGATTGTAAACAATAAATGGAGAGTTCCAGGGTTGAGGCATTTAATTCACATTCATACATAACCATGGTATCTATGAGGTTGATAGTATAACTCGGGGATGGTCACCCCCTAAGTCGTCTACCGAAACTAGTCTCACAACTACATCGTTGAGCGGGGATGTGAGTATCTAATTCGGATGCACTATGTTATCTTCCCATTTTATTAACTAAGTGGGGCGTTCAGGTGTATCTCTATCCTAACCACTAATCATCCTTTAACAATTAGTGTTTAATCAAGTAAAGATATGATCCACACTCTCTACGTTCTTTGTTCCGTCCCTCTACTCCTATGGTCAATTCATTTTGAGACTTACATTTATCCTAAAGTTCATGACTCTTTAGAATAGTAAAGCAAGATCGAAAGAATAATCACATGACATGATAAACATATAAACCAAACTAATAAACCATAATTAAGCAACTATGTTGTAGCCTCAACCACAGAAAGAGGGTGTTTAGCCACTCATAGTCATACAAATAATCACCATTAATGAATTCATAAGTAAAACTACAAGAAAACTAGAAGTTAAAGGATGAAAAACCCATAAGTAAAACTACAAGAAAACTAGAAGTTAAAGGATGGAAAACCCTAGAGTAGAGCCCTTGATGCCTTCTCCTCTCTCCAATCTTGTGTTGTTCCAAAGATGTCATTTAAATATGGATAAGTACTCTTTATATAGTCCTTTAGGTCATCCATAAGCTTCCCCAAACTAATTATAAGGATTGACCACTTTACCCTCAACTTAAACCAAGCAAAAACCAAGTTTTAGACCTTCTTTTTTTTCGGAGGGGGGGAGGGGTTGCACTGCGTAGCCCAAACAGTGTAAAATTGCCGTAGGGGGTGTGAAGCATGGCCCCCTCCCATGCTATGGGGGTGAGGCACATGGTCACCTTCCTAAGGTGAGGTTTCGCTCAATTCTTGTCCCATGCTTCTCGTTTACTTGTTCTTTGTTTCCCCTTGTGACTTATGTGTATGCTTCATTTATCTTCCATATCTGCTCTGTTGGTCTTCTACAACATCTCATAACATACATTAGTCCATACAACACAATAAAGCTCATCAAAAGTATAATAGAACAAGCATAGCTTAGGCTAGCCTAACTAGTTTTGTCGTCTAAACTCTATTTGATCATTTTGACTCTTGAATTGTTTCAAATGCATCATAAACACTCTAAACATGTAACTTAGCACACAAATACACAAAAATGATTTAAACTTCATTAAGCACACCAAGTTATCCTCAAAACTAAGCTAAACGCTCGTAGATAATGACACTTAGGTGTATAAATAACGCCTAAGATCACCACCCCACACTTAAAGCCTTTTTCATCCTCTAACAATCCTTTACACTAATCACCATCAAGGAATAATCTAGCATCACTACTTGAACTAAGACACTCAAGCTAGAACTACAATGACTACATGAATAGCAAGTTCTACATTAGGCATGTCATAGTACAATTGAAACACCTGAATACTACTTCAAGACTTCCTAGCCTCAAGGATTGACTCTACCAGGTTGGAAAATTCATGAATATTACTCAACAAAGAGATCATATAATTCACCTATCCATCATTAAACATATGCCCTCACCACAAGAGAGTCACCCATAATCACTCACAAATATGCAATTTATTACAAGAATGGGTGTAAGAATCAAATTTCGCTCGCTCTCACAAAGAATTCATGTCACATAAGATGAACCATAAGCTTGGCCTTAGTATATTACTCCACTAATATCAGAATATCAAAGCTCAAGATCAAGTAGGACTTTACGGGTTGTAATGTAGGCTAAAGGACGAATAGAAACTATTTTGGTCAGAAATAGTGACTAACTTTCCCAAGCGCTTTAATACATCACACTTTCCATTAAGCTCATTTTCAACCAATCTATTTTCACCTTTTTTTTTTCTTCCACAACTCTCTTTTGTTTTGCCCCTATCTTTAAGCTAGCTTACATATCTTTTGGAAGGATTTTTTTTAATTATCTTTCTCAACACACTTTAGCTCTTTTTACTTTACTCCCTGTCAACAACACATAAACCTTTTCAACACACCAATAGCTACTACTTTGGGGCTTCATATTCACACTTTCTCTTTAATTTTTACTCCTTCACAACTTTTATTTTTCAACATAAACGCTTAGGAGTTTTAGATCAAGTTACGGTCTATTGAAAGAAAAGGAGTAAGCTACATATGAGGCTGCCAAGGAATAGGCTAAAGGCTCAATAGGGCTAACTAAGATCATGCATAAAGGGTAGATAAAGCAGGTGTAAACATGGCCATCAAAGAAATGCCTATATCATCTCTTAAACTCAACATTATTTATTTTGCTTTGCAAACACACCGGGTAAGTTCTAGACATCAATATGCAAACATGGAATATAACAAAAATCTCAACACACATGGCACATGTTTAACTCAAGAAGGATCCCTATACACTCTCAATCAAGCAATTGTAAGAATTCAAGTTTAAGCCAATATCACACAAGAGTCAGATGAAAAGCCTAGGTGTCTCACAAAAGTCATTCAATTTTCTCATCATGCCTTGGAATTCAAAACCACTTGAATCAAGTAACCATGTGTAGCACCTACCAAGAGCATCTCTATTTATTACAAAAGACAAATTTTTTAAAATTACCCCTAAAAATTATAAAGGATACTGGGTTCAAAGGTCTCCCCCTAGGAAAAGAATAGAAAAAAAAAACCGAGGGGCGGGTGAAGTGTGCTTCTACTAACTGGACAACAAACACTAAAAATAAACAAAGATAAAATCTTTTTGTATTTTTTTTAGATTTAGTCAAAAACTTGTAAATAAATCAAGAAATTCAATAGCGCACTTCACCCTAAATAAATCGAAAGATTCCCCACCCTACACTTAAAATCATACTTTGTCCCCAAAGTATAAATCAAAGAATGAAGAATGGATATACTCCCTGATAGGGGTGGGCAAAAAAAACAGAGAACCAAAAAATCGAACCGAAACAAATTAGTTTGGTTCTTTGGTTTCGGTTCTTCAGTTCGATTTTGATTTTTTTTTGGTAGTTCGGTTCTTTAGTTTGGTATTCTGTTTAAGGGTGACGGTTCTTCGGTGCACCGAAGAACCGAACTTTTATTAAATTTTTTTTTAAGTATTTTAAATCTAAATTATATTCTTCCTACTTTTCAAACAAATAACTGAATCACTCTCTATTTTTCTCTTTTCAATTTTTTTCAATCTTACAAATGTACATCAAAATCTATGATTTGCACTGTGGATGTCACGGACAAAGCTTTACATGATCATATTATAAAAGATTAGACATGAAGGTGTGTTTGGTAAGCTGGAAAAAGTTTATTTTTTTGGAAAAAAAAGAATTTGGACTTAATACTTTGATAATTCCTATCATTCTATTTCTCATTTTCACCTAAAAAACCATTTTTCTGAATTAAATTGAACCGAATTAGTTCGGTTCGGTGTTCGGTGCACACTTTTTCAAAACCAAAAATTAAAGAACCGAACCGAAATTTGATAAAACCAAACCGAAGAACCGAATGGCCAGCTCTACTCCCTGAGGCCTCTAGGCCTAGCTAACAACATTATCTCCATCAATGGGTCCGGAGGACTCCACACTCAGTTTTTCCCATGCTCTTTAGCTTAGATCTCAGGTACTCAGACTTCCCTTCAACCTATCAACACAAAACAAAAACAAAACCAAAGGTGATACCCAAAAAAAAAAAAACTACCTCAATTTGGGTTGCCTCCTAAGTAGCACCTGATTTATTGTCGAGGCACGACTCACATCACAACTATCATCCATAGTTTCTCATCTTTTCCCCCCTTTTGGGGCCTATCTTCTCCTTCTTTTCTGAACTTTTGAATGCGTCCATGCAAGGTCTGCAACTTTTCTTACATTTACCTTTTCAGGATTTCATTTAAGCCTGAAGACCTCATCTTTATCATTCAATCTCATCTTGAGCGTGCCCTCTCTAACATCTATCAAAGCTCCACCGATAGCCAAGAATAGACGTCCCAATATGATTGGTACCCTGTATTTTGCATCATAGTCAAGAACAATAAAGTCAGCAGGAATAATGAACTTACCAACCTTAATAAGAACATCCCCTATAATTCCTTCGGGGACCACTCTACTTCTGTCCTTCATCTGGAGCACAATCGATGAAGGCCTTAGCTTTCCTAACCCCAGAGTATTAAATATTGAAAGGGGCATCAAGTTTATTCTTGCCCCCAAATCACTCAGGTCTTGAACAATATCACTTTTACCAATTTTTATGGGGAGGGTAAAACTTCCAGGGTCTTTGAGCTTTTTGGACATCTTGCTCATAACCACAAAACTGCACTCTTCAGTAAGTGCTACATTCTCAGTATCACTAAGCCTATTTTAGTTCGTCACCACATCCTCAAGTAATTAGCATACTTGGGCATTCCCTGCAAAACATCTAACAAAGGAAGGTTAATATGAAGTTCTCTGAACGTGTAGAAGAACTTGTTAAAACAAGCATCCTCTTTGGATTTCTTAAGCTTTTTAGGGAATGGTAGTGGTGGTTTGTTTTGAAATTGCTCAACCGTCTTTTCATTAGAGTACTCAGACTTTCCCTTTTGTCAGTTTTTTTGATTTCAACTTGACTTTCCATCTGCTTAGGTGTGATCAACTCTACTTGCACCTTTTGATTTTTCTTTGGAGGTGTGGCAATCAAATATCTACCACTCATCAAGGTAATTTCCATAACTTACTTTGGATTTTGTTCTATATCACTCGACAGACCCCCTTGACGTCTTGTGTTATGTGCCGAGCTAACTAACCCATCTGAATCTCTAAATTCTTTTGAGCCAATTGCTGATTTTTAATCTCTGCAGCCAATTGTTCTTCATTGGCTAAAATCTTTTTCAAAGTATCTTTTATATTACTAGCCTGAGTGTTGTTTTGAATACCTTACTGTTGTTGAAACTGTTGAGGTTGAACCTGATTATTGCTCCAACAGTAGTTGGGCTGACTCTGCCAGTTACGATTATAGGCATTACCATAATTCTGGCTCCCTTTTTGTGCATTGCCTACAAAATTCACCGACTCCAGATTTTCTCCGTATAAGTCTGTAGAGTGACCACTACTACCACAGATTTCACACCAAGTCTGAACCTGCTGAATTGTATTAATCTGGGCCTGAGGTTGAGCCACACATAACTTGTTGAACTGAGTCATCATTTGGTTCTGAAATGTGGCCAACTGTGCAGCCAATGTTGTGATATTATCTACCTCGATCATACATGCATGTTTCTTCACCATATTTTTGGATACATCACTCTGTCACTCTGGATTACCTTGTGCAATGCAGTTAAGGATAATGTACAATTCATCATATGTCTTCTCCAAAGCTTGACCTCCTACCACTGAATCTAGCAAAATCTTTGTGTTATGGTCAAGACTTTCCACAAAAGTATGAGCTAATACCTCATTTTTCTATTGGTGATGCGGGCAACTCTGAGAAGAGACTTGAATCTTTTCCATGCATGATAGAGATTTTCGTCTGGCTTCTGCTTGAAACTTAAGATCTCACTCCTCAACCTTGCAGTTTTGCCAGATGGAAAGAATCGAATGAGGAACTTCTTTGCCAAGTCGTCCCAAGTTGTGATTGAATTTGAAGGTTCTGCCTTCAACCATTTCTTTGCTTCTCCTAAGAGTGAGGATGGAAAAAGAGTGAGTCTCACGTAATTTGCATAGACTCTTGCAGGAATAAATGTGTCACTGATCTCTATAAATTCTAAAGATGGACCTATGGATCCTCATGTGACAAGCCTGTAAAATGCCCACTTGTGTGCAACAATTGCACCATGTTCTGTTTAAGCTCAAATCTGCCTCTTGCGTCCGGTTTGCGGATACTGAAGGTCACATTAGTTGCAAGTGGGATAGCCACTTTGCATACTGTCTTGCGGGCTGGTTGTTCATCACCCATGACTGCAGGAATAGTCTTGTCCTGTTGAACTTGCGAAATTAGATAGAGAAGTGTTGCTTCTCTCTCAATTGGTTCAAGCGTCACTCAGGTTCAGGATATGGTTCAACCAAATCCCTTTCCCTTGCTAGTTTGCTTGAGAATTAAACCTGTACCTACAAATTCAGTAGCTAAGACCAAGTTGTCAGCACTTATCAAACAAAATAGTAAAACTAGAAATTAGAAAGTTGCTAATTTTCAAGTCCCCGGCAACAGCGCCAAAAGCTTATAGCGTCCAACCGCACACGCAAGTGTAAGTGGTCGTGCAAGTAATAAAGTGGCACTTGTGAGCCAAGTATCAATCCCACAAGGACTTGGTATTTAGCAGACGATCCAATTCAAGTATTACTATCAAAGTTAAACAAGTGCGATATATAACCAAAGAGAGTTTGAGTTTTATTTTTATAAACTAAATAATAGAAAGAACTACGGTATGAAATTTGGATTGTAAACAATAAATGGAGAGTTCCAAGGTTAAGGCATTTAATTCACATTCATGCATAACTATAGTTTCTAGCCGGTGTTGGTATTTATCGTGATTATTGATGTACGAGGTTGATAGTATAACTCAGGGATGGTCACCCTCTAAGTCGTCTGCCCAAATTAGTCTCACAACTACATCGTTGAGCGAGGATATGAGTCTCTAATTCGGATGCACTAAGTTATTTTCCCATTTTATTAACCAAGTGGGGCATTCAGGTATATCTCTATCCTAACCGCTAATCATTCTTTAATAATTAATGTTTAATCAATTAAAGATATGATCCACACTCCCTACATTCTTCGTTCCGTCCTTCCACTCCTATGTCCAATTCATTTTGAGACTTAGATTTATCCTAAAGTTCATGACTCTTTAGAATAGTAAAGCAAGAGTGCAAGAATAATCACATGATATGATAAACATATGAACCAAACTAATAAATCATAATTAAGCAATCTAATATGAAATTTCTCCATTTGCGGACGCACATGAGTATGTGCGGACGTATGTCATAATGCACCTCGAAGAGACGCGAACCTTTGAGGCACTGTTTGAAGACGAAAATGCTGACGTGTATATGGCCATCTACGGACGCATCTGGCTCCGTAGATGCCAGCGCATGTCAAGGTCAGCTTTTTGATTTTTTGACGAAAATGATGTGCGACCCCATGTAGCCATGTACATCCGCACATGGGTTTGCATGTGGGCTCGACGACTCGAAATAGTGTAATTTTTCATGAACCATTGCTTTCTTTCTGAAGCAACACCTTTAGCTATAAATATCTGATTTTTTCCTCAAGTATAGATACGAAATTTGGAAGTTAAAAACTCTTCTTCTTCCTAAAAATTCAAGTGTGATTTACAAATCGTTGAGTGAATTCATCGTTCGACAGAATTTGAGGTACCGCTATTCTATTGATGTGATTCATTTTATCCTGGGAGGATATATTTTATAACCTCGGGTACTTGAGGGGAATAATTTCCTTTAGGACATACAGTGAATTCGGTGGACTTGGATCTTTCTATCTTCATCTTTTCCTTGTTGGTTTTATCTATTTTTCAGAAAATAGTATTTTGAACGTCTTATTGTTCTTGAGTTGTTCTTGAACTTGTTGTTGAAGGTCATGTTGTAATACAGAGTTTGAACTTCTTTGGTTGTTCATAAGTTGTTTGAACTTGTGTTTGAAGTTCTTGTTGAAAATACAGATTTCCTAAACTCGAAAAACAATATAACTGTCGTTTGGCCATAGATTTTTTACTTAAAAATTTAAATTAAAAATTAAAGTTTTTGAAGTTGTATTTATGAAACTTGAATTTGCGTTTAGACATGCAGTTTACTTGAAAAAGAATTAAAGTTTTACAAGTAAAAGTCCAAAAAATTGATATGAGCCAGTTTTTTGGAAATTGAAAATATTTTAAAGATAAAATTTTAAGATCGATTGCCAAGATAAAATTGTAAAATCTGATACAAAACCTATGACCAAACACTAACAAAGGAGAGAATCCATGACTTCAAGAGGCACGCCACTTTCTTTTAATTTTACACAAGTATTGTTTAGTTAATCAATGAAAATAAATAAACAACAGTCCATTCACTTTTTTTTGTGCACGTGGCTTGTATCTAGTTGAGCATTAATGACAGTTAAGTAATGGATTTCTCCTATTAATGGCAAGAACTCTTTGATTTTTTTTTCTTCAGTCAATGTCACAAAATCTTATTGGGAGTTAACTATTCTAATATTCCAAAATAGAATTTGATTCATCCTAAATGATTAGTTTTAGAAGAACCAAACCTCATGGGTAATTTTTTAATGGCAATAGCAGGTTCCTTATTATTCTTCCCTCCTTTTATCTTTGCATTAGTACCTCTAACAGGCTTAATGTTTACATCAACAAACTCTTTTTTATGCGAGTCAAGTATGCTATTTTTCTCTAGATTAATTTATTCAATAACTAACAAAAGGACAAATGATTCCAAAACACGCTTAATTACTACAAATTGTTACTTATATATGAGGATGTATAGAGACTCTGCTTATTAGCTCAGCAAAAAAATAAGTAGGAGAATTACCTCTGTTATATTCACTTTAAAATATATGTCTGAAAAAATGACACTCTGCATGCCTTTGTTCGCTACTGTGTTATTATTAACGATGCTTGTTTTGGCCACTGAAATGGGGCCAATGAAAATTGCAGAGGTTGCCCGTTCAACAACTATCATCACTTTTTCAAGGGACAGTGTGGGTGTGGTAAGGATTGTGAACCCGTTTGTGAGAAAGATGGACGTTCTGGCAGCCATTGCGCGGCACGTGATCGCATTTGTACTTGTATCAGGCGATGTTAAGAATTGCTTATGTAAAAAAAAAAAACTTTGATGTATTCAAAGATGGTTTTAGTTGATTTCTAAAAAAAGGTTTTGTTATTCTGAGAAAATTTGTTATTTACAGTAATAAAATTAGCGTTACTTCTACAAAAATAAAAACAAGGAACATTTACAATTGCTATGCTAGTAGAGGAAACCTGAACATTGCCCTCCCCGCCCCACCCCGTCTTATATTATTAAAAAGAATTATTCCAACTTGCCTAGTCCTGCAACTGTATAAGGTCAAATTTTCTCCACGACAATTTAGGTCAAACTTGTTACGCTCCTCATAAGGTCAACTTTGTCGAGCTCACACTTGCTCCGCCTTATTGTCATTCCTATTAAGCTAGTGGTTAAAGAACCACATGTATGGATTAATGTACACCACAAATTTAAAGTATTAAACTCTGTTGCAACTCACAGGTAAAAGATTGATATTTAAGTGAAGAAGGGTAGATGTATTTATTAATTATCGATCGAATTTCAAATTAATTATCGATCGAATTTCAAATCATGCTATTTGACTTATAAAAAAAAAACACTAATTTAGCATGCCATGTCATATTTAAAAAATTACTTATTAAGATAAAATACATCTAATCATGTCCTTTATATTTGTTTAACCCACCCACCAGATAAGAAGACTTGTCTACTTAATTAACACGAAAATGATCTAAACCCAGAACATCAATCACACCCTCATTAATCAACAGGCAACAAGAAGAAATTAGAATATTTGGTAAAAAAAATAAAGAATTCAGATGAATAAAACTCGAAATCATTCATGAAATTCGTGTTAGGATTTTTGCCCTGATTTTCTTATCAAATTTGAGTTTTACTCTTCTTGGAAGGAAAGTTAAGGTAATACCATAATTACTTTTACTTTTTCTTAAAGTAAAAAATAAAACTTTTTCATATTTGGCTAACTTCTTTCTTGGAGGAAATGTTTTGGACTTCTATAAATTGAAGATCCCTCTTCTCAATCATAACACAATATCATCCACAATGTAGTCGTTTATAGAGTTTTATTTAGGGGGAGATTATCCTCCCAAATAATTTTTATGCTTTTTGATATTAGTTTTCATGATATGTAGGTCACTTGACCAAACCATATTAATAATATGCTTTTTAGTATGTTTTTCTTTATCGTCTGAATTACCACCTCTATGGTTTGCAAACTATTAGCTTCCACATGATGTCTTGATGATTTCGAATCCAACAAGTGGTATCAGAGCCAATGGTTCAATGGTTCAGATTGAAGACATGTCAAGATCAAAGTTGCAACCAACTTGACGATAATGAAGGTTCTTTTTGTCAAAAAAAAAAAGGTCCAAAAAAACTACATGTGGAGACAATTATCAATTATATTTTTAACAATCTTGTTGTTACATCTTTGAAATAAGCTTACTTTTAACCCTGTAAAAGGGCTCCAACACTTTTAACCTAAAAGGGCTCCATTTTAAGCATGCCAAGCAGCAATGATGAAGATTTTGTGAAGAACAATGATCATGCATGTGAATAAGGCGGATCAAGTTTTGTCAAGAAAATCAAGCCAAAAAGGGGAGATTTGTTAGGGTTTTTGCCCTGATTTTCTTAACAAATTTAAGTTTTACTTTTCTTAGAAGGAAAGTTAAAGTAATACCATAATTACTTTTACTTTTCCTTAAAGTAAAATATAAAACTCTTTCATAGTTGGCTAACCTCTTTCTGGAGGAAAGGTTTTGGACCTCTATAAATTGAAGATCCCTCTTCTCAATCATAACATAATAGCATCCACAATGCAGTCGTTTAGAGAGTTTGTTTAGGGGGAGATTATTCTCCCAATAATTTTTATGCTTTTTGATATTAGTTTTCATGATATGTAGATCACTAGACCAAACCATATTAATAATATGCTTTTTAGTATGTTTTTCTTTGTCGTCTGAATTATCGCCTCCATGGTTTGCAAACTATTAACTTTCGCATGACCCCCTAATGATTTCGAACCCAACAATTTGTGCCCCTAGCAAATTCTCCAATGGATTGTTCACATTTTGATTCTCTAATAAATCAAATAGTAATAATTAAGTGATTTTTTTGTCTTAAAAATAACAATAATTTTGGTAAGTCATTTTCATAAGTTAAATGACCTCCAAAGAAATTAATTCATTATTTGTCAAGAATTCTGCTAAATTCTACCTGCACTCCCTGACTAATTCTTCTCTGTAGCTTTGCTTCTTTCATGTGGCGATCAACATTATTCTTTTCTCCTTAATGTTTTCACTCATAAAGATCATATGAGTTGAGATTGAGCATACAGATTTGCTTTAGAATGGAATGTGAATATAAAGTGTTTCTAGAATACAAGAAATATAAGTTACTTAAATTTTTTTTTAAGAAACATGAGTAATATTTATATATGTAGAGGTTTGACTAATGGGAATTTTAATTCGTAATTCAAATAAAATTTCAATTGAGAATATATTCTCCTAATCTTCCATGTTTCAAAATAAAGTTTCAATCAGACAATTACATTCTATTGAAAGACAAAGTGAAGAGGTTAATTTTGGCCTCAAGTTTGCAGGATCTCTAAGGCGGGCGGTAGTCCGCGCGGGCAGACAGATCTATCTAATTTAGCACCTTTATGTTGGGACATAAAAACCGAAATATATAGAAATTTTTATATAACATATGACTGTATGGAAGGCTTAACCTTTTTACCCGAGCAAGGGGTCTATCAGGATCTAATACCTATTCTTCATGAGTCCGTGTGTCTGGAGGTTCTAACCGGTAAAAGATCGCCCTTTTTTCCAACATCTTTTAATGGGCTATTAGACTGGCTTACCAGACGTAGTCACTAAGGCAGAGCCACTAAGAATAGTACTAGATCCGACTGTACCACCATCTTAGAACCAAGTCAACTAGCTATATAATAATTTCTTTATATTTTGATAAAGCCAGATCTTTAAGATTAAAATGTAAGAGAAGTTAGATATTCAACATAGATATGAAATTTAGCCGGACATAGTCACGGCTGGGAGAAGAGGTAGAGAGGTATTACCTTTAAGGACTGGACCCAGATGCAAAGGGTCTGCCCCGGATGCAAGGGGTTAAAACTGAAATGCAAGGCCAAGATTTGTGTCCAAAGTTGGACTTTTCTGAATTTTTATTAATATAAAAACTTTACAATGTTTATTACAAACTAAAAAGAAGAAAGAAGTAAGAGAGAATGAAAGAAGAGAGAGAGGTAGAGCTATCAAAACAGGCCAGCCCAGCCCCACCCCGCCCAAGCCTCACGAGCCAAGAAATTTGACGGGCTGAGGCGGGCTGGCCCTTCACTTGAAAGGGCCTTAAAATGGCCAACCCAACGCAACCCTACAAGGGTCGCGGGCTGGAGCGGGTTAGCCCTTCATTTTTTTTATTTTTTTTTATTTTCAATCTAAATTCAAACTTAAAATTCTGCCACTATTTTAACATGTCTAACAATATTATATGAAAGTACATAATAGTTATAATCATAACACATATTATACATATGATTAATAGGCTTCAACTTACAATCCCACAGCTAAAATGTATAACATCAAGACAATGAGAAGATTTTCAAATCAAATATGGCAAACAATTATGTTGTTTCAATAATTTTAGATAAAAATCTAGCAAAAAGTATTAAAAGAAAAAATAATTATCTTTTTGGACAAATAAATAAGTAAAGGAAATTTGATAAAATAAACTTGTAAATTCGAATTAAATCATATTTTGGCCCACGGCTGGCCACGATCCGGCCTCGATCAAGCCTCAAGGGCTAAGGGCTAACTCGGGTTGGGCTTATAAGCCCCAGTTTTAAATGGGCTTGAAAAATCTTAACCCAACCCTACCCTTGTAGCGGGTTGGGTTGGGTCAGCCCTATGGGCCAGACCCATTTTGACGGGTCTAGAGAGAGGGGAGTGGAAACACTTTGCCCTCAACTAAAGAAAACAAATGTATTTAAAGAAAAAGAAACGAATCTTTACACAGTAAAATGGGTCTCACGTGGGTCCCTATGTACAGTAAATGCGGGACCTATTTGTCCCCAACAGTAAATCTACTGTGCTTGTGGTCCCCGGCAGCTCTACTGTTCATGTGGGTCCCGGGCGGCTATCTCCAATTATATTTTCTGACGAGAATGTTGATAATTTTGTTGGTTTTATGCTCACCTTGTTGTTTTTCCATTTTGTACAAATCCTAATTCTACTATTACAACAGGTTCTCTCTGATCTAGTTTGAGGCAGTTGTCGAATTCAGCTTAAAGTGAGCCAACCATTCTTGATCATGGTGGTGGTCATAAGATTTTTCCTTTTATCTTGTTTTCTTATAATTATCGGTGAGGTACCCCTTAGTTGTAGTCAGATATTCCTAAATGCTCCTTAACAATATTACAGGATTTGGGGTGTACTATCAAACTTATGTCATTTACTATTAATACTACGGATTGTTAGTATCAAATTTTAAGAGATGAAGATCATAGTCTTTAATTTTTTTCTTTTGGATAAGTTGAAGTATCCATCTCCTCTATTTTATGAGAGGTTTCTTCATTAGATACACGACATAAGATTATTTATTTTAAAAAGAATATAAGTCAAAGTTTCAACCTTATGCTAAAATGAAATTTGAGGAGCAGATTAGCCATATCAAATGACCAATTGCTTATGTAAATAATTGATTTGAGACCTAGTTGGATAATCGTTATTTTCACTAGTCCTTATTTTCCTTCTCAAATATGCAAAACATGTCTTTATTTTTTTCTTTTTGTATCAAAAAAAACTTTTATATCAAGTAAGTCAAACAAATTATATCATCAAGTATAAAATAAAATACTAAGATTAAATAACTAAAACAAATCATTTTAGGACGAAATAAAAATAAATTGTACCACACATAATTAAACTCACATAATATTTCTCACTTTTTTTTTTCCATTTGGAAATAATTTGTCACATCGATTCTAAAAATGAAAATTATCACAATTTTAAAGAAGAAAAAACACGATAAATATTGATAATTTTAGATAAAATAGGTATTTTTTTTAAAAAAAATATAAAATTTTATTGTTCAAAATTGAAAGAAAGTTTGATTGGAGTATAAATAATTTTAGCCTTTATACAAAAAATTTCTTCCCATGTTTGGTTTCTTTTGTGACAGGTGCATCCATCATCTACTTGCAAGCACCTGCGTAAAGTCGAAGCTAGCAGTTCCACCATAACCCCCAAATTCTCCTTCTCCATCAATCCCATCCATGGCGGATTCGGCTTCCCAAAGCAGATCAAGGGACCTCGACAAGCTCCTTCTCCGCTCCGGTAATCTCGTCGGCCCGACCTTCGAGCCCGGAACTGAGGTAAAAAACAACCCCACCCCAAAATCCAAAACCCTACTCCTTTATTTATCGAACGATTTGTTGTAAGTGTGATCGGTTGTTTGTTTTGACAGTTGAGAGAGGCTTTGAAGGAGTGTGTTAGAGTGTTGGTGGTTGGTGCTGGTGGATTAGGTTGTGAATTGCTTAAGGATTTGGCTTTCTCTGGGTTTCGTAACCTTGAGGTCATTGATATGGATCGAATTGAAGTTACCAATCTTAATCGCCAATTCCTCTTCAGGTGAGTAGCGTTTCTGACATTACACATTTCGAATATTGTGTATTATTGAAGTACTAATTCATAAAGGCTGAGTTTTGATCTCATGGTTTGTCTCCAGAGCAATTTTCCTTTATCTATGCAAGCCCAGCTAAAAAATGGGTTGTTTGGTATATATATCCCATGGGACTATTTTATCCAACCTTTCATATGAGATAGTAATCCCACTATTTTAGTACAACTGGTGGGACAAAATAATCTTTAAAGAACATATTTTGTAGTACTGTAATGAAGTTACTAACCTCAACAGATAAAGTTTATTCAGTTGCGGAATATTTCTTGAGTAGTATCGTGTTTGAAATTATGCAATTCAAACTTATGGTTAGATTCTTCTTGCGTATATTGTTGAAATTATAATTTTTATTCACTTCTTTGAAAAGGAAGTTTATGGTTACAAAACCCAAGAGGAAGTGAGTGGTGTGGGGATACAAGTCCCATTTTTATTCAAATGAGCCATGATGTTTGAGCCTTGAGGTGGATTTTCCTTATGCCTTTTCATAAAAGGAGGGTTATCCTTCTTCAGTTTTGGTAGTTTCTTATGTATGATCATAGATTCATAGTTATTGATAAAAAACAAAATTTTTGAGTCTGTTATCACATTGGATTTAGGTATATAAGTATTTCCCTTAGTTTTTGCTTGCAGTTACGATTTTTTAATAAATTTTAGCAATAGTATATCCACTAAAATTCCATAGTTCATCCGATGTAGACTTGGAGATGTGGGGAAACCAAAGGCAGAAGTTGCTGCGAAAAGAGTGATGGAGAGAGTCAGTGGTGTAGATATCAAGCCACATTTCTGTCGGATTGAGGACAAACCTATAAGCTTCTACGATGATTTCCATATTATTGTTCTTGGTCTTGATTCTGTTGAGGCTCGAAGCTATATAAATTCTGTTGCTTGCGGCTTTCTAGGTTTGTCTTTTCTTATGCTTTTGAAACAAGTTGCATGGGCTGCATTGGCTTGATCAAATTTCATTTTCTGAGTGCTTTACCTAAATGCTTACCTTTGTGCCTATTCTCTTGTAATTGCTTAGGAGAAAAAAACTTTCTAATTGAGTAGTTGTAGATTCACTAGATTGCCAGATTTTTTCTGTCCAACCACTAATCCCCTCTCTCCCTTCATTTTATTGCTGATACGAAACAATGTGTGGGTGAATGGGAAGGTTGTAAGTGACACTTCCTTGTAAAATGTCAGTGCCAGTCCTTTTTTCTTTCTTTGATAAATCAAATGGATAGCTGTTCTCTGTAATGTGGAACATCAGATTCTTAGGTTTCTAGTTTGATGTCTCTAGTCTAAATATAGATTGACTCCAGATTAACAATGCGACAATTATAAATCCAGTTCTATTTCCATTTGCCATTTTATGACACATGCTTATTGTGACCAATTTCTATAACTTCTATTAAGGCCAAAATGGAATAAGAAAAGGAGTTAAATGCGAAGTAACAAATATAAGATTCTTGTCTGAAGATAGAATAGTTTGACTTGGATATTTGTCTAAGCGTCAAGATGTGAAAACAAAAAATTTGAGGTCTGTCATGCATGGATTTGCACATAGATGCTTCTTCCATCTTATGTTGCTCATATTTTTATATAATCAACTAGTCTATGTGCCTATATATAGTGTTCAAATTTGAAGATTGTGTGTAGCTACTGAATAAGTAACATACCGAACAGTTTAAAATTGAAAAAATCAAGTGTACATTCATGAGAGAAAAATATGCAAGTTTTGGTGTTCTCTCACTGTTTTTCTTGATTTATTCTATTGTTGTTTGCTTTTGACTTTGGAAGGGGAGAATGTTGACTAAAGAGAAAAAAGGACTTCTATTTCTGCCTATATAGTCAGACTACTATCTATCGTCATATGTTGTGTATTGGGTTTCAATCACCATATTATTTTGTTATGGTTATTGTTTCTTTCGTGTCTGCTCTGCACTGCATTCCTTACTAATTACTATGCTTTCTTCATTGTTTTCTTCTTCTTGTACTTGAATTTGTTGCACTTGGGCTGAGGGTCTCTTGGAAACAACCTCTCTGCCTCCATGAGGTAGTGGTAAGGTCTGCGTACAATCTACCCTCCCCAGACCCCACTTGTGGAAATTCACTGGGTATGTTGTTGTTGTATAGTCAGACTACTGTCGAGATATACCAAGTTTTATCAAATAATCCCCAAGGAAGGGGGGGACTTTTATCCAAACCTTTGAATGAAAGTGAGACGATATTTTAGTCCAGAAAACCTTAATGTGGATAAACTATGGGGCTGTTATGTTAGGATTTTATCTTTGAAAACGTGCCAGAATTTTGTGAATTGTTTCTAGTTGTTTATGTGGGTATGAATTAGATCACTGACAACTCACTAATAGATTTTTTTTTTAGCTAAGCAACTCGCTAACAGATATCAATCACATTACTGATGGCCTAATTTAAGAGCCCGTTTGGCCATGCGAGATGAAATCATAATATGAAGTTATTTGAGATGAAGTTGAAGTTTTGTTTGGACATGCAATTGGGATTTTTCAAGTTGTAATTTTTCTCATGGACATAAAACCCCCATAACTTGTGAAAACTATCAAAATTTTCCCAATTCTTATACAATCTTACTACACAATAAAGTACTCCCTCCGTTCGGATTTACTTGTCACATTTTGACTTGACACGCCTATTAAGAAAACAATGATTGATATAGTGACTTTACCATATTACCCCTATTAATTGATGGTTAGTAATAGATATTGAAAGATAATTTGGAGAATAAGTACTTTACCTTTCTCAAAAAAAATAATAATTTGGAGAATAAGTAATTAATGCTAAGGGTAAAACATGGGAATTTTTTTTCTTTTCTTGATTTGTCAAAAATGACGAGTAAAAATGGAAATCAAATTAGGAAAATAATGACAAGTAAATCCGAACGGAGGGAGTATAATACACTATCCTAAAGCTATTCTAAAAAAAAAAATATAACATTTGTTGATCGAACTTTAGTTCAATAAAAAGTGAAATTGATCATTTAATCCAATATAAATGGTTGGTAAGAGGGTGTTTGGATGGACTTTTAAAAAGTAGCTTATAAGCTAAAAGCTAAAAGCCATAAGTTGGGGTACCCAACTTTTGGCTTATTTTTACATTTTTTTGCTAAAAGTGAGTGCTTAAAAACGCTTTTTAGCTTTCCCAAACACCACCAAAATTTATAAAGTTCTTAAAAGCCAAAAGCACTTAAAATAAACCAATCCAAACACCCTCTAAGAGTAATAATACCAACTACAAATTATTTGTTTACATATGAAATAAATGGTCGATAGATATAAAATGTTTTTTTTTTTTTTTTTTTTACAAAATATAAACTTGTGGGTCAATTTTTGTATTTGAAAAAGGTTAAATCATGATATTGTTGAGAATATAATTAAATAATAAAAGTGTGCTCTCTCTAACAACTTAAGCTTTTAGATGATATGGTCACACACTTCAACATTGTATCAGAGCAGGCAGAGGTCCTGGGATCGAATCTCACCGCCATCCATTATTAAAAAAAAAAAACACGTGCTTGGCCCATGGAAAAATATCAGGCCCGCACGTGAGGGGGCGTGTTGAGAATATAATTAAATAATAAAAGTGTGCTCTCTCTAAAAAAACTTAAGCTTTTAGATGAGATGGTTACACACTTCAACAGATATGAAATTCCCAAATCAAGGTTTTTGGAGAATATGGAATTTCACCTCATGATTTGAAATCATGAGATAATCGCATGTCCAAACGCTAATATCATCTCATGATTCGAATCACAAGATGAAATCGCATGTCCAAACGCCTACTAATTAAATAATCTAGAAGGAGCCTTAGAATTAGATAGAAACTAGTATATTAACTTATCCACATCACTATCAATCTCGTTCGAGTGTTGTTAAATTTGCATAAAATTTGACCGATCAAAAAATTATTTGCATAGAATACGAGAAAAGTAATATGATCATTAGAAGGACCAAAGTATTTTTTGATATTTTGATTAAATCAAGTGTGACTAAAATATGCTACTGAATGGGTCTCGATCTCTGAGAGAGGTTTGGCCGATCCTTCCCATTTGCATAACCGACCCATAACTGTATAGGACTGGTCTAGAGCCTCAAGGCCAGATTGGCCCAGACTGACCTATGACCCCTCCAACCCCCAAAACATCTAGTACCTAAAGAATAACAGGAACATTGTTGATATCAGGGTTGGAATCCTTGACCTAATGGTTATGAGTTGAAGGCCACTAACAGTTAACCGAATCAATATTTTTGTCAAATTGCTCTTATTCTTAATGCACATTTTAATCTTTTGGTAATATATCTTAGTCTTACTTAAACTGAAACCTTTAGACTCTAAGGCCTCTCTCCTTACTTCCAACCTATGTTTAACTTCACCGCGCTTCTTGTCAATCATTACTATGTCATCTGCAAATAACATATACCATGACACCTCCCATTGAATATGTCGTGTCAATTCGTCCATCACTAAGGTAAAAAGGAATGGGTTAAGGTTTGATCCCTGGTGCAACCCCATCACAGCCAGAAGTGTTCCGAGTCACCTCCTATTGCCCTAACTCGGGTTTTGGCTCCATTGTACATGTCTTTAATAGTCCTAATGTAAGTCACATGTACACTTCTAGACTCTAAACATCTCTAAAGGACCTCCTTAGGGACGATGCCTTTTCTATGTCAATGTACACCATGTGTAAGTCATATATTGCTCCAACAATCTCCATACAAGATGGATGGCTTCTGTAGCTGAATGTCCCGACATAAATCCGAATTGGTTCTCAAAGATAGACACACCCCTCCACATCCTCATTTTGACCACCCTCCCCCAGACTTTCATAGTGTGTCTTAGTAGTCTGACTTAGTATCTTGATACCCAAGTAGTTATCTCAATTCTGACACCCTTGTTCTTGTACAACGGCGCCATAGTACTCCACCTCCATTTCTCTTGTATTTTAGCCGTCTTATATATGACACTAAACAACCCAGTCAGCCACTCCATACCTTCCTCAAATGCGTTCTTTCAAAAGTTCAACGGGATCTTAGATGGCACAGTCGCTCTTCCCCTCCTCATCTTATGAATAACCCCCTTAACCTCCGCAACCCTGATGTACCTACAGTTCCCAAAATCTCAATCCAATTGTTCTAACCTCCCTAACACGATATCCCTGTCCCCATTTTTAATTAGAGCTTAGGGAAATACATTTTCCATCTCCGTCTAATGTGCCTCTTTTACCAACACTTTGCCGGTCCTTGATGCACTTCACTTGATCCAGGTCACAATCTTCTTGCCCTCGTTGGCGAGCCTATACAACTTCCTATCCCCGCTTTTGCACTCGAGCTCTTCATACAAACACTAAAAAGTTGTGTTTTAGCCGTCGTGATGCTAGCTTTGCTTCCTTCTTCGTCCTCTTTTTCCCCTCTATATTTCTCCTCTTGCGCTCGTCATCTAAGCTTTCCACTAACATTGTATAAGCAACCTTTTTGGCTTCGATTTTTCCTTGGACCTCTCCATTCCACCACCAATCCCTTTTATGCTCACTTGGGTTACGCTTCAAGACCCCTAATACTTCTTTAGCTGCTTTCCTTTCCTGATGCAATCAGTTGTTCAGCACATGTACTATTTGCATCCCTACTACTCCCCCAAGCCCCCATAGCCACCAAATCACCCCAATCTCCTGAACGTTGACCCCAATCTGGCCTCCCCATCGAATGTTTGGCTGGTTATATGCAACGCCCTCTTCTTCTTCCTCTTGACATCTAAATTCACAACCACAAGTTTATGTTGAATTGTAAGATTCTCGCTTGGGCTAACCTTGCAATCCTTACATACACTTTTGTCACCCTTCTGAAGGAGCAAGTAATCTATCAGAGTCTTAGCCACTGCACACTACGGAAGGTCACCAAATGTTTCTCAAAAAAAAGTTCCTCCCTCTTCCAGAAGCTCGGGTTAGCTATGAGCAACTCAAACATTCGTGAAGTCTAAGAAATTGCATATAAATTTTAGTCGGTAAATTCTACATGTGGTCACGTAACTATCCCTTGTTTTCACAAAAGTCACTTAACTATCCTTTTTAACACAAAAATAACTAAACTTTGAGATACTAACTAAAAGGTCAGAAAGCCCAAAAATGCTAAACTTTTCGATGCTAACTCTTTTTTTTTTTTTTTTTCTAAAAAATCTAATAAATAAAAATTCTATTAAAAAGCTCTGTCCTGACCAGTCCCAAAACCCAAAATCATATGAAGAAAGTAAAATATTACAAAAACTATCCTTATCCTCATTATCCTGTTCATCCATAAATCTCTTAAACAAAGATCACTTCATTACTCGCTCTTGCTGCATTCCAAACTAAGTCTTGCCTTTGTGTTTTTTTCTGAATTTTTTATACATACGCCTAACACAATTTCTATGTTAAGCATTAGGGTACAAATCTTTCACAGCTCCGATTAGCCCCTTCAAAAAATTTTACTTAAGAGGGGAAGCAAGGTTCTCTTCTGTTCTTTTAATATTTTACTTTGTTCATATTAGTTTGTGTTTTGGATTTTAGGTTGGGTCGGGTCGGAGCTTTTTAATTGAATTTTTATAAGATTTTTTTTTTAAAAAAAGAGTTAGCATTGGAAAGTTTCACTACTAAAAAAAAGTCAAAATCGACCTCCAAAACCGACCTTAGGAGGTCGGTCCAAAATTTAAGACAAATATCCTGGCTTATTAATTAAATTTTTTATACCAGCCTCTTGACGTCGGAAATTTCCAACCTCCTAAGATTGGTTAATATATATGTATGTTGTTATTAATGTTGCAAAGAACGACCTCTGTGGTCGGTTTCGTATTTTATTAATTTAATTTTCTAGCTATCCAACATCAGGAGGTCGGTTTCCTTGGTTAAAAAAAATAAATTAGAACATACCGACCTTCTGAGGTCGTTATTTTTTTTTTTTTCCCGACTTCCAGAGGAGGTTGTTTTTTGGTTGTTTTTTAGTAGTGTTTAGCATTTTCCAGCTTTTTGACTTTTTAGTTAGTATCTCAAAGTTTAGTACTTTTGTGTTAGAAAAGGTAGTTAAGTGACTTTTGTGAACATAAGAAATAGTTGCATGATCAGATGTGAAATTTACCCAAATTTTAGTCCCATCTTCCTAATAACCTCAATTTCTTGAGACTCAGGTTCAAATCCTAGCAGAATCAGAAAACACTAAATGATTTCTTCCCTTCCGTCCTCGAATTGGAGGAGGAAGGTGGCAGGTTGAGGTGCGCGCAAATTGGCCCAAACATCACTGTTATTAAAAAACTTTACATTATAAAATATCTATAGCTCAGGAAACAAGGATAACTCAAGATAACCTTCAGGGAAGAGGGGTGACCATTTGTAGTAGATATGCACTGTGTGAGAGGTATAATGAGGATGTTAATCACCTTTTTATTCACTGCATTCACTAGACAGATCTGAGATTTTATTCTGAACGTAGTGGGGTGTTAACTGGACAGTGTCAAGAACAACAAAAGAACTGCCACAATGCTGGTACTTGATAGGGCTGGGCAAGACAGAGATGAAAGCATGTAATAGTCTTCCTGCAGCAGTTTAGCGGACCATTTTGAAGGAAAGGAACACAAGAATTTCTGAAAGCAAATTAGAATATGTCGTTAGAATTAAGTTTAGATGTTTTTCCCTACTGTTTTCTGGTATGACATGGCAATTGCAAATGATATAGAGACCATGGTAGATTTTTCTGAGCTCATTACACAATATGTAATGTTGCTACTCCTTGTAAATACCTCACAGCACCTGCTTGTTGCTGGTTACTCCATAAAATATTTTTTATCGATTAAAAAACTTTACTTTTATAAAATACTGTATATATTATCAGACATACTCAATATTTTCAATATCTTTGGTACTCTACTTATTTTCTTATTGAAATATGTAATTTGTTTGTAATTTATCTTAAATGTATAATTTTACAATTTATACCTTAAATTTCAATTTTTCACTTGAAATTATTTCAAATATTATATAATCTCAGTAATAAAAAAGAAGAAGGTTATTTAAGGAATGGAATCATCTTTGCAAAAGGGGAAGGGTAAGACCATCTTGTACTAGCCCTTCCTGGAGCGGCGCCCTTTGTATTATATAGGAGCAACAAATGAATTAAACATACATGACATAAGAAGCTATCAATGTGAAGGGGGAAGGTGGGATCTGATTGGATAAATTCTAAATAAAGATATTCAACTAATAAGGCATTTTCAGAACCCAAAGGGTAGGTTGCAGATCTTTCAGCCCCTATGGAATGTGTCTTACGCTCCTGGCTAGTTTTCATACTTAGTGTGAAGAGGTCCTTGAAAGTGTACTAGATTTAGCTCACCCATCTGACATTTCGTGTAGAGTACGATTCTGATGACAACCCACTGGAAGAGTCAATTAAGCCTATGGTTGATGGTGGGACTGAAGGATTCAAGGGCCATGCAAGGATTATAATGCCAGGTGTCACCCCCTGCTTTGAGTGTACAATATGGCTCTTTCCCCCACAAGTGAAGTTTCCCTTGTGTACTCTTGCTGAAACTCCTAGAACTGCTGCTCACTGCATTGAGTATGCTCATTTAATCAAATGGGATGAGGTAAATATTGAAGTTCGCAGCCCATGGTTTTCCAAAATTCTAAACTGTTTATTCACCCCAAAAGTTTTATGCAGGCTCACAGTGGAAAAACATTTGATGCAGATGATCCCGAACACATGCAATGGGTGTATTCAGAGGTTACAATTTATGTTCTTTGCTTTCTCCATTCCTAGTACTTAAGTCATATGCAAACATTCTCATGTTTCCTTTTTAAATCCTTGACTTCCTCTGATCCATGTGCTGTAGGCTGTTAAGAGAGCAGAGCTCTTTGGAATTCCGGGAGTTACCTATTCTTTGACCCAGGTAAGCTCATGGTATGAAAGTTTCAGCCTTCTGTAGACATCCTCCATTAATATGGTCAAACTTAGAAGTATTTGTTTATTTCATTATGTATTGATGTAAGAACATATTCTATTCCAGCCATATTATGCTGGTATAGTGGTTTTGTGCAGTTTCATGTTGTTCTCAGTGCATATTTGAATTATCTTTCATTGTTTCTTGCAGGGTGTAGTTAAAAATATCATACCTGCTATAGCATCCACCAATGCTATAATTTCTGCTGCCTGTGCTTTGGAGACCTTGAAGGTTGTCTCTGGATGCAGCAAAACATTAACAAATTACTTAACGTAAGTCTGTTTTAACTCCTAACTAACCTAGCTTCACAATGTCGCAGCTTGTTACGTTGTGTATGAATCAATGATCTTATTGTCAACATTGCACTTCAATTTGACAACATCTTGAAGGTTAATCTTTTTGTATGACTTCACATTTAAAAGAAATGAAATTATGTACTTGTGATTCATTTGAAAGTAAGAACTTAGTAATCGTCCTGAGTAGTAGAAGTCTTAGTTTCGTATCTTCTCTGTTTAAGGTCTTGCATCTTGCATTCTCTTTGATTAATGAGTTTATTACTTTGTTATGATGTGTGTAACCTTATGTTAGGATTTATTTACCCTAATTTTGTTGCATGGTTTTACACTTACGGCAGCTCGTCTGTGTTCTTTTAATTCTTTTTTGGATTATCTTATGCTTATGAATTGAATTTCCCTTTAAATCATTTGACAAAGTTCTGTTGACTAATGCGGAATTCTGTCCCTTTTGAAGGTACAATGGAGTTGAAGGTCTGCACACCAAAGTGACCGAGTTTGTGAGGGACAAAGAATGTCTTGTTTGTGGTCCTGGTGTTCTTATTGAGCTAGAAGCCTCAGTTACTCTTAAAAAGGTTATTGTTCTTTTTATTTCTCAGCTCCTTACAATTACTTATCACTCACAAGATTCTTCAGTAAAACACTAAAAGACCTGATCGGAAACTTTTTTATGTATCACATCTCTAAAGAGCTTGGATAGGAAGATGTGGAGGACGCGGATTAGGGTAGAGGGGTAGTGGGTAGGAAGGTGTCCGTTTTTAGCAGGGAAGAGTGTTTGCTTGTATCTTTGACTGTTGTTTCTTAGGCAGAGTCTTGTTCGCGCTGCTTTGGTGTTATTTGTGATCCTGATTAACTAGCCTATAGTGTTGATCTGTGAGTGCCTTGCTTCGTCGAGTTGCTAGCATTGTGTTACCCTTTTTGCTGTTGGTTTTTATGATTTTTGTTTATGATTTTTACGACTCTTAGGATTTGTATGATTCTTATGATTTTGATTTATGATTTTTATGATTTTTATGATTTCTGATTTATTTTTAATGATTTTTGTTTGTTATTATTATCGGTTCTGAGCCGGGGGTCTATCGGAAACAACCTCTCTACTTCACTTGAGGTAGTGGTATGGACTGCGTACACTTTACCCCCCCAGACCCCACTTGGTGGTAATACACTGGGTATGATGATGATGATGATGATCTCTAAAGAGCTTAATAGAGTGTTTCCTAATCAAGATTCAGAAAAAACAAAACCAGCTGAGAATTGGGTAGCAATGTCCTGATATTGACGTAGTCCACTTATTGTGCATGTTTCAATGTATCCTTGATATGACTATATTGTTGCATCAGGGTTTGTGGCCTGGTGGTTAAGGGAGTGGGTTAAGAACCATGAGATCTTAGGTTCAAATTCCTGTAGACAAACACCAGGTATTTCTTCCCATCTATTCCAACCTTGGTGGACAGAGTTACCTGATATCTGTGTTGGTGGAGTTAAGCACTTAAAGGGCAGCCCGGTGCACTAAAGCTACCGCTATGCGCGGTGTCCGGGGAAGGGCCCCACCACAAGGGTGTATTTACGCAACCTTACCTTGCATTTCTGCCAGAGGCTGTTTCCAAGGCTTGAACCCACCTCTTGGTCACATGGCAGCAACTTTACGAGTTACTCCAAGGCTCCCCTTCGGAGTTAAGCACTTACTCTGCGGAATTAGTCAAGGTGCGTGCAAACTGTCCCAAACACCATGGTTATGAAAACAAAACTATATTAGGTGATTAGGTCACTCCTGAGGATGATCGTTTAGTGGTGTTAGTGCTGTCACTACAGGAGAGTGAGTGTCAAAACCAGATAAAGCCTTTATGAAGCTGAGTAGTAGGAACAAGAAAGCGATCCTAAGGTTGTAAAGTCCCTAGAACCTGTTGAAAGGTAAGGGGAAAAACTCGTCCATATAAGTTTGATCATGTCTGAAAGCCAATGTATACAACCTCAAAGGCATAGTAACTTTAATCTTAACGATGAATAATTTTTCATCTTAACCACCCAATATAATATTAGTAAAACTTAAAAGAACCTAGTCAAAGGAAATAAAGCAGAATGGAGTTTATGAGATCGCTTGGCAACTGCAGCAATTACATTAAACAATAAAGCAGAAAGGAGTATAGCGCCCTTTTCCTGAAGAGAAGAATCTCTTGTACAGCAGATAAGTTGGAAGTTCCAATTAAAATCATCAATGTTCATTGTGTTATTTAATAGTCAATGTTCATAGTAACTACGTATCTGGTATGGATTGCTTGTAGTCAAAGTTGAAATAATCATTAAGGACCTGATCATAACGCTCGGTTGGAGAAGAGCTCAATTGGATGATCTTTTGAGAAACTGAATAAGAGTAAGAGATCTTATTTTTCTTCAATTGGTTTGGGTGTGGGGGGGGGGGGGCGGGGGGGGGGGGGGGCGCAATAATATTTATGTTTCTGTTGGAGTACACTACTACTGCTTCTTTGCCCTTAAAATGTTTGGAAAAATCTGTGACTGTGGGCTGCATCTCTTTCGCATACTTTGAGTTATCTGCCATAAAAATCTCATCAGAAGATGGCATATATTGTGGATTTAAATGCCTTTTTGTCATCAGCATGAAGACCATGTAATTTGATGCACTTAGCTTCCTGTTGATTTCGTCTTCTTGTTTGAGCATGTCAGACATTCCACCAGAACAAAAGGGTAATAAACTGATTGGTTGGTGATACAACTAATAATGCATAAGCTTTTGTCTCTTTCTGGTGTTGTGCAGTTCATTGATCTGCTAGAAGATCACCCTAAGCTATTACTAACTAGAGTAAGTGTGACGTATCGAGGGAAGAATCTATACATGCAAGCACCTCCAATACTGGAAGAGATGACTCGATCTAATTTGGATTTACCATTATTTGAGCTTATGGCTAAAACTCCAAGGGACATTGTTCATGTTACTGGTGCAGCGGGAAAAGGAGATAAAAAGCAGTCTTGTTCAAGGAAATTACGTGTTGTTTTCAAGGGAATGGATGTGGACATGGCTGGTGGGGCTTAATTTTCGGTCACCCATTAACGTTTTATTTGTTCTTGGTAAGCCTACTTTTAGGAGAATAGCTTCTTTTTCTCTAATTTTTCTCCAGTGCAATACACGAGTAAGATGCAGTAGCAGACGAGGTTTATAGGGAATCCCTCCATTTTTGTAACTTTCTTTCTTTACTTAAATCATGTGGACGTGGAAATTGGTGAATTTATCTCCAACACGTGAAATGAAACGCGAGAGTTCTAGACCTCGTAATCTATGAAAATTTGCCAATAGTTTGAAAGTTCAGCTCAATCTAATACTACATTATTGCTTCTCAAAATTAATTGCTGTAGACACAAACATGTAAAGGTCAATAAATTGTAAGTTGAACGGAGAAAACATTGCTGCTGCTGCAGTACTTGATTGGTGCTTCGAAGCTGCTGCAGTACAACTTTTATATAGGGTAAATATTTACCACAACAATGATAATGAACCACTATGACTCCTATCTTTTTTGATACATAATCAGCTGTTTCACTTGTATTAGTGTGTAATTCTTTGATATGATTATGTATCTGACAACTAGAGACATTCCAATTTAAGTATTTTGTCCAAGTTTGCTCGTTAGCAAGGGAAATGTTTCACCATACGGGGGTTTGTTTGCAACAACTCCAGTGTACTCCCACAATTGGTTTTTTTGAGCTGTTAAATTCACGTATAAAGGTAAGTGTAACCAGTGGACGGTTTTGTACTTGACCATCAGTTTCTGCAACTAACATTAAATAAATGTGTTTCAAGTGAATACCGATTTTAAGATCAAATCTTCAGTTCTTTTTATTTAAGTCATTCCCTAAGACGATAACTCTTATTCTACGATGATTCAAGTTGCAATGGCACCTTACAAAATACAAGTTTCTTATTGGGGAAGTTCTATAATAGCATTTGCGAGTGTTTGGACGCGTGTTTAGTTTAAATTCAACTGTCAACTTAGGGAAATAATATATAACTTCAACAAATGCTGTTTAAATGTTGTCATAAAATGGTTGATAGTGGGGGCGATGACCATGGATGGGCATAATTGTTCACATTCATTATGGCATATAGCAAGTCTCAGATGCAAATAATGGGCGTTTTCTCAATATTGGCAGAAATATTGCCTAGTAGTAAATTATCCACCAATCAACTAACTAGCTTATCCAAAATTCAATTCCGATAGGTTCTCTCAAATAGGATGGGGATATTTGGGGCCTATGGTGATAAATGTGTGATCTAGTAGTGCTGTTTCCAGTCAAACATTCTAATCCAAGATATCCATAAAACAAATAGATCTAAAAAAGGGATTCGAGATCTGTTCTATTTTTTTAATTGCAAATGTTAATTATTGAATGCTCATAAAGATGAAAGATGTTTTTTCAGATAAAAGAGACAGTGGCACCTAAAACTTTCAGAGCTTCTTGGTGGGGGGTGGGGTCCTAATTGCTCTTTAACCAGCGAACCTTGCGGTATGGTGGTCTCACACACACACACACTCATAATTCACTAGCTTTTTAGTGTGTCCTACTAGAATTAATATTGAATTCAATCATAAATAAGACTAGAACATAGTAGTACAATAATAGTATACATTTTTTTCTGTTAAAAATTAAGATATACATACCGTTCAACTTCATTGTTGTAGCATCAGTTGTAATCCATATTCAAATGCAACATCAACTTCAACTCTATTGAGAGATAGGGTGAATTCATGATTTGGAGTTTATGTATTTTGAATTCTAGCTTTTTTGAGTTACTGAATTTTAAGTTAATAATTTACACATACTAAATAATCTTTTTAATGACAAATACACGAATCGGAATCAAAACTAATGAATTTTACATTCTGCTCTCTATCTTTGTTTCTGATTAAGAATCCTGCCTTTGAAGGTTTTCTAGATCTCGATGTGATGTGTCTATTCAGTGGCGGAGCCGGGATTTTCATTAAGGGGGTTCAGAAGTGCACACATGAACTAGCCGAAGGGGTTCAACATCTACTATATATACATAAAAAATAATTAACCATGTATAAATAGTGTAATTTTCCGTCGAAGGGGGTTCGAACCCCCTCATTGTATGCTAGCTCCGCGACTGTGTCTATTAGTATTAGAGTATTCCACATTGTTCTAGGGAGTAGAGTTAGATCTAAAATTTATTATTTTTATGTAGTGTTAGAGCCAGATTCATTCTTATTATTGGTGTATTTTCATATAACTATTTGGTATCTAGAACTCACAGATTTGACTAAACTAAATTTGCATCGCCTAGAGTCCATTAATAGAGAAAACGCTCTCTACCGAGGGAATTTCCTTCCCCAAGACATACATCTTAAGAAAAAAGTAGAAGTATCTCATCCATCAGACTGCACCTATTAATGATCTTATCATTGATTTATTCAATATAATTAAAATCCCATATGATCTTATCCACGCCACAGAGATATCATATAAGCCATAATGGTGCAACAATTTAAAGGACAAATTCCAACGTCATTTTGGTTTAAAATATATAACTGAATCTAAAAATTAGTCAGAATGGAGCCTACTGCAAAAGGGTTTCTTGTATCTCTGGATGTATTATATATACATTACATGCATGTGAAAGACCGGAGAAGGACTGAAGTAGCTGTACTATGATAAGAAATTGAGGAATCATGATGTTTTTTTAGTGCTTTCCATGATGCATCCTCATTGAATTATAATGCTAATAGTTGAAAGCTGATGATGTGGGGAAGCTAATAATATCTCCAACTAGCTCTAAGGTATATCAACTTTGCGATGTTGAGAGTGACAAGTTGCGGCTGACACAGGGGTCGTTTGGTACACAGGAAAGGAAAATGAATCCCGAGATAAAATTTGGGATTAACTGTATTCCATGTTTGGTATGAGGTATAAACTAATTTCGGGACTATTTTATTCCATCATTTGTACTTAAATGGGACTACTTATCCTATCCGGTGTACCAAACGTATTAACTAGAAAAGAGGAAAGATTTTTCGCAACGTTAATTTTTTCAATCCTTTTCTTGAAATTAAGTTTCATGATTGAGTTTTTCCTTTCTTCTACTGGGTCAGCCCTCGTAGAAAATTGTCTATGACATCGCATTCCATCAGTTTTTTTGAGATTATCTTTATTGGGTATAGGTGACTCTAGAGCTTAAAATGATCACTAAGATGAGAGTGGATCGAATCATTAAATGTATACATTTTTTAAGGAAAAATTTCAAAAATGAACATAGCCACACCTCGCTTTATACTCATATAGCCATAATTTTAATTTACATCTGTATAGTCAATTTTTTTTCTTTTTTGCAACGGTATATAAGTGATGTTTATACTTTCTTATATATTATTATATACTTACATAACCTTTGTATTTACCTTGTATTAAAATTGATAATAGTGTATAGCAATGTATATACCTTGTTTAAAAGTATATAACACATTGTTGACTTTAAGGTACAAATTTCTTGTGCAGTTTTCAGTTGCAATTCTTGTTCAGTATGAGTTACACATTGTACTTTCCGATTGGGTCTATCTATAGTGGAGAAGAATAAGAAGAGCGGGGGAAGGGGAGAAGAAAGTAGGCTAAGATGGGAAATAAATCCCAAAAAGGGCTAAAAGCTAATATAAGGATATCCAATTGGAACTTTCTTGTAATTTTTTTAATGTCTTGATATAAAATTCTTTAACTTGTTATGACATCTAATCCAACCTGCAAAGTTAATCAATTATAATAAAGTCTAATTGGCTAATATATATGAGATACCACTAAGTCAAATACGATATGGAAATATTCAATACAACCCCAAAAATTGGTGTCTCAAGTCATCATGAGCTATTAAGAATAGAAAATTCAACTATAATTTAAAGATACAATATGTGTTTGATACAAAGCTAAAAGTGAAAGACTCTAAGCTACAACGAACTAGTTGGCAGCTCAAAGCTATAAAACTAGTGGTCTCAAAGCTCTCTCACGAACTTTGCAACAACTCGAACTCATACATGTATATAGAAATGCAATAAATGTAGTATGAGTATATTAATACATACTCAGTAAGTATCATTAGCTAGTTGTCTCCAACAAAGTAATAACGAGAACGTTCAAACCTTAATTGTATCATATTTAACAACTAATAAAGTAGTACAATAACATCATATAGTTAAGAATGTACAATCAAAATGTATAAAGATATGCACAGATATAACATGTAACTGAATTATCACTATTTCAATTAGTCGAGTTTCATGCATGTACCGAATGAATATATCAAACAACTTATACAATGATATGGACAATTCAATATATTTATGAAATGAAATAACATGAGTAAAAAAATGTTGTATGCATGATGTAGACTCAAATTTTATTCAACACTAGCTCTTTTATTACTACAATGCGTTTGGTGTCAATAAATTTGCACACTCATTGCCTGAGTGATCAGGTGATACAGTGACTCATGAGGGATGTATCCTTATCCTCATCCTGCACAAACAACTCAACGTGTTATAACCAAAGTGCTTACTCTCTAATTGCTAGAGTGTATAGGCAATATATATAGGCATTTCAAAAATTCAATTAAGATAAAACGGAAGAAATATCTATAATTCAATATTAGAGGAGAATTTTGACTTTAAAGTAAAACTAGAATGCGTAAAAGATTTTCGGTATTCATTAATTTTTTAAATCTACTATTGCTTCAATAAATGATCTAAAATGTCTTAGGAGAAAAAAGGGACCATACCATACCAGGTACGTTGTTGTATGTAGGGGTGGGTGTTCAGGCGCCTTCAAATTGGATTTGAGAATTTTGATTTGAATTTTTTTTGGTTTTGGAATGAAAGAAATTACAATCCAAATCCAATTCATATAATGTCAAATTAGATTGGATCTTTTAAGTTCGGGTTTTAATTAATCGGTTTAGATATTCTGAATTTTTGATTTTGAGTTTTAAGCCTTTACGACATGCTTTAATAATTAATAACCTCAATTCACCTAATAGTTTGCTCCTTAAAATGTATAACTTTCTATAGTTAACAAGGATTGAGGCCACCATGTTGTCCATGCCGTGTATTAAGCTTTACTTACTTATGAAACATTTTTATTTTTATCTAGATTAGTAGTCACAAAAAATGCATGAAAATAGAGATAACAATAGTATAGGACACACATTATATGGATAGGACTGAATATAAGATATAAATTTTTTGAATTTTCAAATATCCAAAAATCCGTTGTATTAATTCCAATATTAATGTGAAATCCATAAATTTTAAAATAAATTTGAAAGTCCAATCCATTATTTAAAAGTACAAACTAAACATCCAAAATATTTGAATTTTGATTTGATTTTCGGATTGGTCCAAATTATGCCCATCGCCCACCCTAGTTGTATGCATCTTTCTCAAAACAAAATTTCCCTACCATTTTTCCACATCGTTTTCCTTCATATTTTCTTCCAAGTATGAGAAAAAACAGCACCTTCCTTTTCCTTAGCAAAATTCAGGTTCCAAATTGGGTTGGGTCGGTTAATTATTTGATTTTTAAATACTAGTTGTGCGATTTTATTCTAAAGTTGGCAATTGATTCTTGTATGACAATAATTCTTGTCAATTCATGTTCTCCACTTCTCCTTAATTTAAGGAATCTAGACATCACCAATACAGACCTCAGGACACAAATACACACTCAAAAAGATTATCCGAAATGAATTTAAATTATATATACAATGTTTGTGTATAGGCTGCTTAAAGAATAATTACATGCTTAAAATGTGAGATTTGTAATCTTGAAAATAAAAGACAAATTACCTGCTATAATAGGTAAAAATAATTTGATCGTATAAAAATTTCTTAGACTGATTATGCATATAACTTAAATTCATCTGGGACAAGATCAAAGGCATGTGATGAATGTTATTAGTATTTCTAAATATAATTTTCCATTGCAAGTGATTCAAAGATAAGACCATGAAACACTCAGTGATTTCTATTAAATATCTGGAATGCATTTTTCAATCTATTTTTTCATGTGACAAGTGAGACTTGCTCAAGTGGTTGAGCACCTTCATCATCAACCTATTGGTGTTGAGGGTTCGATCCTCCTGAAGGATGGGGTGAAAAAAAAAAACTATTCCCGAGTGATCTAGGATAAATTTTTGGACAATTTTCATAAATCCCATAGCTAATTACTTTCTATTCCTACTCTTTTCTAAATTACATAAAATCCCTGATTTTAAAGCAGCCGGATACATCCCATTGCATTGGATACATTACTTTTCGATACATAACTAATCAATCAAATTCTTATGTATCAGTAACACATATCTCATTCCGATACATAAGTCTTATGTATCACTAACACAAAAAAATTATGATATATAATTTTTGTCATATTTTCAACCAGATACATCATTCTTATATATCTGTACACAAAAATTAGTACGATACATAGCATTTGTACTTTTTTTAGCCGGTCCCATGATGTATCTTCATGTCCTTCATCATCCCGCCATTAATTAGATACATTAGTCTACGTATCAACAACATGAAAATCCGTCAGATACATAGATTTCGTAGAATTCTCTGAATGGAGAAAACAAACGTTTTCGATCAGATCTAGCCAGATCTCCACCCGTATCATCGGAATTCTCCGACATTCACTAAAAAAAAATAAAGCTTTGAAAGATTTTCGTTTTGATGGTGGTTCACCGTCGTCAGGCTGTTCGTCGTTGAGTTTTAGCTGTTGTTCGTCGTTGAGTTTTCTAACTTTCTTGAGTTAATTATCCCTTCACAAAGAACAATGGAAGTAATGCTAATGGTGGATTCCACACACAAACTTTTTATGCTTTCTTCTTTGCCTTTTTCACTTTTTGCTTTGTTGGCTTTGATTTTTTCCCTCTAAAGGTAAAAAAGTGGACTTGGCTGCTCTACCGTTTGACAGAGTTGGAATAAATTTGTAACTCTCTAAAAAATTGTACTGAATTTTTTGGCTTCTGTGATAAGCTAAATCAATCGAGAAAGGAGGAGCAATAGCGGTGTCTTTCTCCTTTTTGTGATGTATGTGTAGTTTAGACAGAGATAAGGTAAAATTAAGGATTTATGTAATTATTTTAAAGGATTGAGATTTTAAGTAATAATGATAAGTTAAGATGTGGTATTATGTAATTTGTCCTAAATTTTTTGTAGTGAAATGTTATAGTAGAAGATAAGAAATAAAGTAAGAATTTTATCTAGACAGACTTTGGAAAGAACATGGTATACGAAAGATCAGTTCACCTAGTTCGTTTTTAACTAATTAGTTCTAGTACTGAATTAATTAACAAAAATATGTCATTAGTTTGATTGATTTCAAAATGTTACTTACTTATCCTGTATATTTTCCAGCTTATTATAGTTTAGTCATATCAATTTGCTGATCACTTCTATGGGGTCAAAATGACATTCTTTCATGCGCATCTCTTAGGATTTGTAGGTCCTATGACATAACAGATTTTAAGGATGCTTATATTGGAAATAATATTCTTTATAATTTGATTTTTACATAATTATATAGTTTTAATATCTATCATTTGTATAGTCAAATTAATTACTTCAACAAGTGGAATGAAACAAAGATATGCTTTAAATTCTTAAGTTGTAAACATATTTCAATCATAGTGGGATGATAAATGATACACAATCTTCGTTCAACTTTTTTGGGAAAACTTTTAAAATATCAAGCAGATGAAATATATATGTGATTTTTTTCGAAAAATGATTGCCAGCTACTACTAAGAAGGATAATTAGATTTTAAATAATTTGATTATGTTAATATATTTTACATCATCAACTGATAAATTATACATTAGTGTTTTTTTTTCCAACGAGAAGCACATGATAAGTAGTCATTCTTATAAGTCGCAAAACAAAGTAAGTAACTTTTTCCATTTTCTAGTGTGACAAAACAATATGACTGCAGCAGCTATTCCTATCTTATAGCTAGTGACATACACTGATACACTTGCAAATTGCAATAATGGGAATTTGATACAACTAGTGTAAACCCAAGTGAACCATACCTAGTGGATGACAAAGAGAGGATAGTGTGAGTAAGTTGGAAGTGTTGTTAATTTTAAATTTAATGAGTTCGAATATTTAACTTTCAAATTATAACTAATACTGAATTAATAGTATTTTTAAAAATTATAAATTCAAAGTTTAATATTTATCAAAATGTTAATATGTTTATATATAAATATACTTCATGTTCAAAATATTAGTTATATACTTCATCCGTGCCCTTGAGTTGGGGGTTTGGGTAGCGAAGGGGTTCCACCGGATCGGATTTAAAATTTAAATTATGAGTTTAATGTTTACATTGAATATTGTTGTTGTAATATTAGATTCGTTGATTTTTTTAAATGATGTTGAAGAATGAACGAATAAATTGTGGTTAGGAGTGAAATGTCACTCGAACTCAGAGCTAACTGATTTTTTCTGGAATGCGTTGAGGCGAATTATGAATTCTAATATTTAATTTATTATAATTTTCATTGAGAATATTGAGTTCAGATGAAGTAGATAACATCGGCATGCGGTTGTCACAAGCAGTCCCTGCAAGTATAGTGACTAAGGATCATGTAGTCCATATTTGGATGAGAAATCTGATCTAGTAAAGCGTGGGCTGTCGCTGCCGTGTAGATTCTTCAATCCTCATCTCCTTTTCATTTTTGTCCCTCTCATCTGGATAATAATACTTATCATAACTTATGTTGTTCGGGCTTTTTAAAAATATAATGGGGACATGTCTGATTCTTTAAAATAGTATATTCTTGAAGGATTCGACATGACTACGGTAATATTTTTTAAGAATTCGAGCGACTTATATCATAGCATTTTAATGTATATACAGTACTCGTCTATCTTTTTTATACTATTAATGTACTTAATTTTATTGTAATTGGCACTTGACGTATTTTTAAAAATTATTAAATTTATTTATCAAGAATAGCTATCTAGGATAATACTTTAAGTGATTTAATAATAAATCTAAATACGACGAGTATATAGAATTTAATTTCATACTAAGGATTATATTTTCTTTTGAGTCGAGGATCCATAAGATAGAGGTAAAATTTGTATATATTTTATCCTCATATTTCATTTATGAGATTATACTCAGTATATTATTACTTGTTACTTCTCAAAATTACACTTTCTTTTGAGTCGAGAGAAATTCATGCTAAAGATTACACTTTCTTTTGAGTTTGGAAACAACGTCACTATATTATAAAAACAAATATAAGATTTGTGTATATCTCACTCTCTTTATACACAGAATATTTTCTTACTCTATAGATTGCACTTTGTTGATATCCTTTTGTGGGTCTTGTACAGATTTGGCTTCGTTGTCATTCTTGACCCCACTATCCCACATGTATACCTTTTTGCTTGAACCCATTATTTGCTTTTCTTTTGCCTATTTATTACACTACAACCAAGAATGTCCCTTCTTAGTTCTTACACAAAGAGGAAAAACAAAGAGAAACACAGTGAACTAAACATTTTTGAGTGGCAATGGAAGTAGAAGATGATTTATTTTTTGCAGATTTGAGCAAGCAAATCTCTCTTTTAATAATGGATGATGATGAACATGAACATCAAAACTCTTCAGTTTATCGTCCTTCTCCTGACTCTCTTCAGGTTCAATATATTTTCCCTCTCTTTCAATATATATGCTCAAGTTGTCTTCTTTTTCTCCTTAAAATATTTTAGTTATCTTTGTCTAATCCATTAATTTCATATCATACCATGGTAAACGTATTAATATTGGAAGAGACCTTATTGTACTAAATATTTGGAGTAATAAATTCCAAAGGATGCATAGTTGTAGCAAATTTTGGATTTAAAGTTTGTTGTGCTAAATCAGTCCAAAGATATTCTTAACAAGGTGGTATTATCCGCGTTGGACCAAGTCCGCACTATTTTCCTAAAAAAGCCTCACACCGTGATCATACACCTTACAAGTAGTTTCCTAATCTTTCTAGCTAACCCAATAGTTTTTCCATCAAAACTAGCAAATAGGAAGAAATTACTTTATTGATGATTAAACCACACAAGGGAGTTGAACCTTAATTTGAAATATCTATTTAGATCAATCAATAGTTGTTCTTTTGGCATATATGTGTAAGGGTCATAGGGGCGGATGCAGCATTGCGGCATTAGGTTCATTTAAACTAGTATTTTGATGTGGAATATAAATTTAAGTGTAAAAAATCCACTTAAATTGCACAAATAATACATTTGAACCCATAATACTGATTATATAACAAGTCCAATGCTAAAAATCTTAAATATTAGATATATAGAGTTTGAATCATGAATCATGAATCCACGCGAAGATAGAAAATGTAAAAAAAGAAAGTTAGAATCAGAGTAAACAAAAACCAATCATTTATGAAAACTGCAGGGGAATCTATGTGAAGTGAATTTTTGCATTTTGTAACAACTTGGCTTCCCAATTTTCTTTTCAAAAGTTGTAGTAGTATATCTAGTCGCTAATCTAAAGTTTCACTTGTATACATTTCATCAAATTTCAAGTATACTCAACATGTGCATTTTTCTCTTTTATTTGAAAAAAAAATTCAGGCTTTTCCCCAAGTAATGTATCCAGCAACAAGAGCAGGATATGTATATGAGCAGAATAATAGAAGAGAAATTAGCAAAGGAACTGGAGTATTTATCCCTCTTTCTTCACACCCAAGAAGAAAAAACAGGCAACCAAGACATTTCACATCCAACACCAAGATCCAAGGACAAACAGAAAGACAACTAATTAATCAAGTCCCACCTCATTATAATTCACTAAATCCTACTAGATTATCTTAAATCATATGTTTCAGATTCATGAAAACTTTATTATGACTTATAATAATTAAGTTAATTAACTACTAGATGTATTCATATGTTGTACAAAGGGAATCCTTCTTTTGCACTTTGCAGTATATTTTAGAGAGGTACAACCTAAGGTATATAAGTGCCTCTCTTTAATTATAGTGGGATTTTACGATTGTTTTTTTAAGCTTTATATTGTGTAATCCTCTCATGTTTTAGATGTAATTTAGTGTAATCCTCTCATGTTTTAGATGTAATTTAGTGTAATCCTCTCATGTTTTAGATGTAATTTACTCTATCGTAAGTTTTTGCCCCCTTTAATAACTCTGTGTATGTATCGTGACAAATAATAAGATCATTTGTTAAAGTCATGTGTTCTATTAAGAAAATTTGAATTTGATTTCTTATACGGTAACTAAAACTCTATGGTTACAATCTTTAAGGTTCTTAGTATTGAATTTATTGTAGACCTACTACTTGTTGCAATTTTCGTAGATCTTACAGATAAATTTATATTCTGCATCGAAACTATTGTGTTCAAATGAACCTGCTATTTGAACGTTGCATTTACACTAGTTGTTGCAATAGATCATGCACGTCTATCAAATCTGGGATGACTAGTGTTGATTGGGAATGTTATTTTGAAGTTGTGGTTGAAATTTAAAGCTATTTGCGAAGAGTTGAGCAAGTTGGGTGAAACTCTTTCAGCCAAAACATATGACAATAAATAATAATGTTATTGTGAACATTGATCATCATTATATAATACTGTATACATAGAGAATAAAGAGTATATAAACACCTCTTATATGCTCATATACACGTTTATACAAGGTTGATACATTGTTTATAATAACTGTATAATATTGTATAATAATACAATTTTTAACTTAAAAGCTAATTTCACAGGCTATACTTGTCTGTGTTTATGGGAGGTTTGACACTAAGGGTGTGTTCGTTAAATTTATGATTAAATTTTGAAGCATGGCATACAAGTAATCAATGCATGAATTTTTATAAAATGACTATAATGTTGGCCGTCCCATCTTTTCACTTTTCTATATAATCTAATATTTTTATTCATTGCAACCTCGACCAAAGATAAATTTTAAATTGAAGAAGCTTATGCCTAATATTAAGATTAAAATTCCTTCAAGTATGCCACCTACAGGAGGACAATTAACTCAGTTATTAAAAACAATTTCAAAAATATTATTTTGCAAAATCATATTTGAATTAAGCCTCACATATATATCTCACGCACATGGGGAAAATTGACCCATTTTGCCTAGGAAGCCGAATTCTGGTGCAACTTTTTCTTTTTTACAAGCCCAATTCTCATACACAAACGGAGGCAAATCGACCCCTTTTGCGTTGCAAGCTCAACTCCCATATGCGCGAAATCACTCTCTTTTACTAACTCTTTATAATCCAATAAAATACAATTCAATATAAGGAGGTAACCTATCACGACCCCAAAACTACCCCCTAGTCGTAACATGGTGCTTAGAACCACAAGTGATCCCAAGCTAACTCATGGTACTGACATAATGCATGAGCAACTGATTAAATATGTATAAGAGCTATACTTACTGAGCGAAAGCATAATCATGAGATAAGCTGTTTCAATACATTACTGTTAAAAGCTTACAACACTGCAATCTGAAAGAAAAAGGAACTGAAACTACATACAATAACTCTGACTAACTATCTATTAAGCCTCTACTAATACTGATTATAGGTTGCCGGGACATGATCCCCAGCCATCCCTAATCAATACATACAAATAAAAATGAAATACTGGATCTGCAACTGACTTGAGTCCTCGAAATAGGAGAACTCATCGCCTATGTAACACCCCGTACATGTTTACCTTAGTTTTGAGAGCAATAAGTTAAAAATAAATAAATAAATAAAATATTTAAGGGTGGGGCGCGCCCAGGGGCGTGCCACGCCGCTCTGGGCTAAAATTTTTAGTCCAGAGGCAGCAAGGGGGCGCTCCAGGCAGAGTGCCACGCTGGTTTTGGCCACTTTTCAAAGTTGGAATTTTTCTTAAGTCCCAAGGGTGCCCGGGGATGTATCGAGCCGATTTTTGCCACGATTCTTCTACAACCATGAGAATATACATGAAATGAGTGAAATATTATATTGGTATGATAAAATTACTCGAGAACGAATTTGGGTCAAAATGACGATTTTACCCTTTTGGTCAAAATGGGTCATACGTGTCTAGAATCGCTTGTTTTTGGGATTGAGGTTACAAATATAAATCCCTTGAGTGGGAATATTGTTGTAACGCGTATGAAATGAATTAAACATGAGAAATTATGAATTTTGTTGGATCAAGTGAATTGGGCTCAAAAGAGGCCCAAAAATAAGGCAAAAGTCATGGGCCAAAAAATGGGTCAAATGACCCATTCTTGCCTTGACTTGTCAATGATTGAGAAGAGTGGCTAAGGGTGGAATTAAAGGTCTATAAAAGGGGGCGAAAAATCAGATTTTTAATACACAACAACACACATGCTTTTCTATTTTTTTCTTGAGAATTCTAGAGAACTCTTTGTGGCTCTTCAAACCCTAAGCCATCTTTGGAGCAAGATCATCATATTCCAATCCTAGGTAAGTGATTATTATTATGGATTAATATATTATATGCATGGAAGAGTATGTAACTCATGTTGGTTATGCTTGAAAGTGTTGAACATGGTGTTTTGTGTTTTTGGTAAAAGATGTGATATCCATAGGATTGTGACTTGAATTATGACTTGTAGTTTTGATGAAAAAGCATGGTATGGATAAAATATCAACATGTATGGTGTTATTATGGTCCTAAACTTGTTATTTCTCTATAAGTGTAAATTATGGGATTTTGGCCGATTTGTTGTTGTGAGGTGTATTGAAGCAAGTTAATGGAATAATTGTTATATGGTGCTTATGAGGAAGTGTAGAGGAGAAACCTTGTGGTGAAATGCTATTGGTATGTGATGTTGTGGTCAATGTATAAAATGTTATGGTATTGTTGGCATGAAAAGGGCCATGAATGGTATTGTAAAGGGTGAATAGGGAACTCATGTAACTTATGGTTGTCTTATACACTTGAAATGTAGCTTATGGTCAATGTATGGCATGAATGGGACATTGTTGGTATGTTAATGCCGTAAATGGTATTGTAGAGAAGGAAATGCCATTTTAAAGATAAACATGTAACTCATTGTTGTCATATGCCTTTGTAAGGTAGTTGGTGGTTAATGTTGGTTCCATTATGTACTTGTGATGTAGAGTGAAACGTAAAGAAGGAGCGGAATTATTGTGCTCACATATTGGATTGTGTACTTAGATTGGGAAGATAAGGTATGTAAGGTTACTCTGTCCATATCTTTCTGCAGCACATAATGTTCATATTGACATTCCACTTGTCCTATTCCAAAATATGCTAAGGTATCTCATTCAGGTTGATGTATATTGCTATCCATACGTTTCTTATTCATTGACCGATTGGTATTCATACGTCTCCTATCCATGGACTGAAATGCTTAAGCTCTCATAATGTTGTTGTAACTACTAAAAGAAGTTATTAAGAGGAAAGTGACCACGTAAGGAGAACCTATTCATTCCTAAGTCACGTATCCCTCATTCATTAGTCGTGTTGTTCATGAGTTACCTAATTATGGACATGGGTCCAAAGTCCTCATAATAGTATGTTCCAACGGAGTCATAACATTGTGATTCTAGAATAATTATCTCAAAGAGGGTAAGATGTAAAGAGGACCTAGTTATTCTTGAAAAGCATTCTCCAATCATGTCATGTTCTGAAGTCCAATATTATTATGAATATCTTTGTACCAATCTCATAAGAGTAGTGAAGGAGGTAACTGCGAATTAATATATCTATTCCTCATAAGTGAGCGTGTCAATCTCATGAGGTAAAGGAGTGAAGTAATATGTGTATGTAAGAGTGTGCTTCAATTAGTGTCATGATCTTTAGTATGTTACTCTCATAACTATGTAAAGGGTATAAGATTTGTAGAGAAGTAATGTACGTATGGTTACTATGTGTTACATTGAGTATGGATTACAATCTAAAGGGTGTAAGTTCAAGATAGAACAATCTCAATACTATGCCATGTTATACATTTATTATATACCATCAAAGGTGGAGGCCCGGTACTATATATATCCCACCAAGATGGAGGCCCGGTACTATATATGTATTTATTATATCCCATCAAAGGTGGAGGCCCGGTACTATATATATCCCACGAAGATGGAGGCCCGGTACTATATATGCATTTATTATATCCCATCAAAGGTGAAGGCCCGGTACTATATATATCCCACCAAGATGGAGGCCCGGCACTATATACTCATTTATTATATCCCATCAAAGGGGGAGGCCCGGTACTATATATCCCACCAAGATGGAGGCCCGGTACTATATACATATACATTATATCCCACTAAAGATGGAGGCCCGGTATTATATACTTACTTATAAGGAGATGATCCATAAGGTATTATGAATCACTAACTAGTTGAGTGAATAATAATAAAGATAGTAGTAAAAGAGATGCGAGTATATCCCTTGCATGAGTATATCAATATAGTGGTAATGAACATAGAAGCAAGAAAGAGTCTCTTGGGTATAGAAGAATCTATTGGAGGCAAGTCTCTTGAGTGAAGGCAATTTCCCTTGTAGGAGAGTAGTTATAAAAGATATTATATAAAACGATGGTTTATACACATTGACTATTCTCTCATATTTTATTCTATTGACATTCTCATGTATGATGCTATTTATTATGGCCTTACATACTCATTACTTTCTTCGTACTGACCCCTCTCGGGGGACTTACATTACATGCTGTAGGCCCAGGTGTTAGTAGATCTCCGCAGTAGGTGACGAGATATTCGCAGATTGTTGGTGAGCTCCAGTTGCTTCGGGGCTTCCCAAGTCACATGTGTTCATTAGGTTTTGGCATTTTGTAAATATTGCATAGACATGGTCATGTATCTATTAGAGGCTTTGTAGACATATGTGGGGTATCATGAAAGTAAAAGATGTACGTTCATTTTGACGTAATGGCTCCAACGGCCAAGTTTGGTATATATTTATGGCATATGTTTCCATATTCATGTCTTCCGCATAATTACATGAGATGAAATGATATTCATACGCGAGTATGCATACGAGAGTACATGAGCAAAGATTGGTTCTCTCGGGCCTTATCGGCTTCGGGTGCCAGTCCGGCCCGAATGGGATTTGGGTCGTGACAACTGGTTGGATGTTGTGATCTGTCTGAATATGATCCTGATAGTAAGCACCTGAATCTACATGACATGAAAAATGTAGGCAGGAGAAGTATACGATCAATACTTTTAAATGTACTGAGTATGTGAGGTATGCACTAATCATGAAGAACACTTAAAACATGTAACTGAGGACATAAACCATTTCCTGAAATATGCATTAAAATCATGTCGATGCTAAAAAGCTGTGAGACATAGTGAAATCTCTGAATCATGAGCTAAAATATTTTTGAAACAGGAAAACTATAGAAACATAAATACTTTATATGATTTACAACCAATGCTGAACATGCTATAAAACTGTACTGAATGCAAATAGCTGAATTGGAGTACAATGACCATGTATGAAATACACATGTACTAAAATGCAATGATAATATGAAAAGTCATAGTTTAAAACAAGTAAAAACTAAACTGAGGGTCATGTACAAACACTGAGTCTGAAACTGTGTGAGGTTCTCGTAACCGATATAGACCATGTGAGCAAACATGGAATCCAACCTGTAATCCAAGTTGGGAGGGTATTCTATACCTTGCCAAAGGTAAGAACCATGACTGGCGTGAATTCACTCATGATCCCATTAAGGCAAGAGAGACACTCTCAACTGGCGAGGACCCCCTTTGCCTATGGTGACACGTAGTTTGAGACTTGGGTTGCATGAACCCATATCCTCTCGGTGCTAAGTACTACTCCCATAATCATATACATATGCTCATAGTCATATTGAAAGTTGAGTAAAATACATAAACTAGTTCAATTTGCTGTAACTGAGAATGACTGAAATCATGGAACATGAGCTAGTTATATGCAATTACTATCTCTGAAAATCATGATAATCATGGTATACTGATATGCTCAATAATACTGATGTTCTGAGATTGAAAGATGAGTGCTTTATCTGAAAGCATTCTAAATCATGTAAACTTAAAGGACTGAGTATTCAACTGACAATGCATGATATCCTAAGTAATCGGGTGTTCCTAACCTGCCATCTCTGAAGAATGCAACTACTCATGACAGTTTTATAATCTGAATCGACTGTGAAATTACTAAACACCAGTAAATATACTGAGGGGTCATGAATCACAAGTATGTAAAGATACTAAATTTTATGGGAAAACATGGCATGTCAAACTAATATAGACTGAAATTCATTAAATCATGCATAATTCATTCTGAAAGAGGTTGAAATCTATAAAACATGTAAAATTCTTTACATATTAAAATAATTGAGTTAAAGTCATATAAATCATGCATAATAAATTTGAATGGAAACCATAATAATAAAATAACATGAGGGAATTGAATTCAAGAATTTGGCATAATTGGGTGTGAACCCTAAATCATGAGTTTATAAAAATCATAACTGAAAATCATAATTTAAAACTAGGTTTTGAAAATAAGGGTGAAAGGAATCCCTTATTGAATACCTACATACATGAGAGTGAAAACCTTGTTAAAATCTTTGAATTTAAAGCTTGAAGATGAAGAGCCCTAATTTCTTATTTGATGAATAAAAGTAGCATGTTTCTCTATTTTTCTCTAAGTGTCGATTGAATTTTGAGATAATGAGGGGTATGGAGTAGTTTAAGCTTAATATTCAGCCTTAGTATAATTAAAATGATGTATTTTAGGAGGTTAAATAATGGAAAAAGACTGGAATACCCCTTTAAAAACAAAACTGAAAAATCTGTGTCTCACAACGGACGAACCAACCCATGATCATGCTTTCAACCCACAATCATTAGTTTTGTTCGTGGGTAATGAAAGAGCCTTGTCAATTCTCTAGATTTTAGGGCAGTTTTTCATCAGACGAGAGTAAGGTACCATCGTCCTTTCAACCCACGATCGTACTTTGGGTCGTGGTATCTTACTGCTGAACAATGCTTCACTAAAATGGCCATGACTCTTTGCTTTGGAAGAGGATTAGCAATCGGATGCATTGGAAAGAAGACTCAAATACCTTTCATTTGGTGGGTTTTGAGCTCTAAAACTCTTCAGAATCTAGGAGTTATACTCATTTGAAGTTGACTATAGAAAGATTCTATACAAGAATTCAATCGGTAGGAAAGCTTTCAACTTAGTTATGAGCTAGGAGTTACTTTTGGCCTTAATTCATGTCTAAATCACTTCTCATACTACCAAACCACTAAGTTTGGTTCTATATATACTTGAAGAATGGTTCTAACCTTAGCTTGGATTTTTGGGGTAATACATAATCCTCATCGTCCTCACTTCACTATATCCTCCCAAAATCCTAATGGAATCTCACACAGAAAGTGCTCACGCGATCAAATTCAAACTAGAACACCACGTGCACTCATTGTCATGCACCACCACCCTCTTTCACCTTGTTGTCCACTCAGGGTTTGCAACATCGGTAAGATCATTTTGCCCTAAGAAGTTTGTGAACAATTAAGATGGATCTATTTTATTTTTATTTTATTGTTTGAATTTATTTAGTTCTTGATGTAGAGCTAGGTCATGAGTGAGTAGTTTGATTCAAAATTGAAAAAGGGAGAGTGTTGATTTAAAAATTGGGGATGGTAGTTGAAGGATTAACAACTTAATGTATATTTATGTTTGTGTTCAGTCTAAACTGCATTTGGGTAGTGTAGATTTAGAGGAAAATCAGTTGGCTTGAGATTTGGAAGTTGAAGGTGAGGAAAAAATGATAGAAGTCGATGGAGAAGATGACTTGATGAAGTTGCGACATCGTGTTAGCCGTCATATCATGACGTCAGTCTTTACTCCGATGACCCTGAGTTTGTGAGGATCCTTGCAACCACGTCATCATGATGCGTTGTTGCATGACTTCACCAATATCTCATACCTTTTGATCAATTTTGCATATATTTTCTTCGTTGATAAAAATGGCTGACTATGAATCGAAAATGCCTGAAGTTCTTTCTAAGGACGGATAAAAGTTGGGTGGGGAAGGGTGCCCTCCCTATTGTACACGATCAAGGCCCACCCATGTTCTTGATGTTGGGCCATGATGAAGGTTATGATGGCTCTGCACTACATAATGAATAATGTACTCATTCCGATATCTATGCAACATGTGCTTGAATGTTTGTATCATAATCAGCTGCCGTCCAATATAAAATTTTGACCAGACAACGAAGCTATATTGATCACTACTATGATTATTTTCTTTTCTCCAAGTAACACAGAGTATATATCAATTTGTCACGATCCAAAACTCAGGTCATGATGACATCTACTTCAACCCACCAGTAAGTAAGACAAACCCTAGTCCGAAAGGGCGAGTAACAGACCAACAGGCAAAAAAGAGAGAAACCAGGGTAAAATAGTAATTTGGGGGAAATAAACATAGCAATATATATATATATAAAGAGGGGAATGGATAAAATATACAAAAAAGAATCCCACCAAGACCTGGTAAGGCCAGTACAAGAGCCATTATACAAAAAAAGTACTAGACAAGTGCAAAAATATACAGGTAGTCTCTGAAGATACAAAAGAAGACTAATACAGAAGCAGAGGCAGAAGGATCAGTTTCGAACCTTGAAAGCTCACTCAAATCTTTGATCAGCAGCTCCGCTTGAAGTCGACATCAATGGCGATGACTCGTACTAGGGTCTGCATTAGGAAAAAAGATGCAGAAGCGTAGTATGAGTGCCAAAACACAAGGTACTCAGTAGGCATCATAGGTCGACTGAGCTCAATTAATGTAAAAGTATAAATAAAGTGTGAATCTATACTAAAGGGTAATATAAGAGGGTCAAAGATGGAAATAACAGGCTATGCTAAGAAAATACGGAAATTGAATAAAAATAACTCAAAAAGAATAGAAATAAATACCTAACTATAACCTAACTGGACCCCATAAGCCCATAAGGTATGCACGATAAAATAAAACACCACCGAGCCCCTATAAGCAAGGTGGGTAAAAACATGGATTAATACTAATATAAGGTCAAATATAACAGTAATGAAAGTAAAAACAAACCAAGATATGCGATATGCATACCGTATATCCTTTCGCCAACCCTAACCTTGAAACATAACAATCCTAAACTAGATTTTCTAATTTTAAATCAATATTAGTGAATGTCGGACTCGAACCAGAACTAACAGGAAATAAGCAGTAAAATCAGGTGGCGGACTCGAACAAGAACTAACAAATGATAACCAGTACAACCAGATGTCGTACTCGAACTGGAACTATTAAGCAAATAATAGTAAGCTTGGTGCTGGACTCGAACCGGAACTAAATGAGTAACAGGCAATGATAATCCAACATTCTGATTTAACCCAAGTCTATCTAGTCCTTTTTCCCATTTTAGAAGGTCAAATTCATTTAGGGAAGTGCAAGGTTCTTATTATTAAGTCAAAGCTCGAGATATAAGGCAAGAAGGGCTAAACGTTGGGAGTACCAAGACAAAAACCACAATATATCAAGAAAACCACTCTAATCCCGATAACTAGCTCACCTAGGTGTTTAAAGCTATATACTGTAGGACAAGGCACCACTCTATGGTATTTTACCCTAGAAAGGAGCCATAAAGCTAACTACCAGTCCCCGAATCCCAACCTAAAACAAGTAGCTACATGAACCTAGGCTAAGGCTTATAAATCTTGTCTCAAGTCCTTTATTATGCTTAGTTAAGTGCTAAAGGAGAAGTAACTACTAGCCTAAGGAAATTCAAGGCCGAAATCTATCCTACGACCCCTAATAGACTAAAATAATCAGGAATTGTCTACATGACTATACAAATCACAACAACCCACTAACAACTAACACAATACCATACCAATACTATAAAAGAGTAAAGTTTAAAGAAAGGTAAGCCTAGCCTACCTGAAGACCACCGAAAGCACTCAAAAAATCCTCTATATCGGAGCTTTACCCTTTCAAGAAGCCTCTGACCATTGTCATGCTATCAAATAGTAATCTAGGCATCAAGATGAGAAAAATGATACTAATATTGCAAATCTACGCTTCGGTTCAAAAATCAGGCTAAAAATCACCCGTGGAGCCCACTTGCGGAATCCCAAAATTGAAACAGCAACAATGTCCCTCGGAGAATAAGGAGTTACTGCTAAAAAATTGGGCAAGACTTTCCCTCTAATTCAAGGCCAAATCAGCCCGCAAAGCACAAAGAAAAGTGAGAATATAAACTATAAAATCGACGGGATTTAGGCCAGGGACTTATGAGAAAATGACGGGATAACAATCACTAGCATGTCCCCTAGATATTACCAGCTCCAACTTATGATCCCCACACAATTGTTGAGCTTAACAACTCAGCTATGGTGTTTAGACTTAGAAAAAATGGAGCTAAAATGAAGGGGAAAGTATTTATACTGCCAGGGGTTCCTTCATCACGATCGTGGGATCCCCTGTTCTTGATTGCAGGACCCTAATAACAGGACCATCGTAATCGCGGTGGCCTGGCCACGCGACTGCAATGCACAAGATGACCTAGTCCCATATCCCTCCTTCATCTCGGTCGCGAGCCTCAGCATCGCAACCGCGATAACCAAGGTCCACAGACTTTCACGATTATGAAGTCCTTCATCGCGGCCTGCACCAAGTGCTGATGCACCAGCAATTTTGGCTAAGTTGCCAATCTCCAGATGGGTCCTTGGTATTCGTTCGGAACCTTATGAACGCAAATGAACTATGCTACCCTACCAAATTTGATATTTTGTACCCAACAAAACCATCAAAATTTCCAACAGAGGTCATTTCAACAAAAAGTGGATCCTACACCCAACAAAAAGCCCAAAAGCCTCGGGACCCAGACCAAGGGTGCCGTTAGCTTAAAATCAACATTCCAGAGCTAATCAAACTACCAGATTTGTCATCTCAGTTTTTTTACCTAAATTTTTCGTCCGAGACCATTTTCTCATCTTCAAAAGCTCCAAAATAGGAAAATGACTATAAAAACTAAATGAATTGCCGGGGAACCAAACTATCAATCTTAGCAAGTCATAAATGACTTGGGGAAGCTATAGGAGAGATCTAAATATAGAAAAAGCTTAAAAAACCAGAACATGACCTAGAGGGTCACTACAATATCCACTACTAAAAGGACTTTCATCCGTGACAGTAATGAGTTAAGAAGTACTTGAAGGCTCGAACAGGAGAGGATATTGAGTCCACATGTCATGATTGGTACCCCAGGTAGCCTCCTCAACTGAATGGTGTCTCTACTATACTTTTACAATCAAAATCTCCCTGGAGTGCAACCGTCTGACATCTTTGGCTAGAATAGAAACTGGCTCCTCAACGAAGGTCGACCTATCATCCAACTGAACCAAGTCCCACTAGAGTATGTGAGACTCATCTGGAATATAACACCAAAGTATAGACATATGAAAATCAGGGTGAATAGCTAAAAAAGATGGGGGGTAAGGCTAACTCATAGGCTACCTCCCTAACTCATATGCTACCTCCCCAACTCTTTAAAGAATCTCAAATGGACTGATATACCTAGGGCTGCGCTTTCCCCTCTTCCCAAATCTTATCTTGCCCTTCAAGGGTGACACTCGAAGGAAAACTGGATCATCAATCCCAAACCTCAAAGCATGAAGTCTACAGTTAGTATAACTCTTCTTTCTACTCTGTGCTGCCCTTAGCCTATCTTGAATAACCTAAACTCTGTCCAACAAATCTCGAAGCAAATCAGTTCCGCGAGGCCTAACCTCTGAAGTCTCAAACCAAGCAATAGGAGATTGACACTTCTTACCATATAATGCCTCAAGTGGTGCCAACTGAATACTTGAATGGCAGCTATTATTGTAGGCAAACTATGCTCAGGCCAGAAACTGATCCCACTATCCTCCAAAGTCCATGACATAAGCTTGGAGTATATCCTCCAAAACCTGAATAGTTTTCTTTGATTGACCGTCAGTCTGGGGATGAAAAGTTGTACTAAGGTCGACCTGGGTACCCAACTCCTCCTGAAATGCCCTCCAAAAGCTAGAGGTGAACTAGGAACCTCTATCAAAAATAATAGACACAGGCACTGCGTAAATACAAACCACATATCGAACATAGATCTGATCCAATCTCTCAGCATTGTAGGAAGACTGAACAAGTATGAAATAAGATGACTTGGTCAACCGATCCATGATGACCCAAATGCTATCAGAACCATAAGAAGTGCAGGGCAAATCACTCACAAATCCATAGTAGTTCGCTCCCACTTCCACTCAGGAATGGGTAGCCTCTGAAGCAAACAATCAGGTCTCAAATGCTCGGACTTCACCTACTAACAACAGAAACATCGAGCTATGAATTTTGCTATATCTCTCCTCATACTGATCCACCAGTAATGCTGCCTTAAATCTCTATACATCTTAGCTGTCTCGGGATGAATAAAGTATCTGGAGTAGTGAGCCTCCTAAAGTATCAGTTAAATCAAACCTCCTACACTCGAAACACAAATGCGACCATCAAACCTCAATACAGCATCTGAGTCTAAGGTCGTTCTCCTAGACTTGACCTTCTTTACCTGATCTCGAATACCACCTAACCGGCTATCCTCAAACTGTCTACCTCAAATCTGCTCCAACAAAGTAGACCTGACCTCAACACTAGCAAAAATCCTCCTGGGTATAAAATATCAAGTTGAATCAACCTGTTGGCTAAGGACTGAAAGTTCGAGGCCAACAATCGCTCCAAAATTAAATGAAATGCCATGCTCCCCATACTAGGCGCCTTCCGGCTCAAGGCATCCGCTACTACATTTGTCTTGCCCGAATGGTATAAAATAGAGAGGTCATAGTCTTTCAGCAACTCAAGCCACCTGCGCTGTCGCAAATTAATTTTCTTCTGAGTCATAATGTACTGAAGACTATGGTGGTCAATAAATATCTCACAGTGAACACCATAAAGGTAATGCCTCAAAATCTTAAGCACAAAGACTATCGCCGTTAACTCCAAGTCATGAGTGGGGTAGTTGCTCTCATGAACCTTTAGCTATCTTAAAGCATATGCTATAACTCGGTCCTACTGCATCAGAACATTACTCAAACCAACACCCGAAGCATCACAATATATTGTAAACTCGTTGCCCTCAACTGGAAGAATCAAAATAGGAGCTGAAGTGAATAAGGCCTTGAGCTTCAGAAATCTTGCCTCACACTTGTCGGACCACTGAAATGGGACCTCCTGCCTGGTTAATCTTATCATAGGTGCTGCAATAGAGGCAAATCCCTCTACCAACCATCTATAGTAACCTTCCAACCCAATAAAACTGTAAACCTCGTTCGTAAATGTGGGCCTAGCCCAATCACGAACTACCTCAATCTTCACTGGGTCTATATGATTCCATCCTTGGACACCACATGCCCTAAGAATGCTACAGACTCAATCCAGAACTCACACTTTGAGAATTTGGCATAAAGCTACTGATCTCTCAATGTGTGAAGCACAATCCTCAAATATCGCTCATGTTGTTCCCTACTTCTCAAGTAAATAAGGACGTCGTCAATAAATAAAATCATGAAGGAGTCCAAATAGGTCCTAAATACATGGTTCATCAAGTCTGTGAATGTTTCTGGGGCATTGGTCAACCTAAATGACAGTACTAGGAACTTATAATGGCCGTAGCGAGTCTTGAAGGCTGTCTTAAGGATGTTCGTTGCACGATTCCTCAACTGATGGTAGCCAAATCTCAAATCAATCTTAGAAAATGGATTCCTGGCGCTCGAATCCTCAACTGATGGTAGCCAGATCTCAAATCAATCTTAGAAAACATGGCTGGACCCTGAAGCTGGTCAAACAGATTATCAATATGAGGCATAGAATACTTATTCTTCACCGTCACCTTATTCAGCTGCCTGTAGTCGATACATATATGCATAGAACAATCTTTCTTTGTCTCTAATAGAATAAGAGCACCCCTAGGTGAGATAATTGGTCTAATAAATCCCTTACCTAGAAGGTACTGAAGCTGAACATTCAGCTCCTTTAAATTGACATGAGCAATAAAATAAGGTGGAATAAAAATTGGTCGGGTGCCCTGCTCAAGATCAATAGCAGAGTCTATATTACACTTAGGAGGAAGGCCATGTAGGTTAGTAGGAAAAACAACCACAAACTTATGGACTATAGGGACAGAATCAAGTGAAGTGCACTCAATACTAACATCACGAACATATGCAAGATAAGCCTATACACCCCCTCGATTCCAGTCTCCTATCCTAAATATAAGAAATAATCCCCATTGGTACCCGACTAAAACCACCCTACCATACAATCGGGGGTATGCCAAGCATGACTAAGGTAACGGTATTAACAAAGCAATCCAAGCCCACATGATAGGGGGGATAACTAGTCCATGCCCAAAATCACATCGAAATCAACTATACCAAGTACAATAAGATCGGCCCAAGTGTCGTACTCTCGAATAGTCACAATACAAGATCTATACACATTACTCACTACTAAAGAATCACCCATGGGAGTAACCACATGCATAGACACAGATAATGGCTCACAAGACAACCCTAACCGAGATGCATAATAAGCAGAAACATAAGAATAAATGGAGCCTGGGTCAAATAATCCAGAAGCTGGCTGATGGCACACCAAAATTGTATCTGTAATAACTATATCCGAAGCCTCAGCCTCTAGCCTACCGGGAAAAGTATATAGATGGCCCCGCCTTCCTCCAAACTGGGTGCTTACCCTACCACCGATATTGCTTTCCTGATTACCTCATTGAGAACCCTAAGGACCACCCATGCGACCCTATACACCACCTCAGTCGGGGGCATTACTGATCTGATAAGGGGCATTACTGATCTGATAGGCTCAATACCCTGTACAGAAGACTCAATCAACCCTTGTTGAGGACACTCTCTGGCGAAATGACCCACAACACCATAGTCAAAGCATGACCCAGGTATTCTAACCTAACAAGAAGGTCAGGCTGACCCAGAATGGCCACCCTGACCAGAAGACTCTAACTGAATACCCCTCGAAGGCTGACCACAGTTCTGACCACTAAAATCACTATACCCAGGCTGACCTTATCTGAAATATACAGTGTTGCATGAATGGGCCTACTAGACTGACCCTGGTGCTGATACGACTGCTGCTGAGTATACATGCCCTAAAAACCTCTATCACTACACTGTGAACCACTACGACTCCTGCTGTAACTACCTTGATAACTGGGTATTTTATCGTTGCCCCTATGGGCCATGCAATCCATCTCCTTCATGGTGAGTGCATGATCAACAATATCATATACGGAGTGGAAATCTAAATCATCTGACAAAGCACCACACTCTCACATACTCAGTAGGCAGAATCATGGTGGCATAACAGGCAAACTCATGAAATCTCACCTCGTACTCTACCACTATCATAGAATCCTATCAAAACCCTGTGAACTAATCTCTCAAGCGTTCGTGCATACTGCGAGGCATATACTTCTGCACGAAAGCCTCAGCAGACTAAGCCCAAGTCATAAGAAAAGATCTAGCTGGTTTGGAACTAAGATATCTTTTCCACCACTGCCTCGCACTGCTGTCAAACTGAAGTAAGGTATAATCCATGTTGAGGGGCTCTAGAAAACCCAGATTATGCAACCTCTTCTCACAAATGGTAAGAAACTCAAGTGAATCCTTCGCCATGGCTCAAAAAACCCTCCATAGAGTCAATCTAAGAAATCCACCCAGTATCTTCAGCTCCTCAGAAGCCATGACTGGTCGGGATACTGCTGGTTATGGAACTACTGGTGCTGCTGGGAACTCTACTATGAGATTCACAACTGCAGGATGGGCTTCTATACCAAGTCCACACTGTGTTGCCCCCCGGGTGGATGTCTAGGCCCTACTTATCTACTGACTGCCAATCATACTCAACAACTGAACCAAAACATCATAAAGAACAGATGAAGATATGAATCCTAGTGGATCCTGGGCTTATGGCCCACTGGTTGATGTGGTGGTAGATCATTAGATGAAATCTCTGGCTCAAGATCAATAATCGGCACTAGTGAAGGCTCTCTGGCCTAGCTTCAAGCTGATGTTGCTGCTCTAACCTGGCCTCGTCATTGGGGTCGACCTCTACCTCTACCCTTAGCTGGTGCCTTAGCTGCAGGCTTGGGGACCTCGTCCCCAACTATCGTGGCCCGCATCCTTACCATCTACAAAAGAGTGAAACAAATAAGAATCTAGAAACCGATATAGATACAACACACGATAATGAATCAAAAAGGTAAAATTTTCCAAAAAAGGTCTTGTAGCCCCACGAAGATAGGATACAAACGTCATCGTACTGATCCACGAGACTATACTAGACACTTGCTCTTGTACCAATGAAATCGGTGAACCTAGGCTCTTCTACCAAATTGTCATGACACAAAACTCAGAACATGATGGCACCTACTTGAACCAACCAGTAGGTAAGCCAAACCCTAGACCAAAATGGCGAGTAACAGGACAACAGGCAAAAAAGAGAGAAAACCAGGGTAAAATAGTAATTTAAGGTGACTACAGGGGGAGATAAACATAGCAATATATATATATAAGTAGAAGGAGAAGGATCAACTCTGGATGCTAAGAGCTCACCCAAATCTCTGGTCAGCAGCTTTACTCGAAGTCAGCATCAACAACGACGACTCATACTAGGGTATGCATCAGAGAAAAAGATGCAGAAGTATAGTATGAGTACCAAAACATGGATACTCAGTAGGCATCATAGGCCGACTATGCTAAGTGAATGCGGAGATCGAATGAAAATAACTCAAAAATAATGGAAATAAATGTCTAGCGATAACCTAACTAGACCCCATAAGCCTAGAAGGTATACACAATAAAATAAAACCCAATCGAGCCCCATAAGCAAGGTGAGTATAAACAAGGAGTAATACTAATGTAAGGCCAAATATAATAGTAATGAAAGTAAAAACGAACTAAGATGTGCGATATGCGTACTGTATATCCTTTCTCCATCCATAGCCATGAAACATACTAATCCGAACCAGATTTTCCAATTTTAAATCAGTAATAGTAAATGCTAGACTCGAACCAGAACAAACAAGGAATAAGTAGTAAAACAAAGTGCCGAACTCAAACTGAAACTAACAAATGATAACCAATACAACCAGATGCCGGACTCGAACCGAAACTATTTAGCAAATAATAGTAAGCTAGATGTCGGAATCAAACCGGAACTATAGAAGCAACATGAAGTGATAATCTAATGTTCTAATTTAACCCAAGTCTATCTAGTCCTTTTTCCATTTTAGAAGGTTAAATTCATTTAGGGAAGCACAAGGTTCTAATTATTAAGTCAAAGGTCGAGATTTAAGGCCAAAAGGGCTAAATGCCGGGAGTACCAAGGGAACAACCATATTATATTGAGAAAAACACTCTAGTATTAATAACTAGCCTTCCTAGGTGTTTAAATCTATCTACTACAGGACAAGGCACTACCTTATGCTATTTTACCCTAGAAAAGAGCCATCAAGCTAATTACCGGTCCCCAAATCCCAACTTAAGTAAGCAGCTACCCTAAATTAGGCTAAGGATTCTAAATCCTGTACCAAGGCCCTAAGTTGGATACGTCAAGTGCTAAAGAAGAAGTAACTACCAGCCTAAGGAAATTTAAGGCTGAAATCTATCCTACGTCCCCCTAATCAATCAAAATAATCGAGAAATGTATAAACAACTATACGAACCACAAAAACACACCAAAAACTAGAAAATGCCATAACAATACTATAAATGAGTAAAGTCTAAAGAAAGGTAAGCCTATCCTACCTGGACGCTACCGAAAGCACTTACAAATTCTTTGTATAGGAGCTTTCCTTTTCGAGAAGCCTGCGACCGCTCCCATGCTATCAAAATAATAATCTAGGCATCAATATGAGAACATCGATACCCATATTGTGAATTTATACTCCGGGTTAGAAATTGGGCTAAAAATCTCCCATGGGGCCCACTTGTGGAATCCTAAAATTGAAACCACAATAACGTCCCTCGAAAAACAAGGAGATAGGGCTCAAAAATTGGGCAAGACTATCTATAATGATCCTTTCCATCATCACAGGTAAGTCTAACATGCCAAAATGTGGGTTAAGGTTTTTTTCGAATTAAGAGTTAGAAAATTAAGGCTAGGCTAGTCTTGGATGAAATCCGAGAGTGGCATAGTATAGGGTAATCTGAGAATAGATTAGTTAAAATTTAACTGATTTGAGATACTTTTATGGTAGCTAAGTCGGTAAGGAATTTATAGGAATTTTCGAAAGTGTATTCAGGTGAGTAGAACTCCCGATATCAAATTTGACATGAAAGGGTTAGTTCAAGATATCAAAATATGGGGGGGTGTTGTAAAAATTGCAAGACTGAGAGAAATTCTGAGTTTCTGCCTTGCCTACCTCGTTATAGCACATGGCAAGCTGTTACCACTGCACCGTTATAACAGGAATATTTCCGCTATAGCAGGAGTCAGCTTTGGTCAATCCCACCATAGCGGGCGAATCCCGCTATAACTTGATAGGGCCTCTATAGTAGGATATATGCTGATTAATGCAGAAAATATCTCAAAAATGTTATTTTCATTCCATATTCGTCTAAAGGATGCAAGAGGCAATTTTGGGAGATTTCTACCCATTTTTTTAAAATCAATTTCCCTCGTTAAGGTAAGTTAATCTCTTCCACTAACGAGTTTTTGACTGTTAATCCTTAGAATCACTAGTTTTCAGGTTTTGGGAAGGATTAAACTTAACCTAGGTGAATTTTTTGGTGCTGGGTTTTGGTTAAAAGTTGTTAATTTACAATAGCATGCTTAGAATTTACCATTATATCCATAAAATTGGTAGAATTAAGGTCGAATGATGGTAGAAAGCCCTAGAATGGAAGGAATGATCATGAAATTGACCTTGGGTTTATGAGATTAGGTTGTAATCCTTGAATGTATTAGGTCATTGTCTGAATTATGACCATGTTATTATTTTTAGACCACAACCAAGCTAAAATCGCACGAAAGGCAAGGATCAAGTCCAATAATGTGGTGCAAGCTTGGATTGAGGTAGATGATAGTTTAATGTAGTTGAAACCCAACTTGAATTATGTGTGCATGTTAACTATTTCTTCGTATACTCGTTACAATGTATGTTCAAAGAAAGTAAATGATTAAATAATATCCTAAGTGTTAATCACTTCTAATAAGTTTGTATTAAACAACTTATTAGTTTTGCAATTATGGTTGTTTTCTTCTCATTACGGTTATGGTTGTTGTAATATTCATCAATATTGTGAGATGTATCGGTATTTGGACATCTTCGCGGGATTGGTTGATATAAGTTTGGTAGGCACTAAATGTCTGGGATTTTGGTACATGGACAAGAGCTCGTCTCCTGTAGGTCATGGATAGTGGGCAACCATAAGACCTTTAGCATGTATGTATAAGGTATTGGTGAGTGTGATAATTCAATGAGTAAATCGGGTTTAATTGTTTACTTATTATATTTGGTTCCTTGAGTGAACCAGGTTTGATTGTTTACTTGTTATATTTGATTCCTTGAGTGAGTCGAGATTATGATTAGTGTTATTATTGTTTTTGAAATGGATTCTTGGGTGGTTCGAGTGTAACGACCCTTGTCGTTGTTACGGGAAAGTCAATCGTGAAAAAAATTGGGTTAAGTTTTTTCGTGAAGTGAAAGTTAAAAATTTAAGTCTAGGCTAATCTTGGATGAAATCCGAGCGAGGTAGGGTGTAGGGCAGTCTAGGAATGGATTGGGTAAATATAATAAAGTTTAACATGATTTTATGTTAGCTAAGATGATAAGGAACCTGTAGGAATTCTTAGAAGGAATTCGGGTAAGTAGAACTCCTGATATCAAACTTGACGTGACGGGGCTAGTCTGAAATGTCATGGTTTGAGAGTGCATTGGAAAAAAGGCAAACTAGGAGCAATCCTTTCTTCCTCACCACACCCTCTATAGCGGGAGTCAATGCCCGTCAATCCTGCTATATCAAGCGGCTTCAGCTATGGCGATGCCGCTATAGTTGAATCATGTTGCAATAACAGCATAAATCATTATTAAATGTAGAAATTCCTTTAAAATGGTTTATTATTTCTAAAAACGTTTTGGGAAGGGCTCAGGCGATTTGAGGCAATTTTCACCTATTTTTCACCAGAATTCTTTGTAAAGGCAAATTATTTATCCCCATTAACTAGTTTTTTAATTTCTAAACCTTAGAATTAGTAGTTTATGGGTCTTGGGGAGGGTTTAACTTGGCCTAGCTGAATTTTCTGGTGCAAGGGGGTAAATTATGTGTAAAACTTTGTGGTTTTAGTTAAAGGTTGATTATTTACTCTTGCATGACTAGAATTCACTAATGTAACCTTGAAATTGATAGTTTAAGGTGAATTTATAGTAGGAAAGCCTTAGAATGGGGGGAATAATCCTGAAATTGACCTTGGAGTGCGGGATTAGTTTGTAATCCTCGATATTGTAGGTCATTTGATTGATTATGTTTTATATCCTTATTTTTTGACCACAATCAAGTCGAGGTTGCAAGAAAAGGGAAAGCTTAAGTTAGCTAGAGTATTTAAGGCTTGGATTAAGGTAGGTTATTATTTGATGTAGTTAAAACCCAACTTGTGTTATGCGTGCATGATAACTATTTTCTTAGTATTGCTTGTACAATGCATGTTCAAGGAAAGTGAATGATTGTTTGATATCCTAAGTGTTAATCGCATGCAATGAACTTATATGTAAAGCTTGTTGGTTGTTACAAGTGTTGTTTCTGTACTTGTTGTGGTTGTGATTGTTGTGATATCTGTCATTATTGTGGGATGTACTGGTATTAGGACATCTTTACGGGATTGGTTGGTATAACGTTGGCAGACACTTGATGTCTGGGATTTGGTACATAGACAAGAGCTTGTACCCTACAGGTCATGACTAGTAGGCGACCATAAGCCCCTTAGCATGTATGTACAAGGTACAGGTGAGTGTGACGGTTTCTTAAGTGAACCGGGGATTATATGTTTACTTGATTGTATTAGTTCCTTGAGTGAACCGGACTTAAGTATTGCTATTATTATATTGGTTCCTTGAGTGAAGCAAATTTTTGTGCTTAATTGCTAAAGGTGGTTTCTTTATGTAAAACACGATGCATGACAAAGTGCCATTGTTGTTGATCTTGTGGATCCTTGAGTGGTCTGGGCTAAGTGCAAGTTGTGGAATAACTCTGTGTTGTCTATTACATGTGTAATTGGGACATGATTGATGTAATCATTGTGCCATAGTTGTTGAATTGGAGTCTTATTGGTGGTCATAGTTTTATTTGATTTGTTATCTATGTTGAATCATATTGACTAAACTTCATGATGTACTCGTTTACAAGTTTAAGTGTTATGAACTTGAAGTAGAGTGGAATGATAGGTGTTTATGGTTGTATTATTGTATTACATTATGTTTGTGTGTTCATATTTCTCATTTTGGGTTGGCCGATGACCCTACCAGTATACCATTATTTTCTTGTGTACTGATAATACATGTGCTCTTCTTTTTGTTGAGTGCAGAACATATTTTGGTGGCTGTTTTGAAACCTCAGTTATGATTCAGACCCTAATCAAACTCAAGGGTGAGCTACATCTTTGGGGCTGCCATGAGTTCTTCTCCTAGTTTATGGTCCATTGTTTCGGACTTAGACATTTCATTAGTTATGGGTTGATCCCGTTATCAACTATGTAGTATTTTTGGTACAATGACTTTCAGGTTCTAGGGGATTAATTAAGTTTCTCTATTTCCGCATTTAATTTCATTTGGATTACTTAACGACAATGCCCATTCATGAAAAACAGTTAGTTGTCTTACTTTTGGCTAAGCGTTGGATTGATTTTTGGGATTAGTTGGTTCTCCTATCGGGAAGTTAGTGTGGGTGCCACTCACGACAGGTTTAGGTCGTGACACCGAGATAAATTGGAAAGGATCGACATATCTCTCTAATTGTCTGTTTACTTATGTATTTGAGACAAGGTGCAGTATATTGTTCTTGAGTCAGGGTTTGTTGACTTGGATTGATGCTGGTAGCCATGGTCTTGACTTGGGTTGTTGTCTATCTTGACTTGTACTTGACTGAATTATGTGGGGTTGTTGAACAAGGTTAAGTCTCATATACTTGAGGTAAAGTTATTTGGTAGGTGTTCATGGTTGTTCTTATTTACTAAGTTATGGTTGCTTGTTCATATTTCTTATTTTGGGTTGGCCGATGACCTTACCAGTATACCGTTGTTTCTTGTGTATTGATATTGTACGTGCTCTTCTTTTTGTTGAGTACGGAGCATCTTATGGCGATTGCATCAAGACCTCAGCTTTAGCACAGATTGCATTCCGACTCAAGGGTGAGCTACATTTTTTGGGAAGCCATGAGTCATCTATTTAGTTTCTGGTCCATTATTTCGGACTCAAATATTTTCAGTCATTTTTGGATTGAACCCTTTTATTGACATTTGTAGTAGTTTTGGTACAATAACTTTCAGAATTTAGGGGTTGTTTTAGACATTTGTTTTATTTTTCTGCATCTATTATTATTGGAACACTTTGAGACATGGGATTATTAAATATAATGATTAGCTTATTATGATTTTGGTTAAGTGTTGGTTCTCCCACCAGAGGGTTAGTATGGGTGTCACTCGTGACGGATCTGGGTTGTGACACCAACCCTCTAATTCGAGATCAAATCAGCCCACAAAGCACAAGAAAAATGAGAATATAAACTACAAAATTGATGGAATTTAGGCCGGGGACTTATGAGAAAATTATGGGATAACGATCACTAGAATGTCCCCTAGTTATTCGCAACTCCAATTTATGATCCCCACACAATTCGTGAGCTCAACAACTCAGCTGTGGTGTTTAGACTTAGTAAAAATGGAGCTAAAAACAATAGGGAAAGTATTTATACTGCCAGGGGTTCCTTCATCGCAATCGTAGGACCCTGGTCATGATTACGCTACCCCACTAATAGGACCATCGCGATCGTGGTGGCGGTGCCTGGCCAACCGATGCGATGCACAAGCTGGCCGGGTCCTATAACCCTCCTTTATAGTTGTCGCAGGCCTTAGCATCGCGATCGCGATGACCAAGGTCCACAGACCTGCATGATTGCGAAGGCCTTCATCGCGATGGTGATGAAGGACTTGGGCTTTCACCAGGTGCTGATGTACCATCAACTTTGGATAAGTTGCCAAATCTCCGAGTGGATCCTCTACGGGACTCTACGGGACTATCGAAATTTTCAGACTCTACGGGACTATCAAAATTTTCAACAGAGGTTGTTTCGATAAAAAATGGATCCTACACTCAAGGTTCTATTTTTACCAAAATTCAACCTATAGCCCAAAATGAGCCCGGAAGCCTCGGGACCCGCTCTAGCCTAAAATTGACATTTCAGAGCTAATGGAACTATCGGATATGTCATCCAAGGCCGTTTACCAAAAGCTTTGGTCTGAGACCATTTTCTCAACTTCAAAAGCTCCAAAATTGGGAAATGGCTATAAAAATCAAATGAACTGCTAGGGAGCCAAACTATCTATCTCAGCAAGTCATTGGGCAACTATAGAAAAGTTCCAAATATAGAATAACCATGAAAAAGTAAAAAATGACCTAGAGGGTCATTACACAATTTAATATATCCCTACTGTGCAAATAGGAGTTAGTGCCATGCCTTATCATATGCCACTCGGTTAGATATTGAAAAATGTTAGGCGTATTGATAACAACATCAATCTAGAAATCAAAAAACATATCGATGAATTAGTTGACAAACAACCCATCTGTACTGCTCTTCTTCTTGGAAGACTCGCTATGGCTAAGCCACAACTTTTCCAAAGTAGGTCAATTCTCAGAAATGCTCCATCTTAAAAAATAATTTCATTTAATTCAAACATTTTCTGTTATATTATTATTAAATCAGGAATAAAAAGCTCTCACCACTTATATTATCAAATGAACTTGATCTTACTGATAACCCAATACTTAAACATATTGTTTGACACATGTCAGTCTAATAAATAGAAGATGATAGTAGAATTATTAGACCCAAAAAATAATATTTTTTTATGTTCAACTATATCCAAACAACAATAAACAAAGCTAAGGCACAACTAAAAAGCATAACTCAATGCTTTTAGTTATAGGTATTATAATATATGCTGGTTTGATTTCTATCCACTACATTGCTTTTATTTGATTATTTTTTTTTTGCAATTGAAAAGGCCCATATTGGCCTCAATTTTCAATTGTATAGATTCAGTTTTTGAACTCAGAATCTCAATCAATGAAAAAGTCTCATTATTACAAGTCTCAATTGATAGTTTTTATTCTTCTTTTGGTTATTTACCTCTTATATCTTTACTTCTCAATTCGCGTTTGTTATTTATTAGACACATTCACTTTTATTTTTGGTTCTATTCTTATTATGTCTATTGGTCATTTTGTTTTTTGAGTAACTATATTTTTATATACTAATTCGAAGAAATTATTTAAGGAAACAATGAATTATCATGAAAACTTTTTTTTTTTTTTGCAATTAGAATGGCCCAAATTGGGCTCGATTTGCAGTTATTTGAACTCAATTTTTCGGCTTAGAATCTCAGCCCAATGAAAATGTCTCAATATTTTTTAGGATCAATTGAATTATTATTTTCTCTTATATTTTTTTCTTTTCAATTAGACTTTGTTATTTATTAGGCACATTCTTTTTTATTTTTGCATTTTATTATTCTTATCTTTGTTGCTCTTTGGTCTCTATATAACTATAACGACCATTTTCATCGTTACGGATAAGTCTAGTGTGCCAAATTTTGGTTTAAGATTTTCTTTGGATTAGGAGTTAGAAATTTTAGGCTAGGCTAGTCTTGGACGAAAACCAAGAATGGTATGGTCTATGGTAATTTGGGAATGGATTAGTTTAGGGTTAAAGAATTTGGAATGATTTTATGATACCTAAGATGATAAGGAGTTCGTAGGAACTTTCGGAAGTGAATTTAGGTTAGTAGAACTCCCGATATCGAACTTGACATAAAGGAATTAATCAGGGATGTCGAAATCTGAGGGTGTATAGTAAAAATAGCAAAACTAAAAAAAATTTAAAGTTTCTGCCTTGCCTAACCTACTATAGCGTGTAGCAGGCTGCTACCAGTGCACCCTTATGGCGGAAATATTCCATTATAGTGGGAGTCAACTTTGGTTAATCCCACCATAGCGGCCGGATCCCGCTATAGCGGGATATGGGCTGATTAATGCAGAAAATATCCCAAAATTATTATTTTCATTCCACATTTGTCTATGGATTGGGAGAGGTGATTTTGGGCGATGTCAACCTAATTTTCATCAATTTCCTTCTTTAAGGTAAGTTAATCCATTATGTTAACTAGTCTTTCGATTATTAATCACTAGAATCACTAGTTTATAGGTTTTGGGAAGGATTTAGCTTGATCTAGGTGAATTTTCTGGTGCAATTAGGTAAATTAGGTGGAAAACCCTTGGGTTTTGGTCAAAAGTTGTTAATTTACGATTGCATGCTTAGAATTCACCATAATATTCATGAGATTGGTAGAATTAAGGTTGAATAATAGAGGAAAACCTAAAATGGGAGGAATGATCATTAAATTGACCTTGGGGGTTAAGATATTAGGTTGTAATCTCTGAAGGTGTTAGGTCATGGTCAGAATTTTATTTGCATTATTGTTTTAAGACCACAATCAAGTCGACATTGCGGGTAACGGCAAAGATAGAGCATATTAGAGTGGTGCAAGCTTGGATTGAGGTAGGTGATGGTTTAACGTAGTTGAAACCCAACTTGATTTATGTGTGTATGTTAATTGTTTCTTCGTATACTTATTACAATGCACGTTCAAAGAATGTAATTCGTTAAATGATATTCTAAGTGTTAATCACATATAATGAGGTGGTATTAAAGACTTGTTGAATTTACAAGTGTGGTTGTTATTTTCTCATTATGGTTGTGGTTGTTGTGATATCTATTAATTATTGTGGGATGTACCGGTATTTGGACATCTTCATAGGATTTATATTATTATTGTGAGATATACTGCTATTTGGACGTCTTCACGGAATTTATATTATTATTATTGGATGTACCAGTATTTGAACATCTTCACAGGATTAGTTGACATAAGGTTGGTAAGCACTAGATGTCTGGGATTGTGGTACATGGATAAGAGCTCGTTCCCTGCAGGACATGACTAGTGGGCCAGACCCTTAGCATGTGTGTATAAGGTATTGGTGAGTGTGACGGTTCCTTGAGTGGACCGGATTTATTTATTGACTTGTTTATATGTGGTTCCTTGAGTGAATCGTTGTTATAATTATTATCATTATTATTGTTGAATTGGATCCTTGAGTGGTCTGGGCTAAATTTTAAGTGATAGGTATATCTCCTTTGTTGTCTACTTACTTATGTAAGTGAGGCAAGGTGTAACTTATTATTGTTGAGTCATGGTTTTTGACTAGGTTAATGTTGGTCATGGTTTTGACTTGGGTTTTTGTCTATATTAACTTGTATTTGACTGAATTTTGTGGTGTTGTCGAAAAAGGTTAAGTGTCCCATACTTGAGGTAAATATATTTGGTAGGTGTTCATGGTTGTTCTTGTTTACTAAGTTATGGTTATGTGTTCACATTTCTTATTTTGGTTTGGTCGATGAACCTACCAGTACATTGTTGTTTCTTGTGTACTGATACTACACGTGCTCTTCTTTTTGTTGAGTGTAGAGCATTTTTCGGCGACTGCATCGCGACCTCTGTTTTAGAACAGACTGCATTCCAACGCAAGGGTGAGCTACATCCTCCGGGCAGCCATGAGTCCTCTATTTAGTTCTTGTCCATTTATTTCGGATATGTATATTTCAGTTATTTTTAGGTTGAACCTTTTTTATTGACATTTGTAGTATTTTGGTACGATGACTTTTAGGTTCTTGGGATTGTTTTAGACATTCGTTTTATTTACGCATTTGATATTATTACTAGAACACTTTGAGCTATTAAATGATTTAATAAACTGATCGGTTTATCTAAATTTTGGTTATGTGTTGGGTTTGAGTAGTTGAGTTAGATGGTTCCCCCACCAAAGAGTTAGTATGGGTGCCACTCACAACGGGTTTGAGTTATGACAAAATTGTTATCAGAGCCCTTGGTTTATTGATCTCATTGTACCAAAATGGGTCCAATAAAGTCTTGCAAAATGGTATGAAGATGTCTGTACTTTTCTTCGAGAGGCTATAAGACTTTAGAAAATTATCACTTTCTTTCTTCTTTCATGTTATAACTTGATTCCAACTGGTATTGGCGATCCAAATTAGTATCTGACCCCTTTATTCTTTTGTCTGAAGATGGTGAACACCAGAGCCAACAGAGCCAGAGCAACAACCCCCACACCAGTAGCTTCAGCTGCGGAATCGGCCATTTGAGGTCCAGAAATGGGTTGGGCAAAAGTTAGAGGTAGAGCAACACTCGCTAGGGGTGGAGCTTAGGTGACAACTAATCCAGCCTGACAGAGATCTAAGACACGTCCCCAACCCTAGGATCATTATGAGGAGTTTATGAATAAGGACGTTATGGAACATGAGGAGGCAACACCATCTATGGGTATGCTCTTCCCCCGTTGTCTATGGAGGTGGTTCAGTAGGTTCTTGCTTTTCTGAGCGGGTTGCCAGGTAGTGGATCCACTCTTGCTAGACTTTCTTATCAGTTTCCAGGTGCTCAGCCGACTGCTACTTTTTCTTCTAGGATGGGTGAGGCTTTAGGGACTAAGATTTTTCCTTAGTCGGTGTTAGGTCCTGTCATGATTGGGAATGAATATGACATACTGACTAAGTTCTTGAAAATGAAACCTTCTACTTTTGTTGGTTCTGAGACTGAGGATGTGTTCGAGTTCATTGTTGATTACTATAAGAGGCTACATAAAATAGGTATAGTGCAGTAGCATGTTGTTGAGTTTGTGACCTTCCAGTTACAAGATGATGTAAAGCAATGGTGGAGGGCTTATATATAATTTCGGTCTCTAGATTTACCTCCATTGACATAGGCTCAATTTCATTCTCTATTTTTAGAGAAATATGTACCCCGTACTCTCAGTAATTGCAAGAAGGACGAGTTTCTGGCCCTTGAACAGGGCAATATACCTATTGCAGCCTATGAGGCTAAGTATCATACCTTGTCCCGCTATGCTACTCAGTTGCTTGGTATAGAGGAGGAGAGGATTTCGTTGTTTGTGAAAGGTTTAAACACTGACTTGAAGGTTTTTGCAGTACAAATGACTTCTACTGGAAAAACTTTTAATGATGTGGTTGATTATGTGAAGAAGGTAGGAGACAAGTAGGTTGGTCAGGCTAAGGTATTAGCTAAGAAGTCCCGTAATGAGAGTAATTTTAGTGGTTCTTACTCCAAGGGTCATAGCCATCATGCCTATCCGACTCATCCTATTCAGTCCACTCTTCCAGCTTCTACAGTGGGTCTGTCAAGGGCTACTTAATAGCCTTCTATTGTGAAAGGCTGAGGTGCTTTGTATTCATCTGCTAATGGGACTTCATAGAGCGAGGTAGTTATGTTTGTGCTGTTATAGGGCACTTCAAGAGAGAGTGTCCTTAGAGATAGGCTAGTTCTCAAGGTCAGCAGCAGGATAAAGCCGTGGTTCCTACTAGTAAAGGTGGTAGAGGTCATCCACAGGGTGGACTGGGTAATTATTAGGAAGGCCATGGTGGAAATTGAGGTGGTGGTAATGCAGGTAGAGGTGATGTACAGCCTGCTAAGGAGGTTGCCCAGATTGACGATAGAGCTCACTGTTATGCCTTCCCAGGCAAGACCGAGGCCAAGGATTTTGATGATGTCATTACAGGTGTTATTCTCATCTGTGACTAGACAGCTACTGTCTTGTTTGATCTAGGTTCCACTTATTCATATGTATTTATTAAATTTTCCTTGGGATTGGATATAGTTTGTGATATGCTTGACTCTCTTGTATATGTGTCTACTTCGGCTGGAGACTCTGTGGTAGTAACCCAAGTGTATCGTGCTTGTTTTGTTTTGTTTATATGTTTCCAGACTTGGGTAAGTTTGATAATCTTGGATATGCTTGACTTTGACATCATCCTAGGTACGACTAGGCTATCTCTGTATCATGTTGTTCTTAATTGTAATGCTAAGACTGTAATTTTAGAGATGCCTGGGATGGATAAGTTAGAGTGAGAAGGTGTGTATAATTCGGGACCTATGAAAATTATATTGTTTATTTGGGCTAAGATATTAGTTGGGAGGGGGTGTTCAACCTTCCTAGCACATCTTTGGGATGTTAGTACAAAGTCCCCTTCTATTGAGTCATTCCCTGTGGTGTCAGAATTTCAGGAGGTTTTTCCCGCAGATTTGGCTAGTATACCTCCAGACTGAGATATTAACGTTTGCATTAATTTAGAGCTGGGTACTCGCCAATTTGTATTCCTTCTTATCGAATGGCTCCGAATGAGTTGCGAGAACTTAAGACTCAGTTGCAGGAGTTACTTGATAAGGAATTCATTCATCCTAGTGATTCACCTTGGGGTGCTCCAGTGTTGTTTGTTAAGAAAAAGAATGGTATCCTGAGAATGTGTATTGACTACAGACAGTTGAACAAGGTTACCATCAGGAATAAGTATCCTTTGCCTCGGATAGATGATCTTTTTGACTAGTTGTAGGGTGCTTCAGTTTTCTCTAAGATATACTTGAGATCATTTTATCACCAGTTAAAGATTCAGCTTGAGGATATACCCAAGACAACTTTCAGGACTCGGTATGGGCATTACGAGTTCCTAGTGATGCCCTTTGGGTTGACCAATGCGTTGACAACCTTCATGAGTTTGATGAATGATATTTTCAAGTCTTTCTTAAATTCATTTGTAACCATTTCTATTGATGACACTTTGGTTTAATCCAAGAGTAAGGAGGAGAATGCAGGTCATTTTCATATTGTTTTAGGGATTTTGGAGGAGAAGCAACTCTATGCTAAGTTCTCTAAATGCAAAATTTAGTTGTCTTCTATTGCCTTTTTAGAGCATATGGTTTCAAAAAAGAGGGTGATGTTAGATCCCAGAAGATTGACGCTATCAAAAGTTGGGTTCGGCTAAGCTTTGTGATTGAGGTTCAAAGTTTTATGGGTCTTACTTGCTACTATCGAAGGTTTGTCAAGAACATTGATTCCATTGCTACTTACTTGAAAAGGTTGACTCAGAAGGAGTTGCCATTCGTATGGTCTGACAAGTGTGAAGAGAGCTTTCAAAAGCACAAGACTCTTTTGACTACAGTTCCTATTCTTGCCTTGCCAATTTAAGGTAAGGATTTTATTATATTTTTTGATGCTTCACACTCTGGTTTGGATGTTGTATTAATGCAGGGCATGAATGTGATTGCCTATGATTCAAGTCAATTGAAGCCTCAAGTGAAAAAGTATCTGACCCATGACTTGGAGATAGCATCAGTGGTTTTTGTACTCAAAATTTGGAGACACTATCTCCATGGTGTCAAGTGTGAGGTGTTTATAGACCATCCCAGCCTTCAACATCTTTTCACCTAAAAGGATTTGAACTTGAGGCAGAGGCGGTGGATATAATTGTTTAAGGGTTATGATGTGACTATTCAATACTATCCTAGCAAGGCCAATATGGTGGCAGATGCATTGAGCTGGAAATCGTAAGTATGTGTAGTTTGACTTGCTTAACGGTGTCAAGGCGACCCTTGGCTAAAAAGATTCAAACTCTAGCATCGCAGTTCATACAGTTTGGTGTTTCTAAAAAGGGAAGAGTGTTGGCTAGTATGGAGGTAAGATCAACATTCCTGATCAAATCAAGGCCAGATAGTTTGGAGATGCAAAATTGAATAAAATTTGAAACAAGGTGGTGTGCGGTGAAGCTTCCAAAGCCACACTTAATGTGTGTGGGGTGTTGATAGTAGGAAGGCCCGTGTACGTTCCTCGAGTTGGTGATATGATTTAGAGTTTGCTTAGAAAAGCTTATGGTTCTCGATATCTATTCATCCGAGTGCAACCAAGATGTACCATGATTTGAACAACTTTGTTGGTGGCCAAAATGAAGAGAGATATAGTGGAGTATGTGTCTAAATGCCACAATTGTCAGCAGGTTAAATACAAACATTAAAGGTCTGCGGATTTACTTCAGAGCATGCTCATTCCTTAGTGGAAGTGGGAAAGGATAGCCATGGATTTTGTAGTGGGTTTTTCTAAGACCTTGGAGCAGTATGACTCAATTTGGGTCATAGTGGACAGGCTAACTAAGTCATCTCATTTCATTCCAGTTAGAGCGGATTACACCTCGAAATAGTTAGCCAAGATAAATATCAAGGAGGTATTGAGGCTATATAGAGTGGTAATTTCTATCATTTCTGATAGGGGGTATGTAGTTCACCTCTAATTTTTGGGATAGGTTACATAAAGAGTTGGGCACCAAGCTTGACTTTATCATTGTATTTCATCCTCAGACTAACAGACAGTCTGAGAGGACTATTCAGGTGCTTGAGTATATGTTAAAGGCCCGTGTGATTGATTTTGGAGGCCATTGGGATAAGTTCTTACCGTTATGTGAGTTTTCATAGAACAATAGTTATCGTTCTAGCATCGACATGGCTCCATTTGAAACACTCTATGGGAAAAGGTGTAGATCACCCATAGGATGGTTCAAAGCGGGTGATGTGAATCCTTTGGGTATGGACTTGGTGAAAGAAGATCAGGAGAAGGTGTGGTTCATTCAAGAGAAGATGTTGGCAGCCCAAAGTAGGCAAAAGGAGTATGCGGATTGCAAGGTAAGGGACATTTCATTCAAACCTAGTGAGTAGGTATTGCTAAACGTATCTCCTATAAAGGGAGTTATGCGGTTTGACAAGAAAGGCAGGCTTAGACCTCGGTATATTAGTCCATTTAAAGTTCTTGATGATGTAGGTTTGGTAGCTTACAGGTTGGCCTTGCCCCCAAGCATGTTAGGGGTCCACCTGATATTCCATGTGTCAATGCTCAAGAAATATCATTGGGATGGCGATTATATTATCAAATGGGATTTGGTGATGCTGGATAAGAATCTTACATATGAGGAGGAGTCGATTGCGATTCTTGATTGGGATGTTCAAAAACTGAGAACGAAAGAGATCGGTCTATGAAAGTTCAGTGGAAGCATTGTCCTATTGAGGAGCCTACCTGGGAGATCAAGAGGGACATATGGAACAAATACCTTCACTTGTTGGAGGATATAGGTACTCTCTTAATTCTTACTTGCCTCTTTTTCGTGTTTGATCATTCAGGAAAGAACGATGGGTAAATTGGTAACTGTAGTAATGACCCTTTTCGTTGTTACAGGTAAGTGTAGCATGCCAAAATTTGGGTTAAGTTTTTCCTCGAATTAGGAGTTAGAAATTTTAGGCTAGGCTAGTCTTGAACGAAAACCAAGCATGGCAGTATCTAGGGCAATTCGGGAATGGATTAGTAAAGGGTTAAATGATTTGGTATGATGATATGATAGCTAAGATGATAAGGAGTTTGTAGGAACTTTCGAAAGTGAATTTGAGTTAGTAGACTCACGATGTTGAACTTGACGTAAAGGGGTTAATCCAGGATGTCGAAATCTGAGGGTATGTTACAAAAATGGCAAAACTAGAAAAAATCCCAAATTTTTACCTCGCATATCATGCTATAGCAAGTGGTAGGACGCTACCACTGTACCACTACAGCGGGAATATTCCCGCCATAATGGGCGAATCCTGCTATAGCGATGCCTCTATAGCGGGATATGTACTGATTAATGCAGAAAACATCCCAAAAATATTATTTTCATTCCACATTCATCTAAGGGATGGGAGAGGCAATTTTGGCTGATTTCAATCCAATTTTCATCAATTTCCTTCTTTAAGGTAAGTTAATCTATTCCATTAACTAGTCTTTAGATTATTAATTCCTAGAATCACTAGTTTATGGGTTTTGGGAAGGATTAAACTTGACCTAGTTGAATTTTCTGGTTCAATTAGGTAAATTAGGTGGAAAACCCTTGGGTTTTGGTTAAAAGTTGTTAATTTATGATTGCATGGTTAGAATTCACCATTATATTCATGAAATTGGTAGAATTAAGGTTGAACAATGGTGAAAACCCCTAGAATGGGAGGAATGATCATGAAATTGACCTTGACGTTAAGGGACTAGGTTGTAATCCTTAAAAGTGTTAGGTCATGGTCTGAATTTTGTTTGCAATGTTGTTTTAAGACCACAATAAAGCCGAAATTGCATGAAAAGACAAAGCTAGAGCTCATTAGAGTGGTGCAAGCTTGGATTGAGGTAGTTGATAGTTTAACATAGTTGAAACCCAACTTGATTTATGTGTGCATGTTAACTTTTTCTTCATATACTTGTTACAATACATGTTCAAAGAAAGTAATTCGTTAAATAATATCCTAAGTATTAATCACATATAATGAGGTGGTATTAAAGACTTGTTTTGAATGTACAAGTGTGGTTGTTATTTTCTCATTAAGGTTGTGGTTGTTGTGATATCTGTTAATTATTGTGGGATGTACCGATATTTGAAAATCTTCACGGAATTTATATTATTATTGTGGGATGTACTGGTATTTGGACATCTTCACGGAATTTATATTATTATTGTTGGATGTACCAGTATTTGAAAATCTTCGCACGATTAGTTGGCATAAGGTTGGTAAGCACTATATGTCTGGGATTTTGGTACATGGATAAGAGCTTGTCCCCTACAAGTCATGACTAGTGGGCCATAAGACCCTTAGCATGTGTGTATAAGGTATTGGTGAGTGTGACGGTTCCTTGAGTGGACCGAATTTATTTGTTGACTTGTTTATATGTGGTTTCTTGAGTGAATCGTGGTTATAATTATTATCATTATTATTGTTGAATTGGATCCTTGAGTGGTCCGGGCTAAATTGTAAATGATTGGTGTATCTCTTTTGTTGTCTACTTACTTATGTAAGTGAGGCAAGGTGTAACTTATTATTGTTGAGTCATGGTTTTTGACTAGGTTAATGTTGGTCATGATTTTGACTTGGGTTGTTGTCTATATTAACTTGTAGTTGACTGAATTTTGTGGTGTTGTCGAAAAAGGCTAAGTGTCCCATACTTGAGGTAAAGATATTTGGTAGTGTTCATGGTTGTTCTTGTTTACTAAGTTATGGTTATATATTCACATTTCTTATTTTGGGTTGGCCGATGACCCTACCAGTACACTGTTATTTATTGTGTACTGATACTACACGTGCTCTTTTTTTTGTTGAGTGCAGAGCATTTTTCGGCGACTGCATCGAGACCTTAGTTTTAGAGCAGACTGCATTCAGAAGCAAGGGTGAGCTACATCCTCCGGGCAGCCATGAGTCCTCTATTTAGTTCTTGTCCATTTGTTTCGGACTTGGATATTTCAGTTGTTTTGGGGTTGAACCTTTTTTGTTGATATTTGTAGTGTTTTCGTACGATGACTTTCAGGTTCTTGGGGTTGTTTTAGACATTCATTTTATTTCCGCATTCGATATATTATTACTAAAACACTTTGAGATATTGGATTATTTAATGAAGTGATCGGTTTATCTAAAATTTGGTTAAGGTGTTGGGTTTGAATAGTTGAGTTAGATAGTTCTCCCATCGGAGAGTTAGCGTGGGTGCCACTCGCGACGGGTTTGGGTCGTGACAATAACTATATTTTCATGTAGTAATTCGAAGAAACTTTTTAAGAAAATGATGAATTTTTGTTAAACTTGAAATTGAGATAGAAAAATTAAAAAAATAAGGTAAATTGAATTTAATCGAATTAAGAAATTTAAAAGTTGTGAAGATTCTTCTAACCTTATCTATTTAATTGAATTTACTTTCTTTGATTTTGTGATATTTCTTTTTTATTTTTTCAATAGTATTCTCAGGAGAGGAAACTGAACTAAAATAAATTTATATGATTTGTGCATCATTTATCTTCTTTTTTTTTTCCTTTCAAATGAATAACATTGTAGATTGAATTTAAAAAACTCAAAATAGGTGATGTCATTTACTTAGCTTCTAAATAGGTATTATAATATTAGTAACTTAATGCTTACACCTTTTTAAAGAATCTTGGTGATTGTCAAAGTTGTATATGGTTGAATAAATATTAATTCGAAAACTTAAAAAATTTAAAATAAAGTACGACACTGCAAAACAAAAAAAAAAAGTATAAGAAAGTTTAAAAAAAGGCTCGATGGAGTTGGGTAAGAGTAGGAAAAATGTTAATCGGAGAATGACAAGGCAAATTAAATTTAATGGGTTGGGTTAGTCTTTCCCCTCCCTGCCTCACGTCATTTTTCATCCTGTTTTCATGTGTTTGTTTCTTCATACTTTGAACCCCTTTAGTAAGAACTATGTCTCCACCACTTTGTTAGCACATAGATTAAAAATAAAATAATGTAATAATTCAAAGATGAAATTGTTGCTTTCCCTTTCTTGATAGATAAAACAAGTTGTATCGAATATAGGGAACAAAATTTAAAAAATGAATATGTTTAACGTGATATTATATTTTAACAATGGAGTTCAATTTAATTTTGTTCCTTTTCTTTTTTGTTTTGCTTTTATTTCAGGATGTCTATTCCCCGAGTCGAATGAACAACCAATTTAATGGGAGGATGGCAACCAAAGTGTCATGTTGTATTGTAATTGGTTATGGCATCGTAGATTCCAAAGGATATTTCATCATCAAGAATTGGAGCAGCATTTACCGAGGTATTAATGGATATGCTCGGTTACACCAAAGCTATTGTTCTCTTGGGGTTACTCGAGGAATTTATGGGTGACACAACTTCAACAACTTGCTAGTCTTTTTTGACATCATCAATTGAAACTATGACTTGAAAATTGATAGTCTTTTTTCCATCACCAATTGAATTTTCAAGTCCTTTTTTACATCACCAATTGAAATTGTGACTTGAAAATTTCTCATCCTTTAATTATGGGGTCCTAAGTGAACTATTAGCCCAAATAACAACTTTTGGATATAAGGTACTCCCTCCATTTCATATTAAATGAATTGTTAAGATTTTTTTTATAGTTCAAAATAAGTGAATTGTTCAAAGTTCAAGAAAATTGTTTGGACTTTTTTCCATATTTACCCTTTTTTTTTAATAGTATTCTTAACTACTTTACATTTTTTCAAGGAGAATTGTTTGGATAATCAAAAGGGCAATAGTAGAAAGTAGCCTTAAATTTATGTCCTTAAATGTTTTTCTTAATAGGTGTGCATTACCTCAACAATTCAATTATTTTGGACTAGAGGGAGTATTTGTACGTATACCTTCTAATTTGAACTTGTGCTATGACTTACAAATTACGATTGTTTGAATTTAATGTCATTTGGACATTAAAAGGGCATTGAATGGTTGGTGTTAGGTTCCAGTAATGTTAAAAAAGGGCGTAGGTCATAGTAAATCTTCATTCTAATCATGCAAAAAAAAAAAAAAAATTTGCCAAAGATTCACCAAATAATTGAAGTAGAAAGAAAGTACATAGGAAAATTATAAAATGGGGCAGTGGGATTGAGCAGTTAGTTATCTCCAACGAAGAATAATATAGTAGCTAAAATTAATATCCTTCTCTCTTTTCCTTTTTTACGTAAAGGAAATCATAGTTACACTCAAGGCTCTTCATTATTGATTAACTAGATGTGACCAAAACAAACTGTAGAAATATTTACAATTCCAAACAAAAATGCAACATGGGTGACTCAAGGGTGAAGCTAGTTAAGTGTTTGCTTTAAACCCCCTAAATTTTAGGCCCAAAAAAACAATTTTACTAGTAAATTTTATGATTTTGATTTCACTTAAAACAATAATGAAAATTATAAAAAGTTAAAGGTATAAAATTTAAATAAAAAAGAAAGAAAGGAGAATTATCTACTTTTTATCAAATATATTTTAGAACTCTGAATTAAACAACTCAAATCTTTATATTAATAAATAATAATTTTATAACAGTATCCAAGGTAATATGTATTGCAAACAAATGGCTAACATCTTATTAGCTAGAATATCCTTACTTCTATAAATACTAATATTACTATGTGAAGTTAAATGTTTAAAGTCTTTTAAGAATAATACACGAGTATATTTTCTCATTCCTTTTGATTGGTGTTGCGTATATTTTCTTCGTTGATAAAAATGGCTAAATATAAATAAAAAATGCTTGAGGGTGAACCTACAAATTTGCTTACGGATGGCTTATTTCTAAGGGCAGATAAAAGTTGGTTGTGAAGGGTGTCCGCCATGTTGTACATGATCAATCCCCATGTTCTTGTTTTTGTGCCGTGACGGCAGTTGCGACGATTCTATACTACATAACAAATAATGTACTCATCGCGATATCTATGCAACATGTGCTTGATTGTTTATATCATAATCAGCTGCCAATTAATATAAAATTTTGTCCAGACAATGATTGTTATACTGATGACTACTATGACTATTTTATTTTCGCCAAGCAACACGAAGTATATAGTAAATTTGATATATCTCTAATGTGCAAATAAGGGTCGGTGTCATGCCTTATCATATGCGACTCGATTTTACATTGAAAGTGTTAGGCATGTTGATAACAACAAAAATCCAGAAATCCGAGAACATATCGATGAATTAGTTGACAAACAACCCATCTGTGATGCTCTTCCTCTTTATCTAGCTTGTTTAATCGTGCAGGAGAGCACGCTTGCAATGGTCCGAGTGAGTATGAAATTGGACTGGAAGACTCACCGTGGCATGTCATGTTAGTAGTTGGATATTTTGAGTCTTTGAAAATTAGCAGAGATGCTATGGACAATCTTTTATATTATGTTACTAGATCTTTTTTGCACCATCGACTTTGTTAGTTGAAAGATACAGTTAAACCACTTTCGTTTTGTTATGTCATGATTTCTTGTGTTCTAAGTTGAATGTAGATTTAGTCGTGTCTAAAAGTTTCATATATACTTAAATTTTTTTGAAGGGTCAATGTCAAGTTTTTTCCCCAATCAATGAGGGATACTTATAAAAGAATTACTTTCTTTCTTTGTATTATCAAAACGAAAAGAACAAAGAATAATTTCAACAATACCTACTATTGCAAAAGTAAAGAACAAGAATAAATTTTGGGCAAAAGGAGTATGTACTTCACTGTTAGTAAAAATTGATTTGAATTAACAAATGAGGCAAGAACTAATTCCACAAAGTAAAAGTATCCTTAAACTAGCTAGCGGTTGGTCATAGATTTCGAAATATTTTTGGCAAGTCATTTTTAGTGAAGTTTTGGGTGAAGTTTCAACATTTATTTGACCATAAATTTTTGGGAAGCATTTTTCATCTTTTTGATAAAAACCATGAAATATGATTTATATGCATAAGTTCTAAAAGCTATTAAAAATACTCATAAATTAGACAAAAAATTATCATTTTATAATGAACTAGATAATAGATTATACAATAACCATAACACGATATTTTAGTAAAAACTATTAATAGCATAATTACCTTACTCACCAACTAACCAAAAAAGGTACAAGCATCATTGATCCTAATACTACAATAATGAATTATTTTTAGCATAAACATAGCCCACAAGAAAGAGCCATCAACAAGAAAGGAATAGTTTAAGTGTAAATAACATAAATGCCAGTAGTTTACTAGCTAATTACACTCTCTCCCGACATTTTCTTAAATTACATCAAATCCCTTATCTTTACGCGGCATATACATAACTAAACGACCATATACATCACTAACATATACATAAGTACAAAACTGTTTAACGACATAAAAGGAAAATGAATTCATATTAGGAAACAAGATAATGCTTCCGGTCAATTCCCCCTCATTTCCTTCCTATTTCCTTTCTCCTCTTTACCTATATAACTGTTCCTTCTCTTCCCCTGTTTTTCCAAAACTCAAATATTCTATTCTCTCTTTCTTTTTCTAAATGGAGATAGAAGTGATGATTTCATCTCCGGCGTCGGTTGATTTCAATCTCGACAGTGGTTGTACTACTCCTTACTTGAGTGCACCTTCTAGTCCTATACGTACTGCCACGTTGTTCTACAGTGCACCCGCTACATATTTCTTACCCTGTAATTATATACATAAATATTAAAATATAGTTCAAATCCAATACCTAAATTAACAGACAAATAAGCAACATTCTCTTCTATGTATATGCATTGCTTATGCTTCTCAAATACATAAGTCTAATCCAATACATTAGTTAACACAGTTATTGATTTATTAGCTTGTATGTATATGTCACATACTTCATATACATAATTGTTATATGTACATTAGATATATGTCTCAGAATAAACAAATACACTACACTATCTTGTTTCCGCCATCATATTCATCATCAAAATATTACATATATGTATCAGAATAAGCAAATACAATACATTATCTTGTTTCCGCGAGCATATACATCACCAAAATTGTATACATATGTGTAGTAGCAGAAACCCACATATACATTAGATCTATGTATATGTAATAACAGAAACCCATATATACATTAGATTATATACATTATATCTATGTATATGCAGTACCAGAATCCCACATATACATGAGATCTATGTATATGCAGTATCATAAACCCACATATACATTAGATCTATGTATGTGCAGTAACATAAATCCATATATACATTAAATCTATGTACGTGCAGTAACAAAAACCCACATATACATTTTTGAAGTCCTGACAAGAATCTCTTTCTCTTCTCCAAAATTTTGACTTTTTCAGGCCATTAAACGACGAATTTGAACTCACTTTTTCGTTGTTGTATGAATTTGGGGATTGATTTCTCTGATTTTGTGGATTCACGGATTGGGAAAGTGCAAAAATGGGCGAATCCCGCAGCCTAGCGGTAGACAAGGGTGACACGGCTATGGCTAGGGTTTTTCTATTTTGGTGGTGGTGGAAGAGAGGTGAAGAAGAGAGGAAGAAAGGGTCTGGTTTTTGTGTTTTTTGTGGTAATTCAGAAATGGTAAACCGCTTGATAGTTGCCTTGAAAATAGGCATACTTTTTGTAGCATTAGGCGTCAAAAGTGGGAGGATGGAGTGAGTTGAGTAATGTATAAGGAATAAGGAGAGGGAAAGTGAGATATGGGATATTTTGTAATTAGTTTGGGAATTTGATATTTTAAGTAATATATATAAGTTAAGTTGTAGTTTTGTGTAATTTTCCCATAGTTTAATAAGGGGTTGGTTGGATAGATAGATTATAGTTGGAGAAATAATTAGTGGTTTTTTTTATAAAATAAAAAGGGGGGTAAGTTATACATTTTTAAAAGATCTTCTAACGTGATTTTAGTTCTTTCACATCAAAAGAATTTTGAAAAGAAATATTTCAAAACTTTTGTGGATTAACAATTGCAGTGAAATGTAGTAAAAAGAGTTTTCTTATCTTGTATTTTTCTTTTATTTAACAGATCCTTGTATTTTGTGTACACTCAGCGTTGTATGCCCCGGAGAGTCTACAATGTATTGTTGCACCCGATTTCTTCAAGCATGATAAGATTGTCAACTCATTACTCATTAACGGATCTATTATCCATTTGGTTATGGCTATGTTTTTTATAAAGGTTTGCACACTGAAGAAGAATACCCGTACTTAAATGAATTTAATTTTTCTTGCATGTGTCTTGAGGTACATGTGTTGACACCCAATTTTGACCTCCTTATACCCAACTCGGGCTGCTATTTGACTAATTAACGTTTTTCAGATCTTTATCAAATATTAAATTTATTTATATAATTATTTATACGTTTGAACAATTAGTCATACATTTTTATTATTTTTGATATATCTTAAATTTAAAATATATTATTTATTATCGCTATTAATTTCATACATAAGTCATATATTCATACTTTAGTTAAACTAATCTTATTTCGAAATGTAACCTGTCACAATTTTCAAAATAACATTTTTATTTGATATTATTACTAATTATTTTATTACAATTATTTGTTTATTAAACTAAATACATGGTATTATATTTATTAAATGACAGCCTATTTTTATCTGATTTCTAGCCATTCTATGTCCTAATTTGTGTCAATTTTAGCCTGAATTGAGTCCAATTTGGCCCATTTCCAATCCCAAACCGACCCGGATCCGATTCATCTTTCAAATATTAATCTCAGTCGTCCATCTCATTTGATCGACAACTGAGATTAAGTCTCTCTTTTCTTTCCTTTTTTCAATAAAATCAGCCTCAAACCCCCAAAACCCTAATGACTTCTCCCTCAACCAGCCGCACCTTGATCTCTCTATCGCCGCCGCTGTCGGAGTTGATCACCTAATGGCCGACAACCGCGTCGCCTTCTCTCTCCCCACCATCTCCCTCTCTCCGGTGAACCCAAACGTCGCTCCACACCGCCACCGCCAACACTAGCCGGTGAAAATCCCATCAGGCGCCCACCATTGCCGGCGCCTCTACACAACAGCCATGCAGCCGGCGACCATCTACTTCCCTCACTATCTCCAGTGGGAGCACCATCAAACCCCATCAGTCGCCTCTCTCCTCTCCTCCGATCCGCACCGCCTCCACAATTCCAACCACTATGTCCGGTGAAACACCCACCGCCACCACCTTTCAACTCTTCTCTTTTCGATCTCTTCTAGCCGCACCACCACTATACTCTCTAGCTCTCCGCCTCTTCTTGTCTGCAGCAACACTATCACAACATCGGAGGAATCTGCCACTCTCTTCCTGTTTCTCTCCGTTTAAAATTCAAAAACTCCAAAAGTTCCTCTACTCCGGCGAACTTCGAAAAGCTCCGAAGAATCAAACACCACGTGCGGTTTGAATAATTATTAGTGCTAAATCAGGAGGCTTTTGAGGTCAGTCGTTTAGTTGTGATTTTCGTTAAAGCTTCAAGATTCTAATTTCGAGACGGATTTCGATGAATCTGTCCCAGGTATGATTCCCATTAAGTTCAATTGCTACTCCTTTACAACTTAATTATTGACGAGCAGACTTTTAGACTTGAAAGTCATGAAATTTGAATGTTGATTTCTGGTTAAGAATTTTTTATTATAACTTTTATTCCTTTAGATTGTTAAATATGAAATTTTCCAAATGTCGTGAAGCTAAATTTTTTGTCAAACTCTAATCCTTTAGCATACTCAGTATAATGTGATTCCTTCTATAGTTGAGATTGATACTTGTTTACTGGTGTGATTCACCTATTGTCATTTCAAAATTCTGGATTTAAATATGATAAGATTCTGGCTCTTTCTCATACTATCACTTGCTTGATTTAATGGACAATCCTGGATTTCATCCAAGTAATTAATCTCCTTCCTTTCTTGAATCAATTATGATAGCTTTACATGTTAATTAAGGTAACTTGTTATTTCATTTTGTCCTAATTAGCTTTCAAACATGTGACAACTTCTAATTGCCTTATTTTTGATAACGTTATTACCTGTCTTATGCTAAAATGGATTCGAATTACTTTAGTTTAAGGAAAGTCTTTTATGAGTCATGCTCCCTCCTCTTGGTTCTTCTTTAATTAATTGTGGATAACTTTAGTAATTGTTTAAATTTGATAAACCTTGAGTCGTTATGTACCTAGTTGTTTGACTATTCTGTTAAAAGAAAAATCGCCTTGATTGCCTCTTTCAGTGATTCTCTTTTATTTTCTTGATTGACTGAGAGTTTGTATATTATATAAGGAGTCTCCTCTCTTCTCTTGGGAAGAAGAAAAAAGTTCCTGACTAACTAAAAGTAAGAGACTTTTCTGACGGACTTTTACACTCTCAGACACGCTTTTCTTAAGCATCACCCTCTGATCAACATTTTCTCTATCACTGCTCTCTCCTCTATTGCTTATTATCCGCGAGCTCTTATCTGTGCTGCTAAAAATCTCTCACTATTGTATTCTCAAAGTGTTGATATTTGGTCTTATTATCTATTTCGCTATCAACCGGTCAGTCTCCATCAAAGCATTTCAATTCTTATGTGTCACTTTTTATTTTTTGCCTTAATTGTATGGTCGCCGGAAAGCAATCAGGTGCGCTACTTATCTCTCTGTGTGCTTTGTTTTCCTAAATTATTGTTGTGTGAATCCACCTGTTTGCATGAGGTCTTTCCGGACGTCGTATGGTGTTGTGCGATTTGGTATGTCTCTTTATGTTTGACAGGTCTCTTAACAAAAGTCGATTAATCGAGTATAAGAAGAGTTGCCACTGGATTCGGGGATTTATTAAAGGCTGTCCAATTCGGTCTTTATGTTATTTTCCTTTATTTATTCATTGAGTCTGTAATAACTTATTGTATAAACGATATCTATATAATGAAGATCATGGGGATTGCTTATGGGGGTGGGGATTATGTGGCTTGAATGTTTTTACTTTATCACCTAGGCAAACGTTCTAGGATTATTAATTAAATTCTGACGTATTAATCAGTTTATCAACAAGAAATTCCGTTTTAGGATTATTTATTGACTTTCAACATGTTAAAACTATTTTTTTCGTGTTCAATTAATTTTCAGCATCTTAAATTAATTTTCAACAATTGTTAGCTAATTTTCAGCATATTAATTTAATTCTCAGCATATTTAATCAATTTTCAGCATATGAATTTAATTCTCGGCATATTTAATCAATTTTTAGCATCTTAAATCAATTTTCAGCAGTTGTTAACTAATTTCCTGCACTTTTAATTAATTTTCAGCAATTTTAATTAATTTTCTATATTTTTTAATTATTTTCTGCCAGCACTTTTAACTAATTTTCAGCATTTTAAATTAATTTCCTGCACACCTTCAATTAAATTTCCTTCATAATTAAATTAAATTTCTGCATATTTAGTTAAAATTCCTGCATATTTAAATCAATTTTCAGTATATTTAAATCAATTTCTTGTACATTTAAATTAATTTCCCGCATATTTAAATAAATCTTCTGCATATTTAAAGTAATTTTCAACATTCTTAATATGCTCGTCTAGAAATCATGTCTATAGGTCTTAATCACATAAAATGAATAATTATCTTTTTTAGCATGTTAATCACCTGATCAACTTTAATTAATCAAGAGGCTTCTATGAAACCGTTACTTGTTATTTGTCAAGTCCCTTTTGTTTTGTTTGACGCTAATCCCGAGTCTAATTAGGTAACCTAAACTTCTTTTTGTCTAGACCCAATCCAAAAATAGTTAGTCCAATGCCTCTTGGACATTAAGTTGGGACGGGTAAGCATTTTAGGGAACGTTAATTTTGTCGTACTATAGAACGCCTTTAGGCTTAACAACCAACTAGGTGGGGTGGGTAGATAGACAAAAATGATGGAAGTTGCCCCGAGCAGAATCCGACAATGCAATATGCGACATTATCACCCATCAATAAGTCGAGCGTTGATCCGAATAGGATAAAATTAACTCCTTGTCCCAATTTTTCTAAATCGACTTTTTTTTATTTTATTTTTTGAATGTTTTAATTATCTGGGTAGTTTAGGTTTGTTATTGTTTAAGTAAAAATTTTCACTATATAAATGGTGTCCCTTCTATCTCCTTGCTGATCTGATTCATATTTTTATATATCTTATTATTTGATTACTTAGATTATTATTATTAATTAGGTAATAACTGAATCACACGTTTAGTTTATTTATTATTTTTCCTGTTTTAAACACTTAGCTAATATTAAGTTAATAAAATAATTGACCTTGCTTATCACGTAAAATTCCCCCACATAATATATGAGTTCGGTCGGGACCCACATTTGTGGACCTCGAAAGGTGTCTAACACCTTCCTTTTGAGGTAACTTGAACCCTTATTCAAATTCTGGTGACGTTGACTAATTAAATAAATCGTAATTAGTTTAGAATGGTGCCCTAATGCACCTTAATTCGTTAGGTGGCGACTCTTCTCTTTTAAGTAATCCTAAAAAAAGAGCTGTCACGTCGGATCCCGCTTTTCGCGAGAAAAATGAGGCGCGACAACAAGTAAATTCGACATAGATATAAATTTATTTTTTTTGAAGTACAAATTACTTGCATTAATGTGTATTATAATCCATTTATTTCAGGGGCGGCTCAAAATTTATTTATGCAATCGAGGAAGTGGTAGAGCATTTCTATTTATCAAATAAAGAAATTTAAAATTTGTGAAGATACTTTTAACAATATCTATTTAATTGAATTTACTTTCTTTGATTTTCTGGTATTTCTTTTCTATTTTTTCCATTGTATTTCCGAGAGAGGATACTGAACTAAACTAAACTTATTTGATTTGTTCTTCATTTATCTTTTTCCAAATGAATAACCTAATAAATTGAATTAAATGAACTCAATAATCGAGATGTCGATCATTTGTTTAACTTTTTAATATGTACTATAATATTAGTAACTCAATCCTTTCACCTTCTTAAAGGATCTTGGTGATTTTCAAAGTAATATATGATCGAATAACACTAATTTGGAAATTTAAAAAGTTTAAAATACAGTAGAACACTACAAAGTAAAAACGAAAACGCACAATCAATTTAAAAAAGGCTCGATAAAATAGGGTAATAGTAGGAAGAAACGCTAACCAGTCATGTCAAGTACTTAAATTTAGAGGGTTAAGGTAGGTCTATCCCTTCTCTGTCTCATTTTGTTTTTCATCTTATAATTTTCTCATGTTTGTTTCTTCATACTTTGAACCCCCTTATAAAAATTATGCCTCCACAATTGTCCATAAGCACATGGACTAAAAATAAAATAACGTAGTAATTCAAGGATGAAAATTTTGTTTTTCCTTTCTTGAGAGATAAAACGAGTTTTATTGAATATAGGGAACAAATAAAAAGAAATGAATATGTTTAAAATTTAATTATATTTTAACAATAAAAATAAATTGAATCTCGTTCCTTTCTTTTTCAAGGAAAAACAAAACAAAGAAGGGAAATTCTCTATACAAAATGAATTTCAAGCTCTTACAATAATGAAATGCATAAAAATAAATTACATTATTCAGAAATGAAACTAAAAAGTCAATTTTTTTAGTACCTGAATCCGGAGAGTGCTAATTTATTAAGGAAGAAACCAACAAAGTGAGCAAGACCAAACACTTTGATCAAAACTGCTAGTATATATTGCAATTACTGTTAGCTTTTTGCATGCAAATGAAAATGAATCCACTTTTTTCTCCTTCTTCCTCCTTCTTCATTGAGAGTGTATTTGGTATTCAGGAAAACATTTTCTGGAAAATGTTTTACAATTTTCTCATCTTTGGTTGGCTTAAATGTTTTGGAAAATGTTTTTTAAATCTACTTATTTTCCTCAAATTGAAGGAAAATGACTTCCCTTCAAAAAGTAAGGAAAATATTTTCCAAAATTCTCTTTCAACCTCACACCTCAACTTTCCACCCTAACCCAATTTTCGGTTACCGATTTCCAACACTAACACGAGATTCGACTCCCGACCCTGACTCTAGATTCTCGACTCGGGAGTCGGGGTCGTGAGTTGGGGTCGCGTCTAGGGACAGGAGTCGCGGTTGGGTCGTAGGATTGGTTGCGGGTTGGGAGTCGAGGTTAGGTCTCGGGTCAGGAATCGAGGGTGGGTCTCGGGTCGAGTATCGGGGCCAGGAGTTAGGGTAGGGACCCAGGTCTGGTGTCGGGGTCAGGGTCAGATGTCGAGATCAGGAGTCGAGGTCGAGTCTCGGGTCGGGAGTTGGGATCGTGTCTCGAGTCGGGTGTCCAGGTTGGGTCGCGAGTTTGGTGTCGGGTTCAGGTCCCGAGTCAGGAGTAGTGTCAGGTCTCGGGGTCTGGTCCTGGATCGGGATTCGGGGTCGGTTTAGTTTCTCGGGTCGAGTCCCGAGTCAGGTGTCGGGTCGGAAGTCGAGGTCTGGTCTCGGGTCGGGTGCGGGGGTCCGATCCCGGGTCAAGATTTGGGGTCGGGTTTTGGGTCGGGAGTCGGGTATAGGGTCGGGAGTCGGTTCGGGTCCCGGGTTGGGTGTCAGGGTCGGGTCCCGAGTTGGGTATCGGGGTTGGATCCCTAGTCGGGAGTCGGGATTGGGTCTCGAGTTCGGGTCCCGAATTAGGATTTGAGGTCGATCCCAATTCTCGGGTCGGGTGTCAAGGTTGGGTCTCGAGTAGGGAGTCGGAGTTGGGTCTCGGGTCAGGTCCCCGATCGAGAATTAAGGTCGGGTCTCGAGTCGGGAGTCGGGTCTCGGGGTCCGGTGTCGGGGTCGGGTCTCGATTCGGGTGTTGGGGTGTCAGGGTAGTGTCCCGGGTCGGGTTTCGGATGTCGGGGTGTCGGGGTCGTGTCCCAGGTCAGGTTTTGGGGGGTGACGGGGTCGGGTCGGGTGTTGGGTGTCGAGGTCAGGTCCCAGATCGGGTGTCGGGGTCAGGTCCCGATTCGGGGTGTCAGTCGGTAGTTGGGGTCGGGTCTTGAGTCGGGGTTGGATGTCGTGGTCGGGTTTCGATTTGAGAGTCAAGCTCCAGTGATGGGCTCAGATCCTAAATCTGGTATTAGGATCGAATCCCGGTTCGATAGTTGGGATTGCATGTCGGGGTCGGGAGTCGAGGTCGGTGCTCGGGTCTGGAGTAGGGTATTGGGTCTTGGTCCTGGGTCGAGAGTCAGGGATGGGTGTCGGGGTCGGGCATTAGGGTCGGGTCTCGGGTCAGTTCCTGGGTCGAGAGTTGAGGTCGGGATTGGGTCCCTGTTAGAGTGTCAGGGTCGGATCCCAAATCAGTCGTCGAAGTAGGTTTCCATGTCAGAAACTATTTTCCTAAAATGTATTTTCTACTCTCTAGCCAAATACTAAAAGATATTTTCTAGAAAATGTTTTTCATTCACCAACCAAACACTAGAAAATATTTTCCGAAAAATGTTTTCTACTTACCAACCAAACATGAGAAAATAAGTATGAAACCGACTTATTTTCCATAAAAATATTTTCTAGGAAAACATTTTCCATGGAAAATATTTTTCTTCATACCAAACACACCCTGAGTGTGTGTGTTTATTTTCAAGATCATGTGATGTCTCAACTATTGGGTTACGCTATCGAGCTTTCTTTTAGTCCTAAATTTTAATAGTAGTTGTCAAACTAAAAAATATGTTAAGTATAACTAGGGATGTACATAGGTCGGGTTGGTTTGATTTTTTTTTTTTAATAAAAAACGAAACCAATCATGTCGGTTTATTAAATCTATAAATCAAATCAAACCAACATAAATTGATTTTTTCGGTTTAGGTGTTAGTCAATTTTTTTGATTTTTTGATTTTTCTATTTTTTTGGGTTTTTCTTATAATCTTTAATTTTTATAATAATAATGTGATTGAAGACAAGATCAAATATATTTTCACTCATGTGCTAGTGGAAAATCACAATTATGAAAAAATGAGGAGTGGAAAACTCTCTTAAAACTAAAAAGTAAGATGAAGAGTGAAAAGTTTTAGGTTTTAAGTTTATATTGGGCTTTAGATCATTTAGTTATCAATTAATGGACAAATATTACAACTTAAAGGCCCAAATCTGAATATATATCTACATATACTTTCTAAATATTGAAAATTAATAAAACTAATTTAACAAGTATTTAGAAAGTAGAGTATAATTAATATTTTTTATGCATAAAAAGTTAAAATTATATATATATATATATATATATATATATATATATATATTATGTCTGTTTGGTTTGGGTTTGGTTTGACTTTTTTTTGGTTAATACCAAACCAAACCAAGAATTGTCGGATTTTTTTTTCTAACACCAAACCAAATGACAAGTTGGATTTTTTTCTCAGTTTGACTTGGTTCGTTAGTTCGGTTTGACTTGACGATTTGGTCTGTACACCCCTAAGTATAACCAACAAATCTTTTTGTCTTTAGTATAGTGAACAAATAAAATTGAATTGAAGAGTAACTGCACCAATTCTAATTATAGAGATTTTCATTGTTGTGTGCTATCGTGATGAAAACTTCTTTTTTCCCACTTAAAATTGTTTTTTCTTTGACTTTTTTATATAGTTTTTGAAGCATTTCTAAATTTAGCAATAAATAAATAAATAATAATTATTTACAACTTGAGTACATTAAGAAAGATTATTTCATAAATTAAGTGGAGTATAGCTTTTGGAATACCGAAACTATATTTATGATGCGTGACACGTGAGCTACTAACTAGTGATTGAGTATCCCTGGTGATCCTAATCTTAAAATCTAAGCCTAGCTAATCTATCTCTATTTGTTCCTCTAATATATTATTCTCCAATTTCTCTTCACAAAGTCCCAACTGAACCACCAAAAATGGGGTTGGGGTTGGAAATTGGATTTCGAATCTTAGATTGGGGTCGAGTCGATATTAGAAGTGATATGTTCCTAGGTTTGGGTCAGGAGTTAGATCCTGAATCGGGTTCTAGAGTAAAGCCCTTATTAGGAGTTGGTTTCTAGGTCGTGGTCAAGAGTCTAGTCAAAGTTTAGAATCGGGTGTCGGCTGGGGTGTCTGGAGTTAGGTCCCAAATTAGGATTTGGGTTTTGGATAGGGGTGGGTGGGGTTTTTGGGTCGAGATTGGGAGTCAATTCCTAAGTTGAGGTCGAAGTTGGGTACCAAATCGAGGTTGAAAGTCGGGTATTGATTTAAATGGAACCATAAAAAAGTTATTTAACGAAAAATCATAGTTTAATGACACGTCAACAAAATACAATACGAGATACTATAAAGAAACAAAAAGACAATTATAAAATTTGCATTTCAAAAGTTGTACTATATAGCAGAAAGATAAAAAATAATAGGAATTTTTCTGAAAACTCTCATTAAGTTCAATAACCAGAATTTTAATAAATATAGAGAAAAGACATCAAAACCACCTTAAACTATATCCGAAAACTCGAAGACACACCTAAACTATTGAAGTGACGTATGACACCCTTATACATGTTAAAAGTGAATTTAATACCACCCTGAAATGTATAAACCACTCTCACAACATGTGGTGTTTTACACTCGCCCCCTACATCAGCACCACATCAACGCCATGTCATAAATTATAATTGTTATGTCCTTTTTTCTTTTATTTTATTTGTTATTATTTTTTTTGTTAATTATATTAATCCCTAATTAATCACTAAAAACTTCATTTTACATATTCTTCATCGCTAACCCTGTCCACTCCATATTTCATCTCACCGAAAAAATTGTGTCCGGCCATCATAACCACCATTTCTTTGCTCTTCACTATCACCATATATCACATTCAATTCTTCTTCTTCTTCTTCTTCTTTGCCACACACCACCATTATCGCATCAATTTCTCCTTCACCACCACCTTCAATTCTTTCTTCTTCGCCATCCATCACTCAACAAACCCACCACATCAATCAAAGCTGAAATTCTTACAATTGGCGAAAACATTAAATCAAAACAAACATTAATTCTTACAACCCAAACAAGAAAATTCAAAATCAATCAGAGAACTCAAAAAATCCATTCTTGATATTCTTTAAATTTAAACTTAATACAAAAAGGCTAAAACACCTGTTGGCAGTACAATCAGAAGATATACATTTGAACCCATAACAAAAGAACAACATATACCCAAGAAGTTATTATCAATTCGGGAAAAAAACCAATGAATTTTTTTTAGCTTTTAGACCATTGAATTGTTTACTCCGTCGAATTGGGTTTTTCGAAAAATAAAAATTTTCAACAAAAAATTGTAATTTTTCAATAAAACAACGATTTTTCATTCAAAAAGTTATATTTCCTTAACTTGTGGCTCGTTGATTATTTTTCACTTTCGCTGATTATTTTAGTTTTTCTCATTCTTTTAATGAAATGAGTGTATGATTTTTTTGAGAAAAGAAAGAATGAAGATGTAACTGTTAATGATGAAATACAAATGAAGGTTTGAATGATATTGAAGAGAAAGGGAGTGGCGGAGATGAAGTTTTCTTTGAATGTAATGTTGAAAATAGTGGTTCAATGTGGGTGTTGGTGAAGAGAGAGGAAAATGATGATGAAGATGCAATAAAGAAAGAAAGAAAAATATTAAAAGGTAAGAAAATCGAGAAAAATAAAAGGGAAAAACATGAATAAATTTTAAAAACATGCCTTCTTTTTATTTATTTTTATTTTTTGTACCACATCAGCTTTTAGGGTGGAAATAAATTCACTTTTAAATAGTTTAGGTGTGTATTAGACCACTTTAATAGTTTAGATGTGTCTTTGATTTTTCGGATATAATTTAAGATGATTTTAATATCTTTTCTCTTAAATATATGACACATATCAAAATGCTCAAGAGACATATTAAACTTACCCAGACATTAGGGGACCATTTTTGTCATTTTTTAAAATAAATTGAGCACAAAAATAACTTGCGTGATTCACTATCCAAACTCATCTCTCCCTTTTCTAGTCCAAACTCATCTCTTAGAGTGTTTTGTAGACTCACGCTCAACAAAAAACTATTTTCAGTATCATGGCCGGCCTAAGGGTAAGGCAAATGAAGCCTCTGCCTTAGGCCCCAAATATTTAAGCCTCCAAAATTAAAATATTAAGTATTATATTCCATCTTTCCCTAATTTATTTTTTATATTTTTTTTATAGTTAGTTGCAAAAAGAGTGACACGTTTTTTTATTTAACAAATGTTTAAGAACACTAGTAACAGTTTATTCATGTTGGATTCTATTTATTTGATAAAAAGTCCACAAAGTTGTGCTCGTCTATATGTCATCTTTTCTAATCGAGAAATCACTGCAAGCAAGTGACACAATGTTAAAATCATGGTGGATAATAGACCCGTTTTTCTATCTTTCTACACTTAATGATCATTCTTTTGCCTACGGCAAAGTTCAGAAATGTAATGTGTGTGCTCTTTAGGCCAAAAATCTAGCGGTTCTTTTGTATCTCATTATAAATTATATGAATTTTACGAAATAAAGTAAAGGCCTTTTTAATATATTTTGGCTTTAGGCCACTGATATTATTGAGCCGGCTCTGTTCAGTATGTTGCAGTCCATCTTTGTTTTTCTTAATAAGCCATCACCTAGGTTGTGGTACCTTTGGTGTGGGGGATTAGGCTTGACCCCTACCATGTCTATTAATTCAAAAAGAAGCTTGTTAGGGGAAACATGGACCTTACCCCTAACCAACAGATTACATCTCTGAAAGATCCACAAAAACAGAGTGAGGAAGGAGTAGCCTATACAATCTCCTTCTCTACCAAAGCATATATACATTAACTTACAAAGAAATTAAATTTTTCATATTTCCTCCTCATATAACGTAATTGCCGCTTGTCTAGTTGAATTAAACCTTTGATCTCTTAAGGAAGGGATTGCCTAGAGTAGAAAAAGGTTTCATTTCCACTAGTAGAGGCCATTTTAGCAAAGTGATCTGCTGCCATATTACCTTCTCGGTAGCAATGGTTGAAATTTTTGTCTGCTTGGAGTGTAAAGTTGCATATTTTGAGTGGCTCTGTTTATATGTTCATGTCTTTTTTATTTTTATCTTTCTATATGTTGCACCTGAGTATGATTTAAAAAAAATCTAGGAGGGAAACTTAGGTGATTATTTGGTACAAACGATAGAAATTCAAACTCTAGTTAAAGAAGATGCTAGTCATATGTTTGCAATATATTGCCTTGGACATTATTGTAGAAATTTTATTTATTAATATGAAGATTTGAGTTATTTAATGCAAAGTGGACAAATGTTCACACCTTTTTTTTTTACACACTCTATTCGTCAAGGAACTCAAAATTGAGTTCAAATCTGTGGTTCAGGTCCGGAAAACGTCCAAGATATCCGAGAAAAGGTGAGGTCGTTTTCAATTTTTGAACTCAATTACATTAGAAAAACATCTGTTAACGATCACAAAAAAATCAGTACACCTTCAGCTTTCTGTTGTGTTTTATTCTTTGGTTTTTGAGTTCGAGTTTCAGGATCGAGTTTGTGGTCGGAATACTTGACGGAAAGCCTCCGTTTGCTGCTCAACACAAGGTATAATCCTCCTCTTTTCGTTCTTCTTTTATCTTTGTTATTAAGAGTCTTCATCTTTTCATATTTTACGAAGTTTTGTTTCTCGACTTTAGACAGTTAAAAATTAGTAATCAAATAACTTTGTTTGAGTCATCTTATTTTTTAGCATAAATGAATCCATATATTTGCCTTAGTGCAGTAGTAAATTTTATGAGAGTGATTTATTGAAAGTATGTGGGTATCTAGTTTGTTTAGCCGAGAAGCTTGGCCTTGTTTCGCGTTTTGGACCGTCTTTCATGTGTGTTAGCTGTCTTAAGTCATAAGTCATGACAAGGGGAGTTATGGGCTTGAGTTGGTTTCCAATAGATTAAATCGGCAGTTTCTTTCTTGCTTTTATGTGTCTGATGTTCATGTGTTTAAATGAGTATTCTTTAAGGTTAACAATGACTTGAAAGTTACCTCAACTGGGGATAGTTGATCACAATATGAATAGGCTGATTCGATCAACTTATCTCTGCCATGCTTCTGTTAAAAGTGTTGTGTTTACTAAAATTCCACAGCAAGTTATAAGAAGTTAAAGGAAGATGGTTGTCAACTAAATATGACCAATTATCTTAATTAATTATAGTTTGAATTCCTCTTTTGTCACTCCCTTTCTGTTTTACGTGAATGTACATGTTATTTTAGTACTTCAAGTTTTAAAGGTTTTCAATAAGCTTCCATTACTAGGTGTCTAAACTAATTAAGTTTATGGTGTTTATCCAACTGTGATACTTGTTTATAATTTAAGGAATTAGACACTTTGTTTAGAGATAGCTAAAGTGAGCTCGATCATTAGAAAAGGTGATCTGTTACTAGCTAAAGTTGGTATATGTTTGTGTATGTTATATAAATTCAGTGAATAATTTATCGACTTGATCATAGTGTGGTTTGGTTCCTAAATCGGCAGCTCAACCTTTTGCTCCTGTTTGCTTTTGATTTCTCTTTTTTCAAGTTTAACAATGAAGGAAAAGAGGTATCAACTTGATCACAAATCTGGATAAGCCTCTAACCAACTAAACTAGTAGCTAATAATTGTTGCTTTGTGACTCTGAAAAAACTAAAGTACGTTATATATTTATTAGATTTTGTTTGATGAGAGGGCTGAATTAGATTCGAATGAATAGTTTCTTTAGGTTTCGTTTGAAAGGAGAGCAAGATCTCTACTTTATCTTCACACTTTTGAAGTATGAATGTGTATGTTTCCTTAAGTTTGGCAAGTAAGATTTTCGGTATGTCCGGCTTTCACCCTTAGATGTTTGGTGACAACACATTATTTCTCTTGTTTAGCTTGGAAACTAGATTGCATCAGATAATCATTTACTTTTTTGTAATGTTAAAAATGTTAGCTAAAGGGATTTGAGCAACATATGATTAAAATGCTGCATGATGATTGGTGTGGGTGTTAGTTAAAGATTTGCTTCAGTTCATTACCATCGGTGCGTGCATATGAAGTTAAACATGCATATGAATATGTATTTGCCTTATTTACTCCAATAGTTATTTACATTTTTAATCCTGTTTTCCTTTCTCTCACATGTACACTCGGGGGTGTTTGGAGTTATGGTTCGACTCCATCTGTATCCAAATCGGAGAAGCTACTAATAGCTATTTCCATTTGCTCGGGTTTAGCAGGCCCAACTTTGAGTCTAAGTGTCCACGTGCCTTTCCCTCTTACATACATGCATATATTCTTTCATCTATGACTACAGTATTTTTTTTTTCTAGTTAATAATTGTTTGTGCATGAATTCCCAAATAAGAGATAAGTAGAATGGGTTGTTATCTGTTCCTCTTATCTCCTTTAGGAAGTTATTTGATTTGACGTATCTAGTAAAATAAACACCCCATCACTCTTTTAAATTACCTTGCCATGAATAATTCTCAGGGAAGAGCCAAACTTTTTTTTTTGTTACAAATAGATGCAGACAAAAATCATTCTTCCTAGTGCGCTCCAAACAAATTAAAGGTTTCTTGAAATACCACCAACAAATTTTAAATGGGGGCTTTAGCTCTCACTAGTTTCGAGAGCTACTCAATTTTAAGGACTAACTTCGGATAGGCTCTAAGGGATTCTTAACACCTTCCCATCGAGTAATCAAAATTCTTAGGAATCTAATTGGCCCCTTGAGCTCTACCCCTACCACGTCCTCTGTCTAGACCTCTACCACATCCCTTACGCAGTTCGCGTGTCCCAGCACGGGCAACCCATGCAGGGCTGGAACGGGCTCCTGACCTCCATTCAAAGATGCATGAGTCCTCACCATCTGTAAGAGAATAAGATAAGAATCTCAATAATCAAACAAAGGATCACTAGCACAATAAGAAAGAAGAATAAGTTTTTCTAAAGCCCCATAACCTTTCGAAGATAGATAATTGACGTCTCCACGCCGATCCGCGAGACTTTAATAGACTCCGCTTGTACTTGTGTGACCAATTAACCTAGGGCTCTGGTACCAACTTATCACGATCCAAAACTGAGACCGTGATGGCATCTATCACACCCATCGCGACAGGTAATAAGCCTAAACCCAACACAACATGATAGCCAAAAAATTAAGAAACGAAAAAAAGTAAAAACTACAATAAAACCCGAAAAGTCTCAACGTAAATAGATAGAGTGATACAGTCAAACAATGATAACTCAGGTCTGGTGGTTACAAGTACAATCCTCTAAAAATAAAGTACAATGAAAAGTCTCGAATGTCTCAAAATGCAGAAAAAGGCACAAAGATAAGATAGCGGAGATTTCAGCAGTCTCTAAGATCAACAACCGCTACCCCAAATCTCCGGAATGTTATTAGAAGACAATCAATACCTGGGGGACGACACCATATCCAACAAGTCATTTTATAACCATAGTTCACATTGATCATGCTAGCAAGTAGAGGGAAAACAGTTCAAACAAGTCAATTATCCATTTTAACCCTTTACATAACACTAGTATCCGCATAAGTGCTCGTCATTTCACATATACGGGACCCTCATTTCCCATTACTCTCATTACAAATAACTATCACATAAACACTTCAAAAGAGAGTCAAACGAAAGTCTCAACTTGCCTTAAATAAGCTAGAAGAATCAAATAGATGTGTTGCCCTTTTGAATCACCTTGAACGATCCCAATCTATTCAAGTAGGATTCTACATAAGAACATGAAACTAAAGACACTCATTGCTACACTTCGAATCTGGGTTCAAAAAGTCGATCTCGAGCCCACAAGGGTAAAACTGGAATTTTAATAAAAAATTATACTGCCCATAATTTAAGAAGTTCAAATATAAAATTTCGTCAAAAACAGAGTTGAAATAAAGTTTGAAATCATAAAATTACCATACTTTAACTTTGTCGGAAGAACCCCAAAATTTCAAACTGAAAAACCAAGATTCAAAAGTCAAAAATTGTAGGTTGTGGAACCTGGCTGCTGTGGGAAAATTGGTATGGTGGTTGCAACATAGTAAGGAGAAACTGTGAGTCAATTGGTGCATCATGTGTACAGAAGAGGACATATGGAACCACTTACCTCCCAAAGATTGTAGTTGGTACTGGCAGCAGCTACACAAAATGAAGTTAAGCATGCTAGCTTGGTATCAGCAGGAGGTTTACACCCTCACTGGTACAGGAAAATACTTCATTGCTATGAGTTACAATGCTTTGTTGGGACCTAGGCCTGCAATGAAGGGTTCTCAACTGATCTGGAGCAAAGTCCTCTTACCTAGGCACAATTTTTTGTTGTGGTTAGCTGCTCAACAGAGATTACTTACTAAGGAAAGAATGTTAAGGCTTGGTATCCAGTGCAGTGCAACTGACTGCATGATCTGTGATCAGATGCAGCTTGAGGGTGCCTATCACTTATTTGTTGAGCGTCCAGTAGCAAACTCACTATGGCAAGCATTAACTCAATGGCTTGGAATAAATTCCAGGATAAGAGATATACTAGGAACTATCCAATGGATTCGACAAAAGAAATGGAAACAGTTCAAGAAAGAGGTGGTTACAGAAAGTTATGGGGCCATGATCTACTGTATTTGGCAAGCCAAGAATCACAAGATATTCAGGGGACATAATGCTCATGTAAATTTTATTTTCCAGCAAGTGAAAGTAGTAGTTAAGGAGAGAATCAATATATTTAGAGGATCTAAGGATGCTAGGCAATGTGAGTACTATCTTGACTGGATTTGTACCTAGTTTGATGTTTGCTTGAGGCTCAGTTTTGCTGACCTTGATGGTTATGCATTTGAGGGCTCTTTAGGTTGTAATTGAGTTTTGTGGGTGGTAATATATTACAGTTTATTGCCAAAAAAAAATGATAATATCATGCTTTAAAAATTTACCCAAGGTTAAGATCTTCAAAATCGTCTTTAGAATCTCCCAAAACGAGCTCTCAAGCTTCAAGAATGGTGAAAATGGAGTTTTAAAGCAAAGAGGGCAATTTAAATCTGTCCAATTGAGCTACTCATCGCGATCGCATGACCCGCCATTACGATCGCGATGGTCAATGTTAACCGACCCAAGAAAGCCCTTTGTGATCGCGACAAGGCCTAGGCGATCGCAATAGACTAAACCCTAGCACCTCGTGATCGTGGTCCCCTGCCTCGAGATTGCAATGAACGCCTAACTCAGTCTTCACGATCGCGACCATGGGCTACGCAATCACAATGAAGGAATTTGAGTTGCGCCAGCAAATAGCTGTAACAGTTGAAATATCCAAGATCAAAACAACCCGACTGACCCTTAGAATGTGTTTGGAATCCCGTGAACACAATCTAACTATGCTACTAGGCCAAATTCGACATTCCAGACTCAATAATACGATCAAAATTTTCAAAGAAGGGCCCAAGCTTTCCAACATCTCGTCTAAAGGCTTAAAATCACATCAAAAAACTCGAGATCCGAACTAACCACTCTACTAATCCAAAATAGACGTTCCCGAGCTAATGAAACTGACGGAATTTACATACAACTCTCTGATCTCCAATGTTGACCAAAGTCAACCATTCAAACTCTAAAGCCTTCCAAAATCAAAGAACTCACTTAAATCTCAACCAAACACCGCAGGAACTGAGCCACCCACTCCTACAGCCCACAAACACCAAAAAGTAACTACGAGGAGGGGTAAAATGGTCGAAACACACCAAAAACTAAAAATCACAATCAGGGTTGTTACAACTTCTTTCATTTTAATTTGTTGGACTTACTTTCCTTTTTAGTATATATCAAAAAGAATGACCATTTTCTTTCTAGCAGCTCTTTAATTTTAATTTTCTAAATTGGGTAAGACCACAAGACAAATAGACATTTTGGTACATTTGACATGTCTTCGATATAAGATCACAATATTCAAAAAATTTCTTTACTTTATTAAATTTCTTATCAAGTTAAAATAAATCAAACAAATTAAAACGGAAGAAATAGAAAGGAAATAAAGTGTTTTCGTTGTCAAATGATGCACCCGTCTGTTGTTTGCACGTGAGTATATTTTAGGTTGCTAGATAAATGCCAAAAGATTTTACTATTATATAATAGTAATATCTTATGTACAGTATTTTCTCTTGACAGTAGTAGCAGGTCTGTTGATATAGATTAGGGGAAAGGACAAAAGTGGCAGTGTCGGCCAAACTTATTCCAACGAATAGTTAAGGGATTGGATATTCCATTTTCTAACCAATTCGTTAATTTCTTCTTCTTCTTTTCTAATTTTGCTGCTCCAACTTTGTTTTTTAAAAAAATATTCACTGCTTCATTTGTTTTTATTTCGATGTTCCATATTTTTAAAAATTTCACTGCTTCACTTTTTTTCTTTCAATTTCGATGCTCTTTTATTTTTTTCACTGCTTTTTTTACAGCTCCCTTTTTTAAAAAAAAAAAAAATTACTCTTTTAATTGATGCACTTTTTGTAACAATCAAATATAATTTTGCAACATTGTAATTACTACTCTTCTTAATGCACTATTGGATACCAAATATAAATACATATTTTATTCAATAGTTATAAATTTTCTATACACATCCTATGCATATACGTATTCTATACAAACAATGATACAGTTTTTATACACATCCTATACAACTTTTAGCTGTAATAATTATTCAAATACACATTCTATACAACAACTTTATAGTTTCTATACACATTCTATACAGTTTCTCTATACATTTTATATAGATACATATTTTATACAACAACTATACAATTTCTATACACATTATATACAGTTTCTATATATATCTTATATATATACATATTTTATACAACAACTATACAGTTTCGATACACATTCTGTATAGTTTCTATATATAACTTATACAGATACGCATTTTATACAACAACTATACAGTTTTTATACACATTCTATACATTTTCTACATATACCTTACATAGATACGTATTTTATACAATAATTGTATAATTTCTATACACATTCTATACAGTTTCTAGAAATGGCTAGTGGGTGAAATTAAAATGGCCTAATGGCTACCTCATGACATAACTTTGAAAATGGTCATTTAGGTGAATTTTTTTTATTTTTAAAAAAATTGGGGGCTGGGGAAGGGGAATGAGGAGGAGATTACAATGTGGGGAATCTAACCCACCCTCACCAACAAAGTGGGAGTTCAGGTAACTAACCAACTAAGCTACTAACATTTAGGTGGAATTCATTTAGCCTAATGGACATGGAGTGTCCTTTTCCCAAGATATAATCATCATTAGTAAAAGAATAAATCACTCACTTTAATTAATTAAAAATTGGGAGAGGTATTTGAAGTCAAACCTAAGGGAGGTTTTTTGAAATTATCGCGAAAACTAAAGATCTAGTTGTGATATTATTAAGATATCTCGATGATAATTTAACTAAACAATGATAAATAATTAAATGACTCATAAGTAAAGACAATAAATTGAATTATTATATAAACAAACACCTAGATCATGAACCCAAAATGTAAAAGATTAATATGTACGGTAAAAATTTAAGTTTTTTTGTTTGTATAAAATATACATACATACATCTATGCAATTGTAACTTTTACATAGATATTTTTATAATCGGTTTGATTCGGTTATTTTTTGTTTAAAACCATTTTTATTGATTTTTAAAATTAAAAACCAAAAATCGAACCAAATCAAAATGTATCAATTTTCTTTCCAAGTTGATTCAATTTTCGATTTAATTTGATTTTTTGATTTTTCCTAGATACTCCTACATTATTTGACCATAAACTTAAGTATTTATGTATAGTAATTATTTGAAATAATAAAAATTCATAAATTTTAAATATTGAATTCGCCTTTGCCTACCACCAATCAATCACTGCACATTCATCACAGCAGAAGTACTAATTAAACATCAAACTCAATTGCTGAAGTTTCTTGCACTTCCATAATTGAGGGAGAAAAAGGATGCTAGTTTTATTACTCACACTAATTTGGACTAGTTAATTTGATCTGCAAAAACAACAATTTGCTAAGTATACTATGGGCCCAAAAATAAAAAATTCCGTTGTCAGCGAAACTATTACACGTTGGTTTGTTATATATTATTCCATAATATATCGTATTATATTGTAGTGTTTCGATGAGTATAACGTTTGGATAGATTGTATTCTCTTCCGTCGTTACATAATGTAACACATCAAAAAATTTGAAGGATAAACCCAGCGGCGGAGCCAGGATTTTCAACAAGGGGGTTCAGAAGTAGACGTACGAACTAACCGAAGGGGATTCAACATCTATTATATATACATAAAATATAATTTTAACCATGTATAAGTAGCATAATTTTCCGTCGAAGGGGGTTCGGATGAACCCCCTGGAGAAAGGGTAGCTCCGCCCCTGGATAAACCTACTAGAAAAATAGGTTACAAGGTAGAACTTTTATAAAAAGGTAGGATATATAAATGATAAAATAGGATTATAAGGTAATAAACAAAGACAAAATGAGAAACGAAGGATAACGACACGATCACACCAAATCAGTCGTTACATAAAATGAGACTTTTCATCGCTACATAATGATAAATTTAACAATGCAATAAAATTTAATTAACAATTAAAACAAACGTTATCTTTAAACTAACAACAATACAACACAATCAATCAATCAATATATATATATATATAAATAAAGGCAGAGTATAGATAAGGTGATGTGACATCTCTCTATGACCTCCATTTCTATTTTATTTTTTTTTCTTCTTTTTTTAATTTTTTTCTAAAGAATTTTTATACATAATCTAATAATTAAATGGATTTAAAAAGCCACACAAAATAAATATTAATTTAAAGCACATGTATCACTAATCAAGTCTGAAGTTTAACTCTTAACCTTTCCCATAAAGTACTCCAGCCACGTTCATGGCCTTAACTCCAATTGAAGGAAGTAATTACTCCATCGTTTCTTATAGCCATTGCACCGTTTCTATTCTCCACTAATGCTATGTCTAAACATTTTGATGCCTATATAAGATTCTTTACTATCATGTTGTGCTAGGAATATCTCTCCTAAAGATGTGTTTAATTTGATATCATATACTTGCACAATAGGAATGTAACCACCAATAGGTCATTTGATGCAATGTTATTTTTGTCTTACTCCTGCCACAAGGTTTCTATTAAGCATGTCAATGGACTGGGTCTGACCCGTTCCGTTCCGATTCTGGTAACGGGTCTTGTCCGGTACCGTTAGACTCGTTAAAGACCCGGACTCAGCGTTTCGATATCCAAGTCCAGGTGCAGAATGTCTTTTTGCACCGGTTGATCCGGTTCTATCCGATTCGGTTGATCGGTTTCGGTCCGATTAACGGTCAGATTTTTGATTTGTTTTTTTTTAAAGTAGCCGCTGAGAGGGGCCCACCAACGGCTATTTTGCCTATCTACCCTCCCAAAACACCCCTCTATCCCCCTTAACCATTTTTTACTATAAATATCCCCATATATCCATTATTTTTCTCACAAATCTTCACATACTCTCTTTATCATTCCCTAAAAATCTCTTTGTTATTCTCTTAATATTCTATAATTATGGTATTAGCTAATCGGAGTTGGAGATTTTTTGAATATATTGCAAGCTTCAATTAACATCTTTCAATTTCGATTTTCGACATTTGGTATACGTCTGCTTTTACGTAGACGTTCGGTACATTCGTTCCAACTTTAATCTCTTTATTTGTTTACTTTAATCTATATATTTTTGTTTTTAAATATCTATATTTGTTTACTTTCATTATTTTTTTGTTATAATATTTATATTGTTTCTTTTTAATATTTTAGTTATATTTAAATTTAATTATGGACACGGTAAAAAAAGTAGTGGTAAAACATCGATGCTTCGTAAGATTTTTCATAAGGGTAAAAAAATAGTGCTACTACTTCATTACCTTCTAGATTTTTAATTGATGTTAATGAAACTTTTTTATCACAACCAAATGGTTACGATATTCACCCCGGTGCACAATTAGACCATGAGACCCAAAGTAGACGTTATGATATTTGTGATGAAGAATTACTGGAAGAAGATGATATAGAAGAACAAGAGTTAGGTGAGACCCCTACCCCTACTAGTCCGGTTACGAAATTACCGGAACAAGATGATGAAGTTTTGCCGAAATTTACTAGGGCCAAAGGGACCAAACGTCCTAAAAGGTCTATAGTTTGGAAATTTATGGCGCATGATAGGGTAAAAAATACCGCTACTTGCAATAGATGCCAGAAAGTTATGAAATATTTGACCGGGGAAAACCATGGCAGGACAGGATTGCTAAGTAAGCATTTGAGAAAATGTAGTAAAGAATTTATTCGTCTAGAACAGGAGGTTAAGGCCAAAAAAAATGGTACACTATTTCCGAAAGATTTTGTAGGAGGTAATATGGTTCAGACTCGTTTAAACACGTCTAACCCGGCTGACCCGTGCTCATTATCGACATATAGTGAAAACATAGATAGAGAAGAATTAACAAAAATGATTGTTGTGATGGGTTTGTCTTTTAGTTTTGCTTCACACCCCGATTTTATTCATTATATTCAACAAGTTTATAATCCCTCCTTTAATGGTTTTTCACGAAATACAATCAAAAGTGATATTTTTAAATATCAAGCTGAACGTATTGTCATTTTCTTCGTTGCTTATTTAAAAAATTTGATGGTAAAATATCTATTACTTCTGATATGGGTCGTGATATATTAGGTAATGATTATTTTACTATTACGGCTCATTGGATTGATCACCATCGGAACATGCAAAAAAGAATTATTTGTTATAAATATGTTGGCGAGGCTAAAACTGATTTACATATAGGTACTACAATAGCAGATAGTTTGAAATATTTTCAACTTATTGATAAAATCATGTCATGTACATTAGATAATGCTTCCAACAATATGAAAGTTATTGATACTTTAAAAACTAGACTTTGTCCAATAGTTGAAGATTATTTTCATGTTAAATGTACTGCACATATTTTAAATTTGATAGTACAAAACGACATGTAATTATTTGGAAATGGTTGTTATAAAGTTCGAATTGCTTGTAGCTTTATTTTATTTTAAAAAAAAAAAATATATCAGATGACTTTATACGTCGTTGTGTAGAATTAGAAATTCCATATAGAAAAGTTTCAAAAGAAGTCTCTACAAGATGGAGTTCTTTATATGAAATGCTTATTGTTGCTTATGATTATCGTGAACCTATAAAGTTAGTTTCTAATGGTCAAAATACAAATCCTGATTTAAGACTATGTGATGATGATTGGGCTGAAATAAAAGAACTTTGTAAATTTTTGAAAACTTTTTATCAAGCTACATATACCGTATCTGCTCTATATACTCCAACCATTTCTTCTGTATTAGTAAATATTACTGATGTTTCTAATGTACTTGCTGAATATAAAAAAATTCCTTTGTTCAAAGAGTCTATTTTAGCTATGATGAAAAATTTTAAAAAATATTTTTTTCTATTTCACAAATTTATTTGACCACTGCTTTATTCAACCCATTTTACAAAGAAATTGGTATAATGATGATGGTTCAAAAAATTTATAGAAATTTAGAAATTGGTCCTATTGAAGAGCCATCGGTTGAAACTTGTTGTACTAACATAATTTCTAACACTAGGAGCTTGTATAACATGTATGAAGTTATGGAACAAAATATTTTGTCGGCCGACCCTTCTTCATCTAAAAAAAGATATGATGATTTAGATTATGAAATGGGTGAAGAACTTGGTCTTCAATGTTCTAGCAGTAATGATTTTGATTCATATCTTTCTCAGGATCGGGATAATATTAGAGATGTGAATGGACAACAACAACTTTTAGCGTGGTGGAAGACCCGTATCAGACAATTTCTTCAAAGGTGGTTCGAGATGTGCTAGCAAGTCAGGCCTCTTCAGTTGCTTCGGAGCAAGTTTTTAGCTTAGGAAGATTTATTATTGGAGATCATCGATATTCAATAGCAAATGATAGTTTGGAGATTTCAGGTTTATTTAGAGATTTCAGATTTATTTATAGGCTCCCAAAATTACCGACCCAAATCGAAAATGAAATAGATGAAGTATTTGAGGAAGACAGTGATGATGGAATGGAAGCAATGGGTGAACAAGGACGAAGACCGATTCCGAAAAATATGTCCGCCGACGAAATAGCTAAATTACAGCTAGAATATTTTGGACGTTATAGATATTAGTAAGATATTAGAAATCTAATTCAAACAGAACCCTTCCTAGAAGGTGGCTGCGTGGATTAGATTCTCTTCTAATATTTGTAATACATGTACAATGTCCAAGATTTGAATAAATATATAGGCTATTCGCCTTAGTTTTATTTTAAAATTTTTCTTTTATTTAATGCAATTAATTTTATAAATTAATTAGTTAAAATTTTGTAAAAATTATAAATTTAATCTAAATTAAAAGTTTAAAAAGTTTGAAAAAGAGATTGAAAAAGGTTGAAAAAAAGTTTGAAAAAAATTGAAAAAAAAGATTGAAAAAGTTTGAAAATTTTTATAAGTTATTTTTAGTTTTAAAAATTGTATTTAGAATTTTTAAAAAACTTTATTTTATAAGTTATATAATTTTTTTTAAAATAAATAAATAAATCGGTAGACTCGGTGGACCAGTCCGGTCCGACCCAGTTTCACATCGGTTACCAACGGACCGGGTCGGAACCGTCAAAAATACCGGTAGATCCGGTTCCGGTAATGGTTCCGGTTTGGGGACGATCGAAACGGACCCGGTAACGGTAAAACCCGGTCCAACAGGTTCGATACAGATCCGTTGCCAGGCTTAGTTACTATGTTGGTTTAGGAATCTTTATGTTAAATTGAGTCATTAGCTTGTAGTAAGTAGACTGTTTCTGTTTCAATTTATGCGTCTTAGTTACTACTTGAAGAGTTAAATTGTATTTTCTTTGATCATATTTTTTTCCAATACTTTCTAATATTTTAAATTTTTAATCATTATAATTATATTACTACTTTTATAGCTTTTACTTGATATGTGATATGTATTTTATTTAAAAACTTATGTCAAGATCAATTCGAAGGAGCACTCACTCCAGACAAGATGTTTTGAATTTCTACAACATATCAAGATCAACAAAAATATAGCGACTATATTGAGATAGCAGAGAACAAATTGATAGAAAATCAAATTCAGTAATTGTAATTATCCAAGCGACAAGGAGTGCCGCAATGAATAGCAAAAAGAAAGAAGAAGGAAGCAAAGGACGACATAAGAGTACAAAAATTAGTAAATTCAGAAAACGATTTGGAAAGCCTTATGATCAACTATAGACTACTATAGTAGTTTTATTTGTTTCCTCAATAGATGACTACTAAAATATAGTTGTAATACATAGATGCATATTAAGTTGTAGCTGGTTATGTTGCTTAGACTTTCTAATAGGCGAGGTGTGTTTTAATAAATAGTTGGTGATAGTTAGCGTAGGAATCTCGCATACCCAATAGTTCAGGTATGAAACCAAAAAAATCAGATTACTTTAGGTGTATTATTTTTTACTATTAGCTCTTATCTTGAAAAACGTACAAATTTTTCTTTATTGCTGATGTACCATGCGAAGTGCGGATATATACACTAGACGTAAGTAATAAGCGTCCAAACTAAGTAGGTATAGTTCCTAACCTCTCACAACCTTACCAGAACCTATCAACCTAATATATAATAAGGACCATACTAATTCTACAAATCATAGCTTCAAAATATATACATGAAACGTGTTTTTATTAATTAAAAAAAAAAAACTACGTCCCTATTCAATTTACTTTTTCCAAAATTTACCCCTTGAATCCTATATAAATGTACACATCTTAGATAATTAGAACCATCATATACAATATGACAACACAAGTACCAGAACATGTTGAGCCAAATACTCAAAAAAAGAGCACTATGGCTGACCATTTGGAGCCATGGCTAAAATTGAAAGACAAAGTGGTGTTTGTCACCGGTGCATCGGTGGGGCTCGGCCGCGAATTCTGCCTTGACCTATCTAGGGTCGGCTGTAGAGTCGTGACAGCCGTTAGTCGGACAGACCGGTTGAAGTCCCTTTGTGATGAAATTAATACAATGGATAGTTCGAACTTTCATTTTGTTAGAGTTGTGGTCATTGAACTTGATGTTACTGCTGATGGTAGAACTATTGAAGCATCAATAAAGAAAGCTTGGGATGCTTTGGCCACATTGATGCCCTTATTAATAATGCTGGTGTTAGAGGTATGCATGTAATTAAGTTAATTAGGTCTAAAGTTTGTGAGTAAAAAATTAAATGCATGTGTTCTTGGTTAGTAAAAACATGAGTTTGAAGTTCATAAAACATTCATATCTAATACTTGTGGCGGCAGAACCAGAAATTCTTAATAGGGGCTTCAAGAAAATACTCAAATATTGCATCTAAGATTTGAACCAATAATCTAAGACAATTCTTGAACCCATTCACCATTAAAATAAAGTGATATTTATCTTTTATGTACTACTCAAACAAAATGAGCATAGCCCAATTAATTTTTATATCTAGAATGGTCAATATTATATATTTACATTAAATTTTATGAAGCAAAATTTATTTTAATGTTATTTTTTTACCTTCACACCCGAGTTACCATATAACCCTCTTCATTTCTCTTTTTCATTTTTAATATCTATATAACATGTTGTATATACACTTTTATACTTTACATTACATTATTATACACTATTATACATTACATATACATCTTTATACACTATTATACATTACATATACTCTATGTATATAATGCATAAGTATGTCTATTCTTTGTATAGACTTGTATAAATACATTTAACCATTTGATGATAGGAGAACGTTGCATTTGGCGACATCCAATTTAGGTAATTATCCCTCCATTGACTATCTGTTTTTTTATTTCAATTTTTGACAGTGCGTTGTGAGTTAGAAAAAAATCAAAATTATTGTAAAATAACACGTGAAAAGAGATCTGAGAAAAGGTAGAGGGAGAAGATGCAAAGAGGAAAAAATTGTGAGTGAGAAAAAATCACGTAAAAAAAAATTGAGATTATAGGCATTAAAAAGAAGCGGCTTAAAATATTAAAATAAGGGAGTTTGAACCAGTAATGACCCGAGCACACAAAGAAACAAAACAAAACAAAAAATAATACAATGACACTTCAAACCATATCTTAAAGAAAGAAAAAATAAATGGAAACACAGCTAACTCATACTGAATTTTGCAGCTAGAAATAGAGCTATAAAATAACTGAAAATATTATACAAAGAGCAGGAACTAAGAAAAAATGAAAAGAGGAGGAAAATAAGGTTATATGCCTATATCTAGTAATAAAGCAATAGTTAGGCTATTTGAGTTGATTAAAAAGATAACTGAATGAGCACTTTGCTTAATTTTCCGCAAAATAAAATCTTTCCTTATTGTCAAAGGGGATTCAATCACTTATACGTATTCAAAAAAAAATTGTACTATTTATACTTGTGTTCTTTTTTTTTTTTTCTTCTTTTTTTTAAAGCCTTTGTTTGGTGAGATATTATAAGTTTTTGATGGGATCCAAAATAATATCGTAAAAGATTCGTAATTTTATTTTTGTTCCTCCTTCTAGAAATCTTAGGAAACTCTGGAAGAGTCGATGACTCTAACTTCATGAACGATCCATATTAGATCCGATCCATTGCTCATTCTACCTCCTCTATATGTTCTTAACATCTGATCTTCATCTCAGTAGAGTCTAGATTCATGGATGTTAAATCAATCCACAGTACTTCTAACACTTGTTCTATCCAGTATAATTTTCTGACACAAGTTGCTTTAATTCCAGATATAATATGAACCTATTTTTTGTTTTTATATAGGTGGAACAAAATCATCAGTGGATATTTCTGAGGAAGAGTGGCAAAACACTTTGAGGACAAATTTGGCAGGATCTTGGTTGGTTTCTAAGTATGTTGTAAGACACATGCAAGCCGCAAAAAGGGGAGGCTCCATTATAAATATTTCATCAATTTCTGGTTTAAATAGAGCTTTTATGCGTGGGTGTATTGCTTATAGTTCCTCCAAGGCTGCCATGGATTCTATGACAAAGGTTATAATCTAACCTAATTTGGAAAATTATCTCACCCAAGGGGAAAAAAAAGATATGTTGACAACTAGGGTTTCTTTATTTGGTATATGAAGGAAAATAATTTTTGAGTTTTTTTTTTTAAAAATAAAACTGTTTCTTGTGTTTGGTTGTTAGAAAATATTTTTCACTAGAAGGGAGAAAATGAATTTTCTCAATTTTGGGTGGAAGTTATATTCCTAGTCAATCGTTTTAATAAGTGTTAACTTCATATCAATGCTTTAACCAAAATATTTTTTTAAACAACCTTAGGGTTGAAAGTGAGGGATGCTTACCATCCGAACAACTCTCTCGTCGCGCTTTAACCAATAAGTAGACATTATAATCAATTTTTAATACTCAAAAGCTCAATCAAACACTATACGATTTGCTAATATTGTTATTAATCTTTGCTAATGATTTATTCATAAAATATTTCAACTCTCCAACACAAATATCGAAAAATATTTTCTAACAAACTATTTTCCAGTCATTTTTTCGAAAAATCGTGTCTGAAAAATGACATATGTCGTACCAAACTCACCCATAATCCTTTAAATTGTGTGGAAGGGGAAGTATCGTACTAACTCTTTATGAAATTTGCAGATGATGGCATTATTTAGAATTGGGAGAAGACAACATTAGAGTGAATGCAATATTGCAATAGCTTTCAAATCAGAGATCACTGAGGAATAAGGAAAATTTTTATGGTGGTTGAGGCCCAAAAACACTACTTGTGTGAGGGCATCATTTTCTTGACAAGTGTATTTGTGGGCCACTTTCCTTGTTATCACACTTTTTCTCTCTCACTTCCATTTCCTTATATATGCACATTTCTTTTCTTTTTTTCTTTGCAAAAACAAAATCTCTTCAGCACCCTCTTTTTCACCAACATTTTAATAGCTTTTTTTTTTTTAATAGTCTTACCTCTCAGTGCAGAAAAAATTTATCGATACTACTATTATCTTGTGATTTCACAAATTCACTTGGTTAGATTTTTTTTCCCATCAATTCTTGTAACTCAAGAAGAAAAAAATGAATCCTTAAAATATTCAATTCACATCTTAAGAAGTCAAACATAAAGCCCCCCAAAAAAAAAAATTAACGAGAAACACAAAATTTAAATTAGTATTTCTTCTGTCTCAATTTATATGACTCACTTTCTTTTTTAGTCAGTCACAAAAAGAATGACACAATTCTATATTTATTAATAATTAACTCTAAAATGCTTATTTTATCCTTAATGAAATTATTTATAGGCACACAAACATCTATGATTTATTTTAGACCATAAGTTTCAAAATCTTTCTTTCTTAAACTCCATATCAAATTAAACTAACTCATATAAAATGGGACGGAGGGAATAATAATTATTGGATAGATGTCAAGCAAGTAGAGATTTAACAAATATGAAAAACGAAGAAAGATAATTGAGTGCCTAATATAATTAAGATATTACTAGTAAATATTTATCATTCATATACATTAAGTGGTTATAGAAACAACTTAATAAATAAGGCATGGAAAATCTTAGTAGCTGAGTTGGTCGGCTACATTCGACTTATTGATGAGGATTTGATTTTCACCTTGTAATCTCCTCCCTCACACCCAATTTTTTCTACCTTCAATTTTCAAATAAATAAATAAATAAATAAAAAAGGCCTAACTTATTCTTCTAATCTCTCTAAAGTCTAAAAGTGACACCAAAATAACTCCGACCTATCTCTGAGAAAGTAAAAGGATACCTCTAACCTTACTTGTTATTGTCAAACTTTAAAACAAATAAATAAAATTCCTTCGATAAATTTGTACTGGTATTATTATACTTATCGAAAAATTTTAAGCCATGTAGTCTAAAATCACAAAGAAAAGAAGAATTAAATTTTTATGAAGTTCCGTCTTTTGATATATTAAAAAAACATCGAGAAAACTTTTAATAGATAAGATTGAAATTTGGGTTAGTATAGATTCATTTTGTCTTATTTGATTTTTTACAAATGAAAAATTGGACTACGAAAAGAAGAAAGAAGATAAATAAAATATAGAAGAGAGAAAAGAATACTGGAAAGGAGAAAAGAAAACAAAAAATAAAAAATAAAGTATGATAACAAGAAAAGGGCCCCACAAATACACTTGTCAAAAGGAAATAGCACCCTCACACAAGTATTGTTGGTTAGGCCTCAACCACCATAAAATTTTTCAGAAATAAGAACTGTTCCACTGAAAACTTTTGATACAACTGATCCAGCATTAACTTCTCTAGTGAGATATTTGATCCATGACTCTTTCAATTATGTATCTGGCAATATATTTATTGTTGATGTTGGTTACACTCTACCTGGCTTCCCTATCTTTTCTTCTCTATAAGTTATGCTGCTTGATGAACGTCAGTATAGTCAGCCCTCTAATTGGTAACAGTTATTCTCTGTAATAATGTTTTGCTATAACGGTTAAGTTTTATTTGGAACCGACTTTTCATATTATCTTATCGTATATGTTCTCTATCACAATATTTTTGTTATAGCAGCCAAAAGAATGAAAGATATCCGAACAAATGACACATTATATAAAGATTTTACTGGTAAATTTCACAGATGATAAGTTAACTATCACTTTTTTTCACAAAAGTAACTTAACTATTTTTTAACACAAAAATAACTTAACTTTGGGTAAATTAACACAAAAATTACATTAGCCAGAATATGTACTTTTCCGATCAACCCACTATTTTTTTCTCTTTTTTTTATTTTAAATATAATAAATAAAATTTAAAAAAACATCCAACCCAATACGTACAAACATTTCTGATACTTTAAATGTGCTATTTTTCGTGATGTTGTACATGTTTTACAAGATGTTGAAGAATAAGATTTTCTATATCGAAACAGTTAGGGGTGAATCTATTAAGCATATTGGATGTATTTCCTCCTATCTCTGCAAAAAGCTCATAGATGTGTCCTTAAGTAGAATATGCAGCGGCTCCAAAATATTGTCGATTATGAAATTTTTTCAGCTCATTGTTTTAGTAGCTAGCTTTAGTTGTGGAAAGAACACATATTCTAACTCTAATCTATATAAGTATCATCGCAATAGGGCTACCTCAGCTCCATTAGGGGAAAAGACAATGTATTTTACCTTTATATATTTTTTAATAGCAATAGTCCTATCATGCATGACACTTTTAGCTGAAATGTATAATGTTGATATTTGTTAAAAGTAGTGTATGTCTTTTGTAAATGACATATATTATTATGACACAATATGTTGTGTCTGTTTTTTTTTTTTGTTGATGCACATTTTTAGTTGTTTGTCTAAACTTTATGGTCTTGCACAATTTATTTTTGAAATATTATGGAAGAAAAAAAATAATTATGAAACAGACATGCTTACTATTTATAAAATGAAATAACCAGCAGTTTCATGTTTATGAGTCATAATCATCACATCTCTTCTAAATTGTAGCTCAAAGTAGATGTATAGCAGGTAAACGCTAACTCCGATTGAGTTGGTGCTAAAAGAATTACCATGTATTAGTTCAAACCAAACATATTAAAAAGATAGCGAAAAAAAAAGATTATAGCATTAACAATTAAAAAGATATTCACTTTTTTAAATGGGTTTTTGGTTTGACCGGGTCAGGTTGGGTATTTTTTATTTTTATTTATTAAATTTTATCACGGCCCAAAAGTTGGGGTCATGATGGCACCTACCTTGACCCAGCCTTGGTAGGTAAGCTAAAAACCGAAAAGAAAGGAAAAACAATATGCAAAGAAAAATGAGTAAATGCGAGACTTCAGAACGAAGTCAGGCCACAATATGTAAATAACATAAGTATCCGAACTAAAATAAATACATAATCCCCAAGATACTGGTGTCATAAGTGTAAAGAGCATCGAATACAAAATCGAGTCTGAAATACATGATCCTGTCTCTGAAAATAAATAAAGATAAGAGAGAATAAGAAGAGGTTCAAAATCTGCCCCGAACTCTGGAGCTCACCCGTACCTCGAATATCAACTCTCACAGCACGAGATCAGCTACAGCGGGTCACACTCGTACTAGGATCTGCACTGAATGGGCACAGAATTAAGAGTGAGTACGATCCACTTGTACTCAATAGGTGTCATAGGCCGACTAAGCAAAGTAGAAAACTAAACAAGTAAAAGATACTATGATCACGTCCACCTGCAAATAGAAAAATTTTCAAACAGTAGCTCACACCGTCTCCACTAACAGTTCTACAATATAAAGTCAAAAAGAAAGCTACATACTAAATATATAGAGAAACTAAGTAAACGACAACAAATACATAGAGGAAATACAAGATGCAATGTAATGTGATGATGGTGGATCATGATGAATGTAAGTCATTGCATGACTTTCGTATACACCTTTCGAGCCTCAGCGCTTCCAGGACAAGACCTATGGGGAGTTCGCAATCCATATACTTTCTCAAATCTCAATCTCAATCAACCTTGCTAGCTAGTGTTCACGACCAAGGGTTTTATAAAGTGTTTCAGTTTCTTTCCAAAATAGTATTTCTCAGTAGTACCAGTATCTCATTAATATGTATGTACGAAATGAGGATGTAATGCTCACAACCAATTAGTATGAAAATGATAATCAATTTAATACAGGTATAAATGAGCTCAGAATCAAATCAATATGTCAATAATTCATGATATCAGCCCTCGCTCGGCACCTCTAGAACGAATAATCATTTAAGACATAAATAACATCATTTCAAAACCCCTCACTCCGGTATTACTATAATGATCGAGGTAGATAACATTCAAATAAGACCTATAATATATATTCAAGTCCCAGCACAGGCATCACAACAATAATAATAATATTTAATGCACAAATAAGTCTTATAATGTCAAATAAAGCCACCACTCGAGCATCACCGCAAATATAACTCTCAAATCAACAACAATAAACAATTAAACACCCACACGGGCAACACTATAATAATAATAATCTCAAAATATGACTTTCCATCTAATACACCCACCCATAGCATGCTTTACAAGAATGGTTAACTACCCAGCCCAGTCTGAAGAAAGTTAAGTTATAACCTACCTCGAAGAGCCAAAATCCAAATCTAGACCCTTTAATGCGGAGCCTTTTATTCAAGAGCGATCTCGGATCAAACTAAATCTATCAAAAATGTAATCTATGCGTCAAAATAAAACTAATGATATCCATATAGGTTATATTTAAATAGGGTCCAAAATTAGTTCGAAAAATGAGTTCAAAAACAAAAGGGGAAAATCTAGAATTTTATTTTAGAAAAATGATCCTCATATCAAAAGGAGTCTATATTTGAAAATCCAAGTAAAAACAAGGTGAAATCTACCTTCAAATTGAAGAAAAAACAATTTTAAGCTTACCGAGTAAAAACCCAAAATCCAATTTGAAATCACCTTTTTAGAACCATTTTGAAGTTAGAATCGATAGAAAGTTATAGAAATAAGGGTTTAGAGGTTACCCAGGCAAGAATGGTGAAGAAACCTCTTTGAAATCTTCTTTCCCGAAGCTCCCAAGTCCAAAAATGGTGAAAATCACGAAAATAAGCTTTATATACTATTCAGGTGAACAGTACCTCACGAATGTGATCAACCCTTCACGTTCGCGAAGGTCAATGCTGACCGGTCATTAAATATGCCTTCGCGATCAGCTCCTCACGTTCGCTAAGGCTGATGACCTGGACCACTTGCGTTCGCGAAGGTCCGGTCGTGATCGCAATAAGACGAACCCGATTCATTTTCCCAACAACCCTTCGAGATCGCGGCCACCACTTCGCAATGGCGATGAAGGATATTTTTATTCTCCGCATTCGCTGTCAATGGTTCGCGTTCGCGAAGAAGGAGTCATGCACCAGCTGAAACCAAGACCTCAAAATCTCCGAACGGACCTTCGGGATTCATTCGGAAACCCACAGAAATAAACCAGATATGCTACTAGACTATTTTCGACATTCCAAACTCAATGGAACCATTAGATTTATGAAAAGACAAATTAGCCCCCAGGAACCCTAAGAGCCTTGTTTAACTAGTTTCCGTCAAAGAGATCAAAATGTAAAATAGAGGCTCTGAGTCCAAACCAATCCTTCTACTAACCCAAAATCGATATTCTGGACCTAATGGAACTTTTTCAATCACCATCTGACACTCGAAACTCAAAATGTTGATCGAAGTCAAACTCAAGGCTTTAAAACACTCTAAAAGCCTCAAACTCACCTAAATTACTTCCGAACGCATCAAAAACCGTGCCAACCATCCCACAGCTCACAAATAGCATGTAAAAACTACGGGAAAGGGCAACACAGTCAAAACACATAAAAAGAAGAAATTCACAACTACGGTAGTTACAGATTTTTTTTTTTAAAAAAAAAAAAAGAGTGAAAAACAGTGGGTTGATCAAAAAAGTACATATTCCGTCCAATGTTATTTTTGTGTTAGAAAAAATAGTTAAGTTACTTTTTGTGAAAAAAATTGATAGTTAACTTACCATTTGTGAAATTTATCCGTATATTATATTATTGACTTTTTTTTTGTTACTTTTATTATGTAATCTATTTCAAAGTAACTATTATGTAATGTGTCTTTCCATGTACCTATTCTTGAAATAGACTGGCAAGGAGTTGAACATGAATAGGTCCCTAGCTATAATTGCCTTTTATCGTTGTTATGTATTCACTGGATGCTGGACCGCTAAATTCAATATATCTAAAAGATGGGTGTTGCATATATGAATGCTTGATTATACAAAATTAAATACTTTCTCCATTTTAAAAGAATGACCTATTTTGACTTGACACGAAATTTAAGAAAATAAAGAAGACTTTTGAATCTTGTGGTCCTAAATTAAAATTACATTGTATATATGCGATCAAAATTATTTTTAATATATGCTTATATAGTCTATGTTGAATTTCATTGGCTTCAACAAATGTTTACTTCTTTTTATTTTGAATCCTCTTTTTAAAAATCCTAACTCTACCACTAGCCCAAAAGTGCAGTTGCACAAGTAGCATACATCTAGGATAAAATGAGACAAACTCATTTGAGATGGTTTGGTCATGTCTTGTGTCGACTTATTAATACACCGGTTTGTATAATAGGTGTGAAACTATGATGACCGGGGGGAGCCATAAATTTAATTTTATGGGTTCTGTATTTTAGAATGACCACTTCTAGTGATAATACTAAGTTCTTAAATCTAATATTTACATACATTTTTTGAACAAAAGCTTTTGGATTTGGCCAAATCGTATGGGCTTCTAGCTCCGCCCTGGTGATAACCGTAACCATCAGAAGTCATGATCAAATTCGAATTAGAATAGGAGCTAAAACTTTTCGGAAAGCCAGGTATCATTCACACATATATTGTCAAAACACGTTTTAGTTTTTCTTAAACAAAATTATACTGCACAAGACAAAGAAACGAGTCAAACTAATACAAACTGGTCCAAATATATGTATTTTTCACCCTTTCCTCAGCACTTCTGCCAACTTGCAACACAATCTTTCACACAATAGATCCTGGACCAAAATATAGGGAGAATTACATCACAACACTATTTATCTTATCATATCTACATAAAATTCTAATTCTTTTATTTAATTAATTACATTCCATCCCATATTTTACTCTCTCTGAAATATACACGATACATTACCACAACTTACAACTCGCGTACTACTCCTTATTTCTCGCCTCAAGATCTGCTAATTGAATCTATCAGTTATATACATTTATGGCAATTTCCTTGAATCATGTTCTCCCACTTCATCTTCAATTTCATCAACTTAGATGCATTGAATGAGAAGAAGAGTAGTGTGTCGCGAGTTTTATGAGGTATCCGCCATTAGTGGTGGGGTGTTGTTGTTGTAGATCTGCTAATTGAATCTATCACTTATCTACATTGGAATCGTGTTCCCCCACTTCATCTTTAATTTCATCAACTTAGATGCATTGATTGAAAAAAAGAGTAGTATGTCGGGGGTTTCATGAGGTATCCGCCATTAATGGTGGGGTGTTATTGTTGTAGAAGAAGGATAGAGTCTTATCAATATTTTTTACTCTACAGTGATGTATCTGAAGTACATATATAGTAATGTATCATAACACTATGTGTCAAGTAATATCTATGTATCAACTATCAAGGATGTATCATACATCAGAAGTACATCTATAGTAATGTATCATAATGTGTCAAGTAATATCTATGTATCAACTATCAAGGATGTATCATGAACATTACTGTTTTACGATGTATCATCTGATACATACTGATTTTACATCTGTTACACGTGATACATACTGATTCTATCTGACACATACTGATTATACATCTTATACAAACGTATGTATCTGGTGTTAATCCCATATCTGATACATCTGCATCATTTGATACATACTGATTTTACATCTGTTACACCTGATACATACTGATTTTACATCTTATACTAACGTATATATATAATTTTGTAATCCCACACAAATTGACTTTTCTTTTGTTTTGTTCGATTGACAAGGACAGTATGTATCAGTACTTCAGAAGCCTCACAATCAAAGACTTTCGTTTAATAATATTGAGATGTTCATGGTGATATTAAGATACATGGAAGAAAAATCAAAATTGAATTGATAAATGAAGAAGAAAGGAATTTAGAAGAAATTCTCTTGAACTATCACAATCAGGTGGAGCTAATTTGAATTTTGAAACTACTTCGTGATATTTGGGATGCTCCAGAAGCCTTACAATCTGTTAAAGCGTAATTTACTCCCTAATTAATGAGATTGCCATTACTTCCTTTTAAATCTACTGAATTAGTTGGCAATATATCAGCATCATAATGTATCGCGACCATAGTAATGTATCTGGTTAAAGTTTTTCTGAAATTTTTAGTAACATTGGAAAAAAGTTAGGATAGGGAGTAATTAGCTCCAAAAGTGATGGAATTTATGTTGCTTATACAAATATATTAGCTATATGACTTAAAACATTTTTAGTTTGAAATTTCAGCAATTAGTATTCCAATTTAGGACATAGAGGATTCACGCTTATTCTTTCTCCTTTTTCATCTTCTACTATTACAGCTTAGACTATTGAGCAACCTCCTATCCATAGTTTCTTCAGATTCGTCAAAGCCCCAATTGAAGAAGGAGAAAACAAGTTTCTCAGTTTGCTGCAGTCATCAATTCTTAAATGTTGCAGTTCTCTGAATGAAACTTTTATAGTGATCGATACAAGTTCTTTAGACCCTTCTTGTTAAGCATCAATAAGACACTATTTTTAACCCCCCAAAAGGACATAAAAGTATTATATAATTATTAATATACTAGAATATCACTGTAATTTATGCACTATGACTACTATTGTATCTGGTGGACATCGTTATCTGGTAGTTGTTGCTGGTGGGAGGTGGCATACCACGGTTATCAAAAAAAGAGAAAGAAGAGAATACTACTGTAATTTATACACTACTAAATACCATGTATAAATGTGTATACCATCATTATATTGTGTATTTATTATACTCCCTCCATCCCAATTTATGTGATGTACTTTGACTTAGCACGGAGTTTAAGAAATAAAGGAAGACTTTTAAAACTTGTGGTCTAAAATGAGTTATAGATATTTGTGTGGTTGTAAATCATTTCATTAAGGGTAAAGTGGGTATTTTAAAGTTAAATTGTTACCAAATATAGAAATGTGTCATTCTTTTTGGGACTGACTAAAAAGGAAAGTGTGTCATATAAATTGGGACAGAGGGAGTACTATTTATATTAATACATTAGAATATTATTATAATTTGTATACTATCAAATATCACCATTATACCGTATATATATGTATGTATGTATGTATGTATATATATATATATATATACACTATAATATAGTAAAATACCATTGTCATTTATACACTATTAAGTATCATCATTATAAAAAATGAATACTTATGCTAATCCTAGAGATATTTTTGGTCATTTATTTTGTTTGGTATCTTAATTATTTCTTTGCATAATACAAATTGATATGGCTATAAAGATTTTATATGTCATAATTAGTATTAAATTAATGTTGCAATGTATATATAAAAATTCTTTAAAAATTGTCTATTTATATTTTTTTCCCCCTTATTTTTTCATTGAAAAGATTTCAAGACCCTTGAACCAAATGAAATTGGACACCAAAATTAGGCCCAAATTTGACTTCCCTAAAATGGCCCATCCTTTCCTTGTCCATATGGCCATCCTTTCCTTGTCCATATATATATATATATATTCACCAGCCAACACTAGAAATGAATGTACCAAAAATCTGTGTGAGAATTAGCTATGGCAATGTTAAAGAGAACAAGAATGATGAAGTCTATGGTTCAAAGCCTGAGATCTTATGCTTCTATTTCTGTAGGGAGTGATCTTACTGTAGCTGCACCAAATGTTTCTCTACAAAAGGCTAGATCTTGGGATGAAGGTGTTTCCTCCAAATTCTCTACTACCCCTCTCAAAGATATCTTCAAGGTTATTATATATATACAAAATTTTCATATTTTTTAGTTTATTTTTCCCCCTTTTTCTTGTTTCATCACCTTTTTTAGGATTCTTGATTTCTGACTAATTTGTATTTTGTTTGGTGTTCAGGGTAAAAAAGTTGTAATCTTTGGCCTTCCTGTAAGTTGACTTCCCTTTATATTACTATATATGTTGCCACTGATTTTGAGTTACTTAAGTTGTATATTAATTTTCATTTCTGAGCTTAGGAGTAGTTCTTTTGTTTACTTAATTGGAATAGAGAAAGTGGGATTGTCAAATTATGTGAATTTTGTGGTTTGCGGCTATTATATTGTAGAGGGATTTATCCTGTGCGCACCCGAAAATAGCTGCGGGTTCCCTTGTCATTCAAAAGAAAAAATTATGAGAATTTTGTTTGTATAATGTAAGAGTTCGCACACAAGTGTTACGCTTTTGATCTGTCTAAGAGTGAAACCTTGGAGGTTCGGTCATTTTAGTTCTAGGATTTTTTATCTTGTTGTTTGACTACTGCATATTTTTGTTGAAGGCCTCCAAATTGTCAACTTGTGCTTCATTCATGGTCGTTTTATCTTTTATTTTTTTTGGTGGGATTACACTGGGTATGTTGTTGTTGTTGTTGTTGATGATGATGATGTTTTGTGTTTGGCGGAGGGGAAAATGTCCTTTCTTTTCGTTGGGATTTAAAAGGTTCAAAGTCCTAATAAGAAATCAACAACAACAATAGGAACTAATACGCCTCAATCCCAACCAAGTTGGGGTGTCCAGTATATGAATCCTCACGGACCATGTACCTCCATTTAAGCCTAATAAGAAATCAAAGTGGTAAATTGTTTTCTCTTTTTCGTTTACTTCAATACAAAATAATAAATTGGTCTTTTTGTTAAATGTTACCTTCTCAAAAAAAAAAATTGGTCTTTTGTGCTTCCAATACAAAGTACTTAATCGAGGTGGTATTTGATGACTAAACTGCAGTGAGCATCTTTATTTGTCTAATGTTTATCTTCCTGGGACTACAAATGAATACTGCTACCACTTATGCAAATTTTCTGAATAGTTTAATCTTGTTATAAACCCAATTATTACATACTACTGGATTAACATTGTCACTTGGTTGCTTGCGCATATTTGCTCCTGGAGGAAAGAGACAATGGGACAACACAACAACAACAACAACAACAACATACCCAGTGTATTCCCACACATTGGGGTTAGGGTCTGGGTAGGGTAGAGTGTACGCAGTTTGTACCACTACCTCAGAGGTGAAGTAGAGGTTGTTTCCAATAGACCCTCGACTCAAGACAAAATACAATCTAGAAAAAGATGTAATAGAGGTACAAAAGACTATAAGGAGTAATATAATAATAGCTAGTAACAGAACAATACTACCACAAATAATAATACAAGCGATCACCCAAAACTACATATGTCACAAGAATCCAGGAATAATGAACTACAAGCGTAGCACTACGACTACAAATAAGGACAACACTCCTACCTACTAGCATGAACGCACTCCGACCTCCTAACCTTCTACTGTAATACGTGTTCGCCAGACCTTCTTATCTAAGGTCATGTCCTCGGTAAGCTGCAATCGCGCCATATCCTGCCTAATTACCTCTCCCCAGTATTTCTTTGGTCTACCTCTACCTCTTTAAAATCCATCCATAGTCAACCTCTCACACCTCCGCACTAGGGTATTCGTGCATCTCTTCATTACATGCCCGAACCATCTCAACCTCGCCTCCCGCATCTTGTCTTCCACCGAAATCACTCCCATCTTATCTCGAATATCCTCATTTATAATCCTATCTCTCCTAGTAAGCCCACACATCCATCGCAGCATCCTCATCTACGCAACCTTCATCCTCTGAATGTGAGAATTCTTGATTGTCCAACACTCTGCATCATACAACATAGCTGGTCACTCTGTAGAACTTGCTCTTAAGTTCGGAGACACCTACTTATCACACAAGACTCCAGAGGCGAGCCTTCATTTCATCCACCCTGCACCAATACGGTGAGTGACATCCTCGTCAATCTCGCCATTTCCCTGAATAATAGACCCAAGACATTTGAAACTATCTCTCTTTTGAATAGCCTGAGTATCAAGCCTCACCTCCACCTCATCCTCCTGCGTCACCAAAGAGACAATGGGACACAAATTTAAATACCATTCTTTATATTCTTCTTATTTCTTTTTATACATAGGAGGTGGGGAAGCAGAAGGGGAAATTATGAATGAGATTATGAAGTAGGGAATTGAATTTTCAATAACAATGTGCAAGTTCAGGTAGTCAACCAACTCGACCACCATAAAGGGGCAGCCCGGTGCACTAAAGCTTTTGCTATGTGTGTGCTCCGAGGAAGGGCTGGACCATGATTCCTCAGTTGATCTGAATTATTTTCAAAAAGAGGTTTCCTTAGACTACAATAGAAACTGACACTATAAAATGAATCGAAGATTGAACAAAATGACCCTAAGAAATGATGAAAGAAAGAAAGGTTTCATATTTTCTTTGATGGTTGTGGTAGGAACTTTGCCTCATAAGAGGCCTTATTGCATAGCCGTTTTGTAGCCAGCCATTTGTTTAATATCTGGTTCTCTTTGTTTTCTTAGTTTTATATCTTCCTAAAGATGTTACTTGTACAATTTCCAGGGCGCGTACACTGGAGTTTGTTCAATGCAACATGTACCTAGCTACAAGAATAACATTGATAAGTTCAAGAGCAAAGGAATTGACTCTGTGATCTGTGTTGCTGTGAATGATCCATACACTATGAATGGTTGGGCAGAAAAGCTACAAGCCAAAGAAGCTGTAAGTTACTCTGCCATGCCTTGTCATCCTGTGTTTTTCTTTAAGCAATGTAACCTTCACTAATTAATGTTTCGAACTTTCTGTCGTCCTTGGAAAACTTGTAGTACTTGCTTTTTCTTAGTTCTCGGCAGAGGTAAACATATTTTGATAGATCAACCTTCTCGATCATGTAACTTGTGTAGGGAGCTGAGTCTATTTGCTGAAAAAGTTTAATCTATCCCTTTTGGCCAGACTTGGAATGGCAAAACATTCCTATTTTTGCGCCAAGACCTGTGGTTTAGTGGAAGAGCGCAGAGAATGATGTGTGGGTTATGCGCATGTCATGAGTTCAAACCCTATTATAGACTAAAAGTTTGTATTTAAGTAGAGAAGGGTAGAGCGTGGACCCAATATTTAATGACCGTCAAACTGTGTGCCAGCCGGTTCACGGGGATTTCTCAGTTATGAGGAGTGGGTTTGGGCTTGTAGGGCTGGGGGCTGGTCAAAGGAAGTATGTTGAGCAGATCTTACTTTTAAGCAAAAATAAATATCTGGAGTAATTGATAGGAGCACTGCTGCTGCAGCTAAAGGAAGGAATACTAACTAATATTCCTGTATGTGTTCAAAGATATTGACAATGATGATATGCTAATGCATTCCAACTTAAATCCAAAGTTTGTCTCTCCGACATTCTAATATATTCCAACTGAAACTCAAGACTTCCTCCATGGTGCTGGAAATATATGTAGGTGGGCTGGCGTTGATCTCTAACTGGACAATTTATTTTGTAGCAGATCGAGGATGACATAATTCATAAACTGTTTGAAGCATCAAAAAGTACAGACTGATGTAGATTGTTATGTGCTTTATCGTTAACTCAGATTGGCTGAGGTTGGATAGATAACCAAGAGAGATCAGTGATTACGATTCTCATGATCCTGTTATTTAGCGATCCGGCATTGTTGATTTCACCTTTTTTATGACCTTTACATCTCAAATGCCGTTCTAATCATTTGTTGATGTTGCATTTATTGAATTTTATGGTTAATTTGATAGCATTATAGATGTCAGAAAATTGCATGATCTATATCAGCTGTTTTTTTTCAATTATGATAGTACCTGTGATAGTTGTTCTTTTATGTAGTTGCGCTAACAATGAGACTACTATTTTATGATGCAGATTGAGTTTTATGGTGATTTTGATGGAAGCTTCCACAAGAGTTTGGACTTAACAGTTGATCTCTCTGCTGCTTTGCTTGGACCTCGATCTCATAGGTAAGGCAGTCAATGTTTTATGAATCATCATGGCTAAATAACTACTAAAGATTGTCAATGCCAAAATTGATACTCCTAGCTAAATGTGCTCAAGTTTAAGTGGTGGATGCAGTTGTTTCCCAAGGACCATATGTGTTACACATTTTTTTCCCCACCCCAACCCCATCAGGAGGATCAATTGTGTTCCCATTTACCCTTCCGCATGACTCGAACCCTCAACCTACCTGTTGAGGGTGGAGATGCTCAACCACTTGAGCAAGCCTTGCATGTCCCATATGTGTTACGCCTAAACATATATACTATTGTATAAAATTTGTAATTTGGACACACTAATCTGTTATTAACATTGTTGTTGTTGTTGCATAGGTGGTCAGCGTATGTAGTTGATGGGAATGTTAAGGTTCTGAATGTTGAAGAAGCTCCTTCTGACTTCAAGGTTTCTGGGGGAGATGTTATCCTCGGACAGATCTAGATTTGCTTCTAATTAATCGAGTTTTTGTCCATTGTCAAATAAGTTCTGCATACTTTGACGTTGTAATTTCGGTTAATTATAGGAAAAAACCACATAGCATGGCAAACATAAGCCCTCAATTGTGACTCATAGCTATAGTTTCAAATAATTACATTTCGTAGCTACTGTAACATTTTTTTTTTTTCTCCCTCTCATCTCTATCCATCCCTCTCTCGCCACTCTCCTCCCTCTCTCCCAATCGCCTCTACCCCCCTCTCTCGTTGCCTCTCTCTCCCTCTCGCTGCCTCTCTTTTTCTCTCTGTCTTCTCTTTCTTTTTGGCAATGGTTTCCTAAATCTGGAAAAGCTTCTGTTCCGCCTCCCGTCTTTTTGTTTTTTCAGAATTTTTTTTCTTGTAGTTGCCTGGAATGGATTTTTCAACTTCAAATTTTTGAAATTGTTGCATTACGACCGACGCCGTTGTCGATTTTGAGGTCAATTTGACTCATGTTTCATCCTCCCAGCAGGCCAAATGAATTCGTTTTTGAAAGTGCATTCCTTTTTGTTGGTCAGTTTGTCATGATAACCACTGGTGCAGTATCTGGAAACGATTGCCTTTAATAGCTTGAAAAAATTAACCATTTCACCTCCATACGATTCTCTTTAATACCTGCTGCAATTGGTTTGAAACGATTGATTTTCCAAGGATTAAATTGTTCATAGCATCTTTGATACTTATATTTTGTATATCAATAAAATACAAATTGGTTGATTTTGTACTTCTATATTTTGTATAGCTGCAATTGATTTATCTTTTGTATTTTGTATTCTATATTCGTTGATATCATTGTGTTCGCTGATACGAATTCTATTTGTTGATACAACTTGAACCATCCAAATACGAATGATACATTTGTATACAATTCTATTCATTGATGCACGTGTATTCGCTTATTCAATTGGTATTCATTGATATGAAATATATTTGTTGATACGACTTGAGCCATACAAATACAATGATACATTTATATCAAATGATACATTTGTATTTATATGTGATAAAAAAGGGCAGCCCGGTGCACTAAAGCTACTGTTATGCGCGATGTCCGGGGAAGGGCCCCACCAGAAGGGTGTATTGTACGCAGCTTTACCTTGCATTTCTGCCAGAGGCTGTTTCCAAGGCTTGAACCCGTGACCTCCTGGTCACATGGCAGCAACTTTACCAGTTACTTCAAAATACATACATTTGTATTTATATATGATAGATGCACGCAAATACAAATAATGCATATACTTGTTTATATACAATACAAATGATAAGTTTGTACATATTCACTGCAAAATCATCCAAATACAAATGATAAATTTGAAAAAGTGAGAGGTGAAAATATAAAATATAAAGAGGGAGAGAGAAAGAGGGGTGAAAATAAAAAATACAAAGAAGGAGAAAGAGAGGTGAAAATACAAAATACAAAGAGGGACAGAGAGATGAAAATACAAATACAAAGAGGAAAAAGAAAGAGAAAGAGAGAGAAATAGGGAGGGAGGCGAGCGAGATTGAGGAGAAAGGCGGGAGAGATTTTTTTTTTATTAGCATCTCAAATAGTAACTATGGGTTGTAATTAGCAAAATGTAGCTAAGGAGGGCCAAATTTCACCCTCAAGTTTGCTGCTTTTTTTTTTTTTTGAAAGTTCCTCTATATTATTCGGCTAGCAAGTTAGTTTGAGGCTTTGAGCTATATATTTCACTTTCCATGTTTGGTAAATTGTTAATCCATGAAAATATCTAGTACTGTTATAGAATAAAAACTAAAACCAAAGTAAATGACAACACAAAGGAGAGGGAGAACTAGCTAGTAATATTATTGCTTTGCCTTTTTTGTTTTCGTATGTTTTTACAATAGGTAAGAAAGGCTATATTTTTAAGCCAACTTAAACTTGGCTATTAAGTTGGTACAAGGCGGTGGGAGTACTTGGGCTTCAAGCTGCCCTTGTGCTCTTCACATAGCCTTATCCAATACATCTTTTACAACACTCCCCCTTGGATAGCCATGTAAAAGAAGATTTAGTGAATACGCATTTGCTTGTTGCCTCATTAAAAACCTTACCAGGAAAACCCAGTAGGATAAAACCTTGGTTAAGGAAAAAAGAGTACAACGCGTACCCTTACTCCTCCTGATGAAGACCTCGATACAAATGGTTCAGTCTTCGCATTCCAATCTTGTGTACCATTTCTCAAGAGTTAAAGTTGGTAAAGATTTAGTGAACAAATCTGCTGGATTTTCACTTGAACGGATTTGTTGTACGTTAATGCCACCATTCATCTAGAGATCATGTGTGAAGAATAACTTTGGCGAGATGTGCTTCATTCTATCTCCTTTTATGAAGCCTCCTTTAATTGAGCTATGCATGCAGCATTGTCTTCAAATAGAATTGTGGGTACCTAGATATCACACTTCAGTCCACATCTCTCTTTGATAAAATGTATCACCGATCTCAACCATACACATTCTCTACTTGCTTCATGAATAGCTATTATCTCAGCATGATTTGAAGAAGTAGCAACAATAGACTGTTTTATAGATCGCCATGATATGGCAGTACCTCCGTATGTAAACACATAGCCTGTTTGAGATCGAGCTTTATGTGGGTCAGATAAATAACCTGCATCTGCATGACCAACAAGATCTGCACAATCTTTATTAGTATAAAATAGACCCATATCAATAGTCCCTTTTAGATATCGCAATATATGTTTGATTCCGTTTCAATGTCTACGTGTAGGGAAAGAACTATACCTTGCTAGCAAATTAACAGAAAATGCTATATCAGGCCTTGTAGCGTTAGCAAGATACATAAGTGCACCAATAGCACTGAGATATGGTATTTCAGGACCAAGAATCTCTTCATTCTCTTCTGGAGGTCGGAACGGGTCTTTACTTACTTCAAGTGATCGAACAACCATTGGAGTACTCAATGGATGTGCTTTGTCCATGTAAAATCGTTTCAAAACCTTCTCAGTATAGGCAGATTGATGGATGAAGACCCCGTCTGCTAAATGCTCAATTTGCAGACCAAGACAAAGGTTTGTCTTTCCAAGGTCTTTCATCTCAAATTCTTTCTTTAGATATGCAATTGCCTTTTGGACCTCTTCTGGAGTTCCAATGAGATTTATGTCATCAACATAAACAGCGAGTATAACAAACTCAGATGTTGTTTTCTTAATAAAAATACAAGGACAAATGACATTATTTATATAACCTTCATTTATCAAGTACTCACTAAGGCGATTATACCACATACGCCCTGATTGTTTTAGACCGTATAACGATCTTTGTACTCTGATTGAATACATTTCCCGAGATTTTGAATTGTATGCTTTAGGCATCTTTAATCCTTCTGGGATCCTCATATAAATTTCATTATCAAGTGAATCATAAAGATAAGCTGTAACCACATCCATTAGATGTATTTCAAGGTTTTCATGTACAGCTAAACCGATGAGATATCTAAATGTTATTGCATCCATAACAGGTGAATATGTTTCTTCGTAGTCGACTCCTGGTCTTTGAGAGAATCCTTGTACAACAAGGCGTGCCATGTATCTTATAATTTCATTTCTCTCATTTCTTTTACATACGAAGACCCATTTATGGCCAACTGGTTTTACACCATCAGGGGTTTGGACTACAGGTCCAAAAACCTTACGTTTAGCAAGTGAATTCAATTCTGATTGAATTGCCTCTTGCCATTTTGGTCAATCATTTCTTCGTCGGCATTCTTCGACAGATAGAGGTTCAAGATCCTCACTGTCTTGCATAATGTTAAGTGCGACATTATATGCAAAAACATTATCCACTATAATTTTCGATCGATCTAAATTCTTCTCATCACCGGTGGAACTCATTGAAAGTTCCTCATTCACTTGAATCTCGGGTTCACTGATTTCTTTAGGAATATCAGTATTAGTCAGATCTCGGGTCTCTTCATGAGATTCTTCTATGGTGTCACTTTTATCAATTTTTGTGCTTCTTTTTCTAGGTTTTTTATCCTTCGAACCCAATGGTCTACCACGCTTCAGGCGTGTTTGGGATTCAGAAGCTATGACACTAGCGGATGGTCCTTTGGGGACATCAATTCGGACAGGTACATTCACTGCAGGGATATGTGACTTAGTTATCCTTTTCAAATCAGTAAATGCATCTGGCATTTGATTTGCTATTTTCTGTAAGTGAATGACCTTCTGGACCTCATGTTCACATATGGGGGTACGTGGATCAAAATGAGATAATGACGAAACTTCCCACGCAATTTCTCTTTTGAGTTCCTGTTTCTCTCCCCCTAATTGCGGGAAATTTATTTCATCAAATCGACAATCTGCAAATCGAGCAGTAAATAAATCTCTCGTCAATAGCTCAAGATAGCGAATTATGGAGGGTGACTCAAACCCAACATATATTCCTAACCTTCTCTGGGGGCCCATCTTAGTGCGCTGTGGTGGTGCTACTTGCACGTATGCAGCACATCCGAAAATTCTTAGATGAGCAATATTTGGTTCATGACCAAAGACTAATTGTGACGGAGAGTATTTATTATAATGAGTCAGTCTGAGACGAACAAGTGATGCTGCATGTAAGATAGCATGACCCCAAACAGTAGTGGTCAATTTCGTTTTCATAAGTAGCGGTCTTGCTATCAAGTGTAGGCGCTTAATAAATGACTCAGCAAGGCCATTTTGAGTATGAACATGAGCGACAGGATGTTCAATTCTTATCCCAACTGAGACACAATAATTATCAAAAGCTTGGGATGTAAATTCTCCAGCATTATCGAGGCGAATAGCCTTAATAGGATAATCTGGGAATTGCGCCCTTAATCGTATTATTTGTGTCAATAATTTCGCAAAAGCTAGGTTGCGAGACGATAGGAGGCACACATGAGACCATCTTGAAGATGCGACTATTAGGACCATAAAGTATCTAAATGACCCACTGGATGGGTGAATAGGTCCACATATATCCCCATGTATACGTTCTAGAAAAAGAGGGGATTCGATGCCAACCTTCAGGCGATGACTTAGTTATCAATTTGCCTTGATAACAAGCAGCACATGAAAATTCATCACTTGAAAGAATCTTCAGGTTCTTTAGCGGATGTCCATTTGAATTTTCAATGATTCGTATCATAATTATTGATCCAGGGTGACCCATTCGGTCATGTCAAAGCACAAAAGTATTCAAATCAGTAAACTTCTGATTTACGATAGAGTGTGGTTCAACTGTACTAATTTCTGCATAATATAGGATAGAAGACAAAGTTGGCAATTTCTCCAACACATATTTCTGGCCTGAGACATTCTTGGTAATGCCAAGATATTCAACATTCATTTCATTCATTGTCTCAAAATGATATCCATTTCGGCGGATATCTTTAAAACTTAATAAGTTTCTCGGGGATTTAGAAGAGAATAGTGCATCTTCTATAACAAGTTTCGTCCCCTTAGGCAGAAATATAGTAGCTCTTCCGGAGCCTTCAATCAATTTTGAATTACCAGAAATTGTTGTAACATTTGCTTTTCTTCTAAGCAACTGAGAAAAGTATTTCTCATCTTTAAATATGGCGTGCGTTGTTCCACTATCAATTACACAAATATCCTCACGATCGATCATTGATCCAAATAAAATTTGAGGAGTATCCATATATTCTTCAAAATGAAAATATAAACAAAGTAAACATTATAGTATTACTAGCAAACAACATATTACACAACTTTATTTATTTACAAGTCTGAAACTAATACAACCAACAGAAAAGTAAAATACTTAGACTATTACAGATCCGTCACCGACAAGGTGATCTATATTTCCTTCAGGGAATTCAAAGAAATCTGCAACGTCTAACTGCATAGGTTCAACATTATCCTCAGAGATAAAGTTTGCTTCTGTAGTATTATCTACCTTCTTGAGAGATGCCTGATAAAGATTAACCAGGTGCCTTGGCGTACGACAGGTACGTGACCAGTGCCCTTTTCCTCCATACCGATAGCATCTAGTTTTTGTATTTTTTCTTTGCACCACTTCAGGCTTTTCACCCTTCTTTTTACACTGTTGGTGCTGAGAGTTATTATTCAGTGCAAGACGATTACCATGATTGAAATTTCTTCCTCGACCACGGTCACGACCACGACGGACCTCTTTCACGCCTAGATTAGTGAAAATTTGCAGCATTTACTTCAAGAAATAGAGCAGTACCAGGAGGTCGACTTTCATGGTTTTTCATCAAAAGAACATTATGTTGTTCAGCAACAAGGAGATGCGAAATTAATTCAAAATACTTTTTAAATCTCATTTCTCGGTATTGCTGTTGCAGGAGCATACTCGAGGCAGGGAAGGTGGAGAATGTTTTCTCCAGCATATCATGATCTGTGATATTTTCTCCGCATAAATTTAACTGTGATTTAATTCTAAATATGGCAGAATTATATGCAGTTATATCTTTAAAATCTTGTAATCTCAAATGGGTCCATTCATAATGTGCCTGTGGAAGAACGACCATCTTCAGATGGTTATATCTATCTTTCAAATTATTCCACAGTATAAGAGAATCCCTAACAGTGAGATATTCCATTTTTAAGCCCTCATCGAGGTGATGGTGATGACAGAGAAATATCATAGCTTTGACACGATCTTGATTCAAAGCCTGGTTCTTATCTTTGATGGTGTCTGCCAGACCCATCGCATTCAAACGGATTTCGGCATCAAGTGCCCAAGATAAGTAAGCTAAGCCCGATATATCCAGGGCAATAAATTCACGTTTAGATAGATTCGACATTATTTTAGGAAAAATAAGTTCTTACCTTTATTACCTGAAAAAGTATTTGCTCGAGATGACAGAGTCTCGTACTAATAACGTGTTATAGAATAAAAACTAAAATCAAAGTAAATGACAACACAAAGGAGAGGGAAAACTAGCTAGTAATATTATTGCTTTGCCTTTTTTGTTTTCGTATGTTTTTACAATAGGTAAGAAAGGCTATATTTATAAGCCAAACTTAAACTTGGCAATCAAGTTGGTACAAAGCGGTGGGAGTACTTGGGCTTCAAGCTGCCCTTGTGCTCTTCACATGGCCTTATCCAATACATCTTTTACAACAAGTACGAGTATTTGTTTATATTTTCTTTCTTGGGTTCAATCTGTCCACAATATACGTGTAGTTTTGCTGGGAAGATGCACAATTCAGAAAACACTGTTAAGACTTTGAATCTCTTGTCTGGTGGTTCCTTTGTCAAGATTGTGTGAACATTTATTACTTGTTTTTTCTATGACTTGGTAGTTCTTTTTACATATTTTTTGAAGATTAATTTGATTGATTTCCGTCTTAAATAAAAAGCCAAATATATCCTAGGTGATTTCTTCCCATCTACTCTAAGCCTTGATGGATAGAGTTACACGATACCTATTACTGGTGGGAGGTATCCTGTGGAATTAGTTGAGATATGCACAAATTTGCCCGGACACCACGGTTATTAAAAAAAAGAGACAGAGAGAGTGTCAAATATAAATTTCCGTCCAATACTTGGAATAAATTTCCCCTTATTTCAATGGCATCCCCTAACCACTAATTAATGTAATTAGATGATTAATAAGTGAAAAAATGTCAAATATGTCCTTAAGGTAGCGAAATTGGGCAGGCATGCCCTTATTCTTTAACATGTACAGATATAACTTTTTTTTTCTACTCATGTTTATATAACAATCAAAATCAAGCACATATTTTCCAAGTCTGGTGGAGATTGCACCATGTTATGTACTCTTGGCATCCAAAGACTACCTACTTCACTGGCCAAGTTCTCCATCCAAATAGTGTTCTACTAATCAAGAAGAATCTTGGTATCGTTCACCTACACTAGACTCAAATTATTGATGATGATTATGTTTGCTTCTGGTGAAATGTCAATTTGTTAATGGTTGATACCCTTATCTACAGAGACTATCAGGAAACAGTCATGCTATTCCATGGAAGAAGCACCAAAGTACTATTGTTAACAGTCTTCAAGAAATTGCTTGAATTTTTCTTTCAGATTCATTATTTGTTTTAAGATGCAAACTAAGTATGCAGAGTTACAAAAGTACTATTTGCTATGACTGTGACATCCATTAACCAGAGGACCATGTTGGTGTAAATTAGCTACTGCCCTCCATATTTCACATAAATGACAACACCTAAGGTTAGGTGCACAGCAGCAAAGTGATGACCAAAAACTAGTGGTTTACTCGGATGTGTGTGCCACATTTTCAAGCAGTCAATCAGGCAGCTCAAGCTACTGCATTATGTTGGTAAAACTCAGGTAAACTGGACAAAGCAGAATCAAAAAGAAAATATAGCCACCATAAGGAATGACGGATAGTCCATAAGACATCCACTCTTGAATATCCATTAAGGTAATGGACATGGTTAATTACATATGCTTATCTGCTTCACAAACTTCCTATCCTACAGTTTTACTGTAAAGAGAATAGGTCATGAGACCTTAACACTTTAGAACAAACTGTAATTTCTCCAACAGCATATCAAATCTCCAGGTTTCCACACAGTAACTGCAGGACGCAAGTCAATCACCTACTGTGATAACTGACCTTGAGAACGTACGTCACTTGCAGATTATACATTATGCTATAAGTTGATAGTAGAGACAACAGGACCATAATCAGGCAATCATTTATTCTGACTTCAAGGGGTTGCAGCATCAGTTTCCATTCTGAAGAATAAAAAAAGAGGGAAAGAAATGGTTAAACAGTGGAAAGAGCTCGTTTCAAAAGCAAAGAGAACTATCAAAATGGATAAGTCAAAATTCTTTTTGGTAATCTTCCAATCCTAACCTCATGTTACAGTTGTTTCATAAACTTTATCACTTTGATCAGACTAAGAGAAGAAGCTGAATTGTGACTTCTAAATAATCGATTAATGAGACTTGTCAAAGACATCATTAAATAAGAGTCTCTAACAGCTTAAACTTTTATATGAGGTGTTAACGCAACTCAACATGGCATCAAAGTAATAGGAGGCTAGGTCAAGTCTTACTGCAACCCTTTGTCAAAAAGAATTTATACTTATATGATCATGAAATAGAATAGCATGCACATGAAGAGACACGGCAAAGACACATTTTAAGTAAAATAAAATTTCTTTTCTAATGGTTCAAGCTTTTGGATGAGGTGATCGCACAATCCAACAAGACCCATCATTCTTTTTGCTATTGAGTCCATAGGGACAGATGGAATAAGAAAAGTCATGGAAAAATTCTTTCTAACACATCGCACTGAAAGGGAAGCGCAGAGCACTAAAGCTCTCGGCCTCTCGCTATGCGCGGGGTCCGGGGAAGGGCCGGACCACAAGGGTCTATCGTATGCAGCCTTACCCTGCATTACTGCAAGAGGCTGTTTTGCACTATGAAAAATAAATAAAAAGTTCGTGGTAGTTCTGGTAGGAGAGTAAGTGAAACATGGGAGTAAAAAGGAACATAGGAAGAACAAACACCTAAAATCCTATCAATGCACTACTGTGTCAGATACTGAACATCCTCAGATTCATATTCCCCTTACAATCATTTCCAAAATTTAGAGGTGAATTCGGAATTTGAACATTCTAGGTTCGAGTTGGGGATTCTACCACATCCCATTTCATTTACTTGGTTCGAAATCTATCATTTGTACTTCTTTTGCAGATCTTTAAGCACATATACACCGTCCAAGTCAAAGCCATTGGATCTCTTCCACCTCGTGTCTTTGGGAGCACGTGTTTTGCCTATAACCTTACTTCAGGAAAAGATAAGTTAGCTTCTCGTGCTCTTAAGTGTATATTTCTAGGTTACTCGGGGGTGCAAAGGGATATCAATGTTATTCACCTAACCACCAGCGGTGCCTGTCTGCTGATGTTCCCTTCTTTCACATCCAACAAACTTCACAGATTCAGGGGATCAATTAGACGTTTTTGAGGTGTTGCCAGATTCATCTTTTGGAGATTCAGCCACTTCTCCTTCATCTTTCTCTCAAGCTCTAGCTCCACTACCCACAGTTCTAGTTCCATCAGCTACGGCTCCCGATCAACCTTTTACAGCTCCACCACTTGATTTATCATCATTGTCAGTGTCAACCATCATATCTAGGTGATTGACGTCCTGTACCGGATACTTCGCATACTGCAGACTTGTCTCCTCCTAGTCCACTAATTGCACTCCGGAAAGGTATTCAATCCACTTGCGATCCCAAACCCATTATACTTGTTCGTGTTCTTGTCAGAGGTTATTTGGTATCTTGGAAAAGCAATGAACAAAATGTGGTTGCTCGATTTAGTGCAGAAGCTAATCACCAGCAACTTGCGAACTAATACCAAACAGTTGCTTAAAGAATCAAAGTTTGGAGAAATCAGTCATGAAACTTGTGTGATAACCAAACTGCTCTTCACATTGAGTCAAATACAGCATTGCATGTAAGTACTAGACACATTGATATAGACTGTCACTTCATCAAAGAGAAATACGTTCAGCGGACATTGCTACAAAATTCGTGAAGTCAAATGATTAGCTTGCAATTATTTTCACCAAGTCCCTCACTAGTCCTCATATTTGTAACGAGCTTGGTACATATAATTTATATGCAACAGGCTTGAGGGGAAGTGTTTGAATCTCATAGATATTCTATGACCTTGTAAATGTAGTCTAGGTTGATTTACTCCTATAATTATGTATTTTGATTCTCTTTCCTTTCCTTAAAATATGTAACTTAGCTATTTAAACTCCAATGGCTTGAGAGAATAATCAAGCTGAGTATTCTCCCAAACTCTCTTCTTTCTCACAGTATGTAATGTATTCTGTTTAGGAACGCGAAATTTTAGTTTCCGAGTCAAAGTTCCAATGCTGCAGTTGTATGCTAATTCTATATCCAATTGGAAAAAATACAAGCAGATTAAGCTTCCAAGTTTATTTTTCTGTTTAAAGGCAGTGAAAATCTTAAGAGAAGCTATGGATAACAAAAATGGAAGAGCATATTGGCAACATCAGCGATGATGAACACGGAGTAAAGCTTCACAACTACAAGATATAGAGTTGGACCAACTACAAACCTGTCCAAGAGAAATTTCCATTTGGCCAGTGTTGGTATTGGAGATCAATGTGGGAGTGGTAGGAGTTACTTCAATTGCAGAATTCTTCCTGCAACCATCATGCGATTGAAATGTCACATTTCCTTGCTCGCTCACTCCTCTACTAGGAAAGTTTGAGGTACCCATGGTACATGCAGATAATGGTTCAGCAGTTCCAGTACGTTTTGAAGTAAGATCAAGTCGTTCAATCATTCTTGAAACGCCAGCTATTCCAGCACTCATCTCACGCTGAACTTCTCTGCCAAATTCCTTGACAGTGGTGTTGCGTGCTAATATTTTTTCCTTAAAACCACGAGTACCTTTTGAAATTGAGTCCTTATACCTGTTGAAACAGAAACAATAACTTTAGGGGGAACAAAAATAACTTCGAAGGAAACGAAAAGTTGGAGTTCCCCTACCTCGCTGAAGCAGCAGACCATTTGGATTTTATAGATTCAGAAAATGCAAGAAACTCGGATGAGCTTGACCCTTGGGGACCATAAGTTGGTAGTTCGCTGAAGGAATTCCAACAAGTAACCAAATAGTGAGGCATACAACTCGGATCATATGTGGAAAAACTTAACAAAAAATCAAGGTAAAAATGTAGTAACCACACTTAGGATTAAGAGGTGGTGCATACTATGGATTTTATGTAAGCTTCATTACAGTTTTAAGTCATACCTAAGCTTAAAAGGATCACTTCCATGGGCAGAAGCTGATGATGATGCAGGTCCAATACCAGATGAAGTTGCAGAAGCAGCAGATCCATCCCCAGAAAATCCAAAGCCTTGGAACTGCATTGTGGATTCATTATTCTGTGTCTGGTTTGAACTAACTCCCACCGGCACAGAAGGTACAACCTGTGTAGGACCAATTCCTGAAGAAGCCTGTCTTCTCCTTCTGTTGACCAGACGGACTCTATTTGTCGCAGCAGCAAAATGCCGCATAATTCGCTCCTCAAAATCAGAATCATTCTGCTGCACGGCATCCTGGAAGCACTAAGGCTCTCTCAGTAAGAATGAAACAAAATGTAATGGGAAGAAACAAGCCAATTCCAAGCTTGGCAATGTCACCCACCTGGTTGGCTTCGACATCTTCACTGGTATGACGCACATTAAGCCTTGACCTCATCTTCCTTTCAATCTCCACTGCAGCTAGTAGCTCTTGGCTGGAGATCATCAGAAAAAAGGTAAATAAATACATTTTCATGAGATATCAATTAGAATGTATGAAATTCCTTTTTTTAAAAAAGCTATGTAATTCTGGCTGCATTGCGTGCTGCAGCTAGCAGCTCTTGGCTGCAGAGATGACCAATTCCACGAGAAAGTAGTCAATGATTTATATAATTGTGTTCTTAGCCACAGAATTTTTCAAATACCTCGCAGGGTCCTTCAATGCAAGAACCCTCCAACAAATTGGGCACTCCTTGCTTCTCTGAGACCTGAACAAAATTTACATGATGTTCATTGAGCATATCAACCAAGACATGGTTAAAAATGTGCAGACGAAGAGGAACTGAATGTTCCCGACATTTAACCAAAACATTATATACAGTAACAAATTCTGAATGTACCATTCAAGAATACACTGCAAATGATATTCATGTTTACAATCTGTTACCTGAAAGAAAACAAGAAATAAAGAAACTTGGGTAAATGCACAACGGAACACAATAATCAAGCATACACAAGAATTGCCACAGGAATCAAAAGAAGACATCACCATGAAACAGCAAGAACTTTGCAACAACACTTCGATACATACTTCCTTTACATCAAACAAACTGAAGAAAAAAATACTAAGCTCACCATACTCCAAAGAATAATAGAAGAACAAGCAATTTTAACCATAACTAAGATATAAATCATACCACTACTTCGTGCATATTATTTGCATACCTTCTTTGTAGATTACATTATCATTATGCAAATCCAAATATAAGAGGGGCAGGGATTCAAAAACGAGTCCTGAAATTAGAGCAAGGCTCAGTTATAGAAGGATAAGATACACATTTGGTGCATATAATCCTATTGAGAAGGACAAAAAAAATAATTGAAACTATGTCAATAAAAAAACACATCTCAGAGATTCGATGTAACATGATAACCCACTGACAAATGACGATCAATAAATAAATACATGACTAACATCTCACACTATTTCTTGTACTATTTGTTGTTTTTGATACAATCTATTGTCTTTTGTACTTCCATTACATCTTTTTTTAGACTATTTTTGTCTTGAGCTTGAGCTAGGATCTATCAGAAACTACCTTTCTACCTCATCTCTGAGGTAGAGGTACGGTCTGCGTACATTCTACCCTCCCCAAACCCCACTTTATGGGAATACACAGGTTATGTTGTTGTTGTTGTTGTTGTAAACCATAAAAATCCAAACTTTTTCCTCTTTTCTTGTTTCCTCCCAACTACTTCCATTAAAAAGTTGTCAGAACTTCCAAGGCGTGAAAATTACACACAGCTAGAACTCATCCATTCCGATCAACATACATTAGAGTCATCTAACATCTCCTCAATAAACAGAAAAGCCTCAACTTTTACAAAACATACAACATTTATCGGAATTAAACAGAAAATGCAACAACAAAAAAGCCCTAACTTTTAACAATATATAGACAATTACGGAATGAAAACATAAATTACAGAAAATGCAACAAAATAAACAGGGCAAATTTGGATATAAACATACAGCAGGAAGATCATCGGAGCTAAATGGCTAAAGAAAAAAAATACTACAGGCAGATAATCCTAACTTTTTACACAATATATACACATTTTTTTTGATAATATAACAGGAAAATGCATCAAATTTTTTCAAGCATAGAGATAACATACAGCAGGAGGATCATCGGAGTTGAACGGCTCAAGACAAATACTACAAGCATCCTCAATGCTATCAACATCAACGACGGCCGATGCTGCCGGCGAACCGATCATCGGCGGCGATGTTTCGAAATCGTTCGCCATCAAATTCAGCTACCACTGTAATAACAATGCCAAAAAAATGTTAAAAGTATATGTATATATCGACAGGTGCTTGAGAAAATATACACTATGTTGCTCGAACTCTTCAAAATATCTACAGGTCGTGTTGCATCCTTAAAAGTAATTATATTTTTTAAGAATCCAATACAGATACAAAGTCATTTTTATAAAGTCCAACAACGTAGCACATAGAATATGTTGCTTGGACTCTTCAAAAATATTAATAATGGATATACTTTTTAAAGATCCAACATAGGTGCGATATTATTCTTAAAGAGTTCGAGCAAGTGAAAAGAGAGAGAGAGGGAGAGGGAGAGCATACAGAAAGAGAGAGAGGGGAAGCACAAAGGTTAAGGGGAAAATGTGGAGAATAATAATGAAATAAAGAAGAAGGGAGATGGGAAGAAATATAGTAAGTTGAAACAAAATCCTAGAAATGTGTAGAGAGAGGAGAAAGCGTGTAAAAAGGTCAAAGAAAAGAATTATGGGCAAAAAATCCGATCTATATTCAGACGGTTGTTGGAACTTGGAATCAATCAACTCGTACCCTTTTTTTTTTATTATTTTTTACTATTTTTGATCCATTTTATTCTTTGAGTCCTCATTTTATTGTCTGGTTGTTAAATTATTGCGTAATATTTGATTAAGAAATATGAGGGTCATTGTTCTCTTGCTAGTTACTAGTATTTCAGCTTGTAATCTGAAATCATGATTTTAAAATTGGGATAATTTCAAATATGTAAAAAAAAGTAAATAATTTATAATAAAAATAGCCAAATTTTTATTTACAATAAAAATAGTCATTAGGCCATTTTCTTTTCCAGTAGTTTTTTTAAAAAAAAAGAAAAAAAATTATTTTCTTTGTGTGTGTTTTCTGCGTTTTTCTTTATTTAAAAAAAACTTTTTTCGTACAACTTTTTTTCATGTATCAGTATTGTATAAATGGTGATAAACATGTATATATGATGTACAAATAGTTATGTAGTGTATATGTAATGTAACGATATTGTATAAATAGTTATGTAGTATATATTTAATGTATCGATATTGTATGAATAATGTATAAAAGTGTATCGATATTGTATAAATGGTGTATAAACATGTATATATGATGTACAAATAGTTATGTAGTGTATATGTAATATATCAATATTGTATAAATGTGTATAAACGTATATCGATATTGTATAAATAGTTATTTAATGTATCGACATTGTATAAATGGTGTACAAGCGTGTATTAATATTTTATAAATAGTATATAGACGTGTATTGATATTGTATATATAGGTATGTAATGTATTGACACTGTATGAATGGTGTATAATTGTGTATCGATATTATATAAACAATTATGTAGTGTATCAATATCGATATTTATTTGACTATCATGCATTCCCACTTTAATAAATAAAAATATAAATAAAAAATAATAAAATAATATAAATATTCATTTTTCCACAAAAGAAGTGAAACAATTAGAAAATAAAAATATTTTAGAAAAAGAGTAACAAAAAAAATTTTAAATGATTTTTTTAAAACAAAATAGCACAGCAAAAAAAAAATTAAAAAGTTTTTTTTAAAAAAAGAGACAGAAAATGGATCGAATGGACCAAATGGCCAAATGGCCCAATAGCCAAATGACCAAGTGGCCCGACACAGAGCAACAGTAAGGCCCAGGTAGTGGCTATTTTCAGTTTAATGGCCGATTTTGTTAAGAAACCTTTAACACTTCTTCAATTTGGAATGGTATCTTTAGAATCAAAATTAGTCTATCACTAGTTAATAATATAGAAATAGTTAAAATATAAGTTTTGCGATAGACAGGCTTATCACCGTTAGACTTGGGAATCGGCTTTAATAGTTTGGGACATGATAAATCAAAAATTCATTTTTCATCAATTTCAAATAAAGGATGGCAACTTTGTCAAACTGATTTCGCAAGATATATATTTTAAGATTTCAAATGACAAAAATATTTTAAAAGCATGAGCCTATTCTTAATTAAAAAATAAATTCTCCCGTCATTATAGATTTAAAACAGCCATATTTTTATAGTTACCTTTTTATGATTCTTAGTGTAGGTTAATTAACCACCTTATTTACGTATACATACTATAAAATTTGATTTACAAAACAAAAAGAGCAAAAAGGGTCATTTTTTAGAATAAAGAAAACGAAATTTTTTGTTTAGCATAGGAAATCCTTGGTTAACTATTTTGAAGGTTTCGTACGTTTTTCTTTGTTGTAGAAATGATTTGAAATAACTTTCTTTTTTTTTTTTATAACAATTAGTTTTTTGTTTTTTTTTTGCATCGTCTTTTTAAAAGGATCTATAAAAAATTGCCTTCGATAATTTTTCAAAAACTCGTATAACGAGGTTCATTTAAAGTTGTCTAATTTTTATTTATGCGTATAATTAATTATCTTATGTTATTTTTGGTAATGTATTACTTATATTTTTAAAAATATTTTGATTTTATCAACCTAAGTTTGGCCGGTTAGCCGTAGTTTAGTGGATCCTTTAGGATGCTTAACCCCTTCCCTTTAGGATAAATTAGAACCCTTACCTAGAATCACTTAGGTTGCGTAGACCTAAAAATGAAGTCCTTTAGTTTTAATCACTTAGTTTATAATAGGTGTCCTAATTCACCGTAGAATTAATTAGGTGGCGACTTCCTTAATTAACTTGGAGTTTTCCAATATGTTGTACACTATTTTTGACCTCGTGTTAAAATGGGGTATAACAGTTTGGCGACTTCACTGGGGACTTAGGTTCTTAACCATAACAAACTTAGGTTAATAGTTAAGATTTTTATATATATGTATTGGTCTCACCTTAATTGTTTTGATTTATCATGTTTTATGTGGCATAAATTATCTATTTGCTATTATCTTGTAAATTGCTTATGTGTTTATCGCTTTATAAAATGGCATTCCGTTCATATTTCTTCCATTTCTGGAAAAATGACACTCACACACATCGTACACGTGAATTGTACATTGTACTTTCCCACAATTCTTTCAAATCACCTTATTTTAGAGAGTCGGCGCATACGTGGGGTGAGTGGGAGTTTTACTGCCGTGGAACCACGTGCCTTTTCATATAAGAAATCCAAGTTCGTGTCTACCCAAATCTTAGAAAAACTTAAGACAGAGCGTTACCACCTTTGATTTAGGTCATGCATGCATAAACCATAGGTGGCTTGACCCATGGTGTCATTTCACAAATAGGAGAACACCTTTTATGTCAAACGGGTTTCACGACCCAATGACGAACCTCATAGTATGTGCATGAGATAATGATAAATTGATCCAAGTTTAAAATTTGACTAAATTGAGTTTGGAAATGCATTTGCTTATTTTGTCCTTTTATAGGTTGCTAGAATGGATAACATGCCTAATTTCGCCAACACTAAAATGGTTGTATGCGTGCCACTCAAGCTGAGGAGATGGTGGGAGAATATCAAGATGGATCATGGGTTCGAGATTAGGAGACGCTTGGGTTTTTTGACATCACTGATTTACCTTCCTTCTGACAGGCATGTAGTTAAGGCATTGCTCAAGTTCTGGGATCCCACTAGAGTTGTGTTCAAGTTCAAGGATTTTGAGTTGACTCCCACAATTGAAGAAATTGGTGGTTTTACCGATTTGAAGTATCGGGGACGAGGTATGATTTTACCTCACAAACAGTCGGGAAAGAAATTCTTGCATCTTCTTGGTCTCAGAAACAACCTCAAACTTTCATGTATAGACCGTGAATGGATCTCTCTTGACTATTTGTATGAAAGATTTGGTCGCAAGGATGGTTATGAAGTCTTTATCAGGGAATTCTCTTGCTCTGCTGAGAGTTGGAGAAAGAAACGTCCTATAGCTTTCGCCATTGCTTTACTAGGCACTCTAGTTTTTCCTTTGGAGCACGGGAGGATTGATACTTGCCTAAGCTCCGTAGTTCGAGCATCTTTTCGTGGGGTTGACAATGTTGAGGTTACACTCATTCCGATGATTGTAGCAGAAATGTTGAGAGCACTTTCCAAATGTGCTAGAGGAAGAAGGTTTTTTGAAGGTTGCAATCTCTTACTCCAGATTTGGGCCATAGAGCATTTCCACAGAGTGCCTGCCATGGCTGATATGTTCTTTAGCGGACCCAACAAGATTGACTCTCATATACAAAGGATGGGTGGATTTTTAGCTCCCGTTGGTACAGATGATTGGTATGCATACATGAGAGTACTCACCGAAAATCAAATTCAATGGAAGTATCCATGGTTTTCATCTCGCTTTGTTGTCATTAGGGGCCGTACGATATACTACATCGAGCTTATTGGCTTGAAGGGTCTTCAACCATATGCTCCCTCACGAGTGCTTCGGCAATTTGGGTGTCATCAAATCATCCCGCTTCGCTCAGATATGAGTAGATTTGAGGTTGATTTTGGGCCACTCTATGAGATTCCTAGAGCAATAGAGTTGCTTCGGGAATGGGAAAATTTGATGACAATAGATGTGTTTAACGAGCAAGCATACTGCACTCCAGAGTACTATGAGTGGTTATCAGCAGATATAGAGGATGCGGGTTTTAGCCGTCCAGGACATGCCGTTGGGTTTGAAGATTTGGAAGAAACGGAGTGGGCACATGACATCTTGGTTAACCACTTTCTCATCCCACCTGAAATGCGGGAACAAGTCATCTCCGGATCTCTGGCGCACTTTGGAGCATGAAGACTTAGTTTAGTGGCTAGAATTTCCCTTTTTATCATCATGTACTCTTTTATGTTTCGAATGCGATGTAATAGATTAATCTTGATGTTCTAATGAAGTGGTTTATTTTTATTTTTTATTGTCTAATTCCAAACTCGAGTAATGTCATTAATTAACGCTTGGATCAATTTATCACAATTTCAATTATTTGACGCTAGGCCTACCTCTTGGCACAAAAGAGGTCCCATGCATAATAGGGCGCGTCTTGATTATTGAAATTTCCTTTGTTTTGCTTGCTACGTGATATGTATTTCCTTTCTTTTATTTGCCTGATTGCAATCATTTTATTAAAGCAATAATTATTCACATATATTGATACCTTTTCTTTATTTTGAAGGTTTTATTTTCTTTAATTTATTCACCCAAAGGTTGATTTGCGTTGACTACGAACTGGCTGATCACCTATACTTTACGAGATCAAAAGCACAAGCAAACGCCAACATGACTGATTCAGGTACACCTGATGGCTTGGGACTTGTCACCCTCCAAAGAGGTGAACCTGAGACTTCGGGGGAGAGGAACGCAATCCTTAATGATGAACACATTGCCCATATGATGCAACAAATGGCCGACATGCAAAGTGAAATTGATCGACTTCGAAACCTTACCAAACTATCCATTAGCCTGAACACTCCACTTCCCGAACATGGAATCAATACCACTATCCCATCATCTTTTCCACCTACCTATTCTCCCGTCCCCCAATACGTTCCACAGAACCAGTCACTTCACCAAATCGATCCAAATGCCACCAAAACTCCCACTAACCCACAAGGAAACAACCTGCAACAAGTCAACTCACAACAAACAAATCCATTACCCTTCACTACTCCATATGTTCCTCAAGCTCCAGTTACCCAAACTCCACATACCCAGACTACTCCACTCACCCAAACCGCCCCAATCGTCCAGAACCACCAAGCGACCCCACATATACCAGTGGCACATGCTGCAATTCCTAATACACAATATGTGCCACAAGTATATGTAGTGGGAGCTCAACCTTTCACTATCCCAATGCCAACCATGCAAGAAGTTGATCCATATGAAGAGATGGAAATGGAAGTAAGGTCTAAAGCAGATGAGAGTATAGCAAGGGAGATTCGCAGTCTGAAGGAAGCATTCAAAAGTATCCAACAACATAAAGGGTGTGAAGGACTTGAGTATGAAGATTTATGTGTTCATCCAGATATTGAGTTGCCTACAGGGTATAAGGTGCCGAAATTTGATATGTTTGACGGAAAAGGGAATCCTCGAGCTCATTTAAGGTCGTATTGTGACAAGCTAGTTGGAGTGGGGAAGGACGAGGCCATTAGGATGAAGCTGTTTATAAGGAGTTTGACAGGAGAAGCCCTAGATTGGTACACGAGCCAAGACCCACAGAAATGACGTAGTTGGAATGTATTGGCACAAGAGTTTATGGATAGGTTCAGGTTTAATACCGAAGTTGTCCCGAATAGATTCGATTTGATGAGGATGGAAAAGAAATCGACAGAGTCCTTCAAAGAATATGCCATGCGATGGAGAGCGGATGCTGCAAAAGTTCAACCTCCTAAGGCGAAAAGTGAGATGCCTTCTTTTTTTGTGCAGTCTCAAAAAGATGCGACGTACTATGACAAGTTGATAACTGTGGCTGCACAAAAGTTCTCCGAGGTTGTTAGGATAGGAGAATTTGTTGAAGAAGGAATTAAAACAGGAAGAATCACTAATCTGGCAGCTTTGCAAGCAACAAGTAAGGCAATTCAGTCTGATTTAAATGGGGGAGCGAATAAAAAGAAAAAGGATGGAGTTTCCGCTGTCATGACCATTCAAGAAAAAAGGCCAAACCAAATGTTACCATACCAAAACCCGCCACCCCAGCCTCCCTAATATAACCAATACACTCAACCTCCTCAACCTTACTACCAACCTTTGCCATCCCCATATCCAGTTTACGCTACCCAGCCAGCATATTGTCCACCTCGAGCACATGCCTATCAAAATCCACCACAATACCAACCTGCCTATCCTCTTCAAACCCACCACCAACCACAAAATCGTCCTCCAAATGCACCTAGACCCCGCCCAAACTATGAAAAAAGGCCAGCCAAAACATATACCCCACTAGTTGAACCCTTATCCCAACTATATGAAAGATTGAGAACCGCATGAGTACTCCAGCCGGTCCAAGGTAGAATTCCCAATCCCCTACCTGGATGGTATGACGGAACGAAGCACTGTGCTTATCACTTTGGAGTTGCTGGACATGACACCGAAAATTGCCTTACACTCAAAGATAAGATTGAGGCACTAATCAAAGAAGGAATCATTCAGCTCAAAGGGGCTCCCCCTAATGTGAACAACAATCCCTTGCCAAATCATGGAGAGACCCATATGAACATAATCACCATTTATGAAGAATGCAATTTGGAAGGGACCATTGTACTTGTCAATGATGAGGAAGAGGTTGAAACATCAGCTTTCATTGCTCCTATAATTACAGTCCAGATGCGAGCGCCATTTGAAGTAGAAGTTCTTGTTCCCAAGCCTACGATCACAGCCTTCGTTACTTAAACACCTTCTTTGGATAGCAAAACAATTCCTTGGAATTACTTGACGGATGCAAGGGACAAAGGAAAAGGAAAATTGGTTGTAGAGGCCTCTGCTGCAGGAATGACAAGATCTGGGTGTTGCTATGCCCCTGGAGTTCTTACAGGAGGAGCACCGAACAAGGAGAATGGTCAAAAAAGGGTTGTGACGGAAGCTGAGGTAGAGGATTTCTGGAGAAAGATGTCGACGAAGGAATATTCTGTTGTGGAACAACTAAAGAAAACTCCTGCCCAAATCTCATTATTGATGAATTCTGCAACTCACAGGAACGCTCTAGTGAAGGTACTAAATGAGGCTTATGTGCCAGCTGAGACAACTAGCGAGAATTTTGCGGCTATAGTGGGACAAGTTCTGGAGGCTAACACAGTCTTTTTTCATGAAGATGAGTTACCTCCTGAAGGCTTGGGGCATAACAGAGCATTGAACATCACTGTCAGGTGTAGGGACAAATTTGTTTCTAAGGTTCTTATTGATAATGGCTCAGCTGTTAATATTTATCCTTTTACCACTCTTCGGGCTTTGGGAATTAACATTGGAAAAGTTCATGAAAGTAATGTGAGGGTTAGAGGTTTTGATGGGACTCAAAGGGGAGTCATTGGAGAAATTGATTTGGCACTACAAATTGGACCTGTAGAGTTCACAGTGGAATTCCAAGTGTTGGACATATCTGCTAGCTACAACTTGTTACTCGAAAGACCATGGATTCATTGTGCTGGCGCGGTCCCTTCTACCTTGCACTAGACTTTGAAGTTTGTGTGGGATTATCATAAAATCGTGATTCATGGAGAGAAAAATAATTTGATCTACCATGAAAACTCAGTCCCTGTTATTGAACGTGTGGAAAAGCTGGATGGATCCATCTTCCATGTTAAGGAGATCATGTGTACTACTCAAGGGAAAAAAATAAAGTTGCCACGTGTGCTCATGATGGTGGCCTCGGAAATGTTGAAGAATGGTTTTGTGCCTGGTCGAGGTCTTGGTGTGAATTTGGATGGAATAGTAGAACCCATTCAATTGCCTGGTCAGAAGAGCACTTTTGGTCTTGGATATGAGCCTACTCTTGAAGAAGTCTTATCGGCTAATCTCAAAAGGAAAGGTGATGGTCCCTTGCCAAAGCCTGTCCCACTCCTGAATCAGTCATTTTTCCAAGCGTTTGTTGCCCAGACATCAGAGGAAGATGCTAAAGAAGACCTCGTGGAAGGACTCAAAAACTTGTTCATCACTGAAGAAGAAGATGAGTGCAATGTGATTCTGGAAGATTGCATCGAGACCCTGACTATTTGGGATGCTGAGCCTGGAGATGCTTTGAACAATTGGACTTGTGCCCCATCCCCGATTTTTTGGAAGTCTTGGTAGATGATTGTATTAGTATTATGAAACAACACGATTCAAAATTGAGGCCAGAATCGTGTTTATGAATTTATGTGTTTTGCCTCCACTTTTGAAAGATTAAATGCCAAATCCAAACTATGCTTTTTGTTGTTTTAATTTCAATTTACCTTTATTTATTAATTTATTTTTCCTCCTTTTGTCTTTCAGCAAGCAAACTAACAAATCTGCCAATACTGTGAATATGACATGTAATGAAACAAGCGAACAAATTCCAAATAGCGAACAAGATTTTGCAGAATATGAGGAAGATATGCAGTCTGAAGAATTAACCAGAGAATTTGAACATTTTGAAGATAAATAAAGGCCAAATTTGGATGAAACTGAGACGATAAACCTAGGAAGTTCAGAACTCGTAAGGGAAACAAGGATTAGTGTTCATTTGACCCCATCCCAAAGAAAGGAGTTTATTGAACTTTTGAAACAATATATGGACGTGTTTGCATGTTCTTATGATGATATGCCAGGTCTAAGCACGAACATTGTTTCACATAGGTTTCCAATTGATCCATCTTGTCCTCCTGTAAAGTAAAAGCCAAGAAAGATGAAGCCTGATTTAAGTTTGAAGGTTAAGGAAGAAGTTTCCAAGCAATTTGATGCCAACGTCATCCGAGTCACAAAGTATCCCACTTGGTTGGCCAACATAGTCCCTGTACCAAAGAAAGACGGCAAGATCAGAGTATGCGTGGATTACCGGGATCTCAATAAGGCTAGTCCGAAGGATGATTTCCCTCTCCCAAATATTCACATACTCATTGATAATTGTGCGAAGCATGAGTTGCAATTATTTGTGGATTGCTTCGCAGGTTATCATCAGATTTTGATGAATGAAGAAGATGCCGAGAAAACAGTATTCATCACATCTTGGGGAGTATATTGTTATCGGGTAATGCCTTTTGGACTCAAGAATGCAGGAGCAACTTATATGAGGGCCATGACTACCATTTTTCATGACATGATCCATAAGGAGATTGAAGTCTATGTAGATGACGTCATTATCAAGTCGCGAAGGAGCTCAGATCACTTGACAGATTTGAAGAAGTTTTTTGATAGGCTGAGGTGGTACAATCTGAAACTAAATCCTGCGAAGTGTGCATTTGGTGTCCCTGCTGGGAAACTTTTGGGTTTTATCGTGAGTAGGAAGGGCATAGAGTTGGATCCTTCAAAAATAAAGGCTATCCAAGACTTGCCTCCTCCAAGATGTCGAAAGGACGTAATGAGTTTCCTAGGTCGGCTTAATTACATCAGTCGATTTATTGCACAGTCTACGGTTATTTGTGAACCGATATTCAAGCTGTTGAGAAAGGATGCTGCAACCAGGTGGACAGAAGATTGCCAACAAGCTTTTGACAGAATCAAGGAATATTTGTCTAATCCACCCGTTTTGGTGCCTCCTTATCCTGGAAGGCCATTGCTGCTATATTTTTCTGTGTCAAACAATGCATTTGGGTGTGTCTTAGGACAACATGATGGAACTGGGAAGAAGGAGCAAGCTATATATTACTTGAGCAAGAAGTTCACGCCTTATGAAGCTCGATATACATTATTGGAACGTACCTGTTGCGCCTTGACTTGGGTTACACAAAAGTTAAGGCATTACATGTGTGCGTACACCACTTTTCTCATCTCTAGGATGGATCCGCTCAAGTATATCTTTCAGAAGTCCATGCCTACCGGGAAGCTAGCAAAGTGGCAAATTTTGCTGAGCGAATTTGACATTATTTATGTTACTCAGAAGGCCATCAAAGGACAAGCATTAGCCGACCAACTTGCCAAAAACCCTGTGGATGAAGGATACAAGCCTCTTCAAACTTATTTCCCGGATGAAGAAGTTTTGTTTATTGGAGAAGATATTTTCGAAGAATATCCAGGTTGGAGAATGTTCTTTGATGGGGCCGCAAACTTCAAAGGAGTTGGTGTTGGGGCAGTACTAATTTCAGAATCTGGCCAACATTATCCGATCTCAGCGAAGCTTAGGTTTCCATGCACTAACAATATGGCAGAATACGAGGCTTACATTCTTGGTCTTCGAATGGCTACTTATATGAACATACAAGAACTGTTGGTTATAGGGGATTCTGATTTAGTGGTTCATCAAATACAAGGTGAATGGAGTGTCAAGAACGTGAAGTTGCTTCCATATCTGGAATGTGTGAAAGAATTACGCAAGAAATTTATCAAAGTCGAATTTAAACATGTCCCAAGAGCTCATAATGAGTTAGCAGATGCATTGGCAACCTTGTCCTCTATGATTCAGCATCCAGACAAGAATTTCATAGATCCTATCAAGGTGAATGTACAAGACCAACCGACCTATTGTTTTCATGTAGATGAAGAACCAGACGGCAAACCTTGGTACTACGACATTAAAAGGTATCTCAAAGAAGGGGACTATCCGGAGGGCATAACCAGTATTCAGAAGAGAACACTTCGGAGATTGGCAAATCATTTTTTCCTAAATGGAGAAATCCTCTATAGGAGGACTCCAGATTTAGGATTGTTAAGGTGTGTCGAAGCTCAAGAGGCAATCAGGTTAGTCGAAGAAATACATGCGGGCATGTGCGGGCCACATATGAATGGCTTTGTTTTGGCAAAAAAGATTCTTCGAGCTAGCTATTTCTGGATGACGATGGAAACAGATTGCATTCACTTTGTGCGAAAATGTCATCAATGTTAGATTCATGGTGATTTGATTCGGGTTCCACCAAATGAACTCAATGTGATAAGTTCTCCTTGGCCATTGAGCCAGCTGCGTCAAATGGACATAGGTTCATTTTGGTAGCTATTGATTATTTCACAAAATGGGTAGAAGCCTCTTCATACAAGTCTGTAACAAAGAAAGTAGTGACAGATTTTGTTCGCAATAACATTATTTGTCGATTTGGAGTTCCTGAGTCGATTATAACAGATAATGGAGCTAATCTCAATAGCGGCTTGATGCATGAGATATGTGAGAAGTTTAAGATTACCTATCGTAATTCCACTCCTTACCGTCCTCAGATGAATGGAGCAGTTGAGGCTGCCAACAAAAACATCAAGCGAATATTGCGAAAAATGATTGATAACTACAAGCATTGGCACGAGAATTTGCCATTTGCCCTCCTTGGCTATCGTACCACTATTAGGACTTCTACTGGAGCAACGCCCTATCTTTTGGTTTATAGAACAGAAGCAGTGTTACCCGCGGAGGTAGAGATACCATCTTTAAGAATTATTCAAGAAGCTAAGTTGAGTGATGCCAAGTGGGTGCAAAATCGATATGAACAATTGATGCTCATTGATGAAAAGAGAATGACTGCGGTTTGTCATGGGCAACTGTATCAGAATAGAATGGCCAAGGCTTTCAACAAGAAAGTAAGGTCAAGGAAGTTCAAACCGGGACAATTGGTGTTGAAGCGCATATTTCCGCATCAAGATGAAGCTAAGGGAAAGTTTGTGCCCAACTGGCAGGGGCCTTACATGGTGCATCGAGTACTAACTGGTGGAGCATTGATTTTAGCAGAAATGGATGGTGAAGTGTGGCCGAAAGCCATCAATGCAGATGTTGTTAAGAGATACTATGTCTAGAAGCTTTTATCTATTTTTCTATGTAATATTTTTTTTCTTCTATGTAATGAAAACTACGAATGACCTAGTTCCCCGGCGGAATACGTAGGAAACCCACATCGGGTTTGGTCTCTTAAGTAGAAATTTTCTAAAAAATTTCTTTTTGTATGTAACTGAAACTACGTTCGACCTGATTTCCTGTCAGATACAAGATACGTAGGCGGTCCACAAAGGCCTCGGTCACATTATGAAAAAATAAATAAATCAAATTCCCTAGCTTTGTATGTAGCGAACTACGTTCAGCCTGATTCTTGTGGGATACGTAGGCAACCCATGGAGGGTTCGACCCCTTAATTTTTTATTTCCTCAAATGTATCTTATGAACTACGCTTGGTCTGATTTCCTATGGAGGGATACGTAGGCAACCTATATAAGGTTCGGTCACTTAATGATGGAGCATCGACATCTCTCTTGGTTTAAAACTGGGATAGTTTTTAAGAGCATCATTTCGAGAAGAGGTCAAGAAGACGTCAAGAGATATCGAAAGTTTGGGTTCATCCAAGTCGCCAGATATGAAAAGGGATGTTCGTTTTGGATAAAGGACGTTCGCATTGTTTCACGACATGTCATGATTCAAAAGTTTGGCAGAGCTTCTTTACCACTATGCTTAATTGCGTGTTTTATCTCCCTAATAGTTTTTATTGCTATTATTACTCTTTATTTATTTATTTGTGTTTTTTTTTTCTTAGTTTATTTTAAATGGTTTTTAATAAAATATGTACTTATTATTCACCGACCAAGATTTAGAATAAACGGGGGTTACAAGTCCAAACAAAGCGGGAAGCAAGAAGTATCAAGAACCAAAACTTCGGAGTCGACGCAAATCAACCCCCCCCCCCCAAACTTACAAATTTTTCTTTGGATGCAGATCTTACAGATTAGCAAAAGTTAAAAGTTAACAATATTTACAGTCTTGCGAGGATTACACCTCGAACGGTTTGAATTCCTTAGAACATTTCGATAAAGATTTCAAAATACTTAAGTTAAATAATGCTGAAGTTTAACAGTGATTTCAAATGCATTGCACATAACTTTCGGCTCGTCTACATAAACGCTTTTAGATATGCTGAACAAATGCTTTCATTACTCTGCATAATTAATTTAAAATGCACTGCACATGCACCACATAAATGTTTAAAATGCACAACACATGACTTTCAATTGCTTTGCACAAATGCTTTAAAACGCACTGCACATGCATCACACAATTGCTTTAAAATGCTTTAAAATGCATTGCACATGGCTTTACTGTCTCTGCATAAGCACAAGCGCACTGCACCATCGCTTTGAATTATTTTAAAATGCACTATGCATGGCTTGCAATTTCTTTTAAAGAACTGCACAATTACTTTGGAATGCATTGCACAAATGCTTTAGATAATTGCACAATTACTTCCGAATGCACTGCACAAATGCTTTAGATAATTGCACAAATACTTTCGAATGCACCATACAAACTCTTATAGAAATGCATTGCTTGCAAAACGTTACTTTTTCATAAATCTTTGGCTTAGAGAAAAAGCCTCAATCCGCCAATCATTTGGCTAAAAATGCCTCATCTGCATAACTTGCTTGGTTTAAGGCCTCATTTTCATCGCCGAAAGGCACAATTCTCATGAATCATCGGCCTAAAACCTCATTTTCATAAGCCTTAAATTTTCATTAAATCGTTTCGCCTTTCAAGGCCACATTTTCATAGACTAATGCCCGAGAGGTATCATTTTCAGGGATTCCTGATCATTGCTTTACATTTAGCATTTATGTACTAATTGCTTTATCTAGTTTAACTTTTGCAGGAACTTTAACGCAACGTGAAACTATTTCTTAGCAGTGAACTGGGGCAATTTGTTGGGAATGAGAATCAGACTCCCAACAAAGATCAAAAATCTACCTCGAACTTTTCTTGACCCTAATTTCAAATATTCTATTCACCTCGACGGCTCGATGATCAAGTTCTCTCATTCTAAATCTTCTATGTTCTTAAATTATAATACCCAGTGTCATCATAATTCAACACTGGGACAACATTTTAAAAGATTTACATTTGTTGCAACTCCTTATGAGTATCATAACTATATCAGAACTGCGGGCGTCCTGATTCTCATGCAACCCAAGAAATGTAGGCAACTCGGAGACCGGAGTTCAGTCGTAATCCTCCCAAACTTTCTTCGTACTTATCATGTCAGCTGGGACAAAATTAGGTTACTAAGTCAACTTCTTTGCCCAAAAACTCTTTCATCATTTCCGATCAAAGAGGGACAGCTGTTGACACCCAATTTTGTCCCGTCTTTCTTTCAAGTCATCTCTTTGCGCTTCTAATAATTACGAATGCATATAAGCTATTTTTATTATAATTAGGGATTTATGTAAATATTGCCACCCTTTTTATTTAAAAATAAGAAAACATCGGCATTACTATTATTATTATTATTACTATTGTCATTATTATAATTAGTATTATTATCATTATTGTTGTTATTGTTGTTGTTGTTATTATTTTTATTACTATTTTATGATATTTTAAATTATCATCACGTTCTTTTTTTTAAGTTTCGCAAAAAGGCATTATATTTATTTTTTATCGAATCAAACGAAATAATTTCTTTAATTTTATACTTCATAAATATTATCGTTTAATTTTGATTTTTATTGCGCAACTTTGTTTAAGTATTAATAGTTATATTCTAATACCAAATATTTTTTTTAAAGTTTATTTGGATACTTTTAATATCTTTTATTAAGAGTATCTTTTATATTAATTTGGAAGCCCCAAAGGATATAAGAAAGAAGATATTTTAAATCAGCCCACTTTCATTCATTATTTTTCGGACAAGAGGCCCAAAAATTAGCCCAAAACCCGGTCCAAAAATCAGCCCACCTTCCATCCAACTCATCAATCCACCCCACACCTTATCCACCAATTATGTGTCGCCACGTCAGCAAAGAAACACAAATTTTGTCAAGAAATACAAATTCATCTGGTCCGTTGATTCTTTCCTGATCCAAGGGCCGCATATATTCAGCCTTTAATTAATATATATACATATATATATATATATATATTCATTTATTATTTTTTATATTCTATCAAATCTGAACCGTCCGATCAAATGATCGGACGGTCCGAATTCCGGTCAAAATTCCCAAGTCCCCAAAACACGTGAAAAGGCAGAGAAGCGCCCCTTTCTCTTTCTCAGAGCAATAGCGAAACATCTCCATCGATGTTTCCCAAAGGATAGAAAACCCAAACACCCTTTTCTTTCATCTTCTCCATCTCCCTTCCACCTTCACCAAAATGAGAAACCCTGGCCATGGTAGCCGCGTCACCACTACCCTCTATCTACTGTCATCACTGCGCCTAGCTACACGGGATTCGCCCTATTTCGGACATCCCCAGCTCGTGAATCGACGGGAGTAGTGAAACAGACCCCAAATGGTGATACAATGAAAATTAATTTGAAATCCGCCATTAATGGCCTAGAGAAGTCGTGATTCATGGAGAGAAAAAGGGATTTGTTTTTCAGAAACTTGATTGGGAATTTCAAAAACTTTTGGTAAATTCTTGTTTCAAATCCGGATTCCGCTTATAAATAGAGGCGCCCCTACCCTCAAAAAGGGGGGCTTTTTGAACGTTCGGAGCTTTACTTTCCAAGCCACATACATAGCAGAAACTCTCTCTCTTCTCTTACAAATATCTATTCTTCTCGCCTCTCTCTCTATCTTGGAATTTCGATCTTTGTCGTGTGATTCGAGTGTGAAATCGTCGAGTTTCGAGTGTGGATTTGCGATCTAAAAGTCCTCAGTTCACTGCTCCGAAACAGGTACACTCGGGAGCGCGTTTGGAGTCTCATGGCTGGACTCTATCTCTGTCCAAATCAGAGAAGCGAATAATAATCATATTACATGTTTCCGTCTAGCAGTCTAGTGCCTCTTTTCCCCTTTTTTTTTTAAGCTTTACTCTTCCTTTGTAGATACTTGTTACTATTTTTCATTTATTTCACCCATTATTAGTTGAAATTTGTGCTTTGTATGTTTTTGTTTGAATTAGTGTGAATCTTCAAATTTGACAACAAATTTAATTGTTCCTTTCTCGCCTATTAGATTTTAAACTTAGCATAACCGCTAACTTAAATGTTTAATTCGTATAGTTAAGAGGCTAAAGTTGGTAGGTAAAAAATCCTTTTTGAGTTTAATGGCCGATTTTGTTAAGAAACCTTTAACACTTCTTCAATTTGGAATGGTATCTTTAGAATCAAAATTAGTCTATCACTAGTTAATAATATAGAAATAGTTAAAATATAAGTTTTGCGATAGACAAGCTTATCACCGTTAGACTTGGGAATCGGCTTTAATAGTTTGGGACATGATAAATCAAAAATTCATTTTTCATCAATTTCAAATAAAGGATGGCAACTTTGTCAAACTGATTTCGCAAGATATATATTTTAAGATTTCAAATGACAAAAATATTTTAAAAGTATGAGCCTATTCTTAATTAAAAAATAAATTCTCCCGTCATTATAGATTTAAAACAGCCATATTTTTATAGTTACCTTTTTATGATTCTTAGTGTAGGTTAATTAACCACCTTATTTACGTATACATACTATAAAATTTGATTTACAAAACAAAAAGAGCAAAAAGGGTCATTTTTTAGAATAAAGAAAACGAAATTTTTTGTTTAGCATAGGAAATCCTTGGTTAACTATTTTGAAGGTTTCGTACGTTTTTCTTTGTTGTAGAAATGATTTGAAATAACTTTTTTTTTTTTATAACAATTAGTGTTGTTTTTTTTTGCATCGTCTTTTTAAAAGGATCTATAAAAAATTGCCTTCGATAATTTTTCAAAAAAGTGAATCGTATAACGAGGTTCATTTAAAGTTGTCTAATTTTTATTTATGCGTATAATTAATTATCTTATGTTATTTTTGGTAATGTATTACTTATATTTTTAAAAATATTTTGATTTTATCAACCTAAGTTTGGCCGGTTAGCCGTAGTTTAGCGGATCCTTTAGGATGCTTAAACCCTTCCCTTTAGGATAAATTAGAACCCTTACCTAGAATCACTTAGGTTGCGTAGACCTAAAAATGAAGTCCGTTAGTTTTAATCACTTAGTTTATAATAGGTGTCCTAATTCACCGTAGGATTAATTAGGTGGCGACTTCCTTAATTAACTTGTAGGTTTCCAATATGTTGTACACTATTTTTGACCTCATGTTAAAATGGGGTATAACAGGCATCATAAGCCGACTGAGCTTAAACAGATACTATATCAAATAAAGAATACTAAAATAACCTTGCACGCTCAAGAGTACCAATAGTTCAATATCAATAATCACTAAAATGACCACGATACGCGATAATAATAATGCACGATGTTATGCAATGGTATATAATGAAATGCAATGACCAATTCCTACCGATATACACCTATTCCAGTCGTGTGTTGTGAGTTAGGACCATGGGGGATTCACTAGATCCATATATCATGCCCAAACTATAATCAGGACTTCCATAAATCTTGTCCGGACTCGAACCGGGACTAAAATCAATATTTCTTTCCATAATTCTTCTTGGTTTTTTCACTTGAAATTTTGGAGTTTTCTCGGTAAAGTTAAGAATAGTATTTTGATGATTTTAATGTCAATTTTAACTCCATTTTGAAGAAATTTAGACTTAAACTCCTTAATTTATGGGAAAATTATTTTTGGTTTAGAAACTTACCCAATGAAGAATTATCAAAACCACCTTTTGAATCTCCCAAAATCGAGTTCTAAAGTTTGACAAATCGAGTTATGGAGTTTTGAGTTGAAAAATGACATTTTAACACTGCCAGGTACATAGCCATTCGCAATCTCAAGAGACCACCTTTACGGTCGCGAAGCCCTCTCGTGACCCGAACCAAACCCGCTACCCTTGTTCTTCGCAATCAAGGCACACGCCATGCGATCGCGAAGCCCATTTGCGACCCAAACTAAACCCGCTACCCTTGTTCTTTGAGATAAAGGCACACATCATGTGATCACGATGAGCCATTAACCAGACCTACGCAATTGTGACTCCTAACCCTGCGATCGTGATGCCCGATTCGCTAGCCTTTTGTGATTGCTATAGACGCCACGCGATCATAATAAAGGGCATAACTGCACAAGAAGACAACAAATACCAGCAGCAGTCTAAGTCTAAAATTCTCAGCATGGATCCTCGAAATGCATTCGGAATCTCCTGAACACAATTCAATTATGCTACTAGACCAAAATTGACATTCTATACTCAATGAGATCATCGAATTTACCAACGGATATTGAACAAATTCAACTTTAAGCTTAACTTTCCTAATTTTCATCCAACGACTCAAAATACATTCAAACGCCTCAGGACTCGAACCAATAATACTACTAACCCAAAAAGGACAATAAGGAGCTAGCGGAACTGACAAATTCTCATACGACACCTAAAACTTCAAATATTGACCAAAGTCAAATCTATTAACTTCGAGACATTTCAAAATAAAAAACTCACATAAAATATAACCAACCACCTCGGAAGCCATGTCATCCACTCTCACAGATCACAAATACCATAATACAACTATGTGAGGGGTAACATGGTCAAAACGCATGAAAATCCAAAATTAAATATATGAATTATTACATATTAAATTAAAACATTAAAGTATATGATAATTAGTTTGCATAAAGTGTAGAAAGTGGTGTCATTATTCTTTATAACTCATGTAACCACTATGACATATTCTCCAAATTCTATCCTACTAATTATCATATTACACTTCAAATAACTATTCATTTTCTTAATATTTATTTGTGGAAGAAATTCTACACCTATATAAGGTTGTTTTCTTTCTTGTGTTTGAGTGTGAAAAAAATGAGAATTATTATCTTGTGTTTATATTTTGAGGTTGGTATACTGAAAGAGAGAGTTGGACAAAGAAAAATATTCTAAGTCTCCAACTTATTTACTATACAAAAGAGAGTAATTTTATATTGTAAAAAAATATTTTTTTGTGGAACTTTGGACTCTTCAACTAATCTAGCGTTTGTGTTCTTAGAATTGGTGACTTGAAGTATCCAAATGCAGCCAAGTTGTATCAAGAATGCAATTGAACTTATTAATCCATAACTAATTATAGTTAAATAACTTTATTTATTACTAAACATGGTTTAATGAAGCAATTCACATCAAATTAGTCAATTGATCACTCCATTTAGGACGAATACACTTAGTTGATCATGTAATTACTTTCTAATTCATTAAGAATGCAATTGAACTTATTAATCCATAACTAATTATAGTTAAATAACTTTATTTATTATTAAACATGATTTAATGAAGCAATTCACATCAAATTAGCCAATTGATCACTCCATTTAGGACAAATACACTTAGTTGATCATGAAATTACTTTCTAATTCATTACGAATGCAATTGAACTTATTAATCCATAAATAATTATAGTTAAATAACTTTGTTTATTACTAAACATGGTTTAATGAAGCAATTCACATCAAATTAGCCAATTGATCACTCCATTCAGGACGGATACACTTAGTTGATCATGAAATTACTATCTAATTCATTAAGAATGCAATTGAACTTATTAATCCTTAACTAATTATAGTTAAATAACTTTGTTTATTACTAAACATAATTTAATGTAGCAATTCACATCAAATTAGTCAATTGATCACTCCATTCAGGACGAATACACTTAGTTGATCATGCAATTACTATCTAATTCATTAAGAATGCAATTGAACTTATTAATTCATAACAAATTATAGTTAAATAACTTTGTTTATTACTAAACATGGTTTAATGAAGCAATTCACATCAAATTAGTCAATAGATTATTCATCTGCTGCAGCAGATTAATCATCTGTTGCAACATATGTAGAGTATGTTGTAACTAATCAAACATATTAGACATTTGCTACAACAGTGTCTATATCTGTTTTGATTATTTCCAACAGATTATTCATCTGTTGCAATAGATGTATATAATATGTTTGATTATTTTCAATAGATCATTCATCTTTTGCAACAGATGAATAATTTGTTGCAACATAATTCATTATTCTAACTGATTTTACATTTATTGCAACAAGTTATCCATATGTTGCAATAGAAGTTGTTCCTACATATACAATAAAATATCTGTTGGACCATAAACAAAAATATATTTTATATAAATAAAAACAAAGTTCACTACATAACATCATAACATACATCACCAACTAAAACTATCAACTTCATAACAAAAACAACAACAATACTAATTACTATTCCAATAATTATGGAGCATTTTGATCCGAGCATATAGTTCTTTTGTGGCCAACAATCTTACATATGGAGCACTTATTTTTTTTGTTGGAAATAATTTCCCGACTCCACGCCTCCTCTTCTTTCGCCTTCTTCCCAGTTTGCTTGGATCAACATATGAAGAAGACATTTCTCCCTCTAAAATCTCCAAAGGAACAACTCAAGAATCTTCAGGAGGCACCGGATTAATTTTCTCACAATATGCAATTATGCATTTTTCACCACATAATATGGAGATTAGTATTCATAAATTTGACTTCCAAATTGTGCACCATATTGTGCTCAAAGCGCAACCATTGCATGTGGACAAGGTATCTTGTCCAAGTCAAAAACTCTACATATGCAAGTTCTTCTTTGAAGATTGATCGTGGCAACATCACCTAATCCGATGATACTGAACTTGTAGTTGTCTATTTGATGGGCATGGGCCAATAACTTGTTCCCCTAGTTGATGTACTTTGATATATATTTTTCCATTGTAGGAGCAAGTCTGTTTGGTGAGTTGACCAACTTTGTATGCCTCTCGTAAAATAATTTTACAAACCTTATGTTTATTTCGTTACATAGAGTGACAATGAGAAATTTTCTTTCAACGTCAAATATTGCATTCACCTATCTAGCAATGTTTGACGTCATAATTTTATACATAAAATTACGATAAACTCAATTAAGACACTCAATTTATAATATTGTACCTATTTTTCGGGTGGAATGCCTGCTCTATTTGTGGAATCCGATACGTTCGAGATGTTCGACTGTCTTAGGTATCATATCTCTTATTTGATTGAAATAGTCATAGAACTCACCTCTATCGTACACTTTTCCTGCTTTATAAAAATGAGATATAGCCTTTGTATTGTGAAAGCTGTTTCAAATATTTTCCCCAAGATGCCTCATGCAACAACCATAATGAGCTGAAGGGTAGACAATTGAAACCATCTTTCCGATGCTTGGATGCCTATCAGAAATTATGCACAACTCATCGATATCATCTACATAGCTTCTCATTTGTTCAAAAATTTTTTTGGTATGAAGCATCACATTCCTTGTCCACTGCACAAAAAGCCAACGAAAAGATATGATTCTACGCATCCCGTGCCACCGCCGATAGCAAAACTCATTCATACTTGCTCTTCAAGAATGTTCCGTCGACGGCTATGACTTTTCTCATTTGTTGAAAACCATGAACCCAAGCCGCATAAGCTACAAAAAAGTACTTGAAATTTCCATTTTCATCAAACCGCAATGCCGGCTTACTTCCTGAATTGACAAACTCAAGCATATAATGGTATGCATCAAGCACCGCATACCCATGCTCATGTGTTCCCCTAACCAAAGACTTTGCAATCTCCATGCCCTTATAAATCTTCCAATAACTCACCTTACAATCGAATTCTGTACGGAGTTGATTGACCATATCTCTTATAGATGAGCCTTTACCATTGGGGAAGCTGTTTTGAAGTATTTACTGATGGCCTTTGCCATGGCGTGAGAATTATGGCTCGTAATATGATCCAAACCACATGTGTGATACTGTTCATAGGTTCTAATACAAAATCTGTCAGAAGTTATGAATTTCACAGCCCTTAACTATCACTTGCAACTGTTGCAGTAGATGACTTATCTGTTTGATTTAACTTTTGATTTTGTCCCAGATTTGATATAAGTTATCCAACAACTAAGTGATCTGTCGTAACATATTACTAATCTGTTGGATTCACTTAAGACATATGTTACAACAGATTTCTTATCTGTTGTAACAGATGACTTACCTATAGAACTACTTTAACAATAGAGGAAACTATCCAACAACAGTTATAAATGAATATAATAGCTGTTGGATACGCTACTATAAATTATTGGAAAAACAACAGATATACCTAAATAAGAAAATTAAACTAAAAAATCATTATTTTACTTATCAAAATCACCTATGAAGTAATGCCCAGTGATTTACGAACAAAATTTGGTCCAGTAATAGCAGTAGTAGCAGCAACAACAACAATAACAATGACGACATAAGTAGTAGTAGTAATAGAAGAAGAAGAAAATGATGATGATGATGAAGAAGAAAAGCAGTAGCAACAACAATGGACAATAACAATGAATGAAGAAAAAAACAACAACCGTTCAAAAGCGAATCCCCCCCTCTATTTTAGGGTTTTATATAAAATAAGCCAAAGTATAAAATAAAAAACTTAGTAATGTAAAATTTATATGAGTCAAAACCCTTTAATCTAAAACTTATCGCCCTTACTCAATAATTAAAACTTGAATTACCCTAACTTAATTTTAAAACTTTTTAATCAGCCTTAATTCATTGTCTAAGTAATAAGCTAATGGAAGAGGACCGAAGCTAGCTAAGGGAACAAAACGAGTGGCAAGGGTGAGCCAAATTCTGACGAAGAGATATGAAGAAGCTTAGGTGGGCTATGGACTCCGGAGGATTTTGGGAATTGGACTTGTCGACTCCAATAACTCTCAACGGCCAGGCACGGCCAGTTCCTGGCTACCCATTCCCCTTGGGGTTATCTCGTGGTTCCAGGCTGTCAAGGTGCCAACAAATTGATTTCTTTCAGCGTTTTATGGCCGTGCCTTTCGTCCCTTCTTTCGCCGCCAACAGGGGCTTCTTGCTTCAACGGGTTCTTTCTCTCCCTATAGGTGAAACCTGGTATGTTTAGGCCGCAAATCAAATATATTTACCACCAGCTTTTCTTTCAACGTGAAAACCCCATTAATCATATACAGTCAATTTCTTTTATAACCCTGGTGTCCGGGCAGGCCTGCAACCTCGACTAGTTTCACACTAGCTGCCATCTCCTGCCAACTCATATATTCTGGTAACTCCGTCCCTCCAAGGCTTGGACTAAATTTGATACATGAAATAGTATAGTTTGCCACAGTTAGAAAGTTAGTTGATTCTTTTCCAATTCTCTGTAAATCATATTACAATAACAGATTACATTCATTTATGTCTAATACTACATTTCTCTCTACTAAATTCTTCTCTGGAACAATAGGATTTTTTGTAAAATCCCTGTGTAGCTGCTGAAATCTCGAGTTTTCATTGAACTCCTTAAATTTAGTTAACGCTGTGCTTCATTACTAAGTTGAAGTTAGCAATGATGTGGTGTTTGAGCGATTTAGTTTTTCGCATATGCACCTTCTGGACAGGTGTGGGGGTTCCCTCCACTTCCCCATTTCCCCCCTAGGTGGATACAGCTGATCTTTTGTCTCTTATGGACGTCAGAATTGTGTTACATTTAGAGATGTCATTTCTTTTTTGCAGGAACTTTAATATGGTTATACTTTATTTGGTATTCAACTATCATCTTGTTGCTCGTTCAAGTTCTTTTTTTGTGCTTGCAATGTGAAGTTGCTGCAAATCTGCAGTTCACTAATCCTCAATCATGCAGGTCTGCTATGCTGCTTGGTCAGTTAAATGTCCAGAAATTTGTTTCTTCTCTAAGAACAAATAAAACTAAGCATCTGCCAAACCCCTCATGGCTTCAATCCATTAGAAGGAACTTTATCCAAAAATCTTTTTATGCCCTTGGCTTCTGTTCAGAGCTGTTTCTAACACCTGATGATACATTGATCATAAGTTTGGATGCTTATGGTGATGAGAAGATGCCTCAGAAAAAAGCAGTTCTTCATCATAAGGCAAGCATGTATGAATTCCAAAATTTCATGACCTGCGGATTGATGTTTCCTGTCGTGTTCTATGTCTTTGTGAGAAAATATCACTCTTCATATATTACTTTGAACTTGTTGTTTAAAGAGGAAGTTTTCTTTTCTCTGTTTCTGAATTAAGCCTCTTTTTGTTTTGTAGTTAATTTTCCCAATTGGAACATCACAATGATGTGGAAGTATAGTAGAAAGATTTTTAGTTATTGACGCTATTTGTGTTGGCAAACTGTATTCCAAACACCGAATTTAATAGCGGAATATGAAATTGATTTTTTTGTAGTATTTCTAAGATTCAATTAGAACTTTTCCTTCGCACCCAAGGGTGTGGCCTAGTGGCCAATGAAGTGGGTTGGGAACCTGAAGTCTCAGGTTCAAATCCCAACAGAGGCAAAAAACACTAGGTGATTCTTTCCATCTGTTCTAGCCTTGGTGGACAGAATTACCTGATATCTGTTGCTGGTGGGAGGTGGCACGTATCAGGTGGATCTAGTCGAGGTGCGCGAAAGCTGGCCCGGATGTAATAGCTTTGAGAGAATAGGCTAGGGTTTGCAATTGCTTAATTCGTATAAGTCAATTGGGGAAATTAGGGGAAATAAGTGGAATTGGGGAAGCCACGTGGAGATGAGGGATCATGATATGCGTTTAATGAGCAACAACATCAAGGGCCCTGATTAGTAGTTGACGTTTGGAAGCAACGCACCAGATCAAGCCAGCTAGGAGCCAGCTGTTACGTCCAGCTGGCAAGAGTTAATAAATATCTGAGAATACTCAGTGCAAAGACGGTTATGATTTTACTGGTATTTTCCTTTCCAAAATTTCGCTCTCTACTCTCTATTCTTCCCGATTCTCTCTCTCACTCAATCCCTTATCTTCTTCTTTTACTCATAGATCAGTAGCAGGAATCCGCCATTAATGGAAGCTTAATCGAGTTCCTTTACAGTTCTGTATTCACTGTAATAGTAGTAGTTGATTGATCAATAAAATTTCCCAATTTTTAGTCTCAATTCGATTTTCGATTCACAAGTATATTATATCGGACACCACAGTTATAAAAAAATAGAATGTTCCTTAAGTGAATTATAGGACTCTTGCCATTTTTATTTTGTTAGGACTTTTGCTATTTTTATTTTGTTAGGACTCTTACTATCAAGAGCTAAGTTGAAAAAACACCTTTTTAGCACTTCCACCAGGATCTAGGCAGATTACATTATCTTCTAGCCATTGAGGTTGCCCAGTTCAAATCAGTCATTTTCATATTGCTACGGACGTATGCTATCGACATCGTGAGAAACAGGGAAGATATTAAACACACAATCAAAATGCTTGATCCTTTCACTTTGAGCCAAGCTGTTGAGAAGGCTAGACATCAGGAAAAGGTATTGGAGATTGCTGGGAGAAAATCCAGAATTGCATGGGGCAAAGGTGTTACAATAGGCCAGGGGCATGAATGGTCTATTCCACCCAAACAGGGTAATGCTAAGGAGCGCAATAGTAATAACAAACTGATGGAGACTAGAAGGGCACAAGGCTTATGTTTTAAGTGTGGTGATAAGTATTACTTTGGGCACCAGTGCATAGGTAAACAATTGAATGCACTTACTGGTGCGGAAGAGCAGGAAATTACACCAAGTTTAGAAAAAGTAACTAAGGAGGAAGGAACAGAGATATTGCCAATGAGTGAGGAAGAAATAATGGATGAAGCTATCAGCCTGCATGCTCTATCAGGAGTGGAGGTGCCTAACACTATAAGAATCAAAGGAGAAGCTGGAAATGTGTTACTAGACTCGGGAAGTACTCACCGTTTCCTGGATATGGAGACAACTAAAGATAGGGGTTGTGTGATCAGACAGGTCAATCCAATGAGAGTCACTGTTGCTGATGGAAACCTACTGATGAGTTATCATTGTTGTCCCAGGTTTAAATGGACATACATGGAATAGAGTTGTTAGACTCTATCAGACTTATAAAATTGGGAGCTTGTGACGTGATTCTTGGGGGTGACTGGATGAAGAACCACAATCCAGTCCTATTAGATTTTGTGGCCTATGAAGCTCAAGTTTCCCACAAAGGGAAGAGAGTAAAGTTGAGGGGAATTTATAATGAAGCTACTTTGCAGAGTATGTCAGCTGCTGGAGTAAAACAACTACTCAAGAAAGGGAGGTTGTTTTGGGGCCATCTTTTCACTATTACTGGCACAGAATTAGAAGAGAAAGCCACCTTACCTGCTGGAATTCAGACTGCATTGGAGGAGTATGAAAATGTTTTTCAAGAGCCCACATCCTTGCCACCAAAAAGACATCATGATCATTTTATTCCCTTGAAACCTGATACAAATCCTGTGAATATTAGACCTTACAAATATAGTTTTTTCCAGGAAAAAGATATTGAAAGACAAATTACTGAAATGTTAAAGAATGGCACGATTCAACCTAGTCACTCTCCATTTTCATCACCTGTACTCCAAGTGAAGAAGAAGGATGGTACATGGAAATTTTGTGTGGACTACAGGGAATTAAACAAAATGACAGTTAAGGATAAATTCCCTATACCCTTGGTTGATGATCTATTGGATGACTACATGGAGCTATGGTATTCTCAAAGATAGACCTTAGGGCTGAATATCATCAAATTAGGATGAATGAGCAGGATGTGCCTAAAACAACATTTAGGACTCACTTAGGCCACTATGAGTTCAAAGTCATGCCTTTTGGGCTGACTAATGCCCCTGCTGCATTTCAGAGTTTGATTAACTTTGTTTTCAAGGACTACCTCAGACAGTTTGTCTTGGTTTTCTTTGATGACATTTTGGTATACAATTCATCCTTACAAGAGTATCTGGAGTACCTTAATAAGGAGCTGGAGGTCTTAAGACATGAGCAACACCATCAAGGGCCCTGATTAGTAGTTGAAGTTTGGAAGCAACGCACCAGATTAAGCTAGCTAGGAGTCAGCTGTCACGTCCAGCTGGTAAGAGTTAATAAATATCTGAGAATACTCAGTGCAAAGACGGTTATGATTTTACCGGTATTTCCCTTTTCAAAATTTCTCTCTCTACTCTCTCTTCTTCCCGATTCTCTCTCTCACTCAATCCCTTATCTTCTTCTTTTACTCGTAGATCAGTAGCAGGAATCCACCATTAATGGAAGCTTAATCGAGTTCTTTTACAGTTCTGTATTCACTGTAATAGTAGTAGTTGATTGATCAATAAAATTTCCCAATTTTTAGTCTCAATTCGATTTTCGATTCACAAGTATATTATATCGGACACCACAGTTATAAAAAAATAGAATGTTCCTTAAGTGAATTATAGGACTCTTGCCATTTTTATTTTGTTAGGACTTTTGCTATTTTTATTTTGTTAGGACTCTTACTATCAAGAGCTAAGTTGAAAAAACACCTTTTTAGCACTTCCACCAGGATCTAGGCAGATTACATTATCTTCTAGCCATTGAGGTTGCCCAGTTCAGATCAGTCATTTTCATATTGCTACGGACGTATGCTATCGACATCGTGAGAAACAGGGATGACAACCTGTAATAATCAAGAGGGACTTCATATTGCTAAATCCGATGATTCATGAGAGGAGCAAGCCCATGGAAATTGGTTCTCACTTTGGCGGATAAAAGATTCTAGAAGGAGATATTGTGAAGTTCGTAAGGTCAAATCATCAACTTGCGTGCATATTCACCAAGTCTGTTGTCGGTGCTCAAGTTAGCTATATATGTAGCAAGCTCGCACATACGATTTGTAACCAACTCGGATGGAAGTATTACGAATTTGGAGATATATGATGAGGAAAGAAAATGAAGAATGTAGCACCCAAAGTTGTGGTCTAGTGGTCAATCAAGTGGGTTGAGAACCTGAGGTCTCAAGTTTAAATCCCAGCAGAGACAAACATCACTAGATGATTCTTCTCATCTGTCCTAGCCTTGGTGGACAGATTTACCTTTTATCTGTTGCTGGTGGGAGGTCACAGATATCCCCTGGATTTAGTCGCGGTGCCTGAAAGCTGGCCCGGACACTACTGTTATCAAAAAAAGAAAAAGAAAATGAAGAATGTATTTCTTAATGTTCACCTAAACTATAGTGTGTTTAAATAGTACATATATTCTAAACTAGGAAACAAATCAAGGCTACATATTTCAATTATATAGTATCTCCATAATTGATTCTGGTTGATGTCAAAATACTCTTAACAATATAACAAAATTCTTAATGCTTACCCTCAAGCTAGTGCGTATGTACCAAGCTTGTTACAAATGAAACTGATTCGAGGACCTATATGGGACTTGGTGAAAATATCTTCAAGCTAATTATTTGACTTCACGAATTTTATGGCAGTGTCTCCTGTTGAGGATTCCACTGGGGAGGATGTGCATCATTTCTAGCATGTCTTTCCAAATTCAAGACGCGGGAATTAATACACAAATATGGGATTAATATTTTTGAATTATTATTTTTAGCTTCAAATGGTACTTCCTAAGTGAATTAGGACTCTACTATTTATATTTTGTTAGGACTCTTACTATTGCAACCTGTGAGTTAGAACTCTTGCTATTTTAACCCCTTCTGTAAGAGAGTTGACATCTATCAATGAAACAGGTTGAGTTTCCCATAAGAAACTAAAGAGATTAGGAACTCTCTTTGACAAGTTCCAAGGCCTGCAATTCCCTTTACTAAATTGCAAATTTGATCAATCATAGGCAAGTCCAGGAACAAGAACGCCATGACCTGTGTGTTGGGCCTAATTTTTTGTTAATCATCCAGTGACACAATCTAAAACTAGGGACCATAGCAGTTTTACTTTGAGTCATAATTTACCAGATGGTCCCTGGTTATTCAAGGACTTATTAGTATTAGAATTCTTAGACTAGAATCTTTCTCAAAAAAAAAAGAATTCTTAGACTAGAATAAACAGAGATAGAGTCCACCTTTTTCCTATTTACATGTTTTTTTTTTTTTTTTTTTTTCCAATTTCAAAAAAATAAATCGTGTAAATAGGAAAAAGGTTGAGACTATCTCTGTTTATAGGAGGAGTCTAAGAATTCTAATCCTAATAATTCCTTGAATAACCAGGGACCATCTGGTAAATTATCTAAATTAAATGTGGTTGTTTTTGCATGAACAGTGATACCGATGTTAACTTGTTTCTTAACCCCTTTTCCTGCATCACATTTTAATAAGCACCAAGGGGATACTGTGGCTCCATCCCTAGTGTCAGTTATGCAGGGAACTAATGGGTCCGTTGTAACATCTTCATTATTTATGTATTTAAACTACACCAAAAGGTTAGAGTTTTCTATCGAAGTATCTACATCACATCCAATCATTGTTTGATTTGTAATGATAAAGAAACTAGTGAATATTGATAAAGAACTAGTCAATAACACTTTTCCTTGGTTTGTTCTATTTTAAAATATTTTAAGCAGAACTACTTTTATATCAGATTCTTTCCTTTTTTTGTTCAGTTTCCTCATCACAATCTTACAATGGAGGCAGCTTGGCCAGGACTTTTTGTTGATGGGAATGGGAGATACTGGGATGTGCCATTCTCACTTGCACTTGATCTTGCATCAACTACACTTGACTCTGGTGCAAGCTATCATTTGTTGTTCAATAATTGTGCAGGTTCACCCAAGCAGTATGAAGGTCAGCATAGTGATGGATTACCTCCTGCTGCTTTGCTTCCAGGTTTCACTGCCAAAGGTGTAGTTTCCTTGAAGAAAAATATTGACCTTTGGCGAAGTGAAGCGTCTATGCAAAAAATGGTGCAACCATATGATGTACTCCTGTCTAATCCTCATATTTCAGCATCATGGATCCTTGGTGAGAACTGCAATAGTGTTATTGAAATTTCTTCTTATAGTTTAGAGCTAATATTATTGTTTTCACTCTGTATGCTGGTACTTCTCTCGACCTTTGCATATCACTTGTATACTTGTTAATTTCTCACCATATTAATATAATATAGCCACAGTTTTCATTGTGTGTTGGTGTTCTCGTTATCTGAACAGGTCGAGAGTTACATAAGATGGGAATTCTGGCAGGTATATCTTGATGAAAGCCATTGTTGTCTATCCACTAGCTTAGCATCACTCTCTTCAATCTTTCTGCTAGTAGCTTAGCAATGATCTTGTAAACTCCCCCCCACCAGACTTAGCCTGAAATCATTTAGCTCGATTGCCCCATCTTCTTGGGAATCAAATCCACAAATGTTGCATTTATACTTTTCTCAAACACCCTTCTTCATAGAAGTTTTTGACTGCGACCACCACTTCAGGGTTGATGGTGTTTCAACACTGGCTGAAGAAAGCCATGGAAAAGCCATAAGGGCCTAGTGCTTTATCCGACCTCAACAAATACCTTAATGCTTTCCAATATTTCCTATGCTTCAAAAGGGGCCATCAACAGGTTGTTATCCTCTTCATTGATCATAGGGCACACTCTGATTTCCAGGTCTGGCCTCCCGTTTTTAGTTTCTAACTTCTCATAGTACCCTATAATCCCCTTCACCTCATCTGGTTTAGTCACTAACACATCCCTGACTTTTAACTTGTCAATTGTTTTTGATCTTCTGTGAGCACTTGCTGTCTTGTGGAAAAACCCTGTGGCCTATTGATTCAATGAAGTTGGGTTGAACACCATGAGGTCTCAGGTTCAATTCCCAACAGAAAAAAACACTAGGGGCCTGTTTGGAAAGCCACCCTGGGAATTGGATTTGGTGTAATTGGGTGTAATTACACAGTTTGACATGTTTGGTTGGCCAGGTAATTACTTGGTCAGCAGGTAATTGGGTGTAATTGGCATTACACTCTTCAATTCACAGGGGGGAGCTGTGAATTGCTGGTAATTATATGGTGTAATTATAAGCTGATTACTTTTTAATCTCTTCCTTTCTAAGTTGCTCGGACTCGGGTACGGGTGTCCGATACGGGTGTGGATCTAGAGGTCGGATCCTTCATGATCTAAATTTTAAGATTCGGGGATATGGATCCATGTATGGATACGGGTGCGGGGATTCGCTTAGCAATAATTAAAATATTCAAAATTAGAGTTATAAAACCTAAATTATGAGATATTATGTGGAGAACTTGAGGAGAATCCTGGAAGGAGATTAAAGGAAAATGAGAGACATAGAAATTTCTATATAAAAGGTATTTCATTTTCTTCAATTTCACCTTAGCTTTTGTATTGATTACAGAAATCATTAAAACTGTCCAGACTTTCCCCATCGATTTTGGTCAAAGTACCCGAAATCGGTTGACCAAATCGGACACGGATCCCACACCCACACCCATGTCGTGTCGACATGGGTGCGACACCAAAAGTGAAGAGTCCGAGCAACTTAGCTTTCTTTTATTTCTATTTTTATTTTTTTTGTTTTAATTTATTTTTTATTTCTATTATTTTAAATTCTTTTTTATTTTTATCATTCTAATATTTTAACAAAATATATTTTTTATTATTTATATTTCATTTCCTTCTCATTTTCCAACCTTTATTTCTTGCGATTCCATGCAATTGTTCGTACTATCAATTTATTTATTTATTTTTTATTTTATTTTTTTATTTAGCATAATTTTGTTAGTATTCTAATTTTTAAATTAAAGTAGAATTCATTGTTGAATAAAATTATAGACTTACTTTTTTCTTTTCTTTTGAATCATATTTATGTACGATATGTTGAAATTTGACATAAGAGTATTATGTTAACTTTTTTGTTTTGAATTTTGAACTTATGTTATTTTTTCAGTTCCAATTTATTTGTGTACTAGTATTGACTTGATATTTCACATTGCAAGTCATTCATTTTTTAGGTAGAATTGATAGATCATCTTTTTGTCAAATGTTTTGATAATTTTATGACATTATATTTATAATATTAATTTTTTTTCAAACATGCATTTCATGATGTTCTTAAAAATCATGTACTTTTAGTTTTTATGATTAATTTAATTAAAATATACTAATTTGAAAAATATAAATCAATTTTTTTTTATAATATTAGGTAAGAACATATGTTTATTAATTAATATATTTTCAAAAGACAATATATATATATATATATATCTCATTTGTCTAATATAAATTTTTAGTTTTTGATAATTAACTTTATTTTAAAAAATTTAATATAACCATGTAATTACACTTGTGCAACCAAACAGTACACTTGTAATTACACTGTAGCAAACAAACAGGTCATCGTAATTACTAGGCTGTGTAATTACTACCCTAGTAATTACACCAATTTCAATTACCAGGTGGCTTTCCAAACAGACCCTAGGTGATTTCTTCCCATCTGTTCTAACCTTGGTGGACAGAGTTACCTGGTACTTGTTGCTGGTGGGAGATGGTAGGTATCCCGTGGATTTAGTCTAGGTGCGCGCAAGCTGGCCCGGACACCACGGTTATCAAAAAAAAATGTCGAAAGAACATGGTCTGATCTGCTTGCCCTTAAGTGTACCCTATTTTTTTTTTACAAACTGAGTAAACCTCTCAAACCAAGATCTTGGAGATTGTTTGAGCCCGTAGAGAGATTTCTTTGGCTTGCACACTCTAGTTCCATACCTTTTTTCATAACCTGGAGAAAGATCCATGTAGACTTCCTCTTCGAGTTTTCCATTCAAGAATGCATTCTTCACATCAAGTTGTTGAAGGGGCCAATCAAGGTTGGCAGCAATGGTCCGAGTGATAGTACTATCGATTCCGACCTTATCTAGGTTATTATCACCAAAACTACTATTTCCCGTATCTATCATAAAACCTGGATCCTTTTGTTTCTCACATGTGAGATCACGAGGATCCTTATTATCCCACGAATCTTCACTATGTCCCCCCCCGAAGATGAGTTCTAAAAACAATTGAGATGCAAAAAAAGTGACATCCATTGTGACAATAACCTTCCTAGTATTTTGGTCATAGCACTTGTATCCCTTTTGACTAGGGACATAGCCAACAAAAACACATTTTTTAGCATGTGAATCAAGTTTACTCCTATTATGATCATGAACATGAACAAATACACTACACCCAAAGACTTTCAAAGATAGATCAATAGTCAATCTAGAAGTAGGAAAGTATGTGTTGAACATACTAAGGGGTTTTTAAAACCTAGAACACAGGAAGGCATCCTATTAATAAGATAGGTGGATGTCAAAAGAGCTTCTCCCCAAAGAGATTTAGGAACTCCACTTGTGAATATTAAGGCTTTACTTACCTCCATAAGATGCCTATTTTTTTTTCTTAGCTTCTCCATTTTGTTGCGGTGTGTCAGGACATGAACTTTGGTGCACTGTTCCCTTCGAAGTGAAAAAATTGCCTAGGTGGTCATTAAAAATCTCTCTCCATCACTCCGAAATATTTGAATCTTCTCATGAAATTGTCTCAACCATATGTGTTACTTTCCCTTTGTCTTTCAGTAGGTACACCCAAGTTAGTCTAGTGTGATCATCTATGAAACTCACAAACCATCTTTTTTCATTTACAGTTGCAACCCTAGAAGGTCCCCAAACATCGCTTTGGATCAACTTAAAGGGTTTTGTGGCATTGTATTTTTGGGAAGAAAAAGATTAACGTCTGTGTTTAGCCATTTCACAAAATTCACACAGGAAAGAAGATGTACTTTTATTTATAAACAACTGAGGTAACAAGAGTTTCAAGGAATGAAAAGTAGGATGACCAAGTCTATAGTGCCATACCATGACTTTATTATCAACTAGAATAGAGTTCAAACAAGTTGAACTAAAATTTACTGAATTGTGACCAGCTTCTAGAAAATAGAGACCTTCAGACTCTCTACCATTGCCAATCATCCTTCCCGAGACCCTGTCCTGAAATACACATGAAATAGAGTCAAAGATAGTACAACAATTAAGGTTTTGAGTCAATTTGCTGATGGACAAAAGATTATGAGACAATTTTTGAGCATGGACATCCAAAAGAGTCAAAAAGAGGGGTTAGTTTGACTGTCCCTTTTCCAACAATTACTGAGAAGGAACCATCAACAACTTTGGTTTTTTTATTTCCTGCTGAAGGAGTGTAAGTTGAGAAAAAACGGGAATTCCATGTCATGTGATCACTGGCTCCTGAATCTATGATCCAAGAACTTATACCACTTGAATCTGTACTAAAATAAATAGATGGTACATTACCTATTTGGAAAAAAGAACAAGTGGGAGTAGAGGGATCATGTTTCTGGTTTGGAGATAAGATTGGGGAAGTTTTGTGCAGTATCTCTAATTGCTCCTTGGTGAATGGTGGCATTTTTGGAGAAGATTGTAACCCTGGTTCTTCGCTGGTATACTGAAAGGCCTGGTTGCCATGGCTGTTTGCCCTTTTTTTAAATTCCAGCTAGGCAATTTCCCATGTATATTCCAGCAAGTCTCATGAGTGTGCTTGTGTTTTTTGCAAAAATCACACCACTTCATTGTTGTTTCGGTTGGAACTTTGTTAACAGAACTCTCGGCTTCTATTGATCCCGCTGGTGACATATCCCAGTAAATGTTGTTTTATTCATAAGCAACACAAGAATAAAGCTGCTCTGATACCAAGTTAGTTTGGGTACCAAAAAAGTGTAAAATTTTATTCATCTGTAGAGGTACAAATATATAGTAGAGAAAAGCAAACAAACTAGCAATCGGATCCCTTGATTCTAGGTGATTTGAGAATCAAGGCATGGTTTTATTTGATCTAATTTCCTAAACTATTTAATAGTATATCAGATTTGATTTTATCAGATCAATTTAGATCCTACAAAATTAGACTCGATCGTAGTTAGATATTCACAAATCAACACTATCCAATCTTGCAACTATAGAGTGTTTGTCTTGTCTTCTTTCCTCCAGGTGTAATTGGCCCCTGCTACCTAGGTCCATTGACTCCATATCCTCAATGAACCCTGAAAATTCAGTCATTGATCTACTTATTCTGTTGCATTTAAACTTCTCAGAAGGCTATCTCACAGTGTTGAAATCCCCACACAGGACCCGGGGACCTGCAAATAAGCCTCCAGCTGCCCCAATTCCCACCATGTTTGTTCCCTTTCTACTTGGTCATTTGGAGCATATACTCCTGTAAGGTTCTATTTGAAGTCTAAATTCTTGCCTGATAAACAACAGGATATTGAGTATGCACCCACACTGCTTACCTCCCCTTCCTGTATCTTTTTGTCCCACATGATGACTATGCCTCCCCTAGACTTTAGTTGGACATAGTCTGCATATATGCTTCACTACACCTCTTTTACAATTTTCCCCTCCATCTTTCTCTCCTGGAAGCATACCACATTTGCTTTCCAGGTCTTTATTATGTTTCTGATCATGCTTCTTTTCCTCACATAGTTCAGCCCCCTCACGTTCCAAGACACACTGTTTAAATTCATTGACCCATGATGGCTAGGTATCCCCCTCTACTTCTAGTTCCATTACTCATGAACTTGGAGTCCAGTTGCAAACTCTTTAGTTCCAGTAATCCCTTTCTTCTAATTGTTTATTGTTCACTCTGCTTTCCCTTGTTTTCTTGCTTATTGTTGTCTATCTTCTTCAACAATTCCTTCGCCTTCTCCTCACAACCTTTGAAATTTACCCTGAATTCTGAACTTAGTCTAATTATGTGTTGTTGTATCCACTCCGAGGTACTCGACTCAGAGTTGTCTTCTTCTGGGATTCCCAGTGGAACAACTTCTTCTGCTACTACACTTGTGTTCTCTTCGGGTTGTGTCTGCACAATCAATATTTCCTTTTTCTCCCCCAACTCAACTATAATTGGAAGTGAATTTTCGAGGACATTGCTCGAAATCTCCAGTTCGCCTTTGTCTCTATTCCACTGCATGATATGACCCTGTGTTTCATTTTCTTTTTTTTTGTTGGTTGATATCTCAATAAATATTTACCGTGTCAACAACTTGGGCTTCTTCACTTAAGATGTTGCACTTTTCAAAAGCTATTGGGTCCAAAATAGGCCCAATTTGTTGCTTAGGCCCAGATTATGTTTTATTTTCTCTTTCTCCTTTAGCCCTTTAATCCATGACTCGACTTCCAAACTTGAACCTTTGCACGAGGTGCCCACGTGCCCTTCCACTTTTCTCATCGACAATGACGTATGTGTCATCTACAAAGGTTGCTTTTGGATATTATCCACTGAATATTTGTCCCTTTCCTCTGCCCTCTCTTGTAATATTTTCACGGTGGCAGGAGCTTCACACCACACAAGAATGCTGTATGTGAAGCCATCGCTGGTCACCTCTACTTCCTTGGGTACCAACTTTCCATCTCCTCTTACCTTGATTCTGGCCTAATGGAGGTGATTTTTGAGAGAGGTCTCCTCCTCCGTCTCAATAAAGCCTCCACACAGGTTTCCGATCTCCTTGAACACTTCCTGGGACCAAAGATTCATAGGTAGACCTAACAGTCTGATCCATACCCAATTTCTTTTTATCTCTGTCGGCCAACACCTCGTGATTGGTTTCTACCATTTGAGGTCCAACTGTATCTTCTTTCAGTTCCATCGACCTGTTAGAACATGCTCTGTCGCTACTCTTGTCGAGAGTTTAAACATGAAATGCCCATCATTCATAGCATACACTTTGACTTTTATGGCCGATATCCAGGAGTTGCATGCCCATCTTCTCACATCATTCAAACTGGGTACTTCTTATGTTTTGACTCCGGAACTTCCCTACCACACATCTGTTCAATAGGTCGTTTTCCGGATGTGATGCTCCTCCTGTATTCTCCACTCTATATGCTGTGCTTTGTATTCTCGCCATCTCCGTTGCCTCTGTAAAGAAATGGATCTTGGGCTTAACTCAACCCCAAAAGCTAACTCATGAGGATAGGATTGCGAGAGTCTATATAAAGAGACCAATTACTCATCCTTTTTCCGACGTGGGACTCTTAACACTCCCTCGTAGCCCATACCTTGTTAACTGGAGCATGAACAATATAATGTGGGGGCCCAACATCGATGAACAAAGAATTGGGATCGATCTGGCTCTGATATCATGTAAAGAATGGATCTTGGGCCTAGCTCAACCCCAAAAGCTAGCTCTTGTGGGAGGAGGTTTGCCCAAGTCCATATAAGGAGCTCAATTGCCCATCCCTTTTTCGATGTAGGGCTCTTAACACTTCACTGCACGCCCAGACCTCGTTAACGGGAGCGTGGACAATATTAATACGGGGGACCAACATCGGTAACTATATATTGGGATGTGCCTGACTCTGAAATTATGTAAAGAATGGATCTTGGACCTAACTCAACCCCAAAAGCTAGCTCATGAGGGAGGATTGCCCGAGTCCATATAAAGAGACCAATTACCCATCCCTTTTCCGATGTGGGACTCTTAACACTCCCCCGCGCGCCCAGACCTCGTCAACTAGAGCGTGTCCAATATAATATGAGGCCTAACATCGATGAGCAAAGATTGGGACGGGCTTGGCTCTAATACCATGTAAAGAAATGGATCTTGGGCCTTACTCAACCCGAAAAGCTAGCTCATGAGGGGAGGATTGCCCAAGTCCATACAAGGAGATGAATTACCCATTTCTTTTCCGATGTGGGACTCTTAACAGCCTCCGTCATCCATCTGCTGCGATAGAAAACTTCATTTGATTTTCCAGGTTGTATTTTGTCATTAAATGTTGTCCCTTGTATCTTGGCTGGTTCATAAATGAACCCTGCAATTTTATGAGCTATATTCTCCCATCCTCCTCTGTATGTTGACGCTGGAGTTATGATGATTGATTTAATGTATCCTTGTTTAGCAATAAAGCTGATGTATCTCCCACTTTCATTGTATTTGATTGTGCAATAAAATTCTGCAAAGTGGTCCTTCATATTCCACCTCTTAACTAACTCCCTTGTACTTTTGAGGCTTCAATAAATACAACTAACAATCTTAGAACTTTAATGCTGACTTTTACTCTTCTCATTAAGTTTCGACTGCGCTCAACCCATTCAAACCAACTTTCTGCTTCATTATTGCATCTGGTGATGTTGTCGGACTTGGAATCCGTGTTGCAGAAGAAACTGTCCTCCTCTGTTGGATGTGTTCCTGCCGTGATGCTGGAAACACCCATCTGAAACCTTGTCGGAAAGTATTCTAGGTTGAAAGTTGATTGTCCTCGAAAGATGTGCTTGAGAGCATTTTGTTTTCACTTTAACATTATGGCGAACTTGATGCTTTTTCTATTACCATTTTAGCTACTTCAAAGCCTTTCAACCGCCCATTCAAGTTGGCTGTTTTGATCATATTGTTAAGCCCTTCCATAGTAATCACAAAACAAAAAGGGGGACAGAGAATCCCCTTTCTACTCCCCTTTCTAGAGAGTAGAGACCCATTTGAGCTTTGGAAAAGCCTGCTGGTGTACCATTTATCAAACTGAGAAGCTTAATGTTGAAATGCAGAATTTCCTCCAATATATCCATTTCTGGCCAAAACCCATCTTCTCCAACGAACTAAGTATGAAACTCCAACTTTCATGGTCATAAGCTTTTTCACTGTCCAGCTTGCATATAAAACCAGGTTTCTTTTACTTCAATCTAGAGTCATCAGCTTCATTGGCTACAAGGATAGCATCCATTGACCAGTGTTTTGGACGGCGAAAGGCGACAAAGGTCTGCCTCACCACGAGGCGAGTCTAGTGGCGAGGCACTCGCCTTTTTGAAGGGAGGCGCCAATTAATACGAAAAATTAAAATATTTAATTGCATATATAAATAATCAAAATCTCAATAGCAATAACATATTAGCAAATGTTTCAATTCAAAAACTAAAAATAGGTAGTAGATACTAAACCTGCCTTTGATGCAACAATTTGGAGCATAAAGCCCAGTTATAAATTTTGGAATTGTGCTTCAGATTTACAAGTTAATGTGTAGGCGCCAATTTCCAGAACTTCCCCCTTCCAGGTTCTACTATCCCACATCAACATGATACCTCCTCTAGTACCACTGACATCACAAGTGACTAAACTTTTGAGTTCCTGCGCCCTTTGAATCTGCTCTTTTTTGACACTGACTGGTTCCATCTTTCTAGCATGTCTGCAACTATCAATTGTTAATAGTAGTTCTAGTGCCTCCTCCTCATGAACCTGAAAATATACCTTCAATATTTTTTTCAATTTGATCAGGTTTTGTTGGGCCCAGGCTGATGTCTCCCTTTATTCCTCAAGCATAGCTTCTTGTTGCTGGATTAGAAGAGGTTTCGTCTCTTCTACCTCCCAATTTTCTAAGGTAGTAATCGAATTTGGTTTATCTAATTCGATCAACCTATCTTCAAAAAATTGACTATCTTCAGCTCTCTCCCCGCCGGTATCTCTGCCTCAGATAGCTGCTGAGAGAAACCCCCATATACTGCCTCCACAATATTCGCAATTGCCTTTTCCCAAGCGCTTAAAGATGCTTCAATTTGAAGCTTTGCATGCGACTGTTCTTTCTTTGGTAGAGGTTCTCTGGTCAAAATAAGGATCTGTAGCGTTAAAGCGTAGTAATCTCTGCTCTCAATGTGTTTGAGTCTACTTTTGAAAACTGTTAACAGATTCCCCCTTAGTGGGCTCATCCTGTTGACCCAGTTTAGAGAATTCATTTAAAGACCGCATGTGCACCTCACGTACGTCTTTTGTGTTTGCATCTCCAGCTGTTGATGATGGACCAGCCAGGTGTAGCTAGACCTAGAATCCCTTACAAGAGGGGATTGATGTACTTGATCATAGTCTAGGGCACCTTTTGTCCACCGGTTAATAGCTTTGTCTGGATCTTCATCTGTACCTTCATCAACATCCTCCCAACTCCGGTAAGATCTCAATTCTCGTCTCGCTTTCCGGATAGATTGGTATGTGATACCTGATTCCACCAAGAGTGATGGAGACCTCCCTTGCCAGATCCTACACTCATTCTTCGCCAAAATTTTGGCACATTTTAAATGGCTCTTGATTTCTGATTTTTCTTTTTGTTGATCCCCAGCGGCCAGCCCCCTCAAAGCTCCCCTATATCTTGGAAAATTCTCTGCGACCATTGTGAGAAATATAAGAGAAGAATATTATTGAATTGTTGTATCTACATTATTGCATTGAGATCCTATTTGTATACACTACATTCCAATCCTTTTCCAAGTAGGACACTACATTACAATCCTTTTCCAAATAGGATTCGATATACTATTCATGTTCGTACTCCTATTCTAACAACCACAAATGGAGCGGGATTCCTACTGCTTTAATCCAAGTATTCTCAACCGTGGTTGAGTTTGGAACACTTCCCACCATTGGATTCCACCATTCCAGCTGAACTCTGCTTTTTTTTTTTCTCCAGAACCACTGCCCTTGGATGATCTTCTCAGCCATATATCTATTTGGGAACTCGATTAGAAACATCTCACCATACATCTCATAGATGTTCACCTCAAATGTCTTTTTCTATGTTGTAAATGACCATCTCCTTATATCAGCAAGTGTAGGTCTTTCCCTGGTCTCTTCTCCAAAGCCACTCACCAAACATCTTTTCAGCAGATCATTATCTTGTATCTCATCACCGTCGGACAAAACAACATTATCTTTCTTTCTTTTCACCTCAGCATGGCGAAAGCTCTTGGGTTGCCATTTACTTTCTTGTACGACCTTAGAGTATGGGTAGTTGGCTTCCGTTAGCCTCGGGGGTGCCCCCAATGCCATCACTTAATGAAGTTTTCAATCTTTATTGCTATCTCGCCCAACCTGCATTCAAAGCTAGTTCAGGAATGATTAGGACAGACCTTTCCCCACTATTTAATGAGATTATACTCATATATCTCCCATGTGTATTATGCTTCCTGTTACAGAAATTGCTCTGTATCCTGTTATGTGAACTTCCATCTCCTGTGCGTTTTGTCCTTTGTGACTAGAGTCCTCTTTAAGGGTGATACAGATCCATTCTATGCTCTTATTGCTCATGGTAGATCTTCTCATCATATTCCGACTTCTCTCAACCCATTCATACCATGATGTATTACTGGAGGTCCACCTAGTAATATCAAAAGACTTAAAGCCCGCGTTGAAGTAGATTCTGTTCTCACCCATCCTGGAGAACCCAGAGTCCTAGTGAGTACAGAAATAGACTATCACAGGAGGTGATTGCCTGAGAATGAAGTGAAAGAAGGAGGGATCTCTGGTGGGAAGGGTCGGAAAGAGACCGTCTCTCCTAGAGGGGAGGGAGAAAAATCTTGAAAACCATGCCTGAGCATTTCAAAATTATTTCTTTGCTGGGATCTCACTGCATGTTGATCATCTTTCACTGTAAGGTGGCTAATCGAAATTGATTATGGAGGGTGACCCTCAATTTGTTTCGGATGCTATGGGTGATGCCGGGCACAGTGAAGGAGGCTTTGCAAAGTTGAACTCATAGGAGGGGGAAGAGAAGCCCAAGGGCATGGAATATTGCCCCCTTAGCAATCATGTGGGTTATTTGGAAAGAAAGAAATAGGATGGCATTTGAAGGGGTGGAAGAAGATTTTTGTAAAGTTGCAAAGTAGCGTTTCGTTTCTAGTTTTTTTTGGTGTACTTACGAGGTTCCTATTTGTATAGAGGATTGGATCTCTATTGTTGAGAACCATATTTTGATGTAGTTTCTCTTCTTTTGGTAGATGGAGTTTCCTTAATTGTTAATAAAATTATTTACCTTGTCAAAAAATAAAAAAATTCTCATCTGTTAAAAAATAAAAAAATTCTCATCTGTTGTCTTCATTAGAAAATGGAATAGATACTGGGGTATTTTTTGACCTCTATGACAAAACCACCTTCCTGCTCGTCTTTTCTCTTTCCTTCTGTATTTTTTGTGAAAATGTTAATGTCAAAATTGATTTGAGCAATTGATTGGTGATAAGATGTAGAAAGTGAGCCATGAATGAAATGTGCATAATGCCGCTTGATTGGCAACTACTTAGAAATTGCTTCTGACCTTATTTGTTTCATTAAAACAATTTGCATATTGTCAATATGTATACAACTTAATGCTGTCTTGTAGAAGGATGAGAGCTAAATAATCTCTTCATTCTCCCATTCCTGTCATGTCTTAGCTTACGTATGTTCATCATTATAGGTGCTGTTTTTTCTGCATATATCGGAGACAATTCAATGAGAGGGCAACAATCATGCAGTTTACGGGGTCTGAAAGATTTTGACCTTCGAGTCCAAGGAGCAAATGCTGCTGTTTCAGTGGATTCATTTGCATCTGCTTCACTCACTGCACAACACGGAAATTTCCAAAGGCTGTTCCTGGATCTCACTCGTGTCCATACAAGCTTCGACTTTTCTTCGGGGTCAAAACTTCTTTCTGGAATAACCTCTGTGGCATGCAGTCTTTACAATTCTCAAGTACCAAATGTTGAAGCACTACATGCAATTTGTCCACGTGCCTCACTTTGTTTTCAGCAGCAGGTATCTCCTGTTTAAATATAGCCTGGCTTGCTAATTTTATGTTTTGATGAATCCCTCCCTCTGTCCTGCTTTTATTAATTTAGTTCGATAGAACTTGCTTCTGGACAATCAATATATATATATATATATATATATGTTCTTTTCAAAGAAGTACGAGCAGAGCGGCTATATCTTCTTGGTAAAACAATAAATTTATTAACTTAAGAGCAACAAAAAAACGCCCGTACACAAGAAGTATACCAAAAAGGAGAAAACACTTACAAAAACATATGACTTTCTAATGACGACACCCAATCTTATGTACAACAGAGCATACTTATATTGTATCCAACTAGAAGTGGGTCAAAAGTAGAGCTAAAGGTTATGTTCCTCGTTACTTTTGAAGTATCATAATACTCAAAGCATTAAGTTACCAAGTTCAAAAAAAAATAAAAATAATACTCAAAGCATTTTGACAAAGGAAACTTCCCAAGCATGTTATGAATGAAAAGGAAAGAAAATCTTTTAGGATAAAGGGAATCAAATCGATCAAATATTTTTATTGGATATCCCTGCGTGGAAAGGTGTAGTAGCTTAATAACATAGAATTATTTGCATACATTGCTGCCTTAGTGTTTAATTACAAAGGATTAAAGGAATAGAAGAAATACTATGGCCTTTTGCTTAATGTGATTCCTAATATTGTTACCTCTTGAGATCTTGAGACATGTGTTGGTGTGATCACCTCATAGGAGTTGTTCAATGTGTGTTTTGTATCGATTTTTTGTGCGACATTAACACATTTATTAATGGATACTGTGACTTTTGATATAAAAAAATAAAAGGACACAACGTTATCACCTTAGTGTGCTACATTTACTATTATTCTTTCAGTTTTCTGTCTGATAATATTCTATCGTTTTGTAAGGACTGAAAGTTAGCTAGGGGATAGGATGTATGCTATATAGGGGTTAGGATGTATGCTATATTCACTTTATCAAAAAAAAGAAAAGAAAAGGATGTATGCTATATTCATCCTGGAGGATTGATAAAACAAGGGTAAGAATGATAAGTCCGGTAAAATTCTTTTGCTTCCTTGGTTCATCTAACCCCAGATTCCACCTCTCTAACCATCATGCCAAATTCATATGTTGATGCCGCAAGAATCTCCCAGTGGACAGACAGGTTGAACCAGGGTACTAGAGTGGTCTCCAGAATTCCACAACCACTCTTCCTACTCCTAATTACACAATCATGGGGATTCTAAACTTGATTTTTTGTTATATTTTTTTGTATATAAACATTCTAAACAACATTCAAGGGTGTGGCTTAGCGGTCAATAAAGTGGAACCAAAATCATGGAAAACCAGAGTTCAAATCACAGCATAGGCAAAATATCTTAGGTGATCTCATCCTCTCTTGATGCCTAATCTTCGATGAGCAAATTACACGATACTTGTACTTGTGGGAGGTAGTAGCTACCCGATGAAACACTAGATGTGTGCGCAAACTGACTCGAATACCACCATTATGTAAATGCACTTCAAAATTTCCTCAGTAATTTTATTCCAAGTAATTGTGCCTGTACGCATGTAATAGCATGCTAATGATATGTATTCACATGTTAAATGACAATTTATGTGTCTATAATCGAGTAAGCTGAGGTGTGTGTGTGTATTTCTCTGTTAATTTTTTGGTTAATTTCTTCTTATTATATGTTTTTCACCTATGGTCTTTGGGGAAGGGTTGAAGTGGTTGTAGTAATGCTTGGTGGAAGGGAGCTGGTCTGTGGAATTAATCGAGGTGTGCACAAGTTGGTCTAGACACCATGATTATAAAAAAAATAAATGAATAAAATCTTGGCGGTTCATGGGGTGATGCTGAATTTAAAGTACAGAGATTTTAGTTTCCTGATTTTGGTTTCCGCTACATTGATGCAGATCATAGGTCCTTTCAGCTTTAGAGTTGATTCAGAGATAGCAGTTGATTTGAAGAAGGATTGGTGTTTAAGTGTGAAGAATCCTGTATTTGCCATTGAACATGCTTTGCAAGTTCTCTGGTCTGCCAAGGCTGTTGCTTGGTACTCCCCCATGCAGCGTGAATTTATGTTAGAACTTCGTTTCTTTGAAACTTGATATCACTATCATCTAGATTGTAGTTAATTTTTATTTTAATTCTCTGATTTCTTGAATTGGTAAGTAATTCTAGCTATTCGGTGCCTGCTTACTCTCTCAGTTAATGCATTTTCTCTTTTGTGGTGATGCATTTGAATATTTTGAGTAAGGTTATGCTTTTTGAAAAATTGATTCTGAGGTTATATTTGGATTGCTTGCTTTCTCAAAATTTAAATGTTGTAAATTACATAGTTGCCCACAAAGGAGCAAACTAATTACACCCGCATGTCTTATTACTTTGATGCCCCCTTAAATACTTTCGTGAAATGTCCATTGTTTCTCTTTTGGGGCAACGTTAGCGTTTCGATCAAATTCTTTTTTTTTGTTTGTCTTTTGTATTTTGTCCTTTTTAAAAAAATAAAATTCTATTTTTGGGAAAGGTTCAGCCTTTATTTTTGTTCTCTTTTTCTTCTTCTTTTTTTTTCTACCTCTCTCTTTACTTTATTTTTTTTTCTTTTTTCTCATTTATTGTTCATTTGTTTTGTTCTTAAATCTTGTTATTTTTCTTCTTCTTTCATCATAATCAATTTTGGCTCCTTTATTTTTGTGTTTTTATTTTTCAATTTTTTTTTTAATTTTTAAATTATTTTCCCTCCTTAATCTAATTTTATTCATGATATATCATTCTTTTTCTTTATTCTTTTTTTTCTATATAAAAATAATTGATATAGTAAACACCGGTTCTTTTTTTTTTTGTTTTTTTCATTCTTTTCTTTATTCTTTTCCCCCCTCTAATCACATTATTCTTTATATTTTTTGGCATGATCTAATTCATACTCAATTTTGACTATTTTTTATTTTTCTATTTCTTTCTTTTTTTTTCGTATTTTTTTTTTTCATAATTTAGATTCGTTCACTTTTCTCTTTTGTTTATTCTTCTTTTTTTAATTTCTGATGGTTTTTATCGAGGTCTGCTTCAGTCCTTCGATGAGACACTCTTTGGTCTTCCATGATATCATTACGTTATATTTATATACTGGCATAGTATCATTGAAGGTAGATTCAATCTTTCAACGAGGCACTCGTGGTTTTGGTAGCATTTGAGTCATCGTAGATCGGTTGATCAAATCTGCTCATTTCCTACCTATTTAGTGTTCCTACACTGTTGAGAGGATGGCTCAGATCTATGTTCGAGAGGTGGTTCGTCTTCACGTAGTGTCCGTGTCGATTATTTCTGATAGAGGTTCCCAGTTCACCTCTAACTTCTAGAGGGCTTTTCAGAAGGAGTTGGGTACCCAGGTCGACCTTAGCATAACATTTCATTCCCCAGACTGACGGACAGTTGGAGCGGACTATTCAAGTTTTGGAGGATATGCTCTGAGCTTGTGTCATGGACTTTGGAGGTCAGTGGGAGCAGTTTCTAGCCTTAGTAGAGTTTGCCTACAATAACAACTACCATTTGAGTATCTAGATGGCACCTTCGAGGCATTGTATGGTAGGCGGTGTCGGTCTCTGGTTGGTTGGTTTGAGACTTCAGAGGCTAGGCCACGAGGTATCGATTTGCTTCGAGAGACATTGGACAGAGTTTGGGTTATTCAGGATAATTTATGGGCAGCTCAGAGCAGGTAGAAGAGTTGTACTGACCGTAGGCTTCATGCCTTGAAATTTGGAGTTGGTGATCATGTTTTTCTTTGTGTGTCGCTCATGAAGGGTGTGATGTGGTTCGGGAAGAGGGTCAAGCTCAGCCCCAAGTATATCTGGCCATTCGAGATCCTTTGGAGAGTTAGGGAGGTAGCTTATGAGTTAGCCTTGCCTCTAGTCTTTTCAGCTATTCATATTATTTTTCATGTGTCGATGCTTCGGCAATATATTTTGGATTAGTCTCACGTGCTCTAGTGGGACTCGATTCAGTTGGATGATAGGTTGACCTTCGTGGAAGAGCCAGTCTCCATTCTAGCTAGAGATGTCAGACAGTTGCGTTACAGAGAGATTCCTGTGGTTAAGGTTCAGCGGAGACACCATCCAGTCGAGGAGGCTACCTGGGAGATCGAGCATGATATGCGGACTCGATATCCTTACCTGTTTGAGCATTCAGGTATTCATAACTCTTCACTTTCGCGGACGAAAGTCTTTTAAGTAGTAGATGTTGTAATGACCGTCTAGGTTATTTTTTTTGCCTTTTTGTGCTTTTTCTGCATTTAGAGCATTCCTATAGCTAAAAAATCACTAATAATTTTATTATTTATAATTACAAATCCTCTCTCTCTCCTTCATGCAAACCCTATGTTCCATCATTCTTTGATAGTCGGACAAGCTGCCGGTCGGCCACCTATAGTGGCTAGTCAATCCTCTTTCCCTTTTTCCTCTTCTCAATCACCTCCAAAAACAAATCTCTCTTCTCCTCTACTCCTATACCTACTTCTAACGAATCAACATCTAAGCCTTTGGATTATGGTAAGGTTTTCAATACAAAGGCATTAGAATCGACCTTTGTTTTACCAAAGGATATTGAGCACATTCCAGTGAAATCGATTCAATATGAAAATGACGTTCCTATTGTGGAATGGACTGAAGCGGAAGTCACATGGATGAATAAACTCGAATTTTTGCAACATGCAATTGTAGGGAAATTTGTTCAGGGGTGGTATGATCTTGATGATTTGAGGAGAACCCTTCCTTCACAGTGTGGAATCAAAGGAGATTGTAAAATCGGCCTATTGAGATATAGGCATATATTAGTAAGGTATGCGTTGGTGGACTTTATTAATGACCTATCAAAGAATACACACTATGTGAAGAACAAAAATGGTGTAGCTTTTCCAATGAGACCCCTTATTTATGATTCAAGCTTTAGGGTTGATGCAAAGACGACTCAGGTGGTGACCTAGATATCTTTTCCTAACTTGCTACCCACATACTTTGTTAATGAGGCTTTGTTTTCATGGGCATTTGCCGTTGGAAACCTACTTCATCTGCACATGGCCACAATTCATAAAACTAGGCCCAATTATGCAAGGGTTAAGGTTCAGGTAGACCTTGCTGCAGATTTGCCTAAGGTTGTACGTATGGTCGTAGTAGATGAATCCACTGGAGCAAAACGTACAACCAACGTTCGGATACAATATGATGCATTACCAAAGTATTGTAAGGAATGTAGGTTGCAAGGCCATAATGATGAAGGGTGCGGGAAATTAAATCCTAATCTAAGAAGCTATTACAAAGCTATTACATCTGCAGGAAGAATCTGGGCCTAGTTCTAATGCTTTCCCCCCAAGAACTTTGTCCAGTGGTAAAGTTGTAGGAGTTTCGAATACCTGAGCTCTTGTGGGGAGTGAAAAATCTGCAAAGGAAAGGAAAGGGGTCAACAAATCCACAAATAGTCCAACAAAAGAAACATGGTCACAACCAACAAGTTTGACGACGATGTACAAGAAGTAGGAGAGAAAGACAAGAATATGCACAAACAAGATCTCAATATGTAATGACCCTCCAGGTCATTTTTTTGATTTTCGTGCATTTCCAACGTTTTGAGCCTTCCCATAGCAGCTATAGGTCATTTATGACTTGTTGGAACTGTCGGTTCGGTTATCGGGCAGTTCGTTTGGGTTTTAGGCTCAATTCCCTCTTTTGGAGCTTTCGTTGTTAAAAAATTGGTCTCGAACCAAAACTCCTAGTAGATGGCCTCAGATGAGAAATTCGACAGCTTTGAAATGTCGATTTTAGGCTAGGGGGATCCTTGATCCGGGTCCCGAGGCTTTCATACTCATTTTTGGTTATTGGGTAGAATTTGGTTAAAATGAAACTAGCCGTGGGACCCATATTTAGTCAAAACGATCTCGGATGAAAGTTTCGATGGTTTCGTTGAGTTCGGAATGTCGAATTTGGTATGGTAGCATAATTTGTTTGTGCGCAAGGGGTTCCGAATGAATCCCGAGCACCCGATCAGAATCCATTTAGACAGCAAAATCTGGTGCCTCAGCTGCTGGTGCAGTTGCTTAAGCGATAGCCGCTTTAGCGGCTTGGTGTCACTTTAGTGATACTTGGCTGTCCAGCTGAGGATCGCTTTAGCGATTAGGGAGTCGCTCAAGCGAACCCCGCGCCTTCTTACCGGTCGCTTTTGCGGTCATTGGCCGATTAAGCGGCAGTCGCTTAAGCAACGACTGCTAGTGATAAATCCTCTTCTTCTCCCAATTTCCCCTCATTTCTTTAGGGCTTTTTCGTCCATTTTGAGAGCTTGGGACGTGGGAAAGTGTGGGAAATCATCCATTGAAGCTAAGGTAAGCTAGTTCAACACTCCTTGGTCGTTTTCCATTATTTTCCCCGTCAAATTCTATCCCTTTTCATTGTAAATTCCTAGAATTTAGGTCTTGAATTCCTCAAATTTGGGGGATGATTTGGGCGCCGATTCGTACTCCATTTGTGCTCAACTTTTGAGCACACATTCCTTGTCTTTTGAGGGACCTCGTGACGGATTTAATTTTGGGATTTCATTAGCGGGCCCCCATAAGCCCATTTTGACCCGATTTCTGCCCGAAGTATTATATAGCAATATGAGTATCGTTTTACTCCTATTAACACGTAGATTATGTTTTTGATAGTGTGGTGACATTCCAGGATCGTGGAGCAAAGACGAGCGGTTTGTGGACGGTTCGAGATTGCGGTTCGGCAACAAGGTAGATTTCGGTCTACTTTACTCTATGAGATTGTGTATAGTATAGATTGCATGTTAGGTAGGGATTATAGGATGGGTTATACCTAGCATTATCACGTCTTGAACTATATAGGGGAATTAGAATAGAAATGTGACCCGAACCTTGGCATAGAATACCCATAATGGTTTTAGAACCCTATTATCCTTGATTATAGACTTGTATAACCATAGTTTGACATTAAGGATCCTTAGTATAAGACTTACCGTATTACTTAGTAAATTGGATGATATTCCCCCGGTTAGATCCTTTTAGTGGCATTATGCCTGTAATTACCATAGTTTTCTCGAGTTATGGTGCTAATATCATGTTAGTTATATTGTTGGGCCCGAGGCCGTGGTTACGATACCAGTTGTACCCCAGGTTATTACTCTATCCTTTGAAAGGACGTGATTCTAGATTTCAGATGCTTAGACGCTTATGGTTGTATTGTTTGGATAATGGTGATGACATGTATACTTTTAGGCGCATTTATGCTCATTTAGTGGTACGATTCCAACCAAAACCTTGATTTTACTACTATTTTCTAAAAAGGAATTTATTCCCACTTTTCACTTTTAAAATGGATTCTTTTACCATGGGAATCGTAGCACCTTGTTTAATGAATTATGAGCTTTTGAAACTAAATGTGATACTTTGGAAATTAGATCGAGATTGATTCCGGTCCATTATTGATCCACTCATTTTACCACTACTATTTACTTCTGTCGAGGGATATTCTGATCCTTTCTACATTACTACATTGTTTTAGTCCCGAACTTGATCTCGGGCAATGAATTTACAGATTTATACTCTTTTATTCTCGGTTAGAGCCCGAGCACTTATTATATTGATACATCTCTCCTGTACTGGACGAAGTATATTGATTATGATGATTACTCGAAGTCCTGGTTCGAAACTAGGCAGTGGATACGGATATTCCGGATTCCCTATGGGCCCCTTCGTCCGTGAGCCACAGTACCGGAGAAGGATGGTCGCCGTAGGTGCTGCCTTTGCGAGCTACTGAGCTGGAGGAGGTGTATACACTTGGTACGTTATGGCACTATTTTGGTTGATGGTACTGGTTTATCTTGCATCACTTGGATCTTTTCATGACATTCTTTCATTCATATGCATCGCCTCTCACCAGTATAATTGTTTGGCGCCCATATCTAACGATCTTATGGGGGGCTATATAGGTACATGTTGTGTTTGCTGTTTGCTGAGTGTTTGATTGAACCTTCTGTGCTTATGGGGGCCCGATTAGGTTATTGTTTGCCCGACTAGCCGGTTACTTTATTGTTGGTTATTATGCTTAGTTCATGGCAGGATGGTTATGGACTGGTACCCGAGGTTGTCGGTATGTTTCTGATCCCTTTTCTCTATCATGGTAAAATACATTATTATTAGATTATCTCATAATTAGTCTCATTTTGATTAGAGACCTCGATTATGCTAGTATTAGCTCCCTTACTTGACTATGATCCTCGAGATGATAGGTTGGGTCCCTCAGGTTGTTACCTTTGAGTTCAATCCTATATACGTATATTTATATATATATATATGATATTATTGTATATCCTCTCTTTGCTTATCTATTCATATTGTATATGTATTCTTTGTCCTTGTATTACTACTATATATTCTTCTTTCACTCTTCATTTGTATATTGGCTAGTGATATACGGTATTGTACCTCAGTTCCTGAATACTTTTAGAATAGGATAGTTTGTCCCTATTGCTCCATTAGTATTATCATGTTTAGTTTCTTGGATAGTTGCCTGTAGTTTATATCCCTTCTTTATATGTTGTTTATGCTTGCATTATTTCAGGAACTCAGTCAGCCGATGCCTACTGAGTACCACATGTTTGGTACTCATACTATACTTCTGCAGCCTGTAGTACGAGTTATCCCATTTATGTGTGCATCGTGCGGAACAGCCATGGATCGGAGATTTAGGGTGAGCTCTTGACGTTTGGAGTTGTTCCTACTCTCTCTCTTATTGTTAGACTGATCTCTATTTTGTATTCAGAGACATCTTTGTATGTATATTTATTCTATATTTCATTTGTACTCCTGTTGTATTAGAAGCTATACTTGTACTGACTTCACCAGGTCTTGGTGGATATATTTACTTTCTTCATGTCTTATTTCTCTTTTATTTAGTTTTGCTTCCGTTTATCATATTAGTCCGTTAGTAGCTGTTCCAGACTATGGGTTGGCTTACCTACTGGTGGGTTATGGTAGGTACCATTATGATCGGAGAAATTAGGTCGTGACACAATAAGTCCAGTAATGGGAAACAATTCAGTAATAATACCAAGAGATGGGTTCATAAATCTTTTCACAGTCCTAAATGGTGTGATAAAGTTGAAAGCGAAGAGGAAGAACATGAAGAGCATGATTTCGAGGTACAACTTCAAAAATATATAATGCAGATTTGTCAGGCTGGGAGGTATAAGGAAGCAAACAAACCTCTGAAGGATGATGACTATTGTACATCACTAAAACCAGGTGAAGAGATCAACAACATTACTCAGCAGCAGCAACTCAACAACAATGTTGAAATTCAGTGTTTTGATGGGGAACAATAACATACTCAGTCACCAGACGTGCAATAGAACATGCAAATTATGAAAAAAAGCTGAGAAAGAGAACGGGGGTTATGAAATAGAAGAAAGGCATAAGGAAATGGGTGAGCTTACTAAATCTCAACTAGAGCAGGCCTTAGCAGATGCTAAATTCCATCAGCCTTTACACATTAACAGTTCCAGAGTATATAGTCAAGCAGCAACAGATCAAGGTAATAAGGGCATGAATCCACCTCAGTTAACTCATAATGATGGTACAAGTTCAGGTCAAGTGGTGAATGTGGGAACTTCAGAGAAGCAGGTTGTCATTCATAGCAAGCAAACATCTCCAGTTAAAATCCTACATGACCTGGTATCACACAAAGCATGTGAGACAGCAACAACATACCAAGGTGGAACACTTAGCCAGAAGAAGATAACAATGACAACATGCAGCAAGTGATAAAACATGCAGGTTTATCTCTAACAACTCAAACAAAAGGCAAGAAATCCAGATTTAAGGCTATGAGGGGGGGGGAGGGTCAAAGCTAGTTCCAAATAAGTTGCAAAGCTCTTTTTTGGAATGTAAGGTCTGTGAGAACTCATCATGCTTTTCACATAATTCAAATGCTGCACAAGCATCATAAGTTTTTCTTTATAGCACTGATGAAACCTTTTTAAGAACCTTGTCACATTCAAAGGTATAAGAGGAGGTTAGGTATGCATTATGCAAACTATAATCAGAGTGGAAAAATATGGATTTTTTCTCAACATGATATTAAAGTTACAGTTTTAGCTGATTCTGATCAACAGTTGACTGCTTAACTCAATTTTGTGGATGGGAGGAAAATTGTTACTACTGCAGTTTATGCAAAGTTTGATGCTGCTGAAAGACTCAATTTGTGGAATGACATATATTCTTTGAGTTATAATATGACCTTGCCATGACTGTTAGGAGGGGATTTCAATGTCATTTTACATGAGGAAGAGAAGATAGGGATTTCAACGGCTGTTTACCCTCAAGAGTATGAAGATTTTGTATTTGTGTAAATTCTTGTGAATTGTTTGCTATCAGGCTTAGAGAAAGTCCATTCATATGGTGGAACAGTATAACCGATGAAGATTGTATATTTAAAAGGCTTGACAGGTGTTTAATGAATCAAAACTGGTTGGGATTGTTTGTGAATGTTGAGGTGGAACACTTAGCCAGAATTGATTCTTACCATACCTTTTTATTATTGACATGTAGGGGAAAAGCTGCTCACTTTGCTAAACCTTTCAAATTCCTGAAATTCTGGACTGAGTCCACTGATTTCAAGGATGTGCTGAAGGAAAGTTGGAGGGCTATTGATTCTGACAATATTTTCAATGGTTTGAAACAAAAAATGAAGAATACAAAGCTTGCCCTATCAAAATGGAGCGGGGAAAGATTTGTTGACATTTTTAACCAACTGCTCATTGGGGAAGATATTATGAGGATTAAAGAAGATTTATTTGAAGTAAATCCTTCTCCTGATAATAGAATGGTACTTCAACTCACAAGCTGAATTAAAAAAGTACCTACACTGTGAGGAAGAATACTGGAGGCAGAAAGCATAGGTGCAGTGGTTTGTTGAAGGGGGCAAAAATACTAAGTTTTTTCATAACTTAGTAAATGGAAGAATGAAAATATTGCATATCAGTAGAATTGGTAAGAAGGATGGAGGATGGGCTGAAGGAAATGAAGATATTGCTGCTGAAGCCATTGAATTCTACCATGATCAATTCACTTTTGAAGTGGATGAGGTAGTGTTAACTTTACTCAATAATATTCCAGCTTTTATTACTGTTACAGACAATCAGATGCTGAATTCCATGTCAACAGAGGAGGAAATCAAAAGGGTGGTATTTGAGCTTAATGGAGATAGTGCCAGTGGTCCTGATGGTTTTACAGGAACATTTTTATCAGACTTGCTGGAGTATTGTTGGTGGTGATATAGTCAATGTAGTGACTGAGTTTTTTGCAGGTTGTACCTTGCCAAAGTCAATTACATATACTAACTTGGTCTTATTGCCCCAAAAAGAGAATGTACAGACTTTCTCTGATTTGAGGCCAATTAGTTTGAGTAATTTTCTTAACAAGGTAATTTCCAGAGTGATTCATGATAGAATGGACACTTTACTTCCCAAAATTATTTCCCTAAATCAGTCAAGGTTTGTACAGGGTAGAAGTATTATAGAGAATATTCTCTTGGCTCAAGAGATCATTTGTGACCTTAGAAAAAAGGGGAAAACCTGCGAATATGGTTATTAAGCTTGATATGGCAAAGACTTATGACAGGGTAGATTGGAGATTTTTGATTGAAAGTGCTTGAACCTATGAGCTTTGATTGTTTATTAGTGGATAAGATCTGGAGATTGGTGTCTAATAATTGGTATTCCGTGCTTATTAATGGGCAAGCCCATGATTTCTTTCATTCAACCAGAGGAGTAAAGCAAGGAGATCCTCTTTCTCCTTCACTTTTCATTCTACCTGCTGAGGTACTCTCTAGAACCTTAAATAATTTATTTGAAAACAAGGACTTTAAGGGTTTTAGGATGCCTAAATGGAGTGGTAGAATTAATCATCTAGCATATGCTGATGATACTATCATTTTTTATGCTACTGAAAAGTCAACTTTTGCAGATGGTGATGGGCAGTCTTAATGAGTGTGAAAAATAGTCTGGGCAAGAGATTAACAAAGCCAAGAGTTCCTTTTATGTGTTCCACAAGACTGCTGGGGTTATTGTTCAGGATATAGAAAATATCGCTGGTTTTAGTAAAGGAAAATTCCCTCTAATGTATCTTGGGTGTCAAATTGGACATGTCAGGAAGAAGAAAACTCACTTTACTGAATTAATGAAAAAGGTGCAGAATAAGCTACAGGCATGGAAAGGTAAGTTGTTATCTTTTGGTGGAAAGCATGTTCTAATAAACAGTGTTTTAGAAAGTATCCCAATATACCTTTTGTCTGCTATTGTTACTCCTAAATGGGTCATTCATGATCTATATAGAGTATTTGCAATATTCTTATAGAACTTTAAGGATGAAGGGTGGAACAAACACTGGGTTGCTTAGTCAAAGTTTTGTCTTCCAAAAGAATAAGGTGGCCTACGCTTTAGGTCTCTTTTTGATATTTCTAAAGCCTTATATGCCAAGTTGTGGTGGAATTTCAGAACAAAGAAGTCTTTTTGGGCTAACTTTATATAGATAAAATACTGTAAATGACACAGACCTCAGATGGTTGAATGGACAGGTGGCTCACAAACTTGAAAGTATAAGCTTGAAGCAAGACACTACTTTGATCAAGAAATTTGGTGGGAATCTAGAAATGGGAGTACTAGCACTTGGTATGACAATTGGACACAGTTAGGGGCTTTGCATTATGTGTTACCTATCACTAATGGGATGCAAGAAGGATTTGAAGATGTTAAAGACTTGATGTTAGAGAACAACTGGAATAAATAAGCTCCCATGTGTTTGATAAAATAAAAGTAGAGCCAGATTCTGTGGAATGGGACAAAGCTTGGTGAAAATTAAATAGTACTGGATAATTCTGTATCTAGTGCATGGAATTTAGTAAGAGAAGAAAGGGAGCAACATGAATTTTTCAGGAACATTTGGGTAAAGAGGTTACCTTTTAAGATTGCTTTTCTGTTATGGAGAGTATGCAAGGAGAAAATACGTATTAGAGAGGCGCTGATGAGAATGAATGTGGTGGATACTGCAACTTGTTGTTGCTGTAATGCTTCAGAGGTTGAAACAGTTGAGCATTTGTTCTGTGAGTGTACTGTTACTAAGATGGTATGGCAATAGTTAGCAAGTGCAGCCGGTATTGAAAGGCCTTTCATACAACTTAGGATTACTATTCTTAAGTGGTGGCAAGATGACTGGGTTTCTAAGTTGAAACCTATATACAGGGTTATTCCTGCTATGGTGATTTGGCATTTTTAAAAGAGGAGAAATGTGATTTACCATGGTGGAAAGATGTCTATTCATTACCTCGTGTCTGAAATTAACAAAAACATTCACTTGTTTACTGTTACAACATACCCTAGGTTAAGGGATATTCCTAAAAGATGGCCATTAGTTGTACAATTCTTTGAGGAGTATACACCTTTGTTGGTAACAAAAGTGATCAAATGGAGCATGCCAAATAGAAGAGGTTTCAAATACAACTCAGATGGTTCTTGTAAAGGGAATCCTAGCCCAATAGCAAGTACACTTTGTGTTAGGAATGAGGTGGGAGATTTTATATATGCTGGATCAAGAATGATGGGAGAAGGTATAGTATTAGAAACTGAAGTCATAGCTTTGAGGTGTGGACTGGAATACTGTGTTGCCCAGAATTTTCTACCTATTGTGCTAGAAACAGATTCATTCACAGTTAAAAAGGTGTTGGACAATAGTTAGGAAGTACCCTGGAACATCTCTATGGAGGTGAAGAAAATCAATGTTATAATGAGGACTGTTCGGGAGTTGGTGGAAGTGACTCATACATTAATGGAGGGAAATAAAGTGGCGGATATTTTTTGCTAACACAATTTTTTCTTTTACAAGTACTAGATATATATCTTACAACAATTTTTAGCAGGTACCAAACGCAGGGCAAGTTATAATCAACATGGAAAAGAGGAATATACCAAACTTGCGCATAAGGAAGTATCAAAACAAAGAGTTCACACTTAGAGCAAACAACAATTCAATTATATAGCAATTGGAAGCACCAAATAGACACAACAAATATAAAGAGGTTAGGGCTTCGTAACAGTGATGGAAGCTGGTGGACAGTCATGGATCTGATGGATTTTCGTCTCTGAACAATGGTATTAGCTCCAATTGGAGTTCAATCTGTTAAGCGACAAGGTAAACCAAAAATGTTACTTCACTTTTCGTATAAGGAAAATGAAAAGCCAACACTGCCCTTCGACTGAAAAGCACGATGGTTTACTGAAGCAACGCTGAAGAAATCTTCATTGAGTTAGATTCGTGGTGCTTGTGAGAGCTTTAAGAGCCCACAATGATATCTTCTCAAGCTTGCTTCGAGCTATGCCAAGGGTGCTAATAGTCGATCTAGTGCAGCTCAACATTGGCCTTGCAGGTTCCACTTTCATCGGAACATCATCGGAGCCTCATCAGAGACAACGATGAAGATGAAGATGGAGTGGTGACCTTTAGTTTCCTTTTTTGTTTCTATATATTCCTCTTTAAGATTTTTTCTTTGCTTTTGTTATTTTTCTATTTGGACCAGATCAGACCATTTTTTTGACTTGGGCCATTTGGGCCTTGGTCCAATTTCTGTAATTATTGTTTTGGATTTAATAAATGGCCTATTTGGCCACCTTTAATTTAAAAGAAAGAGATTTCCTATAGCTGCCCCAAAATGATCTCAGGCCAAAACTTCAGGTAACCACCTCAGATGACAATTCTGACAGTTTTGTTAGCTCTGGAATATTGATTTTAGGCTAGAGGGACCCTTAGTCCTGGTCCCGAAGCTTCCAGGCTCATTTTGGGCTATTGGTTGAAATTTGGTAAAAACCAAAACCTTCGTTGTGGGACCCATACTTTATCAAAATGACTCCGTTGAGTCTGAAATACCGAATTTGGAAGGGTAGCATAGTTTGTTTGCGTATACGGGTTTTTGAATGATTTTAACAATGATTACTTTAGCAACTAAGCACCGCTTAAGCTGCAGCTACCCAGCTTGGCGGGGGTGGCTTAAGCTTTTTTTTTTAAAAATCAAAGAAGGCCACAAGGGCCTTTATTATTAAACAAAAAACCAAATAATATCTGTTGGGCCTGAACCGATCCAAGCCCAAGTAACAAATAAAAATCAACAAAAATCTAATACTACTATGTACAATCCACGACAAAAGCTTTTCTGGACACCCTCAAAAGGGAAAGTTATCTTCATCTTCATCATGTCTCTTCACGCTCCATTCGATCCTTCAGCTGAATCGCCATTAAATCGAACCTTCTAGTGATGAGATAATTCTGAAGAAGGTCAAAATCTCTATTTAAGTGGTGACTACTTAAGCGGTCATTTGGGATCTTAAGCGGCTACCGCTGGTGTTTTATATAAATGATTGTCGCTTCATTTTCAGCTTTATTTTCCTAAGTATAGACGCCATAGCTGAGTTATGGAGCTCAAAAATAGTGGAATAATCATAAAATTGGAACTAGGAATAGTTTTGGGACATTAGAGTGATCATCTTCTCATTATTATCTAGTAGGTTCCCAGTTTTTGTTTGATTTAATTCTCGATTGCATTCTGAAATTCTCGTTTCTCCTTGGGGCTGTTGTTGAGCTTGTATTATGCTCAATTTTTGAGGCAAGTGATCCTTGAGCTGAGAAAGACCTATTTACTGACTTAATTCTTAATTTTTTTAGTGGGCCCCACTATTTAATTTTTAGTTTGATTTATGATTCGAAGCATAAATTCACAATATGGTTCGAAGCATAAATTCACAATATGGGTATTGATGTTCTCCTTTTAACGCCTAGAATGTTAGTTTGATAGCGTGATAGTGGCCGGAGGTTTCTCAGAAGGGAAAAGCTCCAGTATAGAGGACTTTACGTGCTTTCGACGACGTCCAGGTAGGCTAGGCTTACCTTTCTCTTAGACTTTGCTCTGTGATGGTATTAGTGTGGTATTGTTCTAGTTGTGGGTCGATTCTTATGGTTCGGATAATTGTTTAGTAAATTTCTGATTATTTTATTCGGTTAGGAGTCCTTAGGGAAGATTTTGGCCTTGCTTCCTTGAAGTTAGTGGTTGCTCCTCTTTTAGAACTAGACTTAGAATCTTTAGGGCCTAGGGTTTGGATTTAGAAGCCTTAGCCTAGGTTTGGGTAGATGCTTTCCTTAGATTGGGTTCTCGGGACTGGTAGCTAGCCTTATCGCCCTTTTTAGGGTAGACTGCTTTAATATAGCATTTCTTTTAGACCTATATGATTATAGAACCACTTCGTTTGACTGATACCTGGGATTTGGTTGCCTTAATTGCTATAGTATGCTTGTTAGTTTTGGTATACTTGACAAGGTTAGCATTTTGACCTTAAACCACACTTTCCGACTAAATAAATGGAATCTGGCACTCCCTTAGTTATTTGGCCTTCCAAAATGGGAATAATGACTAGATGGACTTGAGATGAATTACAACTCTAGAATATTACTACATATTGCTTACTTTTGAGTTTTGATTTGAGTTCGGCATCTGGTGTATTATTTATTATCACTGGCTCCGATTCGTGTCCGACATCTAGTATATTATTTATTATCTATCAGTTCCTATTCTATTTCCACATTTATTATTATCCTGGACATAGGGTTGGAAATTCGTGTTGAGAACGGTAGGATTTATGGTTATGGTTGGAGGAAGAATATACGGTACGCCTATCGCACTTCTTGGCTCGTTCTTTCTTTACTTACTGTTATACTTTGTCACGACCCAATTTCTGAGTCATGATGACACCTACTATGTCCCACCAGTAGGTAAGCCAAGCCTTAGCCCAGAACGATAAGTAATAGGCGCAATGGCGGAAGGATACCAAAAATAATACAAATCATGCCCATAAATATAAGTACAAAGAGGTAGGGCTAAATAAAGAAGGGAGAAGAACAAAAGGAATCCCACAACCTGGTAAGGTCAGTACAATAACCACTAGAAAAAGAATAAGAGTACTAATAATATCAATACACATGTAGTCTCTAAACAAAAGTCCATCCAAAATAGGGGAAGGAGAGGGGATCAACTCCGGCTCTGAAAGCTCACCCTATCTCCAAGACCTGTAGATTGCTGGCTAGAATATCGACAGTGGTGGCTAGTACTTGGATCTGCACCAGAAAGGATGCAGAAGTGTAGTATGAGTACCAAAGCAACAGGTACTCAATAGACATCATCGGCCGACTGAGCTAAATCATAATAAAATGCGAGAAAGTAAGCTAAAGTCAAGGGAAAAAGGGCAACCCTGAGATCATGCTCCGACATATAGAAATAAATAATGAAATACACGATACCAGACTTTAGGTAAACTATTTATAACCTAACTAGGCACTCATAAGCCTAGAAGGTGCAAACAAGAGAGGACTAATCCAAATGAACCCCCATAAGCCAGATGGATGCAATCAAGGAAATATACTACCACCATGCTTATGAACCCTTTCGTACCACAAATCACAGAACTCGAGCCGGTACCATAATGCCATGAAATAACCCATAAACATCAGACTTGAATCGAATTTACCTTCCATAACTTCACCATCAGTGCCATAATTAGATAGAATACGCTGGACTCGAACCGATCTTTAAAGGCCATAAACCAATAAAATGTGCCAGACTATGATCGGTCTTTAAATTCCATAAATCAATAGAATGTGTCGAAATCGAACCGGTCTTTAAATGACATAAATCAATAGAATGTGCCGGACTCGAACCGGTCTTTAAATGAGCTTAAGATCATTAACCTAGATCATTAACCTAGTCCCGAAATGGGTATATGCTATGTAGTTTAAGGATTAAGATTTAGGACAAAGTTGCGAAAGAAGACCACCTAAGTCTACAAGGATCTAAGTGCGATATTATAACCCCAAAGCATCAATTTACTTAAGAGATAGGTAATTAGGTTGATTCTAGCTCCAAAACGGCCCATAAATCGGCCAAATAAATTAACTTTTACTAACTAAGCAACCAACCATAAATTCCAACACAAAACTAGCATAATATCATACTGATACCATAATTAAGCTCAATCTATATGTAGGGTAAGCCTAGCCTACCTGGACACCGAAGAAAGCTCGATAAAGTTTGCTACAGTAGGGACTTTTCCTTTAGAGAAGCCTCAGCACGATGCCACGCTATCAAAATAACACTCTACTCATCAATACGAGAACAACAATACCCTTATTTCATATAAATGCAACGGGTCCAAAATCGAGCCAAAAAACCCATGTGGGGCCCGCTTACGAAATCACATATTTGAAATCGTCAAAACATACCTCAAGACTCATAGATCATTTACCCTCAATAATGGGTGAATTTTGAGCATTAAAACACCTAAAATCAACCCACAAAGCTAGCTTGGGTTTTGGGTCTAAACGGAGAATTTACCAAGAAATTAGGCGGAACTAACAAGGATTTAGACAAGGAAAAATGATGTTAACGAACTCTCCAAGCCCCCTTGAATACCCAAGAGTCGCCTCTTCTCTCCTACTATCTCTCTAGAGCTTTAATGCTCCAACACTTAGAGAAAAATGAGAGAAAATGGGTGAAAAGGGGATTAAATGCCCTGCAGGTGCCACTTAAGCGGCCACTTGACCGCTTAAGCTGTCACCGCTAAAATGCCCCCACCAGTTCTTAAGCGCTCCATGACCCGGGGTGGACTTCCACTAAAGCAGATGGGTGCCACTTAAGCGCACCCCGCTAAAGCGGACAAGCCTCAGTTTAAGCGGACAGGCGGGTCCAAAGCCCCTGCAGCTAAAACTGTGCCCAAGCCGCTAAAGCAATTTTAGCTTAAGAGGTTGTACCTGCTGAAGCAGCATCAACACTTGGTAATATTTTGCCAAGTTTCCAACGGGCCCTGAGGATTTGTTTGGAACCCCATGAACGCAAATGAGCTATGCTACCCTTTCAAATTCGACATTTCAAACTCAACGGCGCAATCGAAATTTCAATCCGGGGTTGTTTGGATGAAATATGGATCCCACACCCAAATAGCCTTTTTAACCAATTTCCACCCAATAGCCAAAAATGAGTTCGGAAGCCTCGGGACCCCATCCAAAGGTCTGCCTAAAATTGATGTTGTGGAGCTGATGGAACTGTCAGAATTGGAATACAAGTCCGTCTACCTAATGTTTAGACCCAGTCGCCAAATTTGAAAAGCGATAATTTCATAACAGGAAAATGGCTCTAAAACCCAAACGAACTGCCCGATAACCAAACTGTCAGTTCCAGCAAGTCATAAATGACTTGTGGCAGCTATTAGAAATCTTGAAACACCAAAATAATGTGGAGAATTAGAAAAAATGACAATGAGGGTCATTAAATACTTGCCCTTATATTAGCATTGTTCTTTGCTTGTACCCTCCGTGCTTATAGAAACTCGGTTGGGTTTATTTCTCCTTGTGTGTGCCTTCTAGGCTTGTAGGGGTCCAATTTGGTTATAGCTAGGCATTGCCTATTATTTTTATTCCTGATCCTCACTTGTCGCACTTAGTATATATATTCGTACTTTATATATTCTTTTGCTGTAATTTAGCTCAGTCGTCCTATGATCCCTACTGAGTACCCCATGTTTTGGTGCTCATACTATACTTCTGCATTTTTTTTCCTGATACAGATACCAGTATGATTCACCACCGTTGATTCCAACCTCGTGCAGAGCTTCTGACTGGAGTTTTGGGTGAGCTTTTAGCGTCCGTAGCTGATTCTTCTCCTTCTGCTTTAGTAATTGTCTTATTTTGTATATCCGGAGACTGTTTGTATATTTTGGCACTTTTCTAGTGTTCTTTGTACATAGTGACTCTTGCACTGACCTTAGCAGGTCTTATGGATTCATTTTAGTATATTTTATCCTATCCCCGATCTTGTATGGCATACTTATGTATAATATATTTTTCCTTTTGTCACTTTTTATTATTGTTTAACCCTTATTTATCTATCTTCTGCCTATTAGCCCGTTACTCACCGTTCTGGCCTATGCCTTGACTTACATAACTGGTAAGGTAAAGTAGGTGCCATCATGATCTGAGTTTTTGGGATGTGATAGTTTTGGTATCAGTCGTTGGTGTAAGAGCAAGTGTCTAGTAGCCCCGCAAAGCAGTACGATGTCGTCCGTATCCTATCTTAGGGAGGCTACAGGATATTCTTAGGATATTCTCACCTCTTTTATTCATTATCATGCGTTGCGTCTATATTGGTTTCCAGATTCTCATTTGTTTCACTCTTTCACATATGGCTAGGATGCGTGCTACGGTGACCAAGGATGGGGACCCTGAGCCTGCAACTAGGGCACCTATTAAAGGCAGAGGTCGACCTCGAGGTTGAGGTCAGGCTAAAGCTGCTGCACCAGCTTGAGGCCGGGCCAGAGAGCCTTCACCTGAGCCGATCATTGACCTTGAGCCAGAGATTGTACCAGAGGATCTGCCACCACAGCAGCCAGTGGGCCAGGGAGTATCCCATGCTCCACCCAGATTTATATCTTTATCTATTCTTCGTGATTCTGTAATTCAGCTATTGGGTATAATTGGTGACTAGCCTACGGATGGGACCCAGACATCTGCTTATAGGGTTCCACCAGCATCAATAGTTCCACAGCTAGTAGTAGCCCAATCATCTATGACATCTGAAGAGCAGAAGATGCTGGGTCAATTTCTTATATTGGCTCTACCGAGGTTTGTAAGGGCCCTAGAGAGGATGCATTTGAGTTTCTTACCACTTGTGAGGAGAGATTGTACAATTTGGGTTTGGTTGAGTCGCACGATGTGGATTACATGACATTCCAGTTTGATTGTACGAAGAGGCAGTGGTGGAGGGGATATTTTGATTCCAGGCTAGTTGGATCTCCTCCTCTGACTTGGGTCCAGTTCTCGAGGCTTTCTTGAAGAAGTTTATGCCTCGCAACATGCATGAGCGTCTGAGAGATGAGTTCACAGGGTTGTAGCAGGGTTCTATGATAGTGGCTGAGTACGAGGCTAGAATTTATGAGATCCAGACATGACACCATGATTATACCTACTGAGTTTTAGAGAATACGCTGCTTCGTCAATGGATTGAGACTTCCACTCCGTATGGCTAATCAGAGTTTGGTATCTGCTAGTAGTTCATTTGTTGATATTACTGATTATGCTCACATTATGGAGGGTTTACATTATGAAGATCGTGGGGGCAACATTAAGGGACCTCGTTATCAGGGTAGTTTCAGTGAGAGTCGTAGTGGTGCATAGTTTAGGGGTAGAGGTTTCCAGGGTCGGTATCCTCAACAGCAGTCGTATCAGCAATAGGGTCAGTCTGGTATGCCTTTTCATGCAGCCCTATAGATTCCAGATGAGGTCAACCTAGTTATAGTGATTTTGGTGGTCAAGGCAGTGGTCAACCATTCAGGGTTATTCAGTCAGGGTCTTTAGGCTGAAGTGACCATTTTGGGTCAGTCGGATCTTCTCACCAGGTTAAAGTGTTGGGGCATGCTTTGATTGTGGTGTTGTGGGGGATTTTTTTAGAGAGTGTCCCCGGTGCGGGATGATTGAGCCTTCTGCACAGAGTGTTCCACCGATCAGGTTAGTGTCGCCCCTAGCTAGGGGTTGTGTCCATGGTCCCCAAGGTTCTCGTGGAGGTCCTCAGGTAGGTGAGGCAGGTGGTTGTGGAGGCACCCAGTCTAGAGGCAAACGGGTTCATCTATATGCTATTCCTAATAGGCGAAGAATGAGGCTTTGGATGCTGTTATTCAAGTACAATTTTGGTGTGCCATCAACTAGCTTTTGCATTATTTGATCTAGGATCCACATATTCTTATATTTCTACTTATTTTACATCTTGGTTGGGGTTACTTTGTGAGCCATTATCTGTGCTAATGCATGTAACTACTCCCGCAGGTGATTCTTTAGTAGTGGATTGTGTGTATAGATCATGTATTGTGACTATTCGGGAGTATGACACTCGGGCTGATCTTATTGTGCTTGATATGGTTGATTTTGATGTGATCCTGGGGATAGACTGGTTATCCCCCTATCATTTAATTTTGGATTGCGTTGCCAAAATTGTTACCTTAGCCATGCCTGACATACCCTTGGTTGTGTGGCAGAGTGATTATAGTCGAGCACCGATAGAGATTATTTCTTATATTCGGGCTAGGAGACTGCTTTAGAGAGAGTGCATGGCTTATTTTGCATATGTTTATGATGTTTGTATTGAGAGTCCTTCGCTTGAATCTGTTCCTGTAGTCTGTGAGTTCCATGACATTTTTCCTATTGACCTACCAGGACTTCCTCTCAAGCGTGATATAGACTTTGCAATTGATCTTTAGCCGGGCACCTAACCAATTTTATTGCAACTTACCGTATGGCTCCTACCAAGCTAAACTAGCTAAAAATTCAGATTCAGGATCTTTTGGGTAAGGGGTTTATTAGATCTAGTATCTCACCTTGGGGTGCTCCCATTCTATTTGTAAAGAAGAATGATGGTTCTATGAGTATGTGTATCAATTTCAAATAGTTGTATAAAGTGACAATGAAGAGAAAGTATCCTATGCCTCATATCAATGATCTGTTTGACCAGTTACAGGGTGCAACCGTGTTTTCTAATATTGGCTTAAGATCTGGCAACCATCTGTTGAGGATTCGGGCGGAGGAAATCTCTAAGACAACCTTCAGGACTCACTACGGCCATTATGAGTTCCTGCTCATCTCGATAAGAAGACTAGACTTCGTTCGCTAGGGCAACTGATAGCTAGCTTAGGCTTCTCGGCCAGTTTCCCCTATATTGATCCATTGTGTTAGCCGGCGAAAGTGGGCATGCTTTCATCGCTTCCGTGCTCCTAGTTTTCCATTGCATTGAGGAAGGTGATATCCTACGGTCAAGTCAAACGGAATCTTTGTTAGGAATATTATCACGTAAGTGTTTGTAAATGAAGAAAGGATTTTAGATTGTTGAAAGAACGTATGCCCCAACAACGTTCATGGACTTGATGAACCGTGTGTTCAGGCCTTATTTGCACTCCTTCATGATCATATTTATTGATGACATCTGTGTGTACTCGAGGATTAGGGAGGAGCATGAGTAACATTTGAGGATTGTGCTCTACACTTTGAGGGATCATCGACTTTATACCAAATTCTCAAAGTGGAAGTTCTGGCTTGAGTCTGTAACATTCTTGGGGCACGTGGTGTCCAAGGATGGGATTATAGTAGACCCAACACAGATTGATGCCATTTGTGATTGGGCTAGGCCTACATCTCCAATCGAGGTTCACAACTTTATTAAGTTAGTTGGCTGCTACAAATGGTTCGTCAAAGGATTTGCCTCTATTGTAGCACCTATGACCAGATTAACTAGGCAAGAGGTTCCATTTCAGTGGTATGATGAGTATGAGATGAGCTTTCTAAAGTTCAAGGACTTCTTCACTTCAGCTCCTATTCAGACTTTTCTAGCTGAGGGCGAGGGGTTTACAGTATATTGAGATATTTTGGGTGTTGGTTTGAGTTATATTTTGATGGATCAAGGCAGAATTATATCATATGCTTTAGGACAACTGAAAGTGCACGAGCGCAACTACCCTACTCATGACATAGAATTGGCGATAATAGTTTTCATGCTTAAGATTGGAGGCATTACCTGTATGGTGTTCGCTGCGAGATATTCACTAACCAGTATAATATTCAGTACATTATGACTCAAAAGGACTTTAATTTGAGGTAGCGCAGGTGGATTGAGTTGCTGAATGACTATGATCTCTCTATTCTATGCCATTCAAGCAAGGCAAATGTGGTAGCAGATGCCTTGAACTTTCTTTCAGTTTTGGAGCGACTGTGGCTTCTGATATCCAGTCGTTAGCCAATAGGTTGATTCAATTTAATATTTCAAATCCCAGGAAGATTCTTGCTAGTATTGAGGCCATTCCACTTTGTTGGAGCAGATACAAAGTTGGCAGTTTGAGGATAGTTAGTGTATAGTATTTAAGATCCAGTGTAGAGTGCCGATTCCAAGAGGGCTACCTTAGACTCTGAGGGTATATTGAGATTTGATGGTCCCATTTGTGTTCCGAGGGTAGGAGGCTTGATTGAGTTGATACTTCAGGAGTCTCATAACTCCAGATACTTTATTCACCCTGGGATAAATAAGATTTAGCAAGACCTGAGATATCATTACTGGTGGACCGGTATGAGGAGTGATATGATAGACTTTATAGTTCAGTGTTTGTGTTATTAGCTGGGGAAGGCTGAGCATCTGAGACCAGGTGGTTTGCTTTAGAGGCTATCCATTCCAGAATGGAAGTGAGAGCGGATTACTATAGATTTTGTGGGTGGTTTGCCTCACACTTCTTATGGATTTGATAGCATTTGGGTCATCGTATATTGGCTGACCAAATCTGCTCATTTCCTACCTATTTAGTCTTCCTATAATGCCGAGATGTTGGCTCAAATCTATGTTCGGGAGGTGGTACATTTTCACGTAGTGTCCGTGTCTATTATTTCTACTAGAGGTTCCTAGTTCACCTTTAGCTTCCAGAGGGATTTTCAGGAGGAGTTAGGTACCCATGTTGACCTTCACACAACTTTTTATCCCAAACAGACAGACATTCGGAGCATACTATTCAGGTTTTGGATGATATGCTCCAAGCTTGTGTTATGGACTTTGGAGGTCAGTGGGAGCAGTTTCTAGCCTTAGCAGAGTTTGCCTACAATAACAACCATTATTCGAGTGCACAGATGGCACCGTTTGAGAATTGTATGATAGGCGGTGTAGATCTCCAATTGGTTTGTTTGAGTCTTCATAGCTAGACCATGAGGTATTGATTTGCTTCAAGTGTTATTGGACAGAGTTTGGGTTATTCAGGATAGGCTGCAGGTATCTCAGAGCAGACAAAAGAGTTATGCTGACCGTAGGCTTTCTGCCTTCATATTTGGAGTAGGTGATCAAGTTTTCTTCATGTGTATCCCATGAAGGGCTTGATGAAGTTTGGGAAGAGGGGCAAGCTCAGCTCCAGGTATATCGGGACATTCGAGATCCTTTAGAGAGCTTTGGAGGTAGCTTATGAGTTAGCCTTGCCTCTTGCCTTTTCCACTATTCATCCTATTTTTCATGTATTGATGCTTTAGCGATATAGTTCGGATGAGTATAACATGCTCCAGTCGGACTTAGTTCAGTTGGATGATAGGTTGACCTTCATGGAGGAGCCAATCTCCATTCTAGCCAGAGATGTCAAACGGTTGCATTCTAGAGAGATTCTTATGGTTAAGGTTTAGTAGAGTCACCATCTAGTCGAGGAGACTACCTGGGAGACCAAGCATGATACGCAGACTCAGTATCCTCACCTGTTCGAGCCTTCAGGTACTTCATATCTCTTTACTTTTGCAGACGAAAATTCTTTTAGTAGTGGATGTTGTAATGACCCTCTAGGTCATTTTCTGCCTTTTTGTGCCTTTTTTGTATTTAGATCTTTCCTATAGTTGCCCCATGTTATTTATGACTTGCTAGGACCGACACATCATTTACCGGGTAGTTCGTTTGGTTTTTATCTCCATTTCCCTATTTTGGAGCTTTTGAAGTTGAGAAAATGGTCTCGAGCCAAAACTTTAAGTAAAAAACCTTGGATGTAATTTTGATGGTTTCGATAGCTCCAAAATGTCGATTTTAGTCTAGGGGGGCCTTTGGTCTGGGTTTTGAGGTTTCTAGGCTAATTTTGGGCTATTGGTTGGAATTTGATAAAAATTAAAACCTTGGGTGTGGGACCCATATTTTGTCGGAACGACTTCTGATAGAAATTTTGATGGTTTCATTGAGTCTAAAATATCGAATATGGTAGAATAGCATAGTTCGTTTGCGTGCACGGGGTTCCGAATGAATCTTGAGCACTCAGTCGGAGTCCGTATGGACTTAACAAAAAATTATTGGTGCAAAGTTGCTGGTGCAGCAGCTTACGCGGCTTGGGAACCGCTTAAGTAGTAACCTATTTAGCAGCTAAGCATCGCTTAAGCAGTTGCTACTTAATCTGGAGTTGGGTAGCTTGGCGGGGGTCTCTTAAGCGCCATTTTGTTGCTTATGCGGTGATCGCTTCAGCGGCTACCATTTGTTTTTTATATAAATATTTTTACTTTCATTTTCAGCTTTATTTTCCTAAGTGTAGATGCCATAGCTGAGTTGTGGAGCTAAAAAATAGTGGAATAATCATAAAATTGGAATAGGGAATAGCTTGGGTACGTTAGAGTGATTAGCTTCTCGTTATTATCTCGTAAGTTCCTAGTGTTGGTTTGATTTAAATCTCGATTGTATTTTTAAATTCTCATTTCTCCTCAAAGCTATTTGGGGGTTGTTGTTGAGCTCGGATTATGCTCAATTTTTGGGGCAAGTGATTCTTGAGCTGAGAGGAACCTAGTGACATACTAAATTCTCTATTTCATTGTTGGGCCCCACTATTCAATTTTTAGCTCAATTTTTGACTCGGAGCGTAAATTTGCAATATGGATAAATTCGTAATATGGGTCAGACATTGAGCTAAAAATCGAATAGTAGTAGCAAATGTCTAGCTATAGCCTAACTGAACCCCCATAAGCACAAAAGGAACACCCAAGGAGAAATAAACCCAACCGAGCCTCACAAGCACGATGGGTACAAGCAAAGTGTAATACTAATATAAGGGCAAGTACAACAGTAAGTAAAGTAAGAACGAGTCAAGATGTGAGATAAGCGTACGTATATTCTTCCTCCAGCCATAACCATAATCCTACCGATCTCAACACATATTTCCAATCCATGTCCATGATAATAATAAATGTTGGACTCGAATTGGAACTGATGGATAATAAACAATATACCCGATGTCGGACTCGAACCAAAACTAATAGATAATAAATAATATACCAGATGCCAAACTCGAACCAAAACTCATAAGTAAGCAATAGGTAGTAATATTCCAGATTCGTAATCATCTCAAGTCCATCTAGTCATCATTCCCATTTTAGAAGGCCAAATCACTAAGGGAGCGCCAGATTTTATTTACTTAGTCAGAAAATGAGGTTTAAGGTTGAAATGCTAAATTTGTCAAGGATACAAAATCTAACAAGCATACTATAGCAATTAAGGCAACCCAATCCTAGGTATCAGTCTAACGAAGCGGTTCTATAATCATTTAGGTCTAGAAGGAATTCTATCCTAAAGCAACCTACCATAAAAAAGGCGATAAAGCTAGCTACAAGTCCCGAGATCCCAACATAAGGCAAGAGTCTACCCAAACCTAGGATAAGGCTTCTAAATCTGAAGCCAAGGCCCTAAAGATTCTAAGTCTAGTCCTAACAGAGGACAAACCACTAACTTAAGGGAAACAAGGCTAAAATCTTCCCTAAGGCCTCCTAACCAGCTAAAATAAGTTGAAATTTACTAAACAATTATCCAAACCATAAGAAACCTCTCACAACTAGCACAATACCACACTAATACCATAACAGATCAAAGTCTAAATGAAAGGTAAGCCTGGCCTACCTGGACGCTGCCGAAAGCATACAAAGTTCTCTATACCAGAGCTTTTCCCTTTCAAGAAGCCTCCGACCACTGCCACACTATCAAAATAATATTCTAGCTGTCAATACAAGAACATCGATACCCATATTGTGAATTTACGCTCTGGGTAAGAAATCAAGCTAAAAATTAAATGGTGGGGCCCACCGACAGAATCGAGAATTAAATCCGTCACTAGGTCCCTCTCATCTCAAGGATAACTGTCCCCTTAAATTAAGCATAATACGAGCTCAATTATAGCCTCGAGGAGAAATTAGAATTTGAGAATCCAATAGAGAATTAAATCAAACTAAGATTGGGAACTTACGAGATAATAACGAGAAGATGATCACTCTACATCCCCAAGGTATTCCCAGTTCCAATTATATGATTATTCCACTACTACAGAATCACCTACGGGAGTAGCTACACATATAGGCACAGATAACGGCTCACAAGATAACCCCAATCGAGATGCAAAATAAGCAAAAACATAGGAATATGTGGAGCCTGGATCAAATAATGCAGAAGATGGCTTATGGCTCACCAAAATTGTACCTGTAATAATAACATCCAACGCCTCAGCCTCTGGCCTTCCATGAACAACATATAAATGATCCCGCCCACCTCCAAACAGTGTGACTACCTAACTAAATTTGACATTTCAGACTCCATGGAATCATCAAAATTTCTATTAGAGGTTGTTTCGACAAAATGTGGGTACCACACCCAAGGTTCGAGTTTTTACCAAATTCCAACTAATAGCCTGGAAGCCTCGAGATCCGAACCAAGGGACCTCTAGTCTAAAATTGATATTTAAGAGCTAATGGAATCGACTGAGTTGTCATTCGAGACCGTTTACCTAAAGTTTTGGCCCAAGACCATTTTCTCAGCTTCAAAAGCTCCAAAATGGAGAAATGGCTATAAAAATCAAATGAACTACACAGTAACGAAACTGTCTGTCCCTGCAAGCCATAAATGACTTGGGGAAACTATAGGAAAAATCTAAATACAGAAAAAGCACGTAAAGAAAGAAAATGACCTAAAGGGTCATTACAACATCCACTACTAAAAGGTCATTTGTCCTAAAAAGTAAAAAGATATGAAAAACCTGAAGGCTCAAACAAGTGAGGTTACTGAGACCGCATATCATGATCGGTCTCCCATGTAGCTTCCTTGACTGGACAGTGTCTCCACTAATCCTTAACCATATGAATTTCTTTGCTATGCAACCGCCTGACATCTCTGGCTAGAGTGGAGATTGGCTCATCCACGAAGGTCAACCTATCATCCAACTGAATCGAGACCCACTGGAGCACATGAGACTCATTCAAAATATATCACCGAAGCATCGACACATGAAAAAAGAATAAATAACTGAAAAGGATGGAGACAATTCTAACTCATAAAGTACCACCTTAATTTTCCGAAGGATCTCGAATGGCCTGATTTACCTAGGGTTAAGCTTGCCCCTTTCCTGAACCTCATACTCTATTCATGGGCAACACACAAAGGAAAATTCGATCACCAACTCCAAATCCCAAGGCACAAATCCTACGGTCAGCATAATTCTTTTGTCAGCTCTAAGTTGCTCGCAACTTATCCTGAATAACCCAAACTCTATCCAATAACTCTCGAAGCAAATCGATAACTCGTGGTCTAGCCTCTGAAGTATCAAACCAACCAACTGGATATCGACACCCCCTACTATAAAATGTCTCAAATAGCGCCATCTGGATACTCTAATGGTAGCTGCTATTATAGGCAAACTCCGCTAAGGCTAGAAACTACTCCCACTGACCTCCAAAGTCTATGACACAAGCTCGGAGCATATCCTCCAAAACCAAATATTCCGCTCTGACTATCCGTTAGTCTGGGAATTAAAAGTTGTGCTAAGGTCGACCTGGGTACCCAACTCCTCCTGAAAAGCCCTTTGGAAGCTAGAGGTGAACTCAGAACCTCTATCAGAAATAATAGACACGGGTACTTTGTGGAGATGAACCATCTCTCGAACATAGATTCGAGCCAACCACTCGGCACTGTAGGAAGTCTTAATAGGTAGGAAATGAGTCTCTTTGGTCAACTGATCTACGATGAACCAAATGCTATCAAAACCACGAGTAGTACGAGGAAAACCACCCTTAAAATCCATTGTAATTTGCTCCCACTTCCACTAAGGAATGGGTAGCCTCTGAAGCTAACCACCCAATCTCAGATGCTCGGCCTTTACCTACTGATATCACAAACACCGAGCCATAAAATCCACTTTATATATCTTCATACCGCTTCACCAGTAATGTTATCTCAGCTCTCTATACATCTTAGATGTCCTAGGGTGAATATAGTATCTGGAGCTATGAGCCTTCTGAAGTATCAACTGAATCAAGCCTCCTACCCTCAGAACATAAATGCAACCGTTGAATCTCAATATTCCCTCAGAATCTAAGGTAGACCTCCTAGACTCGTCCCTTCTCACCTGATTTTGAATACCACAAAATCGACTATCCTCAAACTACCGACCTCAAATTTGCTCCAACAAAGTAGATCTGGCCTCAACACTTGTGAGAATCCTCCTGGGTCTGAAATATCAAACTGAATCAACCTGTTAGCTATGGATTGGATGTTTAAGGCCAAAGGTCGGTCTAAAACTAAAAAGAAGGCCAAAGCTCCCCATACTCACCACCTTCCAGCTCAAGGGATCTGCTGCTATATTCTTCTCTTCTTGGATGTTACATAATAGAGAGATCATAGTCCTTCAACAACTCAATCCACCTGTGTTGCCTCTAATTAGGTCCTTCTAAGTCATAATGTACTGAAGACTACAGTGGTTAGTGAATATCTCATAGCGAATACCATATAGGTAATGCCTACAAATCTTAAGCGCAAAAACTATCACTGCTAACTCTAAGTCATGAGTGAGGTAGTTGCATTTGTGCACCTTCAGCTGTCTTGAAACATATGCTATAAATCATCTTTGCTGCATTAGAACACACCCAAACCAACACCTAAAACATCACATAATACTCTAAACCCCTCGCCCTCAACTGAAAGAGTTAGAATATGAGCTGAAGTGAGCAAGTCCTTGAGCTTCAGAAAAATCATCTTACACCTATCGTACCACTGAAATGGAACCTCCTGCCTAGTCAATCTAGTCATAGGTGCTGCAATAGAGGTGAATCCCTTGATGAACCGTAGTAGCATGCCAATCGAATAAAGCTGTGAACCTCGATCGAAGATGAAGGCCTAGCCCAATCACGACTGGCCAATCTTTACCTGGTCTATCATAATCCCATCCTTGGACACCACGTGCCCTAAGAATTCTACAGATGAATTTTACTCATGCTCCTCCCTACTCCTCGAGTACACAAGGATGTCATCAATAAATACGACCATGAAGGAGTCCAAATAAGGCTTGCACACACGGTTCATCAACTAAATGAATGCTATTGGGGAATTGGTCAGACTAAATGACATCACTAGGAACTCATAAAGGCCGTAGCGAGTCCTAAAGACTGTCTTAGGGATATCCTCCACCCGAATCCTCAACTGATGGAAGCCAAAGCTCAAGTCAATCTTAGAAAATACGGCTTCACCCTGTAACTAATCATCTAGATCATCAATAAGAGGTATATGATATTTATTCTTCCCTATCACCTTATTCAACTGCCTATACTTGATGCGCATAGAACCATCCTACTTCTTTACTAACAGAATGGGAGCACCCCAAGGAGAGACACTTGGTCTAATGAACCTCTTAATCAAACGATCCTAAAGCTAAATATTTAGCTCCTGTAACTTGGCAGGAGCCCTACAGTAAGGTGCAATAGAAATAGGTCGGGTACCCGGCTCAAGATCAATAACAAAGTCTATGTAATGACCTGAGCCGAGGGCCTAGACGTAACGAGAAACCCAGACCAATGAAGAATCGAGAAGACCCCTTAGCATAACATCATACGAGCATAGTCATAAATAAAGTGCGAAATAGGTCCAAAGATATGAAATTCAACTTAAATAAGAGTTGCAAAACAAAATCTTGATATTCGACATAATGACACCTATTATATCAGTCTAGAAGCCTCTAACATTACTAACAAAATCCTAAGACAAAACATGGCCCTGGCGTTACCATGAACAAAATAGCCAATGTTTAAACAAGTGAAATCAAATGCCGTTCGGAAGATGAAGGGCTCACCACTCGCTACTTGATGTCTCAAGAAGATCCTAGTGCTTCACAGAATCATGAGAAAATACCTCTGAACCTACATCATGAAAAGATATAGTGTCCGAGGACGGTCAATAGGACGAGTACTGACATGCAACCCAGGGGAGAGGGACAAAGCAATTTGTAAAGTAAGTCATAAGATATAAAATATAAATTTCAATAAAAGGGATATTGGAATAAGGAGCTCAAGTTACGAAAATATAATCATTCTTTAACTTTATTCATGGACTAAGTAGTTTCACCGACCTTAGGCAATCCATGAGCTATATGGGTTCGATCTTTGCCCAACCGGCGGGGCTCCAAACTATGTTTGCTACATGAATCGAGATTAAATTATTATCGTAAAACATTATAAACCCTTAAGTCCCATCATAAAAATCATAAATATAGCCATAATAGGATTTTCATAAGAGTCTCAAAACATCTCATCATTTCATACTATTCATTGTTCAAGAGACGGGATAAACTTTATAATTCTTATTGAAATACAAGCTTTTGGAAAAGGTTGAAGGTCATAGTTTTATCATTTATATCATTTACGTTTCAAATTCATATGAAGAAATCCACTTCTTCAAATGGTATATTCAAGCCTCAAAACTCACTACTAGTGTTTAGAAAACAATTTATAACAAGGGAAAAATCAATATTAAGCTTTTTATAAATGTAATCCTAAACACTAGTTTTAAACCATCAATATAATATACGTAAATACTAATTAAATCATAACTTTGTAGTAGTATTTGAATTAAGGGGTGTTCAACATACCTTTTGATGGAAAGAACTTTAGGAAAGCTTGAGATTCGAGCTTTGAATCTAGAACCCTAGTTGCTTTTGCTTCTAAGAGTTATAGGGAAGAGTAGAATGAGTTTTTGATTGATGAAAGTCGTATTTGGGGACTTGGAATAATTTAGTATGGATGGGGGATGATTTTCTTAGAGTAAAAAGATCCAATTACCCTTAAAATAACATATAAAAAATGAAGTCCCGTGAGGTAAAACAGGGGGTACGGCGCATACCCTATTGTATGGCCTACCCCCTTGCATCGCATGGCCCATCAAGGGGATCTACCCTGTGCGGTGCACAACCTATGGCGTGGGTCAACTAGTAGCCCCCTGCGCTTGGCTGCACGATGCGAGGCCAAGGAATGACCTCTTTGCGTGCAACGTATGGTCCTATTTCACATCCCAAGCCTTCCTAACACTACCAAACTCATCCCAAATCGATTTCTACTCAATCTAGGCGTCGCATAGGCAAATTTCTAGCTCTAAAAAGATGTTCAAACATACAAGGTGTTACATTATCCCCCCTTGGGATCATTCGCCCCCGAATGATGATTATGGATACTTTTAGCACGAATAAAGGGTTTTCATGAAACATTAAGGCATGAATATGAAAAGACTGTAGGTGAGCATAGGACTAGTACCTTAAACAATGCCATTCAAAGATGGAAATAAAAATGAATTTCTAGCCTTTATGTCTTCCTTCGATTCCCAAGTAGCCTCCTCTTCTTTTTGAGTACTCTAAAGTACTTTACTGAAGCAATTTCCTTAGTCTGTAATTTCTGGACTTGACGATCCAAAATCTCTATGGGAACTTCCTCGTAGGACAAGGAATATTTCACCTCAATGATTTCTATGGGAACTACCAAGGAATGATCACCCATACACTTCTTGAGCATAGACACATGAAATACGAGATGGACTGATGCCAAACTTTTTCGTAACTCTAACCCGTAAGCAACATTCCCAAACTTTCTCACTATTTGATAAGGTCCAATATAATGAGGGTTGAGCTTACCCTTCTTCACAAACCTCATCACCCTTTTCATATAAAAGACTTTTAAGAATGCCCAATCATCAATCTTGAACTCCAACTTCCTTTGCCTCACATCTACATAGGACTTTTGACAACTTTGAGCAGTGTTAAGCCTCTCCCAAAAAACTTTAACCTTCTCTATTGCTTGGTGCACAAGGTTTGGCCCTAACAATCTTGCCTCACCTACCTCATACCACCCAATGGGTGACCGATATCTTTTACCATAAAGGGCCTCAAATGGGGCCATTTGGATGCTAGAGTGGTAGCTATTATTGTAGGCGAATTTAATAAGAGGTAAGTGCTCCACCCAACTGCCCTTAAAATTGATAACACAGGCTCTTTGCATATCCTCCAAGGTCTGAATAGTGCACTCCACCTGCCCGTCCCTTTGAGTATGGAAAGCGATGCTAAGGTTCACCTGCGTACCCAAACCTCTTTGAAAAGCTCTCCAAAACTAGGCAGTAAATTGCATACATCTATTGGATATAATAGAAATAGGTTCTCCGTACAGCCTGACAATCTCCTGAATGTATAACTTCACATAATCCTCTCCAGAATAAGTTGTCCTCACAGGCAAGAAGTGAGCTGATTTTCTCATCCTATCCACAATGACCCAAATAGAGTCATACTAATTTCGAGTACGAGAAAGGCTTGTGACGAAGTCCATATTCACCATCTCCCACTTTCAAATCGGAATAGCTATGTCTTTAGATGTACCGCCAAGCCTTAAATGTTCAACCTTAACTTGTTGATAGTTATAGCATTTAGCATCAAAATTAGCAATATCTCTCTTCATATTGTTCCACTAATAAATCTCCCTCAAATCACGATACATCTTAGAAGCACCAGGGTGAACGGTTTTCCTGGAAACATGAGCCTCAATCAGAATCCTCTCATGTAAATTATCAATATTAGTCACACACAATCTCCCTTAGTACCATAATGTGCCATCACCCCTAATCTCAAAAGCCTAAATCTTCTGTTAACCAACATCCTCCTTAATCTGCATGAGTATGGGGTCATTAATCATCTTTTCCTTCACTTCGGAACCTAACTAAGACTTAGCCATTTCGTGAACAATCATTCCTCCATCCTCGAAGTCCTAAAGTCGAACTCCCAAATTGGCAAGTCGGTGAATGTCCTTTACCAATCCCCTCTTCTCCTCTTCTACATGCAAAAGTCTACCCATAGATAACCTGCTAAGAGCATCAGCAACTATGTTAGCCTTACCTGGATGATAATACAAACTTATGTCGTAATCCTTCAACTGTTCAATCCATCTCCTTTGCCTGAGATTCAACTCCTTCTGCATGAAAATGTATTGCAGTCTCTTGTGATCAGAGTAAATGTCCACATGCCCTCTATATAAATAATGACGCCAAATCTTGAGTGCAAAAACTACTGCCACCAACTCTAGATAATAGGTTGGGTAGTTTTTCTCATGGTCTTTAAGTTGTATGGAGGCATATGCCACAACCTTACTATGCTGCATGAGAACGCATCCAAGTCCTATTTGACACACATTATAATAGACCATGAACCCCTCAATGTCCTCGGGTAGGGTCAAAATAGGAGCAGAAGTCGTCGATCCTTTAACTTCTCAAAACTACCCTTGTAAGCATCTGACCACTGGAACTTCACCTTCTTCTGATTCAACTTTGTTAGTGGGGCAACTATTGTCGAGAAAATTTCCACGAACCTTCTGTTATAACCCAACAAACCCAAGAAACTCTGAATATCAGTGAAAGTTGTGGGTCTAGGCTACTTATTTACCGCCTTAATCTTTTGGGGATCACCTTAATTCCTTCATTAGAAACAATATGACTGAGAAAAGCTACAAAATTCAGCTAACACTCACACTTGGAGAATTTAGTATATAATTCTCGATCCTTGAGGGTTTGAAGCACAATTCGGAGGTGATTGGCATGCTTCTCCTCACTCCTGCAGTAAACCAGGATGTGATCAGTAAAAACTATAAAAAACAAGTCCATAAACTACTTAAACACCCTGGTCATAAGATCCATGAAGGCTGTAGGTGCGTTAGTCAGACCAAAGGACATAACCAGGAATTCAAAATTATCATACCGAGTTTGAAAAGTAGTATTGGGAATATCAACTTCCCTAACTTTCAGCTGATGGAAACCAGAAAAAGATCTATTTTGGAGAAATACCTAGCACCCTGAAGCTGGTCAAAAAGATCATCAATTCTGGGAAGAGGGTACTTATTTTTCACCGAGACCTTGTTCAGCTGATGGTAATCTATGCACATATGAAGGGACCCATCTTGCTTGCACATAAAAAGTATGGGAACACCCCACAGGGAAACACTAGGATGGATAAAACCCTTGTTAAGGAGATCTTTCAATTGCTCTTTTAACTCTTTTAACTCCACAGGAGCCATTCTATACGGTGGAATGGAGATTAGGTGAGTATCAGGCAAGAGATCAATCCCAAAATCTCTTTTCTTATTAGGGGAAATTTTGGGAAGATCTTCGAGAAAGACTTCAGGAAATTCATTGACTACAAGAACGGACTGGAGATAGGGACCTTCAGCTCTAGAATCCTTGACCAGGACTAAATAGTACAAATAATTTTTAGAAATAATTTTTTGGGCTCTAAGATAAGACATGAATTTTCCCTTAGGTGCTAAGAAACTACCCTCCCATTCCAGGACTGATTCATTAGGAAAACAAAACGTAACTCTTCTAGTTCTACAGTCCAGAGTAGCAAAACAAGAGTGGAGCCAATCTATCCCCAGGATTGTATCAAAGTCCGCCATGTCAAGGCCTATTAAATCCACCACTGTATCCCTATGAAAGATAGACATAATACAATTTCTATAAACTCTCCTAGCAATGATAGACTCACCAATAGAGGTAGAAACTGCGAAGGGTTCGAGAATAATTTTAGGACCAAAGCCAAATTCATAGCCACATATGGAGACACATAAGATAAAGTGGAACTGGGATCAAGTATCACATACACGTCATGGGAGAAAATTTGCAAGTTACCCGTGACAACATCTGGTGGGGCCTCTGAATCCTGGTGAGTAAATAGAGCATACACACGGTTGCGACTCTTGCCTGTACCAAAAATAGTCCCCTTTACAACTGGGGCTGAAGGAGTAGAGGCTGGGGCTATATTACACCCAAATGCAGCCTTTGTCGAGGGGCATTCTTGCTGAATATGGTTGTGCTGCCCACAAAAATAACATACACCCCTACCCATTCGATAAATCCCATGGTAAAGCTTTCCACAGGTGTGGTAAGAGGATAGAATAGAGCTGACTAAGCTATACTGGCCTGAGACTGAGTACCCTATATTCTTAGACCATTACTAGGATGGGAACACTGATTGTTCGCAGGCCTAGGTGCAGGTGCACTAGCGGATGAATGAGCATTCCCCCAAAATTTCTTCCTGCAAGACTGCTTGCCACTCTTACCACTATTCTAGTGGTTCACTTTCTGATCTGTAGGTTTGTCGCTCTTACTCTGACGTTCCTAAGCTTCTGCTTGCTTCTTCTTTTCATCCTCTACCTGTTGCATGTACACCATTAACATGGATATATCCATATCGTTGTTCAACATCGCTTCTTTACACTCTAACACCAAATCATCAGAGATACCAAAAGCAAACTTCCTCATTCGAGCTCTCATATTAGACACCAACTCAGGGGCATAACGAGATAATTGAGTAAACTTTAGAGCATACTCTTTAACACTCATCTTTCCTTGCTTCAAGTTCACAAATTCCTCATCCTTAACCTCCCTCACTTTTTGAGGAAAGAAGTGATTGAGAAAGTCCGTAGAAAAATCTTCCCAAACTGTAGGTTCAACATCTTCACCCATATTCTCCTCTCACTCATCATACCACTGATAAGCCACCCCTTTCAGCTGGTAGGCTGCAAACTCCACTCCCTCAGTATCACTGGCATGCATAACTTTAAAAATTTTCTCTATCTCATCAACAAACTCTTGAGGGTCCTCCTCAACTTTAGACCTAGTAAAGGCCGGTGGGTTTAGTCGCATGAACTGACTAACCTGAGTAACATCTGAAGAACCATTGGCAGAACTAGAACTGCCTCTCTAGCGAGACTAAGACGACACAATCTGAGCAACTATCTGAATGGTCTGTCTGATTTCGGCATTAGAAAGTTCACTCTGAGGGGACTGAGTACGTGTTGGACCAATTCTGGGAGCTCGGGGAGGATTAGTCAGGGCTAGTAGAACCCTAGTAGGAGCAGTTAGACCAAAAGTGCAGACTCCATTTTGGGTCTTCATCCCATGAGCAGGAAGAACTTCTTCAGCATTTGTCCCTACGGGGATGGAGGTTCCAACTAAAGTCCTTTGGTCGTTAGTCCTTTTTGGAGGCATGATCTGAAATATGGGAAAATTATGAGTTAGAAGAATTTTATTAAAACTAGATTTTCTAGCATGAACTAGAACATGAAGAAAGGGAAACATTCCTAAATGTCTTGCAACCTCTCCTCTATAAATGTGGCAAGCAACACACCCATAAAAGGGACTCTACTCGACACGGATTTGTAGACGCCCTCGGACTATGAATCATGCTCTGATACCAAATTTTTACGATCAGATCCGAGGCCCTAGATGTAAAGGGAAACCCAGACCAGCGAAGGCCTGAGAAGACCCCTTAGCGTAGCATCATAAGCATAGTCATAAATAAAGTACGAAAATAGGCCCAAAGATATGAAATTCAACTTAAATAAGAGTTGCAAAACCAAATCTTGAAATACAACATAATGACACCTATTACATCAGTCTACGAAACCTCTAACATTATGAATAAAATCCTAAGTCGGAATATGGCCCCAGCGATACCATGAACAAAATAGCCAATGTCTAAAAAAGTGAAATCAAATGTCGTTCAAAAGATGGAGGGATCACCACTCACTACTTGCTGTCCCAAAAAGATCTTAGTGCTGCATAGAATCACGAGAAAATACCTCTGAACCTACATCATGAAAAGTTTTAGCATTCAGGAACGGTCAGTACGATGTGAACTGCCATGCAACCCAGGGGAGAAAGACAAAGCAATTTGTAAAGTAAGTCATAAGATGTAAAATATAAATCTCAATAAAAGGGATCATGGAATAAGGAGCTCAAGATACGAAAATATAATCATTCTTTAACTTTATTCATGAACTAAGTAGTTTCACCGACCTTAGGCAACCCACGAGCTATATGGGTTCGGTCTTCGCCCAATCGGCGAGGCCTCAATCCATGTTTGCCGCATGAATCGAGATGAACGTCATTTGGCCATCATATCATACCATCCTCATAGAGGAAACGTGATAAGGTTGTCCCGTTAGGGAGCGAACCATCCCTATGTCGGAAAAACATAGGTTTCAGGCATTGGTCACTAGGACTTACACCTTCTCGGTGAGCTACATAATCCTCTTTAAGCCCAATTAAAACATTGTTCATAAACATTTATCCATAGAATCTTTCGTTAAGACATTCATATTTTGGTATCGTCATACCAAGATTTACAAGTCATCCATATCATGCCAAATCATTATCGTAAAACATTATAGACTCCTAAGTCCCATCGTTAAAATCATACATATGGCCATAATAGGATTTTCATAAAAGTCTCAAAACATCTCATCATTTCATACTATTCATTGTTCAAGAGACGGGATAAACTTTATAATCCTTATTGAAATACAAGCTTTTGGAAAAGGTTGAAGGTCATAGTTTCATCATTTATATCATTTACGTTTCAAATCCATATGAAGAAATCCACTTCTTCAAATGGTACATTCAAGCCTCAAAACCCACTACCAGTGTTTAGAAAATAATTTATAACAAGGGAAAAATCAATATTAATCTTTTTATAAATGTAATCCTAAACCCTAGTTTCAAACTATCAATATAATATGCGTAAATACTAATTAAATCATCACTTTGTAGTAGTAGTTGAAGTAAGGGGTGTTCAACATACCTTTAAATGGAAAGAACTTTAGGAAAGCTTGAGATTCGACCTTGAATCTAGAACCCTAGTTGCTTTTGCTTCTAAGAGTTACGGGGAAGAGTAGAATGAGGTTTTGATTGATGAAAGTCATATTTGGGGACTTGGAATCGTTTAGTATGGATGGGGGGACGGTTTTCATAGAGTAAAAAGACCCAAATACCCTTAAAATAGCAAATAAAAAATGAAGTCCCGTGAGGTAAAACAGGGAGTGTGGTGCACACCCTATCGCATGACCTACCCTCTTGCGTCTCATGGCCCATCGCAGGGCTCCACCCCGTGCAGAACACGACCAATGGCGAGGGTTAACTAGTAGCCCCCCTCTCTTGGATGTGCGATGCAAGGCCAAGGCACAGCTTCCTAGCGTGCAACATATGGTCCTATTTCACGTCCTAAGCCTTCCCAACACCACCAAACTCATCCCCACTTGATTTCTACTCAATCTAAGGGTCGCATAGATTCATTTCTAGCTCTAAAAGAATGTACAAATATACGGGGCGTTACAGTCTATATCACACTTAGAAGGAAGGCCAGGTAGGTCGGTAGGAATAACATCAGGGAATTCATAGACTACAGGAACAGATTCAAGCGAAGGACTCTCAATACTAACACCACGAACCTGTGCAAGATAAGTCATACATCCTTTTGATAACAGTTTTGTAGCCCGAATAAAAGAAATAATCCCCGTTGGTGCGCGGCTATAAGCACCCTACCACATAATTGGGGGTATGCCAGGCATGGCTAAGGTAACGGTCTTGGCAAAGCAATCCAAGATCACATTGTAAGGGGATTACCAGTCCATGTCTAGAATCACGTCGAAATCAACCTTGTCAAGCATAATAAGATCAGCCTGAGTGTCATACTCCCGAATACTCATAATACACAAACTATACACATGATTCGCTACTAAAGAATCACCCACAAGAGTAGCTACACACATAGGCATAGATAATGGCTCACAAGACAACCCAATCGAGATGACAAATAAACAGAAACATGGGATTATGTGTAGGCTGGATCAAATAATGCAGAAGCTAGATGATGGCACACAAAAATCATACCTGTAATAACAGCATCTGAAGCCTCAGCCTCCGGCCTACTGGGAACAACATATAGATAAACCCACCCACCTTTGGACTGGGTGCCTACCGACCACCTGCCCTATCGGCCTGAAGACTCTATGAAAATCCTAGGGACCACCTCTGCGACCCTAGGCATCACCTCTAGATGGGGGCGGTATTGACCTGATTGACAGAACACATCATCTCGCGTTGGGGATACTCTCTGAAAAAATGCCCCGCAACACCCCAATCAAAGCATGCCCCAGGCACTCTAACCTGGTGAGAAGATCCGGTTGACCCAAAATGGCTACCTCAGCTTGAAGATCCTGACTGAATACCTCTTGATGACTGACCACTGCCTTGACCACAAAAATTACTATAACCAGACTGACCCCATCTAAAATCTATAGTGCTATATGAATAGGCCTACCAGACTGACACTGTTGCTAATACCACTGCGGCTGAGGATACTGACCCTAAAAATTTGTAACCCTAAACTGTGCACCACTATGACTCCCACTAAAGCTGCCTTGATGATGAGGTAAAGATGTCACCTACCTTACCCAACCATTAGGTAAGCTAAGCCATAGCCCGAAACGACTAGTAACGGGCTAACATGTAAAAGTTAGAGAAATAAGGGTTAAACAGTAATAAAAAGCAACAAAAGGGAATATATACATACATAAGTATGCCATACAAGAGAGGGGAGAGGAAAACATATACCAGCATGAATCCCCAAGACTTGGTAAGGTCAGTATAAGAGTCACTATATACTAAGAGTACTAGACAAGTGCCAAAGTATAAAAACAGTCTCCGGATATACAAATAAGACTAGTACTAAAGTAGAAGGAGAAGGATCAGCTCCGGACACTAAACGCTCACCCAAAACTCTAGTCAGCAGCTCCAAACGAGGTCGGCGTCAATGGCGATAACTCGTACTAGGATCTGCATAAGGGAAAAAGATGTAGAAGTGTAGTATGAATACCAAAACATAGGATACTCAGTAGGAATCATAGGCCAACTGAGCTTAATTACAGTAAAAGCATAAACAAAGTGTGAATATATATACTAAGGGCAACAAGTGAGGGTCAAAAATGGAAATAATAGGCCATCTAAGTAAATGTGGTAAATAAAATATAAGTAACTCACAAATGGAAGTAAATGCCTAGCTATAACCTAACTGGACCCCCATAAGCCCAGAAGGCACACACAAGGAGAAATAAACCTAACTGATCCCCTATACGTACGGTGGATACAAGCAAAGAGTAACACTAATATAGGGGCATGTACAATAGTACGTAAAATAAGAACGAGCCAAAAAGTGCGATAAGCGTAAGATATATTCTTCCTCCAGCCATAACCATAAATGCTATCGATATCAACACGGATTTCCAACATGGGACCCCATGTCTATGATAACAATAAATGTCAGACTCGAATATGAACTGATAGATAATAAATAATATACCAGATGTCGGACCCAAATAAAAAATAATAGATAATAAACAATATACCAGATGCCACACTCGAACTGAAACTCATAAGTAAGAAATATGTTGTAATATTCTAGAGTTGTAATTCATCTCAAGTCCATCTAGACATTATTCCCATTTTAGAAGGACAGTCACTAAGGGAGTGCTAGATTTCATTTATTTAGTCAAAAAGCGCGGTTTAAGGTCGAAATGTTAACTTTGTCAAGGATACCAAAACTAACAAGCATACTATAGTGATTAAGGCAATCCAATCCCAGGTATCATTCTAACAAAGTGGTTCTATAATTATTTAGGTCTAAAAGGGATGCTATCCTAAAGCAACCTACCCTATAAATGGCGATAAGGCTAGCTACAAGTTTTGAGAACCCAACCTAAGGGAAACGTCTACTTAAACCAAGCCTAAGACTTCTAAATTTGAACCCAAGGCCGTAAAGATTCTATGTCTACTCCTAAAAGACAAGAAACCACTAACTTAAGGGAAACAAGACTAAAATCTTCCCTAAGGCCTCTTAACCGAAAAAATTAATTAGAAATTTGCTAAACAATTATCCGAGACCATAAGAACCTACCCATAACTACCACAATACCACACTAATACCATAATAGAGCAATGTTTAAGAGAAAGGTAAGCCTAGCCTACTTGGACGCCGCCAAAAACACGCAAAGTCCTCTATATCGAAACTTTTCCCTTTAGAGAAGTCTCTGACCATTGCCACTCTATAAAAATAACAATCTAGGAGTCAAGTCGAGAATATCGATACCCATATTGCAAATTTATGCTTCGGGTCAGAAATTGAGCTAAAAATCGAATAGTAATGCCCATCAACAGAACTGAGAATTGAGTCTGTCACTAGGTCCCTGTTAGCTCAAGGATCACTTGCCCCAAAATTTGAGCATAATCCGAGCTCAACAATATCCCCCAAAATAGCCCCAAGGAGAAATCAGAATTTGAAAATATGATCGAGAATTGAATCAAATTAAGATCGAGAACTTACGAGATAATAACAAGAATATGATCACTCTAATGTCCGTAAGCTATTCTCAATTCCAATTTTATGATTATTCCACTATTTTTGAGCTCCACAACTTAGCTATGGCGTCTACACTTAGGAAAATGTATATCTGAAAATGAATGGAAAAATATTTATACAAAACACCAGCAGTAGCCGCTTAAGAAGCCTAATGACCGCTTAAGAAACAAAAGGGCGCTTAAGTGACCCTCACCAAGCTGGCTAGCTACAACATAAGTGGTGCTTAGCCACTAAAGCAGCTACACCAGCAATATGGCACTAGCAAACTTTTGCTAAGTTTATACGGACTCTGATCGAGTGCTCGAGTTTATTCGGAACTCAGTACATGCAAACAAACTATGCTTCCCTACAAAATTCAGCATTCTAGACCCAACGAAACCATCGAAAATTCCATTAGAGGTTGTTTCAACAAAATGTGGGTACCACACCCAAGGTTCCAGTTTTTACCAAATTCGAACCAATAGTGTAAATTAAGCCCGAAAGTATTTGGACCCGGACCAAGGGTCCCCCTAGCCTAAAATCAATATTTTAGAGCTAACAGAACCATCAGAATTGTAATCCAAGGTCGTTTGCCTGAAGTTTTGGACCAAGACCATTTTCTTAACTTCAAAAGCTCCAAAATAGGGAAATGGCTATTAAAACCAAATGAACTGTCCGGTAATTGAACTGATAGTTCCAGCAAGTCATAAATGACTTGGGGCAGCTATAAGAAAACTCTAAATATAGAAAAAGCATGAAAAAATAGACAATGACCTAGAGGGTCATTACAATATCCAAGCTAAAAGGACTTTCGTCTGCGAAAGCAAAGAGTTATAATTTACCTGAATGCTTGAACAGGTGAGCAAACTAAGTACGCATATCATGATCTACGTCCTAGTTAGCCTCTTTGAATAGACGGTGTTACCACTAAACCATAGTAACAAGAATTTCTCTGGAATGGAACCACTTGACATTTCTGGATAGAATGGAGACTGGCTCCTCCATGAAGGTCAACCTATCATCCTACTGAACCGAGTTCCACTGGAGAACATGAGACTCAATCAGAATATATCTCTAAAGCATCAATACATGAATAAAAGGATGAATAGTTAAAAAGGCTGGAGGTAAGGCTAACTCATAAGCTAGCTCTCCAACTGATCTTAAATAATCGGATATACTTGGGGCTGAGCTTGCACCTCTTCCCGAACCTTATTACGCATTTCATGGGTGACATACGAAGGAAAACTTTATTGCTAACTCCAAATCTCAAGGCACAAATAGATGTTGTCGCATCAATCACAGAATCATTCAAACCTTCAGCATTGTCCCCAGACCTAGATACATCAATGTCAACATTATCCGTATCCTCTGCATTCTCCTCAGACCCAGATACATCAACCTCCCATTCTTCACCGGTTGCAGCATCTTTCATCCCCTCATCAGATAGAAAAAAGGGTTTATGTTAGGATTTAGATTGGAGAAGGAAAGGGTTTTGATTTGAAATTGGGTTGGATTTGGTATACCGATATGTATCTATATAGGTAGGGTCGGTTCAAGTCTTGGGTAATTTTTAGTTTCTGGATTTCACTACACCGCCCACATGACGTGGGTTCACCTATGTCACGTGGGTCCCCTGACGTGGATCGGGTTCTGAAAGTAAAAATATTTCCTGATTCTCACGGCACTACCCACGTGACGTGGGTTGACCTACGTCATGTGGGTCACTGGCGTAGGTCAAGTTCTGAAAGTGAAAATATTTCCTGATTCTCACGACACTACCCACATGACTTGGGTTGACCTACGTCACGTGGTTCACTGGCGTTGGTCAAGTTCATTAAGCAGTGATTTTCTCTGACTTCTACGATACCAACCCACGTTACGTGGATGAACTTACATTGCTTGAAACAGTGTCTTGGGTTGTAGTTAACATATTCAGTCTCAATATTATAAGTTACCGCTAACTTATCCTCCAATGATCAGATCACAACCAACTCAGACTTTGGGTTGCCTCCCAAACAGCGCCTGATTTACCGTCGTGGCATGACATGGCTAGGTTGGCTATTAAAACTTCACCAACCAGCCCATGGGTTGCCTCCCATGAAGCGCCTGATTTAACATCACGGCACGACATGGCTAGCTTGACTACTCATACTTCATCAGGACTAAGCTCCTCACAAGTGCTTATCTCTTCTGTGATTCCCACATAATGCTTTACACACTGCCCATTGACCTTAAATAGAATATTATCTGCACCTTTCAGCTCAATTGCTCCATGCGGGAATACCCTAACTATCGTGAATGGTTCAGACCATTTGGATTTTAACTTTCCAACAAACAAGCGAAGCTTGGAGTTATACAGTAGTACCAAATCTCTTGAGTGAAACTCTCATTTCTCAATCCTCCAATCATGATATAATTTCATCTTTTCTTTATACAGCGCTGAACTTTCATAAGCCCAAAGAAGAAATTCATCCATTTCATTCATCTGGTCTAGCCTCAATTTAGCCGCTTCACTCCATTCTAGATTCAACCTTTTTAATGCCCATAATGTCTTGTGGTCAAGTTCAACAGGCAAATGGCACGATTTACCAAAAACCAGCTGATATGGAGATGCACCTATTGGTGTCTTAAAAGCAGTTTGATATGCCCATAATGCATTATCCAATCTTCGAGCCCAATTAGTCCTATTAGCATTCACCGTCTTCGCCAAAATAGACTTTATCTCACGATTTGACATCTCAACTTGCCCACTCGTCTGAGGATAGTAAGGAGTTGCCACCTTATATTTGACACCATTTTTTTCAAGCAGGGCTTTGAACAGCCGATTACAGCAGTGGGATCCTCCATCACTAATGATTACTCATGGTGTCCCAAATCGTTAAAAATATGTTCTTTTTCAAGAATGTTGTGACACTTCTTCCTTCATTGTTGGGGAGCAAAATCACCTCCACCCATTTAGAAACATATTCAACAGCTACCAAAATGTATTTCATCCCATGTGAGCTCACAAAGGGGCCCATAAAGTCAATTCCCCATATATCAAATAATTCGAGCTCAAGGATAGTTGGTATAGGGAGTTCATGTCTGCGTGAGATATTCCCTTGTCTTTGGAATTGGTTGCAGGCCCAAGCATAGTCATGAGCATCTTTATAGATGGTAGGCCAATAATAAATGCATTGTAAGATCTTGTACGCAGTTCGCGTGCCACCATGATGACCCCCAACTAGAGATGAATGACATGCTTCCAAGATACTCATCATTTTAGCCTCTGGGATACACCTTCGAATCATACCATCTGCACATACTCTAAACAGATATGGCTCATCCCAGAATAATTTTCTCACCTCATGCATGAATTTCTTTCTCTACTGATACGACATATTTTTCGAGATTAGATCACTTGCTAGAAAGTTGGCAAAATCTGTAAACCATGGGATTAAGTCTTGTGATGCTGCCAGTACTTAGTCATCTGGAAAAGTATCATCAATATCAAGATTATCCCTTAATTTAAGCATGGCCTCACCCTCAAGGCATGATAGATGGTCAGCGACCTGATTCTCAGTTTCCTTTCGGTCCTTGACTTCAAAATCAAATTCTTACAGTAGAAGCACCCACCGAATCAATCTTCGCTTAGCATCCTTCTTTGACATAAGATACCGAAGTGCTGCATGGTATGTATGCACAATCACCTTCATAACAATCAAGTAAGATCTGAATTTCTCAAAAGCAAAGACCACTGCCAACAATTCTTGTTTAGTCACAATGTAATTCTTCTGAGCTGGATTAAGTACTTTGCTATATAGTAAATCGAATGTAAAATATTCTCAAGTCTTTGGCCAAGGACTGCACCCAAAGCCACTCCACTAGCATCACACATAACCTCAAAAGGCATCGTCCAATCTGGTGAAACAATGATAGGGGCTAAAATCAACTTCTCTTTCAGATACTCAAATGTTTTTAGACACGCCTCATCAAACACGAACTTCACCTCCTTCTCTAAAAGCTTGCATAACGGATTTGCAATTTTCGAGAAGTCTTTGATGAATCTTCTATAAAATCCTGCATGTCCCAAGAAACTTTGAATTTCTTTCACGGAGATAGGTGGAGGTAACTTTTCAATCACCTCAATCTTTGCCTTATCAACTTCAATACCTTTCTTCGAGATTTGATGCCTCAAAATGATACCCTCATTAACCATAAAGGGGCATTTTTCTCAATTTAGCACTAAGTTGTACTCCCCGCATCTTTGCAACACATTAACAAGGTGTGCCAAGCAATCATCAAATGAGTCTCCCACAATAGAAAAATCATCCTTAAAAACTTCAATAGTGTCTTCAACCATGTCGGAGAAAATAAATATCATGCAACACTGGAAAGTGGCCGGTGCATTACATAAATCGAAGGGCATCTTTTTGAATGCAAACGTCCCATATGGACAAGTGAAAGTGGTCTTCTCTTGGTCTTTGAGAGCAATAAAAATCTGATTATACCCCGAATAGCCATCGAGAAAATAATACCATCCTCTATCAGCAAGACGGTCTAACATCTAATCCATGAAGGGCATAGGAAAATGATCTTTTTCTGTCCAAGAATTTAGCTTTTGATAATCTATGTAAACTCTCCATCCAGTAACCGGCCTCAATGGGATTAACTCATTCTTGTCATTTGGAACCACAGTGATTCCTCCCTTCTTTGGTACATACTGAACTAGGCTCACCCACTTGCTATCAACAATAGGGTAAACCATACCTGCATCTAACCACTTGATGATCTCTTTGTTTACAACCTCTTACATAGGTGGGTTTAGATGACGTTGGTACTCAATGCTCAGTATGCACTCAGGATCAAGTTGAATTTTATGAGTGCAAATACTGGGTGGAATCCCTATAATATCATAAATGGAACAACCAATGGCCCTCATAAATCTTCTCAATACCAAAACCAGAGCCTCTACTTGCCACTCCACCAACTTAGCAGAAATAATTACAGGCAAGGTGTTGTTGGCTCCCAAAAATGTGCAGCGAAGGTGAGCTGGAAGAGCCTTAAGCTCCAAAACTGGAGGCTCCTCATTAGAAGGATGAGTCGGTGGGGTCACCCTATTCTTTAAATCGAGATCAAGTTTCTTTGAAGCATAAGTGTATGATCCCCTACCAGTAAGTGCACCAACCATCTCATCGTATTCCTCAATACCATCGCTATCGAAATTTATAATCACGACCGTACGAGCTTCTACTCCCAACCTTTCTTCAAGGGGCACGACAATATCACTCTCCTCAATCGCATCTATTACCGAAATCACCAACATATCTTTCGATTGCTTCATGGAATGACAAATATTGAAAGTGACATGTTCATCATTTAACCTGAATTTTATCTGCCCTGTTTCCATGTCGACCAGTGCACGACCAGTGGCAAGGAATGGTCTTCCCAATATGATGGGAACCTCAAAATTAGCTTCACAATCTAGAATCACAAAGTCAGCCAGAAAGATGAAAGATGCAACTTTTACCAAAACATCATACAAAATGCCCACCGACTTTTGCACAGTCCTATCCGCCATGAGAAGTCTCATAGAGGTTGATTTTGGTGCCCCCAAACTTAACTGCTTGAAAATGGCTAGCGACATTAAGTTAATGCTAGCACCCAAATCACAAAGTGCTTTAGCAAAGTTGTAAGAACCGATAGTACAAGGAATTGTGAAAGCTCCTGGATCCTCCTTCTTTTCAACTAGGGAACGCGAAGCAACTACACTACAATGATGTAAGTTATCTGCTGGCTCAAAACTGACAGTTCTCTTCTTTGTCACCAAGTCTTTCATGAACTTTGCATAACCTGGCATCTACTCTAATGCCTCAACAAGAGGGATGTTTACCGATAGCTCTTTCAATATTGTAATAAACTTCTGATATTTGCCTTCCTCAGCCCTCTTTTTCATCCTTTGAGGAAAGGGAAGAGGAGGTCGTGGGATAGTTTTCAGCATTTGTGGGACCTCTTTTTCCTGCCTCTTTTTAGATTTTGCCTTTTAACCAGTATCATGAGGATTTGGAACTGTTTCGACCTTCGAATTATCAGGCTCTATCTCAGTTTCTACATCAACTATCATCGGCTCATTGGTCTTACTACTATCCACAGGTATAGATGGATCAGTTGTTCATTTCCCGCTTTTACGAGTAATGGCCAGACAATGACTATCATTCTTTGAATTTTGGACGGTGTTGCTTGGAAGGGTACCTGGCTGACGTTGGTTCAATACTACCAATATCTGCCCAAATTGTTGCTCCAACTATTTAATAGCAGTCGAATGGGATTCTACTTTTTGACTTATTCCTAAAATGTCTGACCTAATCTCCTTCAAGCAATCTTCTTGACTCTCTGACCCTTTAACCAGTTTATTGAGAAGGGCTTCCATTCTTGAATTTCCAAACTCATCATTACGGTTCCATGGTGGTACATATACACCACTCTTCTCTTTATAATCATCCTTCAGCTTCCAATCACCATCACGTTCTCATTCTCTATCTCTATATCCCAACTTGTTGTAATTGTCTCCATAATAGTTTCGACCTTGATTCCCTTGCCTTGAGTTCCAAGAGTCTTGATTAGAACCCTGGCCCTTGGCTTGGAAACTCGCCACCTCTTGATCCAGGTACTTAGCCTTCTCATCAGAATCACTATAATCATGCATAGGTGTTTTGCCTTGTGCACTTACTGCATGCACCTTTTCAGAATCTCTGGTAGTAATCTGTTTAGCTAATAAACCAATTTCTGTCCTCAGTTGTGCGACCTCTTGTGCTACAGATTCGTCCAAAGCCCGATGAGTTGCTAAGGCTCCAATAGCATACGTGCCAACAGGCGTATCTGCCTCCCAAGTATGCCATCCTCGGTTGGTGTTAGTGATACAATCTAATATCTCTGAAGCTTGTTCCCACCTGAGACTCATAAATGCTCCGCCAGTGATAGTATTTGCTACAGCCTTAGTATTGGAGTTTAAATCCCTGTAGAAAATTTCAAGTAAGTTTCTACCACTCATCCTATGATTTGGCACATTCTGCAGCTTCTTCTTGAACCTTAACCATGTCTCGCAAAGTGCTTCAGAATGTAGTTGTCTGAAGTTGTAAATCTCATCCTTCAACTGTAGCATCTTGGAGGGTGTAAAAAATCTTTCCATAAATTAATTTCTTAACTCTTGCAAAGTATTGATGGAACCTCATGGTAACTCTGCCAACCACAAAGTCACTTCTCCTGTTAGAGAGAATGGAAACAATCTCAACCGAATAGCCTCTTGGTTAACTCCAGGCAAATTATATAAAGTGCAGACCCCCACAAAATTCATCACGTTTATGTTTGGATCATTAGTAGGAAGACCGGCGAACACACCCTTCAAGTTTAGCAGGTGAATCATGGCACTTATAATTTCAAACTTAGTGCCCTGAGGTAAATTTGGTGGAATAATGGCGCCCATCTCAACTGGCTCTAAATAAGCCATATCCTCTTCTTCGGGATCATCATAAATCGGCGCATATGGTCTTTGGGGTGGTTGTTGCACCCTCAGTCTTCTTTGCCTTTCTTCAGTATCAGCCAGACGCTGTGCTGTCTCTTGCATTGCTCGATTATCTCTATCTACTTGCCTAAGAGCAGCTTGCCTAGCTTGCTCTTCCCGTGTCAACCGAGCAGTAGTTTGGTCTATTGTTTCATGACCAATCGGCTGGATTGGTTGGTTATGAATGTCTCCCATGGCTGCAAGATCCTGAAATCCGTCGGTATTCACCATTCTTCGATTAGCTCTCAGAGTCCTTTCTATTTCAAGATCAAGTGGAATTAGGGGATTGCCTTGACTCCTAGTATTGGGCATACACTGGCGTGTACCCTTAAAAATATAAGGAAATAAAACCAATCAACTCCAACAAGAAAAATACTCAACTCCGTAACCGTAGTTCCCCAGCAACGGCGCCAAAATTTTATGTCACCCAAAATATACCTTCAGAAAAGCATAATGCGATCGCTGTATCAAATATAGAACCCAACTAGGTTGGGGTCGATCCCACAGGGAATAAGATTAAATTATGTAGAATGCTAGACTGAGTAATTAAAAAGTAAGTAAAACTGGGGGGGGGGGTTATGAATAAGTGGTAACAATAACGATTGCTGATTTCAGGATTTGTAGACAATATGAGAAATACAATAGGACTGTGATCCCCAATGATTCCTTAACTCGATCGGTTACTTGTGCTGGCAAAAACTGTCCCGCTGTGTTGTATGCAAAATCTAACAAGATAGATTCATCTAAATGTCTCTCGACCTTGGTTAGACGAATTTCTTAAATCCAATATCCAAAATTCTTGAATCCTAAACCCCAAAATCCGAACCACCCACCCCAAAATCCCCAAAAATCCAGCCCATCTAGTCTAAAATCCGATAAACCCGACCCAAAATTGACTCTACCCGACCCAAAACCTGACTCCATGCCACCCAAATCAAACCCCAAATATGGAGACATGGGTTTTTCCTCGCGAATCCATACCAAAAATCCTGAATTTACAACTAGATTGCGTGATGAACCTTCGGTGTTCGATAAAAGTGGGTCTGAAGAGGCATACGAGCTTGCTACCGATGATACTACACTGGTACCTCGTACAACGAGGCTACAAACGCTGGTACAAGCTGCTGCCCGGGCTGCCCAACAACCTACTTCACAGTCCCCGGCAACGGCGCCAAAATTTTATGTCGCAAAAAATATACCTTCATAAAAGTATAATGCGGTCGATGTATCAAATATAGAACCCAACTAGGTTGGGGTTGATCCCACAGGGAATAAGATGAAATTATGTAGAATGCTAGACTGAGTAATTGGCAAGTAAGTAAAACTGGGGGGGGGGTTATGAATAAGTGGTAACAATAACGATTGCTGATTTCAGGATTTGTAGACAATATGAGAAATACAATAGGACTGTGATCCCCAATGATTCCTTAACTCCACCGATTACTTATGCTGGAAAAATTATCCCGCTGCGTTGCATGAAAAATCTAACAAGATAGGTTCATCTAAATGTCTCTCGACCTTGGTTAGATGAATTTCACTCTTCTCCTCTTGGTCTTCGAGTGTTGCACTACTAACCCTTGTCCTGGATCTCAGATAACTATTCCTGCTATGGCTCAAGTTATTAGATGAAGGTTGATAGCTTCAAATCTCTGTTGTTATTCCCTTTTCCCAATCTCTACCTCTCTCTCAAGCAAGTCTAGAATACATGCAAGTTTCTAACGTTTGCAACCGTTAGAAGATCAATTCACAATGAAGGAAATAACAATACATGCATTCACACTGGTTTAGAATTTGCTTCGCACTTAACCCATTTCGTTAATTCCTCATGGTTCACACAACCCTAGTTGATGAGTTTAGCTACTCATGTCTGCAAGAGCACAATAAGAATTCGAGGATGAAAACATAATTGTAAACTCAGAATAAAGAAGAAACTCTAAAATCTCAATTATGAATAAAACCCTAAAATCGATGTTCCAAGATAACAAAACCAATAATATCTTTTTGAACTCAAAATAATGGAAATATAACTCAAAATAATGTAATGGCTAACTCCCGAACATAGGACAACAAAAGGGCATTTATAGATACAAAACGAATCCTATCCTAATCAAAATAGGAAAACAGAGTTGGCAACTATCCACGGTACCGTGACTTGGTGTCGTGGAACCAAGTCACACCACGTAGATCCTGTCGTGGAAATCAGGCACAAGGGACATCCTCAGAAGTTGACTCATGGCAGCCACTCACGTCACGTGAGTTTACTCATGGCACGTGAGTTTACTCACGGCACGTGAGTCCTGTCGTGAGTCACCTCTCTGGTGCAGAACTGGACTCTTTCGTCTTCAGATACTTCGTTCTCGAGCATGATTCTTCCTTTTTGTCCATTTTGCCTCCAAAACCTATTCTCCTACAATATAGAATAGAAAAGACGTCATACCAACCAAACACACCCAAGTTATTGCATATTTTCCTTGTTTTAAGCATCGAAAGTGCCATGTAACTATGGCGTATCAGAGGGGTCATAAAAGTTTTGATGCCAAAAGTAATGAGTCGACTGCCATAGGTCCCTTAGGTTTTTCTTAGTTAATCATCATACGTGTTTATTTAGTTTTGTTAGCCTGAGGATATGCAAACGTTCTAAGTTAAGGGTGTTGATGTGTCATGGTCTCATGGCACTTTCGATGCTCAAAACAAGGAAAATATGCAATAACTTGGGTATGTTTAGTTGGTATGATGTGTTTTCTGTCCTACTTTGCAGAGAAATAGGGTATGGAGGCAAACTGGAGAAAAAGGGAAGAAGCATGCATTAGAATGGAGCATTTGAAGAAGAAAAGAGCCAAATCGAAGCTTGGGAGTGTCCCACGGCATGGACTCATGTTATGTGAGTAGACCCACGCCACGTGGGTAGGTACCACAGGTCAACTCCTGCAGACTGGAAGAAAGCCTGCTTTCCACTCACGACACGTGAGTCAACCCACGCCACGTGGATTGATGTCGTGAGTCAACTCCTGAAGAGTGAAAGGAACCCTATTTTCCACGACAGGAACCCACATGACGTGATGGTTCCACGACACCAAGTCAAGGTACCGTGGAAAATTATCGACTCTATGTTCCTTTTTTGTTTAGGATAGGATTCACCTTGTATCTATAAATACCCCATTATTGTCCTATGTTCAAGAGTTGGTCAGTACATTGTTTTTAGAGATATTTTCCATTGTTTTTAGTTCATAAACATATTATTGATTTTGAAATCTTGGAACATCGATTCGAGGGTTTTATTGATATTGAGATTTCAGAGTTTTCTCTGTATTGTGAGTTTACAATTATGTTTTCATCGTCAAATTCTTCTTGAGTTCTTGCAATAATGAGTAGCTAAACCCATTAACTAAGGTTGTGTGAACCATGAGGAATTAACAAAAAGGGTTAAGTGCAAAGCAATTCTGAACCGTTGGGAATGCATGTATTGTTATTACCTTTATTATAATTGATCTTCTAACGGTTGCAAACGTTAGAAACTCGCCTGTATTCTAGACTTACTCGAGAGAGAGGTAGAGATTGGGAACAAGGAATAACAACAGATATTTGAAGCTATCAACCTACATCTAATAACTTGATCCATAACAGGGATAGTTATCTGAGATCCAGGATAAGGGTTAGTAGTGCGACACTGGGAGATCGAGAAGAGAAGAGTGAAATTTGTCTAACCAAGGTCGAGAGACGTTTAGATAAACTTAACTTGTTAGATTTTGCATGCAACGCAGTGGGACAGTCTTGCTAGCAAATAACCGGTAGAGTTAAGGAATCATTGGGGATCACAGTCCTAGTGTATTTATCATATTGATTACAAATCCAAAAATCAACAATCGTTACTATTATTACTTTCTCACAAAAAAAAACCCAGTTTTATTTACTTACCAATTACTCAGACTAGTATTCGACATAATTTCGTCCTAGTCCCTGTGTGATCGACCCCAACCTAGTTGGGTTCTATATTTGATACAGCGACTGCATTATACTTTTTTAGAGGTATATATTGGGCGATATCAGGTATGGAGGGGTGATAGGCCGTTAAAGCGGCACCCAGGTTGCTAAAGTGGACCTCAGTCGAGCAGCCAAGGCCGCTAAAGTGATTCAAGGTATCTAAAGCAACTATCGCTTAAGAGACTCCTATACTGCTTAGGCGGTCGCACCAGATACGTGAAACCAGCAAAATAGTAAGTCCTAACGGACTCTTATCGGGTGCTCGAGATTCATTTGAAACCCCGTAGTGCAAACTAATTATGTTACAATCCCAAATTCGATATTCTGGGCTCAACCATCAAAATTTCCAACGGAGGTCCTTTTGACATAATATGGGGTCCATACCTATAGTTTTATTTTAACCAAATTCTACCCAATAGCCCAAAATGAGTCCGAAAGCCTCGGGACCCGGACCAAGTGTCTTCTTAGCCTAAAATCAACATTCTGGAGTTGATGGTACTATCAGAATTCTCATCCGAGGCTATTTACTAGGAGTTTTGGTCTGAGACCAATTCCTTAATAGTGAATGCTCTAAAATAGAAAAATGAGCCTAAAACCCAAATGAACTATCTGATAACTGAACCAACAGTTCTAACAAGTCATAAACAACCTATAGCTACTATGGGAAGACTCAAAATGTCATAAACATACAAAATCAAGAAAATGACCTGGAGGGTCATTATAGTGTTTCCTTGTTGTGGTAAATAATGGAAGAAGGTTTTATGAATGAAAGTTAGATCCCTTGTACGAACCGGGATAGAGGCAATATTCTATGGTCCACCGAGAGGATCGACTATGGTATAATAAGAAAGGTGGAACTTATGATATTTATGGGAGGTAGTACTGTGATGTCTTGTGATTGCGAGTACTGAGAGGACTTGTTTGATTATAGCTTACAGAATTGTAAGTACCATGAGAATGGACTAGTATGGGAGGAAAGGGTACCAATTGGAATAGGTAGTCAAAGGACGAAGATATACAAAATGTTAAGTCAAAGGACAAAGAAATACAAAATTTTAAGTCAAAGGACAAAGGTATACAAAATGTTAAGTCAAAGTACAAAGATATAAAAAATGTTAAGTCAAAGGACAAAGATATACAAAATGTTAAGTCAAAGGACAAAGATATATAAACTGTTAAGTCAAAGTAAAAAGATATACAAAATGTTAAGTCAAAGGACAAAGATATACAAATGTTAAGTCAAAGGACAAAGATATATGAAAATGCTAAATGACAGAAAGGTCACAGAGACGCTAAGATGATATTTTGAGGATTCCTTAATTGGGGTTAGAACCAAAACTTTTCTTGATGTATGATTTTTCCGTATTTATTATTGATAATTATTTATTTCAAATCCTGGTCAGCCGGTGATGCTTACCATTACGTGTGGTTGTACTGATGCTACACTTACTATACCTCTACTCGGGTATAGCCATAATGCAGGTTAGTTGGAGTTTATATAGCAATGATGCTGATCACTCAGCAACAGCTCCTACCCTTTCTATCCTTCATGGATGTTGCGTCATGGATGTCCTTACTTCTTGCTAGTTCTCTTGTAGTGGTTTAGGCTAGGTTCTGGGGAGTCACTTGTAGTTATTTTTCGCATTTAGTTTTCATATTTGATGTATTAAAACAATTCTTGGACAGAATTAAAGGAGTAATTGTATTTCTACTTGATTGTATTTTCAGATGGTGAATATTAAATTAACTAAGTGTATATCCTAGTAACTTCCACATTTGGTTGAATGGTGGGATATTCAATGTTCTCCTATTTGGGGTGGGTGTAGGTAGGTGTCCGACATGACCTAGTGGGTTGGATCATGAAATATTGTCTTTCCTTTATAATAGTTTGAACATTATTGGTTTGTTTTATGTAGCGTACTCATGTCTTAGGGATAAAATTATTCCTCTTTCCTATTTTAATATTTTCATGTTCTTTCCTAGTTTCTTAGATGATAAAGGCCAGATCTAGGTGACAACGAATTGATTCAAACATTTATTCAAAAAATTTATACCATACTTATAAGTCAATTAATTTATTGAGTATAACACAAATTAAAATTTGAAATAGTTTCAACTATCATCTCCATTTTTCTTCAGTTTGTGTTCAGTCATTTCGATACTTTATGTTAACAACAACAACAACAACATACCCAGTGTATTCCCACATAGTGGGGTCTGGGGAGGGTAAAGTGTACGCAGTCCATACCACTACTTCCGCAGAAATAGAGAGGTTGTTTTCGATAGACCCCCGGCTCAGGACAAATCTCAGTGGATCATGGCAGCAAGGCCACTCTGCCACTTACAATACCCCATCGCGTATTTAAGTCGTCTGCAAAGGATTCTACCCGCCGCTCGATGGAAATTGTACTTCAAGGCGGCCACCGCGACTCTTCCGCCGCGGTGGCTTGGACAACGACACGTGCCCTTGGGGGCCGAGGCCCCTACTGCGGGTCGGCAAGCGGACGGCGGGCGCATGCGTCGCTTCTAGCTCGAATTCTGACTTAGAGGCGTTCAGCCATAATCCAGCACACAGTAGCTTCGCGCCACTGGCTTTTCAACCAAGCGCGATGACTAATTGTGTGAATCAACGGTTCCTCTCGTACTAGGTTGAATTACTATTGCGACACTGTCATCAGTAGGGTAAAACTAACCTGTCTCACGATACTTTATGTTAAGATATCAATTATTAGTACTAATTTTACTAGAATTCTCATTTGCTTTATAAAGATTATAAAATACTAATTTTAGTATATGTTTAATAGATACATATGTGTCATATTGTTATACACATTATTTAAAGTGAACTCATTTATATTTTTATATAAAAATTATGACATATTCTGATTATTCTGTATGATTATAAATTCATACTTAAGCATATGTATTTTCTTAAAAAAACCATTTGAATATTGGGTTCAACTCGATTGGTTTACAAAAATAAAAAGTTGGCATCCTAACTAGGAATGTATATATATATATATATACATGCTCTTTTAGGCAACTCAAGATTTTGTCCCTAAAAGGAAATAAAATAAATAGCAATATAAATAACTTTGCTTTATTGATTTTCTTTCTTTAATATTGACTTTATCCAATTTATAGATTTTACACTAACATTTAAATGGAATAACATTTTCTCTTACAAGAATAAGATGAAAAGATATTCAATTGGAAGATTTCTTTTATTTCAAGATTTTCATGTTTGATTAGTCAAAGTGAATCCACCAATAAATATAGGAAAACAAGTTCTTTATTCAGTTATTTCAATGACATTTTCATGGTGATACAAATACACTAACCCCATCACCTTACTCACTCACTTATTTTTTACTTCTTCTACAGCTTAATTAAAGATTTCTTGAGAAAATGACATCCTCTTATGCTGAAAAAAGTCTTGTGCTACCTAGAGTAGCACCCCCAAATTATCACCCATATCCACTGATGTAGCCCAAATAACACCTCCCAGAAAGTATAAAGTGGTCATTGAATTAAATATAGAACCCAACAAGGTTGGGGTTGATCCCACGAGAAATAGGTCAAAATCTAATCAACTATGTTTGTGTAGATTACTGGCAAGTAAGTAAACGAGAGGGGTTTTGTAAAGTAAAAAAGATATAGTAACAAGAAGTAGTTGCTGATGTTGTAATCAAGATGAGAAAAGCACTAGGATTGTATTCCCCAATAACTTCATAACTCCATAGGTTCTCCGTACTTTAGCAATCTCTTAAGGTACCCAGCATGCAGAATCGATAGGCTAAGTATTGTCTAACTGACTATGTTACGCCCCTTGTAGATGACTATCCTCAAGCACAAAGTTTAATGCGTCATGAATGTTGCTATGTTTTCCCCTACCAATAATCCCAATACAGCCTTTCCAGTATCATGACTCAAAGCTGATTAAATAAATATAACTCCAAGTCTTGTTGTTGATTCGCTAGTCCTATACAACTACCCTTGCTATAGTCTAGGGTAGAGATAGGATGAGTCCCAGTGCGTGCACTCGTCAGAAATCAACCAATTCAAAAGAAACAACAATACATGCCCTAATACCCTTCGAGAATCACCTTGTACTTTGAACTCTACTTTATTAATCTATCATGGTTCCCACAACCCTAGTTGTGGAGTTTAGCTACTCATAATTGTATGAACAAAACTAGAATTCATAGATGAAAATATGAATTGAAACTCACGATAATGAATAAACTCAAAAATTTCAAATATAATTAAAACCCTAAAACCATTATTCGAGAAATTCCAAGAATATGCCTTAGAATTCCACAATATAATATTGTGTAATAATAATAATGCATAACTCTTAAAATAACCCTAAAAGAGTATTTATAGACTTAACAAATCCTATCCTAAACAAAATAGAAAACTGGTGTCGGCTGCCTCGTACGAAAAGAAGGTAAGATCTTGGTTAGAACCCACGATCGTCCTTGGCCTATCATGGTTTGGTACTTGGACTTGTCTTTCAGTTCTTCCATCAAATAGTAGAAGGTACAGGCTCATGACATCTTCCTACGATCGTGACATCCTTTTCGTCTGATCATTATACCAAAAATCCTGCAACTCTTACAAATTTGCATCTTCTTCCAACGACCACATTGTATGATCGTACCTTTAAGGTACGGTTGTGGGATCTTGTCGTCTGATCACTCTACACTTGACTCCTGCAGGTTGAAATTCTCTTACATACCAAGATCTCATGGTACGATCGTGGCATCATAGCACGATCGTAAGACCCTTCGTATGATGGACTCCTCACTCTGGCATCTATGAATCAACATATGATAGCCTCCTAGGCACGATTGTGGTTAGATCCGCTGATCGTGGTAAGGCTCGTCTGATGCCCTTTATGCCAGTTTTTAGCATTTTTTCTCTCTAAGTCCTCAAGGCCTGCAAACACTCAACAAACTCATCCAATCCATAAAAAGTACCCTCAAACTTGCAAATATTCCTCGTTTTAAGCGTCTCAAGTGCCGCAAATCCACGACAAATCATCCACCTCCCATGACAATCAAATTTTTTTCAGAACATGCATGCGAATCACTAAGTGTATTCAAAACCTTTGTTCTTATCAAAAAATACCAATGCAGTGTATATTCTATACATGTACTAGAACACAACGGGATCAGGATATGGCAGTACATTGTAACTAGGTAATCTAACACATTGACCAATACACTACCTAAACAAGCAACAACTAGTCTACAAACAACAACTAGTCTACAACCCCTATGCCTTCACAATAAAGAAATCCTGAATCTCTCAGAATATGTAATGAAATCTAGCATCAGGACTGGATCAAATTTCTCACTCTCACAAAGAAGTCTGGTTGTGTGCGTTTGATACCATAGGCTTGCCCTTATTTTATATGTTTCAACTTTCAGATATTTGGGTTAAGATCACTATAGGTCTTTCTGGGCTTGTAATGTAAGCTCGGTGACAGGTATGGTATATTTGGGTAAAGTGACTCGTTCCTCCTTGGCACGACACTACTTTTGGCTCCACTTCTCCTACTTTTCATCATTTTCCTCCCTTTTCTCCATTTTTTTTCTTTTTTTTCTTTTGGACCTTGGGTACGGTTTTATTTTCAAACATTTTACTACATTTTTATTTTGTTTTTTTTCTCTTCTCTTTTTTCCTCTTTTCTTGATACCGCGCCCTAGTCTTGTTTTTTCTTTCTTTTTTTCACTACTAAATCTTCATACCAATATTTTTACGCACCCCTATACAATAGCCACCCTCAACTTAGGTGGTTTTCCTGAGCTGAGGTGCAGAGTGTCCAAGGAGGGACCAGGGCCAAAGAAGGGTAATTGTAAAACTGGGAAGGTGACATGGGTAGGTCAAAGAAACAGTCTAAGGCTCAAAATTTGGGTTCAAGGGATACAAACTTATTTGGTAGGTCAATTAGGTTAAAGTGGACTAATTTCAAACATGGCCTATGATCCTTTCCTAACCTTTAATCCTTCAGCTTTCAGCAAGACTAACCGGGCAAGTTCTAGACCGCACACATACACCAACTAAGTAAAGTACCTCACTCACTCATGGGTTAGGGTTTTTGTCTAAGTTACTACCTATTCAGTTCATGCAAGGCCAGCCAGGTTCTCCTATTTACAATCCTAATGTCATATCTAGATCCTAACATTGGTTCTAACATAGTACATCTACACACAACATCTTAAAACACATTTTTGGAGGGGTATCATTTAAAACCACTTCAAAACAGGTAAGCATGCTTAATTAGACCAGACTGCGCCAAGTTTTCTTTCAATTACTCTAAGTTACACTACAACGACTATAAACACAAAAAAAACAAAAAAAACACATAAATACCTAAATATGCCAGTTTTAACTATGATAGCACAACCAAGGGAAAAAAACACGGCAACAAAAATCCTCGACTGTGGTATACCCTCACCCCCAACTTTGAATTCATACAGTGTCCCCACTGCACAAAATCAAATCAAGAAATATAAACAAGGGAAGGGACATACCTACGGTGCTCTAGGCACAGGTGGAACTCGGATCACGTGGGACATCAGGTGACGGTTTACCAAAAAAATACATTTTTAGGAGTGAGAAGGGCATCGGGTGGTGGTTTCCAATGATTTATACTTTTAGTTTTTAAGTTTGGGTCGGATCGGGTCGCGACTTTTTAAACTGATGGACTTCTCAGATGAAGGAATTGTACGATCTTGGTGGGATTCCACGATTGCACATTCCTTTCGTACAATGTAGAATAAAGAAAACTTACCCGAGAACATACAAACCTTAAGTACGATCGTGTGTTGTAACCATGATCGTGACTTAAGATCGAATGTCCGATGCCCAATTTTGATAATTTACAAGAGTATCATCAGACGATTAAGACTACAATCGTGACATCTAGGTACGATTGTGATATATAATCGTGAGATGATTACTGATACATCAACTTGCAGGATTTTCATCAGACGACTGAACCCACGATCGTACTTTCATGGTACGATCATACTATCCCTTTCATGGGTTCAGTCTGGAGTTCTATTCAGCAACATCTTTCTCATGTGGTTTCCTGTACCAAAAATGAACACTACCCTATAAAATTTAAAGTACAAAACCATGGGTTGTCTCGCATGAAGTGCTTAATTTATCATCATGGCACGATGTGGCTATGTCGGTTACTTAGACTTCACCAACAAGCCCATGGGTTGCCTCTCATGGAGTGTCACAACTCAGGTTGGCTTGATTCATCAAGCCTCTTATAGATCCACATCATAAATAATTCGGGCCTTCTTGCCTTCGCCCATGTAGTGTTTCACCCTTTGTCCATTGACTTTAAACTTTTTTCCATCATTATTTTCTAGCTCAATTGCACCATAGAGGAACACTGTGACCACTCTATATAGACCATTCAACTTCGATCTCAGCTTCCCAGGAAAAAGCTTTAGCCTTGAATCAAACAATAACACCATATCGCCCGCAGTGAATTCTCTTCTCTCAATCTTGCGATCATGATACAAATTCAAAATTTTCTTGTACAAGGCTAAAATCTCGTACGCACAGAGATAGAATTCATCCATCTCATTCATCTGCTCAAGTCTCAACTTGGCTGTATCTTGCCATTCTAGATTTAACTTTTTCAATTCCCATAATGCCTTATGCTCAAGCTCGACAGGCAAGTGGCATGCCTTGCCATAAGCAAGCTGATATGGAGATTCACCAATTGGTGTCTTGAATGCATTTTGATATGCCCATAGTGCATCATCTAATCTCCATTCCAATCAGTCCTATTGGCATTCACAGTCTTCAACAAAATGGACTTAATTCCATATTTAAGACTTCAACTTGCCCGTTTGTCTGAGGATGGTAACGCGTTGCCACCTTGTGTTTTACCCCATATTTCTCAAGCATGGTCTTGAATAAGTGATTATAAAAATTGGATCCTCCGTCACTAATGATATTAGGTGTTCTAAAATGTGAGAATATATTCTTTTTAAGAAATTTGTGACGCTCATACCTTTATTATTGGGAAGCACAATTGCCTCCACCCACTTAGATAATAGTTAACAGCTACCAAGATACACTTCATACCATGAGAACTCATGAACGGGCCCATAAAGTCAATACCTCATACATCAAACAATTCGAGCTCAAGAATTGCAGTTATTGGGAGTTCATGTCGTCTTGAGATATTTACTTGCCTTTGGCACTGATCATATGCCCTCGTATAATCATGGGCAGCTTTATGAATGGTGGGCCAATAATATCCATATTGCAAGATCTTGTGCGCACTTCGCTCACTTCCATGGTGACCCCCAACTGGAGATGAATGACATTCCTCCAATATACTCATCATCTCAACCTCAGGAACACTCCTACTAATCACACCATCTGCATACACCCTAAACAAATATGGCACATCCCAGAAAAATTTCTTACCTCATGCATGAACTTTCTTCGCTGCTGATACGTCATATCTTCTGGAACTAGATTACTTGCTAATAAGTTGGCAAAATCTTCAAACCACGGGATTAAATCTTGTAATGCTGGCAATACTTGTTCGTTTGAAAAAGTATCATCAATCTCAAGATCATCCTTTAGTATTAGCATGGCCTCCTCTTCAAGGCATGATAAATGGTCAACAACTTGATTCTCTATTCATTTTCAGTCTTTTACCTCAAAATCAAACTCTTGCAATAGAATCACCCATCTAATCAACCTTGGCTTGGCATCCTTCTTTGCCATAAGATATCTCAGAGCTGCATGGTCAGTATTCACAATCAACTTTGTGCCAATCAAGTAAAACCAAAACTTCTCGAATGTAAGGACCACAATAAGTAACTCTTGCTCCGTCACTGTGTAATTTTTCTGAGCTAGATTTAGTGCTTTGCTAGCATAGTAAATAGGATGTAGGATCTTCTCTCGCCTTTGGCCTAGGACTACTCCTAATACCACACCACTAGCATCGTACATAACCTAAAATGGTAAGGTTTAATATAGAGAAACAATGATGGAGGTTGAAATCAACTTCTCTTTCAGACGCTCGAAAGATTTTAGGCACGCATCATCAAACACAAACTTCACCTTCTTCTCTAAGAGCTTACACAATGGATTGGCAATCTTAAAAAAATCCTTGATGAACCTCCTATAAAATCCTGCATGGCCTAAAAATCTATGAATCCCCTTCATAGAAATTGGTGGAGGTAATTTTTTAATAACCTCAATCTTCACCTTATCAACTTTAATCCCCTTCTTAGAAATTAGGTGTCCCAAAAAAATACCCTCTTTGACCATGAAATGACATTTTTCCCAATTTAACACCAAGTTGCATTCCTTGCATCTTTACAAAACATCAGCAAGGTATGACAAGTAGTCCTCGAATGAATCTCCCACAATAGAAAAATCATTCATAAACACCTCAATAGTGTCTTCCACCATATTAGAGAATATGGACATCATGCAAAAATGAAAAGTAGTCGGTGCATTGCATAGACCAAATGACATTCTTTTGAACACAAACGTCCCATATGAACAAGTAAGTGGTCTTCTCTTGGTATTTAGGGGCAATGGAAATCTTATTGTACCCCGAGTAACCATTAAGAAAATAATATCATCCTCTACTAGTAAGATGTCTAACATCTGGTCCATAAAAGGCATAGGAAAATGATCCTTCTTGGTCCAAGAATTCAGCTTTTGGTAATCCATGTAAACTCTTCATTCGGTCACCGGTCTCATTGGGATTAACTTATTTTTTTTGTTTGGAACCATAGTGATTCCACTCTTCTTCCATACACATTGAACAGGGCTCACCTACTTGCTATCCGCAATAGGGTAAACCACACCTGCATCTAACCACTTGATGATTTCTTTCTTTACAACCTCTTGCATAGGTGGGTTAAGACAACGTTGATACTCAATGCAAAGTATACAATCTGGCTCGAGCTAGATTTTATATGTGCAAATTCTAGGTGGAATCCCAATGATATCATCAATAGACCAACTAATGGCCCGTTTAAACTTCTACCACACAGAAACTAAGGCCTCAACTTGCCAATCTAACAAGTATGTTGTAATGATAACCAACAAAGTGTTATTGACCCCAATAATGCATAACATAGATGGGAAGGAAGAGCCTTAAGCTCTAAAATATGAGGCTCCTCAATAGAAGGATGAGCCGGTGCTATCAATCTGTTCTTCAAATTAAGATCAAGCTTCTTTGGTGCATAAGTGTATGAACCCCTACCAATAAGTGCTTTTACCATCTCATCGTACTGGTTAATACCATCACTCTCAAAATTCATAATGACTACAGTCAGTGCCTCAACTCCCAATCTCTCTTCAAATGGAACCACAAGCACCTCCTCGTCCACAGTTTCAATGACCGACACTACACGCATCTCCTTCGACTGCTTCATGGATTGGCAGACATTGAAAGTAACATGTTCATTATTTAATTGAAACTTCATCTACCCAGATTCCAAATCAACTAAAGCACAACCAGTCATAAGGAATGGTCTTCCCAAGATGATGGGAACCTTGAAATCCAACTCACAGTCCAGAATCACAAAATCAGACAGAAAAATGAAAGATGCCATATTTACCAACATATTATACAAAATTCCCATCGGCTTCTTCACAGTTCAATAAGCCATGAGAAGTCTCATAAAAGTCAGTTTAGGTGACCCCAATCCCAACTGCTTGAAAACTACTAGTGGCATCAAGTTAATGCTAGCACCCAAGTCATACAAAGCCTTAGAAAAATTGTATGACCCGCTAGTGCAGGGAATCATAAAAGCTCTAGGATCTTCTTTTTCTCAACAAGGGAGCGGGAAGAAATTACACCACAATGGTACGTATTATCTGTAGGCTCAAACCTGACAGTTCTCTTCTTCGTCACCAAATCTTTCATAAACTTCGCATAACCTGGCATTTGTTCCAAAGCTTCGACAAGAGGGATATTTACTGATAACTCTTTTAACATGAAGATAAATTTTTTATATTTTCCCTCTTTGGCTTTCTTCTTTAACCTTTATGGAAAGAAAGGAGGACGTGTAATGGGCTTCAACACTCGAGGGGTCTTCTTCTCCTTCTCTTTATCAGTCTTAACCTCTTTTTTAGCAACTTGAGGCTTTTGAGATGCATTGTCATCTACTACTAAATTTTTTGCTTCATTCTTATTCTCATCATCAAGAGCTACAGGCTCATCTCTCTTGTTATCAACAACAGGAATAGGTAGATCAACAGTATTCTTACCATTTTGAGTAGTAATAGCTAAGCAATGACCTTCATTTTTGGGATTTTGGATGGTGTTACTCGAAATACTGCCTGGTTGATGCTTATTCAATACAATAGACATCTGCCTAAATTACTTCTCCAGTTGTTTAATGACGGTTACATGAGACTCAACCTTTTATCTTATCCCTGAAATGTCTTCCCTAATCTCTTTAAGGCAACTTTCTTGACTTCCGACCCCTTAAATGGTTTACAAGTAGGGTTTCCATCCTTGTATTTCTAGACTCAGCATCACGGTTCCCTGGTGGAACATAAAGGCCACTCTTATCCTTGTAATCATCTTTCTACCTCTAATCACCATCACGATCTCTGTCTTTATCTCTATACCCTGACTTATTATAATTGTCTCCGTAGTAGTTTTGACCTTGATAACTTTGCCTCGAGTTCCAATTGTATTGATTAGACCCTTGGCCCATGGCTCAAAAACCCACCACTTCTCTATCCAGATATTTGGCTTCTTCCTCAAAATTCGACTCTTTATACCTAGGTGCCTTTCCTTACGCACCCGCCGCATTAACTTTTTATGCTCTAGTTGTTGTAAACTGTTTAGCAAGTAATCCGATTTTGGTCCTCAATTGTGCTACCTCATGAGCCAACATTTTATCTAACGCCCTTTGTTCTACTGACACTCCAATTGTATAAGTTCCCACGGGTCGATCTGCTTCCTGAGTATGCCAACCTCGGTTGGTTTTAGTGATCCAATATAAAATCTTTGATGCATGCTCCCAGCGTAAACTCATAAATGCTCCTCCAGTGATGGTGTCTGCTACAGCTTTTGTATTTGCATTCAAAGCTCTGTAGAAGATCTCAAGTAAATTCCTACCACTCATCCTATGGCTTGGAACATTTTGTAACTTTTTCTTGAACCTCAGCTATATTTCGTAAAGTGCCTCTGAATGTAGTTGTCTGAAGTTATAGATTTCGTCTTTCAATTGTAATATTCTACGGGGTGGAAAGAATTGCTCCAAAAATTGATTCCTTAGCTCCTGCCAATTAGTGATAGAACCTTATGGTAATTCATCCAACCATAAAGTCACTTTCCCCATGAGAGAGAACGAAAATAGCCTCAATCGCATTGCCTCTTGACTCACTCCAGGAAGATTGTACGAAGTACAAATTCTCATAAAATTCATCACATGCATATTTGCATCATCAGTAAGGAGGCCAGCAAACACCCCTTTTAAGTTTAAGAGGTGAATCATAGCACTCAAAATATCAAACTTAGTTCCTTCAGGCAGTTTGAGTGGGATAATGGCACCAGTCTCCACCGGCTCCAAATAGGATAAATATTCTTCTAGTTCCTCATAAATTGAGGGATACTGTAGTGGTTCTTGTTGTACTCTAGGTCTTATCTGTCTTTCCTCAAGTGCAGCAAGACGTTGCACTACCTCTTGCATTGTTCGATGGTCTGTCTTCTTGTCTAGCAACTACTTGTCTCACATTCTTATCAGCCATCAACCTAGCAGTTATTTGATCTGCAGTCTCATAACTAGCCGGATTAAGTACTGGCTGATTATGGATGTCACCCACAGTTGTGGGATCTTGAACTCTGTCGTTGCTCACCATTCTTATTCCTTAGAGTTCTTTTGATTTATTGGTCAAGTGGAATCAGGGGATTGCCTTGACTTCGAGTGTTGGACATACACTGGTGTATACCCTAGGAAAATAAAAGTCAACATGCAAAACCAACAGCTTCAACAAACACGATCAATCAACACCGTAACCATATTGCCCGACAACTGCGCTAAAATTTGATGTCGCCCAAATTACGCCTCCCAGAAAGTATAAAGCGGTCGTTGAATCAAATATAGAATCCAACAAGGTTGGGGTCGATCCCACGAGGAACAGGTCAAAATCCAATCAACTATATTTGTATAGATTAGTGGAAAATAACTAAACTAGGGGGTTTTGTATAGTAAACAAGTAATAGTAATAAGAAGAAGTTTTTGAGGTTGTAATCAAGATGAGAAAAACACTAGGACTGTGTTCCCCAAAAACTTCATAACTCCGTAGGCTCTCCGTACTTCAGTGATCTCTTAGGTACCCAGCATGCAAAATTGATAGGTTGAGTAACCGACTATGTTACGCCTTTTGTAGATGACTATCCTCAAGCACAAAGGCTAATGCGTCATGAGTGTTGCTGTGTTTCCCCAACCAATGATCCCAATACAGCCTTTCCTATATCACGGCTCAAAGCTGATTAAATGAAGATAACTCCAAGTCTTATTGTTGATTCACTAGTCCTATCTGACTACCCTTGCTATAGTCCATGGTAGAGATAGGATGATTCCCAATATGCGCACTCATTAGAAAGCAACCACTTCAAAAGAAACAACAATGCAATCCCTAATACCTTTCGAGAATCACCTTGTACTTCGAACGTTACTTCGTTAATCCGTCATGGTTCCCACAACCCTAGTTGTGGAGTTTAGCTACTCATATATGTATGAATAAAACTATAATTCATAGACAAAAACATGAATTGAAACTCATGATAATGAATAAACTCCAAAATTTCAAATATAATTAAAACCTTAAAACCAATATTTGGGAAATTCCAAGAATATGCCTTAGAATTCCACAATATAATGTTGTGTAATAATAATAATGTGTAACACTTAAAAAATAACCCTAAAAGAGTATTTATAGACTTCACAAATCCTATCCTAAATGAAATAGGAAATTGGTGACGGCTGCCTCGTACGAGAAGAAGGTACGATCATGGTTAGAACCCATGATCGTCCTTGTATGGTTTGGTACTTAGACTTGTCTTTCAGTTCTTCTATCAAACTATAGAAGGTATGGGCTCGTGACATCTTCCTACGATCGTGACATCCCTTTCGTCTGATCGTTAAGCCAAAAGTTCTGCAACTCTTACAAATCTGCATCTTCTTCCCACGACCACATTGTACAATTGTAGCTTTAAGGTACGGTCGTGGGATCTTATTATCTGATCACTCTACACTTCACTCCTACAGGTTGAAATTCTCTTACATACCATGATCTCAAGGTACGATCGTGGCATCATAGTACGATCGTAAGAACCTTCATATGATGGACTCCTCACTCTGGCATCTCTGAATCAACATACTATAGCTGTCTAGGTACGATCGTGGTTAGATCCCATGATCGTGGTAAGGCTCGTCTGATGCCCTTTATGCCCAGTTTTTAGCATTTTTTTCTCTAAGTCCTCAAGTCCTGCACACACTCAACAAACATATCAAATCCATAAAAAGTACCCTCAAACTTGCAAATATTCCTCATTTTAAGCATCTTAAGTGTCGTAAATCCACGGTACAACATCTTCCTCCCATGACTATATATAATGATATTGTGGACTCTCCTCAAGTGTTTATGGATGCTTTAGAGATGTTCCATAAAGGTATGAGAACTAAGTTGAAGATCCCTATTGTGGGGGGGAAAAGAGTTGAATTTACATCATCTGTTTATCGAGGTAACCATTCGTTATGGTATGGAAAAGGTTGTGGAGGAGAAAATATGGAAGAAAATAACATTAGTTTTAAATTTTCCTTCTACAATCACAAATTCATCATTCCTTCTTCAAAAACATTATAATTCATTATTATTTCACTATGAAAGACTCTACTTTTTCAAGGAAACATACTGCACTCCTTCAACTTATGATCATGTATTGCAGCAAGCCTCTCGTGTTGCAGTTTCAACTGAGGAGAAAATATAATAATGGCACAGCAAAGTTCACTTCCTAGATTTCATAATTTATCTTAATTGTAATGCTTATTAACTTAGTGGTTTGGCTCTGAATTGCTTCTTGAAGTTCCATTGAGCTTTACTAAATGCTAAAGTATTACTGTTTGAAGATGATTCCAACTAGATGAATCTTCATATATTTTATCAATAAGCATATATTTAATTTTGTGACATTTTCATACTTTTTACTAATTCAACTTCTTTATTTTGAAGATCATGAATATCATCATGATAATTTTTCTTAAATTTGAGATAATTATTAATACATTTACTTATAATTTCTTCGCACAAGATGAGGTGGCTACTTTGGAGCGAAGATATCATCTCAACCTATAGCTATGACAACCCTATTTTATATATTGATTGATTATGGTGGTTCAAGGAATTAGGAAAGTGGAATATTTCTCAATTACAACCTTTATCAAATTAAGTGAACTTACTGTAACAATCCTCGTAGTGATTTTTAAAATTTTCTATGTTTTGACCATTTTGCCCTTTTCCATTGTTGCTTCATATTATTTATGCATTGCGGGAATGGTTGACATGGTCCCCGATGCATTCGAAAGTGATTTATATGAGTTTGTGTTTTTGAATATACTTTAAAGGGCTTAGTTTGACTTTGGCCAATATTTTGTGATCCAAGCTTCGGATGGTGATTTGAACAGTTCAATTAGATCTAGAATGTCAATTTTGGGTTAGTAGCATATTTAGTTTGGGTGTCACGACCTGAGACTACCCCTTAGTCATAACATGGTGCTTAGAACCATAAGTGATCCCAAGCTAACCCATAGTACTGACATAATGCTTGAGTAACTGATTAAAACATGTATAAGAGTTAAACTGACTGAGCGAAAGTATAATCACAAGATAACCTATTTTAATACAATACTGTTAAAAGTTTACAACACTGTAATCTGAAAGAAAAGGGGACTGAAACTACATACAATAACTTTGACTGACTATCTATAAAGCCTCTACTAATACTGACTATAGGTAGCCGGGACATGACCCCCAGCTATCCCCAATCAATACATATGAATAGACATAAGATATTGTAACTGCAAACTGACTTGAGTCCTCGAATCAAGAGAACTCATCACCTGTTGGCTGGAAGTTGTGATCTGTTTGACTAGGATCCTGATAGTAAGCACCTGAATCTACATCACATGAAAAATATAGGCAGAAGAGGTATGCAATCGTACTTTTGAATGTATTGAGTATGTGAGATATGAACTAGTCATGAAAACACTAAAACTTACTTTAAAACTGAGGACGTAAACAATTTAATGAAATAAGTCTTTAAAATATGTATGAACGTAAAAGTTGTGAGGCATAGTGGAATCTCTGAATCATTAGCTAAAATATTTCTAAAAATTGAAAAGTTGTAGAAGCATAAATATTTCACATAATTTAATACTGGTGTTGAACATACTGTAAAATTGTACTAAATGCTAACTGAATGTAAAGAAGCTGAACTGAAGTACAATGACCCAAATGTGAAATACACAAATACTAATATCCAATGATAATTGAGAAATTCATAGTTTAAAAGCAAGTAAAATTGAACTGAGGTTCATGTACAAATACTGAGTCTGAAACTGTGGGATGTGCATTGATGCAATGACCAAGTAAATAAATATATAACTGATTAATACTGTACTGAATAAATTGAATACAAGGTCATGCAATAACTAAGTTTGAACTGTGGGAGCTACTGTTGACCAACATATAACCATGTGAGCTAAACATAGAATTCGATGTAAATTCCCCATCGAAAAGGGCCCAATATACCTTGCCAGGGCATAAAAGCTGACCTGATGTAGTACCACTAAACTGATGTCCAAAAGGACTAAGATGCCTAGCCTGGTCTGACGGGTGATACTTTAGAACCTATGTTGGCACCATAGTTCTGGGATCTAGGGACTTCTACTAAAGGTCTCAGCCTAACTGATTTGTGAGCCTTCTTCCCTCTGTCTGCTCGATGCTAAGTACTACTCCCAACTGAATATAAGTTGATATACTGAATAGTTCAATAATACTAATGTTCTAAGACTGGAAGATAAGTATTTTATCTGAAAGCATTCTAAATCATAAAAATTAAAGGACTGAGTATTTGACTGACAAAGCATGATATCCTAGGTCATTGGGTGTACATAACCTATCATCTCTGAAGAATGCAACTAATAATGATAATTTATTAATGGGAAGGAAAAAGGGGAAATTTCATAACACAAGTCCAAAATACTGAATATCAATAAACTAAGGAGCCATAAAATGGAAAGCCTGTAAAGATAATGAATTTCATGGGAAAATCTGGCATGTCAACTAATATAGACTTAAATTCATCAAATCATGATAAATAATGCTCTTTAAAACTGATACATCATACATAACTTGATCATATGCTTGAAATCTTAAGTAATATCATGTAAATCATAAATAATCATGAAAACATGCTCATGAATGAAAAATATATCATGGAGACATGAATTTAAGCTTGGAATCCTAATTGGGTAAAAACCCTAGTTCATGGGAATCATAGAATTCATGAATGAAAAATCATAATTTGGGCATGAGGATAAAAGGAGATCCTCATTAAATACCCACATACCTGATTACTTTTGATTATTGACCCAAAGTTTGGAGGATTTGAGCTTGAAGGTGAAGAACCCTAATTTCTTGTTTGATGAAGAAAAGTCGCATGTTTCTCATGTTTCTTTGATTAATTTCATGTGTTGTGAAGTGTATGAGGTATTAGGAGTAGTTTAGGCTTTATATTCAGCCTTAGGATAGCTTAAACGACATATTTTTGGTGTTAAAAGAGTGGAAAAAGACCAAACAACCCTTTTAAAATCGTCTGAAATTTTTTTGGAATTAGTACCGACGACTTTCGTGATGACTCATCGGGTCTGGGGATGAGTCATGGTCTGAGTCTTCATCTGGGAATCAATTTTGTCTTCCCACTTCCTTGACCACGAGTCACCTGACGACTCGTCGTGTCTGAGTCGTCGTCACTGACAGCTTTGATAGTGCTTCAGTAAAATGGCCATAACTTTTTACTTCAATATTGGATTAAGGCAAAATGGATGCATTGGAAAGATAATTAAAATATCTATCATTTGGTGGGTCTTGAGCTCAAAAATACTTCGGAATCTAGGAGTTATGTTTGTTTGAAGTTGACTATAGCAAGATTCTTCACAAGAAATCAATCGGTAAGAGAGGTTTTAACTTGGCTATGAGCTAGGAGTTACTTGTTGCCTAAATACACATCTAATTCACTCTTATACTACCAAAACATGAAGTTTGGTTCTACAAGTACTTGAAACAGGGTTCTAATGTTAGCTCAAATTTTTAGGGTGTTACAATATCTCCCCCTTGGGATCATTCATCCCCGAATGAACACTAACTAGGCTGAAAGGATAGGGAAAGAGCTGTAATCCCTAACATTGAATTCTAAGAGATGAATATGGACATGATGACTGAATTTCCAACTGAAACTTGGACTGGTCTGAAAATTAGGGAACTTACTTGTACTGTCTGGATGACTTTTGAAGTTGAATAACTAACATGATACTGATTTCTTAATCTGGATATCTGTTATGGTTGGGACTGATTTAGACTGGGAGTAAGGACTCAACTAAATTTACACATAACATGAATGAAATTAAAGAAACTCATGGAATGGGTATATATATGAAACTTAGGAGAGTAAGACTAGATGAAAAGATGGGAAACTACAGGAGCATGTCTGTCTGATCGTTGAACTAAATTATTGGCTATATGGACTAACTCATACTGAGAGTTTATAACTCAACTGAAGCATTCCTGGCATGAACATATATGTAGAACTGCAAAGTGATAGATAATGACATGAAATTTCTAAGAGTCACTGAGAAAGGAATATCTATTACCTTCAACGCTCCTTGTCAGAGGTTCTAATAACATTAGGGAGGGAAGAATTTTGGGCATGATCTGAGTGAGATATATGAATAAGGATTATAACATGGTTTGAGCATCCAAGCCTACTAGTCTGAGCTCATAGAATAGGAATGACTTAGATTTGAACATGAGACACCTCTGAGCTAAAGTTATATATCATGAAACAAGAGTATCTTAGGATGAAAGTAAGGATATGACTAATATGATTTAAGCAATGGGGCTGATAAATTTCCAACTTAACAATATTTCTCAATTTTTCTACTTCCAATAAATATATCACACTTAACTAGCTGAAACTTCTAACTCTCGAAGGGATACACTATAAATGGCTGCTAGAGGCTAAGTTTAGTTGCATGCTCATACTCTATCCAATCTTAACCCGGAGATATAAGGCTCTACCACTGAAATAACTACATTTATCTTAACCATGAAAATCTATATTCTATATTCACTTAGAGATATCACCATCAAAGATACACTTCTTCTTGCCACCTTAAACAATCAACCTTAAGTTATAATCACAGAGTCACTAACCACCATAAGTTATCATCTGCAGGTATATCAACAAATAATTCAGGTCTATCCCTTAACTGCTAGCAACATCACCCTCAAAGTATAAGGAGGGTCACTAAAGAACTAGAACATGAGTATTTAGAATAAGAGAAATATTGAGAATTCCTGACTCAAGGATTTTCATAACTTTGACACTAAACTGGGGCCTAATGAGTAAAATATTATATGAATAGGCTTGTTGAAGAGATCTGATCTGAGAGCATACATGACGTAGTCTGATCTCACTACTTATTAAGGATGTATCATGAGTACCTGGAATTGAGAATAGCATAAAACATGAGTGCATGAGTCATGAGTTGTATGACATGGGACTAGAACTCATAGATTCATGGAGTATGATCTGGACTACTAAGTAAGCTATTACTTCTCATTCTAGGAACTTGGATAGACATAATTTTATATGAAGTACATAGGTATGAGTTTTGATCATGGTGCTGACATGCAAGGCATGAGTATAGTATCATAATTACTGAAGTACAAGGAATTTACTGAGATAAGAATGGATCGGGTGTCTGCCTCCCTTAGCTCTGTTCTAGAACTCACTAGCATTACTACTAGAATCGCAAAACCTAACTTGGTTCTCCACTCTATCATCTTCCCCTTAGATTTAAGCCATCATTCTAAGTCTATAGACCTCTTCAATAAACTCTAAACTAAATTAATCACTTTACTCTAGCGGTTGTGGTATAAATATGCACATAAATACTAAACTCCAAGTAAAGGACTATATCTTAAAGCATAAACCCAATGCTAGTCTCTTAACTTTCTCTAGCTTCTATAGTCATCATACTATAACTTAAACACTTACTAACTTAGAATCTTCTGAAGTATCTCAACACCCTGAGTACACACCTTTTCCTTTTAGAATTCAAAACTCATCTCTCTATTAGTTTGATCATCCATAATTCATACTTAGGGTTTAGCATTTAACATGGATACCCACACAATTTCTCATACACTATACTAACATACTACTACTGGATAGAAATCAGGGAATGCTAGTCCACTCAAAATTTTATGAAAATAATCAATCTTAACCACCTCTACTATCAAACTTCAATCTACAAGCACACATCATTTCATTATCTTACTTACTACCTTATTATGCATCTCTTTCCTAAATGGGCTTCATAACATCTGACCATGGGCCTTTTGTTCAACTCATAAGGGCTTATCTAAAGTATGTCCATTTTTTAACCATTCAATAGATGCTACACTTCTAGACACACTTCTAACTCTGGGTTATTCTGCCATAAGGTTCTGAGTAAAGGGATCTGAGAGCATATCTGACATTGGCTCAGTGCATGATTTTCATGAACAAGAGTGAACTTTTCAAAGTTTGAACTTATAGGCACTGATGGGATCCTCCCAAGCCCTTGTGAAATCTCATAACTGTCTGTAGGGACTGTCTGAGAAAACTTTACCAGTAGAAGTTTAAGTTTGATTATTTCTATTACCTCAAAGATGAGACATAGTCAGCAGGAATGGAGCAATGCTTGAATTTGTATAAATTTCTTAGAGAACATATCCACTATATGATTGGAGATATGAAAGAAGGGAAACATTTCCTAAATGCCTTGTAGCCTCTTGAAGAAAGGTACAAACATCTCTGTACCATTCCGTAAGACTCTACTAGACACGACTTCAAAGACACCCTAGGACACTTGAACTCTGTGCTCTGATACCAAGTTTGTTATAACCCGAGACTACCCTCTAGTCGTAACACGATGCTTAGAACCACAACCCATGGTACTGGCATAATGATTAAGCAACTGATTAAAATATGTATAAGAGTTAAACTGACTGAATGAAAGTATAATCATGAGATAACCTATTTTAATACACTACTGTTAAAAGTTTACAACACTATAATCCAAAACAAAAGGGAACTGAAACTACATACAATAACTTTGACTGAATATCTACAAAGCCTCTACTAATACTGACTATAGGTAGCCGGGACATGACCCCCAGCTATCCCCAATCAATATGAATAGACATAAGATATTGTAACTGCAAACTGACTTGAGTCCTTGAATCAAGAGAACTCATCACCTGCTAGCTGGAAGCTGTGATCTGTCTGACTAGGATCCTGATAGTAAGCACCTGAATCTACATCACATGAAAAATATAAACAGAAGAGGTATGCAATTTGTACTTTTGAATGTACTGAGTATGTGAGATATGTACTAGTCATGAAAATACTAAAACTTACTTTAAAACTCAAGATGTAAACCATTTACTAAAATAAGTATTTAAAACATGTTTGTACGTAAAAGCTGTAAGGCATAGTGGAATCTCTGAATCATGAGCTAAAATATTTCTAAAAATTGGAAATCTGTAGAAGCATAAATATTTCATATAATTTAATACTGGTGTTGAATATACTGTAAAACTATACTGATGCTAACTTAATGCAAACGAGCTGGACTGAAGTACAATGACCCAAATATGAAATACACAAATACTAATATGCAATGATAATCTGGAAAGTCATTGTTTAAAAGCAACTTAAATTGAACTGAGGTATAAATACTGAGTCTGAAATTGTGGCATGTGCACTGATGCAATGACCAAGTAAATAAACATATAACTAATTAATATTGTACTGAATAAATTGAATATAAGGTCATGCAATAACTGAGTTTGAACTATGAAAGCTACTGTTAACCACATATAACCATGTGAGCTAAACATGGAGTTCGATGTATAATCCCCATTGAAAAGGGCCCATTATACCTTGCCAAGGTATAAAGGCTGACCTGATGTGGTACCACTAAATTGATGTCCAAAAGGACTAAGGTGTCAAGCCTGTTCTGACGGGTGACCCTTTAGAACCTACGGCGGCGCCGTAGTTCTAGGACTTAAGGGCTTCTACTAAAGGTGTCATCCTAATTGATGGGTGAGCCTTCATCCCTGTGTTCTCTTGGTGCTAAGTACTACTCCCAATTGAATATAAGTTGATATACTGAATAACTCAATAATACTGATGTTCTGAGATTAGAAGATAAGTGTTTTATCTGAAAGCATTCTAAATCATAAAAATTGAAGGACTGAGTGTTTGACTGACAAAGCATGATATCCTAGGTCATCGGGTGTACATAACCCACCATCTTTGAAGAATGCAACAAATAATGACAATTTATTAATGGAAATGAAAAAGGGGAAATTTCATAGTACAAGTCCAAAATACTGAATATCAATATACTAAGGAGCCATAAAATGACAAGCCTATAAAGATAATGAATTTCATGGGAACATCTGGCTTCCCACTGCCTTGACCATGAGTCACCTGACAACCATTTTTTCTGAGTCATTTTCACTGATAACTTTGACAGTGCTGCCGTAAAATGGCCATAACTTTTTACTCCGATTTTGGATTAAGGCAAAACTGGATGCGTTGGAAAGATAATTCAAATATATATCATTTGGTTTATATGGAGATCAAAAATACTTGGGAATCTAGAATTTTTGTTCATTTGAAGTTGACTATAGCAAGATTCTTCATAAGAAATCAATCAGAAAGAGAGGTTTCAACTTGGCTATGGGCTAGGAGTTACTTGTGGCCTAAATACACATCTAATTCACTTCACATACTACCAAAACATGAAATTTTGTTCTAAAATTACTTGAAGTATGATCCTAATCTTAGCTCAAATTTTCAGAATGTTACATCGGGCCCCGAGCCTTTGTTTTGCATTTTAACCTCTGAAATGAAAACTAGTAAAATTTGGCCTAAAGGGGTTCCAGGGGCTAATTTCTTGTAAATGATATTTTTTTGAAAATCCAATGGTTCTATTGAGTCCGTAAGGTCGAATTTAGCCTAGTAGAATTATTGGTTTGTTTCTATCGGGTCCTAAACAAATCCCGAGGGTCCGTTTAGAGAGTAGTTAAACTTAGAATGTTATTGATGTTGTTGTTTATGGTGTAGCTAACTTACCTTCTTCACGTTCATGGGCCCCTGGATGTATTCACGGAGAACTAAAATATTAGTCATTGCGAACGCGATGGTGGGACTGCATTCACAAAGGGTGGCTTTCCTTGTTCATCGCGATAGTGGGGTCTTTACTGCGTTCGTGAAGGGTGTAATGGTTTGGGTTTGGGTCATCCTTCATCATTTTCATGAAGGTATGATCGCGAACATAGGATTGGTTTGGGTTGGCCTTCTCGATCACAACTTGGGGCTCATATTCACGAAGGGCTTTTTCTACCTGGACAGATTCAAATCTCTTTCTCGACCCAAATATATTTTCCCCACTTTTAGACTTTGACAGCTCGGGTTAGGGTGATTTCAAAGGGATTTTCGCGATTTGTTTCGTGGATACATTTCTAAAACTTATATGTACCATTTCCTATTGATTTCTACACAAATCCATCTTCAAATCTTTGATTTTAATTATGATTTGGGGGGTTTTGCCGCGTAAATTGGATAATGAGTTTTCTTTGATTTAAAGCTCAATTTCAACTCATTTTTCTTTGAGTTTTCAGATTTAAACTCCTTTTGATATGAAAAATATGATTCTTAAATAAAATTTCAATTTTACCCTTGTATTTTTGGAAATAATTTTTGAAGTGATTTTTTAATCCGAAACCAAAATATATCGATATGGGTATAGATGGACTCCTTTTAACTTGTAGATTTCATATTTTATTATATTGGACATGTTCAAAGATGAATCAAGGGAGTAGAGCTTCTGATTGATGCTTTGGACTGTATTTTGGCTTGCGGATCTTCTTTAAGGCAAGTTGATATGTACCTTGACTTTTTATGAAGTGTTTATGTGTTGTATGTTTGTTTACTTGTGTATTGTGGATCGCTTAGGGTTTGGGGGTCCCACTTAGTTGAAATGGAGAGCATCTCTATGGGTACCGAAGTCTTTTGATGGATGGTAGCTGTATAATTGCTTACCTTAGTTAGTCTTGCTACTTGAGGATATTCTTAGAATAGATTGTAGATAGTTGTCTTATTGACCTTGAATAATTGATTACCTAATTTAGAGCCTGAATCGTGTTTAGTGGACTTTGATGTAATGATTAGGGCTTAGTGACCTTTTAGAGGATAATTATGCTATCATTGTTAATTCATGGAATGATTGAGGTTCAAAAAATACTTAGAGTATAAATAGATTTATAATAGTTGATGTGATTATCGGGGTTAAGTATCTCTTATTCAGTCATATTGTTAACTAGCGTAGTTCTCCTTTTAGTTATTTAGCCTAATGATGTCACCTTTGGGAAGATGAGACTTATGGTATTATCTAGGTTGGTAAGTTTTGCTACATATTGTTATTTGGATTGTTTACTATTTTTGTATTGTCGTGTAGGGGCTTATATGAATATTATTATTGACTAGAGAGATCATTATTATTGTGATGACCGAGTGGGGGCTTGAATTGATATCATTGACCTTATTTGTGCATTAATTGCCTTATTACTATCATAATGCCCGAGTGGGGGCTTGACTTGACATTATAGACCTTATTGTGCATTAAATTGCCTTATCATTATTGTGATGCCTGAGCGAGGGGCTTGAACTTAAATATTACTATTGATGTCTTACATGACTATTTATTCTAGTGATGTCGTGCAAGAGCTTATATCATGAATTATTGTCATAGTGATTTGATTCTAATCTCATCTACACATGTGTTGAATTAATTATTATCTTTATATTGATTGCTCGCCATTGACAGCTCTGACAGTGCTTCAGTAAAATGGCTATAACTTTTTACTTCGATATCAAATTTATTAGTCACGACTTGAGACTACACCCTAGTCATAATACGGTGCTTAGAACCACAAGTGATTCCAAGCTAACCCATGGTACTGGCATAATACATGAGAAACTGAATATAAGCATGTATAAGAGCTAAAATGACTTAGCAGAAGCATAATCATGAAATATACTGGTTCAATACATTATTGTACAAAGTTTATTTACAACATTTGTAATCTAAAAAGAAAAAGAAATCAAATACCATAACTCTAACTGACTATCTGTGAAGCCTCTACTAATACTGACTTTAGGTAGCCAGTATATGACCCCAACTATCCCTAATGAATGCATACGAGTAGAATTAAAATACTAAAATGATAACTGACTTGAGTCCTTGAACAAACAGAACTTATCACCTGCTGGCAGGAAGTTGTGATCTGCCTGACTATGATTCTGATAGTAAGCACCTGAATCTACATCACATGAAAAATATAGATAAAAAAGATATGCGATCAGTGAGTGTGTGAGATATGCACTAATCATGAAAAACACTTAAAACATGATTTAAAACTAAGGACATAAATCATTTACTAAAATATACATTTAAATCATGAATGTGCTGAAAAGCTATGGGACAAAATGAAATCTCTGAATCATGAGCTAAATCCTTTCTGAAGACTGGAACATTGTAGAAGCATAAATATTTCATATGATGTAAAACTAATGTTGAACGTACTGTAAAATTATGTTGAATGCAAATTAAATACAAAGAAATGAACTATAGTACATTGACCCTATATGAAATACATATATACTGATATGCAATGATAATCTGAAGAGTCATAGTGTAAAAGCAAGTAAAACAAAACTAAAGGTCATGTACAAATACTGAGTTTGAAACTGTGGGACGTAACTGATGCAATGACCAAGTAAATAAATATATGACTGATCAATACTATATTTTATAAACTAAATACAAGGTCATGCAATAACTGAGTTTAAACTGTGGAAGCTACTATTAATCGACATACCCCATCTGAGCTAAATGGAGCCCAACCTGTAACCCCAGCTGGAAGGATACTCTATAAACATTGACTGACGTGGATCCACTAAACTGATGTCCAAAAGAACTAAGGTATCAAGCCTGGTCTAACGGGTGACCTTTAAGAACCTATGGTGGCAACGTAGTTTTGGGACTTAGGGACTTCTACTAAAGGTCTCAGACTAACTAACTGGCTAGCCTTCATCCCTCTGTCCACTCAGTGCTAAGTACTACTCCCAACTGAATATAAATTGATATACTGAACAACTCAATAATACTGATGTTCTGAGACTGAAAGATAAGTGCTTTCTCAGAAAGCATTCTAAAATTTATGGAACTGAATAACTAAATGTTGAACATAAAACTTATGGAATACTAAGTCATCGGGTGTTCATAACCCGCCATCTGTGAAGAATATAATTACTCATGAGGATTGCTATATTCTTGATACAATAAGAATTTATAAAATTACAAGACACAAAATACTGAATATAAATATGCTGAGGAGCCATATAATGACAAGTCTGTAAAGGTAATGAATTTCATGGGAAAACATGTCATGTCAAACTACTATACACTGAAATCCATCAAATCATGCATAATTCATTTTGAAAGAGGTTGAAGTCTTTAAAATATACATACTTCTTCACGTATTAAAATAATTGAGTTAAATTCATGGAAATCATTCATAATAACTTTGAACGGAAACCATAATAAAAAAATAACAGAGGAAACTGAAATTCAACAATTTGGCATAATTGGGTGTGAACCCTAGATCTTGAGTTCATAAAACCATAACTAAAATCTATATTTTAGATTGGGAATAAAGGTGAAAGGAATCCCTTATTGAATACCCACATACCTAAACTACAAAAATCTCAGACTAAAGCCTTGAGAATCTGGCTTTGAGAAAAACCTTAGGCTTAGGCTTGCTTGAGAGTTGAATCGCTTATTTTTCTAACTTAGAATGAGCTTGGGGGAAATAATGAGGGATTTGGGGTGATTAAATAGACTTATATCTCTTGTAACAGGTAAAACAACGTAGTTTTGGTGTTAAAAGAGTGGGAAAAGATCAGACATCCCTTTTAAAATTATCTGGAAAATTGTTGGCCATAAGGGTGAAAAGATGTTGTTGAGTACATGTGTGTTACTACTCACACTTGTTTACTTGTGCACTTTATATGCAGGTACTGAGCTGCTGGTCGTCGATCATTGATTCAGGTATTGATGTGTGGTTTACTCCTCTAAGATTTAGCAGTAGCGGCTATTTGATCCCTCTAACAGCCGAATCTCCTCTATCTTATTTTTATATTTTTTTTGTAAATCGAGATACCTTGGACTCTTTGTTGTATTTATCACTATTAGAGGCTTGTACCTTGTGACTTCCACTTCTTGATTGGTTTTTGTGCTTTGGTTGAGAATAATTATTATTATTATCATCATCATCATCATCATCATCCTTTCTGGGTGTTTATTTCGTATATTATTTTTGCTATTTGAGTATTATGTTGGCTTACCTATATGAGGCTATGATAGGTGTCATCACGACTCAAGTTTTTGATCTTACTACTAACTTTGATTTCTTAGAATTTATTTTCAAACATTAAAAAATCCTCCTCATTTGGTGTTTCTTGTTACATTTTAAAGATTTATTTGTAACTATTGTTATAAAAATATTATTAATATCTCAAAAAAATAAGAATTATCATTTAGGATTAAATATGCTACGAATTAATTTTGGTCAAAAAAATAATTATATATTTACTATCCTTAAATATGAAAACATTCACGTGCTATAATTTTGGTTAAATAACTTATAACAAACATTCAAAACTCGTATTAATTGACAATTATCTTTTCAGTAGTATTTATGAGGTTTTACTATCACTTTTAATCATGGGTACAAACGTTGCACCATTTGATAGGATTCATTTTTTTTATTTTTCTATATAAATTATTACAAGCGCTTATGAATACAGAGGAGTAAAAAAGTGAGGAAATGTAATGGCCCTCCTAGTCGTTTTATGAATTTTTCTTGTTTTCCCTGTTTTAGTGTTTTCCATAATTTGTATACTCGATTTATGACTTGCGAGAATGGGTAGTATGGATTGCGAGGTGTTTGGGAGCGACTTATGTCATGGGTTGGGTTCTTGAGTTTTAAGAAAATTTAGTCTGACCATGGTCAACTTTCGATCAAGACGACCATGGATTGGTATTTTGGCTTTTCAATAGGTTCGGAACGTGTTTTTTAGTCAATTTACTTATTCGATTTGTTCCACGGGTTTGCGGATAAATTTAGGCTATTTCACATAATTAATTTAATTGATGGGTAATGGTCTAGGCCCATAATTCTTTTATTTCCTCTTAAGTATGACCCGAATGAAAAGAGATAAGTGAAGAGTTAGGTTAACCCTTGGTCCATTTCAAGAGAAATAGAATTTTGACGGGAGTTCCAACCTCTTGCGGCGTCGAGAGAACTTAGTGTTTCAGGTGAGAATTTAACATTCTGTAATTTGCAAGGATATATATATATATATATATATATATATATATATATATGTTAACATTATTATAGTATTATTGGAACTAAATTAGGCAATATAGATTTAGGGGTCAAGAAAGTGAGGAGCAATTATGGTGTAATGATAAGACTATTATTGAGTCAATCATTGGGATTAATGATTGATGGGTAATAATTTATTTATTTGACAATTTCATTGTTACTTTCCTCTTATTCAGCTTTGGCTTTCAAAGATTTTTCATATTATTAAATATAATTTTGACAAATGATAGTGCAAAGATTCGGCAATAATGAAATAAAGGTTGGATTTGCCTGCAAGTGTTATAGGCAATATACTGGATCATAATTGGCTTTAGATTTCCAAGATTTTACTATAAGGTTATTGTTCTGCATAATTTTGATAAATTTAGATTTTAGGTCTAGGATTTTTAGAGTAAGAATTTATATAAATGGATATTGTTGGTTTCCTCTCCTCATGTAGACTTCATGCTTGAATAGATTGGGCTCGATCGGAGGCAATTCAAAAGGGTATATCTTAGATCTGATTCATTTGATTCTGAGTTTCTTCATGGGTCTTCTTTTAAGGTAAGTTGAGGCTTTCTTTGACTCTTTTTTTAAGTGTCTATGTGTTAGTTGTGTGTAATGGGAGTAATGAGAATACTCGACTTACTATATTTGAGCAATAATTTGGGATTGATATCTGATTTAGCTTGAGATACGAAATGTTTGCCTAAAGATTATTGATTGATTGTTGTTTTGGGATCGAAGTTGCACGCCTAAACATTATCATGCATTGCATTTCATATGGGATTGGATTTCACTCTTGTACATTACTTACATATATTGGGATTGGAGTGCACGCCTGCACATGTTATATATTAGGATCGGAGTGCATGCCTACACAATACATAGACCTTCTGAGTTCTTCGTGGGTCCCACCTAGAAGCCATTGCTCGGTGGGTGTGTAACACCATATGCATTACATTTGCATCCATTCATAGACTTTACTTCGCTAGGATGGAGTTGTTGTCGATTGAGGATTGCCCGAGGGGCCCTTACATGATTCTGGCTGAGTATGATGTAATTGCTATGTTGTACTATTTGAGGAGTATTTAGACATATTTCACCTATTTGTGTTGTATTTTAGATTCTCACTCTTGGACTGTGTATTTATATTTCTATAATTATTTCGATTGGGTCACTCTGCTAGATCGGGGTGACGTATTTTCTGATTGTAGGTATACAATTAGTTTTGGGTGATTAACATGGTGTCGCTTGTCACAATGTTGAATTATGGTCAGTCAATGATGATTGTTGGGTACAATTCTTTGTACTCACCCTTGCTTCTTTTTTTTCTGCACCTTCCATGCATGTTTTGATCCGATAGTCCCTGGACAGTGTTCCAATATTAATTTGGTGATTTCTTCCATTGAGAGACTAAGGTAGCAGCTAATTCTAGATTTACCTAGACTCTTCTCTCTATCCTAGTCTATTACATTTTCTGTATTCTAGACATTTGAGGACTATTTTACTGTATCATTTATCTTTAAGGCTTTTATGAAGTGACAACCAGACCTGGGAAGGTATTCTGAAGTTGACTTCCTATTTTTCTTGTCTTGAGACTATGTCGGGGATTATTTTCTTCTATTTTCTTCAAATTTCATTACTTTTGGGTTATTATCTTGGATTGGGGGTGTTAGGCTTACCTGTCGCAGTGAGTTGGATAGGTGCCATTACGGCCCCATTTTGGGTCATGACAGATTGTATCAGAGCCCCAGGTTCATTGGTCTTACAAATACAAGCCGAGTATAGTAGAGTCTCGTAGATCATTGTGGAGACGTCCGTTATCTATCTTCGAAAGGCTATGAGGCTTTAGGAAAAACTTATTTTCTTTTTTCTTATCGTGCAAATGATTTCTTTGATTGATTACTGGGATTCTTGTCTTATTCTCTCATAGATGGTAAGGACTCGTGCATCTTTGGACCGAGGTCAGGAGCCAATTCCATCCCTCGATCCGACTTTCCATGCTAGAGTATATGGAGGTAGGAAATATGTCAGAGGTTGAGATAGAGGTCATAGAAGGGGTAGATCTCAGGCCGTCGCTCAGGTTCCTGCTAGGGCGGAGTCCCCTGAGTTTGATGATGATATGGATGATGATTAGATTCCAGCTGAGGAGGTGGGTGTTGAACAGGCTCCGCCTGATCTTATTGCTACTCTAAGACTTCAAGATATGTTGGTTCAAATGTTAGGTATTCTTTAGGGTTTAGCCTAGGGTGGCAAATTTATGGGTACACCTCAGGGTTTTAATACTAGAGCAGGGGCCCAAACCTCTGATCAGCTGCCTTACCTAGGCTATCAGGGTCCAGTAGTTCAACCATTGCCTAGGAATGATGGCATGCTATTACCAAGAGTGGAAGCCACGGGCGGAGTTAGGGCTGCTTGATGTACCAGCATTCTGAAAGCACATTTGAGGCTTTTGACTAGGAATAATTGCAAGTTCTTAAGCAACTTTTGTTATTTTTAATCGTATTTTACTTCATTGTGCAGGAAAAGTTGAGTTATGAGAAAACAAGTGAAAATAGGCTAAAAAGGGTGTTGACGACTTGAGTTGACGAGCTGTCAACTAGTTGATGAGACATCAACCTGCGTTATCAACTTGAGGCAGAGTTAAAGATAAGAAGAATGCAGTTGATGACTTGAGTTAATGAGTTGTCAACTAGTTGACGAGCCATCAACCTATGTCGTCTACCTGAGGCAGAATTAAGGATAAGAGGAAGGCAGTTGATGACGTGAGTTGACAAGCTGTCAACTAGTTGACGATCCGTCAACCTATGTCGTTAACTTTGAGCTGGCCAGATCCAAAATTTATTTTTGAATTTGAGTTTTTCTCTATTATAAATAGCAGACTTTAGGGTTTTGTAGGGCATCTTTTATCAGCTCACTTTAGACATTACATTTGGAAAAATATTTTGAAGTTTTGAATTTGTTCTTAGGTTTTTGGATTTCTTTCTTATTCTTAGAAGACAATTGAAGTGTGAACTTATATTTTGTAAGGGTAACTTTCTAATTTATGAATTCCTTTTCTATATCTTCTTTTGAAATCATGAGCAGCTAAACTCCCACAACTAGGGTTGTGGGAGCCATGGTGAATTCGTTTATTAGTATGTTAATTGTTGTTGGGATTTGAATGATAACGAAAATTTTATTGATAATATTTTTGTGCTTAACCTATTTCTAATGGTTGCAAACATTAGAACATGTCTTAGGATTTATTCACTTGATATAAGGAATTAAAATAGGTAAAAGGTTATCATCGAGGATTCGAAGCTTTTAACCTCTGTCTAATGGTTAATGCTTTAACACGATTGACCAACTCGTGGTGAAATCAAATTTGATTAAGATCATCTTTAAATTCGAAAGAATTAAAGTGGAATCACACAATTAGGTTGAGAAATAATTGGGTGAATGTTAGAAATTGATAACTTTATATTTCCCGATATCATGGAAATCCCATGAAAATGAAATGATTGACGCCTAATTACAATAGTAGCCATGGTGAACACAATCCTGGTTCAACTTCTCTACTGATTTGTATCTTGACAAATTAACGTTGACTCCTAACATCAAATTATATATTGTTTTACAAACATTCATAACAACCCCCCCCCCATTACATGAAAATTACCGACTAAGAGTCAATTGAACTACATACAACTTAGTTTTCACCATATTCCTTGTGGGATTTGACCCCAACCTTTGTTGGGTTATATATTTGACAACGACCACTTACACTTCTTAAAGAAGTTGTAATTTGGGCATATCACTGCTATGTCAGATGAGGAGAAGCATAAATTAGAGAGGTTCAGGAAGATGGATCAGCCTTAGTTTAAGGGTGGACCGAATGAGGATGTATATGAGTTTTTGGTTAGTGGCCTTGAAAGACTCTTGTGGGGGGGGCTAGTTGAGTCCCATGGGGTTGACTACACAGCATTGCAGATGAGGGATACCGCCAAGCAGTGGTGGCATATATTTTTTGATTCTAGGCCAGTAGGTTCTCCAATAATGACATGGGTTGATTTTGGACATACCTTTCTATATAGAATTATTCCTCATAGCTTGATGGAGGAGTGTAGGCACCAGTTTGAGCATCTGACGTGAGGGTATTTCAGTAACCAAGAATAAGAGTTGAGTTTACGCCTTATCCCATTATGCTAGAATGATCTTACCAGACGAGACCGAGATGATTAGAAGGTTTGTGAGAGGTTTAACCCTCAGGATCAAAGAGGATGTGTTTGTTATAGCCCAGTCTGGGGCTTCTCTTCAGAGGTTTGTTGAGTTAGCAAAGTAGTTTGAGTTGATGCGCCATGAAGAGTATGGGGATCTAAGGGACAAGAGGTTTCGCACTTCTGGCAGGTTCAGTGGTACCTTATCTGAAGGTAGAGGTTTATTTATGTGATATTTTTGCCCCTTCATAGTAGACCAGTTCAGGCAGCGATACAGGCATCAACGAGTGGTTATTCAAGTCATGGTTCTTATGGTTCAGGACAGGTTCTATAGGGTTCATCTCAGTGGGTTTTAGGCTGTGGTAGCCATGCCAGACATTTAGGAAATCCTCAGTAGTTGATGTCTCCTAGGTCCTGCTATGAGTATGGTATTCCAGATCATCTCCGGAGGGATTTTCCAATACACAGATGAAGGGGCCCATAACAGTGTCTTCAGGCCCCAACTAGAGCGACAGCACCCTCAGCTAAGGGTCGGGGCAGATCTTAGGCAGGTAGAGGCGCACCACCAGTTAGTCAAGAAGGTAGTAGAGGAGTGTATTTGGTGATAGATGATAGGGCTCATTGCTATGCTTTTCTAGGAAAGACTAAGGCAGAGTCTTTAGATGCAGTTATTATAGGTATCATCTCAGTTTTCCATCGGCCTACTTCAGTGTTGTTTGATCCTGGTTCTACTTTCTCTTATGTGTCTGCATATTTTTCTTCCTGCCTTGATATGATGTGTGAGTCCATAAACATGCCTATCTGTGTTTCCACCCAGTATATGATCCCTTGGTAGTGGATTGGGTGTACCAGTCACATGCTGTTTCTATTTTGGGGTACGATATAATTATTCTAGATATGGTTGATTTTGATGTGATTTGGGTATGGATTGTCTTTCTCCCTATCATGCAGTCTTAAATTGTCATGTCAATATGGTTACATTGGTTATGCCTGATCAATTGAGGTTTGAGTGAAGAGGTGTTCAGAGTTTGTATCCCAAAAGGGTAATTTCATTCATTCAGGCCCAACGGCTAGTTGGGAAAGGGTATCTATCATATTTGGCATATGTTCATGATACTAGTACCGATATGACTTCTTTGGAGTCAGTTGGTTAGAAAGTTCATGGATGTGTTTCCTATTGATCTTTTAGGTGTTCCTCCTAACTGGGAAATTGATTTTGGTATTGATGTGAAGCCAGTCACTAAGCTTATCTCTAGTCCACCTTATTGAATAGCGCCTGTAGAATTGAAAGAATTGAAGAAACAACTTCAGGATTTATTGAGTAAGGTATTTATTCGGCCTAGTTTTTCACCATGGGGTGCTCTCATGCTGTTTGTGAAGAAGAAAGATGGAACTATGAGGATGTGCATCGACTATTAGCAATTGAACAATTAAACCATCAAGAATAAGTACCCCCTTCCACAGATTGATGACTTGTTTGATTAGCTTAAGGGTGCTTCAGTGTTCTCGAAGATTAACTTGAGATCAGGATATCATCAGTTGAAGGTTCAACCTTTAGAATTCCTAAGACAGTATTTCAGACAAGATATAGTTAATATAAGTTTTTGGTTATGTCCTTCAGGTTGGCTAATGCCCCAACAATGTTCATGAAGTTGATAAACAAGGTGTTTCTGCCTTACCTTGATTCATTTGTGATTTTCTTTATTGATGACATCTTGGTGTATTCCAAGAGCGAGGCAGATCATGTGAAGCATTTAAGGATCATACTCCGGAAGTTGAGGGATGAACAGTTGTATGCCAAGTTTTCTAAGTATGAATTTTAGCTAAATTTTGTGGCATTCTTGGGACATGTGGTGTCCAAAAAAGGTGTTATGGTTTATCCATCCAAGATCAAGGTTGTTCAAAATGGTCCAGGCCTACTTTATCGATGGAGATTAGGATTTTCATTGGGTTGGTAGGGTATTACAGGCGATTTATGCAGAGTTTCTCTTCCATTGCGGCTCATTTGACTCAGTTGACTCAAAAGAATGTGTTTTTCAGTGGTCGGATAAGTGCAAGGAGAGCTTTTAAAAGCTTAAAACTTTATTGACTTCGGCTTCTATCCTGACCCTACCTATGGAGGATGAGAGTTTTACTGTGTTTTGTGATACTTTTGGTGTTGGTTTGGGTGGGGTGTTGATGTAGAGGAACAAGGTAATAGCTTCTGAGTCGAGTTGGTTGAAGGTTTATGAGAGGCATTATCCTACTTATGATTTAAAGTTGGCAGAAGTTGTGTTCATGTTGAAGTTATGGTAGCATTATTTGTATGGTGTCCGTTGTGAGGTATACACTGATCATCGCAACCTTCAGTACATCTTCAATCAAAAGGAGTTGAATATGATAAAACATAGGTGATTAGAGTTGTTGAAAGATTATGACATGACTATTCTATATCATCCGGGCAAGGCCAATGTAGTGGCAGATACCTTGAGTAGGAAGGCAGTTAGTATGGGTAGTCTGGTATTGTTGATTTTAGAGGAGCAACCATTAGCCATGGAGGTTCAGCGATTGGCTAATAGTTTCATGCGTATTGATATTTCTGATTCGAGTAGAGTTCTAGCATGTGTGGACGCAAGGGCCTTATTGTTTGAGCAGCTTTGGGATTGACAGTTTGAGGATGACAAGTTGTGTATCATCAAAGATAAAGTGTTGTAGGGTAAGGCTAAGGAGGTGATTTTGTATCAGGAGAGTGTTTTGAGAGTTAAGGGATGGATATGTGTTCATAGAGTTGGGGATTTGACTAGATTCATTTTGGGGAGGAGACCCATTATTTTTGGTATTCCATTTATCTAGGTGCAGCAAAGATGTATCATGATCTAAAGCAATATTATTGGTGGTGTGTCACGAAGAGGGATATTACAGAGTTCATCGCCAAATGTCTTAATTGTCAGCAGGTAAAATTTGAGCATCAACGACTGGGTGGATTGCTTCAGAGGATGCCTATTCTCGAGTGAAAGGGGGAGCTTATCACTATATACTTCGTGGTTGGGTTGCCCCAGACTTTGGAAAAGTTTGATTTGATTTGGGTGATCATAGATAGATTGACCAAATCAGCCCATTTTGTACCTGTGAAGATGAGCTGTTATGCAGAAAAATTGGCCCAGATCTACATTCGTGAGATAGTTCAACTACATGGCGTGCCCATTTCCATTATTTCAGATCAAGGTACTTAGTTCATTTCAAACTTTTGGGGTACTTTGCGGCCTGACTTAGGTACCCAGTTGGATATGAGTACAACATTTCATCCACAAACAAATGGCCAGTCATATCGGACCGTTTAGGTGTTAAAGTATATGTTGCGACCTTGTGTGATGGAATTTGGTGGTCATTGGGATCAATTTTTGTCATTGGATGATTTCTCCTATAATAATAGCTACCATTCGAGCATTCAGATGGCACCATTTGAGGCTTTGTATGGGAGAAGATACAGATCTCCAGTGGGGTGGTCCGATTTCTTTGGAGTTAGACCTTGGAGCACTGATTTGTTGAGAGATTTAATGGATCAGGTGAGATTGATCTAGGATTGTCTTGTGGCGGTTCAGAGTGGGAAGAAATGTTATGCTAACAGAAAGGTTCATCACTTAAAGTTCACGGTTCGTGAGCGGGTTTTGTTGAAAGTATCACCCATGAAGGGCGTGATGAGGTTTGGGAAGAGAGGGAAGCTTAGCCTGAGGTATATTGGTCCTTTCGAGGTCCTTGGCCGTATTGCACCAGTGGCTTATGAGTTGGCTTTGCCACCTGGTATTTCAGCTGGGCATCCAGTTTTACATGTTTTTATGTTGAAAAAGTACCATCCAGATGATTCGCATGTGATTCGGTAGGCCTCAATAAGTTTGGATCATAATTTGGCATTTGAGAAGGAGCCTGTAGCCATTTTGGACAGGCAAACTCGGAAGTTGAGGTCCAAGAGTATTGATTCGGTGAAAGTTCAGTGGAAGCATCGCCCGATCGAGGAGGCTATGTGGGAGACAGAGTCTGACATGCGGAGTAGATATCCTCAACTTCTCTTCAGAGGGTGGTTGAGTCAGCAAAGGAGTTTGATTTGATGCACTGTGAGGAGTATGGGAATCTGAAGGACAAGAGGTCCCGCACTTCAGGCAGGTTCAGTGGTACCTCATCTGGAGGTAGTAGTACATTTAGGCGAGATTTTTACCCACATCATAGTAGACTAGTTCAGGTAGCAATACAGGCATCAGGGGGTGGTTATTCAGGTCATGGGCCTTATAGTTCAGGACAGGCTCTACAAGGTTCATCTCAGCGGGTTTTAGGTCGTGGTAGCCATGTTGGGCATTCAGGACATCCTCAGCAGTTGATGTCTCCTAGGTCCTACTATGAGTGCGGTAGTCCAGATCATCTCCAGAGGGATTTTCCAATACACAGATGGAGGGGCCCACAGTAGAGTCTTCAGGCCCATGCTAGAGCGGCAGCACCCCCGGCTAGGGGTCGGGGTAGATCTCAGGCAGTTTGTTGAATTCTAGGGGATACACCTATACCGGGTGAAATATCCTTAAGGATAGTGTCATAGGTACGCCTCAAGTTACGAGAATTTTTGTTATTCCTAATATTTTCTAACAATTATTGAATTTTATTACTCAATACACATATAATATTTTAGAATTTTTATCATTCTAATGGAACTATAAAAATTAATGAGACACACGGGCAATGCACGTGTCCAGAAACTAGTGTACTAAAATGCACTAAGGACATCAACAGTCTATATAATTAGCATAAAATATGTCAAAATGTCACAAATTCATTAGTATTTATTTATTTTTGATATTTTAAAAATCGATATCATTTACAACTATTGCACTGATCAAAGATTTAGTCAAAACAACTTCACAAAATTTTCAAATCTAGAAGAAATCACATTAAATATAAAATTGCTATTATCCAATTTATTTGCTAAATATAATAAATTGGGGACTAAAGACTAAAAGTTCACATTACAATATAAATATGATTGGTGTTACATATCTTTGCCTCATTTCTCAACTTCACTGTTATTTACAATTTTTATTGTATATAAAATACTTATTTTCCCCCAACACAAACCTAATTTCTGGTGAAGCTGAGGTATGGTAAGTAAGGTTTTTTTTAAAAAAAAATCTTTATGTCTTTGAAATTATTTTTTGTAGAATTATCCAAATATATATAAGGCTACTCATATTTGTTTATCTCTCATTTGATGATGTGATGGTTCGACTTTCTATTTTGATAATGTTGAAATATGTGAATGCTAGAAAAATGTAAGTAAATTTGTGTCAATCATGTCTAGAATAGAATATATTCTCCTTTGATGTCTTCATGAATTTTTGTTTAAATAAATGGAGATATGAAAAATATTGTCTTTCCTTTATAATAGTTTGAACATTATTGGTTTGTTTTATGCAGCATACTCGTATCTTAGGAACAAAATTATTCCTCTTTCCTACTTTAATATTTTTATATTCTTTCCTAGTTTTTTAGATGATACAGGCCAGATCTAGGTGACAATGAATTGATTTAAACATTTATTCAAAAAACTTAAACCATACGTATAAGTCAATTAATTTATTAAGTATAACAAAAATTAAATTTTGAAATAGTTTCAACTATCATCTCCATTTTTCTTCGACTGTGTTCAATTATTTTGATACTTTATGTAAAGATATTAAATATTAATACTAATTTTACTAGCATTCTCATTTTTTTTATAAAGATTATAAAATGCTAATTTTGGTATATGTTTAATATATACGTATGTGTACTATTTTTATACACATATTATTTAACGTGAATTAATTTTATTTTTTTATATAAAAATTATGATCTATTCTTATTATTCTATATAATTATAAATTCATACTTAAACATATATATTTTCTTTAAAAAATCATTTGAATATTGGGTTCAACTTCATTAGTTTTACAAAAATAAAAAGTTGACATCCTAGCTAGGGATATATGTATATATATATATATATATATATATATATATACATGCTCTTTTAGTCTACTCAAGATTTTATTCCTAAAAAAAAAAAAAGATAGATAGCAACATAAGTAGCTTTGCTTTATCGATTTTCTTTCTTTAATGTTGACTTTATCCAATTTATAGATTTTATACTAGTTTTTAAATGGAATAACAGTTCTCTTACAAGAATAAGATGAAAAGATATTTAATTGAAAAGATTTCTTTTATTTCAATATTATCATGTTTGATTAGTCAAAGTGAGTCCACCAATAAATATAGAAAAACAAGTTCTTTATTCAGTTATTTCAATGACATTTTCATGGAGATACAAATACACTAACCCCATCAACCTCACTCACTCACTTATTTTTTACTTCCTCTACAGCTTAATTAAAGATTCTTGAGAAAATGACATCATCCTATGCTGAAAAAAGTCTTGTGCTACCCAGAGTAGCACCCCCAAATTATCACCCATATCCACCTCCCATGACTATATATAATGATATTGCAGACTCTCCTCAAGTGTTTATGGATACTTTAGAGATGTTCCATAAAGGCATGAGAACCAAATTGAAGATCCCTATTGTGGGGGGAAAAGAGCTGAATTTACATCATCTCTTTATCGAGGTAACCATTCGTGGTGGTATGAAAAAGGTTGTGGAGGAGAAAAGATGGAAAGAAATAACATTAGTTTTAAATCTTCCTTCTACAATCACAAATTCTTCATTCCTTCTTCGAAAACATTATAATTCATTGTTATTTCACTATGAAAGACTCTACTTTTTCAAGGAAACATACTGCACTCCTTCAACTTGTGATCATGTATTACAGCAAGCCTCTCGTGTTGCAGTTTCAATTGAGGAGAAAATATAATATTGGCATAGAGAAGTTCATTTCCTAAGCATCATAATTTATCTTAATTGTAATGCCTATTGACTTAGTGGTTTGACTTTGAATTGCTACTTGAAGTTCCATCGAGTTTTACTAAATGCTAAAGTATTATTGTTTGAAGATGATTCAAACTAAATGAATCTTCATATATTTTATCAATAAACATATATTTAATTTTTTGAGATTGTCATACTTTTTACTAATTCAAATTCTTTATTTTGAAAATCATGAATATCATCATGATAATTTTTCTTAAATTTCAGAAGTATTAATAGATTTAGTTATAATCTTATCACACAAGATGAGGTGGCTACGTTGGAGTGAAGATATCATCTGAATCTATAATTGTGGCTCCCCCATCTTATATATTGATTGATTATGGTGGTTCAATGAATCACGTAAGTGGAATGTTTCTCAATTACAACCTTTATCAAATTAAGTGAACTTACTATTGATATTTTTATGAAGAAATTTATCTAATAAATCATTACCAGGAATGTGTTATTTCTTTATACCAAATATTAATATGGTTGATGTTTTTTCTTCTTATATAACAACAAACTATCATTTTCTGTGTACTGCACAGAATTGACAAAGACATTTACTTTTACCTGCTTGAATATAATTGATGGTTTAAAAGATCAATGAGTTGTGACTTAGTGTAAATACCAGCATGGTCATTTTGTGTCACAACCCATCTCTTCATGAGTGGCATCCATACTAACCCTCCGGTGGGAGAACCATCTAACCCAAATTCAATGACATCCACTTATCCAAATTTAAAAACAAAAACATAAATCTTTAGTAAAAGTTAATGATTAATCATTCAACACTATTGCGGAAATGTAACAATTCTCACGGTTATTTTTAGCTTTTTTTATATTTTGACCATTTTGTCCTTCTCCGTGGTTACTTTACATCATTTATAAATTGTGGAGATGGTTGGCACGGACCCTGAAGAGTTCAGAAATGATTTATGTGAGTTTGAGATTTTGAGTAGCATTAAAGGGGTATATTTGACTTCGGTCAATATTTTGTGTTCAGAGTGTCAGATGATTATTCTTTCAGTTTCATTAGATCCGGAATGTAAATTTTGGATTAGTAGCGTGGTTGGTTTGGGTTTTAAGACTTTATTTTGAGTTTTGAGCGTTTAGACGAGAAACTAGTTTATTTGATCTAAAAAATTTCTCGGGGATTGACTCATTGATAATAACCTCTTTTGGTAAATATGATGAACCATTGAGTCTGAATCGTCAAAATTAGCCTAGTAACACTATCGAATTATTTCTATGGGGTCCCGAACGAATCCTGAGGGTCTACTAGGAACATTTGAAACTTGAACTGATTGTCGGTGCCCAGTTTATAGTGCACCAGTAATTTACTCATCACAATCAAGGGGGACGTGTCATGATCACACAGAGTTGAGTAGATATGCATCACGATCGCGAAGTGGGTCACCATGATTGTGAAGTTTGGGTCAGGTACTCATCGTGATAGCGTGACCATGACCGTAATGACCAACTTAAGAGTGATCAAACTTTGACCCTCGTGATCACGTGCAGGGTGTTGCGATCGCGATGTACTTTTAATTGAACAGTATAAATATTTTATTTTCGCGATTTCAACTTCATTTTCATCATTTTTTGGACCTTAAGACATCGGGACAAGGGATCTCAAAGAGTATTTTTATTCAAACTTGTTTGGGTAAGCTTCTAAACCTAATTTTTATTATTACCCATTGATTATATTTCTTAAACATCTTCAAAACTTGGATTTTGAACTTGGGATTTTGGGGTTTTATCTGGTAAAGTGAGAAAATGGTTTTTCAATGTTTTCAACCTCAATTTCAATTTATTTTTGATATATTTTCATATTTAGAACCCTTAAATATGAGTAACTTGATTCTTTAATAAAATTTCCAGTTTTACCCTTTTTATTTTAGGTTTGATTTTTGAAGTGTTTTTAGACTCGAAATAAAAGTGATTAATATGGGTATCGTTAGACTCCTATTGACATATAGATTATGTTTTTCATGTATTGGATTCATTCTGAAGCTAGACAAAAAGGAAAGGCTTCTTGTTAAGGGTTCCAGACTCGTGTTTAGACTTTCGAGGCAGGTTATGACTTAACTTTCTTCAAACCAGGCTGGATAGTTAACCATTCATGTAAAGTACAATATGGGTTGGTGATTTTATCATGGTATTCATCTTTTGAGATTAATATTTTATCGTGTTGCTTGTGTGGGGGCTAGTATAAATATTATTATTGACTTGAGAGATTATTATCATTGAGATACCCATGCGGGGGCTGGTATTGGTCTTGTTTAAGCATCATTTGTCCTTTATTATTATTGTGATGCCTGTGTGGGGACTTGAATTGATATTATTGATGCCTTATATGACTCTCTACTATTATGTTGCCATGACATAGTTTGTATCATGTTCTATTGAGATTTGAGGTGACTTGAGCCCATTTATACCATTATTGAGTTGATTTATTATATTCTGTTGAACTGGTTATGAGCATGCATCCTCATTCATTCATCCATATTCAGGAACTAGTACCATTGAGAAATACTAATTTTAAAAGAAATGAAACACTTTATAAAATGCTTAATCGAGGTATGTGCCGGTAAGATTGATTGATGAGATTGTGATAGTGTGTGGGTCATGAACCCCTATGGGTCCTCTTCTGGAAACTTATGCTCAGAAGGTGTATATGAGGATACATTGAGATATTGCATCCTTATTATATCATTGCATTGTATCACTCGCAATTCTTTCATATGATTGATATCGTGTAATTTAGTCTTCCTTTTATGTTAATTTGTTGTGTACTTACTCTTATACTGTTATTATAGTTGTATTAGTTATATTGTTAGGAGATGTACAACTTGAGTTGCTATTAGAAACTTTTATGTGTTCAGGTATAACGACCCATTTCATTGCTATGGCAAAAATCGTTTTGACAAAATAATTTGATCACAAATACATTTCGGGTAAGATTAGTATTAATTTTTATGGTAGAAAATGCATGGCCCAAAGTAAAATGGACTAAAATTTTAGGTTGGGCCAGGCCTGCCAACTGCCGCTGTAGTGATAGGTTTGCCGCTGCTGCAGCGACATTTTGCTCGCCGTAGCAACAGTTAGGTAGTTAGCCTCCAGAGTGTTTTTTAAAACTCTCCCACCAGTTCTGGTATCTTATGTCATTTGCCTCCTCCAAAAACACCCCTGATAACCCTAGGCTTAGAATAATTAGAGTTAAGAGGTCAAGCTCTAGGAGGGTGATTTTCAAGCATTTCCTTGAAGAAAACTCAATGGATTGGATAGCAAAAACCCTGAAGGAAAGAATCTTCACTCTCTGTAGCAACAAACTCATCAATGAGGTAGTTTATGGATTAATATGTAGTAGATTTGAATTAGATACGTGTAATAACTATAGTTTTTGATGGGACACTTCATGTCTAGGCCTACAGGCATAAAGTTGGATGGAATGAATAACGAACTGAACTTAGGGTAATGAGATTGGATGTATTAGGTGATGCATGTTTATTTTATGGTATGTGTTAACTTTTGATATTTTGAGAAATTTCTCTGCTTTTGTGAACTAGAGGCAAGTAAGTAAATGGTGGGTTAGTATGAGTTACATTTAATAAGGTATGTTAAAGGGTGGAATTATTGGGTAAAAGTTTTAGAGCCTTGTATATTTTAGGTTGGTGGTAGTACATAGTAGGTTAAGTCGTGGTGGTTGTGGGAAGAGGAGTCGGTAGATTCAAGGATATTTAATAGTAAAGTTAAAAGAGAAAAGGAAAGGGTTGTAGGTAAACCTAAGCATGGTTCAGTTGCTCGTGCAAGGGTTGATGTTAGTGGAATAAATATGGAGAAGATTCGTATTATAGAGTGTCCTTAAGTGGAATATAGGAATCAAGGTAACAATAGACGGTAGTGAGTGGGGAGCAATTGATAAGATTAAGTTAATGTCTAGGAGAAACAATCCTTGATACATTAGCTTATGTTAAGGGCAATTGAGTCGATTGATAGTAATTTCCTGAAGGTTAGGTACGAATGGGTTGGTTGAAAGTAGTTGTAGAATTAATTTGACTATATGCTTATATTTGAATTAGATGATTATGATTAGCCTTCGGGAATGCTTGTGATTGTTGGTTGGGATAATGTTTAAGTTTAAGCTAAAATGATTAACTTGAGTATTTAAGTGTTGATAAATGAAATATGAAATTGCATATTGATATTATTTTTCTTTGAGCATTGTTGTTGAGGTTTTTACCTGTTTGATGATATTGGGGCATTACACCAGCACAAATTGATATTGGGATTGGGCACCACATTGGTACGATACATGGACTAAGCTTATTTCCTACAGGTCATGACTAAGGGACTCTACTGACCCTGGAATGTGTGTACAACATTTTAGGTATGCATTGTTTGGTTACATTGCACATATTGTTATCCACTTGATTGTTATTGATTGGATTGCTTAAGGGTAAGTGATTTGATATGAATAACTTGAAAAAAAACAATGTAAAGAAGATAACTAGTGGTTTGTAAGGTTGATGTGTTTGTGATTGTGCATGATAGGTAAGTGAACAATATGTGATTGTTATTGCTTTATTTATTGTCTTGGTGGTTGCATTACCAGTGCATAATGGTAATATAATATTGAGCGAGGGTGGTGACAAAAGAGGATTAATAAGAAAGAAAAGTGTAGATTTGTTTGTAATGAGGTGAGTGCGTAAGAGATATGGGTTGGTTATTTCATGGAATTGTGTCATTCAGTCACGCTCTGAGGATAAACTAATAATGCTATTATAAAGAAAAGGTGATAAGGTTAGGAGTTGAAGCATGTAAAGTATGTTAAGATTGTTAAGTGTATATTGACATGATCTCTTCTTGATTACTATATGTTGTTATATGCTTTCTAACCCTAGTAGGCTGATGATACCTATAAGTACGTGTGTTTTGTACTGATACTATACTTACTATATCTCCTTTTGGAGGTATAGACAGGATTGTAGGTCAGTTGAAATTTCTGTTGTGTGGAGGTGATCATTCTTCAACAACTTATGTTATTTTACTCTTACATGGAGGTTATGTCTTGAGTTGTCCTTCTTGTATTTAGTCCTCTTGTACCTGCTTAGACTAGGTTATGGGAAGTTTGTTTAGTTGAATTATGCAATGTACTTATTGTAACAAAGTTTTGTTTTAAAATAAAAGGTTATTATTTACTGATGTTAAGGATTTAGAGATGTATTCCGCAGTATTCAAGGTTAGGTGGTAAGGGTTCTCCTGTTTGCGCCTCTTGATGAAAATTTCCATTTTTGGCATTCTGACTTCAAATCAGTGTTTATAAAGTACCCTAACATTAGTTTATGCAAAAATTTGGGCATGATAACTCCTAAAACATGTCAAATCATCAAAACCAAACCAAGAAAAACCCTTCACATTCCCAACTCTTTCAGGCCTAAATTGGCCATGAACTCCATAATTCTTACGCCCAAAACACGATATAAGCGTTGTACACATAAGGGAAGCACCCATGCTTCAGTATTTTGGCCAAATCAATCCCAATTTCCAAATTCATAAAAAAAAACCAAAACCTATTCTATTTCAACAGATTCAAGCGTAAAGCATGCAGAAATGCGAGTAACAAAGTAAAGAGATAAAGTATAGCGATAATTACCTCATTTTCGACAATAGGAGCAAAGTGATCGGGGATGGAAGGGGAATTTTTTGAGAGAAAGAGGGAGAAATAGGTGAGAAACCCATTTCACATCTCTTTAAACTGTTGGCCCCACTATAACAGCCCTCTCTCGCTATAGCAATACCGCTATGGTAGGAATATTTTTGCTATAGAGGGATACAGTCTCGAGGTATGGAAAATTTTCATCCGTTATGAATTGAGTTATTCTCTTTCTGATATATTTATGAGGCCGCAGATATCTTGGGTGCTCGAGAAATGTTTGCTCTGATTAGCCTCGTGTGACTCGTAAGTAAGAAAGACTCTTTGATGGAGCGGAGTAGTAATAAAGGATGGTTTGAAAATTTAGTACTCCAGAGAAATGAAAATTTGATGTTTCACTTAAGTCTATAACGCGTTATTGTTCAGAGGGCATTAAGGTTCAAATTTAGACTCGTACCATTCTTTCCTTATCGGGATCATTCGAGAATAAACGATGGGTAAATTAGTATCTATTGTAACGACATGTTCCATCATTATTAAAGGACACCTCATTATGGGAATGGGTTATGAGGATTTAAAAATATGGTTACGAATTAGTATGGGATGATGCAGCTAAAAATTTTGGAATTTAAAATTTTGGTCGGGCTGACATCATCCAGCTAGAGCAGGAATTTTCTCACTATAACATCATCTCCGTAGAGGTTGGTAGGCCGCTATAGCGAGATGACGGGACCAAAAACTCATGTGTGATTTTAATATTTCTCTTTTCTCCTCTTCATTTGTAAAAAGGATGAGGTTTGCTCAAAAAATCCTCCTAGGTTAAACTTATGGCCTTGGGGTAATGGAGAAGAGGGATTTCACTCTAATGGGGTAAAACATATGGTTTTCTCATGGATTTCACATCAGAATTCACTAGCTCGGAGTCAAATTTGTGTTCATACATCTGTAGCAGCTGCTTGGCATCCAGGTAGGCTAGGTTTTACTGAGTAATTTAGACGTGGATTAGAAAGCATAAGCATGACATAGATTGATGGGATATTTCATGCTTAGGCCTTCAGACACGGTGTTGGGATGGATAAAATGAATGAAAACCTGGTTAATTGGGTGGGAATTTTCTATTATTTTATAGTATTGAATTTGTCCATTGATTAATGTTTTTACCTCTTTGTTGTTAATCTTTGCATGATTTAAAATGGTGTTGTACCAGAAAATCGGGTTAAACCTATTAAATGCCTGAATTTAGAGGTGGTCTGTGTTGGTGGGTTCCAAAAAATCTATAGTGGTAACCAGAGGAATGGGAAATTCATAAGGTATCAGTGTTAGATGAACAGTTAGAGGTGTATTATGGCACGGGTCATATGTACAAACTATAGGTGATGGTTTAATGTAGTTGAAACCCAAGCTATTTTATTTGTGCATGATAACTATTCCTTCGTATTACTTGTAAAATACATGTTCAAGGAAGGTGAATGATTGTTTGATATCCTAAGTGTTAATCGTATGCAATGAACTTATATGAAAAGCTTGTTAGTTGTTACAATTGTTGTTCCTGTTATCATTGTGGTTGTGATTATTGTGATATATGTCATTATTGTGGGATGTACCAGTATTTGGACATCTTCACAGGCTCATTTATTTATATTGTGGCATGTACCGGTATTTGGACATCTTCACGAGATTGGTTGGTATAAGATTAATAGACACTTGATGTCTGGGATTTGGTACATAGACAAGAGCTCGTCCCCTGTAGGTCATGGCTAGTGGGAGACCATAAGACCCTTAGCATGTATTTATAAGGTACAGGTGAGTGTGAAGGTTCCTTGAGTGAACTGGGGATTATTTTTTATTTATTATGTATATGTTGTGTATATTGGTTCCTTGAGTGAACCAGGATTTATGTGTTACAAGCTATATTTGGTTTCTTATATGAACTGGGGATTAAGTGATGGGTTGTTATATGGGTTCCTTGAGTGAACCAGGCTTACGTGTTGAGTTGATTCATTTGGTTTCTTGATATAAACCAGGATTCATGATTATTGTTATTCTGTCAATATTATTGTTGGAATGGATCCTTGAGTGGTCCGGGCTTAATGGTAAGTTGGTATAATTCTGTATTATTTACTTTTTGTGTGAGTGAGACATGGGTGATAGAATTGTTTGAGTCATAATTCATTGATTTGCAGTCTTGATGGTAGTCACGATCTTGACTCGGCATACTATCTATGTTGACTTATATTGATTGATTCCTTCGATATTGTTGAATGAGGTTAAGTGTCATAAACTTGAAGTAAGGCTACCTATTAGGTGTCCATGTCTTAATTATGGTATGTGTAGGGCCAGTGGTCTAGTGGTTATTGCAATTGAGACCTTTAAGATGGGGTGTTACTACCTTGCTAATTAGTTCGCATAGACTTAAATGCATCTAAAAATACTAGGATGTTAATGCAAAAATGGATTAGTGGAGTAAGGCCAAGTGTTATGTAGGGGTCTTAACGACGAATTGTTAAGGGTAAGAAACCTTGGGGGTTGAATATTGTTGGACTCATAGGTAGTGATATAATAAGGTCTGACTCAATGACATAGTAAGGCTAGTAGAAGCCAAGAGTGTTAAGGAATTATTATAACAAAAGATCTTTGACTAATTAACTCTATAATTGAATGTTTTCTTATGGATATTTATGTGATGTTTATGTGATTTAATTCGGGTCGACCGATGATGCTTACTAGCACATGTGTTTGTACTAATACTACTTTTGTTATACCCTTTTTTGGGGGTATAGCCTGGTTGCGGGATCAGTAGGTATTTCATACTTGATGCGGTAAAGATCTCCAGCAGCTTCTGTCATTGTTCCTATGGTGTAAGCTGGATCATGTGTACAGTCTTGTGTTTTCTCTTAGTAGTTCTTGTACCTCTTTAGACTAGGTCTTTGGGAAAAGTATTTATTTTGTATTTCAAGTTTTGGTAAACTAGTTGTAATAAATAAGGTATTTATTTATTTCTTAATTGACTTTCGCATGTACTATAAGGGTTCTCCTATCTAGAAGGATTATAGTAGGTGCCTGCACGGTCTGGTAAGTTGGGTCGTGACATTAAAGGGACTTAAGCATTCTTTTTCTCTCATTATTCTAAAACACATAAAAAGAAATCAGAAAGATCGATTGAACTCTCTCAAAGGTAGAAGACCTAGGGCTTCTCTCAAAGCTTCAAGGGTCCAAGTTCTTAGCAAGAATTATTCATCCAGGTATGTGGAATTTCATAAATGGTTATCCTTTCATCCTTGTTTCCTAAAATACTTTATAAATTCTTAGTTTCCTTGAGGTATGATTTAGGGTTCATTCTCAAGTTATAGTCTTCTCTTGAATTTCAGTCTTATAATACTCCCTATACAGTTAGAACGTGATTCCATGATTTTACAAACATCATGATGTTATTTTTATGAGAATTGAATACTAGCATGATTTCAAGTATAATTCACAACTTTCAGTTGTATTTCCAAAGCATGTTTCAAATTATCAAGTTTAGTTTATTAAATAGCATAAATAGTTATCAGAACACTAGATTGTTATGAGCTATCACTATGTAATCAGTATTGGGATTAGTACTTAGCACCGAGTTGGACTAGGGCCTCAGTTTCACCCAAAGTTCCAGAACCTATGTGCCACCGTAGGGTTATTTAGCCTTTTGGCATCATGTTATTGGATCCATATCATCATTCATTTATACCTTTGGAAAAGGTATATTGGGTCCTCCCAATAGGGTGTATACATGGGATTCCACCTCAGTTATGTCTTTATACCCTTAAAAAGGTATATTGGGTCCTCTCTATATGGAGTATACATCAGACTCCATGTTAGCTCATGTGGTTTATTTCTATTAATAGACTCTCCCACAGACTCAGATTCATATTATCTGTACATAACCAACAGTTTAGTTTTTACTTATATTACTTTATGATTTTCAGAATATCTGTGCATATCTATATCTATACATGTTATATGGATCATTGTGCATTCAGTTCAGTTTGCATACAGTACAATTTATCAGTATTTTAGCACAAATAATTTTACTTCATATTTTGCATGTCTCACTTGTTTAGTACATTCAAAGTACTGATCGCATACTCTCTTTTACGATGTATCATCCTATGATATAGGTTCGAGTGACCATTCACAGCATCACGGTGAGCATATCCCAATACCACATCAACAGTTTACAGTGGTGAGTCCTCATCATCCAAGGAAATGAATTTCATCATCGTTAGAATCATTTTAGTTTTAGACATATAGAGTTAGCTGGGGGCATGTGTGACACTCTCAAAGTTCATGCATGTTCTTAGTGGGTTACTATGTGTTTTAGGGTCATGAGAAGTCCCTAACACGTAGTTGAATTAAAAACTCCTCTTCCGACCAAGTTCTAGTGTGAGATTCTAATGTCATAACTCCTTGAATATGAATAGTATTGCAGCTCAAGACCAACCAAATTAAAGGTCTTTGATTCTTTTTTCCAACACCACTAACTTCTCATCAATCCAACACCGGAGGAGAAAGTTATACTCAGTTCACCAGAAGGTGTTTGTCTTCCAGAGTGTGACAACTTGGTGTGACCAACCGTCACACTTGTGATGGTCCGTCAAGGCAAACCGTCAGGCATAACCAGTAAGACCAAAATTTGACCATGTTATAATAGTTTGGGTGATGATTCATCAAGGGTTTGACTGTTCGTCACTTGAAACTTTAGACGAAAATTTCTGCACTTTTGAATTAGAATTTTGAGGGGTTGTTTGGTCCTTTCCTTACCCCTAAAACTCTCCCCACGACTTTAATCACCCAATAATTGTTATTTTCTCAATATTCAGCAAAATTCCATTGCTCTTTCTCCTCCCAACTCTCAAGAACAATCAAGGGAAGGGTTTCTCTTAAAAATTCAACCTCCAAGGCTCCAAACTCAAATTCTCCTCCAAAGATCATCAAGTTCAGGAATGTGGGGTTTCAACAAGGATTTTCGTTCATCTTTGTGCCCAAGAACTTCAGCTTTTCTAAATGATTTTATGAATTAAACAACTAGGATTCATACCCAATTTACGTGATATTGATTCGTATGCTCCCTTATGAACTTATTTACACTCCCTTACTAAAATACATGATTTATTTATAATTCTATTCATATAATTGACCTCATGATTTGATTTTAAACCTCTTGACATTAAATCCTATGAGTTGGTAAATGTTGTATGATTTTAGCATGATTTAAGTCATTTATTAAAAAGTTCAACTTTTATGATCTCTGACTCATTATGAAATTAAGAATTGATTTATGGATATAATTTAGAAATATAAGCGTAGTTGGTTTTTCAAACTTACAAACTAGTATGCTTATTTCATGATGAACTTTATATGATATGAGCAATAGTATGATTTCGGGAGTAGTATTGAGAACCAACAAGATGCGGGTTTTAGAGTACCCAAAATCCCAAACTACGTGTCACCATAGGTTTTGGGGAGCTTGTCTCCTATGTACTAAATAGACTTATGAGTGAATTCACGCCAATTATGGTTCTCTACCCCTGGTAAGGTATTGAATGCCCTTCTAACATGGGTCAGAAGTTGGGCTTCATGCTTGCTCAAATGGAGCATATCAGTTAAGAGATTCTCCCACAGTAAATTGGTTTCATAATTTAAGTGTGAAGGGCCCACAAAATTTGGTAAACTACGTCTTGTACTCTCTATGTATATGTATTTCAGTTTTAGCTTAAATTATGAAAAAGGGTGAGTCTTTATATCCTTAGCACGCATATTTTATTGCATGATTTCCACCATTTTGACATGTTGCATGCATCCCCCACATGCTCAGAACATTCCATGAGTACTGACCCCATACTTTATGTGCTCTGCATCCTTTTATGATGTAGGTTCTGGTGCTCGTCCTCAACGTCATAATTATCCGCCATCACTAGTGCCTATCCCATTTAGTTGGTGAATCCTCATGATCCGAGGACTATAGATATGTTTCATGCCTTCAGTAGTCTGCAGTTCCTTCCCGTTCAGACTTTTATGCTTGGGTCAGCTAGGGGTCTGTCCCAGCATCTCTTCAGTACTTTAGAGGCTTATCTAGACTAAATAGTATGTTAGCTTATGTCATGATTGGTAGTTATTTTAGCTTATATTTTCAGATTTAGATTGGAGATTTTGTATCTATAGTTCATTGAATAAGTATTAGCTTCCGCTCATGACTTTAAAGTAATTGAATATGCCTTAGTGCATTGACAGATGCCATGGGTTAGCTTTGGGCTACTCATAGTCCTAAGCACCATGCGACGTCCAGGAGTTAGTCTCGGGGCATTAAAAACTTAGTGTGTCTGTCCTAGGGAGTTTGACAAATCGCTTTACATAGAGTCTTGTTCATCAGTGTGAAGTGTGCCACACTTATGAGTAAGAGGCTATGAGACATTTTTAGGATTTATCCCTTATTTCATGATCTTTATCATTCTCTAGAGTTTAACTATATATCTCTTCTAACTTGTGCTTTTCACGTGACACAAAATGCCTCCTCGCAGAGCTAATGATCGCAGAATAGGAACAAGCTATCCCCACCACCACCTGCGAATCCTTTGAATGAACAGGTTTCCCATGTTATGTTTCAGGCTTCCTTTTAGATGTTGGTTCAAGCTATGATAGATCAGGTCAATCAACAAGTGGTGGCCTCAATACAACAAAATAGAAACTTAGTTGTAGCCTAGATTCGAGATTTTATGAGGATGAATCCACCTGAGTTCTTCAGTTTGAAGGTGGATGAGGATCTACATCTCCTTATAGATGAGACAAAGAAAGTTACCCAGATTATGCATGTCACTGAGGTAGAAAGTGTGGAGTTGGCATCATATCAATTGAAAGATATTGGTCATGATTGGTTTAAGCAGTGGAGGGAAAGTAGAGGTGAGAACGCAATTTTGATTAATTGGAATATATTTGAGGCAGCTTTTCTTGACAAGTTCTTTCCTCCTGAGATAAGGGGAACTAAAGTGGAGGAGTTTATAAATCTCAGGCAGGGCTCTACATCAGTAAAGGAGTATCCCCTTAAATTCACCCAATTTTTAAAGTATGCTCCAGAGATGATGTCTAATCCGAGGGCTCGAATGAGTAAGTTTGTTACTGTTGTGTCTGAGTTGATAGTCAAGAAGTGTAGGACAGCTATGCTGATTAGGGACATGGATATTTCTCGACTGATGACCCATGCTCAGTAGATTGAGATAAAGAAATTAAAGGAGCAGGAGAGGGAAATCAAAAAGTCTATGATCGGGCAATTTGAGTATAGTTAGTACAGGTCAGGTGGGGGAAACTTCTCATAATTTAAGAACCATTCGTCAGCCCCTACACTATTTTAAGTCAGTGCCTCAGTACCCAAATCCAAGCAGAAGCCATGGGGCAGAGCACTGACGACCAGATCACAGGATAGTATCACTGAGGGGATATATCTACCCAACTTGTAAGAAGTATGGTAAAAATCATCTAGAGAAATGTTTGTTGGGTAGAGATATTTGTTTCGGGTGTGGCAAGCCAGACCATAAAGAGAAGGATTGTCCATCATCCAGGCCGGGCAATAGGGATACTTGAGCTCAGGCTTAGTCCATTGCCTCAGCAGCCTATTCAGGATGCCCAACTCAGCAGCAAGGTGCTCCATCTGGCACCGGTGGTGGTCAGCATCAAAACCAGTTTTATGCTCTATCTTTTCATCAGGAGTAGAAGAGCTCTCCATATGTGGTCATTGGTATGCTTCGTGTCTTTCATGTTAATGTTTATGTGTTGTTAGATCCGGGATCAAATCTTTCTTTTGTAAACCTATTTATTGTTGTGAATTTTTGTGTTAGTCCTGAAAATCTTTCCAAACCTTTCTCAATTACTACTCCTGTGGGGAAGTAAGTTATTGCTAAAATAGGTTACAGAAATTGCCCTATTGCAGTCCTTCATAGGGTCACTTCAGCAGACTTAGTAGAATTAGAGATGACAGATTTTGAAGTCATTCTTGGAATGGACTAGCTTCATTCATGCTATGCTACAGTTGACTGTCAAACTCGAATACTGACGTTTTAGTTTTCTAATGATTCAGTCCTCGAGTCAAAAGGTAGTCTAGTAGTGCCTAGAGATCGCTTTATCTACTATCTCAAAGCCAGAAAATTGATCTCCAAAGGTTATATCTATCTTCTAGTTTGGGTTAAGGATTCACAATTCAAGACCCCAAATCTTCAGTCAGTTCCAATGGTCAATGAGTTTTCTAAAGTTTTCCTTGAGGATCTACCTGAGTTCCTTCCAATAAGGAGATTGAATTCAGGATTGACCTTCTCCCAGACACTCAGCCCATATCCATCCCTCCTTATAGAATGGCTCCAGTAGAGCTTAAAAAGTTGAAAGAATAACTCAAAAATCTCCTAGATAAGGGTTTCATTAGGCCTAGTGTTTCTCCATGGGGCGCTCCAATCTTATTCATATGAAAGAAGGATGGTACTCTCAGGATGTGTATAGATTATAGGCAGTTGAACAAGGTCACTATCAAAAATAAGTACCCTATCCCCATAATTAATGACCTGTTTGATCAGCTTCAGGGTGCTCATTGCTTTTTAAAAATTGACCTCAGATCAAGATATCCCTAGTTGAAGGTCAGGGAGTGTGACATCTCGAAGACTGCTTTCAGAACTCAATATGGTCACTTTGAATTTGTAGTTATGTCTTTTGGACTAACAAATTCTCCTGCAACTTTTATAGATTTAATGAATAGGATCTTTAAGCAGTATTTAGACATATTTGTCATTGTCTTCATTGATAACATACTTGTTTACTCTCAGAGTGAGGAGGAACATGCAGACCATTTAAGGATAGTGTTGCAGACTCTAAAGGATCGTCAGCTATTTGCTAAGTTTAGCAAATGTAAATTTTGGTTGAAGTTTGTTACCATTTTAGGTCATGTGATCTCTAGTGAAAGTGTTTATGTAGACCCTCAAAAAATAGATGTAGTGAATCATTAGCCTAGGCCCATTACTCGATCCGATATCAAGAGTTTTCTAGGTTTAGCTGGCTACTACAGGAGGCTTATAGAGGGTTTTTCTTTGATACTTGCACCATTGACCAAGTTGACACAGAAAAAGGTGAAATTCTAATGGTCAGACAACTGTGAGAAAAGTTTTCAAGAGTTAAAGGATGGGTTGACTTCAAAACTACTATTAGCTCTGCTAGAAGGGTTAGAGGGGCTTATGGTGTACTGTGATGCCTCGAGAGTTAGACTTGGATGTGTGTTAATGCAAGTGTTAATGCAAAATGGAAGGGTAATAGCCTATGCCTCCAGGCAACTCAAGGATCATGAGAAGAACTATCCAACTCATGACCTGGAGTTAGCAGCAGTAGTCTTTGCCTTAAAAATTTGGAGACATTATTTATACCAAGTACATGTAGATGTTTTCACCGACCATAAAAGTCTTCGGTATGTGTTCAGCCAAAAGGAGTTGAATCTCCGCTAGAGGAGATGGTTGGAGTTGTTGAAAGACTATGATATGAATGTGCACTACCATCTAGGTAAGGCAAATGTGGTTGCGTATGCTCTTAGTAGGTTGTCTATGGGTAGTGTAGCCCATGTTTCAGAGGAGAAAAAAGAGTTGGCTAAGGATGTGCATAGATTGGCTCAATTAGGGTTCATTCACTTGATACAGATGATGGTGGTTTGATGATACAGAATGGTTCAGAATCGTCTCTAGTGGCAGAAGTGAAAGAGAAATAGCATAGTGATCTTGTACTGAGTCAGTTAATACATGATATCCATTAGCAGAAGATGGAGGTTTTCTCCCCAAGAGGGAGATGGTAAGCTCCATTATCAGGGTCATTTATGTGTTCCCAATGTTGATGGGTTGAGGGATTGGATGTTAGCAAAGACTCATAGTTCTAAGTATTCAATCCATTCAGGTGCAATCAAGATGTACCATGACCTACAGGAAGTCTATTGGTGGAATGGTATGAAGAGGGACATAGCAAATTTTATGGCTAAGTGTCCCAATTGTCAGCAAGTTAAAGTTGAGCATCAAAGACTTGGAGGTATACTTTAGGATATTAGTAGACGCACTTGAAAGTGGGAGGTTATCAATATGGAATTTATTATGGGGCTTCCTTGCACTAGGCATCAGCATAATTCGATTTGGGTCATCATGGACCATATGGCTATGTCAGCTTACTTTTTTCCAATCAAAACATCAAATACAGTCGAAGATTGCTCCAAACTTTACATCCGCGAGTTAGTCAAACTTTACGGGGTTCCTTTATCCATTATCTCAAACTGAGGTACTCATTTCACCTCTCAATTTTAGAAATCATTTTAGAAGGGTCTTGGTATAAAAGTGAATCTTAGTACCGTATTCCATCCCCAAATAGATGGTCAGGACGAGCGTACTATCCATACTCTAGAGGACATGTTGCAAGCATGTGTAATCGATTTTAAGGGAAATTGGGATGATCACTTACTTCTAATTGAGTTTGTGAATAATAATAGCTATCATGCTAGTATCCATATGGCACCGTTTGAAGCTCTTTATGGGCGGAGATATAGGTTTCCAATTAGGTGGTTTCAAGTTAGTGAGGCTACCTTGATTGGGTCGGACTCTATGTTTGAAGCTAAGGAAAAAGTCTGATTGATTAAGAGAGATTAAAAATAGCTCAAAGTCGTCAAAAGTCGTATGCAGAAATTAGGAAGAGGGAACTAAAGTTTGCTGTGGGTGATTTGGCATTTTTAAAGGTGTCATCCATGAAAGGGGTGATGAGGTTTGGGAAGAAGGGGAAACTCAGTCCCTGGTACATTGGTCCTTACCCCATTCTAAGCGGTATTGGAGATGTTGCTTATGAGTTAGATCTTCCTGCAGAGTTAGCCGTAGTCCATCTAGTCTTCTATATTTCTATGTTAAAAAAGTGCATTGGAGATCCATCCTTGGTTATACCTGTGGAGAGTATTAGAGTGAAAGATAGTTTATCCTATGATGAGGTTTTGATTGAGATCCTTGATCATCAGGTCCGAAGGTTAAGCAATAAAGAAATTGCTTCAGTAAAAGTGTTATGGAGGAACCATTAAGCTGAGGGAGAAACTTGGGAAGCAAAAGCAGACATGATAAACAAATAATACCCTCATTTATTCACTCCTAGTGTTGAGTCAGTATGAGGTATAGATCTTCCTCCTAGCAATATTTCCTCAATTTCAAATTTCTTATGTAGTCTCATGAAATTCATGTATACCTATATGCTTAAGATACAGTACTGAGCCAGTATTTCCAATAAGAATCAGTTTTCATCATGCAACATTAATAATTCTAAATCCAACCCCATATTTCTTAGTCTATCCCGTTAAATTTAGTCTTAGTATTCATTCGAGGATAAATGATCTCAAGGGGGAGATATTGTAGCACTTCTAAAGTTCATGCATGTTTTTAGTGGGTTATTATGTGTTTTAGGGTCATGAGAAGTCCCTAACACGTAGTTGAATTGAAAACTCCTCTTCCGACCAAGTTCTAGTGTGAGATTCTTTTTGATCAACTTTAAATGATCATAACTCCTTGAATATGAAGAGTTTTACAGCTAAAGACCCACCAAATTAAATTTCTTCGTGTCTTCTTTCCAACGCTACTGACCGTTTGTCAATCCAATACCGAAGGAGAAAGTTATGTTTAGTATACCAAAAGGTGTCTGTCTGCCAAAGTGTGATGAATTGGCTTGATGAACCGTCACACTTATGATGATCCGTCAAGGCAAACCATCAGGCTTAACTAGTAAGACCAAAATTTGGCCATGTTTCGTACGATTTGGGATGATGGTTCAGTAAGGGTTTGACAGTTCGTCACCTGAACCATCGGACGAATAATTTAGTACTTCAAATTATTTTTTTGAGGGGTAGTTTGGGCCTTTCATTACCCCTAAACCTCTCCCCATGATTTTAATCACCTAATAAATGTTATATTTCCTCAATACTTAGCAAAATTTCATCCTTTTTTCTCCTCCCAACTCTCAAGAACAACCAAGGCAAGAGTTTCTCTTAAAAATTCAGCCTCCAAGGCTCCAAACTCAAATTCTCCTCCAAGAAATCATCAAGTTCAGGTATGTGGGGTTTCGACAAGGATTTTCTTTCATCCTTGTGCCCAAGAACTTTATTTTCCTAAACGATTTTATGAATTAAACAACTAAGGTTCATACCCAATTTACATGGTATTGATTCTTATGCTCCCTTATGAACTTATTTACACTCCCTTACTAAAATTCATGGTTTATTTATAATTCGATTCATATACTTGACCTCATGATTTGATTTTAAACCTCTTGATATGAAATCCTATGAGTTGGTAAATGTTGCATTTTAGCATGATTTAAGTCATTTATTATGAAGTTCAACTTTTATAATCTCTAACTCCTTATGAAATTAATAATTGATTTATGGATAAGATTTAGAAATATAAGCATAGTGGTTTTTCAGACTTACAAAGTAGTATGCTTATTTTATGATGAACTTTATATGATATGAGTAATAGTATGATTTTAAGAGTAGTATTGAGCATCGAGAGAATGCGGGTTTTGCGTATTACCCAAAATCCTAAACTACGTACCACCATAGGTTATGGGGAGCTTATCTCCTATGTCCTAAATGGACATATGAGTGAATTCACGCCAATTATGATTCTCTACCCCTGGTAAGGTATTGAACCCCCTCCCAACATGGGTTACAAGTTGGACTTCATGCTTGCTCAAATGGAGCATGTTGGTTAAGAGATTATCCCACAGTAAATTGGTTTTATAATTTAAGTGTGAAGGGCTCATTAAATTTGGCAAACTACATCTTGTACTCTCTATGTATATGTATTTCAATTTAAGCTTTAATTATGAAAAAGAGTGAGTCTTTATACACTTAGCACACATATTTTATCAAATGATTTCCACTATTTTGACATATTGCATGCATCCCCCACATGCTCGGTACATTTCATAAGTACTGACCACATATTTTTTGTGCTCTACATCCTTTTATGATGTAGGTTCTGGTGCTCGTCCTCAGCGTCACGATTAGTCGCTATCACTAGTGCCTACTTCCATTCATTTGGTAAGTCCTCATGATCCCAGGACTATGGATATGTTTCATGCTTTTAGTAGTTTGTATTTCCTTCTCGTTCGGACTTTTATGTTTGGGTCAGCTGGGGTCTATCCTGGCATCTCTTCAGTACTTTAGAGGCTTGTCTAGACTAAATAGTATGTCAGCTTATGTTTATTATGGGTATTTCTTTTAGCTTATATTATCAGATTTTAGATTTGAGATTTCATATCTATGTTTCATTGAATACGTATTAGCTTCTGCTCATAACTATAAAGTAATTGAATATGCTTTAGTACGTTGAAAGATGCCATGGGTTAGCTTTGGGCTACTCGTAGTCCTAAGCACCATGTGACGTCCAAGGGGTAGTCTCAAGTTGTTACATCTTATCCCAGTAACTCATCAGTTAGTAGAGGTTTTCAGAAAGATAGTTAGCTTTTGATATTTATTTCACTTATGTATTCCTAAATTCAGTTAGTTTCAACACAAATAGTCAGTTGTTTCAGTGTAAATATAGTTAGGCCATGCCATGGGTTAGCTTGGGGTCACTTGTGACTTAAAGCACTATGTTATTTCTAGTGTGTAGAGTCATGTCGTAATAGGTATTGATACTTTATGTGAGCCCCTTGCCATACCCATTCATGTTTCTACCCTCATAGATAATTCTTTAGTAGTGGTTCGGGTGTACCGATCATGTGTGGTGACATTTTTAGGGCGTGAAACTCAGGTAGACTTGATCATCCTTGATATGGTTGAATTTGATATCATATTGGATATGGATTATTTGTCACCTTATCATGTTGTTATACCAAGACCGTGACCTTAGCTATTCCGGGTGCGTCGAGGTTAAACTGGAAGGGTACTCCTAGTTCATGTTCGAAAGGGGTTATATCTTTTCTTAATGCTCGTCGCACAATAGGAAAGGGGTTTCTTTATTATTTGGAATATCTGTGTGTGATACCAGTGTTGATTCACCACCTTCTTTGGATTCTGTAAGAGTCGTTAGAGAGTTCATGGATGTGTTTCCAATAGACTTACCAGGTGTTCCTCCGGATAGGGATATTAATTTTTCTTTTGATATGGAGCAGAGCACCAAGCCCATTTTCATTCCTCCTTATAGGATGTTGTCCCTAACAGATTTGAATGAGTTAAAGGAGAATTAGAGGATTTATTGAGTAAGGGTTTTATTAGACCGAGTGTGTCTCCTTGGGGTGCTTTTGTCTTGTTCGTGAAGAAGAAAGATAGATCCATGTTTATGTATATTGATTATCAATAATTGAACCAAGTGACTATCAAGAACAAGTATCCTCTCCCGCATATTGATGACTTGTTCGACCAGCTTCAAGGTACGTCAGTGTTTTCCAAGATCGACTTGAGATCTGGTTACTATCAGTTGAGGATTAGAGCTTCAGATATTCTAAAGATAGCTTTTTGGAAACGATATGGCTACTGTGAGTTCTTAGTTATGTCTTTTGGGTTGACTAACGCCTTAACAGAGTTTATGGAGTTAATGAACAAAGTGTTTCAGCCTTACCTTGATTTTTTTATGATTGTGTTCATTGACTATATCTTGGTTTATTCCAAGAATGAGGATGAGCATGTGAGGAATTTGAGGGTCATAATTCAAAAATCAATATCTATCTAAAAATCAAGTCAAACACCACCACTCATACTTATATTTGTACCAGATTTCCTTAGAGTAGTAGACCCTCAAAATTTATCCAACATTAGAATAGCCCTGAAGGCAAGACTAGGTGAAAATTTTACCTCCTAATTCAGCATAACAATGATTTGGATCATTAATTTAGATACCAATAGACTACTCATTTGTCCCTCAATGACAATTAACCCCAAATGACATAGCTAAGCAAAGAAAAGTACCTGGATCAAGGAACAAGTGCGGATATCTCTTGTGCAACTTATCCTCTGTCTCCCAAGTAGCTTTCTCAATAGTACGGTTCCTCCACTGAATCTTCACACATAGAATGACTCTAGTTCTCACTTTTCTTATGTCTTTACCCAATATCATAATTGGTTCCACTTCATATGATAACATCTTATCAAATAACTCGGGATCCCAATGAATGATGTAGGTCACATCTCCATGGTATTTCTTTAGCATAGACACATGGAATACTGGGTGAACAGCGAACATACTAGGAGACAAAGCCAGTTTATACGCTACTGACCCCACTCCCTTTAAAACCTCAAAGGGTCCAATGTACCTCGGGCTTAATTTTCCCTTCTTACCATACTACATTACACCGTTCATGGGTGACACTTGCAAGAGTACTTTCTCCTATATTTCAAATTTCATATCTCTTACCTTATTATCTGCATACTCTTTCAGTCGACTTTGAGAGGCTATGATCTTTTCCTATATAAACCTTACCTTTTCTATCGAATCCTTGAGCATGCCAGTGCCCCAAAGCCTTAGTTCAAATGCATCAAACCACCCAATTAGAGACCTGTACCATCTACCATACAAGGCGTCAAAATGGGCTATATCAATATTAGAGTGGTAGCTATTGTTGTAGGCAAATTCACACAATGGTAAGTATTGGTCCCACTAATCCCTGAAGTCAAGAACCCAAGCCCAAAGCATGTCCTCCAGCATTTGGATAGTTTGCTCCGACTGGCCGTCGGTCTGTGGATGGATACTTGTACGTAGGTCTAATCTAGTCCCCAATTCTGACAGGAATTTTTCCCAAAAATTGGAGGAGAAGTGAGTATCTTTGTCTGACACAATCAAAATGAGTACCTTTGTCTGACACAATCAAAATTGTTACCCCATGTAGCCTTACGATCTTCTTCACATAGATCTTGGCCAACTTAGACACATTATAATCTACTCTTACCGGAATGAAGTGAGCCGACTTGGTCAACTGGTTCATAATGACCCACATAGAGTCGCACTTCCTCAATGTCTTAGGAAGGCCGACCATAAAGTACATGGTTATCCTTTCCCATTTTCATTTCAGAATGGGCATTCTCTGAAATGTACCACCAGGTTTCAGTGTTCATATTTGACCTGCTGGTAGTTTTGATACTTGGTTACAAAATCCACAATATCACGCTTCATTCTTTGCCACCAATAATATTGCCTCAAGTTTAGGTACATCTTGTTGGCACCTGGATGAATAGAGTACTTAGAGTTGTGAGCCTCTACTAGAATAGTTAAAATCAAATTTCCTACTCGGGGTACGCACAAGCGTCCCCAAATTCTCAACACTCTCTCATCATCAAGAACGACTTCTCTAGCATCACCCTGCAACACTTTTTCCCTGAGGTTGATCATCTTCTTATCTTCAAACTGCCTATTTTTGATCTGGTCAAAGAATATGGACCTGAATTCCACATCTGCTAATATTCTCCCCTTGCTAGTCTCCTGCAATCTCAGAAAACCGTTAGCTAAAGACTGTACCTCTCTCGCCAATGGGGGCCTTGATACTTCCAGTCATACTAAACTTCCCATGCTCACTGGTTTAGTGCATTCGCCACCATATTGGCCCTTTCCAAGGGATATAGGATTGAAATTTCATAGCATTGATCAACTCCATCCACTTTCTCTGTCTTAGGTTCAAATCCCTCTGGGTGAACACATGCTGTAAGCTACAGTGGTCCGTGAACACTTCACATTTCACCCCATAGAGGTAATGTCTCCAAATCTTCAAAGCAAACACCACAACTGCCAATTCTAAATCATGTGTGGGGTAGTTCTTCTCATAAGGATTCAGTTGTCTTGAAGCATAAGCAATCATATTCTGATCCTATATCAAAATAGCACCTAAACCCAACCATGAGGCATCACCATATATAATGAAATCCTTACCCTCAATAGGCAATGTGAGAATTGGCGTTGAGGTCAACAAGGTTTTGAGCTTTTGAAATCTCTCTTCACGCTTGTCATCCCACACAAATAGGACTTCCCTCTGATTAAGGTGGGTCATATGTGAAGCACTGGTAACAAACCCCTTAACAAATCAATGATAGTAATTGGCCAACCCCGCAAAACTCTAGATTTTTATCATATTTATTGGCCTAGCCCACTTCTTAATAGCTTCTACCTTTTATGGTAGATAATAGCTTCTACCTATTATGGGTCTACCATAAACCCTCCCTTAGAAACCATGTGCCCCAAGAAGGACACCAAAGATAGCCAGAACTCACACTTAGAATATTTAGCATATAGTTGTTTCTCCTTAAGCAACCCCAACATTGAACGCAAGTGAGCTACATGTTCTTCTTCACTTTATGAGTAAACTAATATGTCATCAATGAACACAATCACGAATGAATCCAAGAACGACTTAAAAACCCCATTCATTAAACTCATGAAAGTAGTTGGGGTATTGTAAGTCGAACGATATAACTAGAAACTCATAGTACCCATAATGAATCCTAAAAGCAGTCTTTATGTTACCCTCCTCCCTAATCTTGTGCTGGTGGTAGCATGGTCTCAAATCTATCTTGGAGAATACTGCATCTCCCTACAACTGGTCAAACAAGTCATCTATTCTAGGCAAAGGATATTTGTTACAAATGGTTACCTTATTCAACTGGCAGTAGTCTATGCATAACCTCATGCTACCATACTTTCTTTTCACAAATAACACAGGTGCACCCCAAGGGGAAACACTCAGGCAAATAAACCTTTTCTCTAATAATTCCTATAATTAAGATTTCAACTCTCTCAACTCTGTTGGTGCCATACGATAGGAAGGGATAGAGATGGATTGAGTTTCGAGCTCTAAATCTAAATAGAAATCAACCTCTCAGTCTGGAGGCATACTCAGAAGGGCATCAAGAAACACTTATAAGAATTCACACACCAATAGGACTAACACTATAGGGGGAACAATAGATTTATCTTCCCGAAGATAGGCTAAACTGCCCTACATCCCCTCTTTACTAGTTTCTGGGCATGAAGAACTGACATTATTCTCACAGGAGTAGGCTTAAGAGTACCCTCCCACTCTAACTTCTCCATCTTGGGCATCACTATAATGACGGTTATAGCATAACAATCAAGAATGGCACGATAGGGAGATAACCAACTCATCCCCAAAATGATATCAAATCCCTCCATATCTAGAAACACTAAGTCTGCCAAGGTCTTAAACCTCATAAATATCACAGGACACACACGATAAAACTGATCAACACATACAGACACCCCAACTGGCGTGGACATATACATAGGAGTATTAAGATATTTACAGTCTTGTCACACACCCTTTTTCGCTAGGTCGAAGGGTTTTTCCAATAAAAGTGACTATATTGAATAGGGATTATGTTATTTACAGAGCCGCCACTTGGAATTGAGTTATGGTGTTCCAAGTCACCTTATTTAATCCCCATTCAAAAGGAATGACTCTTCTTTTTATTAGTCTGCGAACTAGAAATTCGGATAAGGAATTCTGTTGATCGAGGGGAAGGTGTTAGGCATCTCTCGAGTCCCGTGGTTTAGCACGTTCACTTTATTAACTTATATTCGACCTAAGTTATTTCTTGGACAAACTAGGTTTACTTACGTGCTCGATTTACCTAAGGATTATGAGAGAAATTGTGACTTATGTTTTCGGCTGAGGAACGTAACCACACACAGAGCCTTGTAATTATAGAAGTTGATCAAGGAGCGTAACCACACACATAATCAACCTCGATATATCAATTGATTTTTGTTTTTTCGTTCTTACTATGTCGTGACTTATGTTCGCTCATTTCTCACGTTAGCGTTAAAGGCATATACTCGTCTCTTGTACATCCGAGACAATTATACTACTCAAATTTAACTCTCTTTTCTTTTAAATTTGCGACGAATCTGGGATTAAACCGCAACTCACCTCGCTCCCTTACAAATAGGTTTTTCCACTCTTTTCTTTTATTATTTGTGATGGGTCTTAGATAAATCCGCAACCCATCTTATTTTACTTCACACTAACTTACTGAAATAGGCCTTAGAAATGTCTATGTCCGATGTCCTAGGATTTATTCCAAAAAAAAAAAAAACCAATAATGGATGACTTAAAGAGTGATTGAAACATCTAAAACACGTCAAACATTAACAATAGATACAATTGAGCATAAATAACCAAAATGACTATAAAAACATAAATTTATCCTTAATTATAATTCACTTGGTTCAAATAAGACAAATTCCAGAGTCACTTAAAGCTGATCCCAATTCTTAAATGGATATACTTTCCAGATTCAACATCAATATATTTTAGTGCCTGTCTAGGTATATTTTAGGACTCAAACAAAACTTCTTAACAAACCCCATGCATGCAAACTAACATTTAAGATTACTTTGCTAAGGGTTAATTCTAGTCCATTTATATGAAGATTCCAGCAACTTATTGGTAACCAACTCAAAAGTTAATAAGTTGTGAGAGTAGTATGGAGGCAGGAACTCAAGGAAATAAAACCAAGAAGAATAGATTCCTGGTATTTGTCAAATTCAATATTTAAACTATAGCAAAGATGAAAACTAACGAGGCCCTTTTTACTCGACCAAATTTACAATTACGCAGCCTTGACAACTTAAGACAACTCTAACTAATAAAGATTCTACGTGGTACAAATAGGAAATGATCCATCCATATACTTTTTAGAGAATAACAATTGGTTTTCCCACAATTCTACTTATGAACACCTTTTTATCCGATCAATACAAGAAAACATTTTTTTTTAATCTTCCAGAACCAATTTTCCACCGTTCAAAAATGTTTCTCTCTAGCAATTTTTGAAATTAAACCAAAATGGTCATGTTACCAGCTTGCACAATTAACCAATACTTGCTATAACTTCCCAAAGAATCAACCTTTATGAGAGTAAATAATGGAAAGCCGCAAGGTAATTGATACAACTCACAAATGAAATGTCAAATAGACTTGTTCTACTCCAGCAATCTATTTCACTACATATAAATTCTTGAACAACTAAGTGTACAAACTCACAATGAAATCTCATGGAAGTAATCAACTATGCATTCTATATAATACACGAAGTCATTAAAGAACTTTGTTCATACTTTGATCCACAATAAAATTTATAAAAATAGTAATACAGAATTGGATAAGAACCTCTGCGACAAACTAAACTGAGTATAGAAGCAAAACGCCGTCACCGAAAACTCGAAACGGGGATCACAATCCGAACTCTAACTTGCAAACCTTTAAGAAACACTCTTTGTATTTGATTGCCAAGTATTTTTTCTAAGTGTTGTGCTCTCTGCCTCTATCTTTTCATATATTTTTTTGAGTGTGTTCTGCCTTTCTCCTAATCTCTATCTTTTTCCTACCTTCTTTTTTCTTTTCTGTCTGTAGTGTGTGTATATATATAGTGTGTAGTAGGGTGTGTGTTAGTGTGTAGTTGTGTGAGTTAGTGTGTAGTAGTGTGAGTTAGTGGTGTGCAGGAGTGAGGGAGTGTGTATTGGTGTACGTGTGTGTGTGTATGTAGTGGATGGGATGTGAGGGAGTGGGGCGTGCAGGTGGGGAGGGGTAGTTTAGGTTAGGATTTTTATTTTTGATATTTTTTTCTAAAAAATACATAAATAAATTTATAAAAATAAATAAATAACTAAAGTAGTATTAGCTAACTATTTAAAATTAATAAAAATATAGAAAAGTTAAATAGCTAGTCCTTAAATATTGATGAAGAAAATATTTAAACCACTAGATTATTTATTAAAAATTAAAAGAAAAATATATTTTTTGAAATTTTTCTTTTCTTTTGACAAGTAAAAGCAAAACTTATCCTAAAAGGTGACTCATTTATTGAAAATTTTTTACAAATAAAACCTATAAAAATGAGATAAAAGCTAAAATAATAATTAGACGTAAAATAAATATTTAATGCAAATTAGGTTAAAGCTCGGGGAGGGTCAAAAATCATGTGTCTACAAGTCTAAGTCCCAGCCTAAGGTAAATTTCACAGACACATAAAAGAAAGTGGAACCAGGATCAAACAATACAGAATCCCTACGATCACATACAAGAATAGCATTTGTGATCATAGCATTAGAAGCTTCTGCTTCAGAACGACCCAAAATAGCATAAAGATGAGCCTAATCACCACCCTGACCGCCACCTCTACCAGCCTGAGCACTATTTTTACCAACCTATCCTTCCCCCTGGTTGGCTTGGTTTCCACCCCTTCCTGCATCCTGGCCACCACGCCCACCTTGTGGATGACCCCTACCATTTTCTCTACTACCACAACCTACCAAAAATAGAGCAGTAGAAGATGTTGTTGAGTCAACTAACCTGCATAAAAGAAATTAGGACAAGACCTTCTGATATGGCCCAAACCCCCACACTCATGGAACTTAATGCCCCAAGCAGGCCTCTGAACGGAAGAAGATAAAGATGTGTAGCTACCTATTTGGGAAGACTGATAATTGACCATAGACGGACCCCCTGTGGACACAAACATGGCTGAATTATAAGGTCGAAAAGAGCCATTGCCCTTTGAGAAAGTACCACTAAATTGGCTTGAGGTTCAGTAATTCTTCTCACTGGATTTTATCTCTCCCTATTTCTCAAGTGCCTCAGCCTTCTTGGCAAACTCAACTATCTCCTGAAAGGACTTACCAAACACAGCCACAGATAAGGTAACCAACTAAATCCCAAAATTCAGACCCTTCACAAAGTACCTAATTCGCTTCTCCTCTAAGGTGATCAACTATAGTACATATTGACACAAGGCATGAAACTTGGCCTCATAGGCCACCATAGACATGTTACCCTACTCCAACCGCAAGAACTCTTCCTTCTTCTAATTAAGATAAGTGCGGGGAACATATTTCTCAAGGAATACATTCTAGATTTGCACCCATGTAAGTAGAGGTAAGGCATCCCTTCTCTCTACAAATGACATCCACCATTGCTTGGCTTCGGCCTGCAGCTGAAAAGAAAAAACTCCACACCAAACCTTTTAATAATACCCATTTTATGTAGATGTTCATAACAATCCATCAAGAATTCAAATGCATCCTCAAACTCTGTACCTTGGAATACTGGGGGGCTTCATTTTCATGAACTTGCAGAATAGTCCATGTTTAGCCATCACTGGCCCAAGTACCTGTTGGGGATACACCCTAATTTTATAGCCTTTGTCCATCCTTGGTACTACAGCAGCAGCAAGTTACAAGGCTAGGGGCAAAAAGGTTGGAACAACTAGAGTGTTTCCAGTGCTAGCCAAGCTACTCAAGAATCCCAATATTTGTTGAATTACTTCCGCAGACAAAGGCACCGGGGTTGCACCATATTCTCTAGAGCTACCATCTCCTCCTCTTCAACTACCACTTATTCATTCTGAGCAAGGTCTGGGGAATCCTGTTATGGGGAAGGGGATGGTGATATCTATCTTGACAGTCCTCCAACTGCCTAGGCTCTACCCCTAATAGGTGTTTCCCTATATCTTCTCCTCCTAGCTCTACCTCTAACTCGAGGTATAACCCAAACTGCAGCCCCAGCAGCCGTTGTTACTATGGCCATGGGTATTTTGGTTGTTGTTGCTCTGGTGGAATAAGTATTCATTATCTACGAATAAGTGTTAATGAATTAGATACCAATTTGGATCACCAGATACCAATTGAAATCAAGTAATAGCACGAAAGCAAAATAGAAAGGAATCTTCTCCTAAAGCCCTGAAGCCTCCTGAATAAAAGTACATATGTCTTTGTACCATTCCGTAGGAATCTACTAGACCTGTTCTTGTAAGATGAGATCTATGAACCCAGTGCTCTGATACCATCTTTGTCACAACATAATTGGTCATGAGTGGCACCCACCCTAACCTATGGCAGGAGAATTATTCTAACCTTACACCTTACTAACTCAAATGTTACTTTCACATTCACCTTATATTAACCTTATTTTTAATTAAGTTTAAAAAGGGCTTCATTCTATAAATAAATAGATAACTGTCAACCGACATCAACATCTATAGACTAATAGAGTATGAAAACCTCTATTTATTACATCCTCGGGACCTGAAGTCACTGTACAAGAACATCTAAAGGAAATCAAGTCTTAAGCTAAATGATTATCCAAAACAAGAATAAATAAGGAATGTTTCAGTCCAGAAATAAAGGACATGAATAAGATAGGAATATCTTATTTCAAATACCGGAACACACTCTGCACTCAAAAAAAAAGAGCACAAGTATCATCAGTACAACAATACATACTGGTAGGTATCATAGGTCGACTCAACCAGATACCATACAAATAAGTAAATCAAATAGATGCACAGTTATAATGACCCTCCAGGTCATTTTCTCGATTTCCATGCATTCTAGTATTTTGAGCCTTCCCATAGTGGCCACATATCATTAATGACTTACCAAAATTGTCGGTTCGGTCATCGGACAGTTTGTTTGGATTTTAGGCTCATTTTTCTGTTTTGAAGCTTTTGTTGTTAAGGAATTGGTCTCTGACCAAAACTGCCAGTAAATGATCTCAGATGGAAATTCTGACAGTTCCATTAGCTTTGGAATGTTGATTTTTGGATAGGGGGACCCTTGGTTCAAGTCCCGAGGCTTCTGGACTCATTTTGGGTATTGGGTAGATTTGATGAAAAAAGGAACAATGGGTATAGGGCCCACATTTAATTGAAACGACCTTGGATGAAAATTTTGATGGTTCTATTGAGTCTGGAATGTTGAATTTGGTATAGTAGCTTAGTTCGTTTGCGCGCACCCGATCGGAGTCTGTTTGGACTTAGAAAATTAGATGCCTCAAATTTACTGGTTCAGCCGCTTAAGCAGCTAAATGACCGCTTAAGCGAAAGCCACTTTAGCGATATCAAGCTACTTTAGTGGCCTTGGCTGTTTAGCTGAGGGCCGTTTAAGCGCCCCTTATCCACTTAAGTGGACGTCACTTTAGCTATGGGGATTCCACTTTAGCGGCCACTCACCTTTGGCACTGGCCGCTTTATCGGTCAGTAACCATTTTAGCAGTGTTCGCTTTAGCAGCCAAGTGACCGCTTTAGCGGTACTTGAGGGTGTTAAATACTCCTTCTTCACTTGATTTTCTCAACTCTTTTTCCCCCATTTTGAAAGCATGGGACATGGAAAAGTGTTGGGAATCAACCATTGAAGCTAAGGTAAGCTAACTCTACGCTCCTTGGTCATTTTCCATCATTTTACCCATTGAATTTCATTCCATTTCATTGTAAATTCTTAGAAATTAGGTCTTTCAATCCTTAACTTTGGGGACTGATTTGAGCCCCGATTTACGCTCCGTTTGTGCTCAACTTTTGAGCACACATTCGTTGTCCTTCGAGGGACCTCATTAAGGATTCAATTTTTGGATTTTGTTTGCGGGCCCCATAAGCGTATTCTTGACCCAAATTTTGACCCGAGCTTTTATATAGCAAAATGGGTCACGTTTTACTCGTATTGATGTGTAGATGATTATTTTGATAGCGTGGTGGCATTTCTGGATCGTAAAGCAAAGTCGAGCGAATTGTGGGCGATTTGAGATTTAAGATTCGGCATCGAGGTAGGCTTCGATCTACTTTTCACTATGAGATTGTGTATGGTATCGATTGCATACTAAGTAGGGATTATAGGATGGATTTATTACTAGTATAGCATGACTTAGCCCATTTAGGGAATTTGGGTAGAAATGTGACCCGAACCTTAGTATAAAACACTTGTCATGGTTGTAGAATCTTATTACCCTTGATTATAAGCATACTAACCATAGTTTAATATTAAGGATCCCTTAGTGGAAGATTTACCATTTGACTTAGTGATTTGGGAGGTGTATCCCCGATTAGATCCTTGTAGTGGCTTTATGCCCTAAATTACTATGGATTCTAGAGTTATGAGGCTTGTTATGTTGATTATGTATTATTGGGCCCGAGGCCATGGTTAATATACCGGTTGGACTCTAGGTGAGCTATTTACCCTTAACGTGATTCTGGTTTATAGACGCTTAGGCGCTTATGGTTGTATTGTTTGGATACTGGTGATGGCATGCATACTGTTAGGCACATTCATGCTCACTTAGTGGTACGATTCCAACCCCAAACCTTAATTTTACTATCATTTTCCAAAAAGAGATTTATTCCCACTTTTCACTTTTAAAATGAATTCTTTTATAATGGGAATCGTACCACCTTAGTTGATGATTTGTGAGCTTTCAGAACTAAAAATGATATTTTGGAAAGTAGACCGAGGTTGATTCCGGTCCATTATTAATCCACTCATTTTACCACTACTATTTACTTCGGTCGATTGAGATTCCGACCCTTTCTATATTATTATGATGATTTAATCCCGAACTTGACCTCGGGCAATGGATTTACAGATGTACACTCCTTTAGTCACGATTCGAGTCCATGCATTTATTATATTATGTACACTATTTTAGTCACGGTTCGAGTCCGTGCACTTATTATATATATATATATATATATATATATATATCTTCAGTCATGGACAGAGTAGATTGATTATGATGGTTATTAGAAGTCCTGGTTCAGGACCAGGCAGTGTATACAGATATCCCAAATCTCCTATGGGGCCCTTCATCCATGAGCTATAGTGCCGAAGAAGGATGGTCGTCGTAGGTCCTGCTTTTGCATGCTCCAGAGCTGTAGGAGGTGTATACATTTTTTACGTTATGGTACTTGGTACTTTATGGCACTAGGATTGGATATGGTATTTATGGATATGTTGCATTCATTCATTCATATGCATCGTCTATCACCAGTATGATTGTTTGGTGCCTGTATCTATCGATCTTATGGGGGGCTGTATAGGTACAGGTTATGGTAGCTGTTTGCTGAGTGCTTTCGTGAACCTTTCGGGCTTATGGGGGTCCGGTTAGGCTATTGTTTATTTGGACTAGCCGATTACTTTATTGTTGGTTATTATGGTTAGTTCGTGGTAGGATGATTATGGACTGGTACCTGAGATTGTCGGTACGTTTCTGTTTCCTTTCTTTATTACGGTGAGTTACTTTATGGTTGAGTTACCTCATGCTTAGTCACATTATGGTTAGGGACCCTGATTACGTTAGTATTAGCTCCCTTACTTGGCTAAGGTCCTCGAGAGGTTAGGTTGACTCCCTCAGGTTATTATCTTTGAGTTAGTACTACAGGTTTATTTGTATATATATATAAGGTATTACCATATATCCCTCTCTTTCTTTGTCCACTCAAATTGTATATGCATTTTTTGGCCTTGTATACTACTATATATAATTCTTTCACTCTTCATTGGTATATTGACTAGTGATATACGGTATTGTACTTTAGCTCCTGAGCACTGTTAGAATAGGGTAGATTACCCTTATTGCTCCATTAGCCTCATTATTCTTAGCTTTACTGGATATTTGTATGTAGTTAAATTCATGCCTTACATATTATTTATGCTTACATTATTTCTGAAGCTTAGTTGGTCGATGCCTACTGAGTACCACGTGTTTGGTAATCATACTACACTTCTGCAGCTTGCAAATCATAGTTCGAGTTATCGCAGTTGATGTGTACATCGTACGGAGCAGCTATGGATCGGAGACTTGGGGTGAGCTCCTGACGTTCGGAGTTGTGCCTACTCTCTCTCTCTTATTGATTAGACTGATCTTTATATTGTACTCAAAGACATCTTTGTATATATATTTATCATGTAATTCACCTGTACTCTTGATGTATTAGAAGCTCTTGTACTGGCTCCACCAGGTTTGGGGATTATATTGGACTTTTTGTTATGTTTATTCCGCTGCTTTCTTTCATTTCTCCTGATAGTCCGTTACTAGCCATTTTGGATTATGGGTTGACTTACCTACTGGTGGATTAAAGTAGGTGCCATCATGACCTGAGAAATTGGATCGTGACAAAAGAGATCATCAGAGAATTCATAACCAAATACAGACACAATTATAACATTTCACTTTAGATGGAATACAAACTCATACTCATGTATGCTTACACTTAGTCAAAATCAGCAACAAGTTGCATCACAACATAAGATTATAATTGGACATTCAATGCACATGAATGAATATGAAATGTAAGATGTGTGCATAATCTCTTTCTCTTTTTATTCTCATCAATATCATCATCATCTCATCAACATCACAATCATCATCAACCTCATGAACATAATAAGTTGTATATCATCACCATCCTCATCACTATTAATCCAATAACATCAATGTGTATGAATATGCAATGCAATCAATAATCATAAGTAGTGCTCGAAAGACATCACAACATTCAATTCATATATAAGCACAGAGTCAAGTAAGTCTAATTGCTACAGTAAACTGTAACCTACCTCGATTCCTTGCTCAACAACACTTCTAAGCCACAAATTTGCCTTTCCTCTTCCTTTCAACTTGCTCTTGATCTATAACAACAAGATTAAGCACCCATTTTAATAAATTCATCCCTCTTTAACCATTAGGGATTAATACTAACCATTTTAATTATAACTTTTCCTTAAACCATCATCTTAGGGTTTTCCCCCTCCTTAAACCTAAGAAACCCTACATTATTTAGCATGAACAACTAAGATTATGCTCCCATTAGTATTTTCTTACACCCTAGGATCATTATCTAATAATTTCATACTCATTCCCATCAATTAACATCAATTCCATGAACTAGGGTTAAACCCCAAAATTCCACCATGAATAAGTTTCCTAATAATTTCTAGGGATTATAAGAAGTAATTCAAGTTTAGATTATAAGAAACTTACCTCAAAAAATGAAAACCTCAAGAATTCTACAGAAATCGCCCTTTGCTAAGCACTTACTCATTTTTGGGAAAAGTGGGAATGAAAATGTTTCTGAGTTATAAAAACTGTCAAAATATTGTGTGTTACCGTTGCAGCAGTTAAACTACTGTTGCAACGGTACACGACTTAACACTGGCTACCGCTGCAGCGGTGTCTTTTCCATTGCATCGGGTCCACTACAGCGGTTCACTTTTTTGTTGTAGCGGTCCTGAGGTAGAATCTTAGGGCCTCTATTCAGTTTTTCTTATTTTACAATCCTCTCTTTGAAATATGACATTGTGAACCAACCCTTCCACAATAAATTCTATAACCGGAGTTCTACAGCTCTGTTTCAGGTACTGGAAGTTGCTACGACTTCCTAAACTTGTTATCTATCTAAAAATCAAGTCAAACATTGTCGCGCCCCATTTTTCTCGCGAAAAAGTGGGATCCGACGTGATAACTCTTTTTGGAATGATTTAGGGTAAAGAGTCGCCACCTAACGAATTAAGGTGTGTTAGGGCACCATTCTAGACTAATTACAAATTTATTTTAATTATTCTACGTCAACCAGAAATTCTGATAAGGGTTCAGGTTACCTCGAAAGGACGGTGTTAGGCACCTTTCGAGGTCCACAAATGTGGGTCCAGCCGAACTTAAATTAATATGCTAAATGTTAATTTAAATATGTTGTAAATTTGTTTAAATATGCAAGGTTTTAATCTAAATGTGTAGGAAATTGATTTCGAATATGCTGAAATTTGAATATGTAGAAAATTTATCAAAATATGCAGGAAATTTTATTAAATATGCAAGAATATAATTTAATTGTGCAGGAAATTATTAAATGTGCAGAAAATTAAAGAAAGTATGCAAAAAATTTATTTTAGTTTGCAAAAAATTATCAGATGTGCAAAAAATTAAACAAAGTGTGCAAAAAATTATTAAATGCAGAAATTTATTTTAATTTGCAGAAAATTAAATACAGTGTGCAGAAATTATTTTTAATTTGCAAAAAATTATCAAATGTGCAGAAAAATTAAATAAAAGTGTACAAAAATTTATCTTAATTTGCAAAAAATTATACAAAGTGTGCAGAAATTATTTTAATTTGAAGAACGTTAAATAATGAATGCTTAAAATTAATTAAAATGCTGGAAGTTAACTACGAGTGCTTAAGATTAACTTAAAGTGCTGGAAATCACTTTAGAGTGCTGGAAATTAATTTTCAAAATGCTAAAAAATTATATAAAAATGCTGAAAATTAGTTAAAATCGCTGAAGATTATTTTTATTATGCCAAAAATTCATTAAACATGCTTAAATGAAATTAATCTAATATGTCAAAGCAATGATCCTAAGAGATGATTCCGAGATGATAAACTAATTGATTAACGATCCTATATTGATTGCCTAGGTGACCAAGTAATTTAATTAATATATGACATTTATTAAATAATCCTATAGACATGGTTTCTAGGTGATAAAATATTTAACACATAGAATCCCCACCCCTCTAACATCCCAATATTTTATTATACTTAGAGTTTATACAAAATTTATTACATACCTAAAAAAGGAATAGAAAAATAAAAGAATTTTAAAGCCATGGACTAGGCAGTCCCCCAAACTCCCAGGCAACTCTTCAAGTCCCAAGAAAACTCCTTCTAACGAGACCTGTTAGATACAAAACTGAAGAACAAATGCACCAAAATATGCAGCCAAATAAAGGGGAAACAAATACATGGAAGAAAAAAGACATTGTTTTAACACTGAATATGTAGGCATGCTCCATAGATTACAGGAAAGCTATCATATAAATATTGAGAGTTGCATCGACAGGAACTTACCAGTTAAGGAATAAACAGATAATAATAAGAAGATTTAAGCAGCATGTAGTAGTAGACCGAAACAACGAGATGAACCTCCAAGCAAACCTTTCAAAGCCAAAAGCTAAAGCCGAGAGGACAAAATATAAGTAAAGAGTTTTTCTTTTTTTTTTCTTTGTCTGGAGAGTAGGAGTAAAAAAGAACCTTTTTTTTTAATGAATGAAAAGGGCAGATTATATAGGCATAGAGTGGTATAGAATTAAAGGGAAAAGAAAAATATTCAGTAGATCAATTAGAGGAAGTGAAAAGGAAAAGAAATATTCTTAGGAATCAATTAATGAAAATCTTTTCCCTTAACAGACTGTTGAATGAAATTAGTGTAAAATAAATTTCTATTTACCATAATTAAGCAAATACAAATATATTTAAATTAAAGAAAAGGGGTAACCATTAAGCAGGTTGTTGAAATTTACCATAAAAAAACTAAAGCAGTAGTTGTTATAAATTGTAACATAGGAAAGAAAAAATTAAACAATGTATTAGCCACATAATAGCCACCTCACTCTATCAAAACATACCATAATTAGTAGTGCAAAATCACACATGTTCTAATTAAAGACAGAGGATCAGCGAAAGGAGGTAGATATGCAGATAATATCAAGTTAAACGTTCCAACTTATCAACTAGCAAACAGGATGACAAACTTCAAAAAAAAATCAGTCCCAAACTAGGGTTAATCGGGGTTCATAAAAAATTAGGGCTTTTCATATATAACAATCTGAAGGGTTTAAACGAGCACTAAATTGAAGATTCGAGCAAGAAATCATAATCAAATCTTTACTAAGCTTATATCTAAAGATCTAGTACGAATGAAATCACAAACAAGACAAACAACTAATAATTAAGTTATGAAAGGGATCAAACCAGACACGGAAATAAACTCGTAATCTCGAAGCTTAACATAAGCCAAGATGGAGTGACTCCTCTCGATCATACCGAATTCAATCTTGAAAAGCATTAACGACCCATACGTGATGCTTGCTGTAATAACCCAATAATTTTAATGAAGGGTTAATTGGTAATTTTACCAAAATGATAAATTAATTAGGAGAATTAAAAGGAGTGGGCTAAGCCCATTTTCCTACCCTGATTTCTTTCTTTAACGTTACAAAAGGAGTATTGAAATATTAGGGCTATTGGTTCCATTATTTTTGAGGAGAAAGAAACGATCATAGACAAGGATTTGAGAAGGCATGGCAGCGTGGAGAATTAGCGGAACAAACATTACTCTCATAAGGTATTGAAATTCTTCCCTGGGTCTTAGGCATAGGAATTTACTTGATGTTGCTAAGGTTGTCGTTTTCTACTACCAAAGGAAGAAAAATATGTATATTCCTTCTACTATTCCACTTCAACTAGGATGATTAGATAATGATGATGGAGTAATGATTAGGGGAAATCCTAATGATTAGGCAGTGATTATTACGAAGGAGCATGTTAGTGAATTGTAAGATTTTGTTAGCCACTGTTTTGGTATCTTTATAGACACATGTTGGCATGGAACTTTCTGCCAATTTCTTGGATTTCACCTTATAAGGTCTAGCTTTAAGCTTGATAATAGGGATATTGAGACTTGATCGCGACTAGTATAATTGACCTTGTTAATTAATATTTTTGCATAGATTGAGGCCATTGGAGGTTGTTGCTTGGTGTGCTACTCGTTACAATGTTGGGGAACTTGTTGTTAGCGAGGTAAGTGAGAATTTAAGCTTTGGATGCTTGCTTTTTCAAATTTGTTTTTAAAATGTGTTTTGTCTGTCCGGTCCATGTGTTGGGACGAGCATGTGCTTGGCAGAATCGGTGGTCTTCAAGGCTAACTGCATATACTTTATGTTCAAGAATACAAAAACTCCCTTTATAAACTATTTCGTGATGTGATATGATTGTGTACTATGAGATCGGGGCATTGTGTATGCTACCTTGAACATTGTGTATGCTTATTGATTCCACTGGGGCATTGTGTATGCTTTCCTTGAGCATTGTGTATGCTTCTTGATTTAATACGGGACATTGTGTATGTTTCCCTGAGTATTGTGTATACTCTTGATATATTTGGCGCATTGTGTATGCTGCCCAGAACTCGTGGTGTTGGTCAATTATTTTAATTGCAATTTATGATAAGTACTTGGTGTAAATTGTATGGAGATATAAATTCCCCGGTAATTGGTTGTTGGATCTTGTTGGTAGTCCTATTATGATATAATTCTCGTGTGTAGTATTTTTATGTTTTTGGTGTGGTTGTATTTTCTAACACTTGTCCCAGGAGTATTTAAAGTAGCGAGTCGGGGATCTTACTGGGTTATATTTACATATAGCTCACTCCTTATTTGCATGTCTGCAGATACTATTGCTGAAAGTGAGACTAGTGGCTGAGGGTTCATTCGTAAGGATTCTATTGCTGAGGTGAGCCTTCGCATTGTTCGTGGAGGTTGTTGTTTCAGCTCTAGCTATTTTAGCTTATATTTCGTTTCTTGGGTTTGCATGCCCGACAGTTGAACTCATGTAACTCTATTAGATGCTCCATGGTCTTAGTGTGGGATTTGGGCTAGAGAACTAGTATTTGATTGATCGTTGAATTAATAAAATTGATTATGGAGTTCATTGGATTATCATTTTCTATCTATTGATTATAATTGAAGCGTTTGGAGTTATACATATCCTATCTCTGTGCTTATATAATTGGATAAGTGAATGATTATTTGGTTCGCCCGACAAATGGTGTTAGCGGGTGCCACTCACGTCTAGATGGTATTTTGGGACGTGACACTTGCCTCATCAATCTTACCATAGTTCATTGAAGAAGAGAGAATTTTGGGTTTTGGATTTTTGAACAAAAGAGAAGAGGGGAGGTCGGTTGATTTTCTCTTTGAGAAAAGAGAAAGGGCTGAAAAGTGGTTCCTCCGGTGGGGTTTGCCGACCGGAGTTGACTGGTTCGACAGTGTGTGTGGAAGGGGGGGCGAGGGGACGAGGGGGGTACGACAGTGGTCACCAGCTGCATGGGTGTGTGCAGCGGCGGAGAGAGTTGAGAGATGAGGGAGATCGGAGAGAGAGAGTAGAGGGGTGCCGGCTGTGGGGGTTTCGTTTGGTGGATGATGGAGAGGAGATGAAGGCGACGGAGAGAGTATTTAAGGGCGGCGGTGATTGGATGGGGTTCGTCGGAGCCGTGGTGGCGATCGGCCTTGGTGCGGTGGTGATGAGAGGGAGATCAGGGAGAGAGAGAGAGGTTGGAGGCGGTTGTGGTGGTGTGTGAAAAAATGAGTTAGGGTTTGGGGGGTAGTGTAATTAAAAAAGGGAAGAAATGTGGGATTTGATCTGAACCATTTGATCAACGGTTGAGATCAAAATTCAAGAATTTGGGTCGGATATGGGTCAAAATTGGGTCAATTAAAATTGGATTGGGGATTCAATTTGGGGTCAAATTAAAATCAATTTGGGTTTAAATTGACACCCAATTGGGTATAAAAGGCTAGAATTTAAATAAATTAGGGGAAAGTGAATTGAACTGTACTACTATTTAATAAATATAATAATAGATCAGTAAATATATAATAAAATATTATCAAGTTAATCAATGTCATAAAATCATTATGAATAAACTATGCAAGTAAAATAATGGCATGTAATATATTATTTAAAAATCAACGATAAAAAATGATTTGAAGTAGATTAGGCACCTATGAATACAAAATTTTAAAAAATACTGTAATAATAATAATAATAATAATAATAATAATAATAATAATAATAATAATAATAATAATAAGCAATAAACTATGGACCACGTGTTTGTAAATTATGAGTATGCATATTTGCGAAAATTATTTAATAAATATTTATAAAATTATGTAAAAATGTTATATTTAAATTAATAAAATATATATATTTTATATAAAAATAAATTACATAATTCAAAATTATGAATGCAAGACGTCAAGATTTATTTGGATACTAAAATAAGAAATATTAATACCCAAAACTAATAATTTGTAAAATAGCAGCCTAAAAGAAGTATCGGGAGGTCAAAATTGGGTGTCAACAAATATCACCACCAATACTCACATTAGTACCAAATTTCCTTAGAGTAGTACACCCTCAAAATTCGTCCAACACTAGACTAGCCCTGAATTTCGCAAAAATTGTTTAAGGCAAGACTAGGTGAAATTTTTACCTCCTAACTCAGCGTAACGATGATTTGAGTCATTACACCTGCAGGGGACGAGCTCAGTCCATGTACCAATCATACTAGACAACTAAGTGTATTGTCCCCCTTATACCAAATAAGTGTTATGCCACCCTTATTCCAACATCCTCATTCTTATACCACCTTAAACCACCAATTCAATCATAGATACATTTAGCATCAATCAATTCATGATAATAAGCATGTACTAGTCATAAGTACAATTTCAATAATAAGTTCATAATTTACCAACAGTTGCACTTTATAATCAAACATTTAGCACCATTTACAAGCATGACTTGAAAACAAGTAAACAAACATTCAGTTAATGAAAACATATACAATCAAACTGAGTCTCAACTCCAATTCAACGATAACCTACCCCGAACCAAGCCTTGCAATGCTCTAAATCACTTGAGCCTTGCTCTTTCTTGCAACCTCAACTTGATCTCGATCTAAAAATAACTAACATGAAACTATTCAACCAATAATCTACCAATTCTAGGTATTATAAACCTAATTCCACTATTTTTAACCACATTTATAATAATTTCCTCATCTTAGGCTTTTTCTACCCTTCATTCCACTCCAATTCCCATAATTTGGAATTAATGAAGCAACTTCTACTCTAGGGAGCATAATTTAACCTATAGTCAACAATAAGCAATTCTAAACCCTCCACAGTTAATTCAAACTAGGTCCTCCAACTTAGGGTTACACCCAAATTCCCCAGCGTGATCAATCCTAATAGATTTTAACTATTAATTGAAGTAATTTACATTGAGATGGTGGAATTTACTTACCTTGAGAGTGGGAATTGGTTAGGAACTACAAAAAATTGCCTCTCTAACCCTATCTCAACACGTAAGCATTTTTGGAATAAAAAATAATATTTTGGTTCAGAAACTGGCATTATACTACATCGAACCTGCTATAGCGGCCCTGTTCCCGCTATAGCTGAGGCTTTATAGCAAGATTTTGCCCACTGTAGCGGTCTGACTTAAACCCAGCTGCCGCTGCAACGACCCATATCTGGCCATAGCGGGATCGCTGCAGCAGCCCTCAATCGCGTTATAACAACACTAAGGCAGTAACTTGGGGAAGTTTCCAGGTCTAGTCCATTTAATAACATATTGCCTAAATTTTGACATAACAACTCAATCTCTTCACGTCAATTACTATAATCGGAGCTCTATTAACTTGATTTCTGTTCGTAAGTTTCTATGGATTCCTTAACCCCTTAGCTATCATAATATAGTCTAAAATCCAAGCAAAATTACACCATTAATCATGAGATTCACCTAGACCATACATTATCAGAAATTCATATGAATCTAGTCTACCTTGAAATTTCCAAAATTTCCATCTGGGATAACTTAACCCAAATTTTTACATGCTAGGCAATACCATAACGACAGAAAGGGTTGTTACATTTTGTGCTTTCAGTCTCTTTTCTCCTATTTGATCTTTCTCATACCTTTATTTCATTATTAATGACTTGTGGGGATAGGTAACATGATTCAAAAGGTGATTAGATATGTTGGGAGGAAGATTTTCAGTTTTGCAATTTGAAAAGTTTGACCAAAGTCAAAATTTTGACTAATGAGGTCGAATTTGAGTTTTGATGATTCTATTAGGTTTGGAGGGTGATTTATGTCTTCGCTAAAAAAATTTCATGGATCCTGAGATGTTTGAGAGTAATTTTTTTATTTGATAGATTCTAGTAAATTTTGAAAGTCTAATTTGATAATGGTCAATATTTGATCAAGATGATCTCATATCAGTGATTTGATGGTTCCAATAGGTTTGGAATGTATTTCATGATCACTTTGCATATTTGGTTTTGTCACGACCCAACTTGTCATGAGTGATACTCACACTAACCCTCCAGTGGAAGAACAATCTAACCCAAATTCAATATCATTCACTTATCCAATTTTAAAAGTAAGCCATCCTTTCATTAATAAAAGTTAATACTTCGACATTCAATACTAGTGCGGAAGATAATAATAACGTCTAAACATTTCCCAAAAATTGAAAGTCATCATACCAAAATTCTAACTAAACAAGCCTACGGGTATAACCCAGAAAAAACCCAACAATAATTAAATAAAGAGTCAATGTCAAGGAATAAGGACAAGACCAAGTCTGAGTGATCCAAGCCAGCTCTAAGATGAAGTGCCTACCCTTGGATCAAAACGTGTTGTCACCTACAATTATTGTCTCGTAGAAGACGCTGAATATGCTCTACACTCAACAAAAAAAGAGTATAGGATAGTATCAGTACAATTCACTATACACTGGTAGATATAATAGGCCAACTCAAGTTAAAGGATATGAACACTTAACCAAATATTAGTAAACAGATAACATACATAACAAGAGAAATCATGGAATCAACTCACTTTACTTCAAACGACAATTACAGTCAATCATGTCACTTAGGTAGTAACCACCTCAACTAAGCATCATAATGTCGCGTCAATAATAATATACAAGAGAAAACTATACCCCAATTCAACTTTACAATTTCTTATTAATTAGATTCATTATCAAACAAATAACTCAAGGGTCGGTCTACATAAGGAATCAGAAAATATTATTAAATCATAAACCGGTCCACTTAAGGAACTGTCAAACTCTCCAGCATCATAATGTACTCACACACTATGGAACTTATGGTTGCCTACTAGCCATGACCTGCAGGGGACAAGCTCAGTCCATGTACCAATTACATAAGATAACCAAGTATCATGCCACCCTTATCCCAAGCTAAGTGTTTTTTCACCCTTATTTCCACGTCCCCACCTTTATACCACCTAAATCCACCAATTCAATCACAAGCTATGCATTTAGCATCAATCAATTCACAATAATAACTATATACTAGTCACAAGTACCAATTCTCTAGTAAGATTCATTATTAATCAACACTTGCATTTTAAAATCAATCATTTAGCATCATTTATAGACATGACTTGAAACCAAGTAAAAAAATATTCAGTTAATGAGTACATATACAATCAAACTGCGTCTAAACTCTAATTAAACCACAACCTACCTCGACTCAAACCCTGAAATGCACTATACCACGGTTGCCTTGCCTTTTCTTGTTGCTTCGGCTTATTCTCAGTCTAAAATTAACAAATAAAGAATAATTCAAGTATTTAATCATCAATTTTAAGCCTTATAAACCTAAATTCACTATTTTAACTCATGATTATAGCCTATTTCCTCATTCTAGGGTTTTCTACCTTTTCATTCCATTCATATTCCCCATAGCTTAGGATTATTATGATAATCTCTACCTTGGGAAGCATAATTTAATAATCTAAGTCAATAATAAGTGATTGTAAATCACCCATAGTCAATTCACACCAGATCATTCAACCTAAGATTACTCCCACAATTCCCTCCATCATCAAGTTCTAATGATTTTACAAATTTAAGAGGTAATTTCACATTCGAATGGTGGAATGATCTTACCTTGATAATAGGAAAAAGCTAAGAACTCAGAAAATTGCCCTTCTCTTGCCCTAAGTTGATCCTTGAGAGTTTTTGACAAAAACAACGTCTAAACTCAAAGAAAACTGATGTTTAATGCATCGATCCTGCCATAGCAACCCGCTTCCAACTGCAGTGGCGGCGCTATAGAGGAATCCACCCGCTGTAGTGATCCTAGTCAAGCTCAGACCTCCACTGCAACGGTCCAGCAACCCATATCCTACTATAGCGAGACAACTGCAGCAATACTCATGCCCGCTATAGCAGCACTGAGATAGAAACTTGAACAAATTTCCAAGTCAAGTTTATTTCATAACACACTCCCCAAAACTGACATTATGAATAAACTCCTTTATGTCAAATGCTATAACTGGCTTTCTACAAACCCAATTTTCGTTCCAAACTTTCTATGGATTACTAAACATCTTACCTAACAAAATATAATCTTAAATCCATAAAACGTTACACCACCAATCAACATAATTATCTAGACCACACAACACTCAAAATTCATTTAAATCTAACCTAGCCTAAAAATTTCAAAGTTTTTATTCACAAAAGATTTAACCCAAATTTTTGCATGCTAATCAACTCTGTAATGATGGAATGGATCATTACAGGTTTGTGTCTAGATGGTCTTGGTTGAATCTCGAGAGTCAATTTTGAGATTTGATTTGATTTTAAAGTTACTGGTTACTTTCATATGTCACAACCATTTTTTCACTTTGCATTCGTGGGGCCCTTGTCGTATTGACGAAGATTAATGAGATCAAAAAATCGAGATTGAAATGGGCCAGATCGCTATCACATAGAAGAGGTTCATGGGATGGATTTGAGTTCTTCATTAAGTTCCAATAGGTAGCTCGTGTTCGTGAAGAGTTTCAATCATTATTGTAATATTGGTAAATAATTTTCATACAAATTGTATTATTAGTTTTACAATGCATATAGATAAGTCATTCTTCTCAATTCATCAAATTCATTAATATGCCTAACCCATAACATACTTGATATAATCAAGAAAAGTATAAGAGCATAAGCCATAATCTACCTTAAAAGTCAAGCAAATCTTCCATGAACACTCACAAAATCATATTCCTCTTTCGAACAACCTCGAAATGCTCCCAATTTAACAAATCATACTTTACATGAGTATACGAGTTCATCAACACCCATTTTTTCATAATTTTTTCCTTAACCCAAAATTCAACACATATCATCAAAAGAGTCTCAAGTAAGAATTTTATCAAAAATTGAGTCCAAATTGAACTCAAAATTATCAAGATACAACGTCTCAATTTTAGGTATAAAAGCCCCAATTTCTAACACCCAACATTAATTAAATCATAAATAAGTGATAAATTGAATAAAGATATTAAATATAGGGTTAGATTACCCTAGTATCAAATTGAGCAAAAACCATTGAAATTGGTCAAAATTGAGCTCTTAAACTCCCAGAATTGAAGTATAAATAATTAAATTGAATTGAAAATTTTTAGTCACTGTTCATCCTAGGCATTGTCGGAGAAGCAAAACTCTAACACACCTATAAGCTTGTTGAGGTAGAAAAACAAACGCAGAGGTAGAGGTCACTTAAGTACCTCGACTCTACAGAAATGGAAGGGACCTCGTAGGCATGAAGTCATTGATGATGACCTTTCTTGCGGAAGTGGATTCCCATATATAATAAAGACTTCATTCAAGTGTAAGAACACATGTAGGTGCGATGTCGCTCCTACGACGCTCACCTCGCAGATGAAATTCCACTCGATGGACCAATATCATTGGAGGTAAAAAAGTTTATAGGGCCGAACGGGATATAGTTGAACCATCAACCACAAACTTTAGAACCAACACTCTGAGCACATGTTGAACATCACAGGTAAAATTAAATATAAAAATTGATTACAAAATTTGAATTTATTGAAATCATCTAAACATCAATACGAGATTGTCTTGTCCAAATGTTGACCATGGTCAATCCAATAGTTTTAAAAATCTAAAAATCAACTCAATGGCCTAATTTACTCCCTAAAGCCTTAAGATCCAAGTAAATTAGTCAACTAAGTCATAAATCACTCTCTGGCCATATGAAATCATCAAAGCCCAAATTTTATGTAATGACCCTTCCGGTCATTTCCTCGTTTTCGTGTATTTTTGGCATTTAGAGCTCTTCTATAATTGCCCCAAGTTATTTATGACTTGCTGGGACTGACAGTTCAATTTTTGGGCAGTTCGTTTGAGAATTTTATTAATACCAAGCGTGTTATGGAATATTTAAATTAGATATATTTTATTAGCTTTCTAAACTATTTTAGATGTAACTTTTAGTTATGAAACATTTATACTATTTTATAATTTATTAATATTTTAACCAGAGATAGTGAATCTATATATGTTAGAATATTATTATTATAGGATAGGCTAGTGAATTTAGATATGTTAGAATATTATTATTATAGGATAGAGGCTTTATTCAAAATAATTTTCTATTAATTATGATATATTCAAAAATTTATATTTATTTTACCACGAACCTGTAAAATACCTAAGTGCATAAATATTGAGCCAAAAATTTGGTGATGGGTTAACATTAGCATGACACCACACCTTGCACGTGTTTCCATTGTAGATGACTATTGAAATATGTAGATATCATCTGTTAGTGGTAGGTAGAAAAGAAACTTATTAGGAATAATGTTCATTCATCCATTTTCATTTTCAAGTTGGTTTATATATGTTTCTAAACATAATTATTACTCAAATGCTTCTTTTAATTGAATTTTCCTTACAAAGAAATCAAAGCTATATCACTGCTAGCTAAATACATTACTCGTTGAAGGAATGATCTTGGGGAAATAATTTAGACATTATATCTAATCATGAAAAGAAAATCAATTATCTACATTAAGTTATTCAAGCTCGGATTCTAGTGTGGCACTATTCGGAGGCTTCTCGAAAGGGCTTTTAGCTTTGGCGTCCAGGTAGGTTAGGCTTACCCTATCTTTAGATTGAGCTTATGTATGGTATTAGTATACTATTGTGCTAGTTTTGGACAGGTAATTTTAGCCCGGTTGTTGACTTAGTATTTTTTTATGACTTATTTATCTTACAAAATTTGTCAAATTACTCTGTTCTTCGTTAGACAAATCTTTAGGGTTCGGCTCAGTAATTGATGTGGATTTGGAATTTTTTGGATGATAAAGAGCAGGGAATTGAGAAGAAGAGGTAAGAGCAATCTGACCAGTCCAAGAAGGGGACCGACACGGTCATCTCAGGTTAGGTTGGGGTTTGCATGAGGGAGGGAGGGAGGCTAGGACCATCCTATACTACACTAGACTCAAATACATTTTTTCAACTCTCTAGTCACAAACCATTAATTTGTGGATAGAAAACCCCACAATAATTTCTTTTATAATGCACTTGTCGAAAAAAAATGACCCAATCATCGAAAAATTCAAGTCAATAACAATCTACACTATTGAGCTAAACTGCAATTTGTTCGCTAGGAAAGGGATAAGATTTTTTTGTGATAGAGATTTAAAAAAAAGTGAGATTTTGGAAAAATGAAATAAAGGGAGAGGATGTGTGTACGAAGATGATGTGTTTGAGAAATTATTCACTTTTTTAAAATTAGTATTGAGTTGTAAAAGTTGAATTTCAAATTTGAGAAAGTGTTCCGAATTTTTTTTCCCATCTTTATAAATTTCAAATCCTCTCTTCTTTTCTTTGCAAAAATTTAACCAAATATAATTTAATCTAACTCAATTTCATAAATTTCAAATAAATAAAAAGTATTTAAAATCTATGCCAAACACCTACAAAAGAGAAAAATTAATTAATTGAGAAAAAGTCAAGTGATAGAGAGGGGACTCCTAAAAATCTCTATTGAAAATTTCCCCTCCCTTTTTATTTTTGAAAAATGAAAATAAATAAAATCTAAGACCTTATCCTCTTCACTCCCAAAAATATCAAAACTTCCATTAACTATCCGTTGTCTTCCTCCATCTTCCGAAAATGAATTCTCACTGCTTAACCGGAACTCATACATTTCCTTTTTATCCATCTCTCCCAATTCGCCGTACAATCGTCAATGTTACCCATTACAACCAGTTTTCCCGGCGATTCACATTGCCTCGTCTCTGCAAAACCCCTAACTTTCAGGTTGCTTGCGTCTCTCATATTCTCTTACAATACTCCCTCCATTCACATTTTGCTCATATTCCAAAAATAAATTTTCATTTTTACTCAGCTCTTTTAACCTATAAGAAAAAAATAATATTCTTCAATATTAGTTATTTGTTTCCTAAATTATTTCTCAAGAACAAAGACGTAGGGCCGTTTGGCCATGCAATTTTTTCACTTTTTAAATTTTATTTTTTCAAAAATTCCGGAAACAACAAAAAGTTGTTTTCATTTCGAAGTACCCACAAAAATTCAAAAACAACTTTAATTTATTTTATGGCTAAACACAAATTCAATTTACAAATATTATTATTTTTCACTTTGAACACAAAGACTAATTTTTTTTATTCGCAAAATGAAACATGGCCAAAAATCTACTTAATACATCAATTAATATGAGTATTGTCATATTAATCATTGTTTTTAAGGGGTGAAAAGTCCAAAGTGAACAAGTAAAAGTGAATGGAGAGGGACTAACTTTTTTCTTAATGGGTTTCTTTTTCTGTATCTCCTTTTTTTTTTTCTTAAATTTTTTTTAAATTCTGGTGTTTTCTAAATGTGTACGTAGGTAGTTCGTTGTTCAATGCAAGAAAACAGAATATTGGAACCAGAGGATGCAGCATTGTTGATTTCGACGTGCATTACTCGCACTTTGTCACCAGCATTGACTTTAAAACAAGGATTGGAAAAGATTAAGGAGGCTGTCGAGAAGCTTAAGGCCAAACCTCCTTGTTGTTCTAGTGGCATGTTTAGATTCCAGGTACTTCGAAAATAAAAGGGATTTTTACACAAATAGCGGACTGATTTACTGTTTACTTTTTCTAGCCGGTATACATTATATGCTGATTATACATGATCATACACATATTATACGTGGATTATACATATATTATATACCTGTCGGCTATTTTTTGCTTAATCGGTGGATGAACGGCTATTTAGGTTAATTTTTCAAAACAGGCTACCTGAATTATTTCCTTGTAGTTATTCCTTTGATTCCAGTGAACTTTGTCTAGCGATTATAAAATGCACCTTAATTTAGGTAATGTGCACCTATGAAGGAATTCTAGAGATATATGAGGAATAATATGTGTGGTGCTCTTAGGCTGATCTTATTGCATAATTAGTCTTAGATAAGCAGCAACTAAACAACTTTACTTATTAAACTGTCCCTTCGGGGGGGCATCCAATAAAATGGGGGATATAAAGATGGTTAGCATAGCCGTCGTGTCGCTCAAGGATGCCACATAAAAATCTAGAAGTGATCCAAAAAGGAAAATAGAAAACTTATTAAATTTCTGATTTATGTTATCATCTGAGTTCTATCAAACTAATAATGTTTATGGGTGCATTATATGCATGTTTGCTTTGTTAACTTTTAGTGTCTAGTTGATGATATGTTGTTTGGGACATATACTGCCATGGGGTTACATAGGATTGGAACCTATACCGTACATAAACAAACAAACATGCCAACACGAGTGCATTCATGTTTCAACATTTTTCTTTTCTATCAGAGTGGTTTTTTTTTTCTTGATTAGTGAGAGGATGATTGATTATATGTAGGTTTCTGTTCCTCCCAGTGCAAAATCTTTGAATTGGTTTTGCTGTCAACCCGAGTCATCAGGGGTATTTCCACAATTTTTCCTTTCCAAGGAGAGGGAAAACTCATCATGTAAATCAGTTGTATCGGGTCATACTCGCGGGATCTTTGGAATTGGTGCAGCAATCAACTTGAAGGAATTTTCCGCCACTAAAGAATATGGTGAATTTGGAAGGTAATTTTTGACCTTCATCACATCTTCAACTTCAGCTTTGACATAATTGACAATTTTATGTTCCTTTTGCACTTTTGAACTTGTATGCACTCCCATTCCCGCCAATCATTTTATATGAATCCAGCTTGATGAAGTAAAGTGGAATTAGAATCAATTATTGGTGGAAATGGAGCAACATGAGGTTCCATCTTATTATGTTTTTCCTCAAAGAAGTTGTGATATTATAAAATCAATTATGAAGATGAAATAGATGCAAACAAGTAGGTAACCTCTTCCGGTCGGATTAGACTTTGTGAAGGTTTAATGGAGGAAAGTCTTGTTTCTTCTCTGTTTGAGGAACTTGTTTAAGAAGGAGAATGGGTGTTTCCTATAGACAATTGAGGAGACATGTCCCTGCTTGAGAAAATTCAATTTTCCTTGCTTATCATGCAAAAAGGTCTATGTTGACGATATTGTTATTAACGGTAATGATCAAGACGATATCACTAATTTAAAGCAACATCTCATTTACCATTTCAAGATCAAAGACCTCGACAGTCTGAAGTATTTTCTAGGTATTAAAGCTGCTCAGTTTAGATCAGATATTGTTATTTCGCAGCGCAAGTATGCCTTAGACATTCTTAAGGAGACCAGAATGGTAGGATGTAGATCCACTGACTCTCCTATGGATTTGAATGCTTAACTCTTGCTAGGATAGGGAAAGCCACTCAGTGATCCGGGAAGATATAGGTGGTAAGTTGAATTATCTCACAATGACTAGACATGACATTTCTTTTCTTGTGAGTGTTGTAAGTTAATTTATGGATTCTCCCTGTGAAAGTCATTGGGAGGCAGTTGTCCACATTCTGCGATATATAAAGTTAGCTCCAACCTCCATGCAAAGGATTAGTCTTCGAGGATTGAGGCCTTGAGCAGATCGTTGGATTTACAGACACTAATTGGGCAAAATCACCTTTTGATAGACATTCTACATCCGGATATTGTGTTTTAGTAGGAGGTAATTTAGTGTATTGGAAGAGTAAGAAACAAAGTATTGCTCAATCTAGTGCAAAAGTAGATTATCGAGCAATGACTATTGCAACTTGTGAGCTAGTTTGGATTAACCATTGCTCAGAGAACTAAAATTTGGAGAAATCATGTAGATGGAACCTGTGTGTGATAACCAAGCGGCCCTTCATATCGCATCAAATCTGATATTTCATGAGAGGACTAAGCACATTGAGATTGACTCTCACCTTGTCAGGGAAAAGATACTCTCTGGAGATATTGCTACAAAATTTGTGAAGTCAAGTGATCAGCTTGCAGATATTTTCACCAAGTTCCTCACTGGTCCTTGTATTAAGTACATCTGTAACAGGCTCGGTCGGTACATATGCCTTGTATGCACCCATTTGAGGGGAGTGTTAGAATAGAAATAGGATTTGTATATAGTACCGTATGTGGAAAATAACTGTAATATAGTGTCTATAAATAGGACTCATTGTAGCAATGTAGATACACAATTCAATAATATTTTTCACAATCCACTAGAGTGAGTTACTCGATGACCCCTACATGAATAAAAAGCTTTGATTTTTCCCACAGAGTAGAGTATCAATAGAATCCTTTGTAGTTGTTCTTTGTATTAACAAAGTGCCCTTTTAGATGAAATGCCATAAGAGATGGAGATATTGAGGTGGGGATGGGGGTGGGTGAGGCTTGGGGGGAGCATGCAGTGGTCTCTGACACCCAACTCTCCACATCAGGTGGTTATCACATTCTAATGACCGAAACTCCGATTATGTCCTTGTAATTCCAGAATTATGAAAATTCTGATTCAGCATTTTTGTGTTGTTAGTAATCAAGTTGAAGATCAATTATAAGGGTTAGTTCTTGACTCATACCCTCAATGAAGTGCGCCAGTTGCTCTCTGACCCCTCTTTCTGTCTTTCAGAAGAAAATTGCATGTGATTCTGTTATCTCTTAAGAAAGAGGTTGAGTTACAAATATCATGATTCCACACTACAATCATATGAAGGAACTTTGTAAATTTTCTGTCATCTTTAATAGACATCAACAGGTTAATATTACACTGGTGCTGCTGCAGATGTTGTGCTGTTGAATCGACACCAGTGGTGGCTTATGGGTTTTTGGACCTAAGTTTTGATACAATATCATCTTCCATGGAGCAAGAAGCTGGGTTATTCTACTTTTTCGTTCCCCAGGTAAGTGAGATCTTCTTGCATGGCCATGGCTTACGCTCGAATATTTCCTCCGTTCTATGTAATGTTCATTGCTCTTTGTGTGTTGAACTAATTTCACCTTAGATTGAACTAGCGGAGTTCGAAGGTGCTTCTATCTTGTCTGCAATGGTGGCATGGAATGACTCTTGTATATGCACCTTCGAGGAGGCTCTTCAAGCGTATGAGTCATCACTTTTGCAGGTATTATTATATTTCCATGTATTGTCTGCGACTATTAGACCTGAGGTTTTTCTTCAGTTCAACTGTAGCATGAGAGTTCTTCTTTTTCCTGGGATGCATTGGTCATCTCTTTGCTACTCAACTATCCTTCCTCTCGAAGTGTATCAGCCATATTGAACCTGTTCAAAGAAAAGGGAGCAATTGTGAAATGCTAATATTCATGAGTTATATGTAGAGGCCACCTTGAAGTAATTTCTCAGTGCTCACACTAACTAATGGAGCGTTAGGGAAGCAAACATGGATGCTTATGCCACTTGCAACGAGTTTTGTCTTTGGTCAACTTTCCCGTTTAAGAACCTTACTTTCACGGGATTAAATGTTCTTTCAATCTGGCCTCACCTTGTGTATTTTGTGTCATAACACGTAATCTAGTTTTGTTCTACTACTGCTGAGAAGTTTGTTCTAGTAACAAATAATTTCTTCCATTTTCTTCCTGAGAAGCTAGATAATCTGAAACCCATGGCTCTTCATAACATCTAGATTAAAAACTGTACTTTTGGTTTAATATAAGGAAATAACATGTCAAAAAGTATAAGGAAATAACAAAGTGAAAAAGTTTTTTTTTTTTTTTTTTTCATTCCTCATCTTATCATCTTATGCCTTGTGTCTATTTAGTTCAACAACCATGTGTGTATATTTAGTTCAACAACCATAATAGTAAAGAGATATCTGATTTCACCTATGTTATTTGTTAAAGGCTTAAAGCATGTTTTTCCTAAATATGAATGACAACTTTCAGTAATATATCAGAACAGAAGTCACATCAAGATGAGGGGACCTCCTGCACATCGTTATAGGGGTATCAATCAATAACTATTACTCAATCCTAAACTAGTTGGATTCAGACACATGAATCCTTGTGTATATTTAGTTCACCAACCATGTGTGTATATTTAGTTCAACAACCATAATAGTAAAAGTTCAAAGAGATATCTGATTTCACCTATGTTATTTGTTAAAGGCTTAAAGCATGTTTTTCCTAACTATGAATGACAACTTTCAGTAATATATCAGAACAGAAGTCACATCAAGATGAGGGGACCTCCTGCACATCGTTATAGGGGTATCAATCGATAACTATTACTCAATCCTAAACTAGTTGGATTCAGACACATGAATCCTTGGTATCCACTCCGCTTTATTCCAGCCAAATTTAGTCCTATGCCGGTAAATAATTCATTTTAAACTGAATCAAGGATACTTTAAACCCAAAAATTCTCTAAATCTTGCACTTATCCCTACCTAATATAATTTAAGGGGTCGTTTGGTGAGAGGTATAAGGTATAGTAATCCCGGGATAAAATGTAGGATTATTATATCCTGCGTTTGGTTGGAGGTATTAGGCAGTCCCGGGATTATTTATCCCACCATTTATACCATAGTGATGGGATAAGTTATCCCATATACATGATGGGATCACTTATCCTGGGATAGCTAATCCAGGGATAACTTGTTCCTAACCAAACGACTCCCAAGTGTCACAACAATTAAGACTTAATACCTACTATGCATCGCCTATATGGATCATTTTGCTACCCTTGTGCTGGTCTTAGTTAAATCTACATGAATTTTGGGAAACTTACAGGTCTTTCGAGGTAACTTCCAACAACAACAACAACGACAACATATCCAGTGTAATCCCACAAAGTAGGGTCTGGGGAGGATAGAGTGTACGCAGACCGTACCACTACCTTAGAGGTAGAGAGGCTATTTCTGATAGACCCTCGGCTCAAGAAAAAATATAGTCTAAAGCAGTATAGAGAAAGAAATAACGGAAATGAAGACATCATGGCAAAATACTATAGACAACCTGACAAATCATCCTAGACAATTGGCATAACGAGATACAATGATAATCAAAGTGTGAAAAGCAACAATAGAAATAATACCAAACTCAAAGAACAAGAGACTACAAGAGAAATACAACTCATAGTATAGCTAATAGTAAAGAAGAATAAGTGAGACAACCTGACAAATCATCCTAACTCCCGTACATGTGATTTTAATCTACCTTGTCCACCTTTAGCACTTTGGCCATCATAGCATTGCATCTATGAGGTGGTGAATTTGGAGGTCTATGTAAACTATAGCTAAACTTGTCAAGAGATTTATCTGTCTAAGGTGATCAATTCTAATCTTGTCCAGTTTTGTGTGGCTGTAATATATCTTAATATATGTTGGGCCTCTAGTGTCCTACATTCATTCTCATATTGGTGGAATCACAACCCCAGCACTTGCCCTGGATTTGGTATCATACCAGGGATATGTTCTTGAAGATAAATCTATGTGACTAAATATGACCACTGTTGCTCTTGTTATTAGGAGTTGTTAACAATAAACATTACATTGGATTAGTATCTTGAGTATTGTTGTTTTATATGTCATCATGCTATGTGCAACTGATATTTTCAACCTTTTCATGATTTCTTCAGGCTGAATGTAACTTTAGTTCTGTAGAAGATGGATGCTGCAGCAATCACATTGATGCGACTATTAGAAAAGTCCATGTAAAGGAGGGACAAGTCCAAATGGTAATAATAAGTATTAAGAATGCACTATGAAAAAGGGGTATTGCCTAGGAAAGGGGAAAGTGGAAATGATGGAAGAACCAACAAATTGCCCGGACCCCTTTAAGAAAATGCAATGATTTCATGTTGGTCCTTTCCTTCGTAAGGGTTGAAAAGGGAAAATATTTTTTAGATTTTAGAAAGATTGCAAAAATGAGGGAATGTCAGAGCCCACATAAGTTCCTTTAACAATACTCTCCAACTTCTCTTGTGCTAAACAATGTGAACTCTTTCCTTCCATTTGCTTTCCCTCGCTGCTCCCCTTTCTTCCAATTTCCAGCCGAAGCACACCGTAAGGTTCATGCTCAAAACTCTTCCTTGTTTCTCCATCTTTACAAATTCTTGTCTACTCTTCCTTGATAAAGAACAATTGTGTACACTGTATTACTGCTTTCCAGATGTGCTTTCTAACAGTTATTGTTGCTAGAATACTTTTCTGCACTGGTAAACTTTTAATTTGATAACAAGAGATTCTGCAGATTGATGGTTATTCCATCACGTGACTGTTGATCATGAATATCAACACTTCCACTCATGTTTTTGCTTTAAAAGATCACTGAGAAATTCCTTTTATAGGTATATGCAAATCTTCACAAACTGTTTGGAAGATACGTTGGGCCTGCTGCTGTGGAACTGGTATCCCCTTTATCCTTGTAATTATTCTTCCTCAGATACTTTTCATGTCTCGTGTATGAGATTCAACAAGAAATGATCTGTCTTCCCCATATTTGTTCCGTAAAAACTAGAGAACAAAAAATCATGTTCTTATCACTCATGAGCTGTGCTTTGTTTATTTTTTAATTATTTTCTTTAATTGTATTTGCTTCACGCAGAAAGATGCCTCATGCTATTCCAGCCAGTTCGTTGCGAGACTATCACCTGCTTTTGCAATTTCGAATAACATGGTATGTTCGCTTATGAATATTGTGAGTTAGAGCCTTTTGTGCTAAATATGATACTGCATGAGTTGCAGATCATGTGCATAGGTTTGTTGTAACTTGGCAATGATTTGGAATGATGAATCTCTTTAGATGAATGTGCTTATGACCGAAATTCTAGCGAGATTATGTTTGGAGAATACGAATTTCTTTTACTGTCTGGTTAGTTTTTGATTTTTTATAAGGTAAAAGAAAGGCGGTTAGCTATTGTTCTCCTCTTAGTTAGCATATGTTAGCATCTAAATGCCCTGTTACCACATGTGAGGAAGTAGGTTATATCTTTCCCTATGTTCTCTTTGGATGTCCTTAGTTTGAGGTAAATGAGAAAAAGCTCAGCAGTAGAATCTAATGCTGGGTCTTATCCTTTTGACTTTATTTAATCCTGTATTGACCAGATGAATATTAGTTTGCAAAATATTTATGCCAAAGAGACAGTGGTCATTTTGGTGAAACATCTTTGTATTATGTGCAAGAATTTTTTTCTAAACTCAATTGGATTGCCTACCGAAAATTTGCCTCTTATCACACCAAGTTCTTATAGGCTATTGCAGATGGTTTTGGTCTGAGCAATTTGACATGAACAAAGATCCCATATTTGAACCTATTGTACATATTTGAAATTATGAATTCTGAAATCCATTGATTCAAAGATTCCATACATATTTTTTCTTTTAAAAAAGTTTGTTGATTCAAAATCCTTTCTCAATCTTGTAGTGAACCAAATAATTTTTCATATAGAAAGCTTCTTTTGTATCTTCCATCTTTTATGTCTTGTGATTTGCAAGTTCGAAACTGAGATGATTTTACCATTTTCCTTGTGTCATTCTTCTAGCGCGTTTGGTTACTTCTGTATTCCCCTTTCATTTGAAGGCCACTCTCATTCGTCATTGAGGTAGTCTTTGATTCATCGAAATGCTCAGGACCGATAAACTATTACAATTAAAACCTCTATAGGCTCTAATTTTCAGTTGTCAGTCATTAGTTAGTGAGCCTCTCCTTTGTTTCTATATTGTTCCTTTAAAGCTAATGTTGATGGAGCTTTTCTGATAGTTAGGCAAGTTTTCTGCCTTTTTCAGCATCATGAGAGTTGTCACAAATTATTCTAAGTGTTTGCTTTAGGATACTTTTTAATGTTACGATTTCCATTTCAAAATATGTTTGTGCGCACTATGAACAATATAGACCCTTTCGATAGATGACATTTGTGTCTGTATCCATGTAATTGGTTGAATTCATGACTAGTAAAATTATATACTTCTTCTAGTGGCAGGGTCTTCCTTCTCTAGAAATTGATGCTTTAATTCTAGTTGCTCTTTTTGATGTATGTTCATCTGAAAACCTTCGAGATACTATTTTGGGTTATTACTGTTTTTCAGCATCGACACAATGATCACACACAATTTAGTTGCCGCTTGAAAGATTGCGCAAACATCAATATCTTGTGGGCATCGCTAATAATTGAGGAATGCACTCGACTTGGTCTGACGGTGAGACTATCTGTAACTTCATAAATTTTATGTAATTGGACTACAAGTATCTGATTCTTCCACATCTAGTATTTTTGTATAGCTCCAGGATCACGGTCATCTCCTCTTGCTATTGCTGCTTCTACTCATCCTACTACAAGTTGTATTGCATGCATCGATGAACGCTCACTTGCATTTCATGCCGTTGGTTACGCCAGAAGTTCTCATAAACCTGCTGTTATCATCACGTCATCAGGCACAGCAGTTTCAAATCTTCATCCTGCTGTGAGTACTAAGACTTAATATTCATATTCAGTTCAGCAGTTTTCAATACTATACTGTTTCCTCGTTATTTATACGTTAATTCAAATTTTAATTGGTGACAGCTATATTCAACAAGTAGCTTATATAAAGCAGCCAGCTTGTTTGACGTGATAGTATTTGCTATGGTTTGCTAGTATGCTACTTCTTTAGGATATATCTGTATCATATATTGCAACAGGGTAAGATGTAATATTAGCCTGAGAAAGTTATGTGTCCTAGTAATGAATCATTTTACATTCCTCTTTAAAGCATCCACTTATATTTGAAAAAGTTTAATGCTCTTTAGAGATTGCCCTTCTTCTTAAAGGTAGTATTCTATTTAGTTGCAATGTTGCATCAAGTCGTTTTTAAGCTGTTCGATGGAAATGCATAGGTCGTTGAAGCCAGTCAAGAATTTGTTCCGCTGCTGTTACTTACAGCAGATCGACCTCCAGAGCTGCAAGATGTTGGAGCAAACCAAGCCATCAATCAGGTCAATCATTTCGGTCCATTTGTGAGGCACTTCCTCAGTCTTCCTGTGCCTAGTGATGATATTTCTGCAAGAATGGTGCTTACCTCCATTGACTCTGCTGTTCATATTGCAACTTCTTCACCAAGTGGTCCAGTTCATATCAACTGCCCTTTTCGAGAACCACTGGAAAATAGTCCAAGAACGTGGAACCCTATTTGTTTAAGAGGGTTAGACTCTTGGATGTCAACCAGTGTACCTTTTACCAGCTATATCCGAGTTCAACATTCTTATAGATGCAACTACAATACCTTTATGGATGAAGCTCTAGAAGTGATAAAAAAGGCAAATAGAGGCATTTTATTGCTTGGCGCTATACACCGGGAGGATGACATATGGGCTGCTCTTCTCCTTGCTAAACACCTTTCATGGCCCGTTGTAGTTGACATTCTGTCAGGTCTCCGACTGAGAAAATATTTTGTTCCATTTCCTGAATTTGAAGATAAAATTCTTTTTATCGATCATCTAGATCATATGCTGCTTTCAGACTCCATCAAGGATTGGATGAAGGCAGATGTGATAATCCAGGTATGTGATTGAGTAGGTTTTCTCTGATCTAGCTCCATGCACTATGTTTGGGATGAACCTGTTTCCGTCATTGGTTCTTGACTCCTTAAGACATATTATACTGTTTTTGTAATGAAATGTGCTCGCATAAAGCGGAATGGATATAAGTTTTTATAACATGATTCGTTAGTCTGCTAACTTTTGTGGGCTTGGGCCTGTTTCTCCAAAATCCACCACCTGCCCTGCTCCAATGAAATTCTTTTTTCACCAAATTAAATTCTTCCCTGCTCCTCCCCCCCCCCCCGGTCCAGTTTATGTCCTTCCTGTCTTGCCCGGCCCATCTACCCCCATTGCCATCCCTAAGCATTCAATACTAAAACATTTGACCTCTTCTGCTGACTTTCTTAAGTGAATATATGAGCATTTGCTGGGGTGTAGTGAATATATGAGCATTTGCTGGGGTGTAGTTGATATATGAGCATTTGCTGGGGTGTAGTTGATTTGCAGATAACTTTTCCTGCATTGCTTGAAAACCTCCCCTTTGTTCATGAGTGATTCTGTTTTTTTGTAGGAAACTTTATATTGTTTGAATTATGTCCCAGAGATGAAATTAGTATTGCTAAAGTTGGATTTCAACGAGTAGGCGCAATATATTCTGTTAAATTATATGTATATGAAATTATGCTTCATGGTACATGTATTTAGTTAATTATGGACAAACAGGGTACTTCATTCAGTTGGTACATATAACAGATTGGAAGTCGCATAACAAGCAAGCGTGTGGCTCAACTGCTAGAGAGCTGCTTTCCATGTTCATATATAATGGTTGACAATCATCCAAGTCGCCATGATCCTTCACATATTGTGACACATAGAATCCAATGTGCGATTCCTCAATTCGCAGATTATTTGATCACAACTTGTACGCCACATGCTAGGAGAAAATGGGAATGTCTTTTACAAGCATTGAACAGTGTGGTATGTAATTTAATTGACTTTGTTTCATCTTCCATACTGCAAATCATGAATCTGCGTATAATATAATGTCTACTTTTCCTGTATGTGACATATTTCCTTGGACTTCTACTCTGCCCCTTCCTCCACGTATAAGTAAAAGATAGAAAAGGATAACTCTGACATCATCAACTCTTAATTGCAGCTCTATCATTTTACTGTAATATATATTGTAGAACAAGTCTTAAAGTACTAGGAGATGTGTAGATCGAAGCTGAACTTTTGATAATTTCTATGAATTTCTCTGTCTGTCTGTCTCTCTATCTGTCTATCTCTCTGTCTAAGTGTATGCTTTCTCTGCAAGCGCGTATGATATCAAGTATGTATATATCTCTATAGATATGTACCTCTAAATCTATTACTAGTGCTAATAATGCATCTGATTTTCCAGATTTCACATTTCCAGATATTGCCTGCATGGAATTGCAAAGCATCGGACAAAGCTATGAGCAACTAAGTTAAGACTGAGGAGTTTAACAGAACACTTCCTCCTACTAAGTGTCTGCCTGGATTTTTATTAGAATGCGATAATATGATGCTTGCCGCGTAAAATCCTCAATTTCAATGCACCCAAGGGTATAGTCTAGTGGCACCCAAGGGTGTGGCCTAGTGGTGAATGAAGTGGGAAGAGAACCATGAGGTCTCATGTTCAAATCCCATCGGAGACAAAAAACACTAGTTTTTCCTATCAGTCTAATTCTTGGTGGACAGAGTGCCTGGTATCTATTGCTGGTGAGAGGTAGCAGGTATCCTGTCGAATTAGTCGAGGTGCGCACAAGTTGGCCCGGATACCATGGTTATAAAAAAGGGTATCGTCTATGGTCAATACCACTAGGTGATTTTTTTCCCATTTGCCTAAGCCTTGGGTGACGGAGTTACTCGGTGCCTGTGCTGGTGGGAGGTAGCAGGTACTGGTGTAATAGTCAAGGTGTGTGCAAGCTGGACTGGACACCACTGTCATAAAATGGAGTCCTCAATTATGAAGTGGTTAATTTTTGAAAGCTTCTTGAGGGAGAGAAATTGCATGTTTGTATTTCTTGTTTAGTCAGCTAGTAATTAATTGCTTGTGTATTGTTCATCCTATTCTCATAACTATTCCTTGCCACAATCTTAGTTATTTTATTGACCTTCATTCCTGTTATATAGGCTGCATGGGACATCTCATTTCTAATCAATTCTGAGTACTCCTTGACTGAGCCTTGTGTTGCACAAATGACTCTGGAAGCTATTCACTGCGAGTCTGCTGTATTTTTGGGTAACAGCATGCCAATACGTGATGCAGACATGTATGCATGTAACTGTAACTGGGTAGAGCGTACTGGGGATGCAGCCATAGTCAGCTCAGAATTACCTTGCCACTTTATTCAGGTCGCTGCTAATAGAGGAGCTAGTGGTATTGATGGTCTGCTTAGCACAGCTGTTGGTTTTGCAGTTGGATGCAACAAAAGAGTGAGTGGATTAAACTTTGATCTAAATAACGATATTTGGTTCATAATCATTGCATTCATAGGAATCTAATACAGAATCACGTTCCTCTTACAGAGAATGTAGTGTAATAAGAACTTCCATTGTGTTGGCCTTTTCTTTTTTTCATTGGATGTGGTCACTGAAGTTGACCTTTATTTACTTTCTTGTAACTGCTTCTCTCTACAATTCTTAGGCTGGTTTATTCCATAGCCTTTTGTGTCAAGAACAATCTTGGAGCAAATATTTTCCCTCACTGGCTGAGGTGTGATGTAAGATATAGAATCGGCTGGCACCATTGAAAAGTAGTATAAAATATGAATATCACACTCCACTATGGCTGGCAAAGAGACACCTCATTTATTTTTTTTAAGACTGCTTAAAACCCCATTTAGTTTCTGAAACTTGTACAATTCTTAGCAAGTAGATTATCATCACTCAGTTCAATTTGCTCTAGACTCCAATCCCTGTACAATGTTCAACCTTCAAAATTATTAGCATGAAGTGATATCATTTTCCTTTTTCTGTGGTTCACCTTTGTTCTGGAGTTTTTTCTTCTGTAATTTCATGCATTATGCACAGATGATTGAGTGAAATTTAACATTGTGCTTCTTTTTAGGTACTTTGTGTAGTTGGAGATGTTTCTTTTCTGCATGACACAAATGGGTTGTCCCTTTTGAGGAAGCAGTGAGTAGTGTTATTTTTCTTTTCTCTTCCCATTTTGTTTAACATCCTTCAATGCTGCTTTGTTAGAGCTGATTCAATTGGTGACATGTATTATCATAGACAAATGAAGTTATGATGTGAAATTACCATTTTTACTTTTCTTTTTCATTATCCCTATTTGCTTGGTTTTCGGGTAAAACATGTCAGCAAGCAACACCGCCACCCCTCTCTCCCCACTCTGTTGCTACTTTTTTAATTTGCTCTTTCCTTGGTGTTAATTGATGCTGCAGAACTTCCTTTTTCATGTTTTTGCTCCTCTGCCTTGTACTTGTGTTCCTACCGTTAAAGTGCAATTCAAACTGATTGGTTTCTTCAATATCTTAACTGGACTTCTTGTTTTGATGGAAGGGAAGTCTTTTATCCCAAATTCCGACTGCTTATGCATGCTCTTTAAATACTGTATTCCTTTTTATCCATTGCTTGTTATGCTTGGTAGTCGATAGTTTTGGTTCCTAGTTCAGATCCTATGAATCATGCTTGAATTTTTCATGTGGTAGACAAATGGGCTATATATGATTTTGATTTCTAACATAACATATGATTTAGATGATATATTATTATGTTAAAGATTTTTCTGCTTCATGTATGGAAAATTACATGAAAAGTTATCCTCACCAAATGACATAGATTTCTTTTATGTTTGAAGGATGTTGCGGAAGCCTATGACTATAATTGTTATTAACAACCGTGGCGGCGCCATATTCAGTCTTCTTCCTCTTGCGAATATGACTGCAAGAAGCATTTTAGACCAGTATTTCTACACATCTCATAATGTTTCAATTCACAACCTATGCATGGCACATGGGTAAGAAATGTTTGATGTTATATGGAAGTGGCAACATTTTTTTTATTTGTTTGCGTTACTTATACATTGCTGATAATATATTATTTTAATTTTGTATTAATGTCACAATTTCACTTCCAGTTTTCAGCTCTAAAGTTGCATTTTGATTTTTTGCTACTTCTGCCAACATTGACCTTCTTATCTTCTTATTTCTGATAAGATTATTCCTCTGAGAGGTTGCTAGTGAGAGAGGAAGGTACCTTTCATCATGACTACATTTGGATCCCTAGAGCACCAAGAAAGGTTTGTTTCTTTGTATGGTTGACGGCAAGGGATGTGATATTAACAGTGGAGAATCTGAGAAAGAAGAAAATCACTCATGTCAGTTGGTGCTTCATGTGTAAAAGTACCGGCGAAAGTGTAGATCATCTTCTTCTGCATTGTAAGGTGGCTAGTCGGTTATGGAAGGTGGCCCTAAATTTGTTTAGGACACAATGGTTCATGCCGGGCATAGTGAAGGAGGCTTTGCAAAGTTGGACTCTTAAGAGAGGGAAGGAAAGCACGAGAGCATGGAGCGTTGCCCCCTTGGTTGTTATGTGGGTCATTTGGAAAAAGAGGAATATGAGGGGTTTTGAAGAGGTAGAACTCGATTTCGTAAAGTTAAAGAGTAGTGTTTTGTACCTAGTTTACTTTTGGTGTACTTGCGAGGTCCCAAATTTTGGTGTAGGTTCTCTTCTTTTGGCATATGTATACGGGGTGGACCCCCCCCCTCCCCCCCCCCCCCCGCCCAAATGTTAATAAAATTGTTTACCTTATCAAAAAAAAAGATTATTCCTCTGAGGTAACTGATAAGAAAATGGACCTTGGGCCTAACTCAACTCCAAAAGTTAGCTCATGTATGAGGATTACCGTACACCATATAAAGAGATCAAATTACACCTCCCAAACTGGTGTAGGATTCAACATCCTCCCCTCCCATGCCCAGGACTGGACTTCTGGAGCATGGATAATATAATATGATAGTCCAACATCTGGTAAACCAATAATTGGCATGGGACTAACTTTGATACCAAAACAAAAAATGGTTCTTGGACCTAACTAACTCCAAATGAGCTTTGAGGATTGCCCAAGACCATATAAAGAGACTAAATTGCACGTCCTACTCCGATGTGGGACTCAACAGTGAACAGTATCAAACTAGGCGCCAAAGTTGTGACACCCTAGCTTAGGGAAGATATCCCACGTTGACAAAACATGAGGGATATTGGATCTATAAGTAAGCATGTCTTGCACCCCAGTGACGCATTTTAATGTCATGCGGACCTAGGCCCAGAGTGGACCATATCATTAGCATGCTGGGCCATCACAAATGGTATCAGAGCCATTCTTTTGTCAGCCTTGTCGATGGTGGGCCAGAGTTGTACTGAGTTGCAAATCCCAGGGAGGCGGGGCAAACCTCAGTGCTGAGTCTAGGCAAATCCCATGCAGTGGGGCAAACTTCAGTGAGGACACTGAGTCCATAAGAAGGGGTGTGTGTGACACTCTAGCTTAGGGAAGAGTCCCACATCGACAAAACACATGAGAGATATTGAGTATATTAGTAAGCAGGCCTTGCACTCTAGTGGCACGTTTTAAAGCTGTGCGGCCTAGGCATAGAGCGGACAATATCATTAGCGGAAGTGTCCCACATCGACAAAACATAGGAGAGATATTGGGTATATAAGTAAGCAAGCCTTACACCTTAGTGATGCGTTTCAAAGCCGTGCATGCCGATGTCCAGAGCGGACAATATCATTAGCGGGATGGACCATTACAAGAGTATTATGGACAATTTGTACAAACACCCTTGAGATGTCTCCCTGTACAATAATCTATTCTCCTCATTGTCTTCTTTGGTTGCTACTCTTTCACGATGTATGTTGTCCCATCTTGGACTTGTGCCTTCCAGTACTTCGTTCTTGAGCATGGCATGTGCATGACTCAAATTTCTTGAAGAACACACATTTCTGTGATTCACTCAAACTGCTCGCCTTATCTCCTACTTGGATTCTGGGATCTTCATTTTTAACTTCTAGAGAACCAATATATCTATAACATCTTTTTTTTTCTGTCAGTTGCTCCATTAGATCACTTATTCTTTTCTTTTTTCCTCATTATCAGTTGCTCTTGAAACATCTATTACATGTCCTTCTCAATTGTAACGAGGAACCTGTTGCTCTCCTTCAACTTGATTTCCCTGAACAATACGTGTCTTAGGGTGTAAGGGGAGTTTAATTGAAGCAAGCAGGTTCACAGCTTCTTAGCATTGGAATCAGTGTTGCATCAGGATGTCTCCCCCTTTTATGATATTTTGTGCTTTATCTACTTACAAAATCTTTGGACTCAAGATATATATTTGAATATCTCTTCATAGAGATTATAGGATTTCCTACTCTAGCATCAATCTTATTATGAAGTTCACATTTTTATTGCAGTGGAGGACAAACTTCTTTCCTTATAAATTACTAGTAGTTTCATTTTTTCATTCCCCTATATCCATCTGTCATCACGCTGTCTAAACTTTAGCCATAAAGGACAAGCATTTTGTGGTGAAAGTAATATGCTTCTTGTATGTTGTTTTGTTAAAATGTCAATATAATATGTGTATTACACCTTTAAAGATGGATGCATGAATTTTCTGGTTTTGACCCAAGTATATTACATCTTTAAAGATGAATATATTACGTCTTGTTTCAGAGTAGTACAAGACACTATGAATAGGAAACTACAAGACACACGCATAACACTTGTGAGACACACACATAGCACTTACGACCACTGGCACGGCTATAAACAAAGCACTCCTACCTACTAGCAAGGACGCACTCCTACCTACTAACCCTCTACCCTAATTTGCGACCTCCACACCTTTCTATCTAGGTCATGTTATAACGCCCCGCATGTTTCCATGCCTTTTTAGAGCTTAAAAATGAACCCATATGACCCTTATATTGACTAGAAATCGTTTGGGTATGTAAGGGGAAGTTTTACCATCGAAAAGAAGCCTTGCGTCGCGCCGGGGGAGGTCGGGACCTAGCCCCCAAGCTGCGCCAACACTTGGGTGGGCGAACTGTTTTGACCCAGCGGTGGGGCCCGCGTCGCGCAGATGGGGCTCACGGGTTGGGCTAGGCGCCGCGCCCCCCTTGTCACCTGATGGGATTTCGCTTTCTTTAATTATTTTAGGGGCTTTTTGGTCTTTTCCTTGATTAAAAACTGTCCCCCACCTATACTAAACGACCTCAAACCCTCAGTTACGTAATTTATTCTTCAAAAACACATTCTCCTCTTCTCCAACACACAAAGTGAATTTTCAATTAGGGTTCAAGCTTCAAGGCTAAGGAATCAAGTTTTTCTCAATCTCTCTCCGTCAAAAGGCATGTTGAACACTCCCTACTTCAATTAATATTTTCAAGTGCTAATTTAATTAGTATTTATATATTTTATGATTGATGGTTTTGAAGTTAGGGTTGAGGATTTGATTACGAAAAGTTGATATGAATTTTCTTATCTTTATGAATGATAAGTAAATCTTTAAATTGGGGTTTTTGAGACTAAGATAGTTATTTGAAAACGATGAACCCTTGAGTTTTGAAATTTAATGTTGAAAGTATAAATCATTTAAGCCATGAATATGAAGTTTCTTGAAGGCTTTGAGTTGTATAAGGAATATAAATGTTTTCCCGTCCTTTAAATTATTGAATGAATGGTATCATGAAATGCCTTGAAAATTGTTATGGGAAGCTTAACTGTGTTTATGCTCATGTTTTCAAATGACGGGATAAGGAGTCTATAATGTTTTATGATGATGTTTTTGGCATGATATGTGTGGCTTGCAAGTCTTGGTATGACGATACCAAAATGTGAATGCCTTAATGAAAGATTCATTGAATAAATATTTATGAAAGGTGTTTTAATTTGGGGTTAAAGGGAGTTGTGTAGTTCACCGAGAAAGGTTAGGCTCAGAAGGGGGTCTAACACCCGAAACCTATGTTTGCCGACGTAGGGCTGGTTTGCTCCCAAATGGGACGACCTTATGATGTTGTCCTCAATAAGGATTTTATTATGGCCAAATTATGTGATCTCAATTCATGCGACGAACATGGATTGGGGGCCCCGCGGTTGGGCGAATACCGGACCCACATAGCCCGTGGGTTACTATATGTCGGTGCAAACTACACAGCTCAGACTTAAATATTTCAATGGTCAGGTCTTTACATTTTTAAATTATTTGCTTCATGACTTCTCTACTTCTCCTTATGATTTAAATGTTATGAACTGCTTTTTAAAATGCTTGTCTCCTATCCCCTGGGTTGCATGCCAGTACTCATCGTACTGACAGTCCCCGGATGCTACATCTTTTCATGATGTAGGTTCAAAGACATTTTCTCGTGATACTGTGCAGCACTAGGATTCTTTCGGGACAACATTTGACAAGTGGTGAGCCCTCCATCCTCGGGATGCATATGTTTCCATTCAGTAGACTTGGACTATTTGGTTTTATGGTATGTCCCGGCTTAGGATTTCCAATCATAATGTTAGAGGCTTCGTAGACTAACTTGGAAAATGTTTTATGTCTTATTTTCAGGAAATTTGAACTATCATTTTCAGTTGAACTTCATATTTATGGGCCTAATTCCGCACTTCGTTTATGACTATGCTTATGATGTTATGCCAAGGGGTCTTCTCGAGACATCATTGGTTAGGGAACCCCATAACGGCCAGGGCCCCGGTTCGGGTCGTGACAAACTTGGTATCAGAGCACGGTTCAAGGTCCCAGGGCACCGGTTCGGGTCGTGACACATGTCCTCCGTAAGCTGTAACTGCTCCATTTCATGTCTAATCACCTCCCTCCAAGTCACTGCCTGAAACCATCCATAGCTAACCTCTCGCACCTCCGAACGGGGGCATCTTTGTCAAACATAATATAACATGTGATTTTGTCTAATGTGAGACAGTATCCAACTTAAGTACTTAACTCTTTGAGTATTCTTACTTTAACATTACAAGACTAACACAATATACTGACATGGCCTTCTGAAACTCAAGGTGCCAAAACCGACTTGGATTTACTTATTTTTGAAAAATATAAATTAGGTAGATGATGGAAAGGTTGTTTGAAAAACTTATGGAAAAGGTAATTATCATCGAATATCGATGAAAAAGTTATAGTGGCAGGCTTCCTGAAGGAAAACTGGCTTCCTGAGAATGGCTGAAAGAGTTATAGTACCACCAAAATGGTCACTGAAAAAAGAGGCAATGTGCTGCCAGAAAAGAGGTGTGATGCTTCTAGAATGGTCATCGAGAATAGATGTCTAGCCATTAGAGCAATCATAGAAAAGAGGCTCTGGTTTACCAAAATGATGACCGGAAAGAAACGCGGTGCAGCTAGAACAGTCATTAAAAAAGGGTTTGATGCAGCGAGAATGTTTGGATGAAATAAAATTTGTATCTCTATAATGGTTGTCGGAAATAGAAAAGAACAGTTTTGTGAGGGTAAGTTAGAATGTTTGGGTGCCATGTTATATTATCCCATACTGTAATGGCTTGTTTCTCACACCATAATTATGTGTGTTTTATATCACAAAGTTATCATTGCATTTTTCTAGAACTTATTTCTTTAGTAAGAAATTAGTTTTAATAAACTGAGACAAGTTTCTTCGAATAGTTTGATACAAATATTGGTTTTAAGTTGACATTGCCTTTTCACAGCCCATATTAAACTTGGTGCCTTGTTAAATTTGTTATACTTTGTTTTGCAGTGTGAAGCATTTGAAAGTACAGAGCAAAATGGAACTACAAGATGCTCTGTTAGCATCTCAAATGGACAAGGAAGATTTTGTTATAGAGGTTGATAGCACCATTGATGCCAACGCTGCCTTTCATAGGTAGTCATGTTAAAATCCAATGTCTTATTAATTTGACTAATGAGAACATTCTCAGCTAAGATATTTTCCTCTTTCAGTATGCTTAGAAAAGTTTCACAGCAAGGAGTGGATCATGCTTTCAACAGCCTTTCAAAACTAACTGTTTTGAATTCCACGAATGATGGGTTGATACCCAGCAAAGTTGGTAAAATGCAGTACTCAAAATATAGGTTGGCATTTATTTACTGCAGAGACATTTCTGTCTGGGGTGTTGAAAAGTTGAAATGATTTTTATACTTTTTATGGTAGAATTCAGCTGTCCTCTCCTCCTACTTCATCTTCTGCCAATCACATATCCACCTACCACCGAGAGGGCTTCATTATAAGTTTGTATCTTGAAGATGGTAATACTGGATATGGAGAGGTAATTCACCATCGTTTCTTGATTCTCACCCTCCTCGGGAGGATCACATATTTGGTAGATAGTGCGGCAACTAAGCAGCTTTTTGATGCATGGTTAATTGTTCTTGAAATTTTCCTAAGTAGTATTTAGCTATGTTACATGGATCCTTTGTTTGCTTTGTTGTATCAATATTGAGTGGTTATGATATAGGTACGAATACTTTGTACGGATTCTCCAAACTGTACTAAAAATTAACCAAATAAAATAAGATAAATTGAATTAAAAGCAAGTAACTGTACATCACCCTTATCAGAAACATAACATTAGCTGAATTCATGCTATTGTGACAGTCCTGACTGAAGGTAGGCTAATGAGGATGGGTCTAAAGGAATGAATGGCAAACTTTTGGGAAAAGGGTTACACATGAACACTTATTTTAGGTGAGTTGGAATTTGTTGCGTGAATTCTCGAACTGCTTTAACTTCATCCTCTCCAGTAAAAAGAATTCTCTCTGACACGAATTTCGAGAAATGATTTAAAATCATCTTTCTCTCTCCCCTCTCCGGTGATCCTTCTGGTCACCGGAATGCACCATTAACAGCTTTCTTTCTTTATTTGTAAACCTTCTTTCATCCTTTAAATGGAAGATTTTATTTATTTCGCGATGGGTTTTAAGTCTTTTGATATTGAGCGCATCAATGGCACATCAGGGGAATGGTATGAATGGACAGAAAGGAGCAGGAATGCAATTACAAGAACATCGTTCAACAAGAAATCGATGGACTGGATCATTAAGGTTCTACGGGAGGCTTCAAAGACAAAAGGAAACGTGATCAGAAGATGGAAGAAAACAGAGCCTTTATCAGAAATTTTCTGTGCGAGAAACTTCAATAAATACGACAGATACATCAGTCTAATCAATGTGAGGGGTAGAAGGAGGTCGGTTATTATCATACCAGAACTGACTTTCAACTCAGGGTGGGATACCATAGCGGATAAAGTAGGGAGATTCATTCTCAGTCAAAAAGTGGAGGAGAACAGAATGAAGTACAAACCAGTTGACAACAATATCCCATATGCAGATGCAGTGAAGAGCATTAAATGGGAAAACAGGAAAGGGGTTGACTTAAATGCTCAATCAGTATTGATGAAGGGGGGAACTATTTTCATTAATGACCATTCTTTTACCCAAAATGAAGTCCTGAAGAGGAGTCTGGTGGGTAAATTCGAAGTGACGGCAAAGATGACACCTCTATTGTCTGAGGTCAGGAGATGGGCAAACAAGACCTGGAAACAAGCACATGGTCTGAATATTTACGAGATGGGGAATGGTAATTTCTTGTTCGAATTTGCAACCAGAACCACTGCGGAGCAAGTGATTGCGGGGGATTGGATATGGAACAAATCGTTACTTCGACTAGAATGGTGGAGTCCGATGACAGGAGCCATAGAAGAGGGGAACAGAAATAGTTCAACCTGGTAAGAATTGTAGGTTTACCATTGCACCTTTGGTCACAGGAAGTCTTTAAAGCCATTGGAGACTGCTGCGGAGGATGGATCGAAACAGAGGAAGAGACGCAGCTTCGGAATCTTAAATGGGCAAGGATCAGAGTTGAAGGGGACGAAACTGAAATTCCGAAAGAGGTGACCATCATTGATACCGTCGCCACCTACTCCATGCAGCTGTGGACAGAACTTCCGGCTAGAATAACCATTGGAGAAGAGAAGGGGGAAAGAACTGTTATCCAGCAGGTATCTGCGACATATCCAAAGGATAAAAGAGTGGCTTCTGAAATAGACAGGCCAAGGCCATGTGCTGCTGACACAGCTGGCATTAGCAGGGGCCCCACAGAAAATTCAAATATCCCAAAACCCTATTTGGGACAGTCCAGTTCTGCAAACTCTGAAGGCCCAAAAACTTTGGGAAGTAGAAGCCCAACAAAAAGCCCTAAAAAGCTTTTGGATTAAATGAAAAGACATGTGAGGGGCATGTGATTTTGGGGGAAAGTTTTAAAGAAATAAAAGACTTAGCGTCAAAATTTCTGGAAGCTTTTAGAGAATGGGAGTCAGCTACAGAGAGTCCTATGACATTGACCAGGTCGATTGAAGGGATGGGGGAAAAGAACAGATGCATGCAATCAGGGGATTTAGCTGAAATCCACAAGACAATCAGAAGCCCCATGAGCACGGAAGAGAAGGAGTTCGAATTTGGAAATAATGAGCCCCAACAAACAGATTCGAACTTGCAAATACAACAAATCCATGAGGTTGAACCAGTGAACGTTCAATCTCCAATTTCTCAAGAGGAAACAGAGGCAGAGGTATCGAATTGGGTCAATTCACATATCCTTGAATTAAGCAATAAGTATGGGGTGGCCTTTGAAGGTTTTGAGGAGGAGACTCTAGCACTGCTTATGAAGATTGATGAAAGGTAAGCAGAGTTAGATAAAAAGGGACAAGAGAAGAAATGTGCAACTCCAAAAAACAGGGGAATTGGGAAAAATGAGCTAAAGAATTTGAAATCCAGTCTTAATGAAGAAGTGGAAGGAAGCAGAAGTAGAGGGAAAAATCTCAGTTTAACTTACAAATGAAAGTAAAATTAATTACTTGGAATGTAAGGGGGCTCAACAACCAGAGCAGTAGAATCCTGATTAAGAATTTACTTCAGAAGTGGAAGGCTAATGTTTATTGTCTCCAATAAACAAAGATAAACAAAAATATAGAAGAAGTTGCAAAACAATTGTGGTCTTGTAGATGGATGAAATGTGGATACATGGAAGCAATGGGCAGTAGTGGGGGGATATTGATAATGTGGGACAGTAGAGTATAGAGTGGAACTCTCATAGAAGTTGGACAACACTCTGTCACCTATGAGTTTGTATCTACTCAGAGCTCTTTCACTTGGTATTTCACTGGGGTTTATGCACCCCATACCAGGAATGAGAAATTGCTTTGTTGGGATGAATTGGCAGCAGTCAGACAACTCTGCCAGGGTCCATGGGTTGCTGGTGGTGATTTTAATACAAATAGAACAATGGAAGAGAGAAGAGGATGCAACAGAATTACTAATGTCATGTCTGATTTTTCAAGATGGATAGAGGATATGGAGTTACATGATCCCCACTTGAATGGAGGGAAATTCACTTGGTTCAGAGGTATTAACCACCAAAGTGCAGCTAGACTTGACAGGTTCCTTTTCTCTATGGGATGGGAGGAAACTTTTAAAAGCATCAACCAAAAAATACTGCCCAAAATAACATCTGATCACTGTCCTGTGGTGCAGAGTGTGACAACTAGGATCAAAAGAGAACAAACTTCAAGTTTGAAAACTGGTGGTTGAAGGTAGAGGGCTTCAATGAACTGATACATGGTTGGTGGAATGAGTTTGTAGTAGAAGGTTGTCCTGACTATAAATTTAATATCAAATTAAGAATGCTAAAGAAGAAGCTCAAAGAATGGAGCAAAAACACCTTTGGAGAGTTGACCAACAAGAAGAATAACTTATTAGAAGAATTGGCGGAGATTGATTTAGCCCAGGAAAGCAGGGAATTGTCCGAGGATGAAATGATAGTAAGAGCAACCATAATAGTAAAATTAGAGGAACTGGCCAAGAAGGAAGAATCTAGGTGGAGACAAAAATCCAGAGTTTTGTGGCTGAAACAAGGAGACAACAATACAAGGTTTTTTCAGAGAGTGGCAACAGCTCACAGAAGATACAATACAATTGACAAATTAATTGTCAGAGGGGAGGAAATTGAGGAACCTGAAGAGATAAAGAAAGCTATGATAGAATTTTATAAGAAGCTGTACTCAGAGCCTGAGGAATGGAGACCCACCTTTCAATTCCTAGACTGCCCAACAATATCACTAGAGGAACAAGAGTGGCTCCAAAGACCTTTTACAGAAGCTGAGGTTCTGCATAGCCTGAATCTATGTGATGGGGATAAAGCCCCCGGACCAGATGGTTTCACAATGAGTTTCTTCAAAGCCTGTTGGGAAACATTGAAAGGTGATTTGATGCTAACATTCCAGAATTTTCATCAAAGAGAAGTGTTTGAGAAATCCTTTAATGCCACATTTATTGCTTTAATTCCAAAAAAAGCAGGAGCAGAAGAATTAAAGGATTTCAGGCCAATAAGCTTGATAGGAGGGGTCTACAAGATAATCTCCAAGACCATCACTGAGAGGCTGAAAACTGTTATGGGGAAATTAGTAGATGATCATCAAATGGCCTTTCTAAAAGGCAGACAAATCATGGATGCATCTCTACTGGCTAATGAGTTGGTAGATTCCAGAATAAAGCAAAAAGCTCCAGGAATGCTATGCAAACTAGACATCGAAAAGGCATATGATTATGTCAACTGGAGTTTCTTGCTAAAAATCCTATGGGACAATGGGATTTGGAAGAAAGTGGATTAACTGGATAAAGTTTTGCATATCCAGTGTGAAGTTCTCTCTGATCATAAATGGCAACTCTGAAGGTTTCTTCCAATCTCATAGAGGGTTGAGACAGGGTGACCCTCTCTCACCTTTTCTTTTCATTTTGGCCATGGAAGGACTTAATCAGATGCTCAGAAGGGCCAATGCAAATGGTTGGTTAAACGGTTTCCAGGCTCAGGTTCAGGGTAACAGAGATAATGTGCCGCGAGTTACACACTTGTTGTATGCTGATGACTCCCTCATTTTCTGTGAAGCTGATGTCTGTCAAGTCAGACATATTAGGGCTATTCTTACCATTTTTGAAGGCATCTCAGGCTTACATGTTAATTGGCAAAAGAGCTTCCTCTACCCAGTCAATCAAGTAGATAATATGGAGCTGTTAGCTAATAATCTGGGGTGTCAAGTAGCTTCACTACCCACAAAGTATCTGGGAATGCCTTTGGGGGCAAAGAACAAGGAATTGGAAGTTTGGAATGAAGTGTTGGAAAGATGTAATAAGAGGCTAGCAAGATGGAAGAGCCAATACTTATCTTTGGGAGGTAGATTGACTTTGGTCAAATCCGTGCTAGATGCCCTGCCATCTTATATGATGAGTCTTTTTCCTATCCCAAAAAGCATTGAAAAGAGAATTAATCGGCTTAGGAGAACCTTCTTATGGAATGGAAACAAGGAGAACAAAGGTGAGAATCTGGTGAAATGGGATGTCTTAACCCTCAGTAAAAGTCAAGGGGGTCTAGGCATCAAGAAACTCGGCCTACAAAATTCATGTCTTTTACAGAAGTGGATGTGGAGGTTTTGCAATGAAGATATGCCTCTCTGGAAGAGAATCATTATAGAAAAATATGGCCAAATGAATCATTGGACTACTGAAGAGGTTCCAGGAGTTTTTGGATGCAGTCTTTGGAAAACAATCAGAAGATTATGGCCTCAGTTCAATGTTAATATCTCTCTCAAGGTGGGCAATGGAATGAAAATAGACTTTTGGAGCGAACATTGGATAGAGGAGGATTGCCTAAAGACTATGTTTCCAGATTTATTTATTCTCAGTCAACAAAATAGGGTCACAATTTCTCAGGTGTGGAGTCCACAGGGATGGAACCTTATTTTTAGAAGAGCTCTTAATGATTGGGAGATTGTTAGAGTTGCGAATTTGCTTCAGCTCCTGAATACTTTTCCAGGGGTCTCTGAAGTGCCTGACAGGCCAAAATGGAAGTTACACAGTAAAGGAATGTTCACTGTGAAGTCTTGCTATTGGAGGAGTAATGCCGCTTAACCACAATGTACTAATTGGCAATGGAAGCTTATCTGGAAGATAAAAATTCCCTGAAGGTCTCTTGTTTTGCTTGGTTGGTTTGTAGGAGAGCATGTCTAACACATGAAGTTCTACAGAGAAGAGGTAGACAGATTTGCTCAAGGTGTTTTATGTGTGGTCAAGAAGCTGAGGTCAATGAACATCTATTTCTACACTGCCAAACAACTGTAAATCTGTGGAACATGTTCTTATGTATACTAGGAGTGTGTTGGGTAATGCCAAAGACTACTAAAGGAATGTTAATCAGTTGGAAGGAGATTGGGAGAAGAGGATCAGAGGAAGATTGGTGGGAACTGATCCCAGCCTACATTTAGTGGATCCTGTGGAAGGAAAGGAATGCAAGATGCTTTGAAGACAAGACAAACAACATTCAGAAAATCAAAATGAATTGCCTTAGTCTTCTTTACTTTTGGTGTAAATAGGATATGGTGGGGGATATAGACCTTTTTGTTGATTTCATAGGAAAACTGTAAAGATTGACAGATTAGTGTGTCTGTTTTTTTTTTGCGTGTCCGGAAGGGGTTGTAAGTGATCACTCTCATCATTTGTTGGATGATGAGTTTGTTTTAGTGGAATATACAGTTACCTTTCTAAAAAAAAAAGGGTTACACATGACACCTTAGGCAATCCCACAGCAAAAAAGGGAGAGAAAAGCGAAGTACTATATAAGATGGATCACAAGTTCACATATGGTATGTGTGCTTCTGGGCTTGATGACCGCGAGTTCATGGGACAAATCCGTGTTATCTGTTGGGCCAAAGTGGACAGTACATGCCAGGGATTTGGATTGTGACAAATTAAGTATCAGAGTCGGATTCCCATAGTATGATGGTTGGGCAAACCTCAATGAGAAAACTTAGTCCCTAAAAGGGGGTGTATGTGACCCCCTTGACAGAGGGCGGACTGATGAGAGCATGTCAGGAAGAAGGGGTAGAAAATCTAGTATGACAAGCTTATGAAGTAGAGTTACACATTAAACCTTAAGCAAATCCCACATCTGAAAGAGAGGGAAAATTCTATAAAAGACAGCACAAGTTTCGATGGTACCCACGCTTTTGGATTCAATGATGACGTAGCCAAAGGGACAATTTTGTGAGGTCTGTTGGGCCAAGGCAGACAATATGTGCCATGGTACTGGTTGGGCAAACCTCAATGAGAAAACTTAGTCCCTAAAAGGGGGTGTATGTGACCCCCTTGACAGAGGGCGGACTGATGAGAGCATATCAGTAAGAAGGGGTAGAAAATCTAGTATGACAAACTTATGAAGTAGAGTTACACATTACACCTTAAGCAAATCCCACATCTGAAAGAGAGGGAAAATGCTATAAAAGACAGCACAAGTTTCGATGGTACCCACGCTTTTGGATTCAATGATGACGTAGCCAAAGGGACAATTTTGTGAGGTCTGTTGGGCCAAGGCAGACAATATGTGCCATGGTCTTACGCTGTGACAGTGACATACCTGCTTAGAGTGCATAGTTACAGCTAAATGTAAAACCTCATGACATATATATATATATATAGTCCATATTTTCATCCTACTCCCCTCGTTATTTGTGAATGCTTTCCAGTCCTGGGATTGCCAAATCATCTTACTGTTTCTTTGTATATGAATTTCTTTTGCATACGAATGATTGAATGTGTCAATCTAATGAACTGGTCAGTGGTCATGGAAAAGGTTGACCTTGATGATGGATGATGGATGATGGATGGCATGGTAATTCTCATCTTTAGCCTTGCCTCTAAGCATCGTTAGTCTTATTATCTAATAATCTCATTATATCATACATGTAAATTAATAGAAATAAGAGAAGCTTTTAGCGTAGTGCAGGGTTACATGCAATCCAAAGTCAATACCAATGTCTTGAGCATGTCATAAATTAGCTGCTCTAGAACTGTGATAGCCGGTCATCTTGCAACAAGAAATGATGAAGTGAGATATGCTTAGCTGAAGGTGACTGCTAATACTTGCTTTTAGGCATTGAGGATAGTTTTTCCTTTTCATACTATGATACTCCAGTTTGATACAGATGGTACAACTGTTCAGTTGTTGAAGCATCAGTTAAACATTCCTTTCTGTACATAGATGCGAATAATACATGATCTTGTCAGAACAGGCATGAATGTTTTTGAAGTTGAATCAGAATAGGCATAATTCACGAGTCATTAAAAGGAAACCTCGTAGGCCTCATAATTAGGTCAGGAGAAAGTGTGATATTGTAAACCTAACAGATTTGGATATAGTACATTGATGAGCTTTTCCTTGTATATTGCTCCAGAAACATTAATTGGAGATACTCATCTTGCTGTTTGTCCTTTTTCACTTGAGAGAAATGAAGAGCATATAAGATATTCAACTTGTAACCCAGAATTTCTTGATCAACCAAGTTTTCAAGAATAAGCTTTAAAGTTAGTGACAATGTATTGCTTTGTTACTCCCTCTCCCTCTCTTGGTCCCCTTTCCTTCCTCTCTCTAATTCCTAGACAGAACTTTGGAAAGTTGAAATTTTTTCGGTTGTCATCTATTATATAAACAGGTTGCACCGCTTGAGATCCACCAAGAAAACCTACTTGATGTGGAAGAGCAGCTTCAATTCCTTATTCATGTTTTGGAAGGAGTTACTATTGACCATTCCCTTCCTTTGCTGAAGGGTTCATTTTCTCGTTGGTTGTGGCAAAGCTTAGGTATCCAGGTAGGTTGATGCATCTTTTTGTTGAGGAATAGTGATAGGCACATCTAGAGATGCTGCAATTGAAGGGGAGCCTTGGCGTAACTGGTAAAGTTGCTGTCATGTGACCTGGAGGTAACTGGTTCAAGCTGTGGAAACAGCCTCTTGCAGAAATGTAGGGCAAGGCTGCGTACAATAGACCCTTGTGGTCCGGCTCTTCCCCGGACCCTACTCATAGTAGGAGCTTAGTGCCCCGCGCTGTCCCTTATATCTCTCAAAATTTACTAGTTCTGAATTATGTTCTCTTCATTTCTAGCCCAATTCAATCTTCCCTAGTGTGAGATTTGGCCTGGAGATGGCTGTCCTCAATGCTATTGCAGCTAGAGAAGGTTCAAGCCTGTTGAATGTACTCTGCGGACAAACAGAAGAATCAACTGGGAGTTCTTTAGATGTCAAAGTTTGTGCACTGCTTGAGTCTAATGGTGGTCCCAATGAAATGGCTCTTATTGCAACCACACTTGTCAAAGAAGGATTTACTGTTATAAAGCTGAAGGTGGGAATATCATTTACAAAATATGGAACTTGGTAGTAATTTTGCAACTTTCAGTGGAAGCTTTTATTATTCCAATTTATAAAAAAGTTTAACAACTACTTTTTTTCCACACAGGTAGCACGTCAAGCAGATCCCACTGTGGACATTGCAATTATAAAGGAGGTAAGAAAGAAAGTTGGTTGGGAGGTTGAGCTGCGTGCTGATGCAAATCGAAGTTGGAACTATGATGAAGCTGTTAAATTTGGCCTTTCTGTAAAAGATAGTGGCCTGCAGTATATTGAGGTAATGCACCAAATCACTTGTTAGATGTTTGTTAGCTAGTCATACTTTCCCCAGTAGTTAGGGAACGAAATGCCTATTTTCTAAGTAGGGCCAGAACCACCGAGAACACTTCCATGATGGAGGGAGTAAGATTTTGTAGAATTTGACAAAAGAAGAAAAAGATTCTTTGTATTTCAGTATATTTTTAGATCCAACTATTGTAGGAAAGAAAATAATAAGAGAATATTTAGTTACATCTAATTAGGATACAATCTTCTTACAATCAAACTAGTAATTAAATAGGACCGAACTTCCCGTCAAGTTGGTTCGTAGATGTTGCACATGCCCAACTGTAAACCAGTGTATGAAAAGTTTGTTTGTTGAGACCTTTGGTAAACACATCAGCTAACTGTTTTTCTGATGACACGTGAAAGTAACTCAAGATACCACTTGTAACGTTTTCTTTAATGAAGTGTCGATCAGTTTCAATATGTTTTGTTTGATCATGCTGTACAGGATTATGAGCTATACTGATGGCAACCTTGTTGTCACACTACAAGAAAAATTTCCCTTTTCCAGACAGTCTTCAATTCCTCTAGAAAATTTTATAGCTAAAGAAGTTCACAAATACCTTGGCCATAACTCTATATTCTGCTTTCGCACTTGATCTAGCAACTACACTTTGCTTCTTGTTTCTCCAAGTAGCTAAATTTCCTCCTCCAAGTGTAGTACAACCAGATGTAGATCTTCTGTCATCTAGAGAACCAGCCCGATCCCGTCTGTAAAGGCTTCTATTTGGAGGTTATCATGTTTGGAGAAAAACAAACATTTTTCCTTAAAGCAGACTTCAGATATTGCAAAATATGGAAGATGCCTTACATATGAGGATCTCGGGGATCATGCATTAACTGAACCACCAAGCTGACTAAATAAGGCTATGGCTGGTCTAGTATGGTAGAGAAAAATGGGTCTTCCAACCAACTTGTGATATCTCTCCTTGTCAACTGACTTCCAACCCCTGTTTGTAAATTGTGATTGCTTTCAATGGGCAATTTTTGTTGGTTTGTAGCCTGTCATACCAACTTCTTTCAAGAGATGCGTCTGGTGTTGTTTCTGGCAACGGCTAGGGCCTGTGGTGGCATGCTTTTCTTAACAACTTCGACAGAAGCAGAGTTTAGTTACGAATAGCTTCAAGAAGGGAGAAAACTCAACCTTCTTCTGGAAAAAAAAGGAGCCTTATTGTTGCGAGAGAGAGAGACTCATAGACTCACCTTAAAAGGCATCAATGACTCTGATACCATGTAGAATTTGAGTGAGACGAGAAGGCTTCTTTTTATTTCAGTATATCCTTGCATCTCATGAGTATGGTTATTTATACAAAGAGTTCTACGACTATTCTAGGAAAGAAAATAGTAAGAGAATATTTAGTCACACCTAATTGTGATACAAAGTTCCTACAATCAAGCTAGTAATTAACTAAGATTCATCTCGTACAATTAAGCTTGTCAACAGATTTAGACGCATTTTATCGTCTATTTCTTCAGAAGCCATTGACCTTTCCTCTTTTCTTTTTTCCTTCCTTTGATGTTGTAGACTCAACTAATATTTATGCTGAAGCTCAACATATCTTGATCTTTACATCAAAATATGCAGCTTTACTTGTGTTAGAATATGAGTAGAAGGAATAGAATACAGAATCCTACTTGGAAAAGGATTGTAATGTAGTGTCCTACTTGGCAAAGGATTGGAATGTAGTGTCTATAAATAGGGTCTCAGTGTAATAATGTAGTTACAACAATTCAATAATATTCTTCTCTTATATTTCTCACATGGTATCAGAGCCTCTACGATCTTGGTAGAGAATCAAAGAGCTTCCGCTGTCGGCGGGCGGCTTGGCCAATGATTATGTTAGCAAAATTTGGGCCACCATACATCTTTTTGGTGACTACTTTCTCATATCTGATTTGCGTAGCACCGTGCATATTTTCGATGACTACCTTCTCATATCTCATTTGCGTAGTACCGTGCATCTTTCCGGACTACTTTCTCATATCTAAGTTGCATAGCACCGTGCGTCATTCTGGTGACTCCTCAGATCTGATTTGTGTAGTTCCATGCGCCTTTCCGATGACTCATCAGATCTGATTTGCGTAGGGTCGTGCCATCATTCCAACCTTACCCATATAATTTCTCTTTTCCAGTAGGGTCGTGCCATCATTCCGACCCTACCCATATAATTTTATGGTCTGAAATAGTCTTCTCGAGCCTGGTTTGGAAAGTTCAGCAATTTCTCTTTTTCAGTAGGGTCGTGCCATCATTCCAACCCTACCCATATAATTTCTCTTTTCCAATAAGGTTGTGCCATCATTTCGACCCTACCCATATAATTTTTCTCAAATTTTGACCATTTTTCTGCTGTCAAATCTAATAATACGGCACGTGAGCATGTTCTGGCCAGCTTTTCGGTGACTTTCTTGTTCAAGATCTACTCATCTCTTGATTTCGAGAAGACCCATATATTTTATACCAGTTTCCGGCAATTTTCCAGTGACAAATCGACTTTCCGGGGACATTTACTACTTTTCCGACCACTTCTTTAGTTTGTTCCTTTTTAACTGTGGTCGCCCATACGTCCCGAGCAGTCCTTATAGATATCTTCACCAAGTCCCTCACTGATCCTCGCATTAATTACATCCATGACAAGCTTGGTACATATGACTTGTATGCACCAGCTTGAGGGGGGGTGTTAGAATATGAGTAGGAGAAGGAATAGCATATAGAATCCTACTTGGAAAAGGATTGGAATGTAGTGTCTATAAATAGAGTCTCAGTGTAATAATGTAGTTACAAATAGTGTTATAAATGGCGAGCGCCATGTCGCCAATGGCGAATGGCGAGGCGAGGCGAGGCAACGTCGCCATCTGCCTTCGTGGCGATGCCACCTCCGAAAGGCGACGCCTTTTATTTTTTCTAAAAAAATTAGGGCTTTAAGGATAAAAGGTAATTTTAGCGTTTTTATTTCTATATTTGCTTCGACTGCTACCACTGTGAGGCGAGCGAGGCGCCCGCGAGTGCGACCTGCTGCTAATCGCGACTCCGGCGACTGCGCAACTCGTGACTCCGGCGACTGGTACATATTTCTTTTTTTCCTGTTCTTTTTCTACTTTCTTCTTCTAATTTTCTCCTCTGATTTCTTCTTCAAATCAATTCACTTCTTCATCTGATTTATTTTACTTCTTCCAATCTCCTCTGTTTTTTTTTTCCACACAGACACTCACAAATAGTAGACATAATAGTTAATACTTACTGTTTCTGATTTATTATAACTTGTTTAGTACTTTGATATAGCTTATATAATATACTATTTGCTAATAATACTTTAATATTTGCTAATATATTATTGCTATTGAGATTTTGATTATTTATATATGCAATTAAATATTTTAATTTTTTGGTATTAATTATCGCCGCACTTCCAAAAGGCGCTCGCCTCGCTACGTGGCGAGGCAGAGCCTTGTTGCCTTTTGTCGCCTTTCGCCGTCCAAAGCACTGGTTACAACATTTCAATAATATTCTTCTCTTATATTTCTCACAACTTGCATGTCAGAATACTTATATTCTATGACCTTTATGTTTCTACACCACACAAATAAAGCAATACAGTGATAAAATAGAGTTACTAGGTTATATTACTCAAGAGGTATAAAAGAGTTTTTAGTCTTGAATAAAATAAAAATTTAAGATAGTTGCAAAAAGCATAATAAGACGTGATTGTAAAGATATCCATTAAAGAATAGCATCCTGAGGCATTAAATTACCGTAACTAAGAGGCAGTATTATAATCTTTAAGTTTTAAAGGTTCAATCTACTGGATACCAAATTTCAGGGATTGGTAGTTTAGAAAAGGGTAAATTGCTTGTGTCCTTTCACTCGGCCATTCTTTTAATGTTCAGACAATTCGACATCATAGTTTGCCTAAATGTTAGGCATTCATTTCTCTTTCATTATTTCTCAGTTCCAATATTAGATACTTCAATTAAATTTTGGTTATTTCAGGAGCCTGTTAATGATGAAGATGATATAATCAAGTTCTGCGAGGAGACTGGCTTACCCGTAGCTCTGGATGAAACTATCAACAGTATAAGAAAAAATCACCTTAAAGTGCTTGCAAAGTACACTCACCCAATGATAGTTGCTTTTGTAAGTCTGCAGGGTATTATGGTCTATCATTACTTAGAATGTGGCATGTTTTTAATTGTTGCACACAGGTATTATATATGGAAATTGTCCCTGTCAGATACTTATTAAAAAAAGGAATTCTACCTCATTAGATTTGTACATATGAGTCAATCTTATAATGATCTGCATAAAAATTTCGATCTTATTGGTCCAAAGTAATTTATGGAATGAATCATCCGGTCTCTTGTAACCCATTTACTTGCAAAGGACAGAGAGCAGGGTCACATCCCCCTCCATCTTAACAAAAAAAATAAAAACAAAAATAATGACTACAGCTGCTGTCATTAGACTCTTTTCATCCTATTCATAGGAAGTGAATCCTCTACTTTATCTTATGTACCTATTCTTGCATCACTTTCTATGTTTGGAAGGATGTCACCGTATGAAAACTGAAAATAAGAGACTGAACTTCATGATTGCTGCATCTAATGAAGTTTCAAAGGTAAAGTCCAATTATTATCAAAATTGGGATCTTGATCAAAGTAGGCTTACAGTTATGTTAGAGTGGGTAAAAATCTCACATTGGTTGGGGAATGGACTGGTGGTTTGCTTATATGGACTTTGGCAATCCTCCCCTCATGAGCTAGCTTTTGGGGTTGAGTTAGGCCCAGGTACCATATCTTTACATGGTATCAGAGCCAGGTCCATTCCCATTTGGGCTCCCGGTCCACGCGCCAGTTGGGCCCTGGGTGTGGAGGGGGGTGTTAGAGTGGGTAAAAATCTCACATTGGTTGGGGAATGGACTGGTGGTTTGCTTATATGGACTTGGGCAATCCTCCCCTCATGAGCTAGCTTTTGGGGTTGAGTTAGGCCCAGGTACCATATCTTTACAAGTTACAGTAACTAGGTAGCTGGATTTGACTTTGTTACTACAAATAAAGCAGTTTCCAAATCATGTCAGGTTATCAAACCAAGTGTTGTTGGGGGTTTTGAAAATGCAGCATTGCTTGCTCGATGGGCTCACCAGCAGGGAAAGATGGCTGTTATCAGTGCCACATTTGAAAGTTCCTTGGGTTTGTCAGCTCTAATTCTGTTCTCACGGTATGTTGACCTGCTGAAGTTAGATACAGATAGAATTCATAACAAGGAAGAGAACTCTTGCATAGCCCACGGTCTTGGAACTTATCAATGGCTTAGAGAAGATGTTAGCAGAAGGCCTTTAATGATTGGCTATAATCCGTGCAATGGTGTTGTTGAGGCATCTGTTACTGACGCTGGACAAATCCTGCAGCATTTTCAATTCAACCAAGATGCAGTTGTTCGTGATTTTACTTTCAGAGAAGTTCATGCATATGGATTTGTGGCTGATCTTGAAGGAAACTCCATCTGTCTTAACGTGCAAGAAATTGGAAAAAACGATGATGTACGTAGTCAAATTTATGTATTCTGGTAATGCTAATAGCTAGTTGTAGAAGTTTCCTGCAATATATTTATGCTGAATTTGTCTGGAAAAAAAGTAAGGAAAAATCATTGACAAAGGAAACCAGAATCATCTTATTTTTCCTGCTTGTTTGCTTTCATGATAAGTCTATTTCTAGCAATTACGGTTGTAAAATATTGTTATTTAACATGGTGACAAATTTTTATATTTCTCATTAACCTTGAAGTAACCAATGATATACTTTTATGCACAATCTGAGCTATGCAGAGTAGTGTAGTTGTGTTTCTTCATGGATTCCTTGGAACTGGAGAAGATTGGATCTCTATTATGAAGGCTATATCAGGCTCAGCTAGATGCATTGCAGTGGACCTACCTGGACATGGTAGATCAAAGTTGCTCGGCCAGGATTATGGTTTAGAGGAACCAGGGTTGTCAATTATGGCCTTTGCAAAAATATTACTGCAGTTGTTTGACAGCCTACAATGTCGAAAAGTTGTTCTTGTTGGATATTCTATGGGAGCAAGGATTTCACTCTACATGGCTCTAAGATACAATGACAAGGTATACTATATAAATATTTTCCATGATGTTTTGCAGAAAATTCCTCGGTTGACATGATTGTTCAATATTCTTGTCGGAAGGTTGCTGGAGCTGTTATAATATCTGGAAGTCCTGGATTGATAGATGAAGAAGCAAGAAAAGTACGTAGGGCCAAGGATGATTTTGCTGCCTGCTCTCTTGCTTCTTCTGGCTTAGAGCCTTTTTTAGATGCTTGGTATTCTGGAGATCTCTGGAATAGGTATGATGAGATCCTCTCTATAGGAGTTTGCCATCTACTCTTGCTTTGTGCTACATGAGATATTTGTGCCATACCAATTGCTAACATGTTAAATATGTTTACATCATGCAGTTTGAGAACTCATCCACATTTCAATAAAATACTTGTGAGCCGATTGCAGCATTGTTATATGAAAAATCTCGCGAGAGTATTATCAGATCTGAGTGTTGGGAGACAGCCGTAAGTTGATGAGAAATCTTTTGCTAGTTTCAATTTGGGGTGTAAATTCTCTTTTTTTCCCTTTCTAATTTTCATGCAAATTCAGACATAAATTATTTGAGTTTTTAAAAGAAAGAAAAAAGGGAATGATAAAGGGGAAAAGAAAACAAAATAAGAAAAAAAAAAAGAATGGAAGAATAGATATCTTATATTTGCGGGAAAGTGATAGAAGTAATTGAGAGATCAAGTCCACATCAGCAAAGTTAGTTACGAGTGTTAGGGTCACAGTTAGTCACAGTTAGTCGGTTATAGTTAGTTAGACTAGCAACTGAAATTGTGATTGTGCAATTGATAGAAATCCTGTACATGTTCATTTTGGGAATCAGTAAGAAAGTATTACGCTTTTCTCTATCCAATCTTCTTCTTCTCCCTCTCTTTTTCATCTCCATTTTTTTTTTTTTGATAATCGTGGGGTTCGGACCAGCTTTCGCGCACCTCGACTAAATCCACGGGATACTTGCAACCTCCCACCAGAAACAGATACCAGGTAACTCTGTCCACCAAGGCTAGGACAGATGAGAAGAATCGCCTAGTGTTTTTTGTCTCCGCTGGGATTTGAACGTGAGACCTCAGTCTCTCAACCCACTTCATTGACCACTGGGCCACACCCTTTTTCATCTCCATTTTTAAGCTTCATTCTCAAGCTCCCTCCGAAGGGCTCCTGAACTAGCTTTAGATTTTCTCGGATTTCTCAATCCCTGGAAATCTGTTAACATTGTATCAGAGGCAAGTGAATCCTTGGTGTTGATGGCAAAAGGAATTAAGACAGTGGGTGAAACATCCATGGAGAATTCCACAGTAGAAATGGTGGAATTGCAACAGTTGATGAAGAAGGTGATTGCTGAAATTGGAACTTTAGCATGATAGGTTTCTAATCTGAAAAGGTTGGATCAAACGGTAATCGAATTGCCTGACTAGATATAAGCTGCGCATGGTCCTTGAAGGGATAAAACTCCAGTTGAGCAGGAAGATGAACCCTCGACAGGAAGGGGTTCTGGGGAAAGACTACAGAGGGGTAGAAGCAGAAGTCCTGCAAATTTCACTAACCACCACAATTCAGGTTTTTCCAGATGGTCTAGGATGGAATTCTTGAGGTTTACCTGTGAGGATTTAAAATCTTGGTTAAGGTTTACCTGTGAGGATTTAAAATCTTGGTTATTCAAGATTGACCAGTTTTTTTCGATGGAAAATGTACCAAATGAAGAGAAAATTGGAGTAGCTGCATTGCAATCGGAGGGGGAGGCCATTCAATGGCCCTTATCCTTCATGAGATATCGGCAATACCTTCGTCCAGCCACATGGAGTGAATATGTGATGGCCCTAGTAGAGAGGTTTGGGAATGACTTTGATGATCCCATGGAAGAGATTAAGAAGATCAAACAGCTAGGAAGTGTGAAGGGGGGAGTACCAGGCAATCTTTGAAAGAAACTTGACTAGAGTGAATCTCTCTCAAGGAAATGCGATAAACTGTTTCTTTAGTGGGTTAAAACCAGAGTTGAATATTGCACTAAAGATTTCCAATCCCACAACCCTATCACAGGTGTTTAAAGCTGCTAGGATGCAGGAGGCTTATCTCCATGCCATTAGACAGACTCCAACTATTTCATCCAGTAACATGAACTCTGCAAGACGATTCATGGAGCAGAAGGGTCAGAACAAACCAATTCTACCAACTCCCACCAATGGGAGTTCTTCAATTCGAAAGAGGTTCAGTAAAAGGAGGTTGAGTCCAAAATAAACGAATGAGAAGATAGCAAAATAATTGTGCTTCTTATGTGATGAAAAATATGTTGTTGGGCATAACTACAAAAGGCATAAGCAACTGTATACATTGGAACTTGAGGAGGAGCAGACAGGATTGATTTTACACTGAAGAGGTTGCTAACACTTTTCTACTGGAAGGGTATTAGATCAGATGTGAAGAAGTTTGTGCAAAGATGTGACATTTGCCAAAAAAAAAGTAAAGCTGACTTGGCAGGTTATCCTGGCTTACTTCAACCCTTGCCCATTCCTGATGTTGTCTGGTCCCATATTTGCATGGATTTTATAGATGGGTTCCCTAAGTGTAAGGACTATGAGGTCATCTTAGTGGTTGTTGATAGACTGAGGGTAACTATGGCCATTTCATTCCCATCCAGCACCCTTATACAACTCAGTTTGTGGCTCAGGCTTTCCTAGATGAGATTGTGAGATTATATGGGTTGCCTGACACTATCACAAGTGACAAGGATGCAGTATTTCTGAGCTCATTTTGGCAGGAACTCTTCTCACTACAAGGAGTTAAGTTGAACACTTCCACAACATATCATCCTCAATCTGATGGTCAGACTAAGGTCCTCAATAGGTGTTTGGAAACATACTTGAGATGCTTTTGCACTATGGATCATACTGAATGGCTTTCTTTCTTGCCCATGGCTGAATACTGGCACAACAGTTCCCACCATACAACCATCCAAACCACCCCATATGAAGCTCTATATGGTAGACCACCACCTCTACATCTTCTCTATCTACCTGGAGAATGAGCCGCTCCTGAGGTTGATAGCACCTTAATCCAAAGAGAATTGAAGTTGCAACTGTTAAAGCATCATCTCATGAGAGCTAACAACAAGCTGATTCTCAAAGAAGTGACGGACAGTTTGCAGTTGGGAATTGGGTTTACCTAAAGGTCCATCCATATAAACAGTCTTCTCTAACCTCCCAGCCTTTCCATAAACTAGCCTCCTAATTCTATGGTCCCTTCCAAGTACTAAAGAAAGTTGGACCTGTAGCCTATACTCTCCTCTTTCCCACTACTGTCAAAATCCACCCCACAATACATGTTTCCTTGCTCAAGAAATGCTTTGAAGTACCTAACCAAACCACCTACCTCCCTCCACTGACATTGCCAGTCCTCACTGTCCTGGTCCAGTCTATTTTGCAAAGGCATATGGTGAAGAGAGGCAACAAAGCTGTTGCTCAGGTGTTAGTTAAATGGACTGGATTACCTGCTGATCATGTCACTTGGGAGTTCCTGAATGTGCTCAAGACTCGGTTCCCTCTGTTTGATCCATGTGGGCAAGGATCTCTTTGGATGGGAGTATTGATACAAGTAATTGAGAGATCAAGTTCGCATCAGCAGTTCACATCAGCAAAGTTAGTTATGAGTGTTAGGGTCACAGCTAGTTGGTTATAGTTAGTTAGACTAGTAACTGAACTTGTGATGATATAAATCCTGTACATGTTCATGTTGGGAATTAATAAAAAAGTACTACAGTTTTCTCTATCCTATCCTCTTCTTCCTCCCTCTGTTTTTCATCTCCATTTTTAAGCTTCATTCTCGAGCTCCCTCCGAAGGGCTCCTGACCTAGCTTTAGATTTTCTCGTATTTCTCGATCCCTGGAAATCTTTAATAGAAGTTAAAACGGAAAACAGAAAGTTCAAGAAGGAAAAGCTGATAGACTGAATGGAAGGAAAAAATGAAAACTGGAAAAAATTTCATTCACAAGAGTAGATCTTACCAGTGTCAAAGTGGGTCAGTCCCATCTTTCAGCCATGATGTCACTTCAGAATTCTCATAGTTGGTTTCGGAAGAACTAAGGGGCTGAAGTGCTGAACATTAGTACTGGAGCATCTGGTAGATATTGCATGCTTATATGGTTCTTAGTTAACGGTCAAAGCTTCTCCAGTCAGGAGAAGTGCAAAGTTTGCACTTTGAAGACAATTCCCTACTGAAAAGTGATTAATTTCTGCTAGAATTTTTCATAAAGAATTGGAAGTGCATAGAATCCATTGATAAGGCAGTCACTTTAAATTAATTTTTTTCTTCTTTTTTTTCATGTATGTTCTAATCAATTTGATTGAAACGTTTATATTTTCTCCAGTAACCTTTAGAGACATGCTTGGCATCTTTGGATTTTGAATTTCCAAGGCATTTTGATCTTTTGCTAACCTTAGTAGCTCTCTAGTTGGGCGGCATGATATGATGTGATCCTTTAGCTAGTCAATTTGTGTATCTCAGTAACCTAGTATATCTTCAACCGATACCCTCATATTCCAAAACATGTAGATGCATGTTCCTTCTATTTTTTTCCCTTTTCCAAGTCTCCATGTTCTAATTGTCCTCTTCATGTATAACAGGCCTTTATGGGATGATCTGAAGAGCTGCAGAGTACCTCTTCAATTCATTGTTGGAGAGAAAGATGTTAAATTTAAGAACATTGCTCAAAAGATGTGTGACACAATGTGCCAGAGCACAGAGACTATGATCGTTCCAGAAATAGTTGAAATTCCGTATTCTGGTCATGCTGCACATATAGAGAATCCTCTTCCTGTGATCAGTGCAATAAGTCAATTTGTCAGAAAAGTTGAGTTTAAATCATAATAAAGTTCATTTTCAAAATTAATCACTCAGTTGAGAGAACAAACAGCAGTAGATGGAAGAAACATTTTCATAGTTGCTACTATTTCAGTTGGGAGTTTGGTTCTTTCTCCTCTGTCATATTTATCTATAACTAGCATCATTTTTTCCTTAGCGTAGTGATTCAAAATATATCAGAGAGGTTACTCAATATCATATCCTTTTTTTGGTGAACATATACATGTCCAATATTCAGACCCCATTTGTGAAATTTTACTGAGTATGCTGTTTTATATTCATATTCTATATCCACTTATGTATAAGGATTGATGCTACATGGTAATATAGTTATATCCCTAGCGAGTGGAAGTCGGTGATTAATAAACATCTGTTTCTTTTTTAAATCAAATTCTTTTGAAGTTTTGTTAGGTCTTAAAATATGTCAAATAGTTGTGTTTTTTTGTGTGTGTGAGAGAGAGAGATCATAAATTTGTACAATTGCTTTTCTTCTTGTCATTCGTGCGTAGTTATTTGTGCCTTTTGAGTTGTGTATTTGTTCTGTTCCTGCAGCGGGTACTTGAAGGCATTCAAGAAAATTTTAGTTAAACAAAAGAAAAAAAGAAGGAATGACTCCAAATGGTAGCACCTTCACATAAAAAGACATGAAGGGAGTATTAGTTATCTTATGTTTTTTTTCATTTTAATTTATTTTATTGTAAAATATAGCAATATATGAATAATATAAAGCAAAAACGAAAACGAGAGATATGGGAGATAATTCTTTTTTCCTCGTTAAAACACTTCCCTTTGGATGTTTATAGATAATGTGTACAAATTTTACTTATAATATAATTTTGTTTTTCACACAATAACTCATTTGTACCCCACTGACATTATTCCTAGTTTTTGAACTATAAGTTAAACTATTCACTTTTTCAAGTGAAGCAAAAATACTTGAATTACGTAATTTTTATTTAGCAAATCATGTATCTATCCACGCTGTTTGATAGATTTGAATTCAAGATCGTCGCAACCATTTGTAATGTTAAGCACTATATTATATCAAAGATACTGTCGATATTTATTTGATATCTGTTTCAATACGACATAACTTATCAAGATCTCTTCATATTCATCATTTTTCATGTACATGAATCTTTGCCAAGGTCTTATAAAGTGTTATGTCGTGGTGCTCTTTCAAATCACTTGCCTCATTATCATGATCATCTTGATCATTTGCTCCTCTCCTTCTTCAAGAAGTTTTACATTTGAAACCAGTTAGTCTATCACGCTTCAGGCGTGTGGTAGACTCTGTCCTTTAAGGACTTTTCATTTGAGCATTTACAATTGAATTATAATATAGTGTCAGCAAACACATCTGACAATTAGTATGCAATACATTGCAAATGAATTATCTCTTGAACTTTGAGTTCAAAATTTTTATAAGGATCTAGATAATTTATTCCATATATCATTTTCAGCTGTTAATCATTTCTCCCCCCCTAATGTTAAGAAATCTAATATTTACCCAAACCTCACTTGGGATCCATCTTTGTGTGTTGTGCTGGAGTAAATGAATCATATATGTCACGATTTAGAAATCATAAGGGTTGTGGTGGCACCTACCGTAGCCCATTCATGGTAGGAAAGCCTGACTCAATAATTCAATATACTCGAAGTAAAGGCAACAGTAAACGCATTCATACACGATGATAATGATCATAATAACTCAAAGATAAACTCAAGTGCAGCTAAACAAGAAATTCAAAATCTCCAAGACTCAGCTGTCATAAGTACAAGAGTGACTTTAATACAGAATGTCGAATCAAAATACAACTGTCTGAGAAACAAAATAAGACAGAAATAAAAATAGATGAAACTGAAATGATATATGATCAGGTAAGCTCACCACACCTTCGGATATTGTTGGAATGCACAATCATGAACTACGAGGACCCCTCGTACCAGGATCTGCATCAGAAGTTGTAGAAAAGCAGGAGTGTGTACAACCACTAGTACTCAGTAGGCATCATAGGTTGATTAAGCTTAAGCAGATACTATATCAAGTAAAGAATACTAAAATAATTATGCACGCTAAAAAGTCCAGTAGTTCAATATCAATAAATATCGCAGAATTATCTCAAATACAATAATAATCCAAAATTGATGCAATGCAATGCAATGATATGAATGATATGCAAAGGACAATGCCTACCTCTATACACCCCCTCCAGTTATGTGTTGTGAGGTGGGACCCATTTGGAACTCGCAAAGTTCATATATCCCACCCAAAATACGCCTTGTACTAAATCACTCAAGAGTATCATATCTCATCATTCAGAAAACACATCGGACCAAATCAATAAAGAGTATCATATCTCACCGTATGAAATTCGCATCGGACCAAATCAGTAGAAGGTGGTTCATTTTTTTTTGCAAAAAAAATAGTATTCTCTCAATAATATCATCCAGTGATCCATGAGATGAATGAATATGCATGCTCAATTATATGATGAATCCAAATACAACAGATATGTATAAAATCTTGAAATATCAATCAACTCATTAACACAGGCTTCAAGCCTCAATATCAAGCAAGAAATCTCAATTTCACATCAATATCGTGATATAAGCCCCAATTTGAGCATCACAATAACAGTCCATCTCAATTTCTACTATAAATTACTAATTCTTCCAACCCATAACATGTTTCAAACGATAAGTCTCCTTCCAAACAAAATCTAAAAAAGTTAAGCCATAACCTACCTCGAAGCCGAATAACAAGCCACCAACGTTTACGAACAGGCCTTCCCTTTCGAATGACTTCAAAACGCGCTCAATCTATTAAAACAAGATCTACGCATGAATATGAGTCCAACAATACTCATATTATTATGTTTCTATTTCGAGTCTAAAAAGCCAATCCAAAGGTCAACCCCGAGGTCTCAAGGAAAAAATTAAAATTTTATTAAAAAATAATTTACCCATAACTTTAAGGAGTTCAAATATGAAATTTCGTAAAAAAACAGAGTTAAAATTGACCTTAAAATTATCAAAATATCATTTCTTAACTTTATAGAGAAACCTCCAAATTTTCAAGTTGGAAAACAAAGTTTGAAGATGAGATCATGAAATAATCATTGGGGAATGTGTAAAAATGGTGTAAGAAACTTACCCAATGAAGAAATCTGAACATCCCCTTTTGATTCTCCCCAAAATGAGTTTCAAAGTTATAAAAAATGAGTTATGGGGTCTATGTTTGAAAAATGAAACTTAAGTTGTCCAGACGAGTTATGACTTGTTGTTTGGAAGTCCTTTGGGATAAGTTTTGCCTCTTAGGCAAGAGTTATAGAACATCTCATAAATCAAGACATAATGTGGTAGTATCAACTTTTGCCCATGGAGCGTAACTTGCCGTATGAAAGTCCTTGGGCTAAGCCTACATCTCATAAATCAAGACACAATGTGGTAGTGTCAACTCTTACCCATGGGTCGTAACTTGTTGTTTGAAAGTCCTTAGGCTAAGTCTTGCCTCTAAGGCTAGAGTTATAGAGCATCTCATAAATCAAGACATAATGTGGTAGTGTCAACTCTTGCCTATAGAGCGTAACTTGTTGTTTGAAAGCCCTTGGTCTAAGTCTTGCCTCTAAGACAAGAGTTATTAAGCATCTCATAAATCAAAACATAATGTGGTAGTGTCAACTCTTACCATGGAACATAACTTGTTGTTTGAAAGCCCTTGGTCAAAGTCCTGCCTCTAAGGCAAGAGTTATAGAACATCTCATAAATCAAAACACAATGTGGTAGCGTCAAATCTTGCCCATGGGGCATAACTTGTTTATTTGGGAGGTCCTTGGGCTATGCCTTGCTCTCAAAAACTCAAAAATCAAGATACAATGTAGTAGTGTCAAATCTTACCCATGAGGCATAATTTGTTGTTTGAAAGTCCTTAGGCTAAGTCTTGCCTCTAAGGCAAGAGTTATAGAGCAACTCATAAATCAAGACACAATATGGTAGTGTCAACTCTTGCCCATGGGGCGTAACTTGTTGTTTAAAAGTCCTTGGGCTAAGTCATGCCTCTAAGGCAAGAGTCATAGAACATCTCATAAATCAAAACACAATGTCGTAGTGTCAACTCTTGACCATGGGGCGTAATTTCTTGTTTGAAAGCTATTGGTCTAAGTCTTGTCTCTGAGGCAAGAGTTATAAAGCATCTCATAAATAAAGACACAATATGGTAGAGTCAACTCTTGCCCTTGGGGCGTAACTTGCTGTTTGAAAGTCCGTGGTCTAAGTTTTGCCTCTAAGGCAAATGCCATAGAACACTTCATAAATCAAAACACAATGTGGTAGTGTCAACTCTTGCCTATGGGGCATAACTTGTTGTTTGAAAGTCCTTGGACTAAGTCTTGCCTCTAAAGTAAGAATTATAGAATATTTCATAAATCAAGACACAATGTGGTAGTGTCAACTCTTGCCCATGGGACGTAACTTGTTGTTTGAAAGCCCATGGTCTAAGTCTTGCCTCTAAGTCAAGAGTTATAAAGCATTTCATAAATCAACACACAATGTGGTAGTGTTAACTCTTACCCATGGGGCGCAACTTGTTGTTTGATAGCCCTTGTTCTAAGTCTAGTGTAACACCCCGTAAATTTCCGAACGTATGCAACTAAGTGACGGAATTAATTGAACATGTAATAAAGGATATATTATGTATGCAAAGTGTTGGACTTTATTTCTTTGGATTGTTGGGCTCAAAAATTGGCCCAAAATTCCAAGAAAGACATGGCCCAAAAAGGGAATAAAATGACCCATTCTTGACCCAAGAATTAATGACCACTTGGACACCTCATCTTTGACTTAAGAGTGGATAAGTATGATATAAATAAGGGGACGAAATCAGATTTTAATCATATCTTACACCTTGCCATTTCTTGTATTTTCTAGACATTTCCAAGAAGCATAAGAAACCAACATAAACCCTAAGGAAACTTCACTTGTTTTGGCCAAGATCATCATCTTGTAAGTATTGGTAAGTGTTTATTCTTGTGATTTAATATATTATGTGCATGGGAGATTGTGTGGATTTTGATGGTTATGGCTAAAAGTGTTGGTTGGTGCACTTTTGCTTATGTGATACAAGATGTGTCATCTTGGTAGTTTTGAACTTGAAAGTGGCCTTGTGGTCTTGAAGGAAGTGAGTTGATGGATTTAAAATCAACATGTATGATGTGGTTATTTCCCTAATTTAATTTCTCTTTGTATGTCATTTTTGGAAATTTATTGCTATGGAAAAAGTGTGTGGAATTGGTGACGTATTGGAAGGAAAATGTGATTTTGGTGATGTTTATGTGTGTGGTAAGTGTTTCCTCTTGTATATTACTATATTATATGAATAATAGGGTGTGTAAATCATGTTGGTTATGTTGACAAAGTGTTGAGCAGTCCACTATGTGTAAAACAATCCACTTTTGCTAATCGGTAAAGGATTTGCCTTCTATGTGATTTAAACTTGAAAGGGGACTTAAGGTCTTGAAGGAATTGAATTATATGGATGAAATTTCAGTATATTTAAGTATGGTTATGTCCCTAATTCGTTACTTTTGTGTATGGCTTGATGGAAATGTTTTTACGTAATTGTGCATGGAACGTTTGGCGTAGTGAAAAGAGAATACTTTCTTGTTATGTTAAAGTGAATTATAAAATTGTGTGGGATGTTTTTGGTATATTGTTGTGGAAGGTATTTATGTGACTTGATGGGATAAATATGTGGAGTTGTATTGAGGCGGAAATGTAAAGTAGAAACTTGGTGTAAAATCCTATCGGTTTGTGATGTCTACGGTGATGTGTGGACTGTTTTGGTGGTGTGTGGACTGATTTGGTGTTGTTGTTTTGCTAAAGCAGTAAGTTATAGTGTAATGTGGTGGAATAATGTGATTTGGTAGTATAATGAAGGGGGGAGTGATGCACCATGTGTTTTGGAGGTTGGACGGTTTTTACTTTCCGTTAAGCACCAACTTACCGTCTTGTGAACTTGTAATGTAGTTAGTGGTTAACGTGAGCTCCGTTATGTGCTTATGTAGAGTAACACGTAAGGAGAAAGCTGGAGTGTTATATTCACAAATAATATTGTGTATCCATATCAGTGAATTAAGGTATGTAAGGTTACTCTTTCCGTATCCTTCTGCAGCACATAGTATCACATTGTCATTATACATGTTCCATTCCGAAATGTCCAAAGGTATTCCATTCCCGGTTGTTAATCATTGTTACACACATGTTCCTTATACATTGATCAAATGTAATTCATATGACTCATGTTCATTGATTAATGTTCCAATAATGTTTCAAAGTTTCCATAACATTGTAACCACTAATGTACCAATCTCATAACAAAAGAATTGAAGTAATAAACACTTGTTGAGAACGGGTGGCAACCCAAAGGGGCATAAGCCTAGCTAGGGGCGATCCCGAATGATTATTGGATACAGGGGGGCAGCTCAAAGGGGCATAAGCCTAGCTAGAGACGAATCTGCTTTATTGATTTATGGGTGGCAGCTCAAAGGGGCATAAGCCTAGCTAGAGACGATCCCAATGTTATTTCCCACTGATCAGTTGGGCCCGGGCATTACATGATTGATGATCACTTGATTGACGACGAAGTAAAGTAAAGTGAAATAAAAGTAAAGAAAGTAATGCACATGATTCCACATGTATACCTATGGTAATTTATTCACATGATGTGTTCACTTGTACTTAATTTTATCAAAGTTTCTATATCTCATACATTTACTTATAGCCTTACATACTCAGTACATTCTTCGTACTGACGTCCCTTGTGGGACTTCCCTTACTTGCTGCAGGCACAGGTACCAATAGGCCCCCACAGTAGTACTTGGATTCATCTGCGGTTTTGTTGGTAAGCTCCAGTTTGCTTCGGGGCTTCCCGAGTCCTATGCACATATTGGTTTTGATAATGTATCACAGTTGTCTAAAGCCGGGACTTGTCCCGACTTTAGGATGGTTATGTTCATGTATGTATAGAGGCTTTGTAGACGATGTTGGACAAATGAAAAATGTATGTCATGTCATGATGGCCCTGAAAGCCAAGTTTCACATATGTATATATAAATCACATGTTTTGCCATGATTTCCGCCATTGGTGTCTTGCGTCTATACATGGTAGTGATGGTCAATGATTGACGTGTGTATGAATGTACAGGGTGATAGTTGGTTCTCTCGGGGCCTCAACGGCTTCGGGTGCCAGTCCGCCTCGTTGGAACTCGGGGCGTGACATCTGGCCTCTAAGGCAAGAGTTATAGAGCATCTCATAAATCAAAACACAATGTGATAGTGTCAACTCTTTCCCATAGGGCGTAACTTTTTTTTTTGGGGGGGAGGTCCTTGGGCTAAGTGTTGCCTTAGAGGCAAGAGTTTTAGAGAGTCTCAGAAATCAAGACACAATGTGGTAGTGTCAACTCTTGCCCATGGGGCGTAACTTGTTTTTTTGTGAGGTCCTTGGGCTAAGTCTTGCCTCTAAGGCAAGACTTATAGAGCATCTCATAAATCAAGCTACAATATGATAGTGTCAGCTCTTGGCCATGGAGCGTAACTTGTTGTTTGAAAGTTCTTTGGTTTAAGTCTTGCCTCTAAGACAAGAGTAATAGAACACCTCATACATCAAAACACAATGTGGTAGTGTCAACTCTTACCCGTGGGACGTAACTTATTGTTTCAAAGTTCTTGGGCTAAGTCTTGCCTCTAAGGCAAGAGTTATAGAACATCTCATAAATCAAGATACAATGTGATAGTGTCAACTCTTGTACATGAGGCTTAACTTGTTGTTTGGAAGGAATCGAAGAAAAAAAAAGATAAGAAAAAAAATAAAAGTTGAAGAAAAAGAAAAAATAAAAAAAAATAAAGATTGATAAAATTAAAAAAAATATCCATGAAAAAATAAAAAAGAGAAAAAAGAAAAAAAAAGGATGTTGAGAGGAGAAAATATAAAAAATAAAGGTTGCGAAAAAAAAAGACACAACAAAAAATAAAAGAAATATAAAAGTTGAGAAAAAGAAAAAAAGAAAAAATAAAAAAGCAAAAAAAATAGAAGTTGAGAGGTGAAAAGGAAAAAAGTAAAGGTTGAGAAAAATTAAAAAAAGAAAGAAAAAAAAGAGAAAAGAAAAAATAAAAACCAAAGTAAAATAAAAAAGAGAAAAAAAAAGAAGTTGAAAGATAAATGAGCATGGAGAGTTTTTTAAATATATTTGAAGTATAGAGGGACAAATAAGTATTTGTTTATACATTAAAAAAAATGAAAGCTATTTTTGTATGACTTTTTTTATGGGGGATAAAAAAATAAAGTCACTCAAAAAGAGGATAAAAAAGAAAAAAAAAAAGAGAAAAGAAAAAATAAAAATCAAAGTAAAATAAAAAAGAGAAAAAAAAAGAAGTTGAAAGATAAATGAGCATGAAGAGTTATTTAAATATATTTGAAGTATAGAGTGACAAATAAGTATAAAAAAAGAAGAAAGGTTAGTTTTGTATAACTTTTTTAATGGGAGGCAAAAAAACAAAGCCACCCAAAAAGAGGATCAATTCCGTAGTTTACCCCGTAAATTCCTTCTTGTCAGCCACAATTATAAAAAGGGGTAAACTATATAAATAGCCCCCATAGTGGGTGACTTTGTTTTTTTGTCCCTCATAACAAAAGTCCTACAAAACTAGCCTTCCTTCTTTTTTATCTATGGAACAAATACATATTTGCCCCTCTATATATCAAATATTTTCAAACAACTCTCCATGCTCATTTATCTTTCAACTTTAATTTTTTTTTCTTTGTTTTATTTTACTTTGATTTTTTATTTTTATTTTCTCTTTTTTTAATTTTTTTTCCTTTTTTTCTTTTCTCCTTTCAACTTCTATTTTTTTTCTCTTTTTTTTATTCTTCTTTGATTTTTATTTTTTCTTTTCTCCTTTTTCTCAACCTTTATTTTTCTTTTAATTTTTTTTCTTTATTTTTTTATTTTTTCTCAATCTTTCTTTTATTTTCTTTTCCTTTTCCTCTCTCAGCTTCTACTTTTTTTCTTTTTCTTTGATTTTTTATTTTATTTTATCAACCTTTATTTTTCTTTTATTTTTTATTTGTTTTAGTTTTTCATAACCTTTATTTTTTTTCTTTTCTTTTATTCGTTTCCTTCCAAACAACAAGTCACGCCCCATAGACAAGAGTTGACACTACCACATTGTGTCTTGATTTATGAGATGTTTTATTACTCTTGCCTTAGAGGCAAGACTTAACCTAAGAACATTCAAACAACAAGTTACGTCCCATGGGCAAGAGTTGACACTACCACACTATATTTTGACTTATGAAATGCTCTATAACTCTTGCCTTAGAGGCAAGACTTGCCCAATGACTTTCAAACAACAAGTTATGCCCCATGGGCAAGAGTTGGCACTACCACATTGTGTCTTGATTTATGAGATGCTCTATAACTCTTGCCTTAGAGGCAAGACTTAGACCAAGGGCTTTCAAACAACAAATTACGCCCCATGGGCAAGAGTTGACACTACCATATTGTGTTTTTATTTATGAGATGTTCTGTAACTCTTGCCTTAGAGGCAAGACTTAGCCCAAGGACTTTCAAACAACAAGTTATGCCCCATGAGCAGGAGTTGACACTACCATATTGTGTTTTTATTTATGAGATGTTTTATAACTCTTGCTTTAGAGGCAAGACTTAGCCCAAGGACTTTCAAACAACAAGTTATACCCCATGGACAAGAGACTACCACATTGTGTCTTGATTTATGAGATGCTCTATAACTTTGCCTTAGAGGCAAGACTTAGCCCAAGGACTTTCAAACAACAAGTTATGCCCCATGGGCAAGAGTTGACACTACCACGTTGTGTCTTGATTTATGAGGTGATCTATAACTCTTGCCTTAGAGGCAAGACTTAGCCCAAGGACTTTCAAACGACAAGTTTTGCCCCATGGGCATGAGTTGATACTGCCATATTGTGTTTTTATTTATGAGATGTTCTATAACTCTTGCCTTAGAGGCAAGACTTAGCCCAAGGACTTTCAAACAACAGGTTATGCCCCATGGGCAAGAGTTGACACTACCACATTGAGTCTTGATTTATGAGATGCTCCATAACTTTGCCTTAGAGGCAAGACTTAGTTCAAGGATTTACAAACAACAAGTTAATGTTAAGAAAGAAGATCTTTTTTGTGGATTATCCAACTTTCTGTTCATTGACAAAATATAATAGAAGCTGAGAAAAAAGAAAAAAGAGAAGGAAAAAAATAAAGATTGAGAAAAAAGAAAAAAAGAGAAGAAAAAAATAAAGGTTAAGAAAATAGAAAAAAAAAAAAAAGTTGAGAAAAAAATTAAAATAAAAATAAAGTTTGAGAAAAGTAAAAGAAAATGTGAAAAGAAAAAAACAAAAAAACAAAAAATAAGGATTGAGACCATGAATTAAAAAAAGAGAAATGAAAAATAAATAATGTTTGAGAAATAAAAGAAAAAAAAGAAGAAGAAAAAAACAAAAAATAAAGGTTGAGAAAAATGAATTAAAACAAGAAAAAAAAAATCAAGTAACAATAAAAAAAGAGAAAAAAAAAAAGAAGAAAAAAAAAGTTGAGAGACAAATGAGCATGGAAAGAGTAAAAACATTTGAGGTGTAGAGGGACAAAAATATACTTGTTGTATAAATAAAAATGAAGGAAGACTAGTTTTTAAAGACTTTTCTTATGGGGACAAAAATACAAAGCCACCCACTATGGAGGACATTCCATGTAATTTCCTGTAAAAGAAAAAGAAAAAGTTGTGTGGGGCCCATATTTTATGGCCCCTTTTGGGTAAACTACATAAATAGCCCCCATAGTGGGTGATTTTGCTTTTTTGTCCCCCATAACAAAAATGCTACAAAACTACTCTTCCTTCTTTTTTATGTATGGAACAAATACATATTTGCCCCTCTATATATCAATATTTTCAAACAGCATGTTCATTTATCTTTCAACTTCAATTTTTTTTCTCTGTTTTATCTTACTTTGATTATTTTTTTTTAAAATTTTTTTCTCAACCTTTACTTTTTTCCTTTTTTCTTTTTCTCCTTTCAACTTCTATTTTTTTTTTCTTTTTAATTTTTCTTTGCTTTTTATTTTTTCTTTTCTCCTTTTTTCTTATTTTTTTCTCAACCTTTAATTTTCTTTTATTTTTTATTTTGACTTTTTTTCTTTATATTTTTATTTTTTCTCAACTTTTTTTTTTTTTTTCCTTTTCTTCTCTCAACTTCTATTTTTTTTTCTTTTTTTCTTTTTCATTTTCTTTGATTTTTTTAAATTTTATCAACCTTCATTTTTCTTTTGTTTTTTATTTCTCCATAATCTTTATTTTTTTTCTTTTCTTTTTTTCGATTCCTTCCAAACAACAAGTCACGTCCCATAGGCAAGAGTTGACACTACCACATTGTGTCTTGATTTATGAGATGTTCTATTACTCTTGTCTTAGAAGCAAGGCTTAACATAAGGACATTCAAACAACAAGTTACGTCCCATGGTCAAGAGTTGACACTATCACATTATGTTTTAACTTATGAAATGCTATATAACTCTTGCCTTAGAGGCAAGACTTAACCCAATGACTTTCAAACAATATTTATTCCCCATGGGCAAGAGTTGGCACTACCACATTGTGTCTTGATTTATGAGATGCTCTATAACTCTTGTCTTAGAGGCAAGACTTAGACCAAGGGTTTTCAAACAACAAGTTACGCCCCATGGGCAAGAGTTGACACTACCATATTGTGTTTTTATTTATGAGATGTTCTATAACTTTTGCCTTAGAGGCAAGACTTAGCCCAAGGGCTTTCAAACAACAAGTTATGCCCCATGGGCAAGAGTTGACACTACCACATTGAGTCTTGATTTATGAGATGCTCTATAACTTAACCTTAGAGGCAAGACTTAGCCCAAAGACTTTCAAACAACAAGTTATGCCCCATGGGCAAGAGTTGACACTACCACGTTTTGTCTTAATTTATGAAATGCTATATAACTCTTGCCTTAGAGGCAAGACTTAGCCCAAGGACTTTCAAAAAGCAAGTTATGCCCCATGGGCAAGAGTTGTCACTACCACATTATGTTTTAACTTATGAAATGCTATATAACTCTTGCCTTAAAGGCAAGATTTATCCCAATGACTTTCAAACAACAAGTTATGCCCCATAGGCAAAAGTTGACACTACCACATTGTGTCTTGATTTATGAGATGCTCTATAACTCTTGCCTTAGAGGCAAAACTTAGACCAAGGACTTTCAAACAACAAGTTACGCTCCATGGGCAAGAGTTGACAATACCATATTGTATTTTTATTTATGAGATGTTCCATAACTCTTGCCTTAGAGGCAAGACTTAGCCCAAGAACTTTCAAACAACAAGTTATGCCCCATGGGTAAGAGTTGACACTACCATATTGAGTCTTGATTTATGAGATACTCTATAACTTTGACTTAGAGGCAAGACTTAACCCAAGGACTTTCAAATAACAAGTTATGCCCCATGGGCAAGAGTTGGCACTACCACGTTGTGTATTGATTTATGAGATGCTCTATAACTCTTGCCTTAGAGGCAAGACTTAGCCCAAAGACTTTCAAACAGCAAGTTACGCCCCATGGGCAAGAGTTGACACTACCACATTATGTTTTGACTTATGAAATGCTCTATAACTCTTGCCTTACAGGCAAGACTTAGCCCAATGAGTTTCAAACAACAAGTTATGCCCCATGGGCAAAAGTTGACACTATCACATTGTGTCTTGATTTATGAAATGTTCTATAACTCTAGCCTTAGAGGAGCCTAAGGACTTTCAAACAATAAGTTACGTCTCATGGGCAAGAGTTGAAACTACCACATTGTGTCTTGATTTATGAGATGTTCTATAACTCTTCCCTTAGAGGTAGGACTTAGCCCAAAGACTTTCAAAAAAATAAGTTATACGCCCCCATGGACAAAAGTTAGCACTACCACATTGTGTCTTTGATTTATTAGATGCTCTATAAGTCTTGCCTCTAAAACTAGACTTAGCCCAAGAATCTTCCAAAAAAATAAATTACTCCTCATGGGCAAGAGTTAACACTATTTCATTATGTCTTAATTTATGAGATACTCTATAATTCTTGCCCTAGAGGCAAGACTTAGCTCAAGGGTTTACAAACAATAAGTTGATGTTCTATAAATCTTTCCTTAGAGACAAGACTTATCCCAAAGGACTTCCAAACGACAAGTCACGCCCTTAACTTTCCTTTGATGTCAAAGAAAGAAGATTTTTTTTGCGGATTATCCAACTTTCTATTCATTAGCAAAATATAATAGAACCTGAGAAAAAAGAAAAAAGAGAAGGAAAAAAAAATAAAGATTGAGAAAAAAGAAAAAAAAGAGAAGAAAAAAAATAAAGGTTAAGAAAATAAAAAAAATAAAAAAATAAAAGTTGAGAAAAAAAATGAGAGGAAAAAATAAAATAAAAATAAAGTTTGAGAAAAATTTTAAAAAATGTGAAAAGAAAATAAACAAAAAATAAAAAAAACAAAGGTTGAGACAATGAATTAAAAAAAGAGAAATGAAAAATAAATAATGTTTGAGAAATAAAAGAAAAAAAAAAGAAGGAAAAAAAAAGAAGTTGAGACAAATGAATTAAAACAAGGAAAAAAAGAGAAAAGAAAAAATAAAAATCAAGTAATAGTAAAAAAGAAAAAAAAAGTTGAGAGACAAATGAGCAACATAAAAATGTACTTGTTGTAACACAACATTTGAGGTGTAGAGGGGCAAAAATGTACTTGTTGTATACATAAAAATGAAGGAAGACTAGTCTTTAAAGACTTTTCTTATGGGGGACAAAAATACAAAGCCACCCACTATGGAGGACATTCCATGTAATTTCCTGAATTCATTGTCTATCTACTTTCGTTTTTGTTTTTGGCTTTGGTTTTCTTTTGACATGATGAGGGTTTAGTTGTATAAAGTGAAAAATAAAAAACAAAAAAAAGGAGGCCTATATTACTCTTTATTTCAATTTATTTGTCATATTGACTTGACATAAAATTTTAAAAAATAAAGAAAACTTTTGATCCGGTGACCTTTAAATAATTTTGGAGAATACATAATACTCATATTAAGGGTAGAAAGGAAAAAAAATTATATAATAAAACAAACTTGATTTTCTAAATCGGACAAGTAAAATGAAATACTATCAACTTTAATATAGGGCCAAATGGGATATAAAACGGAGAAGATAATATTGACTTAGAGGGTCCATATACGTAGCACAAGTTACCTCTCACTAGTTTTAATTAGAACCGCAAGAAACATCAAAATCTATTACATTTCAATTGCAATACGAATTTAAAGAAATTTCTATTGCTTTTCTTCTTCTCTTTTCTATGTAGTTATATTTGTTCCTTTTCAATCGTGTCTTTATTCTCCTCATGCAGTACTATCTTAGAGCTTTTATGACAATTACACAAATTCTTAACACAAATACCAGTGCCAGCATTAAAAAATGAGCAGTATGATTGACAATCTTTATCAACTTTACATGTATGTGGTCCTGGGGTTGAACTTCTTGCTTCTGCAATTTCATCCATCAAATAAAACCCTGCAAGTTATTACACAAACAATATCAATTAATCAATTTCTACAGTTCTAAAATGCACCAAGCTGAATGAAAAATAATTCATTTTTGTTTTAAACCAAGAGTCACCATTCTGTAACAAATAACGTAACAAAAAAGAGGTAAAATTTAAGCACAAATAATATACAAGAAAATTTTATATCGATACGACTAAGAAATTCATCAAAAGCTAGCAACACATTAGACGAGGAATGCAAGAAATAATAAAGTTTCAAGCATATAATTTTCTATTTGAGAGAACAAACCTGTTGCAACAAGCCAAAATATGATAAAGAAGAGCAATTTCTTTGAAGCCTTTTCCATGTTGTGCGCTTAGATGATTTATTGTATAAACTTATACTATGCTATGAGATTCTGGAGATGACTGTAGTAGCTAATAGATAAAGCGCAAAAAAATACAGGATCAAGCATTAACTAAGTCAATATTTTATATTTGGATAATAATTATTAGATATGTTTATAGTTTTTCCTCCAAAATCTTCCTTTCTATTTCAGGTCACGAAGATCATTTGCAAATTGAAAATCAATTATGTCCAATATTCTAAATTAATTGTCTTAATTGGCTCTAATTAATCTGTTCATAATGTCATCCATTTTTCTTTTTCATAATCTTTAAACTTTAATATACTAGATATGCGTGCTTTAAAAATAACAAAAAATTGTATAAATTAATTTGCTCTAAAGTTTGAATTATATTCCCTCTTTGGTCAATATTATTATGGTGCTTTTAACTTGATCATATCTCTTAAGAAATTTACTTACCCCTAAAAAGTAAGAGGTGTTTTTCATTAAATTATCCATAATTAAATAGTACCTATTTAATATAATTTATTAATTATGTAAAAATCCACTTATTTAAATATGGATAAATATGAAAAATAATAATGTATGCCTTCTCAATTAGGAGAAATAACAGTTTTAGTCCCAAGTTATTGTTATATGTGATTTTTAGCCTTATATTATTTGACCAAACATATTTAGACCGTAAAATTATGGATAAATATCAATAAAATATGAAGTGCAATTAGTTAGTTCATAAGCATTTTTCAAGTCTCTTGTGCAAACTAAAATCCTCTTCTTCTTGTGCAAACTAAAATTCCCCTAATATAATGATTCTTATTTGTATTCGACGTTTTATCAATTATTGGAGACAAACATAAAAGAGATATTTTGCATCACTGTTAATTGAGTCAAAGTTTGAAGTTTGTATTTTTTTCACAGTTTTGAACTTCTTTTTCTAGACTTTTTGTTTTTGATACAACTGAAAATGGTTATCAAGTACTTGCCACCTCTTTTATATTTGAGGTAAATATTTTCAAAAAGTAAATTAATATTATCATTAAAAAAATATCGTGTACACTCACTTTTATCCTCGAGGATTTTGTATTTTGAGACCGACAAATAATAACATTATTATTTGTACCAGGTTTAATTTCAAAAATGGATTCACTATAAGGCTACTCTAGATGAATATTCACAAATGAAAATTTTGATTTTATTACACAACCAAATAGACATAAAATTCTCAAGAAAAGAATTAATCCATTAAAAATTGGCCTTCAAGTCATACGAGAAAAAGAAAGTAAACAAAGAAACATAAACAAAATGTAAATGAAATAAAAAAAATTAATCAAGCCAGTTGAAAGAACAAAACAACATTAGATGGAAGAAACACTTTCATATTTATCTATAACTAGCATCGGGTTTTTCTTACCGAAGCGATGCAAAATATATCAAAGAGGCTACTCAATATTCATACTGTATATCTACTTATGTATAAGTATTGAAACTACATGGTAATTGTATTGGGTAAAAACAGCTTAAAGCACGTGCCAGCCTGACAAGTGATCACGTGGTGAGACATTCCTCGAGGGTATAAGGAAATGATAATGATTGAAGGAGTATCCCTAGGACATAGAGAGGACATTCCCAGAAAGAATTGGACCAGGAGTTGTACTGCGATGACGTGGATAAAAAGACAAGGGGACAAGGGAGTAGAAAAGTAGGTGCGTGGACAAGTCTGTACGACCGTCAGAGTTGGTCAGTGTATTATCTGGCACCATCAACGGCTAAGCCACGTGGTTTACTCCTATTAGATTAGTAATTTAGGGCTCAAGTGAAGCTTTAGTATTGGATGAGACTTTTCCCCTCGGTAAACATATATTTAAATAGTTTACTCCTCTCATTTGTAAGAGACATTTTGAATTGTGATTCTCAAGCAATACAATACATTTATTTTTTTGCCTTACTAAACTTCTCTGTTGAATCATATTCATAGCTTCATTGTTCCGAGACTGTCACTGAGGATATGGAGCATTCCTTAGATGCTCATGAGTTCTTTACTTTACTTTATTTCGTGTTATTTATGTTATATTTATACTCCTCTAGCGATATTTAAATTGTTAATCAACCTAAACAACATGCCAAATGGATTATGCGTGCACTTGATCTCATACAAATTTAATTATACCTTTTCCTCGGTAGACAGTTTGGTGCCCATCGAGGGGCTAGGGAAACTATGTGTTGTTCTAACTTGTCGAGGGGCTAGGGAAACTATGTGTTGTTCTAACTTGTTTATACTCTAGTTTCTTACTGGTTTGAGTATTTCTTATTTTGCAGAAAGTAAACAATGGCGAACAAAAACCCACAAGATTTCAAACATGGCTTGTGTGGGACCCAAAAAATAATTAAATAAGGAAAATAAAATAAAAGAAAAACTAAAAAAAGGACACAATGAAAGAAAGAAAATAGATGATGGAAGAAAGAAATTTGGCGGCTAAAGAAAAAGTGGGCGCCTGATTTGCTGCAAGTTGAAATACAATTTGCAATTGCAAATTGTTTGGCAAGTTTTGTTGTGATTGGTTGAAGAGCAGACAACTCTTACTATAAATAGAGGAGGTTGTTCTCAATTTAGATACACCAAAACATAGAGAGCAATTGAGAGTAGAGAGAGTAATCTACAGGCTATTTTTTAGTCTACAAGAAAATAACGTGAAAGTAATATTGTAGTGAGTTGTATGAAATAAAATAATGTTATTTATTTTAAAATAGTCTTTTGATACAACCAAGTTTTAATAAGTGTTATTGTATTTCTCTATTCGGGTATTATATTTACCGTATTATAATATTTGGTGTCCTTGTTACGCTCTTGTTATTGTTATTTAACGTGGATATTATGCTGGATGGAATCATTAATTTCTCCAACAATGTGGTATCAGAGCCATGGTAAATAATAGTCCACTGTCTTTTCAGTACCCTTGCCTTACAAAAGAAAATAATGAAAAGAGGTGTCTATGAATGGAATCCATTCTTGGTTCTCAAGATGTTGGGGAAATTGTCGACAAAGGGTATACAAGACCCGCGCAATGAGGAAACTCTATCTCAAAATGAGAAGGATGTCTTGATTAAGACAAGAAAGAAAGATCAATAGAAAATGAACAATAGAGAGGCCGTGACATCTGTGGAGTTCGTGGAAGAGGAAGAAGTTATGTCAACAAATTCAACAATGAAGATAAAAGCCACCAAATATTCAGAGGTCGTGATAGTGGACAACAAGGAGGAAGAGGACATTGAGCTTATCAATGTACCAATGAAATGAGGTATGACAAATCCAAAATTGAGTGTTACAACAATCATTAAATTTAGACATTACTCTTGGGAATGTTGAAGTAATGTTGAACAGAAAGCTAATCTTGTTGACAATAACAAGAAGAAGATGACTCAACGTTGTTAATGACACTCAAAGAAGATGATACAGATGATTGCAGTTCATGGTATCTTGATAATGGAGCAAGCAAACATATGTGTAGATATAAAGACAGGTTTGTGGAGATCAAGAAAATAGTGAAAGGTAATGTGTCTTTTGGAGATACATCCAAGATTAAAATTGAAAGGATAGGTACGATTCTAATCTTCTATAAAAATGGTGGCCACAAATTGATTAACGAAGTTTATTATGTGCCAAAAATGAAAAGTAACATTTTGAGTTTGGGTCAACTTCTTGAAAAAAGATATGATATTCACTTGAAAAGTATGCATCTTTGGTGTCACAACTCGAGCCTACACCCTCAATGTAATATGGTGCTTAGAGCCACAAGTGAACCCAAGCTAAACCATGGTATGTCATTACACTAAACATTATAGGAAGATAAAACTGAGTGGAAGCTAAACTAGTTTAAACATATAAAGATCTGAACAATCTCATAATCTCTTAACTAAACCAAGTCTGAAAAGAAATACTAAAATTAAAATAAACTAAAAAGTATGACTCTATGTTGAAAAGCCTCTACCATTGATGAGATGTTGGGACAAGTCCCCAACTAACTCTAGATACTGAACTAAAAGTAATAAAGCAAACGTAAAGAATACTCATCCTCAGATGATGAGGACTCACCACTTGTAGTCGGTTATGTGGCACCGAAACATACTAACTGTGCTGTTGAGACTGAGTACCCAAATCTATATCATAAAATGATACAGTGCAAAGAAAGTATGCAATCAGTACTTTGAATATACTAAGCACGTGAGATATGCAAGCTATAAAATAAACTGAGCATGATGAAAATACTGATATGCTATAATGAACGCAAACTAAGTGCAAGAGCATAATAACATGATAATTAGGGTACAATGACCCCAAGATATGTATACTGAGATGCTAAGATAAAAATTTGATATCAATGCAACATAAGTAAGATCTGAGAGGGTCATATGCAAGTACTGAAAACTATAACAGTGAGAGGTTCTCATAACTGACATAGACCATGTGAGCAACATAAAATCCAACCTGTAACCTTAGTTGGTAGGGTGTTATATATGTTATCAAGGGGAAGAACCATGACTGGCGCGAATTCATTTATGATCCTATTTGGGCAATGGGAGACACTCTCAACTGGCGAGGACCCCTTATCCTACTGTTGCACGTAATTTGAAACTTGGGTTATTTGAACCCATATCCGTTCTGTGATAAATACTACTCCCAAAACCATATACATATGCCTATAATTATATTGTGGTTTGAGGAAAAAACACATAAACTAGTTCAACTACTATTTACTGAATACAACTGGAATCATGGAACTTGTCGAGTGCATTGTACTATTTCTGAAAGTCATGGAATCATAGTGTACTAAGTATTTATTTTAAAAATATGCCCAATTTGGATAATTCATGCTAAATTCTAAAAGTAAGCCCTAAATCAAAATTCAAGAAAAACTTATCATTTATGTACATCTGCGATAGTCATGTGAAATCATAAGAAAGCATACTATCTTGAAATTCATGGTAATCGCATAAGGGAATTTTAGTTTAAAAAACCAATAACCATAGGATCATAAATTTAAATCCATAATTCAAACATATTTGGTCGTAAGGTCAAAAAGAGACCCTCGTTCATAAATTTCACATACCTGGAGTAGGAGAATTTGGACCTAGAATTTGGAGATCTGAGAACCCTAGCTTTTGGGACTTGAGAGAATGTAGAGTGTAATGATTTTCTATTTTTTCCTGAGTGTTGGGGAATAATGGGGGAAACAAATGCCTAAGTCCCTTTAACCCTCTCCTAATAAATCTTGAAACAATGTAGTATAGGTGTAGGAAATAATAAAAATACAAATATACCCTTTTTAAAATATAACTAAAATTTTTTGGTTCAGTCGTCATGGGTCTAGGGTACGAGTTGTACTTGGAACGTATGAGTCATCCTCTGATTTATGGTTCCTGGACTGGATTGTCGACTTGGGGAACGATTCCACCTCACGACTTGTGAGGTCTACCAATGAGTTATGAAAGAGACTCATGGTCCCTGAGAGAAAATGTTGTCTCTAGGGTTCCTTATTAGTACGATTCACTTAATGACCCATACTCTGGACTTACGACTTGTGCCCCTTGATTTGTGGTAATTGGGCGAAATTTCTATCTTTCTGGACTTTTGGCTCTAGCACTTAAAAAAAGTCACCACACGACCCTTGACCTCACTATACGACTCATACAATGAGTTATTCTGGTGCAAATTTCTGGAACTGCTGACTGGTTTTTTGATGAAGGCTAAGTTTGTGTACTAGAAACTTTGAGGGTGTTACATTTGGCTTAGAGATTCAAGTAACAATTTAATTACTAAAGTGCATATGGCAAAGAATAGATTGTTCCCTTTGAATCTTAAGACCATTAATGCAAAGTGTTTGAAGGCTAATGTGCAAGAAGAATCAGTGTGTTGGAATATGCGATTTGGGCACTTGAATTTTGGAGAACTCAAATCAATGGGAGACAATAACATGGTTAATGGAATTCTATCAATCAACCATCCCAATCAGTTGTGTGAATCTTTTCTTCTTGGAAATTCATGTAAGGAAGAGTTTTTCGAAGGACACCACGTCAAGAACAACCAATCCACTTCAGCTTGTTCACTCCGATGTCTGTGGTCCAATTGATCCACTTTATTTTAGTAATAGTAAATACTTCTTGCTCTTTATTGATGATTTTAGTAGAAAGACTTAGGTATACTTCTTGAAGCAAATTTTGAATCTTTTGTTGCTTTTGAAAACTTCAAAGCACTTGTAGAAAAAGAGAGTGGCTATGAAATAAAACCTTAAGGTCCGATAGAGAAGACAAATATACTTAAAAAGAATTTAATGAATTTTTTCACTCTCATGGAATTTGCCACCCTCTAATAGTACCTTACTCGCCCCTAGAAAAAGGAATTACAGAAAGAAAGAATAGAACAATTCATAATATGGCTAGATCTATGTTGAAAGCTAAAAATCTGCCAAAAGAATTTTGGACAAAGGCTATTTCTTATGCAGTTTATTTGAGTAGTTGGTCTCAAACAAGAAATGTGAGAGATTAAATGCCTCAAGAAGCATGGAGTGGGAGAAAGGCAAGTGTTTAAGAACTTGAGAATCTTTGGGAGCATAGTCTATGCTCATATGCCACATCAAGGGAGAGCTAAACTTGAAGATTGAAGTGTCAAGTATGTGTTTGTTGGCTATGACATAAGTTCAAAAGGCTACAAGTTATACAACCCAAGCAACAACAAAGTGGTGGTGAGTCGTGATATTGAATTTGATAAAAAAGCAGCATGGAATTGGGAGACTCAGGAAGAAAGAACATATGGTTTTCTTCCATACTTTGGAGATGAAGAAGAATAGGAGACCATGACACCTGCACAGGATGAAACCCCATCTCCTTTACCAGTAAATGTTGTATCTCCTTCTTCTCAAGAGAATTCAAGTGAAAGGACGCAGAGGATGAGGAGCATCCAATAACTCTATGATGACACAGAAAAAGTTACTAATTTTGATTTTTTGTGTTGTATCTTTGATTATAGTGAATCAATGAATTTTGATGAAGCTGTTACAGAAAAAAGGTGGAGACGAGCAATGGAGGATGAAATCCAGTCAATTGAGAAGAACAACACTTGGGAATTAACAACTCTTTCCAAGGGTCATAAGCAATTAAAGTCAAATGAGTATACAAGGAAAAAAATAATGCTCATGGAGAGGGGGAAATATACAAGGAAAGACTTGTGGCTAAAGGTTACAAGCAAAGGTATGAAATTGACTATGAGGAAGTCTATGCACCTATCACCCTTATAGAGACGATCCACCTGATGATCTCTTTGGTGGCACAAATGAAGTGGAAAATCCATCAACTAGATGTCAAGTCGGTATTCTTGAATAGATATCTTGAAGAAGAATTCTATGTTGAGCAACCATTGGGCTTTTCAGTCAAGAATCACGAAGATAAGGTGTTGATGTTAAAGAAAGCATTATATTGATTGAAGCAAGATCCATGAGAATGGAATAATCGCATCAATAAGTACTTTTAAGAAAATAGTTTTACTCGATTTCTCCATGAATATGCTCTTTACATTAAAGTTTATACTAATGGAGATATTCTGCTTGTTTGTCTTTATGTTGATGATCTTATTCTAATAGGAAACAACCCAGTTTTGTTTGAAGTCTTCAAGAAAGCTATGCCCCTTGAATTCAATATGATAGACATAGGGCTTAGGTCATATTACTTGAGCCTAGAGGTGAAGCAAATGGAAGAAATCATCTTCATATATCAAGAAGGCTATACAAAGGAGATTTTGAAGAAGTTCAACATGTTCGATTGCAACCCCGTGAACACCCCAATAGAAAGTGGAACAAAATTGTCAAAGCTTAATGATGGTGAACAGGTGGACTCCACTACTTTAAAAGTCTCATGGGAAGTTTGAGGTACTTGACCTATCGTGACCTGATATACTCTTTGCAGTTGGAGTAGTAAGTCACTTCATGAAGGCTCCTACCTCCACTCACTTGAAGGTTGCTAGAAGAATTCTTCGTTACCTAAAATGTACAATCAACCTTGGGCTGCTTTATTCTTCTTCTGGTGATTTTAACCCTGTGGGATTTTGTGATAGTGATTATGTGGGAGATGTTGATGATAGAAAAAGAACAACAGGTTTTGTGTTTTTCTTGGATATTTGTGTTGTTTCTTGGAGTTCCAAGAAACAATCCAGTGTTACTCTCTTAACTTGTGAAGCTGAATATGTGGTTGCAACTTCCTAAACATGTCATGCGATTTGGATGAGAAGATTGCTAAAGGATCTCTATTTGCTAGAAACTGAAGCCACAATAATTTGTGTTGATAACAAATCTGCACAGGCTGTTGTCAAGAATCCAGTGTATCATGATCGTAGCAAGTACATAGACACAAGATACCACTTTATCAGAGAATAAATTTCCAAGAAGGAGGTAGAACTCAAGTACATGAAATTCCATGATTAAGTTGCGGATATTTTCACCAAGCCTCTCAAGTTTGAAGATTTTCAGAGATTAAGATCAAGTTTTGGAATTAAAAAGAAAAAATCAAATCAAGGGAGAGATTTGTGGGACCCAAAAATAATTAAATAAGGAAAATAAATAAAATAAAAACTAAAAAAGAAAAGAATGAGTGAAATAAAATAGATGATGGAAGAAAGATAAATTTGGCTTCTAAAGAAAAAGTAGGCGCCTGACTTCTTGCAAGTTGAAATACAATTTGCAATTGCAAATTACTTGGCAAGCTTTGTTGTGATTGGTAGAAGAGGAGTCAACTCTTACTTTAAATAGAAGGGGTTGTTCCTCAGTTTAGATACACTAAAAATGAGAGAGCAATTGAGAGTAGAGAGAGTAATCTACAGGCTATTTTTTAGTATGTGAGAAAATAATGTGAGAGTGATATTGTAGCGAGTTGTGTGAAATAAAATAGTACTGTTTCTTTTAAAAGTGTAGTAGTCTTTTGACACTACCAAGTTGTAATCAGTGTTATTGTATTACTCTTTTCGAGTATTATATTTACCCCATTACAATATTTGGTGTTGTTGTTACGCTTTTGGTATTTCTATTTAACGTGGATGTTATCCTGGGTGGGGTCATTAATTTTCCCAACATCTTGCATCCCTAGCTGAATAGTAGAGATGGTTGCTACATACAGTCGCTACTAAGTAAGAAAAATCTAGAAATTAAGTTGATCAAGGATGAGTTTAGATACAGTTATGGAAATACATGCTAGGCTAGATTAGATGTCGGGAGAGCTAGATCTTAAACAAATCTGTAAAGAGAAGTCAGAAATTAGAAACATCACATCCAAGGCAAGCTGATGTATTCAAGATTATATAGTTCGACTCTGAGGCGCTCAACGATTACATCACAAGATTACAAAAGAAGAGTAGACGGTTTCCACACACTCCTGACACGTGTATCGCGGAAGCATGTATGAGGGAATTAAACTGGGGGAGCCCAGTTACTTTAGCAAGGTAGAAAGAGATCCTACTAAGCCTTGAGGCCATAAATTGGGACGAAGTGTACCTGTGAATCAAGATGGTCTGGAGTGTAAGTATTATGAATTCCATCAAAAAAATGTCGAGGGTGTGTAAAGTTGATTTATCTTTTTGAAATGTGATGAATATTATCATTAGCAGGGAAGAAGTCAGTAGGGTAACAATATTCTCGACAAAAAAGTATCAGTTAGCTACGGTAAGAGGCCCTCATAATGAGTGTAGTTACGGAGCTGAGGCAATCATTTTTGACGAGCAAGACTTGGAATATGCGGTGTTTCCGCATAATAGAGCCTTGTTTATCTCTCTTAGCATAGATAACTTTAATTTTAAAGGTATGTTGGTTGATTCAGGAAGCTTGACAAACATCATCCACAAGAGAGTCCTTGAGCAGATGGAACTCTCGGATAAAGTGGTGTCGATAGCCAAGTTACTGGCTGAATTTAACATATTCAGTGAGACCAATTGGGGAAAGGTCCAACTAACCACAAATATGGTAGGGGTTATTAATCCAACCCATTTTGACATCCTTGATGGAGAGATGAGATATAATATAATCCTTGGAAAACCTTTGATCCATTCAATGGGGTCAGACCCCTTGACGTAACATCTAGTGATAAAATTCCCAACTTTTTTTGAGATAGGGAAAATTGATGGTGACATGCTAGTATCTAGAGATATAAATGTCATATTTACGACCAAGGAAGAGTCAGCTTCTATTCCAAGCATCGACAAATAACAACTATAGAGGCTGGAGACTTCCCTTCAAAATGAAATGGAGGAAGGTCTTCTTGTAGGAGGAACATAGATGAAGAGTAGTAACAAGTGTCAAGGTGTTGCTACATTCCAAAAAATCAAGACACAACCAAATCCATGGCATAGGAACTCAAGCAAGTCATCCTCTTCATTGAATAACCAAAAAGGAAGGTATACCTAGGCACGAGACGGAGTCTCAAGCTTAGGACAAAACTTATTGATTATTATAAAGCATATACCAATTATTTTGATTGGTTATAACTTAACATAACAGGTATCCCACCGAGCGTAACTATCCATAAATTAGGGATGACCCTGATTTCCCACCAGTAAAGCAAAAGAGATGCTTTATCTGTGATGGTAAAATTAAGTTTGTTAAGGAAGAAGTGTCTAAAAACTGAAGATAGACTTAATTCGGAGACTAAGTTATCCAGAATGACTGAAAAATATGGTAGTGGTGCCTAAAAAATAAAACAAATTCAGAATGTGCATTGACTTCAAGGATGTAAATAAGTGTCACGACCCAAATTACGAATCTTGTGGGAACCTACCCAACTCTATCATAGATAGGATAACCCTTAAAACCTAACCATTCATTTAATATGGAAGTTAAAACAATTCTTATTTCAATAAAATTGAGTTCAGTTGACTTATAAAACAACTCTAGCTCAGTACAATTGATAAATAAATACAATGCGGAACATAACTAAAAGTAAATCCCAAGAACCTAGCCTAAACTGGTACAAGAGCACTAGACAAGGATTAGAAAAATCCATGACACAACATACATGCAAGATTGAGAGGGAATGAGATGTTGGAGAATGATCACCGTCACTGCTATAGAAACTCCAACTGACCTGCGACATGGCTATATCCCCAAAAGGAGATATAGTAAGTGTAGTATCAGTACATTCACATGTACTGATAGGTATCATTGGCTAACTAGGGTTAGAAATAAATAATAATAATAATAATAATAATAGCAAGTAGGAAAGAAATCATGAAGTTAAGTGAGATTCCGGTTACTAAGCCCATTCACACAAGTATCATTACTTATACTTAACCTCTCTGTGATCTACCTGTCATTTAAAATTTTCATATATCTATCCTTTACTAAACCATTCTATCTACAATGTCATTATGAATTTCATGCAACCCCGTTTCTAACCTAGTACCTATGGCCTTACAGATTTCACCATATCACTACTTTGGGACCACTAGTGGTAACTGAGGTTCTCATCACTTAACTGGCATAGCATGTATATTTATGTATATTTAGGTACCTATACTTAAGTCTTGTTTTCTTGTTTATGGATAATCCTGGCACAATAATTATCGAAATCAACAGATTCCCATCATCCAAACAGTCACAATGTATAAATATTAATGTACATTTGATGCATATGATGAATGCTTGTATGCAATATGCACAACATCTCCCCCTTCTGAACTCAACATCATCGATGTCAATACCAATATCATCAACATCATGATATAAACATCATACTTAACATCATAAATATAAACATTAATATCATCAGCATCATGAACATCATGAGCTCAATATCATCATCATCACCATCATCTTACCATCATCAACATCACCAACAACCATCATCATCATATGTATGCATATACAATACAATCAAAAGCAGTGCCCGAAAGCATTTACGTATGTTCATTTATATATAAGCACAGAGGCAACAAGTCTCACTTCCTCGCATGTATGAATCCCCACGGTACTAAGTCACTCTTACTACTTCTAGCATTTATTTATTGGCTTAGGGTTCATTTATAAGCACATATATATAGAAATATATCTTTATGTCTATATCTACATAACCTCTAGTAGTTTACGAATGTTTAATTAGGTGATGGTGCCAACCCCCTAATTTGATGCTTGTTCATACTTTTAGCTCTCCCTCTCTCTATCACGCTCCTTAATAATATTCCTAATCCAAAATACTAATGGTTGACCCTTCTACTCCTACACTTGGAATTCTATCAGCCCATTTCAGGGTAGGCTATCCCATGAGCTATCCCATCTACTAAATCAACCCTTTTAGGCACTTAAATCAAGTGGAGTTACTAACACAGTTATCACTTTGCACTTACGCCTCAATGCCACCTGTTAATATAGGTCAAAGGTTATCTGGATTATTATAAATAATCTACTTAGCTCTTAGTTCGCTCTCTTTTTGTCGTACTTACCCCACACTATACCTATAAGGCAATCATATTCACTCACATACTTATAATTTTCACAAGGTTCGACCCAATTCATGCCAAGAATATCACACCAGCTGAGTACAACCATAATTTTCTACAACATTAAAACTTAACCAAATTCTTATCGTTTTCGTCCATCCAAACACCGTGTCTAAAGGCCTAAGACATGAAATCTCTTGACATTACTATCAAAATTACATGCATCTAGCCCAAGTATACTATAATTTAACCATAAAATACCTCATAGACAAATCATGCTGCTATTGAGAGGAGAGAGTTATCTCGCACGTGCTAAATGTCTTTCCATGTTGGGTTCTCGCTGGGTGTGCCTCAAAACCGCCCTCATGAAGCATGGCCTTTGAAACCTCATGAATATGGAGGTGGGATGTATTTAATTTATTTTTGGGGAAAAAGGATGACCTAGGAAGGTTAAAATAAAAGAGGGTTTTTAAGAGAGTTTGGGCTGGCCACTGCAGGGTTACCACTGCAACGATAGGTAGCAGGCTGGCCCATTTTGTTTAAATTCTCGATCCAATTATGTTGGGCCTCACTTTTCCCAATGAATTAAATTTTATCATGTCCAGTAGGAGTATTTTATTCATCGTAAAATTTATTTTCGAAATATTTTTTAGTGTAACAATATTTTGGGTCATTACAATAAGGCTTGCTCAAAGGAATTCTTTCTCGTGCCAATTATTGACCGCATGATCGATGACACAATCGGGCATAAAATAATGAGCTTTCTCATGGCCTATTCTAGATAAAGCAGATTCAGATGGATTCAGAGGATCAAGAGAAAATTTCTTTTATCACTAAATATGACACATATTGTTACAATGTGATGTCCTTTGGTTTAAATAAATATAGGTGCAACCTATTAGAGGTTGGTTAACAAGATGTTTGAGAAACATATAGGAAATACCATGGAAGTATATATCAATGACATGTTGGTAAAGTCCTTGGAAATAAAAAACCACCTGGCTCATCTATAAGAGACTTTTAACATCCTAATAAAGCATAACATGAAGATAAACCCCAAAAAGTGCACCTTTGGTGTTGGGTCTAGGAAGTTCCTAGTATTTCTTGTGTCAAATAGGGGAATCGAGGTCAAACTCGATAGAATCAAAGAAATCAAACAGATTCTGGATGTGCTAGATTGAGTAAAAGTTACTTAGAGGCTCATGTGGGTAGCAATTGTAAGTAGGTTCATCTCGAGGTATTTGAAAAGATGTCATTGTGTCTTATTTTTATTGAAAAAGAAGAATCAGTTTACCTAGACCTCATAGTGCCAGAAGTCTTAGTGAGAGCTGAAGTCATACATGTTGAGCCTATCCTTATTCTCAAAACCCTAGGAAGGAGAACAACTACTTCATTACTTGGTAATAGCCAAAGTTGTGGTAAGCACTATGATGGTTTGAGAAGTGAAAGGTATGCAACACCCTATCTATTTTGTTATTAAACCTTGATAAGTGCAGAAACCTAATACTCACACTTAGAGGAATTGGCCTTGGACTTATGAAAGCTACTAAAAAACTAAAGCCAAACTTCCAGAGCCATACCATTGTCTTGATCATAGAAACCCTTCTCATAAACATCCTCCATAATCCTGAGCTATCCGAAGGATGGTGGCACGACCCAAACCAGTCGAGAGTGGCACCCACACTACTCACCCTATAGGAGAACCAATTGTCACACCCCGAATCCCAACGAGGCGTGATTGGCACCCGTAGCCGACATGGCCCGAGAGAACCAATCTTTACTTACTCAATCATATGCATGCCATAAGAAACCCATAAACACATATCAACTATCAAGACCAACAATGGAAGTCATGGAACATGATATATGTACATATATGCGAAACTTGGCCGTTGAGGCCACCAAGTCAAGGACGACATATCCCTTCTACATTCATACACCCACATCCGTCTACAAAAGCCTCTAACAAGAGCATTGACCAAAATAAACCATAAGTCGGGACAAGTCCCCGCATTACACAATATATACAATACCAAAACATATATACACTCTGACTCGGAGAAGCCCCGAATGAGCTGGAGCTCACCAAAGAGCCGCTAACACTGGCAATCTACTAAGGAGGCCTACTGGGACCTGCGCCTGCAGCAAGTAAAGTAAATTCCCCGAGAGGGGTCAGTAATGTCTGCTTTTGGTGTGGTATGCCGGGACATATAGCGAGAGAGTGTCCACAGCGAAGCATGGGTGGTATAGCACGACCAGCTGGGTCGGCTGTTGCGTTTTCAGCATCGGTTCCTTCACAGGGCCGAGGGGTGAGCCTATTGGTCGAGGTAGAGGTGCCAGAGGAGGAGCCAGTACTAGCGGGGTCCAGAATCGCACTTATACTTTGGTGGACCGCCAGAATTCAGAGGCTTCCCCAGATGTCGTCACAGGTACATTATCCATATTCTCACATAATGTATATGCATTAATTGACCCAGGCTCTACATTTTCCTATGTTACTCCATTGGTTGCTGCGAAATTTGCAACGACACCGAAAATATTAATTAAGTCAATTGAAGTGTCTACACCGGTTGGTGAATATATTGTTGCAAAGAGAGTGTATCGTAACTGTGTGGTAACTGTGTGTGGTCATGATACGTTGGCCGATCTTATTGAATTGAACATGGTGGATTTTGATGTAATTATGGGAATGGATTGGTTGGCCTCTTGTTATGCTACGGTAGATTGCCGGGCCAAGAAGGTGCAATTTTGTTTTCCACAGGAAAATGTTCTAGAATGGCAGGGTAAGGTAGGGGCACCACGAGGAAGATTTATTTCCTATTTGAAAGCCAGAAAAATGATTGCCAAGGGATACATATGTCATTTGGTACGAGTGAAAGATAATGATGCAGAACCATTAACTCCACAGTCTGTACCGGTCGTCAATGAATTTCTTGATGTATTTCCAGAGGATCTTCCAGGTTTACCCCCAGAACGGGAAGTGGAATTCGGCATTGATGTGATTCCAGGCACTCAGCCTATTTCTATCCCTCCATATAGAATGGCTCCAGTGGAACTGCGTGAATTGAAGGAGCAGTTGAAAGATTTGCTGGATAAAGGCTTCATTAGGCCTAGTATGTCCCCGTGGGGTGCACCGGTATTATTCGTGCGAAAGAAAGATGGCACCTTGAGAATGTGCATCGACTATCGTCAACTGAATAAAGTAACGATCAAGAACAAATATCCCCTCCCTCGTATTGATGATTTGTTTGATCAGTTACAGGGTGCCAGGTGTTTTTCAAAAATTGACTTGAGGTCGGGCTACCATCAGGTCAGAGTTAGAGAGGAGGATGTACCCAAGACAGCTTTTCGAACACGGTATGGCCATTATGAATTTTTAGTTATGTCATTTGGACTAACGAATGCACCGGCTGTGTTTATGGATTTGATGAACAGGGTGTTTAAGCCATTCCTAGACGTGTTCGTGACAGTATTTATAGATGACATCCTTGTTTATTCGAGATCACCAGAAGACCATGCTTATCACTTACGGCAAGTGTTGCAAATTCTCCGTGAGCGTAAGTTGTATGCAAAATTCTCCAAATGTGAGTTTTGGTTGAAATCAGTTGCGTTCTTGGGTCACATTGTATCAGATAAAGGCATACAGGTTGATACCCAAAAGATTGAAGCAGTGAAAAACTGGCCAAGACCTACGATACCCACAGAGATTCGCAGTTTTCTGGGTTTGGCAGGTTATTATCGGAGATTTGTAGAAGGGTTTGCGTCTATTGCAGCACCATTGACAAAGTTAACTCACAAGGCAATTAAATTTCAATGGAATGATGCATGTGAAAGAGGGTTTCAAAACCTGAAAGATAAGTTGACTTCTACACCAGTGTTAGTTCTTCCTGAAGGCACAGAGGGCTATGCAGTGTATTGTGATGCTTCCGGGATTGGTCTCGGATGTGTATTGATGCAGCATGGCAGGGTGATAGCATATGCCTCACGACAGTTGCGGCCACATGAGAAAAACTATCCCACACATGATCTTGAATTGGCAGCGGTAGTTTTTGCTTTAAAGATATGGCGTCATTATTTATATGGTGTTCATGTTGACATCTATACGGATCACAAAAGCTTGCAATATCTTTTTAAGCAGAAGGAACTCAATTTGAGGCAACGAAGGTGGTTAGAGCTTTTAAAAGACTATGACATTGATATTCTTGATCACCCAGGCAAAGCAAATGTAGTAGCTGATGCATTGAGCCGTAAGGCAGTAGAAAGCACTAGTGGTCAGTTGAATAAAAAGCGTGAGATAATCAAAGACTTGAATCAATTAGCCAGCTTGGGAGTTCGCCTTATTGAAACCGCAGATGATAGAGTTATGGTGCAGAATGCAGCAGAATCCTCCTTGATAGCTGAAGTGAAAGAGAAACAGTATGCAGATTCTATTTTATTACAGCTAAAGGAGAATGTGCAGCAGAATTTGACCAAGGCATTTGATATTACACCGGAAGGGGTGCTTCAATGTCAAGGGAGAATATGTGTACCGGATGTAGATCAGCTGAGGACACGAATAATGACAGAGGCGCACCATTCGCGCTATTCCATTCATCCAGGTGCTACTAAAATGTACCATGAATTGAAAGAAGTGTATTGGTGGGGCAACATGAAAAAGAACATTGCAGAATTTGTCGCGCAATGCCCAAATTGTCAACAGGTGAAAGTGGAACATCAGAAACCGGGAGGTTACATGCAATGTATCAATCTTCCGGTCTGGAAGTGGGATATGATTAATATGGATTTCATTACGGGTTTGCCTCGTACATTGCGGAAGTTTGATTCCATATGGGTCATAGTGGACCGACTTACTAAATCAGCGCATTTTCTACCGGTCAAGACGACCTATACAGCTGAGGATTATGCAAAGTTGTATGTAAAGGAGATAGTACGATTGCATGGTATTCCACTTTCTATTATATCAGACAGAGGAGCACAGTTCACAGCACACTTTTGGAAATCTTTTCAGCGGAGTTTGGGTACTCAGGTGAATTTGAGTACGGCTTTCCATCCTCAGACTGATGGACAAGCCGAACGGACTATTCAGACACTTGAAGATATGCTACGAGCATGTACGTTGGATTTTCAAGGTAGTTGGGATGACCATTTGCCTCTTATTGAATTTGCATATAACAATAGCTATCATTCAAGTATTAAAATGGCACCTTATGAAGCCTTGTATGGAAGAAAATGTAGATCACCAATTGGGTGGTTTGAAGCAGGAGAAACTGCTTTACTTGGACCAGATATTGTTCACCAAGCCATGGAGAAAGTTAAAGTGATCCAACAACGGTTACAAACGGCTCAAAGTCGTCACAAGTCATATACCGATGTGAGAAGAAGAGGGCTTGAATTTGCCATAGGTGATTGGGTATTTTTAAAGGTGTCACCAATGAAAGGGGTAATGCGGTTCGGAAAGAAAGGAAAATTGAGTCCACGTTACATAGGCCCATATGAAGTTATTAGAAGATTTGGGCAAGTCGCATATGAATTAGCCTTACCGCAAGAATTTTCCTCCGTCCATCCGGTCTTTCATGTGTCGATGCTCCGGAAATGCATAGGAGATCCTTCACGTATTGTGCCCGTAGAAGATGTTCAAGTGGCAGAGGATCTCACTTATGAAGAGGTGCCCATTGCTATCCTAGATCGACAAGTAAAGAGATTGAGAAATAAAGACATAGCATCCGTAAAAGTCCTGTAGAGAAATCAACAAGTAGAGGAGATCACGTGGGAAGTGGAAGAAATGATGAAATCCAAGTATCCCCACTTATTCCAAATGGACCAAGAATTTCACAGTGCGGAGGTGGAACAATAACAAGTAAGTATTTAAAAGCATTATGTGAATGTGTATAGGTATGTTAGAGTAAAGATGTATTTGTTGTATATAAGACACTGTTGTTAACATTCGAGGACGAATGTTTCTAAGGGGGGAAGAATGTAACACCCCGTACTTTATAACCTCAATTGATACCTTGGGATCATATCTACATAGGTGTTGAGATGCCATGCATATGTGTTTTATAGTGTCATTGGGGAAACATTTGATATCGGACGTAACATGTGCGATTAGATCGTCGTAGGAGGTGTGTTGTGATTTCATGGAGCATAAGAGTCAAACACTTCAATACACTCCTACATACTCCTACATGATCAAATCATAAAATGTGAATAGTGATCCAAAATGTTCAATGAAGCCAAGGGCGACTAGAATTCCAATTTTTGCGATCGAAAGGACGAATGAGAAATGTTTAAAAGAATATTGTCGTGACATTATGGAATTATGTAAACATAAGATATAAGGTGAATAATACATGAAAATTGGTGGGTTACATGGATATGTGTTATTGGGCCCAAAATTAGGGCCCAAAATGGAACAAAAGATAAGGCCCAAAGGCAAAAATGACCCATTCTTTCAAAAATTGACCAAGTGAACATATCATGTAATGCCAAGTGTGGCTAAGGCTTCCTTGAGGTCTATATAAAGTCCCCCAAAATCAGATTTTTATTTCCCAAAGTCTCTCATCACTTTTGGAGAATATCACAAATATTTCCTTTATTTCCAAACCCTAAAGCAAATAAACCCTAAGGCATATTTGGACAAGATCATCCTATTCCAAGCTTTGGTAAGTGTTTATTTTCATGGATTAACATATTATATGCATAAAAGAATATGTATATCATGTTGGTTGTGCTTGGAAAAGTTGGTCATGGTACTTGGTGATTTTGTATGAGATTTGTGGTATATGGAATTCAAGTGTGAATTAGGCCTTGTGCCTTTGATGAAAAAGCATGGTATGGAAAAAATATGAACATGTATGGTGTTATTTTTGGCATTAAATTTGTTCTTGGCTAAAAATGGAAATTTTGGGATTTTGGCCGATATGTGTTATGAGTTGAATTAAGGTGCTTTGAAGGATTATTTGTGATGTATTATGGATAAGAAAGTGTAAAGGAGAAGTATTGTGGTGAAATGTATTGATTTTCATGTATTGGTCAATGTTGGGAATTTTATGGAATTTTTGGAAGAATGGTATATCAATAGTTTTGTCGAAGGAAAATGACATGTTTAAAGGCAAACATGTAATTCATTGACATTGTATGCATTTGTAAAGTAATTTGTGGTTAACGGGAATTCGTTATGTATTTATGTTGTAGAGTGACACATAAAGAAGGAGAGGGACTATTGTATACGCATCAAAGGTGGTATATTCGTATTGTGAATCCAAGGTATGCAAGGTTACTTTGTCCGTATCTTTCTACGGCCAATAGTGTTCACATTGACATTTCTCTAGTTCTATTCTGAAATATACTAAGGTATTCCATATGCAATTATCTATGGTCATTGTCATATATTTCCTACTCATTGATCAATTGTGAATCTCATTTCGCATATTCATGGTTAATGTTCCGAAAGTTCAAATAAGGTTATATTCCAATATTCCAATAGTGCCTATACTTGTGTCTCTTGTTCATGGATTATTGTCCAATGGTTCCAATGGTATCATGGTGCTAGTTATGTTATATTTCTCATGATGTTTATTCACATGTCTTGGTTAATGACTCAAAGTTTCCAACAATGTTATGTTCCAAAGTTCCAAAGTGATGTTATGATTATCAAAGTATCAATATCAAAGTAATGAACAAAGTAATGCAAATGTGGTCAATGATCAAGTACGGGTGGCAAGTCTAGGGGCGTAAGCCTAGCTCGACTCGATCCCAAGGGTGGCAAGTCTAGGGGCATAAGCCTAGCTCGACTCGATCCCTATATGATGATATGAAAGACCCACTGATCAGTCGGGGCCCGGGCACATTGTGATATGTCATGACATGTGAGCAGTGAGATAAAGAAAGTAATGAAAATAATGAAAGCAATCCACATGGTTTCCAAAGCGTAACATGGTGACTTATTCACATTGATTATTCATATGTTTTGAGTTCATTGAAATATTCATCTTTTGTCACACCCCGAATCCCAACGAGGCGTGATTGGCACCCGTAGCCGACATGGCCCGAGAGAACCAATCTTTACTTACTCAATCATATGCATGCCATAAGAAACCCATAAACACATATCAACTATCAAGACCAACAATGGAAGTCATGGAACATGATATATGTACATATATGCGAAACTTGGCCGTTGAGGCCACCAAGTCAAGGACGACATATCCCTTCTACATTCATACACCCACATCCGTCTACAAAAGCCTCTAACAAGAGCATTGACCAAAATAAACCATAAGTCGGGACAAGTCCCCGCATTACACAATATATACAATACCAAAACATATATACACTCTGACTCGGAGAAGCCCCGAATGAGCTGGAGCTCACCAAAGAGCCGCTAACACTGGCAATCTACTAAGGAGGCCTACTGGGACCTGCGCCTGCAGCAAGTAAAGTAAATTCCCCGAGAGGGGTCAGTACGAAATAAGTGCTGAGTATGCAAGGCTCAGATGAAACTGTACAACACATGAATATTTCAATGAACTCAAAACATATGAATAATCAATGTGAATAAGTCACCATGTTACGCTTTGGAAACCATGTGGATTGCTTTCATTATTTTCATTACTTTCTTTATCTCACTGCTCACATGTCATGACATATCACAATGTGCCCGGGCCCCGACTGATCAGTGGGTCTTTCATATCATCATATAGGGATCGAGTCGAGCTAGGCTTATGCCCCTAGACTTGCCACCCTTGGGATCGAGTCGAGCTAGGCTTACGCCCCTAGACTTGCCACCCATAAATCCATATCTCGGGATCGAGTCGAGCTAGGCTTACGCCCCTAGACTTGCCACCCGTACTTGATCATTGACCACATTTGCATTACTTTGTTCATTACTTTGAGATTGATACTTTGATAATCATAACATCACTTTGGAACTTTGGAACATAACATTGTTGGAAACTTTGAGTCATTAACCAAGACATGTGAATAAACATCATGAGAAATATAACATAACTAGCACCATGATACCATTGGAACCATTGGACAATAATCCATGAACAAGAGACACAAGTATAGGCACTATTGGAATATTGGAATATAACCTTATTTGAACTTTCGGAACATTAACCATGAATATGCGAAATGAGATTCACAATTGATCAATGAGTAGGAAATATATGACAATGACCATAGATAATTGCATATGGAATACCTTAGTATATTTCAGAATAGAACTAGAGAAATGTCAATGTGAACACTATTGGCCGTAGAAAGATACGGACAAAGTAACCTTGCATACCTTGGATTCACAATACGAATATACCACCTTTGATGCGTATACAATAGTCCCTCTCCTTCTTTATGTGTCACTCTACAACATAAATACATAACGAATTCCCGTTAACCACAAATTACTTTACAAATGCATACAATGTCAATGAATTACATGTTTGCCTTTAAACATGTCATTTTCCTTCGACAAAACTATTGATATACCATTCTTCCAAAAATTCCATAAAATTCCCAACATTGACCAATACATGAAAATCAATACATTTCACCACAATACTTCTCCTTTACACTTTCTTATCCATAATACATCACAAATAATCCTTCAAAGCACCTTAATTCAACTCATAACACATATCGGCCAAAATCCCAAAATTTCCATTTTTAGCCAAGAACAAATTTAATGCCAAAAATAACACCATACATGTTCATATTTTTTCCATACCATGCTTTCATCAAAGGCACAAGGCCTAATTCACACTTGAATTCCATATACCACAAATCTCATACAAAATCACCAAGTACCATGACCAACTTTTCCAAGCACAACCAACATGATATACATATTCTTTTATGCATATAATATGTTAATCCATGAAAATAAACACTTACCAAAGCTTGGAATAGGATGATCTTGTCCAAATATGCCTTAGGGTTTATTTGCTTTAGGGTTTGGAAATAAAGGAAATATTTGTGATATTCTCCAAAAGTGATGAGAGACTTTGGGAAATAAAAATCTGATTTTGGGGGACTTTATATAGACCTCAAGGAAGCCTTAGCCACACTTGGCATTACATGATATGTTCACTTGGTCAATTTTTGAAAGAATGGGTCATTTTTGCCTTTGGGCCTTATCTTTTGTTCCATTTTGGGCCCTAATTTTGGGCCCAATAACACATATCCATGTAACCCACCAATTTTCATGTATTATTCACCTTATATCTCATGTTTACATAATTCCATAATGTCACGACAATATTGTTTTAAACATTTCTCATTCGTCCTTTCGATCGCAAAAATTGGAATTCTAGTCGCCCTTGGCTTCATTGAACATTTTGGATCACTATTCACATTTTATGATTTGATCATGTAGGAGTATGTAGGAGTGTATTGAAGTGTTTGACTCTTATGCTCCATGAAATCACAACACACCTCCTACGACGATCTAATCGCACATGTTACGTCCGATATCAAATGTTTTCCCAATGACACTATAAAACACATATGCATGGCATCTCAACACCTATGTAGATATGATCCCAAGGTATCAATTGAGGTTATAAAGTACGGGGTGTTACACCAATAATCCCAGAAGCATTGATCAATACTCAATTAAAAGTACGAGAACTATCCCGTAAATAGTCTAATAACCATTCAATCTAACAACTTAAGAATATGCGGAAAAAAAATACCAAACGAAAATCCCCTAGTACTCGAAAGTCGGTGTACCAAAACATGCTAAGAATATCAAGTAGGGATGAAACCCCGAAACTGTAAGAAGTAACAAGTCCAAACAAAGGACAACGTCTAAATAAGAGAAAGATCTCATGGAAGCCTGGACATGCTGCTCACCCTGAAATCCAAAATCGACTGCTGAAATCACAAGTAAGATTTCGATGAATACACTGGAATATATACTACACTCACAGAAGTAAATACAGGTGTAGCATCAGTACACAAATAAACCACAGTGTACTGTTAGGATCATTTGAATAACCCAAGATGGAAATATGGACACTTAACCAAATTATAGTACAATTAGCTAACACATGCTTACACATCAAACATTCAATATATATGTACAAGTAGCATTCCAGAGACAAGCCAATAAGTCAACAAGTGTCGTTAAGCCAATAATATGAAACTCAATTCAAGACAACCAAACAAGGACAAACAGCACAATACAAATTCCTCGGTTCACTCAAGGAACCGTCATACTAATACGTACCTTGAAACCCATACACACATGCTAAGGGTTATATACCCACCATCTAGCTATGACCTATAGGGGACAATTACAATCCATGTACTAAAAAACCCAGACATGAATGTCTATATTCCTTAATCCAACAACCTGTGAGAACGTCTCAAATGTCTAAACATTCCATAATTTACAATATAAAGAGGCCAAGTCATAAAACAAGTAGACATTGCAATGACCGAGCACACCACATGGATTAACCAATCACACTACAAAGTAGTTAATATGCACATACAACACAAGTTGGATTAAATACAACCCATCACCTACCTCGAACCAAGCTTGCACAACTCTAAGCCGAAGTTTTGCCTTTCCAGGCCCTTTCCGCTGGCTCGTTGTCTAAAACATGCATACAAACACCACATTAACAAAATGACCTAACATGGAGGGAGTTATAAGCCACCCCCATCCCTCTAAGGTCAATTCATAATTATTCCTTAACCATTCTAGGTCTATTTCCCCCGTAATTCACCTAAAACTACCAATTTCATGGAATGATTAGTGAATTAATGGAATGCAAGGCCAATTTCATGGTTAATAAACAAAACCCATTAACCTAATGCTCAATTTCACCCTTGAACCAATAAACAATCCAAAATCCACCCTAAAACCCTCTTGAACTCCGTAATTTATGCCTTCTAAGGATTAAGAAGTAATTACAAGTTAAAGGGAGTGAATTCCTAACCTTAACAAAGTTAAACGAAGGTAAACCGGTGATTTTCGCCCTAAGTCACCTTCCTCTTCCCCCAAAATGAGTTTATAAAATAATAAACTATTTTGGGGTTTAATCCTTTTAATCTGTGGTTTCTACAGCTATAGCGGTACCTGACCGCTATAGCGGTAGGTCACTGCTATAGCGACCTTGACCGGTTTTGACCACTGTTATAGAGGTAATTATTTTGCTATAGCGCTATCGAAGGGACATAATGTCCATCTTCACCCAAAAATCCCTTTTTTTCCAACACACCTTCATCTTGGGACATTTCGAACAATTCCCTTTACACTAAGGTCAATTTCGGGAGTTCTACTAACCCAAATTTAGTTCTATAAAATCCTACGGGTTCATTGTGGTCTTAGCTAACTAGTAATTAATACCATTCTCGTCAAACAGGTCTAAATTATTCCCATATTTTCCAAGACTACCCCTCGCTAAAAAACAGAGCGAAACTAGCCTAGCTTGAAATTTATAACTTCCAAACTGAAAGGAATTTAGACACAAAAATTGGAACGTAATACTTTCACGTAACGACCAAGAGGGTCATTACAACATATACCAATTTACCCATCATTCATCCCCAAATGATCAAACTAGAAAAATAAGCCAGAATGAGAAAGGAAAAGAGTACTTGTATCCTCGAATAGCTGAGGGTACTTATCCCGCATGTCCTTCTCGATTTCCCAAGTGGCTTCCTTAATCGGATGATACTTCCATTGAAACTTCACCAAATGAATTTCCTTCATCCTCAACTTATGAACGTCATGATCAATTATCACTTTTGGTTCCTCCTTATAAGTCAAGTTCTTATTCGAAAGCACCGAATCCTACTTAATAATGTAGTCTCTATCTCCATAGTATTGTTTTAATATAGAAACATAAAATACTGGATGAACCCCCAAAAAACTCAACGGTAGGGCTAACCTGTACGTAATTGGACGTACTTCTTTAAGAACCTCGAAGGGACCAATATATCGAGGGCTGAGCTTACCCTTTTTACCAAACCTCATGACTCCCTTCATAGGAGACACCTTGAGCAACACTTGATCCCCAGGCTTGAAGTACATGTCCCTCACCTTTTGGTGAGCATACTCTTTATGTCTACTTTAGACAACCAACATCTTAGTCTGAATGAATTTTACCTTTTCTTGAGCCTCTTTCACCAAGTCGGTGCTCAATGGTGTGATATCTCCTGCCTCAAACCATCCAATAGGTGACCTACACTTTCTCATATAAAGTGCCTCAAATGGAGCCATATCAATGCTGAAGTGGTAGCTATTGTTGTTTGAAAACTCACACAACGGGAGGAACTGATCCCAATGACCACCAAAATCAATCATGCAGGCTCTTAATATATCCTCTAGAACTTGAATTGTCCGCTCTGACTGACCATCAGTTTGAGGACGGAAGGCAGTGCTAAAAGTAAGCTTGGTGCCCAACTCCTCATTCAACTTATCCCAAAATTTGGAAGTAAACTTTGCATCCCTGTCTAAAGTGATAAAAAGTGGCACCCATGAATTCTGATGATCTTCTTGACATATATTTTTGCCAATTGCTGAGAGCTGTAATCTACCCAAACTGGCTAGAAATAAGCTGATTTTGTCAGTTGATCAACTATCACCTAAATAGAGTCATACTTTTCCAATGTCTTAGGGAGTTGTACTACAAAATCCATGGCAATATGCTTCCACTTCCACATAGGTATAGGCATCCTCTGAAGTAAGACCTCAGGGCTTTGATATTTATAGTTTACTTGTTGATAAGTATGACATTTGGACACATAATCCACTATGTCCCTCTTTATCCCCGGCCACCAATAAAGCTGCCTCAAGTCACAGTACATCTTGGTCATGCCTGGATGGATAGAATAGTGCAGACCATGAGCCTCTGAAAGTATATCACTAATCAAGTCACCAACCCGAGGAACACATAACCTTCCTCTATTCCACAACACCCATCCAGCATCGAGGGTGGCGTCCACCCTCTCCCCACTCACCACTTTATTTTGGAGTGTATTCAACTTCTTATCTTCTAACTACTTGTCCTTAATCTGCTCCACAAAGGATGATTTTACATAGACACTAGCCAACATTCCACCCTTATCTGAGGCCCCAAACTGGATTCTCAAGAATGCTAGTGGCTAAAACTCTCTAGCTAATGGTCTCCTGGACACTCTCAAGAATGACAAGCTGCCCATACTTACTGCCTTTTGGCTCAATGTATCTGCCACTACATTGGTCTTACCCAGATGATACTAAATGGTCACATCATAGTTCTTTAATAATTCCATCCACCATCTCTGTCTTAGATTCAAATCCCTTTGAGTAAACACATGTTGCAGACTGCGATAGTCAGCAAAGGCCTCACACTTGACACCATAAAGATAGTGTCTCTAAAATTTTAGTGCAAATACCACCGCTGCCAACTCTAAATCATGGGTTGCGTAATTTCTCTCATGAGGCTTCAACTGACTCGAAGCATACTCAATAACATTCTTAGATTCTATCAACACAGCACCCAAATCCAAAAGTGAAGCATCACAATACATAATAAAATCTTTACCTTCAATCAATAGTGAAAGAATTGGTGCTGTAGTCAAAAGTGTGTTGAGATTTTGGAAGCTCTCTTCACACTGGTCTGACCAAACAAATGGCACCTCCTTTTGAGTCAACCTTGTCAAGTGAGTTGCAATGGATGTAAAGCTCTTGACAAACCTGTGATAATAACTGGAAAGACCCACAAAACTCCTTACCTCAGTCACTGAACTAGGCCAAATCCAACTCTTAACTGCTTTAATTTTTTGAGGGTCCACCATCACTTCCTTCTCCAAAACCACGTACCCTAAGAAGGCAACACAAGATAGCCAGAAGTCACATTTAGAGAACTTAGCAAATAATCATTTTTCCCTCAGAATTCCCAAAACTATATAGAGATGGCCTGCATGCTCCTCCTTAGTTTTGGAATACACCAGAATATCATCAATGAACACAATAACGAAATAATCCAAAGAGGATTTAAAGATGCCATTCATCAAACTCATGAAAGATACAGGTGCATTAGTCAATTCAAAAGACATTAGTAGAAATTTGTAATGGCCATATCGATTTCTAAAAGCTGTCTTTGTAATATCCTCCAGTCTAATCTTTAACTGATGATTACCCTACCGTAAATCAATCTTTGAAAAAATTATTGCACCCTGTAGCTGATCAAACAAGTCATCTATATGAGGCAAATGATATTTATTTCGGATGGTGAACTTATTCAACTACCTGTAATCGATGCACATCCTCATACTACCATCCTTATTATTAACAAAAAGAACTGGAGCGCCCTAAGGTGAAGCACTTGGACGAATAAAACCCTTATTAAGCAGCTCCTGCAACTGAGCCTTGAGTTCCCTCAACTCTGTAGGAGCCATTCGATATGGTGGAATAGATACGGGGTGAGTGCCCAACTCTAAGTCAATACAGAAGTGAATATCTCCAAAGTATACCCGTTAAATTGGAAGAAAACAACATCCTAGAACTCAGAAGCGACCGAAATCGACTCAATAGAAGGGGACCCCGCACCTACATCTCAAAGATGAGCTAAAAACACTGAACACCCCTTCTCAACTAGCCTTCTAGACCAGAGATAAGATATAATCCTTACCGGTTTGGCCTTATACACTCTCTCCCACTCTAGTTCCCTCATCCCAAGCAAAGCTAGAGTCACTGTTTTAGCATTATAATTTAAAACAGCATGATACAGAGATAACTAGGTCATACCCAAGATTATATCAAAGTCCAACATATCCAAAATAATTAAGTCTACTCAAGTCTAAAAACCCACAAACAAAATAGGACAAGACCAATAAACATGGGTAACTACCACAGACTTGCCAATCGGAGTAGACACATGCATAAGATAGTCAAGAATATCACAAACCAGACTCAAACCCATAGCAAACTGAACAGACACATAAGAATAAGTGGACCTTGAATCAAATAAGACAGAAGCCATTCGATCACAGATAGAAATAGTACCTGTGATCACTGCATCAAAAGCCTCAGCATCAGTCTTCCTTAAAAATGTATAAAATGAGCCTGATCATCAATTTGAGCTAACTCTTTACATAGATGAGCTCCCGCATCACCGTTACCATGATCGCCTATCTGATTTCCCCTTCCACCCCATGGACGACCCCTACCATTACCCCCCTTCTCTACCTGATATAACCACTGGCTGAACCTGCTGCTATACCTGGCCACTCGTGTTTGTCTCACCAGACACTCCCTCTTAAAATGACCAACAACACCATAATGATAGCACCCATGCTCCAGAGAAGGCCGAATGGCAGAATAATAAGAAGCCCCTTGGTCTCTAACAACCTGAGTCTGATAAGGTCCCTTAGTCGGAACCATAGTAGAGGCTGGAATAGCTAACTAAATAGGGCGAGCTGGAAAGGCCTGCTGGCTCTTAGAATAGGATCCACTGAAATTCCCAACATTTTGAGACTTTTTGGCTAACATCTTGGACTTTCCCGCTTGTGCCACACCTTCCAACTTCTTAACATAATATGACATGTCATTGAACCCTTTTCCTGTAAAAGTCATTTTCACAGTCAACACCTAAAGGTCATAGTTCAACCCCTTAATAAAGAAATGAATCCTTTCTTCCCGTAGTCAACAACGGAGTGGCATAATGAGACAAGGCGTGAAACTTAGCCTCATAAGCTACAACTAACATATCACCCTACTCCAAAGCCAAGAACTCATCCTTCTTGCAATCATGGAGGGCACGAGGTACATACTTATCCAAAAAAAAGAGCATGAAATGGCTCCCAAGTCAAAGGTGGAAAAATAGGTGACCGATACTCAACATATGTTCTCCACTACTGTTTAGTATCCTTCTCCAGCAGAAAGGTCTCAAACTCAACCCCATGCTGCTTCAGAATACCTATTTTGTGCAACCTCTCATAGCAATCAATAATAAACTCGAAAGCATTCTTAGATTTTGTACCCTGAAATGTAGGAGTTTTCATCTTCAGAAACTTAGTCAGCAAGTCATGTTCAGTACCAGTCATCACAGAACCCAAAATCAGATGAGAAAAAACATATGTGTATGAAGTCTCATCCATCCTAGGAGCCATAGGAATGGTAGGGTGCACAACTGGAGCCTGAAAAGCCAGAACAGTGGGGTTGGATCCCGTCCCAACCAACCCGCTGAGAAAATTCAACACTTGCTGAATTACCTCAGTATACATAAGAGGTAGAGCTGCAACCACAACTAGTACTGCCACCTCGGGCTCCATCTTCTTATCCTCTGTTGGTTCCCTCTCCTAAAGATGATCCTAGGGTGGGAGAGGGGATGCTACCCTCTCATTAGCTTGACCCGTAGTTGCTTGAGCTCCACCCCTGATAGGAGTGGCTCATCCCCCTCCTCTTTTTCCTCTCCCTCTCACTCGTCCTCTTTCTCTCATGGCTGGCTTCTTAACTAAAGTGGCTAGTGTTAGGGATGCCGTTCGGGTTTTGTTTGACCTAGTATTCACCATCTGCAGACAAAAGAGAGAAGGATCTAATACTGATTTGGATCACCAGATACCAATTGGAATCAACTCATAGCACGAAAGAAGCAAGAAAGACAATTTTCTTACCTAAAGTCCTATAGCCTCCCAAAGAAAAGTACAGATGTCTCCGTACTGTTCCGCGAGACTCTACTGGACTCATTTTGGTACAACGAGATCGATAAAACCTAGGCTATGATACCAAGTTTGTAACGACCTAAACCCATAGTGAGTGGCACCCACACTACTCAACCGATGGGACAACCAATAATCCTGGAAGCATTGATCAATACTCAAATAAAAGTACAAGAACTATCCCCTTAATAGTGTAATAACCATTCAATCTAACAACTTAAGAATGTGCAGAAACAAAATGCCAAGCGAAAATCCCCTAAAACCTGAAAGTCGGTGTACCAAAACATACTAAGAATATCAAGTGGGGATGCAATCCCAAAACTGTAAGAAATAACAAGTCCAAACAAATGACAATGTCTAAATAAGAGAAAGATCTTATGGTAGCCCGAATGTGCTGCTCACCCTGAAATCCAAAATCGACTACTGAATCACTAGTAAGGTCTCGATGAATCCACTGGAATATGTTCTGCACTCATAGAAGTAAATACAGGTGTAGTATCAGTACACAAATAAACCACAGTGTAATGGTATGATCATTTGAAAATCCCAAGATGGAAATATGGTCACTTAACCAAAATATAGTACAATTAGCTAACACATGCTTGCACATCATACATTCAACATATATGTACAAGTAGCATTCCAGAGACAAGCCAACAAGTCAACAAGTGTCATTAAGACAATAATATACAACTCAATTCAAGACAACCAAACTAGGACAAGCAACACAATACAAATTGCCCGGTTAACTCAAGGAACCGTCATACTAATACGTTCCTTGAAACCCATACACACATGCTAAGGGTTATATACCTGCCCACTAGCTATGACCTATAGGGGATAATTACCGTCCATGTACTAAAACCCCCAGACATGAATGTCTATAATCCTTAATCCAACAACCTGTGAGAACATCTCAAATGCCGAAACATTCTATGATTTACAATATAAAGAGGTTAAGTCATAAAACAAGTAGACATTGCAATGACCAAGCACACCACACGAATTAACCAATCACACTACAAAGTAGTTAATATGCACATATAACACAAGTTGGATTAAATACACCCTATCACCTGCCTTGAACCAAGCTTGCACAACTCTAAGCTTGAGCTTTGCCTTTCCGTGCCCTTTCCATTGGTTCGTGGTCTAAAATATGCGTACAAACACCACATTAACAAAATGACCTAACATGGCGGGAGTTATAAGCCACCCTCAACCCCCTAAGATCAGTTCATAATCATTCCTTAACCATTCTAGGGCTATTTCCCCCATAATTCACCTAAAACTACCAATTTCATGGAATGATTAGTGAATTAGTGGAATGTAAGGCCAATTTCATGATTAATAAACAAAACCCATTAGCCTAATGGTCTATTTCACCTTTGCACCAGCAAACATTCTAAAATTCACCCAAAAACCCTCCCCGAACTTCGTAATTTATGCCTTCCAAAGATTAAGAAGTTATTACTAGTTAAAGGGAGTGAATTTCTTACCTTAATGAAGTTAAACTGGTGATTTTTACCTTAAATCACCTTCCTTTTGCCCAGAACGAGTTTATACGATAATAAATTGCTTTGGGGTTTAATCTATAATTTATAACACTATAGTGGTACCTGACCACTATAGATATACCGTTATAGCGGTAGGTCACCGCTATAGCGGGCTTGACCGCTTTTGACCATCGCTATAGAGGTAATTATTCCGCTATAGTGGTCACTGCTATAGCAGTGTGTCAACTGCTATAGCGGTGTCGATGGGATAGAATATCCATTTTTACCCAAAAATCCCCCTTTTTACAACACACCTTGATCCTGGGACATTCCGAACAATGCTGTTTACGCGAAGGTCAATTTCGGGAGTTCTACTAATCCAAATTCAGTTTCGTAAAATCCTACGGGTTCTTTATCGTATTTGCTAACTAGGAATCAAAAACATTCCCGCCAAACCGGTCCAAATTATTCTCATATTTTCCAAGACTACCCCTCGCTCTAAAATAGAGCAACACTAGCTTAGCCTAAAATTTGTAACTTCTAAATCGAAAGGAATTTAGACATGAAATTTGGAACATAAGACTTTTACATATTGACCACGAGGATCATTATAGATGGATAAATGGGGAGCCAAACTAAGTGTGTTTGACATGGAGTATAGACCCTAGACTACCATCAAGTCTCAAGTCTTTGATGATTTTGTTGTTGATTTTAGTTTGAGAATAATCCCTCAAGGTTAGAAGGAGGTATTCCTAGCCTTTTGGAACTGTGTCCAGAACATGGACTCTATACACAACTTGAGCCTCAAATGTGAAGGTCATGGGACTGGGGGTGATTTTAATAATTCCAACAAGAACATGGCTAAGACAAGCCATAAACTATATACCAATTACTAACAATAAGATCAAGTCTGAGGCCCTTCTTGTAGGTATTGAACTAGTATGTGGGCTAGGCTCAGACAAAATTCAGATCTATTAGGACTCCTAATTAGTGGTAATCCAGATTGATGGAACCTACAAGGAAAGAGATGATAGAATGTCAAGGTATCAGAGAAAGGTTCAAGCATTTTTATCCAGATTCAAAAAATGGACATTGACATTGATACCAAGGATATAAAACATGGAAGCAGATTCCTTCACAAATATGGGTCCTCGACAAAAGTAGATGACCTAGGTGATGATATGGTGATACATCTCTTGCACTCTAAAAATAGAATCCCAGGGCATGGGGAAGTAAATTCAAAGAACTTTGGGATTGGCACAATGATTTCATTTAATACCTAGAAAGGAGGGAGCTACCGAAGGATATAAGATCTTACTGGGCTCTACTGTCCAGGTTGCAATAGTATATGGAAGTCTATACAAAAGGTCATAGTTGGGATCTTGGCAAGATGTCTTGGCTTGGGAGAAACAAGTTATATAATGAGGGAAATCTACAAAGGGGTTTCTACCAACTGTTCAATCGTAGACTCGTTAGTGCTTAAAGTGATAATGGTAGGATATTATTGGACCCAAAGGAAATAAGACGCAAAAGTATTCATTAGAAGATATGACAAGTTCTTGTAATTTGCCCAAATGATACACCAACCAAGTGATCCACTACATACGGTATCAGTGTTGTGGCTTTTTATAAAGTTGGGAATGGATAAAGTTGGGCATTACTGCCTGCCATTAAACAGGTAAAAGTTTTACTTATTATGATATATTATTTCTTCAAGTAGGTTAAAGTAGGGGATTACATTTGGGTCCATATAATCTTTCGATTCAACATTTTGAAGGTAATTGCATGTGATAATGATCCATAATTCATGGGAGCTAAAGTAATGGAATTTATTGAGAGATTGAAAATAAAAAGGATCACCTCTTCACCATACCATCCCAATGCCAATGAACAAGATGATTTGACCAACAAAATAGTATGGGCAAGCCCAAGGGAAACTGGGTTAAAGTAACTTAGGCCCATTAAATGACTACAAAGCCCAGCATGGGAGAAACCCCTTTCTTATTTATAGAGCGGAGACCTTAATACCAGTAGAGGTTAGGGAACTGTCACGACCCAAACCTATTGTGAGTATCACCCACACTAACCCTTCGGTGGGAGAACCATTTAACCCGATATCACACCAAACACTTAGCCATTTTAAATAATAAACAACCATCTTCATTAATAAGAGCAGTAATATCTAACAATTAATTAAATGCAAAAACTTAACAAATTACTAGTCCTTACGATAATCCTCAAGAACTGAAAGTCAATTTTTCATAATTCTAACTAATAAGTCTATTATAGTTAAAAGCTGACAAAACTAGATAAAATGTCTTTGTCCAAATCAATAAGGACAAGATCAAGATAAAGAGATCTATGGCTACCTGGAAGATGAATGCTCAATCTGGGATCTGATGTCGCGCTAAGTTCTACAAGTGAGGTCTCGTAGAAGCTACTGGAATATGCCTTGCAATTAATAAAAGAAAGAGCGCAGGGTAGTTTCAATACTATGTACTGGTAGATATCATAGGCCGACCCAACTTAACAAATATGAACTTAACTAAATAATTATAAATAAGTAGAAAGCATATCAACCAAATCATGTATATTGAAACAACAACAACAACAGGTACTTTAACACCAGCCAATACAAATTAAGTAACAAAGGCTCCAACTAGACATGTAATGCTCAATTCAGTAAAATCCAAAATAAAAAACTCATTACCAATTCAGTTGCCATTTATATCAAGAATCCTCATTAACCGCATAAATAAGCTAACACAAAGCACTAACAATGGATATCAAGTCAAGAAGCAATCCGCAGTAGGAAATCAAGGCAATAACAACACCAGTAGTTCACACAAGGAACCCAAAGAACATATATAAAATATACACACCCAATCCAATTGAGGGACCATCAAACTCTCTTTATTACCATGTACACATATGCTATGGGACTTATAGTTGCCCAGTAGCCATGACCTATAGGGGAAGAGCTTAGTCTATGTACCAATATCATAAATCAATCAAGTACCTTACCACTCTTGTTCCAAACAAAGTGTTTTGCCACCCTTATTTCACTCAAATCCACCCAATTAGTCACAGGCCATACATTAACAACACTTAATTCAGAATAGCAATAATATGCTACTCATTAGCATAATTCTCTAGTAAGATTCACGCTTAAACAATTATTTTAGTGTACGTTTCATCATTTGACACCAAATATAGGAAAAACTTGAAACAAGTAAGCAAATATTCAATTAACAAGCACATATGCAATCAAACTGAGTCACAAATCCAATTCAATCGTAACCTACCTCAATCCAAGCCTTGTAAACCTTAAAATTATTTGAGCCTTGCATTTTCTTATAGCCTCGGCTTGATGTCAGTCTAAAAATCACAGGGCCAAGTTTATGAACAATTTCCTCATTCTAGGGTTTTCTACCCTTCATTCCACTCAAATTCTCAATAAAGCAAGATTAAAAGGATAAATTCTAGTCTAATAATCATATTCAACCATTCTAGACTATCACCAAGTGATTCTAACCTTTCCTTAAACATACCATCTTAATTCCTCCAACCTAGGGTTAAACCCACCATACCTATCATGTTCAATCCCTATGAATTCTAAAGATTTAGGGATAAAATTTATGTAAGAGGGAAGGAAATTATTTATCTTGGGAGTGGGAGTTGATGGAATTCTCCAGAAATTACCCTATTTCACCCTAAGTGAACTTCTGAAGCTTTTGGAATGGAAATAATGTTTTAACACTAAAACTGCTATTTTACTGTGTCGAGCCTGCTATAAAGGCACTACTACAACGGGATTGTCCCTCTACTGTAGCACTGACCCATATTAACTTTCATTATAGTGGTAAAATTCCTGCTATAATAGGGCTGTTATAGCGGCCTGCTGCCTGCTACAATGGGAGGGGCGAGGCAAAAATTTATGACTTGTTCCCACTTTTGATATTTTTATAATAAAATACCCAAATTTCAAACTTATGAACTAACACCTTTATGTCGAATGCTACATCTGGAGTTCTACTGGCTCGAATTCCATTCTGAAAGTTTCTATGAACTCTCTAATCTCTTAGCTAACATGATATCATCTCAAATCCATGAACCACCACCCCATCCACCCCTAGACCATACAGTACCTAAAATTCATTCGAAACTAGCCTGAAGTTTTAAATTTTTCATCCAAAGAAAAACTTAAACTAAACTATTGCATGCTAGGTAATACTGTAATGGTGGAAAGGGTCGTTACAGGAACCTAACCTCTGATTCAGTTGAGGAAATGAAGAAGAAAACAATTAGGACCTATTAATAAAATTAAACTTGCTGGATGGACATCGAGAAATAACACTTGTACGAATGGTTGCCCAAAAAAAAGGATGGATAGACGGAGACTAAAAATTGGTGACTTGGTACTCCAAAAAATGACTTTGAATACCAAAGACCCCAGTGCTCGCAAAATGAATCCAAACTGGGAAGGACCATACATAATAATAGGCATAGCTGGGAAAGAAGAGTATCAACTAGTGAACTTGAATGAGAAAACATTGCTAAGGTATAGGAATGTCAACCACCTAAAAAGGTACTATTGTTGAATCCATATTCAGATCAATTCTAAGATCTTGGAATAGTGTGATTACACTCTATATTTCTTCATCTATTTTTTATCCCAATTAGGTTTTTTTGAAAAGGTTATTAATGAGGTACGCACCAAGCATATAACTTTTTTTTTAGGTTTTTAGCATTTTCAAAAAAAAATGCTAGAAGAAGAAGGGTCATGCCTTATACCATCTCTACAAGATAAATGACTAGGGACTGTCACTGATTATTTTGAGTGAAGGACTAGGATTGCAATAACAAGTCTCAACAAATAGGTTAACAACTATATATTGCTCTAAAAAAGACTTGCTCCGTCATTATTAAAAGATACCTTAATACGGGTATGGGTTACAGAAAACTTTTAAAGTAGGATCTCAAATTAGTGTGGAATAACACAACTTAAGATTTTAGAATTTGAAGTTTTGGGTGGGATAACGTCATCCATCTATAGTGACATTATAGGCTACTATAGTGGGATAATGGGACCAGAAAACCCAGGTGCAATGTTATATTTCTCTTTCTCCTATTCTTTCACAAAAAAGACGAGGTTCTTTCTAAAAATCCTCCTAGGGTTACCAATTGTCCTGGGAGTAGTAAAGAGGAGGGATTTTTGTGTTTATAGGGAAAAACCCATGGTTTCCTGCTATATTCCACGTCAAAAAGCATCTACATGGAATCAAAAGCTCGCATTCATACCTCTGTTGCAGCTGCTTGACATTTAGGTAGGCTAGGTTTAATTGAGTAGTTTAGACCTACGTTAGAAATCATAAGAATGATGTAGATTGATGGAAGATTACATGCTTAGACCTTCGAGCATGGTGTTTGGATGGGTAAAACGGATGAAACTTGGTTAATTGGGTAGGAAATTGCTATTTGTTACAATATTGAATTGTTCATGAAACTATTTCTTACGTTGTATTGTTCATCCTTGTTGGTTACTAATGGTGTAGAATAGGGATTTGGTCTAACATATTAAATGCGTAGTCATTAAGGATGGTTAGTGTTGGTGGATTCAGAAAAATCTATGGTGGTAACCAGAAGAATCGGTGAGTGGTAATATGTCAAACAATTAGGATGAATGGTTGGGGGTGGGCCATAATGTACATGTTTATTTGGGCAGTTTGTAGGTGATAGTTTTAATGTAGTTGAAACTAAATTTGTGTTATGTGTGAATAATAACCAATTATTAATATTGCCTGTATAATGCATATTCTAGAAAAGTGAATGACTATTTGATATGTTAAGTGTTACACATACAATGAACCTATATGAAAACTTATTAGATTTTACCAGTGTTGTTTGTTGTTAATGTGGTTGTGATTGTTATGATATATGTCATTATTATTGAATGTACAGATCTAGGGCATATTGATACGCCTTCTTGACATCTTCGACTCATGTTTACCTTAGTTTTGAGAGCAAAAAATGCATATTTTGTATTGTTTTGATGGAATATTTGATATTGTGCCAATAAATATGATTAGACCCTTGTAGGTGGAATTTGTAATAAATTGGAGCATTTTTTGGAGTGGAAATTGAGTCTTGAAGGATTTACGAGCAAAGGATCTGAAAGAAAAGAGACAAGCCGAAGATTTGGACTTGAAGAATCCACCCGAATCCACAAAAAAAGGAAGAAATCGGAGTTAAGTGTTGGGCATGCCAACTGGCGTGTCGGGACACTTTGGACCAATATTTTGTTTGGATGGACAGCAGAGGGGCATGCCAAGGGGTGTCTCAGGCCGCTATTACCCAAATTTTTGGAGGCAAAAATTTGGCTAAGTGTCTGGCGCGTTAGGTAGTGTGCCGGGCCGCTTTTTGGCAATTTTTGACTCCGAATTCTAGTCTATAAATAGGGCTCTTGGGTTATTGTATCAAGATTCCATCTTGGTTGGACTACTTTCTTGGATATTTTGAACATCCAATTTAAGGTTAATTCTTCTTTACATTTTTTATTTATTTTTATGAATTTTTATCAAAGTAGGATGTTAATTCAAAGTATGAGTGGCTAAAATTCTTCATTCTTGGGGTTGAGGCTACAAACATAAATCTCGTGAGTTGAATATTATTGGTTTTTGATGAAGTTTATCAATTTATGGTTATTCGTATATTCTTGTCTATACTATTTTAATGCTTGATCACCATTGGAATAAATCACTTGTCTTGAGGTGAGCTCGAGAGAGAAACTGAGAGACAGAATGGGGAATATAAGGAGCGCGATATTTCCTCGAGGAAGATATTCCAAGATATTGATATACGGTTAATACCGAGAGGTACCTAATTCGTCGCGCTTGTTCAAACACGGGAAGACAACTTAATGGCGTTAGAGTTGGTTAAATCTATCCCCGCTCAATGATGTAGTTAGGTTTCCAATTTCTAATAGAATGTTATAGTTTGGAGACGAATATAATCATAATATTAACCTCGTGATCAATAACCAATATAAATGACTCAAATTGCTTAAACTAGTGATATCATATTCTAGAGATGATGTTCTGAGTGCCTTCACCCTGGGAGTTTACTTTTATTGACTTTTATATCATAGTTGTGAAAACTGAAGTTACGGTAGCAAAAATAGTATTTTATATTCTACAATCATTTAATTTTTATTAGCAAATCCCTTGTCCTTTTCGCAACACTAGTTTTTAATTATTGTTTGATGTCTAAAATTGACTTCTATTGACGAAAGTCCCTTGGGTTCGATATCCGACTCTTTTAAAGAAGCCATTATATTACTTGAACGATCACGTGCACTTGCGTGTATAGCTGGATCGCGACAAGTTTTTGACGTCATTGCCGGGGACTTTCAAATAAATAGATTTCAATTATTGATGTTTTTGCTTTAATTTTTAGCTAAGTGTTGACAACTTGGTCTTATTTGTTCTATTTTGCAGGTTTGCTTCATCTGAACGCTGGAAAGGAACAAAGATTTGGTAACCCCACAGTCTGAACCTGAGAGATACTTTCATAGATTAAGAAGATAGGCTGCATATTACCCAATCCCATAGTTTGAACTGGCTGACAAAGGTATACGGGGTGATCCCGTAAGAATTGAGGATCGAGAGGAATACCTATGGAATCCATAAAATCCAGTTGATCCAGTGGACCCAGTAGGAAATAGACGTGAGCCGGTAGTTATGGCAGCTAGGACAGTTCGCGATGTGGCAATCCCACTCGCTACTAATGTTACCTCCAGTATTCAAAAACCAGCATCGGGAGGTTGATTTGAGCTTAAACAGAACATGGTGCAACTTTTACACTCAAGTGGACAGTTTGCAGGTCTTGCTCATGAGGACCCGCGGAGGCATATTTGAGATTTTCTGGAGATCAGTGACACATATATTCCTGCGGGTATATCTTTGGATTATGTGAGACTAACTTTGTTCCCCTTTTCTCTGTTGGGGGAAGTAAAGAGGTGGTTAGATGCAGAGACGGTGAATTCTATCATGACTTGGGATGATCTTGCTCGAACATGGCACTACAAGCATATTCTCCAACGCACTTTCAAACTAGGCCAATTGGTACTACTGTTTAATTCTAGACTTAGGTTGTTTCCGGGCAAGCTAAGATCTAAGTGGAGTGGTCCTTTTGAGGTAAGTTGTATAATTCCTCATGGTGCGGTGGAAATCATGAATAAAGATGATGGTACTAAATTTCTTGTGAATGGCCAAAGGTTGAAGCACTATTTTAGGGAAGATGAGAAGCGTTGTAACACCCCATACCTTCCTAACCTTATGTGATGACGTTGAATAATGTTTACTTAGGTGTCGAGTGCCATAAGTATACATTTAGTAATGTTAATGATGAGAAAAATTGAAATTTGGCCTTGTACATGTGATTAAACTTGCGTAGGAGGTGTTTGAAATTATCATGGAGCATTTGTGGGGTTCAAAACAAGGCTAAGAGGACCTCTAAACAAATTATATTAAGGTTAAGAAGTAAGTTAAAGAATAAGACTTGAAGTATCTAACCAAACCTGCGAAGAAAAGTCAAAAAATGAAATTTTCAATATAAAATAAGTATGGGGCATGCTAGGGGGCGTCCCAGGACGCTCTGGGCCAAATTTTTTTGCCCATAGGCATCAAGTTGGCGGGCCCAAGGGCGTGCCAGGGTGGTTTTTCCCATTTTTCGAAAGTTGGAAATTTCTTAAGTCCCAAGGGTGCCCGGGGACGTATCGAGCCGATTTTTGCCACGTTTCTTATACAACCATGAGAATATACATGAAATTAGTGAAGTATTATGTTGGTATGATAAAATTACTCGAGAACGAATTTGGCATCAAAATGACAATTTTACCCTTTTGGTCAAAATAGGTCATACGTGGCTAGAATCGCTTGCTTTTGGGATTGAGGCTACGAATATGAATCTCGTGAGTGGAAATATCATTGTAACACGTATATAATGGATTACACATTGATGTTAGTGAGTTAGGATGATATGGGCTTTTGGGCCTAATATGAGACCAAAATAAACAAAACATGAAAGACCCAATGGGTCAAAATGACCCATTCTTGCCTTGACTTGTCAATGATGGAATTAATGGATAATGATGACTTTAAGAGGTTATAAAAGGTGGCCAAAAATCAGATTTTTATCTCATTAGACACACATCAGATTTCTCTCATTTTCTAGAGTTTTCAAGATAACTCTTTTGGTGACTCTTCAAACCCTAAGGCATCTTTGGACAAGATCATCATCTTACAAGCTTGGGTAAGTGATTATTATTGTACTTTAACATATTATGTACATGATATACTATGTATATATGTTGTTTATTCTTGGAATTGGTGGACATGGCACTTTGACTTTTTGTTAAAAAGATGTGTTGTCCATGGGATTGTAACTTGAAATATGACTTATGGTTTTGATGAAAAAGCATGGTATGGATAAAATATCAACATGTATAGTGTGATTATGTTATTAAACTTGTTATTTTGTTATAAGTGTAAATTATGGGATTTTGGCCGATTTATTGTTGTGAGGTGTATTGAAGTAATTTGATGGAATAATTGTGATGTTGTGGTGATGAAGAGTGGAAAGTATGAACTTGGTGTGACATGCTAATGGTTTATGATATTTTGGTCAATGTTGGAAATATTGTGGGATTATTGGTATGATGATTTCACAAAATGGTATTGTCAAGGGGAAATGACATGTTAAAGCTAAACATGTGACTTGTTGTTATTGTATGCATTTGTAAGGTAGTTGGTGGTTAATATTGATTCCATTATGTACTTGTGATGTAGAGTGAAATGTAAGGAAGGAGCGAAATTGTTGCGCTCACATATTTGATTGTGTACTTACATTGGGAAGATAAGGTATGTAAGGTTACTCTTTCCGTATCCTTCTGCAGCATGTATGTTCACATTGTCATAGTACTCATTCGACTCCGAAATACTCTAAGGTATTCCGTATCCGGTAGTTGGATAGTGTTACTCATATGTTCCTTACTCACTGGTAAATGGTGAATCATGTGACTCATGTCCATTGGTTGGCTCATGTTCATTAGCTAATATGTCAAAAGTCTCAAAGTGTTATAGCTCAAAAGGGGTTCTATAGTATTCCAACTAAGGCTGACATATATTATTATTCACATGTGTCCTACTCGTAGATGATTGATGATTCACTTATATCTTATTCATTGATTGAAGTTCCTAAGCTGTTATGATGTTGTAAGTTCTAAGCAATGAGGTAATGTAAGTTCCTAAGCTGTCATGATGAGGTAAAGAGAGCTTGTTTAGTTGAATAGCATTGTTCCAATCATGTCATGATCCTTAAAGTATAAATCTCTCATAAGTGGATGTGTTAATCTCCCACAAGTTAAAGTACCAATCTCATAAGAGTAGTAAGAGAGGTGATGTGCAAGTTAATATAATTATTCCTCATAAGTGAAGATGTCAATCTCATGAAATAAATGAGTGAAGTAATATATATATAAGAGTGTGCTCCAAATAATGTCATGATCTTTAATGTGTTACTCTCATAACTATGTAAAGGGTATAAGATTTGTTGAGAAGTAATGTACGCATGGTTACTTCATGTTTCATTGAGTATGGATCACAATATAAAGGGTGTAAGTTCAAGATGGAACAATCTCAATATTATGCAATGTCATATATATTAGCCCACCAAAGGTGGAGGCCCGGTATTATATGATTATCTATTATAGCCCACCAAGGTGGAGGCCCGGTATGATACCTATATATTATAGCCCACCAAAGATGGAGGCCCGGTATTATACATATATATTATAGCCCACCAAAGGTGGAGGCCCGGTATTATACATATATATTATAGCCCACCAAAGGTGGAGGCCCGGTATTATATATATTTAATAGCCCACCAAAGGTGGAGGCCCAGTATTATATATATTTATCTATTATAGCCGACCAAAGGTGGAGGCCCGGTATTATATATATTTATCTATTATAGCCCACCAAAGGTGGAGGCCCGGTATTAAATACTTATAAGGTGATTATCCATAAGGTATTATGAACCACTAACTAGTTGAGTGAGCGGTAATGAAGGTAGTTGTAAAGAGATGAGAATATATCCCTTGCATGAATATATAAATATGAAGGTTATGATAAGAATGATGATGATGCGACTGAATGACCAAGTAATGAAATAATAGAAGTAATGAACATGGTTCCACATATTCAGGACGGAGGTATATCCATATTGATTATTCTCTTACGCTTAATTTCTTGGAAGTACTTATGTGTTATTATAAAATTTCATATGGCCTTACATACTCAGTACTTTTTTCGTACTGACCCCTCTTAGGGGACTTACCTTACATGCTGCAGGCACAAGTGTTAGTAGACCTCCGCAGTAGGTGACGAGATATCTGCAGATTGTTGATGAGCTCCAGTTGATCCGGGGCTTTTTTGAGTCATTATGTATATTGGTTTGAGATTGTATATGAGTATAGAGTGGGGTGTGTCCTGACTCTAGGTTTTTCATAGTCATGTATCTATAGAGGCTTTGTAGACGTATGTGGGAAACTGAATGTAAGATGTACACGTTCATTTTGACATGATGGCCCTAACGACCAAGTTTCATAGATTGCACATATTGCCATGACTTCCACCATTGATAGTTAATTACATGAGATAAAATGATATTCATATGCGAACATACATACGAGAGTACATGAGCGAAGATTGGTTCTCTCGGGCCTTATCGGCTCCGGGTGCCAGTCCGGTCCGAATGGGATTCGAGTCGTGACAAGCATAAGGAGGAAGTGTTTCACCTTGATGATGATTGATCCAAGCTTGATTGAGCCGCGACATTAAATGTGGTGCTGCATGGGAGGCAACCCATGAATGTATTGTAATAGTTAGGAATTATAAAGTGAAAAATACAAAAAGAAGAGTCGTGCCACGACCAAAACTAAGGCGATTGATGGGAGGCAACCCATTTCTTTTTAAAAAAAATTTTCTAACCTAGATCTAGGAGTTATTTTTTATGCAGGGATTCACGGAGTGTTTTGCCAAGAGAAAAAGGTAAGTTGGAGAGTGGATGATCTTCTTTTGAGTGAATTTTTGCATCGTGGAACTTGAAAAAGCCCCAAAATATCTTGAAAAATACGAAAAAACCACCCAGGTATGATGTCAAGTATAGGGCGCGACACCTAGCGTGCCAGGCTGCACTTGCCCGAAATTTGGATAACATGGACAGTGGGTAGGTGCGCCAGGCAGAGTGCCGGGCCGCTCCTGCCCAGATTTTTTGTGTGTTTGGTAGTGGATTAGCGCGGCAAGGGACGTTCCGGGATGCTACCCCCTTAAGTCCTTGGGCTGAATTTTTAAAAAATGGAGAGGACTCCACACCCTCTTACCCGACCCACCCCACCCCCTAACTATTAAAATCTATAATTCTCTTTTAATTCATAAAAAATCCCTTACCCTTACACGATTTTCTCCCCTCAAATTCAACTAGAATTTTCTCTTCTGCTTCCACCCCACCAAGCCCCAAATCACGCCTCTTCGCTTCACATCCTTAGATTGTGATTGGAAGACTCTATTAGAGCTACCAAGGTATGTTTTCTTTGAGCTTTCTCTCTCTAGATTTCTATGAAATGTTGGAAAAATTTGGGGATTATGCATTTTGAATTTTTAATGCCCTTTATTTTCTTTGTAGTTTGACTTGTAAGTGGGTTGAGCTAAAATGGTGGTAATTGGGAAAATTGCTTGGTGAATTCACTTGGAATAACCCATATATTGTTGAATTTGCATGGAACTTGTTTGAATTCTTGAGTAAAACAAGTAATACATTATAATGATATTCATGGGAATGTGGAACTTGTGTTGGGGATGATGAGCTTGAATATGGGTTGGAATTCATGATTGGGCGTTAAGTGAAAAGGGGAAGTCTAAGTACCCTTACACCCATAGATTTTGAATTGATGCTAATCAACTAAGTGTGGGATGCCCTTAAAGCCAACACACATTGAGTTGTTTAGCTATCTTTAGATGGGAAATTGACATACTTGTTGGAACTTTGTCACAGGTACTATGTCAGAATCTAACGTGGCAGCTTCAAGTTCAGACAAGTGAAGACGATCCGAAAATTAGGTTCCAGCGGCTCCCCTAGTCCCTAAAGGCCAGAAAAGAAAATATGGGTTAAATACCGTCTCCAGTGTCGAAAAGAATTGGTACTAGAGTCACACCGAGGTGAAATACTTTGCGGACGAGTGTATTGATAGAGAAAGCCTAGCCCAGACTTACCCAAAAATATTGGATTGCATTATGAAATTGGGTATGGGTTTCATCTTTACAAAACCAACTGATTTCAACCTTCATCTTGTGAGGGAATTATATGCGAATTAGAACCCAGATGCACCTACCAGCTCGGTAGTTGTGCGAGGGTCAGATGTCATACTGGATTCTCTGGGCCTAAATGGGTTATTGGGAGCACATACTTGCGCTAGTCCCCATGACCTGCATAAGCTGAATGTTTGACCTCCCTATGCGCAGATTTACCACACACTTTGTGGCCAACGTTCGACTGTAAGGTGGCTTCTACACCATAAAATAGGGTACCACATGAGTTTACCCTATGCTTATTTGAATAAAGAAGCACGGATTTGGTTGAAGATTGTTTGTTGTTGCTTGATTCTGGGTAGCCACATGACGGAGGTCACTTGGGACCGAGTTTGTTTTCTTTATTCTTTAATGAATGATGTCAAAATTGATGTGGGTTTTGTGGTACTGTCGGCTATGCGCCGAGCTCGACTACAGGAAGGCCTTCGATATGATTTTGGAGGCATGTTGACCAAATTAAAGAGAGCATTCGACATGGTCAAAGAAGCATTTGATTATCATCCTCCTTTGGTGATGACACCTGTTGATGCCACCCCAATTGAAGCACCTGATGCGCTAGGTCCCACTCCCATGTTAGCAGAACTTCACGCTCGTGATGATGGGATCTTAGCCCGTATGTATTGTTTGGAGATGCTACGCCATAGTACTAGGGGTAGGACCTCTACGGTAGATGAGCTGAGCCAGGTTGAGAGGGATTATCCTCTAAATGAGCATGCCATGGCATTATTGCGAATTGGGCCAGATTTTATTGAGCCCGTGGATGATGATGTCCCCACAGAAGAGGATGACCGCCACCCCGAATCCGATGAGGACCAGGTGGAAGAGGGTGATACACCTTTAGCAGTATGTGGCCTGGAGGATGACGACTTCTTCGATTGACCAGGGAGCTCCTTACACCCTACTCTTGACTTGTTTAATATCTATAGCTTTGGGGACAATGCTAATCTTTTAAGTATGGGGTGGGGTGTTATGGGATTCCCTTTATATGTGTATATATATGTGTTTTTAGTTATATTATTTTGGGTTCTTTAGCCTTTGTTTTTGGTACTTTTACTAAGGATAGTCCCTTTGAACCGTAGAAAAGCACAAAAACATTTTTTTTTTTAGATTGAGTCTTTTAGTCATAGTATTAGGAGCTTTGCTCTATGATGGATGGATGACGACAGTCTTAAGAGTAAATTAGTCATGTTATTGTTGGGTGTTCTTGCTTGCGATGTAATTACGCATACACATCCGGTATAATTGTGGAACATGCTAAGTTCTACATTATCAAGTGTTGATACATCTAATGTTCACTTAGTCGACTTGATAAGTTGCTTAATGTTGAATTCGTGCATGACTTCGTATAAACTTTATGGTGAGCCTGCTTGAGTTAAAATATGTGCCATGTGTGAGTGAGGTTTTTGGGATATTCCATGTGCATATTGATGTCTAGAACTTGCCTGGTGTGTTTGCAAAGCGAAATAAAGAGTGTTGAGTTTAGGAGATGATATAGGCATTTCTTTGATAGCCATGTTTTATACCTACTTTATCTACCCTTTTTTGCATGATCTTAGTTAGCCCCGTTGAGCCTTTAGCCTATTATTTGGTAGCCTTATATGTAGCTTAATCCTTTTTTTCAAATTAACCGTGATTTGATCCAAAACTCCTAAGCGCTTTAATTGAGAAATTAAGATGTTAGTGAGTGTAAAAATCGAAGAAGAAAAAAGTAAAGTTGAAGCCCCAAGTAAATAGCTTTTGGTGTGTGAAAAAGTTTATGTATTGTTGGTAGGGAGTAATGTAATGAAAAGAAAAATTGACCAAAAGAAGAGAATCATGTGTTGATAGCAAATACTCCCTTCCTAATACGTGTAAGCTAGCTTAAATTGATGGGGAAAAACAAAAGAGAATTGGGAAGACAAAAGTGGTGTAAGATAGGTTGGTTGGAGGTGAGCTTAAAGTGAATTGTGGTGTATTAAAGTGCTTATGGAAGATAGACACTATTCTTACCCAAAGAGTTCCTACCCGTCCTTTAGCCTACATTACAACCCTTAAAGTCCTACTTGATCTTGAGCTTTGACATTCTAATATTAGTGGAGTACTACACTAAGGGCAAGCTTATGGTTCATCTTGTGTTGAATGTGAATCTTTTCGAGAGTGAGAGGACTTTTATTCAAGCACCCATTCAGTCATTACTTTGAATGAATTAAGTGAGATGTTGGGTGATTCTCTTATGGTGAGGGCGCATGTTTAGCAAAGTGTGGTGATCCATTGATAAACTGTCATGCATGAATTCACAACTAGTAGAGTTGTTTTGTGAGGACAGGTCATTTCAGTTTGCTATTCACTTGTTGGTAATATTAGCATGTTAGTTGCATAAATTGATGAAGGTAGTTGTGTAGCTATGCTTGAATGCCTATTGTTTGTTGGTTGTCTAAAGTCGCCTTGGGTGATTGTGGTTATTGTTCGAGGACAAACAAAGGTTTAAGTGTGGGATGGTGATCTAGGGCATATTTATGCACCCTATTGCCATCTTCGACCCATGTTTACCTTAGTTTTGAGAGCAATAAGTGTATATTTTGTATTGTTTTGTTAGAATATTTGATATTATGCTAATAAATATGATTATACCCTTGTAGGTGGAATTTGTGATAAATTGGAGCATTTTTTGGAGTGGAAATTGAGACTTGAAGGATTTACGAGCAAAGGATCTTAAACAAAAGAGACAAGCCGAAGATTTGGACTTGAAGAATCCACCCGAATCCACGAAGAAATGAAGAAAATTAGAGTTTAAGTGTTAGGCGTGCCAACTGACATGCCGAGCCGCTTTGGACCAATATTTTGTTTGGATGGACAGTAGAGGGGTGGGCCAAGGGGCGTGCCGGGCCGCTATTGCCCAAATTTTTGGAGGCAGAAATTTGGCTAAGTGTCTGGCGCGTTAGGTAGCGTGTTGGGCTGCTTTTTGACAATTTTTGACTCCGAATTCTAGTTTATAAATAGGGCACTTGGGTTATTGTATCAAGATTCCATCTTGGTTGGACTACTTTCTTGGTGATTCGGAACATCCAATTTAGGGTTAATTCTTCTTTTCATCTTTTATTTATTTTTATGAATTTTTATCAAAGTAGGATGTTAATTCAAAGTATGAGTGGCTAAAATCCTTCATTCTTAGGGTTGAGTCTACAAACATGAATCTCGTGAGTTGAATATTATTGGTTTTTGCTGAAGTTTATCAATTTATGGTTATTCTTATATTCTTGTCTATACTATTTTAATGCTTGATCACCATTGGAATAAATCACTTGTATTGAGGTAAGCTCTAGAGAGAAACGGAGAGAGAAAATGGGGAATATAAGAAGCGCAATCTTTACTCGAGAAAGAGATTCCAAGAGATTGATATGCGGTTAAGACTGAGAGGTACCTAATTTGCCGCGCTTGTTCATATACGGGAAGACAACTTAATGGCGTTAAAGTTGGTTAAATCTATCCCCGCTCAATGATGTGGTTAGGTTTCCAATTTCTAATAAAAGGTTATAGTTTGTAGACGAATATTCTCATAATATTAACCTCGTGATCAATAACCAAGATAAACGACTCAAATTGCTTAAACTAGTGATATTCATATTCTAAAGATGATGTTCTGAGTGCCTTCACCCTGGAAGTTTACTTTTTATTGACTTTTATATCATAGTTGTGAAAACTGAAGTTACGGTAGAAAAAATAGTAGTTTATATTCTGCAATCATTTAATTTTTAGTAATAAATCCCTTGTCCTTTTCGTAACACTAGTTTTTAATTATTGTTTGACCTCTAAAATTGACTTCTGTTGACGAAAGTCCCTTGGGTTCGATATTCAGCTCTTTTAAAGGAGTCATTATATTACTTGAATGATCACGTACACTTGTGTGTATAGCTGGGTCACAACATGTACCAATATTTGTACATCTCCATGTGATTGGTGATATAAGGTTGACAGACGCTTGATGTTTGGAATTTGGTTCATAGATGAGGACTCTTCCCCTGTAGGTCATGACTAGTGGGGGCACACATAAAACCCTTAACATGTGTGTACAAGGTACAGGTGAGTGTGATGATTCCTTGAGTGAATCAGGGATTATGTGTTTCTTGATGGTATGGGTTCCTTGAGTGAATCGGGCTTACTTATTATTATATGTGAGTTTCATGAGTGAATCGAGTTATGTGTTTAATTTCTATGGTGGTTTCTTAAGTAAACCGGGAAGCATGTTAATTATTATTACTACGTTATGTTGGTCCCCTGGATGGACCGGGTCATTATTATTTTTGGTATATTGGTTCCTTGCGTGAACCAGACTATGTGATAATTGGTGTATTAAACCTTCTATGAATTGTAATTTATGATTATGATATCTTTTAATTGTTGTATGGGGATCCATGAGACGTCTGAGTAAAGATAAATAAAAGAAGAGGGTGTTATCTATATTGTCTATTGCTTAGATGAATGGGACAAGGGAAGGTGTATTATGAATAAGTCATGATTGTTGACCCGTTGTTCCAATTTGATTATGCTTGGCTGAATATTGGATGAGGGTAGCGGTGTGCTGACTTGAGCTGCTATCTATATGGATCCTCATTGGGTAGGTGGTCATGGTTGTATGTCATGATATGGTCGGTGGTCTAGTGATTATTTTGTTTCATCCACAAAGGCGGGTGTCATTATCTTGTTACTCTTGTTTGTAGATTTAATAGATCTAAGAAGTTTAAGGTGTCAGGTATGACCGAATTTATGAAACCAGGATTACGTTACCCAGGGTATTAGTGGTGAATGGTAAAGGGTAAAGAATCATTGAGGGACGGAATTACATGAATCATAGAGAATTACGAGAGAAGGGTTTGACTTGACAAAGAAATATCCAAGGTATTAAAAAACGGTTATATTAAAGATCTGATTTAATGTCTTTCAAGTTGTATGTTTTCTTTTGGATATTTACATGGTGTTTATATGATTTAATTTGGGTCAATCGATGTGCATACCAGTATGTGTGGTTTTATACTGATACTACTCTTGCTATACCTTTTTTTGGGTATAGTCTGGTAGCAGGATCAATAGGTGTTTTATGATTGATACGGTAACAACTTCTGTGATTATTTCCATGATAAAAGTTGTGTTCTTATTTGTATTTCCTCATAGTAGCTCTTGTACCTGTTAGACTAATTCCTTGGGAATGTTTTTAATGTAACTAAAGTTTGTAAATTGATTATAATAATTGGAGCATTTATTGGTTTTTATTGACTTTCGCATATGTTTCTAAAAGGGTGGTGATGGTTCTCTTATCTAGGTGGATTAGAATAGGTGCCTGCATGATCTAGGTTGGGTCGTGATACCAAGTTACCGATCTCTCCATACAAGAGCAAATGTCAAGTAGAGTCATGTGGATTGGTGTGTCAACATCTATATCTAATCTTCGGGGAGCTATGAGGCATTATCGAAAGTGTTCCACTTCTTTAATTCCTTTCATATGGTCTGTACACTTGCTTGTATGAGTTGTGTCCAATAGGTATCTCTGGATTCCAATTGGTATATCAGCAAGGTAAATGTTCGTCATTTGACTCCAGTTGAAATGATACAAGCAAGGAAGTTGGAACCAGAAAGGTTCCAATTAGTATCTGGCCATGAAGGCTATGTAATGCATGGGTAATCGACTAGCGATTATCCATGAGTCAAATAAGGGTAATAAAGAATTTGTTAAAAGATGAAGCTTGGGATTGGTACTTATGTGTATGGTTGTTGCTTAACTAGCTGTGAACATGTGAAATGTGATTGTTGCATTGCTATGAAATTCTTGGTTAGTAAAAGGTCATTTTGGTTATGTGTTTATGGTTAGGGATTTATTTGCTATGTTGTTTTACCTAGAAATTATTTTTTACATGTTGGCTTGGTCTTGTCATTGGTAAAAATGATAAAGGGAAAAATGGTCTTTGATAGTGGGAAACTCTTGTTTCAGGATAATCGGGAATTAGTTGACGACCATGGGAAAAGGGCTATTGTTGCATGATAGCGGGATTGGTTGTTATGAAATTTTCTTGTTGTAATTCATAACTGGTTTTGAATATTGTGATGCTAAGTTTGTGTTCATGCATTGTTGGGTTCGGTCTTGGGAATTGTGTTAAAGGCTGGTATGTGATTTCATGTTTTAATGCTAAACAAAGGGAAGGGACATAAGGGAAATTATAGAAAATTGATAAAATTTAGGATTACTACTGTTGGGGCAGCCATGGCAGTGCTGATCCGCTATGGAGATCCCACTATAGTAGGAATTTCTCTACTATAGCTACCTGCAAATCGCTATAGCGGGACGGGTGGGGCAGAACCCCTGCCCTATTTTCTATTGTTTTTATTTTTTATTCCAGGCCTGTTTTGTTCGTTAGTTTGAGCTACGAGAGGTCGCATAAATATAGAAATCACAAATAGAAAGGTAAAGCATGCATTCTATATATAAAATTATTAAACTAGCATCCACGTCGAGTTAAATTAAGGAAAATAAAGGAAGGAATAATGTCTAATACATGCCCCAAATGGGGGCAACTTAAATCATGATAGATATATAAAAGAATAGGGGGAAAGCGGGACTGATCTACAACGAAGACCCTAGCTGGATGCCCTGTCACTATTGCGGGTTGCTGGGGTGGGGTCCTCTCCCTCTGCATTACTAAGGAAGAAAAACATCTACATATCCTCTGGTTCCAACTAGGGAAGCTCCTGATTGGGGACTGCGCACCTGAACATGACCTTTACTGTCTTCCACAACCATACGAGCATGCGGTTTCGGAAGCGCCTCCTCCTTTTCTACTCCTCAATCTCTCTATGGAGCACTGCATAGTCCCAAATAGAGGAAGGTAGGGATGTGGAGCTAGAAGATGGGGGGGGGGGGTTCTCCATGTACCTCCTAACAGAGGCCAGGTCCTTCTCAAGGCGGCTGCTAGAAATCTGAGGCTGGGGTTGGGACTGGGAGGGAGGGACATTATAATCATCATCATTCTCCTTCTCTGCGGGCTGGCTTCTCTTGGCCTCACCTACCTTTCTTTTTTCTTCCCCTTGGATATAACCACCTTCATTCGGAGGGGATGAAAAGGGATGTCCATCTCCAACTCCTGGCCAGCCTCTTCCCTGGGTACCCCGACACACTGACATATAAAAAAAATAGATAGGAAAGGTAGGGGCCCTTCTTGATACCTCGGTAAAAATCTCTCCACTCCATAATGATCTGCGCCTCCATATTTAGTTTAATCACCTGTATAGATTAGACCACCATTAGAGCCAGAGGGTAGGTCACATTAGAGAGGTTTACCGATGGACATATCCTTCGGGACACAAGGTTTAGCCACCTCCTAGCATTAGCTGAGAAGTAGATGCTCGTTATTCCCCCAGTAGTAGGCCAGTAGGTCTAGTCCCTTAACTCTTTTGGAACTAGATTGTCCCACAACCACCTCATATCCATCTCCTGGGCTTAGCTAGGTACCCTGTATTCGAGAGATATGGCACCCCAAGTACCTCATTAACAGTCTGGATGTCCATAGGGAAATCCACTCCTCTAATACGGATGGTGGGGTTGGGGTAATCCCAAAGCACGATAGGAAGTATGAAAGAAAGCTCTTTAACCCAGCCAGAGACCTTAAACAAGGGAGCCACCACCAATAGGCCCCAGGCAAACTCCTGGAGTAGGTTATAAAATACAGGTGCTTTCTCCTTCACCCGTCTCATAGCAAATTCCCTCTCATAGTAGAGCCCCTTCCTCCAATACTCTTGATATCTCTCCCAACAGGTATAGTCGAGGAATCTCTTATAGGCGGTGCAGGAGAATTCTCTTGGTTTTAAGCCATTAGGGGTGATTGATCTGCAAAATCATGAGAAAAAAGCATGTTAGAACTCATAAGGTGTTAAGAACTCGAAATTCAGTAAAAGGCCAATGCCTTAGCTTAACTGGGAGGCTACTGTCTGCTACCTCCCGTTATAGCGGGCGGTCTCCCGCTATGGCGATATCTCTATAAAAGGAATTTCTCCACTATAGTAGGGTATCTATAGAGGGACAAGGCTGCTATAGTGGCCTTCATCGTATCCTACAGTAAAGAGGTGCAACAATGGCGCATCTTGATGAAAGACTCTAGTTTTAGCATTTTGACTTCAGATCAATATTACCAAAGTACCCTAACACTAGTTATGCAAAAATATTTGGGCATGATAACTCCTAAAACATGACAAAATCATCAAAACCAACCAAGAACAATCCTTTACATTCCCTATAGTTTTGAGCCTATTTCAGCCATGAACTCTATAATTCTTATGCCTAGAATGCTATAGAAGCATTGTAAAAGTAAGGGAAGTAACCATGCTTTAAAAATTTGGCCTAATCAACCCCAATTTTGAAATTTCAAAAATAAGACCAAAACCTATTCTATTCCTATGAATTCAAGCATGAAACTAGTAGGAATGCATGTAAGAAAGTAAAAAGAGTAAGGGTATCGATCATTACCTTGTTTCTGACAATGAAAGCAAAGTGATCATGGAGGAGAGGGGAATTTTTTAAGTGAAGGAGGCGAAATGGGCAAGAAACCCATTTCTCACCCCTTTAAGTCTAATAGCCCCGCTATACCTGGCCTAACCCACTATAACGATGTTGGTATAGTTGAAATATTTCCACTATAACGGGATCATGATCCTTGGGGTGTGAAAAGTTTTCTTTCGTTATGTTTGAAATTCTTTCATTCCAGTGTACTGACGAGATCCTGGGTACCTTGGGTGCTCGAAAAATGTTATTCTCTATTAATTTCTTACAATTTGCAAGGCAAATCCTACACGAAGTGGGTAATGTTTAGTTATGGTTTCAAGGATTTTATTATACCAAGGGAATGAAACTTTGGTATTTCGTGTAAGTCTGTTTCGTCGCGGTAAGGGCATTAAAGTTTAATACTAACTAATGCCAATTTGTCCTATTTGTGATCATTTGGGTATGAGTGATGGGTAAATTAGTATCTTTTGTAATGACCTATTCCGTTGTTATTAAAAGATACCTTATTACGGGTATGGTTTATGAAAAATTTTAAAAGCACGATCTCAAATTAGTGTGGGCTGGCTGAAGTCATCCCGCTATAGTGGGAATTTTCTCGCTATAGCAGCGTCACCATAGCGGTCGGTAGGCCACTATAACGGGATGATAGAATCAAAAAACCCAGGTGCAATTTTATATTTCTCTTTTCTCCTCTTTAGTTGTAAAAAGGTAAGGTTCCTTCTAAAAAACCTCCTAAGGTTACCTCTTATCCTGGGAGCAGTTGGTAGGAGGGATTTCCACATTAATGGGGTAAAACCCATGGTTTCCCTCTATATTCCACATAAAAAATTGTCTTCACAGAGTCAAAAACTCACATTCATGCCTCTATTGCAGCTGCTTGTTCATCCTTGTTGGTTACTAATGGTGTAGAACTGGGATTTAGTTTAACTTATTTAAATGCATATTCATTAAGGTTGGTTAGTGTTGGTGGATTTAGAAGAATCTATGGTGGTAACCAGAGCAATGGGAGAGTGGTAATGTGTCAAACTATTAGGATGAACGATTGGGTGTGGGCCATAACCCACAGGTAAATTCGAGCAGTTTGAAGGTGATGGTTTTAATGTAGTTGAAACTCAATTTTTGTTATGTGTGCATGATAACCAATTCTAAGTATTGCCTGTACAATGCATGTTCAAGGAAAGTGACTGACTATTTGATATCTTAAGTGTTAATTGCATGCAATGAACCTATATGAAAACTTGTTGGCTTTTACAAGTGTTGTTTGTTGTCTTTGTGGTTGTGATTGTTGTGATATCTGTCATTATTATGGAATGTACCAGTATTTGGACATCTCCACGAGGTTAGTGATATAAGGTTAGTAGATACTTGATGTCTGGGATTTTGTACATAGACGAGGACTCATCCCCTACAGGTCATGACTAGTAGGCACACACATATGACCTTTAGCATATGTGTACAAGGTACAGGTGAGTGTGATGATTCCTTGAGTGAATCGGGTATTATATGTTTCTTGATGGTATAGGTTCCTTAAATGAACTGGGCCTACTTGTTATTATTATATGTGGGTTCCATGAGTGAATTGAGTTGTGGGTTTAATTGCTATTGGGGTTTCTTATATAAACCAGGTTGCATGTTGATTGTTATTGGTACATTATGTTGGTCCCCTGAGTGGACCAGGTCATCGTTATTCGGGTATATTGGTTTCTTGTGTGAACCAGACTATGTGATTATTGGTGTATTGGACCTTCTATGAATTGTAATTTATGATTATGGTGTCTTTTAATTGTTGTAAGGGGATCTATGAGAGGTCTGGGTAAATGTAAATAAAAGAAGATGGTGTTATCTATATTGTTTATTACTTAGATGAATGGGATAAGGGAAGGTATATTACGAATGACTCATGATTGTTACCTGTTGTTCTTATTTGACTATGCTTGGCTGAATGTCGATGGAGGGTAATGAAGTGCTGAATTGAGATGCTGTCTATATGGATCTTTACCGGTCGGTGGTCGTGGTTGTATATCATGATATGGTCAGTGGTCTAGCGGTTATTATATTTCGGACAGAAAGGCGGGTGTCACTATCTTGTTACTTTTATTTGTAGACTTAATGGACTGAATGAGGCTAGGGTGTTAGGTATGACCGAATTCGTGGAACCAGGCTTATGTTACCCAAGGGTATTAGTAGTGAATGGTTAAGGGTAAATAAATATTGACGGACGGGATTGTAGGACTCATAGAGAATTATGGGAGAAGGGTTTGACTTGACAAAGAAATGGGTACTTGGGTAATCCAAGGTATTAAGGAGCAGTTAAATGAAATATTTGATTTAATGTCTCTCAAGTTGTGTGTTTTCTTCTCAATATTTATATGGTGTTTATATGATTGAATTCGGGTCAACCAATGATGCTTAGCAGTACGTGTGGTTTTGTACTAATACTACTCTTGCAATACCCTTTTTGGGGTATAGTCTGGTTGCAGGATTAGTAGGTGTTTCATGATTGATGCATTAAAGATATCTAACAGTTCCTATGATTTTTTTCCATGGTAGAAGCTGTGTCCTTGTTTGTATTTCCTCATAGTAGCTCTTGTACCTGTTAGACTAGTTCCTTGGGAATGTTTTCAATGTAACTAAAGTTTGTAAATTGATTGTAATAAGTGGAGCGTTTATTAACTTCCGCATATATTTCTAAAAAGGTAGTGAGGGTTCTCCTATATAGGTAGATTAGAGTAGGTGCTTGCACGATCCGGTAAGTTGGGTTATGACATGCTCAAGGAATGAATTGGGGAACTAAATACTCGATCATGACATCTATTTGTGCTCTAAGTAAAACTGACCATACGATCTTACAAGAAGACAACATGGATGTGGTAAAAAGTTGTTGTAATAGACAGTTTGGAATTATGAATGAAAAGAGTTATTTCATATCTGTCGTTCTTGTACCCTTCGTTAAAAAGGAGATCCGACTAAGCATCAAAGGGATTGAAACAACTCGATTTTCTTATACAAACGTAATTGGGAGACGTCCAAATTATAAAATTTCTAAATGCATAGTAAAGGGACTTACCACAACCAAGGCTTTAATACAGAGTAAGATAAGAGACTTAGCACCCTGGATTTAGATAATTGAATGACTATGAAAGGAGTACCAAAATAATAGAAATACGATTGGTAACTATCTCCGCACATTCATTGGAACTCCCAAAAAAGGAAAGCTAAGAAAAATCTCACTTCAAAGATGACTTCCAGTGCTGAGAAATTAAATAGGGAAGGCCAACAAATAGAAGGTTTTTGAACCCATTTGTACATCGATCCATCAAAATAACAATACATGATGACATAAATAAAGCATGAAATCAATGAAACATAAAATGCTATAGTACATACACAAGTGTATGTGGTTGAAAGCGATAAAGTGATTACAAGAAATTCGGTATTGTTGATCTGTCATGGACTTAATTGTTGACAAGCTAAATAATCTACTAGTATAGTTGTGAAAGTAAGTTTTATCCATTTAAAGAGTTGTGTGGTTTGATTAGTATATTTACAATATAAGTAAATAAGAGTTAAAAATTTAGGAGTTTGATCATATAGTTGTGAAGAACTAGGGTTTTAGCACTTGCATAATTCTATCATACTTTATATATATTATGTAATAGTTGAATTACATGGTTAATAGTGTGGTCTTGGGCTCTCACAATACTCTAACCATCTACCTAAATTATCTTTCTAACTACATCAGGAATAATCAGAGTCATGAAATGACTCACATTCTTAACTTGTGGCATCACTCTCATCATCTTTCTCTATTACATCTACATGCACCAAGCCTTCTTCACCATGTAGTATCGGGTCACCCTCAGAATCAACCATGTCATAGCTCCATTGATCCTCATTTGTGTGCTCAACGAATATTTCAACCTCTTTACTGTTGGGTATTTTAAAGACAAGGTTATGTATATCCAAATCAGTTGATAAAAGTCTCGTATCCGTCTAAAAAAAAGGCCCAAATTTGAACCAAAATTTCACTTTTCTATTATTGACTTTCAACTTTTTCATACATTACCTCATCTAAATGATAGAATTTTCATCACTATTGCAATACTCATAATAAGCTATTTGTCCACTAACATAGTTCATCTCTGGTTCAAACACCCGCCGACCTTGGTAGTGTAGTTTAATGGTGTACATATTTTGATCCTCGCCTTCATTTGTCGTGAGAAAAGCAAAAGTAGAAGTTGTTAGGGTTATTTTAATAAGTAGAACTAACATCAAAAAAATTATAACCTACGACAGTCTTTATTTGAATTGGACTAGATATAATCATTAGAGTTAACTGCAAAACAATATCTGGCTTCCAACCTTATAGAACAAATGACTAAAAGAGTTGAGGTATTCTGTCCATACATGTTGATATAGTCTTTTCAAGAAAAATGTGCTTAACAGAAAGTAAATCAGCATCTTAGACAGCCAACAAGATTATGCAACTGGCACGTGTTATACAAAGCTGACTCGATTGACAAAAGCATTAATTCAAGTTTATTTCATTTGAATGCCTGGTTACCAATCTATAAACAGGGGCATTCCAAAGTGTCCATTTTTAATGGACAATATGATAAGCCACAAATATTCCATACTTATTCAAGGAGGAAAAAGCAGAGAAGTGTAGAAAAACTGGAGCATTGAGCAGTTTCCTATAAGTTACTAGAAGTTAACTACTAGGTAGTTACTTAAGATTAACAGAAGTTATATGTTCTTATCATAAATATTGTTAAGTAGTTATCAGTCATCCTATTATAAATAATACATCTTAGTAATGTAGAAGGGTATTGTAATCATCTATTGTATGTAGACATATTGTTCTAAGAGATATGAGATGTTTGTGTCTCTCTATTAACAAGAAATATCAGTATAACCTCTATCTATGTAGCCATTTCTGAACTTCTGTTCCTAGTATTGGTATAAGAGCAGTAAGATCTTCCATGGTTAATACGCTAACAAATGCTTCCCACAGTGAACCTATCATGTCGACTCATGATCAGATCGGTTAACAGTTGACTTCTATTACAGCAAAATTGAAAGCCATAGATACTTTGGCTACTGATGTGGCTGTATTAAAAGCACAAAACTGTCAGAATCAAGTAGGAAAATCTAGAGTTTCATCATAGAAAGGCAAGGTTGATAGTACTTGGAGGCATCAGAAAACTTCTCGTTGTTCACACACAAAGATGGAATTTCCAAAGTATGAGGGAGGAAATCCTCGAGGGTGGATTCTGAAAGCCAAAAAGTATTTTCAGTATTACCAACCGCCCGATGATTGCAAGGTTGATGTTGCTTCGATGTCTTTGGAAGGAGATGCATTGGATCTTTACGCTTGGATCAACAGTGAAAGGACCATTTATTACTGGAATGAGTCGATTAAAGTTATGCAAGAAAATTACTGGCCCGCTGAGTTTCAAAATCTAGATGAACACCTGTGTGGTATTCAACAGACTGGATTAGTGTTTGAGTATAGGCACGAAATTGCAAAACAGGCAGTGCATGTGCAAAACTGGCCAGAACACTGTTTGCTTGCAGTTTTCCTTAGTGGGCTTAAAGAAGACCTTCGTGTGGATGTTAGGATCTACAAGCCTCAAAATATGTACAAGGAAATAAGCCTATCTTTAGAATATGAAGGAAAACATGGAGAAAAAATTAGACCAGTAAAGTACCCATTTGGCCTTCTGTTACACGACCTTCATAAATTGGAACTTCTTCTCCAGTGGCTCGAGAATCCTTTAATTTCCAATCATCCCATCAACTAGTTAAACGCCCTTTTCAACCGCCATTTCTTCAAAACAATCGCCCATTGAATTCTGAACATCAAATTAGGTGAGAAAAGGGCTTATGCTACCGTTATGGAGATAAGTTTGCCCCTAGTCATCGCTGCAAAACTGAGACTTTTGCACATTTGGAGTTACTGGAAGAGGAGAAAGATATGTAGTGTATTGAAGGTAACCAGAATGAATAGATACCCCCTACTGATTTGGCAGAAATATCCTTCCATACAATTTTAGGCAAAGAATCTGCTTCGACTTTGAAACTTCAGGGAACTCTTTGTGGGCGTAAAGTGTTGATATTGGTAGACAGCAGTTCTACACATAATTTTGTGGCTAAAGAACTTGTCACGGGACTTGGGTTGGCATTCCAATATGTTCCCACCTTTGGTGTCCAGATTGGCAATCGTGACATTATCAAATACAATCGAATTTGTAAGGACTTGTCAGTCAAATTTCCTCAGTTAATGATAGAAACTAGGATAAACAAGAGATGAGAATGAAACTTTACTGGTTAAATAAAATGTAAGGATCTTAAACACTATATTAACCAATATCCAAGTCCGTAAGAGTGGACAGATCTCCAAATACAAAGATAATGATAATACTTTTCTTCTATCTTCCAAAATTCTACAGATACATCTATTTAAACTAAGACAAAGATAACTTCTAGACAAATAGTTATTAATGTAGATAACTACTATAGGTCACTACTGATAACTACTAATAGATAATTGCTTCTATCTTATCTGAAACTAATAAACTAAGATACATTATCTCCATATGCTAAAGGAGCAGTCCTATCAGATGCATTATCTCCACATGCTAAAGGAGTAGTCCTATCAATGCATTCTCCTGAAAAATCACCTTGTACTCGAGGTGAAAAGAAGGAAATTGTATGTTCTCCTCTTGCATTAACTCCAACTATGAAAAAATTTCATATTTGAAGCGATGACCAGGGGAAAACTTATCTCCACAACGGTAGCATAGGCCTTTTTCTCGGTGAATTTGTTGTTCAGAATTTAGTGGGTAAATGTTTGAAAGCGATGATTGTTGAAAAGAGCGAGTAACTGGTTGATGGGATGATTGAAAATTAAAGGATTCTTGAGTCGTTGGAGAGGAAGTCCCAATTGATGAAGGCAGTGATATAGAAGGCCAATCGGTTACCTTACTAGACCAATTTGGTCCATGTTTTTCTTCATATTATAAGCCAGACTCATTGTCTTATACACATATCAAGGCTTCTGAATCCTAACGCCCACACGAAGGTCTTCTTTGAGCCCACTAAGGAAAACTCCAAGCAAACAGTATTCTGGCCAGTTTTGCACACGCGCTGCCCGTATTTCAATTTCTTGCCTATACTCAATCCAGTCTGTTGAATATTACACGGTGTTCATCTGGATTTTGAAACTCAGCGGGTTCATAATTTCTTGCATAACTTTAACCAACTCATCCTATTAATAAATGGTCCTTTCACTGTTAATCCAAGCAAAAAGATCTAATGCATCTCCTTCCAAATACATTGAAGCCACATCAACCTTGCAATCATCAGGTGTTTGATAATTTTGAAAATACTTTCTGCTTTCAGAATCCAACCTCTAGGATCTCTTTCCTCATACTTTGGAAATTTTATTCTTGTGTGTAAACGCCTATAAGTTTCTGGATGCCTCCAAGTGCTATCAACTTCACACTCTTCCAGTAAAACTTTAGATTTTCCTCGTTGATTCTGACTATTTTGTGTTTTTAATGCAGCCACATCAGTAGTCAAAGCGTCCAAGGTTCCCAAATTTGCTTCTATACTGGTCAATTATTGGCCAATCTGATTAGGAGGCATGATAACATACTCATAATGTCCAAAATGAGTGCGAAAAGCAGTTTTATATATATCGAAAGAATTGACACGAATTTGGTGGCAACAAGAACTCAAATATATCTTAGAAAATATGGTTGACCCATAGAGTTCGTCAAGTAGTTCATCAATGTTAGGTATAGGGTATTTATCTGGGATAGTGATTTGGTTAAGGCTACGGTAATCAACACACATACGCCAACTACCATCTTTTTTCTTAACTAACAAGACAGTACTCTCAAATGGAATGGAACTTGCACGAATAAAGCCAAATTGCAATAGAACAGAGACTTATTTTTCAATTTTAGTCTTTGGTAGAAAGAATAATGATATGGACGCAAATTAGGGGGTTTTGAATTTGGAAGTAAGGAGATAGAATGAGTGAATTGACTAAGGAGATAGAATGAGTGAATTGACAAAAAGGGGGCAGGGAATTAGGTTCTGAAAACACATCACTGAACTCAGTAAGGAGTTGTTGTATCACATTAGAAGTAGGGATGTCACCTGAATCTTCGGTTATGGCCACCAAGGATTGGAAAGATGCTGTTGTGAGTGTTTTCAAAGAAACTCCTTACAACCTGTGATTTTTCCCATTCAATTGGAAGATTATAAACATCTCATTCCAATTGGCCTAAATCGTGTTCAAGGACGCCAACCATTGTATGCCTAACACAATGTCTTCTCCACCAATAAGAAAAGGGAAAGAGTCTTGTTTGGGCTGAATATTCCTTCAATACTGGATTTCACACATCTACTGGTTATTCTCCTTTTAAGATGGTGTATGAACGAGACCCTCTACCACTGCATCCTTATCATCCAGGCGACACCAATATTGCAGATCTTGGAGAACAAATGTCGACTAGAGATGTTATGCTGAAACTTATGAAGGACAACCTTCTTAAAGCCCAATCTAGGATGAAAGCACAGGACGATTCTAAGCATAGGGACCTCTTTTTTAATGTTGGTGATGTTGTCCTTTTACGTCTTCAGCTATATCGTCAAAAATCCTTGGCCAATCGCCCATTTCAGAAGTTATACCTTCGTTTCTTTGGCCCTTACAAAGTCATTCATAAAGTGGGTCCTATTTCGTATGAGCTTGGACTTCCAGCGAGCTTCAAAATCCATCCTATCCTCCATGTTTCTCTCTTAAGGCCTGCCATTGGTTCTGACATTCCTTTTCAACCGCCGGAACTACCATTAAATAATGAGGGCAAGCTCATTCTTTCACCTGTACAGGTTTGAGATCATCTTTGGAGACCACCAACAGCCAAGCCTCAACTTGAGTTATTGATTCAATGGGTTGGTCGACCTCTCGAAGAAGCTAGCTTGGAAAATTATGACTTATTAGCTGCCCAATTTCCAGAATTTTGCCTTGAGGACAAGTCGTCTTTCCAGGAGGGGTGCACTGATAAGCCACGTATATTTCATACTTATTCAAGAAGGAAGAAGCAGAGAAGTGTAGAAAAATTGGAGCATTGAGCAGTTTCCTATAAGTTACTAGAAGTTATCTACTAGGCAGTTACTTCTGGTTAACAGAAGTTATATGTTCTTATCATAAATATTGTTAAGTAGTTATCAGTCATCCTATTATAAATAATACATCTTAGTAATGTAGAAGGATATTGTAATCATCTATTGTATGCAGACATATTGTTCTAAGAGATATGAGATGCTTGTGTCTCTCTGTTATTAAGAAATATCAGTATAACCTCTATCTATTTAGCCATTTCTGAACCTCTATTTCTATTACAATATCTCTGAAAAAATATCAGTTTTTCCAAGTCAATATCTCTACCTTTTCAGTTTTTCCACTGAAAAGAGGTCAAGTTAGAAACAAGAAATATTTCAAGTATGGACCTCAAATTACTAAAGAAGGAGAAATTAGAAGAAGAAGGAGGATAAAACATCTATTACTAAAGAATAAAACTAAATGATTATTCATAATGCATTTATTTGCACTTGTTCATGCTTCTTGCTAAAATGAGTCTAGAATATTGCTAGAAGGATGTCAGGAACAAATAGCGCATAAGAAGTATCTAAAGATATGTTTTTCTAGATACCAAAAAGAATAATTACCATGCAGTATTTTTAGGCGTAATTATTTTTAAATATTTTTTTGTAATATTGAATTGTATGCATTCGTTTCCAATGCTACTTTATATTTTGTAGATCAAGTAAATATCAATATTAGCCCTAATATATACACACAGTGATGTGCCTTCTTTCAAATGATGAACCAAAATATATACTATAGTTTGTATTAATGTCTTGATTGTCATATAATCAAAGGTTTTGGTCCTTTTTCATTGAGCAATATTAAAGGTCTAGTCTAATTAAACTTGACTAAGTACTCACATGTCAGTGTGGATTGCAGCCCGCTTTTGTAACGCAGTTTAATTATCAAAAAGACTGATTATCTTTCTCTTCACCAGGTGCAGTGAGTTCCTTTATGTGCCCTAGGAGGAGTTGCTAAATTATTCTCACACAAAAGGAAAGGCAAGAAAAGAGAAGAAGTGTTTATCAACCTACAAACACAAAAGTTATTCATCCGTGAATTAGATAATTTATTCCCATTATCCCATCCATATGAAAGAAGGAAGGAGGGTTGTGATATGGTGATGAATGAGGGGAGGATGCTATAGAATGATTTGTAGAAGTGTTACGTTTAGGATTTTTTATTCGTAAAGAAATTTTTCTTTTTGTAATACCATAATACCCTTAACAGTAGGGTTAAGTCTGTTAAAATTGGCAATTACCATTAGTAAAGGATTAACACCATTCAATTTATTTAATTAAAGGTTAAATACAAAGAATCAAATATCACAAGAATCAAAATAACAATAAGGCGATAACACATGAACTAAATGTTGTCCAAATATTGACCGCGGTCAATCCAATTTTTTTTAAAATCTAAAAATCAACTCAATGGTCTAATTTACTCCCTAAAGCCTTAATATCCAAGTAAATCAGTGAACTGAGTAATAAATCACTCTTTGGCCATATGAAAGCATCAAAGCCCAAATCTTACCTCGTCAATCCAAAGTTTTAAACTTTCCAAATTTCAAGCTCTCAAAGCTAAAAATCTTCTCTAAAATGTATTTGATCAACTTTGAAATTATTTACCCCATCCACGCATGTTTAAATAGCTAAAAATAAAGCTTTTGGAAAGGTCAAATATAAAAAAACAGACATAAATCACAAAAAGACCACAATTATTGTTACATTTGGATAGCTACTTAACTCTTCTTCTACAAAGAAAGATCATAGAATTCATCCCAAAGTTGGTCTAACACTAATTAGGTTATCAATTTGTAAAAAAATTATCAACGAACTAGAAAATTATCATGAACAGTCAACTTCACAAATTTAAGCATACTTTACGTCAATAATTTACAGAGTATGCCTTGAACATACCAAATGACTATTGACACCAAGTGATTTTACATCCATACAATGTCTTCCAATTAGGATCATCTAAAGCTTGTTTAAGCAATGTCTATTTTTTATTGTCCTCTGTATCTACATTTGCTTCATGTCTTATAAAAAATAGATATATGATGTAACGATCATCACGGTTGTTGTTTTTTCACTGTTTTCTTTTCATAATTTCAGTATGGTATTTGTGCCTATGAGGATGGGTGACCTAGTTATCGAGGAGATTGAATGGGTATTGAATAAGTATTGCAATTTGAAAGATTGAAAAATTGACATGTTTGATTAAAATTAACATTTAATGAAAACAAACTTGAAATGAAGTTCTGACAATTCTTTTAGGTCTGAAAGGTGATTTTAGGTTGGCTGGACCTTTGGTTCGGATCATGAGGCATTCAGAAAAATTTTGAGTCATTGAATGATAATTTTGAAATTTCTAAGTTAAGGGTTAACTTGTGGTAAGATTTTCACCTCTATAGCTCATGTATTCAATTACAACTCTTAATAATATTCATATTTCATACTTTAATATTCATAATCCCTAAATATTTAATTTAATAGTTTAAAATATCTTATGCTATTCCTTCAATTTATGCGCAAAAGTTCATATTTTTGTTTCATGAGACTCTACCCAAGATCATTTGTTTCATGAAACTCTACTTAAGATCATCCTCATTTCAAATTTGAAGTGGTAATATTATTATATTTCATGTGGTACTATATTCATTTTTATGTCTTGAAGAAGAAGAAGACTTTTAACTGGTGATCGATTTATGAAAATAAATATCGACAAGAATTCAAGAAACTATGCATTAATCAGTATTTTTTTTCTATTTTTTAAAAGATAATTAAGGTCATAAAAATAATGTGTGCATTGTATTGCTTTCTTCTTTATTTATTTTTTGTATGTCATCTAAATGATACCCCTTTAGTTTGATTTTTGTATGACACATGTGATTGTTATTACTAACAACATGTACAAGTTGGTTAAGCTTGTGTTCAAGTGAAACGTTCCACTGTTCTGGACATTTAATTAGTAGAAAGCTCATGATTATTTCTTTGTTGGGCTAACTTTGTACTCTAAGAGATTAATTTTAAACATTAGAAAATGCTCCTCATTTGATATTTCTTGTCACTTTTTTAAAGATTTATTTATAATTATTGTATTGTATTATTCATTGCACACATATTTTCAGAAAATCTTAATCGTTCTAATGGATCTACATAAATTAACAAGAGACACACGTGCAAACACATATCCAGAAACTAGAATAGTAAAATGTATTAAGGACATGAAAAGTCTATATTATTTACATAAATGTGTCATAATTTCGCGACATCACTAATATTTTCCCTGGTCAAAATTACTTGACACTTTTTGACCTGACACACCCATTAAGAAAATAATGATTGACATAGTGATTTTACCATATTATCCTTATTATTTAATACATGTTGAGATTGACCATTTGAGATTTTGAAAAATCTTAGTAAATAAATTAAGGGTAAACAAGAAGATTCTTTTTGTCTTTTCTTGATATGTCAAAAATGAAAATCAAAAGTAGAAATAAATGACAAGTAATTTTGAAAATAAATGACAAGTAATTTTGAATTATTTAGTTTGAGACTTTATAAATAGATATCGTTTACAACTATTGCATTGATGAAAAATTTAGTCAAAACAACTTCACAAAATTTTCAAATCCAGAGAAAATCATATTAAATATGAGATTACTATTATCCGATTCATCTGTGAACTACAATTAATTCGGGACTAAAAACAAAAAAAATCATGTAACAATATCAATATGATTGGTTTTAAATACATTTGCCTCATTTCTCAACTTCACTGTTATTTATAATTTTTATTATACATAGAATACTGAATCTTTTGCCATGTTTTTGACGGGAGAAATTGGGGTTTCATGTAATATACTTTGCAGCTTCAACTATTCTTTAGTTAGGTAATCACATTCACATAATTTAAAACTTGATTTATCAATAATCTATTTGTTATTTCTTTGAATTGCAATCCGAAATGTTTTTTTTAAGGTTTTATGACTTTTACCCAGGGTCCTAAATTCAAGAACGTGAAAGCGGTGCTAATTGGTAACACAATCTCATTGAGAATAAATGATATTACAGTACAATTTTATATGATAAACTGATACAATTTTGATTATGCACGTGAAAATGCAATTAGGATAGTTGATACTCCTAAGTAATCTTTAAATTTTACATTTAAAAAAATTACAATTTGAAATTTGAGATCCTTCTTTTTGAAAAAAATTGATATTTCAAATTAAAATATTGTGTAGATTTCATAAACAAATATTGATTTAAAATCAAAACTTGAATTTGAGATTTCAAATCCTATGCTCGATCGCTAAATTAAATGCCCGAATACAAAAAGAATGCTAACTTTTGTATTAGAATCAACTAATCAGAAATGAAAAAAACTTTCATCCTTCATTGTCATCCAAGAGTTTGAGTTGATTAACAAATCATATTGAAAATTTTGATAAATATCTCCATTACATTATAGCTAGGTTGATGTTGTTAGAAGTTTTGACTTCTTGTAATTTGGTGACCGATAGAGGTAATTGTTACCGAAGAAAATCCCATCTCTTTATAATTTATCGGAACTTTTAGTTATTGATCAAAAACAAATATTATGAATATTAATATTCCATATAAAAGAATCTGAATGATTTTGAGCCCAATTCAAAGATTGTAGACTATTTTGGCATTTTCTCAAAATAATCAATATCTTCATGTGTTTGTACTATTTTTTGTTTTAAAATAAGTGGTATTTATTAACTTATTCTTAATAAAAACTTTGAAAAAGATATAACTCTTTAGTAGTTTCTTGATTATACAAAAGTTTCTTTATTTTGAAAGGGTAAAATTTTAGAAATATTACTAATGTCTTCTTAATTACCTGAAAGTTACTTAATTTAAGACAAAACAAAAACAAAAATATAAAACTCACTTATTTGGGAGGGAGCTCCTCAGTTCATTTTTTACTTGTCACTTATTTTTAAAATGAATTTGCAATTTTACTTGTCACTTTTGACATATCAAGAAAAAATTATTATTATTTTTTTATATTTTCCTCTTAGCATTAATTTTTTTTCCAATATTTAGTGCTAAACATTAATTAATAGGAGTAGTGTAGTAAAATATTCACGTTAATTTTATTTTTTTTAACGGGCGTGTAAATAAAAATGTGACAAGTAAAAATAAAAATAACCGTGTTAATTATTGTTTTTTAACGGACTTGTCAAGTAAAAATGTGTCAATGCCAAGCAAAAATGAACAGGGATTATATTTGTACCGTATAAGTTTTTTGAATAAATGTTCGAATCAATTCATTGTCACCTAGATCTGGCTTTTATCATCTAAAAAACTAGGAAAGAATATAAAAATATTAAAAGAGAAAAGAGGAATATTTTTTTCCCTAAGACACGAGTATGCTGCATAAAACAAATCAATAATGTTCAAGCTATTATAAAGGAAAGACAATATTTTTCATATCTCCATTTATTTAAAAAATATTAACAAGACATCAAAGGAGAATTTATTCTATATTAGACATGACTGACACAAATTTACTTACATTTTTCTAGCATTCGCAGATTTCAACATTATCAAAATAGAAAGTTGAAGCATCACATCATCAAACGAGAGATAAACAAATATAAGTGGCCTTATATTTATTTGAATAATTCTACAAAATTAAATTTAAAAAAAAAAAAAAACTTGCTTACCTCAGCTTCACCAGAAATATTTTGTGTTGGGGAAATCAAACAGTGAAGTTGAGAAACGGGGCAAAGATATGTAACATCAATCATATTTATATTGTTATGTGAACTTTTAGTCTTTAGTCCCCAATTCATTATATTTAGCAAATAAATCAGATAATAGCAATTTTATCTTTAATATGATTTCTTCTAGATTTGAAAATTTTGTGAAGTGGTTTTGACTAAATCTTTCATCAGTGCAATAGTTGTAAATGATATCGATTTTTAAAATCCCAAAACTAAATAAATACTAGTGACGTTGCGATATTTTGACACTTTATGTCAATTATCTAAACTTTTGATGTCCTTAATGCATTTTAGTATACTAATTTTTGGACACGTATATTGCACGTGTGTCTCATATTAATTTTTATAGTTCCATTAGAATGATTAAAATTCTAAAAAATTATGTGTGTATTGAGTAATAAAATTTAACAATTGTTAGAAAATATTAGGAATCACGAAAATTCTCGTAACTTGAGGCGTATCTATGACACTATCCTTAAGGATATTTACCCGGTATATGAGTATCTCCCAAAATTTAACAGGCTCTTCTAAAGGAGTCAGAATCTAACAAAGATTTTTAAACTGATAGAAAACCTAGTAAAATAAATTGATAAGGAAAGATAGGTTGCTCTTTATCATTTTTTCCTCACTGTTTTTCTCCTCTGTATTCATAAGCGCTTGAAATAGTTTATATAGAAAATAAAAAAGATGAATCCTATCAAATGGTCCAACGACAGAACCCATAGTTAAAAGTGATAGTAAAATCCCATAAATACTATTAAAAAGATAATTGTCAATTAATACGAGTTTTGAATGTTTGTTATAAGTTATTTGACCAAAATGATAGCACGTGAATGTTGTCATATTTAAAGATAATAAATATATAATTATTCTTTTGATTGAAATTAATACGTAGCATATTTAATCCTAAACGATAATCTTATAATAAAAAATTTGAATTAGTAAAAAGTACGACAATTTCACAAAATTAAATATATGTTTATTGATAAAACATATGAAGATTTATCTAGTTGGAATCATCTTCAAACAGTAATACTTTAGCATTTAGTAAAGCTCAATGGAACTTCAAGTAGCAATTCAAAGTCAAATCACTAAGTCAATAAGCATTGCAATTAAGATAAATTATGATTAGGAAGTGAACTTCGCTTGCCAATATTATATTTTCTTCTCAGTTGAAACTGCAACTTGAGATGCTTGCTGCAATACATGATCAGAAGTTGAAGGAGTGCAGTACGTTTCCTTTAAAAAGTAGAGTCTTTCATAGTAAAATAACAATGAATTACAATTTTTACGAAGAAGAAATGAAGAATTTATCATTGTAGAAGGAAAATTTAAAACTAATGTTATTTCCTTCCATATTTTCTCCTCCACAATCTTTTTTATATCACCACGAATGGTTACCTTGATAAAGAGACGATGTAGATTCAACTCTTTTTCCCCACAGTAGGGATCTTCAACTTAGTTCTCATGCATTTATGGAACATCTTTAAAATATCCATAATCATTTGAGGAGAGTCCGCAATATCATTATCTATAGTTATGGGAGGTGGATATGGGTGATAATTTGGGGGTGCTACTCTAGGTAGCACAAGACTTTTTTTAGCACAAGATGATGTCATTTTCTCAAGAATCTTTAATTAAGCTATAGAAGAAGTAAAAAATAAGTGAGTGAGAGTGATGGAGTTGATGAATCTATATCACCATAAAAATGTCATTGGAATAACTGAATAAAGAACTTATTTTTCTATATTTATTGGTGTACTTACTTTGACTAATCAAACATGAAAATATTGAAATAAAAGAAATCTTTCCAATTAAATATCTTTTCATCTTATTCTTGTAAGACAAAATGTTATTCCATTTAAAAGCTAGTATAAAATCTATAAATTGGATGAAGTTAACATTAAAGAAAGAAAATTGATAAAACAAAACTATTTATGTTGCTCTCTATTTTATTTCTTTTTCGGAATAAAATCTTGAGTAACCTAAAAAAGCATGTATATATACATATATCCCTAATTAGGATGTCAATTTTTTATTTTTGTAAAACCTATTGAGTTGAACCCAATATTCAATCGATTTTAAAGAAAATATATATGTTTAAGTATGAATTTATAATCATACAGAATAATCAGAATAGGTCATAATTTTTATATGAAAAATAAAAAAAAATCACTTTAAATAATATGTATATAAAAATATTACACATATGTATATATTAAACATATTCCAAAATTAATATTTTATAATCTTTATAAAGCAAATGAGAATGCTAGTAAAATTTGTATTGATATTTTATATCTTAACATAAAGTACCGAAATAATTGAAGACAAATCAAAAAAAAATGGAGATGATAGTTGAAACTATTTCAAAATTTAATTTGTGTTATACTCAATAAATTAAGGCCAAACACATCGCCAGACACCTAAACTTGGCATGATTTTTCACTTTGGCACCTAAAGTGGGCGGTGTTCATTTTAAACACCTAAACCAACAACAAACTGTGTCACTTTGGTACATTTTGCCCTGTTGGCAAGTCGTGTGTGAACCACCACGCAAAAGAGCGTTGATGTCTCAGATTTGCTGATGTGGCCTCCTAATTGGCCCCCCAACGGTAATGTACCCCATTCCCTTTAATATATTCTTCTTCTTCTTCATTCCAACACCCAAATTTAACCTTAAATTCTCAAATTCTTGATAAAAAATTTCTCTTCTTCATCTTCCTTAATTAAATTAATTCCGTATTTGGTTTTGAAAAGAAAATTTATTCTTTAATTTTTCGAAAGTTTAATCTTTTACTATCTTTTTCGAATTGAATTGGACAATGTCGAGCTCGTCTTCCATGGCTTTTTGTGAAAAAGATTCCCGCTATTATAAATGTAGTCATGAATCATTATTGAAGACTTTTTGTACTCAGTAAAATCCAGATCGTAGATTTTTACTTGTAAAAGTTCAAAGGTAATATTTTTTAATTCTTAATTTAATTAGTTGATTAATTATTGACTTGTAATTAATTTTGTAATTGATTTTGTAGAAATTGAGCGTCTGTGATTATTTTGATTGGTATGAAAAACGGCACCATTCGCAAGCAAATAGGGTGATTTGGGGTTTGTTGAAGAAAGTCAAGGCCTTTGAATAGAATCAAAATCAAGCAAGAAGATACTATATTATTGATGTCATTGCAACTGGTTTGGTGTAGTGAGGAATATGGACATTGAAGCCTAATTGCTGAAGTGTGGCCTTGAAGTTTTCATGGTGTCATTGCTACTAGTTTGATGTTACAAAATGGCCAAAATTGCAGTTTTCATGGCGGTTTAGGTGTACTGTTTTGATATATATTAGCCGCTATTTAGGTGTAGTTTGTTGATGTAATCTTGGCCCTATAACATTTCTTACATTTGATGAAATGAAATGTTTATTTTGGCTCTAAACAATCTCAATTTTGTGGTCGTACAATTTACAGTAAAACATGGTGTCAAAGTAGACAAGCAACACTAAGTAACACCAACAACAACTTATTAAACATATTTCATATTGAGCTCAAAGTAACACCAACCACAACTTCATAAATATGCTCTATATTGAGCTCCAATTAACACCAAAAATCAACTTCATAAATATGCTTCATATTGAGCTCGAAGTAACACCAAAAATCAACATAAAAAACATGCTCCATATTGAGATCAAAGTTTGCATAATGCTACTTAAAGAACCTGTATTAAAAGGCTTCAAAAACTAAAGAATCAAATTGTTTACTGCTATGCACTAATAGCAGATTTAAAGCAACAACATAAACTAATTGATTGGTACTCCACATTACACAACAAAATCATAACACACCATCAAAATAAACTACTTCTTCTTGACTATTTCTTCTTCTTTTTGTTTGTCATCTGCTACAATTGATTGGTGGTGACAGTATCTTTGTTTTTTCATTTCAAGCCTCTAGACTTATAACCAAGATCAACCCTTGTAGAACTTGCATTCTTATAACTTGTACCACTTTGTAGGATCCTTTGGCTTGATGTTCCTGGCTGTTTTTTTGAAAGAAAAAAAAGAAGGAACAATAATTAGTATATTTACTTTCTTTTTTGACCACTAAACTTAAACCCTTGAGTATGTGCTTGTGGATTTGGATCAGGAACCTATAAATTCAAACATAACAGTTAATAAATTGAAAAATCAACTTCTAAAATCAAGTACAACGTGACTGTTTTACCTTGTAATATTTTTTGTTATGGCCTTGTTGATGACACTTGGAACATGTTATTTCCACCCCTTGTTTGGACAACTTTCCATATTTCTTCCTTGATTCATCTTTGCCTCTTCTTCTATTTCTTGGAGGTCTGCCAGACATTTCCTTAGGTTTAGGAGGCTCAATCTTTGGATTGTTTGTCTTAGGTCACATCTTCATATTATCTTCTGCATATCAGCCATAACAGTTAAACCTGCTCCAGTACTCAACTGCAGATCTCTTTCAAATAGTTGATGAAAAAAACTTCAACTATGCTTGATTTCCTTGTCCACAACTGCCCAGGCTATAGGAAACATCTGATTGTTTCCATTCTTTCCAACTGCTACTAGAAGCTCACCCTTACAAGCACCTTTTAAGAAACATCCATTAAACCCAATAATTCTTCTACATCCTTTCATCCACCCTTTCTTCAATGTATTAAGACACACATAGAAATACACAAATAAATTTTTACTTGGGAAAATTTCTCTGTTCATTCTCAGCCGAATAGAACTACCAGGATTGGTCTGTTTTATCATCTCAGCATAATCATATAATCTTGCAAACTTCATGTTTCAGTCCCCTAAAGACTCTCTTAGAACCTATGACCTTGCCTTATAATAGGTTTTTCTACCCACATACAATTTCAATTTCTCCCTGCACAATTTTTGTATTTTTTAAATCCTCAAAGATAATTGTTTAGTTATTTCATCCCTAAATTTGTTGGCAATAAATTTAGTTGTACACATCTTGTTCCTGTTTGATGTTGTACACTTATGCACTGGATTATAGTTCTTAATCAGGAAGTTATCAAAATCTCTATCAAGTGCACCATAATATAACTATTTACATTTTGGCTTGAATTTACATTTAGCCCTCATTCTATGAGCTTCATTAGGTTTTAAAACAATCTGAACTTTGTTTTCTACTGCATACCTTTCCAAAGCTTTTTTGAATTTCTTAGGACTATTAAAAATCATACTAAGTTTAAAAATAGCAACACCACAATCATCATCATACCTGATTTTAGTAGTTCTTCTTCTTCTTGGTAAATCAACACCCACAATAGCATCCTCATCTAACAAATTAGTGTTATCAACACTGTCACAGTCTGAACTATCAATGTACTCTTCATCACCTCCTAATCTACACACATATCTAACTTTTTTATTTTGGCCAATGTCTTGAAAATCTTTGTCAAATAGCAGTTTTACCTACTGGTATTTCTTCAGGTGCTTTTGATTTTCTTCTAGGATTTCTTTTGCTTCTACCTTCAGCTCTGAAAGCTCTCAACTCTTCATCAATATCTGAACCATCCTCATCAGGGATTTCACCATCTGATTCACTACTAGGCAGATCTATTTCATTATCATTCAAATCTTGATTAATCCCCCTATCCTCATTACCATCAGTGCTTATATCATCTTCATCAGAAGATTCATTACACTCTGGCCCTTCTAAAAGAGGAACAGGATTTGACACAACCTCAAGCTCATCATCAATGTCATGGAGAACATATACATCAAGCTCATCACCATCTTTTAAGTCCTTCACAAAGTCTAACAACTGACTATCAGAAGTAACTTGAACTAACTCACCACCATCTATATGTTGACAGTAAAACCCCTTAACTTTTGAGTACCCAAAATCTTTGGTGTAGGAAAGAAACGCAACAAGACTGTAGTGATCTTTATCAATAGCAACAACAAAGATATCTAATTCATCTTTATAAATAGGGCATTATATTCCCTTAACAACCCCCAAAGATCTCAGCAAAAAGAAAATACCCAAAAAGCCCTTGAATTTAAAATTATCAAAATAACCCTATCTTTATCAGTAAAATTCCTAAAAAAATCCTAACTTTATCAGTAAAATTCTCAAAAAATTGAAAAAAAAACATAACTTTATCATTGAAATCCCCCCCCCCCCCCCCAAAAAAAAAAATAAATCCTAAACACACAAATTCAACCAAACACTATAATTTTTTTGGGTAAACAGTCCAAAGAGCAAGAAAAATACATAAAATTATAGAAAAAGTTTAGTAAGACCTCCAATTTCGTCAACTTAAAAATCAATTTTGAACCCGACGTCAAAAAAAAAATGAATCAACACTTGATTGCAAGCATTGCACCTGCAAAATACACTAATATGAGTTAGTAAACATTAAGGATCAAAGAAAAGTCGAACCAAAAAGGGCACAAGATCAAAAAAGCTTACCATGGATTTCCATCGGTTTCTAGGTCGAGAAAAGTGGAAAATGAATTGATTTTCCCTTTTTCCCCCTTTTAGTTTAATTGTGGCTGACGTGGAAAGTAAAATTAGTTGGCGAGTTTTAATTGGCATTTAAAATCCACGTGGATGTGTTTGTTTACAGGCGCCTAGGATTTTTTTTCAACAGGGCAAAATGTGTCAAAGTGACACAGTTTGTTGTTGGTTTAGGTGTTTAAAATGAACACCGTCCTCTTTAGGTGTCAAAGTGAAAGATCGTGTCAAGTTTAGGTGTCTGTAGATGTGTTATACTCAATAAATTAATTGACTCATAAGCATGGTATAAGTAGATAATAGGAGCCCGTTATGTGGCACAGATGAAATTTGGAAAGTCAACCAAATACTTTATATGATTTTTAAATATTTTAAGTTGTTAATTATTGATTTATAGTACTTTTACATAATTTTCAGATACTATATGTTACTCTTTCTATCTCAATTTATGTGGCACTGATGAGATAATAATTTGTTATACGATTTTTTTAGATATTTTAAGTTATTAATTATTACAATTTATACGACTTTCTACGTAATTTTTCAATTTATATGACATTGATAGAATTTGGAAATTCAAACCAATTTTTAATACTTCCTTCAAATATTTTAATTTGTTAATTATTGTGATTTATGTTACTTTTTACGACATTTTCAAATAATATATAACCTCTTTTATCCCAATTTATGTTGCACTGATAGAATTTTGAGTCAACCAAAATTTTTATGTGCTTTGAAATAATTTAAATAGTTAATTATTGTAATTTATAATATTTTTTTATGCAATTTTTAAATATATAACAAATTAAAAAATAATAATTAAATTAAAATAAAAAAATATAAAATTACAAAAATATCCTAGGCATACAACCGCCAGAACCCTTCTATATGGTAGTAACTTGACGTCGTTCCTTTTTGTTCCATCATCTTCTCCGGTCCAATTCCTTCCTTCCTTCTTCCCATGGCGTGTTTCTCTGCAACTCAACTGCATACTCTTTCATGGACTTCATCTTTAAACCCTAACTTTACCTTTCCGACTCCCAAACTTTTCTTCTATCCTAAGCCTTTAAGAGCTTCCAATGTCGAACCTATAACTGTAACGAACGATTCATCAACGCCGAAGCTTCGACAACTCTGTCATGGTCACGTGCCAGATCACGTGATTCGCCGGTAAGCTTATCAATTTGGCACATTGATTGATACTCCCTCTGTTCACTTTTACTTATCACGTTTCATTTTATGAAAGTTAATTTGATTAATCTTCGGAGTTAAATTGAATGAATTAAGTCAATATTTCAAATTTAGATGTTTGAAAAAATTGTAGGAAAAATACCAGAAGCTGCAATTCCTCTCATATTAATATAATAAAAAACTACATCTTAAAATTTTGGTTAAAATCCATGTAGTTTGACTTTCGAGAAGCTAAATATGACAAGTAAAAGTGAACGGAACAGAGGGAGTAAATAATATTCCGGAATTTTCCAGAAGAATGATGTTAATGCTACCGAATTTTCTCCAAATATTGATTCAATTGATACTTACAATGTTTTTATTTTGTCAAAACTGAGCATGTCGGAACTGGAAATGTCTGAAATTTTAATGGACACTGTGGATATTAAGTAATTAGTACTCCCTCCGTCCCATTTTAGCTGGGCACATTCTATTTTACACGGTGATTAAGAAATAAGTGATGATTTTTACTATTTTACTGTAGAATTTTAGGTACAGAGAATAATTTTATATGATTGTTTTTATTCATCTCATAAAAATGGTATATATAGATACAAGTAGTACTTTGTCAACAAGTAAATTAGAGGAAAATTAGGACAAGTACTTGACCCCTACTCCAAGAATACATATTTACATAATAGTCCTAATGTCAACACTCCCCCTCAAGGCGGTGCATAGATGTCTATCATGCCCAACTTGCCAATCTTCGCGTGGAAGACCTTCCCTGATACAGCCTTGGTGAGTACATCTGCCAGCTGACTTTCAGACTTGACAAATGGAAAATGTATAATCTTTTGGTCTAACTTCTCATTGATGAAGTGTCGATCAATTTCAACATGCTTAGTGCGATCACGTTGAACAGGGTTTTGCGCTATTTGAATTGCGGCCTCATGGAACAAGTTCATAGGTCCTGTGTATTCAATTCCAAGATCCTTCAGAACATATTTAATCCATAATATCTCACACAGGCAATTGGCCATCCCTCGAAATTCTGCTTCTGCACTAGACCTCACGACAACCTTTTGCTTCTTACTTCTCCACGTGACAAGATTGCCTTCGACAAAAGTGCGATACCCCGTTGTTGATTTTCTAGTCAATTGATCTCCTGTCCAATCTGCATATGTATAGCCTTCGATGATAGTTCTCTCATTCTTCGAGAACAAAAGCCCTTTTCCTGGAGCTTTTTCAAGTATCGCAAAATTCTATAGACAACTTCCATATGATCTTCTGTTGGGTTCTGCCTGAACTGACTCACAACACTTACAACATATGCAATGTCTGGCCTCGTATGAGTCAGATAGATTAACTTCCCTACTAGACGTTGATATCTGCCTACATCTTTTATTTTCTCTACCGAAGAGTTCCCGAGTCTGTGGTTTGTCTCCATAGGTGTTTCAATTGGCTTGCACGCTAGCATCCGCGTCTCAATCAACAAGTCAAGTACATATTTTCTTTGAGAAAGGGAAATTTCCTGTCTCGACCTTGATACTTCAATACCTAGGAAATATCGCAATTGTCCTAGGTCTTTCATTTCAAATTTTGATGCCAAAAAATTCTGAAGTTGATCCATTTCATTAGAATCATTTCCTGTCAGGACCATATCATCAACATACACAGTCAATGTTGTTTCCTTCCCTTTGTTGTGTTTTATAAACAGAGTGTGATCAGAGTTACTCTGTTTATAATCCACTGATGTCATTGTAGATGTGAGACGTCCAAACCATGCCCGTGGTGATTGTTTTAACCCGTATAATACCTTTCTTTATCTGCATACCTTATTTCTATAAGTGTGCTCCTGCATAGTTCCGGGTGGTAGCTCCATATAAGACTGGGCATTCTGCCGGAATGGAATGGCCGGACCGGAATGGACCGGAATAGACCGGTACCGGTATGAACCGGACCGGAATAGAACCGGTACCGGTATGAACCGGACCGGAATAACCGGTATGAAACCGCGGTTCCATTCCGGTCCGGTAGTAACCGGTATACTACCGGAATGGACCGGAATGGAACGGAATGGAACGGAATGGAATAACCGGTACGGGCAATTTTAATATTATTTTTTTAAAAAAATAATTTTTTATATTTTGAATAAATAAATTATTTTTTACATTTTTGTTAAAGAATAAAAGTTATATTTTGTATTATGTATTGTAAGTTTAAATTTGGTTTTTAAATATTTTGAATTAAGTTTAAATATGTTTTTTTTCTAAGTTTTTAAATTTATAAGTTATAAGTTTTTAAGTTTATATTTTTTGAAGTTTATATTTGAATTTTAAAGTTTATATAAAAGTATATAACTTTGTTAAAGTTTTTTTTCTAAGTTTTTTAATTTATGAGTTATATAAGTTTTTAAGTTTATAAGTTGCTAATTTAAACACTCAAACTAAACAAAAAGGAAATGCATTGAGTAAAAGTATGATAAAATTAAAAATCAATACAATTTATTCAAAATTTCAAATTTGTATTACAATTTACAACTATTAGTAGAGAGCGCCTAATTTACGCAGCCACCTTCTAGGAAGGGTTCTGTTTCAACTAAGCCTCGAATGTAAGCTAATAGTTGTATAATCCTATAAAGTTTTGTTCTAACTCTTGTAAATTTTGAGCAATAACCTCTGGTCTTGGTAAAACTTGTTGACGATCTTCAATTTCAATGCCATCGTCACTATTACATCCAATGACTGCATCTAAGTAATCTTCTTGTAATTTAGTTAACTTTGGAACTCCTTTATTTCTTCGTTCGGCGTTGATCCAATCTCTAAAAGTCACCGATACCTCCAAACTGTCTTCTGCTAATGAATATCTATGATCGCCGATTTGAAATCTTGCCGCACTGAAAGCTTGCTCCGAAGCTACGGATGATCCTTGAATAGCTAGCACGTCCTTCACCATCTTGCTAAGTTTTGGATATTGATGCTCACGAGCCCTCCACCAATTCAATAGCTGTGGTACGCCTTCTTGATTTGTAAGAGTGTCAGAACCCTGGTCAAGATATTTAATAAATTCACATTTATGAGAAGAATGAAGACCAAGTGATGATTGTGCTCTACCATGGGCATCTAGTCGAGGCATAGAAGTTTGAGGAACTTCAACATTATCGAATGTGCAATATTTGTCATACAATTCCTTAGCACAAGTGTGAATGCTATTTTGACAAGTTATCAAATCGGGACTTTCATACGGTTGAATATTTAAATTATGATAAATTCCTCTAACCAAAGCTTTTGCACCATGTTCTTTATATTCCGGGTTAAAAAGAATTGCAATTAAATAAATTTGGGGGATGGGAAAAAAATATTTTTTAAATTTTTCAACCATAGCTACAATAGCATTCTTAAAAAATTCATTATTTTTATACTCTGCAAAAAGGGATGAAATAGACCATATATGTATTAAAATTTCAGAAATAGTGGGATAATACGATCCAGAAAAAACTTTTGTAGCATCATAAAATGATTTCAAAAAACCTTTAAGTGCTTCTATTTGATCCCAATCATTTTCATTGAGTTGATGACTAGGATAAGCGTTATGAGAATTAAACATCATAGTAATAGGTTGTCTATATTTATAAGCATCTTCAATCATTTCATAAAAAGAATTCCATCTAGTTTTAACTTGTTTTGGAATTTTTTTATACGGAAGTTGACACGATCGACAAAATTCTTTATATTGTCTAATTCTACTACTATTATGCATATGAAAAATCCAAAACACAGCATTTTCAACTTTATCACAAGTATTATCAAATAATTGAATACCATCCTTCACAACTAAATTTAATATATGTGCAGCACATTTAATATGAAAAGCATATTCACTAATTGGACAAATTCTAGAACGTAGATGAGAAATAGCATTTAAATTAGCAGAAGCATTATCTAAAGTAATGCTAATCACTTTATCAGAAAGAAAATAAAATTCTAAAATTTGACCTACAGTAGAAGCAATATAAACACCGGTCTTTTTATGTTCACAAATTTTATAAGCAATAATTCTTTTTTGCAAATTCCAATTATAATCAACCCAATGTGCAGTAACAGTTAAATAATCGTTACCGTTAGGACTACGACCCATATCAGTGGTAATAGCAGCCCTACAATCCATCATGTAAAAATAGCTACGAAGAAATTGCATATGTTTTTCTTGAAATTCAAAAATATCTCTTTTTACCATACTTCTTGAAAAACCTTCAAAACTGGGATTATATGTATCCCGAATATATGTTATAAAACCTTCATTTTCTCCAAAATTAAAAGGCAAACCACAAACAGCAATCATTTTTGCAAAATTTTCACGATCACGATCCTTATTATAGGGTCGTTGTGTAACAGGACCAGTCGGGTTTGAAGGGTTTAGTTCAGTTTGAAACATGTTTGACCCGGCAATAGAGGGTCCAGTGCTAGAACCGGCATTTTGACGGGAAGCCATAAATGCATTCCATTCTCTCGGATGTTTCTTAATCAAATGGGTTTTTAACCCCCCAGTAGAACCTCCAGACCCGCCAGATATATATTTCCACTGTTGTTTACAAATACCACACGTAGTAACAGTTTTTTCATCATTCAAATAACAAAATTTCCACACAGCTGATTTTAAAGGACGTTGTGTCTTGGTCTTACCCCTAACCGGACAAATAGGGGGACGACTAGCTCCAACCTGAGGATTATCCTGAGTTGGAGCTTCGACACTAGCAGCGGCGGGAGTGAGACTAGTTGGTGTATCATCTAAACCATCATCCACATGTAATTCTACTTCTTCATCTAATTCATCTTCAAAATCATTATGCAATCTTTCGAAAGCTTCATGGGGAATAGGGGTATTGCTATTAATTTCTATGATAGAGGGATGAGCAAAATCAGTTTCATTAACATGCGTAAAATCATCCGTATTAAATCTAACTTGAGGCAATTGAGAAGAACTAGAAGAACCTTGATTTTTTTTTTTACCAAATTTTATAAAATCTTTTGTTTTTTGTGCAATACTTTTTTTACCAAAATTTTTTTGAGAGGAATCCATAATATAATGAAATAAAATATGAAAGTAGCAAATTAAAACAAACAAAACACAACTAATAAATACGAAAAATAAATTAAAAGACTAGAGAGTGGAACGAATGTACCAAACGTCTGCCGTAAAAGCAGACGATTATAACCGAAATTTGAAACTTGAACAAGATTGCTCCTCCAAAAGTCACCAAATTATACTTCAATTGCAAAATAACAATAATAATTATAGATATTGAGACTTGAGAGTAGAAAATTGAGAGAGGATGAGAGTTGAAAAATTGAAATTGTGAATAAAATTTGAATGGGAAAGGGGTATTTATAAGATTTTGGAAGGAGGGGGGGCTGGGGGGGCTGAGGGGGGCCTGGGGGGTGCTGGGGGCCTGGGGGGGTCAAAATAGCCGTTTGGGGGGCCCACTAGCCGTTGGCAACGGTCCCCAACGGCTAGTTTCCGTTGGGTTCCGGAACGGACCGGACTGGACCGGACCGGACCGGTTCGGAACCGGTATGGACCGGTATGGACCGGTACCGGTTTCCCGGGATGAAACCGCGAAACCGGTCCGAACCGGATACCGGTACGTCCCATACCGTTCCGAACCGGTCCGGTCCGGAACGGTACGAACCGGTACCGGTACCGGAATGGACCGGAACGGTACCGGAATGTACCGGTCCGGCGGCCAGTCTTAGCTCCATATAAACTTCTTCCTCCAAGTCACCATTTAAAAATGCATTTTTTACGTCAAATTGTCGCAACGGCCAATCTCTATTTGCTGCAACTGATATGAGGTTACGAATAGTATTGAGTTTAGCCACTGGTGCAAATGTTTCCTGATAGTCCACTTCGTACTTCTGTGTGTGTCCTTTTGCTACCAACCTTGCCTTATACCTATCAATACTTCCATCTGCCTTAAGCTTTATAGTATACACCCATTTACACCCATTTACACCCGACAGTCCTCTTTCCTTCAGGTAGTGAGACTAGTTCCCAAGTTCGATTTTTCTGCAAGGCCTCCATTTCTTCGTTCATTGCCTTTCTCCATTGTGATTCTGCTAATGCTTCCTGCACACCACTAGGAATAGATACTTTGGATAATTGATTAACAGTTAGAGCATATGATGTTGATAATCTTTTGGTGGAGATATAATTGCTAATGGGATATTTCGAATTGGCATTAAGATCAGGTTCATAATTTATTCTTGGTACACCTTTATTTTTTCTTGGTGGATAACGGGAAGGAGGAGGATAAGGGTCATTAGACAGAGGTACCTAAGGTATATGATCATGTAGAATATTCTAAGAGGACTCATTGGTTAATGGAGTGGTTGTTGTACTTTCTGGAATAATTTCTTCATTTTCTTCATTTGTGGCTTCGTGAATTTTATTTCCTTCTTCCCTGGTTCCTTCTTTGTCTTCATGTGAGACTACATCTTGTTCCGAGATACCAGTACATGCATTTAATCTTTCCTCGTGAGCTTCTACTTCCATGAACTCTGTTTCTCCCCCTAAAGCTCCAGTCATTCTAGTATTTTCTCTGTCATTCTCCCCCGGAAGAGATGAGGGTGTTACTGCGCCTTCATAATAAGGTTCTGACTCACGGAAAGATGCATCAAGAGTAACATATAATTTCTTATTTCGTGGGTCATAACACTTGTATCCTTTTTGAAATTCTGAATAGCCAACAAACACACACCGTCTTGCGCACAGATCTAATTTTCCTCGCAGAGCTTTGGGAATGTGAGTGTAAACCGTGCAACCAAACACCCTTGGCTCTAAGTTCGGCAGATGTGGAAGAGAACAAAGAGAATTGAGCTTTTGCTGCGGAGTCTCAAAATTAATGACTCGAGATGGAACTCTATTAATAAGATAAGCCGCAGACTTAACCGCTGCCCCCCCAATAAATAATTGGCATATTCATGCCAAAGAGAGATGCACGAACAATCTCCATAATCTGTCTATTCTTTCTTTTTGCTAGGCCATTTTGTTGTGGTGTGTATGTGCAAGATGTTTGATGACGTACACCTCGTTGCCGAAGGTATTCATTAACGGTAGATTGCATAAATTCCATGGCATTGTCAGATTGCCAAACACGGATCTGTCGTTGATATTGAGTGTACCATATTATAAAAAATCTTTGAACGCAATATACGCATCACTCTTCTTCCCAAGTAATGATATCCATGTCATTCTAGTACATTCATCTATGAAAGTAATAAAATAACGAGTTTGAGACAGAGATTCAACTTTTGCAGGGCCCCAAATATCAGAATGTATAATAGCAAAAGGCTCAGAACATTTATTCAAACTTGATAAATATGGAACACGATGATTTTTCGCTCATTCACAAATGTCACGATGAAAAACTGAACTATCTAAAATTCTCAAAAAAAACTGAACTATCTAAACCTAAAAACAAATCTGGTTTGAGTTTCTGAAGACACCCAAACAAGATATGTCTGAGCCTCCTATGCCATAACCATATATGGTCCCGTGCCTTGTCAACCCATGTGTGCGGAATGCATGACTGAATTTCTTCTCTCCACCTTTAGTCAATTCCAGAAAGTAGAGATTTCCTCGCTTAACACGATAACCAAGAGTCCCCCGAGTCGGAATGTCCTGAAAGCTACAAAAAAGAGGCCAAAAGGTTACAATACAATTGAGAGAGGAGGTAACTTGTCGAACAGATAGAAGATTATGATCAAGAGTAGGTACAACTAAAACGGTGTCAAGTTTTAAAGTATCTGTTATGACAACTGGTCCTTCTCCTATAACCAGAGAAGTACCTCCATTAGCGGTAGAAATAAAGGGTTGAGAAGATGGTCTTAATGATTGTAATTCGTCTCGGTCTTTGGTCATGTGATCAGATGTTCCACTATCAATAACCCAAGTACTACTCGTAGAAGGTGCAGTAATATTAACATTGTTATTACCAGTAATAGCTGACTGTGTCATATTGACACGAGGTTCTATTTTACCATCATTGTTTGGCTAACTAATTCCTGATGTAGTTGTGGAAAGCTGCAGCTCTGTTTGGAATGACTTTGCGTGGTTTCTTCGAGAAATCCCACCAATCTGGATAGCCAATGATCTCGTAGCATCGTTGTTTTGAGTGTCCCGATTCACCACGATGGCTACAAGTAAGATTATTAGGCCTACCGGATGGCTGATTAGTTCGACCTTTAACAGGACTGCTACGATGGACAGCCATGGCAAAACTTTCATGAATCAACCGAGCACTTCCCATAGTCCGCCTCTGTTGAGCCTCTCTTCTGACATAAGCATATGTACTTTCAAGATCAAGCTTTGGGTCCTTTCTTAAAATCTCACCACGAACTTGATCAAATTCTGCATCAAGTCCATTGAGAAATATGTGAACTCGCAGCCTTGCCATCATAGAATGTTTTGGCAACGGCTTCCCAAATTTCCTTCGCCGTGGAACGCCTGATAAACCGCTGCATTAGGGTGGGGGGACTCATCAAGTCAATCAACCAGCTCTTCATCTTATGATTCTCCGTAATCCATATTGCATAACCCGAGTCAATTTTTTCGGGTTTCTTTGCTTCGCCAGTAAGGTAACCAACCTTGTTTCGAGCTTCGATACTCATCTCCATCAACTGAGACCATAATGAGAAATTCGTTTTGTCAAGAATAACTCCTGTTGGAAAAGGGGAGTTGTCTTGTTGAACTATAATTGAGGAAGGGTTTGTTACGGTTGAGTTTGTAGGGTTTGTAGTGCTGCCAGAGGAAGGCGCAGAATCGCCCATCTTGGAAAAACTAGAGAAAAAAAATGACAAACTACTAGGTTGCTCTGATACCATGTAGAATTTTAGGTACAGAGAATAATTTTGTATGGTTGTTTTTATTCATCTCAGAAAAGAGGTATATATAGATACAAGTAGTACTTTGTCAACAAGTAAATTAGAGGAAAATTAGGACAAATACTTGACCCCTACTCCAAGAATACATATTTACATAATAGTCCCAAAGTCAACATTTACCCTTTACCCATATTAATGATATTCATTGGGCATAGGAATGAACATTGAAATTGTAATTAATTGTAGGGGTAAAATGGAAAAAAATTAATTAATTATATCTTGATTTAGTAAGTGATCAACTAATATGGGACATTTATTTTTAGTAAGATGACCAACTAAAATGAGACGGAGGGAGTACTTCATAAGCTCCAATTTTTTATTTAAAAGATTAAACTTTGCTTCTCAAGTAATTATCTAAGTAATCTTTGAATTTTAAGTTTTAGACAACATTTATTGGAAATCTTTGTAGTGTCTGTTTGAAGTTTCTGAATATATAGTGGTTGAACTTTTTGTTTTGTAATAAAGGAAGAAGAAATTTTTCTAGAAATTACTTGAAATGATAATTTATTCAGATTTTTCGAGGAAAAAAATGAAATTGAGTTTTTTTATTTTTTATTTTTGTTTAAAATTGCATTATTTTAAAGGTTGGCTCAAAGGACAAACTGATATATGGAGCACAAATTGCAGGGCGGAAGAAGTTGGATATGTGATACCTACAGAAGTGCAGCTACAGGCATTGCCTTTTCTCTTTTCAGGACGTGATTGTGTGCTTCATGCTCAGGTTGATATATGCTTTCGAAACGTTGTTTCACTGTTGTAGTTGTTGAAACTTGACTGCATGATTGTTGATAATTTTTATGTGCGGAGGACTTTGTATTGAAGACAAGCATTATTCATTGCTTCTGAATTTTTTTGCAATAATGATTTACGTATTGGGTGCTGTTTCACTTTTCTCAAACTTCAATGTTCTTTCTAGCCATTCTATCATTCTTTGCAGCATCTATATTGTTTAGTAAATTGTGAGCTACACTGGGTAAAGGGAACAAAATTCTTGACTTAATAGATTATAACAGTACACACATCCTCTTTTATATGCCATTGGATGATACTAGTACTATGTACCGTTGAGCATATTCTTACAAATACTAGGGGGTGGATGTTATAAGTTCTTATCAATTTTAGTATATTTCCTTTATGTTTTTTTTTTGTGTCCCACTCCTCATCTCCAACATTCAGGGCTGAATCGTCTTCTTATTATGCTTGTCATTTCATCATTTAAATGATATCCATCATATGATTGTTTTTTCAGGGAAAACGAATCATTGTTTTTTCAGGGAAAACGAACTGCTAAAAGGGCACTTAGAAGTTTCAAGTTTCATAATAGTAGAAATGTAGAAGTTGAAAACATGAAATGTAAAGGAGAATAGAACTACAAGTTCTTAGCAGTAAATGAACTATTCATTGACCATTTCTAATCATTTTTTCTGTCTTCTCTTCTCGGTTTGTCTCGTTTCCAATTGGCTTCCTGTATCATTAATGAAATTGCAGTTGTTTTTGCTTTCTATTTATCCCACTAGACAGGTTCTGGGAAAACCTTGGCATACCTACTCCAAGTATTGTCAGTCGTTGACAGTCAAAGGTCAGCAGTACAAGCATTGATTGTGGTGCCTACCAGAGAGCTTGGTATGCAAGTAAGTTTTGTGGAATTGCTCCTTTTTGCTTTCCACTTATAATGTATGTTTGCTGAAAGTAGGAACATTACGGATGCACTGACATTGTTTTCTGCTTTATCTAGGTTACAAAAGTTGCTCGGTTGCTAGCTGCAAATCCTTCAGAACGTGAATCAGGACTGAAATCATGCACTGTTATGGCTCTTCTAGATGGGGGGATGTTGAAACGACACAAGAGTTGGTTAAAGGTACAAAAGCATTTTTTGTTGCTTATAAATTTTTCATGTCTCTGAGCAAGGAAAGTTTAAATCTGTTCTCTCAATTTGTATTATTCATGTATCCCCAGAGTCTTATCTTTTTGAAATTCGTCTACTTTTTTTTTTTTGACAATGGTTAACTTGAATATGTTGACATCAGAACTCTTAATTAGGTTTTAATATTTATTTTTCTGGGATCCTTTTCGTACCCCTTGATGCTTTTGTTGTATTTTGTCTAAATGTCGTTCTCATTTGGTGTTTATTATTATTGTTGTTGTTCTGTCTTGCATATTGAATTTTACATTCTTCACTGTGGAATGACATGAAGCGTGTAATTTTCAAATGCTTTAGTGCTTAAAACTAAAAGATTAGTTCAGAACCGCCTGAAACACTACTAGTATCCATGATCTCTCTCTCTCTCTTGCTCTCTCTCTCTCTCTCGCTTGCTCTCTCTCTAACACACACACTACAACAACAACAAACATACCCAGTGAAATCCCACAAGTGGGGAACACACACACACACAAAAAAAAAAAAAAAAAAAAATCTGGCTTGGACTTGGTCTGTAGGTTTTCTTTGTACAGGTGGTATTGGGGGAGTATACCTTATCTTTCTAAAGGTAATATTGCAGAGCTTTAGTTTATTTTTGCTGCACCTTTGCAATTTTCTTTTTCAGGATAGTCTGTCAACTCGTTTTTACTTCTGTTGCCTCTCTCTCTCTCAATACCTCTGTTTTGTGTATTACTGCTCGTTCTCATCTAATATCTAATAAAATAATAAGTAATAAATTAAGGTTCTATTTTAACACGGAAACAGAAATTAAGAGGAAGCTTCAGCGTATTTTTACGAGGTGTGACTCTGAGATGTTTGTGCCATTTCAGGCTGAGCCACCCACCATTGTTGTTGCAACTATAGGAAGTTTGTGTCAAATGCTTGAGAAACATATTTTGAAGCTAGATTCCTGCCAAGTACTTGTTGTTGATGAGGTAATCAAGATGCATTTTCTATCATATATTTTCTCTTTGCCTGTGTTAATCCTTTACTTGAATGGGATCCCATGAAGAATAAGACTAATAACATCAGCATATGGATGCTGCTGAGCAATTGAAATAACCTGCTGCCAGTGTCATCATAACTTTCCTTTTCTATTTTTTTCCTTTCTTTTTGAAAAAGAACAGTTACAATAATATATTCGGTGGAAAATTCTATATCATGAACAAGTCATGACAAGCTATGTTATTTAACTATTCTTAAGCCTATAACAAGTGAATCTTAAGCATGCTTGTACTTTGCACAATGTCAATTCAATTCTTAAAACAGAAACGCGTGTTCTTTATTGCACCGGTCTGTAGGTGTGAACTATGGTGAGAAATGTGTTAAAATGGGACGAAGTAGATCTAAAATCACAGAGAAGCTTTGTCTCGAAAAATTTACAATTTCTTGGAATCAATGCATACTTAGCTAAAGATAGAGCACGATGGAAGAAACAGATCCATATAGCATCTACTAGTTGAGAATAAGTTTTAGTCTTGTTAATTCCCGCCATGAGAAAGATGCACGGAAGAGGTATGCTGAGAGCGCAGAGGAGTTGAGAGTTTGTCTCGGTAGGAAAGTGTGCCATTTTTTCCCCTATTGTATTGAATCAACAAATAAAGAGGTCAGCGCTATGTTATTGTTTGATACGTTGATGTTGAACCTATTACTTTTCTAGGAGTGTGACCTTATCATTGATTGATATGCCAGTAAAAATATAGATCATTAATATTACTATTATTTATGTATATTTGACTTATTTTGGATTTTTTTTGGTACGATGATAACATGAGTTGAGCTTATTAAGTGAAGAAACATAGTTAATGAGGTTTCATATAGCCGAATCCAACTTGTTTGGGATTGAGTCATAGTTGTTGTTTATGTTCATTATTGTTATCATTATTTATGCATATTTGACTTATTTTGGATTTTTTTGGGTACGATGATAACATGAGTTAATCTTATTAAGTGAAGAAACATAGTTAATGAGGATTCATATAGCCAACTCTAACTTATTTGAGATTGAGTCGTAGTTGTTGTTTATGTTCATTATTACACATTTTAGGTTGATTTCATGTTCAATTCTTCAAAAGAAGTCAGCTCTCTAAAAAGGCTGTTGACATCCTACTCATCCAGCAAGAACCGTCAAACTATCTTTGCTAGTGCTTCAATTCCCCAGCACAGAAGATTTTTGTACGACTGTATGCAGCAAAAATGGACCAGGGTAAGCTGGCACAAGGTCCTTTGACATGATTTCTTTATTTATTACTTTGTTATGACCTTCTGATATTCACATTATAGATGTACTTATCTAAGTTATAATGACAGGCTGATGTAGTTCATGTCCATGTGAATTCAGTAAAGCCGATGCCCTCATGCCTCCATCATAGATTTGGGGTGAGATTATCAATTATCATAAACTTATACACTTCTCTTTACTTCTCTTTTGTTGCAGATTAACTCACTTACAAATCCCATTTACTGGAGTAAGCTCATTACTTGTCATTCTAGATTTTGTTAATTTCACTTTCACAGGTTTACGGTATCCTAGAAGTATTAGATGGAACAATCCCCAACAAACATAGAATAAATAAATCAGCAATCTTTTTGTTAACTGGTGGATGGAACTGCCATACTGAAAAAGTGATCACCAGTAATTAGATCATTCTCTTTCATGTTGCTGGCTCTTACTTACTACATTCCTTGGTTATTTCCATTTCCATGAATGTCTAATTTTTGTAACTTTTCATGGGTCAGGTATGCAACAAAAGGGAAAAGAATCCAATGTTACTCTCCTTACTGCGGATTGATTCACCTGAATCTGCCATAATTTTTGTCAGCGAGCAAGTTAGTGTCTTCAACCCTGTTAAGTCTCTATACAGTAATTTTATTTGTGTTTCGTTATGAATGATTGGGAACCTTAATTCCTTATATAGTGTGATTAATTGTGCTATTCATCACTTTCAAGTATTGACCCCTCTTTATTCATAATCAGTGAAAGCACACACAAGAAGCATCCTCAAATTTAGAGGTTGGTTGAGTTTTCAGAATGATCTTGTAGAGAATGGCTATGTGAGCATTCTCAGCTCCCTGCACAGGAGCTGCAAGAAGTTGCACTTTGCTGGGCACGTTTCTTATGCTTACTTTTACTTGCCTTTCTAAATGCGGTGTTATTTGGCGAACTACGCAGAAGTTCTAAATATCATTATGGGAATGCATTTGTATGTTTAGTAGCTTCTTTTCAACTGTATGTATAAATTGAACGTGTAAACTTCCCTATTGGAATATTAAAAGTTCTATTTTCCCTTTTTTTTTGTTATGTTTTGGATTTATGCATTCTTTAACATCAGAAGATGTCAGACTTCACTTCAAAGAAAAACCAGTTGTATGTAAACCACATGTCTAATTGAATACATTGGAAAGAACCATGGTCATAGATAATTTGAAAAAAAATGGATTTTACTTAACTATGCAATTTTTTTTATTTTCTAGTGCTACTTGTTTAGCAGTTGCATACCTTAATTATAAAGTTCAATTTTTGAGCAGTCTGAGAAGTCAAAAAAGGCAGGAAGTGCACCCCCAACTACTCTTTTGGTAGATTTTCTAAGGTCCTCTGGTGGGAGATTTTCTGACGTCTCTCTTCTAGAGGAAGATATGAATTTCAATCAACGAGCAACATCCTTATCTGTAAGTTATGCTGAGATATTATTGTTATCTGGCCGATTTATCATTTTAGATTCCAGGAAATGGCATTATCTGGTTGATTTATCATTTTAGATTCCAGGAAATGGTGATCTAGTTTTTGTATTGCTGCCATATTGTAATCCCTGTTCCTATCTTAGTGTGTGGTTTATATGTTCTTGGGATACAGGAGCTTCGAGGAGGAGGAGGTTATTTATTGGTGGCAACAGATATAGCAGCTAGAGGGGTTGATCTACCAGAGACAACACATATATACAATTTTGATATCCCAAAAGATGCAGTAAATTATCTTCATCGAGCTGGAAGAACTGGTAGAAAACCATTTTCAGATAAAAAATGTTTTGTTACCAGCATAATAACAGTGGAAGAGCGGTTTGTGTTGCAGAGATTCGAAAATGAATTAATGTTTTGTTGTGAACAATTATTCTTTTAACTGTCATTGAGTTCTTCTCCATAATCTGTGACCTCAAAAGTCACATTTGCCTCTCTCTTGCTATTTTCTTTTTAAAACCAAGGAAAAGATGAATAAACAGCTGATACTACCAATTAGGGTGTGTATGGTATTCTGGAAAAAAAATTCAATTCTCCCGAGTTTGCTTGGTCAAAGTGTTCTGGAAAATATTTTCTCTAGGGAAACAAGTTTATAAAAATCAGGAAAATGACTTCTCTAATGGGAATAGGAAAAACAAGTTTGATAAATGGAATTTCAAGTTCATTGTCTCCTCCCTGTCTCGAACGTCCCCACCCTCCATAGTGTTTTCTTAGATTACATATAAATGCTTTTGGGACAATACTTTTTTGCTTGCTTAACTAACACCAGAAAATAAGAAAATAATTTATTTTCCAATAGAACATTTTCATATTTTTCTTTGTACCATATACACCCTTAATTTTTCTCAGCATGTTACGTCAGAGAGCATTTTAGTCCTTTGGTTCTTATAAGTTCTAACAGCTGTATGCTGAGAAAGAAATGGGTGAACATGATCCCCTCTTGTATATGGTGGACTATTTGGAGAGGAAGAAACAAGAGGTGTTTTGAGAATACTGCAGAGTCAGTACAAAAGATTAAATGGTACTGTATGAGGACTTCCTTTTTTTGGTGTAGAGAGGAGGGTATAGAGGATGCTGGACAGATTGTAGATTTTATATCCTCTTTGTAGTTTAGCAGTAGTTTGCTTGATTTTGCTTTTGGTCACTGATGTAGATCTTTTTGACGGTTGCCAGCATACCCTCATTGCTGAGGAATACAACTTTACCTTTGTCAAAAAAGAAAGTTCTAACAGCTGTATAATTTTTCAATTTAAGCAATACATTTTGCTGAACAAATCTGGTAAAATGTTAAAATTGAATGATTCTCTTCAAGTGCTCTTTCAAAAAATCTAACCCTATGTTCCTTTATCTTTACTAAATTGTTCAAATACCCGAAAGAAGATCCGTAAGAGCAGTGTTAGTAAGGATACAGTACACGTGCTTTCCCCCCCAAAAAAAGGTATCCAGTACACGTGAGATAACGGAGGAAAGAGTTGATAAATGCAGCAATCTAGTGAAAGGCTGTACAGGTTTTGACGCACTAAGTAGTCTTACCTGTAAGTTTAAACTTTCTATCCTTCTTTAGTTCTGACTAGAAGAAAGTTGTTTCCAACTAGTATCAAATATTACTCTGAAAAGTGAAAACCATATGTTGTTAGTGTCCTCAGCTAGTTTATTGAGAATATTCACCTTTGATCAGACATTTTATTCTTAGTTCAAAATTCATCAATGGGAGAAACAACCCTTTTTAGCCTCAGTCTGTAGTTCAATATTTACTTGCTGAATGTGGAAAAGCTGATAATCTGAAACTTTTACTTCTCATATTTCACAATTTTCTTGGTGCTAATGCTACTTGAAAGAAAAGACAAAAAGACATTGTCACACTTGTTATATCACAGTTCCATCTGGGATTGTTGAGTTCTTCGATATGACTGTGATGCCTGATCGGATGTAAAATCCTTCTGAAGATCTGTCTGCTTCTTGTACACCCTGCAAATTGATGTATCAGAGGAAAATAAGTGAGTCCCAGTAACAATAAGATAAACTTTGATCTCTTGCTGTTGTTGGGAGTATGGGAGGATCATACCTCTGAGTTGGCAATAACTACATTCTTTCCAATTCTTGCATTCTTGTCAATGATACATTCTCTGCATATTAGTTGAAATAACGTGAGAAATGAAATTAGGATCACATTCATTTTCTCGCTTGATAGATACGAAAGGAGAACCATCTTAGTGATTTACTTTATTCTGGTATTCTCTCCTATTCCTAAAGGCACTTTTCCTTCAGCTAGCAGTGAGGCAATCTCAGCATCAGTTTCATAGTAATCAGCGCCAAGCATCACTGTGTCCTGTATGGATTTCACCCAAGTGTATGAGGAATTAGCACCAATTACAAAAATCAAGTAAACGAAGAAGTACTTGGGGTGTTTGAATGGTATGCTGTAATTGTTTAAATATGAAACATAAATGTATGTGTGTTGGATCACGTGCAGTCTTGGTGAAGCACCAATTTTTGGTTTTGTTGTTCAAAAGCACAATGCTGAATTTTCAATAGCATTGTATTACTAGACTAACCTTCAAATGGACATTGGTGCCTATACGGGATCGGATGCCGACAACACTGTGCTCCACGAAGCAATTAGTTAAGAAACTACCATGTGATACAATTGAATCAACAATCTGGCAACAGCTAGATTTTGTTAGTGGGAAGTTAATTTAAAGATGTATCTGCTTGAGATTGACTAAGTGGTTCTGTGCCTTGAACCTTGCTATTATCAATCGCTGATGGAGGTAAGTTTCTCCTTGACGTGTATATTGGCTTTGTTGCATCATAGAAACTAAATCTTGGTGGCTGAAATGAAAAAAAAAAAATATTAGTTGGCCATATTATTAGTACGAACAATCTTTTTTAATATTGTCAAGTAAGATTGACAGGTGTTCAAATAGCCAGATCCCATCTTACTCAGGCTGTTTGAAGAAACAAAACCCTTTAAACACTAAAAAAACATATAATAGCTCTCTGATTCTTACATGTTCAGTGAGTGCAAGGTTTGCTTCAAAAAAGGATCTGATTGTACCAATATCTTCCCAGTAATCATTGAACAAGTAAGCCTGCAAAATCAGGCAAAACGTGCTCTAGTCACCATAAGGTTGAAGTTAAGCTGTTTAGGAAACCATAACCGAAATAGTGAATTTGAGTTTTTTGGGACGATGAAGACATGTGGGGGTGGGGGTGGGGGTGGGGAATAACATAAATAGGGGGGAAGGGGGAGAGGAATTATGAACCCGTGAACTGCAATGTAGTACCAAATGCACATAGAATATCTTGCCTTATGATGGAAACAACAAGATTGGATGTAGTAATAAACTTTTTGAACCAACAGATCAAGGTCTTGCATAAATGCCAACCAGAAATTAAGTGGTACACACCTTGATACAGAATTCTTTGGCAGAGGCAGGGATAATCTCAGAACCAAAGTCATTTGCAGTCGGAAAACGCCATCTAAAAAGACAAAGAGTAAGCAGTTCATGATCTTCTTTTACCTGATCTCTTCAGCATGTCACTATAAACAAAGTATGAGGGAACTCAGGGTTAACATAAGATTTTATACGGTCTCTTTCTGCTTTATAGTAACCACCAAAATCTGCTTATCTAGAGTGTAGCTACACCTATTAGATGGATGCATATAGTTTCTTGGCTTTTTTGTCCTCTTTCCCAAAGTTTCTCTCATTTGCATGTTGACAGGACCATGACACCCTCTAAAGTAAGGGTACTATAGAAGAAACTCGTTACATACCTTAAGAGATTCAGGAGAATATCCTTCTTGAAGACGTAAACTCCCATTGAAGCAATGTAAGGTTTCTCTCTAGCCTCTTCTGGGGATAATCCCAGAACAGTTGTGTCTACTGCCTGAAGTACTTGTTGTCAAGTGATTGCAGCAACTTTAAAAGTTAATGTAGATTAAGCTCTGAGACTTTCAAATTTTCAAGAATTACCATCGCCTTCAAATCATCTCCTTTTGGCTTTTCGCTGAAGGACAGAACCCTTCCTGTGTCATCAATTTTCATCAAGCCAAAATCTGAAGCGCGTCTATCATGAAAACATAGAAGTGATTCAATAGAAGAAATTATGTCTTGTAGTGATTTTCAGAGCAGTCTTTGAGAAAGAATGCTATTGTTGAGAGGAAGAATAGTCTATCTAGTATCTTGATTGTCCCTCCTAATGCTACCTGTGATCTATTGGCAAGCTTGAGATGGTAATGTCTGCACCACTTTGCCGATGACTCTGTCAAGAAGATGAAATATCTGAGTAGTAGGTAATTTTCGGACATATGATATCAATCAAGGTACTTATAGTTTAGTCTAGTCTTTACCTGAACAAAGTCCAGGTAGTCCATTCTATACAAGTGATCTCCAGAGAGAATGAGCACATCTTCTATGTCCTTGCTTCTTGCATCCTTAAGTTATGGAAAACCAGTGTGAACATTGCAAATTCAATGTTTACGAGAAGTAATGTCATATCTGTAACTAAGCCATATGATGAGATAATTTTGGGATGGTAATATCTGACTGTAGAAAAAGTATTTCTTATATTTACATGCTGTTGTACTGTATTTTCCTCATGATTAAGCTTCCTGGAAGTAACTAAACTGATACAGCTTAGCTAACTTGATCTTGCATAGGTAATTTGTTGAGCATGAAAACTATTACTGGACCTTGTCTAAGGTTGAGCTTCCTTCTATGTCATCAACATGATATTCAGGTCGACTATAATTGAAATCTCCTGATATGATGTGTGAATATATGCATTTCAATTCTTTTTCAGATAATTTTTTATTTTGAAGAAAAACTGGGAGGAAAGCATAGTAATTCGAAGGTCATGAGGAAGACAGAAATATTGCAGTTCAGGAACCAGTTGTTACTTGCACTGTCATTAAGATAAACCATGGATATTGCAATTCAATGTGACCATGAGTGTACCTCAAAAAGCCAGTGGAATTGCCTCACAGCATCTGCAGTACCTTGGAACCATCTTTTACCTAATTCACCTGGTGTTTGAGTTGCTGCTAAGACCTGTTCTACAACTTATCAGCCATGATGCTGCCAATATCATCAAAACCTGAAACTAAATATATGCATACTGGCAAATGAACATTGGTGTTTACCTCGACATAGCCATCTCCGAATGTGACACCACTGCCAAAGTTGTAAGCACGAGCGATATGTCTGTTAAGTGAGGCTGAGTTGAATTGAGTGAGAATGTATACTTTGTTGATGCCACTGTTGATACAGTTGCTCATTGGTACATCAATTAGCCTATATGCTCCTCCGATTGGAACCTGGATCGAATTAATAATGACTCAATGGTGAGATGCAGATAGCTCTGCAAAAAATCGTAATATTTTCTCTGATAATCTGAAGAAAACTTACAGCAGGCTTAGCACGACGTTTGGTGAGGGGGAACAGACGAGTGCCAGCTCCCCCTCCTAGAATGATTGCTACTACTGTCCTTGCTTCCTCCTTCTTCGGTTCAACATCCTTCAACTGTCCACAGCAGGCACTTGGTCAAAATGGGTCATTCTTTAGGGTATAGTTCGAGACGAATTCAAGATTTTAAGTTACGGTCCAATACTACAACACTCATTACTACATAATGTTATGGTGCGATCACATCTGTTGGCCACTTACTACATTTATTAATGAGTTCAATTACCTGTTGTACGTTGTCTTACCCCACATTTCAACCCACATTTCTGCAAGAGCCGTGGAAACAGCATTCTGCAGAAATGTAGGGTAAGGCTGCATACAATAAACCCTTGTGGTTCGTTCTTCCTCGAATCCCGCACATAGCGGGAGCTTTAATGCATCGGACTGCCCTTTCAATTACATGTTGGTTTATTAGTTAAGTTGTTTTATGACGCGTTATTTGATCCAACTTATTTATGAAGTCACATTTTATGTTGAGAATTGTAAATGAAGCAAAGAAATATATGACACTGGCAGGTGGGGCAAAATGCAAATGTAGAAAACTCACCTTAGCCTCACCTGCAACATCAGTTGTAAGTGACATGCAGATATTAGGTTTCACCACATTGCTCCGTAGCTGAAATTTTGTAAACTTGATTTTCTTCCCCATCAACTCTCCATTGCAGAACTTCACTGCCCTCAAGTTTGTCCTTGACAATGTTGCAGTGTTACTATGGAGTAACGCGAATCGCCCGTCGGCCGCAACAGCCATTTTTGCCTCAGAGAATTAAAAAGAAGAAACAAAAGAAATGAAATGACCTGTTTATATTTGTGTAAATTTCAGAGATTTTTTGAAATATGAAAGTCGATATTGTGAAGCAGAGAACAAGGGAAATTAGGACTCAATACTATTGGTTGGACTGGACTTATCCAAGTTTAATTGTATCCACCAATTCTCTTCCGTCTCATGTGAACTTCCACAACAGAAAATCTAAGTGATTTTTCTTCTTTTATTTTTTATTTTTTATTTTTGCAGACCAAGTCCTTTATAAAGATTTGCAAATAATAACTCGTAAAGCATAAGAATATTCTTTTGGTTTCTGCATATCGAACTTAAGATTATGGTCTCTCTTTTTTTATATTTAATTGCTTTGGGATTGACATTTAGGTACAAATCTTACGTAGGGTTAACATCTTTTTAATCCAAAACTGTTTAGCATATTTTAAGCCTAAAAATATTGACACTACATAGCCAATAATCAAGGAGGTGTACATGTGCTGATTAATTTAAGAATTGTATACATATTTACTTTTATTAGTCGAAAAGTAATAACTAAATCATTTTGTGCCAACTTTTCTAATTGGACAAATTTTCTCGTTTTTTTATTTGAATTTGAGTGAAGTAGAGCCCGGTAACTAGTCGCCAATTTGCCCTTTTTTAGTACCTACCTGCTAGTATGTATACTCCTAGAATAATTAGCACAATAAAGAATTAATATCCTTAAAATAAAAAGATGGGACATTTGTCTCATGAATTTAACTTATATAACTGACGATTTAAAGAACTTCTATATAATTATAATTTTAGCCTAAACAAAAACAAATGCTTTGAAAAATAATCCAAAATGACAAATCACGTTTAGACCTTCGGGTGGTACCATACAGAATTATTAGGTAAATATGAAAATAAGTTGAAGACTAGAAATGAAAAAAATAAAATATTATTAAAACACTTAGTCGATGGACATTATTAAATTACTTAATCGTAGTAAATTATATCGATTGATATAAACATCTAAACTCTAAAGCTAATAAGTATTTATCCAAAAAAAAATATTAGGAGACCCTATTAAGTCATTCTACTCGAACAGTCTATCTTGTGAAATTTATAATCTTTTACACTTGACATTTTTATTCGAACAAAGGAAAATATTTTTCGAATAAAAATATTCTTCTTCAATTACACCTATACAAATAGAGATAACAAGACCATCATAGGATGTGGTGAAATAGATGGGAGCTGCTTCTCCCTTAAGTAGAGGATTCAATTTTGAATTCCGGATATGAAAAAATTCTTAATAGGAAGCTCTTCCACTAAATAGGTCTTTCACAGGCCAAATCTGAATTAGTCGGGCTCCAATATAAATTTTGAATATCATATTAAAAAAAAAGGAGGTGTGCATGGGGTGGGGGTGGGGGTGGGGTGGCATGAGTGCGGGGTTTTAACAAGACAAAGGTGCATTGACTCATTCCAATCTCTAAATTGTCACTTCCCTAAACCTAGAGCCACCAAGTCTTTTTGAGAAAAAAGTTAAAACACTCCAACAGTTTGAACGTTGATATTTTTCTAGAGATTTCACATCAAGTAATTTAACTTTATGGCATATATATATATGTATCAATATTTGCCTTGATTACACCGACTTTCTGTATAATAAATAAAAACTTCTTTTTTTCTTCTGAAAAGGACAGAATTTCATCCTCAACTAGAGGAGAATTTAGATGCAAGGACTGATTTCACTTGTATTTATTTCTAATTATTTGTGCAACGTTTTGAATCACCAATGAATAAAAGATAGTAATAAGAAAATGACAACCTACCTAACGGGAGTATTTACCTATACATAATAGGAGAGACAAAAGTGTCAAGTGTAAGCACCACAAAATTTAAATTTTTAAAAATTAAAATCAAAATCAAAATATAAATCTATCTATATATAATAGGAGAGGCAAAAGTGCCAAGTGTAAGCACCATAAAATTCCAATTTTTAAAAATCAAAATCAAAATATAAATAAGGATAAAAGATTTTGAATAGTTAAATTTTAAAAAATGTGAAAGCTAACCGAGTAACTAATTTTTTTTAAAATGCCGAGTTTAATTATTATTTTTTTTAACAAACGGAAGATAACCTTATCTTGAACATATTTTTGAATTGAATTTTTTTTTAAGTGGAAAGTAAACCTACTATTTTTGTAGTTTTTCAAAAGATAAACCGTATTTTTAAATATACTTTATTTTCCTTTCTCTGTTTTGTTTTTCCTTTTACATTTAAGTTGATCCATAATTATTTTTTTAACATTATATTTGATACTTTAAATCAAATCAACTTATACATTAAATTTTATAACATAGATGTTTAAATTTTATAATGGTAGGAGTTTTCAAATTCAAAAAATTACCTTTTTAAAAATGAGACATTATTTTAATCAAATCAAAAATCTAAGATTAAAAAAATTATTATCATACTCCATTCGTCCATTTTATGTTAGACACTTTGACTTGGCACAAATTAAGAAAAAAAGGAAGATTTTTGAAATTTGTTTCTAAAATAATCATTGAATATTTGTGTGGTTGTAAATCATTTCATTAAGGATAAAAAAAATAACTTAAAGTTAAATTATTTTATTATAGTAAGCTGACATTTATTCTGGGACGGGTTAAAAAGAAAAGTGTGCTACATAAAATGGGATGAAGAGAATAAAAGTTTAAAATTTTAATAATCCTAGATGGTTACAACTTCTCTTCTTTATCTTAATTAAAGGATTAAAAAAATTAACCAACCCAACGATTGCCTAACTCTTCCATTCCACATTTTCCTAACTTCTCCTCACACACAAAATCACTCTCATAACCAGATCTGGTGGAATAACATTAACACTAGAGTAGAAGATGATGTTAATTGTTGTTTCTTCTTCTTCTTCTTTATTATTTTTCTCTGTGGAACAGATTATTATTCATTAGTCTAGAAAACATAGTGAGACTTTAGTTGATGTTTCTTCTTTTTTAACTAGTGAATTTGATCGCGCTTCGCACGGTTATAAATTAACTTGGCAAATTTATGATATAACATTTTTAACGACTAAAATCAAAATAGTGGGATGTTAGTTCTAATCTTTGATACACGCTGAAGAAAGCTATTTTCATGAAGATATAAGACAACAAAATCAAAATTCAAAATATGTTATAAACATTGATCCAATTTGCAAGTCCATGATCCTTTATTAGTAGAGACAATCATTCATGAAATTAAATTTCACCATGAACTTGCCTTTTCAAGCTCTACATGATAACTTAAGAGAAATTTTTTAAAATCTAAATACCAACCAAAAGTCGTCAAATATTTGAAACCTATAGCCATAGCTTGTTTTCACTACAAACTTCTTTCAAGATTGTGTTTCTTGAGTTGTCACCCATCTGAAACTTTCAAATATATATTAAAATTTTAAATTGAAGACAAAGATACACGAAAAAAGAGAGGGAGGGAGGGAGGGATACATTGTGTGAGCAATTTTTTTTGAAAGAGTACATAAATATATATATGAAAATATTACGTAATAAATAAATTATTATAGTAAAAAGTGAAAAGTTGATTAATTAAATTGTAGTTAAGTAACTTTTTGGTCTAATAAAAAAAAGATAAAAAGATAAAATGAATACGAAAAAGTAAAAAAAAAATAAAATAAAATAAAAAAATAAAAAAAAATAATTGAATGAATTCCAAATTGTAGTATTTAGTTATGCCAAAATCTCTTTATTTCAATGACATAATCAAACTAAAAAGCTTCATGTTGAAGTTATAATTTTACATTTCTTCTTTTGTTCCCCAGTTCTCTCATATCCCTAAATAGGTTGTCTTTTCAAATTTTCCTCTTCTTCGTTACAACTCGTTTTTCTCAATTTCTCTTCTTTTACTTTTTTGCCCACGTAACTTTTATAGTACTCCAAAAACTTAGAATCTATTTTTCGCATAATCATACGAATAAGGAGTAACTTTTCACATAATCACATAAATAAGTTCAAACACTAATTAAAAATCAAAGAAGAACATAGAAGGAAAAAAAAAAGGTGAAAGAACAAACTATTTTTCTTTATTTGAGATGTGTCTTGAGAGCCAAAGTAATTTAATGACATAATCCAAATAGCAAATAAATTATGTATCTAATCTTGTATAATGAATCAACTACCTATTTATGTTAGTTGTTAGTTGTAGTATCAATATCAAATGTAAAAAAGTAAATCAAGTGACATCCTTTTGCTATTAGTATATTATATTTTGGAAAAATGGCTACTAATGAAGAGACTACAGGAATAATGCATAATTTTTCATTTAGTTATAATCTTATTACCGTTGTCTTTATAATGAATAGTTGATTATATCATCAGGTATAGGAAACCTTTCATCTATTGGTATGCCCCCACTAAGATACAACGTCTAACATTGATCTCCTATATAAATGCTTAAATTCCCATAGCTTCACCCATTACTTTTAATATTTTGCAACAGTGTGTTGAAGGTACGTACTTAAAAAATTCTGAATAAGTTACGGACAATCAGAGGCTCACCCAATTGCTTCAAATTCTCAACTTGCTTACTGGCAAAATTTCTTATTCTTGAATACACCTGAAAAGAGTAACATAATGATCATTTTAACGAAGTAGTGGACTAACTAAAAAAGAAAATATTCTTAAACAAAGCGAATCTAAAAAAATTATACATTATAAAAAAAATTGAAAACAAATAGGAGTAGGATTTGTTTTTATGAATTTAGAAATCGAGTGTATAAAATTACCTTAGAAGAAATGTATTCAACATTGAAGTAGATTCATCGTATGTACCAAGCTCCTCAATACAAATGACATAGCATGAATCGTCAAAATTTAGCAAATATTGAGCAACAAAAAAATTATGAAATGCAAAAATATGAACTTTTCAACCAAAAAGATGAGAAATCTTAACCTCTAAAGAAATAAATTTATTTGCATTTATTGAGAATAGAGCACATATAAGTAAGTTTATTAATATAGATAAAATATTCACCAATGTATGAATCTCATAAGATGCTACTATTCAAAAAAAAAAAATACCTGGAACTGAAGTTGGAGCATTTCCTATGGACAACTACTAAAACTAAAATGATTTATTCATGTATGCATAATTCGGTAGTTTGAGACATATATAGGTTAGTTTGCCTTTTTATCTCACACTTGTTAGCACATTATTACTACACATTAATAAAATTAATTAGGATTAAAGATTGGAGGTGGAAGAATACATGAATACATATTAAAATATCTAATAAAGAAGGCAATTATAGTGGAAGGTGAAAAGTTTATGAATTGAATAATTAATTTTTTAATTATGAAAAATAAAATAAATAGATAAATAAAGAAGAAATTGTCAAAAAAATGACAAAAAGGATAGTAAATCAAATGGAGGCCATACAGAGATGCCACATAGGCATATCTATAATCCTCCTTTATATATATATATATATATTGATTATGTTCTCTCAGAAGATTTTTTATTAAGAAAAAAAGAAAGATTTTTGAAATTTGTATATATATAATAGGAAAGGCAAAAACGCCACGTGTCAGCACCACAAAAATATATCTATATATATGTCGTGCCCCATTTTTTTCGCGAAAAGCGGGATTTGACGTGATAACTTTTTTAGGATGGTTAAAAAAGAGAAGAGTCATCACCTAGCGAATTAAGGTGTGTTATGGCACCATTCTACACTAATTACGCCTTATTTAACTAATTAATCTACGTTACCAGAAATTCAGGTAAGGGTTCAAATTACCTCAAAAGGAAGGTGTTAAGCACCTTTCAAGGTCCACAAATGTGGGTCCTGATCGAACTCATATATTATGTGGGGGATTTTATGTGATAAGCAAAGGTCGAATAACTTATTAATCTAATATCAACTAAGTGATGTAATAAAGAACACTTTCAACTAGTGTGCATATCATACAAAGAATGAAAAATACAAGAGATGCAAGACTGACCTTTTACGACATGCAAATAATAAGTGAAAAGTACCAAAATTTGTGTATTCTTCGTCTTCCTCGGATTACATACTCGGGTGAACTTCTTTGCTTTGTAGTATATCCAGTAAAGAAATCATTCAAGCTTAAATCGAAATAATAATAAACTACAAATAGTGAGAGACGTGTTAGTAGGATGTGTCACCTCAATTTGGTGGTAAATTTAATATAAAAAATAAACAAATTAACAATACATAAAGTTAAAATTGAGAGAGGGAGAGAGAGAGAGTGTGTGTGGGATCAGGTATAACAAGGATGAAACAGGCCCAATGCGATGTAACTCCCTCTATTCCAATTTCTACGACAACTCTCTTAAACGCCTTAAGACAAGACGAAAGAAATTCATAAAGAAACTTATTTAAGAATATTAAATAAAATATTTCAACATTTGAAAGTCATGTGAAATATATATATATATATATATATAAAGCATGTATGATATATAGATCGTATCAAAGCATGTAGCTAATTTAGTGTAGTAGTAAGAGTTGTCAAGTCTTTGAGACTTTTAAAAAGTGACATATAAAAATAAGAAAAGAAGGGAGTAACAAGGTGCTTTATATTTAATAAAGCTATGTGTGCTTCATATGAGAAGTCAATTATTACCTGTCTTTTTGTCATCATTTTCCAAAACATACCTAATCCCCGCTTGGGGGCAACTACTCCATTTGAGCTCGATTTTCCGTTGACTTCTCCACTCATCGTGATTGAACTCCAAGTGCCGACAGTTCGTTGTAGTGTACATGTAAAAAATATTCAAAGGGGTGAGAGTATGTTTGTTCTTCTGATATAATTAATCAAACGAAAATTAATAAAGTAATAAAGACTCTTAACTAAAGTAAACACATAAAAGGGAAAAAGGGGTTGACAAGAGAGTTTTTAACAAGCTACTTGGCATCACTGGTTATGGATGTTTGTGTGACTGTGTCACGGTGGTCGAGCACAATGAAACATGACCTGCAGCTTCAATCGGAGTTCGACTGGGAACCTAAAACCCGATGAATTTCTTGGTGTTTATGATGGTTTCTCTGGTTTTACTCGACTAGTTCTTGATACATTTTTCAGTTGGATTTTGGTGCACTCTCATGGCTGTCTCTGACTTAAACTAATGGCTCATACGGTGGAGAACCTGTCGTTTAAGAATTGATTCTCATGATGGAGAAAAAGAACGAAAGAAGTAAGGAAATCCTTACGAAGAAGAGAGGACAACAAGGTACTGAACCCCCTCCCTCTAGATGGTATTAGGACCAACTATATGTAGAGAAAAATCAATGAGACATTGGGAGAGGTTTAAAATTGGAAGGGAATTGACTTTTAGGGAAGATTTTTTGAGATTCTGTTAATATTTTTAGGTGATTCATGATAAGAAATTGGATAGAAAATTTAAGGAAGAAAATATTAAAATAGAAAAGGAAAGAAAAACAAGAAAGTACAAATAATTTGAAATAAGCAAAGGGACATTGGGGAGTCAAAAGTTGGCAATGTAAATCACTTTGTTTTGGTAGAGTATATATTATATTTGAAAACACTCAATCAAAGGTAAAATAATATTTTCCAAGAAAAGAAAAGATTTCTCCCTTATAAAATACAAAAATGGAGATATTTTAAAAGATTTGAACAATTTAAAATTTGAAATTATTAACCACAAATCATATGTATGTGTCAATAAGATATCATATGCAAGTTCAAAATATAATTATTTAAAAAATATTTAATTTTATCAAAATAATTCACCAGTGATAAATTTAAAATATTTGGTGTATCATGTATAATAAAAGAATAGAGAAATATAAAAAGTAATAAAACCTTTTCGTGTTAAAAATGAGATAATATTATTAATTAATAAGAAGAAGAAGAAGAAAAAGAAGAAGAATAAGAATAATGTTAAAATAATGCAAATAACATGCGTTAGCACTAAATTTGCTAAAAGTAAGTAAAAATAGCATTCTTGGCCTTGCAAGCAAAAATAGATGTCTGAATGAGTAAAATGACGAAAAGGATGGACAAAATTGGATGTCAACAGCTGCCCTTTCGTTGCTAAAAAATGATAGAAGAATTGTCGAGCAACGAACGTTGACATAGTAGCCAATTTTGTCCGACCGAGAAGATGATTTGCTGGAATCTAAAAGCAAAAAGGAAGTTGTCAAAATGGTGCCTCATTTGATTGAAGTGATTGAAGTGTACATGTAAAGAAAATTTCAAATAGGTGAATCTATTTTAAGCTGAATCGGGGTGACCCGGGATAAGTAGAATTGTATCTCAAAAACAGGAGCGAAAGCTGCTCTCGTTCGTAACTCGTTCTCCCTTCGTTACCTGCGTACCCTTAGCGTGACTATATAGAATGATTAGAGTATGTGTATTAGATAAATGATAAGTAATTATTGTAAGTATTTAAACATGATGCAATTTTCTATTTAGACCATGAGCATTTGCTTTAAGACGACAAAGATGATGTCTTAAGCTATGATGTCTTAGGGCCATGAGAAGCAAAAAGTAAATCCTTGGGCCATGAGATGATGTCCACAGGCCATGAAAATGACTCCTTCGGAGCATGATAAGCAGAAAGTAAATCCTAGGCCATGAGATGATGTCCGTAGGCTATAAAAATGATGCCTTTAGACTATGACACCTTCGGAGCATAATAAGCAAAAAGTAAATCCTTAGTCCATGAGATGATGTCCGCAGGCCATGAAAATGATACCTTTAGACTATTACGCCTTAGGGTAATTATATGATGATTAAAGAAAACGTATCTGTCTTGATTAGCATAATGTGTCGTTGAGTGATTTGAGTAGCTTAGCCTGTAATAGTTTGATGTGATTCAACAACTTGATGCAATTTGTGTGCTTGATACGGATTATGTAGGTGCAATACAATGTAGACTCGTGCGAGAGCCATGCAATGTAGATTTTTGTGGATGCACTGCTAGATGGACTCTTGCGGGAGCCATGCAATGTAGACTCTTGCAAGAGGCCAAGAGCTGTGCAATATAAATTTTCGCTGATACACTGCGATGTGGACTCTTGTGGGATCCATGCAATGTTGATTCTGCGGTTGCACTGGGATGTGGACTCTTGCGGGAGCCATGTAATATAGATGAGGATATAGAGTAGCTTAACTGTTTTCCCATGTTGGAGGTGTAGTAGGCTTTCTTTGATGATGTTGCAAGGCAGTGACTACATTTGTACCTGTTGTCTGCACTTAAAGAAAAATTATAAGTCGAAAAGTAAGGTTGACTCATACCTTTGCTTGGCTTGGCTCCTCATCATTGTTTTGATCTCAGAGATTGAGGCTTGTATTCTTTATGGTGAAATTTTGAGAAATTCTCAAAAATATTTGCCCCAGTTTAGGATAAAGATGTTTCCGCATATCTTTATGAATTGGGATGTTACGTGCTCATGAAAATTTTGAGAAATTTTTGAGGTCTCCTCAAAAAATCTGCCCTAGTTTTCAATCATAGAGTCTTATAATCCTGCTACACTCAAAGAAAAATATTAGTTCAAAACAAACGGTTGTCTTACATTTGAACCTCGAGGCCTTAATTTTGAGTCTGCATTTTGCCAATATGAAGGTCATGGAATGAGCTAAAAATAATCTAACTTTGTTGAATAGAGAGTGTCACACTCCTTTTTTGAGTCGAATGGTTTTTTCAATTAACGTGACAGTATTGAATAGGGATTATTTTTGTTTACAGAGTCGCCACTTGAAATTGAGATATGGTGTTCCAAGTCACCTTATTGAATCCCTAATCAAAAGGATATGACTCTTTTTATTATTGACCTGTTAAAACAGAAGATCAGGTAAGGAATCCTATTGACCGAGGGGAAGGTATGAGGCACCCCTCGAATCCTGTGGTTCTAGCACGGTCGCTTTATCAAAGTATACCTAACTTAAACTATTTTGGATAAATTATATTTGTAGGCCTTGATCTGCTTATTTTTAATGTCTAAAAACTGTCTATACTTCTTGTATTAAGCTAATGAAAGTTAATTTTAGGACGATCTTTGCCAAGGTGCATAAATACATCCTTGAATTTCTTTATTTGTTATTAAGTGTATCGAGAAAGATGCATAATTGCATTCTTAATCGAAATCAAATTTATCGGGCCTAAAGCTTATCTTGCGTTAAAGGCATTTGTTCATCTCTTGTAAACTCGAGACTATTTTTCTTATCCATTTTTACTCTCTTTCGCTCTTTTCTTTCAAATTTGCAATAATTTTTGGATTAATCCGCAACTCGCCTCGCTCCCTCATCAATGGGTTTTCCCTCTCTTTTCTTTTCCTTATTGCTACAGGTCTTATACTTTGATCCAGGCCAAAGAGAGTTCCTATTTATTCCAAAAGAAACACAATAATAGATGACTTGAGAGTGACTAAAACAACTAAAATAACGACAAATATTAACAGTAGATCGATCTAAACACACATAACCAAAATGACTATAAAACGTAAGTTGTGTTTAGCTCATTTAACTCAAGACAAATTCCAAATTAGATTAAAGCTAATTGATATTAGAACGATGCATCCTCCTGAATCAATACCCAAGTTGTGTTTACTGCCTACCATGTATATTTCAAATATTATGTCTCAAATACGAATTTCAAGTAAAAAGTCATGCACTATAACAATGATGTTACCAAATTATCATTAAAGATCCTTTTGCTATGGCATGATTTAATTTCAATTAAGAGGAAGATTTCTATAACTAACAGTAGAGTAATATCACTGGAACATTTGATTAACAGGTTTTAACATGAATATAACTATAATAATTAAATAAAATAACAACTCTTCACCATCGGAACTAAAAGCAATACAAGTGAAAGATGAAAAATTAGGTATAAATTATTTGGCATCTAATAAATAGCATAAAGAAAAGATTTTTAAAGTAATCCACCATCACTTTGAACAACCAACAAACATGATAAATCGTTAAACGACTTCGTTCATACTTTGATTCACGATAAAACTTATAAAAATAATAGTACAAGATGGGATAAAAACCTGTGTGGCAAACTAAACAGAGTATAGAAGCAAGAACGTTGCCACCGAAAACCCGAAATAGAGACCCGAACACAAACTCTAACTCCCAAGCGTTTAAGAATACTCTCTTTTTCCTTATCACTCTCTATGTTTCTCTTGCATTATGCTTTTCACTCTATCACTGTTTTCCTCTTGTTCTTTTTCTTTTCTCCAAGTGTTGTTACGTTTTTGCTCTAAGTCTTGCTTTTTTTTCCCTTCTTGTATGTTACTATTTTCTATGTTTTTCTCCTAGTTGTTGCGTGTGTGTGTTATTATATATAGGAATATGTATGTGTTTAGTTAGGGTACGTGAGGGTGTGTGTATATGTGTGCTGAATTGTGGGAGGTTGAGAGGGAGTGGGGTGATGGGGGGTTGAGGAACGTGAGGGAGAGGGAGAGGGAGTTGGTTGAGGGATTTTGACTTTTTTTAAAAAAATTAAAGAAATAATTGAATAAAAAATATAGTAGTAAAAAGTAGTATTAGATAACTATTTAAAATTAATAAAAATATAGAAAGAGTTAAATAGCTAGTCCTAAAAAATGATTAAGAAAATATTAATATCACTAGATTATTTATTAAAATCTAAATTAAAAGAACATATTTTTTAGAAAAAATTTCTTTATTTTGTAAAGTAAAAACGATACTTATCCTAAAAATTTGACTCTATTTTTTTAAAATCTTTTTTCACAATTTTTAAATAAACTTACTAAAAAATGAAATGAAAAGTTAAAATACTAATTAGACGTAAAATAAATATTTAGTGCTAAAAATAGGTTAAAGCTCGGGGAGGGTCAAAATCACGTGTCTACATTGCCCCTCTTTGGCTGAGAACACGAAGAGTTTCAGACAAAGAAGTAGACAACGAGATGAGTTTTGATCCTACTGTTATTTGAAATGGAAAAGAAAAGAAGTAAAAAAATGCGACTAAGTCCTGGTTTGGGACAGTTTACATATGTCGGGTTATAATGGAATCAGGTCACGTGTAGTTCAAAGATAAGAAGGGAGGTGGAACATACTGAGATGTAGAGTCGAATGAGGTCCTGTCGAGATTCCGTTTCGTGGCTCCTATCATTAATTCAGAAAAATAAAAATATAAGATATAAATAAATAAATAAATAATACAAGATCCTATCTATTCTACTTGTGTTGAGTCTTCCTTTAGATCTCCACCTTGGATTTTCAATTGTCATCTCACCCTCTTTTGGTGAGTTCCTTGATCTCGAAGTTGAGGTTTGAGACTTGAGCATGAAATTTAGTGTAAATCTTTGACGTTCTTTCAAATGGCAGTTTGAGAATGTTCTTGAATACTTGTTTTATTGACCAATAGTTTAATATAAACCGATGTCTGAATGTCGGACCGCTACATGCATTTGAAAACTAATTCTGATTGTCATTGAGATTGAACGTCTGGTAAAAGTTGGGATTGTGTATTTGGACTTCAAGAACATGTTCTACTAGGAAAAACCTGCAAGACATCATAAACAAAGAAACAAACAAAAAAATTTGCCCCAGTTTTCACCAAAATTTTTTTGTGAGTTATTAGCTATTGTAAACTTTAAAAGTAAACTCAAACCAGGAAATGTATATTATGGGAGAAAAGAAAATCTCATACTGAAAAAGTGTTTATCCCAGGAGAAATAAAAAATGACTGTCTCAGACTAGGAAATGTCATCCTAGGAGAAAATAAGAAATGACTATCTTAGACTAGGAAATGTCATCCTAGGAGAAAAATAAAAATGATTGTCTCAGAATAGGAAATGTCCTCCTAGGAGAAAATAAAAAATATCTTAGACTAGAAAATGTCATCCTAGGAGGAAAAAAATGATTTTCTCAGACTAGGAAATATCATCCTAGAAGAAAAATAAAAAATAATCATCTCAGACTAGGAAATGTCATCCTAGGAGAAAATAGAAATGACTATCTCAGACTAGGAAATATCATCCTACGAAAAAATTAAAAGCAACCGGCTCAGACTAGGAAATGTCATCCTAGTAGAAAAATAAAAATGACTGTCTCAGACTAGGAAATGTCATCCTAGGAGAAAATAAAAAATATCTCAGACTAGGAAATGTCATCCTAGGAGAAAATAAAAAATGATTGTCTCGGACTAGGAAATGTCATCCTAAGAGAAAAATGAAAAATAATCATCTCAGACTAGGAAAGTCATCATAGGAGAAAATAAATAAATAAAATAATCGTCTCGGATTAGGAAATGTCATCCTAGGATAAAATAGAAATGACTATCTCTGACTAGGAAATGTCATCCTAGGAGAAAAAATAAAAAATAACCGTCTTCGACTAGGAAATGTCATCCCAGGAGAAAAATGAAAAGTAACCGTCTCAAACTAGAAAATGTCATCCTAGGAGAAAATGAAAAACGATGGATATATGCATGAAACAAAGAAAGAGTGAGAATTTTTACTGCAGTCCTGTTTGCACTCTCAAACCTCTGAAATTGCCTTCATATCAACAAAATTGCCCCTGTTTTAGAAAGAGAAAGAAAAAAAATATGAGTTTCAAAATGGTGGTCGGTTTGTGGTCTTGGCTCTGAGCGCAGCAGCTTCTTTTGCTGCCGTGTTCGACCTTGACTTCAACTTAAGTAGATTGTACTTGTTTCTCAGACAACCTCAATGAAGAACCTCTAATTGAAAATTTCAGATCCCAATATCTGTCGTATTGGTCTCGTTCAACGAACACTGAATCTTGTATTCATTCTCAAACTTTTCAACCACAATAAATAATGGGGTGTATCATTTCTTCTCGAATCATGTCACCTTTGATATGCTGGCTAGACTTATCTTTGTGCAATTGAAAAGCTGGTAGTAAATTTTGAAATCATTTCTTGCTTGTTCTAATAAAGACTGACTTAAAGAGAAAATTAAAATGAATAAAACAATGAGAAGAAAGAGCATTTGACAAAGGATGTCTCTTTCAAAAAAAGAAGAAAAGAATAGACTCAGTTGAATGTGGTAGTCACCTCTAATGATCATGACATGAATTTTGAATTAATTGACCTAGATCTGTCAAATCAATCTGAATCTGTTCTTGTCAAATATTCAGACTTCGAAGTAAGGCTTCTAAGTTGTGACCTTTGCATTAGAATCACAACCCTCAATCGACTAGTGGTGCTCCAAAGAGTTTTCACTAACAAGTCTTTCTCATTTTTTTTTATATTTTTTTTTGGTCTCTCATTTACAATCGCCTTACCGTGCCCACGAGGATTTTCACCAATAAGACTCTCTCATTTTATTTTCTCTCACTTCAATAATGCCTTATGGTGCTTGTGGGACCCTATCTGATAAGATTCTTTTATGCAAACGACATGACATTGCTCCTCATATGATAGTCAATGTTGAAAGCGTCTCGACTAGTCATTCTTAAAAATTGATCGGAAGGTCTTTATTTGGATTGTAACGTGACTTTTGGACAGGGTTAGAAAGAAAGGGATGACATGACGGCTCAAAGATAACACATATAAAGAGGATAAGATTTACACCTTTTGGAATCGACTCTTTTGACAAAATAAAAACTCTTTTTTTGCCCCAGTTTCTGTGACTAGAAATTTTTAGGACTTTTTCTTGGTTGGACTGAACCCTAGGATAGGGCTGCCTACATATCTTGTCAAAGCAAGAACCAGGTCAAACGTAGTTCAGAAAACTTGTTCTGATTTTTTTTCCAACTTTGACTTCTTCTTTTTTTCGCTTGCTTTGACTTCTTCTTTTTTTCGCTTTCTTTGACTTCTTCTTCTTCTTCTTTTGAACTTTTTCTGGCTCTGTTTTTTTTTCTTGACACTTTTTTTTTGACTCTACTGAAATTGCAAAAGAGGGACATGAAAGAAATTAAAATAAGGCTCAAAAGGGATAGCGAAGGATGACAAAATATTTGGATAGCAAAATAAAATGCCTTCATCATTTCAATTATTAAAATATCGAATATAAGCACGCCTTTAAAAATCAAAAGTGAGAATCATAACATCTATATTGATTTATATGTAGTCACTTTCCTTCGATGATTGTCCACTAGAAATTTTCATTTAGACAATTTCTTCATAACTTATGACATATGTCAATTTAGATGAAACTCGCCCTTTTAACCTCTTTGACATCAAAAAATTTGTCCCACCTTATCGAATCTCTTCAAATTGCTATAGTTCAAGATATTTCGGTCCTCTATTCTATTCTCAAATGTTCTCTCTCTCTCTCTCTCTCTTTTTTTTACTCTCTTGGCGTATTTATTCCATGACTAGATAGAATTTTGAGATCCGACCAAAAATTTTGCATGCATATCATGTCACTAAAGCTAAAATGAAAAAAAATACATACAAAGAGCTCTGAGTAGAATGGATTAAAATGATTTGAAATAAACAATTGCATTTCATTATGTAATGATAGCAGAGTTTGACAACGACAAATTAATTAAGCTATATGTTACACCCTGAATAACCTAAACAACACAACTACAACTAGACTCATAAACAAACAAACTAAAATCTGGATTACAACCCTGAAATAGCCAGATAACAGAAATGACGACAAAACAAACTACCAGTACTCCTTCCCAGAGAAGAAAGAAGTATCTTTTCAATCACCGAGCTTGACATCTTAGTCACTTGTCTGCACATCACCCGTAACAAAGCCTTCACCAATTTCAATAAAGTGTAACTCTCTCCAAAGTAAGCCATAAATAGTTCTTCTTTTCCCCTGCTCCTCTTAATTGATTGCAAAACCTTTTCAAATGAGTCAAAGGATCACCATGGCATTCGTACTTGTCAAACTTTGGAGTTTTGAACCCTAGAGGCAAGTGAACATCGGGAACATGCACAAATCCTTATAAGAAACACTTTTTTGCCCTCCTAGTCCTTGCATGTGTCTCATGTTTTGCTCCAAACTTCTCACTTTCCTAGCAATCTCTTCTGGCTGCTTATTTCTAGTAGTCTTTTTTATCATAATAGGGGAACTATGCTGATGAGCAGGATAGTAGGAGTCTGGGACTTTAAATGTTGCTTCAGAGGAATAGAATTGATCCTGATGTGGCTCACTATTGGACTTTTGTATCAGTGTCGATTGAGGGCCTGTAGTAGTTTGTACCTTGTAAATGAAAAGTGTGTTGTTTGTGAGGGGCACATTTGGGGGACGTGTGGCTGAGGTCCCAATCATGCTAGACACATTAGCATGTGGTGCAAACCCGGGAGGATAAATTGAATCACTTGTTTGAGCCCAAGTGGAAATTGGAACATTCATGTTCGAAAGTCTCGGGATTAAAGAGGGTGACGCTTGTCCATTCACCCAGGCCTGGTACATTTCAGTCATTTTTTCTCTTAATAACCTTATCTCCTCCATTGATGCGGATTCCTGCGGAATCAACAGATTTTGTGCTTCTTTATTATCAGACTCTATACCATCTTGGTGGATTATCTTGCCTTTTCCTTTGGACCTGGTGTTGTATGGATGAGATGCTAGCTTAACCATAAACCAACTACCTTAAACTATCTTGATTCTGGAGATAACGAATGTGTTAGGGTTCAATATTTTCAAAACCTCTTTTTTTAAGAAGATCACCGAACCCGAAAGGGCTGCCTACGTATCTTATTAGGGTGAGAATCAGGTGTACGTAGTTCATGAAGACCATAAAACCATTTTTTTAAAGAAACAGTTATAAAACTTGGAGGAAAAGTTACTTGCTTCCGCTTCACTAAGATGCCTAAAGAAGGTTAACAATTAAATAGGCCTTCCAAATAAATGTCAACGAACACATAGGATGCACATGTTGGTCATATAAAGAGAGACATCTATCTTAGATGGATCCGGCCCCTGTGCCAAATCCCGCTAAGTCAAATGCGCATGATGCAGATAAAGTGGAGCCTAATAGAGATAGCCATGTCTGAGTTTCAGCTCTACTAGGTTTAACCTGATGGAGATAGGTTTCTAGACTGGCTTACCCGAGTAGACACTCGAGCTAGGAAAGGGCAACTTGTTTGGTAGCAGTGCTATTTCGCCTTCGTTGCTGGTCCAAACCCCACGTAACATGTGTGACTAATAATCCTTCACCAGGTGCTTGGACACTCTGGCTTTATCTCAAAAAGAAAGTAGGATGCATACTTTGCAATCCTTCTACCCTATATTTCAGGGACTCAGAGGGGGTAGGAGAGAGAAGACAGTTTATAATATAATTCAACAATATCAAAGCGATAAATGAGCGGAAAGTAGCATATTAGGCCAACAAACATAATATCCAAATAATTAAAGCAAGTACAAGTCAATATCAAAAGCTCGAATTCTGGTTATCCCCAGTAGAGTCGCCAGAGATGTCACACCCCTTCTTTGGGTCGAAGAATTTTTCCATATAAAGTGACGGTATTGAATAGGGATTATTTTTATTTAGAAATGTCGCCACTTGGAATTGAGATATGGTGTTCCAAGTCACCTTATTGAATTCCTAATCAAAAGGATATGACTCTTTTTATTATTGGTCTTCGAAAACAGAAGATCGATTAAGGATTCCTATTGACCGAGGGGAAGGTATGAGGCACCCCTCGAGTCTCGTGGTTCTAGCATGGTCGCTTTTATCAACGTATACCTAACTTAAACTATTTTGGATAAATTATGTTTGTAGGCCTTGATCTGCTCAATTTTAATGTCTAAACACTGTTTATACTTCTTCTATTAAGTTAATGAAAGTTAATTTTAGGAAGATCTTTGCCAAGGTGCATAAATGCATCCTTGAATTTCTTTATTTGTTATTAAGCGTATCGAGAACAATGCATAATTGCATTCTTAATCGAAATCAAATTTATCGGGCCTAAAGCTTATCTAACGTTAAAGGTATTTGTTGGTCTCTTGTAAACTGGAGACTATTTTTCTTATCCATTTTTACTCTCTTTAGCTCTTTTCTTTCAAATTTGCAACAAGTCTTGGATTAATTCGCAACTCGCCTCGCTCACTCAGCAATGAGTTTTCCCTCTCTTTTCTTTTCCTTATTGCTACAGGTCTTATTCTTTGATCCAGGCCAAAGAGAGTTCCTATTTATTCCAAAAAAAACACAACAATAGATGACTTGAGAGTGGCTAAAACAACTAAAATAACGACAAATATTAACAGTAGATCGATCTAAACACACATAACCAAAATGACTATAAAACGTAAGTTGTGTTTAGCTCATTTAACTCAAGACAAATTCCAAATTAGATTAAAGCTAATTGATATTAGATCGATGCATCCTCCTGAATCAATACCAAGTTGTGTTTACTGCCTACCATGTATATTTCAAATATTATGGCTCAAACACGAATTTCAAGTAAAAAGTCATGCACTATAACAATGATGTTACCAAATTATCATTAAAGATCCTTTTGCTATGGCATGATTTAATTTCAATTAAGAGGAAGATTCCTACAACTAACAGTAGAGTAATATCACTGGAACATTTGATTAACAAGTTTTAACATGAATATAACTATAATAATTAAATAAAATAACAACTCTTCACCATCGAAACTAAAAGCAATACAGGTGAAAGATGAAAAATTAGGTATAAATTATTTGGCATCTAATAAATAACATAAAGAAAAGATTTTTAAAGTAATCCACCATCACTTTGAACAACCAACAAACACGATAAATCGTTAAACAACTTCGTTCATACTTTGATTCACGATAAAACTTATAAAAATAATAGTACAAGATTGGATTAAAACCTGTGTGGCAAACTAAACAGAGTATAGAAGCAAGAACGTCGCCATCGAAAACCCGAAACAGAGACCCGAACTCAAACTCTAACTCCCAAGCATTTAAGAATACTCTCTTTTTCCTTATCACTCTCTATGTTTCTCTTGCATTATGCTTTTCACTCTGTCACTGTTTTCCTCTTCTTCTTTTTCTTTTCTCCAAGTGTTGATACGTTTTTGCTCTAAGTCTTGCTTCTTTTTTTTCCTTCTTGTATGTTACTATTTTCTATGTTTTTCTCCTAGTTGTTGCGTGTGTGTGTCATCATATATTGAAATATGTATGTGTTTAGTTGGGGTACGTGAGGGTGTGTGTGTGCATGTGCTGAATTGAGGGAGGTTGAGAAGGAGTGGAGTGTAGGGGGTTGAGGAACGTGAGGGAGAGGGAGAGGGAGTTGGTTGAGGGATTTTGACTTCTTTTTTAAAAAAAAATCAAAGAAATAATTGAATAAAAAATATAGAATTAAAAAGTAGTATTAGCTAACTATTTAAAATTAATAAAAATATAGAAAGAGGTAAATAGCTAGTCCTAAAATATGATTAAGAAAATATTAATATCACTAGATTATTTATTAAAATCTAAATTAAAAGAACATATTTTTAGAAAAAATTTCTTTATTTTTTAAAGTAAAAAAAATAGTAAAAACAATACTTATCCTAAAAATTTGACTCTATTTTTTTGAAATCCTTTTTCACAATTTTTAAATAAACTTACTGAAAAATGAAATGAAAAGTTAAAATACTAATTAGACGTAAAATAAATATTTAGTGCTAAAAATAGGTTAAAGCTCGGGGAGGGTCAAAATCACGTGTCTATAGAGAGTCTTGTCAAAAATTGTTATGGTTTAAATATAGAGGGAAAATAAAAATTTTATTAGATTGAGACCGAAATGAGGAGATATAGTCCAAAGAGTGTTTTGCATTGGGCGAGAAGGAAGAAAGCTAGATCATTTTTGGATATTGAGCATATTTGTCATATTGCGAATTTCAATCGAGTCGATGTTCAAATGCTAGACAGCCTTTAAACAAAAAATAATAAATCAAACAAAAACAAGAGTCGGTGTATCTAATAAGAAAAGAGATAGTATGAAAATATGAGTTATCTTGTCCAATAGGACTTTAGGACGAATTGATGGGCTAGAACTTAAGCTTAAGAAGCGAATTGATATTAAAATGTAGAAGATAAACTCTAAGCAAGACCTAAATACTAAGCTTGTACTTAAAGCTGACGGGGAGAATAAATAAATAATGATAAGATATTTAAAAAAAATTATTTTGAAAAAGTGGGAGGGTTGAAGATTTGTAAAGTTTTGAAAGATTTAGGAAGAATTAGCTCAACTGAAACAATTGAGAATTTAAAAGATAGTGACTAATCATTTGAATAATACAAAAGTCCTAGTTTTCGCTCTCACGATATTATGTACAGACAAAAGAAAGAAAGGATATAAGATTTAATGGAAAAAAATTAATTCACATTTTTAAATATGCGGGTACTTTGAAAAGAAAGGAAAGAGGAGGACCGCATCCTTATAAAAGATTGCCTACATCGTATCTTGTTAGACAAGAATCAGATGTAACGTAGTTCAAAACTGACGACTTAAAGAAATTTGAATGGCAGTTGGAGACATAGTATGAGCCGAATAACAATTTAAATAAGGATAATAAACACAACACATAACGATTAATACATGCATGACTTAGAATTTTCCACTGAGGATAATCTATGTGAGGAGACACGTGGTCACACGGTAGCAAAACTATCTGCTCACCCCACGTCTATGCCAACTCTCTAAATTGGGTATTTGAAGAGAATTTGGAGAAGTGCAAAGGCACAACATCTGAGTATAGTAAATAGTGTGTGAAAGTGTGAAGTTTCCAAGTGGGGGGAAATATGAACGGTATGCTAATTATATAAAGCGGTAACAAGTAGCATATAATGAAAAGCGGTAGCATGTTGAACAGTTTAAAAAGAGCAATAAACAAATAACACTGATAATAGTACATGTGTAATTAATAAGGTAGAGATGATAAATACAAGGAACATCAAAAGTACATAAACAAGTAATGGAAAAAAGAGGAGGTAACGAGGTGATTTATATTTAATAAAACTATGTGTGCTTCGTATGAGAAGTCAGCTATTGCCTGTCTTTTTGTCATAATTTCTCAAAACGTACCTGATCCCCGCTTGGGGGCGACCACTCTATTTGAGCTCGATTTTCCATTGACTTCTCCACTCATCTTGTTGAACTCCAGGTGCCGACAGTTCATTGTAGTGTGCATATAGAAAATATTCGTAAAATTGAACCAATTTCAAAGAATCATTTAAATATTAAAATCTCCGTCGAGCAATTTCAAAGAAAGAAAGTGACAGGAGCAAAATGACATAAGAAGCAACATATTAAGATGTAACAGAAGCTATTCACGTTGTCATGTAAATCAAATTCTAATTATGAAAAGTAATTAAATTCCAATCATCACTATTACACTAATGGCCTTGAAACATCTAAGCTAGATAGCAAATGCAAATCAATTCTCACATGACTTTTGCATATTTAATCATTATAGTTGTGGGCAAAATGTTTCTAATTTTAAAAATATCAAAATGAGAACTTTGATACCACATAAAGCCCTTTTCAGTTCACAATTTATTCGATAAATTATGGATAAGAGAAAATCAAATTTATGATTAACAATTATCACACTAACTTTTGAATACTAAACTAACAGACCAAAACTTAGTCATACCACATTGCTATAGACTTCATGAACTGATTTAGATAGTTATTCTCAAATTAAAAATCATACATGAAAAGATATTTCAACAAATGAACCAGCTTATAATTATATACCAAATGAGAGACAGAGAAATAAACACGTGATGATCATTCGACCGAATTAATTGCCTAAATACATTGAAATTTAACAAGGTAGTAAAGTGAAATGGACTTGCCTATAACCGGACGACCTCCCAAACCGTAAAGCTTTTCTGAGTGGCATCACTGGTTATGGATGTTTGTGTGACTGTGTCACGGTGACCGAGAACAATGAAACCTGACCTGCAGCTTCAACCGGAGTTCGACTGGGCACCTAAAACCTGACGAATTTCTTGGTGTTTATGGTGGTTTCTCTGGTTTTACTCGGCTAGTTCTTGATACGTTTTTCAGTTGGGTTTTGGTGCACTCTCATGGTTGTCTCTGACTTAAACTAGTGGCTCATATGATGGAGAACCTGTCGTTTAAGAACAAGTTCTCATGATGGAGAAAAAGAACGAAAGAAGTGAGGAAATCCTTACAAAGAATAGAGAGCAACAAGGTACTGAACCCCCTCCCTCTAGATGGTATTAAGACCAACTATATGTAGGGAAAAATCAATGAGAGACGTTGGGAGAGGTTTAAAATTGGAAGGAAATTGACTTTTAGGGAAGATTTTTGGAGATTCTGTTAATATTTTTAGTTGATTCATGATAAGAAATTGGATAGAAAATTTAAGGAAGAAAATATTAAAATAGAAAAGGAAAGAAAGACAAGAAAGTACAAATAATTTGAAATAAGCAAAGGGACGTTGGGGAGTCAAAAGTTAGCAATGTAAATCACTTTGTTTTGGTAGAGTATATATTATATTTGAAAACACTCAATCAAAGGTAAAATAATATTTTCCAAGAAAAGAAAAGATTTCTTCCTTATAAGAAACAAAAATGGAGATATTTTAAAAGATTTGAACAATTTAAAATTTAAAATTATTAATCACAAACCATATATATGTGTTAATAAGATATCATATGCAAGTATAAAATATAATTATTTAAAAAGTATTTAATTTTATCAAAATAATTCACCAGTGATAAATTTAAAATATTTGGTGTATCATGTATAATAAAAGAATAGAGAAATATAAAAAGTAATAAAATCTTTTCAAGTTAAAAATGAGATAATATTATTAATTAATAATAATAATAATAAGAAGAAGAATAAGAATAATGTTAAAATAATGCAAATAAAATGCGTTAGCACAAAGTTTGCTAAAAGTAAGTAAAAATAGAGCATTCTTGGCCTTGCAAGCAAAAATAGATGCCTGAATGAGTAAAATGACGGAAAGAATGGACAAAATTGCGTGTCAACAATATATATAAAAGTAAAAGTAGAAGCACCAGAAGAAACCAAGTGGCAAGCTATTGACAAGCAATGTTGCAGTTTTAGGACAAAGTTATAAATGTTGTAATAAAAATTTTGAATCGAAAAATTAAAGTACTTGAATTTGAAATATATTATCCTTTTTAAAAAATAAAAATAGATTTTCATTATCTTAAAAATAGAAACCCATAATTGAAGAGTTCTAATAGACTTTTACTATTTCAAACTTATCTCTTTTAAAATTTAAATGTTATAAACAATATTTGAATTCTGAATATAGTTTATTTACATATTAAATGAAAGATAATAATAATAATAATAATAATAATAATAATAATAATAATAATAATAATAATAAGAAGAAGAAGAAGAAGAAGAAGAAGAAGAAGAAGAATAATAATAATAATAATAATAATAATAATAATAATAATAATAAGAAGAAGAAGAAGAAGAAGAAGAAGAATAATAATAATAATAATAATAATAATAATAATAATAATAATAATAAGAAGAAGAAGAAGAAGAAGAAGAAGAAGAAGAAGAAGAAATATTAGTACTAGCAATAGTAGTACGTAGTAGTGGCAATGTCTATTCAATCTTATTACACTAAAATAGCGTGCAATCTTATTAAACAATAATAGTAGTGATGGTAATAATAATAATAAACACTAATAAAAATAATAAATATTATTATTGTTAACTCATTAATTTCAAATATTTATCTTATTAAAAGTACTAGTAGTAGTATATTTTTGAAGTGAAAGACGAAGGTTCTTTTTAAATTTGAATGTAAAAATAAATATTCTTATGCATTCTAAATTAGTAAAACAATAAGATAATTCATAAAAAATATTTAAATTTAAAAATAAATTATTTGAATTTTTGTTTGAAAAATAACACATTTATTAAAAACAAGAATAACTATCTATTTTATCTTTGAATGCTTTTTTATTTTTTATCTTTAAAAAGAAAAACGAAATAAAAAAGGACAGAAAGATAAGATGAGTAAATTAAAAAAGATAACATAACTAGACTCCTTAACCACTTCCCCCTCCCAAAATACACGTTTTGCAAAAAAAAAAAAAAAAAAAAAAACTAGGTTCCTTAGTTGTAGCAATAAAATACATGTTTTTATCTCTTTTTTTTATCTCATTTGAAAATTAGTTGTTTGGTTGTGAGTGCTCCTAAATATTTGCTCCTTTTATTCTCCTTTATAGTTATCCAACTTTAAATAAACCTATATGATGGTCATTTGTTTATGAAGGGTGGGATCAATATGTTGAACATTTTTGTTTAAGCGCATTGTTATTAATTCTTACCGTTTCAATTCTTCCTAATATGCAGTCATCATTATTTATAACTATGTGGTCTTTCATTCTTTTGCCCCATTTTTTCATCATCATATTTTTTTCTACTGTTAGTGTTTTAATACCATATGCTTTTATATTTACTCACTTCTATTCTGTCAATTTGCACGATTTGTTACTGCCATTAAATGAGGATTGTTAGAATTCTCAAATATAAAAATACATTTAAGAAAAGAGTTATTAGTTTAATCAAACATAAAAATAAAAAATTTAAAGATAAAGATTTTAAAATTTAAATTTAAAGTGGTAACCATAAAAGTAATAATAAAAATAATAATTTTAATAATAATAATAGTAATAATAATAATGGTGATGATGATGATAATGATGATGATGATAATAATAGAGAATTTTTTTTTATTTTTTAATTAAAAGAAGATGATAAAAGAGAACTAAAAGGGAAAAACGTATGATAAAGATAAAATAAGTTAACAAATTTTAGAATCGATATCATAAATTCAAAATTTCTTCTTCTATTTCGTTTATTTTATTATGGAAAACTCTTAATTGATATCATCAATTTCAAATATTTTTTCAAACTCAAATGAGTAAATTATAAGATAATTGTGATATTTTAGAATCCTATCTTTTCTAACAAATTAATATCACATTCAATTATAAATTTGAACGAATTTTTAGTTTTCATGAAAATCCAACATTGTAATCTCTTATATATATATATATACCCCTTTAGTGACACATATATCAGTGTAAGCTTTCTTTTTCTTTTTTAATTGTTAATCATTTTCAAATTTAGATTTTATTTATCTCAAAAGAATTTTCTATGATCATTTAATTCACAAAGGTATTGATTAATTTTTGTTTGTTGCCTCTTTAATTCTCATGTTTAGTACTAATAAAGTCATATTTATGTCCTTCCTTATTCTTTTTATTCAAAATACTACTATGTTAGCAGTATACAAAAGTAAAGAAATTTTTTTGCAAATTATATTTTAATTTTTTTTTTTGTCATAGAGAATTTCTACAATGGATAAAAAAAATTATAGGTAATATTGCTCATCAAATGTCTTTGAATAACTATCAAGGTATGTTGTTCATGCTTAATTTAACTTTTAAATTATTTTGTTGATATTTATGATTAACATTACATCTAATTTTGTCATAGATGTACCGACCATTGATAAAAAGAGTTAATAACTCAAATAGTCACTCAACTATGGACTTTTATCCCAAAAAGTCACTCAACTTTGGTCTTTACTCTAAAAGTCACTCAACTATGAATTTTTATCCTAGAAAATCACTCAACTTTGGTCTTTACTCCAAAAGTCACTCAACTATCACATCTTTACTCAGAAAGTCACTCAATCTATTTAATTATTTTTTTCAATAAAATTTGCTTATGTGAAATTTCTATTTAAAAACAAAATTATGAAAAATAGAAAGTGTCTCTTTAATGACCCTTTTATCTTTATTCTCCTAAATTAATATATCGCCCTCTTCTTTCTCATTTTTCTTCTCCTTCTCACTTTCTTCCCATAAATTTTCCTAAAACTGAAACATTTGCAGTATAATCTAGAAAATTAACAATTATGATTGCACAAAAGGGAATTACTATCATATTTTATCTTTGTATTTTATTTTTATTTTGTCTTTGAAAAGGAAAAAACAATAAAGAGGAACAAAAGAAGAGAAAATAAATAAACTAAACTATCCCCGAGTTCCCTTTTTTCTCCTTTTTTTTATACTTTATATTTTGTTTTATTTCTCTTCTTTTGCCCTCTTTATTTTTTTCCCTTTTTAAAGACAAAATAAAAATAAAATGTAAAAATAAAATATTGTAGTAATTCCATTTCGTACAATTCTAATTGTTAATTCCTAGATTATAATATGTGATTTATGAAAAATTTTATGGGAAGAAAGTGAAAAGAAGAAGAAAAATGAGAAAGAGGAGGAAGAGATATTAATTTAGGGAAATAAGGATTATACTTTTTATTTTTCAAAATTTTATTTTTAAATAGAAATTCCACATAAGCAAATTCTATTTTTAAAAATAATTAAATAGGTTGAATGACTTTCTGAGTAAAAATGTGATAGTTGAGTGACTTTTGAAGTAAAGACCAAAATTGAGTAATTTTCTGAAATAAAAGTCCATAGTTGAGTGACTTTTGAGGTAAAGATGAAAGTTGAGTGACTTTCTAGGATAAAATTCCATAGTTGAGTGATCATTTGAGTTATTAACTCATGATAAAAAGATTATAGGTAATGCTCATCAGATTTTTTTGACTAATTATCAATATATGTTGTTCATGGTTAATTTAATTTTTGAATTATTTTATTATTATTTATGATTAATATTGTATTTATCTTTTGAAACAGATGTAACTATCATGGATAAAAAAATTATAGGTAATGCTCATCAGATTTCTCTGAATAACTACCAAAGTATGTTGTCATGCTTGATTTCATTTTTTTAGTTTTTATTATTATTTGTGATCAATATTATATTTATCTTTTGTCACATATGTATCTAAGGAAGTTGAAGTTTCCATAAATTTGATGTACGTAAATCTCTCCAAAATGCAAAATGAATACTTGAGAAATCAACAATTACAATGGGGAATCAAAATACACAAAGGAGATTTATCAGATCATTTGTGTAACGAATGAATGCAAATATATTTGTATGTGCACAAATATTATTATATCACTTTTTTGGTCTTAATATAATTCTCTTAAGCATAAAGACGACTCTGAAACAATAATACATCACATTTATATATCTACTCTCTTCTAGGAAGATTATAAAATAGATTTATAGGCATTTAAATATTGCAAATTAATTTATTCTTTTCATGATTTTACTTGCAAATTTACAATTATGTATAAAATTCTTTTTACTCATTCTGTTTGTCGTTTATATTTTTTATATCACACATGCAAAATCTCGTAAACAACAAATCAAATAAAAATTAAAATATAAAAATTTAAGTAACTTAAATTTAAATTCAGTATTTTACATTTTGAAATATAAGAGAAGAAAATTTAATTGCTTATCAAGTGTTACACACAAAAAAAAAAAAAAAAAAAAAAATCAATTCAAAGGCATATTAGAGTAGTAATAGTTTTAGTGTTAGTAGTAGTAGCAGTAGTATTAATTGTTGTAGTAGTTGTTGTTGTTGTTGTTATCATCATCATCATCATCATCTCATTGATTTCAAATATTTATCTCAATTCAAATATATAGATTATAAGATAAATATATATACCCTATATATTGAAAAAAAAAAAGTAAGGATGAGAAAGAATAATAAACTAATCTTCTTTTAACAAATTAATATGATAGTATTTGAATTTGAATTTAAAAGATTAAAAATATTTTAATTCCAAAAATATTAAATATAGAAAATACTTAAAAGGTTTTTGATTCTCTTTCTTTTTTTGGGGGTGGGGTGGGTGAGGTGGGGGTGGGGAGGGTAGGGGCGGGGGAAGAGGGGGGGGGTAAATAGTTTCTGATTTTTCTTTCATTATCAAATATGTAAATAAGATTTTGTGTTTTCAATACAATTACCAAATTACTTATACAAAAAAAAAAAATCATTCCAACTAAAAATCTAAGTAAATTAGATTTAAATTCAGTATCTTATATTTTGAAATATAATAGAAGAAAACTCAACTACTTATGAAGTGTAACACAAAAAGAGATTAATTCAAAGTATTTTGGAGAAGATAATTAAATTACAGTAAAATAAATTTACAAATATAGGGGGTTTGGGTGAGGGATACAGATTTTGAACTAACTTTGAGAATACAATGAAGAAATTAGATAATAAACAAATTATCATTCATATATTTTAAATTGAAGTGATGTGAACTATAAAATTAAAGTTCAAAAATAAAAAATACATGATTAAGCAAAATAAATATATAATTTTATATTAATAGGAAAAATACTTGATAATTATATTAAGCAATTTGATAAGTTAATAAAAGTCAATATCAACAATCTAATAATTTTAGATAGTAAACAATGCAATAAAGAAAAATATGGGTTATTTTATTTTTATAACTATATGATTCGTTATTTTTACTAATATAGATTTGATTATGGATTGTGTGGAAGGGGAGGTTGCGTGGGGTGGGGGTGGTTGGTGGCGGTGAAGGGAGAGTACATAATTCAACTTATAAATTAATTGAGTTGTATTCTGTGAGTTATTTATTACAAATTATATATTTCTTAATCAATTTAAAATATGTCAATGTGATGCAATAAAAATTGATCTATTATTTCAAAATGATTATTTTTTTTGAAATATTCCGCACATCGCACGGGTATCTATATTAGTAATTATAATCAAACAAAGGAAAGTAAATAGTTACGGAAAAAGTGAAACCACCCTTCTTTAACTATACATTTTTTTACTACTATTTTGACATCTATATCATTATTAAAAATAAAGGGTTTTTACGGAATTAATAAAAATTTGTGTTATAAAGTATGATTTTTTTTAATTCTATTTTCACCGAATCATTTCACTGGGAAACATATGGTGGAAACAGATCTTTATTAAAATATTGGAAAACTTGTTAATTTTTCTATGTGAAAGTTTTATTATTTTTTTCTTTTGTTCATGATTCAATCAAAAAATCTGTGGGAATAACCACGGAATATTTTTGAATACAAAAATAGTAATAACTTTCAGTTGTCTCCATTTACAAATTACAACAACAAATATCTTCGTACATTTCTAAATAAGGCAATTTCATCAAAAAAATAAGACAGATTCAAGATTTGTAGCAAATGAATTCTTATAATAATTTTAAATTAATATTATAATAATAATTAGATTCATAGTCAAATATTTATAAATTTTTTAATATGTATAAATATATATATATATATATAAATTCTGAGTAAAAGTTTTGAGTTCATAGACACCAAACACAATTTTTTTTTTTGTCTTCTTTATTTTCTTTCCCAGTATTTAGATTTTGAACAAATGATGGCTTGATTTTCTGGCGGAGATTGTTAATTAATCAAGAAAATAAAATAAGTCCAATTGACATCTACCAAACGATATATTCGAACAGCTTATAATTGAAGTGTCTAAATAAAAAAATTCTAAAAAATTTAAGACGTGGCATATATATTTAGCTTAATATATATTATTTTCAACCAAAAAAAAACACCAAAATCAAATCGAGATAAACATTTCGGTTTGTTAGAGCTTTTTGTTTGGCCACGAGTCATAGTCAAAATCTGTTTGGCCACACCTAATATTTGTGAACCACCAAACACATAGAAAATTTAAACTTAAAGTGGTTTGGTTGGGAACAAATTATTTTGAAATAATTAATTTTGGGATTAGCTATCTCGAAATAATTAATTTCGAGATTAGCTATCCCGAAATTAGTTATCCAATCATGTATATGGAAGAACTTATTTCATCACTATGGTATAAATGGTGGGATAAATAATCTCGAGAACTAATTACTACCTCCAACCAAACGTAGGATAAAATAATCCTGCATTTTATCTCAGGACTATTATACCTTATACCTCACACCAAACGACCCCTTAATCTCATATTCTTTTCTTTTCCTGATTTTTCCTTTTTATTTTTTTTTTAAAATTTTATAATTTAAAATCCTTCAAATAAAATTTATAGTTAAAATAGAATCTAGCTTCTCACTGACTACAAAAAAAAAACTTATACTAATCTAGCATGATAATGCATTCGTTACTACTCCCTCCATTCCAAAATAAATGAATTATTGAGACTTTTTTTATAGTTCAAAATAATTAAATTGTTCAAAGTTCAAGAGAATTGGTTAGACCTTTTTCCATATTTACCCTTTGTTTTAATGATGTTCTTAACTACTTTACATTTTTCTAGGAGAATAGGTTGAATAATCAAAAGGGTAATAGTGGAAAGTAGCCTTAAATTTATGTCCTTAACTATTTTTCTTAATGAATGTGCATTACCTCAACAATTCATTTATTTTGGAATGGAGGGAGTACTATAATAATGTAAGCTAGAGTTCAAGCTAACTTTTCTTTTAGTTGTACTTTTTGATTTCTAAGTTTAATTTTAATATAATAAGATACCATAACATTATTAAAAGGTCATGAACAAAAGATATTTTTTTTCAATTCGTTGTTTGGTTGGTATGTAAAAAAAATTTCTTTCGAAAAACAATAATAATCATATTAACAAATTAGAGGATATTTCGATAAAAATTTTGAGTAGCTAAGATTAACAATAATATACAACGTCAGTTGGAGCAAATGATATAAAGATAAAACGTCAAGATAATTCTATGAAAAATATTTTTTATCCAAAAGTAAGAAAAATTATTTCCCCATTTAATATGATAACCAGACACGAAAAAATAACTTTAGCAAACAAAATACTTTTCTAAAAAATAACATCCATTTTATCAAACAAAACACCCCCTAAATATGACAAGTAGTCGTTTCCTTTTCCAAATTTTTTCAACTTTCTCGTTAACAAAACATGATTTGAAAAAAAAGAAGATAAATACTCTGTCCATTTTATTTTACTTGGCTTTAACTGGGTAAAAATCGTTTTCACCCCGCAGCTTTACTTTAAAAATCAAGCTCCCCCTCAACTTTGAACAATAATCAAAATTTTTCCTTTATCCTATCTAAATCTTTAAAATGCCTATTATACCCTTTCATTATCACTTCTTTTTTTACTTCTTTAAAAATCATAATATTTTAATTTTTTTAAATTCACGTAACAAATTTTTCATAAAAATATAGACATTATCTTTTGGACGAAAAAAGCGAGAAATATTAATTAAATATATATGCTAATGATGTTTTATAATGAAGTAAATTAGCATAATGAGAAAGTTAGTTTTATTAATAATAATCAAAACTCTAATATTTATTTATACAAGTGAAAATAGCAGGTAATAATAGCTATAAAAATATATTTTGATTCAGAAAATACAAAATAATTAATTAAATTAAGTTCAAATTTTTAAAAATTGTATTTATTTAGATATTAAATTATTTTAAAATATAATTTATGTAGTACTCCATTAATGGCAATCAAAACTTGTTTATTTATATAGACAATAGAGAATACCCTGAAGTTTCTTATTATTTGACCCTCATCCTAAAAATAGCTGTTTTAATTTAATTGTCCAATGAAATTTTTTTAATATATTTTTTATTTCTACCCTTAGTATTAAATAACTGCATAAAGTAGTAGTAATAGTCAAATTTAAATTTTCAAAGCATTATTAGTAAGGCTAGTTTAGTAAATACAACTCTAATTAAAATTTTCTTAAGGGGTGTGTTATATCAAGAAGAGTCAAGTAATATGAAACGCATGGAGGTAAGAGAATGGGGAAAGACAAAAATATTCGCACATGCATGTACATACATATACACATCTTAATGCATATAATGTTGAAATAATGGTCATAAAAATAACATTAAATTTTATGACAAATTCATAAAAGTAGTAATATTCTACATATAATGTTAATGAACTTAAATAAAAAGTTATAAATACCTAGGTTAAAAAAATAAATTTTATACAATATAAAGAGGTATTACATAAATATATTTAATATAATAAGGGTAAAATGGACATTGCACAGGATAAAGGGGGGGGGGGGAGTTGATTACTGTTCAAAGTTGAGGGGGAGTTTGATTTTTAAAGCAAAGTTGGGGGATGAAAATGATTTTCACCCGCCTTGACTTGCACTTACTTGACCCTTATTGATTTGGCACACCCCTTCAGAAAACTTTAATTAGGAGTGTGTTCTACTAATTAATGATGCTTTATAACTCAAAATTTGATTATTATTACTTTATCTAGTTATTTAATACTGAGAATAGAAAGAAAAAATACAATAAAATTCTCTTGAACTCATAAATTGAACAAGTAAATTAAAATAATTATTTAGAATAATATTTTATATATTCATTTAATGAGCAAATTAAAAAAAAAATAATAAAATTCTTTTGATTTTATAAATGAATAATAAATTAATAAATAATAACGGAGTATTTTTTTTTTAAGTAAGGGCCTACTAAAGTGAAACGTAGGGAGTAGTACGATGTCGTGTCATGTGGTGCGCCGCTTTGTGCAGACGAGTCCCCATCTACGATTTCGTATTTGCATTTTTTCTTATAAAAATCAGAAAGCTCAAACACAAATCACAAGTAGAGAAGAAGAATATCAGTCCAGTAGGAATAAGTATCTATGGCGTTTCTTCCACGTTACTTTTTCCTTTCTCTACTTCTTCTTCATTCCCTTCTCTTCTCCATTGTCAAATGTGATGGTAAGTAGCAATTCTTCACTCTTTACTAGACTAACCAAACTAAACTGTTGCATTCTTGATTTTGCATCAAAGCAGGCTACTATTTTTATGATCAGTTCTCCTTCATCATGCATATCTCTATTTGTTTTGAGTTTTGATTTTTGATTCTTGATTGCTAAATGGGTTCTACCTATGAGGTGTTGAGCTTGTTCAGTTTAGGTTTTTTGTGTTTTTGGATTAAAGATCTGGTTTATGTATTGTTGTTTGATACTTCAATTTCAAGATTTTTTATTTTAGAAGATTTGGGGTTGTTCACTTCAACTAGTAGTGGACTAGAGTTCTTGGAACCTGATGTGCATTGAGTTGCTGGTATTCAAATTTACTGTTTATAAAAAAATTAAGTTATTGAAGTATATATATATGGAGTATAGGATTAGATCTGCTTTCCAATACCTGGAGATTTGGTGAATGAGCCAGATCTCTGACCTTGTTTAATTTTCTTTTTAACTGAGTACCTAAAGAATCAAAATATTTTTACCTCTACTAAATGATATACTGATCTAAAATAAATGTAGATATTGTTGGACTATAAATCATCTCATTAGGGATAAAATGAGGAGTCTAAAGTTAAATTGTTATATCAAATTTAGAAACGTGTTATTCTTTTTGGGACTGACTAAAAAAGAAATAGTGTCGATGGGAAAGTTTGCTAGCTTGAATTCAAAGCTAATCTTAATTTATTTTGTTGAGTTTTGATCTTCAATGCAAGTGATTGTTTCTCAACCAGGCCGGCGGCGTAATTATTTTGGAAATGGAAGAACTTACGCAAATAAAATGGGCGCTATTAAAGGAACAATATTCTAGTAAGGGATGATATCTGAAAGTTACCAGTTTCAAAAAAAAAAAAGTGATGATATCTGATCTGTAGATTCTCGATCTTCAGTGATAAACTGGCCATTATACATCAGCCAATTTTTCACTGGAATGGTTTTTAAGCTAGTTCTTCTTATCATCTTTATCAACCCATATGCTGAGATCATGGTGGATCATTTCCACAAATTTTCTGCCATCTGAGAAATTCATTTACCCTGGTCTAGTTTTACTCAGAAGTATCTCAAGCAAGTCAACTCCGAAGCTCTCCTAGGCTCTGAGAGTGTGTTAATGTTCTGCTTTGAGAAACGGATATTAATTGAAATGTGGAAAGAGTTTTTAGCAGAAATTTCTTTTCAGCTCGGAGTTGTTCTGTTTTTGCCTTTGGTTCTTTGTATCATGTATACTAACGGAAAACTTGAACCAATGCACCATGCCTTGTAACATTTCATGAACATCAGTTACCAATTTCTGATTCACTTCCTACACCATATTGTGAATGCACTTTAGATATCCTTTCAACTTAATATCCCCGTAGGCGACTAATTTTTAATCTTTTATGTGGTTTATTATCTGCCTTCACAAGGTAGGGGTAAGATCTGCGTATACACCACCCTTTCCAGACCCCACTTGTGGGATTACATTGGTTATGTTGTTGTCGTTGTTGTTGTATTATCTGCACTTAGGAGTTTCATATTTGCCACCTTGGTGCAGATGAGGAAGACAACCTTCTTAAAGGTATTAACAGCTACAGGGCATCCCTAAATTTGACAACTCTGCGCGAGAATGACAAAGCAAAGTGCCTTGCTGATGAAATGGCTGACCAGTTTAAAGATCAACCATGTACAAACACAACTGGCGCCAATACTGTACCTGGCACTGAACCTCAGTTCTCTGGCTATCCTAAACTTCTATCCAAGTGCAAATTGAACGTCACAACGACCAGAGATGGAATGATAATGCCTGCCTGTGTTCCCAACCTTGTTCCAGACCTCGTTCTTTCCAACTTTACGAAGTCGCAGTATTCTAATTATCTGAATGATACCAAGTTTAGTGGTGTTGGAATTGGTTCTGACGATAACTGGATAGTTGTAGTTTTGACCACAAGCAACCCGGAAGGAAGCTTTACACCTGATAATAGTTCAGCAAGCCTAGTTTTTCAGCTTGGTCTAATCTCTCATGCAGTCTTTCTACTTATGGCATTTCTCCTCTTACTGTGAAAATGTTGAACCTTTACACTTCTTTTTTTCTTTTTTCCACATCTGAGTGTAGCTTCTGTTACCAGTACCTGATTATTGGAAGAGGGAAATTATCAGCTACTATCCCTACAGTGAATGTACCTCAAAAGACTAAAAAATCTGTGTTACAAACACATTTCCTGTCTCATTTATGTTTCATATTGTACTTTGTAATGTTGCAGCTTTCATTCCCCAGATATAATGTCATCTCAGCATAAGACTCCACATTGGATTATAAAGCTTGAAGTCTTTATTGCCCATTTGGATTGATTAATTTCCTTATCCTTTGTGAAAGATTTAAACATGTAACTTTTTCCTTGTGGGTGTAGCAGTAAGAGAGAATCACACCTACAATCATGGAATTTAATACCCCACTTGTAATGCCTAAGAAATTCTCAGAAATGTTGACTTTGATAGTTACACCTTACATTGCCAAAATAATCGAACTATGTAAATGTATAAGAACTACTAGGACTCAGATGATAGCACCAAATCCAATAGATTCAAATGATAAAGTTTTCACCCTTCAAAAACACCTAAGAATAAGCTGAGAAAACAAGTAAATGGATAGGAAGATCATGAACTATAGTTGAATCAATACAAACCCAAGCTAAGAACTACTTAAACCCTTGTAAGCACAACCAAAGGATCAATCAACTACTGAATGCAATTAGATAACCTCCAGTAATTAACTAAACTTGAAACTAATCAGATTAACATTCAAATATGAGATACAATTCAATTGGAGAGGTTTCGGATATTTCCCCCCCAACTCCCAAAGAGTCTTCATCTTTCACAGTCCTAAAACACGCGCAAAAGAAAAGACCTAATATCCTATTTCTATTCCGGGTTCAAAGCTCCTAACAAATTACTACAATACACTCTACATTAGGGGGTTCTTGATCAAGACTTGGAAACTTCTTCAATTGTCTTGGATCTTAGTCCAATTCCTTCAAATATCCATTTCAGCATACTATGAGAGGCAACTCGAAATTGTCAATCATGATGATTTTGACGACTCCTCTGAGGATTCATCTCTCTTCTGTAAGCTTTAAACAGATCAATTCCCAAGAAAGTGTTAAGCAAATTCATCCCAGCCATACCGAAAAGAGCAAGAGGGAGCTCCACACCACCCTTGTCAAACTTAGAAGCATCTCTTATCAACTTGACAGTAATAAGAACATGAGACACAACTCTTGCTAGAACAAAAGTCATCCAGTTAAAAACCCATTCCACTTTCACAAAAATACTGCCACTAGAATCACGAAAACCCGCCATTCTCCGCACTTTACGCAGATGCAGAAACACAGAATGCAGCTCACAAATGAGACTAAGAATAAGGTAATTGATCGTAACATTTCGATACAGCGCAAGTGTGAAGCAAACAAGAAGCAAAAAATGATGCAATAGTATCGAAGGAATCCATCCGCTGTACAATCTATATAGCAACATATCCAACTGATCATAAGCAAAATAACCACACGAAAAACACAAAGCGTTATACGCCCATGGCCATGTATGATCAACAAGCTGTGCGTGCTCAAGTATATGATTTACGTTAACCATCAACTGATTGACCAAAATGAAGAGCACTGAAGCGGAAGTAGTTGATGAATGGAGAAGAGATACACATGTGTTGACGAAGAGAGGATCGCGATTTCGCAGCGATTTGCGGATGATCCAATTGGCTGATTGGTAGAAAATGAAACCAAGAATGATAGGAACCAGTTCCTTTCGCTTGTTAATTAGTATTTCCCATAAAACTGAGACAGCCCATATGACCAGTGTGGCCATGAAAAATGCCCCTGCTTTGGTTTCTTGGTTAAACCCACTTTGAATAACCATGTATTCTATAGAATTTGATGCTTAATTTATCTCAAATCTTTTGTTTTGGTTCTTCTTGTTCTTGTTCTTAATTGTCTTATCTCTTTGTACAGAAGTAAGAATCAGTAGGCGTGGAGAGATGAGGATTGGATGGCAAAATGGGCGGGGCGGGGCGGGGCAGGGCACGGTAGCATTTAAACGGGGCGGGGCGGGGCAGGTGATGGGTTAAGACTATTAGTATCTTTTTTTTAAGTTACTCCCGCCGTTAAATTAACTATTTTTTTTTTAGTTTGTTTAAAAAAGGAATGATTATTTTCTTCACAATACTTTAATTTCAATTTTGCATGTGACATGTTTAAGACCATAAAATTAAAGGATATTTTAGTATATTTGACATAATTTAATTTAAGACTATAAGATTCAAATTTTTTTTTTATTTTCTTAAATTCAATTTTAAGTTAAAATATATCATTTTTTTTTAAATGGAAGAAGTATGTGTTTTGTCTTCAGTTGTAAGAAAAATGTGTATACTATCCAGACATAAACAATGTGTACGGTATGGTTTAGAAAAAATGTTTTCAAAAAAGTCCAAGTTCTTTTATTTTTAAGCTTCTTTGGTTCTTGAAAATTATACCAAAAATATTTCCACAAATTTTCTACGACTATTACAATCCACATGTTAAATTAACTAATTACAATCTGATGCTTAAGTACAGTTTCAATGTTATCTTTAACTAATTAAAATCTAATGCTTGATATTTTCTTTTCTAGGAATTAGAAAAGAACGTTGACATTTTAAAAAATAAATAATAACTAGCAGCAGAAATTAGATCATTTTGCGATACTAATTGTAGTTCAGCTAGTCAGGAAACAAAAAAAATTAGTTTACCTAAATAATTACACACACAGAAAAAACATGAGTTCATTAATTGCTTGATAGAAATCATGATAACAAATTGATTGTTCATCCAATTTTTTTTTTTAAAAAATATCATGCTTTAAAGTGGAAAATAAGAAGGCGAAATGACAAATAACATAAACGAGGTGGGGTGGGGCGGGGCGGGACTAAAACAGGATAAGGTAGGGTAGGGCAAAATGTTTTTAAAATGCTAAACGGGACGGGTCAAACTCTCAATAGGTCAAGATTTGCCTCGCCCTATTGCCATCCCTAGATGAGGATGGTCCATTCATAGTCCACTTTCCATTGGAAGTTACACTATGTGTTATTTTAATAATGTAGCGTTTGAATAGATTGTACTCCCATTTTTTGTTAGGGTACATGGTAGAGCGGCTACTCCTTTATTTCCTTCGTTTTATATTACTTGCCCGGTTAATCTGGCACACCCCTTAGTAGAGGTGTATTTTACCAACTAACCTTATTAATAATGTTTTGGAACTCTAAATTTGACCATTACTATTTTATGTAGTTATTTAATACTAAAATTAGAAAAGAAAAAAGTATCAAAATTCTCTTGATATTGTAAATTGGTCAAGTAAATTAAAACAACTACTTTTGGTATTCAAGTAATATGAAACGGAGGGAGTATAAGTAAAGGCAAAATATGATGAAGACAAAAATGCAATCACACCAAATCGACCATTACAAAAAATGAGATTTTTCGTTGTTACGTAACAATGGATTTAACAGTATGATACAATAAAATTTAAATAACAATCAAAACAAATATTGTATTTAAACTAACAACTAATTACACCATCAAAACAAGCTGCTAGGCTCCAATGAAGGCCTTTGGAACCCATGTGGTTTTGGGTTGGGTCTATTGAGGGAGGCTTCAATTGGCTAACAATTTAGAGTAACAAGGTTCCATATTTATCTGTCTGTTGTCAATTCTTTTTTCTTCTCTCTTGTTATTCTTGCTGTAGTATTAAAGTTAAAAAAAAATTAATTTTCTTGCTAGAAGTACATGACTGCTAGAGTTATCAAAGAAACTTATTAGTCAACTTAAAGAAAATGAAAAAATTGCAATGCAGTGTGGGATTGCAACCATTCATGGGGGCAGTAGGAATCCATATTTTATTTTAAATGTACATGGAGACCTTGCACAACTGTCAGTTACAAGGGCTAACGCAGACAGAAGCAGAGTTATAACCAAATCTTCACATTCCTAGGATTTGTAGAGTAGAACTTGAAAAGGACAAATTACAAATCGTAATTACTGTATACAGAAAGAAGACATAAAAAGATATTATGAAACATACCGTTTCAACAGAAAAAACTGGAAGAGAATTGCGCTATTAGATGAAACATTTTATTCGTGCAAAGGTTACTCCCTGTCTCGAACAAGGCCTTACGAATTAATTGCATTGTTACATTCGAATCATGCAGCAGCTCTTCTAAGAGAATTTCAAGAGCTCTTTAGTCTGGTCCTTGTTAGGAACAGATATCTCCTTACTGCTAAAAGCAGAACCCACGTGGTTTTTGAGATCTTCTCCTTTATCATCAAAAGCAGTGCTGCACTTAGAACAGTCTTCAGGATCTGAGGCTGTAACCCTTTAAAGAATCCCATTAGCCCTTCCTTTTTCCATATGGCATGAAGTGATCCAGAGATTGTTTTTCGGGCTTTTAACTCGGCTTCTTCCTCAGCATCTCCTTCTGATTCAGCAGATTGTATCATGACTTTACACCTATACACATCGCATATAAGTAAATAAACGTATGTTGATGCCGGAAGAAAAGGAAGACATCAACGTACTAGATATACAGCAGGAGTTAAGATGTCAAATGTAGTCCAATAATTTTCTTATCCAACCGAATCTTGGTGATTCTGGCACTGGTATTCTAATTTTTGAGCAAAAAGTGTCCGACTAAGCGTATAACAATAGAAAAGGAGCAGATGCTCAAGTGTCCTTTTACATGTTTTGACTCAATTGCACAAACTGATTCTATGTGTCATTGGTTGCAGAATTACATCCAAGGTCAGACAAGCTTATCAACCCAGGATCACATCCAAAACATTAACAGCTATTAGAGATATTCGAGGCTACAACTTCCCCAGGTAAGGTATCAATGGTCAAAATCTGAAATGGGAATGGTAAATGCTCGAGTAAGATATGCTCAAGTTATACCTTATTAATGGGTAAGTGATGCAGGTGGCAAAACATTTTGAGACTGCCCCCAAAACAAAGGCAGAAAAAGCAGAGAGAGATTCTGGACTTGACTCCACCCCTCTATTGCTTTTCATCTTCTTTTTCAGCATTCTTTGTTTAAATTGATCAAAGGCCGTGTACTGCACAACATCAAATAGTGCAACAGAAAATTATTCATTAATGTCCCTGAACATAATTTTTGACCATCAAATTGTCATTTGTCGAGACAAAATGCGAAATTTGGAAGGTAAAGCAATAGTATGCAAGTGTATCAAGTGAGCATACTTTAAGCATCACAAACATACGACACTGAACCAACGATAGAACACCTCTCACATTAGAAAACAAAGCATGTGAATACCTGAATTGCTGGATTTGAAGTGAGAATGATGGATATTCCTAGACCATCAAATGCTTCACTCCAAGTGCCCTCCGAGAGGGTTTTCCACAATCCCTTGGATTTCCCAAAATCACTAGTTTGCATTCTTGAAGATGCTGTATCAAGAGGCTGCAACATCAGAGTAAAACTTCAGATCCTTAACAGAAACAATAGCACACAAGCTGGAGCAAACAAAGCCCAGAAGGTGCAACCAGAAAAAAGGTAAAGACCACTGCCAGAAGACGTCTCCACATCCACTGCCAGAGACCCTTTCTCTACATTGGTGGTACAGATAGTTTCATTCTAAAAGAGATATACAACTTTCTTGCTCTCTTTAATCTTTAAAAGCACCAAGCACCTATTATACTGGGAAATAACAGCTTCCTGTAACTTCCTTTTTGATATGTTCCACTAAATATAATATCAGAATGACTCTCTCTGATCTTCAGCCAGCTTACAAATGTAGACAGCTCAAAGTCAAGGACAACGAAAAGTAAGCTGTCTTCATCAAATAGATTTGATTATGCAGCTACCAAAGAAATCAAGGTTTTTTTGTTTGATAAGTAAGAAGTCAGTTTTCCTACAAAAGCTCGAATTGTAAGGTCTCAATGATTTAAGAAAACAAACAGAAAATACTCTATGAAAAGAGAGCCACATACATGAGTTCATGGGTCAGCATACGTCAACAAAATTTGAGTTCTAACCATCAACAAAAGCATACAACCTACTTTAACATTTTCAGTTTCCAGAAGCACACCCTTTAAAGGCAAAAATAAAAGAGTGTGTACTTCACGTGGGAAATCACCTTCCTTTGCAGTTTCAACTAGACTGGGAAGCAGCCATCAGAGCTTTAAAAGCACAGCAATTTAAATCGCCAAAACTTCATGAATTGACTAATGTCAGGCAACCTTCTTTCAATATGAGAAAATTAAAATCAATTTTAGTCAAAGTAGAACTGCCAAATATGATTCACCTGGGTTATTATGACTGTAAATGCCCCAGCTACAACAGCAATTATTAAGTTAGCTCTTGTTCCAATGGATTTAAATCCACTTCTCTTCAAGTATAGTTTCTTGAAGAAATCATATCCATAGAAGTAAATAAAAGACGAAACAAAAGACTGCACATTCTTTGTCCCAAGACCCTGGTAGAGTGAAAGAACTTGCCGAGAAGAAATGGCCTCCAACAAGACATCAAGAGTATTCCTACATTTCAAAAGTTCATGCAATCACATCACTGCTCATACTTGGGTAGAAAATTCAGTAGAGATATTTAAATAAACAGTTAATATGGCAAAAATCAATATTATGCAAGTATAGAAAGATTCCCCAATTCCTGTAATTATGTATTAAGCACTAAGAAGATACTTGCTTCACGGTTGGCTACCAACATCACAAACCATTTGGTGCGTCCCTTCCCTGGACCCGACATGAATGCGGGATACTTTGTGTGCCGGGCTGTCCTATTCTCTTTCCTTTTTTTGTATTCCTTGTAAAGGCTGTTTAAACCTAATGGGTTGAGACAATAATTGGCAACTAATTCCCAGTTCTCCTCTTATTCTTATTTCACATGGTATCAGAGTCAGGCTCATCCCAATTCTTTATTTATCTGATGTTGGATCCCAATATTATGTTGTTCACGCTCTAGTCGGTAGGCCTGGGCAAGTGGGGCGTTAGTAGTTTTACATCGTTTATGGCATGGTCAATTGAACTCTTTATATGATTTTGGGCAGTCCTTACCTCATGAGTTAGCTTTGGTGGTTGACTTAAGCTCAAGGTCAATTTCTTAGGCATTGAGGTGGTACAATCTAGCAATGGCATTGTCATTTCATAGCGGAAATATGCCTCAAGACATTTTGGAAGACATGAGTATGTTGAACTGCAAACCTATGGACAATCCTATATACCCAAATACTAAACTCATTTCAGGACAGGAGGCCTCAAAAAAACCCAGATAGATATCAAAGAGTGGTTGGTAAACTCAACTATCTTGCCATCACACAATGTGACATCTCATTTAATGTTAGTGTGGTTAGGCAGTGTCCGATCAACTTGTGATAGTCACTGGAATGCAACAATTCGCATCCTAAGATATGTGAAAGGCTCTCCAGGAATTGTATGAAGACAAAGAGCAGGCACACATTGTTGAATATCCTGATGCAGATTGAACAGGATCTCCCTCTGATAGACGGTCCAGTTCAGGTTATTGTATTTTACTTGGAGGCAATCTAATATCTTGGAAAAGTAAAAAAAAAGGATGTAGTGGTTATGTCAAGCGCATAGGTAGAATATTAGGCTATGGTATTGGCTACTTGTGAGCTTATATGTCTAATACAACAACTTCAAAAGTTAAAGATTGGAGGAATCGAACCTATAAAATTGATTTGTGATAATTAAGCCGCACTACATACCGTTTCAAATCCAGTGTTTAATGAAAGAATGAAGCACAATATAGATCGTCACTGGTATTTGATAGAAGATTGAGTCTGGCTGCATTGTTACATGTATTGTCATCTCAAAGGACCTGCTAGCAGATGTTTATTCGATAAAAGATTGAGTCTGGCTGCATTGTTACAAGTATTGTCATCTCAAAGGACCTGCTAGCAGATGTTTTCATAAAACCACTCCGTGGATTCAGAGTTGACTATATTTGTAACAAGCTAGGAGCATAAGATACGGACTATCCAACTTGGGGGAGTAATAAATATGACAAAAGTCGATATTTCCTAACTTTGTATTCCTTGTAAAGGTTATTTAAACTCAATCTTAAGGGAATATATAAGCAACTAATTCCCAATTTTCTTCTGCTCTTATTTCACATAACAGAACAACAAAGAACACATTTTTTGAGCAAAGTAACATCATGCAATGAAAAAACACTTACAATCATTACCATAATGAGGGGAAGAGCTTTGAAGCAAAGCAGGAATTAGCGGGAGGGATGCTACCAGATATGTTACAAAGAGGGAGAAACTGGACTGATGACGAATTCAGTGCAGATGCTATAAATGATATATTTGATGAAGAGATTCTATAAACGATATAGCTGATCTATATATATATTTTTTTTGGTAAAATATCAAGTTACCAACCTCATTTTTTTACGAGTCAAGATTTACTGTAGTGCAAACCAGTTTTAGCAATCTGCATCCAACATAATTTGCATCGAAATATAAAGAACAAATAGTGAGATCTATACATGTGAAGGATCCAATAGCTAGAGGAGACATATTTATCTTTTATGATAATAATTTCAGATAATAAAGATGCTATTGACCTTAATCCTTACTCAAAATCCTTCTATGAGAAACTTTGCATTAGCTAACGTCTATGGAGACGCTTCATTTCAGGTTTTTGATATACAAGTACTTGCAAACCAAAAAAGTGGATGTAACACAAAAGGACTAGTAAAGGAACTTCACCCTTGGGCCTTGGTGATGTAGCAATTAAGTATTGATTGTCAAATATAATTCGAAGCTTATGTTAATAAGGGCCACACTCCTATACATTCATCTATAAGCACTCACTACATGTTGTAGCCTACCAAAGAACATATGTGGATCATCCATGGGTCTCTAGTTCTCCAAGCTAAGCACATTTCTAAACTATGCTCCTTTGCACATGTGGTCAGTTATTGTGACCTCTGTTGCGCTGACTCTTCAAGATCCCTGCCATACCCCTGTCGACACGACATGGGTGTGGGTGTGAGATCCATACTGGATTTGGTCAACTTACCTTTGGGTCATGGGTGTGGGTGTGAGATACATACTGGATTTGGTCAACTTACGTTTGGGTACTTTGAGTATATTTGATGACCAAGAAGTATAAATTGATTGGGTATTTGGTTTGATTTTTGGGCTTTTGTCATACATATATAGTTGTATAAAGTAAGAGAATGTTTTCTTTATGCAAGATATCTTATGAATAAAATATTGGTGTTTATAGAGAATCAAGTTTTATTAGTTTTAGTTCAATGACTTTAAGTAATCAAAATATATGCTTTATATGTCGTAATCTACATTCATTGGTCGTATTCCATCATTTGTATTCACACTTCCATCCATACCCCCGAATCCTAAAATTTATGTGATTTAGAATCTGACATCTAGATCTGCACCCGGATTGGATACCCGCACCCGAGTCCGAGCGACATAGATTGTGACATAGACCATAAAAAGAGTGTAGCACTTTTCCACTATCAACGCTCAACCAAGAGCAACTTTAACCACCATATCCGATTCACTTGTACACAAAAACATGCCTTTTGTGGACAGAAGGCACATGTGACAACTAATAATAGAAATGAGCCATGTTTTCTTGTAGCTCTTATCTCAATTCACCACAAGATGTATCAAAATCACGATGACATCCAAAGATCTCGACGTATGAAGGTGTACACATAAAAAATCATATGTTATCTTATGTGGGAGGGACCTCTTGGGTTTCTTATTTTAACCACCAATGACAACAAATTTTCACTAAAAGGAATCAGGAAAAGGTAAAGAAATTGTGTATCGAAATTGGAACATGAAGCCTCGTACTAATCTTGAACCTCCTTAACCACTCCTCTAGAGACCATCCTCAAGGGAATTCAATAACATAAATAGGGCTTCAATAGGCCTGTTGTTGTTGATCATAACTCCTTAAACTGAATCATTTGGCATGGCATTTATTAAGGATGATCGTTAAGGAGCTTTTTCCACTCTAGCCTTTGCAAGACACAATCATGCCGACCACAGTGAGGATTCTCAATTGAGTTTTTTGAGCTATTTCCCATGTTAGGTACTTTGAAAGAGTCTCAATAACCAAACCCAAAAATATTTTGATAACCTGGTCTTCTTTGGTTTCAAATTTCAATTTCATTTAAACATAAAAAGATACATTTTTCAAAGCAATAGATGACTCTTAAAAAGTGCCTCAACAGCATATTTACAGCTTGAAAAGCACAATTGATATTAGCATTTCACTAATTTTTCAACTCAGAAATTTGACCATTTCATATCAATATTAGTTATGGGTAAAATGGATACAATTGCCCTCCAACAATCGACTTCCAAAGGTAGGGATAAGGTCTGCGTGCACTCTACCCTGTCCAGACCCCACTTGTGGGATTACACTGGGTATGTTGCTTTTGTTGAGACTTCCAAAAATGTATACAAGATAACTATATATTCTTTTTGCTATTTCTGGAAGTCTCAGACAGTCATGCTCACCCAGCTTTATGAATGATTTCCTCTAAATATTCTTGATGCAATTACAGTATACATTTCATTCAAAGGATTTTGCAACACTTGAGATCTATTATCTGTTCACTTCTGCCAACCTTCCCCTCCTACCCTCCCCCAAAATCACCGGTTAGCTAGGACATCATCCATGGAATCCCATTGGCAGCTTATCCTTAAGCTGCCAAAGATGCACTCATTCCAAGTCCAACCTCCTTCCTGATTTGGCAAGCTGATGATGCAATTCCGAGAAAGGTTACACATTGTCAGTCTATCGGGCGGCAAAGTGGATATGAAGAAGAAATTTATAACTTAATGGCCTTGAACCTAATGTTTTTATTATCGGTGAATGGCCTTGAAAACCTAACGCTGTAGACTAGGTTGTAAGCTCTAGCCAGCTACCCCTTTCTCCACTTGTAAACAAACTTTCATTGCTATTTACATCCTCAACTGCCTCACTTGACAACCTTCTCCTTTGGTGCTTCTCAGTTCCAATCTCATGTAATATCACCCCCTTGTTTCTCCACCACTGAGGCTTAATATTTCAGAACTAACTCGCGGAGAGATCAAAAGTCAATGAGTTCCACTTCAGGTCTCAAAAGGTTGACTGGTAATATAAAGCTTACGGAAATGTGGATCCACATCCAAACATTTCAACGAAAATATTATCACTGCATCAGACTCAAAGAAACCTTGCTATCTGAATTCATCATGAACAAAAGCCTTCTCTTAATTATACCTTTCTAACAGTAACAACACTATCCAAAATGTACCTAATCTACCAGAGTTGTAACCTAGTACTCAATGAAATGGGTGCAAATCTTAGAAAAAAAGACACTTAAGTGATTTCTTCCTATCTGCCTAGGCCTTGGTAGACAAAGTTACCTGGCCAAAAAAAGTAAAACCACTAGGTGAATAGTCGAGATGGCCAGCTGACTCACACACTACCATGCTTTTTACATGAAAGCAAACAATGGAATAGTTAAAAAAGTGAAGCAGAATGGCGTTTTTGCCACAGAATTTTCTCCTAAGGCGACGGAGTATGTTCCAATTCCTAAATTGATGTCGCTCTACTTGAACCTTGAGGACAAGGTTCCTATTAAGGATGGGAAAAAACAAAAGTAGCTTGATCAACCCTTATTGCACGAAAAAGCCACAGTGCAAATTGCCATCACATGTTCAGTATCACATTTATTGGTATCTAAATTCCAAATCCTTGGATGAAACCCCATATGAATAAATCAAACAATTAATGAATTGCACCTCAATTCCAAACTAGTTGGGGTCCGCTATATGAACTGCCACACCCCTGCATTCGGATTCATTTCTTTCCAACACAAAATACAGGGCTTAATGTATTACTCCATCCGTTTCAATTTGTTTGTCTGATTTTGACTTGACATGGAGTTTAAGAAATTAAAGAAAAACTCTTGAATGTTGTGGTCTTAAACTAAAGATACCTAGTACGAACCAAAATATCCTTTAATACTAAATTTAAGTCTAGCCAAAGTAGAAAAGAGACATTTTTTTTTTTTGAAATGGACTAAAAAGGAGACTAAGACAAACAATTGAAACGGAAAGAGAGTACAACATCATAGGTAAGGTACCAAAGTTCCCCTAAATGAGGAGGGTGTATAGGCTGCCTGCTAAAGGAAAAATGAAGACTACTCTAAACATTCCATGAAAACTCATAAATCTTACTATCAAGAACATTCATATAACAAACAATTACTATTAAAAGATATTGATAGGTGGGACCAGATAAAGAAAGGAAGGCAAGAAAATATCTTCTAAAAAAAAAGGTAAACAGACCTGTATTTGGCCTGCCCATGAGCTTGAAGTTCAGCTTGGTATTTGCTCTTACATGTATCCAAAGGATACAATATAGTTGTGCTTAGCAAAGATCCTATGGCCCCAGAAGTTGCCTCAGCCAAAGACTCCATATTTAAAGCCATAATAATACTCGAGCAAAGAAGAAGTGGTGAATTTGAGTGAGTTATGAAATGAACCTCAATTGAGAACAAATCGCAGATAGAATTGTGATGCTGGCACTATGCAAGGAAGAAAAAGGTGTGCGCGTGAGGAAGGGGATTACCAAAATCCAAAATTGGAGTTTTTAAGTAGTACTACCTACTAAGTAGGAGCGCATAGGGAGTCGGAAACGTCACGGGATGGGCTTGTCGTTCTGTATAGTGTGACAACACACTATCTAAGTTCTTTTACGGCTTGTTTGGTACACCATAGAACTCGCCACCATAATATGCCGTCAAACTAAAACAAAGACACAAGTATGCCATGGATATAAAAAGTTAGGTGACTTCGTGCATAAAAATAGTGTACTATTTACTTTTTCTTTTAACGCACACGATTGACGACGTAAGGTAGTAGAAAAGTAGATAGTACATTATTTTTGTGCATTGTTCATTTTTTTTTTTTTCATATAGTGCACATGTTTAGTGCACTATCTAATTTTTTTTATATAATTCACAAGTTTAGTAAATTATCTATTTTTTTTCATATAGTGCACTAAAATTATGCACTATCTATTTTTTCCTACAGTGCCCAAAATTGTGCATATCCAAAAAAAAACTTGGAGCACTATTTTTTCCCATATAGTGTACAAGTTTAGTGCACTATCTATTTTTTTCCATTCTGTGTATTAAAATTGTGCACTATCTTTTTTTTTCCATACAGTGCACTAAAATTGTGTAGTATCTTTTTTTTTTTTTTCTAAAATCATGCATTATATCATCGAAAAAATTATACAGTACACTATATCTTTTTAACCCTAAATCCCAAAAACTCAGATCCCCACCATCGGTCCCCCCACCTTCTCTCTAAAACTCCCAAGTCTGATGGTCCTCTCACCTTCTCTCTAAAACTCCCAAGTCTTATGGTCCCCTCACCCCCCTAATAATCACACATTTTTGTCAACAAAAAGACTTATTAGAGGTGTATTAAACGCGTAGGTGACAATTGTATTGTTCTATTTCGCCCTAGAAAACGTCAATTAAGGTATTTTTTCATACATTTTGGTAATGTCCTCTTTCAATGCTTCATTTTTAGATATGACTCCGAATGAAACAAACGGAATTAGGGATGGCAATGGGGCTGGGGTTGGGGCTGGGGCAGGGCGGGTTAAGCTTAACCCGCAAAAATTTTAACCTGCCCCGCAAAATGTGCCAGGTTTTGAGTGTTTTGTAGTCAACTTACAAATTTAAATCTTCTAATCTCCTTAATTAGTACTTGTAGTAGTTTTCAAACTTGTCTATAATTTTAAGTGTCATTTTCAAATTACCAAGTAACGTAATATAGTTAAGGAAGAAGAAGAAAAAGAAAACTAAATGGAATGTACTGGACACTGCTAAAATGTAATTTCACTAAGTCATACGTACCAAAGAGAAATTATTTCAAGGAATAATTCCTATCCTGTTAAGTTGAATTTGGCCAATTAACTTTTCTCCTGGTGAATACAATACTGCTTCAAAAAGTATAATATATATGCAAAATAAACGAGAAACAGAAGGACAACCAGTGGTTATGAAATAATTATATAGTATAAAGATATTTTTTACAAACTTCGTCCTAATGAAATTTGGTAAACAGGTCTATATTATGCAGCAGATCTTGCATCTTGGGCCCTTTAATGGGTCATTACTTACACTACAGGCGACTTACAGGTCGCAAGATTTGTGGACTGGGGATCTTGATAGTAATGACAGTGTGTCTCCGAAAATAGTCGATGTGGCATGGAGGATTTTTTATAACCCTCCCCCCCCCCATGAGCACATCATAGAGTATATATGCCGGGCGGGGTTATGGGATGTTGTTAGGGTAGTAAGATACAGCTTGACCATAAACTCGTCACGGCCATGGTTGAGAGGTGGAGGCCAGAGACGCACACTTTCCACCTACCCTTTGGAGAAGTCACTTTGACCCTGTAGAATATCCAAAAAAATTTTGGACTACATGTTGAGGGGCAGCCCGTGGTATATCGAGATCTATTGCACCGTAATTCAAATTGGGCTTCGTTGCTAGAAGATCACACTGGATTCACTCTTGCACCGGGGGATTTTTTTGGTACTAGCCGTCTTAACATAGGTGTAGTCGTCGAGTATATTCAGCAGCAACTAGATCAATATACTATTATAGATGACACTCCTGATGATAGGGTTCGGAGGATCGCTCGACTATACATGTTGTTGATTTTAGGAGCGATCCTATTCCCGAACACATTTGGGTGTCTCTTGAGTCTGCGGTTCTTGTACTTTCTTATTGATCTCGACCAGATAGGTACCTACAGCTGGGGCAGCGCTGTTCTAGCCTTTCTTTACTTGTCTCTTTGTCGGGTATCTATTAACGGGACTGGCCTTGGAGGGTTTGTTCCTCTCCTCCAGTTAGTTTATCTTATTATGTTAGCTCCAATTCGATTATTTGTTAGCTTAGTTAACATTAACTTTTATGTAACGTTTAGATATGGACTTGGGAGAGGGTCCTACCCTTCCAGCCAATACCGTTTGGGGAGATTGACGAGGATGAGCGGTTGATGCCATATGGTCAGAAGTGGAAGCGAGGGATTCAACGCGTTTCAGAGGCACACCATGCCCTAGTCCCCATGAGGGATCAGCTTGTGCAGATACAGTTATTGATACAGTTGCTTCTATAATGAGGAAGAACAACGGTGATGGAAACGATACTGTGCACGGGGGGCTTAGGCCACGGGCGGCGATACGACATAGGGGTTGTGGCACATAGTTATGTTATCCGTTTATCTTTTAAACTAATTATTTATTTTTGAATACTTCTTTGTAAATACACTATCTTTGTAAATATATTGTTCTAAATACACTAACCTTTTAAATTTATTTTTGCTAATAAGAACAGTATAAAACCACATGACATAACAAGAGGTTAAAACATAAACTTAATTAAGTATTGTGGATTTACTACATAAAATATGAAAAAAAAAAACATAAATTATAAAGGCATTCCGTAATTAAGTTGAGTTAATACATTAAATATGAAAACACAAAATCATTTCGTATTGATGTAACAAATGCAATAATTTTTAATATATGCGCACATAATATATTATTGACTGACGTCTTTGATTGACAACTCAACAATATACTTAATACAATAACATATAAAGCAATTCATAATAAGACATACAATTGAAATCATATCCCAGAAGTACTAGCACCACCAGAAGTATTTGTTGCTCGATATGCATTAGCATTACACTCTCTCAATGGACAATTGCGCTTATCATGTCCTAGTTATTTGCAAGTAGAGCATTTTCAGGAGAGGTTACTTTGTGAAACATCCATTTCATTGGGAATACGTGTTTTTGACATGACCTTTACTTTACGCAAAAAAATTTTATTTGCAATCATGAAAAATAGACTTTCTAGCCAATAGTCCTCATCACCAAGTGGAATCAGTTGCCCAGAGTAAGCCTTTTTGTAGCACGCCACAGAGAATTCTGATGCAATATAATCCCATGCAGCATTGCCAACAAATTCGAACACCCTAATGGCATGAGAACATGGAAAGTGGTTTGATTGTCATTTACCACACGTACATGTTCTTTGGGTCTCATTAACAATTTTTTTATTACCACCCTTCCCATGATGGGATTTAAATGTTCTGACTTCAAATATGTTATCTGCCACAAGATAATTTTGAATACTGTGCATCGATGCCTTTTTCCTGTATTCCTCAAACTTTTTGAATGGATTTGGCATCCATTTTTATTTGTCAGCCAATAGTTGTTTTGCATACTTTGATCTCTGAACAAAACGATCCACTACCATGCTGTAAGATATTTTGACCATTGCAGTCACTGGTAGTCCTCTAGAGGACTTCAACAAGCCATTGAATGACTCGGAGCTATTCGTTGTTAGCATGCCCCATCTCTTGTCGCCATCCTTGTGCATGGTCCATTTTTTTAAGTTGATCTTCATCAACCACTCGTATGCTGGAAAGTGTATCTCCTTGATCAACTCCATTTGTAACAAGAACTTTTTCTCGTGGGTAGCAGTTGCAACAGCCCAAAGTATGTTGTTCAGTCGGACATTTTTGAACGCCCTCTAATAATTGGCCTTCAAGTGCCTTAAGCAATAGCGGTGATAGGCAAAAGGAGCTTGCCAGTTACGCTCTGTAGAGACACTTCCAAGTATACCGTGATGCCTGTTAGATATCAACGTAATACCTTGACGACCACACACAACATGTTGATGCAAATCCCTCAAAAACCTAGTCCATGTATCAAGGCTCTCATTCGCTGCTATTGCAAAAGTCAATGAAAAATGGAGCCATTACCATCCATACCTACCTCAATCAGCAACTTTATATCATATTTACCATATACATATGTTCCATCTATCGATATCACCGGCCGACAATAACGAAAACCGTCGACATATGGCTTAAACGTCCAAAACACATAGTTGAAAATGCGTTCATTAACTCCATCACGTCGTTCAAATCGCCATTCATCGACGAAACCTGGATTGAAACGTTTCATAGCAGCCATGAACCTTGGCAATTCACAAAAGGAGCCCTCCCAATTTTCATAGAATTTTTCAAAGGCACACTTTCGTCTAAGATACGCCTTTCGCCGACTTATTGTTTTGCGGTACTTATTGAGAACGGACGTTTGGCATTCTCTGAGAGGATACCTGTGCACAATTAGGCTTAATAATTATAAACAAAAAAAATTATTGAGTTGTATAGTCAAATGAATTCAGATAGAAGTAGTACCTTGGTGTTTTTTCAATACACGACACAAGAACAGTTTCAATCATGTCTATATTCAAATTGAAGTGACCTCCGCGACAGTCACCCATATTACAAGTGTGTTCGCCGATGTATTTTGATTTTCCACAAGTTATTACTACTATCCTTAGTAGCACAAAGTCTGAATGAACAACCTTGATCTACACGCTTGCAACAAATTCTCAACACATCCTTTCCGGACTTAACAACAAAAAACTCCCTCCCTTATTTAATATGATAGAGCCTAACCGCCCTATGTAAATCTTTTTTTGATTTGAACAACATCTTGCTAGCAAGATAAAAATTATCATTTAGAAAATCCGTCGATTCACGCCACGCACCTGTAGGGACAGAATCGTTTTCATGCATATCCATAAACGCATCTAGTCCTTCCTAAAAATGATCAACAATTGAAATTTCATTAGAATAAAAACGGGGCCTATTGTTTAATAGTGACATTGGTGCCGGCCTTTGAATCCATGTTTGTGGAATTGATTCTTGTTGAGGATAAGGGCTCATGGACATGGTTGTTTGTTCAGAATTACACCTCACACCATCATCACTCGATGAAGAGTCATATGGACATTCACCTCCCTCAACACTATTAGGTGCACTATCATCACCCTGTGACGATTCGCCATAATTTAGTTGGTCACCATTTTCAATATCGTTTGGAACAACATGCCCATCTCGCATGACATTATCCCTATATTTCATATAATGGAATATTATTAATATATGACAAAAGTATAAATAAATAAATAAATAAAATTGTCACGCCCCGAGTCCCATCGAGACATGATTGGCACCCGAAGCCGACAAGGCCCGAGAGAACCAATCTTTGCTTCTATTCATTCGTATGCATGTCATAGGGAAACGCTACTATCACATAGAAACATGAGAGGCTAAAATCGGAAAGCATAGAACATGTGACGTAAATACATATGAGAAGCTTGGCCGTTGAGGCCATCAAGTCAAGGTTTCATATATCATCTTATACACATACACCCACATACGTCTACAAAAGCCTCTAACAGATGCATTGACCAAAACCAACTGAAAGTCGGGACAAGTCCCGCTTTATACACAATGTACAATATCACAACATTTATATACTCTGACTCGGAGAAGCCCCAAACTAACTGGAGCTCACCAATGAACCGCAAACAGCTGGCAACCTACTGTGGTGGTCTACTAGTACCTGCGCCTGCAACAAGTAAGGTAAATTCCCCTAGAGGGGTCAGTACGAAATAAGTACTGAGTATGCAAGGCTCAGATGAAACTGTACAACACATGAATATTTCGATGAACTCAAGATAAATGAATAATTAATGTGAATAAGTCACCATTTCTCATTTTGGAAACCATGTGGATTGCTTTCATTACTTTCTTTGCCTTCTTTATCTCAATGCTCAATGATAACAATGTACCCGGGCCCCTACTGATCAGTGGGTCTTTACATGACTTATCGTCATGTTGGGATCGGGTCGAGCTAGGCTTATGCCCCTAGACCTGCCACCCAGGGATCGGGTCGAGCTAGGCTTATGCCCCTAGACCTGCCACCCTCAATCATATATCGGGATCGAGTCGAGCTAGGCTTATGCCCCTAGACTTGCCACCCTCGGGATCGAGTCGAGCTAGGCTTACGCCCCTAGACTTGCCACCCCTAAATCAATACATCGGGATCGAGTCGAGCTAGGCTTACGCCCCTAGACTTGCCACCCATACTTGATCATTGACCACATTTGCATTACTTTGTTCATTACTTTGAGATTGATACTTTGATAATCATACCATCACTTTGGAACTTTGGAACACAACATTGTTGGAAGCTTCGAATCATTGACCAATAAGTGAAGGACATGTGAATAAATATCAATGAGAAATATAACATAACTAGCACCATGATATCCTTGGAACCATTGGACAATAATCCATGAACAAGAGACACAAGTATAGGCACTATTGGAATATTGGAACATAACTTTATTTGAGCTTTCGGAACATTAACCATGAATATGAGACATGAGATTCACAAATGATCCATGAGTAGAAAATATATGACAATGACCATGGATAAGTGCATATGGAATACCTTTGGACATTTCGGAATAGAACTAGAGAAATGTCAATGTGAACACTATTGGCCGTAGAAAGATACGGACAAAGTAACCTTACATACCTTGGATTCGCAATACGAATCTACAACCTTAGATGCGTAGACAATAATTCCGCTCCTTCTTTATGTGTCACTCTACAACATAAATACATAACGAAATTCACATTAACCACCAAGTACTTTACAAATGCATACAATGTCAATGAGTTACATGTTTGCCTTTAAACATGTCATTTCCTCTTAACAAAACCATTGATCATACTATTATTCCAAAAATTCCATAATATTCCCAACATTGACCAATACATGAAAATCAATACATTTCACCACAATACTTCTCCTTTACACTTTCTTATCCATAACACATCACAAATAATCCATCAAAGTACCTTAATACAATTCATAACACATATCGGCCAAAATCTCACAATTTCCACTTATAGATAAGAACAAGTTTAATATCAAAAATAACACCATACTTGTTCATATTTTGTCCATACCATGCTTTTTCATCAAAGGCACAAGGCCTAATTCACACTTGAATTCCATATACCACAAATCTCATACAAAATCACCAAGTACCATGACCAACTTTTCCAAGCACAACCAACATGATATACATATTCTTTTATGCATATAAGATATTAATCCATGAAAATAAATACTTACCAAGGCTTGGAATTATGTTGATCTTGTCCAAGGAGTCCCAAGGAATTATTTTGCTTTAGGGTTTGGAAATGAGAAATGTTGAAAAGGCATGAGAGGTTTGGTACAATAAAAATCTGATATTGGGGCCTTTATATAGACCCCAAGTCATACCTAGCCACATGTGGCATTAATTGGTATGTTTACTTGGTCAAATATTGGAAGAATGGGTTATTTTTGCCTTTGGGCCTTCTCTTTTGTTCCATTTTGGGCCCTAATTTTGGGCCCAATTGCACATGTAGCTTAACCCATCAACTTTCATGCAAAATTCACCATATATCACATGTTTACGTAATTCCATCATGTCACGTCAATATTCTTTTAAACAATTCTCATTCGTCCTTTCGATCGCAAAAATTGGAATTCTAGTCGCCTTTGGTTCCCTTGGACATTTTGGATCACTATTCACATTTCATGATTTGATCATGTAGGAGTATGTAGGAGTATATTGAAGTGTTTGAAGATTTAAAAATGCTCAAATAACTCCAAAGAACCAAAAGAAACCATCCAAGAATCGACGTAGAATTGCATTGCGAAACGAGCGCGGGAAGGGCACATTTTTGTGCCTTGCGCCACTGCTGCAAAACAAGGCAGTGGCGCAAGAAATACACCCTCTCTGAATTCAGGGGCTTGCGCCACACCCCCTGAAATAGGGCAGTGGCGCAAGTTTCCATGTATTGCTGAATTTTTCGGCAATTTTTCCAACACTTGCGTATCGTCCAATACCTTATCAAAACCCTATAAAATACTTACTTAGTGACCTTAATCATCAAGTAAGCATGACTCCAAGTCACCAAATGAGGCTAGAATGTGTACGAGGTATTACACAAATGCTCCACGGAAGCACAAAACACTTTCTACAAAAACTCGTCACATGTACAAGGCCAAGTTTCAATTTTTCTCATCTTTAACATTCCAAATACATACTTATAACTCTCGACACTTAGGTAATTCTTATTCAATGTCATCAAGTAGGGTTGGGAAGGTACGGGGTGTTACAAAAATATATGATGTGAACCAACATAACTTAATATCGACTATATTTAACCCACCCATAATAGTCGACAACACCAAAACACAATGAGAGAGGAATATTTGAAGATGTTCCGGCATTGTCCATCCATCCAAGTTATGATGATTGACCATAATTATAATCTTGTCCAAAATATCTCACGCAGAGTTAAGCCCCTAAAAAAATATAACAAACATATGACATAAGAAATAGACACAAAGCAGTGAAAATAAATATTAATAATAATAAAACGAATTAATGGACATTACCAGTCACTTTCATTCAAAGTTTTGTTCAAATCAGGTATTGAAGATTGTGTTGGCATGTTACCCGAAATGATGTATTGAGGAGCATTCATGTCAGAAAAAGTGTTATAATGAGTTAAACGGGCATCACCAACACTTGTTGGATTCTCAAGTTGTGTATAGACATCCGTTTGTGCAGGAGAGTGCATACGACGAGTCCTCCTCTCCTTCTTAACATATACTTGATGCATATTTAGCTTTATTTGACTGGCATAATCATAAGGAGCCCTAAAAAATTCAGTCAATGACTCATCATCACTGATAATCCATTCTCCATAATTTACCAATCCTTGTGACGAGAAGGAATTTGAATATTGTCAGATTATAAATAAATCATAATCGTCACTTTTAATTTTCATCCTTCTAAAAATTGAATCAACAAATTCTTGGTAACCAATGGAAATTGGATACTTGACGTTCGACTTGGGAGAGATACTATAATAAATAGTATTACCCTCGTGAATAACTTTACCGTCCCAAAAAAGTGCAACTTTGACACGTTCAATAGCCATTTTCTAAGATCCAAATGAATAAAAATTTAGCTGAACTTTCAAAGACGTTTGAAGAAGATGAAGTATATAGCCATGAAGATGAAATATTCTCTTTATATAGACTTTTACAAGATCTGCTGAAGTAATTAAACATTTGATATAGTGCATATAAAATGTGCACCATATTCATATGTCATATCAATGTGTGAAAATCAAAATGAATGAGACCTGTGAGGACAGTTATGCAGAAGGTGGATAGTGCATAAAAATTGTGCTCTATCCATTATATAAAAAATATTATACATGGCATAAATTTAATGCACTATATAAAATAAAATCGCCCAAAGCAAAGACAGTGCAATAGAGAATTTTTTTTTGAAGATATTAATTGCATCACTGTATGAAAAAAAAATAGATAGTGCACTAAACTTGTGCACTATATGAAAAAAAAATATTTAGCGCACAGTATGAAAAAATAATAAATAAATAGATAGTGCACAATTTTAGTGTACTGAATGAAAAAAATAGATAGTGCGCAATTTTAGTGTACTGAATGAAAAAAATAGATAGTGCACAATTTGAATGGAAAAAAATAGATAGTACACTAAACTTGTGCACTATATGGAAAAAAATAGAAAATTAGATAGTGCACAATTTTAGTGCACTTTGTGAAAAAAATAGATAGTACACTAAACTTGTGAACTATATGAAAAAAATTAGGTAGTACACTAAACATGTTCACTATATGAAAAAAAAATGGACAGTGCACAAAAACAGTGCGCTATCTACTTTTCTACTGCCTCACACCGCTAGCCGTGTGCCGTTAAAGAAAAAGTAGACAGTGTACTATTTTTGTGCACTAAGCCTATTTACGTAACTTTTTATATCCATGGCATACTTGTGTCTTTTTTTTAGTTCGGCGGCATATTATGGTCACTAGTTCTACACCATATATCTCAATGAATTGGGATATTTTATGAGATTATTTTATTTACTCTAAATACATAATAATAATTCTATTATTTTAGGATATATGATGGGATAAAATAGTATCGTAATTAGTTAATACTCTTTTTATTTAAAAAAGAATGACCTACTTTTCTTTTTAGTCTGTTTCAAAAAGAATGACCCTTTCCTTTTTTGTTAATACTTTAATTTCAACTTTCCACATGACATGTTTAAGACCACAAGATTAAAGGACATTTTTGTATATTTGACACAACTTTAATTTATGACCGCAAGATTCAAAAGTCTTCTTTATTTTCTTAAACTCCCTGTCAAGTCAAAATAGGTCACTCTTTTTTAAATGGTGGGAGTACTTCATATCAAATATGAGATGAGATTAATTTCAAATTCTATATATCTTGGAATTATTTTCCTTATTGAGGGTAGAAAACGACCCCTCAATAAGGAAAAATAATTTTCCAAATTATTTTCAAAATGTTCTTTTTAGTACTTTACAATTATTATTATTTTTTTAATTTCATGTTCTCTTTATGAGAGATTTTGATTTTCTACATATAATTTTTTTTAATTTTCACACATCAATATCTTTATTTTTACACATAAGAAGTTTGAAGTCATTTTTTATATTCAAATTGTAAAAGCGCAAAATATCTCATTTACTCGGAGGATTGCCCCTCAAACCGACTATGTTTAATTTTTTCTCTGGAAGTTCTTTTTTTTTTTTTTTAATCTTTATTGCTTATTTATTAAAAAAATTGTAGACTAAATTATTTCTATCTATTCCAAATAGATAGATTTGAAAGGTAATCGAGCTATCAAATAATAAAAAACTAAGAAGAAGAAAGCAACTATGCAAGCCTTAGCACGATGATAACTATTTTAACAAGTCAAATCAAGTTCATACTACAACCATCATATAGGTACCATCACCCTAGAACAAGAAGTTTAGCTCCAAATAGACATGAAGGAATCACAACAAATCATTCAAAGAAAAACGTAAAATAAAAATAAAAATAAAAATATGGAATAAAAACAGTCAGATCTAACTGGCACTAATAAACTATAAATCATTATCTGTGTAGTATTTTTTAAAAATTATTGTAGTGTGGGATGGTAGTGTACACTGGCGGATCCAAGATTTTGAAAATAAAAATATAATGTTTGAGATTTGACCTTGGAACCTCAAGGTAAATTTTGAATCCCTCTCAACCATTTAGCCAACCTCTAATCTTATATTCATGAGATTCAAAATCTATATATATATATAAAGAGAAAAGACATAAAATTTCACCTAATCTTGTCATCTAAACTTACTTTAACACGTTAACTTTACGGGCAATTATTTATTCCCCTAAACAACTTTCAACTAAATAAATTTCACCCCTAATACTGACGTGGCATAAATAAAAAAGAAAGAAAAAATTAAAAGCGCGTAATTATTTTTTTAAAAAAGCTACTCCATGTATATTATGTGATTAAAAATAAAAATAAAAAAATATCCCTACCCCACCCTCTTTTTTCTTTTTCAAACCTACCCACCCTCATACCCCCTTCTTCTTCTTCAAAACCACATTGCTTCTTCTTCAAATCCACCCCCATCACCCCCACCCAGCCCGACCTACCAACCCCACCCCTTTCTTCTTTTGCAAAACCCTTTTTCTTCTTAAAACTCCCTCCCTCCCCACCAAACCCTTTCTTCTTCTTCAAACCCCCCACCCCTTTCTCTTTCTACAAAACGGTCCCACCCTATTTCTCTTTTTTGGAGCCCCTCCCCCCCCCCCCTCCCCCCAAAAAAAAACCCCCTTCTACAAGTCAATTCTCATATTTTTCTTATTTTTTTAAAGTTATTTTCTTCTTTTCTAGATAAACTAAAAAAAATAAAATCATCAATTAAAATTGGGTAAATCATCAAACTTTATTTCTATTAAGATTTCTGTCGAATAAACAACAATCGCATTAACATATCTTATAATTTTAGGAATAAATTAGTGTTTTATTTCATGAAAATTAGAATTTTTCTCGGCCAAAATTTTGTAAAGAGAGGGTGGGGTGGGGTGTTGTAGTCTATGAAGATTAGGATTTTTTTTTTTAGGTCCAATCATATTTCATTAATTTGCAAAAAATAAAGTTAATCAATGGAGAAAGTAGTAATGGGGGTGGAGAGTGTGTTAATGGAAAAGAGAGAGAGGGGAAGAAAAAAAATCAAAATTTTAATAATTTTTTACATGGCAATGATGTGGTGTTGATGTGGCAATGACATGACGCGTGTGTAATACACTTTTTATAGTGAGATTGGTATTGTAGTCTTAGAGTGGTATTTAATTCACTTGAAAGTTGTTTATGAATGTATTTAAATGTCTGTCATGTTAAAGTGCTAAAGTAAGTTTGATTGACAAATTTAGGGGTGATTTTATATCTTTTATCTACATAAAATAAGTAAAATATACCGTATATATACATGTAATTTTTTGCCGAGGTGCTCCGATGAACTCCCCCCCTCCCGTTGTATCCTGGATCCACCCTTGGTAGAGTATATGTGTGGATCTATGTGTTGTGATTTTTTTTGAAAATACATTATTTTATCTCGGCATACGACATGACTTATGAAATATTAGGTGTGTTTGGTATGGAGGAAATATTTTCTTTTCTCTTGTTAGGTTGATTAAATTTTTTGAAAAATATGTTAATAAGGAAAACAAACTCCTTGAAGATAAGGAAGATGACAACCTTAATTAAAATATAGAAAACAAGTAGCATTGTCTCCTCCCACCCTCACAACCACCCCCACCCCTACTCCACCCCACAACAAATCCACACCTAACCACCCCGCTCCCCCACCCACTCTCTGTCTCCCTTTCTCTCACTTTTATCCACGGTACTAACCCCCTACCCTGCAAACCCCTGCCCTCCCCCACTGCATCACCCATCACCCTATCCCTACCCATCCTCATAAGTTTGTATTAAACATATACAAATACTTTTAGGATAATATCTTTTTACTTGTACACCGAACACAAAAAAATAAGTAAGAAACCACTTATTTTTTTTAGAAAATATTTTCTTGGACACATTCATTATGATATGAACATATAAACTTATTTTGCAAAAAAAATTATTTGTTATTTTGGTGTTAGGGACATAACTTGATATGTCTTTTGGGGTATAACTGTAACGACCCATTTTGTCGTTACTGAAAATATTTGCGGTAAAGGAATAAGAATCTCATTCATCATAAGTTATAGGACTAATTCTTTAGTATGGGAGTGCATTGGACATGTACTAAGGTCATACAATACTCCTAGCACAAAGTTAAGTTGAAAGTGTTCCTACCGATTGATTTTGAGCTAAGTTTAAACTAGGGCCAACTTCAAATGAGCATATCTCCTAGAATATAAAGAATTAAGGGGGTCAAATACCCACCAAATGAAAGATCTTTGAGTCTTCTTTCCAACGCATCCAACCATTTGTTAATCCACATTTGGAGTAAAAAGTTATGATTGTTTTACTGAATACTGTCCGGGCTGCGGCAATAACAGACAGTATTTTATGCTGATTTTGACGGGTTTCATACCCAAAACTCAAATATTTCATGTATAAGCCCTAGATGAGCGATTTGTTCATGGTTGGCGCGAAAATTCTTCGTTGGGGTAAGTTCCTTCCGTCATCTTCTTCATATTTCAATCATTTAACATCCTAGAATTCTTAGAACAATTTTTGATGGTGAAATTCTTGGGGATTTGAATCCTAAGTTCATAAGATTTTAGGGAAAACTTATGGGTTGGGTTAATATCATCTAGAATCACTTCTAAATTATTCATTAACAATTTCTAGCATGAATTAGTGATTCTAAAACATAAAATTGGTGGTTGGAGATCTTGAGTTCTATAAAAATGGAACCTTTAGCTTTGAAACTCCATTAATGGTAGAGATGGGTTGAATATTATAGAGCTTTTAAATGGGTAATTGACCTTTAGGTAATGTTTTAGAGCATGAATAAGGTTAGAATTAGTAGGTTGACTTTCCAAATTAGTTATTCGAAGAGTAATTGTTTAATTACTCTTATAATTGTGTGATTTCTAGATATTTGGGCTAATGGAAGCATGAAGGAAATGAAATAGCAATCTTGGTGCGGTTTGCTTGTTCTGAGATCTTTGGTCGAGGTAGGTTATGATTTAATGTGTAGTAGACTTGGTTTAGATGCATGTAATAACTGTAGTTGACGGGGGATTTCATGTCTAGGCCTACAGACACAGAGTTTGGATGGATAAAATATGGAATTAATGTAATAATAATATAATTGTATGTTATTGTGTTTTGTGTGGATCCCTTGATGGGTGTTTGTGGTTGTACGATCTACCTGATGGTTTATAGAGCCTGATATATGATTGGGAATAACAATAATGAAAGAATTAAGTGACCTCCTAATCTATAGAGCTAGTCTTTAATACCTTAAAAAGGGTGACTCCGATATTATGTAAATTTGGAGTATGAGATAATCTTGCTAGAAGATAGTTAAGAGAATTGATTGTGATAAGATGATGTGATGATATAAATTAATAGAGATAAGACACAAGTACCCCCCTAAACTATATCCGAAGTTGTTATGACACACCTAAACTTTACGGGAGTCCTATTACCACCATAAACTCATTTTTTATGTATTTTTGTGCTCCTTTTTGCTGATGTGGCTGCCAAGTAGCAGAATATTTTTGTGCTCCTTTTGTGCTGACTTTGTAGCCATGTCAGCATAAAAGGAGTATAAAAATATAGAAAAAATGAGTTGACGGGGGGTACTAGGACCACCGTAAAGTTTAGGTGTGCTATAACAACTTCAGGTATAGTTTGAGGGGATACTTGTGTCTTATCTCAAATTAATAAGCTAAAGTCAAGTTTAACTAAGTGCTAGAAAGTAAGAGGTGTAAAGGTTGATTACTCTAGCTGGAATTGTAAGATGAATAGAGCCGAGCGGTTGAGTAACCAACTAAAAGGCATAGTCTCTTGAACTTAGTGATGACTTGAGTGTAAAGGTTACTAGTTAGTAACTAAATTACCTATTTTAATAAGAATAAAAGAGAGTAAGATTGGTGCATGAAATAGAATTAAGATTTAGAGTGTGATGTGTCATGGTTACATGGCACTGTTGATGCTTAAAACAAGGAAAATATGCAATAACTTGGGTGTGTTTTGTTGGTATGATGTGGTTTCTGTTCTAAATTGCAGGAAAACAGGCTTTAAAGGCAAAATAAGCAAAGGAGGAAGAATCGAGCCCGAGAACGAAGTGTCGGACGAAGAAAGAATAAGAGGCTGCAGAAGAGAGCCACTCACGCCACAAGTCACGTGGCATGGAAGCCACTCACGCCACGTGAGTGGCTATCGTGACTCAACATCAGAGTGAAGAAACAGGGCCTGATTTCCACGGCAGGGGTCACATGGCATGACTGACACCCACGTGACGTGGAAGCCTGCCGTGATCCAACTTCTGAAGACCACAAGTTGAGCCTGATTCCCACGACATCAACCCACGTGGCGTGACTTGGTTCCACGACACTAAGTCACGATACTGTGGAAGTTACCGACTCTGTTCTCCTATTTGGTTTTGGATAGGACTAGTTTTGTATCTATAAATACTCCTATGTAGTCCTAAGTGCGAGAGTTGGACAATTTACTACTTTGAGAGTTATTTCACACTGTTTCAGACATATATTTGGTTTTGTATTCACAAACCCTAATTTTGAGGTTGATTGATAATTGAAATTTTGGTTTTTCTTCATTCTTGTGAGATCATAATTATGCTTTCATCTTTGGATTATTCTTGTGTTCTTGCAATTATGAGCAGCTAAACCCATCAACTAGGGTTGTGTGAACCATGAGAAATTAATGAAACCGGTTAAGTGCAAAGCAACTTTGTACTGCAGTGTATGCATGTATTGTTGTTTCCTTCGTTGTGATTGCTTTTCTAACAGTTGCAAACGTTAGAAACTCGCCTGTATTCTAGACTTGCTCGAGAGAGAGGTAGAGATTGGGAAAAGGAGATAACAACAGAGATTTGAAGCTATCAACCTTCATCTAATAATCGGAGCCTTAGCGGGAATGGTTATCTGAGATCCAGGATAAGGGTTAGTAGTGCGACACTCGGAGTCCGAGAGGAAAAGAGTGAAATTCGTCTAAAAAAGGTTGAGAGACAGTTAGATGAACCTAACTTGTTAGATTTTGCATGCAGCGCAGCGAGGCAATCTTGTTAAGGACAAGTAACCGGTGGAGTTAAGGAATCATTGGGGATCATAGTCCTAGTGAATTTCTCTTATTGTTTACAAACTCAATACAACCAGCATTCGTCATTGTTACTATTCACTAGCAAAACCCCCTAGTTTTATTTACTTTCCAATTATTCCATCTGGTAGTCTACTCATACTTCGACCTATTCCCTCTGGGATCGACCCCAACCTAGTTGGGTTCTATATTTGATTCAGCGACCGCATTGTACTTTCTCAGAGGTATATTTTAGGCGACATCAGAGTGTAGATATTAATCTTGGTGGAATGTGAATTCATAAATGGATACACTTTGATTGGTCTTGGGACCATTGTGGTTGATGATTAGATTTGATAATGTTCAATTGAGAAAGTGGTGAATTGGCCTTCGGACATACTTATGAATTCCTATTTTAGTGGATATTTGTTGTACCTGGAATGATAAAATTGTGATTATTGACTATATTTACTTGGTTGTCATTGATTGTAAGTATTGTTTCGATTGTTGTTGCTTGCATCTGATTTTGATTGGGTGTTTACAATTGCCTTCAGACATTACTTATAATTATTGACTGTAGGGGTGTCAAAATGAGCCGAAATTGTGTTGACCCGCCCAACCCGCCCAAAATTTAATGAGTTGGGTTCAAGATAATTCGCTATTGGGTAAATCTCAACCCATTAAGTCCCAATCCATTTTTAAATTGGGTTCAACTGAGCCCAATTCAATCTCCATTTCAACCCGTTTAATAGGAAAATGATTTCCTTAATGAAAGTAGAGAAAATAAGTGACAATGTGTCTTATATCACTCTCAAAATCACCCACCCCTCCTCACCCCAACCTCACCATACCCCAACTTACCCCAACCTCACCCACTTTCCTTAATTAAATTATTTTTAATTTTTAAAAAGCTTTTTTTAAAAAAAATTTCTTGCCCCATCCCCCACTATCCTACCCACCAACCCAAACAACAAAATTTATTTATTTATTTATTTTTGAAAAAGTTTTTAAAATCTTTTCTTAACCCACGGTCCAACTTCACCCCTCCCCCTCCCCCGCACCCCTACCCCTCCACAAAAAAATTAATTTTTTAAAAAATTAATATTTTCTTAAAAAAAAAATTAAATTTCATTTTAAAAAAAAAATTCTTTTTTTAAAAAAAAATAATAAAATTCTTACCCAAAACCCCATATCCCCTACCCCCTCCCGTAACCCCCCTCCCCAAAAAAAATTAATTTTTTTTTTTTAAAAAATCTTACCCCAACCCCCATATCCCCCCTAACCCCTTTGCACCCCTAACACCCCACCCCCATACGGCATACCCCCCTCCCCAAAAAGTTAAATTTCTTTTTTTTAAAAAAAAAAAATTCTTACCCCAACTCCCATATCCCCTCACCCCTACCCCTACCACCCCCGCAACCCCCCACCCCCATAGGGATACCCCTTCCCAAAAAAAAAAATTCCTTTTTTTTAAACAAAAAAATTCTTACCCCAACCCCCATATCCCCCCTAACTCCTTTGCACCCCCACATCCCCCTTCCCCCCTCCCCCAAACAAATTAATTTTTTTTTTTAAAAAAAAAGTTCTTACCTCAATCAAAATCCCCTCACCTCCTCCCTACCCCACACTCCTCCCCAAAAAAATATTTTTTTTAAGAAAAATTCTTACCTCTCACCCCCCTCCCCCCCCAAAAAAATAATTTATTTTTAAAAAAAATCTTACCCCACCCCCCATTCCCCAACCCCACCCAAATTTATTTTTTGAGTTGGTATTTAAATTGTGGTTACAAGGGGTAAATATGAGGTAAATATTAATATGTTAATATTCTTTACACTAAGCGGGTCAAAATGGGCGGGTCAAGACCCAACCCGATTTTTAACCCATTTCAACCCAAAATAAATTTGGTCGGGTCATGACCCAACCCAATATCTAATTTAACCCATTTAATATCTCCAATTTCAACCCAACCCACCCATTTCACACCCCTAATTGACTGCATCTTGCATTTACATTGATAGTACGGATATAAGATATTGTGATATGGGTCGGGTACCATGCCGGTACGAATATGAGATGTTGTGATATAGGTCGGGTACCATGTCGGTACGAATATGAGATATTGTTATATGGGTCGGGTACCGCGCCGGTACGATATGATGTTGATGGTGATGAGTTGAGAAGGGAAGAGAAGTTGTGCATCTTGCATACATACATTCATCATATGTATTTAAATGCACATTTATATTTATATATTGTTGAATTGGTTCCTGGTTCCTTGAGTGGACCGAGTTACGTCAATGATGTATCATGATTTCTTGTGTGGACCGATTGTTTGATGAGATATTGTGGTTCCTTAAGTGGACCGAGTTACGTTGATGATGTATCATGGTTCCCTGTTTGGATCGGTTGTTTGATGAGATACTGTGGTTCCTTGAGTGGACTGATTATATTGATTGATGTGATTTGACATTGTAGCAAATTGTGAATATAAGGTACGTCCTGAATGTTGTATAAATATTGTTCTCTTGTGTATAGAGTTGTAAATTTGATATATATTATAGTTCCCTTTCTTGTAAAGTTGTTAATGTTAGTAATTTTCTTGGTTGTTACAATCCCGATGTTTAATGATAGTATGATAGAGAGCAAGGATTGCCATGAAAGAGGATTAAGAAGAGAGAGGGGGGAAGTATAGAGAGTTTCTATAAAAAGGTAAGTACGTAAGAATTGAGGGTTAGAGTAATTCATAGAAGGTAGTAAGTTGTTCTTGCCCTAAGGGTCAATTAATATTGCTCAACCAAAAGAAAGGCGATAAGGTTGGAAGTCGAAGTAAGTTATGTGTGCTTAATTATTAAGCATGTATGCTTGTCATGATCTCTCTTATTTGCTATATGTTGTTATATGTTTCTAACCCTGGTCGACCGACGATACCTACCAATCTGTGTAGTTGTACTGATACTACACTTACTATATCTCCATTTGGGAATATAGCCATGTTGCAGGCCAGTTGGAGTTTCTATAGGTACAATTGTTGGAAAAGAAAGGTTATTTATTCATGGATTTATTTATGTTTAAGGTTTAATAATGTCTTCTGCAATAATTAAATGGTTGGGAAGTAAGAGTTCTCCTATATAGGATAGAGTTGGGTAGGTGCCCCACTCGATCCATGATTTGGGTCGTGACAATGACTTATGGGATATTATGTTACAAAAATATAAATTTATACTCCATAAAAAGTTATTTATTATTTCAATGTCAGAGATATATTATATCAAATTTTTACCATAAACACTTATTGAGTCCACGTGGCACCTGCTGTAGCACCTAATTTTTTTGAAATGTTTAAAGATCATTAAGAAGTTCAATCTCATGCTACCTACATTAATTTGCATGTGAATGAGGGCTATTATATAAATAATATTACTTGGATATGATAATAATCATATAAATTGTAATGAGAGTGCTTTATAATTTAAGCAACCCATATTGCAAAGCTTCATTCAAGCGGTCCTGGTCTAGTGGAGCACTACCAGTGCATGAACATGAATGCTGGATATTTGTACATGTAAGCCCTTTCGTTAATCTCCTTACTTCAAAGTAAGGGCTTCAAACGGACCAGGCTGGACCGTTCCAGATCGATTTCGGTACTGGTTCTTATTTTGGTAGGCCCAGTCTGGTAGGCCCGATAGAGGACTAGTTCTGTTGCTAATCGGGACACAGGACAGTGAGGACAAGGGGCTACACCGATTGACCAGTCCAGTTCCAACCGGTCCAATGGCTAGAATTTAAAAAAAATATTATTTTTTTATTTCATATTGTGCTGTTGAACTAGCCGTTGGGAGCCATTAGTGTCCCTCCCAACGGCTAGCAGCCCCCCAACTCCTATTTTTCTATAAATATTTAATGACCCTTTCCGTCAAGTCTAGTGTGCAAAAATTCGGGCTAAAATTTTCCCTGAATTGGGAGTTAGAAATTTCAGGCTAGGCTAGTCTTGGAAGAAATCTGAGTGAGGTGTGGGCTAGGGTTATTTGGGAATAAATTGGGTAAATGTGGTAATGTTTAACTTGATTTTATGTTAGTTAAAATGATTGGGAACCCGTTGGGCTTTTCAGAATTGAATTTGGGTAAGTAGAACTCCCGGAATTGATCTTAGCATAAAGGATATTATTCGTGATGCCCTGGATTTAAGGTGTGTTGCAAATGAGGGTAAATTTGTAGAAAATGGATATCCTGCCTCGTCTGTATCGCTATAGCAACGTGCCCCCAATAGTGGAGAAAGTCTCCCTATAGCGCCCAGTCAACGACCACTGTCGCTATAGTGATGTATGGACATAAATTGTTGTTTTATTCTAAAATCCCCCCAAAATGGTTTTTTTTTTTAAAACACATTTTCGGACAAAGGAAAGGTGATTTTGGGCAAAAATCTTCAATTGTCCATCGATTTGCTTCCTAAAGGCAAGGAATTCATCCCCGTTAACTAGTAAATTGATAATCTAGCCCTAGAATTGTTAGTTTACGTATTTTGGGAAGGGTTAAGGTATGATTTTAGTTGATAATCTCCTAAGGTATTTGTTTGAAGAGTAGTTTATTGATTACTCTTATAATTATTGTTTGTTAGTGATTAGCCTTCGAAAACATGAAGAAGAAGGAGGATCATCTGTGGTATAACTTATTTGTTGCAACAACTTGGCGCTCAGGTAGGTTATGGTTTATGAGTAGTAGACTGTGGTTAGTAATCATATCCATAATGTAGATTTGACGAGATAAATCATGCTTAGGTATGCGGGCATGGAGTTTGGGTGGATAAAACAAGAATTTAATGTAATAAGGACCTAATTGTGTGTTGATATGTTAATGTATGAATCCTTGATGGATGTTTTGTGTTTGTATGACTCTATGGTGGATTGTAATATGAATTATGGGAATATAGATGTCAATGAGATTGTGTGAGCTCATAATCTAGTTATTTAGCCTAATTACCATATGTCATGCCGTATTTTTCACCAAGGTTAAAACAAGCACAACTTATGTATTCTAAAAGAATTGATTTTGTACAGAGTCGTCACCTAATTTTTAAGAAAAATAAGGAAACCTATTTAATTAATGATATATATGACTTGTGTTTTAATCTACGCAAACCAGTTTAGAGTCTAGGTAAGGGTTCAAATTATTTTGAAGGGAAGGGTTAGACATCCTTCAGAATCCACAAATGTGGTACCCAACTAGACCAATTTTGTCAATGAGGAAGGAGGTAAAAATAATCATATTTTAAAAAGTGTGAATATGTAAAATATGTACTAAAAATAATAGAAAAAATTTATGTGTAAAGAGTGTGTATCAATTACATAAATAAAATATATTATCGTAAAATGTGTGTATAAAAGTATGTACAGACGTATAAACAATAGAAAAATTGTATAAGAATATATATGAAAGAGAAAAGTATTTTTTATAAAAGATAAAAACTTTTTGGTAGTGAAAGAAAAGTATATTTGTATTATATAAAGGAAAAGTATTCTCAAATACAATTTTTTTACTTGACAAAAATCATGAGGTGAAAAGATTAAATAATAAAAATTTATTTTAAAAGAAAAGGTTATACAATATTTTCAAATGTAGAAGTGTGAATTAATTGATTAATCACCTAAATCAGTTTGATTCTTTTATATAAATATTAACGGCCTAAGTTTTACCTAAACGCGTGGTGAAGGTTACGTAAGTAAAGAATATCCCCCGTCCAATGCCCCAAAGATAAAGTTTTCACTATGAATAATATTTGTACAATTGTAAGGATATAAAAAATACAAACACAAAATTCAAACTCCTTTTTGAATGTCATTCTCGAGAAGTATCCTCAAGAACCCGTATAAACACTTATTAGAAATGTTAGTAATGAATAAATTATTATAAAAATATGTGCGCATATATGTATATATAAAAAATAATATTTTATTATATAGTGGGCTCGGATGAATTTTTAGATACGCCATGGCTACGAAGTGGTTGCTCGAATTATCGGCCGTCCTAAATCGTCTTGCCAAGATACGAATCGTAAAACTTTTGTGTTGTCGTGATAGTATAAAGATTTCATCATCGCCCAAATTTATTTATTTTTGTTACGTATTTGTATTCGTAATGTCCGTCTTTTTATTTGTGGAGGCCTCAAAAACCGACGAAATTTTTTTCATTGGCCATGTATTGATACTTGATATAAAATAAGTAAACTTGAGAAAATAAAATCAGTCTTTTGTTATAGGGAGGCCTCAAAAACCGACGGAGAGATATTGTCATTAGCCAAATTCATGTAGTACTTCTTTGTTCATTATTATCAATTTTATAAAATGAAAAGGTCACAATGGTTCAAAAAATTCATAGTGATCAAATGGAGGAACATCAAAAGGTAAAACAACCAACAAGCATGTGAGAGTTGTCAAAAATATTTAATTAGCTCAAGAGTTAGAAATCAAAAGAAAGCCATAGAAAAACTTATGATTTCACTCAAAAATATGAGCAAGATTAACGAGAAAGATGGTTGGGGGGGGGGGCTACAAAATAGAACAAAAATCACAAAATCAGTAATAAAATAGTAACGAGCAAGATCTAGTAAAAATGTATGTACAAAATATAGTCAACACAGTCATGGAATGGAGCAGACACGATAAAGTTCGTTAGAAAGTAATCAGGCTAGATCTGGAAATAAACAAAACAACCATGAAAATACAACACAAAACAAAGATGAAGCAGCTAGCGGTGAGATACATAGGAGGGGCGGCAATGAAGATTTTTGAGAGGCAAGAGTTTACAAAATTCTGAAAATTGGGAATATGATGTGTGTCTATGAGGAGAAATGAAAGAGAAGGGAGAAAGCATGAGGGAAAAGAAGGGAGGGGGAAATGAGAGAGTGTTGTTGTGTTGTTGTTGTTGTTGTTGTTGTTGTTGTTGTTTTGTGTGATGGAGAGAAGAGAGGAGTTTGTGAGAAATGGGAGATATAGAAAGAGGATAGGAGAGCCAAAGAGAAGATGATCCTTAGGAGTTATTTTAAAGTCTCTAAAGAGAAAGAAAACTCTCATGACACCTCAAATGTCAAAAACATATCTCATAAGTTTAGGAAGGGTAAATAGGAAAGTCAATAAAGAAGAAAAAGAGTGGGACCCACGAAAAGAAAAAGAGGAAAAAGAAAGAGAAAGAAAATATCTTTACCTCTTCTTTCAAAATGGTGGTTTAGAAAATTAAAGAATGTATTTTTTCTATTTTTTTTTAGAAGTAAAATAAATGATGTAATATTGGTTAAAAAATATAACTAGGGTGTATATAATTTTTATAGAAATAAAATATAGGTATAAATATACAATAAAAATATAAATACAATATATAAGCGATGCGAGAAAAAATCTATTGTATAGTAAAAATTAAAATTATAGTGATTCTATTTGTGTATGTGTAGATAAAGAAAAATTGTGGTAAAAAAAATCTCTTCAAAAAAGCCTAAAATTAAGGAAGCAAAAATCTACTATTGTGTGTGGATAAGGAAAGAAAAGAAAAGAAAAGAAAAAGGGAGAGGGTTTGTAGTCAAAATATGGTGGTTGAGGAAATCAAGGGATGTGTCTCTTTTCCTTTTTAGAGGAATAAAATAAGAAATATGATTGGACAAGAAGATATTACACATCGTGTAATTTTATTTTTGAATAATATACACATTGTGAGTTTTGAATATTGGTGAATTCACTTTATTTGTTATGTATGGACTATGCTTAAAAATATAGCTAATGTATATATAATTTTTAAAATATAAATACAAATATAAAAAATGTGAAAATATTGTGTGGTAAGGAATAAAAATTATACTGCTCGTATTGCGTATGTGTAGATGACTGTTAAGAATTAAAATGACAATTAATTGATAAAAATCCTAATATTTATGAAATTAAGGATAATTATCAATAAATTGTAAAAAGTTAAAATATGACAATAAATTGGTAAAAATTCTAAAATAAGGATAATTATCAATAAATTGTAAAATGTGTAAAAATTATATTTTGTGCTCTTTAACGATCAGGAAGCCTGAAGATGTTAATTTTAAGTACGAAGAGCCAAAATTGGGTGTCAACATCTTTCCCCTTTTCGTATGAAGATAATGTTGAAGTCTTCAGATGAAAACGTTGACGTATAGACAATTTTGCTCGACAAATATCATATATGACAAAAAATTTGACCGAACTCTAATTTAGAGCTGCCTACATACCTCGAGTGTCACAAGGATCAGGCCGAGTGTAGTTCAAAAGATTAGACAAATGTCCTTTGTCCCATTATTAGGGACGGACGGCCCTGTGAAATGATTATTTAGAAAAGGACTGTTTGGGAACAAAAGTGTTCGCGTATTCCCGATATCTTTTCAAAATTGCCCCAGTATCGAGTTGTGAGATACTAGGGATGCAAAATTGTGTACTTGCTGGGGAGAAAGAATGATTATGGTTGTGATGACCGAACTCTACATAGAGCTTCCTACATATCTTGCGTGTTACGAGAATCAGGTCAATGTAGTTCGAAAGTGTGAGTTGCAACAAAAATTTATTGACTTAAATTTACCCTAGTGTTGAATTATGATGAGATTGTTTTCTTTTGTGATAATGGTGAAAGGATTTAGCATGAATGGAGAAGAAAGCATGTAATGCAAAGAATCTCCGACTGACGGAGCAACTAAGATGTAAAGGCCCTTAACTGGCAGGGTTGTTGAGATATAAAGAGCTTTCGACTGGTAGAGCAACTAAAATGTAATAGCATCTCTATGGGCGGGGCTATTAGATGTATAAGGCCCTCGACTGGCGGAGTAATTGAAATTTAATATCCTCTCGACTGACGGGGCTATTAAAATGTAAAGAGCTCTCGACTAGCGGAGCAATTAAAAGGTAATAGCCTCTCGACTAGTGGGGCTATCGAAATGCAATGGGCTCTTGACTAGCGGAGCAATTTAAATGTAATAGCCTCTCGACTGTCTGGGCTATTGAAATGTAAAGAGTTCTCGACTGACGGAGCTATTGAAATACAAAGGGCTTTCGACTGGCGGAACCATTAAAATGTAATAGCCTCTCGACCGGCGGGGCTATTGAAATGTAAAGAGCTCTCAACTGGCGGAGCAATTAAAAGGTAATAGCCTCTCGACTAGCGGGGTTATCAAAATGCAAGGGGCTCTCGACTGATGGAGCAATTTAAATGTAATAGCCTCTCGATTAGCGGGTCTATTAAAATATAAAGAGCTCTCAACTGGCAGAGCAATTAAAAGGTAATACCCTCTCGACTAGCGGGGATATTAAGATCTAAAAGGATTCTCGACTGGCGGAGCAATTAGAAGGTAATAGCCTCTCGACTAGCAGGGCTATAAATTGCACAGGGCTCTCGATTGGCGGAGCCATTAAAATTTAATAGCCTCTAGACCGGCTGGGCTATTGAAATGTAAAGAGCTCTCGACTGGAGGAGCAATTAAAAGGTAATAGCCTCTCATCTGGTGGGGATATCGAAATGCAAGGGACTCTTGACTGGCGGAGCTATTAAAATGTAATAGCCTCTCGACTGGCAGGGCTATTGAAATACACAGGGCTCTCGCCAGCCGGAGCCATTAAATGTAATAGCCTCTCGACTGGCGGGGCTACTGAAATGCAAGGGACTCTCGACCGGTGGAGCCATTAAGATGTAATAGCTTCTCGATTGGAGGGGCTATTAGAATGTAATAGCCTCTCGACCGGCGGGGCTATTGAAATGTAAAATACTCAAATTAGAAGGAGGACACTTAACAGAGAAGTGAAATATCTGTATTTAAAGGTGAGTGATTGAGAAGGAAAGTCAACTCTCTATATTTGGAGTGGGTGCCTTGAATGAAAAGTAAAATGCCCGTATTCGAAAGCTGAAATCTTGAAAAAGAAAGAAAATTTGTTTGAATTTGGAGGTGGGTGCTTTGAAAAAGAATGAAAATTATTTTATAGTTTCTTTGTAAAAATGTTGTCATGTGCAAAAGACATAATCGTGTCTTGACTTGAGTTGGTACCAATAATTAGTAGTATGCATAAGAATTCTCCCATTTTCTTCCCAGCTAATCGAGATCGATTCTTAGGTAATTTCTATAGTTTCAAGTGGTACCTCAGACATACCTAAGTATCGACAAGATTTGTTCATCTTGCTTCAAACAAAGGTTTCAATTTATACCTATCTTTATGTTTCACGTGCCCTCTCCAGAAAGAAAGTCCCATTCTCACACATATTTGAGTAGTTTTATTTTTGAATTTGGGGACATCTAGAGAAATACACTCACACTCAGAAGGAAATTCAATGCATGCAATTGTGATACCATAGGCTTGGCCTTCATGTAAATATTCACTAATGTGAGAACACTTAGAATAGGATCACGTATGACTTGTTATCGGCTTGTAATGTAGGCTTGGGGACAGGTAGGATGGTATTTGCAATGAAAGTGGCTAATCCCTCAGTGAGTGTCGCATTGTATTCATGCTTTTAATATTTATTGTGCTTTGACGCTTGATCTTCTTTGTCTTGCTTTGTTGTCCCTTATTTTGTATTTGATCCGACTTCTTTTAAATCTTGTGTTGGAGTCTCTTCCCCCTTATTTTCAATAAATATATTTTTTCATTTTTCATTAGAGATTCTCCACCTTTGTTGGAGTTCTTTCTTCTTCTTGTTTTTTGTGGGAGGTTTTTGCTCATTCTTCTTTTAAGTCGTCTTTTTATTTTTGTTCATCTTGGACTTTGTATCTTTTTCCTTTGCCATCTTTGATCTTGGATCTTCGTCCGCAATTTACTCGTATTTAGTGCGCTCAATGAGGTTGGTCCAATAGAGAGATAGTGCATGTAAGCACTCGAAAGGTATGGGCTAAGATGTGGCTATCCAAAAGGCTTTAGGCTCAAAGGGGGATTGCTAAGGATTAATGTCATTTGGTGGGCTATAAAAGGCACAATCGGGTCTAAGAAGGCCTATGATCCTTTCCTAAACTAAGTGTAACTCAGAATTCTACCTCAACAAATATTTAGGCCAAGTTATAGATCAATAATGCCATGCAATAAATTAAGCTAAAGCTTACCACACAATGCACATGAAACAATGAGGTTGGCTTTGTTCTTGTCCTGGATGTATGCAAGAGAATTTTTCAAGTGTCACTCAGGTATGATTAAGAGGTACCAAATGAATCTATGGTTTACTATGAAATCGATCCTCTGCATCATACCAATTTGTTCTTTCCTATGCAAACTTCTAACTGTGTTGGTACCAACCAAGTAAAAGCTCTGATTTTTTTTTTTTTTTGAAAGAATTGGACCGAATCCAAATAAGGATTGCCTATGTATCTTGTGAAAATAAGAATCAGGTCTGCGTAGTTCAGGAAGATAGATTATAAGATGTGAATTAGGAAAACAAACTTTTTTTTTAGATGTTTTTTGTAAAAGAGTATCGAACCCAAAAAGGATTGCCTACGCATCTCACTGAGATGAGAATCAGGTATGCGTACGTATCTCATGAAAATGTGATATAGAAAAATGAACCTTTTTTTTTTCTTTTCAACAAGGAACACCAAACCCAAAAGGGATGCCTATGTATCTCATGAAAATGAGAATCAAGTTCGTGTAGTTCGGAAAGATATGGACTAAAATAGACTCTTTTGTTTTTTTTAATAAAGAATACCGAACCCCAACGGGCTGCCTACGTATCTCATGAAAATGAGAATCAGGTTTGTGTTGTTCGGAAAGATAAGGAATAAAATGTATGCATGAAAATGGATTCATGTGTTGAAGAAATGTAAGACAAAGATATTTATTGAATATAAACATATATACAAAAGTAATGCAAATGTATAGACAAAATCGGAGTGATGTCTCATAAGACCGATGTTGGAAGACATCGTTGATGAGAGAGTGAGTCCTGATTGTTTGCGGACAGAATCATTGGTGCGGTCTCTCAATTATTTGTGGGGATAGTTCATTGCGGTGATCATTTCCCGTTTGTTTTAGGGGATGACATGTTGCGGCCTCGCGATTGTCTTTGAGGCTACTTTTTATTTTATTGCTTTCTGAGATGCCTTATGTGAATTATTATGATCATCCCCACCTATTGACGGGAATGATCTTCCTGTAGAAATATGAGAAAGAGTGAAAGTACGGAAGTCAAGAAAATGATAGAATGGAAAAGTGTAACCGTTCGGTCAAAGACTCTCCTAATTCGTCTGTCCCCCAATGTGTTGATGTCTTGTGGAATTTGATGCCCCATGTTTAGTCCATGGATCATTTATTCTGCAAGAGTAAGAGAGGAGAGTGTTAGAGTTGTTCTCAGATTAATACATTAAGAGGGATGGAGTTAGGCACCGTAGCCAAGTGGTGTGTTTGAAATAGGAGACCAATATGGTTCTCCCATATGTTTCAGGGATGACATTGTTCCTCCTGCGTTCAAAGGAAAATTCTTACTTTTAAGAAGGGATGTTTGCTTCTATGGACTTGAAACTCATTTCTCCGTCTTTTATTACATGATGCTCCTTGATAAGTGCCTCTGTAAAGAAAGCAGGTTAACTTATTTTGAATCTTAATTTTGAGAAAGTGGAAGTGATTCACCGTAGTTCCATGACCCATAATGTGTAATGTAAAAGATCTCTTACTGGCGGAGGAACTACAATGTTAATGCCCACGACTGGCGGGGCAGCTGAAATGTAAATTCCCTCGACTGGGGGGGTAGCAGGATTGTAAAAGCCCTCGACTGGCGAGGCAAATGTAATGTAAGAGCCCTTGACTGGCGGGGCAAATGTAATGTAAAGGGGGAAGGTGTGAAGAAAAACTTATGTCTCATTACTTTGAGACAAAAGTCGGATGGATATTGTGATCAGGTTGCCATTGATATTCTTGAATTTGGATTTAAGGAGATTGGTCGACGCTTTTGAGGATTTTTTTAGAGCGTCATTGGACTATTTCAAAAATTTACCCCAGTTTGTAGTCCTGGGAAAATTATTTTGAAACAGTAGAAAGACCAAACCCTATGTAGGGTTGCCTACGTATCTCATCGAGATAAGAATCAGGTCAGAACGTAGTTCGAGTGAACTTGTGGATTTGTATGTGGCATGTATGATTGTCATGAAGTGATGTACATCCTTGAAAATGATGTGAAAGGCGACCGAGTGGGAACTGCTCGTAGATGTGAAGCATTGAAATTACTCTGGTCAGACGATCGAGAGGATAGATGTCAAGTGTAGACAGAGCTTTGACATTATTTTAGTATGTTGACAAGATTGAGAAGGTCGGACATTGGAGAAGTTATGGCATTACTTCGCCATAGTTGGAAGGATTGCTATGGATGAAAGGGTGTTGAACCCTTACTTTTGAAAGTGAGGATCGATCGTCATAAATGTAATGGTTTACGACGTTCGGAAGAAGAAAGCTTGATATTCTCGAACCAAAATCAAGTGAGAATTTAGAGTTAGATCAGCTAAACCCTAATGTCATTGAGACTTGAATTTGTGGGGGTTATTGATTTGCGCTCACATAAGACATTTAAAGAGCGACTTTGAACTGTTTCAAAAAATTGCCCCAGTTTGAATACCGGAGAAATTATTCTGAAACAGTGAAGAGACCGAACCCTTAATATAGGGCTGCCTACGTATCTTGCAAGGACAAGAATCAGGTTAAAATGTAGTTCAGACGGATACACAGGTATTGGTGGTTTGTATGATTATTATGGATCGCTGATGGCATTGAAAAAAGAATTGTGGTATGAATGAGAGTTCGAATCAGAAAGATATGGTCCGAGAATGAACGAAATGTACAGGAATATGTTGATAGTTCTTGGAAAAAGATAGTAGAGTCCAAACGAATGATTGTAAGGATCAGAAATGGGTGTGAATGATATGGCGGTGAAGAACTGTTGTAGTGACCAAAAATAAGTGTGATGAATTAAAATTCTAACTCAACATGGGTCAACCAAATTTCAGACTGAGTGGACAATGTTGAACATGACGTGTAAAACATATATGTACAACTAAAGAATGTACAGTGAGTGCAAAAAATGTATACTAATTTATAAACATGTATCAGATAAAGAATGTGTGATAAATAAAGAATAGGAATTCGTCCGGCCGAAGTGATGATCAAAATCGTATATACAAACGACCTAAGGATTCTAAGAGTAGATTCACCTAGGTTGGTATAGGGTATTCGGACAACTGCGAGAAGGTGCGTAGTAATCTGAACGCCCCTACTCTGAAACTAAGGAATCTAAAGAAGGTTTGGAGGAGTGCAAGACACCCCCCGCGTGAATCACAGTGTGTAAAGTGTACGGCCAAAGACTCGATAGAATCGTGATTACGATTAAATAGAGTGAAAATAATGTGCAATAATTTTAGAATATACAGATACAATGTTTATAATAATATTTTATTATCTAGTGGGCTCGAATGAATTTTGATATGCCATGGCTACGAAGTGGTTGCTCGAATTATCGGCCGTCCTAAATCGTCTTGCCAAGATACGACTCATAAAACTTTTGTGTTGTCGTGATAATATAAAGATTTTGTCACCGCCCAAATTTATTTATTTTTGTTACATATTTGTATACGTAATGTCCGTATTTTTATTTGTGGAGGCCTTAAAAACCGACAGAATTTTTTCATTGGCCATGTATTGATACTTCATATAAAATAAGTAAACTTGAGAAACTAAAATCCGTCTTTTGTTATGGGGAGGCCTCAAAAACCCGACGGAGAGATATTGTCATTGGCCAAATTAATGTAGTACTTATTTGTTCATTATTATCAATTTCATAAAATGAAAAGGTTACAATGGTTCAAAAAATTCATATTGATCAAATGGAGCAACATCAAAAGGTAAAGAAACCAACAAGCATGTGAGAGTTGCGAAAAAAACTTAATTAGCTCAAGAGTTAGCAATCAAAAGAAAGCCATAGAAAAACTTATGATTTCACTCAAAAATATGAGCAAGATTAACGAGAAAGATGGGGGGGGGGGTACAAAATAGAACAAAAATCACAAAACCAGTAATAAAATAGCAACAAGCAGGATCTAGTAAAAATGTATGTACAAAATATAGTCAACACAGTTATGGAATGGAGCAGACGCGATAGAGTTCGTCGAAACATAATTCGGATAGATCTGAAAATAAACAAAACAACCATGAAAATACAACACAAAACAAAGATGAAGCAGCTAGCGGTGAGATACATAGGAGGGGCGGCAATGAAGATTTTTGAGAGGCAAGAGTTTACAAAATTCTGAAAATTGGGATATGATGTGTGTCTATGAGGAGAAATGAAAGAGAAGGGAGAAAGCATGAGGGAGAAGACAGGAGGGGGAAATGAGAGAGGGTTGTTGTGGTGGTGGTGTTGTTGGTTTGTGTGATGGAGAGAAGAGAGGAGTTTGTGAGAAATGGGAGATATAGAAAGAGGAGAGGAGAGCCAAAAAGAAGATGATCCTTAGGAGTTATTTTAAAGTCTCTAAAGAGGAAGAAAATTCTCATGAAAACTCAAATATCAAAAACATATCCCAGAAGTTTAGGAAGGTAGAGAGGAAAGTCAATAAAGAAGAAAAGGAGTGGGATCCGTGGAAAGAAAAAGAGGGAAAAGAAAGAGAAAGAAAAAATCTTTACCTCTTCTTTTAAAATGGTGGTTTAGAAAATTAAAGAATGTATTTTTTCTATTTTTTTTAGGAGTAAAATAAATGATGTAATATTGGTTAAAAAATATAACTAGGGTGTATATAATTTTTATAGAAATAAAATATAGGTATAAATATACAATAAAAATATAAATACAAAATGTAAGCGATGCGAGAAAAAATCTATTGTATGGTAAAAATTAAATTTATAGTGATTCTATTTGTGTATGTGTAGATAAATAAAAATTGCGGTAAAAAAATGTCTTCAAAAAAACCTAAAATTAAGGGAGCAAAAATCTATTATTGTGTGTGTGGATAAGGAAAGAAAAGAAAAGAAAAAGGGAGAGGGTTTGTAGTCAAAATATGGTGGTTGAGGAAATCAAGGGATGTGTCTCTTTTTCCTTTTTAGAGGAATAAAATAAGAAATATGATTGGACAAGAAGATATTACACATCGTGTAATATTATTTTTGAATAATATACACATTGTGAGTTTTGAATATTGGTGAATTCACTTTATTTGCAATGTATGGACTCTGCTGAAAATATAGCTCATGTATATATAATTTTTAAAGTATAAATACAAATATAAAAAATGTGAAAATATTGTGTGGTAAGGAATAAAAATTATACTGCTCGTATTGCGTATGTGCAGATGACTGTTAAGAGTTTAAATGACAATAAATTGATAAAAATTCTTATATTTATGAAATTAATGATAATTATCAATAAATTGTGAAAAGTTAAAATATGACAATAAATTGGTAAAAATTCTAAAATAAGGATAATTATCAATAAATTGTAAAATGTTTAAAAATTGTATTTTGTGCTCTTTAACGATCAGGAAGCCTAAAGATGTTAATTTTAAGCACGGAGAGCCAAAATTAGGTGTCAACACCATAAGAGGGTGAACTTGGTATTATGTGGTAATGACATGAATGTAAGGGTTGTTAGTTTATAACAGAATCTCCTATCTCGGTATAAATAATGGAGGATTGGAATAGCAAATGAATTTATGAATGTTGAACTAGAGTTTAGACTCATTTGGGTTGAATGTGCACTCCTAAATTGAATAGTTGAATTTAATGATGTGGCTTGATAATGCTTACTTGAAGAAGTCATGGATTGGTCTTCGTACATGTTGTAATTTATGAAACCAATGAATCATATCTACTTGTGATTTGGTGTGTTAGAGAATGATTGTTGTTTACATGGAATGATTAGCTCGAGTTGACCAAGTGTTTGGGTGGTTGTCTGTTGTTGCAATGCATGCTTAAAAAAAGAAATTGTTAAATAATATCCTAGGGGTTAATCCCATATAATGAGGTTATATAAAAGGCTTCTTGATTGTACAAGTATGATTGCTTATTCTCATTGTGGTTGTGATTGTTGTGATATCTGTTATAATTGTGGGATGTATCAGTATTTGGACATCTGAACAGGATTGGTTATTACGATTCATTGGTTGGCTCGGGTATCAAGCCGATACAATAAAGATAAGATCTCGTCCCCTGCAGGTCATGACTAGTAGGCAACCTGTCACAACCCAAACCCGTTGTGAGTGGCACCCACACTACTCACCCGATGGGAGAACCATCTACCCCAAATAACATATCCTAATTAACACTTTAAAGAAATAATTTGAACTAGCCCATCAATAAATATCCAAGTCTGAAGGGAAACCAAAAGTACAACTGAAATCTGAGGTCAACTACTGGAATCACAAGTGAGGTCTAGTAGGAACCACTGAAATATGTGTTGCACTCAAAAAAGTAAGAGCAGGCGTAATATCGGCACACAAGAAATCAAACTGTGTACTGGTAGGGTCATTTGGCCAACTCAAGATGAGAATATGAACACTTAACGAAAATATAGTACAACAAGTTAATCCATGCTCAAAACTAACACACACTTAACACATAAAGCCAATTAAATAGTGTAGGACTAAAACCCAACAAGTCAACAAAATATCACCAAGTCACGTTTAGTCAAGCCAAGTCAATACATACCGGACAAGTGAACAATTACCAAGCATATAAATATATTTTTTGGTTCACTCATAGAACCGTCAAACTCACCTAACCCTCGTACATACACGCTATGGGTATTATATCCACCCTCTATCCATGAACTGAAGGGGACAATTTCTGTCCATGTCCAATAATCCTTGAGAACATCCCAAATATCGAAACATTCCACATTTAGCAAATAGGTAGGTCAAAATCATACAATAATGTAAAATCCTTTGCATTAACCACACCAAACAATATGCACTAACAAGCCACACTACAAAGTAGTTACCATGCATATATAGTACAAATTAGACTAAACTACAATACCATCACCTCTCTCAAACCAAGCTTGCACAACTGTTCTATGCAGAAGCTTTGCCCTCCCGTGTAATTTTCACTTGATCTTGGTCTAGAACATGCATATAAAGACATAATTAGTGAAATGACCTACCATGTTAGGAATTATAACTCACACCCAACCCCTAAGGTCAAGTTCATGGTCATTCCTTTCTCATTCTAGGGCTTTTCTATCATAATTTGCCTAAAACTACCAATCCCATGGATAAATTAGTAAATTAACGGAATACAACGGTAAAACAACTGTTAATAATCAAAACCCATTAACTTAATACTTAATTTTCCCCCTTGCACTAAAAAACAACCAAAATCAGCCCTAGAACCCTCCCCGAACTCCGTAATTTAGCAATTCTAAGGCATAATTATCAATTACTAGTTAACGAGGATGAATTCCTTACCTTAACAAAGCCGAATGATTAAAATCTGGTGGAAATCGCCCTAATCGCCCCTTCTTTACCCCCAAAATGAGTTTTAGAAAAATTAACTATTTTTTGGGAAATAATTAAATAAATCTGTGACTTTTGCCGCTATAGCAACATACGTCGCTATAGCGGCACCTGTCGCTATAGCGGGCGTTGACCAAGTATAACCGTCGCTATAGCGGCGGTCGCTCTAGCAGCGTTTCTGCCGCTAGAGCAGCGTTGATAGGACAAAATGTCTAATTTCGCCCAAAAATCCTAATTTTCACAACACACTTTAAACCCGGGACATTCCAAATAACGCCCTTTATGCTGAGATCAATTTCGGGAGTTCTACTTACCCAATTTCGATTCTGTAAAATCATACGGGATCCTTATCATTTTAGCTAACTAGAAATAAAATCAAACACCATCAAACCTGCCCAAACCATTCCTGAATTTCCCTAGACCAATCTGAAACTATCCTAGCCTGAAATTTATAACTTCAAAATTGGGAAGAATCTTAACATTCAACGGAAGGTTTATACATAACGACGAAAATGGTCATTAAACCAGATACCAATTTACCCATTATTCATCCCCGAACGATCAAACATGAAAAATAGGCTAAAATAAGGAGAGAAGAGAGTACCTGTATCTTTAAACAATTGAGGGTACTTGTCCCGCGTGTCTTTCTTGGTGTCCCAAGCGGCTTCCTCAATCGGACGTGCTTCCATTGAACTTAACCAAACGAATTTCCTTCATTCTCAACTTTCGAACATCCCGATTTAGAATCGCTACTGGCTCCTCCTCACAAGTTAAATCCTTATCTAAAAGAATCGAATTCCACTTAATGATATAGTCTCTATCCCCACGGTACCTTTTGAGCATAGAGACATGAAATATCAGATGGACTCCCGACAACCTCGATAGTAAAGCTAACCTATAAACAACTGGACCCTCAGCTTCACGAACCTCAAAGGGACCAATATAATGAGGTCTGAGCTTGCCCCTCCTGCGAACCTTATGACTCCCCTCATAGGAGACACTTTATGCAAAACTTGCTCACCAACCTTGAAGTCCATGTCTCTTGCCATATGGTTCGCATACTTCTTTGTCTACTTTGAGTAGCCAACAACTTCGTTTGAATGAACCTTACTTTCTCTTCATCCTCCTTTACCAAGTCCGTGCCCAAAGTTCTAACATCTTCAGCCTCAAACCACCCAATAGATGACCGACACTTCCTTCCGTAGAGTGCCTCGAATAGTGTCCTATCAATGCTAGAGTGCTAGTTGTTGTTGTATGAAGACTCACACAATGGAATAAACTGGTCCCAATGACCACCAAAATCAATCACGCATGCCCTCAATATCACCTGTAGCACCTGAATTGTCCTCTCTGACTGCCCATCTATTTGAGGATGAAAAGTCGTGATAAATGTGAGCTTGGTGCCCAACTCCTCATGCAACCTGTCCCAAAACTGGGAAGTATATTTTGCATCTCTATCAAAAATAATGGTAAGTGGCACCCCATGAAGTTTCACAATCTCCTTGACATATATTTTTGCTAAATACTGAGAGTTGTAGTCTACATGAACCGGCAAGAAGTGAGCTAATTTCGTCAATCGATCCACTATAACCCAAATGGAGTCATATTTTCCCAAGGTCTTAGTAAGGCTCACCACAAAATCCATGGCAATATGCTTCCATTTCCACATAGGAATAGGCATCCTCTGAAGCAACCCCGCAGGTCTTTGATGTTCATACTTCACCTGCTGACAATTGTGACACTTGGACACATAATCCACTATGTCCCTCTTCATCCTAGACCACCAATAAAGCTATCTCAAGTTACGGTACATCTTGTTCGTACCTGGATGAATAAAATAATGTGAACCATAGGCCTCTGAAAGTACATCACGAATCAAATGACCAATCCGAGAAACACATAACCTTCCCTTAAACCACAACACCCCACTCGCATCAAGGGTGGCATCCGCCACCTACCCACGCATCACTATATTTAGGAGTGCATTCAACCTCTTTTCCTCAAATTGCTTAGCTTTAACCTGATCCCGAAATGTTGACTTCACCTCAACACTATCCAACACTCTACCCCTGTCTGAGACCCCATAACTGCATGCTCTGAGATGCTAGAGTTTGAAACTCTCTAGCTAAAGGTCGTCTGGACACCTCTCAAGAATGACGAGCTACCCATAGTTATAGCTTTTCGGCTCAATGCGTCTGCCACCATATTGGCCTTGTCGGGATGATACTGAATAGTCACATCATAATCCTTCAACAATTCCATCCATCTCCGTTGCCTTAGATTCAAATCCCTTTGAGTAAACACGTGTTGCAGGCTAGGTGGTCTGTGAAGACCTCATACTTGAGACCATAGATAGTGTATTCAAATCTTTAATGCAAACACTATCGCTGTCAACTCTAAGTCATGGGTTGGGTAGTTCCTTTCATGAGGCTTCAACTGCCTCGAAGCATAAGCAATGACATTTATATCCTGCATCAACACTGTTTTGCGATTTTTCAAATTCAAATACTTTAGGAAAAGAAATTTTTTAAATTCAATTTTTGAGAAGAGTCGCCACTTGATTAATTTAAAGGAAAATCAAGAAATCTTTTTAAAAGAACTTTAAAGATTTAAAACAGAAAAAATCTCAAAGTTAAGAAATTCTAGGTAAGCAGTTTCTATTAATACCTTAGAAAGGGTTTTAAAGCACCTAAGGTATCCGCTAACTTGCGGTTCTCCGGGCTATTTGAAAATAACTTTTATTTGTCTAACTAAAAGGATTATTATTTATTATTTGGAAAACAAAGTGATTTAAAGGAAAGTTTAGTGAAAATTTTATGCAAAATGAGATTTTGACAACTTAGTGGGGAACTAACTAAGTTAAACAAGGTTAGTAGCATATATTTAAAAAATAAAGAAGGGAGAAAGAAATTGGGTTTAGGGATTTAAAGCCCAAACCCCTAAAGTTTCCCAATCTTGAGCTATTGGGCTTGACCCATTTCAGCAACCTGCACCTATCCTAAGTCTAAGATTTGAGCCTTTCTGCCCACAAAACTTTTGTACCTGTCCTAAATCTATCTTTTGAACCTTTGAGGCCCAAAACCTGCTCCACCTGTATTAAAAACAAATTTGGGCTTTGAGACCCATAAGATATAAATTCAAGACTTTTCAATCTCAAAAATGCCAACAACTTCCAATCATGGGTTTTGCCCAATTCTTTTTTTTTCCAACCATTTTCTTCTTGTATATGTACGCCATATATGCCAGCTGTATATCGGTTGTATACCACATCAAAACAGTCCTTTGGACTTATATTCTGAAAGCTTGGAGTCCAAGAGGAAGTGGGCCTCGTTTGGTCCATTGGAAATACAAAGGCAAGGAGTCTATTTGGACTCCAAATGGGTTTCACATGCGAAGAGAAAGTAAAGAAATTAGTACGTGTTCTAAAATCGATAATTGAAGAAGAACAAAATAATGTAGACCATAATAAATGATCGATAATTAAAATAGAAGACAACAAGATGCATTCACATTAATTTAAAAAGGGAGAACACACATTCAGTCTAAGTTAATAATTTGACAGTAGTAAGCGCACATCGAAATACTCTAAATACTATCACTTAAAAGAAGAAGAAGAAAGGAAAAGTTATTTCATTACAATGAATAAGCAATTTCAATACAATAAATCACCAGGAATACCTAGTTCATCATCTATTTTAAGTAAACATGTTGACAAGTATACCAAGTTTCCAGAGAATCACTAATTAGACTTTGTTCTTTAATGTATCATTAGCTCTTTCTTGGTATTATGAACCAAGGAGGGCTATGAACTAGCCTGTTAAAACACACGTAGAAACTACCACAGCAGCATAGGCAAAACAGGGAAAATGAAGCTTAATATTTCACATAACATAACAACAAACTTGAAATTACAACTAGTTCTATATTTGAACCAAGACGCAATGAAACCAAAGAATCCAAATGAAAACGAAGATGTGAGATTTATAGTAAATGATACTTGGCTAAGACAAAAGATTGAAATTTGAAACAGGGAAATAATAGGCTGAAAATTGGAGACAAAAGGGGAATGAAACAAGAGGGTATGCGACTAACATGAAAATAATGACTATGCTTCACGAAGCAACATCCAAATACAAGAGTTTAAAGCAAATAGACAACATCGAAATAGATCTTAACCAAAGTTGAAATTAGAAATATGAAGCCTAAACAAAAGCAATAACCAAATGATTAACTTAACACATGAAAAAAAAAATAGGTCATGAAATGAACTTAGAACTAAAGGGGATTTGGATTTGAAAGAAAGCCCAGACGATATTTTTCGACCCTAATCAACCGAGCTTATCTCATTCTCTTCCTTTCTTTTGCAGGTTCAAGGGAACTTTTGCATATCAAGAAGGTCATAGAGGGGCCTCGTCCTCGAATGAGAATTTTGGCTTTTAAACCAACTCCAGCTTTCCTTGACAGGTTTTTTTTGTGCACCAAAGGAGGCGAGACAACTAAAATAATTTCTAAAGAATTACAACCAGCGAAATTAAGCTAAACTTGAAACTGTAATAATCAACTTTTGGGTTAAGGACAACAAACTAAAGACTGTTACAAGAGGGATTTAAACTTACAACACTGAGCTAAAGGATACTAAAACTAGAAAGCATGTTGTTAAATGAGAAACAGTGCATCGGACTAAAGCAAAATATCATCTGACATTAAGAAGAAAATAATGTATTAAGAGTTAACAAGTAGCATTAAAAAATGATGAATTTAAAGAAGGCTAAAGCAAAATATAAAGTTCAACAGTGAATCTAATAGCAAAACCACCAGCTAAATAGACAAACAAACACCATAAAAAAAATCTATGGCCTTCATAGCCTCTACAACACATAATCCCAGCATTCTCACTTAGAGAGATTTCAACTACGACTATATTATACTAAAAGGCAGAAAAAGAGACTAAAACATGATTACAGAAACAGAACGACGAGATGAAGAAGGAAAATACATAAAGAAAACAAAAAGGGATGAGGGTTTACCTCTTTTGGAGCAGCAAACGGGGCTCCGAGCCTTCACCGAAATTTTCTTGCCAGCATCGAAAATGCCTACTATTAATCAAAGTCTCAAGCTTAGAAAATGAGACTTGCAAAGATCAATTAGAAAATTTTACACTTGAGGGAGCCTTCTTTCAATTTGGAATTCCCTCTTCTGCTCAGAATTTATTTTGATTCCGAGACTTTTCCTCAATGATTTTTCAACCCTCGATACTTTTGGTCAGAAGTTTTTCACCTTCAAAACTTGGTTTCCACCTCTCAATAGTGAGAGTATATATATAAACGATGAGGGTCAATTTTTGGGGCTTCAACCGATGTGGGAGGAAAGGATTTCGAGGGTAGTTTAGGAATTTTGAAGGGTAGAATTCGATTTTGAGATGAGGATAAGATTTTACACCTCACCTTTCTACTGATTTCAGATTAGAAGGGTTCAATTTGAAATGGGAATTTGGGGGGAAATCGAAATTCTCTCAACGACAATCGAAATCGAGTATCTGTGTACAGAATCAAGCTAAATCAGTCGCGATTCAAGGGGAAAGAGCCGTTGTAAGCCACCTAGAAACATTCTAGAAAATCCTCGTACCTCCCATGTATAATTTCACATGTTAACCACTCGAATTTGTATGAAACGTGGAGAGAGAGGGAGATGATAGAGCGGGAAAAGGATTTTGGGTCTAGGGTTTTGTGGATTTTTTGGGTCAATGGCATCGGGTGTTGTCACCGATGTTGTGGGGTCATAGTTTATTGTGCTTATCGGGTGTGTTAGGTTAGAGAAGATGAAGGGGAAATAAAAGGGTCATGAGGTGCTGGGTCGGTTCGGGTCATACAGATGTGGGCTGGGGAGGTGGAAATTAATTGGGGAATGGGCTAGGTCGGAATGAGTAGATTAGGTCTTAGGGTTTAGTCAATGGCCAATCGGATTTCAATTAAGGCCAAATTCATTTAAATTTCAACCAAATTTAAAATCAATTGGCCAATTGCATTGTAACGGTGGTCAATTTGATTTCAATTGAGGCCAAATTTAATGAGTTGGCTAAATTGAATCGCGATTCGACATGAATTAAGTACTATTTAATTTCGAGTTTCTTGATTTCACAAAATCAAATAAATATTTTCCAAATAAATTATATTTAAAAGCAAAATATATTTAAGTCAATATTTTACCCGTTTGAGTTAATTTTCAAGATAGAATTTTGACTAAAACTTGAATATTGATAAAAATAATTATTTAAGTGACCAAAATTATACGATCTCGTATACATGAATATGAAAATGTATAATTCGTCACTTAAATGATAAAATTAACCCAAATAAATATGTTAGAAAAGCCTTTATCCGGATAAAATAAATATTTTAATTTCATTTAAAATTGAAGAAACTCAGGATTAAATTTAGTCTGGGAGGGCAAAAATTAGGTTTCAACAAACATAGCACCCAAGCCTAAAAGTGAAACATCACAAAACACTATAAATTCCTTACCTTCTACTGGCAACGAAAGGAAGGCGTCGTAGTCAAAAGTGTCTTGAGCTTTTGGAAAATCTCTTCACATTGATACGACCAAACAAATGGCAGTTCCTTCTGAGTCAACCTTGTCAAGTGTGTTGTAATAGATGTAAAGTTCTTGACAAACCTGCGGTAATAACTAGCAAGACCCACAAAGCTCCTTACCTCGGTCACTGAACTAGGCTGCATCCAATTCTTGACTGCCTCAATCATCTAGGGATCCACCATTACCCCTTTTTCAGAAATCAGAAATCACATTCCCCAAGAAGGCAACCGAAGACAACCAGAATTCACACTTTAAAAACATAACAAATAGCCACTTCTCCCTTAGAATCTCTAAGACTATGCGAAGGTGACCTGCATGCTCCTCCTTACTCTTGGAGTAGACTAGAATATCATCAATAAACACAATAACAAAGGAAACTAAGAACGACTTAAAGATACCATTCATCAAACTCATACAGGTTGTAGGTGCATTAGTTTGCCCGAAAGACATCACCAGAAACTCATAATGGCCACACCGAGTTCTAAAATTTGTCTTTGTTATGTCCTCCGATCTAATTTTTAGCTGATACTAACCTGACCGCAAGTTAATTTTTGAAAACATCGTCGCACCCTACAACTGGTCAAACAAGTCATATATACAAGGCAAAGGATATTCATTTCTGATAGTAACCTTATTCAGTTGTCTATAATCAATGTACATCCTCAGACTACCATCATTCTTCTAAACAAAAAAGATCGAAACACCCCAAGGTGAAGCACTTGGGCAAATTAAACTCTTGTCAAGTAGTTCCTGCAATTGAGTTTTGAGTTCCCTCAACTCTACTAGAGCCATTCTATAGGGAGGAATTGATATAGGGTGAGTTCATGGCTCTAAGTCAATACAGAAATCGATATCTCTATTTGGAGGCATACCCGATAAATCAGAAGGAAACATATCCTAAAATTTGGAAACCACTGAAACTCAAAAGGAAACATATCCTAAAATTCAAAAACCATCGAAACTGACTCTATAGAAGGGAACCTCACACTTACATCTCGGAGATGAGCTAAAGATATTAAACATTGCTTCCTCACTAACCTTCTAGCCCGGACAAATGATATATTTTTCACTGGTTTGGCCTTATACACTCCCTTCCACTCTAGCTTATCCATTCTAGGCATACCTAGGGTCACTGTATTTGCATTACAGTTTAAAACAACATAATATAGAGATAACCAGGTCATACCCAGAATTATATCAAAGTCTAACATAACCAAAATAATCAAGTCTACCTAAGTCTGAAAACCCATAAATAACACCGAACAAGAATGGAAAACATGGGTTACTACCACAGACTCACCAACCGGAGTAGATACATAAATAGGATAATCCAGTACATCACAAACCAGATTCAGACCCACCACAAACTGAACGGACACATAAGAATAAATAGACCCCAGATCAAATAAAATGGAAGCCATCCGATCACAAACAGAAATGGTACCTGTGATCACCGCATCAGAAGCCTCAAAATCAACCTTTCCCAAAAATGCATAATAGCGAGCCTAATCATCAATCTGACCTAACTTTTTCCCCGACTGCACTTCTTCCCTTGCGCTGCCATTTTCTTGACCACCTACCTGATTTCCCCGTCCACCCCGTGGACGACCCCTACCATTTCCTCCTCCTCCTCTGCCCACTGGAACTATAGCCCAAGTCTGCTACTATGCTTGGACATTTACCTATCTCAAGGGACACTCTCTCTTAAAATGACCAATAACACCACAATAGTAACATCCCCACTCGAGAGAAGACCAACTGGTATAAGAGTAAGAAGCTCCTAAATACTTGCGACTGAGAAGAAACCTTAGCTGGAACAACTGTAGAAGCTGACAAGGCTGACTGAATAGGGTGAGCTAAATAGGCCTGCTGACCGTGGCCCTTAGAGTAAGATCCACTGAAATTCCCAACATTGCGGGACTTCTTGGCTAACATCTTATCCTGACCTGCTTGCGTAACCCCTCCCAACTTCTTCACATAATCTAACACTTTATTGAATTTCTTTCTTGCAGAAGTCATATGCACAGACAAAACCTGAAGATCATAATTCAAACCCTTGACATAACATCGAATCCTCTCCTCCTCAGTAGCTAATAACAGAGTGGCATAGTGAGACAAGGCATGGAACTTAGCCTCATAAGCCTCAATTGACATATCACCCTATTCCAATGCCAAAAACTCATCCTTCTTGCGATCCCGGAGAGGACAAGGCACACACTTCTCTAAGATCAAAGCATGAAACTACTCCCAAGTTAATAAAGGTAAAACCAGTGACCGATATTCAACATATTCTCTTTATCATTTCTTAGCATCCTTCGTCAATAGAAAAGTCACAAACTCAACTCCATGTTGCTGAGCAATACCCATCTTATGCAACCTCTCATAACAGTCAATTATGAACTCAAAAGTATTCTTAGACTCAGTACCCTGGAAAGTAGGTGGTTTCATCTTTAGAAACTCAGTCAACAGATCATCCTCACTACCTATCGTCACAGAACCCAAAATCAAAAAAGGAAAATCATCAGTCCCTGAAGCCTCATCCATACTTGGAGCCATAACAATAATAGGGTGAACAACTTGAGCCTGAAAATTTGGCACAGTAGGAGTGGCTCCAGTCCCAGCCAACGCACTCAAGAAAGTTAACACCTGTTCAACAGCCTCAGCAGACGTGGGAGGTAAGGCTGCAACCCCAGTTGGTGCCGCCACTTCAAGCTCCATTCCCTGATCTTCTACTGCTTCCCTATCTTTAAAATGATCCTAAGGTGGGGAGGTGGGGGGGATACTGACCCTTCATGAGCCTGGCCAGTCGCTGCTCGAGCCCACCTCTGACGGGTGTGGCTCGTTCCCTTCCTCTCCTACCTCTCCCTCTCACTTGTCCTCTTCTTCTTCTGGCTGGCTCCTCAGCTGGAGCTGTCGGTGCAGGGGCTGCTGCTCAGGTTTCATTGGACCTAGGATTCACCATCTGCGGACAAAAGAGTGAAGAAATAAAATACCAATTGGAATCAAGTTATATCATGAAAGAAACAAGAATAACGGATTTCCTAAAGCCCTATAGCCTCCCAAAGAAAAGTACAGACATTTTTGTACCATTCCGCCAGACACTACTGGACCCATTTTGGTACGACAAGATTGACAAACCTAGGCTTTGATACTAACTTTGTCACAACCCAAACCCTTTTTGAGTGGCACCCACACTACTCACCCGGTGGGAGAACCATCTACCCCAAATACAATCTCCTAATCAACACTTTAAAAAAATAATTAGAACTAACCTATCAATAAATATCCAAGTCTGAAGGGAAACCAAAAGTACAACTGATTGTGGAATATTGTACTTAACAAAATAAAATCATCCCCAGGACCCAAAAGTCATTTGTAGCAAAACATCTAAGATTGTCAAGGAAGAGATGCAACCCTAAAACTAAAAGAAAGTGCATAATGCCCAAAACAAAGGACTATGTCATAAAGGAAAGATCTCATCGTAGCCCGTATATGCCGATCACCCTAAAATCTGAGGTCAACTGCTGGAATCACAAGTGAAGTCTCGTAGGAACTGCTGGAATATGCGTTGCACTCACAAAAGTAAGACCAGGTGTAGTATCAGCACACAAGAAAACAACTGTGTATTGGTAGGGTCATTTGGCCAACCCAAGATGAGAATATGAACACTTAACTAAAATATAGTACAACAAGTTAATCCATGCTCAAAACTAACATACACTTATCACATAAATTTAAATAAATAGTTTAGGACTAAAACCCAACAAGTCAAAAAAATATCACCAAGTCACGTTTGGTCAAGCCAAGTCAAGGCATGCCAGGCAAGTAAACAATTACCAAGCATATAAATATATTTCCCGGTTCACTCATGGAACCGTCAAACTCATATGGCCCTCGTACATACATGCTATGGGTATTATATCCACCCTCTAGCCATGACCTGTAGGGGACAATTTCTGTCCATGTACTAAAACCCCAGACACAAGTGTCTGCTAACCTTGTGTCACCAATAACCCGTGAGAATGCCCCAAATACCTAAACATTCCACATTTAGCAAATAGGTAGGTCAAAATCATACAACAATGTAAAATTCTTTGCATTGACCACACCAAACAACATATACTAACAATTCACACTACAAAGTAGTTAACATACACATATACTACAAATTGGATTAAACTACAATACCATCACCTACCTCGAACCAAGCTTGCACAACTCCTCTAAGCAGAAGTTTTGCCCTTCTGTGTAATTTCCACTTGCTCTTGGTCTAGAACACGCATATAAACACATAATTAATAAAATGACCTACCATGTTGGGAATTATAACTCACACCCAACTCCTAAGGTCAAGTTCATGATCATTTCTTTTTCCGTTCTAGAGCTTTTCTATCATAATTCATCTAAAACTATCAATCTCATGGATAAATTAGTGAATTAATGGAATATAAGGGTAACATAACTGTTAATAATCAAAACCTATTAACTTAATACTTAATTTTCCCCCTTGCACCAGAAAACAACCAAAATCAGCCCTAGAACTCTCCCCGAACTCCATAATTTAGAAATTCTAAGGCATAATTATCAATTACTAGTTAACGGAGATGAATTCCTTACCTTAACAAAGTCGAATAATAAAAATCTGGTGGAAATCTCCCTAAATCGCTCCTCCTTTGCTCCAAAATGAGTTTTTTTTTATAAAAAACTATTTTTGGGGAAATAATTAAATAAATCTAAGACTTTTTCCACTATTGCGACATACGTCGCTATAGTCGCACTTGCAGATATAGTGGGTGTTGACCAAGTCTGACACTCGCTATAGCGGGAATTTCTCTGCTATAGCGGCGATCACTATAGAGGGATGCCTATCGCTATAGTAGCATCGATGGGACAGAATGTCTAGTTTCACCCAAAAATCCTAATTTTCACAGCACACCTTAAACCCGAGATATTCCAAACAATGCCCTTTATGCTGAGATCAATTTTGGGAGGTCTACTTACCCAATTTTAATTTCGTAAAATCCTATGGATTCCTTATCGTCTTAGCTAACTAGAAATAAAATCAAACACCACCAAACCTGCCCAAACCATTCCCAGATTTCCCTAGACCATACCTCACTTCGGTTTCATCCAAAACTAGCCTAGCCTGAAATTTATCACTTCAAAATCGAGAAGAATTTTAACATGAAACTTTCAACGGAAGGTTTATACATAATGATGAAAATGGTCGTAACATAACCCTAAGACTTTTAGCATGTATGTACAAGGTATATATGAGTGTGACGGTTCCTTGGGTGGACTAGGTATATGATTATTACTATTGTTGTTGTTTATATTGGTTCTATGAGTGGACCAAATTATATTGTGGTGGTGGTTGTGGGTTCCTTGAGTGAACTGGATTATGATGTTGCTTGATATATTTGGAATTCTTGTGTGGTCTGGTTACTTGTCATATATTTCGGGATTCTTGTTGTTAGAGTCATGGTTTGTTGACTTGGATAAGGTTAGAGTCATGATTTGTTGACTTGGATATTATTAGAGTCAGGGTTGTTGACTTGGTCATGGTTTGACTTGACTTGTTGTCTCTTGACTTGTACTTGACTGAAGTTGTAGAGTTACTTGAAAAGGCTAAGTGTCATAAACTCGGGGTATTTATCATAATATGTGTTCATAGTTGTACTTGTTACAAGGTGATGATTATTGGTTTTCAATTATCATTGAGGTTAATTGAGGCATAAGTGAAATAGATTGACTTATAATAACTATTGGGCTTAAAATCTGAGAGTTAGAATGGATGACACTTGATGTGAAGGTGATGAATGATCAACGAAAATAAGAATGGGAATACTCTTAGGTAACACAAGTGGATAATAGTATTGTGGATTAAATTGTTAAATAATGTTTTCTTTTGTGATTTGTATATTGTGTTTATGTGATCTAACCCCGATCGATCGATGATACCTACCAGTACGTGTTGTTTGTGCTGATACTGCTCTTGCTATACCCTTTTGGGGTATAGTCTGGTTGCAGGATCAGTTGATGTTTCACAGGTGACGTGGATAGTGAGCACCAACAGCTTCTAATCCTCTCATTCATGGTGGAAGTTATGTCCAGTCTTACCTTCTTACTTAGAAGCTTGTGTACGTGTTAGACTAGGTCATTGGGTAGTTTACATTTTCCACAGATTGTATTATAAGCTTGTAAAAAATCTATTGTAATTAGGATTTGGTAATTTGTTACATATCTTAAGAGTTCCGCATATCATGTTGAAAGGGTGGTTAGGGGTTCTCTTAGCTAGGTGGATTAGAGTAGGTATCTTCACGATTCGGTAATTTGGGTCGTGACAAAATACCCATTCTTCCCCTCTTATTTTCCCACAAAATCTAAAAAACTCTCTACTACTCTCTACTACTCTCTAATCTCTATTACTCTCTAATATTTTATGTATTTGGTTAATTGGAGGGATTTTTTTGAAGCAAACTTCAATTTTCATCTCTCAATTTTGGCTTTTGGTTATATATGTCTGCTTTTACGCAGACATTCGGTACATTCGTTCCAAGTTTCATCTCTTTATTTGTTTAATTACTACTCCCTCCATTTCAAAAAGAATGACCTACTTTTCTTTTTAGTCTGTTTAAAAAAAAAATTGACCCCTTTTCTTTTTAGCAACGCTTTAATTTCAACTTTCCATGTGGCATGTCTAAGACCAAGAGATTAAAGGGCATTTTGGTATATTTAACATAACTTTAATTTAGGACCCCAAGATTTAAAAGTCTTCTTTATTTTCTTAAACTCCGTGCCAACTCAAAATAGGTCATTCTTTTTTAAATGGAGGGAGTATTATTTTTTGGTTATATTTGTATTGTTTATTTTTCATCTTTTTATTTTTTTTCACACTAAATATGGATGCCGGTAAAAAAAGTAGGGGTAAGAAATTAATTTTTAGCCAGGTTAAAAAAATTATTGAAAAAAAGGATAAAGGTGCTAGTAGTATTAGAGGTGGAGGTGGAGGTAGTTCTAACTCTTTGCCACCTAGATTTAAAATTAATATCGACGATTTTACTCATGTTGATGATACTTATTTTCAACATCCTTGTGCTATTGATGTTGGTTCCAATAATGTAGCAGACCATGAGGCCTTGGATAGATGTTTTGGTAATTATTTTGAAGATGTAGAGGAAGAGAAAGATGTAGAAGAACAAGAGTTAGAAGAGACCCCTACCCCTACTAGTCCAATTTTGGAGTTACCGAAACAAGATGAGTAGGAAATTTACCTACATTTACTAGAGTAGGAAAGACCGAACGTCCTAAGAGATCATTAGTTTGAAAATTTATGACCCAAAATAAAACGTCCTAAGAGATCATTAGTTTGAAAATTTATGACTCAAAATAAAGAGAAAACTTTTGCTACTTGCATTAAATGTAAGAAAGTGATGAAGCATTTGACTAGGGGATCGCAGAGGGGACATGATGGCTAACTAGACATTTGAGAGGTGGTGTTCCTTAACTGCTCATCTAGAAGCTATCGCTAAGGCTAAAAAAAGGTACACCCTTGCCCGCTACTAACCAATCTATAGGAGGTTCTAACATGATCCAAAATATTTTAGATTATAATAACCCAGCTCGCCCAAGCACATCACTCACATATAGTCAGGATAGAGATCGTAAAGAATTAACTAAAATGGTTGTTGTTTGTGGTTTGTCTTTTAGTTTTGGTGAACATCCCAGTTTTATTCATTATATTCAAAAAGTGTATAATCCTGATTTTTGAGCTTTTTCAAGAAATACAATTAAAGCAGATATTTTTAAATATCAACATGAACATTGTCATTTTCTTCATTGCTTATTTGCTTATTTTGATGGTATAGTATATCACTTCTGATATGGGTTGTAGTCCTAATGGTAATGATTATTTTACTATTACCATTCATTGGATTGATCATGACCGGAACGTGCAAAAAAGAGTTATAGGCTATAAATATGTTAAAGATAGTAAAACTGGTAGTTATATAGCTTGTTTGACATGAGATATTTTATAATATTTTGGACTTTGTGATATGATAATGGATGTCATGTTAGATAATGCTTCTACCAATTTGAAAGCGATTGATTTTTTAAAACCTAGACTTTGTCCAATTGATGATGATGCTTTTCATGTTAAGTGTAACTCACATATTTATAATTTGATAGTGCAAGATGGTATTGATGTATTTGGCAATTCTTGTGTTATAATTCGAAGTGCTTGTGCATGAGTTTTTAAAGCTAAAATAAAGGCTAGAATTAGAGAATTTGAAAAAACTTGTAGTTTATTTGAAAGGTCATTTAGAAAAATTCCAAAAGAAGTGCCTACTAGATGGAATACTTTATTTGAAATACTTGTAGTTGCTTATGATTATTGTGCACTTTTACAAATACTTTATAATAAATATAATGTGAACCAGAGAACAAGAATCACTGAAGAGGATTGGAGAGAATGCAAGGAACTTATTAATTTTTTGAGAATTTTTTATAGTGCTACAAATATTATATCTGGTCAATATTATCCTACTATTTATTCTGCTTTGCTAAATGTTTGTGTTATTTCATCTGAATTTATTAAATATAAAGATTGTGAACATTTTAAAGTAGTTAAATATTTGGTTGAAAAATTTTAAAAATATTTTTTCCCTATGCTCAAATATTTTTGACTGCTACTTTGTTCAACCCATCTTACAAAGAACAAGGTGTGAAAAAAATGATTCAAAAGATTTATTCAAAGTTAGAGGTTACAAGTGAAGAAGTTTCATCTGTTGAACAATGTAAGGATAACATAGTAACTAAAGATAGAAATTTGTATAACCTTTGTAGAGCCAAGCTAGTAAATGTTGAACCATCTGAACCTCCAAGTCGTATGCCAAGATTCAATGATTTTGATGATATTATGGATGAGGTTCTTGGTCTTGATTCTCCTAACAATAATGATTTTGATAAATATATTAATCATGAACCAAAAAATATTAGGGATGAAAATGGAGATTCTCAACTTCTAGATTGGTGGAGGAACTGGACAGACCAATTTCCATATCTTTCAAGGGTGGCTCGGGATGTGCTAGCTATTCAAGCTATGCAAGCATCTTCAATAGCTTTGGAGCAAACTTTCAGCGCGGGGGGATTTTTTATTGGAGACCATAAGTATTCGTTAGCAAAAGATAGTTTGGAAATATCAGTGTTGTTCATAGATTGGATCAATGCCGAACAAAGGAATGCTGGACTACCAAAATTATCGCATCAAGCCTAAAATGAAATAGATGAAGTACTTGGAGATAATAGCGATGATGGCCTGGAAGCAATGGAGGAAGACAACTAAATAGCAGTTCCGAAACATGTTTCCAAGAATTTGACAGATAAGTTACGAAAAACATAATTTGGAAACAATTATAGATATTAGTAATAATGAGACCTAGTTCAAACAAAACCCTTCCTAGAAGGTGGCTGCGTAGATTAGGTGCTCTTCTAATATTTGTAATACATGTACTAGTTTATTTATTTGAATAAAATTATAGGCTAATCGCCTTGATTTTCTTTTTAAATTTGTCTTACATTTAAACTTTAAAGAATTCCAAAAAAAATTAAAGTTAAAGTTGAAAATTTAAATTTAAACTTTAAAGTTCCAAGTTCAAAAAAATATTAAAATTTTTAAAGTTAAAAAAATCAAAGTTTTCAAGATTCAAAAGAATTCAAAAAAAAAATAATTAAACTTTAAAGTTGAAAATCTAAATTTAAACTTTAAAGTTAAAAAAAATCAAAGTTTTCAAGATTCAAAAGAATTCCAAAAAAAAAAAAAAAAACTTTAAAGTTGAAAATTTAAATTAAAACTTTAAAGTTCAAAGTTGAAAATTTAAATATAAACTTTAAAAATTTCAAAGTTGAAAATTTAAACTTAAACTTTAAATTTGAAAATCAAAGTTTTTAAAAGTGTTCAAAGAGATGTTTTAAAACTTAAAGAAAATTTTAAAATAACTTAAAGAAAAAAACATAAGTATAAAACTGTTTTTATTTTTAAAAACTCTTTTTTGATTTTAAATTATAAATTAAAAGTTAAAAAAAAAAGGTTTGGGCGGGAATCCGGTCCGTGGTCCGGTCCGGCCCCGTCAACGGACCGGTTCCTAACATACCGGTGCAGATAGAGGCATTTTTATCAGGCAGTCCAGTCTAGTAGGCCCGATTCTGGAATGAAATTCGATCACCGACCACCGGTACCGGTACAGAATTCATGGCATCTGTTTCGGTAGGCCCGGACCGGTTTCGGTGCCAACCTTACTTCAGAGTCCCAGTTAATGATCATGGTGATACTCTTTATATTTATTGTCTCATTAAAAACCTTATTGGGAAAATCCAATCAGGAAGAAAACCTCAGCTAAGGGAAAAAGTGCAACTCATACTTTCTGTTGTCTTGATTCAAATACTAGGTGCATTGATATTAGGAAAGTTTCGATCTTATGAAGTAGTCCTAGTACAAAAGAATGGCTATTGGGGGAAATTTTGATATGGTGGAGCACTCTTAGTACCGGGTGCATTTCCTTATAACCATTGATTAGTCAAAACAAAGAAACTTTGGCGATGAAGCATACCTATTTTTTTGGCAACACTACCACTTCGTGTGGTCTTTGTTTCAATTATTTGGCAGTTTAGAGCCAGTTTTTATCTTGGAGTCGATTCTATCTTTCCTTGTTATTCGGTGGTTTGATGAGGCCCTTCAATTGCATAGCTCGGCCATGTACCTATGATTCACTTCGTTTCAAGTCTTAGCTGGGAATTCTCTCAAGCTTTCCTTCAACTTCCATGAAGTATCAAAGATGTTTGGATTTAGGTTGTCACTAAATGCGGTTGCAATCCAATCTTCCAGTATAGTGGGTAACTTCATTCTTTCCCGTTGGAATCTTTCTACAAAAATTCAAAACAATTCTCCCTTTTGTTTTATTCTGAAGATATATTCTTTATGGGTTTCAATCCTCGGAGCTCTGATGTGTGCTTTTACGAAAACATCTGCAAGCATAGCTAAAAATTAATAAAATTCTCAGGAAAAAGAGTATACCAAGTTAATGCTCACTTTGTGAGTACTTGACCAAACTTGTTGAGCATAATGAGTTCGATTTCATTTGGAACCAGATCATTTTTAGGATATCCAATACTTTGAATCTCTTTAGGATAAAAGTTGGGTCCGCACTTGGCTTAAGTGATAATTAGGAGTACTTCCTAATGTATGCCTTCCTAATGATCGGTGGGGCCTTCGGTAGTGGCGGAGCTAAATTTTTTATTAAGGGGTGTCAAACAATAAATAAGTAAACACACGAGAAAGCCAACAATTTTTACTAGTGAAACAAAAGGTAGTTACATTATAACTCAATGAAATACTAATAACAAGTAGTGCGTGTCATTTTAGTTGTTTAAAAATGAAAAAAAAATGGTAGCAGTCTAAAACTACCATTATGTTGTTGGCATGGGTGGAACACATAACCTCATGGAATTTTCGCAACCCCTTAACCACTATATCAAACCCTTAACTTGTGTCAAAAGGTGTCAACACTTATTTATATATATCTATAAAATCAAAATTTGACCTATATATACACAACATAATTTTTTGGTAAAAAGGTGTCGTTTGACACCCCACGGCAAGAGGTGGCTCTGCCCCTGGCCTCTGATAGGCGATATCCAACCTATTTGGGAGCAGATCTTCTGAATAAATATGAGAAGCTCTGCTCAGTATGGGTCTATCGGTGCATGTATTATTCTAGGACAGTTCATGTCAGGCCTCGAGTTACCAAAGGGTCCCCTTACATCGAGACTAGTTTAGGCATTCACTGGAGTCCCAGTCATGGTGCAGTATCTCTGGTATGGATGATACTAGTGAAGGTGGCTATGGCGCTCTCCATATATGTTATGAATGTGTTTTGTGTGGTTATTATACATTCCACATCTTTCTACAGCCCGAAACTTTCTCTGATACAACCTAGTTGCTTTAGGGTGATATCGTTGACCCCTTTGCTGTGCTTAAGAGTCTTGTTGTAACCCTCGTCACTGATAATTGCATCATCAGGAGTGTGGTTTTCTTTTACATGTTTAATCCGACCATTTTCATGTGAAGAGGGGTGGTCTTCCTCTCGTCCATGTTCTCATTCATCAATCTACCCCAAACCCTGCAAGCCAAAGGTACCAATGGATTTAGCAGATCTATGGGCATTGTGTCGATTACCAATAAACGGGTTGTCTCCTTGATTTATAGACATGGTATATGTTCTTTAATGGATAAGTCCTGATGATTTGGCAAAGAGTTAAAACAACAATAACAACAATATACCTAGTGTAGTCCCACAGACTGAGGTCTAGGGAAGTAGATTGTATGCAAATTTACCTTTACCTCAGAGGTGGAGAGGTTATTTACGATAGATCATTGGCTCAAAGGAAAAAATCCAAAATGTCCCGAACAAGAAGTAATAGAAGTACAAGAAATTATAAATAATAACAAAAATAACAGATAGTAATATAACTGAAATTACAACAAAACATCATGGTAATTAAGATACAAGGAATAACAAATAGTATCAGAAATCAAGGGAAATACTACGACTACTAATATGAACAGACAATAAGACAACACCTTACTTCTTTACGAACCTTCTACCATAACCCATGTCCTTCACACCCTCCTATCCAAGGTCATATCCTCGATATGCTAAAATTGCACCATGTCCTGTCTAATCAGCTCCCCCTAATACTTTTTTCGTCCATCACTACCTCTATCGAAATTATCCATGCCAACCTCTCAAACCTCCACACTGGGGCATCTATGTCTATCCTTTTTACATGTCCGAACTATCTTAATCTTGCTTCCCTCATCTTTTCCTCCATTAAAGCCACTTCCACCTCCTCCGGAATATCTTCATTTCTAATCCTATCTTTCCTAGTATGCCCACACATCTCTCGCAATATCCTTATTCTTGCAAGTTTCATTTTTTGAACATTTAAAGTTCTTTAATGGATAACACTCTGCCTCATGTAAAAAAAATCAGTATATCCACCACTCTAGAACTTGCCTTTAAGTTTTGGTGGAGCCTTCTTATCATACAAAACTCTGGATGTGAGCCTCCATTTCATCCTCCCGACACAATACGATGAGTGACATCCTCGTCGATCTCCCTATTTCCTAGGATAATACATTTAAGATACTTGAAGTTATCTCTCTTTTAGAAAAAAGTTAAAACAATATATCTAAATGATATCACAATTGTCTATCCCTACAAACATGCTAAACTATTTGCAGGATAAACGGTGTGCTTGCAAAAACAGCTAAATTTATGGAATAAGGGGTTAAAGATAAGTGAATTATGATCTATCAAGATCTTCTTCTTTTTTTTGCTAAGTCGATAGAGCAACGACAAATATAGGAATGTAAGTTTGCATGAAGTAAAAAAAAATAAGAACAAGAAGTGGGTGGAGTGTCTCGGATTATAAGAACTCACACTGGTGTTTCTTAGTTGCAAGAGAAAAACTAATCTGTTGCTGTAAGGACCTGATTTGTGAAATCTTACTTTTCATGTGTTTTGACCATTTTGCCCTTCCCGTAGTTTCTACATATTTATTTTAAGGTGTGGGGATGGTTGGCACGGTTCATGATGCAATCAGAAATGATTTGGGTGAGCATGTGGTTTTTAGAGGCTTTGAAAACTTTATAGTTGACTTCGGTAAACATTCGATGTTCTGAGTGTCGGTTGGTGATTTGGACAGTTCCATTAGATCCAAAATATCAAATTTGGGTTAGTAGTGGGGTTGATTCAGGTTTGGGACCTTTATTTTGCATTTCGACCTTCATTTGAAAAATTGCCTAAAAGGGATCCCCAGGGCTAATTTGTTGAAAAAGATCCTTTTTCAAAAATTCGACGTTGCTATTGAGTCTGAAATGTCGAAAATAGCCTAGTAACATATATGATTTATTTCTGTTGGGTCCATAACGAATCCCGAGGGTCCGCTTGGAACATTTAAAAACATGCAAAATCAAGAAAGGTTCTGATATCTGGTGCATGAACTCACCTTCTTCCTGAACGCGGCCACCTGCCATGAACGCGAAAAAGGAATTATTCCCTTCATCGCGATTGTGAGGTAGTGGCTGCAATCACGAAGGTGTCGGTTTGGTTTGGGTATCTGTCCTTTCTTCTCAAACGCGAACCCTAGCCGCGAACGCAAAGGACATTCAAGTGGCCTGGTCAACGTTGACCCTCACAATCGCGAGGTGGGGGTCCGCGATTGCAAGTTACTCTTCACAGAACAGTATATAAACCCCATTTTTGCGAATTTCTTCCATTTTTAGACCTCCAAGCTTCGGGAAAGGCGATTTTCGAGGGTTCTTCATCGTGTTTCACGTGGGTAACCTCTAAACTCATATTCCCATTATTCCCCATTGATTATATCTTCAAAAAACACTCTTTAATCTTGGTTTCAAAATGGATTCTTGAGGGTTTTTACGGTAAAACTTAAAAATGGTTTTTCTTCGATTTAGACCTCGTTTTAAACTCGTTTTCTCGTGGACTTTTAACCATAGACTCCTTTAACATTGTAGAATGTATTTCTAAAATAAAATTCAGGTTTTACCCCTCTCATTTTCTAACTCACTTTTTGAGTTCGTTTTGGACTTTGTCTTAAATATAGTCAATATGGGTATTGTTGGCTTTGTTTTAACACGTAGATTCTATATTTGTATATTTTAGTTGATTTCAAGACCATTCAAAAGGGGAAAGCACCGTGTTGAAGGAATTTAGGCTCGGATTTCGTCTTTTTGAGGTAGGTTATGGCTTAACTTCCTTCAGATTGAGCTGGGTAGTTAATAAATAAGTAAAACATGCTATGGGTTGGGGAGAACAACGATGGAAATGGTATTTTGAGATTATTATTACTGTTGTGTGCCCGTGTGGGGGCTTATATTCTTGTTGTTGTTGATTGGTGCTACTACATATTACGTGTTGCCCGAGTGGAGGCTTTATTTGACATCATTGGCCTTACTTGTGCATTTAAATGCCTTTATTAGATATGATGCCCGTGCAGGGGCTTGAATTGTTATTATAGGCCTTATTGAGCATTGGATGCCTTTATCATGATAGAAACACCTGAGTTAGGGGTTGATATGATATTAATGATGTCTTACATGCATATATATTCCGATGGTGCCTAACTAGAGTTGATATCATGAATTGTGGACATATTGAGTTGATTTCTGGGCTCACTTATATACGTATTGAATGGATTGGAGATATTCATACTGATTTGATTGTGAGCATTACATCTTCATTCCATACATATACATTTATGAGATACCGGTGCCATTGAGGAACACTATTTTGAAAGAAAATGAGATATTTTTATAAAAATTTTCTTCGTGAACACGATTCGGAGAGGTGGGTTGAGATTTGAGATATAGTATATGGGTTGCGAACCCCCCATGGGTCCTATCTTCGGAGTTGCGAGCTCGGTAGGTGTATACAGGAAGTCATGCGATGACTTACACTATTCATCTCACCATCATTGCATTGCATTGCATATGCATCTTTCATGATTTTTTTCACTTGTCTCGATGTGCATTTAGTTTTCGTATATTTTTCGTGTATATCTGTGCTGCTTCGTTTCAGTATTTTTATTAGAACTGTTAGTGGAGACAGTGTGAGCTACCGTTTGGGAACTTTTCTGCTTGCAGGTGACGTGCTCATAGTGTTATTTTACTTGTATTATTTTCTACTTTGCTCAGTCGGCGTATGATATCTATTGAATACAAGTGGACCATACTCACTCCGACTATGCCCTTTTGGTGCATATTCCAGTTCGAGTACTACGTGTAGTGGTTGAGGTTTCCGGCGGAGTTGATCAGATTCGAGGCACTGGATTGCTCTAGTGTTCGGAGCGGATTCCATATCTCATCCTATCTTTTGTTATGTCTTTATTTTGGTTTCAGAGACAAACTTTGTATCTCCAGATTCAATTATTTATTAGATGCTCTTATACTTATGATATCAAATTTTGGGATGGTTTTGTGTTTTGTTCAGACTTCCGCATTTGTATATATTTTATGGTTTGACTTCATTCTAGAAGTCTCGCCTTGTTTTATTTTACCTTTGTTTTTGATTTTCTTTATCTTTGGGTGATGGACTTACTTATCAAGGCTGGGCCGCGATAAGTGCCATCATGACCTTATTTTTGGGTCGTGATAGTTGCTCCTTTGTGAGAGGACTTACTTATAGGCCATAAAGCTAGGTCTATGCTATAACATGAAAAGACTAAACAATAGATTAAAAAAGATTATTCAACATACTCAAGTGCTATGACGTGTCTGGGTTCGAGGCTATTATGAGTGCGTTTCAGCTGGAAATTGAGTTGTGGTCGGGAAAAGGATTTTGCAAGACTGACAACATTGTTTGCCCGATATAAGATAGTTCTAGTTGTACCGAAGCAAATCCGGTCTAAGACATACCGGGATAGTGATTTCAGGATGCTCTCGAGCCATAATAGGAAAAACCATCGTATATTCGGTTCTGATCTAGCCCGTGCTTCCACCTGTCGAATTTCGACTAGTCCACTCGCTGAGCTCGAATTTTGCCCCACATACCCCTGATTTTCTTTTTATTATTTCCAATCACCCTTTAAATAACTAGAGTAAAGGAAAAGGAAGAAGAGAGGGAGAAGTAGGAGGAAAAAGAAGAAAATTGTGAATTAAGAAGATGAGGGAAGATTCTTTTGTATATTTAATTATTTAAGTGAGAGTCCAAATTTTTTATATTCATAATCCAAGTCCAATTTCATTTTATTCAGGTTTTTAAATTTGCCACATAAAAGAAAATTGTATAAAAAAAAGAAATAGAAAAAAGAAAAAATTGGTCTGTCACTCTATTGGTCAAAGCTTTTAAATGATAATGCCGTTAGTTGGGTAAAAGTGTAAACTCAAATAACACAAAGAGTTGTACACCACACACATCCCCCACAAACTCCAAAGAACTGTGTGGGTGCAGCACATCACAAATTCAAAAAAATACCTTTATTTTATTACATTTGAAAACAAATCCCCCCATTTCTCCAACGATCAAATGCGAATACACTGAACCCTAACCCACACTACTCAGTACTGTTCCTCTCTTTGCTCCCCCCAAAAATGCAGGATTTCATCGGCTCCGTTCGCCGATCTCTCGTTTTCAAGCCCTCTGGTGACTCTGAAACTACTGGATTTGGAGGTTTCGTTGAGAAAATCGGTTCCAGTATTCGTAAATCGAGTATTGGAATCTTCTCTAAGTCTCAAGTTCCTGCACTTCCGTCGATTACTAAAGCTGAGACGCCACCGGTGAAGGCGAGGAAAGATGATAATCCGCCTATCCGGTGGCGGAAAGGTGAAATGATTGGTTGTGGTGCTTTTGGTAGGGTTTATATGGGAATGAATGTTGATTCTGGAGAGCTTCTCGCTATAAAGGAGGTCAATTTTTGCTATTTCAGGAATATTATTCGTTTTTTTTTAAAAAAAATTTTCAAGAGATTTGTGAGTTTTGGTTGCTGTATTTTGAGTAGTTTCTGTTTGATTTACTTCAATTACAGGTTTCAATTGCGATGAATGGTGCTTCAAGAGAGCGAGCTCAAGTAAGGGATTTCGATTCAGCTGATTGCCTCTTTTTTTTTTTTCCGTTAGTTTATGATCAATTTGCCTTTGATGGGTCTGAATAGACCATGGATATACATGATTTGTATAAATGACTCCAGCTGATTTGGGATTTAGTAGTAGCAGTAGTTGTTTATTATGATCAATTTGCTTCATAAAGAACCCAAGGGTGTGACCTAGTGGTCAATGAAGTGGGTTGAGATCAAATCCCAGCAGACACAAAAAAACACTAGGTGATTCTTCCCATCTGTCCTAGCTTTGGTGTACAGAGTTACCTGATATCTAGTGCTGGTGGCCGGTATCCCGTGGATTTAGTCAAGGTGCGTGAAAGCTGGCCCGGATACCACGGTTATCAAAAAAAAAAAAAGAACCAAGATTGTCTATCATGTTTGTACAGCTAGTTATGTTTTACTAGTTTGAACCTCCTTCGTTTAATTCTATGTCAAAGTTCCTACTTTTTTTTTTCTTGTTTTGGAAAGATCTGAGAAGGGAGCAGAGTCTGAAAAATTAGCTGATCTGTATTTGTAATTCACAGGCTCATGTTAGAGAGCTTGAGGAAGAAGTGAATCTATTGAAGAATCTCTCCCATCCCAACATAGTGGTGAGTGCAGTTCGGTTGTATATTGAATTGTATAAGGTTGTGAATAAAGTTCTTGATTGTGCTTTTGTTTCTTAGAGATACTTGGGAACTGCAAGAGAGGCGGGATCACTAAATATATTGTTGGAATTTGTTCCTGGTGGCTCGATTTCGTCACTTTTGGGAAAATTTGGTTCCTTCCCTGAATCTGTAAGTGCTGGCTGCTTATGTCTATTATTTGAATTACGAAAGGTTACATACTATATTTGTTTTTCTGGCTATATTTTCAAGGAACATTCATTTAATTTGGTTGTAACTAGTTCAAATCGGAATGAATAACCTTTTTTTTTTTTTTCTTTAAAGAAAAATAATTCTTTGTACTATACAAAGGGGGAAGGGGATTACAAGGTGGGTATTGGACTCTGGCCAACAAGGTGCAAGTAGCCAAGCAACTGGGATACCATGATTGCCCAATGCGTGGCTTTTCTAAAGTTCTTCCCCTACCCAGTGTTCAGGGATGCGTGATGCGGAAAAAAGCGACAAGGCTCCGCATCACGCATTAAGCGATGCGACCGCATCATTGAAGTGAATCGCAATTTAAAAGAAAAAAGACCTAATAGAGCATCCAAACAGTAAATTATAAGTGAAAAGACCGCAACAGCTATATAATCAACAATAAAGACAATATATATAAGCAATAGTTTAAATGAAACACCAAAATCACAGCTTTGAGCATTGAAACACAATAGCAAATAAAACAGTTCAACAAAATAGCAAAACAAACCAGAAAAAAGAAGTAAAAAACTAAAAACAAATCTAAATTATAATGTTTCAATCTAAAGCTCTTCTAGTTCATCAAGTTAAAAAAACAGAGAAAAAGAAAAAGAAAAAAGAGGGAAAAAAACAGAGCTACAGTAGGAATAAAAATAGAGCAACAGTAAAGAAGAAGGAAGAAGAACAGAAGTTTGAAAAAAAAAAAAAAAAAAGAACAAGAAAAGAAACAGTGAAACAGAGAAGGAAAGAAGGAAGAAAGATTACCTTAAAACAGTGAAGTAGCAGCAACAATGGAGAAGAAGTCGCAGCAGCCAGAAAAACTGAATAAGAGAAGAAGTCGCAATAGCTAAACATACAAAATCGCACAAGTGAAGAAAAAGAAAACAAGTCGAGACTATTTTCTTTCCTTAAATTGACCCGATTCTTTTTTTTTTTTAATTTAAAAATGGCCCAACAAATAAAATCAACACGATGCGAGCGCATCAGTACGCATCACGCATCGAATTCGCCCGCTTTCTGCAGATTGCCTCGCCTCCAAAACTCGAAGCGCCAAAGTCACGCATCGCATCGCATCGGCGCATTATGCGCTGATGCACCCGCATCCAAGAACACTGCCCCTACCCACTTCTAACACTTATAGTTTGTCACAATGGACTTAACCTACTGTAACTGCGACCTAAAATTTGCTTATCAGCACATATCGTGGTTCCTAATCTTCTGAGTTCTTCTCAGTATTTCTTCTGATGGCAATGCTAGGTTATAAGAATGTACACCAAACAATTGTTATTGGGTCTGGAATACTTGCATAAGAATGGAATTATGCACAGAGATATTAAGGTAATTCTTTTTTTTTTTTTCAACTATTCTTATGAGATTAGCTTGTTTTCATGCTCGCTCTCCCCACAACTATCTGAATTTGATGAGGTATATTTTTCCTTTAGGGAGCAAACATACTTGTCGATAATAAAGGTTGCATTAAACTTGCTGATTTTGGTGCATCCAAGAAGGTTGTTGAATTGGTATGAACTTTTTGGCATCTTCGTCTTCTTATTGTTTTGGTCTTGCTGTTTGGCATTTTATTGCTGACTCTTGGCACTGCATCAGGCTACTATGACTGGTGCCAAGTCAATGAAGGGTACTCCATACTGGATGGCTCCTGAAGTTATTCTGCAGACTGGCCATAGCTTGTGAGTAGAACTATATCATAAAATGTATCCAAGCTGTCATGTATGGACTGTTGAGAGACCCGCTGTAACTATAAAAAGAAGGCGTGTTTTGTATGGCATATGGTTTTTTTAACAACTGATTATATAATTTACCACAAAGGATCACCCTCATCTTTCAATATATATGACAGATGGTTGGTATTTACCACAGGATTGGATTGTTGAATCATCTGTTTGGCTGTTCTTACGAAAAAAATAATAGACACACGTTTGATCTATTTTTCCTTAACTTGCTAGTATTAATGATTTAAATCCAGTCTAATTTTGTCAAAATAATGTTGAAAAAGTTACTATTGATCAAAGTTAATGGTGTACATGCAAATTTGTAGAAGAACTCAAATATAGCACATAAATTATCACCAACACAATCTTCAGTTAAAATTCACCCATCCTCCTATATTGTTAATAGCACCAAATGTTTATTTTCCCAAATTGCAGAAGTATGGAAATCTTGCTAAAAACATATGGCATGCATGAACCTCATTACAACACTGGGTAGAAACTTTGAGGTCCTTCAACAATTTAATCATCCTCTGTACCATTATGAAACGTTTACTCAACCTTGTAACTGAAACTTGACAAGCGTCAAGTTTATAGTACAAATTAAATTGCCTCCTTTACTGACGAAATGTCATAGTGTCTGGAGAAACACTTTTGTCTCCTGAAACAATGCTTTTTCCTTCTGATTTTGTGTTTGGTTGTTTTTCCCTTCTACACATCCATAATTGTGTTTTACTAAAAATTATAGCTCTGCTGACATATGGAGTGTCGGATGTACTATTATTGAAATGGCTACTGGAAAACCTCCTTGGAGCCAGCAGTATCAGGAGGTAAGTTTATGATTGACATAGATATTTCAATACTATAGGTGCCTCTGTGCCTGACACATTTCTATTTCAGGTTGCTGCTCTCTTTCATATAGGGACAACTAAATCCCATCCTCCCATTCCGGAGCATCTTTCTACTGAAGCAAAGGACTTCCTATTAAAATGTTTGCAGAAGTATGCCTGTATTTTCTGCTTGATTTTCCCCTACTTCTACCCATCCATTACACCCTATTTTTAAGTTTATTTGTTCCTTCTCTTGGGAAATTCCTAGCAAATGAAGCATAAACTGGATTATTTCCATGACATTATATGCGAAGATATGCTCAGGTTTATCATCTATCTTCCTTCACATCCTTATTCCTCCTTTTTGCGTTAATGTTCTGGCAGGGAACCACACCTGAGGCCCTCTGCATCAAATTTGCTACAGGTATTCATGAAATTGGTCCTTCACTCTGAATGTTTGTTGTGTTAAACATTATTTGAGTTTGGTGACAGAGGCTTAATACTTGAGTTATAGATTTTAGCAACAGTAGGAAACATATAAAAATGTGTCACTGATGGAACATTTGTTTTTTCTAACTGTGTGCAGCATCCATTTGTTACTGGAGAACATCAGGAAGCACGTCCTTTTCTTCGCTCTTCCTTTATGGTTAGTTTATTCAAACTTTTTCACTGTTGAGTAATCCTCATCATACTTTTGTTAAAACAAAGTTAATATGTCAATCAACAGGGAAACCCTGAAAACATGACAGCACAAAGGATGGATGTCAGAACCTCGTGAGCATTTACTTTTCCTATGTTTGGATATCTGAAGATTCTTTTTCATCTATCATGACCTATGTTGCTCGGACTCTTAAAAAATGTTAACGGATGCGTGTTGGATTCTCCAAAGTTAGTGTATTTTTGAAGAATCCGACACGGGTGCGGCATGGAAAGTGAAGAATCCGCGCAACTTAGATCATGACCTCTATCTGTGTAAAAGCTAATGATCTATGGTGCTGCAGAACCAATCCTGATATAAGAGCTACCTGCAATGGTTTGAAAGATGTTTGTGATGTGAGCACTGTGAGGTGCTCCACTGTAAATCCTGAGAATTCATTAGGAAAAGAGTCACTTTGGAAACTAGGGAATTCAGACGATGACATGTGCCAGATGGATAATGATGATTTTATGTTTGGTGCATCTGTGAAATGCAGTTCAGATTTGCATTCCCATGCTAATTATAAGGTGCAGTTTCCTTCTGTCAATCTGTACAGAATGTGTTGTTGTGAATGAGAAGACTAAATGTATATCTTCATTTGTTCTTGATTGTAGAGTTTTAACCCTATGTCTGAACCTGATAATAATTGGCCATGCAAATTCGATGATAGTCCCGAGTTAACGAAAAGTCAAGCAAACCTGCATTTTGGTCAAGCAAGTACTAAACCCACAAATAGCCCCATCATGTCATACAAGGAGGATGCTTTCGCATTTTCAGGTGGGCAATCTGCAGCTGAGGATGATGATGAATTGACAGAGTCTAAAATTAGAGCATTCCTTGATGAAAAGGTAGCTATTTGTCACTGTGTAAAATTTTCATATGGTATCACCATCATTCATTATCACGACTTGAAAGTTTAATCTATTCCTCTCTATAGTCTTATCTCTATTGGTCATTACATTCTATTTTCTTACAGTGCAACTAACAATAACACTATCACATTATCTTTAAGTTTGTGGGTAAATTAATTTATCACATGATTATTCATTCGTAAACTGATGTAGGCAATGGATTTGAAGAAGCTGCAATCGCCACTATATGAAGAATTCTACAATTCCTTGAATGTTTCCAGCACCCCGAGTCCTGCCGGCATTGGGAACAAGGAAAATTTCCCAAGTAACATAAACTTACCACCAAAAAGCAAGTCACCAAAACGTTTTCTTAGCAGAAGACTTTCTACTGCCACTGAAGGTGCAAGTTCTCCTAGCCCAGTTACTCATTCCAAGAGAATATCAAATATTGGTGGCTTAAGTAATGAAGCTAATCAGGAACGTCAATCACCAAGGAACAATGAATGGAAGGATCTTCTTGGTTCTCAACGTGAAGCAGTCAATTCAAGGTAGATAATGCATTGTATTATTCTTACTTCCTGCCTGATTTCAGTTTCATTGTCTATTGAGACTGAATAATTGCTATTGTTGCAAGCTTCTCTGAGAGGCAAAGAAAGTGGAAAGAAGAGCTTGATGAAGAGTTGCAAAGGAAACGAGGCAAGTTTTGACCCCTTTGTTTCTTGGATAAGATTTATAACTAAATTAAAATTTGGACGAGAATTGCTTGACGATTGTTTGATAATATGGACGGCAGTCCACATCTGTTGAAGTTCCACCATTTTGGCTGATTTTTGACTTGTCCTTTTTTGTTTTATTTCTCCATACATCTCAACATAGAGTACATTAGTGACTATCGTATAATTTATGAGACTAAAGGTTGAATGGACCATCAAATAAGAGTAAAATAGAGTAGAAATGAAAAGGTGAATGAGTGAAGCCAGATTAAGTAAATAGGATAAAGGAAAAGAAAATTGAGTGATCTAATTTGGATCATAGAGTATAAAAAAAGATTGGAGATAATAATGCTAGAAGCGCATGTATTTGTTAATTTCTTATTTCTTTTTCTAAGCCATAGTTTGTGTGCTAATAATGCTAGGAACGCATGTATTTGTTAATTTTTTATTTCTTTTTCTAAGCCATAGTTTGTGTGCTAAACCTAAGTTGCTCGGACTCTCCAAAATTGTTGCCGCACCCATGTCGGATCCTTCAAAAATACACTACTTTTGGAGGATCCGACACGTACCCGTTGACTTTCTTGAAGAGTCCGAGCAACATATTGCTAAACGTTAGTATTTCAAACTTCTAATTATTTAATTGCTTAATGAAGTAGCATTAGCTAGGATATTGTTCAATACTATTGCTAGTTGCCTATTGTATCACAATTTGTCGAAAGTTTCTGATTGACTCAAACACAATCATAGTGGTCAATATTCCGTATATACATACTTTGATCTATGTTAATCGGACCCTTCAAATTCCTTGCCACACCCGTGCCTATCCGACATGGGAGTGGGTGTGAGTGTGGGAATTCAGTAGATACTTTGACTACACCCATGGTATATGCTGATTGCATAGTTGATGTGGTTTTGGGCTTATGTCATGCGCATATTCACTTAAAGTAGTGGGGTCTATGTCATACACATATTCACTTAAAGTAGTACACCACTTTGCAATATATTAGATACTTATGAATAAATAGTAAGAATTCACAAAGAATTTAATTATACTAGCTTTAATTTAATATACTACCGCACCTCTGAGGTAGTGGTATGAACTGCGTACAATTACCCTCCTCAGATCCCACTTTGTGGGAATATACTGGGTATGTTGTTGTTGTTGTTAGCTTTAATTTAATAAGTTCAGTTAATTGTCGAAATATAAACTTATATAAGCCGTAATATATGTTTATTTGTTGAATCTTAATACTCGTATCCATACTCCAACAATATCCCAATTTCCAAGATAAAAAATCTTTTATCAATTTATAATTATGTAACAATCATTTCTCATTTAACTTAATTAACAATAATGGATTTAGATCACCGTACAATAACAACAACATACCCAGTGTAATCCCAACACGCGGGGTCTAGGGAGGGTAAGATGTACGCAGACCTTACCCCTACCCCTACTTTTGCAGGTTAGAGAGGTTATTTCCGATAGACCCACGGCTCAAATGAACACTTTTACTAATATGTATCTTTAAATTTTATTTGGTAGGCTTATGTTATATGGGCTTGGTTAAGCCTAACCCATCCCAAAGAACACAATTTAAGGAGAAAAGAGCGAAAGCAGAAGAATATAGTAATCCTAAATTATAATAAAACGAGACACGAGTCTCCAAAATACATTCCAGGTCTGGTTGTCACTAGTACAAGCCTCTAATACAGAATAGGATAATAACAACGTCTAAAGTATCTTAAATGCGAAGAAGGCATAAGATAAAAGTAGATAGATTCGAGTAAGTCCTAAAGTCCATCAGCCACTATCTTGATCTCCGCAACGCCAATACTAAAAGAAATACAATCTACGATATACTGCTCGAACCAATACCTGCACAGGGTGCAAAAAAAAAAAAAAAAAAAGGAAAGAAAAGCAAGGGTGAGTATGAAACCACGTGTACTAAGCAAGCATTGTCGATAACCAACCCTAATCTAAAGTGATGGCGAGAACCACCACCCCAACTACCCAAGGTTTCCCAAACAATCTATAACCCGCATTTACAGCACTTCATCCTATCAGGGTAACCCAACACAACGATCAACAGATTTTCAACTACTGGGTAGGCACATTAATCTAGGAGAGTCAACACTATTCATTTCATGATCAACTAATAAGGGAAGTCATTTATGAAGAAGACTCACTAATATGATATATCAGGCTTAATCAATTATAATCAACCATTAATATGGGATAAAAATAGGGGGATGGTACATATATAAAAGTGTATCTCATGCAAAAATCCATATTTCGGGTCCAAAATCCCCTTCGAAAATCATTTCCGAAAACACAAGGGTAAAATTGGGATTTCATTTTATAATAATGTTCTTCATAATCATAGGAGTCTATGGTTGAAACTCATGCAAAAACGAGTTGAAAATGAGGTCCAAATCGAAGAAAAATCATTTTTTAAGCATTACCGGCAAAACCCCAAAAATTCATGTTTAAAATCAAGGATTTGAAGATGAAAACATCAATTAATCAATGAAAAATAATGAAATACTAGTTTAGAAGCTCACCCAAAGTTCCATTCTTGAAAACCTTCTTTAAAACTCTCAAAAAAAAGCTTGGAAGATTTGAAAATGGGGTTTTGAATCTCAACTTTGGATTGGTTATCAAAAAAATCTCAACTTTGGTTAGAAATCGTGAAAAACGAAATGGGTATTCTTGGAAAATGGGGAAAGTGAAGGTAAAAGCAAATAGACAATGATTATACGAGAAAAACGCATTGAGAATCGTAAAAAAAGGAGCTTCCTAGCTCCCAAAATGTCAAAAATACGAAATGGCTTTGGTTTGGTCTTAAACTCAGCAATGGTCACTTAAGCGGCCTGGTCTAAGGGTCAAACTACAGCTAAAACGGCCAAATGGTCGCTTTAGCAGTCGGTCAAATGGTCAAGGGTTGCTTAAGCGATCAACCAGCCGCTTTAGCGGCTACACCAGCACCAACAATTTCAAAAACTTGTTTTTGACCCTCGAAACTTATTCGCAACCGTATGAACATTAACCAATGGTGCAGATTGATTATAAAACATGTTCCGAACTCAATGGAATCATCAGATTAACGAAAAAAGTTCGTTTACAACAAATTAACCCCCGGGACCCCCTTTAAGCCCAATTTACTAGTTTCTGAACGGAGGGTCCAAATGCAAAATAAAGGTTTCGAACCCGAACCAACCTCGCGACTAACCCAAAATCGATGTTCCGGATTTAATGGAACTGTCCAAATCGCCATCCGAAACTCGAAACATGAAATGTTGACCGACTATATGGCTTTTAAAGCCTCTAAAAGCCTCAAACTCTCCCAAATCATTCTCGAAAGCATTGGGAACTGTGCCAACCATTCCCGCAACTCATAAATGAGATAAAGCAACTATGGGGAAGGGAAAAATGGTCTAAACACAGAAATTTCTAAATTTCACTATGAGGGTCATTCTTTATATGACATTCTGAAAGTCAATTCTTTAAACTACAACTTCTCCATATATTCTACAGATATAAATTAAAAAAAGAGTAGTTTATATTTCTGATCTATTGTAAAAGACTGAAAATCAGAAGGTTGATCCTCATATTTCGAACCCATTCATTCCTCTGAAAACGCCACAGAGAGAGAAAGAGATATAGAGATTATTTTGTTGGAAAATTTGGCTATTTTCTCACGGAAAGGAGGGGGTTTCAGATAAAACTCTTTGTAAAGGCCGTCTAGATTTGGTACAGGACTACCATTGTGTGCTACATTAAGAATAAATATGAAGTTGTTGGTACATTGCTTGTGTGTGGTGTTTTTTGCAAAATAAAAAACTTACTATTTAATTAAAAAAATGATAATGAGAAAAGTTGATAATGGAATTACAAAAGGTCTCTTAATCGTTTTTACTTCTTTCTCATCATAATGAAACAATCTTTACTCTATTCTGGAGTATATGGAATGATAAGAATATGAGACTATTTTATAATAATGAGAATGGTAAAAAACATTAAGAGGTCTTTCGTACTGCAAATGTATTTTTGGGGTGAGAAAAATACCTGTTTGTATGGATAGTTTGTCTTAATTGGTGGAAACAAGTGGGTGAATCAAGCAGACTCACGTATAGATCTTATGCATATTTTCTGACAGACTTGATATTTATTGAATGATATTCTTTGACTAAATAAAAAGAAACAGAATTTGCAAGGGTGAACTTATTTTTGAAGCCTTGCCGTATCGTGTTAATCTGAGCTTCTTTATCCAAAACTCAACCCCATTAGTTTGCTAGATCAACTTGAAAGATCCTATAAGGCTCAATGTCACGGGGAATGATGTTCATGGCTCTGAGCCACTGTATTGTTCAACTTGTTCTTTTTATGGTACTTACCATGTACTTCCTCCATAGTGATTTGATTGAGGGCTGCTATAGGCGATTCAGAGTTATGGCAGTCATGTTAGCTTCTCTTCCTTGTGTCTTACCCAAAACTTCCTGGTGCTGGTTCTAGTTATGTGATTGATAATTGCCTTGTCATCAGTGTCTCCCAGTTTCACAACTCCTCCTATGCCATTTTATTGGACCTTAGTTGCTTGTGATATATGAATTCTTTTCCACAATGGCAAAATTTGCCCAATCTCAAACTAATTTAAACCACTATATTACTTCAAATTTTGATGGGACATCTTTTCAACTAACTATTTTACTTTTTTAATCAACTTTAAGCTGTTCTTACCACCAAACTCAATATGGTAATCCATTCAGTTGTTTTCAATTAAACTTTCTGGAAGTTGAACCCAGGTCAATTTAAATGGATCAAGTGGGGTAAGACAGTGCCATTATTCTTAGAGAGTATCATCTTGTTTCACATGTCGCCCCTGTTCTTGTCTTGTATGAAGAATTTTCTGCAATTGCTTTTACTGATGACAATAGTTTGATGGTCAAATTCTTTCCAATCTTGCATTAGTATTTCCTGGAATTCTAACTCTATTTATGTTGCTCTTGTTAAAGACATTTATGAGTTAACTCTTGCTTGATTGATTAATATGATATTTGTGATGCTGAAACTCTTTGTACTGCAGAGATTATGCGTCAGGCGGTCAATTTATCACCGCCAACGGATCCAGTTTTAAATCGATGTAGAAGTAAATCAAGATTTGCATCTCCTGGGAGATAAATGTATGTACCTGCGTCTCTAAATTAAAGTCAGTTTGAAGAGTATAATTAGTGATCCTGCAATCACAGAACAGAGACTTAGATGTCTTGGCCAGGTAGGCGAATGTGTGGTTTTCTTGGAGGATTAGAGGTTCTCATCAATGATGAAGTGAGCTGTTACTACAGGAATAGCGGCGTTTGTCAGGTTGAGCGAGCTGTTAGTGCCGAAATATATCTCCAAATCTTGTGATAATATATTAATAATTTGCATTTTGTACATTTTGATTATTCGCCCGAGGGTATTGTAAGAAAAAGAAAGCTGCAGGCTTTTTTCACCTACATAAGCTGTATCTCATGGTATCTGCCAATACAGAGAGAAAAGTTGAGTTCTCATCTGTTGAACTATTTGTAAAATGTGATCTATTAATGTATTCTTCCTTTTTACAACCTACAAATTAGCATCCTGCTGTAGCCTCCTTATACCTCTGTTGAGTGAATTGTTAAATGTCAATTACTAGTCCTAAGAACCTTCAGTATCGCTGAAGTCCTACGTTGAGAGTATTATTGGCTGACTACACGAGATGCTTGTAAACTAAACTAAATGGATGTGAAAGCATATGAAACTTCACATCTTACTGGAATGCAACCAAGGACTTCCATCCTGTAGTAAAACATGACCATTAACATCTTGATCAAGTCAGATCTCTTGTATGACTGAGAAATGTTTTTTGGATAGCAGTTTCTGATGTTATACTTGGCAATTGATAATGGCAGAGCAAGACAGAATAATGAAGATTGAAGACCACTGTACAAGACCTGAAGAAAGTATAATCAGTAACCTTTACAGAACATGGTCAAGATTTAGATGTTCAGTAGATCTTTTAAAGATACTGAAGTTGAGCAGAATGTTAGAATTTTACTTATGACAGGTTTGTAACAACCTGTGGAATTATACTTGTGGGAGGAACTACTATGAAATTATCGAGTTGATTTCTCAAATTATCACCCAACTAATACTTATTATTTCAGAAAATCACTTTCTTTTTTTTTTTTGTTGAAAGATAATTGGGATCAAGAATAAAGAAATAACAACCATTAGTTAAGTGACTAAATGAGAAATCTACCATAGAATTGTCAAGAGAGATATGTTCCTCTCGTAGACCCAGAAAATAGGCACTTATCATTTGTCAAGTGCAACAATTCTTTCTTTATTATGAGTTTTCGAGCACTTCCTAAAAATTCTAACTATAAAACTTCTTTCTTATTGTACTTTCTACAGACTGTGATTATGTGAATTTAACCTGATCTGAATTCACATTTAAAATTGGATGTGTTGACTCTCATACTCTCGAAACTTTGCTAATGGAAGTCGTATTTGCTTTATCAGAGCAGCTAGTACATATATAACTTATCGTTTGGTTCGCGGACAAAGTTATTTTGGGATTATAGTCGTGGAATTATAATTCTAGAATTAATTTATCCCATCTGAGAGGTGAGATAAAATAATCAATAAGTTGGATGGAATAAGGTGGGATATCTAGACTCTGTTTTGTTGAAGGTATAATCTTAATCCCGACCTTAATCCTGGATATTCCACCTTATCCCCTTACAAACCACCTTGAATTAAATTAGCGGGAATATTTCAAAATTCAAATATTGGAAAGTTTGCCGGCAAAATAGTTAATTTCTTCATTGAAGTCAAAGAAAGCATAGAGTTTGGACAAGAATGATTTAGATGTCTATGATGATGTACCAACCCATAATTGTGTCCCAGTCACCAAACATGCTTCAACATGTCTTGCAAATTATTTTTCCCATCAAAATGATGAATCAAGGACCAATATTCCATATGTTTCCAGACAGAAAAATCTAACATAGTAAAATAAATTTGATTGAGCAAAAGAAAAGGAATAGGTTGTTGACTCAGATTTTATTTTTTCTAGATCTTTTCTTTAGCTTTAAGATTGTGGTACATTCATGCACAAAAAAGTTAGTCTTTCTTGTGATGGAAAAGGCAGCAAGGTGTATAGCTTTGTTTGAATTTTTTGACTGAAGTAGCTGAGGGTTAGATTTTGTGAAAGATTGAGGAGAAAAAAATAATGATTAAAGTGCATAGAAAAGATTTTTGAAATGGCTGAGTTGGACATGTCTTTTAACATCTTTTGCAAATATAAATTACTCTTTTTTTAAAAAAAAAGAAAAGAAAGAGAAAGACCTAGATTTGAGGAAGTCAGGAAAAATATCTTAAGAGATTATATGAAATCATCATATGAAATTATCACCTTGAAAGTTCACAAGGGAAAATAGTGGCGGAGTACGAAATTTATATAAAAAAATTCAAAAATATACCGAAATGTCACATTTGATATTGAACCTATAACCTAGCTAATATCATTTTGGAACCCCTTTATTAATTATTCTACTAAAAAAGCTTTTTAGATAATGGGGATTCAACAATTTATCATCACTACTACTAATAATAATAAAATACTTATTTTGTCCCAACTATTTGCCAAAAAAGAGATTTAATTGAACTCTACATTGCCCATGAGTGGAAGAGTATTCTATATATCTTATTCTTAAGATTTTGTTGTTTGTACTTTAGGTGATAATTTTTCTCTTTTTTTATTTTTTGATGTCAAAGTTGGCAGTGAACAGTAGAGGATCTTTGAGAGGAATGAAACCTTGATGTAAAAGTCCTCTCCAGTAGGATTTCTTTTGGGAAAACTATAGGGTTTAACAAATATAAACACCTAATTAACTTACTTAGCTTGAGTTTTAATTAATTATAATTTATAGCATAACTTAATTATATTGCCCCCTCTCTCGCCACTCTCCTTCCATACCGTGTATCACTGTATTTGTATCAACTGTATTCGATTCTTATGACCAACTTCATATGATTGTATTTTTATATTTTCTTTAAAAAAAAAAAAAGGACAGTCCAGTGCACTAAAGCTCCCTCTATACACAGGATCCGAGTAAGGGCCTGACCACAAGGATCTATTGTACGCAGCCTTACCTTGCATTTCTGCCAGATGATGTTTCCAAATCTTGAACCCGTGACCTCTTGATCACATGACAACAACTTTACTAGTTACTCCAAAACTCCCCTTCGATTTTTTATATTTTCTTGAATTTGCATTTATATGGTTCTATATGGTTCTATATTATATATAGTTTAATCATAGTATTTGTATATTGCATTTTGTATATATATATATATATATATATATATATATATATATATATATACTGTTGGTAACAGCTGATACAAATACAGTAAATACACGGACTATAAATTAAAATTTTTGAAACTATAGCTATGCAGGCCTATTTTTACCTATATGTATGCTATTTCTTGATTGAGACCTTTAATTAAAAAAGATGAGATTTTATTTATTTCACCTTAATCCCAGGTGATGTAATGTTAAGTTATTGATTATCAGGTGTAACTTGATTTCCTTCTATTTTTCTTTCACACCCTTTTTCACCAACAACTGGTATTAATATTATTGCTCAACTTTTATTATTATTTTATTAAACAAAAAAAAAAGGTCTGTTCCCAATTATTTCAAAATTGAATATTTCAAAACCTATCCTTCTCTTTTGTCCCATACTTCACAAAATATGACAAAAGGTACTCCTAAAAAGAAAACGTGCTGTGTGGCTCCAAGAAAGTTGAAACCTAATATTGGATAAGTATAGACACTTCACACTAGTTAGTGGACACAAATTCATTGGTTAAATAATATTGTTATTGTTTCTTATATTGCTACATGATGTTTGGAAATTCTGAAAGCAATAATTATTGAGAAGATTTATACATCAGGGAACAACCAGTTGATTAAGACTTGAGGTTCATTTTTTCTTACGTATGTTGGTGTTCAAAAATCTCTTAAGAGATGTCAAGTGAAATGTTATAATAGTATGATATTATTATATTGTGCACAATCATTGATTAATTAAAAGTTTAGATCATAAAAAGTCCCAATTAACCTAATAAGTTGATTAACAAGCAAAAAGAGGTCAAAGATGTCATTAGATTATGCGAAATTGAACAGATATGTCTATTGTTAATAGTTTAACATTTCCTTTGACATGTACATATTTAACATTTCTTTTCTACTTGTGTTTATGTATCAAACAAAGTCAATCACCAATTTCTAAGTCTGAATATAAATAGTTTAACTTAAGTTAATTTATTATTTGTCATATATCAATTCACGTATTTCTACGCTACACTAGAGTCTTTTCGTTTTAAAGACATAATTCTACATGTTTTAGAATTTAGAGGACATATTTGAACCTTTTTGGTTTACTTAATTGTACTGTTTAAGAGGCATGAGTTTGATTGTCATTTTTGTAATAATTTCATTGACCCAACCACTTTATGACGTAAAGCTAATTGCTAGATATAACTACGTCTTTCCCCAGTATGATACTAAACTATTAGCAAAACTTAAAAAGAACAAGAAAACAAAATCAAGAATTTGAAATGTAGGGAGGCCTAATAATCACACGTGTTGAATGGATGTGGCATCCGGAAAAGGGTGTGTGGGGTGGGGGTGGGGGTGGGGGTCACACACAACATGGTTTGGGCCTTTGGGGTGGTGGGGCTAGAGGCAAACTCTCAGAATAAATTAAAGTATCATCCAAAAGACAAGTTATAATAAGACATGCATACATCATCTTCTTTTTGCAAGTACTCCCTCCGATTTAAAATGGTTGATCCTTTTTCTAAAAATATTTGTTTCAATTTAGTTGTTCCTTTTATAAAATCAAAAGAATATTATTATGCTCTTCCAAAATTATCCTTATCATTAAATGACTAAACAAAATGTATATACTCAAATTTATACTTTCAAAGCATAATTAATAAGATTAATTTAATAAAACAATCCCTTCAAATCAATAAGGACCTACTATTTTGAAACGGAGGAAGTAAAAGATTTAATATTGTGCACTAAAAGGTTGTGTGGAGTGTGACTATTGGTGTCTTTAGAATGTAAAATGTATGCTTTTCATGACAAAGTTTAAACTTTTTAATGGTGATGCTATTTATGTTGGGTAGTTAGCCTAAGACAACAAATCTTGAAAATTGCCATTTGCAGCCTAATTAGTACTCCCTCTGTTTCAAAATAATTGACCTTTTTTTAAAAAATATTTATTTTAATTTAGTTGTCCTTTTTATAAAATCAAGATAATTTTATTATATTTTTCAATACTATCCCTATCATTAAATGACTAAATAAAGTGTATATACTCAAATTTATATTTTCAAAACATAATTAATAAGACTAATTTGGTAAAATAAACTCCTAATAAATATTTTCTTAAGAAAAGTGTTAAGTCAACAGAGGTCAACTATTTTAAAACTGATGAAGTATTAATTTTCAACTTTGAAAGGGACCTTTATGTTTTTCTCCAAGTGGTGAAATTAAATTATTAAATCGTGTGACCATCTCATTAAAGAAATTTAATTGGTTAGAGTGGACATGAATCATATATCTTCTTCTCTTATATTGTACCCCTCAGTGAATTAACAAACTGAGTGAAGGCTAGATATAGAACTTTGCTAGCATAACAATCCTTAAGGTGTATTTGTTTTCTCTTATATTGTACCCCTCAGTGAATTAACAAACTGAGTGAAGGCTAGATATAGAACTTTGCTAGCATAACAATCCTTAAGGTGTATTTGTTTTCAAGAACTTTAGCAAAGTTTATAACTTTGATATCTTTTCATCTAACAATTTGTGTTTAGCTGTGAGACTATCAAAATTTCCTTAAATTCTTTTATATATTCATCTACAAATTTAACTTCATCGTGATACTCTGAATTCGTTGTTTTAATTGAAATTCCTTATCCTTGCTAGCTTGTAGGTAATTATCCTCAAAGTTGTTTGGCCCAAGTGCAGCCATTACTAAAAAAAAACATTGACTCTTCATCCATACTTCAAGCTATGAGTTGATGATTTTTCATCATCCTTTTCGCTTATCATAGATAACCTCAAATGGCGGTCCCTTCACAATAATGTCACTGATCTTCAGAGTCTGCATTAACTGACTTATCTGGGTCCTCCAAACAAGATAGTTTGAGGATTTTAATGTTATGGTATATATAGTTATGAATTGATGGATATCAGATCCTGATAAAAGGGAGAGAGTAGAGGAAAATGAACTGGTCATTAAAGAACGTAGAATAGGATTCAGAATACAGAATAACTTAAGTTGGAACCAAAATTCTGATAGCATGAAAAAAATTATAGCACAATATTAAGTGTAAAGATACAAACTTTTACGTTTTCTCTTCTGAGCTAACTCATGCACATAGATGATTTGTATATATCTCTATGACTATTTATTGTACTATAATATTAAGATTCTACATCCTAATCATAAACTATATTGAACTAATATATTACAAATATACATCCTAATCCTAAACTATTTTTGCAATCTATCATTAAGCTGCAATCATTAATAATCAAACTGTGCTCCATTGCAACTCAGATGACATACATCTATGTCTCTTTTAATTTATTGACTAATATTATGTCATCTTCAAGCTCTTTAATGGACTAAAAAAACTTGAGAAAGTTATGAAAAAGGATAGTGGTGGGAGAGGGGAAAAAGGATTATATTTTATTGAACAAAACGTCTCAGTGTAATTGGCTTTTGGGATTTCTTCTTTTAGGGAAAGAAGAAAAGAAGATTGATTATGATCAAAGCTTTTGCAAATTGTCACCGACCACATATAATATATATTGTTCAATTTAGGAGTACTCTCTTTTTTGTGTTGCTTAGTTAGTAAGTCTCATAGATATTGTGGACTGACTTTAATTTTCTTGGTGAACAATTGGTGGCTCTTTTAGAAATTGTTATTATTATTATTAATTAGAATAATTGAGGCCTTTTTTGGGTCTATGGATAAGTCTTACATTAGCTAGTTGTGTGCTGAACACAAGTTTTTGAGTCACCAAAATGTTTACTTGATTATGAAGGAAATCCACAAGTTAGGAAAATCCATCGTTTGTCAACCATACATATATAGTTTCACTCGTCACGAAATTTAAGATAGAAATAAGGATTAAATTTGTGATTCTCAATATGCAACAGTCAAATTTTTTTATAATGGTCTCTCGCTATAACGACATTTCACTATAACGACCTAATTTTCTTTGGAACCGATTTTTCATGTTATATTTTATTTCTCTATAACAATATTCTACATATAACAGCAATAAAATTCATCATAACAATACACTCTTTGTAAAATTACCCCACTATAACATAATCAAGTTTTGTGTAATAATATTTTATAAGAAACATATTATGTATAAAATAAAATATTAGAATATTCATGATAATCATCATTAATGTCATGCACATAGTAAATTTCAAATACAATATCTAAAAGGAAAAAAATGTATTTAAATTGTGTCTGTCATTTATGATCATTAACTTCACAAGGAAAGAATACTGATGTTTGTCTTTTTACATTCATTCTTTCTATTTTTTGGGTTAAATTGGTTAACAAATACATTCTTTTGTTTGGTATACAAAATCATTAAATGAAATTTTATATACTTTTGTTTATAACAGCTAAATGAGATTTAAATGTCAAATATCAGTATACATATATAATAATAAAGAAATGTTCAGACAAATATTATCACTGTAAAAAAGTTTGACTGTATAATATTTATGGGTGCATGACTTTTAAAACTTATGATCTTAAATATATAAATATTTATATGATTATAAGAGCAAATAAAAAAAAGGTAGAATCAAGATTTTACAAAATTAGGAAAATGTCATTATTTTTTTAACAAGTGGAAAGAATGGAGTATTAGGTCACGAAATTTGAGGATTTGGATGTGTGATTTAAACCCAACTTAAAGAACTGTGCATGGGATGGGGCTAATATCATTTTATGAAATCTTTTCATCCTTTTCTTCAAAAGAAAAATAATAATTCAAAGATGAAAACATTATTTTCAAAGTGCTCCTCCACCCTCCGCAGCCACCACCATTTGCAAGTATGCGTTTTTAGATATAGGGGCGGATCTATACTATAATCAGGAGCGGCTCAAACATATTAGTGGTTCAAGATTAAAATGGAGCAAAAGCTTTAAATTAATAAAAAGATAATATATATTTTTTTAATAAAATATATTTTCTAACTCTTTAAAATGCAAAGTTGCTATTGCCTTTATTATTATACTCGATTCTTTTAATAATTTTTATTCAATTAATAATATAATTAGCCCGTTAAATCTTTCTTGACATATAGTACTCGAAATGTGTCAAACTTCTTTTAGTAATTATTTCTTTTTATATAAAAAGTTCACTTTTTTTTAATTATTTTTTTATAAATAGCACTCCATTTCTTTTTTAAAAAACCTACTACTTATAACTTATTATTGCCTAAAAAAAAAAGAGGCTCCTCAAATTTGGATGCTTAAGACATTTGAACCTAATCTTGAAGATGCTTCAAAAAAAATTTAATTGCTCATTTGAGAACTACGATTTTTAACTCTGGAACTGAATTATTTTCTTGTATCTGAGAATAATATACTTTCAGATTATTTGAAAGGAAGCTTAATATGAATAAACAATAACTTTTCTTCTATGATCTTTTTCTAATTTACTAGAGCCACCCCTACTATAATACATGAGCGGGCTGACCGAATCTAGTTACATCAGCTAACCCCCTATAAGATATTGGACAAAAAAAATATGAACTCAAAAAATCAAATAAATTGTGAGTATTTTTTTTTTAACTCATAAAATTTAAATCTTTAATTCGCTCTTTTGCCCTCTTGAAAATGTAAGCTGGTTTGAGTTGAAGTGAATAATATTCAATAATTACTAGTACTAATCTTATCACTAAGAAATGCTAATAATAACGGGGGTTTCCTTTATTTTCTCATCACTAAACCTTGAAGTATTTGTTATTTTCATTCATTTTCATAACTACATTACAATCAGACAAACAAAAATGGGCCATTAATAATTCATAACGTACTATTCTGTTCTGAATTCACATGTTTTCCAGATATATATGTTCCTACTTGTCACTTTGAAATCAAATCTCAAAATTTTGAATCAAATACCTGATGCTTGACTTGATAATTTAATGAAAGTATCTTGAGTTATTTTTCAGGAGAAAAAAAAAATGAAGTTTGAAGTACGAGAATCAAAGTGTACCCATTTTAATTTGGCATTGGAAATAAACTTTATTTGTGCAATTATGTACACTGGATATGTTATTGTTGTTAAAAAGAAGAACGTCGGACATGAAACGTAAAGGAAGTTAGGGATTTGATTTTGAAAAATGTGTTTTGAGAATTTTGAAAAATATTAATGATAAAATAATAGTCGTCTTAGTCAAACTAATAACACTTATAAGTTAAAAAATAGTAAGTTGGAGGTAACCAATTTATAAATTTTGAAAGTTTAACAAATGCCTAGATAAACCAAAAGGTGATTAGTACGCCAATTTGACCATTTTATAAATTTAGCCAAATCCTACCTTTCAAAATTAATTACTCTATTTTTTTATTTTTTTGGGGGGGGAGGGCAGAGAAATTAACATCGAATAAGGTCAGAGGAGATTCAGCAAATACAATCAAAATCCAAGACATTTTTTTTTTTATACCAAATCAGAAAAGCAAAATAAAAGGTTTCTTCTTCTGTTTCATATTTATCTCCTTCATATATTAATTTTGCAAGGGACCATGGGATCATCAAACCCTAATGTACACACGTTTTTGCTAGTGCCTATTTTGAACGAATCGTTCGGTTGATAGGATAAGGATAACAATTCTGAACAAAATATGATGTTATTTTATTCCATATTTCATTATGAGTATTAATTAATTTTTTAGAATTATTCTATACAATCATAAAGAAAAATGACAACAATGTTACAACAATTTTAAAATAAAAAAGACACTACTAATATATTTTATATACAATTTTTTCGTATTATGCTTTATCATCTATATTATGTGAAAGAATCATCTAGGTAAAATAATATTCATAGTAAATTATAAAACTGATCTCGTATTTGTTTGCTAGTATGCCGGGCCACCAGTTAATTTTAGAGAGATTGAGTTGCAGCTTTAGATTTCCACCAAATCTTATTCTTCCAATTTTGAAGAAGTAAAATGTAGTGTAACTTTTGGAATAATTCCAAAGAAGCACGTAACTATATATTATATCCCCAAAATGATCATAAACTTATCAGGTGTACTGAGTGGATTCTGTGACTCCACGACTAGCCGCTGCCTACCTCTTGTACAATTTTAATTTCTTTTATTTAAATTATAATTTCATAATGTAAATTTTTTTAATTTACCCTGGTTTCTATATATTCTTTTATTGGTGAGGAAGACCAGAAAAGTGGAAATTAAAGAGAAAAGAAGTGCTTTAGTTGGTGAATCTTGCGAATTTATGTAATTACAGTGCCAAAAATCACATTATATGTATAATTAAGGCTAGGAGGGAGTTCGCCGAACTTTAATTACCAAAAATCACATTATATGTGTAAAAGTATGACACCTGAGCGTAACTCATATCTCTAAAAACTAGCTCATGAAGAGATGAATGTTCAAGTCCATATAACCAAACCACTAGTCTATTTCCTAACTAATGTGTGACTCTTATCCACTCTAACAATATGTACAATTAAGAACATAGTTAAATATAATTATCAATTTTACTTTTGAATCTAAAGTAATAGTAATTTTTCCGCGTGTTAAAATGACTGTTAATTTGAGACAGAAGAATATTTGTGTAATATTTTTTTTTTTATATTAACTGATTCTTAATTGGGCAAAATCATGAGATGAGTATAGAGGAGACGCATGCAGATATCTTGTATATATTCCTTGGAAACACCCCAAAATTTTGCATTGTCCTTCCATTCCATTCTGACAATCCAACTTGCTATTTTAACCTTTTTCTAAATTAAATGAGGCTGCTTCCTGGATTTATATCTGACAAAAATCTGATTCAATTTTTTTGAAAAAACAAATTGACAAAAAAAAAATTTAATTCAAAGTTAAATTAGAAAAGCAAGTTGGAAATAAAGTGGTTCTTTGAAAATCTGACTTACTTATTTCTCAGTTTCAGATAAGATATACAGATTGTTTGTATATCAGAATTGTTTAAATTGAAAGATTAATTCAAAATTGGAGTAGGAAGTTAAAATTATTTGTAGAAAAGAAAATAGGAATTAGTTTAATTTCTAGTTTCTAGTTGAATAGATTTTCTACTATTATAAATAAAAATGTTTCTAGTTAACTTGTGTGAAGAAGTTGCGGTAAAATATATTGGTAACTTTTTTCCATTTAATTTTAATATTTACTACTATATATATGCACTTTTTTGAGAACTTTAACTGGTTAATTTGTTTCAGAGAATAATCTATTGGGTAGTACTATATGATAAGAATTTATATGTACTTTTATGTTTTTTACAAGTCACGTAGGGTTACAAGAATTTAGGTTACAACAGGAGAAGGTAGTATATATATATTCAGATCTAAAGCTCAATTCAAAACACATAGGGTCGTTTGACACGTGCAATGAGATAGACAAAGATATTTCATGGGTTGAGACATCTCATTATTTTAATATAAATGGTTAAATAAAATAATCTTAAGACTAATTAATACCTATAATTAAATATTCAGATCTAAAGCTCAATTCAAAACACATAGGGTCGTTTGACACGTGGAATGAGATAGATAAAGATATTTCATGGGTTGAGACATCTCATTATTTTAATATAAATGGTAAAATAAAATAATCTTAAGACTAATTAATACCTATAATTAAATATAGGGAAAATACATAAAAAAACACCCTAAACTTGTCACCACAACTCACTTTAGCACTTTAACTTTATGCACATTTAAATACCCCCTTAAACAATTTTCAAGTGAATTAAATACCCACCTTAAAGGCTGACGTGGCAAAAAATAAAATAAAATTATAAAGCGCGTTTTTTTTAAAAAAAAGGGGTTACTAATTTAATTATTATATAATAAAAATAAAAATAAGAAATAAAAACACCCCCTGCCCCACCCTTTTCTTCTTCTTCTTCAAAATGCCCCCCCCCAAGGGCGGTGAGGGTGCCACGCCACCCACAAGCTTCGACGGAAACTCTATATATATAGGTATATATATACAGAATATATCTATAAATAATAAATGTGCCACCCACAACATCAAAGTGCCTGTGGTGCCAGTGGCAAAGGGTCACATTTTCACCCCCAAGGGTGCGGGTTCGACCCCCATGGACAACATGTGTTTTAAATTTTTTTTTTCTATCAATCAACTCACTTTCCAGCTGACAACAGTAATGAGTATCGTTTTATGCATTGATGTATTAATTAAAAATTATTTTTGACTATTACAAGTCTTTGACTTTTCTTTATTTGTTTAAAATATAAAATTCGATTATTTAGTTTTGTTGTTTTTCTATCTTTATTTTTTATGAAGCGCATAAAAAATGAAGTGCGAAATAGTATTGGTAATCAATATTTAAATGATTGTTTAGTATGTTACATAGAGCGTGATGTATTTGCAAATGTAGGTAATGATGCCATCGTTGACCGTTTTCAGAATATGAAAACTCGTCAAGGACAATTGTAATGAATGATGGATGTTTAGTAATACTATTGAAAGTTTAAGCTTTTTCCACTTCATGATCTTAGTCGAATGTGGGGTGTGAATTTGTAGTATATGTAATGCATAATTGTTATCTTATTACTGTTCTTTTTTTGTTGATTGATTTGTCAATTGTCATATAGATCGAAATTCGAAAAGACGAATAATTTAGTTGATTTATCGATGAGTTTAATTGGCACCCGGAGAGTCCAAATCCTGGATCCGCCTCTGCCCCCCCCCCCCCTTTCATCTTCTCCGACCCCCGCCCCCTGCCCTCGCCCTCTTCTTTTTCGAACCCCACCACCTCCCTTCTTCTTCTACAAACTTCCACCCTCTTCCTTCTTCTTCAACCCCCCCCCCCCCTTCTTTTTTTTCGAACCCCTACCATTACCTAAAGAAAAAACCTTCATCTTGCTTCAAGAAATTTTTATTATAATTTTCAAATATGCAATTTAGATTACCCATTTTTTTTAAAAAAAAAAAAAAATGAGAAGAGAAATTAGAAGCAGTAAGAAGATGATAGAGATTAATGATAGAAGAAGAATCGAAAAAAAATTAGATGATAAATTCTTGAATAAAAACTTACTTAAAGGTGTAATCTCAAAGTCACACTATGAGGAATTAATCAATTTTTAAATTGATTGACGTCAACGAATTTCAAATTCTTGGCAATGAAAAAATCAAAATTAAAGTTGCATGTTCTTGCTTCCATGGGAGAGAGAGAGGGGAAGGAAAAAAATAAAAAATCAAAATTAAATTAATATTTGACTTGGTTCTGACGTGGCAATGATGTGGCACTGACTTGGCGCGTGTGTAATGCACTCTCCATAGTGAGAGTGGTATTATATTCTACGGGTGGTATTTAATATACTTGAAAGTTGTTTAGGGGGGTATTTAAACACCCGTAAAGTTAAAGTGCTAAAGTGAGTTGTGGTGACAAGTTTAAGAATTTTTTTATATATTTTCCCTTAAATATAGAAAAAACTAGTCCTATATTTTATTTCAAAATTATTATCGTTATCACGTATGCCAAATGATTTCCAATTTAATTGGTCCCAAAGATGGATGGATGATAGATACTATAAACATATAGTACGGTCAGTGGTACATATATATCTTAGGTGTTTGATCAGCATCAGCAATCACATGTACGTACCTTGCTTTTTTGCTATATATGTTGGAATCTTAAAAAGTTGATAAGATACTCCATCTACCAACTAGCTCTGTCACATTATATTTTGCCAGCCAATATTACCCATGGTATTGGTCCTGCATTATTTATGCTTCTTTTCTTATCTCTAAACTTTGGGTACAACACTTTAAATGGCAACTTGCAAGGAAAGTACAATTGGTATTCCCCTCCGTTATAAGAAAATACTCCCTACGTTTAAAAAAAAAAAAAATGACCTACTTTTCTTTTTAATCCGTTTCAAAAAGAATGATCTCTTTCCTTTTTTAGCAACTTTTCAATTCTAACTTTCCACATGACATGTTTAAGACCACAAGATTAAAGGGCATTTTGGTACATTTGACATAACTTTAATTTATAACCACAAGATTCAAAATTCTTCTTTATTTTCTTAAACTCTGTGTCAAGTCAAACTAGGTCATTCTTTTTGAAATGGAGGGAGTACTTGTTATTTGATGTTGCCCCGTATAATCAAGTTCTTCAGCAATTTAAATAAGAAGTATGTGCGGAATTAAAAGTAATCAACATGAGGATTTTACGTGAAAAAGTTCCTCTCCAAGGAGTAAAAAAGACCACAATCGCCTTTTCTCTCTCTCAACTTATCACTAAATTTGAGTTTACACACGTTTAAGAAACTAACCACTATAGCACGTAAGAAACTAACCACTATAGCACCTTTCCCCCTTTCTTGCAACACGTCACGTCTTGAATCATGTTTTAGGTCATCTCGTACGTGTGTTGGAGCCTCAAAACCAAGTTATTTGACCCAAGGATCGAATAGTAATCAGATCGGAGCTCGTTCCAGACTTGGATGAAATTTTGGGTGGGCATCGCCCCCTCCCCACTCCCCCCCACCCCCCGTAAGGCACAAACTTCAGAAAGCATGTAAATCAATAGGTCAATGTTATGGCCACCGCGACGCCCTGTCCATAGTCCTGCAAATGGGCTTTGAGCAGGGTAGTGCCCTGGGGCTATTTTGGCCAGAAATGTTTACACTTCGCTCACTTAAGGGTGTTTTCATCCTACCATCTTTTTATACTCAGTATACACGACTTAAAGCCTCTTTTAACAGAGGAAAAACACGTAGAATCATTATGCATTATTCCTTTCCTCCCTCCCCACTCAAAACTACAAGAATTTCAAGAAAACTACGCTGAAGTTTCAAGAAGAGAAATCTCTCAGGATTTCCTCTTCAATTCCAGCATCCTCCAGTAGTAAGGTATGTAAGGCTATCCTTGACCCCGTTCTTTCCTCTTCAATTCCAGCATCCTCCAGTAGCTAGGGTATGTAAGACTATCATTGACTCTGTTCTTCTCTATGAATTCTATCTCCATGATCTCAAGTTGTCCTCCATGAATGAACTCGGGTTATAATAAAACCCTCAAGCTTTGAATTGAATCCTCATAAATCCATATGAAATCTCAATAACCTTATATGCAACTATTACATTCTTATAATACTTATATGTTTATATGATTCTTATGGATTCTCGACATGAATTTATGAATCATAATGAAACGAAATGATCCTTATGTTTAAATGCTCCATGTTTAAGACTTTCTTAATGACTTTAAATAGAACATGATTTTTATGACTTTTCCACAATTTATAAAATTCCCTCAAGAACGTAGCTTCATGACTCTATGATATGATATGTTCTTTATGACTTCTAAAAAATTATGAAACTACTTCAAGAATGTAACTTTATGATCTTATGACATGAAGTCTCTTAACTATGAATTATGACATGATGATATTAACCTCTTACATATGAAGTATTGCAAAGTGACATGATCTCCAAAATCTCAAGAGGCATACTGAAGCTGTAATCTATGAATATGAGCCAAAGGGATAAATTATGAACATGAGCCGCAAGGACTAAATTATGCTCATATGAGCTTAAGAGAGCTAAATGGTTAACATAGAATGCATAAGTCTAAATGATGAATGTCTGAAACTATATTTGCCGACGTAGGTTATAAATCGTACCGTTGATTTCGGTGACTCCTTCATGTGCTCCTGGTAAGGGTTTATTATGGATCCCTTGCTAGCAAATGATGACATGTATGTCCTGTACCCGAAAAAGTATGGGAAGGCTTAGCTGATAGTACCAAGATTAGGCTTCATGTGCTCACATTGTAGTTTATGTTGATTACATCATTCGACTCCCATAATGAACTAAAAAAGGATAAAAGGGCTTACCACTGAGCATGTTATTTCTTTGAGTCATATCTCTTCCATCTTATGCTCTTAATTGTGTAAGTTGTTCCTGTTTCCTTTGATACCTATATCTTATGTTTCTTTCTGCCATCTTACATACAGTACATTCATGTACTTATGGCATTTGGCGTTGCATCTTTTTGTGATGCAGACTCAGATAGTTAGAATCATGACCAGATGCCTCATTAGGTTTTACCTCCTCAATTAGTGGAGAGTCTTATTTACTTCTAGAGGACTTAGTTTGAAGTTTAGCTCATTTTCTTAGTTTAATTTTTCTTAATAAAGATAGATCGGGGTCTTGTTCCAGCAGTCAGTACTCAGTCTTATCATTAGAGACTTTATAGACAGCTAATTTGATCAGTCAATTAAGATTTAATGTTCAAAATTTATTTTGTCTCTTAAGTTATTTTTATGAAGTACTTTACTTTGATTAAAGATTTATTCTCATTAAATGCTTCTCTGTGCTTCCATTATATTTTAGTACATGTTCTAGTAGTATGTCAGGTCAAGGGTATGCTTGGGTCAACAGTGACCTCGGGTGCCGATAACGTCCAGAATGTAGAATTGGGTTGTGACATCTCTCTACAATACACTTTGATTGTAGTCTAAATATTTTTCAATAATTTGGCCCATTTATTGACCCTTATAACTCAAAACAATCTCTAATAAAAATCAACTTAGAAAATTAAAAGGTTACAATGAATCGAACTTTGAACAACAAGCACGGTTATGAATGTATCATAGGAACATGTTCTTTATTATCGTTAGTTGATTATTATAGTGGGAAGAATAAGATTTTTCTCTTACTCTCTGTTTTGGTGCGTCTATTTTCTTCCATCTCTTATAACATCAATGAGATGCTTTATATAGAAGTAGATAATACTTGATCTCCCTCGAATCACTATCTCCTCGTTTGTTGATCTTTTGATTTTAGTCTTTTGACTAGTGGGGGTTTGAAATTTTAAAGTTGGAGAATCTCAAACTTTACGTGAATTTAATAAGGAAGAATTTTAAAGGGATAGTCTTAGTGAGGATAAGATGTAGTTAAGTATCCTCGTGATTGACTTCAGAGTTACTAATGATGTGATTTTGATAGGATAATATCAAGATACAACTTAGAAACCTGGTTGAACATGGTAGCATTGTAAACAAGCTTATGCAACTAGCTATTAGAAAAGAATACCCATACCTGACTTGTCATAAGAATCATTTTCTTTATTCTCTTTAATGTGGTTGAGTATTCTCAAGTATAAGCTAATATCACTAAACCGCATCTAGCCTCCTTAATCATGTCATGTGTGCATACCAGTAAAGCTATAAAACTAAGCCAAATATTTTTCTCACCTTGATATTTCAACACTATAACTAGTCTTAGCCAATCATCGAGGAAATCAAGAGAGTACTTGATTTCACCTTAACCAATCAAACTCCAGACAATTTATTTCTCCAAAAATTATAGTATGTATTCTTATTAATTATACACTAAAGAGAATTAGTCTATCCTTATCTTTGTTGTCATGGCCAGTTACCTCTATAGATGTGTTCTTCATGCATAACTTTTGAAGAATCGAGTTCTTGTATGTTTCCTTCTTTGTTCACCTGGTATCTGTGGATTTTATGCTTGCTCCTTTTCCAAACATCAGTAGACGGTCTATCTTTCTATTAGCAATATCCTTTTTTCCAACTTTTTCTTTCCTTGATTACTCAAATTTATCAAAGATTACTTTTAGCACTGCTTCTTGTCTTTATAGAATCTGAGTTTTGCAATTATGAATTTTTTGAAAGCCTTCATTCTTTGATCGATTGATCAAAAATTTCCATTCCTTTTCATAAAATTAATGTAACTATCCAAATTATCGTTACGCTGAAATAAGAGGTAATACCTTTGTTAAGGCTTCCCTTAGGCAACTTTTAAGAAATTCAGGGCTAGTCTGGTGTTGGATAATTTTTGAGGGTGTGTTAGTCAAAGGAAATTTGGTACTAATATAAGTATGAGTAGTGAGATTTGATTTGATATTTATATGGACAATGAGTTTAGGAAACTGTAGAAACTTTTCGCACCTGAAACGGAGTTATAGAACTCCAGTTATAGCAGTTACCATGGAGGGATTAGTTCGTGATGTCATAATTTGTGAAATGTGTTGTAGAATGGGAATAACTGAAGAGAGGTCCCGAGTTTCTTCTTCGTACCACTGCAGCGGTAAAAGGAACAGTCGCTGCGGACCTCTGATTTAAGGCGCGGACCGCTGCATCGTTAACACGCAGAATTTGACAGTTTTAAAAACCTAGAAAATGTTTTTCATTCTCCACTTTTTGAAAAGTATGAGAGAGCTCTGGAGAAGGCAATTTTCTGTAGAATTTAGGAGTTTTCATCTTTGGAGGTAAGCTTCTTACAATCTAAATTTAAATTACTTCTTAGAACATAGAAAATCATTAAAATTTTGTTCATGGTGAAAAATAGGGCTTAATTCTAATTCATGAACTTAATACAAATTAGTGGAAATGGGTTAAAAATCAGTTGTTAATGATCCTAGGGTGTTACAAAGCACTAATTAGAGCAGTATTATTGTTATTCATGCTAATTCAAGTAGAATTCATGAGGTTTAAAGGATAGAAAACCCTAAAATGATGAAATAGGGCAAGTTTATAGTTAAAATCATTGATTATTGATCCCTAGTGGTTAAAAAGGGATAAATATTGAAATGGGTACATAATCTTGTTGTTATAAATCAAGAACGAAGCAAAGGAAATGGAGGAGCAACTTTGGTGCGGCTTACTTGTTCCAGAATCTTCGATTGAGGTAGGTTGAGGTTAATTGTAGTAAGATTTTGGGTTTAATGCATATAATACTAATAGAAATGTAGGGAGGTTCCATGTCTTAGGCCTTCGGGTACGGTGTTTGGATGGATGGAATTGATAAAATCCGGTTAGGCTTTAATTTTATAGTGGGTTGTTGTTGTACTCAGTTGGTGCGATTTTTGTGGCATGATTTTGTTAGAATATGGAGAGAATTATAATTAGATGAATGAATATAATTATTTAAAGTATAATATGGGGTAAGTACTGTAAAAGGGTGTGAGAAAGACTTGAAAGTACGAAGAGGCGACATAAGTAGGGGATTAGCGCGATCACCCAAATTAAATACCTGTAAATTAGTAGAGGTTATGTGGATAAAATATGAAAGTAATGTATTTATAAGATAATTGTTTGTTAGTATCTTTTGTGTGGATCCCTTGATGGGTGTTTGTGGTTGTATGACTTGTTTGATGATTTATAGAGTTAATATGTGAATGTGATTAATAATAGAAGAGCTAGATGACCTTCTAAGCTATAAAGCTAGTCTCTATTATCTTAAAAAGGGGTGAACCCAATATGAGGTATGGTTGAAGTACGAGACATTCTTTCTAGGAGATATTTAGGAGGATTGGTTGTGATAAGATGATGTGATGATATAACTTAAGAACCTAGTGATGACTTGAGTGTAAGAGTTACTAGTTAGTAACTGAAATTGGCCTATTCCAACATGAATAAAAGAGGGTTAGATAGGTGAGCAATATAGTTTGATGATTTAGAATACAGATGTCAACCTGGGTGAATTGTGAATTCCTAAATGGATACCCATTTGATTGCTCTTCGGACCTATGGTGAGTAATGATTGGATTTGATAATGCTTGATTGAATAAGTGGTGACTTGGCCTTTGGGCATACTTGTGATCTTATGATTGTGAATAGTCGTTGTTGTCTGAAATGATGCCTTTGTGGTTTGACTACATTCATTGGGTCGTCATTAATTGTAAGTTTTATTTTGATCGTTGTTGCTTGTATCTGACTTTAATTTGGTTCTCGCGATTTGCCTTCAGGCACTACTTATAGTTATTGGCTATGTTGCATATTTATACACATTGTGGATGATTGATGATATGAGTCAGGTACCACGCCAGTACGGATATAATATGTTATGATATGGGTCGGGTACCACATCGTTACGGATATGTTATGGTGTGATATGAATCAGGTACCACGCTAGTGCGGATATGATATGTTGTGATATTGGTCGGGTACCATACCGCTACGAATATGATATATTGTAATATGGGTCAGATACCACGCTGGTACGATATGATGTTGATGATGTTGATGAGATGGATGAAAAGTGAAATAGATGATGCACACATCCTACATTGATACATTCATTCATGTGCATTTGAATGTACATTGACATCTATATGTGGTTGATGATTCCTTGAGTGGACCGAGTTATGTTGATGATATGTCATGGTTCCTTATGTGGACCCATTATTTAATGAGATATTATGATCTCTTGAGTGGATCAGTTATGCTGATGGATGTGATTTGGCATTGTAGCAAAATATGAAGATAAGGTATGCCCTGATTTATGTATAGGTCATATTCCCACTGTGTATATAGTGTTTTTGTGATGTATGTTGTTGTGCCTATTTTCCTTGACTAGGGACAAGATTTGATTACCTAGTTATACATAGCCAGAGGTTTCATGACTCCTAAGGATTCAGAAATCCGTTTATCATAAGTGGCCCAAAATTGTTGATATAGTGAACCCCGCAGAGCTATCCATACTAGGATGGAATTAGGAATATTTAAAGTGGAGAAATAGTGTAAGGTGAAATGGCTTATCAAGGGACTAAGATATACGAAGATGTTAAAAGAAAAGTATGTTTAAGGAGACTAAGTGTCAGTAGCTACGCCTGTGTAATTGTGTTTAGTAATCAGAATTTAAGTTAAAATCACGTTTCCTTCCTACTTACTATTATTTTTATTTATTTCTAACTTTGGTCAGCCGATGATACCTACCAGTATGTATGGTTTGTACTGATACTACACTTACTAAATTCCCTTCCGGGGATATAGCCATGTTGCAGATCAATTGGAGTTTCTATAGCAACGACAGTGATCATTCTTCAATAACTCCTGCCCTTTCTATTCTGCATGGATGTTGTGTCATGAACTTTCCTCTATTTGTTTAGTGCTCTTGTACAAATTTAGGCTAAGTTCTGGGGAATCACTTAAAGTTATTTTTCGCATTTTCTTTTCATATTTGATGTACTAAAACAAGTTATGGAATGAATTAAATGAGTAACCATTTTTCAACTCTGATTAATTATTCATATGGTGGACATTAAATTGACTAAGTGTATATAGTAGTAACTTCCGCATTGATTGAATGGTAAGATATTCAGGGTTCTCCTATCTGGGGTAGGTATTGGTAGGTGTCTGGTACGATCCGGTAGGTTGGGTCATGACAATTAAAAGGCTCAAAGAATGGTTTTTTAATAAGAGGTATGATGTCTATTGTATCTTCACATCTATTCCTAATTTATCAATTTACCAAACGAACTTAGTTCCTTAGTTCTGCAGCACTTTAGAACTTATTTCTTTCATCATATACTTGTGGCACTCTTTATTAATTGATCTTCTTATCTTCATCATCTCAGAGTAGAATTTTAGATATTCATAATGTAGATCTTACACTCCCTTTTGATAGGATTTTAGCAGGAGGAGTTCTTTTCTTTCCTTTGTTATTTTTAAGACCTCTTCACATGCTCTTGTTTTTCCTACTTTAACCTTTCTTTTAAACTCAAAAATGATTCTTAAAAACCCATCTAGCTTGTATTACTTTACGTTAGATCAAAAATGCCTTCTAGATTGTCATGGTTGGTGAGTTAAGATTCAGGTTCTTCTCCTTCTTTTACTCAACACGGTGCTTGTTTCTCCGAATTGACTTAATTTTGACCTTGTATATATTCATCAAATGTCGAGTTTCTCCATAGTGTAAACAAGGTGTTTGTAAGAGAGATAGACACTCATGTTTTTCTTTATGGTCTTTACATCTTTAAATCCTAATCCTTTTCTATACAATTTATATTCATGTAAGAAAGTTATCATACTCGAGGACCTGGTCTAAAATGCTCTTATTAGCTTATTCTCGACCTTCTTCAACTCTTTTTGAAGCACCTTGTTCTTTTTATATTCTTCACAAGGATCGGCCTTGACACCCTTTATCAAATTCTTCAGGTCTTCTTAGGCATTATTAGCATAATTCTTTTCTTTTATGGGTGAATCTAGAAGTTTTTTGATCTCCATGCCTGCCTTCTCATTCTTTAGTGTGAGAATCTAATTCTTGAGAATATCAACTTTAATCTCTAGATTTTTGTGATTCAATTGAAAGGCAATATACTCTTCCATTAGCTTGTCCCTTTCAATATGAATCCCTTGGAAGAAATCTAGGATAGTGTGAGTCACACACTCTAGTTTGTCCTAAAGTAAGTGTGTATTTTATTTTTCATTTCAAAAAAATTACCTCACCATTGTTCTCCTCAGTCTCTAAATCAGAGTTAGTCGATCATCAATACTAGGATCTTCTTTGATTTGGCCAACTTAATTGTCATCCTTATCTTCATCATTCTTATCATTACTTCATGAGTTCCTTATAACTGTCAATGCTTTCCTCTCTTTTCATTTCCCAAACATACATGATCCTGATACAACAGACATCTGATGCTACAAAACTACATATGAAGCTCCTTATAAAAATATTATACCATGAGATATCCCCTTTTTAATTTAATTAATTAATTATGCATAAGTAAATTCAACCAATATTAAATAAAGTAAGAATATAAATATGAAAGTTTATGATATAAATTTCAACTAGCAAAATACTGCTCCAATAAGTCAAACAGTGACTTTTCAAAATTCTCACGACATAACATCTATCTATGAAGCCTTTATGAACAAATAAACTGAGTCGGGACACAACTCAAAAATTAGTAAAGTACTAACGATAATCAATGGTGCCCCACAAGAAAGAGTGTGGATTCACCAAAAGTTTTATAATTAACAATCTCCTCCTAAATGTCTCGATACTTTGGAACCTGCCCTTACTTGTTACCTACACACCATAAAAATAGCAATCATATGCTTGGTAATCAGTATATGTCTTGGAGCAAGATTTAACATAATAAAAACAATCATGATAATATTAAATAAATGGATAAAGCAGTGTAAGTGAAATAGTTCAAATCCAGTAATAGAGTAAACCCTGAAACTCAATAAGATCATCAATTAAGAAATAGTCAATTCTAGTTCACCATGTTCGAAAATTCTGTTAGGCCATTCAAGATAAAAAATTAGTATAAGTAGATTATTATCACACCAGCAGAGAGCAAACTAAATCAATCATGCCAGCAAACAACAAATTAAATCATTCATGCCAACAAAAGGGAAAACAAAGATGGAGTGCCATAGATATGATGCCAATAATAGGACAAACAAAGAAGGAGAGCCATAGATAGGATCCTATTGCTCAAAAGGATGCACTGGAGCACCAACCCTAGCAGTCCAATTGTCATCTAGATTGGCACAACGTTGCGTTAGGATCCATAACTGTTATTCTTTCTCTGGAATAGTAGAGCTTGCCCATATAGGCCCAAACGCCAAAACGACCAAAATCGGTTGATTACTTGATCAATTATGTTAAATATTTTGAATAGAAGTTTAACAGAATATGAATTGAATTTGGTCGATTTATGAAATATATATTTTATTTCAAAAAATAAGCGAACTCGATCAATCTTACTAAAAGATTGTGTTATATTTAAACGACCTCATAGATAAGTTTTTAATTTTTGAATTTTGGCACTAAAAAATTGATCAAGTTTGGTCGATTTTGTTTTCAAAAAATTGGAACAAAACTAACCACCTTGATAGGTTTTATGGCTGGGTCAATTTTTTATTTTTTATTTTTTATTTTGCATATTTTTAGTAGCGTGTTCATGTTGAAATAAAATCTATCTTGACAAAAGCGTTATTTCTCTATGATTTATTATTATTGTTTTGCCCTGTCTCCATGTATAAGTACCTCTCTTCATACGAGTTCTATTTGATATGTATTCATGTTTCTTTTATCGGGGATGTTGCATTCAAATTATGGATGTATCAGTATTTAGTGTGGTGTGTGGATCCTTACTAGGCATAGTACTCCTCATTTCATTTCTTTTGGTGAGCTCTATTTGATGTTCGATCCCTTTTTAATTGATAAATGCAAACTCATATATTCTTTTGGGTATAGGCAGGACTTTGTCCCGGTAGTTCTTTTCATGAAAGTCCTAGATGTCGGGTTGTAGCCTATGTTCCAATCAAAGGCTCATGGTCTAATCCTATTCTCTTTTGGTTTCCAATCCTATTTAGAAAAGGACTCGAATTTTCTATTCCTATTTGGAGTTGGTTTGGCTTGAAGAAAAAACACCACTCATCATCTATAAATAGGACAATTTGAGAGAGAATTATTTATGCTCATTGGTTTTGTATTTTGAGAGACATTAACACATAAGAGAGGTTTTTGAGAGAGCTTTCAGCAAAGAGAGAAGAGATAAAGAGAGTTTAGTTGCTGCAGTTTTTACTCTTCGACCAGCCAACTTCAGATTGCGTTTGCTAGTTCGTTCACCGTTGCATCAGGATAAAATTTTGACTGAGTGTTTATGATATCTTAGTGTTTGATTTGAACAGTGGAGATTGGATTTATAGGCCCACAACATCTGGTTTTGAGTCCTCCGAACAACAACTCTGTTTCAAGTGATTTCTCTTGATTTACTTTTGTAGGTGTCTCTATTGTTTCTCCATATTTGACACTTGTTGTGTAGCCATTTGGAAGAATATTTGTAACCGTCTTATTGATATAGTGGATCTGTTTGGATCTTTGTGATTCTGTGGTTGTTACCTTCGACTGGAAGGATTTTTCCACGTTAAATTTGGTGTTCTGTACTTTATTTATTTTCGTATTTACCTCTTTTTGTCAAAACAAGTGGTATTAGAGCCTTGGTTCTCTATTAAGGGTTTTTGGATAGAGAAAACTATGAGCAAGATGGTATGTTTAAATGGGAGAAATTAAAACATATGGAAGAGCAAGATGAAAGATCTTCTATTTGTGAAGAAGATGCATCTTCCCCTTTTTGCTGTTCATAAATTCGAGAATGTAACTGATGAAAATTGGGATTTCGAGCACTAAAAAGTGTGTGGATATATAAGGCAATGGGTTGAATACAATGTTCGCAATCATATTGTGAATGAGACACATGCTAGAACATTGTGGGAAAAGTTGGAGACACTTTACGCTTCAAAAACAGGCAAAAACAAGTTGTTCCTACTAAAACAATTGATGACTTTTAAATACAAGGAGGGAAGTCCTATTCTTAACCATATAAATAATTTTCAAGGTGTTCTTGATCAGCTTTCTGGAATGACCGTTAATTTCGATAATGAGATACAAGGACTTTGGCTTCTGAATACTCTACCAGATTCTTGGGAGACACTTCGTGTTTCATTAATAAATTCAGCTCCTGGTGTTAAGGTGACTATGGAATTTATCAAGAGTGGTGTTTTGAATGAAAAAGTAAGGAGAAAATCTCAGGGATCATTCTGACAGTTAGATGTTCTATTTACAGAAGACCGAGGGAGAGACAAAACAAGAAACATAAGAAATAGAGGTTAAAGAAGAAGCAAGTCAAGATCAGGGTATGAGAGTTGTTCATGATATCATTGTAGCAAGAAAGGACATATTAAAAGGAATTGTAATAGGTTCAAGCAAGAGGTTATAGAAGGAAATAAAGAAGAAAATAACGGAAATAATGTTGTTTCTGTTGTCCGAGATGACCTTCTCTTTGCTTGTGATAAAAATGTCATCAATTTTGTGTCCCAAGATACTAGTTGGATAGTAGATTCTGGAGCTACATCTCATGTCACACCAAGTAAAGACTTCTTTTCATCTCATACTCCTGTTAACTCTGGAGTGTTGAAGATGGGCAATGTTGGTGAGGTTAAGGTGTTTGGTTTTGGCACGGTTTGTTTGAAGACTAATATTGGTACAACGTTAGTCTTTCAGAATGTCAAGCATGCTCCAGACATCCCTCTAAACTTGATATCTGTAGGGCAACTAGATGATGATGGCTACCATAATGACTTGTTCAATGGCCAATGGAAGCTCACCAAAGGCGCATTAGTTGTGGCTCGAGGAAGAAAGTATTCTAATTTATACGTGACGTAAGGATATATCCTCAGTGACTCAGTAAATTTGGTGGAAAATGACATTTTATCGGAGTTGTGGCACAAGAGGCTCAGTTATATGAGCGACAAGGGGATCACTTATTTAGCTAAGAAGAATTTGCTTGCTGGTGTGAAACAAGCAAAGATGAAAAGATGTGTTTATTGCTTAGCCAGGAAACAGAAGAGAGTTTCTTTTCACAGTCATTCTCCCTCAAGAAACCTGAACTATTGAAGTTAGTACACTCTGATTTGTGTAGTCCTTTTAAAATAAAGTCACAAGGTGGTGCACTTTACTTTTTTTTATTGATGATCATTCTCGCAAGCTCGGGGTATATCCTATAAAATCCAAAGATCAAGTACTTTATGTGTTTAAGGAATTTCAAGCCTTATCCGAGAGACAAACTGGGAAGAAGCTAAAATGTATTCGCACTGACAATGGCGGTGAATATATTGGTCCTTTTGATAACTATTGCAAATCGCAAGGAATTCATCATCAGAGAACTCCACCCAAGACGTATCAATTGAATGGGTTGACAGAAAGGATGAATAGAACTCTAGTTGAGAGAGTTAGATGTGTACTTTCAGAGGCTAAACTTCCAAGTTCCTTTTGGGCGGAAGCACTTAATATTGTTGCTTATGTTATCAATTTGTCTCATGCAGTTGCTTTGGATGGTGATGTTCCAAATAGAGTTTGGTTTGCTAAGGATGTTTCCTATGATCACTTGAAAGTTTTTGGGTGTAAAGCTTGTGTGCATGTTTCAAAAGATGAGAGGTCCAAATTGGATGTCAAAAACTAAGCACTGCATCTTCATTGGTTATGGTCAAGATGAGTTTGGATATCGTTTTTATGATCCTATTGATAAGAAGTTTATTAGAAGTCGTGATGTGGTGTTGTTTGAAGACCAAACTATTGAAGATATTGACTGAGAAAAAGGATTCTCAGAATAAAGAGAGCGTAGTTGATGTTGATCTAGTTCCTATTGCTGATGCATCTATTTCACATGAAGAAACCCAAGATTATAATGCAGATGATGATCAAGAGGGTGTAAAACCTATTGACGATTTGATTAATGATGTTGTGGTTGATCAATAACCAACTCCTACTCAGGTTACTACTTCAGATGTTCCTGAAACCTCTTGTAGAAGATCTTCTACGGATAAGCAAAAGTCAACACATTATTCTCCAAATGAGTATGTACTTTTGACTGACATGAGAGAACTTGGAGATTATGATGAAGCCATGCAAGACACTCATAGAGATGAGTGGGTACAAGCAATGGAAGATGAGATGAAGTCACTCTACGAGAATGGCACATAAGAGTTAGTGGAATTACCGAAAGGTAAGAAAGCTCTAACAAACAAATGGATCTTTAGAGTAAAGCTAGAGCAACATACCTCTGCGCCTAGGTATAAGGCGAGGTTAGTTGTCAAAGGCTTTGCCCAAAGAAAGGGAGTTGACTTTGATGAAATTTTCTCTCCTGTCGTGAAAATGTCTTCTCTTTGTATGGTACTAGGCTAAGCTGCAAGTCTAGATTTAGAGGTTGAGTAGATGGATGTCAAGACTGATTTTATTCATAGTGATTTAGATGAAGTGATTTACATGGAACAGTCTGAAGGTTTTATAGTCAAAGGAAAAGAAAATTATGTCTGCAAATTGAAAAAAAGCTTGTATGACTTGAAACAAGCTCCAAAACAATGGTACTTGAAGTTTGAATTTGTTATTGAAAAACAGGTATACAAGAAAACTTCTTCAGATCACTGTGTATTCTTTCAGAAGTTCTCGGATGATGATTTCATTATTTTACTACTTTATGTGGATGATATGCTGATTGTTGGCAAAAATAAATTTAGAATTGCAATCCTTTAGAAAAAGATGAGCAAATCTTTTGCGATGAAGGACTTGGGGCCAACAAGGAAAATTTTAGGCATTCAAATACACAGAGATAGAGATAAAAATAAGTTATCATTATCCCAGAAGCAGTACATTGAGAAGATACTAAAGAGGTTTAATACGACAGAAGCAAAAGTGGTTAGTACTCCTCTTGCTAAACACTTTAAATTGAGTACGATCCCAGAGTCCATCTACTAACGAAGAGAAGAAAGAGACGTCTTGTATTCCCTACTCCTTTGCAGTTGGTAGTTTGATATATGCTATGGTTTGCACTAGATCAGATACTGCACATGTCGTTGGTACTGTTAGCAGATTTTTTTCTAATCCTGGAAAGGAACATTGAGATGCTGTAAAATGGATACTAAAATATTTGAAGGGTACTGCAAATATGGAGTTATGTTTTGGTAGTGGCAAGTCTGAACTTGTTTGCTATACAGACTCTGATTTGGGAGGTAATCTTGACAACTCAAGATCCACTTCCGGTTATTTGATCACTTTTGCAGGGGGAGCTATTTCTTGGTAATCTAGACTACAGAAGTGCATAGCTCTATCCACCACAGAAGCTAAATATATTGCTATCACTGAAAGTGCCAAAGAATTACTTTGGATGAAGGAATTTATGAAAGATCTTGATTTTGAGCAGTCAAGGTTCCTCTTATTTTGTGATAATCAGAGTGTTATTTATCTCACCAACCGCTCCACCTTTCATTCTAAGTCCAAGCATATTAGTAGAAACTATCATTGGATTAGAATGGCCGTGGAAGAGAGATTATTTGAGGTCGAGAAGATATACACTGATGACAATCCTTCAGATATGCTAACGAAAGTGGTGATTGTAGAGAAACATGAGTATTGTAGAACTTTTGCAGATATGAAGCCTGTCCTGAGTTCCTCCGCTTGAAGATCCATTTGGCCCCTTGGCTGGAGGGGGAGTTTGTTGGGTTGTAGCCCATATTCCAGCAAAAGGCTCATGGCCTAATCCTATTCTCTTTTTGTTTTCAATCCTATTTGGAAAAGGATTCGAATTTTCTATTCCTATGGAGTTGGTTTGGCTATAAGAAAAAGAACCACTCATCATCTATAAATAGGACAATTTGAGAGAGAATTATTCATGCTCCTTAGTTTTGTCTTTGAGAGACATTAGCACATAAAAGAGGTTTTTTAGAGAGCTTTCACCAAAGAGAGAAGAGAGAAAGAGAGTTTAGTTGTTGCAGTTTTTACTCTCCGACCAGCCAACTTCAGATCGCGTTTACTAGCTCGTTCACCGTTGGATCGGGCTAAAATTTTGATTGAGTATTCTTGATATCTTGGTGTTTGATTTAACGGTGGAGATCGGATTTTGAGGTCTGCATCATCTAGTGTTGAGTCCCCTGAACAGAAGCTCTGTTTCGGGTGATTTCTCTTGATTTACTTTTATTGGTGTCGCTATGTTTCTCCATGTTTGACACTTGTTGTGTAGCCATTTGGGAAAATATTTGTAACCCTTTTATTGATATAATGGAGCTGTTTGGATCTTTGTGATCCCCGTGATTGTTACCTTCGACTTGAAGGATTTTTCCATGTTAAATTTGGTGTTCTTTACTTTCTTTGTTTTTGTATTTACCTCTTTCCGTCATAACACTAGAGCCTCCATAACACAATTATCATATACTATTTTATTTTGTTATTTCAAACTTAGTGTCACAGCTTTTTTGAATTCTATTATTTTTGGATTTATGGTTCCACGTTTATTAAAATACGAAATATTTTACGAAATGTTTTCTCTTTCATATTAACGTAGATGTCTCGACTATAAATGCATGAAAGTAAGGTTGGTCTACTTCAAAGTTAAAGCTCTGGGTGTTGATCTATCCTATCAAAAGTTTAGAGCATGATAATAATATTCTAATAGGTTAACTTATCTACACCCATAATGTAACAAATTGATTACACTGTCAATATATATAATTAAAGTCTTTCTAAAAACTTGCAAATATTTTCCCAAAAAGAAAATAATCAAACAAACAACCTTTCTCCTAAAGTTTTGCCGCAACAAATTCCAAAAGTATACACCAGTAGTTGAACTCAAGTGTGGAGTTAGGTAACTACTCCTAAATGAGTAGGGTTGGGAATTAGTATTGGAGTCTCACATTGGTGGGTTAAAGGGTCCTTGATCTCCTTATATGATCTTGGGCAATCTCCCCCCTCATGAGTTAACTTTTGAGAATGAGTTAGGCCCAAGGTTCATTTCTTTATCATGGTATCAGAGCCGGGCCCACCTAATTCATTGTTTCTGATGTTGGGCCCCCTATCTTATATTGTCCACGCTCCAGATGTCCAGTCCTGGGCGTGCGGTGGGGTGTTGGAGTCCCACATTGATGGGTTAAAGGGGCCTTGGTCTCCTTATATGGTCTTGGGCAATCCTCCCCTCATGAACTAACTTTTGAGATTGAGTTAGGTCCAAGTGCCATATCTTTTCAATTAGAGTCAACAATAAATTAAACTCTAAATTAAATTCTTAAACTTCAAACAAATTATGCTAGCTAGCTAGGTCAAATTTTGATGATGATGATGTGACAATTATGTTTGGTCTGTCATGCTACCTCCATACCTGTAAGTTTAATTTCTTGAAAATAAGGTGGGGCGGCATGCATTCACTTGTGTCTTTTATTTCATAAAATTTTTCCAATTTTGCACCAGTTTCTTCCTGCTGCAACTTTGAAAAGTCGTGATAAATAGTTGTGTGCTTCCACTCTTTCTTCCACAATTAGAATCTTTTTATGTTTGATAGCATGTCTCTATCACTAAAGTATGTTACTCTAAATTCTTTTCACATATTGTCCGTACAATTATATAGTTGTAGATTCATTATTATAATTATTATTGCTGTTTTTGGGTCCCCAAAAAAAAAATTATTATTCTTTCACTTTTTTTGAAGAGATATTGCTTGCATATTTTTTTTAAAAAATATAAATAAGTTTCTTAGGATATAAAAAGTTATCGTATACTGTAAATTAACTAATTAGCTACTTCATGAAAAGATGCTTGTATTTATAGAGTTGTAAGAAGATTATATATTCAAAATAGTCATCTTATATCATGAATAGACTCTCTTATTTAAATTTTAATTCAAATAAAGAATAAAAAATAAAAATGTTAAAGTTTTTAATATATAAAGCCTTTTACTTTTCATTATCATGAGATAATCCCCTTTCATATATTATGACAAACTATCCAACAATTTTTATTTTCAATATAAATACAAAATTTGAACAAAAATTATTAAATTCGATCGAACCTGTAACTAACACGCTAGCTCCGCCCCTAAATAGATTAGAGAGAGTAGTTCTGCCTCCAAGATTATTTGACATTGCACCACTTTCGTTTGGTTGTTACGAAAAGGAAAAGAAAATTGTCGGATTTTTATTTTCTTTTGAATTGTTATGTTAAGCATGAAAGTTTTGATAATTGGAAAAGATTTTGGACAAGAAATGACGTTCTGCAAAAAGTTGCAGAAGATCTTACTTTTTTTTTTTTTAACCTTTCAGGCAAACAAATGTAAGAAAACTATTTTCTTCCCTTCCCTTTATTATTTTTTCAGTAACTTTCTGAAGAAAATGTACATTTTTAGTAACTTTCTGATAATTTCAAAAGTTGTACATTTTGTGCAACTTTTTCTGAAATTCAAAAAGACGATTATGACAGAAAATAACAGCCATATAAGCACAAGGTTACTTTAGAATTATGGAGAGAAAATAAAAGAAACAAAAGTTACTTTAGATGGAATGCATTTATATTATATGTGGTGGTACATTTCTTAAACATTGCTGAATTTACTAATTTATCTAAGAAACGTCTTGTCTATCTATAGAAATAAATATGTAAACAAAAAATGTTCAAAATCTTTGACCTTAATGCATGAAATTTTGAGCACACTTCAAAATTGAAATTCACATGAGACATGTTATTCTTTATGCTGGATTGGACATTTCCTAACATTCATTTTGTCATGTTTGGTGGATGGATTTCCGGCAATTTAACAGCAATTGGTGGCTAAAATTCCCCAATTTATGCATCCATTTGCTGACTTTTACCTACCATTATATTATTTCTAGCAACATAAAAGGAGAAAGTGACACCATCCCACACTTCACACACACAGTTAATTTCTCAAAAAAATCACTAATTTAAATTTTGTCACTTTAGTCATTTCTTTTTTTAATATATATAATTGTGATATTTGGCCAGTTTGTACTCTTCGACTAATTCTATGACTACCTACCATAGCTATTAGTATAAGACCCAGTGTGATAGTTATGATTCACAGAAACTCAATAATTTTTGTTCATATGTTGTATATTTACTAAAATATCCATTAAAAATATAAATATTTGATTGTGAACTCAATTATTATTAATTGTACATTAATTTAAGGTCACTTTGACTTCTAATCCCAGATCTGCCTTTGTCTGCGACCTTCCTACGGACTTAATATTTTTACCTTTGCTGGAATTTAAACCTAAGTCCTCATGATTCTCAACTCACTTCCTTAACCACTTGATCACACCATTGGATGCTTTAATCATCTTTTATTAATAACCTGCTTATTTTCTAAGTCACCACCCATTATATGTTCAGTGATTTTAAAGTAACAACTATGAGTTTAGTGGTTTTTGTAGAAAAACTTGTAAGTTGGATGATATTGAAGTTACAAAAATAGCTTAATGACTTTCGTAAATTACTCATAATTAAGTTGGATATTTTAAAGTGACAACAACTAGTTTAAGTGACCGATTTTAGAAAAATTGTAAGGCAGATGATGACCTTTGAGAAAAATAACCCAAACTCACATTAGAACTTTCCAAAAAGAATAATGAATGTTAAATTCTTGTTATCATCTTTCCCTCCTCCAATGTCATAGAGAGAGAATTATTCAGAAGAAGGTGTGAAGGACAATGAGTTTAAAATAGTTCTTTCTTTTTGTAGTTTTTGATTAATGAAGCAATGGAATGAAAATATAAGTATACACGTAATTAATTTGGATAAGTTTTTTCCATAGCAAATTTATGGAAATTTTAGGTCTACCTTATAATCAGAGGCGAAGCCAGGATTTCAACTAAGGGGGTTCAATATTTAAAGAAAAACTAGTCGAAGGAGGTTCAACACATACTATATATACATAAAAAATAATTTTTATCATGTATAAATAGTATATTTTTTCACCGAAGGGGGTTCGTCCGAACCCCCTTCCCAAAGGCTAGCTCCGCCTCTGCTTATAATTACAAGTTGTTCATACAATGTAGAAACAATCTTACTTGAAGTAATTATAGTAGTTCCAAATCAATGGAAACCCAAGTCTTGTCGCTTCGGTGAATCACTTGAGCCCTTTAATTTTTTAAGGTATTTTACACAAAACCCAAATAGAATCATAATAGTAGCACTTTTAAAAAATTGAAAATCAACCAACGTAACCTAAAATGTCATCAATATGAATACTTTCGCTCATTTCAAAATAAAATTTTTCAACGTAAATTAAAATTAATCAGGTCTAAAACTGTGTACGGGTCACTAGACCAAAAATAAAAGATAAAACCAGCATGGACACCACTTTTCTCTACTGCGGTATATTGATTATTTAACAAAGTTGATGATTTAACCTTAATCAGACAAATTTGATTATTCTTTAATTTCTTGAGAGGGTATGATTAGAGCATCACCAAAGAATTCGTAACTATGATTACAATTACTTAAAAAGTCAATATATGATTTACCAAAATGAGTAGTGAAGTGGGCCATGTGCATCTAATGACAAATCTTTAAGGCCACTTCTAAATTAAGCAATCTTATGTCATCATTCTTGTGCCCTTATACAATTGTACAGCCTACCATTTGTTACTCTCAATTGGTTTTCTTTCTTTACTAAGGAAGACAAGACGACTTTATAGGAGTTTGTGAAACTTTTGAGAGGCTATGTTTAATAACCATAATAACTGCCAACCACAAGCTTACAAGTTACAAGGCATTCTTCCCCTTGAGAAAAGCAGTATGGAGTATAAAGTGCAAAAGTTAAACTATTTATAATTTATTATATAAAGTTACTATAACTAAAAGAAGTATTATATACTCAATAATTTTTATAATTAAAATACATTTCAAATTTTATTTCACATAATAATAATAATAATAATAATACTTTTGAAAGAACAAATAGACTCGCTTATGTGAGGAGAAATGATTTTTTAGCCTTTTACAATTATTTTTTTTAGTTTTATGTCTTTTTTTAGAACTCCCACGTTCAGAAGATATAAGTGGTGGAAACGAAGATGTTGAGATGAATGTGTGGGCATACTAGAAGCGATATGATTAGGAATGAGGAAATCCAAGATAAAGTGGGAGTGGCCTCCATAATGGACAAGTTGAGGAAAAGGAGATTAAGATGGTTTATGTGAAGAGGAGATGTGTAGATGCCTCAATGAGGATGTGTGAGAGGTTGGATATATTGGGAACGAGGAGCGGCAGAGGTAAGCTGAGAAAGTATTGAGAAGAGGTTATTATATAGGATATGGTGCATCTTCAGCTTATCGAGGACATAACCTTAGATAGGAAGGTGTAGACATCACGGATAAAAACAGAAAGTTAGTAGATAGTTGAGCGTTGTCTTAGCATTAACTTGTCTTGTTGTCTTTAGTTTGGTGGTAGTCTAGAGCACCGTGTCTATCGCAATATTAACCTATTCATATAAACTTTAACTTTTGGTATCTGTTATCATCTGTTGTTTACTATATTTAGGTGGTCGCACCTTGCTATTTATTTTACAGTTCCTTCATACTTTCCTATTCGTTGTCATGTTTTTCTTTACTGCCTATTTTTTCCTTTTCATTACTACTTTGATTTGCTTCACTTGAGCCGAAGGCCTTTTGAAAATAGTCGCTCTACTTCTAAAAGGTAAAGGTAAGGGAGATTTCCTTGGGTATGTAATTGTCGTCTTTTTTACAATTTTTTTTTTAATTTTTACACATAAAAGACTTTTTTTTTTTTTTACACATAAAAAATCAGAGAAGATCCTTTTCTTTTATTTAAATCAGAAGATGGCAAAAAATCCCACTTCCTCAAATTTTCCCGCGATCAAGTTTTTCTCCAATTTGAATATTGTACTAATAATAATCTTTAAAATTTGCTAGTTCTAACAAGGTACTCAAGAAAATTCAGCCCAAGAAAAAGTTTTATACAGTCAGACTCATTAATGAATGGTCCTCTTTGGCAGAAACATTTAGAATTTAATTAGAAGAATTTTTTTTTTTTTTAAAAAGGAAGAAGGGCAACAACTAAAAGGACAAAGGAAAACAAAACCATATGGAATATATGGAAATGTCAAAAAAAACAAAAAAACTATAATTAAGTGATCCAAAATAAAACTTTAATAATTAAGAAGTAGCCACCCATAAAGGCTTCCTCCAATCACAAAAAACCTTGTTCCCTTTTCCACTTTCGTTGCACCTGCTTAGCCTTTGACATTTCTCTTTTCCCATTTCACCCTCAACATCAAATTTATTTCCATCTATATCCCATTTCATATTGTACATGTCATTTTCTTCTTCTTTTTCCTCCTCTTCCTCTGTATCTTCTTCTTTTTCTTCAATTTCTTCTTCTTCTTCTTCTTCATTTCTAATGTCGCTTTCAACGACGTCGTTTTCACTTTCATCTAATTCTTCATTATCGTCAAAATTGGTAGCAGAGATTTCATCTTTGAAAAAAGATAGCCTAAGTCGACCATTGCTTCTTTCAGCTTGAAGATAATTATGTTTAAGTGGGGCATCGATAGCTTTGATTATTAACCTACCATCTTCGCGGTGGGGTCTAAATTGTACGGAATTCAAACCCCTTATTGTTGTTAATGGAGGTGGAAATTTGCTGCAAGATTTCTTATTACTACTACCAGTACTAGTACTTCTTTTATTCACCTTGTAGTTTCTTGACCACGTGGATGATGAAGATGACTCAGCTTGATGAGTCTTCGCCATCATATGGTTATCATTAGTTGTTGTTGAAGATGATGGTGATTTTTCAATTCTTGAATATGAAGAAGAGAAAGAGAAAATGGTGGTGTCAATAATATCGTTCCCTGTTTCACTGCCAAGACTTTCAGTACATAATTGAAGGCTTTTTTCACTGAGTCTTGATGAATATGAAGATCTTTTGGATAAAGGGTGGACATAGATGTCACTTTCTTTAGAAATGTTGGAGAGGTTTTGAACAGAACTCCAACCACCACCAAAATCAAGATTAGTTGTTGTAGAAGATGGCTTGTTTGTAACTTGATAATTGCATTTTTCTTTAACATTCTCTATGTTGTTTATAGAAGAAGGGACTTTGAGCTTAAGGGTAGTTGTTTCAATGATTTGGGACTCATAACATGACTGCAAAATGTCTTGATATACTATAGTTGACATGGTGGAAAAAAAAGGGGATAAAATCAAGAATCTTGAATAAGAGATAGTTATATAGAGTTGTGAGTTCTTTGAGTCAAGAAGTGAAGGAGAGAAGAGGAGAAGATAGAAGATTGAATGAAGGATAAGCGAAGGGGTCGGCGTGTATTTGTAGTGCTCAAAAAGTTCCACAGACAGGGGTGGGGGGTGCGTATGTGCTTTTTTGCACCACTTGAATTGTACTACAACTATAATTATTTTTTCATTCGGCATGTGGTATTCGTTTTGGGTCTCGATTAATTTAGATTCTTATCATATAAATTTCATTAGATGGAAAATGCTTTTTACTAGAATTTATTTTATTTTCAAAATTTGAGTTCAAGACTTTTGATTAAACGTAACGATATTATATTCATCCCACCACTATCCTTGATTACAATATATGATGATGTCAAAAAAGAAGAAGAAAAACAAAGAATAAAAAAGTTCAAAGGAATGAAATTATTCCAATATATAAGGGAGGAAGAAAATGAAAATTCATGAGGATGCTTTGAAGTGGGCGCATACAAATAAGTTATTATCACAAGGACACGTCGATTTTATCATTTTGCTCCCAAAACGAAAACAAAATTAATTTGTAATTTTCCAATATATCCTTAAGAAAGCTACAAATAGACAGAACATAAAAATGATTCTCCCATATATTTTTTGAAAAGGACAACATCCCTTTAGCAATTTTGACTTTATATTTTTGAAAATAAATAATACGTATTAATAGAATAAAGAAGGATGACCATTCCTCCATGTATGTTTCATACTTACTAAGAGTCAAAATCTATGTATCATGTCCGTATATTATCAAACATCACAGCCCCCAGCCAGCCACTTTGAAATTTCTGGGAAGTGAAGTGATATATTCATTTCTCCACGCATTTGTGCATTATTGACCAAAATATCCCCTTCAGTTTGCATGATTGAAGTCAGGGACGGATCTAAGGTCTCGGGTGCAGATTTCCGGAATTCCATTAATTTTTGCGCAATGTTATATTTAAAGTACCTCCATTTCAAAATTATTGGTCTTCTTTTTAAAAATATTTGTTTCAATTTAGTTGTTTCTTTTATGAAATTAAAATTATTTAATTATGTTTTTTCAATACTATCCATATTATTAAATGACTAAATAAAGTGTATAGACTCAAACTTATATTTTCAAAACATAATTAATAAGACTAATTTGGTAAAATAAACCCCTAATAAATATTTTCTTAAAGAAAGTATCAAGTCAACAAGCACCAACTATTTTAAAATGGAGGAAGTATTAAATAACAAAGCAACGATTAGTGATTCAGCAGTAGTAAAGAAACCCGCTTAAGCTTAGCTGACCTTTTGTAGCTCATATAAAGCAGTTCCTTTTTTAAATTTGAAATTATTAAAAATTCATATATTTTAAATTTTGAATTCGCCATTAAATGAAGCCAAGAAGTGATAAAATATGATACAGAGAGTTATACACGACAGCAGATAGCCCACAAACAATTTAAATCAAGCAAACTATAAAAAAATGTTATTTACGTCATACTAGTCAAACCGTGTTAATGGACTTTTTGTTGATTTGAAGAGAAATGTTTTCTTTAGTTTATATACTGAGTGCTATTATATAGTGCAGGAAGTGGCATTAAAGCCACATATATAGATGAAAGGGTTTTCTTTCTTCCAGAACTATATTGTGTGTGTATATATATATATAGTATAAAGTTAAATATTATAGCATATATTTAAGGTTTAATCTTGAACGCCTTTGATAAAAATTTTAACTTCGCCACAGGTGACAAATATAAAATTTTGTTTCAGGCATCAACATCTTTTCAATATGCATAAATCCAAAAAAATAAAATAAAATTAGTCATGGCATTGAAAATTAATAGCTCTTACTGAATTACTGAATACAGGTAATCAAAAAAATCGTTAAAAAATATTTCAGGAGATGTGATTTAAATCTTTTCATCACTAGCTAGAAAGATTAATGAAGTACTTATAATTATGATGGACTACTCTATATATGTAGTCTGTTCTTCTTAAAGATATTGGAAACTGACCTAATTAATTTGGAATTAACCGAATAAATTAATCTATTAAGATTAAAGAAAATCCTATCAAAATTAATGTATTTTATTCTTAATGAGTTAAGTAATTAGCATTTGATTGTTAAGACGCTGTTAGAGTAAGTTAAAAACTGTTAATAACAGTTAGTGATGGCACGTGAGTTTGTTAAAATTGTGCAATGTCAGTTGATGAAGTATATCATATGTAAAAGAGAAAATACATCAAGACACCCTTAAATTTGTCCGCTCAATATACTTTAGCCCTTTAACTAAACTTTCATTTATTTACCCCCTTTAATAACTTTAAAGTAAATTAATATACACCCTTCACAGCTCATCCCAGGTTGCGTATTCACATTCACTGACTAGGCGTATTTATGAGTTAATTTTACGTATTAAATATTTTTTTAAAATATAAAATTATTTAAAAAACATAAAATGGTCTTATACATTTTAAATCACACCCGACCCCAATTAATTCCTCAGGAACCCTAATTTTCTCCTCTCTTTCTTCTTCAATCTATCCAAAATCTGCTCAATCTATGATATTGATGCAAAAATCGAGATCATTTTTTCTTCCTTTTTCTTAAGCCGTTCAAATTTTAGCACGAAGCATAAAGTTGAATCCATCTCCTTCGTCTCCTTCTTCTACTATTTGTCCGAAAAGGGCATAATCTATCTCCTTCATCTGATTTTTCTTCTACTACTTTTAATCTTTCTTTTCAATTGAAGATGAAGAAGACGAAAACAAGAACAACACAGAGAGTAAAATGATCAAATGAGATTGCTTTTTCCGAATCAACTATCCAATTTTTTCGAGATTTTTCAGACCCAACAACAAAAAATTCAAGATTTTTCGGATCCAACAACAAAAAATCAAGATTTTTTTGACCCAACAACAAAAAAATTAAGATTTTATTGACCCAACAACAAAAATTTCAAGATTTTTCAGACCCCAAAACAAAAAATTCTTCCTTTTCTTCAATTACTGATTGAATTTTCAAGGAAAATTTCAAGATTTTACAGACCCAAGAACAAAAATTTATTCATTTCTGAGTGACTGGTTGGATTAAAGGTTTGATTTGATTTTTTTTTTTTTAGAGATGATAGAGCTAAAAATAAAAAATAGAGAGAGTGATTGTTCATACAAACATTTGTGGTGTATGTTAGGAATTTTGCCCTGATTTTCTTACCAAATTTAAGTTTTACTTTTCTTGGAAGGAAAATAAAAGCAATACCATAATTACTTTTACTTTTCCTAAAAGGAAAATATAAAACTCTTCCATATTTGGCTAACCTCTTTCTTGGAGGAAAGGATTTGAACCTCTATAAATATAAGAGCCCCTTCTCATATCACAACACAATAGCATCCACAATGTAGTCTCTAAAGAGTCTTGTTTATGGGGAGATTTCTCCCAATAAATTTTTATGCTTTTTCAATATTAGGTTTTCATATGTAGGCCAATTGGCCAAACCCTATCAATAATATGTTTTAGTATGTTTTTTTATTTGTCATCCGATTTATCGTCTACATGATTTGCAATTAAAAGCTTCCGCATGACGCCCTCTCGATTTCGAACCCAACAGTGTAGGGTGAAGTGAGAAATGAGGTTTAATTCAGGAATTAGGGTATTTGTTATGTGTGGGTGGGGTAATGGGTCGGGTATTACTGATTTAATATATGAAATATATAAAATAATTTAATATGTGACGTGGACGGAAAAAAAACGCGCGTGTTTAATAACACCCAAGCTTGACCTGGGATGAGCTGTGAAGGGGGTATATTAATTCACTTAAAAGTTGTTAAGGGGGGTAAATAAATGAAAGTTTAGTTAAAGAGATAAAGTAAGTTAGGCGGACAAGTTTAAAGGTGTTTTGATGTCTTTTCTCTATGTAAAATTTCATTTTTTTCCCTTTATGGGAATGAAGCTTCTTCCTCCCCTTCTTAGCTTGATCTCCATTTTGATATTTTAATGTAGATCTGCTTTGCTTGGTTGTGTGTGTGTGAATTCCTCAGATCACTGAAAATCATCATGATATTAGAGTTTCTCGTTTCGATCGATCGAAAACTGGTAGAATTGATCCATTGCACCCTATCGTAATAAATATACCTACATTTTGCTGCTTAGTTGAACAGCTCCCGTTCTTCTTTGTCTATGATGTTAAAATTTACGGTTTGTGTTTTAATTTATAGGTCGTCAATATAAATAATTTTTTACACACTAGATCATCCAGATGATATCTAGAAATAAACTTTCTTAAAATGTGAAATTTAAAAATAAAAATATATTATCTTTTATAATAGGCAAATTGAATATGATAATATAAAAGATTATTTATATTGATAGTATATATTGGAACTCTAAAATTTAACTATTTCCCACTGACCATCAATCGTCACAAAAGCGTAATGTTGGCTAGTTATTTCCTATGGTATAATTATAACACGATTCTTTTTATAGTGAAAATCGTAAATTTAACCCAATCTAGATCTAGTCCAACTAAATTTTATCATTCGCACGTCTATTTTTTCTTCAAGCACACTATTGCATGGCTAAGTTTACGCATTATTTTATCAATTACATTCAGGTTTTTGGTTTTTTTGAAAACTCCATCCGTTCTAAAATAATTGTCATTTTTCACTTTTTAAGAGTCAAATTATATAAACTTTCACCAACATTTTAAGAAATATTATTCTATATATCATCATATTGATATGAAATGAATTGTAAATTATACTTTTGTATAGTTTATGAATATCTAAATTGTATTTTAAAAATATTAGATTAATTTAATCCAATATAGTTCTAAATATTAGTCAAATTAACTCTCAAAAAGCGAAATATGATTATTAAAAAGAAACGGAGGGACTATGATTTAGTAAAAAATCTTTACTCGTAAACATTTTGTTCACCAAATAATTAGAGAGCATGGTTTAGCACACTTTGAATGTTCTTTTATAAAATTTTACTCTGAAACTACCTAAACAAAAAACCTTTTTTCCTCATAAATCATAGGAGTACTTACTACCTCCGTTGATTTTTACTCGTTTGTTATACTAAAATTAAATATTTGTTTTTTATTTATCCAATTTTAAAATTAAGAAATAATTTATTATTTTTAAAAAATGATATAGTAAATTATCATTTTATTTATTTATTAAGATGTGTTAAATTAATATTAAACAAGTATAAATGGACGGGGAGGGTAATTAATAATTGAACCATTGAAATAGACATTGAATTGACAATATACTCGATGGTGTTTCCCGTTGTTGCTGTCGGTTAATCATGCAACGTTTATTCTATTGATCTCGTTACCTAATTGTACGGACGTTTAGTTACATTGATAAAATAAAAAATAAATAAATAAGCACGAATTTATTATGTCATAAAAGGTTCCACGTGGCATTAACAGTCTTCGAATATATAGTATATATAGTGTGTAATGTACATATCTAATGGAGTAAGTAGTATATCTTATAATTCGATATATATAAGTATATTAACAGATTATATCATGTTCAATTGTTCACTATTGAGTATGTACGTAGTGTTAAATGTATAATATGAAATATATATATATACAGTATATCTTGTTCGATATATGTTATATTAACAGTTTATATCATGTTTACTATTGGAGATCAGCGTTGAATCTACAATATTTAATATATAGTATATTATGTTCAGTATATATTATTTATAAATCGTTTATGTCTTGTTCACTATTAAGATGAAGAAAGAGAACTTTGGAAATTTTTGGGAGAATCATACGATTAAAAGATGGAGATGAGAGATTTTTGGGAATTTTTTGAAGAATTATGCGGTAGATGGAGAAGAGAGATTCTTGGATATTTTTAGGAAAATTATATGGTAGTAATCTTAGGTGAGAGAATACTGCCTCATAATTAGGAGAGATACTTAAAGGGATATGAAAGGTGTATACTATAATGCAATTAAATAGTTAAAAATTTGAATAAGTTATATAAATGTAAATTTCAGAAAGTAATTGTAATTATCATTTTAAAATTGAGCATTTGTATAATTTAGGAGACAATATTGCACGAAAGTACAACATACAATACTAGATTGCACCTACGTTGTCAAGTTTTTAAATTTTCAGTATCATAGCCTATTATTTTCTTACAATAATGTTAAAAATTTTGGTATACAACATTATATACTCGGTATATAATATTATACAAATACCGATTTTTTTACAATAATGTTTAGGAACTTAATATAAAATATTATACATTCGGTATACTAATATGATCTAAAACTATATAAGAGGTGTTTGTACATTCATATACATTATTGTATAAAAAATGATCTTGTCATCTTTGTTGCACCTCTTCTAAAATTTAACTCAAATCTACTTGAAATCACTTCAAATTTATGTTTTAAACTCATCTTGATATTTAGAAATCTAGCTCAAATCTACTCAGTAAATCATTTTAAATTTAATTTTTGAACTCCTCTTGATGTTTAGAATCTATTAGACTAATAAAAATCAAAATAACTAACAAGCTCAAAAAACTCAATTTTGAACTTTAACTCAAATCTACTCCAAATTACTTCATGTTTAAGTTTTGAACTTCTCAAAAACTTGTAACCTATTGCGGAGGCGTTGAATATGATAGCTTGAGGTGATGGAGCCGCCGCAGAAGAAAGAAATGGGGAAACTGGGACGATGGTAAAAAATAAGAGAAAAAGAGGAGGCATTATTGTTGTGGCCTAATGTGTAAGATTTTATAATGTGGGTCTATTTTAGTTGCATTGTTGTCTTAATTGTATTTGCACGTAGTTCATTCTAAAAGACATACTACTAAATATATGTATTTTATGTTGCTCAGTCGGTGCATGTTCAATACGTGCTTTAAAATTCTAATTGATTTGAATTTTCATTACGTAGAATCATTAAAATAGAAATGCTCCCTATCAAGAATTTTTTCATTCTAATTTAAATATAAAATCTCTGATTAAGAGTGATAGAATGCTCACGAGACAAAATAAATATTCTTTACATAATGTACGACGTAATGAGAGTGTCTTTGCCACCAAAGTTCGACTTCTTTTCTTCAATCAGATTGAGACTGAAGACCAAGACTTTATATTGTACGGACAAAACACCACGTCCACTAGCTCGGCCGAACCGAGCTGCCCAAGCCGCAATAACTATCAATTCTACCACAACCCTTGATAGTACTACTTATAGTTGTAGCACATATGTACTTGTTGATGTAAACTCCGTTTGTTACATGTACTTGTTGATGTATACTCCGTTTGTTACATTTTGTTTGACGTAATTTGATTTGGTACAAAAAAAGTAATACTATATATTATGTAGTAACTAATTTAACACGCACAAATATGTACATATATACCATGTAGTCACTTACTTGAATCTAGGTCTATTGAGAATAATTTTTCTATTTTATAGAGATAAAATTTGTGTACACACTATATTTTTCACTCCACTTACAAAATATGGGTTCCATCTTTTATTTTCTTCTTCCAATTTGCACCTCATAGTTCCGAAAAGAAACCCAGCGAAAGAAAGTTATAATGAAATCATCTTCCACTAAGCCACACTACTTTATGGTTTGTCTGCTAGATGTTTACCTACGTACCATCATTGAGAGGGAAAAAAACTATTTTTTTAGTTTTCTTTTCTAGCTCTGTAACTTTGCTAATGCCACTGAATATTTCATCAACCTTTTTAATCCTAAGCTCCTTGCCATGTGATGTGAATAGACATTCCAACAGTGCTGACCTACCCTAAAATAATAATTTTAGAAAAAGCAACCCTCCAATTTAAGGGCTTATTTTCATTAGAATTTTTTTTCTTTTTTAAAAGAAGACTTGCCCATGTCATGCTTTGAGCTTGAGGGCGTATTTCACAAAAGTATATACGGGAGGAAAAAAAATTCGATTACGGGTTTGATATAATCTAATAGCTTTGATACAAACTTTATATTTATGCAAAAAATTTACTTAATATGTGTATATAATTTATCAAAAATCAGATAATAATTTTTATTCTCTAATATCTCGAACTCGTAAACTCAAACTTTTAGTTTCACCTTTACCTAAAACCTTTTTGTTGTCTTAGTATAATTTGCAATGTATGGATATCTAAGTAAGGTGGTGTTAGATAAAAAAGATAGAGGTACAGTATAAGAAAATGGATAAAGGCATATTGCAGCTGGCATAACTCATTAGCATCATTGAATCATACACTTGGTCCTTGTAGTGTTAATTTCAAGTATCTCTTATGATCACAAATTCTGCTAGCTGTTATTACCAACCTTTTATGTGTACCAACGTACCCTTTGATAAGAAAAAGCTATTCTCCACACATTTTCATATTACAATGTTTTCCTCCAAATATTAAAATTGAGAATATAATCAACTCAATAAAAGTGTTTTTTCTCCAACAGTTTAAGCTTTTAAATGATCAGATTGTCACGTGCTTCAACATGCTATCAAAGCAGACAAAGTTCTTGGAATCAAATTTCACTGTCACCTGTAATAAATCAAAAAGAATTTTCACGTGTTAGGCCCATATGAAAAAAGAACATAGGGTAATTAAGTAAATAGAAATATTCTCTCTCTAACAACTTAAGCTTTTAGTGAGAATGTCACACACTTAAACAATTAATAACTTCTCGTCGATAAAATCAATTTCAACATCAAAAAAAAATATTCCACACATAAAATGTTCATCAACTACTTTTCAATGGCTAATCCAAACGAATTCTTGGAACATTATTGTCGTATTAGTGCAACTTGATGTGATTGTCCCTTTTTTTTCGGCAATTAATGTTGTAATGCGTGAGGGAAATGAGTTTCCATTTGGATCCCAATCTATACTACAAAAGATAATTATTTTATGCGGATAGACACTCTCAACGTCACTCACTTTCATGTGATCTGGAATATTATTTATGTTAATTAGGTTGGATATATTGCTAGTTGCTACGCAATTCCTGTATTTTATGAACTATATATATGTACATTAATTATCTGTCTTAAATTATCCACAAGTCCAATGACATCATGTATGTATTCTTAAACATGCCAAAAATGATTAAATGACGGCTTCCTAATATGTACGTTAAATTGTGAACTCGTCTTATACTCTATTGTTATTGCCACTATTATTATTATTATTATTATTTAAATAAGCCTCTAAACGATACTAATTAAATACTATCAATTTAATTAAAACAGTATTTCATGGTCAACAAAGGGAGGAGGTTTGGAGATATACATAATAATGTAAACAAATAGATTTTCCGGGTCAAATAACAGAAGAATCAAGCAATATTACAATTTATTTAAATTAATTACTTACTAGAAATTGCTTTTGTACATCTAATCCTGGGAATCGTTACTAGAACCTAGAAATTTCTTAGGATAAATCTCATCAAAATAATAAGAAACACTTTCCCAGATATTTCATAGTTTCAGGGGGCAAATAGCACTTTGATATCATGTTCATTTGAATTTAGTATTTTCAATACAGAATATAAACTTGTATATAAAAGCGCTTATTAAAATTTCAACAAGTGTTATATCTGAATCCATAACGTTAAAGGTATGATAAATTTCAATGCTAAAAATATTCTAATATGTCAAATTCATTAAATTTAAATCATGAATCCACCTTTAGTTTCGTGGTTGATCCTTCCAGCTCATTATATTTATATTAGGAACCTTCTTATTAAAAAAGACGTATATTTGGTGTTCTTACGAAACCTTAAAGGAGAAGGATTAGACATCTATCTATCTATCTATCTATCTATCTATATTTTAAAGTTACTTAAAATATCTAATAGAAGAGATGAAAATGATAGTATTTAAAAGGAATTTTAAGTCGTGCGTCTCTGTTTTATCTTTTAATTTTAATTTTGGAATTATAAAAATAGCATCAAGGTTTTACCTGAAAAGCTTAACTATAAATTATAATATGAAAGTGGAAACCAAATACTAATGGGCCTAGTTTGCTTGCATGATTATGACAAGCATTACTACTATTGTTCTTTAGGTAACACTAAATTAAAGTTGGAGGTGTTTAATTCAATCGTCATTAAATGTTATTGTCCTTTTATTAGGTATGTGCTATATATATAATACAATCATCATCTGCATGTCTCATAATTTTATCAATTTTCACTGGATTAATTCTTGATTCAAATCATTTACGGAGTATTAATTAATTGTCTAGATTAGAAGTCGTGTCCTGCTGTTAAGATTAACTAGGAACCTCTTGTCAAATTAAGGAGTCTAATCTAATTTTTTTTTAAACTACATATAAATAATTGTTTAAGCTCGGTAACTTTCAATTATACTTGTATTATGTTATAAGGTTGTAATTGTATAATTTAATATTTGGCCTCTTGCTACCTGGGAACCAACCCAGAAAAAAAAATAATGATTGATATAAGGAAAAAGGCTCAAATATGTCATCGAACTATTGGAATGGTTCATTTATGCCATCCGTTAAAAGTTTGGCTCATTTATGCCATCGCCGTTATAAAAAAGGCTCATTCATGCCATTTTTTTTAACGGTGGCTTTTTAAAAGGGGAAAAGGCTCAAATATGCCATCGAACTATTGGAAATGGCTCATTTATGCCATCCGTTAAAAGTTTGGCTCATTTATGCCATCGTCGTTACAAAAAATTCACCGATTATAGAATTTTTCTGATTTTTACTTCAAGTACAATTTTTTAAGAATTTAAAAAATTGTGTTTCGGTAACTAATTGATTCGTTGTTTGAAATAGTTGATGTCTGTTTCGGGCTTGAATTGGTCTTGAGATTTGCAGAATTGTGTTCGGCGATTCCGAAGAAATTAAAAATGGACGAACTCTTTATAGTGCCTATAAAGGAGTTACAAAATGCATAGAAATATTTTGGCCGGAGAAATTGATATTTTCTTATTAGGAATTTTAAAATTTCTTTGGTTGATTTAATTAATGATGTGGAAGAATTATTGTTGGCCACGTGTACAAAATGGTTTTGCAAAACCCCCCCAAATTGGACTGTTAAAAAAAATGGCATGAATGAGCCAAACTTTTAACAGATGACATAGATGAACCTTTTTTCAAAGTTCGATGGCATATTTGAGTCTTTTTCCTTTAATTAATGATGTGGACGAATTATTGTTGGCCACGTGTACAAAATGGTTTTGCAAAAAACCATCAAACCGGACTGTTAAAAAAAAATAGCATGAATGAGCCTTTTTTGTAACAGTGATGACATAAATGAGCCAAACTTTTAACGGATGACATAAATGAGCCATTTCCAATAGTTCGATGGCATATTTGAGCCTTTTCCCCTTTTAAAAAACCACCGTTAAAAAAAAAGGCATGAATGAGCCTTTTTTGTAACGGCGATGACATAAATGAGCCAAACTTTTAACGGATGGCATAAATAAACCATTTTCAATAATTCGATGGCATATTTGAGCCTTTTCCTTTGATATAATGAACTATTTCAAAAAAGCATTATTAGAGTATTATTAGAGTGAAATTATGAGAGATTTGGTTTTGTAGCCCGTTACAAACTTTTTAGGTTTATGTTCTTTTTATAAAAGATTTTAATTTTAATTTACACAAAAGGATCTTTATTTTTACATGTAGAAGATCTGAAAAAGGTCATTTCCTTCTATTTAATTTGTAAGTGATTGTAACAAATTATGAAATTTAAGATGCTTGAAAGGGTTATGAAAATTGTACGAATTAAAACTTATTCACAAGAAATATTTATATTAAATCAATAGATATACGATGTTATGTGTTAGCACATAGATTTCTCTCACTTAAGTCACATAATAATAAGGGAGGAAAATATTGTGTACGTAAACTACATGTAAGAGGACCTAATTTTATTTGGATGAGGATGATGAGTATGAAAAAGCTTAAATGAGCATTGTGGTCCAAAAGTTACTCACCATGAAAGCTTAATATATAAATAAATATAAATAAACCTAATAACCCTTGATGACTCTAAACGAGCATACTTTTCAATCCTTTTCTTGCAAGTACAACCAAAACTTTTCTTCACAAGCAAGGCATAAAGATATTAGGTCAGCCTACTAAATTATATTAAGAGCTAATAAAGCTAGACATTAAACTAACTCATTTAATACTTTGAATAATTATATTGCAAAGCACATCATCACATTCTGTTTTTCTCTCATTAGAATGACAAGGAATATCCGTATCCGTATATAATAAGTTGGGCTCTATCCTTCTCCTTCCCCCGCCGCCTTCCGACCCGCGGGAGTATACAATGACAATGTCGGGGCATGAGTGCCCGATCGTGAGACTAAGCACATCATCACATTCTGTTTTTCTCTCTGTCTTTCTTTAGTTGTATTGGTTTTTCCTCCTTTTTTCTTCTATTTTGTAGCTATTGAAATAGCGGTAACTATATATTTAGTTTTCGTCGGTGTATACTCAGTGTATAATAAGTGTAGGATCATCCTTTAATGTAATACATTGACTATACATAAAATACTTGCTAAAATTCGTATAAAGAAAAAAAAAGAGAAAAAATTAGAGGTGTGCTTGGTAAGAAGTAAAATGCTTCCCACAAAAAATATTTTCCGGGATAATAATTAATCCGTTTACTTATTTTCTTGTATTTGATAAGTAAGTCAAAAATATTATATCAAGAGCATTTATATTAAATCTAGAAAATACGGCAAACACTAATGATATGAAGGGGGTTGGTCAGGGGCGGAGCCACCTTTCATTCAGGGGGTTCATCCGAACCTCCTTGGACGGAAAATTATACTATTTATACATAGTTAAAATTAATTTTTATGTATATGTAGTAGATGTTGAACCCCCTTTGGCTAATTCGTATACTTACTTCTGAACCCCCTCAGTGAAAATTCTGGCTCCGCCACTGGAGTTGGTGGGTGTGGAGGGTTAGTGTGAGGGGGTGAGACACTAAAGGTTGATGAGAGGAGACTATAAAAGTGAAATATTACTTATGGAACTTGTTTATCCTATATATTTTTCACTACGGAAGTCATTTCTTATTTTTAAAGAACTTATTTTCTTAGAGAGAATGTATTCCAAAATACTTTGATACATGAAAAAAATAAAAAAATAATCTTATTCTTTGAGAATAATAAAAAAAATAAACATTGTTCGATTGAAACAAGAAAACTAAATTGGTCCAAATTTCTCTTTAGGGTGAAATGGAAGAAGGGGGTTTTATCCAACGCAGAAAAGAATTCAATGAATTTGAAAAAAAAAATGAACGAGGAGCCATAGAACTGAAAATCGAATATACAATTTTGTAAAATACTGAGAGTAAGAATGACTCGTCTGTCAATTTTTTTTTAATCATACGAAGCACACGCTAGGATTATTATTGTTATGCGCTTTGTCGGTTTGTTGTGTAGTACAAAAAAATTGGGGAGTGGGTGATTGACAGTGTAGTTATTAAAATTAAATGAAACAAACAAACTTGTGCATCAGAATCCATTCCATCTTTTATTTCATTTTGCTGAAAAGCCATCCAATTGCAGAATATTTTGCTGAGTATGCGTCATTTCCCCTTGTCCTTGTTTGTAATATTATATGTTTTGACATGTTGATATTTTGCCCAAAGTCCCCATTATTTTATTGTAAAGAGAGAATCCAGTTCATGGACTTACACAAGCAACTAAAATAATCAATAATGGGCATCTTGCAACCCTTTTTGACCACCATGTTAGTGCCTAATCCTCACTTTCTACTATTGGTAACTGTCCCTTTTTTTATTTGTAGAGTTAGGGCATGTCCTAACTCCTAAGGAAAAAAGCTAATTTGATGTGAGAATAGTATAAAGTATCATGGCATCGAGCCCATGAACGAAGGGAGGAAATTAAAATATATATAATTTAGAATATACTTAGCAAGTTGACATCATAGGTCCTAGGTTACACTTTACAGACAGATGATATATTCATGGTACTTGGATCGAATCTCCACCTGCATTATCATTATTCTTAGTGAACTAATTCTGAGTCTGTCAGTTTCATTCAATCTTAGATGCCACACTCATGAATGATGGGAGGAGTGTGTTCCTGTCCGAGCTTGTGAATCCAAGATTTTAGTTTTATAAGTGTGAATCACAATATATTGTTTGTCTGTTGAGTCTAGAATATATATATTTTTTATGCATATTCTCTAAAAAGAATGATATAAATATAGAATTCGATACATTCCATCCATCATCACATCGTCGCATCACAATCCTCACCGACTTAAGACTCGTCTCCTTGTACGACTAGGATTTTATTTCATATGTATTTATTGTTTGCCTATTGATCTAAGACTCCGATGTATATAAATGGATTCATTATTGGGTAAAGTAAAATAAGAAATTAGCCTTTTCATATTTTTATATCTTCTTGTTCTAGATCTGCTTGCGTCTCTGCCAAGATCATTTAATAAGGTTGCGCGATGTGATCTCATGGTTCATCATTTCTCTCTTCAAGGGATCACATGGCAAACATATTCACTAAGCCTCTTTCGGAGGCTCGTTTTCAGTTTTTGCGAGACAAACTCAAGATGCACAAGCCACCTTCAGTTTGTAAGGGGGTTTCGACTCATCACAATCCTAGCGACTTAGGACTCATCTCCTTGTCCGACTAGCATTTTATTTTCTATGTATTTATTGTTTGCCTATTAGTCTAAGACTATGATGTGTATAAATATATCCATTGTCGTGTAAAGTCTTTGCATATTTTTATAATCTTCTTCTTCTGCTGCTTTGGTCTCTGTAAAGATTTACTACTATTAAACCCGTATTTTCAATTGTGGTTGTCACGACCCAAAAATTCGGTCATGATGATACTTACCGCGGCCCAGCCTTGACAAGTAAGCCAATCACCTAAAAAGAAAGAAATTTTCAACAAGAAGAAATGATCATAAGGCGAGTCTTCTAGAACGAAGTCAGACCAATACAAGTACAATAATAGCGGAAGTCTGAAAGAAATATCATCACATCCCAAAACCTGGTGACATAGTTTAAAAGCATCTGAGTACAATATCCGAAAAATTGAAAATATACATCTGTCTCTGAATCATAAATAAAGAAGAGTAAGGATAGATGAGGTTCGAATCAGCTCCGAACTCTAGAGCGAATCAGTACCTCAAAATCTGAAACTCAGCACAAAATCAACCGCCACGTGTAGTGCTCGAACTGGGATCTGCACCGAAAGGGCACAGTAAGAGTGAGTACAGTCCACATGTACTCAGTCGGAATCATAGGCCGATTGAGCAAAGTAGACAATAATATAAATAAAGAAGACTATGAGCACGTCACCTGCAAAAAATAAAATTCCCAAACGGTAGCTCACACCATCTCCACTAACAGTTCTAATATAATATTGAATTAAAACAACACGGATATACACAAGAAGTATGCAAAAACTAAACACAATTCTCGAAAATACTAAAAGAAATCACGAAAGATGCATATGTAATAGTGCCTTTCTATTGTTCAGTGAATAGCGCCTCGCGAATGCGGTAAACCCTTCACTTTCGCGAAGGTCAGCGCTGACCGGCCGATAAAATGGCTTTCGCATTCGCGACCAGGGCTTCACGTTCGCGAAGGCTGATGACTCAGGCCTTCGTGTTCGCGACAGCCTCGTCGCTTTCCAGAAGAAGGGAAACATCCTTCTCCCCGTTCGCGATCAAGGCCCGCATTCGTGAAGAAGGTTTTTCACCTAAACCATATATCAGCAATTGCTGATTTTGGTGCAAACCAACCATACTCCGAGCGGGCCCTCAAGATTATTTTTGGAATCCCGTGAATGCAAACGAACTATGCTACTAGGTTATTTTCGACGTTTCGGACAAAATGGTGATGTCAGATTTTCAAAAAAAGATCGGTTTTAATAAATTAACCCCCCGAACCCCTTTTTCACTATTTTCCAAACGAAGGGTCGAAATGTAATATAAAGGTCCCGAACCCGAACCAATGTCGCTACTAACCCAATTTTGATATTTCGAATCTGCTGGTAGAGTCCAAATCGTCATCAGAGACTCGAAACATGAAATGTTGACCGAAGTCAACTATTGACTCATAAAACCTCAAATCACTCTCGATCACATCGTGAACTGTGCCAACCATCTCCACACCCCTAAACCAACATGTAGCAACTATGGGGAAAGGTAAAATGGTCAAAACACATAAAAAGCTATTTTTCACAAAATAGGTCTTTACAATATCCACCACTAAGACTCTAGTTCGTCCTCGAACTAAAAGGTAAGGAAATACCTGAATCGGTGAAAAACTGTGGGTAACTACTAAATATATCAGATTCAACCTTCCAAGTATCTTCTCAACGGAACGGTGTCTCCACTGAACCTTAACTATAGGAATATCTCTAGAGCGCAACAATCTAACATCCCTGGCTAAAATGGAGACTGGCTCCTCACAAAGGTCAAACTCTCATCCAACAGGATCGAATCTCTACGAAGCACATGAGACTGATTCGAAATATAGCATCGGAGCATAGATACATGAAAAACTGGATGAACAGCTAAAAGTTTGGAGGTAAAGCCAACTCATAAGCAACCTCCCCAACTGTTCGAAGAATCTCAAAAGGTCCGATGTACCTCGAGCTAAGCTTGCCCCTCTTCCCGAACCTCATCAAACCCTTCATGGGCAACACATGAAGGAAAATTCAATCTCCATTACCAAACTTCAAGGCACAAAGTTTGCGATCAACATAACTCTTTTGTCTGCTCTGGAACTTCAAGGCACGAAGTCTGCGATCAACATAACACTTTTTTCTGCTCTGGGCTGCCCGAAGCCTATACTGAATCACCCGAACTCTATCCAAAGACTCGCGAAGCAAGTCGGTACCACGGCGTCTAGCCTCAGAAGTTTCAAACCAACCAATTGGAGATCGACAAAGCCTACCATACAATGCCTCAAAGGGTGCCATCTCAATACTTGAATGGTAGCTATTATTATAAGCAAACTCCGCCATGGCTAAATGCTTCTCCCACTAACTTCCAGAGTCCATAACACACGCGTGGAGCATATCCTCCAAAACCTGAATAGTCTGCTCCGATTGACCGTTGGTCTGGGGTGAAAAGTTGTGCTAAGGTCAACCTGAGTACCCAACTCCTCCTGAAACGTCCTCGAAAATCTAAAAGTGAATACTGAACCTATGCTCGAAATAATAGACACAGGCACTCTATGAAACAAACTACCTCTCGAACGTAGATACGAGCCAGCCTCTTAGCACTGGATGAAATCTGGATAAAGATGAAATTGGTAGATTTAGTTAATCGATCCATGATGACCCAAATACTGTTAGAACCACGATAAGTACGAGGCAATCCACTCACGAAATCCATAGTGATCCGCTCTCATTTCCACTTTGAAATAGGTAACCTCTGAAGCAAACCACTCGATCTCTGATGCTGTCTTCACCTGCTGACAACACAAGCAACAAGCTACAAAATGCACTACATCCTTCTTCATACCACATCACCAGTAAAGCTGCCTCAAATCACGATACATCTTAGTTACCCAAGAATGAATAGAATATCTAGAACAATGTGCCTCCTCCAAAATCAATCTCACCCATCTACTAACTTTTGGCACACAAACTCAGCCACCAATACTCAAAACATCAGCAGGATAAAGAGAAGCCTCCTTGGCCTCGCTACTCAACACCTTATCTCGAAATACTCTTAAACCGTCATCATCAAACTGGTGAGCTCGAATCTGTTCCATCAAGGTAGATCTTGCATCAACAAAGGCTAAAATATGTTTAGGTGTCGAAATATCAAGCCTAACCATATGGTTACCTGAAGACTGAACCTCTAAGGTTAAAGGTTGCTCTTGAGTCAAGAGATAAGCCAAACTCCCCATACTAGTCGACTTTTGACTCAAGGCATCCGCAACCACATTAGCCTTACCCGGATGATACATAATAATGATGTCATAGCCCTTAAGTAACTCAAGCCAGCATCGCTGTCTCATATTAAGCTCTCACTAGGTGAAGAAGTACTGAAGACTACGATGATATGAGAAAATCTCACAACGGACTCCATACAAATAGTGCTTCCACAACTTCAACACAAACACAACTGTAGCCAACTTCAAATCATGGGTAGGGTAATTCTTCTCATGAGGCTTCAACTGACGAGAAACATATGCAATCACCTTACCCTCTTACATCAACACAACACCCAATCCAATACCCGAAGCATCACAAAATATGGTCAAACCCACACCCTCCTTAGGTAAGGTCAAGATAGTAGCCGAAGTCAACAACTCCTTGAGCTTTTGGAAGCTCTTCTCACACGCTTCCGACCACTGAAATGTAATCTTTTTCTGAGTCAACTTGATCAAAGAAGCCGCAATAGAAGAGAAACCCTCAACAAAATATCGATAATAACCCGCCAAGCCAATAAAACTTCGAATCTCAGTAGGACTAGTGGGCTAGCCCAATCATGAATCCCAGCAATCTTGGCCAGATCGACCATAATACTATCTTTGGTCACCAAATGACCCAAGAAAGAGATAGAATCCAACCAAAACTGACACTTGGAGAACTTAGCATACAACTTCTCATCATGCAATCTCTGAAGTACATTCCTCAAGTATCTCACATGATCTGCCTCATTCTTGGAACAAACCAAGATATCATCTATAAAAATAATCATAAAGGAGTTAAGATACGGTCGAAACACCCAGTTTATCAACTCCATGAATGTTGCTGGGGCATTGATCACCCAAAATGACATGACCAAAAACTCATAATGACCGCATCGAGTTTGAAAAGCTGTCGTCGGAACATCCAAAGCTCTAATTCTCGACTGGTGATACCCAGATCTCAAATCAATCTTGGAAAACACGGATGTACCCTGAAGCTGATCAAATAAATCATTAATATGAGGAAGATGATACTTGTTCTTAATGGTCACTTTGTTCAACTGCTGATAATTAATACACATGCGCATAGAACCATCCTTCTTCTTCACAAACAAGACAGGCTCACCCCAAAGAGATATACTAGGTCTAATGAAGCCCTTACTCAATAAATCTTGTAATTGCTCCTTCAATTCCTTTAACTCAGCCGGGGCATTCCTATAAGGAGAAATAGAAATGGGCTTGGTGCCTGGCTCCACATCAAGCAAAATCAATATCACTATCCTGGGGAATACCAGGCAAATCAGTAGAAAACACATCAACGAACTAGTGAACAACCCGAATAAAATCCATAGGAGGTGGTGAGGCAACGCTAGTATCACAAACATGAGCCAACTAAGACAAACAACCCTTTTTACCATGCAACGAGCACGTAAAAAAGATATAAATCCCTTCGGACCCAAATTAAGTATACCCTTCCAAGCTAACCTTGGCACACCCGGTGTAGCTAAGGTCACAGTCTTGGCATAAAAGTCCAAAATAGCATGATAGGGAGCTAACTAATCCATACGCAAGATAACATCAAAGTCAACCATATCTAGGAGGATCCAGTCTACCCAAATCTCATGTCCTACAAAGGTAACCACACAAGATTGGTACACCCCATCCACCACTAAAGAATCTCCTATGGGGGTAGATACATGAAGAGACATAGCAAGGGGCTCACATGCAGCATCAAAACCAGAAGCAAAATACGTATACACATAGGAAAATGTAAATCCAGGGTCAAATAACACAGAACCAAATGTGTAGCAAATCGAGATGATACCTATAATGACTGCATCAGAGGCCTCTGCCTCAGGTCTCCCAGGTATAGCATAACACTATCCACGTCCGTTCTCGGATTGAGAAACCCCACGACCACTTCCACGAGCTTCCCTACCTTTAACTTGACCACCTCTAGCACCACCCCTACCACTTTGTGAACTATCTCTGACTGCAGAAATAGGAATAGGGCAAAGCTGAAGATGAGATCCCTGTTGAGTAGGTCCAAACACACTTTGTGGCAATCCTGGGCTACATGGCCAAACTCATCACATACAAAACATCCTCTATGGCCCAACTCAATCTGAGGAGGTGCGGATAAACCAGAATGACCACCCTGGCCAGAAGAACTGAACCTGGAACCTCTACTCGCATGACCTGATACCTGGCTACTAGAAGCCGCAGAACCTGAAGGTCTACCACCTGATCCCTGCAATGCGACTTGAAATGGCCTACCATAATAACCATGGAAATCTCGACTAGATAAGTCTCTACCTCGGGAGGCATGTCTACTAAACTCACCCTGACGAAGCACCTTTTTAGTGCCTCCTTGAGTAGCCTGGAGAACTCGATCATCTTGGCATGCTCAATAATACTCTGTAAAGAAGCCCCTGAAACTACCATCTGGGCTGTAGCCAACTGATATGAACCATCTAACCCCTTCACAAACATCTAAATTCTCTCAGACTCGATGGAGATGCTAGCGGCTGAATATCTAGATAGAGTATGGAAACTTGCCTCATACTCGGTAATAGATATGGATGCCTACTTCAAATGATCAAACTCATCCCTCATCTGATCTCTCAAGCTACACGGTACAAATCTCTCTAAGAAAGCCTCAAAAAATGGAGTCTAAGTCATAGCAAGCGAACCCAAAGGCTTACAACTAGCAAGTGACCTCCACCAATCCTTAGGCACACCCGTCAACTGATAGGTAGTATAAGCAACGCCATAAGACTTAAGGGATCCAAGATTATGTAACTTCTCCTGGAAATCATTTAGAAACTCATAGGCATCCTCGCCAATAGCACAACCGAACTTAAACGGACCCAAGCGAATAAATCTTTTGAACCTCTTCTGATCATTCAAAGACATCACTGTACCCGAAGCAACCAAAGGAATAGTAAGATTGGTTGGTAAAGAATCTGTACGTGGGGGTACCATAGATGATGAATATACCCCAAAAGTTAAAATATCATAAGCAGATGTCGGTATAGATGGCGGTACACCACTCAAAGTCTGAGGAACACCCGATGCACTCAAAGGAACACCATCCAATCAACTCAAAAGGCAAATTAACAAATCTTGAAGCACTGGGGGGTCAACTGAACCCTGTAGGACCTGAGTTGGCTCCGCACCCCCTGTCTGATAATCACATCTAGCATACTCAACCTCGAGTTCAAGAAAGGCCTCCCTAGTATGTCATCTGACAGAGGTTGCTCCTCGTGCCCATCCTCTACCTCTGGGTCATCCACAACCCCTGTCTCATCCTCAAATCGGGGCTCCCAAATTGGGTGCTGGCTCAGCATCCCTAGTCCTCACCATCTGGGCAGAAAGAATGCAATACAAGTTTAGAACATTGGGTATGAACAACCCGCATGATAAGGAATCAAATTAGAGAAGTTTTTCCTAAAGACATTTTATAGCCTCTTAAAGATAGATAAGGACATCTACGTACTAATCCGCGAGACTTTACTAGACATCCTTCTCTTACACTGATGAGACCGGTGAACCTGGTGCTCTGATCTCAATTTGTCACGACCCAAAAACTAGGTCATGATGGCACTTGTAGCGGCCCTGCCTTGATAAGTAAGTCAATCACCCAAAAGGAAAGAAAATCTCAACTAGAAGAAATAATCATAAGGCAAAACTTCTAGAACGAAGTCAGACCAGTACAAGTACAATAATAGTGGAAGTCTGAAAAAAATATTATCACATCCCAAAACCTGGTGACATAGTGTAAGATCATATAAGTACAATATTCAGAAAACTAAAAATACAAATCTGTCTCTGTATCATAAATAAAGACGAGTAAGGATAGATGAGGTCCGAATCAGCCTTGAACTCTAGAGCGAATCAGTACCTCAAAATCTGAAACACCGTACAAAATCAACTGCCACTTATAGTGCTCGAACTAGGATCTGTACCGAAAGGGCAAAGTAGGGGTGAGTACGGTCTACATGTACTCAGTAGGAATCATAGACCGACTGAGCAAAGTAGACAATAATATAAGTAAAGAAGACTATGAGCACGTCACCTGCAAATAGAAAAGTTCACAAACGGTAGCTCACAGAGTCTCCACTAACAATTCTAATATAATACTGAATTGAAACAATATGAATATACACGAGAAGTATGCGGAGACTAAATACAATTCATGAAAATACTAAAAGAAGTCACGAAAGATGCATATGTAATGCAATACAATGATGATGGGATGGAACAGTGAAAGTCATCGCATGAATTTCTGTATACACCTACTGAGCTCGTAGCTCTGCAATAGGATCCATGGGGGGTTCGCAACCCGTATACTATAACTCATATCTCAATCTCAACCCACCTCTTCAGCTCGTGTTCACGGAGAGGATTTTCATAAAATGTCTCATTTTCTTTCTAAAATAGTGTTCCTCAATGGTACCAATATATCATGAATGTATATGTATGGAATGAGGATGTAATGCTCACAATCAAATCAGTATGAAGATATCCAATCCATTTAATACGTCTATAAGTGAGCCCATAAATCAAGTTAATATGTCCATAATTCATGATATCAACTCTAATTAGGTACCATCCGAATAAATATGCATGCAAGACATCATTAATATCATATCAACCCTTAACTCAGGCATTTCTATCATGATAAAGGCAATCAATGCTCAATAAGGCCTATAATAACAATTTAAGCCCCCGCATCGGTATTATATCTAGAATAAGGCATATAAATGCACAAATAAGGTCTGATGTCAAATAAGGCCCCCATTCTAGCAACACGCAATATCAGATATCACAAGTCAATAACCACCGAATATAAGCCTCAAATCGGGCACACAACAGTAATAGTAATCTCGAAATATAAATCCCATAGTTATACTCCCCAACCTATAGCATGCTTTACTTATTTCTTAACTACCTAGCTCAATCTGAAAGAAGTTAAGCCATAACCTACCTCGAAACAACGAAATCCGAGCCTAAAGTCCTTCAACACGGTGTTTTCCCTTTTTGATCGACCTCAGAATCAACTAAAACATACAAATATAGCATTTATGCGTTAAAAGGAAGCTATCGATACTCATATTGACCATATTTAAGTCGGCTCCAAAACGGACTTGAAAAATGAGTTTGAAAATGAGAGAGGTAAAACTGAAATTTTTCTTTAGAAATACATTCTCAAGGTTATAGGATTCTATAGAAGAAAACCCAAGCAAGAAAGAGCTTAAAACGAGGTTCAAATAGAAGAAAAATCATTTTTAAGTTTTACAGACAAAAAACCCCAAATTTCATTTCAAAATCATGATTAAAAGGCTTTTTCAGATATAAAATCAATGGGAAATAGTGGGATTATGAGTTTAGAAGTTACCCACACTAAAATCAATGATGAAACCCTTGAAAATCGCCTTTTTCGAAGCTTGGAGGTCCAAAAATAGAGTAAAATAGCGAAAAGGAGGCTTTTATACTGTTCAGTAAATAATGCCTCGCGAACGTGACCAACCCTTCATGTTCGTGAGTGTCAATGCTGGTCGGCCAATAAAATGGCCTTCGAGTTTGAGGCCAAGGCTTCGCGTTTGCGAAGGCTGATGACTCAGGCCTTCGCGTTCGCGACAGCCTCATCGCGTTCGCGAAGAAGGGAAACATCCTTCTCCAGGTTTACGAAGAAGGTTTTTCACCTTCACCAAATATCAGCAAAGCTGATTTTGTGCAAGTTAACCATACTCCGAGCGGGTCCTCGGGATTCATTCGGAATCCCGTGAATGCAAACGAACTATGCTACTAGGCTATTTTTGACGTTTCGGACTCAATGGCGACATCAGATTTTAAAAAAAAGATCTTTTTAATAAATTAACCCCCGGGACCTCTTTTTTCCTATTTTCTAAACGAAGGATCGAAATGCAATATAAAGGTCCCGAACCCAAACCAACCTCGCTACTAACCCAATTTTGACATTCTGGATTTGCTGGGGCAGTCCAAATTATCATCCGAGACTCTAAACATGAAATATTGACCGAAGTCAACTATTGGCTCATAAAGCCTTAAATCAATCTCAAACTCGCTCAAACCACTCCCTATCACATCGGAAACTATGCTAACCATCCCCACCCCCCCAAAACCAACATGTAGCAACTACAGGAAAGGATAAAATGGTCAAAATCCATAAAAAGCTAGTTTTCACAAAACAAGTCTTTATTGTGGTTTGGCCTTTATTCAACACCAAAGGATGTGGTAAGATGAATGAGATCATTTCACCCTTGTTTAGGGATTCTCAGTTCAATTCTTAAATGAGAATCATGTGACCGGGGATCATCTATAATTTCGCACTTATTTCTTTGTTTCCGTTGATTATTTTTAGATAACAACAAATAAAAATAATGCATATAAGGAGTCCTATTAAAATATCAAACCTCCAAAATTATTCAAATTGTATCTGATTAATTCTAGGCAGTGTTTTAAAAGGCGACGGCGTGAGGCGAGGTGTTTTACGTAGCATGGGGCGAGGCATAAGCCCCGAGACATGGGGCATAAGTATCATAGATCTACAGGGCGTATGTCTCATGTATCTTTATTTTTATAATTTTATTACTAAAAATATACGTAAAAGCAAAATTTTTAATGATTGTACAAATAATTCAAATAAATCACCAATAATATAGAAAAAAAATACTACAATAATAAAAAACTTGCTTTATTTATTTACATATTTTAGAAAAAATCACTACCATATGATAACATAAGGTATAAATATAATTACATCAATAGTAAAAAAAATATGATTATAGCAAAAAAATACTTTTAAAATAATAAAAATCAAATTTAACGCCCTGGAGTACGTTTTTATGCCTGGGACTTACGTTTTTACGCCCGAAACTTACGCCCCAAATTCTAGGACATACTTCTATGGATCTACGTTTTTAATTTGCGCCCCGGAGCGTTTTTACTACGCCCCGCTTCGGGACTCATCCCGAAAATGCCTTTGAAAACACTGATTCTAGATATGGTAGACATTTAATTGGGTTCCTCATTTCCATCCCAAGGTTTTTAAAATTTCTCATTTATGGTTTGCTCTCTCTCTCTCTCTCTTTAAAAAAAAATTGGGGCAGGTAAGGGGTACTGTGAGAAGGGATTACGAAGTGGGGAATCGAACTCTTACCATTAAAGTGAAAGTTCAGGTAGTCAACTAACTGAGTTATTAAAATTTCCTCATTTATGGTCCAACTGTAACACACAATAAATAGTACGACTTTCAATATAGCCTTTAATTAAGCACAATTCTATTCCACTTTATACTTATATATAAGGGAGGATACCAAGTTTTGATAGTCCTTGCTGAAAAATTTTATGGTGGGTGAGGACTCCCATGTCATAGTTGTGTGAGGGTATTTTTAATATTAAAAGACATATTGTGGGTCCCATTTCACTATAACCTCTTTTTCTTTTTTCACCCCTCCACCCCCCACCTCTTCCATTCATCTCTCCGCTAACATAGGATATTTTAATTTTTTTAATTTTAATTTTTTTAATTTATATTTACTCATGCCATTTCATTGCACAAATTAAAATAATACAATTACAAGATCAAGGGACAACAAAAAGTAGTAATGGACATTTGGTCATGAAATAAAAAATTATTTTATTCATAAATTTTAAAATTGAAGTTGGAGTTGTGTTGGTCATACTTTTTGTAATAAAGGACCCGTTTGGCCATAGATAGTATCCACTATATTCCGGAATACATTTTCACTTTATTTTGAAATACTTGTTTAGTCATAAATAAACTAAATACAACTTGAAGTTTTACTTGGGAATTTGAAAAACATCTCAAGAGGTGTTTTCACTGTTTCTGATTTCACTTTTTGCACATTTTTATTTATTTTTTTAAAAAAAAAATCTAAATTTTTTATTTTCATAAAATAACCCCATTTTTATAAAATTCTATTTTTAAAATTTATTTTCACCTTTTGTATTTTTTTTAAAAATACATTTGAATTCTAAATATTAACTCCAAAATACTATGGCCAAATACAACTCCAACTCTATTTTCAACTGTAAAAATTTCAAATAAAGTGAATATGTTTTTGATTTTCATGGCCAAACGTCTACTTAGAATTGAAAGTTAGATAGTGAAATTAAAATTTCTCAGATAAATTTTATTAGTGGTTATCCAACTTTAAATTTATTAAAAATAATTTTTATTTTCTTGTTACATAAAAGTTATCTAACTTTAAAATTTATTACACATAACTATTATTTTATCACATTGGGTGTGTTTGGTAATGGGGACTTCCGGTGAATGGCAATATTAAAATAAGGAAGAAACAAATTTGTTAGAGTAAATAAATCAAATATTTATTTAAACCAAAATATAAATAAATTGCAAAGCAGCTATACCAACAAAAAATGTACGAACGGAAAGACATAGAGAGAGAAAAATAGGGCAGCTAGGACTTTGGCTTCTTTTTATGACAGCGGGATCCGTCATTCCTACTTGGCAAAATATGAGAGGACCACCTCACACAACTTTTGTCTACCATGTAATACTTGGGCCTCTCACACAATAAAATTTGTAAAACTTACATAAATCTCAATAAGTTTACCCTTAATTATTCCTTATCCCTATTTTTTATTAAATTACAAATAATTTCTTATTTTACAATTTCTGGATACATAATTAGCATCCGGATACATAATTTTGAAGTTGAGATACATAATTTTGATTACTGAGATACATCTATTTCTGAAATTATTTGGTCGAGATACATAATATATTAACTAGACCAAAGGGAGATACATAATTAAAATTATGTATCCGAAAATTTATGGGTTTGTGGATGTATCCGGCTATTTTTTTAAAAAAAGGAATTTAGATAATCAATAAAAAGGATATGGATTTTATGTAATCTAGTAAAGATAAACAGTGGTGTTATATAGTTTTTCCATAAAAATTTTCGTCCTAACAAAGCTTTTGATCCGTTAATGCTCCATGTGGCTATTTTTTGTTTTGTCTTTCTTTTTTTCTTTTGGATTCGTTACTTTTTTTTTTTTTTGGGTCTTTTCCAAGTTTTTTCTTTTGGCACTTAATTCTTTTTCTTTTAAGTCTATTTTGACATGGGTTTTTATGATTTGGTGTATCTTGAGTCCTTGACATTATACTCCTTCCATCTTAATATAAGTGTTTTAGTTTGTTAAGAAATAAAAAAATATTTTTAAATTTTATGATTTTAAATTTAAAATGTACTCTCTCTGTCTCATATTAGTTGTCCACTCCCCCTTCACATGTCGTTAAAAATCATAAATAAGGACATTTTTATTAATTTATCACTTAAAAAACTTTTTTGAAAAATTTATTAACTTGTGTACACTTTCAAAAAGAATTTCAATTGTATGGGTAAAATTAAAAAAAATAACTATTGCTCTTTTGATTTTGTAAATTGACAAGTAATTTGGGGCTATTATTTTTGGTAATATGGACAACTAATATGAGACAGATGAAGTATGTTCTTAAACTTGTCAATGTAAAATGTTGAAATTGAATAACTTGCTAAATATACAAAGAGACTCTCTTTTCGGGACAAAAAAAAAAAAAGTAAAACACTCAAATTCACCAATTTATCCTTTCAACCAAAAAAATAAAAGACACTTAAATTGTAATGAAGTAGTGACAAATTTATGAAATTTTTTAGCTCTTTACTTTCTCCGATTTATATTATATTATATTTTTAACTTTTATACGTAATTTGTATAAATATGTTTTATATGATTATGATCTTAATTTTTTATAAACCAAATTTATGATAAGTGATTTCTTACATAACCAAAAAGTCATTTTAATTGGTACTATTTAATTAAGGCAACATAGTCAAGATCACTTTTTTTATTTTATAAAGGAAAATGATTTCTTAAGAAGTGTGTCAAAATTAAAAATATCATAGCTATGAATAAGAAAATCAATTGGATTACTCTTTATGTTTTTTGTCATTATAAATTTTTGACAAAATTTAATAATAATAAAAAATTATCAATAATTCATATTTAACGTGTCATTAGGTTTTTTAATTATACAGTAAAAGAATATAATAGAAATTAAACTTTTTTAATTAAAATATTATTATTTTTATATTTAGATTTTGTGCCCGGGCTTAGTACGGGCAACAAGTAACTAGTATACTATAGAGGTTACCACATAATTGAGGAATGACTTAGAGAGCGCTTTTTCCTTAAATTAATGATGAATCATATGCCGTGCAAATTTGAAATAGTCAGATTAGTGGATCTCGAATATTAGATAATCTTTTCATTCAAAAAAAATAAAAAAATTCTAGAGCTTTTTAAATTTCTGTTTTATTAAATACAACTAGACAATAATTTAAAGTATGTATAGTTTAATCAAATGAAGGAATAAGGGTACTATATCTAGTGAAAGTAAGAGACAATGAGAATAATATCATGTTTGTGGCTTGTGAATTTGTACGAGGAAATTGACACCTTTGGATACATATCAATTTGCAGATCAAGTTCCAATATAGGACTTTGCTAATTTGGGTTGTCAACCATGTTATATGTACTATAATTTAAGATGAGGAGTACTTGATTCCTCCACCTCTTGTCAAAAATGTTTTATTTTATTTACATTCTATTTCATAATGTAATTGTGTCGTACGATATCATGAGATCATACTATATTGTTTTAATGAATTCAATGTTTGCTAGATTTTACCGTTTTTCATTATTATATAATGTTACACATCAATAATTTAAAGAATAAACCTACAAGAAAAACAGGGAACGAGGCACAACTACTATAAAAAGGTAGGGTAAAAGTTAAAACAAAATTATTAAATAATAAGGAAAGACAAAATGAGAAGAAGAAAAAAATTGACGACAAGATCACACCAAATTGACCGTTACACAAAATGAGACTTTTCACCGTTACCTAACGATGTGATACAATAAAATTTAAATAACAATAATTTTGTTTTTACCTAACTATGAATTTAACAATGTGAACAATAAAATTTAAATAACAATCAAGAAAAACATTATACTCATACTAATAACACAATACAGTACTATAGGTAACAACCATCCAAACATGTTGTTAGTTGTCCATTGTACTAAAAATAAATTATTATTTTTTACTTGTCCACTTTAGCATATAAAAAGTAAGATTTTATTTTTTCTTGTTTTACTCTTAACATTAACTATACTCATTTCCAAAATTATTTCCTAAGTTCATTAAGGCTATATAACAATTAATATACACTGTAGATATTATAGTAAATTATATACTAGTTCATTTCTTAACTCTTAAAGGAAGTGTAAAATTTATCGTGGAGAAAAAGTTAACAACGTAGCACACTAGCCTATCAACACCTCCTTTATTTAGGAATGTGGAATGTCCAATTTTGAAACTCATCTTTATAGGTGTACGTCTATACATGTCTTTTTCTACGAGAGATTTTTCACTTTTGTACATAAAAGAATTTTATTTTTACATATAAGAGATCTAAAAAGATTATTTACTTCTAGCTATTCAAATTGTAAGAGAGCAAGAGAACTCATTTTCCTTCATTTTTTTTCTTGATGTATAGTAGTTTGTTTGCACTGTCGAATTATGTAAAATGTTTCAATTATAATTTTAGTTTTTTCTTTTAATAATTTATTTTTTCCAATTTAGTTTTTCATTTTTTGAAATTTCGTAAATAAGCTCTGTTTTGAGTGGGTATGGTTTCAAAAGATCGGTTATGTATTGAAGAGCTCAAATATGAAGTTTTGGATGATTTGATATAGTTTTGAAGTGTTTTTGAATGAATTTGAGGATTGAATTCGTGTAATAAAATGAAGTCTGTTTTTGTATATACATTTGTATACTGTATTGTATATTATTGTATATTGTCACGACCCAATTAACCGGATCGTGAGGGCACCTACTCTAGTCCACCTAGATAGGAGAGCACTTACCACCCAATGAGAGATATGCGGAAGTCATAAAAGAAAATCATTAAACTCCTCAAATGTTACAAAACTTGTTACAATACATAAAGAAATACTCTACCCCAAAAATCTAGTCTAGACAGGTACAAGAGCTACTACAAGACAAGGAATTTAAACAAGACTCAGCTTCCACCATAGGAATGAAAAGACAGAAGCTGTTGAAGATCTCTATCCGCATCAAGCAATGAAACCTAAACTGATCCTGCAACAGGCTATACCCCATAAAGGGTATAGCAAGAGTAGCATCAGTACAACCACACGTACTAGTAAGCATCATCGGCTGATCCAAGTTAAATCACATAAAAACAAGATAAATATCCAAAATAAAATATGCACTTAATTAATAAGGATATAAGTCAAATTGAATTCTCATACTTTCATTCACCACCCTCCTGATTTTATACTCTCTTCATTGGACCTTCACTTACCTCGTATCAGTTCACACTAATCTACAAGTCAACCATCAATCAACATTCAACTCTAATGCATTACCCCTCAACACTTCCGGTCTCTTCTAGCTATGCAGTTACCACTTACTCAATTTAAGACTCCAATAGCACATAGTCACTATGAATTCCCAAGCCACAAGTAACTAGTCAACTTTAACTCATTCCTAATCATACTTGTGGGAATACCCACCAATTAGGGACAACACACATATTCACCTTCATACATATTAATACTCTATTAGGAATAAAATGACATCTCAAGCATATAGCACCAAATCATAGCTACCTTAACACAATCAAGTCAAGTCAAACGCAAAAGCATAAAATAAATGCAATCATTCAACCAAGTCAATACCATGTCTTATAACATTTAACTCAACCTTACCACAATTACCTTTTCATGGAACTTAAACAATTGATTACTCAAGTTAAGTTTATCAATATTTCGGACTACTCATGGATCCAAATAACCACATTTTATAAATTGGCTCACTCAAGAAACCCAAAATAACAATAACAATATAACCTGGTCCACTCATGGAATCATAAAACTCACTAATAACGTGTACACATATGCTATGGATCTTATAAATGTCCACTATACATGACCTGTAGGGGACGAGCTCAGTCCATATACCAAATAATCTATAATGATCCTCGTATTGAAGTTTAGAAATTTTTGTGTTTTGACTATTTTGCCTTTCCTTATGGCTGCTTTATCTCATTTACGAGTTGTGAGAATGGTTGGCATGATTTCCATTGTGTTCGAAAGTGTTTTAAATGAATTTGTAGTTTTGAACATCCTTTAAGGGGTTAGTTTGACTTTGGTCAACATTTTGTGATTCGATCCTCGGATGATGATTCTGACAGTTCTATTAGATCCAGAACTTCGATTTTAGGTTAGTAGCATGGTTAGTTCAGGTCCCGAGACTTTGTTCTGTTTTCGACCATTCATTTAAAAACTAGTTAAAATAGCCTAAATGGGTCCCGGGGGCTAATTTGTTGAAAATGATTCTTTTAGAAAATTCAACGTTGCCATTGAGTTCGAAACGTCAAAAATAACCTAGCAACATTATTAGTTTGTTTTCGTGGGGTCATGAATGAATCCTGAGGATCCGTTCGGAGAATTTTTGAAACAAGGGTGTTTCTGGTTTCAGCTGTTTCTGTTGCATGACTTATCCTTCTTCGCATTCACGACCTCCTCTGTCGCATTTTTGAAGGGCAAATAAATCCTTCATCGCGATTGCGACGGAGGGTACCACAATAGTCAAGTTTCCTATTCACGATCGTGGCCAGAGGCCTGCATTCGCGAAGGTCTGGGTCGGTCAACCTCACGATCGCGATGTTGGGGTCCGTGTTCACCAAGACAAATGACCTGGATAGATTAAAAACCCTTATTTTGGCCCCAAATCGTATTTTCCCCATTTTTAGACTTCTAGAGCTCGAATTAGGGCGGTTTCAAAGGAGTTTTTGAGATTTATTCAATGGGTAAGTTTCCTAATCTTGTATTTATCATTTCCCATTGATTTCTTTACAGATTTTGGGGGTTTTGTCGGTGAAGCTTAAAAATAGTTTTTCTTTGATTTGAATCTCATTTTTAGTTAATTTTTTCTTGGGTTTTATACCATAGACTCCTATTGATATGGGGAACATTATTCTTCAATAAAATCCTGGTTTTACCGCGTTCATTTTTGAACTCATTTTTGGGATCCGTGTTGGACCCGTCTCGATTATAGTCGATATGGATATTGTTGAGTTTCTTTTGACTCGTAGATGTCGTATTTAATTATATTGGTCGTGATCTTCTTTAAAGGTAAGTTGAGCTATACCTTGACTTTTTCCAAAGTATTTATCTGTTGTATGTCTATTGTTGGTATATGTGATTCGTTTAGTATTGGGGGTCCTGCTTAGGTTAAATGGAGAGCATCTCCGTGAGTACCAGAGTCTTTTGGTGGATTATAGTTAGATTATGGCCTTTCTTAGTTGGTATTGTTGCTTGTAATTATCCTTAGGGTAGAATGTAGATAGATAACTTAGTGATCTTGAAATATTAATATTAGATGTTGATTTTAGAGCTTGAATCTTGTTTAGTAGATTTTATTATGATGATCGAGGATTAATGACCTTTAGAGAATACTTAGAGCATAAATGGACTTGTAATAACGGATAAGACTCATCGTATTGAGTAATCTAGGTCTGGATAGTTTTGCGATATTTTGTTTTTGAGATTGTTGTTAATTTTGTATTTCCCGTGTTGGGGTTATGTGAACTTCACTATGTACTTGAGTAATTATTTATGATCGTGAGCCCGAGCGGGGGCTTATATGCATATTACTTTCGAATTATGGGAATATATTATTGTGATGCCCGAGTGGAGGGGATTGACTGGATGTTATTGGTCATGTTTGTGCATTAAATGCCTTATCTATCATTATGTTTCCCAAGTGGGGGCTTGACTTTTCATCATAGGCCTTATATGTGAATTAGAATGTCGTATCTATTATTGTGTTGCTCGAGTTGGGGCTTGATTTGACATTATAGGACTTATCTGAGCATTTAATTGCATATTCATCATGGTCATATCACGCATGCATATTCATGAGACATTGGTACCACGCCTATATCGAGGGATATGCCGGTAAGGTTGATTTGAGACATGAGAATGAGATTATGGTAAGTATGGGTTACGAATCCCCCGTGGGTCCTACTTTGGGAGCAGCGTTGCTCGGTAGGTGTATACAAAAAGTTATGCTATAACTTTCAAAGATTCATCATCATACCATCATTATCACTACATTGCATTGCATCATTTGCATTGCATTGACATTCCTTGGTATTATTTAGCTTTGTGTTAGTATTTACTCTTGTATTGTATTACCGTGATAGAGCTTGCTTGTGATTCTATTTTTGAGCATTCATTTCATTTTATTACATTACCTTATATTATCTTATATGATTGGGAGGTTGAGATATTATGAGACATGGGGGTATGGCGGTGGCTTGATCAGAGATACAATTGTGTAACACCTTTCGGTAGCATGAGATACACTCTTTTATATGTACACTCACCCTATTTTGACCCCATATTATTGGTTGCTTATCATTGATTAAGGCTGATTTATCATATTAGTGAGTCTTCTTCATAAATGACTTTTCATATTTGTTGATCATGACTTGAATAGTGTTGACTCACATGGATTAATGTGCCTATCCTATTTTTACTAAATTTGGGGACCATTGTGTTGGGTTACCCCGATAGGATAAAGTGTTACAATTGCAGCTTATAGACTATTTGGGAATCCTTGGGTAGTCGGGGTGGTGGTTCTCGCCATCGCTTTGGATTAGGGTCGGTTTTCGATGATGCTTGCTGAGTACCTGTAGTTTCTCAATCACCCTTGCTTTTCTTTACTTTTTCCTATTTTCTATATCCCATGCAGGTATTGGACTGAGTAGCAACATGTAGATTATTTTTCTCCAGCTTTGACGTTGCGGAGGTTGAGGTAGTGCTGGAAAACTCCAAGATTACCTAGATCTCTCTTTATTTATCTTATGTTTATCCGCATTTAATATACTTTAGTTATTAATGACTTTCTGTCTTTAGAGACTTGTACTAGTGATAACCATACCTGGGATATATCTTGTATTATTAGTTCTTCTATAAATATTTTGGGATTCTTCTGTTTCTTCTTTCCTTCCTTTTCTGATTTACTTGATTTTTTAGTTTGGGGTTGGGAAAGGCTTACCTGTCTGAAGGGAGTGACAGGTGTCATCATGTACTCTATTTTTGGGTCGTGAAAATTGCTATCAGAGCCCTAGGTTCATTGGTCTCATTAGTACAAGCCAACTTTAGTAGAGTCTTGAGGATCGATGTGGAGACGTTCGTTATCTATCTTTGAGATGCTACATGACTTTAGGAGATTTCAATAACTTCATTCTATTTTAGGCGTTCAGAGCTTTGTATAACTCAAAAATCTCTTATTCACTCTCTCACAGATAGTGAGCACATGTTCTTTCTTAGCTAGAGATTTAGAGACCGTGCCTTCGGTGTGCGGTAGCGTGATAGGAGTAGGGTTCGAGGTAGAGTTCGTATCAGGACGTACAGACTAGCTGGAGGCCAGGTTAGAGTTGCTTTTTTAGGTTCTAAGGTTGCTAGTGGTGGTAGGTCTAGTGTGTTGGAGGGTTGAGACCAGTGCAGACACTACCTGTGACCATACCTATGATTGAAGATTACTTGGTTTGAGTGTGGGGTTTCCTTTAGAGGGTGGCTCCTATTTTGGTACAACATGCTACTACGAGGCTCTAGACTCCAGATACATATGTGATTACTATGGGTTCTCCCAGTGTTGATAAGATATTATCAGGGATTGCTCCACATCCAGTGACTTTAACGTTCATGTCCATGGAAGGACATATTAGATTTATAGAGTTATTGAGGACAGGTCCTCCTCATTTCGATGGAGATCCTAGGTTCGATGCTTATATGTTCTTGCTTGGTTCCTGTGAGTGGTTGCAGAAGTTGGGTTTGGTGGATTCTAATGGAGTAGACTTCACTTTCTTTCAATTTTTCGAGCCAGCTAGACAGTGGTGGAGGACCTTTGTAGAGGGTAGACCAGTTGGATCACTTCCTCTTTTGTGGGATCAGTTTGTTTGAGTGTTTTAGGAGAGTTTGTATAAAGATATGAGAGGTTTATGGGCCAGAGGGCCCAGGGATTTGATTGTCATAGCGATATGCATAATTGAGGTCAGGATCTTCATAGTTCTTCAGGCCTAGTTTAGCAGGCTACAACTTTTTTAGATTGCTTCTCATGTGGGGATCTTGGGTACTATAGGAGGGATTACCCACAGGTTAGACAGAGAGATGCTTCACCAGTTGCTCCAGGAGATGACAGATCCCAGTATCATGTTCCACAAGATGAACTTGAGGCAGAAGCTTTTAGTATATTAGCCACAAGTATGGTTCTTGGTTCTTCTTCATTATGCCTTAGTGGTATTCGACTATGGTTCTACATTCTCTTATGTGTTTATCTATTCAGCATTGAGTCTTGATATAATTCGCGAGTTTTTGCTGGAGATATTGATATTTACTACCCCGTAGATGTTTCCTTAGTGGTGGATTGGGTGTACTGATCCTATGTTGGGACTCATTCAGAGTATATCGCTGGATTTAACTTGATCTCCTTTAGTATTATGGATTTTGGTGTGTTTGGGTATGATGCTCTTGATGGTTATGTCGTGGAATCATAGTGGATCAATTTTAGATTTTGGTAGACCTTTTGATTGTTGAATGGATTGGTCTTGTAGTTTGGGCATTTTGGATAGTACTATTCCTAGCGGTACTTATTAGTGGTAGACCTTGTGATAGCCTAGACTTGTGGTGTGATTGATTCAAAAGGATTGCAAATAAAGAATTTTGGTTGGATAAGGAATGATTTGTGGCATTCGGGCTTTGCGATTTGTTACTTCCTTAGTGATTAGCCTTACTTGCAAGATTGAATTCAATGGTATTGAGACACTCCACGGTTAGATTTGAAGAATTTCAGTTTATAAGGGATTCTTATTTTGATTCAAAAAGAGTTTCGAATGGAAAGAAAAGTTTGGTTGTAGAGTTGCTCCTTCGTAGCTAAGTGGCTCAGTGGAATATTCTTGCTCATAAGCTTTAATTAGAGTATGTGTTAATCTCTAGGGATTTTGTGTTAGGGAATGTTGAATGATAATTGAGCTGGTTTAAGTTGTACCTTATTAGTCCACGACTCATGTGTTAAAAAATATTGAATGGGAAGAGAGTTAAGGGAAAAGATAAGGATTTTTATGCATAAAGAAATCTGTTATATTTAGAGTTTAGCCATGGGTTTGAAACAGAAATTTGGAGTCCGGATAGTATGGTTCATCGATAACTTATGTTGATTTTGGCGGTGATTCTTCCGAGTTTTGATTCATGAATTGGGCGTCCATCAGCGAGATATAGTAGTTGTTGTACATCTTCTATGGATTGGTTTTTCCTGTTGTAACGAGTTACTTATTTGCGCGGGATCGAGAAGACTCCTTATTCTAGCAGATTATTAAGGACGTCGGGTTGTTTGATGACTTTTAGGTATTGAGGGTTGCATGTGTTATTGTGATGAGTAGCTTGAGTTTTTGGTGTTACTTAGAGACTTCTTGTCTATGGTATATAGAGTTTATGTTGACTCTTGATTGCCTCAAGGGTTAAGCAGTATTATTTGATTATGGAATAGTGATCTAGTGTGCTAAGTGTCACTTTTGAGGTTCTGGGTGGTTTTGATACCAAATTCTATCCTAGTAGCTTTAGACTGAGGCTATAGTGCAGTTTGATTTGATACTGATAGTATTGGCCTTAGGTAGGTTGATTCAGTGTTTTAGTGGGTAGTTATGTGATTTATGTGTTCCTTGACTTTTATGAGTTCAAGAAAGATTTTTGGTCTTGTGGTTGTAGCCAGTGTCTTGTGGTGTCTTAGTCAGATTTAGGTTAGTCGAGTGTATTTAGAACTTCTATTGCGTTTGACTCAGTTTTGGGTGTAGAGGAAGTTCGAAAATATAGAAATTCGGCTTCATTGAGAATTTGGGCCTTTGATGCTAGTATTGTGACCTGGTGAGTCCTTATGTGGTAGATTTCTGGTTATATGGTGAAGCCAGTAGTTTTATGGTTTTGACTCTGCGTTGGAGTGCTTGTTTGATGTTTCTCGAGGGTATTTTTCTATCCTATACCTGTTTTGACATTTTCTTTCTTGTACGTTTGAGGACGAACGTGAATCATAGTAGTGGATACTGTAACGATCCTCGTATTAAAATTTAGAAATTTTTGTGTTTTGACTATTTTGCCATTCCACATAGTTGCTTTATCTCATTTATAAGTTTTGGAGATGGTTGACACGATTCTCGATGCATTCGAAAGTGTTTTAAATGAATTTTTGGTTTTGTATATCCTTTAAAGGGTTAGTTTGACTTTGGTCAATATTTCATGATCCAAGCCTCGAATGATGATTCTGACAGTTCCATTAGATCTAGAATGTCGATTTTAGGTTAGTAACGTGGTTATTTCGGGTCCCGAGCCTTTGTTTTTTATTTTGACCCTCCGTTTGGAAACTAGTGAAAACATCCTAAAGGGGTTCTGGGGCTAATTTGTTGAAAATGATCCTTTTCAAAAATTCGAAGTTACCATTGAGTCCAAAATGTTGAAAATAGCCTAGTAGCATTATTGGTTAGTTTTCGTAGGGTCCCGAACGAATCCTGAGGATCCGTTCGGAGAATTTTTGAAATAAGTGTGTTGCTGGTTTTAGCTGTTTCTGGTGCATGGCTCACCCTTCTGTGTGGTCACGACCTCCTTTGTCAAGTTCACAAAAGGCAAATAAATCCTTCATCGCGATCGCGACGGAGGGTACTGCGATCGCGAAGTATAGTCTATAGGCCGAGTCAAGTTTCCTCTTCATGATCGTGGCCAGAGGCCCACATTCGTGAAAGTCTGGGTCGGTAAGCCTCATGATCATGATGTTGGGGCCCGCGTTGGTGAAGGCAAATGACCTTGACAGGTTAAAAAGCCTCATTTCGGCTCCAAATTATTTTTTCCCCATTTTTGGACTTCTAGAGCTTAGATTAGGGCGATTTCAAAGGGGTTTTCTAGATTTCTTCCGTGAGTAAGTTTTCTAATCTTGTATTTATCATTTACCATTGATTTCTTTACAAATCCATCTTCAAATCATTGATTTTAAATGAGATTTTGGGGGTTTTGTTGGTGAAGCTTAAAAATAATTTTTCTTCGATTTGAACTTTCGCTTGGGTTTTCTACCATACACTCCTCTTGATATGGGGAACATTATTCTTAAATAAAATTCTAGTTTTACCCTTTTTATTTTTCAAACCTATTTTTGGGGTCCGTTTGGACCCGTCTCGATTATAGTCGATATGGGAATCATTGAGTTTCTTTTGACTTATAGATGTCGTATTTGATTAGATTTGTCATGTTTGGAGATGATTTGAGGGAGTCGAGCTTTTGGTTGAGGCTTTGGACAGTGTTTGGACTTGCAGATCTTCTTTAAAGGCAAGTTGAGCTATACCTTGGCTTTTTCAAAAGTATTTATGTGTTGTATGCCTGTTATTGGTATATGTGATTTGTTTAGGATTAGGGTTCCCACTTAGGTGAAATGGCGATTATCTCCGTAGGTACCAGAGTCGTTTGGTGGATTGTAGTTAGATTATTGTCTTTCTTAGTTAGTATTATTGCTTGTAATTATCCTTAAGGTGGAAAGTAGATAGGTAACTTAGTGATCTTGAAATATTACAATTGGATGCCGATTTTAGAGCTTAAATTTTTTCTAGCGGATTTTATTGTGATGATCGAGGATTAATGACCTTTAGAGAATACTTAGAGCATAAATGGACTTGTAATAGTGAATGAGACTTATCGTATGGAATAAGCTAGGTTTGGGTAGTTTCGCGATATTTTGTTTTTGAGATTGTTGTTAATTTTGTGTTGCCCGTACGCTAGGTTTGGGTAGTTTCGTGATATTTTGTCTTTGAGATTGTTGTTAATTTTGTGTTGCCCGTGTGGGGCTTATGTTAACTTCACTATGTACTTGAGTAATTATTTATGATCGTGTGCCTGAGTGGGGGCTTATATGTATATTACTTTTGAATTAAGGGGATATATTATTGTGATGCCCGAGAGGGGGGGCTTGACTTGATGTTATTGGTCATGTTTGCACATTAAATACCATATCTATAATTGTGTCACCTAATTGGGGGCTTGACTTGTCATCATAGGCCTTATTTGTGCATTAGAATGTCGTATCTACTATTGTGTCGCCCGAGTGGAGGTTTGCCTTGACATTGTAGGCCTTATCTGAGCATTTAATTGCATATTCATCATAGTGATGCCCAAGAGAGGGGTTGGAAATGATAATATTTATGACTACATGACTATTTATTCTGGTGGTGCCAATTGAAAACTGATATCATGAATTATTGATACATTAAGTTGATTCTGAGCTTACTTATACATGTATTGAATGGATTTTGATCTTCATACTCTTTGGTTGTGAGCATTACATCCTCATCTCACGCATGCATATTCATGAGACATTGGTATCACTGAGACATTCTGATTTTTTAAGAAAATGAGACACTTTATAAAATGCCTATACCGAGGGATGTCTCGGTAAGGTTGATTGGAGACATGGGAATGAGGTTATGGAAAGTATATGGGTTGTGAACCCCCATGGGTCCTACTTTGGGAGCAGCATTGCACGGTAGGTGTATACAGAAAGTTATGTGATAACTTTCAAAGATTCACCATCATCCCATCATTATCACTACATTGACATTCCTTGGTATGATTTAGTATTGTGTTAGTATTTACTCTTGTATTGTATTACCATGATAGAGCTTGTTTGTGATACTATTTTTGAGCATTCATTTCATTTCATTACATTACCTTATATCATCTTATATTGATTGAGAGGTTGAGATATTATGAGACATGGGGGTATGGCGGTGGCTTGATCAGAGAGATAGTGTTGTAACACCTTTTGATAGCATGAGATACACTCTTTTATATGTACACTCACCCTATTTTGATCCAATATTATTGGTTGCTTATTATTGATTAAGCCTGATTTATCGTATTAGTGAGTCTTCTTCATAAATGACTTTTCATATTTGTTGATCATGACTTGAATAGTGTTGACTCACCTAGATTAATGTGCTTATCCTATTTTTGGTAAATTTGGGGACCATTGTGTTGGGTTACCCCAATAGGATAAAGTGTTGTAATTGCAGGTTATAGACTATTTGGAAATCCTTGGGTAGTCGGGGTGGTGGTTTTTGCCATCGCTTTGGATTAGGGTCGGTTTTCGACGATGCTTGCTGAGTACATGTGGTTTCGTAATCACCCTTGCTTTTTTTTCCTTTTTCCTATTTTTTGCACCTCGTACAGGTATTGGACCGAGTAGCGGCGTGTAGATTATTTTTCTCCATCTTTGACGTTGCGGAGGTTGAGGTAGTGCTGGCAGACTCCAAGCTTACCCGGATCTCTCTTTATTTATCTTATGCTTATCTGTATTTAAGATACTTTAGTTATTAATGTCTTTATGTTTTTAGAGGCTTGTACTAGTGACAACTAGACCTGGGATATATCTTGTATTATTAGTTATTCTATAAATGTTTTGGGATTCTTCTATTTCTTTTTTTCTTTCGCTTTTGATTTACTTGATTTTTGAGTTTGGGGTTGGTATAGGCTTACCTGTCTGGAGAAAGTGACAGGTGCCATAACGTACTCTATTTTTGGGTCGTGATAAATTGGTATCAGAGCTCGAGGTTCTTTGGTCTCATTAGTACAAGCCAAGTTTAGTAGAATCTTATCTGTTATCTATCTTCGAGAGGCTATATAACTTTAGGAGATTTCCATTCCTTCATTTTGTTTTGGGCTTTCAGAGCTTTGTATAACTCAAAAATATCTTATTCACTCTCTCACAGATGATGAGCACACGTTCTTCCTTAGGTAGAGATTCGGAGACCATGCCTTCGGTGTGCGGTAAGAGTAGGGTTCGAGGCAGAGGTTGGATCGGGATGTCCAGACTAGCTGGAGGCTAGGTTAGGGTTGCCTCTTCTGGTTCTAAGGTTGCTAGTGGTGGTAGGTCTAGTGTGTTGGAGGGGGTGAGACCAGTACAGACACTACCTATGACCATACCTATGATTGAGGATTGCTTGGTTCCAGTGTGGGGTTTCCTTCAAAGGGTGACTTCTATTTTGGTTCAACATGCTACTACGAGGCTTTATACTCCAGATGCACATGTGACTACTACGGGTTCTCCCAGTGTTGATGAGATATTATCGTGGATTGCTCCACATCCAGTGACTTTACCCTTCATTACCATGGAAAGACAGATTAGATATGTAAAGTTCTTGAGGACAGATCCTCCTTGTTTCGATGGAGATCCTAGGTTTGATGCTTATATATTCTTGCTTGGTTGCCGTGAGAGGTTGCACAGGTTGGGTTTGGTGGATTCTAATGGAGTAGACTTCACTTCTTTTCAGTTTTTTGGGCTAACTAGACAGTGGTGGAGGACCTTTGTTGAGGGTAGACCAGTTGGATCACCTCCTCTTTCATGGGATCAATTTGTTCGAGTGTTTTTAGGGGATTTTGTGTGGAGATATGTGAGTCTTATAGGACAGAAGGCCCAGGGATTTGATGGTCATAGCGATATGCATGATGGAGGTCAGGATCTTTATAGTTATGCTTGGATAGGGTTAGATCATGGTGGTCATTTGGGTTCTTCAAGCCTAGTTCAGCGGGTTCCAACTTCATTGGGTTGCTTTTTATGTAGGGATCTTGGGTACTCAGGTTAGACAGTGAGATGCTTCACCAGTTGCTCCAAGAGATGACAAATCCCAGTATCATGTTCCACAGGATGGACTCGAGACAGGAGCTTCTAGTATAGTAGCCACAGGTATGGTTCTTGGTGCGCCTTCGTTACGCCTTAGTGGTATTTGACTTTGGTTCTATATTCTCTTATGTGTTTATCTATTCGGCATTGAGTCTTGATATGATTTGCTAGTTTTTGCTGGAGTTATTGATATTTACTACCCCGTGATGTTTCCTTAGTAGTGGATTGGGTGTGCCGATCCTATGTTAGGACTCGTTTAGAGTATATCGCTGAATTTGACTTAATATTTTTGAGTATTATGGATTTTGGTGTATTTGGGTATGCTTATCTTGATGGTTATGGCGTGGAATCATGGTGGATCGATTCTAGATTTTGGTACACCTTTAGATTGTTGAATGGATTGGTCTTGTGGTTTTGGCATTTTGAATAGTAGTATTCCTAGCGGTACTTATTAGTGGTAAACCTTGTGATAGCCTTGACTTGTGGTGTGATTGAATTGAAAGGATTACAACTAAAGGATTCTGGTTGGATAAGGAAAGATTTCAGGCATTCGGGCGTTGCGATTTGTTACTTTCTTAGTGATTAGCCTTACTTGCATGATTGGATTCGATGGTATTGAGACACTCTTTGGTTAGATTTGAAGAGTTTTAGCTTATAAGGAGACATGATCTTGAATTTTTGGCTCCGTTCTAGTGATTTTCATCATGAAATCTGCAAGGAAACGTCGGGTTTTACCCCATCCTAGCGTTTCCCTTCTTCTCCATTGCTCCAGTGCTTTGAGGCAACCCTAAGAAATTTTTAAAATGAAGCCTCATTCTGGTTTACAACTGAAAGGAGAAGGGTAATTAAAAACTAGGATGTATTGTTTCTATTTCTCGACATCCCTTTATAGCGGCCTACATGCCTATTTCCGCTATAGCGGGATTACATCAGTCCACCCCAAAATTTTTCTACTCTAAATTTATTTGACTAAGTCTTTTACGCACCTATTTCAAAGGTATTAACGAAATTTTCATACCCCGTGCCCCTACGCACACAACAATTTTAGTAACGATGGAACAAGTCATTACATATATACAATACAGTATTTTTATCTCGATGGTTTTCTTGTTCCTCTCTATTTTATACACACTTATACAATGTTGATACATTGTTTAAACATTATATATCTATATAATTATGTATATTATTGAATAATTGTATATATATAATGTCGCATCCCTATTTTCATAAGGAGCACCATCGGGACTCAAAAATAAATTAAATAATTAGTTTAAAATTTTTAGAGAGTTTAGAGTCTCCACCTAATTTTAGGAAAACTAGGAAACCAATTAATTAAATTAAACAAAAATTAGTCTGCGAAACCAATTAGATTCTAGGTAAGGGTTCAGGTATTCCAAAGGGAAGGTATTAGTCACCCTTCGGAATTCACAAAGGTGGGTCCGGCTGAACTCATTTTTTCAATTGAGGAAGAGATAAAATAACATTATACAAATATAACAAACACAAAATATACACAATGAATAAAGTAAAACATGAATAACGAAGACGGCCTAATATTTGCCTATCGCTAAACAAAATGAATAAATACAATAAGTAATTCAAAAGGATCCTCGAATTTGGATTCGAGTGTCTTCTTTGGGAAGAAGCTCAATATACCTGTAAAAATACTTGGTAAAAGTGTTAGTAATGGATAAATATGAATTGAAATAAATCAATGAAATAATAAACCAAAAAAATGTAAATCCCATCTTATATACATGGGAGGCCTTGGAAATCGATGGAAATTTCTTCATCGGCCAAGTATTGAAACCTGAATAAAATAATTGAACTTAAAATAAAATCCGTCTTTTGTAATGGGGAGGCCTCGAAAATCTGACGGAGAGATTCTTTCATTGGCCAAGTGTATTAACACTTGAAACAAAATAATTGAACTTAAAAATAATTAAACTTAACAAATACTTAAACTTAAAGTACAATCCGTCTTTTATAACGGGGAGACTTCAAAAATCCGACGGAGAGATTCCTTCATTGGCCAGATATTGAAACTAACATATGTTTATTATCAATTAAAGCAACAATAAATGTCAAAACAGTTCAAAATAACATTGACATGGAGCAACAATTGAACGATAAAATCATTGTGAAAGTCATCAAATAATAATAATAATAATAATAATAATAATAATAATAATAATAATAATAATAATAATAATAATAATAATAATAATAATGGAAGTTGGCAACAATTAAAAAGGTGACAATAAAATAATAATGATTAGCATCAAAAGAGGCGCAAAATATAGTGATTGATTATAACTACAAAATAGAGGAGCAAATATTTCATGAGCCACTAAGGTAAAACACATAAAATAGAGAAAAAATAAATGGAGAAGGAAATACCAGTAACGGTCATTGATTTTAATGGGGTTGTCAGTGTGGTCGTAGTTCATCGGAACTCGGAGTTTGTGACTTGAGAGCTTGAGATCATCGGGATTGTTAGTTATCCCACTAGATTTGGGGATATGTGGGTCGTTGTTGTTGAGTTTTTGTTCTTTTCCGTTGCGGTTGTTCGTTGGTGGAACAGTTTAGTCAGAGTTGTTTGGTTGATTTTGTTACGACATTATTTGTTGTTGGTTCACAGGAGCTTGGACGTACGTTGGTTGTGGGGTCTGGATGTGTTGTCGTTGTGATGTCGTTCGCCGGAGATTGGCTCGTTCTGGCCAGATTTGGTCGTTGTTTGGTGTTGTTATTGCTTTTCCGGTGATGTTGGCTTCACCGGAGAAGAGAGTGAAAGGGAAGAGGGACGGTGATTTGTGGGTGGTTTGAACAGAGTTTAGTGTTGTTTGCAGGAGCTCATTGTTGTTAAAGCTCCGGCTAGATCTGGAGGGTGGTGGAGTGGTATTGGGTAGTGTTCCGGTGGTGGTGGTCACCGAAAAAATGAAAGGGAAGGGAGGCGGATGACAAGACAAAAATAGAAAGGGAAAAATATCTTTTAGGGTTATGCCAATTTTGGAAATTTTCACCACCATTAATTGTGAAGAGAGTGGGTTAGTTTTATAGAAAAAATCAAAACCACTCCAGAACAATACCATATGCTCAATACCATGGTTTTGAAAAACCATAGGCTATCCAAAATCATGAGTTATCCAAAATAATGACTATTTGATCTTATCTAAATCTATGGATATTTAACTTATCTGTGTAAAAATATCTTCTCCGTATTTTATGAATTAACGGATTGTGATAAAAAATAAATTAACAAATGTATTTAATGCCAGGTAAGAATATGGTTTGAGTTTAAAATAAAATTGACGTCTCATGATTTAATAAAACTCAAACAATATTTGTTTATAAAAACGACTATGTTAAAAAAAATAGTGACAGTCAATAATTAAAAATTGTAATAAATTGATAAATATCCTAATATTTTCAAGAAAGGAAATAATTATCGATAACTTGTGTTAAAATTGAACAAAGTATGTAAAAATTAAATTTTATGCGCTTTAACAAATAAAAAACTCAAAAGTGTTTATTTTAAAAATATCGGTCCAAAATTGAGTGTCAACAACTGCCCCTCTTCATTCATAGAGAATGAAAGAGTCTTTGGATGACGACGTTGACGTGTAGCCAATTTTGACTAGACAAAGAAAAAAATGAATGACATGTGCACAAAACAATGTCAAACATTGATAAAATTTTGACAATACTCTCCGTCCGTTGAAAGGGATGGATTGTCTTTGATAAAAGGGAAAGGGTTGTTCGAAGATAAAACATTCACGTACCTTCGAAGTTGCTTCCAAAATTAGCTTAGTGTCAAGCTTGTAAGACGCTGAGGATGTAAAGCTGCATATCTGTTTGAACAAGGTAGCGGATCAACTTGTCTCATTGAACGACGGACGACCATCCTGAACTTGATATGCCATTTGAATGGGTGGCAACCCAACTTATCTCATTGAAAGGCGAACGATCCATGTTGAACTTATCATGTCACTTGAATGAGATGGTACCCCAACTAGTCTCATTGAAAGGCGGACAACCATCTTGAACTTATATGCCCTTTGAACTAGTGACGACCCAACTTGTCTCTTTGAAAGGCGGACAACCCATTTAAACTAGATATGTCATTTGAACGGGTAACTTCCCAACATGTCTCATTGAAAGGCGGACAACCCATGTTGAACTTATCATGCCACTTGAACAAGGTGGTAATCCAACTTGTCTCATTGAACGGCGGACGACCATCTTAAACTGATATGCCATTTGAAAGGGTGACAACCCAACTTGTCTCGTTGAAAGGCGGACTACCCATTTAAACTTGTTGTGTCATTTGAACGGGTGACTTCCCAATATGTCTCATTGAGAGGCAGATGACTATCTTGAGCTTGATATGCCATTTTAAAGGGTGGCAACCCAACTTATCTCGTTGAAAGGCAGACGACCCATGTTGAACAAAATATGTGGAGTCACTTTAACAGCGTTCTGATGCTTGGTCATCACCTTGATGACAGTCTGGATAAATAATCATCACCTTGAAGATGGTCTGGGTAATTGGTCATCAACTTGATGATCTAAATAAATGGTCATCACTTTGATGACGGTCTAGGAAGTGGAGTCACCTTGACGCCAATTAATGAACGAAATCACACTTGATGCCGATCAATAAGCGAAATCACACTTGATACCGATTAATAAGTGGAATCACACTTTATGCCGATCTGAATCAGTTATCATCACCTTGATGACAGTCTAGAAATTAGAGTCACTTTGACACCAATTTGAATACCACATACCACTTTGAACGGGGTGACTTCCCAACGTGTCTCATTGAAAGGCGGACGACCTAGTATGCCACTTTGAATGGGGTGACTTCCCAACATGTATCATAGTCACCTGCACTAAACTTATTAGCAGCAAATGACATATAAGAAAAACTAAGAATTGTGTATACCTTATGCAACATGTCACTTTGAACTGGGTGACTTCCCAACGTGTTTTATAATCACCTGGACTAAACTTATTAATAGCAAATGCAATAAGCCACAACGAAGGAAGTGGCAATCCAACATAACATGTCACAAATAAGAGGTGATGGTCCAACGAAATATGTCACAAATAGGAGTGATGATCCAACAAAACATGTCACAAATATAGGAGTGCTGATCCAACGTGTCATAAATAGGAGGTGACAATCCAATAAAACATGTCACAAAAAAGAGTGACGATCCAACAAAACATGTTTGTCACAAAATAAAGTGACAATCCAACATAACTTAACGTGTCAAAAAGATGGAGTGACGATCCAATAAAACATGACATGTCCAAAGATGGAGGTGACAATCCAATATAACACAACATGTCACTTTGGTAAAGGACGACACAAATTAAAGAAACGAACCTTGTCAATGAAAGGACCAACGAGTCGCTTTGACAGATATTCGGAGAAGGGTGCTTGCCCCAATTTCATCTTTTAACATAAAAGAGAATCAAGTCTTGACTATAATTGATACCAACAGCTAGCATAACATAGAAATTTCTCTTTTGTTCCTCTTTTAGCTGAGATCGACTTAGAGATAATTCGTATAGCTTCAAGTGGTACCTCAAACATACCAAAGTATCGATAAGATTTGTACGTGTTACTTCATACAAAGGTTTAGAACTAGATCTAACCTCATGTTTCAAGTGCCCTCACCACAAAGGAAGTCCTCGCTTGCGCATTTGAAGCTTTTTAACTTGAGGATATTTTGAAAAACACTCTCACACTCAGAAGAATGTTCAAAGCATGCAACTGTGATGCTATAGGCTTGGCCTTCATGTAAGTCTCCACTAACATGAGAACATATGGAATGAGATCATGTAGGGCTTGCTATCGGCTTGTAATGTAGGCTTAGGGACGGGTAAGTAATTAATTTGGGATAAAGTAATTTAATCCCCCCTTGAGCGTCAAATTGAACTTGTGTCTTTGACGATTGTTGCATCTTGGCACTTGATCTTCTTTGTTGTCTGTTTCTTTATTTTGACTTCTTTTAAGTCCTTACATGCTGGAGAATTCTGATGCTTTCTTTTCTTTTAAAGTTTCTCCTCTTTTTTTTGGAGAGTTCTCCCTTCTTTATTTGGAATTTCTCCTTGACTTGACTTGATCTTGTGGGAGAGTTTTTGATTCTCTTTCTTTTCTTTGAAGTCATTTTTGTATCCTTGACTTTCAGGGACGTTGCAACTTTTTCCTTTGGCAACTTCAAACTAGAATCTTCTTCTGAAATTTGCACATGTTTAGTACGCTCAAGAAGGTAGGGCCAAGAGAGCGATAATGCATGTAAGCACTCAAAAGGGTATAGGCTAAGATGTAGTTGTCCAAAGAAGAGGCTTCAGGCTCAAAGGGGGACATACTAAGGAGTAATATTATTTGGTAGGCTTAAAAGGCACAGTCGAATCAAAGAAGGCCTACGATCCTTTTCCAAACCAAATATTACTCAAGATTTTGCTCCAACAAACATTCAGGCCAAGTTCTAGATCAACGGTTCAATGCAATTGAATTTAATCTAAAACTCACCACACACTGCACATGAAACAATGAGGTCAGTTTTATTCTTAACCTGGATGCATGCAAGAGACACTTTCAAGTGTCACAAAGATACAAATGAGAGGTACCAAAAGAACATAAGGTTCACCGCAAAGTCAACCCTCTCGATTATATTAATTACTTTTTATGCTTATGATTGTGTTGGTACCAACCAGGTCAAAGACATGATTCTAAAAATATTTTTTTTTGATTATTTAAAATAAGGGATACCGAACCCGAGGAGTGCTGCCTACGTATCTAAACCCGATGGGTGAGAATCAGGCGTGATAGTTCGTGCAGATATTTTGTAAAATATATGCACACAAAATAATGCAAAGATAAAGATAAGTCGGAGCGATGCCTCGTATGTCCAATGTCGGCTGACGTCTTAAGCCAAAAAAAATCTCCCAATCTTTTACAGGGACAATATTGTTGTGATCTCCCATTGTTTTTGGGGATAAAATGTGTCATGGCCTCTTGATTGTCTAAGAGAACCTCTTGTTGTTTTGTCCTTTTACAAGATTTCTTTAGGAATTGTTGGATTTCCTAATTATCTACTGAAATTGTACATTACTATGACCATCTCCGATTGTTGGCAGGGACGGTTTTCCTGCAAAGAGATGAGAAAAGAGGAAAAGCAAGGAAGGCATGAAAATTATAACAAAATAAAAGAATGTTATCTAATAGTCAAAGACTCTCCTGATATGTCTTTTGGATTGGATACTAGTGCCTCATGGAGTCTGAGGTCACATGTTTGCAAACTCATCCATTCTTGATGTGCAAGCTTGGTGAAATTTTTGAGGACCTTCCTCCAAAATTCTACCCCAGTTTAGAACACAAAAGAATATTCTTGAACTTCTTGAAGCTTCTTTGAGTGGAATTTTTGAGACATTCTCAAAAATTCTGCCCCTGATTCGGCTTCAACAAACTCTTGTGCTGAATATGTAACAAAATGTATTTTTTTGTTCTAAAAAATTCTGCGCTAGTTTCCATTATAAAGAAAGATGGAAAGCTTACGGGGAATATGACCGAGCCTTTGTGACGCCTACGTATTCCGTTGAGCCAGGAATCAGGTCAAACGTAGTTCGAAATTACTTTTGAAATGAAATGATGGACAAATAATGTTTAAAATAAAGTATGTGTATTAACACAAAATCAGATAAAATGGATGAAAATATGAAGCATTTAACACAAACAATGTATAACGTGTCCTAATATACATGTGACCTTTTTGAGCCAAAGGTAAGCCTAACAATTGAAGGATGTATATGCCATTTGTAAAACATTCCATTGCCCCCAAAACACATTATATACTAATCGATTAAATTGAATGGGAATACAAAATAAGGAAAACGGATGCACAATAAAAATCAGGCCCACGTAGGGGTACAATCCTAAACTAGGCCTCCTTGAAAGTCCTTCATTCTCGAACTTCTTGAAATTTTTGAACACCTTTCGGATGAAGATCTTCAAACGAAACTAATCTAAAAAATAATAAATTCTCAACCCTGATAGACAATGGTTCGTACAATCCGACATCACATCCTTCAATCTAAACACATAAGGGATGATGTCCTTTTAGGCCATGGGACTTTTGGACACAGGGTGGTCTCTATTGGACCCGATACCTCTTGGTGTCGGATCAACTTTGGTCAATGCTTATACATGGGATTTGGCTTCGCTCTAACCTAGTTGACTAGAGTGGTTTGTTCAAATTGATCGGGAATCCAAAATGGACTTATCAGGGTAACACACCAAGTGACTGTTGACCGACTCGAATCAACTACTTCACTTGGAGGTTCAAAGAAAGATAAGGTGTTATACGGAAGGGCGGGTGTAGATACCCGCATAACCGCTTTTTTTCCTAATGCCTAATGTTTTGACAGGGAGGCGGAAGATGCCATGAAAATGCAACAGTTAAAATATTATGAAAATTTAACAAATAATGAGAAAAAATACAAAGCAACGTAAATAATATACAAGATACATGTAATCTAAAAATATACAAGGCAAAATAAAATTATAAAAGGTAAAACTCCTCAATTGAAAAAATGAACTCATAATGGTTAGAACCTTTACGTCCCCAACAGAGTCGTCATTCTGTCGCATCCCTATTTTCATAAGGTGCAACTTCGGGACTCAAGAATAAATTAAATAATTAGTTTAAAAAATTTAGAGAGTTTAGAGTCGCCACCTAATTTTAGGAAAACTAGAAAACCAATTAATTAAATTAAAGAAAAATTAGTCTGCGGAACCAATTAGATTCTAGGTAAAGGTTCAGGTTATTCCAAAGGGAGGTATTAGGCACCCTTTGAAATCCACAAAGGTGGGTCCGG